>JAQQTP010000087.1:0-2752500 GCA_029884605.1 Ormosia emarginata
TATTATTTAGAATCGGGGATCTTACTTAACCCGATTCTCGAACGAGACTAAAAATAATCTTTTAATTTTTAGATTTAATCACAAATAAAATAATTTTATATTATTATAATATTATTTTATTAGTCAGATAATGTTTTAGTGACAAGTGGACCCTAAATATTTTATGGGACCCACAATTAGCCGAACGGTTAGACGGTAGCTTAATTAATCACCGTAGTCGTAGAACTTTCAGTAACAGTCGATCACTAGTCGACTCACAGAGCATTTATTACACTGCGGTGACTAAGCAAGGTGAGTCACCATGAGCAACCAATAGAATTAAGCTTGTTAACCAAGGCTTGATCTTGACCTTTGATTCATCCAATGGCTTGGATGAAGCCAAATCCATGCACATCCTTACACATGAAGGCTACGGCCATTTGAGAGAGAAAGCCAAAAAAATCACCTTCCATCTTCATCACTTTTTCTCTTCTCTCTCATCAAAACCCTAGCCACCATTGTTGTCCATTTTTTCCTCCTTCCATTCGCCAAGCTCATTTCCTAACACTCCAACCATCCAAAAATTTTTCCAACCAAGTTTCCTTAACCTAAACACCATTCTAAGAACCTTTGTAGTTGGGAGTTTCTTCAAATTCTTCCATCTAGGGCTTGAAACTAACTTTGAAAGTTTTACCTAGAAGGTAAAATTTCATGCTTTTCTTTTCTCTATTCTTTTTCAAAGTTCTAAGCCATGATTTTTCCATGGTTTAGCTTCTTTTTCATGGTTAGTAACATGTAGATTTTATTTGAGATTTTTAGGTATTTGGTGGAGTGAAAACCGAACCATAGGAGGTGTGAAAGCAAACTTTTTGTCTTCATTTAAGGTAAGAGGAAGACAATTCTTATCATCCCTTGATGGTGGTAAGAAGATGGATTGTTTGTAGAATCCATAAGGATTCGGTTGTGGTGTGTTTATTGATGTGTATTTGTTAATTTTGTGGTTGCTAGTAGCTTAAGTGTTATGTGTTAGTAGCTTTCTTGTTTGGTGATTGTAATAATTTTGCATGTCTATTAGCTTTTGATTGTATGTCTATAAGCTTTAATTTAGGTTTTATGTGTTAGAAATATTTTGCATGTGTTAGAAATATTTTGCATGTGTTAGAGATATAAATGCATGTGTTAGAATTGTATGATAAGGTTTAGGATGTGAATAACATGTGTAAATTTGCATGAGTGTTCCAAAGAACACATTCCCTAGCTCACGGCAATGCCAAAATGTGAGGACCAAAATGTTCTCTTCATTTTTCCTAAAGTGCAACTTAATTGATTAGAGAAATAAGAAGGTTTTAAATGGTTTTGATCAAAGAAAAGGAATTTATAAATCAAATGGTAAAGATTTAGTACATTTTGGGCCAACATGCCTAAAAGATTTATTTGATTCAAAATCATTACTTTATAACATGATTTAATGAATTTAGATAAGATAATACCTTTGACATGATTTAGAAATCAAATGAGAAAGTTTTATAAAATTCGCCAACATGCCACTATAGGTAATTATGATTTTTAAAACTTGATTCCAAATCTTTTTCAATCAAAAAGAGGTAACCCAAGTTAAGAAGAAGTTTCTATAATGATTTTTGAGGAAGCAAGTTGAGTAGAATTAAGTTTAAAGGTTAAAAACTAGTGATTTTATCATTAGGAAGGAAATACAAGAATGTTAAGAAATTTTCTAACATATAGCTCACTTTTGGTTTTGAAGCATGTTAGAGATTTCAAAAAGAATTAAATTATATGGTTAAAAATTAGGTAAATAGAAAATTTTATGGAAAATTTAGAAAACCACTATTATAAGTTTATAAACAAAATATCGTCAATTTTTAGTAAAAATGAATCTATAAGATAGTAAAAATATCCTAATGACAAGATGTATGAAAAACTATTCTACGTAGTTTAAAAGTACTCAAGACTATTTCTATCCTTTAAAAAAGTAATTTTAAAGGCATTCGAATAAGAAAATGATTTAAAAATCCTACGCGATTGAGAAAACGTATTAAAATGCTACGCGATTTTAAAAACAGAAAAATATCTTTACCCGATTTTTAAACGCTTGTAAAAACGACGAGATTTCAAAAACGCGATAAAATTTCTACGCGATTGACCGTAACCATATTTATTTTTCATTGCCGTCGGGAAAAAGTGAACCCGCATGTGCTTTTGAAAATCTATATGTCGTCGGAAAATGTGAACCCGCATGTGCTTTTGAAAATCTATTTACCGTCGGGAAAATGTGAACCCGCATGTGTTTTTGAGAATTATTTGTTGCCGGGAAAATGTGAACCCGTACAGGCTTTCCATCTATTTTTTTTTATGTGTGCCATGTATTTGGTGGATTGGTTGACGAGACGAATCACATCGTGGTGTCGATGCGATAAACGTAGTGTGGTTCATTGTTCTAATGAACTTGGAGACTTTAGTGTACCTGGATCCCACATGTGGACAAGCTTGGTAGCTCCGCCGGGCCGTGGTAAACCGATAGCGCACTATGGTACTCAACATACACTATATTTAATCGAGATTGGTGGAATCTAGTAGTACATTTGCCTCGTAGTGACACAACGTGAGACCGTGAACTACACCACGCCCGGATTGATGGATTCCTCGTGTCGTGGGGCTATAGACGCAACGTGTGACCGCGAATAGTTGGTGGGGCAGCTGTGGTACTATTAGATTTTGCGAATCATTCCTCTCTCGATACTTGTGTTTTTCTTTAGCTCCATGGAGTAGGATTTTGTTATATTATTTATCTCTATGTCTATTTGTTTCCATCTTATCTATTTATTTTATCCGTATTTTATTTATTTATTTTATCTCGGTTACAAGTATTATTTATTATTATATCTTATCCGTTTATTTATATTTCTTATTTTATCTCGTGAGGTTTTATCTCGTGAAGTGACATATTGTGATGATACCTAAATTTTACTTCAATTAATTATTATAATTGTTAAAGCTTTATGTATTGCATGAACCGTATGTATATATTGTTTGTCATCTTTTTATTGGCCATGTTGTGATGATTTTATGTTGTCTTACCTCTTTGTTATATGTATTTTCTGTTTATTTATTTTACGCGGTAAAGACTTCGAGGAAGAGGAACAGCCTCTTGAGATCGTGTATCCCGAAGAGGAGGAAGATCGGCAAGCAGACGACCGCTTGACGATCAGAACCATCCGATCATCCATATCCTCCGGATTGATTGTGAGGATGGCGACGCCAGATTTTTGGGATTCATAGAGCCGGTATTTCATGGAGTGTGCTCCGGCTTGGCATCTACGAGGAGACCGTGACTCGTGACGTATGCGTGACGTGTGACCGTGATCCTACGTCATCGTTTTGATGATGAGCCCGTCATGACGACGACGTTATTTCGCACTTAGAGTTGCCCTTATCCATTAGGCGTTATCGGGGTGCCGAAAACCCCGAGCCTAGTGAGATAAGCATCGTATCGACCGCGCGATCCCGTTATCGCCGTGTGTCGAGGCATCCGGATATTTATCCCCCGATGATCATTTTCGTGCCGATAGTGATCCATCGAGGATTAGATAACCATGATGTTTTTTTTGGGCGCGTCAACAGTATGTCTCGTATATATTAACTCTTTTATTGCTTTCTTTACCTGTTTTTGTTTAAATATTTGTAGTCTTAGTTGTAAATTATTTGTACAACTTATAACTTAACCATATGTATATTATCAAGTAATGATGTTTTTTTTTTATTTCGTATTTTCCGCATTATCTTTTTATATCATATTTTGCCTATCAGAATTATTTTACAACCCGTAATAATATTTAACTAATGTTTCACAACTTGGGTAGATTTTATTTCTATTTCTTTTATTTTCTTTTATATGTGACATCCTCCAAAGGGTGTTACATTAGTTGTACGTGAGCCCAAGTTAGAGTCTTTGGGGTTGTGGTTGGGTCCGTTTTTGTTTGTGCCGTGTGATTCTCTCGTGATCTTTGTGATTTATATCCTTTTGGAAATATCTAGAAGGATGTATCTAATTTTGTTTTGTTTTGTTATGATTGAAGAAAGAAGATGGCTGGTAGAGGTAGAGGACGTGCTAACGTAAATCGTGATGAGGACCCGATGTTGGTTGTTGCCGAAGCTATGCGGCAAATGGTCAAGTGATTACTCAAAGAAAATTTGAGAGCAAATTTCAACAAAGAAGATGCTACTAATGATGCCCTAAATTTATCGAATTTAGGCGCCATAATCCGCCACAATTTAGAGGCGAGGTGGATCCGGAGAAAGCGAAGTCGTTGGATGCAAGATTTAGAAAGAATCTTTGAGGGATGAGATGTACGATGAAAAGAAAGTAACTTATGTTGTTTTCATGCCGAGAGGAGATGCAGTAACATTGGTGGAGAGGAGTCCGCCGAATGTTGCAAGCCGAAGGGACCGAGATCACCGGGAAGTGTTTTCTAATACTTTTCTCGGATAAGTATTTTCCCGCAAGTGCTAGGCATGCCAAGGAGATGGAATTTCTTGGATTGCGACAGGAAACATGAAGTTGAATGAGTACGCTACAAAATTTGAAAGTTTGTCTCAATTTTCGGATTATGCTCAAAATCGACAAGATGAGGTATGGAAATGTCGGAAGTTTGAGTCCTGGATTCGAGAGTAGAATTGAAGCGGGAGTGATATCTCCGAGGATGAATCAATTTCATGCTTTGGTTGACGTATGTGCGCGACTTGAGGAGCTTGAACCGTCGCGAGATCAAAGGAGCTCGAACTTTGGGCCGACAAGGTTTCAAAGAGGTGGAGGTAGCAATACAAATCGATTTTCTCGCGTAAGTCGTATGCTAGACCACAAGGAAGTCGACTCGCCGACCGCCGCTTGGAGGAGTGTACCTAGTGGAGGAGCAGACAGAGAGAGTGGTGTTTACACCGACGTGTTTTAAGTGCGGTAAGAAGCGGCCATCTATCTCCGCATCGTACAATCGTGGGAACCGCTCTGTTTTAACCGTGGACACCGGGCATATGTCGAAGGATTGTACTCGACCGCAGAAGAAACCCGTTGTTCGTCATGTTAGAACTAATCAACAAAAACGGAAATACTCAACCGAAATCTGGAGGAGAGTTTATACAATGACGGGATCTGAAGTTTCTCAATCGGATGACCTTATTCAAGGAGAAGGAGACATCGGAGGTAACCTTTGACCGTATTGTATGACTCGGGTGCTACACACTCGTTTATTGCCTATGATTGTGTGGAAAGACCGAAGTTGCCCGTGTCTTCTCTCGAATGTTAAGTCGAGTGTATCTACGCCAACCGCTAAACCTGTAGTTACTTCTAAGATCTGTTTGAATTGTCCTATTGTTGTGAAGGGCCATTTGTTTTTGGTCAATTTGATTTGTTTGCCTCTCATTGAGATTGATGTAATCTTAGGGATGGACTGGTTATGTTCTAACCATATCCTATAGATTGTGCAAAGAAAACTATAGTTTTTCCTAAGGAAGAAGAGTCCGGATTCTTAACCGCCGTTAAGGTCAAGTCTTTGTTGAGAGATGGAGCGCAGGATATCCGGTATTGTCTCTCTAGAAGTTAAGAATGAGAAGGATGTGAATGCTATTCCCGTTGTCAACGATTTTCCTGATGTTTTTCCCGAAGATGTACCGGTTTACCGCCCGAGGGAGATCGAATTCTCAATTGATTTAGTACCGGAACATGTGTCCTATCTCAATTGCGCCGTATCGTATGTCGCCAAAGTGGAATTGGAGGAGCTAAAGAAGCAATTGATAGAGCCGTTGGAGAAAGAATTTGTACGACCTAGCGTTTCCCCATGGGGTGCACCCGTACTTTTGGTCAAGAAGAAGGATGGAACGTCACGACTTTGTGTGGACTATCGGCATTGAACAAGGTGACTATCAGAATAAATATCCGCTTCCAAGAATCGACGATTTGATGGATCAATTGAAAGGAGCCGTGATATTTTCCAAGATTGATTTGCGATCGGTTATCACCGATTCGTGTAAGAGGGGAAGATGTGCCGAAGACTGCCGAACTCGTTATGGACATTATGAGTATCAAGTAATGCCATTCGGGTGACGAATGCTCCCGCCATATTTATGGATTATATGAACAGGATATTTCGTCCATATCTAGACAGATTTGTCGTTGTCTTTATCGATGACATTCTGATCTATTCTCGATCGAAGGAAGAGCATGCCGAACATCTGAAAGTTGTTCTTCGATTTTGAGGAGAAACAGCTTGTATGCGAAATTGGCTAAGTGTGAGTTCTGGTTAGAAGAAGTCCAATTTCTTGGTCACGTAATTTCTAAAGAAGGTATTGCGGTGGACCCATCGAAAGTGGAGACCGTTTTACAAAGTGGGAAAGACCAAGACAAGAATGTAAGTTCAAGTTTTGTTGGACTTGCTGGTTATTATCGGAGATTTATCGAAGGTTTTTCCAAGATTGCTGGACCACTTACGCAACTGACGAGGAAAAGCCAAGCTTTTGAATGGACGGAAGAGCGTGAAGCCAGTTTTCAAGAGTTGAAGAAGAGATTAACAATTGCACCGGTGTTGATCCTACCATATTCGACGAAATCTTTCGATGTGTATTGTGACGCTTCTTATCAAGGACTAGGATGCGTGTTGATGCAAGACCGGAATGTGGTGGCATATGCTTCTCGACAATTGAAGGTTCATGAAAAGAATTATCCTACGCATGATTTGGAATTGGTCATGCGGTAGTTTTTGCTTTGAAGATATGGAGGCATTTTCTCTATGGAGCAACGTTCAACATCTTCAAGTGATCACAAGAGTTTGAAGTACTTGTACGACTGTAAGGAGCTGAATACGAGGCAGCGAAGATGGTTAGAATTTTCGAACGACTACGATTTTCAACTTTTGTACCACCCCGGTAAAAGGCGAATGTCGTGGCCGATGCCTTGAGTAGAAAGATTATCGTGTTTCTCGCCCGATGATTAAAGAAAAGGAACTCATTGAACAATTTAGAGATGAGTGGTCATTTGTTGAATTGAAACCGGAAAAGATCTGTATGAATATGGTTACTATATCAAGCGAGCTAATGGAAGACATAAGGGAAAAGCAAAATGCCGATAAATTTTTACAAGGAATAAGGGAGCAAATGAAGCAAGACGAGGCAATAGAGTTCAAAGAAGGAACTGATGGAATTTTGAGGTTTCGAGGTAGAATCGTGTTCCTCGTGACCGAGAATTAAGGCAATATATTGTGGAACATGCCCATACTAGTCTATTAAGTATGCATCCGGTATAACAAAGATGTATCAAGACTTGAAGAAGTTATTCGGTGGCATGGAATGAAGGGTGATGTAGTTAGATGCGTGTCAACTTGCCTAGTTTGTCAAAAATCGAAAGTTGAACACCAAAGACCACTGATGTTGCAACCATTATCGATTCCGTAATGGAAACGGGACAAGCATTTCTATGGATTTCGCATCGGTTTGCCAAAGACAAGAAGAGGTCATGATGCAATATGGGTTATAGTTGATAGACTTACGAAATCACTCATTTCTTACCAATCAATATTAAATATTCATTGGAAAAATTAACCCAGTTGTACATCAACGAGATTGTCAGATTACATGGAGTGCCTACATGTATAGTTTCTGACAGAGATCCAAGGTTTACGTCAAGATTTTGGCGAAGTCTGCAAGAAGCTATGGGAACCAAGTTACGGTTAAGTTCAGCCTATCATCCACGCATGCGATGGTCGACGACAGAGAGAACTATACGCCTTTGGAGGATTTGTTACGGCTTGTGTTTTGGAACAACGGGGAAGTTGGGATGAATTTTTATCTTTGATAGAATTCACCTACAACAATAGTTTTCACGCAAGCATCTGAATGGCACCTTATGAAGCATTGTATGGAAGACGATGTCGAACGCCGCTATGTTGGTATCAAGATGGGGAGAGTATGACCGTTGGACCGGAACTTGTACAAATGTACTACTGATAAAGTCAAGATGATACAAGAGAAGATGAGGACGGCGCAAAGCGTACAAAAGAGTTATGCGGACAAACGAAGACGATCTCTTGAGTTTAAGGAGGGTGAGCATGTGTTCTTAAGAGTTACTCCTACGACCGGTGTCTCAAGAGTGATTAAGTCTAAGAAGCTTACTCCTAAATTCATTGGACCATATCGATTATCCGACGTATAGGTCCCGTAGCATATCGATTGCTTTGCCGCCTTTTCTATCCAATTTGCACGACGTGTTTCATGTGTCTCGCCATGGAAGTATATACCAGATCCGACACATGTTATACAAATGATGATGATGTGCGCTAAAGGAGAATTTGACTTTTAAACTTTACCCGTCGAATAGAAGATGTAAAGGTAAAGCAATTTTCGAGGGAAGATGATCGAGCTAGTGAAGGTTATATGGAATGATATGACGGTGAAGCTACTTGGGAACGGAAGATAAAATGAAGGATCAATATCCTCATTTGTTTTGATGAACATCGAATTTCGAGGACGAAATTTTTATTTGTGGGAGAGTTGTAACGCCCCAATTTTTAGAAAATATTCTCAATGTACTGTTTTCTCGTTTTTCATGCTTTTGTATGAATGACCGTGTGTCCCTATTTTTCTCGTTCTCGATTTCTCAGTATGAAAACAATTACGATAATACAGCTCAAATTTTATTTGATCGTTTTACGTAATTTGTTTCGAGACAAAGAAATAAAAATTTTTCTCGAGCATCGTATTAATTTTTCTCGAAAGATATACAGCCTAAATAATACCGCTGGATATTTTATTTGAACGTTTTGGACGATTACCTACGTTGTGGGAAAAATGGGAAAATGACCGTTACGTCCCGAACGCATCTGTTTTGCTGTTTTTGTCTGTTTTTAATTGTTTTCTTCTTGATTTAATGCCCGAAAATACCGTCTCGTGAATTTTTATGGACTTTTTGTGTGATTTGCTCGAGGCAGAAAATAATATTTTTCCGGCCGGGAAATCTTATTTTATTATTTAGAATCGGGGGATCTTACTTAACCCGATTCTCGAATGAGACTAAAAATAATCTTTTAATTTTTAGATTTAATCACAAATAAAATAATTTTATATTATTATAATATTATTTTATTAGTCAAGATGTTTTAGTGACAAGGGACCCTAAATATTTTGCGGGACCCACAATTAGCGAACTGTTAGATCGGTAGCTTAATTAATCACCGTAAGTCGTAGAACTTTCAGAACAGCCGACTCACTAGTCGACTCAAACAGAGCATTTATTACACCGTGTGACTAAGCAAGGTGAGTCACCATGAGCAACCAATAGAATTCAAGCTTGTTAAGCAAGGCTTGATCTTGGCCTTTGATTCATCCAATGGCTTGATGAAGCCAAATCCATGCACATCCTTACCACATGAAGGCTACGGCCAAGAGGCCTTAGAGAAAGACCAAAAATCACCTTCCATCTTCATCACTTTTTCTCTTCTCTCTCATCAAAACCCTAGCCACCATTGTTGTCCATTTTTCTCCTTCCATTCGCCAAGCTCATTTCCTAACACTCCAACCATCCAAAAATTTTTCCAACCAAGTTTCCTTAACCTAAACACCATTCTAAGAACCTTTGTAGTTGGGAGTTTCTTCAAATTCTTCCATCTAGGGCTTGAAACTAACTTTGAAAGTTTTACCTAGAAGGTAAAATTTCATGCTTTTCTTTTTCTATTCTTTTTCAAAGTTCTAAGCCATGATTTTTCCATGGTTTAGCTTCTTTTTCATGGTTAGTAACATGTAGATTTTATTTGAGATTTTTAGGTATTTGGTGGAGTGAAAACCGAACCATAGGAGGTGTGAAAGCAAACTTTTTGTCTTCATTTAAGGTAAGAGGAAGACAATTCTTATCATCCCTGATGGTGGTAAGAAGAAGTGGATTGTTTGTAGAATCCATAAGGATTCGGTTGTGGTGTGTTTATTGATGTGTATTTGTTAATTTTTGTGGTTGCTAGTAGCTTAAGTGTTATGTGTTAGTAGCTTTCTTGTTTGGTGATTGTAATAATTTTGCATGTCTATTAGCTTTTGATTGTATGTCTATAAGCTTTAATTTAGGTTTTATGTGTTAGAAATATTTTGCATGTGTTAGAAATATTTTGCATGTGTTAGAGATATAAATGCATGTGTTAGAATTGTATGATAAGGTTTAGGATGTGAATAACATGTGTAATTTGCATGAGTGTTCCAAAGAACACATTCCCTAGCTCACGGCAATGCCAAAATGTGAGGACCAAAATGTTCTCTTCATTTTTCCTAAAGTGCAACTTAATTGATTAGGAGAAATAAGAAGGTTTTAAATGGTTTTGATCAAAGAAAAGGAATTTATAAATCAAATGGTAAAGTTTAGTACATTTTGGGCCAACATGCCTAAAAGATTTATTTGATTCAAAATCATTACTTTATAACATGATTTAATGAATTTAGATAAGATAATACCTTTGACATGATTTAGAAATCAAATGAGAAAGTTTTATAAAATTCGCCAACATGCCACTATAGGTAATTATGATTTTTAAAACTTGATTCCAAATCTTTTTCAATCAAAAAAAAAAGATAACCCAAGTTAAGAAGAAGTTTCTATAATGATTTTTGAGGAAGCAAGTTGAGTAGAATTAAGTTTAAAGGTTAAAAACTAGTGATTTTATCATTAGGAAGGAAATACAAGAATGTTAAGAAATTTTCTAACATATAGCTCACTTTTGGTTTTGAAGCATGTTAGAGATTTCAAAAAGAATTAAATTATATGGTTAAAAATTAGGTAAATAGAAAATTTTATGGAAAATTTAGAAAACCACTATTATAAGTTTATAAACAAAATATCGTCAATTTTTAGTAAAAATGAATCTATAAGATAGTAAAAATATCCTAATGACAAGATGTATGATGAAAAACTATTCTACGTAGTTTAAAAGTACTCAAGACTATTTCTATCTGCGTTTAAACAAGTAATTTTAAAGGCATTCGAATAAGAAAATGATTTAAAAATCCTACGCGATTGAGAAAACGTATTAAAATGCTACGCGATTTTAAAAACAGAAAAATATCTTTACCCGATTTTTAAACGTTTGTAAAAACGACGAGATTTCAAAAACGCGATAAAATTTCTACGCGATTGACCGTAACCATATTTATTTTTCGCCGTCGGGAAAAAGTGAACCCGCATGTGCTTTTGAAAATCTATATGTCGTCGGGAAAATGTGAACCCGCATGTGCTTTTGAAAATCTATTTACCGTCGTTTGGGAAAATGTGAACCCGCATGTGTTTTTGAGAATTATTTGTGCCGGGAAAATGTGAACCCGTATAGGCTTTCCATCTATTTTTTTTTTTATGTGTGCCATGTATTTGGTGGATTGGTTGACGAGACGAATCACATCGTGGTGTCGATGCGATAAACGTAGTGTGGTTCATTGTTCTAATGAACTTGGAGACTTTAGTGTACGGATCCCACATGTGGACAGCTTGGTAGCTCCGCCGGGCCGTGGTAAACCGATAGCGCACTATGGTACTCAACATACACTATATTTAATCGAGATTGGTGGAATCTAGTAGTACATTTGCCTCGTAGTGACACAACGTGAGACCGTGAACTACACCACGCCCGGATTGATGGATTCCCGTGTCGTGGGGCTATAGACGCAACGTGTGACCGCGGAATAGTTGGTGGGGCAGCCGTGGTACTATTAGATTTTGCGAATCATTCTCTCTCTCGATACTTGTGTTTTTCTTTAGCTCCATGGAGTAGGATTTTGTTATATTATTTATCTCTATGTCTATTTGTTTCCATCTTATCTATTTATTTTATCTCGTATTTTATTTATTTATTTTATCCGGTTATCAAGTATTATTTATTATTATATCTTATCTCGTTTATTTATATTTCTTATTTTCTCGTGAGGTTTTATCTCGTGAAGTGACATATTGTGATGATACCTAAATTTTCTTCAATTAATTATTATAATTGTTAAAGCTTTATGTATTGCATGAACCGTATGTATATATTGTTTGTCATCTTTTTATTGGCCATGTTGTGATGATTTTATGTTGTCTTACCTCTTTGTTATATGTATTTTCTGTTTATTTATTTTACGCGGTAAAGACTTCGAGGAAGAGGAACAGCCTCTTGAGATCGTGTATCCCGAAGAGGAGGAAGATCGGCAAGCATTTCCACCGCTTGACGATCGTGAACCATCCGATCATCCATATCCTCCGGATTGATTGTGAGGGATGGCGACGCCAGATTTTTGGGATTCATAGAGCTGGTATTTCATGGAGGTGCTCGGCTTGGCATCTACGAGGAGACCGTGACTCGTGACGTATGCGTGACGTGTGACCGTGATCCTACGTCATCGTTTTGATGAGAGCCCGTCATGACGACGACGTTATTCGCACTTAGAGTTGCCCTTATCCATTAGGCGTTATCGGGGTGCCGAAAACCCCGAGCCTAGTGAGATAAGCATCGTATCGACCGCGCGATCCCGTTATCGCCGTGTGTCGAGGCATCCGGATATTTATCCCCCGATGATCATTTTCAGTGCCGATAGTGATCCATCGAGGATTAGATAACCATGATGTTTTTTTTTTTTTTGGGCGCACAACAGTATGTCTCGTATATATTAACTCTTTTATTGCTTTCTTTATGTTTTTGTTTAAATATTTGTAGTCTTAGTTGTAAATTATTTGTACAACTTATAACTTAACCATATGTATATTATCAAGAATGATGTTTTTTTTTTTTTATTTCGTATTTTCCGCATTATCTTTTTATATCATATTTTCGTCTATCGTGAATTATTTTACAACCCGTAATAATATTTAACTAATGTTTCACAACTGGGTAGATTTTATTTCTATTTCTTTTATTTTCTTTTATATGTGACATCCTCCAAAAGGGTGTTACATTAGTTGGTATCGAGCCCAAGTTAGAGTCTTTGGGGTTGTGGGTGGGTCCGTTTTTGTTCAGGCTGTGTGATTCTCTCGTGATCTTTGTGATTTATATCCTTTTGGAAATATCTAGAAGGATGTATCTAATTTTGTTTTGTTTTGTTATGATTGAAGAAAGAAGATGGCTGGTAGAGGTAGAGGACGTGCTAACGTAAATCGTGATGAGGACCCGATGTTGGTTGTTGCCGAAGCTATGCGGCAAATGGTCAAGTGATTACTCAAAGAAAATTTGAGAGCAGCCCAATTTCAACAAAGAAGATGCTACATGTACCGATGCCCTAAATTTATCCGAATTTAGGCGCCATAATCCGCCACAATTTAGAGGCGAGGTGGATCCGGAGAAAGCGAGTCGTGGATGCAAGATTTAGAAAGAATCTTTGAGGGGATGAGATGTACAGATGAAAAGAAAGTAACTTATGTCGTTTTCATGCCGAGAGGAGATGCAGTAACATTGGTGGAGAGGAGTCCGCCGAATGTTGCAAGTCGAAGGGACCGAGATCACCGGGAAGTGTTTTCTAATACTTTTCTCGGATAAGTATTTTCCCGCAAGTGCTAGGCATGCCAAGGAGATGGAATTTCTTGGATTGCGACAGGAAACATGACAAAGGAATGAGTACGCTACAAAATTTGAAAGTTTGTCTCAATTTTCGGATTATGCTCAAAATCGACAAGATGAGGTATGGAAATGCTCGGAAGTTTGAGTCCTGGATTGAGAGTAGAATTGAAGCGGGGAGTGATATCTCTCGAGGATGAATCAATTTCATGCTTTGGTTGACGTATGTGCGCGACTTGAGGAGCTTGAACCGTCGCGAGATCAAAGGAGCTCGAACTTTGGGCCGACAAGGTTTCAAAGAGGTGGAGGTAGCAATACAAATCGTTTCTCGCAGTAAGTCGTATGCTAGACCACAAGGAAGTCGACTCGCCGACCGCCGCTGGAGGGAGTGTACCTAGTGGAGGAGCAGACAGAGAGTGGTGTTTACACCGACGTGTTTTAAAGTGCGGTAAGAAGGGCCATCTATCTCCGCATCGTACAATCGTGGGAACCTGCCTCTGTTTTAACCGTGGACACCGGGCATATGTCGAAGGATTGTACTCGACTGCAGAAGAAACCCGTTGTTCGTCATGTTAGAACTAATCAAGCAAAAATCTGGAAATACTCAACCGAAATCTGAGGGAGAGTGTATACAATGACGGGATCTCAAGTTTCTCAATCGGATGACCTTATTCAAGGAGAAGGAGACATCGGAGGTAACCTTTCGACCGTATTGTATGACTCGGGTGCTACACACTCGTTTATTGCCTATGATTGTGTGGAAAGACCGAAGTTGCCTCGTGTCTTCTCTCGAATGTTAAGTCGAGTGTATCTACGCCAACTGCTAAACCTGTAGTTACTTCTAAGATCTGTTTGAATTGTCCTATTGTTGTGAAGGGCCATTTGTTTTTGGTCAATTTGATTTGTTTGCCTCTCATTGAGATTGATGTAATCTTAGGGATGGACTGGTTATGTTCTAACCATATCCTCATAGATTGTGCAAAGAAAACTATAGTTTTTCCTAAGGAAGAAGAGTCTGGATTCTTAACTGCTGTTAAGGTCAAGTCTTTGTTGAGAGATGGAGCGCAGGATATCCGGTATTGTCTTTCTAGAAGTTAAGAATGAGAAGGATGTGAATGCTATTCCCGTTGTCAACGATTTTCCTGATGTTTTTCCCGAAGATGTACCGGTTTACCGCCCGAGTGGAAATCGAATTCTCAATTGATTTAGTACCGGAACATGTGTCCTATCTCAATTGCGCCGTATCGTATGTCGCCAAAGTGGAATTGGAGGAGCTAAAGAAGCAATTGATAGAGCCGTTGGAGAAAGAATTTGTACGACCTAGCGTTTCCCATGGGGTGCACCCGTACTTTTGGTCAAGAAGAAGGATGGAACGTCACGACTTTGTGTGGACTATCGGCAATTGAACAAGGTGACTATCAAGAATAAATATCCGCTTCCAAGAATCGACGATTTGATGGATCAATTGAAAGGAGCTGTGATATTTTCCAAGATTGATTTGCGATCAGGTTATCACCAGATTCGTGTAAGAGGGGAAGATGTGCCGAAGACTGCCGAACTCGTTATGGACATTATGAGTATCAAGTAATGCCATTCGGGTGACGAATGCTCCTGCCATATTTATGGATTATATGAACAGGATATTTCGTCCATATCTAGACAGATTTGTCGTTGTCTTTATCGATGACATTCTGATCTATTCTCGATCGAAGGAAGAGCATGCTGAACATCTGAAAGTTGTTCTTCAGATTTTGAGGGAGAAACAGTTGTATGCGAAATTGGCTAAGTGTGAGTTCTGGTTAGAAGAAGTCCAATTTCTTGGTCACGTAATTTCTAAAGAAGGTATTGCGGTGGACCCATCGAAAGTGGAGACCTGTTTTACGTTGGGAAAGACCTAAGACAAGAATGGAAGTTCGAAGTTTTGTTGGACTTGCTTGGTTATTATCGGAGATTTATCGAAGGTTTTTCCAAGATTGCTGGACCACTTACGCAACTGACGAGGAAAAGCCAAGCTTTTGAATGGACGGAAGAGCGTGAAGCCAGTTTTCAAGAGTTGAAGAAGAGATTAACAACTGCACCCAAGATTGATCCTACCAGATTCGACGAAATCTTTCGATGTGTATTATGACGCTTCTTATCAAGGACTAGGATGCGTGTTGATGCAAGACCGAATGTGGTGGCATATGCTTCTCGACAATTGAAGGTTCATGAAAAGAATTATCCTACGCATGATTTGGAATTGGCTGCGGTAGTTTTTGCTTTGAAGATATGGAGGCATTTTCTCTATGGAGCAACGTTCAACATCTTCAGTGATCACAAGAGTTTGAAGTACTTGTACGACTAGAAGGAGCTGAATATGAGGCAGCGAAGATGGTTAGAATTTCGAACGACTACGATTTTCAACTTTTGTACCACCCCGGTAAGGCGAATGTCGTGGCCGATGCCTTGAGTAGAAAGATTATCGTTGTTTTCGCCCGATGATTAAAGAAAAGGAACTCATTGAACAATTTAGAGATGAGTGGTCATTTGTTGAATTGAAACCGAAAAAGATCTGTATGAATATGGTTACTATATCAAGCGAGCTAATGGAAGACATAAGGGAAAAGCAGAATGCTGATAAATTTTTACAAGGAATAAGGGAGCAAATGAAGCAAGACGAGGCAATAGAGTTCAAAGAAGGAACTGATGGAATTTTGAGGTTTCGAGGTAGAATCTGTGTTCCTCGTGACCGAGAATTAAGGCAATATATTGTGGAACATGCCCATACTAGTCTATTAAGTATGCATCCAGGTATAACAAAGATGTATCAAGACTTGAAGAAGTTATTCTGGTGGCATGGAATGAAGGGTGATGTAGTTAGATGCGTGTCAACTTGCCTAGTTTGTCAAAAATCGAAAGTTGAACACCAAAGACCAGCTGGGATGTTGCAACCATTATCGATTCCATAATGGAAACGGGACAAAGCATTTCTATGGATTTTCATCGGTTTGCCAAAGACAAGAAGAGGTCATGATGCAATATGGGTTATAGTTGATAGACTTACGAAATCACTCATTTCTTACCAATCAATATTAAATATTCATTGGAAAAATTAACCCGCTTGTACATCAACGAGATTGTCGATTACATGGAGTGCCTACATGTATAGTTTTCGACAGAGATCCAAGGTTTACGTCAAGATTTTGGCGAAGTCTCCGCAAGAAGCTATGGGAACCAAGTTACGGTTAAGTTCAGCCTATCATCCACGTACGATGGTCGACAGAGAGAACTATACGCCTTTGGAGGATTTGTTACGGGCTTGTGTTTTGGAACAACGGGAAGTTGGGATGATTTTTATCTTTGATAGAATTCACCTACAACAATAGTTTTCACGCAAGCATCGGAATGGCACCTTATGAAGCATTGTATGGAAGACGATGTCGAACGCCGCTATGTTGGTATCAAGATGGGGAGAGTATGATGTTGGACCGGAACTTGTACAACAGTACTACTGATAAAGTCAAGATGATACAAGAGAAGATGAGGACGGCGCAAAGCGCAAAAGAGTTATGCGGACAAACGAAGACGATCTCTTGAGTTTAAGGAGGGTGAGCATGTGTTTTAAGAGTTACTCCTACGACCGGTGTCAAGAGTGATTAAGTCTAAGAAGCTTACTCCTAAATTCATTGGACCATATCGATTATCCGACGTATAGGTCCCGTAGCATATCGATTGCTTTGCCGCCTTTTCTATCCAATTTGCACGACGTGTTTCATGTGTCTCGGGCCATGAAGTATATACCAGATCCGACACATGTTATACAAATGATGATGTGCAGTTAAAGGAGAATTTGACTTACGAAACTTTACCTGTCAGAATAGAAGACAGAAAGGTAAAGCAGCTTCGAGGGAAGATGATCGAGCTAGTGAAGGTTATATGGAATGATATGACGGGTGAAGCTACTTGGGAACTGGAAGATAAAATGAAGGATCAATATCCTCATTTGTTTTGATGAACATCGAATTTCGAGGACGAAATTTTTATTTGTTGGGGAGAGTTGTAACGCCCCAATTTTTAGAAAATATTCTGAATGTACTGTTTTCTGTTTTTCATGCTTTTGTATGAATGACCGCTGTGTCCCTATTTTTCTCGTTCTCGATTTTCAGTATGAAAACAATTACGATAATACAGCTCAAATTTTATTTGATCGTTTTACGTAATTTGTTTCGAGACAATAAAATAAAAATTTTTCTCGAGCTATCGTATTAATTTTTCTCGAAAGATATACAACTAAATAATATCGCTGGATATTTTATTTGAACGTTTTGGACGATTACCTACGTTGTGGGAAAAAATGGGAAAATGACCGTTACGTCCCGAACGCATCTGTTTTTACTGTTTTTGTCTGCTTTTAATTGTTTTCTTCTTGATTTAATGCCCGAAATAATACCGTCTGTGAATTTTTATGGACTTTTTGTGTGATTTGCTCGAGGCAGAAAATAATATTTTTCCGGCCGGGAAATCTTATTTTATTATTTAGAATCGGGGGATCTTACTTAACCCGATTCTCGAATGAGACTAAAAATAATCTTTTAATTTTTAGATTTAATCACAAATAAAATAATTTTATATTATTATAATATTATTTTATTAGTCAAGATAATTTAGTGACAAGTGGACCCTAAATATTTTAAGGACCCACAATTAGCGAACGGTTAGATCGGTAGCTTAATTAATCACCGTAAGTCGTAGAACTTTCAGAACAGCCGACTCACTAGTCGACTCACAGAGAATTTATTACACCGTGTGACTAAGCAAGGTGAGTCACCATGAGCAACCAATAGAATTTAAGCTTGTTAAGCAAGGCTTGATCTTAACCTTTGATGAAATCAATGGCTTGATGAAGCCAAATCCATGCACATCCTTACACATGAAGGCTACGGCCATTTGGAGTGAGAAAGCCAAAAAATCACCTTCCATCTTCATCACTTTTTCTCTTCTCTCTCATCAAAACCCTAGCCACCATTGTTGTCCATTTTCTCCTTCCATTCGGCCAAGCTCATTTCCTAACACTCCAACCATCCAAAAATTTTTCCAACCAAGTTTCCTTAACCTAAACACCATTCTAAGAACCTTTGTAGTTGGGAGTTTCTTCAAATTCTTCCATCTAGGGCTTGAAACTAACTTTGAAAGTTTTACCTAGAAGGTAAAATTTCATGCTTTTCTTTTCTCTATTCTTTTTCAAAGTTCTAAGCCATGATTTTTCCATGGTTTAGCTTCTTTTTCATGGTTAGTAACATGTAGATTTTATTTGAGATTTTTAGGTATTTGGTGGAGTGAAAACCGAACCATAGGAGGTGTGAAAGCAAACTTTTTGTCTTCATTTAAGGTAAGAGGAAGACAATTCTTATCATCCCTTGATGGTGGTAAGAAGATGGATTGTTGTAGAATCCATAAGGATTCGGTTGTGGTGTGTTTATTGATGTGTATTTGTTAATTTTTGTGGTTGCTAGTAGCTTAAGTGTTATGTGTTAGTAGCTTTCTTGTTTGGTGATTGTAATAATTTTGCATGTCTATTAGCTTTTGATTGTATGTCTATAAGCTTTAATTTAGGTTTTATGTGTTAGAAATATTTTGCATGTGTTAGAAATATTTTGCATGTGTTAGAGATATAAATGCATGTGTTAGAATTGTATGATAAGGTTTAGGATGTGAATAACATGTGTAAATTTGCATGAGTGTTCCAAAGAACACATTCCCTAGCTCACGGCAATGCCAAAATGTGAGGACCAAAATGTTCTCTTCATTTTTCCTAAAGTGCAACTTAATTGATTAGGAGAAATAAGAAGGTTTTAAATGGTTTTGATCAAAGAAAAGGAATTTATAAATCAAATGGTAAAGATTTAGTACATTTTGGGCCAACATGCCTAAAAGATTTATTTGATTCAAAATCATTACTTTATAACATGATTTAATGAATTTAGATAAGATAATACCTTTGACATGATTTAGAAATCAAATGAGAAAGTTTTATAAAATTCGCCAACATGCCACTATAGGTAATTATGATTTTTAAAACTTGATTCCAAATCTTTTTCAATCAAAAAGAGGTAACCCAAGTTAAGAAGAAGTTTCTATAATGATTTTTGAGGAAGCAAGTTGAGTAGAATTAAGTTTAAAGGTTAAAAACTAGTGATTTTATCATTAGGAAGGAAATACAAGAATGTTAAGAAATTTTCTAACATATAGCTCACTTTTGGTTTTGAAGCATGTTAGAGATTTCAAAAAGAATTAAATTATATGGTTAAAAATTAGGTAAATAGAAAATTTTATGGAAAATTTAGAAAACCACTATTATAAGTTTATAAACAAAATATCTGTCAATTTTTAGTAAAAATGAATCTATAAGATAGTAAAAATATCCTAATGACAAGATATGGTAAAAAACTATTCTACGTAGTTTAAAAGTACTCAAGATTATTTCTATCTGTTTTAAACAAGTAATTTTAAAGGCATTCGAATAAGAAAATGATTTAAAAATCCTACGCGATTGAGAAAACGTATTAAAATGCTACGCGATTTTAAAAACAGTAAAAATATCTTTACCCGATTTTTAAACGTTTGTAAAAACGACGAGATTTCAAAAACGCGATAAAATTTCTACGCGATTGACCGTAACCATATTTATTTTTCGCCGTCGGGAAAAAGTGAACCCGCATGTGCTTTTGAAAATCTATATGTCGTTTCGGGAAAATGTGAACCCGCATGTGCTTTTGAAAATCTATTTACCGTCGGGAAAATGTGAACCCGCATGTGTTTTTGAGAATTATTTTGTCGGGAAAATGTGAACCCGTATAGGCTTTCCATCTTTTTTTTTTATGTGTGCCATGTATTTGGTGGATTGGTTGACGAGACGAATCACATCGTGGTGTCGATGCGATAAACGTAGTGTGGTTCATTGTTCTAATGAACTTGGAGACTTTAGTGTACGGGATCCCACACGTGGACAGCTTGGTAGCTCCGCCGGGCCGTGGTAAACCGATAGCGCACTATGGTACTCAACATACACTATATTTAATCGAGATTGGTGGAATCTAGTAGTACATTTGCCTCGTAGTGACACAACGTGAGACCGTGAACTACACCACGCCCGGATTGATGGATTCCCGTGTCGTGGGGCTATAGACGCAACGTGTGACCGCGGAATAGTTGGTGGGGCAGCCGTGGTACTATTAGATTTTGCGAATCATTCTCTCTCTCGATACTTGTGTTTTTCTTTAGCTCCATGGAGTAGGATTTTGTTATATTATTTATCTCTATGTCTATTTGTTTCCATCTTATCTATTTATTTTATCTCGTATTTTATTTATTTATTTTATCCGGTTACAAGTTATTATTTATTATTATATCTTATCGTTTATTTATATTTCTTATTTTATCCGTGAGGTTTTATCTCGTGAAGTGACATATTGTGATGATACCTAAATTTTTCTTCAATTAATTATTATAATTGTTAAAGCTTTATGTATTGCATGAATCGTATGTATATATTGTTTGTCATCTTTTTATTGGCCATGTTGTGATGATTTTATGTTGTCTTACCTCTTTGTTATATGTATTTTCTGTTTATTTATTTTACGCGGTAAAGACTTCGAGGAAGAGGAATGCCTCTTGAGATCGTGTATCCCGAAGAGGAGGAAGATCGGCAAGCGACGACCGCTTGACGATCAGAACCATCCGATCATCCATATCCTCCGGATTGATTGTGAGGATGGCGACGCCAGATTTTTGGGATTCATAGAGCCTGGTATTTCATGGAGGTGCTCGGCTTGGCATCTACGAGGAGACCGTGACTCGTGACGTATGCGCAGGACGTGTGACCGTGATCCTACGTCATCGTTTTGATGATGAGCCCGTCATGACGACGACGTTATTTTCGCACTTAGAGTTGCCCTTATCCATTAGGCGTTATTGGGGTGCCGAAAACCCCGAGCCTAGTGAGATAAGCATCGTATCGACCGCGCGATCCCGTTATCGCCGTGTGTCGAGGCATCCGGGATATTTATCCCCGATGATCATTTTCAGCCGATAGTGATCCATCGAGGATTAGATAACCATGATGTTTTTTTTTGGGCGCGTCAGCGTATGTCTGTATATATTAACTCTTTTATTGCTTTCTTTACCGTTTTTGTTTAAATATTTGTAGTCTTAGTTGTAAATTATTTGTACAACTTATAACTTAACCATATGTATATTATCGTAATGATGTTTTTTTTTTTATTTCGTATTTTCCGCATTATCTTTTTATATCATATTTTCGTCTATCAGAATTATTTTACAACCCGTAATAATATTTAACTAATGTTTCACAACTTGGGTAGATTTTATTTCTATTTCTTTTATTTTCTTTTATATGTGACATCCTCCAAAGGGTGTTACATTAGTTGGTATCGAGCCCAAGTTAGAGTCTTTTGGGGTTGTGGTTGGGTCTGTTTTTGTTTGGCTTGTGTGTGATTCTCTCGTGATCTTTGTGATTTATATCCTTTTGGAAATATCTAGAAGGATGTATCTAATTTTGTTTTGTTTTGTTATGATTGAAGAAAGAAGATGGCTGGTAGAGGTAGAGGACGTGCTAACGTAAATCGTGATGAGGACCCGATGTTGGTTGTTGCCGAAGCTATGCGGCAAATGGTCAAGTGATTACTCAAAGAAAATTTGAGAGCAGTACCAACAAAGAAGATGCTATGTACTGATGCCCTAAATTTATCGAATTTAGGCGCCATAATCCGCCACAATTTAGAGGCGAGGTGGATCCGGAGAAAGCGAGTCGTGGATGCAAGATTTAGAAAGAATCTTTGAGGGATGAGATGTACAGATGAAAAGAAAGTAACTTATGCTGTTTTCATGCTGAGAGGAGATGCAGTAACATTGGTGGAGAGGAGTCCGCCGAATGTTGCAAGTCAAGGGACCGAGATCACCCGGGAAGTGTTTTCTAATACTTTTCTCGGATAAGTATTTTCCCGCAAGTGCTAGGCATGCCAAGGAGATGGAATTTCTTGGATTGCGACAGGAAACATGACAAAGTTGAATGAGTACGCTACAAAATTTGAAAGTTTGTCTCAATTTTCGGATTATGCTCAAAATCGACAAGATGAGGTATGGAAATGTCGGAAGTTTGAGTCCTGGATTGAGAGTAGAATTGAAGCGGGGAGTGATATCTCTGAGGATGAATCAATTTCATGCTTTGGTTGACGCATGTGCGCGACTTGAGGAGCTTGAACCGTCGCGAGATCAAAGGAGTCGGAACTTTGGGCCGACAAGGTTTCAAAGAGGTGGAGGTAGCAATACAAATCGATTTCTCGCGTAAGTCGTATGCTAGACCACAAGGAAGTCAGACTCAGCGACCGCCGCTGGAGGGAGTGTACCTAGTGGAGGAGCAGACGAGAGTGGTGTTTACACCGACGTGTTTTAAGTGCGGTAAGAAGGGCCATCTATCTCCGCACCGTACAATCGTGGGAACCGTCTGTTTTAACTGTGGGACAGCCTGGGCATATGTCGAAGGATTGTACTCGACCAGAGAAGAAACCTGTTGTTCGTCATGTTAGAACTAATCAGCAAAAATCTGGAAATACTCAACCAAAATCTGGAGGGCGAGTGTACACAATGATGGGATCTGAAGTTTCTCAATCGGATGACCTTATTCAAGGAGAAGGAGACATCGGAGGTAACCTTTGACTGTATTGTATGACTCGGGTGCTACACACTCGTTTATTGCCTATGATTGTGTGGAAAGACCGAAGTTGCTCGTGTCTTCTCCGAATGTTAAGTCGAGTGTATCTACGCTAACTGCTAAACCTGTAGTTACTTCTAAGATCTGTTTGAATTGTCCTATTGTTGTGAAGGGCCATTTGTTTTTGGTCAATTTGATTTGTTTGCCTCTCATTGAGATTGATGTAATCTTAGGGATGGACTGGTTATGTTCTAACCATATCCTCATAGATTGTGCAAAGAAAACTATAGTTTTTCCTAAGGAAGAAGAGTCTGGATTCTTAACTGCTGTTAAGGTCAAGTCTTTGTTGAGAGATGGAGCGCGCAGGATATCCGGTATTGTCTTCTCTAGAAGTTAAGAATGAGAAGGATGTGAATGCTATTCCTGTTGTCAACGATTTTCCTGGGATGTTTTTCCTGAAGATGTACTGGTTTACCGCCTGAGCGGGAAATCGAATTCTCAATTGATTTAGTACCGGGAACAGGTCCTATCTCAATTGCGCCGTATCGTATGTCGCCAGTGGAATTGGAGGAGCTAAAGAAGCAATTGATAGAGCTGCTGGAGAAAGAATTTGTACGACCTAGCGTTTCCCCATGGGGTGCACCATTACTTTTGGTCAAGAAGAAGGATGGAACGTCACGACTTTGTGTGGACTATCGGCAATTGAACAAGGTGACTATCAAGAATAAATATCCGCTTCCAAGAATCGACGATTTGATGGATCAATTGAAAGGAGCTGTGATATTTTCCAAGATTGATTTGCGATCAGGTTATCACCAGATTCGTGTAAGAGGGGAAGATGTGCCGAAGACTGCTTTTCGAACTCGTTATGGACATTATGAGTATCAAGTAATGCCATTCGGGGTGACGAATGCTCCTGCCATATTTATGGATTATATGAACAGGATATTTCGTCCATATCTAGACAGATTTGTCGTTGTCTTTATCGATGACATTCTGATCTATTCTCGATCGAAGGAAGAGCATGCTGAACATCTGAAAGTTGTTCTTCAGATTTTAAGGGAGAAACAGTTGTATGCGAAATTGGCTAAGTGTGAGTTCTGGTTAGAAGAAGTCCAATTTCTTGGTCACGTAATTTCTAAAGAAGGTATTGCGGTGGACCCATCGAAAGTGGAGACTGTTTTACAGTGGGAGAGACCTAAGACAGTAACAGAAGTTCGAAGTTTTGTTGGACTTGCTGGTTATTATCAGAGATTTATCGAAGGTTTTTCCAAGATTGCTGGACCACTTACGCAACTGACGAGGAAAAGCCAAGCTTTTGAATGGACGGAAGAGTGTGAAGCCAGTTTTCAAGAGTTGAAGAAGAGATTAACAACTGCACCGGTGTTGATCCTACCAGATTCGACGAAATCTTTCGATGTGTATTATGACACTTCTTATCAAGGACTAGGATGCGTGTTGATGCAAGACCGGAATGTGGTGGCATATGCTTCTCGACAATTGAAGGTTCATGAAAAGAATTATCCTACGCATGATTTGGAATTGGCTGCGGTAGTTTTTGCTTTGAAGATATGGAGGCATTTTCTCTATGGAGCAACGTTCAACATATTCAGTGATCACAAGAGTTTGAAGTACTTGTACGACCAGAAGGAGCTAAATATGAGACAGCGAAGATGGTTAGAATTTCTGAACGACTACGATTTTCAACTTTTGTACCACCCTGGTAAGGCGAATGTCGTGGCCGATGCCTTGAGTAGAAAGATTATCAAGTGTTTCTGCCCGATGATTAAAGAAAAGGAACTCATTGAACAATTTAGAGATGAGTGGTCATTTGTTGAATTGAAACCGGAAAAGATCTGTATGAATATGGTTACTATATCAAGCGAGCTAATGGAAGACATAAGGGAAAAGCAGAATGCTGATAAATTTTTACAAGGAATAAGGGAGCAAATGAAGCAAGACGAGGCAATAGAGTTCAAAGAAGGAACGGATGGAATTTTGAGGTTTCGAGGTAGAATCTGTGTTCCTCGTGACCGAGAATTAAGGCAATATATTGTGGAACATGCCCATACTAGTCTATTAAGTATGCATCCAGGTATAACAAAGATGTATCAAGACTTGAAGAAATTATTCTGGTGGCATGGAATGAAGGGTGATGTAGTTAGATGCGTGTCAACTTGCCTAGTTTGTCAAAAATCGAAAGTTGAACACCAAAGGCCAGCTGGGATGTTGCAACCATTATCGATTCCAGAATGGAAATGGGACAAAGCATTTCTATGGATTTCGTTCTTGGTTTGCCAAAGACAAGAAGAGGTCATGATGCAATATGGGTTATAGTTGATAGACTTACGAAATCACTCATTTCTTACCAATCAATATTAAATATTCATTGGAAAAATTAACCCAGTTGTACATCAGCGAGATTGTCAGATTACATGGAGTGCCTACATGTATAGTTTCTGACAGAGATCCAAGGTTTACGTCAAGATTTTGGCGAAGTCTGCAAGAAGCTATGGGAACCAAGTTACGGTTAAGTTTAGCCTATCATCCACAGACAGATGGTCAGACAGAGAGAACTATACAGTCTTTGGAGGATTTGTTACGGGCTTGTGTTTTGGAACAACGGGGAAGTTGGGATGAATTTTTATCTTTGATAGAATTCACCTACAACAATAGTTTTCACGCAAGCATCGGAATGGCACCTTATGAAGCATTGTATGGAAGACGATGTCGAACGCCGCTATGTTGGTATCAAGATGGGGAGAGTATGACCGTTGGACCGGAACTTGTACAATAGACTACTGATAAAGTCAAGATGATACAAGAGAAGATGAGGACGGCGCAAAGCAGACAAAAGAGTTATGCGGACAAACGAAGACGATCTCTTGAGTTTAAGGAGGGTGAGCATGTGTTCTTAAGAGTTACTCCTACGACTGGTGTCGGAAGAGTGATTAAGTCTAAGAAGCTTACTCCTAAATTCATTGGACCATATCAGATTATCCGACGTATAGGTCCTGTAGCATATCAGATTGCTTTGCCGCCTTTTCTATCCAATTTGCACGACGTGTTTCATGTGTCTCAGGCCATGAAGTATATACCAGATCCGACACATGTTATACAGCCAGATGATGTGCAGTTAAAGGAGAATTTGACTTACGAAACTTTACCTGTCAGAATAGAAGACAGAAAGGTAAAGCAGCTTCGAGGGAAGATGATCGAACTAGTGAAGGTTATATGGAATGATATGACGGGTGAAGCTACTTGGGAACTGGAAGATAAAATGAAGGATCAATATCCTCATTTGTTTTGATGAACATCGAATTTCGAGGACGAAATTTTTATTTGTTGGGGAGAGTTGTAACGCCCCAATTTTTAGAAAATATTCTGAATGTACTGTTTTCTGTTTTTCATGCTTTTGTATGAATGACCATTGTGTCCCTATTTTTCTCGTTCTCGATTTTCGTATGAAAACAATTACGATAATACAGGCTCAAATTTTATTTGATCGTTTTACGTAATTTGTTTCGAGACAGTAAAATAAAAATTTTTCTGAGCTACTGTATTAATTTTTCTGAAAGATATACAGCTAAATAATACTGCTGGATATTTTATTTGAACGTTTTGGACGATTACCTATGTTGTGGGAAAAAATAGGAAAATGACCGTTACGTCCCGAACGTACTGTTTTCGCTGTTTTTGTCTGTTTTTAATTGTTTTCTTCTTGATTTAATGCCTGAAAATACTGTCTGTGAATTTTTATGGACTTTTTGTGTGATTTGCTCCGAGGCAGGAAAATAATATTTTTCCGGGCCGGGGAAATCTTATTTTATTATTTAGAATTGGGGGATCTTACTTAACCCGATTCTCGAATGAGACTAAAAATAATCTTTTAATTTTTAGATTTAATCACAAATAAAATAATTTTATATTATTATAATATTATTTTATTAGTCAGTATAATTTAGTGACAGTGGACCCCGGAAATATTTTGCGGGACCCACAATTAGCGGAACGGTTAGATCGGTAGCTTAATTAATTACCGTAAGCTGTAGAACTTTCCAGAACAGGCTGACTCAGCTAGCTGACTCAGCAGAGAATTTATTACACTGTGTGACTAAGCAAGGTGAGTCACCATGAGCAACCAATAGAATTTAAGCTTGTTAAGCAAGACTTAATCCTAACCTTTGATGAAATCAATGGCTTGGATGAAGCCAAATCCATGCACATCCTTACACATGAAGGCTACGGCCATTTGGAGTGAGAAAGCCAAAAGCAACACTTCATCTTCATCACTTTTCTCTCTTCTCTCTCATCAAGAACCCTAGCCACCATTCTTGTCCATTTTCTCCACCATATTCGGCCAAGCTCATTTCCTAACACTCCAACCATCCAAAAATTTTTCCAACCAAGTTTCCTTAACCTAAACACCATTCTAAGAACCTTTGTAGTTGGGAGTTTCTTCAAATTCTTCCATCTAGGGCTTGGAAACTAACTTTGAAAGTTTTACCTAGAAGGTAAAATTTCATGCTTTTCTTTTCTCTATTCTTTTTCAAAGTTCTAAGCCATGATTTTTCCATGGTTAGTAACATGTAGATTTTATTTGAGATTTTTAGGTATTTGGTGGAGTGAAAACCGAACCATAGGAGGTGTGAAAGCAAACTTTTTGTCTTCATTTAAGGTAAGAGGAAGACAATTCTTATCATCCCTTGATGGTGGTAAGAAGATGGATTGTTTGTAGAATCCATAAGGATTCGGTTGTGGTGTGTTTATTGATGTGTATTTGTTAATTTTTGTGGTTGCTAGTAGCTTAAGTGTTATGTGTTAGTAGCTTTCTTGTTTGGTGATTGTAATAATTTTGCATGTCTATTAGCTTTTGATTGTATGTCTATAAGCTTTAATTTAGGTTTTATGTGTTAGAAATATTTTGCATGTGTTAGAAATATTTTGCATGTGTTAGAAATATTTTGCATGTGTTAGAGATATAAATGCATGTGTTAGAATTGTATGATAAGGTTTAGGATGTGAATAACATGTGTAAATTTGCATGAGTGTTCCAAAGAACACATTCCCTAGCTCACGGCAATGCCAAAATGTGAGGACCAAAATGTTCTCTTCATTTTTCCTAAAGTGCAACTTAATTGATTAGGAGAAATAAGAAGGTTTTAAATGGTTTTGATCAAAGAAAAGGAGTTTATAAATCAAATGGTAAAGATTTAGTACATTTTGGGCCAACATGCCTAAAAGATTTATTTGATTCAAAATCATTACTTTATAACATGATTTAATGAATTTAGATAAGATAATACCTTTGACATGATTTAGAAATCAAATGAGAAAGTTTTATAAAATTCGCCAACATGCCACTATAGGTAATTATGATTTTTAAAACTTGATTCCAAATCTTTTTCAATCAAAAAGAGGTAACCCAAGTTAAGAAGAAGTTTCTATAATGATTTTTGAGGAAGCAAGTTGAGTAGAATTAAGTTTAAAGGTTAAAAACTAGTGATTTTATCATTAGGAAGGAAATACAAGAATGTTAAGAAATTTTCTAACATATAGCTCACTTTTGGTTTTGAAGCATGTTAGAGATTTCAAAAAGAATTAAATTATATGGTTAAAAATTAGGTAAATAGAAAATTTTATGGAAAATTTAGAAAACCACTATTATAAGTTTATAAACAAAATCTTTGTCAATTTTTAGTAAAAATGAATCTATAAGATAGTAAAAATATCCTAATGACAAGATGCGGTATGAAAAACTATATTCTACGTAGTTTAAAAGTACTCAAGACTATTTCTATCTGTTTTAAATAGTAATTTTAAAGGCATTCGAATAAGAAAATGATTTAAAAATCCTACGCGATTGAGAAAACGTATTAAAATGCTACGCGATTTTAAAAACAGAAAAATATCTTTACCCGATTTTTAAACGTTTGTAAAAACGACGAGATTTCAAAAACGCGATAAAATTTCTACGCGATTGACCGTAACCATATTTATTTTTTTTTGTCGGGAAAAAGTGAACCCGCATGTGCTTTTGAAAATCTATATGTCTTTGTCGGGAAAATGTGAACCCGCATGTGCTTTTGAAAATCTATTTACTTGTCGGAAAAATGTGAACCCGCATGTGTCTTTGAGAATTATTTCTTTGTCGGGAAAATGTGAACCCGCATGTGCTTTCCATCTATTTTTTTTATGTGTGCCATGTATTTGGTGGATTGGTTGACGAGACGAATCACATCGTGGTGTCGATGCGATAAACGTAGTGTGGTTCATTGTTCTAATGAACTTGGAGACTTTAGTGTACGGGATCCCACATGTGGATGAGTTGGTAGCTCCTGGGCCGTGGTAAACCGATAGCGCACTATGGTACTCAACATACACTATATTTAATCAAGATTGGTGGAATCTAGTAGTACATTTGCCTCGTAGTGACACAACGTGAGACCGTGAACTACACCACGCCCGGATTGATGGATTCTCGTGTCGTGGGGCTATAGACGCAACGTGTGACCGCGGAATAGTTGGTGGGGCAGCCGTGGTACTATTAGATTTTGCGAATCATTCCTCTCTCGATACTTGTGTTTTTCTTTAGCTCCATGGAGTAGGATTTTGTTATATTATTTATCTCTATGTCTATTTGTTTCCATCATATCTATTTATTTTATCTCGTATTTTATTTATTTATTTTATCCGGTTCTTGTTATTATTTATTATTATATCTTATCTGTTTATTTATATTTCTTATTTTATCGTGAGGTTTTATCCGTGAAGTGACATATTGTGATGATACCTAAATTTTTCTTCAATTAATTATTATAATTGTTAAAGCTTTATGTATTGCATGAATCGTATGTATATATTGTTTGTCATCTTTTTATTGGCCATGTTGTGATGATTTTATGTTGTCTTACCTCTTTGTTATATGTATTTTCTGTTTATTTATTTTACGCGGTAAAGACTTCGAGGAAGAGGAACAGCCTCTTGAGATCGTGTATCCTGAAGAGGAGGAAGATCGGCAAGCAGACGACCGGTTGACGATCAGAACCATCCGATCATCCATATCCTCTGGATTGATTGTGAGGATGGCGACGCTTCAGGATTTTTGGGATTCATAGAGCTGGTATTTCATGGAGGTGCTCTGGCTTGGCATCTACGAGGAGACCGTGACTCTGTGACGTATGCAGGACGTGTGACCGTGATCCTACGTCATCGTTTTGATGATGAGCCTGTCATGACGACGACGTTATTTCTGCACTTAGAGTTGCCCTTATCCATTAGGCGTTATTGGGGTGCTGAAAACCCTGAGCCTAGTGAGATAAGCATCGTATCGACTGCGCGATCCCGTTATCGCCGTGTGTCGAGGCATCCGGGATATTTATCCCCTGATGATCATTTTCAGGCTGATAGTGATCCATCAGAGGATTAGATAACCATGATGTTTTTTTTTTTTGGGCGCGTCAGCGTATGTCTGTATATATTAACTCTTTTATTGCTTTCTTTACTGTTTTTGTTTAAATATTTGTAGTCTTAGTTGTAAATTATTTGTACAACTTATAACTTAACCATATGTATATTATCAGTAATGATGTTTTTTTTTATTTCGTATTTTCCGCCTTATCTTTTTATATCATATTTCTGTCTATCAGGAATTATTTTACAACCCGTAATAATATTTAACTAATGTTTCACAACTTGGGTAGATTTTATTTCTATTTCTTTTATTTTCTTTTATATGTGACATCCTCCAAAGGGGTGTTACAATACCTGCCCCAAATGGTTATACAAATATACCCCAGAGATATCAAAATATACAGCCCACCAAAAATAATACATCAGGCCCCCAAAATAAAACACTAGTAGCCATCAATAGCTACCAGTAAAATTAGTCCCTCAGATGAGAAGGGATCGTGTCCGGGTCCTCAACAGGATCCTCCTCTTCAGAGGAAACCTCCATGGGAACCACGAAACCACGGGCAGGAGCCCGAGTAGTAGAATCAAAAGAGTCCTCCCAAGGGGTGTAGTAACGATCACCCCACATCTCTCGGATGGGCAAGTAGAACTCCAATCGTAGGCTGACATGGCAGGTGAGGATCGGTGCCTCATGACGTCTCCAGGCTAGGGCAATCGACATATCTCCCAAGTAGATGCAGCGATCGGAATTCAAGTTGATATGCCAACACTCCAGCCCTCCGAGGAAGGTCAGATGCACATCTCCTAGAAATCCACACATACGTGCTGCCATCGTCTCAGTAGATACTAGTCCCGTTCGGGCCAAAAGCCAGGAAAATCGGGATCTTCCGCCTCCTTACCGTCATCTTCAATCAATACAGTGTACACACAGGCAGTAAATAATGGAAACACAAAAAGAGGTAAGACATCCTACCATCATTACCAATTATAGCAGCCAGAAACAGAACGGCGCAACGCGCCCACTTAATAATTCAAAACAGTATCTCCAAATAAAAAGCAGTAAGTCCAACAGTAAGCAAGTAAACAGTTCCAGGCAGATATCCAATACAGTAATAATCAAACAAGTCATATTTACTGAAATCAATAATTCACAATGACAGAGTATATCATGATACACATGTATGCTTTCCCAAATTCCTACTCCATGGAGCTAGACTCAAACAGTCGGAGAGAAAGATCAAGAGACATGTCTGTAACTCGGCTGCCGCAGCCAAAGTGCTATTCATCAATAATTTTCACGTGCACATCAGGCATTGTACAGACAATCCGCGCTAGATCATGATATAGGACAGTGTCAAGTCTGGATCGTCGGTGCATTTGCATCGGTTTACCCCACGGACAGAGGAGCTACCAACTGCCCATTGTGAAGGACCCGCACCCCGACGCCGCTAAGGTCATAACAAGACCCACACTAGTCTACTCGCACCCGCACAAAGGTGTGTTCAATCTCCTAGGCAACTTGGCCTTACAACAGTCCACAAGACATCACAATGAATACGACACTATGCATGAACATGTATGATTCACAATTTCATACCATTCTATAATATGCCACAATTGCCCAAGATAAGCATCAATACACAAATGGTCACCCACAAGGATCCACAACATTATAATATAAAGATCAAATCATTCGGTACATTCTTAGGTTCATTATGAATCCTAATTTAGAATTTATTTCCTCTTTCAAGGATCATGTCCAATCCAATTCTTACAATTATTTTAAATCTCCCAAGGTAATTTAATCTCTTATAATTTGTAAATTGTTCAAGCTCCTTGGCCTCACATTCTCTTGTTCTTCACTCACTTAGAATTACCTTAAGTCTTATGATAATTTCATTCTTGGTCCTTTAAAATTTATGGAATCTTCATTATATTAAATTCTTCTAATTCATCAATTGTCTATCCCATTACATAGGTTTTTAATCACATAATTGTTTATGCTTCTAACTTACCAAAATCACCTACTTACACCTAAAAAGCCTTAGAGGCCGTGGCCTCACAATGGTTTCACTTCCAAACCCCTTTCAAGTCATCATACTACATACCATTCCCTTATTTCATTTAAGTGTTCACTTGTTAAATTAGTTCACCAAGAACCCTAATTTCCATCACTCCAAACCGTAGCCCCTAGGAATTCCCATTTCAAGTTTTTTCTTCCATTGATTTCATTTTGTCACTCAACTAATTTAAGTCTTATGCTCATCATACTTTGTTCACAAATTTCCCTTTTTTCCAAGCTCAAAACCGTAGTCCTCCAAGAGAGGTTCCCAAATATTTTTCATCCATTTCCAATCACATAACTCAATCCAATATATTGCCAATTACAACCAATAAATCCAAGATTATAATCATCACAAATTCAACATATAAACATAATAATCAATCAATTCAAAGAATAACCCTCATTAGGGTTTTTCCACAAATCATACAACCAAGGTTCCTAGATGCTAATAGAGGTTGAGGAGGAGTGTCTTCCTCTTACCTAAGAGAAGAAATCAAGAGAACTCTAAGGAATCCTCTTTGTGATTTTCAGATTTTGCACACCAAGAACCCTAAAAATGGTGACTTTTTTATAATAGCATAATGACTTGAAAAATGTGATGCAAATGGCCATTAAAGGACACCTAAAACCGAAAAATGAAGAAGGGAGGAGGAGGGTCTTGAAACTTACACAAAAGCTCAAAGCTTGATGCTTAGAGAAAGTGGTGAAGATGATGGATTTTCAAGAAACTCCAAGAAGGAAAAGTGTTTAGAATGATGAGAGGATTGAGAAAGTGAGCTTGGATGTAAATTTCGTGAGGGTTGAGGGAGAAGAAGAGGGCTGGCCATGAGGGTGGTTTAGAGAGAAGGAAGAGAGAAAGAAAAATGGAGAAGGAAGAGAGAAAGAAAAATGGAGAAGGAAGAGAAAGAAAAATGGAGAAGAAAAAGAAAGGGAAGAGAAAGAAAGCTTTGGTAAATTATGAATAAAGTGTAGTAAAATTAACTAAAGGAAATGCAAATATTTCCCTTGCATGGGCTGCATTCAGCCGTGCATAGAGAGAAGGAGAGGAGAGAGTTTTTGGCTTCCATGGGAAGCCAAGGGCATTTGAGTCATTATTTGGTCAAAGCTTCTCAAAGAAGCTTTGATTATTTAACATTAAATTTGAATTAAAGCGGATTTATTAGACATAAAGTAGATTTTATTTGGATAATGTGATAGTATTTTTATTACATGCTATTATCCAATGGATAATAGTTACAGTTAACAGAAGTCAGTATTTAATTAATCTGACAGATAAATTTTTCGTAGTATTAATTTGTTTTATCTGTTAAGATTTCTCGAAAATTGTGAAACCTCGTAAACTGTGTCTAACTTCGGGTTTAGTAAGATTCTCCGTTGACATGTCCATAGTCCAAGGTCCTTAGAGAAAACATTGCATTTCTCCAGTTCTGCGCCGTGCGCACGCAAAATGAGGAATATAATAAAATATTCGCCGTTCCCAGAAAATTCTCAAAAATTGCAAATATTTTAAAACGACTATCCGTCATATAATTTTCCAATTTTTGAAGCATTACAGTCATTTTCCCGACTCTGATCAATATTCGCGTAAAACGAAGAATATATTAAAATATTCACCATTTTCAGAAAATTTTGAAATAATTCACACAAATCACAAATATTTGAAAATGACTATTTGTGGTGAAATAAACAATTTCCGGAGCGTTACACTGACCTTAACAATTCTCAGTTCAGTGTGCACGCAAAACGAGGAATATATTAATATATTCGACGTTTCCGAAAAATTTCAAAAAAATTCCTAAAAATTAAGAATAATATAAAATGATCATTTATACTTAAACAGACATTTTTTCGGGATGGTACACTATTTAACCAAAAACGGTGGTTGGAGACTTGTTGTTTGAAGATTTGTGAGAAACCCTAATAGAGGTTACTCTTGCTATTTCATTTTTCTTATAATTGATTCTTTAAATTTTCATTCTTTTAATTGAATTGTTAGATAGATTTGATTCATATTGCCATTGTAATAATTGTGATGGATTGAAATTGATGAGGTTGGGATAAAAGCCCCTTGCTTGAGGCATGGAGGCTCACGGCCACACCCTCCTTGGTGGGGTGTTGGTACTTAAAATTTTAAAGCTTAATGGATTGGTGTTAATTAAGTGATTAAGGATTAATGAAGAAGTGAAAGAAAAAAAAAGAATTTTATTAGAACCCTAATCTTCATGAGGCTCATGGCCATGAAGGAGTAACATGGTGAAAAATTGTGACTTGGATGGAGGAATTGATAAATTGGACATTAGAAGACAATTAAGGATTCATAATGTGTAATGATACTTAATCAAAGACCTAATTTGGTAACTTAGAGAATTTGAATCAATAAAAAGAACATGAGTGTGTGAGTTTGGAAGAACTTGAAATAAACATATAAATTAATTAATAATGAAACACTAATGTATAAAAATGAAAATAGACATTGGACTTGAGAACTCAATGAGGGCCACGGTTTTGACTTAATTAATATAGGAATGGATTAACTTAATGAACTAATGGAATTATGAAAATTTGAGGTAAGGAATTAATGCCTAATGTGATGAAAGAATGGAAATTCAAAGACTCTTGAATGCCCTGGATGTAAGAAATTAAAGTGACCCAAAGTTGTCACATTAAATCAATAACATGTAACTTGATAAAGTGGAACCCATAATGTGGACCATAAGGATGAATTAAAATTAGAAAGCGATATTGACATAGAATTTGACTCTATGCTATTGTGGACCCTTATGTGGGATGGACATTTAACGGATATGGATTATAAAAACACCGTGAGGTGATGACATCAATAAATGCATTTGTGTGCGTATATATATAAATATACCATTGTGAAGTATTGTGAGGAACATACATGATTTGACATTGTGTCATTATGCATATGTGTCGTCCATTGGACATTGTTAGAAAGGCTATGTGTGCCTAGGAGTTCGAATAACACCTATGTGCAGGTGCGAATAGACTAAGCGTAGGTGTCATATGTTGTCGACCCTGGGGGCGTCGGGGTATGGGTGTCTCACAATAGACAGTGGTAGCTCCACTAGGCTATGGGATAGACCAACGCGACACACCGACGATCCTGTGTGAGACGCTGTCCTATATCGTGATCAACTGTCGAGGTACCACGTATAAGCCATTGCGCAAACTTTTTATGAAATAAAGCACACTATATTTTTAAGGCTAATGATATACTGGTATTACTCCTTGATCATTCACTCTGAAAATGTTTATGTCTAGCTCCATGGAGTAGGTTTTTCTTTGAGACACTTTTGCATTGTGAGTTGTCAGTCGCATAACTCATTGAGCATGAGCATTAATAACTGTGAAGCATGTCTACGGCTATTTCTATAACAATTGTTGGTTACTTGAACTGTTGATTGTTGATGGTATCTCTGTTATTTAAATGTTGTCATTCTGCTTTCACTGTAAATTTTAATACTGTTATGCTTAAATGTATAAATTGTGTTATATTTTGGCGTTCAGCGCCGTTTAGTTTCTTGTTGCTATTATTGGTAATGAATGACGAGTATCTCACATCTTTATTGTATATTCTGCTATTATGTATTATCATATGATTGTTTGAAGACATTCATGAGGAGGACAAGGAAACCACTGAGTTTCAGGGTTTCTGGCCGTATCTTGACTGAAATTGAAGCTGACAAGGATGTCGTATCGCCCCAGTGGATTTTTTGGCTATGTGCGGATCAACTTTCACGGTGGACCTGATTGCTGGCACATCAACATGCAGACTGATCGTTGTGTGTAACATGGCGAATTGACTGTGTCCTTAGCGTGGAGACGTTATGCGGCTTCTATTTTTGACTTTCATGCTTTTGTTTGACTGGAGTTTTACCGGCCCATGAGGGACATGTGGGCTGATATGTATTATACCCCGCAGGAGGATTCCTTTTTGTCTACCGCTCGGGCTCCTGCCCGTTGCTCTGTCGTCCTGATGGATGTTTCCTCAGACGAAGAGGATCCTGAGGAGGACCCGGCTACAGTCCCTTCTCGTCAGTCCCAGGGGCTAAGTTTATTGGTAGCTACTGATGGCTAACCAGTTATAGTTTTGGGAAGCCTGATGTTTGTACATGTTGGGGTATATTTGTATCTCTTTGGGTGGGTATATATTTTGCTTCTTTTTGGTATATTTTGAAAATGTAATTAAACAGGCTTATATTTCTGATACAATGTATGTAATTATCCATATTATGTATGATTGTATGTTTTATTCTACGTTGATTTCACTTTGATCATTTTGACGGATACTTCTTTTGAAAAGGAACTTTAATCTTTAATTCATTTAACGTTGTATATTCATGAACAGGTATATACGTATATTAAAAGAAATTTTAATCGGACTCATTTTCAAACAAATTAAAATAATTAAAAGAAAAAAATACGTCTAAACTTTTCCATATTTAATTGTCTGTCGTTTCACTATGGTATGATGTTCCCTCTTCTTACCCGTTATGATTAAGAAAAAGGGGCGTTACATTGTTCTTGGTATCAGAGCTCCCGTTTATGTTTTCTTTTGGGTTATGTGGTTTTGGACTATCTTGTTTGTGCTGTGTGATTCTCTGTGATTTTTGTTGTTTGGTATTCATGAGGATACATCTGACTTTCTCTATGTTTTGCGTAGTTTAATTTGAAAAGAAGCGATGACTCGTAGAGGTGATATGGCTGCTGCCATAGAGGCAATACAAAAGATGGTGAAGGCAATGCTACAGCAGAACCAGCAGACAGCTCAAAAACAGGCTAGAGCTGCACAACAGCTAAAAGCTACGGCGGATGTTCAGAACTTAGGGAGATTTCGTCGTGCTAACCCTCCACAGTTCAAAGGGGAGTTTGATCCAGAGAAAGCTATATTGTGGATCCAAGAGCTGGAGAAAATATTTACTGGCATGAACTGTGCTGATGATAGAAAAGTGACCTATGCTGCATATATGCTAATGGGAGATGCGAAGCATTGGTGGACTGGAGAACAAAGGCTACTGCAAGCTGCAAATAGAGTGATAACTTAGGAGGTGTTCAAGGAAAGGTTCTTGAACAAGTATTTTCCTGAGAGTGCTAGGCATGCGAAAGAAATGGAATTTCTGAGTTTGCGACAAGGAGGTATGACGGTTAGCAAATACGCTGCCAAGTTTGAGAGCTTGTCAAGATTTTCGACTTACTTTCAACATCAACCAAATGAGATCTGAAAGTGCCGAAAGTTCGAAGAAGGTCTAAGGCATGAAGTGAAGAGGATTGTCCTAGCTCTGAAGATTACTCAATTTTTCGAGCTACTTGACATATGTTGTAGGTTGGAAAGTTTGGATCAAGCGCATGATGCGAGAAATAGGAATTTTGGTAACGCAAGTCGTTATCAAAAGAAGCCTTATTCCAAACCATCAGGAAACCAACAACCACAAAGTCCTCAAGCAGGAAGCCCAACTGGAAGTCCAGGAAGGACGAGTCAGAATGTTGCATCTACTCTGAGGTGTATGAAGTGCGAAAAAGAGCACTTTACAAGAGACTGCACAATCAAAGGGATTATTTGCTTTTGGTGCAAGAAACCTGGTCATGTTTCTCGAGACTATAACCAGACCAAGGTGGAACCATCCGTCAATGCTGCTAAGACTTCTAATCCATAAGCTGGAGGCAGAGTCTACACCCTGAGTGGTGTTGAGGCCTCTAAATCCGAGGATCTGATACAAGGGGAAGGTATCATTGAAAGTAATCTTTTAATTGTACTGTATGATTTTGGTGCTACTCATTCTTTCATTTCATATGACTGTGTGAAAAGACTTGGATTGCCCGTGTCTTTTTTACCTTTTGATTTGACTGTTTCAACCCCTACTGCAAAACTTGTCGTTACTATTAAAGTCTGTTTAAACTGTCCTTTAATTGTGGAAGGTCGAATCTTTTCTGTCGATTTGATCTGTTTACCATTATCTCAATTAGATGTGATATTAGGAATGGATTGGTTATCTGTTAACCATATCCTGTTAGACGGTTCTAGAAAAACCATAGTTTTTCCTTTCGATGAGGATTCTAGATTTTTTACTGCCAACCAAGTGAAAGCTTTCTTGAAAGAAGAAGATCGAGGATACATGTTGTTATCTTCTTTGAAAGTCGAGAGTGAAGTTAATATGGACACAATCTCTGTTGTACGAGAATTTCCTGAAGTTTTCCCTGATGATGTACCTGGTTTGCCACCAGAACGAGAAGTTGAATTTGCTATTGACTTGGTACTAGGAGCTGACCCTATTTCCATAGCACCTTACCGTATGTCACCAGCAGAGCTTATGGAACTCAAGAAGCAGTTGGAAGAGCTTCTGGAAAAGTAATTTGTGAGACCCAGTGTATCACTTTGGGAGCACCTATGTTGTTGGTTAAGAAGAAAGATGGTACTTCAAGATTGTGCATGGATTATCGTCAGTTGAACAAAGTCACGATCAAGAATAAGTATCCATTGCCGAGGATAGATGACTTGATGGACCAATTAAAGGGAGCAGCTGTGTTTTCAAAGATCGATCTGCGATCGGGTTATCACCAAATCAGAGTGAAAGTGGAAGATATTCCCAAGATGGCTTTTCGTACTCGATATGGACATTATGAGTACCTGGTGACGCCTTTTGGTGTGACTAATGCGCCTGCGATATTCATGGACTATATGAATAGGATCTTTGGTCCTTATTTGGACAGATTCGTCATTGTTTTCATTGACGATATCTTGATCTATTCACAAAACCAGGAGGATCATGCTAAACATCTCAGTATAGTACTCCAGATTTTGAAGGAGAAAGAGCTATATGCGAAACTATCCAAATGTGAGTTTTGGCTAGATGAAGTGAAATTTTTGGGTCATGTGATCTCAAAGGAAGGAATTGTTGTGGATCCTTCGAAGGTAGAAGCTGTGCTACAATGGGAAAGGCCAACGACGGTGATGGAAGTCTGAAGCTTTGTCAGATTAGTCGGATACTACCAGAGGTTTATTGAAGGATTTTCTAAGATCGCTGGACCATTCACTCAACTCACCAGAAAGAATCAAGCTTTTGAATGGATAGATTCCTGTAAAGGAAGTTTTCAAGAGTTAAAAAGGAAACTAACCACGTCACCCATGTTAGTTCTGCCTAATCCAAACAAACCATTTGAAGTGTACTGTGATGCTTCATGTCAAGTTTTGGGGTGCGTTCTTATGCAAAATGGAAAGGTGGTGGCTTATGCCTCAAGACAATTACGAGTGCATGAGAAGAACTACCCAATGCACAATTTAGAGTTAGCTGCCGTGGTGTTTGCATTGAAGATATGGAGGCATTACTTGTATAGAGCAACATTCAATGTCTTCAGTGACCACAAGAGTTTGAAATACCTATATGATCAAAAGGAGCTGAATATGAGGCAGCGAAGATGGCTAGAATTTCTGAAAGACTATGATTTCCAACTTCAGTATCATCCTAGAAAAGCAAATGTAGTTGCTGATGCTTTGAGTAGGAAGACGGTCAGTGTTTCTACCATGATGATCAGAGAGAAAGATCTAATAGAACAATTCAGAGACATATGGTCATTTGTGGAGCTGACACCGGGAAAAATCTGCATGAATATGGTCACAATCTCGAATGATTTAATGGATGATATTCGAGAGAAACAGAAAGTCGACAAGTTCCTACGAGAGGAAAGAGAGCTGATACAGCAGGGCGGTGTATCAACATTGAAGAAAGGAAATGATGAAATTCTGAGATTCCAAGGTAGAGTCTGTGTGCCTAAGGATGAGGAACTCAGGAAGTACATACTTGAACATGCTCATTCGAGTCAGTTGAGTATACATCCTGGTATGACCAAAATGTATCAAGACTTGAAGAAATTATTTTGGTGGCATGGAATGAAAAAAGATATTGCTAGATGCATATCATCTTGTTTGGTTTGCCAGAAGACGAAGATTGAACATCAACGACCAGTTGGAATGCTACAACCATTAGCTATTCCCAAGTGGAAATGGGATAGTATCGCCATGGACTTTGTTGTTGGGTTGCCAAGGACAAGGAAGGGATATGACTCAATATGGGTAATTATGGATCGACTCACAAAGTCAATCCACTTTTTGCCGATCAACATAAGATATCCGTTGGATAAGTTGACTCAGATATATATTGGTGAGATTGTCAGACTTCATGGTGTGCCCACGAATATTACTTCTGACAGAGATCCGAGGTTTACATAGAAGTTTTGGCAGAGTCTTCAAGAGGCTATGGGAACGAAGTTACGATTAAGTTCCGCATACCATCCACAGACTGATGGCCAATCAGAAAGAACAATTCAGTCATTAGAAGATTTGTTGAGAGCTTGTGCTATAAAGTAGACTGGAAGTTGGGATGAAATCTTACCGTTGGTAGAATTCACCTACAACAACAGTTATCATTCAAGTATAGGGATGGCATCCTATGAGGCTTTGTATGGAGGAAGGTGTCGAACACCTCTGTGTTGGTATCAAGATGGAGAACGACTTACCGTTGGACCTGAACTTATTCAGCAGACAACCGAAAAGGTCAAAATGATTCAGGAGAAAATGAAAACGGCTCAGAGCCGGCAAAAGAGTTATGCGGACAAAAGAAGGAAACCTCTTGAGCTTGAAGAAGGAGAGCATGTCTTCTTGAAAGTCACACCTACAGCTGGGGTCGGTCGTGTTCTCAAATCTAGAAAACTCACTCCAAAATTCCTTGGACCATTCCAAATTCTTCATCGGGTAGGTCCTGTTGCTTACCAAATAGCTTTACCCCATTTTCTTTCAAATCTCCATAATGTATTTCATGTGTCACAACTTAGAAAATATGTTCCAAGTCCTGATCATGTCATAGCATCTGATTCGGTACAATTAAAGGAAAACTTGACTTATGAGACAACTCCTGTAAGGATTGAGGATAAGAGGATAAAGCAACTCAGAGGGAAGGACATTGCACTGGTGAAAGTAATTTGGAATGAAGAAAATGGAGATGCAACATGGGAACTGGAGGACAAAATGAAGGAGCAATATCCCGAATTATTTTAAGGTATGAAAAATTTCGAGGACGAAATTCTTATTTGTTAGGGAGAGTTGTAACACCCCAAAATTTATTTATTCTGCTATCGATGTTCATTTTATAATATTTATGATTTTCTGGAATTTTTCTGGATTTTTCTGAGAACGCGGAACATTTTAATATATTCCTCGTTTTGCATGCTCAATTGGACAGAGTCAGAAAAATAACTGTAACGTTCCAAAAAATTGGAAAATTATAGGACGAATAGTCGTTTTATAATATTTGTAATTTCTGAGAATTTTCTGGAAATGTCGAATATTTTAATATATTCCTCATTTTGCATGCGCATTAAGCGGAGCCAGAGAAATGAGATGTTTTCTATGAGAACCTTGAACTATGGAAATGTCGACGGGGGATCTTACTAAACCCGAGGCCGGACACAATTTACAAGGTTTTACATTTTTTGAGAAAAATTCTAACAGATAAAATAATGAAACACTGCATAAAATTTATTTGTCAGATTAATTAATACTGACTTCTATCGACTGTAACTATTATCCAATGGATAATAGCATGTAATAAAAATCTTATCACCTTATCCCAATGTAATCTACTTTATGTCTAATCAAGTCACTTTAATTCAAATTTAAACACTATTCAAGAAGCTTCTTTGAGAAGCTTTGACCCAAGATGACCACAATACCCTTGGCTTACATAAGAAGCTAACATTTCTCTCTCTCCTCTCTCTCCTAGCCGCGGCACCCACTAGGATAAAAGTGGGAGGGGGGGGAATTTGCCTCCATCACTTTAACCTATCTCACAAAAATATCTCACTCACTTTAACCTAGCTACTTCTCTCTCTACCACTTCATCTTCTCCATTTGCTTTCCCCTCTCTCTAAAAACTCCATAGCCATCCGAAAATTCCAGCCCCTTCACCACTTAATTCCTTCACCTTTTCTCTTCATCAATCATATTTCCTTACTCTCCATCACCATCTCTACCACTTTCATTCACAAAGTTTCACCAAAATCTTCCATTTTCTCTTCCTCTCCATTTCGGGTTACTCCTCCCACACACTCCATTTTCGTTTTCTTGCTTCACTAATCCCATTCTTAGCTTCTCTTCATCATTCTAAGTCTTTTTCCTTTCATACCCCACATCAAAATCTTTCATCTTCACCATCCTTCTTCAAGATCAAAGTTTGAGACTTTAAGGTAAAAATCACAACTTTCTTCTCTTCTCTTCTCCTTTTCGTGTTACAAGACCATTTTCATGGTCAAGGATGTTTTTCTTTTCAAGTTGTGGTGTTCATTCTTTGAAGTTGTTTTCTAGGATTTTTGAGGAGCCAAAACCGAAATCACAAGGAGCACTTTGGAGGCCATTTTCGTGCTCTCCTCTTTGGAAAGAGGGAGACCACTCTATTCAACTAAAAACGGTAGTTGGAAATTTGTTGTTTGAAGATTTGTGAGAAACCCTAATAAGGGTTACTCTTGCTATTTCATTTTTCTTATAATTGATTCTTTAAATTTTCATTCTTTTAATTGAATTGTTAGATAGATTTGATTCATATTGCCATTGTAATAATTGTGATGGATTGAAATTGATGAGGTTGGGATAAAAGCCCCTTGCTTGAGGCTTGGAGGCTCACGACGACACCCTCCTTGGTGGGGTGTTGGTACTTAAAATTTTAAAGCTTAATGGATTGGTGCTAATTAAGTGATTAAGGATTAATGAAGAAGTGAAAGAAAAAAAAAGAAAAAAAAGAATTTTATTAGAACCCTAATCTTCATGAGGCTCATGGCCATGAAGGAGTAACATGGTGAAAAATTGTGACTTGGATGGAGGAATTGATAAATTGGACATTAGAAGACAATTAGGGATTCATAATGTGTAATGATACTTAATCAAAGACCTAATTTGATAACTTAGAGAATTTGATTCAAGAAAAAGAACATGAGTGTGTGAGGTTGGGAGAACTTGAAATAAACACATAAAGTAAATTAATAATGAAACACTAATGTATAAAAATGAAAATATACATTGGACTTGAGAACTCAATGAGGGCCACGGTTTTGACTTAATTAATATAGGAATGGATTAACTTAATGAACTAATGGAATTATGAAAATTTGAGGTAAGGAATTAATGCCTAATGTGATGAAAGAATGGAAATTCAAAGACTCTTGAATGAAAATAACATGTAACTTGATAAGTGGAACCCACAATGTGGACCATAAGGATGAATGAAAATTAGAAAGCGATATTGACATAGAATTTGACTTTATGCTATTGTGGACCCTTATGTGGGATGGACATTTGACGGATATGGATTATAAAATCACCGTGAGGTGATGACATTAATAAATGCTTTTACGTACGTATATATATAAATATACCATTGTGAAGTATTGTGAGGAACATACATGATTTGACATTGTGTCATTATGCATATGTGTCGTCCATTGGACATTGTTAGAAAGGCTATGTGTGCCTAGGAGTTCGAATAACACCTATGTGCGGGTGCAAATAGACTAAGCGTAGGTGTCATATGTTGTTGACCCTGGGGGCGTCGGGGTATGGGTGTCTCACAATAGACAATGGTAGCTCCACTGGGCTATGGGATAGACCAATGCGACACACCGACGATCCTGTGTGAGACGCTGTCCTATATCGCGATCAATTGTCGAGGTACCACGTATAAGCCATTGCGCAAACTTTTTATGAAATAAAGCACACTATATTTTTAAGGCTAATGATATACTGGTATTACTCCTTGATCATTCACTCCGAAAATGTTTATGTCTAGCTCCATGGAGTAGGTTTTTCTTTGAGACACTTTTGCATTGTGAGCTGTCAGTCGCATAACTCATTGAGCATGAGCATTAATAACTGTGAAGCATGTCTACGGCTATTTCTGTAACAATTGTTGGTTACTTGAACTGTTGACTGTTGATGGTATCTCTGTTATTTAAATGTTGTCATTCTGCTTTCACTGTAAATTTTAATACTGTTGTGCTTAAATGTATAAACTGTGTTATATTTGGGCGTTCAGCGCCGTTTAGTTTCTTGCTGCTATTATTGGTAATGAATGACAAGTATCTCACCTCTTTATTGTATATTTTGCTATTATGTATTATCATATGATTGTTTGAAGACGTTCGTGAAGAGGACAAGGAAACCACTGAGTTTCAGGGTTTCTGGCCGTATCTTGACTGAACTTGAAGCTTCCAAGGATGTCATATCGCCCCCGTGGATTTTTTGGCTATGTGCGGATCAACTTTCACGGTGGACCTGATTGCTGGCACATCAACGTGCAGACTGATCGTTGTGTGTATCACGGCGAATTGACTGTGTCCTTGGCGTGGGGACGTTATGCTACTTCTACTTTTGACTTTTATGCTTTTGTTTGGCTGGAGTTTTACCTGCCCGTGAGGGACATGTGGGCTGATATGTATTATACCCCGTAAGAGGATTCCTTTTTGTCTACCGCTCGGGCTCCTACCCGTTGCTTTGTCGTCCCGATGGATGTTTCCTCGGACGAAGAGGGTCCTGAGGAGGACCCGGCTACGGTCCCTTCTCGTCAGTCTTAGGGGCTAAGTTTATTGGTAGCTACTGATGGCTAACCAGTTATATTTTTGGGAAGCCTGATGTCTGTACATGTTGGGGTATATTTGTATCTCTTTGGGTGGGTACATATTTTACTTCTTTTTGGTATATTTTGGAAATGTAATTAAACAGGCTTATATTTCTGATACAATGTGTGTAATTATCCATATTATGTATGATTGTATGTTTTATTCTACGTTGATTTCACTTCGATCAATTTGACGGATACTTCTTTTGAAAAGGAATTTTAATCTTTAATTCATTTAACGATGTATATTCATGAACAGGTATATACGTATATTAAAAGAATTTTTAACCGGACTTATTTTCAAACAAATTAAAATAATTAAAAGAAAAAAAAATACATCTAAACTTTTTCGTATTTAATTGTCTATCGTTTCACTATAGTGTGACGTTCCCTCTTCTTACCCGTTATGATTAAGAAAAAGGGGCGTTACAAAGCTTCTCAAAGAAGCTTTGATTAAAATACACTAAATTTGAATTAAAGTGGATTTGATTAGACATAAAGTGGATTACATTAGGATAATATGATAAGGTTTTTAATACATACTATTATCTAATGGATAATTGTTGCAATTGACAGAAGTCAGTATTAATTATCTAGCGGATAAAATTTACACAGCGATTTATTATTTTATCAGATAAAAATTTCTCGAAAAATGTAAAACCTCATAAATCGTGTTTGAACTCGGGTTTAGTAAGATCCCCCGTCGACATTTTCACAGATCGAGGTTCTTGAGAAAAATATCATTTTTTCAGCTCCATTTAGTTTGCACGCAAAATGAGAAATAATATTAAAATATTCCGCATTCTCAGAAAAATCGAAAAAAAATCTCAAAAATCACAAATATTATAAAATGAATATTTATAATGAAATAAATAAATTTTTGGGTGTTACAATAGGCGCCCTTCCATCTTGGAGAATGCACAATATGTTGGGAACTACCGACCACCACAGAACAATCTGTATGCGCATCAGTATAGCCCTGGGTGGAGAAATCATCCAAACTCCTCATGGAGAGATAATCAAGGTGTATCATCTTCATCGGCTGGCAATGAAAGACAACCTTATCCTCCTAGCTTTTCTTCACAATCAAGACCTCTTGTGCAAGGCAAGAGACCATCTCTTGAAGACATGTTCATGCTGTAACACCCTCTCTAGGGCATCACATTTTCCGACTCCCGACTCATAATCTGAAAAGAAGTTCACACAAGTTTGAATTATAAAAATATGATTTTAAAAATTTCTTTATTTACTGACACGTAAATTTACTGAAAATATTAGGTAATCATATTTCAATTACTCATTATTCAATATTGACACACCATTTAAAGAGAAATATAAATTAATGAGACTCTTTTGTTCTTTCTTTTTCCACAAGTAGCAAACCCATTACGGTTCCTACTTAATAGCACGGTGTAACACTAACGATGAAAACTTAACATACTTGTTCCTTCTCCCGTATCAAACTTGATACATCAGAACTCTACTCCTTGTCAACACTTGCTCCCCAACAAGTCATGAATGTCCACTCCTTATTGTTGTCCCTAATGTCAGAATGTTCATCGGAATGTCCATCTTGAAGCATCAGACATTTATTCTATGTCTATTCCTTGTCCTCAAACATCTTTTCCGTTTCAACACTGTCTGCAAGGTCATTCTCTGATGTTGTCTCCAAACGTAGAGGTATTTGTCACCCGCTATGTCTAAGACAACTCGTTCCTTCTACTGTATAATTTTAATAATACAGACATAGCAAAAACAACATAACAAAGAGGTGAGATCACCTACACCAGTACCAACATGGTAGCACAGAGATAACACAAACAACAATATCATAATTACAATCATGTCATCATCATTATGGTTATCACACAGATACAATATTAAAATCATGCTATCAACATTAATTAACTATCATCATCCAATCATATATCAATTCAATTATCAGAAACAACAATTATGATAATGCCTTCAGCATTATCATCATCATCATCCAAGTATTCAAAACAATTGTCATAGTCAATATTCCTCAATTAATATATATCACACAGATATAAATGTTCAGTTTATGCATGTACACAAGACTCGATTTCCTACTCCATGGAGCTAAACTCGGGTCGAGAAATGATCGAAAAGAATCTGTCGGTACCACATGCCTCGGACCACGTGCTATAATCCTCATTTTGATTTTGCACATCTAGCATATACACGACGGTCTTTATCGGATCTTGATTAAGAATAGTGTCTCGGTCAGAATCATCGGTGTGTCGCGTCGGTCTAACCTACGATTACAGTAGAGCGACTCACTTGTCCATTGTAGGCAACCCGCACCCCGATGCCCCCAAGGTCAACCAGTGACCTACACTACGCATATCGCACCCGCTCAAGAGGTGTGTTTCTCCTAGGCAATCAGTCATATCTAGTCCTCATCGGACCATTCCAATGCATGTATAATGCACCAAATACCAATCACAGGTATAATACCAATCACAGGCTTTAACAGTAATCATACTGTATTTTCAACAGCAAAAATCATGTTATCACATTTTCATAGTTATAAAACACTTTCGTCGTGTTTTTCACAAAATTGCGCAACATTTCCGTCACGTTTTTCCAAAACATTTTTGTTATGTTTTCAAAATATCGTAACACTTCTGTTACGTTTTCAAAATTCTGAAACATTTCTGCTATATTTTCTCAATACCGTAACACTTCTGTTACGTTTTTTTTTTTTAAATGCTGCAACTCTTCTGTTGCACTTTTAAATCACGCACTAATTTTTTCAACGTTTTTCTCAAACACGTAAAAATATACGTTTATCAAATCCCCTAATATTTTTCCACTGTTTCAAAATTGCGTAACTTAAAAATCATTCTTTTAAGTCGCGTAAATCATTTTCTATCATTCTCAAAATATTTAAAACACTTTACAAATCACATAATGATTTTTTCGCTATTTTCACAATCACGTAAAAATAATTCATCACTTTTCCATCACGTAGTGATTTTTCAATAGTAATTCAAATTACGTAAAATATTTAAACATAATTCAAATCGCGTAGAAATATTTCAACGTATTTAAAATCACGTAGAAATATTTTACCATATCACGTAACTTAAAAATCACGTTTTTAAGATACATAAAACATTTTCATCACAATTTCATTACAGAAAATATTTCTTAACCTTCAAAAATTCTTTTTCAGTTTTTTTTTATAATATAACTTCTCATATTATATTTCATGTTATTCATTCAAAAAAATCCTTTTCGCAATACATTTCATAATTTCACTATTTTTCCAATACGCAAAATATTCTTTAATATTCCAAACGTCATTTTGAAAACTACGTAAAATATACATCAATATTCCAAATAATATTTTGGACTTTCAAAAACTCAATATCGTTTCTAATGTCATTTTTCACATTTTCTCTTTTAAGAAAATCTTTCCAAAATATATTTCACAAAATCACTCTCCAAACCCAAAGAATGATTCATATGTTAGAAAACGTTAAATTATTATATTTTTCATTTTTTTCAAATCAATTCTAAAATCAATTTTCTTTAAAACAAAATGAGGCTTAAAACAATTTGCAACCTTTTTTTTTCATTTTCTTTTCATCTTTTTATGAAAGTTCATTTCCCAAGTGATAAAATACTCGATTCCTTTCCAAATTCTTTGTATTAAATCAAATTACATTTCCACTTCAAAAATTAGTTTGTTTTATAAAACCAGGGCATTACAAGTTTTCGAAAATCGTAGTACTTGATTATTGAAACCATCAAATATTTTTCCTTCTCAATTGATATGGTTTTACACAAACAAAATCATTAAATTTTGTTTTTCAAAACCGTAAGACTTATGGTCATAAAACCAAACCCATTTGTTCAAATTCATTTTTTTTTTTACTTTCTTTGCAAATCCTTTTTCACTTTCTTTGCAAATCCTTCAAATCAACGTTCGTCCGTTTCATTTCAAAACTCATGTTTAAAAAAAATACTTAGGATCTTTTTACACAAAATAAATCAATGAAAATTCCTCAAAAATCGTATTCTTGTTCTCTTGAAAAACAAATCCTTTTGTTTATTTTCTAAATTCTTCAAATCATCCATTTTCATCTTTCATGAAAATATTAGTTTGTGAACACCTATTTTGAGGTGTCTTGTTCGAAATCCACCATGTTCTAAGTACTCAAAAATCAATTATTTTGTTCTTGAAATTTTTCAACATGAACCCTAATCAAGGGCATCAAAACCGTAGCTCTTCCTTGGCTATTGGAGCCAAAAATCAATTTCTTTTCCACCATCAAGTCATGACATATACATATATATTTTATCATAAATAATATAAGCATACCATCAAAGCCATAAAAGCATGTATAGCATATCAAGCATATCATCAAAACTATAAAATCATGCAAAGCATATCAAGCATAGAAAATTAATCAAAGCTCATAAACACCCACAAATTAATTACATGACCATGGATATGAATCCTCACATGGATTCCACATCCATCAAATAAAATATCATCTCTCACCACCATGCTTGGTTGGTGAGATGGATCTCCCTCTTACCTCTTGAAGATCCTCCAAAGGTTCTTGATTTGCTTCTTTTTCCAAGTCCTTCACCACCAAGGGCTTCTCAAATACAAAATAAAACACACAAATAATTAATATACAAGACTTGAATAAGAAAACCATGGATTAGAATCATGGTTAGAACCTTGAAAATCAAAAGAAAAGTGAAGAGTACCAAATTTCACCATTAAAGCTTCAATATTTAGCTTGAAGAACAAGGTTGAAGATGAATGACTTAGAGAAAATCTCCAACATCAAAGTTGCTTAGAATATCATGGAGATTCAAGATCTAAAGTTGGATGAAATTAAAAGAGCTTGGATGGTGATTTTAGGTAGTATGACCGAATGGTTTCTCTTGAAGCACAAAGATGAAATTTTTTATTTTTGATAGAAACTTGAAGCTTGAATTTGAAGATCAACATGAATGATTTTGGAAAAACTCATAACTAGAGATGTTCTTAGAATGGTGTAAGGATTCAAGAAATAAGGTTGGATAAAATTAAAAGTGATGGAAGGTGCTTCTTGGAGAGCTTGGCCGAATGGTGTTATTTTGGGAGAGAAATGGAGTTTTCTTTGGTTTTGCTTCTTGAAACTTGAAAGAAAAGGTGAGGATGTAATAATAGAAAGCATGAAAATGAATTCTTTGGTTTTCTTTGGCCTAAAAAGGCTACTCAAAAATGTCTCCCTTCTTTTTTGTTTTCTTCAAAACCGTGCCCTCCCCTCCAAATGACTTTCTAAGGAAGCAAACAAATAAATCATAATCAAGGATGATGTATTGGTGATCTTGACATGTAATAATGGTCATCAAAGTCATCTTTGGCTTCCAAAAGCATGCAAAAACCGTCCCCCCTCCTTGAATTATGCATGCCACCTTTTTCGAGTCATTATTTGAAGCCTTTCTAGCCATTGATTAATTCAATGGTTAGGATTTAGGTAGATTTTTAATTTTAGAAGACTAAATCTAGGCCATTGGATTTTTCTCCTTTAAATTCTAACCCTTGGATGTGTCTCCAAAATTAAGGGTCAAGATTGCTTCTTCTAACTTTTAATCCAAGGGTTCTAATTAGTCTTTGCTACTTTAGAAGACCAAATTTCCACCATTGATTAATTCTTCATCCAATGGTCATAAATGGTTTTTGTTACTTTTTAAGATTAAATCTTCACCCTTGATTTAATCTAAATCCAATGGTTATAAATGGTCTTTGTCACTTTTCAAGACCAATTCTACACCTTTGATTACATCTATGGTTGATATCAAAGTCTTCCTAACCAAGCTTATTCTCACACCATTGATTAAATCAATGGTTATTATCCAAGGCTTCTTTATTAAGTTTGTTTCTTAACCTTTGATTAAATCAATGGTTAATATTCAAACTAAGTATTCTCATCCAAGGGTATAAATCAAGTCAAGCTCTCTTTGTTGACTACGCAGTATAATATTTAGTCTTGTATCCTACAAATAATATTTTTACTGTATTTTTATCATCCGATAATTAAATACGAAGATAAAATACAAGATGAAATTTTCTAAAACTGTTTCCAGATTCAGGTTTAGTAAGATCCCATGTCTCCGTGTAAACAGTACAAATTTTTCTATGCGTAGAAAATTTTTTCACTTTGTGGGACCCACTTGGGCCCACATATGGCCACCTGGGCCCACATACCCCTTGCGGGGCCCACAAACAGGAAAAAAATTTCAAAATCATCCATAAAATCACAAAAATTATAAAATGCATAAATATCAAATCAGATTACGTAAATTAATTACCTAACGGTACAAATTAAATTACGTAAAGTTTTCCCCGGCCCGAAAATTTTTATTTTCCTGACACGGAGTAAATCACTCAAAACGATCAAATACGCTGACGGAATAATCAAATTAATTTTACAGCGCTCATAAATCACTAAACAGTGAAATTCTGTTAACTGTCAAAATTACTATTTAAGAGATTGGAAATTTTGGGGTGTTACATTACTCCCCCTCTAAAAAGAAATTTCATCCTCGAAATTTGATGAACGTGATTTCACATCTAAGGATGTGAACATTACTCTTTTAGCTTTTCTCTAGTCCTCATGTTGCATCTTCCTTAATGTCTTTACATACTATTCTAGCCAACAAAACTTTTTTGCTTGACGTTCAACTTCTCCTGATCAAATGGATATCTCAGATTCTTAGTTGCTGAAGATGTTGAATGTTACTCCAAAAAGAAAGTATTTTCCATATTTCTGATACCAATACAGCGGTTATCAATCTTCATTCATGCCTAGAATAGTTTTTCTTAGATAATTTCCAACTAATGTATTTTCCAACTAATGTAATGTCTTACTTAAAATTTTCTTATTCTCGTATCACTATATATATTCTAGATTTTGCTTGTAACAGGAAATGTCTCTCTAGCTGAATTCTCCTTTCAACCAACTAATTCTTAATCCAACAGTCTGCATACCAACTAATGTAACGCATCACAGTACTATGGATTTCCGTTACTGTTTTTGATTTTTTTTCCTTGAAGAAATAGTTTCAACTTTCGAAGAATCCACCACGCTTCCGCTGCACCATTCTGATACTGCGACATGGTTATAGATAGGAATATCCTTTCTTGCAATATATTCCTTTTTTTTCCTGTCTTACAATTGCAATACATGAAAGGAAATTACGGAGGCTCAGAAAGAAAAGGTAGCGAAATTATCGATATGTTACTAGACATATCCAATAAGAATTTGATTTTTCCTGATATGAGTTTTTACGGAATACTAGCATTTTTGAGATAATCTCATAGGATATGGTTGGAAAATAACCAATCCATTTTCAAAGATCACATCTATTTATGAAAGAGGTAAACAGATCAAACTCACATAAATATTTGACCCGCAACAACAATTTGAATAATTTGAATAGCTCGATCGGCTAAGAATAGGTACGTAAGTAATCAAATCGAGAGGTTTACGAATAACTCTAACATATAATTGATCTACTCAATCATATGCCATAAAGATTAGGTTATTCATAGAAATATTCAAGTATGGTCTATAGAATTAGCTCCAATAACAAAATCTCCCTTGTTTAAATCCTTCGTTCGAACATTCTGCGTTCCATTCAACGTCTCAATTCTCTCTACTATCCGAGATTTTACTAACGAGAAAATTCTATTTTTAATGGAATACAATTTATGGAAATGTGTCCAAACTTTCCACACTTAAAACAAAGTGTTTCCTTGAACATCCAATCTTTCATTAAGTGCCCCTTTCCAATTCACTTCTTGGTTCTGGTTTCTCAATGGTTGTAATTTCATTTCCCATTGAAATCAATTACTTTCCCAATATCCCTAAGAAAATACCAGGTTCCAAAATTACAAAATCTTATATTCCAAGACTGATTCTCTTTCATCAGATCCTGAACTTCAACTTCTAGTTTCCACTGAACAATGGTCCTTTGTTCATGCAGTCGTCTTTCCACATTGCTCCCGTTGCTCCTGTAGCTGCAACTGCATTACTATTAACATGTTCCACTTCCACATAAGTATAACTATCCTAAGTTATTCCTCTGTTCCTACTGTACTTGCCACTTCAGTTGTCCTTCGCATTGTTTCTATAGCTGTAACCACATTATTATATCACGTTCTGCTTCCATACACGTACATCTACTACGAGATTGTTGTTGTTGTTGGCTTCCTGGAAATTGCAAGTACGTTTTCTGCTGGAATCGCTTGACCTTACAATTTCCCCTTTTTCGTAACCAAAAAGGTCCAACGTTACAGGGTCTCTTATTTTGAGATTGATTCAACTCTAACAAAATCTTAGCTTCAGCTATCAATTCTTGTTGTTGAACAATCTTCTGAGTTTGCTATATAATTGCTTCAGCCACTATTTGTTTTACTTCCAAAGTTGCAGTCATATCACCACCATTGCTTTTCGCTTGACGCGTACATCTATCACGAGTCATTGTCCTTCCTTCAACGATGAACGAATCAAAATAAAATGGATCTGATATCCATTTTATACAACCTATTTTGTTTCCTTTCTTCAGAAACGAATAAATCAAACTAAAATGGATCGATATCCATTTTATACAATTTTATTTTGTTTTCCTTTCAGAAAACAAAAGGAAAACAAACACACAGAGAACACAACACAAGCAAAACAGACCTAACCACAAACCCCAAAGACTCAAACCGTGCTCTGACACTTAAACCTTAAGCTCTGATACCAACTAATGTAACACCCTCTCTAGGGCATCACATTTTCCGACTCCCGACTCATAATCTGAAAAGAAGTTCACACAAGTTTGAATTATAAAAATATGGTTTTAAAAATTTCTTTCTTTACTGACACGTAAATTTGCTGAAAATATTAGGTAATCATATTTCAATTACTCATTATTCAATATTAACACACAATTTAAAGAGAAATATAAATTGACAGACTCTTTTGTTTTTTCTTTTTCCACAGTAGCAAACTCATTACGGTTCCTACTTAATAGCACGGTGTAACACTAACGATGAAAACTTAACATACTTGTTCCTTCTCCTGTATCAAACTTGATACATCAGAACTCTACTCCTTGTCAACACTGCTCCCCAACAAGTCATGAATGTCCACTCCTTATTGTTGTCCCTAATGTCAGAATGTTCATCGGAATGTCCATCTTGAAGCATCAGACATTTATTCTATGTTTGTTCCTTGTCCTCAAACATCTTTTCCGTTTCAACACTGTCTGTAAGGTCATTCTATGATGTTGTCTCCAAACGTAAAGGTATTTGTCACCCGCTATGTCTAAGACAACTCGTTCCTTCGACTGTATAATTTTAATAATACAGACATAGCAAAAACAACATAACAAAGAGGTGAGATCACCTACACCAGTACCAACATGGCAGCACAGAGATAACACAAACAACAATATCATAATTACAATCATGCCATCATCATTATGGTTATCACACAGATACAATATTAAAATCATGCTATCAACATTAATCAACTATCATCATCCAATCATATATCAATTCAATTATCATAAACAACAATTATGATAATGCCTTCAAGATTATCATCATCATCATCCAAGTATTCAAAACAATTGTCATAACCAATATTCCTCAATTAATATATATCACACGAGATATAAATGTTCGGTTTATGCATGTACACAAGACTCGATTTCCTACTCCATGGAGCTAAACTCAGGTCGGAGAAATGATCGAAAAGAATCATTTCGGTACCACATGCCTCGGACCACGTGCTATAATCCTCATTTTGATTTTTGCACATCTAGCGATACACGACAGTCTTTATCGATCTTGATTAAGAATAGTGTCTCGGTCAGATCATCGGTGTGTCGCGTCGGTCTAACCTACGGTTACTGAGAGAGCGACTCACTTGTCCATTGTAGGTAACCCGCACCCGATGCCCCCAAGGTCAACCAAAGTGACCTACACTACGCATATCGCACCCGCTCAAGAGGTGTGTTTCTCCTAGGCAATCAGCCATATCTAGTCCTCATCGGACCATTCCAATGCATGTATAATGCACCAAATACCAATCACAGGTATAATACCAATCACAGGCTTTAACAGTAATCATACTGTATTTTCAACAGCAAAAATCATGTTATCACATTTTCATAGTTATAAAACACTTTCGTCGTGTTTTTCACAAAATTGCGCAACATTTCCGTCACGTTTTTCCAAAACGTTTTTGTTATGTTTTCAAAATATCGTAACACTTCGCATTACGTTTTCAAAATTCAAACATTTCTGCTATATTTTCTCAATACCGTAACACTTCTGTTACGTTTTTTTTTTTAAATGCTGCAACTCTCTTCATGTTGCACTTTTAAATCACGCACTAATTTTTTCAACGTTTTTCTCAAACACGTAAAAATATACGTTTATCAAATCCCCTAATATTTTTCCACTTGTTTCAAAATTACGTAACTTAAAAATCATTCTTTTAAGTCGCGTAAATCATTTTCTATCATTCTCAAAATATTTAAAACACTTTCCAAATCACATAATGATTTTTCGCTATTTTCACAATCACGTAAAAATAATTCATCACTTTTCCATTACGTAGTGATTTTTCAATAGTAATTCAAATTACGTAAAATATTTAAACATAATTCAAATCGCGTAGAAATATTTCAACGTATTTAAAATCACGTAGAAATATTTTACCATATCATGTAACTTAAAAATCACGTTTTTAAGATACATAAAACATTTTCATCACAATTTCATTACAGAAAATATTTCTTAACCTTCAAAAATTCTTTTTCAGTTTTTTTTTATAATATAACTTCTCATATTATATTTCATGTTATTCATTCAAAAAAATCCTTTTCGCAATACATTTCATAATTTCACTATTTTTCCAATACGCAAAATATTCTTTAATATTCCAAACGTCATTTTGAAAACTATGTAAAATATACATCAATATTCCAAATAATATTTTGGACTTTCAAAAACTCAATATCGTTTCTAATGTCATTTTTCACATTTTCTCTTTTAAGAAAACCTTTCCAAAATATATTTCACAAAATCACTCTCCAAACCCAAAGAATGATTCATATGTTAGAAAACGTTAAATTATTATATTTTTCATTTTTTTCAAATCAATTCTAAAATCAATTTTCTTTAAAACAAAATGAGGCTTAAAACAATTTGCAACCTTTTTTTTTCATTTTCTTTTCATCTTTTTATGAAAGTTCATTTCCCAAGTGATAAAATACTCTGATTCCCTTTCCAAATTCTTTGTATTAAATCAAATTACATTTCCACTTCAAAAATTAGTTTGTTTTATAAAACCAGGGCATTACAAGTTTTCGAAAATCGTAGTACTTGATTATTGAAACCATCAAATATTTTTCCTTCTCAATTGATATGGTTTTACACAAACAAAACCATTAAATTTTGTTTTTCAAAACCGTAAGACTTATGGTCATAAAACCAAACCCATTTGTTCAAATTCATTTTTTTTTTACTTTCTTTGCAAATCCTTTTTCACTTTCTTTGCAAATCCTTCAAATCAACGTTCGTCCGTTTCATTTCAAAACTCATGTTTAAAAAAAATACTTAGGATCTTTTTACACAAAATAAATCAATGAAAATTCCTCAAAAATCGTATTCTTGTTCTCTTGAAAAACAAATCCTTTTGTTTATTTTCTAAATTCTTCAAATCATCCATTTTCATCTTTCATGAAAATATTAGTTTGTGAACACCTATTTTGAGGTGTCTTGTTCGAAATCCACCATGTTCTAAGTACTCAAAAATCAATTCTTTTGTTCTTGAAATTTTTCAACATGAACCCTAATCAAGGGCATCAAAACCGTAGCTCTTCCTTGGCTATTGGAGCCAAAAATCAATTTCCTTTCCACCATCAAGTCATGACATATACATATATATTTCATCATAAATAATATAAGCATACCATCAAAGCCATAAAAGCATGTATAGCATATCAAGCATATCATTAAAGCTATAAAATCATGCAAAGCATATCAAGCATAGAAAATTAATCAAAGCTCATAGACACCCACAAATTAATTACATGACCATGGATATGAATCCTCACATGGATTCCACATCCATCAAATAAAATACCATCTCTCACCACCATGCTTGGTTGGTGAGATGGATCTCCCTCTTACCTCTTGAAGATCCTCCAAAGGTTCTTGATTTGCTTCTTTTTCCAAGTTCTTCACCACCAAGGGCTTCTCAAATACAAAATAAAACACACAAATAATTAATATACAAGACTTGAATAAGAAAACCATGGATTAGAATCATGGTTAGAACCTTGAAAATCAAAAGAAAAGTGAAGAGTACCAAATTTCACCTTTAAAGCTTCAATCTTCAGCTTGAAGAACAAGGTTGAAGATGAATGATTTAGAAAAAATCTCCAACATGAAAGTTGCTTAGAATATCATGGAGATTCAAGATCTAAAGTTGGATGAAATTAAAAGAGCTTGGATGGTGATTTTAGGTAGTATGACCGAATGGTTTCTCTTGAAGCACAAAGATGAAATTTTTGATTTTTGATAGAAACTTGAAGCTTGAATTTGAAGATCAAGATAAATGATTTTGGAAAAACTCATAACTAGAGATGTTCTTAGAATGGTGTAAGGATTCAAGAAATAAGGTTGGATAAAATTAAAAGTGATGGAAGGTGCTTCTTGGAGAGCTTGGCCGAATGGTGTTATTTTGGGAGAGAAATGGAGTTTTCTTTGGTTTTGCTTCTTGAAACTTGAAAGAAAAGGTGAGGATGTAATAATAGAAAGCATGAAAATGAATTCTTTGGTCTTCTTTAGAGTGAATGACCGTAGCCTTACTTGGAGAGAAAGGAGAGAATAATTTGCTAAGTCTTGCTTTTGGAAAATTATGAAGATTGATCAAGATAGGTACTTAATAATCTTCAAATTTTTCTTTGGCCTAAAAAGGCTACTCAAAAATGTCTCCCTTCTTCTTTGTTTTCTTCAAAACCGTGCCCTCCCCTCCAAATGACTTTCTAAGGAAGCAAACAAATAAATCATAATCAAGGATGATGTATTGGTGATCTTGACATGTAATAATGGTCATCAAAGTCATCTTTGGCTTCCAAAAGCATGCAAAAACCGTCCCCCCTCCTTGAATTATGCATGCCACCTTTTTCAAGTCATTATTTGAAGCCTTTCTAGCCATTGATTAATTCAATGGTTAGGATTTAGGTAGATTTTTAATTTTAGAAGACTAAATCTAGGCCATTGGATTTTTCTCCTTTAAATTCTAACCCTTGGATGTGTCTCCAAAATTAAGGGTCAAGATTGCTTCTTCTAACTTTTAATCCAAGGGTTCTAATTAGTCTTTGCTACTTTAGAAGACCAAATTTCCACCATTGATTATGTAACGCCCCTTTTTGGGAGGGAACGTCACATTGTCAAATAAAGTAAAATGCGGAAATTAAATAAACAACGATTAAGACCCGGTTCATTTTAATTAATTAATGTTTAACCATGTGAGCAAACTTGGCAATATTTTTTTTTATAATAATAATAATAATGATACTACGGAGTGCGGATAAAAATGACGAATAAAACAATACATAGAGATTTGCACCTGAATAGCATGCATATATATCTGGAGTTTAATACAACTGTTTCATAAATACAAGCCTGGCCATCATCAAAAAGCAAAACTATACCCACCCCAAGGGAACATGCATATACAAAATATACAGCCCAACCAAAAAGAAAAGTACATCAGGCCCCCAAAAATAAAACACTGGCAGCCATCAGTAGCCACCAATGATCATCGACCCCTCAGATAAAAGGGACCGATTCAGGATCATCAGGAGGACCCTCATCGGGATCTTCCTCATCCGAGGACTCATCCATAGGAACCACGGAGGCGCGGGACGGAGCCCGTGCGGTGGAATCAAACGAATCCTCTGCGGAGTGTAATAACGGGAACCCCACATCTCACGATAGGCGGGTAAAACTCCGGGCGTAAGGCGAGGTAGCAAGTGAGGACGGGGAGCCTCATGACGTCTCCAGGCAAGTGCTATCGACACGTCTCCGACATACACGCAGCGGTCGGAGTTCAGGTTGATGTGCCAGCACTCTGGCCCCCCCAAGGAAGGTCAGACGCACATATCCCAAGAATCCGCGCATACGTGCAGACATCGTCGCAAAGAGAAGTCAATCTGTGCGAGCCGAAGCCGGGAAGGCGGGATCTTCGTCTCTTCACCGTCGTCTTCGATCGCACAGGGTGCACATAAACAGACAAATAATAGAAGCACAGGGAAAGAGGTAAGATATCCTACCATCAATACCAATACAGCAACCAAGAACCGAACGGCGCATAACGCCCACGTAGCATGTAAAGGCAATAAATAAGCTTTTAAACAGATAACCAGTCAGGCAATCATTAATAATGGTAATGAATAATTCATAACATCCAGGCAGTTAAATTCAGACAGTCAAACATGGTATAAACAATAATTTTCAAATGACAGATTATTCCATGATGCATGGACACAACATTCAATTTCCTACTCCATGGAGCTAGACTCAAACAGTCGGAGAGAAAGATCAGGAGACATGTCTGTGACTCGGCTGCCGAGGCCAGTGCTATCAATAAATTTTCTCGTGCACAATCATGGCATTGCACAGACATTCTACACTAGATCACGATATAGGACAGTGTCAAGTCCGGATCGTCGGTGCGTTTGCATCGGTTTGCCCCACGGGCAAAGGAGCTACCAACTACCCATTGTGGAGGACCCGCACCCCGACGCCCCCAAGGTCATAACAAGACCCACACTTGTCTACTCGCACCCGCACTAAGGTGTGTTCAATCTCCTAGGCAACTTGGCCTTACAACAGTCCACACGGACATCACAATGCATAAGATACTATGCATGCCAATGTATGATCCACAATTTCATACGATAGCATAATATACCACATTTGATCAAGAGAGTGCAATAAGCAAATTTGCATCCAAAAAGAACCCAATATCAACATAATATCAATTTATAATTCAAGGAACATATTTTAGGTCCATTATGGATTTCTAAAATCTCCAAGTCTTATGAAAATTATCTCATTGGTTCATTAAGGTTTATGAAGTTCTTAATCTCTTGTATTCTTTGATTACTTGTAATCCGAGTAATGGGTTATGGAATCTTAACCCGAATTTTCACCTAGAGGCCGTGGCCTTCCCAAGGTTTCAAATAATTCATGTTCACATCATTAAGTCCATTTGCTTGTTATTTTAATCCAAGTTGTTTGATTCTTATGATTACCTTCCAAATTTAGCTTATCTCCTAAGTCTTAACCACAATCCATCATAAAAATTATTGTTGCAAGTTTCCTACTACTTTAATCTACGTTTGGTTACTTGATTAATTCAAGTCTTGACATCCCAAATTTGTTATCTTTTCCCCTCATTCAAGCCCTCAAAACCGTGGCACTCCATAGGGTCCTAGGTTACAAATTTTCTTCTCACTAGTTTAGTCTTCCTTTACTTAGTTTGCCTAGCATTATTCTTGACACAATGTTAACCAAATTCTGCTCTTAAGAACAGCCCAAAACCGTGGCACTCACCAAGGTCCAACAACCAGAATTTTGTCCACTTGAATCAACCTTAACTACTTGATTTAATTTGCCTTGCATTGGTCAAAATTTAAGCATCATTTCCATTCATTTTCCCGCCCAAAAATAGCCCCAAACCGTGACACATTCAGGGGGTTCCAGCAACCAGAATTTCCAGCAAGCAACATGGATTTCAATCACAAAATTACATGAATAATTAACCACTCAATCAACTACTCAAAGCTAAATTAAGGTAACATTCAAGAAATCAATTTCAAGCAATTTCAAGAACAACCACCATGTGGTTTTTCTTCCAAAAATCAAATACAAGATTCCTAGTTGCTAAAGAGGTTGAGGAGGATTAATCTTCCTCTTACCAAGATGAAGAACCAAGAAAAATTCCAAGAGCACTCTTGATTTTCGGATTTGAAGCTCAAAAACCCTAGAAAATGTGGTCCAAGTTAGAACAATGTAATGATGTGAAAAAGAAGAAGGAAATGACCATTAAATCAAGAGGAAAACCAGAAACGAAAATGGAGTGGAAGTCTGAAATTTTTCAGCCATGGGAGCTCACCTTCAAAGCTTGAGAAATGGTTGAAGATGGAAGCTTTCTTGAAAACTCCAAGCACAAAAGATGATGAGAAGGAGTAGGAGATTAAGAAAATATGGTTGATGTGAATTTTTATGAATGTTGGAGTCTTTGGAGGGTGGCTGGACGTGTGGTGGCTGGAAGAGGAAGAAAGAAAAGGTTGAAGAGAGAAAGAAGAAGAAGAAACGTAAAAAGGAGAAGAAAATGGTGCTTTTGGTGATAATGCCTTTAGATGTAATATTAGGATATTAGAATCAATTATTTCTCTTGAGTGGGCTGCAGATACGTAAATGAGAGAGAGAAATGGGTGACAAAAATTGGTTTCCTTTGGAAGCTACACATGTGGTCAAAGCTTGGGGTCAAAGCTTCTTAAGGAAGCTTGAATATTTAACTATTAAATTTGAATTAAAGTGATTTGATTAGACATAAGGTAGATTACATTAGGATAATGTGATAGTATTTTTATTACACACTATTATCCAATGGATAATAGTTACAGTCGACAGGAGTTAGTATTTAATTAATCTGACAGATGAATTTTTCGCTGTACTGATTTAATTGTATCTGTAAAGATTTATCGAAAATTGTGAAACCTCGTAAATTGTGTCAAGTCTCGGGTTTAGTAAGATCTCCCATCGACTTATCCATAGTCCAAGGTTCTCAGAGAAAACATCGCGTTTCTCGATTTCTGCATTCGATCTTGTACGTAAAACGAGGAATATATTAAAATATTCGACAGTTAGAAAAATTCCCAGAAAATTCTCAAAAATTGCAAATATTATAAAACGACCACTCGTCATATAATTTCCCAATTTTTGAAGCGCTACTGATCATTTTCACGACTCTGCTCGAAGTTTCACGCAAAACGAGGAATATATTAAAATATTCGTCGTTTCCGAAAAATTCAGAAAAATTCACATAAATCACAAATATTGGAAAATGACTATTCATGGTGAAATAATCAATTTCGAAGTGTTACACCTGGTCTCAAGCAATTCTCAAATTTCAGGTGTGACGCAAAACGAGAAATATATTAAAATATTCATCGTTTCCGAAAATTCCAGAAAAATTCCTAAAAATCAAGAATATTATAAAACTATGATTTATGATCAAATATGTATTTTTCGGAATGTTACAGATTAATTCTTCATCCAATGGTCATAAATGATTTTTGTTACTTTTTAAGATTAAATCTCCACCCTTGATTTAATCTAAATCCAATGGTTATAAATGGTCTTTGTCACTTTTCAAGACCAATTCTACACCTTTGATTACATCTATGGTTGATATCAAAGTCTTCCTAACCAAACTTATTCTCACACCATTGATTAAATCAATGGTTATTATCAAACGCTTTCTTTATTAAGTTTGTTTCTTAACCTTTGATTAAATCAATGGTTAATATTCAAACTAAGTATTCTCATCCAAGGGTATAAATCAAGTCAAGCTCTCTTTGTTGACTACGCAGTATAATATTTAGTCTTGTATCCTACAAATAATATTTTTACTGTATTTTTATCATCCGATAATTAAATACAGTATAAAATACAGTACAAGAAATTTTCTAAAACTATTTCCAGATTCAGGTTTAGTAAGATCCCCTGTCTCCGTCTAAACAATACAAATTTTTCTATGCGTAGAAAATTTTTTCACTTTGTGGGACCCACTTGGGCCCACATATGGTCACCTGTGCCCACATACCCCTTGCGGGACCCACAAACAGGAAAAAATTTCAAAATCATCCATAAAATCACAAAAATTATAAAATGCATAAATATCAAATCAGATTACGTAAATTAATTACCTAACGGTAAAAATTAAATTACGTAAAGTTTTCCCTACGAAAATTTTTATTTTCCTGACACGGAGTAAATCACTCAAAATGATCAAATACGCTGACGGAATAATCAAATTAATTTTACAGCGCTCAGAAATCACTAAACAGTGAAATTCTGTTAACTGTCAAAATTACTGTTTAAGAGATTGGAAATTTTGGGGTGTTACACATGCAGTTCATGGTCAAGTCTTACTCTTATATGTCGAAGACTAATGCTCATTTGGCCAAGAACGATGCCATGATTCAAAGTCAAACAACTTCAATGAGAGCTCTAAAAACCCAAGTGGGTCAATTGGCAAATGCTATAAACAGTAGACCCTTGGGGTCTTTTCCAAGTAACATGGTCAGCAATCCAAGAGGTGATCCCAAGGATTCACCGTCCTGCAATGCTATTATCCTTAGAAGTGGAAAAGACATAGAAGGGAATCTTAAGACCAAACTGCTTGTTGATGATGATGAGGTGACATAAGATGAGGAGATTATGTATAAGGAGGACCAACGAAGCAAGGTAATTGAAAAGAAGAAAGAAGAGGAAAAGAAAAAGGATGAAAAAAAGAAGAATGATGAAAAACCTCATACATTACCTCTACCTTTCCCCAACAAATTGGCTAAACAAAAGCTAGATGCCTAATTTCAGAAGTTTCTAGAAGTCTTCAGGAAGCTTCACATAAATATTCCATTTGCAGAAGCATTAGAACAAATGCCAAGTTACGTGAAGTTCATGAAGGACATCCTTTCCAAGAAGAGAAGATTTAGAGACTACGAGATAGTGGCACTCACAGAGGAATGTAGTGCCATCTTGTAGAATATGCTACCCCCAAAGTTGAAAGATCTGGGACGCTTTACCATACCATGCACAATTGGGAGACACTTTAACGGTAGAGCTTTGTGTGATTTGGGGGCGAGCATTATTTTGATGCCTCTTTCAATCTTCCAATGGTTATAACTAGGTGAAGTGAAGCCAACCTCTGTGACCTTGCAACTAGCAGGCAGGACTCTCACATATCCGAAGAGGGTCATTGAAGATGTTTTGGTAAAGGTGGACAAGCTCATTTTCCCTACCGACTTTGTCATCCTTGATATGGAAGAGGACCACAATGTGTCGTTAATTCTAGGGAGGCCTTTCTTAACAACTGGTAAGACCATGATAGATGTGCAAAAAGGTGAACTTACCATGCAAGTGAATGACAAAAAGGTAACTTTTAACATTTATAAGGCCATGAAATTCCCTGATAATCAAGAAGAATGTTCCTATGTTAGTATGATAGATCAGGTAGTAAATGTTACATTTCATGCTAATTTTCCTGAAGATTCCCTTGCTTTAACTTTGACATCGCATGATGAGCATGTAGATAGGGATGACATTAGGGAGTGTATTAAACTACTTGACACTTCTGCTAAGTTTTACAGGAAATCGAGCTTTGAGCCATTGCAGATCTCCTCTAACAAGCCTATGCTGCAACCTTCCATCATTTCTCCTCCCAAGTTGGAACTCAAACCATTGCCTGATCACTTGAAATATTCATACTTAGTAGAATCATCCACATTGTCGGTCATCATTTCATCACTTTTATCAGAAAAACAAGAATCCAAGTTGTTGAGAGTGCTGAGGTAGTACAAGAAGGCGTTGGGGGTGGACTATTGCAGACATTAAAGGCATTAGTGCTACAATATGCATGCATAAAATTCTGCTGGAAGATGACGTCAAACCAATCATTGAGTACCAAGGGTGCCTAAACCCCATTATGAAGAAGGTGGTAAAAAAGGAGATCATCAAGTGGATGGATGGGGGAATCATATACCCAATTTCAGACAATACATGGGAGAGCCCTATGCAATGTATGCCTAAAAAGGGTGGAATGACAATTGTTGCCAATGAAAACAATGACTTAATTCCAACCAGAACAGTCATGGGGTGGCGTATTTGCATGGACTATAAGAAGCTAAACAACGCAACCAGAAAGGATCATTTCCTTTTGCCATTCATTGATCAGATGCTGGACAGATTGGCAGGACGTGCATATTACTACTTTCTAGATGGATACTTGGGGTACAATTAGATTGCTATAGCCCCTGATGATCAAGAGAAGACAACATTCACTTACCCCTATGGTACATATGATTTTAGGAGGATGTCGTTTGGTTTGTGTAATGCGCCAGCAACATTCTAGAGATGCATGATGGCAATCTTTACAGATATGGTTGAGAAGTTCTTGGAAGTGTTCATGGATGACTTTTCAGTTTTCGGTGATTCCTTTGATGATTGCCTGAATAACTTGGCTCTGGTTTTGCAAAGATGTGAAGAGACCAATTTGGTGCTTAACTGAGAGAAATGTCACTGTATGGTCCAAGAAGGCATAGTTCTTGGCCATAGAGTGTCGTGCAAAGGAATGGAGGTGGATTGAGCAAAAATAGAAGTGATTGAGCAACTTTCACCACTAGTCTCAGTGAAAGGAGCCAGAAGTTTCATGGAGCATGCTAGTTTCTATCGGAGATTCATAAAGGACTTCTCTAAGATTTCTAAGCCACTTTGCAACCTATTAGAGAAAGACGTCCAATTTAACTTTGATAAATCTTGCCATGAGGCATTTGTGGAATTGAAAAAGTGACTTGTATCAGCTCTGATGATTACCACCCTGATTGGGAGTTGCCCTTTGAATTAATATATGATGCCAGTGACTATGCTGTTGGTGCAGTTTTGTGGCAGAGGAAGGATAAGGTGTTTCGCTCCATATACTATGCAAGCAAGACTCTTAATGACGCACAGCTAAACTACACCACAACAGAAAAGGAACTTCTGGTGGTTGTTTTTGCATTTGATAAGTTTCGGTCATATGTGGTGGGTGCTAAGGTGATAGTCTATGCAGACCACTCCGCGATTAAATACTTGGCAGCCAAGAAGGATTCAAAACCACGATTGATTCGGTGAGTTCTACTATTGCAAGAGTTTGACTTGGAAATTCATGACAAGAAAGGGGGTGAGAATCAAGTTGCTGACCACCTTTCTAAATTAGAAAATGAGGACTATCAAGTTGAACCAATCACAATCAAAGAGACATTCCCCAATGAGCAACTCTTTATTATCGCAACTCAACTGGACCATTGGTATGTTGACATTGTGAACTACCTAGTAGGTGGTGTGATGCCTTCGGATCTCACCTCTCACCAGAGGAAGAAGTTCTTGCATGATAGCAGGCACTATCTTTGGGACGAGCCTTTCTTGTTTAAACAGTGCCCTGATCATATGTTGAGAAGATGTGTACCTTTGGAGGAAGTTAAGCAAATTTTGAATCAATATCATGTTGCCCCTTATGGAGGACATTATAGTGGTGATAGAATAGCGGCACAAATGCTCCAATCTGGCTTGTATTGGTCGTCTCTCTTCAAGGATGCATACTTCCATGTTAGCAAATGTGATCGATGTCAAAAATCAAGGAACATATCAAGGAGAAATGAGATGCCCCTCGATTTCATTCTTGAAGTGGAAATTTTTTATATTTAGGGCATCGACTTCATAGGCCCCTTCATAAAGAAACAAATCTTCACCTATTTTGGTACTTCTCGAGCCATTATCAGTGACGAAGGGTTACATTTCTGCAATAAGTATTATGAGGCTCTTCTTGCCAAATATGGGGTAACTCACTGAATTACCACCGCTTACCACCCATAAACAAGTGGACAAGCGGAGGAATCCAATCAGGAAATCAAGCGCATACTTGAGAAGATTGTGTGTCCATCCCGCAAAGATTGGTCAAGACAGCTTGATGATGCACTATGGGCATACAAAACTGTTTTGATTTGCAAGCTACTAGTGACAAAAAATTATTGCAGCTCCATGAACTTGATGAATTTAGGCTCCAAGCCTATAAGAATGCAAAGCTGTATAAGGATAAAGTTAAGGGGTGGCATGATAAGAAGATTGTGCAAAAGACATTTGAGCAAGGCCAACAAATCCTACTCTACAACTCCAAGCTCAAAATCTTCCAAGGAAAGCTTAAATCCAAATGGGCAGGTCCGTTCCAGGTGGTAAATGTGTTTCGCCATGGGGCAGTTGAGGTTGCAGATCTTGATGGCAAATAATCCTTTATGGTCAATGGCCAGCACCTGATGCCTTACTTGGGAGGAGAATTTGATAGGGGGAAAACCTCTATCACATTAGCTACCCCAACATGAAAAGTCAGAGAAAGTCCTGTCTGGACTATAAAAAAGGCCCCTTTTGAGATTAACCCACCTATGCTCTTAATTCTTTCATTTTGAGTCTAGTGTTTAAAAACTTTGATTTTGATGATTCATGATATTTTGGTTATGCATTTGATGATTTAACCATCTGAACTATTTTTGTAGATAGGGGAGACTTTTGGGCAGTAGAGGTAGTTGCCAAATGCTTTTTGCTGCAAAATTCTGCAGGTTGGCTCCTCAAGCCATGGCGCTCCACTCTAATGTTGCGGCTGTAACATCCCGAAAAATACATATTTGATTATAAATCCTCATTTTATAATATTCTTGATTTTTAGGAATTTTTCTGGAATTTTTCGGAGACGACGAATATTTTAATATATTCCTCGTTTTGCGTGTGCGCAGAGCAAAGCTGGGAAAACGCGATGTTTTCTCTGCGAACTTGGAACTATGGATAAGTCGACGGGGGATCTTACTAAACCCGAGGCTTGACACAGTTTACGAGGTTTCGCGATTTTTTCGAGAGATCTTAACAGATAAAGTAAATTCATACAACGAAGAATTTATCTGTCGATTTGTTAATGCTGACTCCTGCCAACAATAACTATTGTCCAACAAATAATAATATGAAATAAAAATCTTATCACATTATTCAAAGAATTTCCTTGTGGTAAACTTTTTTTTTTTAGCCTTATTGTCTAAATAAAATTCTGGTTAATTTAAAAAGCCTATTTTAGGAAGCTTCCATGAAGTTTCCTATTTAGCACATTTCTCACTCCCTTCTCTACTCTTCTCTACTACTACAGAAGCCATTTGGAAGGGGGATATTAGCTTACATTAAATCATTTTACTCACATTCTCCATTTCTCTCTTCATTCACGTTCTCCTTCTTTCATTTTCTTCTTCTTCTTTCTCCTCTTCTACGGCACACACACACCCACACATTGGAGTTTATCTCCATCATTCACTAAATCCCTCACATTCCAACTCTCCTACTCCATTCCAGGTCCCCTCATGCTGCTATCTTTTGGGTTCTTCTTCTTCTTCCATTTTTCTTCCACCATTGAAGCCAAAGCTTAGAGCTTTAAGGTAAAGCTCTTAACTTTCTTCCATTATTCTTGCTATTTTCGTTTCTCTTAGTCACCTTGGTGGCCAAGAACCTATTTTTCATGGTTTGAGTGAACATTGTGGTGATCACTCACATTTGTGTTTTTCTTGAAGGGGGAAAACGAAAATTAGGGCATGAAGGTGTAGCACCATTGTGTTGCCTTCCAAATAGGTAAGAGGAAGATGATCCTCCTCAACCAATCTTGGTAGTGAGGGAATGTCTTGTGTGTTGTTGAAAATGAGGGAATCCATGTTGGATCACTCTTCTATTGTATGTTGTTATTTCTATGATTTGTAGATGTTTGATTTGTATGATTATATGGATTTTTGCAATGTGTGTTTGTTAGCAAAAGAAATATGTTTTGGACTGGTGGTAAAGGTGTACCCTTTTGAAATTTGAGGGCCACGGTTCTGCAGAAGAGGATTCTGCAGAATCCTTGATTTTGCACTAGCGCTCAGGCGCTGTGCGTAGGGCGCCTAGGCGCTCTATGCCCAGAGAATTTTCCCTGTAACACGGTTTGGACAGCGCTCAGGCGTTTCGTGTTGGGCGCCCAGGCGCTCAACCAGCGCTCAGGCGTTACAGAAATGGCGCCTAGGCGCTCATGACATAAATGACCAGGAAATGTGAGGTTCCATAATGAATCCTTAAGGAGTGTGTTATTGCTTTGACAACTTGATAACTTTGCCTGATATTAGAATTGAGAAAAGAACATGAGAGTGTGAGGCCTAAGAGCTTAAATGAATTTCAAGTTATGTGGAATATTGAATTGGTCCTGAGAATTAACCTTGAACATGAACCTTGGAAAGGGAAGCAAATACTAAGTTAGGATTCATAATGAACCCAATAATGCATCAATTGACTTGAACCTAGTATTATGTTGTTATGGGTCCATGTGAGTGACCGTATATGGACATTGATGCTATATTGGCCTAATGCGGCATAGTGTGAAATTGTATGAGATTGTGGATCATACATGTGCATGCATAGTGTCTTATGCATTGTGATTGTCCGTGTGGACTATTGTAAGGCCTAGTTGCCTAGGAGATTGAACACACCTTAGTGCGGGTGCGAGTAGACAAGTGTGGGTCTTGTTATGACCTTGGGGCGTCGGGGTGCGGGTCCTCCACAATGGGTAGTTGGTAGCTCCTTTGCCGTGGGGCAAACCGATGCAAACGCACCGACGATCCGGACTTGACACTTTGTCCTATATCGTGATCTAGTGAAGAATGCACGTGCAATGCCATGATTGTGCACGAGAAAAATTTATCGATAGCAAGCGGCCTCGGCGGTAGGAGTCACGAGACATGTCTCCCGATCTTTCTCTCCGATTGATTGAGTTTAGCTCCATGGAGTAGGGGTTTGAGAGAACATGCATATGAGTCGTGATATATATATACATTCTTTGGTATTATCCGTTCTCCATATTGTGACTTGTTTGCTTACTATTGCAATAACTACCTGCCTGGATCTGTTTAATTGTTTACTGTTGAAATTAACGTTTATTATCCGAATATGCCGTTTCTAAATTGCTAATTGGGCGCTACGCGCCGTATTATTTCCTGGCTGCCATAACTGGTAATGATGGTAGGATATCTTACCTCTTTCTTGTATTTCTATTATTTCTTTGTTTATGTGTACCCCGTCGATCGAAGACGACGGTGAAGAGACAGAAGAGCCTCGCCTTCCCGGCTTCGGCTGCCGCACGGGATTGACTTTGACCTGCGACGATGTACGCACGCATGCGCGGATTCTTGGGAGATGTGCGTCGACCTTCATTGGGGGCCGAGTGTCTTTGGCACATCAACCCGAACTCCGACCGCTGCGTGTATGTGGGAGACGTGTCGATAGCACTTGCCTGGAGACGTCATGAGGCACCCTGTCCTCACTTGCTACCTCGGCTTACGCTTGGAGTTTTACCCGCCTATCGGGAGATGTGGGGTCCCCGCTATTACACCCCGCGGGAGGATTCTTTCGACTCCACCGCTCGGGCCCCGTCCCGTGCATCCGTGGTTCCTATGGATGAGTCCTCGGATGAGGAAGATCCGATGAGGGTCCTCCGATGATCTGAATCGGTCCCTTTTTATCTGAGGGGTCGATGATCATTGGCTACCGATGGTACTGCCGGTGTTTTTGTTTTTGGGGGCTGATGTATCTTTCTTTTTATTTGGATTTGTATATTTTGTATATGCATGAGGGTATATATGCATGTTTCCCTTGGGGTGGGTATAGTTTTGCTTTTTGATGATGGCAGGCTTGTATTTATGAAATAGTTGTATTAAACTCTAGATATATATATACATGCTATTCGGTGCAAATTTCTATGTATTGTTTTATTCGTTCCTTTTATTCACATTCCGCATTATCGTATTATTATTATTATTATTAAAAAAAAAAAAATATTGCCAAGTTTGCTCACATGGTTAATCATCAATTAATTAAAATGAACCGGGTCTTAATCGTTGTTTAATCAATTTCCGCATTTTATTTTATTTGACAATGTGACGTTCCCTCCCAAAAAGGGGCGTTACATTAAGTTGGTATCAGAGCCCCGGTTTATGTTTTCTTTGGGTCTTGAGTGTGAGTCTGTCTTGTTTGTGCTGTGTGAATCTCTGTGATGGGTGTCTTGAGTGGATTCCTCTGACTTTTCTTATGTTTTCAGTAATCTAATTTGAGAGAAGAGCAAGATGGCAAGAGGTGGAGATATGGCAGCTGCTATTGAAGCGATGCGAGAGAATGGTGAAGTCATCGCCCAACAAAATGAACGGACTGCTCAACAACAAGAAAGAGCTGCTCAACAGCTCGAGGCGACTGCCGACGCGCAAAACTTAGCAGAGTTTCGTCGTCATAACCCTCCGCAATTCAAGGGGGAGTTTGATCCCGACAAGGCTAATCTATGGATCAAGGAGCTGGAAAAAGTCTTTCGTGGCATGAATTGTGCGGAAGACAAGAAGGTAAACTATGCGACTTTTATGCTTGTCGGAAATGCCGAAGACTGGTGGAATGGAGCTCAAAGGGCATTAGAAGCCGAAGGAGCAGAGGTCACCTGGGAACTGTTCAAGGAGAAATTCTTGGGCAAATACTTTCTGCGAATGCGAGACACGCAAAGGAGATGGAGTTCCTCAACCTGAGACGAGGGGAACATATTTGTCGGCGAATACGCGGCCAAGTTTGAGAACTTGGAGAGATTTTCAACACATTACCGGCATCAAAGCGATGAAGCACGGAAATCTTTGGAAATTCACCGAAGGGCGAGGTACGAGGTAAAGAAAGCTGTGATTACCTTGAAAATGAAGGTATTCTCGAAACCTGTTAGACACTTGCTGCGAAGTTGAAGCCTTGGAGCGAGGCTAGAGACGCGAGAAACAAGAACTTTGGGCTGTACGGTCCCAAAGAGGTGGAGGCGATGGTTCAAACCGCTTTCGGAAGAAACCCTATTCCCGACCAACGGGAGTCAACAACCAACCGGTGGAAATTCTCGGTGGAGGTTCTTCGGGAACCGAAGGCGGTCGAATACGACCTACCCGTCCAAATGCCACGAAGTGTGGGAAGGATCATCTCACAAGAGACGCACGATAAAAGGAATCATTTGCTTCGGATGTGGCAAACCGGGCCATATGTCCGAGAGGCGCAACCAAGCAAAGGTTGAACCTTCGATCAATGCAACCCGAGCCAAGAAACCGCAATGGGAGGTCGAGTTTATACTATGAGTGGAGTGAAGCTTCGAATCCGAAGACTTGATTCAAGGAGAAGGCGCCATAGAAGGTAATCTTTTGAAAGTCTTGTATGACTCGGGGCAACCCATTCTTTCATATCATATGATTTGTGTGCTACGACTTGGTTTACACCGTGTCCGAACTACCTTTTGAATTGATTTGTTTCAACCCCCACCGATAAACCGGTAGTTACTACCAAAGTCTGTTTGGAGTGTCCTTTGATTGTTGAAGGTCGAATCTTTTCGTCGATTTGATCTGTTTACCTCTTTCACGAGTTAGATGTAATCCTAGGGATGGACTGGTTATCTTCCAACCATGTTCGTTAGATTGTTCTAGTAAGACCATAGTCTTTCCTGTGGATGAGAATTCTAGATACTTGACGGCCAACCAAGCACGAGCTTTCTGAAAGAAGGAGCTCGGGGTACATGCTATTATCTTCCTTGAAAGTCGAGAGTGAGGTGATTTGAGTACTATTCCGGTAGTGAATGAATTTCCGAGATCTTCCACGAAGAAGTACGGTTTACCGCCGGCACGTGAAATCGAGTTTGCTATTGATCTAGTACGGGAGCTGGTCCCGTGTCTATAGCACCTTACCGAATGTCACCGAGACGAGAATTAGTGAACTTAAGCGCGGCTAGAAGAGCTTTTGGAGAAGCGAGTTCGTTAGACCAAGTGTATCCCCGTGGGGAGCACACTGTGCTACTAGTTCGAAAGAAGGACGGTACCTCGAGATTGTGTGTGGACTACGGGCAATTGAACAAGTTGACAATCAAGAACAAGTATCCTCTCCCGAGAATTGACGACTTGATGGACCAACCGAAGGGGCAGCGGTATTTTCGAAGATTGACTTGAGATCGGGTATCATCAGATAAGAGTGAAGACGGAGGATATACCCAAGACGCTTTTCGTACGCGATACGGCCATTACGAGTATCTTGTGATGCCGTTTGGTGTGACGAATGCGCCTGCTATTTTCATGGACTATATGAACCGCATCTTTCGTCCGTACTTGGATAAGTTTGTTGTCGTCTTCATTGATGACATCCTGATATATTCTCAGAATCAGGAGGATCATGCTGAGCACCTCAGCATAGTTCTTCAGATTTTGAAGGAAAAGGAACTGTATGCCAAGCTGTCGAAGTGCGAGTTTTGGCTAGATGAGGTGAAGTTTTTGGGTCATGTGATCTCAAAAGAAGGAATCGCAGTGGATCCATGCAAAGTGGAAGCAGTATTGCAGTGGGAACAACCGAAATCAGTGACGGAAGTCCGTAGTTTCGTTGGTTTAGCTGGATATTACCGGAGGTTCATAGAAGGGTTTTCCAAGATTGCCGGACCGCTCACTCAATTGACGAAGAAGAATCAAGCTTTCGAATGGACTGATAAATGTGAGCAGAGTTTTCAAGAGTTGAAGAAACGGTGACTACCTCACTGTATTAGTGTTACGATCCGAATGAACCGTTCGAGGTGTATTGTGACGCTTCGTATCAAGGTTTGGGATCTGTCCTTATACAACACCGAAAGGTGGTAGCCTATGCTTCGCGACAGTTGCGAGTGCATGAAAAGAATTACCCGACTCATGATTTGGAGTTGGCAGCTGTGGTTTTTGCTCTGAAGATGTGGAGACATTTCCTTTATGGAGCGACATTCAACATCTTCAGTGACCACAAGAGCTTGAAGTACTTGTACGATCAGAAGGAGTTGAATATGAGACAGCGGAGATGGCTGGAGTTTTTAAAGGATTATGATTTCCAGTTGTTGTACCACCCTGGCAAGGCGAACGTTGTGGCTGACGCCTTAAGTAGAAAGACTATCAGTGTTTATGCCTTGATGATTAAGGAAAGGGATCTCATCGAACAATTTAGAGATGTATGGTCATTTGTTAAGTTGGAACCGGAAGAATTTGCATGAATATGGTTACCATCTCAAGCGAGTTGATGGAAGACATACGGGAAAAACAGAAGACCGATGAATTCTTGCAAGGAATAAGAGAACAAATGAAACAAGGCGAGAAAACGAGTTCGAAGAAGGAACAGATGGAATTCTCGAGATTCCGAGGTAGAGTTTGCATTCCTCGTGACCAAGAGCTTAGACGATATATTGTGGATCACGCCCACACTAGCAAGCTAAGTATGCACCATGGCATAACGAAGATGTACCAAGACTTGAAGAAGTTATTCGGTGGCATGGACTAAAGAGTGATGTCACTAGATGTGTATCGACTTGTCTAGTCTGTCAAAAAGCCAAAGTGGAACATCAGCGACCTGCGGGGTTGCTGCAACCATTGTCTATTCCTGAGTGGAAGTGGGACAGCATCGCAATGGACTTTGTTGTGGGATTGCCAAGGACGAGGATGGGACATGACTCGATTTGGGTGATAGTTGATCGACTTACAAAATCGGCTCATTTCCTCCCGATTAACATAGGGTACAGTTTGGAAAAGCTGACCCGACTGTATGTTGGGGAAATTGTCAGATTACATGGTGTGCCTACGAGTATAATCTCGGATAGAGATCCGAGGTTTACCTCAAAGTTTTGGCAAAGTTTACAAGCTTCGTTGGGGACGAGATTGCGCCTGAGTTCAGCATATCATCCGCAAACCGATGGTCAATCGGAAAGAACGATTCAATCCCTAGAGGACCTACTTAGAGCTTGTTCTATGGAACAGTGGAAGTTGGGATGAAGTTCTACCACTGGTGGAGTTCACCTACAATAACGGTTATCATTCGAGTATAGGGATGGCACCCTATGAAGCTCGTATGGAAGACGGTGTCGAACACCATTATGTTGGTACCAAGACGGCGAGCGTCTTACGATTGGACCGAGACATTATCCAGCAGACGACCGAGAAGGTTAAGATGATTCAAGAGAAGATGAGAACCGCTCGAGCCGACGAGAAGAGCTATGCGGATAAGAGAAGAAAGCCTCTTGAGTTTGAAGAAGGTGAGCATGTGTTCCGAAAGTCACACCCACGACCGGGGGGTCGGTAGGGCCTTGAAATCTAGAAAACTCACTCCAAAATTTCTTGGACCTTACCAAATTCTTCGTCGGATAGGTCCAGTAGCTTACCGAGATAGCCTTACCCCTATTCTTTCAAACATACATAATGTATTCCATGTGTCACAACTTCGTAAATATTTACCTGATCCAAGTCATGTCATAGCACCGGACACAGTACAGTTAAAAGAGAACCTGACCTATGAAACGTCTCCTGCGAGAATCGAGGATCGACGGATAAAGCAACTACGAGGAAAGGAGATTCCATTGGTAAAGGTGATTTGGAATGAAGCAACTGGTGATGCGACTTGGGAATTGGAAGACAAGATGAAGGAGCAACATCCAGAATTATTTTGAGGTATGTAAATTTCGAGGACGAAATTCCTTTTTAGTTGGGGAGTGTTGTAACATCCCGAAAAATACATATTTGATTATAAATCCTCATTTTATAATATTCTTGATTTTTAGGAATTTTTCTGGAATTTTTCGGAGACGACGAATATTTTAATATATTCCTCGTTTTGCGTGTGCGCAGAGCAAAGCTGGGAAAACGCGATGTTTTCTCTGCGAACTTGGAACTATGGATAAGTCGACGGGGGATCTTACTAAACCCGAGGCTTGACACAGTTTACGAGGTTTCGCGATTTTTTCGAGAGATCTTAACAGATAAAGTAAATTCATACAGCGAAGAATTTATCTGTCAGATTTGTTAATCGACTCCTACCAACAATAACTATTGTCCAACAAATAATAATATGAAATAAAAATCTTATCACATTATTCAAAGAATTTCCTTGTGGTAAACTTTTTTTTTTTAGCCTTATTGTCTAAATAAAATTCTGGTTAATTTAAAAAGCCTATTTTAGGAAGCTTCCATGAAGTTTCCTATTTAGCACATTTCTCACTCCCTTCTCTACTCTTCTCTACGGTGAAGCCATTTGGAAGGGGGATATTAGCTTACATTAAATCATTTTACTCACATTCTCCATTTCTCTCTTCATTCACGTTCTCCTTCTTTCATTTTCTTCTTCTTCTTTCTCCTCTTCTACGGCACACACCCACACACATTGGAGTTTATCTCCATCATTCACTAAATCCCTCACATTCCAACTCTCCTACTCCATTCCAGGTCCCCTCATGCTGCTCTATCTTTTGGGTTCTTCTTCTTCTTCCATTTTTCTTCCACCATTGAAGCCAAAGCTTAGAGCTTTAAGGTAAAGCTCTTAACTTTCTTCCATTATTCTTGCTATTTTCGTTTCTCTTAGTCACCTTGGTGGCCAAGAACCTATTTTTCATGGTTTGAGTGAACATTGTGGTGATCACTCACATTTGTGTTTTTCTTGAAGGGGAAAACGAAAATTAGGGCATGAAGGTGTAGCACCATTGTGTTGCCTTCCAAATAGGTAAGAGGAAGATGATCCTCCTCAACCAATCTTGGTAGTGAGGGAATGTCTTGTGTGTTGTTGAAAATGAGGGAATCCATGTTGGATCACTCTTCTATTGTATGTTGTTATTTCTATGATTTGTAGATGTTTGATTTGTATGATTATATGGATTTTTGCAATGTGTGTTTGTTAGCAAAAGAAATATGTTTTGGACTGGTGGTAAAGGTGTACCCTTTTGAAATTTGAGGGCCACGGTTACAGAAGAGGATTGCAGAATCCTTGATTTTGCACTAGCGCTCAGGCGCTGTGCGTAGGGCGCCTAGGCGCTCTATGCCCGAGAATTTTCCCCGTAACACGGTTTGGACAGCGCTCGGGCGTTTCGTGTTGGGCGCCGGGCGCTCAACCGGCGCTCGGGCGTTACGAGAAATGGCGCCTGGCGCTCATGACATAAATGACCAGGAAATGTGAGGTTCCATAATGAATCCTTAAGGAGTGTGTTATTGCTTTGACAACTTGATAACTTTGCACGATATTAGAATTGAGAAAAGAACATGAGAGTGTGAGGCCTAAGAGCTTAAATGAATTTCAAGTTATGTGGAATATTGAATTGGTCCTGAGAATTAACCTTGAACATGAACCTTGGAAAGGGAAGCAAATACTAAGTTAGGATTCATAATGAACCCAATAATGCATCAATTGACTTGAACCTAGTATTATGTTGTTATGGGTCCATGTGAGTGACCGTATATGGACATTGATGCTATATTGGCCTAATGCGGCATAGTGTGAAATTGTATGAGATTGTGGATCATACATGTGCATGCATAGTGTCTTATGCATTGTGATTGTCCGTGTGGACTATTGTAAGGCCTAGTTGCCTAGGAGATTGAACACACCTTAGTGCGGGTGCGAGTAGACAAGTGTGGGTCTTGTTATGACCTTGGGGGCGTCGGGGTGCGGGTCCTCCACAATGGGTAGTTGGTAGCTCCTTTGCCGTGGGGCAAACCGATGCAACGCACCGACGATCCGGACTTGACACCGTCCTATATCGTGATCTAGTGAAGAATGTACGTGCAATGCCATGATTGTGCACGAGAAAAATTTATCGATAGCACCGGCCTCGGCGGTAGGAGTCACGAGACATGTCTCCCGATCTTTCTCTCCGATTGATTGAGTTTAGCTCCATGGAGTAGGGGTTTGAGAGAACATGCATATGAGTCGTGATATATATATACATTCTTTGGTATTATCCGTTCTCCATATTGTGACTTGTTTGCTTACTATTGCAATAACTACCTGCCTGGATCTGTTTAATTGTTTACTGTTGAAATTAACGTTTATTATTCGAATATGCCGTTTCTAAATTGCTAATTGGGCGCTACGCGCCGTATTATTTCCTGGCTGCCATAACTGGTAATGATGGTAGGATATCTTACCTCTTTCTTGTATTTCTATTATTTGCTGTTTATGTGTACCCCGTACTGATCGAAGACGACGGTGAAGAGACAGAAGAGCCTGCCTTCCCCGGCTTCTGGCCTGCACAGGATTGACTTTGACTGCGACGATGTCTGCACGCATGCGCGGATTCTTGGGAGATGTGCGTCTGACCTTCATTGGGGGGCCGGAGTGCTGGCACATCAACCTGAACTCCGACCGCTGCGTGTATGTGGGAGACGTGTCGATAGCACTTGCCTGGAGACGTCATGAGGCACCTGTCCTCACTTGCTTACCTCAGCTTACGCTTGGAGTTTTACCTGCCTATCAGGGAGATGTGGGGTCCCCGCTATTACACCCCGCAGGAGGATTCTTTCGACTCCACCGCTCGGGCCCCGTCCCGTGCATCTGTGGTTCCTATGGATGAGTCCTCGGATGAGGAAGATCCTGATGAGGGTCCTCCTGATGATCCTGAATCGGTCCCTTTTTATTTGAGGGGTCGATGATCATTGGTGGCTACTGATGGCTGCCAGTGTTTTTGTTTTTGGGGGCCTGATGTATCTTTCTTTTTGATTTGGACTGTATATTTTGTATATGCATGAGGGTATATATGCATGTTTCCCTTGGGGTGGGTATAGTTTTGCTTTTTGATGATGGCCAGGCTTGTATTTATGAAATAGTTGTATTAAACTCTAGATATATATATGCATGCTATTCAGGTGCAAATTTCTATGTATTGTTTTATTCGTTCCTTTTATTCACATTCCGCATTATCGTATCATTATTATTATTATTAAAAAAAAAAAAAGAAAATATTGCCAAGTTTGCTCACATGGTTAATCATCAATTAATTAAAATGAACCGGGTCTTAATCGTTGTTTAATCAATTTCCGCATTTTATTTTATTTGACAATGTGACGTTCCCTCCCAAAAAGGGGCGTTACAGCGGCATTCTAGGTTCTGCCTTATCAGGGTTTTAAGCCTGAGAGCTTACCGTTGTGGCGTACCAAAGTCACGTTGCAATGTTCTATTCTCAGGTTATCAGGGTAAGTAAGCTACAAGCATAACACCACGGCGCACCAAATGCAACACCGCAACGAGTGGTTTTGTTAAAAAAATAGAAAAAAAAAAGTATGAAATGTGCATTGTACTGAAACTAGCGTCGCGGCGTAGAAGGCTTTATGCCATGACGTGACGCTTGTTGCTTAAATAAAAGAGGCATAGGGTTTGCATTAAAACACAAACCTTTTTCCCTCTTTTTAGTTATTCCTGCCTTTCTCACACATTCACTATCTCCTTCATTTTTGGTTCTCTGCATTTTCTTCAAATCCCTACCCCCAGTTTCTCTCCAGGTAACCCATTATCTCACTTTCTCTTTTTTATTTTGCATCATATTTTTAATTAAATCTGATTCTTTCCCTCTGTTAGAAGTTTGCTTGGGTTAGTTTATGTGAGATCTTGTACATTTTGGGTTACTTTTTGTTTGTATTCTGTAGGCTTTACATGCTTTGGGGGTTAGCATTGTTATGTGCATGAATTTCTTTTCAGAGAGTTCATGCGCGCCACAGTGTGAACTATTGGCGTCGCGGCGTTTCTGGGTTATTTTGAATGTCGCGGTGCTCAAGGTGAATGTCGCAATGTTACCCTTCTTATTTGCTTATTCTTGCATGCTTTTAGTTATGTTCCTCTTTTTTGCCTTGGTGGATATACTTTTTGCTCTTTTTACCATGCTTTATATGTGCCACCATGCTTTGTATTTAATTTAAATACTTTGTATTTTTGTTCACACATTTCATTGTTTTCACTGTGGGTCTCTAATTGACATAACCAGGTACTCTAATCCTACTACCACCATGCCTCCAAAATGCCAAAAGGGTGAGAGTAGCCAGCACTGCCGGGAACCTTCTCCCCCTGCGGAGTTTGATAAAAGGAAATTCATTTCAGTAGCTGCCTAGGAGAGATATTTCAAACTGGTCTCCAACCCAGTAATTTCTCAGAGGGGTTTCAGCTTCAAGAAGGCTATTCACCAAGAGCTCTAGCGGTGGAAGACATTTGTCAAACAACTAGTGTCTATTATTCTACCTATTGTTTGCAAGTTCTACGCCAACGCTACATTTTCTGACCCCCAAACTTCCAAAGTCACAGTGTGTAGTCGTCAAGTCTCCTTCTCTGTTGAGAACATTAAAGCAACTTTAGGCTTATCCGTTCCAGCAGTAGTGTGTGAGTACACTAATTTCCTCCAAGTGGGGTCGGAGGAGGGCATTAACCTTGATGTTGTCACCGCGCGAATCTGCACCCCTCAGGCGCAACCTGTGATGTGGACCCTCGGTGTTCAGGATCAGCGACCAAGGTACTTCCCTTGTTCCTGCTTGACTTCAGAGGCTCGCGTGTGATATCACTTCATTAGCACCCGGATCATCCCTTCTGCCAACATGTCTGAGGTAACTAGAGATCGGGCCATCATAATTTATTCCATTCTTGAGCACCAATCCATTGATGTTACCCTGATCATCCATTAGCAAATTAAGAAGTCAATAAGGGAGTCCAAGAGCCTCTTCTTCCCTTTTCTCATACACACGTTTTGCAGCTGACATCATGTATAATGGGGCCCTCACGAGGAGTTTGTTGATGTTAAGCAACCTCTTAATGACATAATACTTCAGAGGTTGAAAGAAGCTCAAGTTGTGGCGCATGCTAGGCAGCAACAGGCTGAGAGTACACCCACGGTGACTCGTACTCCCCCTGATGATGACTTGCACAGTGAGATTGCGCGCATGGCTGCCATGGAAGCTTACACTGTGGAGACAATTAAGTGGCTAGAGGAGCGCCTGCAGGTTTCCACCGATGACTTCACTATCCCACACCTCACCCCTCGCAATTATGTCGGGCCCTCACAGTAGCAACAGGATCCAATTGATGATAGAGATGATGTACCATGGTTGCTACTGAGGAGGACGATGATAAGGAGGAGGAGACTGCCATTGATGAGGATGATGTGTAGTTGTGATGCATACAAGGCATCTTTCTATTATTTTACCTAATTTTTTCTATTTTTTGTACAATGAGGACATTGTTTCCCTCAGGTTTGGGGGGTGTGTAGCTACTTTTGTCTAATTTCTCATGTTATATATATCTAGTACTGATCTTTTGATAGCTGACTTTTATATTAATGCTTTGTTTTGGTACATAGTGTTGCTGTGATTGCCCAATGATGAATATGGATGCAAATTTGCCTTAGGTTTTCTGTAAATCCATTTATGATCCTAGTTGCATGTTGGAGCAATCTAGATTCTTTTTGTGCATGATGAATTTCCCACTTGCATGCTTGTTTAGCATTGGAACTGATTTGAGTGTTTGTTTAGAGAATGTTTATGGGCTGTACACGTGAATGACTTCTTTTATCTTTGAAATTATTTTGCAAATCTCTTGAAGCGAAATCCTAGATTATGCGTAACTGAGGAAATGATTAAGGCATTGTTTGGACCGATTGAGCCTTTCAAGCTTACCCTTACATGATGATATCTATAGGTCCCCTTTGAAGCCTTGTACTTGTTTAACCTTATATGTTTTTCATCACCTTCATTTTTCTAACCCCATGTAACCATTCTAATGCATGTGAAAACATTACATTCTTTCTCTGACCACCATTGCTTGTTAAGTGCATGATATGATAGTTCTTGACTTGAGTCTTATGATTGAAGGATATGAGTGCTTGTTTCAGTATAGAAGTGATTTGAAGGAACCGTGTGTTGTGAAAAAAATTGGTTAAGGAAAAGAGAAAAAGAAAAAAAAAGAATGAGAAAAGAAAAGAAAAATCCAAAAGGCAAAACAAATAAAAGTGTGGTTCTGGAGAGTCTGGTTATTTCATTTTACACACCCTTGTTGTATAACTTAGTGACTCAAGTCTTGAAATCGTATATTTTTGTTTCTCAATGTTTGTTTATTATCTTTTCCCCTTTGTTCTTTAGCCCCCAACCATGGCCTTACATTACAAGTTGTTTAAGTCCCTTTTGATCCTCAATTGTGTATGATTTACATTAATAGAGATAGAGTTAAATTACAATCTTTTGGATTCTTTGATTCATTTCCATATGTATGCCCATAATCTTATTTGAATGAGTATGATTTGAATTGATAAAGTCTTGTTTGCTTGCTAGTGGGAAGTCTGTTATGCATGATAGGAAGCTTTGATTGTCAACATGAAAAGGATTGTGTATATGTGAATCGGAGTGTAAGGCATAAGCATTCTTTGAGGCTTTATGCAATCTTCACATGCTAGTTTTGAAATAATTGAAATTAGAATCCAATTTTTGTTGCTAGATGCATGTTGATGTATGTTGTGCCAACACAAGTGTAATCATACTTTGTTTTGCTCGAGGACTAGCAAAAATCTAGGTTTGGGGGTATGATAACTCCATAAAATGCAGTTATTTGTGCCCCATATTGGTGGTATATTGATTCCTTAGTCCTTGTGCTTAGACATGATTGGAAGACTTTTCCCGCACTTTTTATTCAAATTCATGTTGATGTCTTCCTCTCCAAATCTTGCTAAAATCCTGTCTATTCTTTATTGGATTAAGTTGATTTACACTTGTGATTAATTAAGTGACTTCTCTATTGCAGGATGAGCTCTAAACTGATAAAATGAAGCAAGCCAAGGGTTTGCATTGGAGGAGGGAGCTCAGCATGCATTCCAGCTTATCACATCGTGGCATAATGTGTATCACGTTGCAGCGTCTTACTCTCTGCCTACTACATACACTGAAGACAGAGACTACCACGCCGCGGCGCAAAGAAGTCCACGCCGCGACACGTGTTTGTCTGCACTAGTTCCACTTAACCACGTGGACACTCACATCGCGGCGCAAGGAAGTTCACGTCGTGGTGCAAGTTTGCGGGCTTAGTTTATAAATAATGTTTCATCAGATATTTTGATAGAGTTAGGTGGGAGAAGGCAGAGAACAGAGCAAGGACGAGTTTTTCATCATTTTGGAGGGTTTTGAAGGGATTGGGAGAGAAAACCACCATCATCCAAGGAGGATTAAGCATCCCAAGATCACATTATAGTGTTTTCTCTCTTTTCTCTTCAATCTCTCTGTTTTTTAGGTCATGGGCATGGAAACTCTCTCGAGATTTTCGTGTTCCATGGATAGCTAATCTGTTTTTAGGGATTCCTTTGGATCCTTCTATGTACATTGGTAACTTTGTAACCTTTTAAGTTTATAATGATGTTTGGTTTTGTTCACCCATGTTTCTCTTAATGCCCATAGATGTTTGGCCATCATTTATTATGATTTGATAAAATCTCTTGAACTAGACATAGGAATCTGGGTTTTAGATCATAGATATGGGTGATGCATGTTTAATCTCATTCTAATGGTGGGGTGAATTAATTTGTTAATAGGATAGGTATATACTTATTAGCCATGTATAGCCATTGTTAAGAATCAATCGTAATGCATGAAGTTTTCTTTAGTTCTCATGGACACATAGTGAGTTAGGTAAATGACATAGGGTTAAATGACCTAAACATAGGCTTTTAGCTAATGTAGTTTCTTAGGCTAACAAAATTAGTCATCATTGTTGCTTAAAATGGTTGCATGTTGCCAAGTAAGGTAGTTGGTGAAGAATGAGTCCCTATGCTCTCGTTACTGTCTTTTACTCCTGTTTTATTGCCTTTTAGCCCTAATTTTGATTACACACACTTTTTCCAATTTATATGTGCTTGAATAGAATTCATTAAGCTATTGGTTAATATTTGACATTAGATATTATTCATTATCCCTGTAAAAATGATCTTTCTCATCATTGTATTACTTTCGCGACTCGTGCACTTGCGGTACACAAAAGGTCATAACACTAATCAAGATGGAGCATGTCACAACTAAACTAACATCATTCTTTATTAATCAATGTATTATATATATGAGCCTTGTGAGGGAAAATCAATATATATATATATATATATATATGGAAAGTCCATTTCATACTAATATGAATAGTTCATATAGGCTAGTACATCAGTGTACAAATAATACAAACTAAGTCTGTTTAGGCATGTATACATAGAACATATTTACAAAACCACTGCATATCTATAGGAACCACGAAATGGTCAAAACTAGTAAATAATCCTATGCTACATCAATTTCTACACTTCTACTCTTTGGAATGCTCTTGCTTTGGAATTATCATGGAAATAAAAGGTACAAGAGGTGAGAATTCTAAAATCCTCAGTAAGTATACATATAACATGTCATCATAATAACTTCATCTGCTTCGAGAAACTAAAGTCATAATTGTAAATATCTTATAGAAAGGTGGCTAAAGCCAAAAGGGTTTCCTTTTTCTTCCCAAGGCAGAAATTCCAATTTTTATCATTGAACAATAAAGTCACACTCAACCACTATATCTAAATCCAACACATCACCAATAAATCATAGATTACATCATTAGCATATCAAATAAGAGTCATAACTCACTATCACCAAAATATTCACATTCTCTCATAATGCAAGCATTCGTTACCAAACCTATGATCTATATAAATAACATTTTCACAATGATATGATAGCGTTCAATCATGTGTAAATCTCTTTCTAGTGCTTATTTAACATCATCTTTCAAAGTATATCCCCAAGAACTCGATTCCTTATATCATTTGGTAGGGGGAATGTTACCTCCTCACACTACCAGTAACGTTGGCCACATTTGTTGAGGAAACCAATGAGAAGTCTCATACTAGAAATTTAGGATCACCTTCCCCATCGAGGTTCATATCTTGAAATTCACATTTGATAAGGAAGTGAATGAGAAATCTCATACTAAGAATTTAGGATCACCTTCCTTATCGAGGTTCATTCCCATAAATTCATTGACCAAAAGATTGTGCACGTCTTACTAAGGTTACAATACTTTGGGAATAACAAGTATGGATCACCTCTATTCAAGGATCTTTCCAATGTCTTTTAGTTTGAGCACATTGCACATTCTTATTAATTCAATTCTAGCTCAACTTCAAAATTTAAAGGAGCTAATCATCATTCAATATTCAATACTAGCTTAACTTTACTTTTATAAAGGAGCAAAACATTCTCTAGTACACCGTATAAGCAAAACACGTGTACGATCTCAACTATCCCATCATATGGACATATCTAGTGCACTATAATATCATTCCACTAATTTACCAAGTGCACATTCATAATATAAGTAACTTCATTTAGTGAGCTCAATCAATTCTCTTCATATTATACAATATGGAACTCCATTTACTCAAAACAGGGGTATGATAATCGATTATCATGGTTTGGTAATCGATTATCAACCACAAATGTTCTTATTTTATAACTGGATAATTGATTAGCACTCTTCTCTAATCGATTATCACTATCCAAAAATGGCATTCTGCAAGTCCATAATCGATTACCAATCTTGGCTAATCGATTATGACTAACTAACATTGCATTCTGGAAGTTGATAATCAATTAGCACCTTGGCTCTAATTGATTATCACTCAAAACATGGCATTTTAGAAGTGCATAATCGATTAGCACTCTTGGTCTAATGGATTATCACTCAAAATTTTGGTATTCTGGAAGTTGATAATCGATTAGCACCTTAGCTCTAATCGATTATCACCTGCAAATACAGAGTTTCTGGGTGTGGATAATCAATTATCACTTGTTGATAATCGATTATCTGGTGCATTTCAAACCAGAAAACAATTCTAAATCAACAACAACTTTCATTCCTTTCAACATATCATCATTCAAACTATATTCCATATATATATACTTAAAGTTCACCAATTCCATAAATATACAACCAATTCATCATAGGAAAATCACAAGGAATTCTCAACCAATTCAACCATGTTGATTTTAATAAGCAAGGAAAGATAGAGAGCATGGTAGAGATACACAACAACACCTACCTATACTCCTTTGTTAGTGGTGTTCTATTTCTTTTCTTGTTCTTCCTTTGTTTCTTCCTTCTTCCTCTTCTTTCTTTCTGCTATGTTATTTCTTTTCTTTCTTATCTTTATCTCTTCTCTTTTCCTTTTTCTCTTCTTTCCTCTATTGCAGTCCACGTGAATGAAGAGAAAATGAGAACAAAGAGTGACAAAGTCGAAGATGGTGGAGAAGAAAGTTGGAAGGATAATGTCATTTGACTTTATTGGGTAACTGACTTTCTTAGCTAATTGGAAGTTTTGTATCTCTTACGGATACTTTAATCTTCTATTGATGATTTTTCTATTTTTCACAAGTGTTAGAGAAAATTCTAGGACTTCATTCGATTTCCATACTCATCATTTAAAGATTATTTTTATATAACATTAACAGTCACTAAGCTATATTACTCTTCCCATGTTACTAAAAATACCAAACTAATTCAGTTGATTCTCAGAAATTTATCACATCTTATTCTAAGAAGTATTTGTAACCTAAAAATAAAGTTTTCATATTTATTTCTATCATCTAAGTAATTTATTTTAAGTTCTGAGCTAATATGAGCTATTTTTCGCATTTAGTATTATAACATTATACTTAAACTAGCTCAGAAAAATCACCAAAATTAACAAGTAACTCATACAAGTGTTATTGAGCTTCTATAACAATAATTAAGGTTAATAAGTTAGGAAAGATGTTACAGAATCCATAAGAGATTGTGATCTCTTTTAACTAATTTTTCTATTTAAGTGAGATGTAATTAATGTTTAAATCTATCAAGAATTCTGTGAAAGATTTATGTCTCATAAATAAACTGATGTACTTATTAAAATAACACGTAATATCTTAATACTATTCTAATAGACCGAGCTGCTCCTAATCCAAGAACTCATAACTCAGTCCAGAACAAATAGTTATCATGAAGAGAAATAATCTTGTCATTCTGTCAATACCCTGCCAATCTGATGTGACAAAACCCCTGAACCGCAATTTGATCTTGAAGTAATCAGTAATAAGAGCATGATGAGGATAACGTTGGATTGGTTTGTTTTATTTGTACACTTCCAGATCCATGTCTTCCATTTTAATGTGGTATTCAATTGTACTTTTGCATATAAATATTACATTCCAATGATAAAAGCCTCAAAATATCAGGCTTGCGGGAGAGAGATTAGTTAAGCTGGCGTATTAAGAGGCCATGATGAACATGTCGGCTCAGTCAGGTTGTTACCAATTCGATTTCTATTATAGCAGAACTAATGAATGGAATGCTTGTTAAGTTTCATTTATCCCCTTAAGCTGCAAAGGATGGAAAACCATTGACCAATAAACTTAAAATAGATTGATAACAGGAAAACTAAACTAACTAAATTTGTAAATGTTGGGGGGCGCTAAAATTGCAGCTAATAGGCACTAGGGCGAGCTAGCAATGAACATACAGCAAAATGTGGCCTTCGTGGAGCTTCAGCTATCTTCCATGAACTTTTGAGTATGATACTGACTCTAATAAGTGGCGGATCTTGGAAAAAAAAATTTAGGAGGTCAGTGAATGTTTAAGGGTTTTTGACCAAACTATCCTTTGTGGCAAAAATATTTACCAAAATGTCACTATTTTCAAACAATTTTTTAAAATGCCACCGTTTTGACCACGGTGGCATTTTTTATTCTTTGTTAGGCCACGTGGGATACGCCAGAGCGCTTGGCGTATCCACGTAGGAAACGCCAGAGCGCTTGACGTATCCACGTAGGAAACGCCAGAGATCTTGGTGTATCCCACGTGGATACGCCAAGCGCTCTGACATTTCCTACGTGAATACGCCTAGCACTCTGGCGTATCTCACGTGGCCTGACAAAATTGACCAAGTCAGAAAAACCCCCCCGAATAACCCAACAAAATGGCTGGGCTGGGTTAGGAAAATGTCAACCCGAAACTTACATGACCCCAATCGGCCTACTCGAAAATGGCCCGACCCTTAATGGGCTAGGGTTGACCCGAATGGATTGAGCTGGGACTGGTCCTAATAGGCTAGGACGGCCCAAATGGGTTGGGACGGGCCCAAATAGATTGAGCTGGGACTGGCCCTAATGGGCTGGGACGACCCGAATGGACTAGGACTGACCCGAATGGACTAAACTGGGACTGACGCTAATGGGCTGGGACTGAGCTGGGATTGGCCTTAATGGGCTGGGACGACCCGAATTGGCTGGGACTGGCCCAAATGGACTGAGCTGGCACTAGTCTGAATAGACTGAGCTGGGACTGGCCCTAATGGGCTGGGACGACCCGAATGGGCTGAGATGACCCGAATGGGCTGGGACGACCCAAATGGACTGTGACAACCTGTTTTGACATAGTTTCTCAAGTAAAGCTTCTGACTTTTAGTATGCTTAAGTTAAAATGTTTGACTCAATTAAATCTAAGGCGAGCCCAAGTTTAGAAAATTGAGTTTATAAAATTATGAAGTTAAACTTAACTAAATCTAGCAGTGAACACCCTTAACGTATTGTAATCAAGTTTTACACTTTAAATTGATGAGCTAGAATACTAGCCAAGCGAGCATAACAAAATCAATTTACTTTAATAGTTTAAACATTCTGATTCTATAAAAAATTTGACGAAATTTCACCTAAAAATCAGACGTTCCCAAAAATATTTCATCCTGTATAATGAAACACATTTATATATATTAAATCCATATCAACAAAACACGTATAAGATGCATAAGCATAACAGAAAAATCTGATACATATAAATACAGTCATCCTAAATCAAGTAAATGTAATAAAATGTAGTACATATACATCAATGAGAAGGGTCAGGGTCAGAATGTGGGGGTCTGTGAGGGGGATCAAAAGAAGGTCCTGGCTGTGATGGGTGAGGATATGGTGGGTAACTCGTATACGGTGGATATGGAAATGACGGTGTAAGGGTAAAGGTATAAAGATATAGTGGGTAAAGGTAAGTGGAACCACTTCCAGAATAATGTCTCTACCAGCAACACAGAATGCTGGCAGTGAAGCCACAATCTCATCCGTATATGGCCGCCATGTTATCTGCAATCACAATTGTATAAAGAATTAGAAAGCAAGACAATTAACTTATTTAAATCACTATAAACAGATACTGACTTCATCACTCTTCATCTGATCAAAGAACCGACGGTAATAGGTAAGCACCCCCATTAGGGTTTCAGTCAACACCTTATGTTTATGCCACCTATATATATGTCAAGGTCATATGATGTCAACACAAGTAGTATATATAACAAACTAATGTACAGATATGTTGAGAAACTCACCGAAATCCCAGTGGACGTAGGGGACCACGGGTAGCAATGTAGGCAGCCACAAGGATAGGATCAATATCATCCACGAGTGTAGGGACAAGGGGTGGAAATCTGTGCCATGCCCAGTACTGCAACAATATGCAAGCACCTCCAATCTGGTGCACGCTGTAATCCGTGGCCTTGCACAGCTCTCTATACAAATAGGCCAAGACCGCAGATCCCCAGCTGTATCTCCCGGCAGCGGTAAAGTCCTCCAACAGAAGAAGGAACATCATGTGCACGTATCTACCAGAATGGTTAGGAAATAGCAATCCCCCGATCAACCGAAGTATGTACGCCCGTGCACACTGCATCACGTAATCAGCTCCGTCAGCTTGGGTAAGTCGTGTACGGAATGCGTTCTAGAGCCACGACATATCAATACGTCCACCTAATACGTGTGACTCAGGCGACTGCGATCCTAACAAGGTCTCACATAGCTGCATCCAATCTGGACGGGATGTACGGCCAGTAACTACATCGCCGTCAATGGGAAGTCCCAAGATAATAGCTATGTCCTCCAATGTGATGGTGCACTCTCCAGTAGGCATATGAAATGCGTGTGTCTCGGGACGCCATCTCTCAACTAATGTTGCAATGAGGAAGTGATCGATGGTGCAATATCCCATATGGGCAACTCCCACGAAACCAGCCAGCTCTAAATATGGTAGTATCCGCTCATCTGGATCCATATGTCTAAATTTATGGACACGTCTGACACGCAGATGACGATCTGGTCTTCCTTGCCATATATGTTGTGAAACATGAAAGTCTTGCAACTCCAGTACTGACAAGTCCTCTGGGTCTGGGGGCAAGTGGAATGTCATGTCTCACGTAGATTATCAAATTACACACTGAAAATCTTCAATTACACATAAATAGTCATTCATTACAATACAACGGTTATTAAATTATGTCCTAATAATAATAATAATAATAATAATAATAATAATAATAATAATAATAGTAATCAATAATAATAATAATAAATAATAATAATCAATTATTCTAACAATTAAACAAATATACAAATACATAAATAATATAGAAACTAAAAAACAAAAACAATAATTCCAACAATAAAACAAATATACAATACACAATTGATATAAAAACTCAAAAACAAATAATAATTCTAAAAATAAAACAAACATACAAAACATAATTAATATAATAACTCAAAGACATAAATAATAATTCTAATAATTAAAATATTCAACAATACATATAACAATAACAATAATAATCTAATAATAGAAATACTTTACGAATATGATTCTCTCACAACTTACAACCACAGGAGAGTTCGAGAGAGAATTTAGAGAGAGTGAAATCTAGAGAGAAGGTGAAAGTTTGATAAATGAGGGAAGTTGTCGTGGAAGGGAGATGGGAGGTGGAGTCATAGAGACTGAATTGGAATACGCCAAAGTGCTTGGCGTATCCACGTAGGAAACGCCAGTTGGTAAATATTTTTACCACAAAGGGCAGTTTGGTCAAAAACCCAATGTGTAAATTTTTCTTTTCTTTTTCACTAATCTCTCTATTTAAAAAATGGATCAATTCTTTTTCTCCGACGTTTCCTACGTGGATACGCCAAGCGCTCTGGCGTATCCCACGTGGCCCAACAAAGAATAAAAAATGCCATCGTGATCAAAATAGTGGCATTTTAAAAAAATAGTTTGAAAACAATGACATTTTAGTAAATATTTTTACCACAAAGGGCAGTTTGGTCAAAAACCCAATGTGTAAATTTTTCTTTTCTTTTTCACTAATCTCTCTATTTAAAAAATGGATCAATTCTTTTTCTTTTTATCATTACATTTTTCAAGATAAATTTTTCACCTCAAAAATAACTTGAATTATTTTTATATATGTCAAACAAATACTGCATGTAAAATGGTAAACAAATATTACAAAGGAAATTTTTTGTATACTCAACATAGAAGAAATAATAGACAATCTAAGAAAAAAATTGAATACAACTAGGGAAAAGAATATTAGGGTGCCTGATAACTCTACTAGGAAAAGAAATGAAGCTAAAAGTGAGGAAGAAATGAAAGCCAAGAATAAGCCAATAAATAGAAAAATAAAATGGAGAGAAGACCACCATGCAGCATGATTCAGTTGGGAAAGTGAAGAATCCATACACTTTCTAATAGTTTGTGAAATGGGAGAACGCCAATTATGATTTTTTTAGCAAAATAGAGTTAACGCATGTTTTAATATTTTATTATGGGAATTATATGATGACATTGCTATATATATGTATATTTTTTATTTAAAAAAATGAGGGGGGGGGGCATGGCCCCCCTGTCCGAACCAAACTACGCCCCTAATTCTAATACTTGTCCACGGGGATCAATAGTTCCCTTTGTTAATTCACTTTAGTCCGAAGTGTTCTCTTGGTGTACTATTTTCATTCTCTTTTGAATTTTTATGTCTGTTGAACAATGCCAAAAGTGTAGTTGGCTTTGCTAGTCTTGGCTGGTCACCCAACTAAACATCATCCTTCTTTACTAATACCAAAGGGTGAAATAATGCTAATTCAAAATGAAGCAACTAACTAAACTTTTTGGCATTATCGAATCAATGATGTTTCAGTAGATCATCTGGTGCATGCAAAATATATGCAGGAGAAAATGATAAACAAATGCAGCTTTAAAGCAAGCATGCGGGGCTTCTTGCATTAATAAGTCTATGCATGAGTAACAAAAAGATGATCATTACACTCCGCTAAAACTCATACAGGCGCAACTCAACCATTCCCTCTTTCCTTTTTGGAGAATACCAAGCAACGACCTTTCCAGACTGAAGAGACCTAAAGGAGTAACTCAAGCTGCAAATGAAATCCTCTATTGGTAGACCATGTTTCCTGGTGAAAGATTCAAGTGAAATTCTGGAATCTGCTCGAAAGACAACTGGCCCTGCAACCTACAAGTAGAAAATTAAAACAACTTATTGTTTTATTTTCCTTTCTGAATCATGGCTGCAATGGATCAGCTACAGTATGCAGATCCAGAACACAATTTTTGCATAATTTTATGGGCTAGCTTCCCACAGGAAAACTGTTATCCACAAAATTTAGCAATGATATAGCCAAGGCATGTGCAATTCTGGTTCCTACTATGAAAATCATGAACAAGATTATAACTAGATGTGTCTGGCTTCAAGTTTTGTTTATTGAATAAGTTACATATACGCTTGTACAGAGGAGAACTCTTCTATTGTCCTACTCAAGTAAAATGCTTTGCAGTTTGTTTCGGCACAGATTTGAGAAAGTTAGCAAGAAAATAGATGACTAGAGAAGTAAAGAAAATGGGTTCGTAAACTTGTGAGGTGTGTGTAAAAATGGACTAGAATACTCCGATCCTGGTGGCATAGTACAGAACTTGTGAAGCATCCATGGCTTCCTGTGAGAGGATGAGATTGAGATGGGAAAGTCTCATGAAACTCAGGATGCTCAGGACGCACTCTCAGGGTTCATTTTCTCTCCGTCTGTGTCCTCATGCAAAGCCATGCAGCAAAATATATATAAGGTCCTAGTCAGCATGGGACAAAAGGCATTTATTGTTGGGAATGTGGCTTGGCCTCTTTATAGGGATGCGGTAGTCCTAGGTTCTGAAATATTAAGGATTTAGGGGTGGCAGGCCATTATTTATTTTGGGGAGTGGCAGAATGTTAAGGTGTACTGTTTCAGGGGAATCTAGGTGCTATTTAGGTGTTAGTTAATTAAAGGATAGGTTAAGTTTGACGAGAGTGCCCTTTTTGGTACAGCGTCCTAGGCATCATGGGACACGCATCGCCCATCTAACGGTTACCATGAAAGTTCCAAATTTCAAGGCCTGAGACGCCTCTAGAGTTTTCCTTCACCCAAAGCCTTCCAAGTCACATATTGGGTCAGAGTTCCCAGTCCCCAAAGCCCCCATGTCCAGCCAGGGCGTCATCTTTGCACCCTGATTAGCTCATGACAGCTGTTTTCCTTCATTCCAATTTTATGCTTCTGGTCCTATTTTAACCATCTAGTTCAAAAGGAACTAGGTCCGAAACACAGTTATAGCTTGTTCTTGAGTAGAAGACATTCAAACTAATATAGGCAAGGAGATACTTGCTCTTATCAAGGGGGAAAAAAACTGTACCTGTTGTTGAAAGATTAAATTAAGCCGGGGTGAGGCTGATGGTTGCTCACTAACGTCAGCAGTAGAACTCTTGATAGCATTCCGAACCTTCTTTGCAAATGCTGAAGCTGAAGATATATCTAGACGAGCATCTACCCTGGTTAAGTCCCCAAAATCATTTGTGAATTTTCCGTGCTGAAAAGTATAGCAAACTGAACCAAACAAATCAGAATTAAGCTGAGATCTCTTGCTTCTTGTTGACACCTCTAGATCTTCTCTTGAATCAATGCCAGAAAAGCTCCTCCCACTCCAAATCCAGGAAGCACAGGTGCCACCTACAACGCATTACAAACCATTAACAAAACCAAAATAAGAATAATATTATTGCCACAAACTTGTCTATCCAGCTATCAGCTATCAACTCGTCCATGATGGAAAAATATAACAAAGGAAATCAAGAGATATATAAAATCCAGTTAAAGGAATTCCTTGAATGCATGCATATTGACTCCGTATGTGGAAACAACCTAATTGAACAGGAATATGAAACTTATGCAAATGAAGAATTTAAGAGAGTTATAACTCTAAGCACACACTATATATCTTTCTACCCAGCCACTTTTCCATATGGAGAGTCCACTTTTATACATATAAATGAGTGCACTCACTTCTACATGTGAAATTGAAGTATCCAAATAGCCTCATGATTCTACCTATGGCATCGGTGAAAAAGCTTGCCTTCGGTTTAGTCTGACTTCCAGTATCACTGGCACCATATTTTTTTTCTTTTTCTTATTTTGATTTTTCCAGTGTAAAATTTTCAGATTTCACGCAGCATGTTATCTCTAAAATATAACTGTAGCTTATGCAATTTTTTAATTTATTTCTTGTCTCTTATATTGTGTACTCCCTATTGTTTCATCCTCTGTATTTCCAACCAGTATTGCACTTGCATGATGATACTTAACTTATTCTCAATACCCAGCACCATTTTACTATAGAAGAAGCTGAGGTTTAAGGTAAGGCTTGGACTACACAGAAAAAAGAATTCTCAGTCAGATCTATTGAAGTGATGCGGATATTTAAAAAAAAAAACTAAAATTATTCATATATCGACAAATCATAACCTAATTAAGATTTAAATGCAAATTAAGTCATAACAATAATTTTAAAACATAATATAATCCATATTGACTGTTAGAATTAAGTCATGTTTCACATGCTTGACATGTTTCATAGCTGACTCATAAGTGATGATTACTAGATATTGTAATCATCATTTCATAGGAATTAGAGTTTAATTATTCAATGTCTTTACTTATTCAATGTACCACTTCTGTATATAAATACTAATATACTTGTGTGTGAATTGACACACAATTCTACCTACTCTCTCTAATTCTATATGGTACTAGTAGTAACATAACATCCTCATACCTCTGTGCATCACGCCAGTAGTTTATGACGCTTTTTACCCCCCAAACAGCCGTGCCTCCACCGTCGACCCACCACCTCCCGCCGCCGCACGCGTTTGAGCGTCTCTCCACGCTCCGGTGCGTGTGAGCTCGTGGCCCATTTTCTGACCACCAAACTTCGTTGGCAACACCTCCGGCCACCCTCCAGTCCTTTTTCGACCTAGCTTCTGCTTCCGAGATCCAGAAACTTGAGTCCTAACCCTCTCTACCCGCTGCCCACTACTCCTTACTGTTTCTAGACGGGAACACCTGCACACCTTTTGCCCAGCAACCTGAGACCTTCCTAGGTCCTATTTTTCACCCATACCAGCATGTCTACCTCTGACTCACCTTTTGTCGTCAGCTTCACTACTGTCCTGTTGATCCCATGTGACAAATTGGTGGGGGCAGCCAATTACACGTTAAATAGAAAATATGATGAATGCTTAAGGAAAATCTCCTTAGCAACTGTGTATTTATATTAAAGTCAAATCTACACTAAAATAGGAAACAAATCAATCAGCTCCTAATTACATGATTACAAATCCTAATTATATACAATCCCTGATTTATAGGGATACATAATCTCAACACTCCCCCTCAAGCTGGAGCATATAAATCATATGCACCAAGCTTGCTACAAATATACTAACTTCAAGGACCACGAAGAGACTTTGTGAAGATGTCAGTCAGTTGATCACTTGAAGAGGTAGACACACGACTTGGACCCCACACATCAGAATGAATAAGAGAAAAAAAAAACTTAGTTTGACTTTGGGCCTAACTTGGAAAAGAAGCTCGAACATGCTTCCCAAATTGACACGACTCACAATTTAAATATTCTAACTTTGTAAGACTAGGAACCGTTTTCTGGAGTTTTGACAGACTGGGATGACCGAAGCGTTGGCGGAGAAGACTTGGAGACTGATTCGCAATGCAAACCATGGGTGGAGATGACTCGAGATAATAAAGTCCATGTCATGCCCTACGCCAATCGTCTGTCCCATATCACGGTCCTAGATAACAAAGGAATTAGAATTAAAGGTTACTGAACAGTTAAGAGAACGAGTAAGTTAACTAAGAGAAATTAAATTAAAAGGACATCCAGGCATGAACAAGACGAATTTTAAAGACACAGATGCAGTAGGTGAAACACAACCAATACCTTTGGCAGTGACCTTTGAGCTATGATGCACGGATACGGGTACGAGTATTTGGTACGATACGGATACGGTACAAGAATACAACAATTTCTTAAAAGGTAGGATACAGGTACGAGAAGATACGACATAACATATATATAAAAAATAATAAAATGTCATTTTAAATAACTTAAAGTACTAAGTATCAACAGATAAATCATAAAAAAAATCCAAAGTACAAAATAAATAGTTTCATCAAATACTAAAGTCATTGTTGAAAATTAAACTATTCATTATCTGCAGATAATAACTGCTTCTCTAACTCAAGTTCATCCAGTGATAAGGATGCAACCTCAAGGCTTTCAGCACCATCAAACGGCACCCATTCATCTCCAGCGAGATCCCACATTTTACTCTCTCCACTATTATACTTTTCGCTTTTCCTAGACAAAAGACGAAGATTTGTATGTACATATACTAAATCTTCAGCCCTTTTAGGATTAATATTGTTTCTCTTCATGGAGTAAATGAAAGAGTATGTGCTCCAATTTCGTTCACAACATGATGATGAGCTCGGTTGTCCAAGAAGCTTCAAGGCAATGCCTTGGAGTAATAAGGCTCCAGAACCATAAGTTATCCACCACTCTTTTGGCTCCAAAAGAGCTCTATCTGCTAAAGAATCTTTAAGTCTGAATTCGTCTAGCTCTCCAGAGAATTTAGAAAACTCTCTTGTCACCTTTCTTCTTTCATCAAGATCAGTAAAATATCTTCTTAAGCACTTTTGTCTCTCAGTGGAAATCTCATGATCTCTATGTGGCGGAACTCTATTTGGTCCTTGTTGAAGCCATTGTTGACTATAATACCTATTTAATAAAAAAGAAAACTTAACTAATATTAATACCATAAATGCAGCAAATTAAATTTAAAAAAAATAAAATTAAAAAAGAATCATTTGAATTTACCTAGGATTTAGTGAATGTGCTAAGCAATGCAAGGGTGTGCAACTTTTTGTCCACCGATCGATAAGAATTTGATAAACAACACCATAGAAGGATGATGTACCTCCTTCTTCGACTCTTTCATGGTAGAATATTATAGTCTTCACTTGCTCAATCATTGAGTCCCACATATCATAAATCAAGTGAAGTGTAGGCTTATCAGTATTGTTGGTTGTAGGCCAGCATCCTGCCTTGGCAAGGCCTAGGTGGGATCAGAGTCAAATCGAACCGCGGCGCTTGCTGATGGACTTAAGTAGAAAGAGTTGCGTTCTGACTAATAGTTATAACTTTTGATCTAGTGATAAACGCTCAATCTAACAAGGAGTATCACACAATCGAAGCATATCACAAATAAGCCTTGTGAAAGAAAGAATATAATCCACTTTGTCCCACCAAGAATCATCAAGAATAATTGTTTTCACATGTTGCCCTTCCAACATCATCCTCCCTATAGGTGTTTCACTTCTCACTAATAACCATATTTTGGAGACCATGTTTGATGAGCCTTAGTCTTTTCAACATGACTATTGTGGAAGCAAATCTTGTCTCAGCAATGAAAAGTAATTATAAAGTCACAAACTCATTAAATATGGTAAACCTCATAGAATGGTTCATGACAAAACTTCTAATAAACATAGCATCATCACGAACTAAAGTGATCCAATGACATTCCTCATAAACAACCTCATTCTTCTCTGTGTTTCTAGCTGCACAGATATTTTTCAAAGCAAGATTGAGTGTGTGCACCACGCGCAGAGTCCAAAAAATATGAGGATAGTCATTTTCAATAAGTCCAGCTGCCTTACACACAAGGGCATTATCAGTGATAATTTGGACAACTTTTTTGGGTCCAACCTCTTCAACAGTGGATTTAATTAGGCCTGCTATGTAATTCTTATCTTTTATCTCCTTAGAACCATCAATGACCTTTAAAAATATAGGACCTCCATCCAAAGCGACCATAAAATTAATCAGTGGCCTTCTTTGCGCATCAGTCCATCCATCAGTTGCTATACTTATTCCCTTTTCACTCCAAGTCCCTTTGATTGGTTCAAGTAATCTCTCAACATTTGCCCTTTCCCTTTGTAACAATGTAGTTCTTAGAGAATTGTAACCAGGAGGAACAAAACCAGCTGTTGAAAGAGAGAAAAGAGAGAGACATATGAAGAAACCGTGTGTTTCAACTACACAACGGAGGCTGAATATATACTCAATAAGTAATAACTAATTACACAATTTACATGATGTGGGACTAACAGTTGCACTACTAATTACACCTAATTACACCTAATTACATATGTTTCTAACACTCCCCTTCAAGCTGGAGCATATAAATCATATGCACCAAGCTTGTTACACAAATAACTTATTCGTGGACCTCTCAGGGACTTGGTGAAGACATCGCTAGTGATCATTTGAGTTGACAAAGTTTGTGGTGATGTCTCCCGATAGAATCTTTTCCCGATGAAATGACACCAACCTCAATATGTTTGGTCCTTTCATGAAACACCTGGATTGGAAGCTATATGCAAAGCGACTTGATTGTCACATATGAGTGTCATGTTCATAACCTCATCAAATTGAAGTTCTCTCGAGGAGTTGTTTCAACCAAATGAGTTCACAAGTGACCGAGGCCATAGCTCTCAGATTCCGCTTCTAAGACTAGATCTTGCAACTACATTTTGCTTCTTACTTTTCCAGGAAACTAAGTTGCCTCCAATGAGTACACAATACCCAGAAGTGGATCGTCTGTCAATAGGAGAACCTGCCCAGTCAGTATCTGAGTATCCAACGACCTGAGTATGTCCTTTATCTTTATAGATGAGGCCTTTTCCAGGAGTTGCTTTAATATACTTTAGGATGCGAATCACTGCATCCCAATGTGCATCACAAGGTGAATTTAGAAACTGACTTACCACACTAATCGCAAAGGAGATGTCAGGACGGGTAACAGATGAGGTAGTTCAGTTTTCCAACTAACCTTCTGTATCTTCCTGGATCCGAGAATAGCTCCCCCTGATTTGGTAAAAGTTTAGCATTCGGATCCATAGGAGTGTCGACAGCTTTGCATTCAATGCACTGTTTCCTCAAGAATGTCCATGGCATACTTCTTCCGTGAAATTACTATACCATCATTGGATTGTGCCACCTCTATTCCCAAGAAGTATCGAAGTTTGCCAAGATCTTTGGTCCGAAAGTGATGACCAAGATATTGTTTTACCCGAATTATGCCATGGTGATCTGCCAAGGTGATAACAATGTCGTCGACATATACAATCAAATAAATACACCCTTGAGTGAATGGCGATAGAAGACAGAGTGGTCGGCCACCGCGTGTCATACCAAAGTGCTGAACTACAATACTAAATCGGCCAAACAAGCCCTAGGAGACTGTTTAAGGCCATACAAAGATTTGTGAAGACGACAAACTAGGCCAGAAGACTCCCCCTGAGCAACAAACCCTGGTGGTTGCTCCATGTAAACCTCTTCTTCTAGATCACCATGGAGAAAAGCATTTTTGATGTCCAACTGATGAAGGGGCCAGTGGCGAATAGCAACCATGACTGAAAAAGTCTAACCGAAGCCATCTTCGCCACAGTGAGAAAGTATCCCCATAATCCAAGCCAAAAATCTGGGTATATCCCTTGGCCACCAGACGAGCCTTGAGGCGATCAATCTTGCCATCAGGGCCAACCTTGACCGTATAAATCCACCGACAGCCTACCACAGACTTCCCGGGAGGAAGAGGAACAAGTTTCCAAGTACTACTGCTCTGAAGGGCACACATCTCATCAATCATAGCTTGTCTCCACCCAGGATGAGATAAAGCGTCACCTGGAGAGTTAGGAATAGACACAGAAGACAAGGAAGAAAGGCAAGCATAATGCGAAGAAGATAGGCGATGATAACTCAAATTAACATAATGAGGAGAAGGGTTACGAGTAGACCGTATACCTTTTCGGAGAGCAATGGGAGGGTCGGAGGCGGTTTGGGAGGCCGGTAAAGGAAGTGGTACTGGGAGGAGAGTCCACATTGACCTCTCGCAACTTCGGTGGAGTGTGTGGTGGCCGACGATGATAGACCTGTAAGGGACGAATAGTAGTGGTGGTGTGCTCAACATGGGGCCTGAGGTGCGAGAGACTCAACAGAGATAAGAGGAAGAGGGACGGGTAAGACATCGAGATAGGCTCAAGAGTCGATGAAGGAGACCGGAAGAAGGGAACAGACTCAAAGAAGGTAACATCACCGAGATGAGGTAACGTCGGAGATCGGGGAAAAACAACGATAACCTTTTTGGGACCGATGGTAACCAAGAAAAACACACTTAATAGATCGGGCGGAAAGTTTATCAAGACCAGAGTGAGATTATGAACAAAACAAGTAGACCCAAATATACGAGGTGGTAGGGAATGCGAGAGGTGGATGGGGATATAAAATAGAGTAAGGGACCCGGTGATCAAGCACGAAGAGGCATACGGTTAATCGATAACATGCAAGAAGAACTGCATCGCCCCAGAAGCGAAAAGGAACATTACCATGAAGTAAAAGGGTCCGAGTTGTTTCTACGAGATGTCGGTTTTTACGTTCAGCAACCCCATTTTGTTGAGGGGTATGTGCACAAGAGGTTTGGTGAAGAATGCCATGAGAAGCCATAAAGGATTGAAATGGTTGAGACAAATACTCACGGGCATTATCACTACGCAAACTACGTATAGGAACACCAAATTGAGTTTTAATTTCATGATAAAAGTTTTGAAATATGGAAAACAACTCGACCGATTTTGCATCAAAAATAACCAAGTGCAACGAGAGTAATCATCAATGAAGGTGACAAAATATCTGGATCCTAGAGTAGAAACAGTACGACTAGGACCCCAAACATCAGAATGTACTAAAGCAAAAGGAGAAGACGCTCGACTGCTGATTTTACCAGAAACGGACTACGGGTGTGTTTTCCTAGTTGACATGACTCACAAGGGAGACTAGACAACTTAGAGAGGTGGGCACCAATTTTTGGAGTTTAGGAAGGCTAGGATGACCCATTTGTGCATGGATGGTGAGAGGGAATCCTTGACAGCGCAAACACGAGAGGGATTGGAGAGCTGGTAGAGGCCATGGGACTCACATCCAAGGTGGCAAGTATCCGTCCCGAACTCCGGCCCCGAGAATGACGAGTCTTTAGTAAAAGTAATCATACAATCAAGAGAGCGGGTCAAACGACTAATGGAAAGCAAATTAAAAGGAGACCCAGAACATAAAGGACAGAGTCTACTGAAAGGGAAGGGAGGGGATAGGTAGTGCCGATCCCTTGGGATTGAGACTTGGAACCATTTGCTAAAGTGACAGCAGGCAAATAACCATTGTGAGAAAGGTTGGAGAAAAGAGTCTTATTACCAGAAATATGGTCAGTTGCACTTAATCAAGAACCCAAGTACCAATGGATGGGGAACGAGAGAGACAAGCAAATGAAGTACCAATATGTGCAACAGAGGCAGTGGAACTGGAGATCTGACGTTGCTCAAACCACTTCAGAAAGTCGGCATAGGCAGTTGTTGGAGTAGAGAAACCAGAGGACTTACATTGTGCAAACCACTGTAAAAAATCTGCATACTCAGCCTTCGGGCGTCCTTAGAGCTAGTGTGGAGGTAGAACTAGCCATGGATCAAGATGCAACAACCAAACAAGACCGAATGCACCGAGTCAGGGGGGGGGTCGTGACAAACGGTCACGAACACAAAAGGCGAGGGCGATCCGCACGAAGAGAGAAAGGCGATCACGGCGGTACAAACGGCGGCCGGTGGGAGTGGCTCACGCACCGTCACGCGCCAGAAAACGGGCTGCGCGGTGGCTGTTTGGCAGCGGCAAAGGGTGGCGCGTGGGGGCGCGTCTCGGCGACGTTGGGGCTGGGCTTTTGGGGTCCGGCCGGTCGGCTGGAGACGATTCCGATGGTGTGGTCGGCGGCCGGAAAGGAGGCGGCGACGGCGGCGACGGCGGTGGGCGGCGCGGCGAGGTGGAGAAAAAGGGCCGGGAAAGACGTCACGGCAAGGGAGAAAGGTTGGCAAACCGGAAGGAAACACTGCGGTTGGCCGAAAAATTTTCACCGGAGAGCAGTGGGCTCACCGGCGTGCACTGTTATAGGATTGCTCTCTTTAGGCTCTAGATACCATGTTGAAAGAGAGAAAAGAGAGAGACATATGAAGAAACCGTGTGTTTCAACTACACAACGGAGGCTGAATATATACTCAATAAGTAATAACTAATTACACAATTTACATGATGTGGGACTAACAGTTGCACTACTAATTACACCTAATTACACCTAATTACATATGTTTCTAACACCAGCAATAGAATTATTTGCAGCAAACTGATATGAACTAATGTAATGAGGATTGTGCGCAAGATTGAAGGGCAAACCAGTAGAATAAAACATCCTAGCAATTTCAGACTTAAGTTGCCCTCTAGCTCCAGCATTGAAAGCTCTATCTAAAAGGTTACCTGCCCTTCTTTTATTTCCTAAAATAGGTTGTGATGATTGTTGAAATGAGTTATCAATAATAGATTTAGGAGGAAAGGGAACATTTCTTGGTTTTCTTGATTCTTCAGCACACTCAACAACTTTTTGAATTTCAGCTAAGTATCGTCATTCATCTTTGGACATCTATCAATTCCAACACTAGTAAGTCTAAGCAAGTGAGTCTTAACTCTAGTATATGAACCATAATAATAGTTTTGGAAAAAGTTACATACCTATCCTCTATTTCCACCACCCCCAAGAGCAGGGACTTCATCTCTTATAACATAAGCCCAAAGAGGAATAGCAGTTTTTTGTTTGTCATCAACAACAAATTTACTAATTATGTTGTTCGAACTGCTATTAGGCTCAGACATTCTTAAAGATTGATCTAAAAAAATAAAAACAATAAAAAATTGTTAGAAACTAAAAATTAAACCCAAAAATTATAATTCATAAAATTAATCAATATCATAAAATTAAAGTCACATATTAAAATTTATCAATCATAAAATTTTTAAATATTAAAAATTATAACTAAAAAAAGAGTCAAAATAAAAATTTAAAAAATTAATAATTCCAAAAAGATTGAATCAATTAGAGTTAAAAGTTTTCCAATCACAATTAAATTGCTAGTTCCAAAACGTGAGTAAACTTGAAAATTTTTGTTTTTAGTCAATCTATTACCGTGTGACAGAGTGAAAATTGAAAAGTAAAGATTTTAATATTAATAAAAGAAAAGAGAAATGACTTAAAGGCTTAAAGCCATCAGCAACTAAAAAGTTGCAGAAAAGTGAAAACCAGTAGTTCCAAAAAGAATCATGATAAACATTTATAAAATGCATAGTTCCAAAAAGTCAATAATCATACATTATAGTGTGACAGTCATACAAAATAGTGCTAGTTCCAAAATCCAAAACATGAGTACAGTAAACTAAACTTAAAGCTTTTCATTTTTCAGTCAATTCATTACCGTGTGACAGAGTAAAAACTGAAAAGTAAAGACTTTAATATTACTAAAAGAAAAGATAAAGTGACTTAAAGCCTTAAAGCCATCAGCAACTATGAGCTTCACGTGTTGCACCTAAAAGGTGCAAAGGAAAGACAAATAGTTTTGAACTTTTGGGCTTCCACCAAAAAGTCTATGTTTTGAGGAAACACCGAAATAGCAACAGAAGGAGAGAGCTTCGAGCAGAGAGACTGAGATAGCTTCGAGCAGGGAGAGACGAGATGAGCTTCAGTGCTGCAACGAGTTACTCCACAGCGTGTCACGGACACACGCGCAGCAGAGGTCGGAGATGGAGGTCGGAGAGTCACCGGAAAAGTTGCAGTCGCAGATCGGAGAAGGAGGCCACAGATCTAGAAAACCATGAATGAATTGGTGTTTTTCGACTCAAAATATAGGTTAAGGTGAGTTAAATAGGCTGAATTTATTGGATAAGTTTAATCCAAAAAAATCCTGAATTTTTCGGATTGATTTGATTCACCGGCCATTTACGCGTTTCTGGCCGTTTTGGGGCATTTTAGAACGTGTCTGAAAAAAAAGAAAAAAAAGAGAGAGCTTCCATACGTTTTCCAGCAATCCGTCCGCGTCTCTGTTTTTGGTACGTACCAGACACCGGTACGGCGACCTAAGAGCCGTACCGGTGCTTCATAGCCTTTGAGTCATCTGCCAAGGTGACAAAGTGTGGAAAATTAGGTGCAGAAAGAAAAGTAAAAAAGGATCGATTACCAGCTACATGATCGGAAGCACCCAAATCAATTATCCATGGACTTGGAGTATTACCAGTATGAGAGATACAAACTAAAGGATTACCCGTATGAGCAACTGAGGTAGTGGAGGACTGAGTTTGCTTGGCTGCCTTCAACTAGAGATACTCCTGGAACTTGGTTTTAGAAATAGTAATGGGCTACTTCCCAGATAAAAATTCAGACCTTTTCTTCTCTTCATGACCCGAGTCAGATTGAGTGACATTGACAGTTCTCTTTGGGAACCCATGAATAGAATAGCATGTGTCCTGAGTATGGCCTGTCCTCTTACAATAAGAGCATTGAAAACGACCTCCACAACCCCCTTGATCGCCTCTACCCCCACGTCCACCACGAGACCCTGAAGTGGTCACCATGGTTGATGCTTCAATTATGTTTGAGCGGGAGCCAGAGGCTGATTTAAGGAAAGGAACTCTCAAAAGACGAGTGATCAAATTCTCTATTGTGGGAACTTCTTGGCCAGTTAGAATCTGGTTGTTGACATGCTCAAAATCTGGGTGCATAGCACGTAAAACCAACACCACATACAAGTTATCCAACTTGTTTAACAAACTCTTATGATCATCAACCTCCAGAAACATTTTCAACTCCTCAACTACAGCCTGCGCTTGAGTGACAAAGGTCGCCATATCATGATCTGACTGCTTAAGAGAGGCCAACTTTTGAGTTGAGTCATACAGGCACTGTATATCATTAGCAAACACATTATGAGCCTTATTCTAGAAAGTAAAACAAGTTTTAAAAGTTCTGAAATTAGTCAAAATAGTTGGTTCCACATATTGCCATAGTAAAGCACACAATTGATAATTAAATTTCTCCTACTGACTCTTATGTTCTGGGGAAATATCGGAGGCTGATTTCTCCAAATGATCAACAAGTCCTTGACCTAAAAACCAAAGTTCCACAGAGGCTAACCAAGCCAAATAATTTTTACCATTTAGCTTTTTTAACGTAATTGTGGGTGAACCAGAAAAAGCATATGTAATAGGAACATTCTCGGAGGAGCCTTTTGTACCAGAAGGAGACTGTGAATGGCTTGGATCAGGTATTTCAGATTCAGACGTAGCAGAAGACATTTTACCAAGAACAGGAGCAAGAACAAGGGTTGTTTCACGCAAAAAACAGGGGACGTGACCACGAGCACTCAAAATGACAACCCAGCAATGTGTGACTGAAGCTGCAGACTACCAGAAGCTGCTCAGGGGACGCTGACAAGCTTACTGGTGCCTCCGGTGAGGTGATTCGACCACCGGTGGGTGGCACATGGCTCACACGCGCCAACAGAGAGAGATGTGCATGGCGGCGCTTCGATGATTTTCCGGTGACGTGCTTGAAGGGGTTGGCCAGTCGAACCTTCATGAACCCACTTGCGCCTTCACTTGCTCAACAATCCAGCTTTGACGGTGGTTGGATTGTTGTGACTCAACCTTGACGGTGGCTATGACTCAACCTTGACGGTGGCTGTTATGGGTGATCTAGGGTTTGATAGCCCCAAGATCGAACCGCTCTTTGATACCACGTTAAATAGAAAATACGATGAATGCTTAAGGAAAATCTCCTTAGCAGCTGTGTATTTATATTAAAGTCAATCTACACTAAAATAGGAAACAAATCAATCAGCTCCTAATTACATGATTGCAAATCCTAATTATATACAATCCCTGATTTATAGGGATACATAATCTCAACACACATCTTGGGCTATTGAGTCTAAAACTGTGAATGTTGTTCAGGTTGTCCCATCTGACTAATTTGATGAGGTTTCCCTCTCGGTCGCTAAGTATAATGAGTACATCCGGCTCAAGGCAGCCATGCAGTACACTACACTTGTCACTCAGACTGGTAACCCTACAACCTTTCTTTCACAGTCTTCATCTTTGGGACCTTGGATCCTTGATTATGGCGCTTCTGATCATATGTCTAGTAATAAATCATTTTTCTCCCATCTTCTACTCCATCGGACTCTCCAACTCTGCCTCCTGTGCCAGAACTGCTCATAGCATTATGCAAAGATATCAAGTCCACTCGTAATCCTAACCCTATTTATGCTTGTCATTTGAGTTATCATCGTTTGTCACCTTCCTATTATGCCTTTGTGTCCTCTTTGGCCTCTGTTTCTATTCCCAAAACTATAGGTGAAGCTCTATCTCATCCAGGATGGCAGCAGGCTATGGTTGACGAAATGGTTGCTTTACACTATAGTGGTACTTGGGAACTTGTACCCTTACCTCTTGGTAAAACGACTGTTGGTTATCAATGGGTCTATTATACTATTAAGATAGGTCCTAATCGTTTGAAAGCTCGCTTAGTGGCCAAAGGATACACGTAGATCTTTAGGCTTGATTATGGGGATACCTTTTCTCCTGTAGCTAAGATTGCTTCGATTTGCCTCTTTCTTGCCATGGCTGCTATTCATTCCTGGCCCCTTCATCAGTTAGACATCAAGAATGCCTTCTTTCATGGTGAATTACAAGAAGCGGTCTATATGCAACAACCACTAGGATTTACTGCTCACGAAGCACCAAACTTAGTCTATCGACTACGTTGATCTCTCTATGGACTTAAACAATCTCCTCGCGCCTAGTTTGGGAGATTCAGCTCTGTCATCCAACAATTAGGCATGACTCAATATGCGGCTGATCACTTTGTGTTCTTCCAACACTCTTCACCTAGCCTTTGTATCTACCTTATTGTTTATGTAAATGACATTGTCCTCACAGGGAATGATGAGGCTGGTATCCAAAATCTAAAGCAACATTTGTCAAACCATTTTCAAACGGAATATTTAGGCCCTCTAAAATACTTTTTGGGCATTGAGGTTGCTCAGTCTCATACAGGAGTTGTTATCACGCAAAGACAGCATGCTTTAGACATACTTGAAGAAACAGGTATGTTGGATTGCTGCCCTAGTGATACTCTGATGGATCCCAACGTCAAACTACTACCAGGTCAAAGGGGAGCCACTAACAGACCCTGGCAGATATAGACGTCTAGTTGGTAAACTTAACTACCTTACAGTAACTAGACCAGACATTACTTTTGCTATGTGGAAAGTCAGTTTCTAAATGTTCCTTGTGATAGTCATTGGGATGCCATGGTTCGTATTCTTAAATACGTCAAGAGTGCACCAGGAAAAGGGTTACTTTATGATGTTGATTCAAGTTGTTGGCTATTCTGATGCTGATTGGGCAGATTCACCATCAGATAGAAGATTAACCTCAGGGTATTGTGTATTTGTTGGAGGTAACTTAATCTTATGGCGGAGTAAAAAAGCATAACATAGTTGCTAGATCCAGTGCAGAGGCCGAGTATAGCGTTGTGGCAGCAGCAACATGTGAACTTACGTAGCTAAAGCAATTGCTTCAGCAACTAAAATTGGTAGACGTCAAGGAAATGAAACTGATTTGTGACAACCAAGCTGCTTTACATATTGCTTCTAACCCAGTTTTTCATGAAAGGACCAAACATATAGAGATTGACTACCATTTTGTCAGAGAAAAGGTTCTTTCAGGTGAGATTACTACTAGCTTTGTCAACTCCAACGAACAGTTAGCCGATATATTTACTAAGTCCCTTAGAGGGACTCAGGTTGATTTTATTTGTAACAAGCTTGGCGCATATGACATATATGCTTCAACTTGAGGGGGAGTGTTAGAATTAAGCCATGTTTCACATGCTTCACATGTTTCATAGCTGACTCATAAGCGATGATTACTAGATATTGTAATCATCACTTCATAGGAATTAGTGTTTACTTATTCAATATATTTACTTATTCAATGTACCACTTCTGCATATAAATACCAATATACTTGTGTGTGAATTTTTTTTTGATAAAAAAAGAAATATAATTAGATGACCTGTAGATTAAGGGGGAAAATCAGTAAGTTCAGTCAAGAATAGTTATGAGGCTGTCAATAAGAGCATGGAATAAGAGGATAAAGGGAGCTTCAGCTTCTAGACTGTAAGTCACACCCATCAGGTAAGTTCAGATCCTGTTTTTAGGGTTTTTTCTTGGATTGCTAGGTAATATAAGTTCAGATGGTATTAGTAGACTGAAATACCCCTTTAGATTAGATACCCATTGGCTATTTAGCATTTTAAGTGAAGAAAAATAAGTAAGTTGGCTGAAAATGCATGATGCGGCCGCTTCAGCCGCATCATTAAAACCGCTTCACCTCAGGCTATCTGAGGTAGCGAGGCTGTTTTCCGCCCCGCCTCAACACCTAGGCGGCTGCATCAGCCACTCTCAACAACACTGCTACAGTTATTGCTGTTTATCATTAAAACAGAATGAAGGAATACAAGATAGTGGTAACTAAAGAAATGCAATAAAAGAAAATCCTAGATAGTGTGAAATGGCCTCTTAGTTTGGACTTGTAAACCTTTACAATGATTATATTCACCAATCATTTAAATAAAAATATAAAAATTCTTTTAATTAATCCATGTTGTCTACAGATACTTAGCCCAAAAGAAGGACCATTCTTAAATTGACATTTCTGTGCCTTACAGTCATACAAATAAAACTTTTCTGCACCAACATGATTCACCAAACATCAACAGTCAGATGCTAAAGTGGCAAAAACTACAAAATTTCATAGAGTAATACCAACATATTGCTATGTATAAATTGCGACTAAATATATTTTCAAAGCCATATATAACTAAGTTTTAAAAAAGGAATAAAGAATAAAAAGGAGGAACCACTGAGAGTTGCAAGGCATATATCAAAGAAAAAATCTGAAGTAAGAAATAAACCATATAAGACTTAATAAATCATAGCCCTATTACAATACATAATCATGGTAGTCAGTATCGTAAGAATCGAATCGCGATTCTTACGATTCGATACGAGTCGGTCCTCCAGCGATACAGATCTGTTGCTGTATTGTTTTCGTCTCTGAATCGCACTGCGAATCGGTTGAATCGCAGTGGAATCGCAAGAATTGTGAATCTGTAGCGATTCGTGCGATTCTTGCAAGGACGGGTCGCAAATGCAGAAATGGGTTGCGAATGCAGAAACAGGTCACGCAAAGCAGAAGCTCCAAACCAGGTCGCGCAAACCAGAAGCTCCAGAACGGTCGCGCATGGAGAATATGCAGAATGCGCAAGCAGAAGCAGTAGAACCAGTCACCAAGCTGCAGAACGCAAAGCAGCAAACGGGTTGCGCAAAGCAGCAAACGGATCGCGCACGAAAACGAGTCTGGTTTTGCGCGACCCGGTTCTAAAAACCCATTTTTAGTGTTTTTTTTGTAAATTTTTTTTATGGGCTAGGAGGGAAAGTTATGAATCTTTCCCTCCCATCAATCCCAAACAATGATCATTAGATTATGTATTAGGTTTATATTGGTTTATATCTACAATGATGATCATTAATCTCGAATATTGGTTTATATTTCAATTTATTTGGCTATGTAGTGAGTTGTTTGAATTCAAAATACTAATATCTAGATGTTTTTAATATTTTTTTGTGTGAAAATATATTTTATACTATTTTTAATTATTGGTCATGAATCTTACGATTCATGATAAGATTCGATTCACGATTCGGAAAATAGGTCTTCCGATTCACGATTCGAAGCCCGATTTGACAACCATGTACATAATGACTCCAACTGGCATTATTGATACTAGAAGTACTCTTAGAACCTACCACCCTTGGTCTGACTGATTTCAGAGAACACTTCTACAATAACTAACAATTCCTGAACCTTATAATGTAGCATGAAACAAGTTTGACAATAATCAACACAATAAATGATAAAAAGAAAAAACGGAAAAAGGAAGATGGAAAAAAATGCTGTATGCGTGAAAGAAATATGTATATCATACCACATAAGTGAAAAAGGGTGATTGACAATTACATGAACATACTGATTCTCATCTCAAACAGTAATGCTAACATCAATCTATAAAAGATTACCCATAATTCCAGATATTGCTGCATGAGGTTCCCTGAGACGCACATCATATGGAAGCACCTTGTCTGTCTCTTGCTTGAGATCCTCCGCAGCCTCCTTATCTCTCCAGAAGTACTTGATCTTCTCATAAGTAAAGGCAGCCTTTGCACATAACCCTGGCAGTAGAGACAGTGGCAGGTTGCCATCTATTGCATTCACTGCCTGGGGATTACCACCGTTTTTATGTATCCCAAAGTGGTATCGCAATCCAGAATCAGACACAAGGGAGGACAAATCAACAGATATAGACTCTGCGACATCCCAATATTTTCCTTTGCGGTCAACAAACATTTGAGGCCATGCTGCCTCCAATGTAAGATCATGATCAGGAAGCTGCATGGAACATAGTCTTTTGAGTTGTTTCATTGTATACTCAAGCACCATAATAGAATTTCTTTTCTAAAAAAAAGATAAAACAGAATTAAAAACAAAGAGAAAGCATGGCACACAATTACAGATCAACATTGAGAAGAAATTACATATGTAATTGAACAATTTAAAAAACAAAACAAATAAAAAGATGGAGAAATTAAATTAACAAAGACCACTTTGGAAGAAACATCTATATTTTAAAGGGAAACCCTAATTTGATCTCTCACATTAGTAATATTCTTTTACTCTTTTTACTAAATGAAGAAAGCTCATTAGAGGAATGAAGGAGTACAAACAAAGGACAAGGCAAAGAAATCCTCCCTACCAGGTCCCAGAATAAAACTCAACAGAGACAAACATACTCATCAATACAATCAATCAATCACTTTGCATATCTGTCAGTGAGACTACCTTAAAGAAACCATGAGATGAGCACCAAATAGACGCCATCAATCCCACAACAAACCAAAGCACAAAAATCAGTCCTTGAATACCCTGAGCATTTTTGCTTCAACAAAATAAGCCAAAGAACGGCATGAATAGCACACCATCATAAAGCCTTGCACTCCTCATTCCTACCAATTTCTCTTAAAAATAATCAATAAAAATCGTTCACTGTTCTAAGGACACACCCATAATTTACCAAAAATTTCAGAAGGCCTACTCTAGATGGTAGTAGTGGCTACACCTCACAAGAATCAAGAGTTCAATCATTCTGCTATCTGAATTTGATGATAATAAAATAAAATCACGCAATAAAATTTCAAATTATATATTCACTTTATGTAACTAATTCCCCGACATATGTAAGTTTTTTTTTTCTTTCACCCAAACCACTTAGGAGATTGGATGGTTAAAATTGAAATATCAATTTTTTAGCAACCTTTTTAAATTTGATTTTTAAATAAAAACTTTTAATTTTACAATTACCACATACATTGAATGTTCCAATTTCCAGTATTAACAGTTGCAAGATATTTTTCTATTTCAGAAAAAGAGGAAAAACATTCCATAAATTAAATACAAACAAATCATAACGTTTTGAGAATATAAAGAAAGTCTAACATGTTTCAACTGTTCACATCATACAACGAAAAATTATGACAAGCAGTTAAATTCCGTGCCTTGTGAAAAACCATCATTTTGTGGCGGCGTCTTTCTTTCTCGCCATGGCCCTCTAGAGAAAACAGCATGGATGTTGAGGGTGGAAAAGCAAACTGTGAGGTTAACCCAAATGAATAAAGTGACTTGTCAATGAAATGCTTTGCGACGTCCTTGACTGTGGAGAGATCTAATTCATCAGCATTAGAAATCTCATTTTTTATATCAGCAATCAGCTTCCTGGGACGAAATTGTCCAGTCATCCCAAGCCACCTATATATATAAAAACTGTATGAGTACATTGAAGAGTTGAGATGTCATGATGATGTTATATATAATTGGTTCATATAATAAACTAAAATCTCACACAATAAAACATGATAACATAACATAAAAATTAAAACACACAAATTTCAACATAAAACATAGAGCAGCCTCAATAAGAAATTACAATATTTAAGTTGTTCAACATGACAACTTTTAAAGATGATTACAAAAATCAAATTCCAACAGTCTCAATTTCATCATTTCCTTGCCCATCATCAGTGAAAAGAACAGCCTCTAAATCTGGTTCATCAAGAGAGAGACTAGCAACTTCAAGAATTCCAGCCCCTTCAAATGGTTCCCATTCATGTCCACCAATGTCCCACATTTTAGTCTCAACCTCATTATAGTTCTTATTCTTCCTTGAGAGGAAACGAAGATTTGTGTGGACAAAAACTAAATCTTCAGCTCTCTTGGGATTTAACCTATTCCTTTTCATGGAGTGGATAAAGGAATATGTGCTCCAATTCCTTTCACAACAAGAGGAAGAGGAAGGTTGTGAAAGGAGCTTCAAGGCAATGGTTTGAAGTTTGGGGATTGAAGCTCCTCATACATGACCCACCATTCCTTCGGTGTCAAGTTCCACCTATCATGCAAGCAATCAAATTAGCCAAACTCTTCTTCACTACTTGAGAATTTAACAAACTCTGAAGTGACCGCTCGCGTTTCTTGAGGATCCGGAAAGTAATCCTTTAGGCATTTGTTTCTGCCCATACAAATCTCATTGTCCTTATGTGGGGGGGCTCGTTTTGGAGCTTCCTCAAGCCATTGTCTACAATAATACCTATTATACAAAATATAAGATGTGATTACTATAATACCAAAACCAAAGTCCATCTAAGAAAAAGTAAGAGAACTAGGAACTTGAAAATTAATTAAATGTACTTAGGATTAAGTGAATGAGCCAAGCAATGAAGAGGTGTGCAACTTTTATTCCATCTAGAAATTAGGATGTCATACACCACTCCATAGAAGGATGAATGTTGATTCAAATCCTTTTCCTCATGTTGATAGATGGCTAGCTTCACTTGCTCAATCATAGAATCCCATTTTTCATAAATCAAATGAAGGTTTGGCTTATCGGTGTCACAAGAACGAAGCATATCATAGATGGGCTTTGTAAAGCTTAGAATATAATCAACTTTATCCCACCAAAGGTCATTCAAAATTGTTTCTTTCACAGAGGCAGCCTTTTGAACATCATCTTCCCTATAGTGAGACCATTCTTCACTAATGACCATAGATTGGAGACCATGCTTAACAGTTCTAAACCTTTTAAGCATTACAATGACAGAGGCAAATCTAGTCTCAGCAATAGAAAGTAGCTTCAGATGCACAAATTGATTATACATAGCTAGCCTCATGGAATGATTCATGATAAAATTCTTAATGAAAAAGGCATCATCAGCAACAGCAATAATCCAATGACACTCAGCATAAACACTCTCATTATTTGGATTATTTTTAGGAGCACAAATATTTTTCAAAGCAAGGTTCAAGGTGTGCACCACACATGGTGACCAAAAGATATGAGGATGCATGGATTCAACAATTGCTCCAGCAGCCTTGCAAACAGGTGCATTATCAGTAATGATTTGCACCACATTTTCTGGCCCAACCTCATCAATGGTGGACAAAATCAAATTAGCAATGTAATGTTTGTCCTTAAACTCACCAGAGCCATCAACCGCCTTCAAGAACATAGGTCCCGAATCCGATGCAGCCATGAAGTTAATCAATGGTCTTCTCTGTGCATCAGTCCAACCATCACTCACTATACTCACACCTTTTTCTGGCCAAGTGTCTTTGATGGGTTGAAGTAATCTCAATATGTGAGCTTTTTCTCTTTGCAACATTGAAGTTCTTATAGCATTGTAGCTAGGTGGAAGAAAACCAGAAAGGGTAGTATTTGCAACATATGTGAATGAGCTAACAAAATAGGGATTTCTAGCCACATTGAATGGCAAACCAGCAGAGTAGAATAGTCTAGCTATTTCACATGACAAATGATCTCTTGCCTCATTATTAAATGCCCTTCCTATTGCACTCTCAGTGCCTCTTCTTCTCTTGCTCCCATCAGAAGACATATCAACTCTAGGAGGGTTCAAACTTGTAGAGCCAGAGGGTAAAGGAACTTGCACTGGCTTTGCATTATTCTCAATAGCCTCTCTTTCTATTTGCTTTATTTCTTGAAGATAGTCATTTAGCACACCATTACATATGCTAATCCCATGTCCTTTTTCCCTTAATAGATGAGACCTCACTCTAAAATAAGATCCCTTGTAAGTTCCATCACAAAAATTGCATTTCCAACTTGCATTTCCTCCTCCAGCTTTTTTACTTTGCAATATAGTCACATAAGCCCAAAGGGGACAACAATTTTCAGCTATACCAGTTGCATATTTTCCAGTCAAAGAAGCAGAAGAAGCTGTGCCACTACTAGAGGCAGATCCACTGCCAGACCCATCACCACCAACACTTGCAGAGCCTTGTGAAAACATTAGGAGTAGAAGGTAGAGAACAGAGAGCAGACTTACGAGAGGACAAAGAACGGAAAGACAAGAGGGTAGAGAACGGAATATCCAGAACCAGAATGTGGAGAACGGACTGACGAGATGGCAGAGAACGGACTGAAAACGTCAGCCCACACCGCAGGTCGTCGGAGCTTGGTCGCACAACTAGGTCGCGCAGGTGGGTGACATAGCTGGGTCGCGCAAGTGGGTCGCGCAGCTCGTGTAGAAGCAGAGACTTGGAAGGGGTTAGAAGCTGGGTCGCCGAAGTTACCGTCGCCGGAGTTGCAGACGCTGGAGAATGAAGAGCTGAAGATTGTGTTGCTCTAGTAGAAGGACAACGTTTGCTGAATGAGGGTGGAATGCCGAATTCGAACGAATGGATAAGGGGCTCTGAAAACTGAAGAAAATGCCATTTTGTGTGTCAAACGGCACCTTTTTTGCCAAAAAATTGGCTGACCGTACCGAGCCGTTCTCCGAGCCGCACCGAGCCATACCCAGCTGCTGATAAGCCGTGCCCAAATCTAAAAAAAAAAAAAAAAAAAAATTGGGTACGCACGGCACGTACTGCAGGCGTACCTGGCCGTGCCTGCATCCGTGACGCACCAGTACCTGCAGACTCTCTCCCGGGAGGAGTACCCATGCTTCAGAGGTCTTATGGCACCACTACTCTTTGAAGAACGAGGGTGGGCATGAAATGAGAGATTCAAAATTTGTAAGGTCGATCAAATTTCACACTTTGGACGTAGATAATATAAGTTGAAGTTAGGTTCGAGAAATCATTGGAATATTATGTGGGATTAACAATAGTAAAAAGTGTGTGGCAGATAAGTTGATGGACCAGTTGAGTCATAAACAAAATGGAAAAGACGAGACTCAAACAGAGATACCTAGCTTGCATATACCAGATGAAATAAATCAAAATTATTCATGAGTGAATCCTCTAACATCAATATGAAAATCTTTTCATATTGAATATAACCTAGAGAAACAGGACACATAACATTCTCCACACATTCCACAATATAATACAAGGGGAAAATGCATAAACAGAACCAATATATGAAGTAGGATAGTTAAGTATAACAAATGTGAACTTACGTTTAGGAAGGTACTTTAATAGAGCTGAAACTAATGAGTAAAACTTTGATGCACTACAACATTTTAAGAACTCACGAAATACATAAACTGAGTTTCTGCTTTATATTACTCATATTTATCAGAATATAATAACAAAAAGATAAACAAAAAAATAAGTATCAGATATCCCAAAGAAAGAATCCAACTGAACCATTTTCACTCACTGGCACAAAAATCATATAATTCAAGTAGGTTCAGTTAAATAAGCCCAAATTCAAATTCCACACACTATCCATAATAGTGTGTTAGGCTTACAGGTGCAATAATGATAGGATGGGGAATATTGAGAGTCTTAATGTTAATGGGCTGGAACATTGATGTGGCAGTTAGTAGACGAGAAGAGATCATGGGGTATTCAATATGTTAATGGGTTGTAGCATTTATATGGCAGCTGGTTGGAGTGGAGAGAATTTAATAGGGGTAGCACTTAGCATTTGCCTACGGGATATGGCAAATGAATAGGCAGTTAGTGGAGAGAATAAATAAGGAAGTGGAGGAGGAGAGAAGGCATCCAACCATTTGAGTAAACAAGTGGGGCCTTTGAGCAGAGAGGAAGTTGACCCTCGAAGATCTACAGGTTTCTTTTTTCTGTGTTCTATTTTTCAGTGTAATTAAGAGGGGTTTTCCTTATTGTAAGGAGCTAGACTCCATTTTTTTTTCTCAATAAAACTAGTACCTATCAAATTGGTATCAAAGCTCTCGATCTCGGGAGCCCTGGTTCAGACAGACAAGAATGGAGGATGAGATGGAAGCTATAATGGAGAGGATGGAAGGAATTGCCCAAGAGAACCTAGAGCGGCTCCAGCGAATTGAAGACATGCTGGCGGAGTTGATAGGGCACCAACAGAAGAAGCAACTGAAGATCCCTGATTTTGAGGGAGAGGATGTATTGGGGTGGCTGGACAAGGTGGAAGAATATTTCCAACAGAAGGCTGTTGATATTATTTGATTTAGATTTGATATAGTCTGATATTGTTTGATATAGTTGTTAATAGTCAATCCCTAAAATCAAGGGATTTTGTATTCAATTGTTGTAACTTATCATTCTATAAATTGAGGAGGCTGAGAAGGTTATTCTAAGCCATTCAGCTATCATAACTTGGTATCTAGAGCTAGGGTTCGATTTGGTCGAGAATCGCTCTCCGGCGATCGTCTCCAGCCACCGTCACCGGCCACCATCTCCGATCACCAAAGTAAGGTGACCGGACAACTCAAAAAGCGCCGGCGATCCATTTCCGAGAAGACCCACCTCCGTTCTCCACCGTACGCACCGTCACGCGCCGCCACTTTCTGCAGATCTCCGCGCGCATGAGCTCCACCCGCCGCCGTCCACGCACTGTTTCGTCCGCGCGTCATCTCCGTCTTGTTCGCCAGCGTCCTTTGGCCTCCTTTTGACTATCAAAGTCCAGTTTCAAGAACTTCTATTCTTCTCCTTCTCACCATGTCCGATTCAACCACCGGCTCTTCCAAAGGTTCTGACGTCAATTCTGGTGCTAGTTCTGGGTCTACAGGGAAGGGTTTCATCTCTTTTGCCTTCTCTGGAAGTCCCATTATCACATCGGAAAAACTCAATGGTAAGAATTTTATGGATTGGTACAATGCGGTTGAAGTTTGGTTTTTAGGTCAAGGGCTTTATGAACATCTCACCAAGAAAGAAGCAGAGATTGATGAGAAAATTCGTGATGAATGGAAAAGGGCAGATTATCAGTTGGTCTCTATTTTATGACAGTCTATTGATCCGAAGTTGATGGTACACTTTCGCCCGTACAAAACTTGTTATGAAATATGGAAGAAAGCTCAAAATGTCTATTCCAATGATCTACGTCTCTATGCTTCTGTCCACAATTTGGCCACTCTTCAGATGACAGATCATGATCTTCCCTCTTATCTGAACAAAGCACAGTCCGTCATTGATGACATTAAACGCATTATAACAGGTGATGATCTTACGAAGGTACTAGCAAAACTTGATAATATGTATATGGTCTTTGTTCTTCACGATTTACATAAGGACTTTGAATCTGTCCGAAATCAAGCTCTAACTAATCCTAACATCCCCACGGTGGAGGAGCTCATTGATCGTCTTCTACGAGTTCCGTCACCAGTGGAGACATTTGAGATTGGCTCCCAGACAGCTTCAGAGTCCTCGGCCTTTGTCTCTAATTCGGCAAACCGTGGAGGACGAAGCCGTGGGCGTGGTGGAAGAGGTGGTCGTGGTAGAGGTGATCGTCCTCAGTGCTCTTATTGCAAGTGCGTGGGTCATACCCAAGACAAGTGTTATTCTCTTCATGGTTTCTCAGAAGAGTCAGCTAATGTGACGCAGCCTGCCGATCAGAAAGTCGAGGTTGTGTATGATAATCAGACAGGTCACAATCAGAACAAATTTTCAATTGATGAATATAAAGAGTACCTTCAGGTTAAGGCAGCCCAACAAGCCTTATCTTCAGCAACTATAGCTCATTCTGGTAATTCTATGGTTTGTTTCTCTCATTCATCTCCTGTTAGTTCCTGGATTTTGGATTTTGGTGCTTCTGATCATATTGCTGGTAACTCCTCTCTATTCTACTTTATCCCCTACTAAAACACCACATCACATCACCCTTCCTAATGGCTCTAAAACTCAAGCCACTAGTATTGGTCATGCTTCACCTCTTCCCTCTCTGTCTTTAAATTCAGTCTTATTTGTACCTGGATGTCCTTTTAATTTAATTTCTATTAGTAAACTTACTCGATCTCTCAATTGTTCCATAACCTTCACTTCTACTTCCTTTTCTATCCAGGACCGGAGTATGGGGAAGACGATTGGAGCAGGATCTGAGTCACATGGTCTCTACTACTTACAACCTCCATCCTCCACCATATGTGCTGCCACAGAATCGCCTAGTCTTCTTCATCGTCGTTTTGGTCATCCGAGTTTGAATAAATTAAAGAAAATGGTCCCTCATCTCTCTAATTTACCTGCATTGGAGTGTGAGGCATGTCAGCTTAGAAAACATGTTCGGGCATCCTTTCCAAGCAAGGTTACAGGTCGTGCAGAGTCTCCTTTTAGTCTTGTTCATTCTGATGTTTTGGGTCCTAGTCGTATTTCTTCTTTCATAGGATATAGATATTTTGTTACTTTCATCGATGATTTCTCTCGTTGTACCTGGTTATTTTTAATGAAAGAAAGTTCTGAGTTATTCACTATTTTTCAAAAATTTTGTGATGAAATACATAATCAATTTGGACAAACTATTCGTATCTTACGCAGTGATAATGCCAAAGAATATTTTTCTGCCCCTTTTAATTCTTTCATGGCATCGCACGGTATAATTCATCAATCGAGTTGTCCTCACACACCTCAACAAAATGGTGTGGATAAGCGCAAACATCGTCATATCGTTGAAATAGCTCGTACTCTCATGTTACATTCTAATGTTCTTGTGAAATTTTAGAGTGATGCTATTCTCACTGCAGGTTATTTAATAAATCGAATGTCATCTTCTGTTCTCAATAATCAGGTTCCTCACTCTATTCTATATCCTCAGGCACCCCTTTATACTGTCTCCCCTCGTGTTTTTGGTTCCACATGTTTTGTCCTCAATGTTGCTCCAGGTCTCGACAAACTTGCTGCTCGCGCCATTAAGTGTATCTTTCTTGGTTATTCTCAGGTTCAAAAGGGGTACAGATGTTATTCTCCATCCACAAATCGTTCTTACATCTCCGTAGATGTTACCTTTTTCGAGGATACACCTTTCTTTCCCTCACAAGTCTTGTTGGAGTCTGTTTCTCAAGTCTTGCCTATTCCAGTCTTTGATTCTCCCGTTTTAAGTCCACCTGTCTCACATATACAAGAGGCTGCCCCTGTTGCTCCTAAGTAACCCATGGAGCCATTTCGTCTCACTTATCACTGTCGTCCTCATCCTACTACTCCGGAGGCTGCACCTGTTGTGGACACCAGTGACTCACCTCCTGCTCCTCCGTCTCCGTCGATTCCGATCCAACCTGAGCCTACCACTGACCTTCCCATTGCACTTCGCAAAGGTAATCGTTCTTCTCGCAATCCTCATCCTATTTATAATTTTCTAAGTTATCATCGTTTATCTTCCAACCATTATGCCTTTGTATCTGCTTTGTCGTCCATTTCTATTTCTAAAACTATTCAGGAAGCACTATCTCATCCAGGATGGCGACAGGCTATGATTGATGAGATAACAGCATTGGAATCTAACCACACTTGGGCTCTTGTTCCCTTTCCTCTAGGGAAGTCTACTATTGGTTGTCGTTGGGTTTTTACTGTCAAAGTTGATCAGGATGGGGCTGTGGATCGCTTGAAGGCTCGTCTTGTGGCCAAAGGATATACTCAAATTTATGATCTTGACTATGGTGATACATTCTCTCCTGTTGCTAAAATGGCATCTGTTCATCTCTTTTTATCCATGGCTGCTATCTCTTGCTGGCCTTTATATCAGCTGGACATTAAAAATGCCTTTTTACATGGTGAGTTGGAGGAGGAGATTTATATGGAGCAACCACCTGGGTTTATTGCTCAGGGGGAGTCAGGTCTTGTTTTCCAACTTCAGAAGTCATTGTATGGGTTGAAACAGTCACCTCGAGCTTGGTTTGGGAGGTTTAGTAAGGTCATACAGCAGTTTGGCATGATTCGTAGTGAGCTTGATCACTCTGTTTTCTACAAACATTCACCGTGTAAAAAGGTCATTTATCTTGTGGTATATGTGGATGATATTGTAATTACAGGTGATGATCATGAAGGGATCACTAGACTAAAGCAACATCTATTTCAGCATTTCCAAACCAAAGATTTGGGCAGGTTGCGATACTTCCTTGGTATTGAGGTTGCTCAATCAAAAACTGGCATTTCCATTTGTCAAAGGAAGTATGCACTTGATATTTTGGAAGAGACTGGGATGCTAAATTGTAAGCCGGTGGATACTCCTATGGATCCGAATGTTAAGCTCATGCCAAATCAGGGGGAGCCGTACTCAAATCCAAGCAAATATCGAAGGTTGGTGAGAAAGTTAAATTATCTCACTATGACCAGACCAGATATAGCCTTTGTTGTTAGTGTTGTGAGTCAATTTCTTAACTCTCCTTGTGACAGTCATTGGGATGCAGTGACTCACATTTTAAGGTATATTAAAGGATCTCCTGGAAAGGGGTTAATATATGAGAACAGAGGTAACACATACATTGTTGCCTATACAGATGCAGACTGGGCAGGATCTCCAAGTGATAGGAGGTCAACTTCTGGGTATTGTGTTTTCATTGGAGGTAATCTCCTCTCTTGGAAGAGTAAGAAGCAGAGTGTAGTTGCAAGATCGAGTGCAGAAGCAGAATATAGGACTATGGCTCTTACAACATGTGAACTTATATGGTTAAACCATCTACTTTAAGAGTTAAAGTTTTACAAAATGGGTTCTATGCAGCTGATTTGTGATAATCAAGCAGCCTTACACATTGCTTCTAATCCTGCCTTTCATGAACGAACTAAGCATATAGAGATCGATTGTCATTTCATTCGAGACAAGATTCTTTCAAAGGAGATTAGTACTTTATTTGTCAATTCTAATGATCAACTTGCAGATGTTTTCACCAAGTCTCTACGGGGCTCACGAATAACTTACATATGTAACAAGCTGGGTGCTTCTGACATCTATGCACCAACTTGAGGGGGAGTGTTGATATTGTTTGATTTAGATTTGATATAGTCTGATATTGTTTGATATAGTTGTTAATAGTCAATCCCTAAAATCAAGGGATTTTGTATTCAATTGTTGTAACTTATCATTCTATAAATTGAGGAGGCTGAGAAGGTTATTCTAAGCCATTCAGCTATCATAACTAAGGCAATCAAGGACGATCAAAAGATACAGGCTGTTCAATGGGCTTTCAAGGGGCGCACATTGAACTGGTATGGTTGGTGGGAGGGACGTACCACCTGGGCTGCTTTCATGGCAGCGGTGGTTCACCATTTCAAATCCAAGGCAACGTCGGAGCAAGGTAACAGCGAAGGCCCATTCGGAGCAAATCACACCAGCGAAGAGTGGAGGTTGCTGTGTCACAACGACAAGCAACCACAGTGTCGCACCCTTGAGGAGAATCTGCGAGGTACTCTCACGAAAGAGGTGAAAGAGGTATGTGAAGAAGGAGCTCTGCCTCTGCGTCACAGCATAGGTGGTGGTGAGAACGTAGGGGGGTTGTCGGTGGCGAGCGAGCTAGAGAACACACGGCGATGGAAGCCCGACAATCAGGGTAGTGAAGGCGTGAATGGTGGCTGGCTTGATAGTCATGGTGGAAGGAGGGAAGTTGCTAGGGTAGAGAAGGGTGATTACGGGATGGAGACTATTTTAGAACAAATAGGCCAAGCTCAACTCACTAATGAGAGGAAGTGGACCTTAAGAAAGAAAGGAATGGGTTTGATACAAAATGAAGGATTCTCTTCAAAAGAGAATCTGGCTATTGCTAGACACTGGGCCACTTTACTTGACCTTGAGCCACGACCCAATCTTCAAATCAACCTCAATCCGCAAATAGAAGTGAGGCAGATGACCAAAAAGGACTTCTCGCCTTTGGGCATTACAATCGGCTCTCCCCTGCTACCGCCGAAGCCACCAGATTTGAACCTGCACATTTCCACCACCGCTGGAGTCGCCGGAGCCCGCACATACCATGTAATAGATGAACACGCTGGGGTAATAAATATGGATTTGAACAATATCATAGTTCTTATCCCTGATATACATCCAACTTCTGGTGCTCTAAGGACTCTGGATCTCAATGGAACTCAATTACATGGGCTGTTTCCAAAATCTCTTGCTAATTGCATGACATTAGAGGTATTAGACCTTAGGGAAAATCATATTCTTGCTGGATGTTTAGAAGCCAATGGGACTTGGCAAATGCTTCAAATTATCAACGTGGATTTCAACCATTTTCGTGGCAAACCACCAGGAAAATATTTCACAACTTCAGAAACAGTAATGCATGAGGAAGAAAAAACTGTTTCAGAGTTTGACAACATCTGGTTCCAAGCACCAATTTCTCTGGTTCCAAAGGTTGTAGGTGATGGATTCGAAATTAAAGCTGTTGGTAATGATAATGGTGAGAAAGGTTCCTATCACATGATTTTCGGTCTAGATCAACATAATATTAACTCCGATCAGTTGGACAACTTCAAGAAACATTTGAGTAATAAGAAGGTTATGATTACTTCACCCAAGCTTATGGAATCTGTTCCTGGGGAGTTCCCTAATTTTGAAGTTAAAGCTACAATTGATATTGCCTGGGACTGCTTGGTGCCTTATTTGAAGGAAGTTGAGGCTAATCAAGTTTCATATCACTCAAATATGGTTCATGTTGTTTGCATTCAATCAACTTCTGCATAGTATGATCTTACAACAAGAAATAGGTTGTCCCTTTTGCTCTTCCTTCTTCTGGGAATTAGAGAAGGTCAATGGGATCCAGGTGGAGGTTCTTATGTGTCAAGCATAACTTGGTCATTATACTTCAAGCAGTGGGACCCTGGTGGAAGTTTCTTGCAGTAGTTACAGGACCCTCACTTGAATCTTCACCTTGAGGAGTGAATTTTTTGGGGGGGGAGTATTGTTAGGCTTACAAGTGCAATAATGATAGGATGGGGAATATTGAGAGTCTTAATGTTAATGGGCTGGAACATTGATGTGGCAGTTAGTGGAAGAGAAGAGATCATGGGGTATCAATATGTTAATGGGCTGTAGCATTTATATAGCAGCTAGTTGGAGTGGAGAGAATTTAATAGGGGTAGCACTTAGCATTTACCTAGGGGTTATGGCAAATGAATAGGCAGTTAGTAGAGAGAATAAATAGGGAAGTGGAGGAGGAGAGAAGGCATCCAACCATTTGAGTAAATAATTGGGGCCTTTGGGTAGGGAGGAAGCAAACCCTCGAAGATCTGCAGGTTTCTTTATTCTGTGTTCTATTTTTTCAATGTAATTAAGAGGGATTTTTCCTATTGTAAGGAGCTAGACTCTATTGTTTCTCTCTCAATAAAACTAGTACCTATCATAGTGGTTCAGAAAGAAAATCCTTTTCTTTTGTATTATGTATAGGATGATACGATGGTTTCTATTATGTGCTACACCAACACCCCTTTGAAAATGATTACAGCTCTTAATACATATTCAAGAATTGGGGATTGGATGATAGATACTGATATACACTATCAACTTGCCATTATCAAGATATATACATATACCGTTATCTATTTCCCTCTTTTGTGTAATAATAGAGATGATGCATAATAAATTAAGATTATTTATGATTTTGATAATTTAGGATATTTTAGGGATTTTATTTATTTTAGGATTTTATCTATTTTATAATTAAGATTTTAGTTTTAATGAGATTCTATCAAATCCCAAATCTTATAATTAATTAGTTGTATTTTATTTATATTTGGTTTGTTTTGTTTGAGGACTATAAATACCCTCCTATTATATTGTAGAAGATGGTTGTTTGTTGATTATTATTGATTATTGAATTCAGTTGGATTATATTCCTACTTTGAGACCGAGTCTCTTGGCACCGAGTGCCTTTGGAACCCCGAGGGTTCTTTGTTCCTTTTCTCCATTGGTCCTACATCAATTTACCATCCATCTTGTTGATCCCATGCTTTGAACTTTTTGAAAGCAAAGACTTTTCACAGCCAAAGTTGTTCTGCTGCTTACCGCTCACCAGATCTCTGTCACCAATAAACACAATCATACGAACATCTTCAGAACACTGTCATCTGGATTGCGTTTTGAGACACCACCACCACCACCATCAGAATTGGAAGCCTCTCAGATCTACAAGACTACAAAATTTCTAAGGATGAGTACTAGATTTATGCCTCTTAGATCTACTTGGATTTCTGAAGATGATATCTGTCTCCTAGGCCCTCCTCTTTTGGTGGAGTACCAGCTTTCTAGCTCTCATCTCAGAGGAGGAGAATGATGCATAATAATTAATAAATTAAGAATATTTATGATTTTGATAATTTAGGATATTTTTAGGGATTTTATTTATTTTAGAATTTTGTCTATTTTGTAATTAGGATTTTAGTTTTAATGGGATTCTATCAAATCCCAAATCTTATCATTAATTAGTTGTATTTTATTTATATTTGATTTGTTTTGTTTAAGGACTATAAATACCCTCCTATTATATTGTAGAAGATGATTGTTGGTTGATTATTATTGATTATTGAATTCAGTTGTATTATATTCCTACTTTGAGACCGAGTCTCTTGGCACCGAGTGTCTTTGGAATCCCGAGGGTTTGGCTTCTTATACATTTAGGATCTGTTTGGTACATAGGATAGGATAAGGCCTGATGTATTAGGCCTAATAGTATAAGGCTTGATTGTATTAGGCCTAATAGTATAAGGCTTGATAAAATTTTAATACTATCCAGTGTTTAGCGCAACATTGTATAGACATATAAGCTGGTCAACGTGAAACAAAGAAAGAGGGTTTCCAACGCAGGAGTCCTAAAACAAAGCATTAGGGGTGTGGTGCTTTAGAGATCGAGGTTGGAAGGAGCAGAGGGGATTGTGGCTGTGATAGGGGTATTTTGATGAGCTTAGGGATTTAGGATCTTCCTGTATTAGAGGTCAGGAAGGGTACCTCCAGAAATAGAGAGGAAAAGATTTTTTTTGAATAATGATGATTCCCTTTCGTTCATTCATTCAATTCTTTTATAGGCATACATGCTTGAAGGAAAAAACAAAATAACAGCTACTGACCAGAAATTAAAATAGCAACCACTAATTGGTTGTCATACAGCACCTACGTACACCCACACAAAACAGAAAAGGTGTACAACCCGTAATCCATGGAAAAGCAAAAGGTGATGCCAACTAGTGAATGAATTGATCCCATCCTTGGGGGCGTTTGGTACTGTGCTTGGGTCTGGAATTAGTGGGAGCATCTTCTGAAATTGGGTTGCTCTCATTTGGGCCTTGCATATTGTTACTTGGGCCTTTCATGCTATCATTCCCTATCCCTTGGAGAAACACCTTGTCCTCAAGGTGATAAGTGGCCTTCAAGTCAATCCAATCTTCCCAAGTAGTGTCTTCTGGTTGGAGTCCCTCCCACTGAACAAGGACCATAGTTTTTGGAGGAGTGGTGGAGGAGTCCAGTTTGGAATCCAAGATGGAAAGAGGTTGGAGAACAGGGCCGCCATCAAAAATTTGAGCAGGTAGTGGCGGTGGTATGTGAAGTGGACCGTGGTGGGGCTTCAGCAGGGAGCAATGGAATACTGGATGGATTTTCGCTGAGTCTGGTAGTGCGAGGCGGTAAGCAACCGTGTCGATGACCTCCGTTACTTGATAAGGACCATAGTAACGTTTGCCAAGTTTCTGATAAGGAACACTGGAAAGTGAGGTTTGTCGGTAAGGGCGCAACTTAACATAGACCCAATCACCGACGTGGTAGCTGACGTTGCGGCGATGTTTATCAACGCTGGTTTTCATTTGTTGTTGCGCCTTGTGTAACACCCTGAATTTCCTATCTCTTAAACAATAATTTTGATGATTAATGTAATTTTTTGTTTAGTAATTTCTGCTTTGTAAAATTATTTTGTTTATTCCGTCAGCATATTTGATTGTTTTGAGTGATTTACTCCGTGTCAGCAAAATAATAATTTTCAGGCCGGAGAAAATCTTTAAATATTTATTTCTCTTGACTGTTAATTATTTTTAATAATCTGACTTAATTTTCAAACGTTTTCTAATATTTGTGATTTTTGTGGATGATTATGATTTTTTTTTACTGTATGTGGGCCCAGGTGACCCTAAGTGGGCCCAGGTGTCCTTACGTGGGCCCAGGTGGGTCCCGCAAAGTAAAAATTTTTCTACGCATAGAAAAATTTATACTGTTTAAACAGAGACAAGGGATCTTACTAAACCTGAATCCAGAAACAGTTTTAGAAATTTTCTTGTACTGTATTTTGTACTGTATTTATTTATCAGACGATAAAAATATAATAAATATAATCTTTCGTGGGGTTTTAGCAGATAAAAATAGAAATTATATTGCTTAAATCAACATTGGTGGTTTGGATATCCACCATTGATTTAATTAACGATGGAGACTTGATCTTGATTTAATCAACGGTGGAGATTTGATCTTAAAAGTAAATAGGATTATTTATAACCATTGGATTTGGATTTAATCAATGGTAGAGATTTGGTCTCAAAAAGTGACAAAGACCATTTATGACCATTGGATGAAGATTTAATCAATGGTGAAGATTTAGTCTTAAAAAGTGACAAAGACTAATTATGACCCTTGGATTAAAAGTAAGAAAGAGTAATCTTGACCCTTCATTTTGGAGATGCATTTAATGGCTTAGATTTTAAGAAGGAAAAATCTAATGGCCTAGATTAAGTCTTCTAATTAAAAGTCTACCTAAATCCTAACCATTGAATTAATCAATGGCTAGAAATGCTCTAGATGGTGGCTAATAATGATGATAACATTATTGCATGCATAATGCAAAGGATGGCTACGGTTTTGCGAGGCTTTAGGATATAGGAAAAAGTTTAAAGACCATTATTAGTGGTCTTGGTCATTCTTGGTCATTATTGTTCATTTTCAAGAAGCAAAATTTTCTCTCCTTTCTCTTCTCCTCTATGTTTCGGCCATGACTATCAAGAACACCTTCCATCACTTTTTAATTTCATCCAACCATAGATCTTGAATCTACATGATATTCTAAGCAACTTTCATGTTGAAAATTTCTTCTAAATCATTCATCTTCATGGACTTCCTTCAAGATCAAAGTTATAGGGTATTTGTGGTGAAATGTAAAAGGAAACTTCATTTCTTTCTTCTTTTCATTATCTAAACCACGTTTGATCCATTTCCTCTTAATCAGCTTAAGTATACTTAATTTTTATGTATTTTGTCTTGTATTTGAGAAGTTAGTGGTGAAGGACTTGGAAAAAAAAGCAAAACAAAGAGTTTTGAGGATCTTCAAGAGGTAAGAGGGAGATCCACCTCACCAACCAAGTATGGTGGTGAGAGATAGTCTTATATTTGATGGATGATGAATCCATGTGAGGATTCATATCCATGATCTTGTAATTTATTTGTGGGTGTCTATGTGCTTTAATGATTTGTCTATACTTGGTATGTTTTGCATGATTTTATGGCTTTGATGGTATGCTTATAATACGCATGATAAGTATATGGTATGCTTATGGAATTTATGATGGAATATGTATATGTATATGTATTGTGATGTGAATATGGAAAGAAAATAAATTTTTGGCTCCAATGGCCAAGGAAGAGTGGTCGCGGTTACGGTTTTGACACTCATGATTTGGGTTTATGTTGAAAATTTTCAAAACAAGGAAAATTAATTTTTGGGTCCCTAGAACAATTAAATTTCGCCAAGACACCTCAACAGCGTAGGTGTTTATAATTTAATATTTTCATGGAAGAATAAAATTGGATTGATTTGAAAAGCATGGAAAATGAACAAAGGATATGTTTTTCAAGAGAATAAAAACATGGTTTTGAAGGATTTTTATTAATTTATTTTGTGTAAAAAAATCCAAGTGTTTTTCTAAACATGAGTTTTGAATGAACAAGAACGTTGATTTTAAGGATTTGCGAAAGAAAGTGAAAAAGTGAAAAAGGATTTGCGAAAGAAAGTGAAAATGAATTTGAACAAATGGGTTTGGTTTTTATGACCATGAATCACACGTTTTGAAAACAAAATTTTAATGATTTTGTTTGTGTAAAACCATATCAATTTAGAAGGAAAAATATTTGATGGTTTCAATAGTCATATCCACGTTTTAGAAGGTTAGTAATGCCTTGATTTTTATGAACAAAGTGATTTTCAAAATGGAAACGTAACTTGATTTAATACAAGGAATTTGAAAAGGGAATCAGAGTCTTTTATCACTTGAGAGAACAGAAATTTTCATAACAGAAAACAAAGAGAGGTTGAAAACGTTTGAATTTCAATTTATTTTGAAAAAGACTGATTTTGGAAATGATTTGGGAAAAATAGAGAATATAATGGTGTTTTGAAGATTTACTAACGTATAATTTATTTTCGAATTTTGAAATACGTTAGAAAATGTTAAGTTTTAAAACGTTGATTTATATCAATGGAAAAGTGATTTTTGTGGATTATATTTTGGAAAAGGATTTCTTAAGTAAAGAAATGTGGAAAAAGATTTTCTTGAGTAAGAAAATGTGAAAAATGAAATACAAAGTTAGAAAATGTGAAAATGAAATACAAAGTTATATTATTTTGAGAAAAGTTGAAAAGAAATTTTTGAAGGTCAAGAAATATTTTCTATAATGGAATTGTGGTGAAAAATTATTTACGTATCTTAAAAACGTGATTTTTAAGCTACGCGTTTTGAAAATATGAAAAAAAAATATTTCTACGCGATTTTAAATACGTTGAAATATTTCTACGCGATTTGAATTACGTTTAAATATTTTACGTAATTTGAACTACTATTGAAAAATCACTACGCGATTGAAAAGTGATGAATTATTTTTACGTGATTGTGAAAAGTGACGAAAAATCATTATGTGATTTGGAAAGTGTTTTAAATATTTTGAGAATGATGGAAAATGATTTATGCAACTTAAAAGAATGATTTTTAAGTTACGCGATTTTAAAACAGTGGAAAAAAATACTATGCGATTTGAGAAATGTATGATTTTACACGATTGAGAAAAATGTTGAAAAATTTGTACGTGGTTTAAAAGTGCAACAGAAGAGTTGCGGTATTTTGAAAACGTAATAGAAATGTTACAAAATTTTGTAAACGTAACAGTAGTGTTACGGTATTGTGAAAACGTAATAAAAATATTTTGGAATTTTAAAAATGTAACAAAAGTGTTACGGTATTGTGAAAATGTAAAAGAAGTGTTATGGTATTGTGAAAATATAACAGAAACGTTTTTGGATTGTGAAAATGTAACAGAAATGTTACGCGATTGTGAAAATAAGGTAAAAGTGTTTTATAACTATGAAAACATGATAACATGATTTTGTTATTGAAAAATACAGTATGATTACTGTAAAACCAATGTATGGACATTGTTTGTGAAAACAACGAGTTTTTTTGTTATTGGCACGTGGTGCATTTTAGATGCATTGGAAAAAAATATGCATTGAGGCATATAATTTAATTGAACAAACGAATTTGAAAAGAATGGCCTTGTGGTTGACTTCAGACCGATATATTCGTATCGTTGTATAAACTATATCGAGAAATTATGAGATATACATGTGATTGGTATTATACTTGTGATTGGTATTTGGTGCATTATACATGCATTAGAATGGTCCAGATGAGAATTTGGATATGGTGATTGCTAGGAAAAACACACCTCTTGAGTAGGTGCGATATGCGTAGTGTAAGTCACTTGTTGACCTTAGGGGCATCGGGGTGCGGGTTGCTTATACGGGTAGTTGGTCGCGCTTCTTCCCGTAGGTTAGACCGATGCAACACACCGATGATCCCGACCGAGACACTATTCTTATTCAAGATCGATAAAGACGTCGTGTATATGCTTAGATGTGCAAAATCAAAATGAGGATTATAAGACGTGGTCGGCGAGTGCATGCAGACCGACAGCGGATCTTTTCGATCATTTCTCGACCGAGTTTAGCTCCATGGAGTAGGAATATTGAGTCTAAATGCACATGCATTATATGAGTACATTTATATCTATGTGATATATTAATTGAGGAATATTAGGTATAATGATTGTTTTGAATACTTGAATGATGATGATGATAATCTTTGAGGCATTATCGTAATTGTTGTTTATGATAATTGAAGTGATAAATGATTGGATGATGATAGTTGATTAATGTTGATGACATGATCATAATTGTGGTATAATCTATCTGTATGATATGCTGCTTGTGTTATCTCTGTGCTGCCATGTTGATATTGGTGTAGGTGATCTCACCTCTTTGTTATGTTATTTTTTTGTGTCTGTACTGTTAAAATCAAATAATAGAAGGATCGAGTTGTCTTAGACATAACGGGCGATGGATACTCTGAGATTGGTGACAACAATAAGGAGTGGACATTCAGGATTCGAAGGTGTGCAGTGTTGACAAAGGAACAGATGTCTAATGCATCAAGATAGACAGAAAATGGAATAAGTATGTTAAAGTTTCTCGTTAGTGTTGTCTTGTCTTTATTAAGTAGGACCGTAGTTATAGGGTTTCTTCTTGTTAAAAAAAAAAGAAGAATCTGTTAATTTTATATTTCTCTTTAAATTGTGAAATATTAATTGGTGTCAATATTGCATAATGAATAGTTGAAATATGATTTTCAATATTACCTAATATTTTCAGTAAATTTACGTTTCAGTAAAGAAGAAATTTTGAAACCCATATTTTCATAACTCAAACCTTTTACGAATTGATTTTCAGATTTTGAGTTGGGAGCCAGACATGTGATACCCTAGGGAGGGTGTTACACCTTGAGCAGTTTACGCCTCAACAGGGACAGCATATCCTCGCGGGAAGAGAGAAAGGAGTCAACAGCCTCCACAGTAGAAGAACCAGAAATGTAATTGGGATTGCCATAAGTTACCTGATAAGGAGTCAGGTTGGTGGTGGAATGACAGGTGGTGTTGTAACACCATTCGGCAAGGCTCAGGAAGTGGCCCCATTGAGACGGCTTGTGATGAACATATGCTCGCAGATACTGCTCCAGTATGCGATTCAAGACTTCAGTTTGCCCATCACTCTGAGGATGGTAGGCAATGCTCATGCGGAGCTTTGTACCATTGAGTTTAAAAAGTTCCTTCCAAAACTGGCTCATAAAGATGGGATCCCGGTCTGAAATGAGGCTTTTGGGGAAGCCATGGAGTTTGCAGACAATAGAGATAAAGAGCTGGGCTACCTTATATGCAGTGAAACTTGTGGGAAGCATGCCAAAATGTGCACCCTTTGAGAAACGGTCAACCAGCACTAAAATGACAGTGCACCCTTGGAATGGAGGCAATCCAGTAATGAAGTCGAGAGCCAGATGTTCCCAAGGGCTAGAAGGTGGGGGAATCGGTTGGAGCAGGCCAGGTTGCCATTGGGGAAGATATTTTGTGTGTTGGCAGTCAGAGCACTGAATAATGTACTGATGAACATCGTGCTTCATACCAGACCAAAAGAAATTTTCTTGGAGACGGCTAAGAGTTTTTGCAAGACCGATGTGGCCGCCAAGTGGGGACTTGTGAAATTCTTCCAATAAAAGAGGGATGAAGGTATTTCCTTTGTTGAGCCAAATGCGGTCCTTGTATAGCAAGAGATCGTTGTGGATTTTGTAGCCGGGATGAGCTGCGGGATTGTCTCAAACGGCCTTGAACAGTTCTGTAAAGGATGGAGTGCGAGCTAATTCTTGTTTCAGGTCTTCCAAGAATTGGAAGTGAGGCATTGTGAGGAGCCAACAAGCCTCGTCGTTCTGTTCGTGCACTCTAGATAAGGCATCGGCAACGACATTACTCTTGCCGGACTTGTACTGGATGGTATAGTCATAGCCAATGAGTTTGGACAGATAAACATGCTACTCTGGAGTTTGCACAGATTGGGAGATCAGATCCTTGAGACTCTTGTGATCGGTTAGAATAGTGAAGGGGTGACCAAGTAAGTATTGGCACCAACGCTTGACAGCAGTGGTAATGGCATGGAGCTCTCGAATGTAGGTTGATGAGTGCATCAGTTTGGGGCAAAACTGTTTACTGAAAAAGGCTATGGGATGTTGATGTTGAGTAAGGACAGCGTCCATACCTGTTCCAAACGCATCAGTTTCAATGATAAAAGGAGCATTAAAATCAGGCAAAGACAGAACAGGGGTTCGGGTCATGGCGAGTTTCAGAGAATCAAAGGCAGCTTGGGCCTCAGTGGACCATTTGAACTGGTCTTTCCGGAGCAGAGCAGTGAGAGGGGAAGCAAGTTTGGAATAGTCCTTGATGAACCGACGATAGAAACCAGTAAGACCCAGAAAACCACGCAAGGATTTAAGAGAGGAAGGAATTGGCCATTCCTGCATTGCTTGTATCTTCGAAGGCTCAGGTTCAACCCCTTGTTCGGATACTATATGACCCAGGTACTCAATACGGCGCTGAGCAAAGGCACACTTAAGAAGCTTTAGGAAAAAGTGGCCCTGTTTCAGAGTGGCTAGAACCGTCTCAAGGTGCTCTAAGTGCTCGCTGAAATGTCTGCTATAAATCAGGATGTCGTCGAAAAAGACAAGCACAAACCGGCGAAGGAAAGGTTGGAAGAGCTCATTCATGGTGGCCTGAAAGGTAGAGGGCGCGTTGCAAAGGCCGAAAGGCATTACACGGTACTCGTAGTGGCCTTGGTGAGTCCTGAAGGCAGTTTTGGCAACGTCCGGAGGGTGCATGCGGATTTGGTGGAAACCTTGTGCCAAATCCAATTTAGAAAACCAACTTGCTCTGCCCAGATCATCCAGTAACTCGTCGATGGTTGGAATCGGAAATTGGTCCTTAACTGTGATTGTAACATCCCGAAAATTTATAATTTCAGGATAAATGATCGTTTTACAATATTTAGAATTTTAGGAATTTTTCTGGATTTTTCTGAGAATGCGGAATATTTTAATATTATTTCTCGTTCTGCGCGTACATTGGACAGAATTGGCAGAACGACCGTAACGCTTCCAAAGTTGAAAATTATATGACGAATAGTCGTTTTATAATATTTGTAATTCTTGAGAATTTTAAGAATTTTCCGAAAACGACGAATATTTTAATATATTCCTCGTTTTGCATGCACACTGAGTCGAACCGGGAAAATAAAAAATTTTTCCCGAGAACCTTGAACTATGGAAACGTCGACGGGGGATCTTACTAAACCCGGGGCCGGACACAGTTTACAAGGTTTCATGTCTTTCGAGAAATCTTAACAGATAAAATAAATCAATACAGCGAAATAAAATTCATCTGTCAAATTAATTAAATACTGACTTCGTTAACTGTAATTATTATCCATTGGATAATGGTGTGTAATAAAAATCCTATCACATTATCCAAATGAAATCCATTTTATGTCTAATCAATCTACTTTAATTCAAATTTAATGATAAATTAATCAAAGCTTCTTTGAGACGCTTTGACCAAACATTTACTCATATACCTTTGGCTTCTCTTGGAAGCCAATTCTCACCCTCCCTCCTCTCTCTCTCTCTTCCCTCTTCACTCTTTCTCTACGGCAAATGACTCCTAGGGGGAGTCATATTTGCTTCTCACTTAATTGCCATTATACTCATATTTTCTAAAACACTTTTCTCTCTTTTCATTCTCCTCTTTCTCTTCTCTTCCGTCTTCTCTTCTTCTTCTCCTACGTTTTCCTTCTTCTTCTCTTATTCTCTCCTTCTCTTCACCACCGTACACCCTCACCATCCACCCTTTTCATTTTCTTGCTTCACCATTCCACATCTAGCTTTCTCCCATCATTCCAAGAGCATTTTCCTTGTGGCCATCCTTGGTTCTTCTTCTTCTTCCTCCATTTTTCACCATTGGAGCTAAAGCTTGGAGCTTTTGAGGTAAAGTCTTCAACTTTCTTCTATCTTCTTCCCATTTTCATTTTATTGGTCACCTATGTGGCCAAGGAGTCATTTTTCTATGATTGGAGTGAACGCATTGGGGATTTCTCACCCTAGGGTTTTTCTTGAAGGGAAAACGAAAATCAAGAGCAAAAAGGGAAAGCATTCTTGTGATTGCCTTCATATAGGTAAGAGGAGATAATCCTCTTCAACCAATCTTGGTAGTAAGGAAATGTCTTGTGTGTTGTTGTTGATGAGAGAATCCATGTTGGATTTCCTCTTTGTTATGTTGGGTTATTTCCATGATGTTGTTGTTTGATTTGTATGGATATATGAATGTATATTGTGTGACTTGATGATTATGAACTCATATGTTGCTATTTTGTAATTAAATGTCATGTATCTCATTTTAGAATGGTTGAAAATTGATGAGGGATTTTGGATAATGAATGGGCCGGGGCTCTGCAGAAAAGTGCAGAACCCCTGTTAATGCACTAGCGCCAGGCGGCGTGTGCATGAGCGCCTAGGCGCTACGTGCGTGCCTGTGAAGTTTTCCCCGTAACGCGGCCCGGTGAGCGCTCGGGCGCCGTGGTCGGCGTCTCAGGCGCTACACCGGCGCCGGGTGCTACGAGATATGGCGTCTAGGCGCCCATGTCGAACCGTGAGGGAACTGTGAGATGAAGCCTATGTAATTGGAAATATAAATGTTAATGTTGGGATGTGAGATGGAGAGCTTTAAGGGTTCTTTAACTCAATTTGAAGCCAGGATATTAGATTAAAATTACAAGGGATTAGAATGAACTTGGTGAACAAAAACTTGAGTAAAGAATATCACGAAATCAATGCATAAAATGGGAGAAATTGATGTTAGCAGTGGACTTTGGGAAGCCACGATTTTAATCATGGATTTTAGGAATGGGATTGACCCCATGAAGAATAAAAAACTAAATGATTGGTATCGAGAGACTTGAGCATAACGCGAGATGGAAACTTACTTAGTGATGAATTCTTGTAAGAGTGGAAAATCTTGAATAAGAACGCATGATGGACCCTAAAAGTATATTACCTTATTTGATTTCAATATTATGATATTGTGGATTCATATGAGTGACCAATGTTGTAATAATGCTTTTTGAGCCAATTGTGGCATATTATGGAATAGTATGTGATGTTGATCATACATATTCATGCATGGAGTCTTATACATTGTGAATGTCCTTGTGGACTGTTGTAAGCCAAGTTGTTGCTAGGAGATTGAACACACCCTGGGTGCGGGTGCGAATAGACAAGTGTGGGTCGTGTTATGACCTCGGGGGCGTCGGGGTGCGGGTCCCTCACATGGACAGTTTAGAGCTCCTCTGTACCGTGGGGCAAACCGATGCAAACACACCGACGATCCGGACTTGACACTGTCCTATGTCGTGATCGAGCGTGGGCTGTCTGTACAATGCCTGATGTGCACGTAGAAAACTGTTGAGTTTTAGCACCTGGCCGCGGCAGCCGAGTTGCAGACACGTCTCCTGATCTTTCTCTCCGCTTGATTGAGTCTAGCTCCATGGAGTAGGAATTGGGAAAGCATGCATTGTGCATCGTTCATTACTGGTCTTATAAACTGTTGAGCATGAATACTTGTAAATGATTATTTGATTGTTGTGTTGATTTCGGAAATACTATTATAAACCGCCTGCTATTGCTTACTTCGTTGTTCTCGCCTTTACCATAAATATCTTTGTTGTTATTGACTCGACTATTGCTTAGAATTGACTTGCTTTTGCTATAATTTCCGCTGTTGTTATTGATAAATGTATGAACTGTATTGCTCGGTGGGCGCTTTGCGCCGTGCTATTTTCTTGCTGCCAATAGTGGTAACGAATGACGGGTGTCTCACCTCTTTCCTATATTTCTGCATTCTCTGTTTTATATTCATATTTGATAAAAGATCGTGAAGAAGATGATGAGGAATCACGCCTTGCCGAAGGGATTGGGAATTTGGACAAGATTTCTTCAATTTCGTAGGGTGCAGCTGCGTGGAGGCATTGATGCCCGCTGTGTCAACCGGGACGTTGAGTGTCATGTGCATATGGGGTTGCGGCCTTGTCTGCTGGTAGTACCCATCCCTGGGTCACTACTTCTCCCTTTTTATATTTTTATTCCCGCTGTATTTTACTTGACTCTGTAATTATTATATTCTATATTATCAGTGATTCGTGTAAGTGGCTATAAAATGTACATATATATAAAGAATGTGATTTCATTTCAATGGATGTATTAAGGGTTGAATACATCTATAATTCATTCATGGCTCGTATTTTCTACTTATGCATATTGTCAAAAATATATATATTTAGACTCCTGAGAATGTGAATGACTGTTATCATAATTATGACACACTTGGATTTAGTAGCTGTGGTGTAATGACGATTGTGCCGTGGTTGCTACATCAAGGGGTGTTACAGTGATGGCGTTCAACGCGCGGTAGTCGACACAGAACTGCCACGTGCCGTCTTTCTTTTTTACGAGCAAAACAGGGAAGGAGAAGGGACTTCGGCTTGGTTGAATCATACCATTCTGTAACATCTCAGAAACCTGTTTCTCAATCTCTTGTTTCTGAAAATAGGGGTACATGTATGGCTTGACGTTAACGGGGTCAGAGTTGGGAAGGAGATGAATGGAGTGGTCGGTTGGGCGTGAGGGTGGGACGGTGGTAGGCGGTTGGAAAAGGGATGTGTAGCGGTGGAGGAGTTTTTGAATGGGAGGGGGTAGGTTGGTTGCGGCAGTAGGTGGCAGAGGTGTGTTAACGGGCGCTAGTGTCATTTGGAGGTGGAAACAAACAGAGGCTCGGTGGGTATGAAGCAGCCGTTTGACCTGGGAGTGGGAGATTTCTTTTGGGCCTGACCCGGTTCTGCCTTGTAGTGTAATTACCTGGTCCCCTTTGTTGAATTGCATAGTCAAGAGTGAGTAATCAGTGACAATGGGGCCAAGGCCCTTTAACCATTCCACGCCAAAAATTAGATCAGCCCCACTAAGGCCCATAACATACAAATCAACTTTAAAAATGTGGCCTTGGATACGGACTGGGACTTGTGGGCAGATCTGGGTACATAAGAGCTCATTTCCATTTCCCACCATAACACTTAACCGCTTAGTGGGCTGGGGCTTGAGGTTTAAAAAACGAACCATTTTGTCCTGGACGAAATTGTGTGTACTGCCCCCATCTATGAGCACTACTACCTCATGGCCATTGACAGAACCCGTGACCCGAAGAGTTTCCAGGTTTAAGTGACCCGATAAAGGATGAAAGCTTATTTGGGCTGGCTAGTCAGTGGGCTTAGGGGAATCCGGGTCGGTGAGCTCCTCTAACATTGGGGAGGGAGACAGAGTGTCGTGAGGGTCATCTTCCTCAGCGACAATGAGGAAAAATCGAGACTTGCACTTGTGGTTGGGGCCGTAACGTTCATCACAGTTATAGCAGAGGCCTTTTTTGCGGCGGGCCGCCATCTCGGAGGGGGTAAGGCGTTTGAAAGTGGTTTTGGGTGGAGCCGGAAGGAGCGGCGGCGGCAGAGGTGGTATGGAAGACAGAGGGATTGGATTCTGCGGTGGGGGTGGAAACGGGGTCATGGGGGTCATTTGGAATCATTTATTTTATCTTCCTGGAGTTTTGCTAGGGAAGCAGCTTGGATGAGGGTGAGGGGCCGTAAAGCTTGCACTTCGCGACGGATGTCGGGTGCTAAACCAGAGATGAAACAGCTTAAAAGGAAAGGGGGAGGGAGACCCACGATCCTATTGGCAAGGTTTTCAAAATCAGAGAGGTAGGTGTTTACTGTGCTGGTTTGGGATAGTTTGAAAAGGGTACCACGGGGGTCATCGTAATATGAAGGGGCGAAGCGCATTTCAATGGCAGAAATGAGGCTCTGCCAAGAAGAGACTTGGCCATTGTTGAACATCCATTGAAACCAACTGAGAGCAGGGCCATCCATGTGAAAAGAGGCGATTTGGATGCGCTCAGTCTCGGGAGTGCCATGGTAGTCAAAAAATTGGTTGATTTTGAATATCCAAGTTGTGGCATCAGTTCCATCGAAACGCGGAACCTCGAGTTTCATGTGGCGATTGGTGTCTCGGGGTGGCGGAGGAGGTGGTGTAGTGGCTTCGGGATTAGCAGATTGTTGAGTTTCAAGGGCGGAAATGCGGTTAAGGATGGCGTCTACTTTGGAGTGGAGGGAGCTCTAGTTATCAGTTAGGGATGCTTGGGTCTGGGTGAGGCGGAGGATGGCTTCCTCAAGACGTTGGATGGCTTGGGCTTGGGAGCAGGTGTTGTCAACCATGGAAGGAGGCAATGAAAGCACCAAGTTGATAGGGGTATTTTGATGAGCTTAGGGATTTAGGATCTTCCTGTATTAGACGTCAGGAAGGGTACCTCCAGAAACAAAGAGAGGAAAAGATTTTTTCTGAATAATGATGACTCCCTTTCGTTCATTCATTCAATTCTTTTATAGGCATACATGCTTGAAGGAAAAAACAAAATAACAGCTACTGACCAGAAATTAAAATAGCAACCACTAATTGGTTGTCATACAGCACCTACATACACCCACACAAAACAGAAAAGGTGTACAACCCGTAATCCATGGAAAAGCAAAAGGTGATGCCAGCTAGTGAATGAATTGATCCCATCCTTGGGGGCGTTTGGTACTGCGCTTGGGTCTGGAATTAGTGGGAGCATCTTCTAAAATTGGGTTGCTCTCATTTGGGCCTTGCATATTGTTACTTGGGCCTTTCATGCTATCAGGCTGGGTGAACAGTTGAGGATGGCGAAGCAGAGGAGTTTGGGTTTGGTTGAGGATTGCGGAGTAGAGGGGATGGTGGTTGGGTCTGTCGGCGGTTTGGCCATGGAGGGGATTGGTGGTTTAGGGTTGACGCACGGTGGCTAGGTGATTCTGGGGTCGCGGTTTCCAACTCAAATGGTAGCTAGTCATCGTGTGTGAAGTGAAGATCCAGGTGGGATGCGCCTGGCTTGCAGGGTGGTCGACGTTTGGATTGTAGAAGCATAAATGGGTTGTATTGTTCTCACGTGTTTGGGATGGGTCTTTGTGGTTTAGTTGAGTCTGAAGTAGTTGACGAAATGAAGGGCGATGGTGCTTTGGGTGGCTAGGTTGGTGTTTGGTGGCTAGGTCCACCGGAGGAGACAATGAAGGATTGGTGTATGATGAACTTATCCATCAAAATTTAATCAGACTTAATCCCTTCGCCAAAGCCTGATAAAGTTATACGTTATTTTAACGTATAAGAAAAATATGTTAGATAAACTTATACAATATTATGGTAGCACTAAACAACTGATAAAGTCATTAATGTATTGTATAAGTTTATCCTATCCAGCATTATATGTTATGCTAAACGTGCCCTTAGTTCCATTCAACAACAAAAAACCCTTCACCAAAATTAGCCCTCATTTTAAAGAAGCAGAAGCAAATAGGCTTTCTCCAGTGTTTCAAAATTAAGAATAGACGCAAGAAACAAACGACCCTTGAAACGCAGAAATGACCCTTTAAGTGTATAATGCTTGAAACCCCATTTTTCCCCACATTCAACATTTCAACCAAAGCAGATACATGGTCACAATCACAAAAAGAAAAAAAAAATGGGTAGTGAAAATTACCAACGAGGGGAGGTAAGTTTGAAGAGGAGGGACTGAAGAGAGAAAGAGCCCAATTCCTTAGGAGAAGTGGGAGACAAAGAAGGGACGATCCCAAGAGGTAGCCCATTTCCGAAGAAGGAGAGTTGCTGAGGGCGAAGCAGTCTGCTTGCAACAGAGCCGTCCAGAGGAAAAGGGTCTCCAGGAACAGCCTTGGCCCACCCATCTAAGGTTTGAGGGGAAGCAACGTTCAAGTCCCAGAATGCAGAATCAATGGCTGTCCTAAGCTTCGCCATTGATGTCTCTCTCTGTGTGTCTCTGAGATTGGTTCTTTGGTTATAGTACTACTACTATGTGAAAACTGAGAAGAAGAGAACGCTGCAGCCTGCAGGCTTTGAGGTGATGGGTTTTTGTCTTGGGATTTAACCTTTGTGCTGCTTATCCTCTTACTTGAAGCTAAACAACAAATGTTCACATTGTAAATTCTACTTTCCGCGTTTACGGTTTTACCCTTTCAACAAATAGTGCAGTAATTTATTTGGTGATTGACTTTGACAAAGTATCTCCGTACATTAATTGTTATAAGACTCTCCATTGAACATTGATGTGGCTAAAACGCTTTTACAGATAATATTAGAATGGACTTAATAAATTTGTGCCTATTAGTGGATTATTTTTTGTAATTTGATTATATTTATATATAAATTTAAGTATATAAAAAAATTATTAGTTAAAATTTATAAATTATTTGTATCTATAATTATTTGTAAAAAATAAAAAATAATAATTTGATTAAATTTTTGTGTGAATCTGAATATTACTAATTAAAATTTATCTTTTAATCTAAACCATTGATTTATTTTAATAACAAATTAATAACTCAAAAGTCATGATTCATCTATGAATCACTTTATAAGTGGTTCATAATAAACATTTCTTTTTACATATTGTAACGCCTTTTTTTTCTTAACACCGCGAAGAAGGAACGTCACACCATAATACTAAAAACACGAAATAAATTTTTGCAAAAAATAATAGTTACAGTGATTAATTAAGACTCAATTCATTATTAACATAAGATTAAATATTTGTATTCTTGAATGATAAAATAATCGAGTATTGAAATGTCTGTACATTTTTTTTATTGATTAAATAACAGTAAAAAGATAACCATAACTACATATACCATAAAATCAACACAGAATTTAAAATCATACATTCACAATATATATATTATATGCATCAGCCTGTTTAGTTACATCCTAAAATATACAAAAAAGTAAACGTTTTACCCACCGAAGATAGTTACAAATTTACATCCATGAACCTAGCAAAACATCAGGCTTCCCCAAAAAGATAACGGTTAGCCATCAGTAGCCACCTATAGTATCAGTCCCTAAGACTGACGAGAAGGGACCGTAGCCGGGTCCTCCTCAGAGTCCTCATCCTCCGATGAAATAGACATCGGGGCGACCGAATTTCGGGCAGAAGCCCGAGCAGTGGAGAGGAAGGAATCCTCTTGAGGGGTGTAGAACATATCAGTCCACATGTCTCTCACGGGTAAGTAAAATTCTAAAATAACAAAAGCTGAAAAATCAAAGACAGGGGCGTCATAACAACCCCAAGACAAGGACACCGTCAACTCCCCTTGGTAGACACATCGGTCTGTCTCCACTTGTAAGTGCCAGCAATCGGGTCCTCCATGAAATGTCAACTTCACGTACCCCAAAAAGTGACGTGGGCATGACGACACCCCCAACAGCTCTAGTCGTAGTGCGGCCAGAAACCTAGAAACTTAGTTGTTTCCTTCTCTTCCTCACGAATGTCTTCTCAGAAGTACACAGTCAGACAAAAATATAGAAAATACAGAAAGAAGTGAGACACTCAGCTTTTAGTACCAAAATAGCAGTAAGAAAATAGAACGGCGCTGGACACACATATATCAACACAGTTCATACAATAATTAGAATTGACAGTAAAGCAGATCAACAATAAACAGTAGCAACAACCATCAATAGTAAGCAGATAATAGCAATATTCCTAACAATCAACAGTTCAACAATTAAATAAGCATTACAGTAATTATAACAAATAATTCTTACAGTCATAAATACTCATGCTCAATGCATTATGAGACTAACAGTTCACAATGCAAAAAGGATACCAAAATTCCTACTCCATGGAGCTAGACAAAAACATTTTCGGAGTGAATGATCAAGGAGTTATATCAGTATCTCGTTAGCCAAAATAATTAGTGTGCTCATCTCATAAAAACATTTGCGTAATACGGCTTATACACGGCACCTCAACAGTTGATCGCGATATAGGACAGCGTCTCAGTCCGGATCGTCGGTGTGTTTGCATCGGTCTATCCCACGGCCCTAGTGGAGCTACCACTGCCCGTTGTGAGACACCCGCACCCCGACGCCCCCAGGACTAACCACTATGACCCTACGCTTAGTTTACTCGCACCCGCACATACGTGTTATTCAAACTCCTAGGCATATATAGCCTTTCTAACAATGTCCAACGGACAACACATATGCATGACGACACAATATACATCATGTATGTTTATCAATGATACAATAATCATACAATATATCACACTGGCATATCTAAATATACATGGCTCAATATCAACATGTCATAGTATCAATATGTCACAAATTCCTCAAGTACAAAATCAACAAACACTAAGCCCACATAGGGATCCACAATGACGTAGAATCAATTTTCAATGTCAATATATGTTTAGGGTTCATCCCTTATCATAAGTCCACCTTATGGGTTCACATTCTCAAAGTCTTGTATTTTGGTCAATTATGACATTTTTTTATTTAATAGCCCTTCAAAACTGTGTCCTTCTTAACTGTTATTATTCAATCCAATCCTTCCACTTTATTATGCATTATGAATGTCTCTAAATTCTTAATTTCCAAAAATGTATCAAGGCATCACTCAACCCCTAATTTTCTCTAAAAACCGTGGCTTCTTTAGGTCATCAAGATTCCAATTTCCTTCCATTTTATGCATCAATTACTTAGTATCTAATCATTTAAATTTTATTTTACACAAATCCAATCCAATCTCCTAACTTTCAAGATCAAAACCTTAGCTTCACCCTAGGGTATTAAACCCTTAAAATTCTCCATTCATTAATTTTTAATATCATCATTTAACAATTATTCACATATGCTTCATTTCATTGTATACAAAAATCAATTTATACCCCTAAAATCTAGTCAAAACCATGGCATCATATTAGGATAGGAAACTCCAAATTTTTCATTTAACAACCCTAACATGATCAAGCATTTCCAACACATCAAATACATTCAAGTTCACCATTCAACATTAATCCAATTCAAGAACACATAAACATACAAAATCACCAAAACAAAGTAAGCATACAAAGGTTCCCTCACTACCAAAATGGTTGAAGTGAGTAGTCTCCCTCTTACCTAAAGGAGAATCACGAAAATGGCTTCCTAGATGCTCCTTGGTAGGTTCAGTTTTGAGCTTCCAAAAATCCTAAGAATTTCAAGACAATGAATCAACACCAAGGGTTGAAAGAGAAGAGATCCATGGTCATCAAAGAGACCATAGAGCACGAAAATCAAGAGAAAGTGAAGAAAAATAAAAACTTTACCTTAAAGCTTGAAGCTTTGTCTTGGATGACAATGGAGGAAATGTTGGTGAAAAGAAAAGTGAAGAAAAATGGTTGGTAATGGGGCTAAAATTTTCGTATGAAGAGAGGAGAAGAAGAGAGAAGGAAGAGGAAATGTGAAGAAGATGAAGTTAGAGAGAGAAAGTGTTGTAGGAAAAATCTAATTTTGGGTGATTATTGGTTAAGTTGGGAGGCAAAATTTTGCCTCCCTTGGAGGGCATTGCCACGGCAACAAGGAGGAGAGAGGGGGAGATTTTTGGCTTTCCCAACAAGCCAAAGGTATCATGGTCTTTTTGTAGTCAAAGCTTCTCAAAGAAGTTTTAATTAAAATATATTAAATTTGAATTAAAGTAAGTTTGATTAGACTTAAAGTAGATTACATTATGATAATGTGATAGGATTTTTTAATACATGTTATTATCTAATGGACAATTACTACAATCGACAGAAGTCAATGTTAATTTATCTGACAGATAAATTTTACAAAGCGATTTATTATTTTATCTGTTAAAATTTCTCGAAAAACATAAATCTCGTAAATCGTGTCCAACCTCGAGTTTAGTAAGATCCCCCGTCGACGTTTCCACAGATCAAAGTTCTCGAGAAAAATATCTTATTTTCTCGGGCCCGCTCAGTTTGCATGTAAAATGAGAAATAATAATAAAATATTTTCCGTTCTCAGAAAAATCTAGAAAAATTCTCAAAAATCACAAATATTAGAAAATGAATATTTATCATAAAATGAATAAAAATTTGGGGTGTTACAACTCTCCCCAACAAATATGAATTTCGTCCTCGAAATTTTCATACCTTAAAATAGTTCTGGATATTACTCCTTTATCTTGTCCTCCAACTCCCATGTCGCATCTCCAGTTGCTTCGTTCCAGATCACTTTCACCAATGAAATATCTTTCCCTCTGAGTTGCTTCATTCTCCTATCCTCAATCCTCACAAGAGTTGTTTCATAAGTCAAGTTCTCCTTTAATTGTAGTGAATCTGGTGCTATGACATGATCAGGACTCAGAATGTATTTTCGAAGTTGTGACATATGAAAGACATTATGTAGATTTGAAAAAAAAGGTGGTAAAGCTATTTGGTAAGCAACAGGACCTATCCGACGAAGAATTTGATAAGGTCCAAGGAATTTTCAATTGAGTTTTCTAGATTTGAGAACCCGACTGACCCCAGTCATAGGCATGACTTTCAAAAACACATGCTCTCCTTCCTCGAACTCATGAGGTTTTCTTCTTCTATTCACATAGCTCTTTTGTCGACTCTGAGTCATTCTCATCTTTTCCTGAATCATCTTAACCTTTTCAGTTGTCTACTGAATAAGATCAAGTCCAACCGTAAGTCGCTCTCCGTCTAGATACCAACATAAAGGTGTTCGGCATCTTCGCCCATACAGAGCCTCATAGGGTGCCATCCCTATACTCGAATGGTAACTGTTATTGTAGGTAAATTCTACCAACGGTAAAATTTCGTCCCAACTTCCAATCTGCTCTATGGCACAAGCTCTCAACAAATCTTCCAATGATTGTATTGTTCTTTCTGATTGACCATCAGTTAGAGGATGGTATGCAGAACTTAATCATAGCTTTGTCCCCATTGCTTCTTGAAGACTTTACCAAAATTTCAATGTAAATCTCAAGTCTCTGTCAGAAATGATACTTGTAGGCACACCATGTAGTCTGACAATTTCACTGATATACAACTGAGTCAACTTTTCCAACGGATACCTTATGTTGATCGGCAAAAAGTGCGCTGACTTTGTTAGTCGATCTACAATTACCCATATTGAATCGTGACCTCTTTTTGTTCTTGACAATCCAACAACAAAGTCCATGGCAATACTATCTCATTTTCATTCGGGAATAGTTAAGGGTTGCAAAAGTCCCGATGGTCTTTGATGTTCAATCTTTGTCTTCTGACAAACCAAATAGGTTGATACGCATCTAGCGATATTTCTTTTCATCCCATGCCACCAAAATAACTTCTTCAAATCTTGATGCATTTTGGTCATTCCAAGGTGCATATTCAACTTGCTAGTACATGTAACGCCCCTTTTCGAGAGGGAACGTCACATTATTAAACATAAAAGAAAATACGAAAAATAAAATTTTGAACAATTAAGACCCGGTTCATTTAGTTTAAAGTTAACTTGCATGATACTTTAATACGTGAGTAAAATAGCAGTATTTTTTTTTAATTTAACGACGCGAAATATGAATAACGATGAAAATAAAACAGTAAATAGAACTCACATCTGAATAGCACACACACACACACACACACACACACACACACACACACACACACACACACACACATATATATATATATATATATATATATATATATATATATATATATATATATATTTAAATGTCAAATGTATTTTAGATACAACCTAGAAATTTCCAAAAAGCAAAACTATACCGCCCCAAGGAATCATACATATACATTCCCATAATATCAAAATATACAGACCCACCAAAATAATACATCAAGCCCCCAAAATAAAAAACACCGGACCATCGCAGACTACCAAGTAAAATCGATCCCTCAAAGGAGGAAGGACCGTATCCAGGGTCCTCGGCAGGATCCTCCTCTTCGGAGGAAACCTCCATGGGAACCACGGAACCACGGGCAGGAGCCGAGCGGAGAATCAAAAGAGTCCTCCCAAGGGGTGTAGTAACGATCACCCCACATCTCTCGGATGGGTAAGTAGAACTCCAGTCGCAGGCTGACATAGCAGGTAAAAACAGGCGTCTCATGATGTCTCCAGGCTAGAGAAATCGACACGTCTCCCAGATAGACGCAGCGATCGAAACTCAAGTTGATATGCCAACACTCTGGCCCTCCAAGGAAGGTCAGACGCACATCACCTAGAAATCAGCGCATGCGTGCCGCTATCGCCTCAGTAGATGCTACTCTCGTTCGGGCCAGAAGCCAGGAAAATCAGGATCTTCTGCCTCCTTACCGTCGTCTTCGATCAATACAGTGTACACACAGGCAGCAAATAATAGAAATACAGGAAAGAGGTAAGACATCCTACCATCATTACCAATTATAGCAGTCAGAAACAAAATGGCGCAATGTAACATCCCGAAAAGTGTTTATTTAATTACAAATGATCATTTTATAATATTCTAGATTTTTCCGGAAACGTCGAATATTTTAATATATTTCTCATTTTGCGTGCGAGCTGTGCACCCCCGGGAAGATGTAATGTCTTCCCTGTGGCTGGTAAACTCTAAATTGTAGACTTGTCAATGGGAGATCTTACTAAACCCGAGGCCGGACACAGTTTACAAGGTTTTACGTTTTTCAAAAAATTTTAACAGATAAAATAATAAAACACTGCGAAGAAATTATCTGTCAGATTTGTTAATGCTGACTTCTGCCAACTATGACTATTGTCCAATAAATAATAGCATGTAATAAAAAAAATCCTATCACATTGTTCAAAATTTACCTTGTGTCAAACCCCTTTAGCCTTATTTTCAAAATAAGAATTTAGTTAATTAAAAGCCCCTTTGTAGGAAGCTTCCAAGAAGTTTCCTATTTGACACATTTCCTCTCTCCCCTCCTCACTCTTCTCTACGGCAGAAACAAATTGAGGAGCCCAAATATTTCCTCTCATCTTCCTAATATTTCATTATCCTTCTCTAAACTCCAAATACCCATTTCTCTATTTCCTTTCCTCTTCTTTTTCCTTCTCCACCGTGCACCTACCCTTTGGAAGACCATTTCCATGATTTGCTAAATCAAACCCATTTCCACTCATCTTCCACCACTCCAAATCCTCTTTTGTTGATATCTCCTTGGTTCTTCTTCTTCTTCCTCTTCCATTTTTCTACCATTTTCACCACTTTCTTCAAGCTTCAAAGTTAGGGTTTTTGGGTAAGCTTCAAGACTCTTCTTCTCTTCCCTTCATTTTCTGTTTCAAGGATGTTCTTGTAACCACCTACACTCCATTTTTCAAGCTATTATGCTATCCTAATGAAGTTGAAATTTCTAGGGCTTTGGGTGGCACAAATCCGAAATTTGCAAGGGGATTCTTGGAGGTTTCTCTTGGTTTCTTCACTTGGGTAAGAGGAAGATGGTCCTCCTCAACCAATCTTGGTTAAGGGAATGTCTTGTGTATTGTTGTAGATGAGGGAATCCATGTTGGGTTACTCTCTTTGTCATATTGGGTTATTTCCATGATTTTGTAGTTGTTTGATTTCTGTGATTATATGGATTTGTAATGTGTGCTTTGATGACTTAAACCATGCCTTGGATTGTTGATAAATGATTGTAAAATCTTGAGATTGGATGGGCCACGGTTCTGCAAAAATGAATTCTGCAGAACCCTTGTAAATGCACTAGCGCTCAGGCGCTGTGCATAGAGCGTCTAGGCGCTCATTGCCCAGAGAATTTTCCCTGTAACGCGGCTTGGTTAGCGCTCAGGCGCTTCGTGTCCAGCGCTTAGGCGCTCAGCCAGCGCCCAGGCGCTACAGATATGGCGCCTAGGCGCTACAGATATGGCGCCTAGGCGTCCCTAGCAGAAACAGTAGGATAATTGGGAAATGATACTAAGACTTCCATGGGAAGATATCACAGAAAGAAAATGATAAAATAAAGTAAGGAACTGGATTTGCTAAGGGAATTCCTCTAGAAAGAGAAATTTTATGAGAATAGGCTACGTTAGGAAATTCAATCTATTATGGAAACTTACTTAGTGATGGATACTTGTAAGAATGCATAATGGACTTTGAGAATGTATGACCTCATTCGATTTCAATGTTATGATATTGTGGGACCATATGAATGACTAATGTTGTGTTGATGCTTATCTGAGCCAGTTGTGGCATATTATGGAATAGTATGTGATGTTGACCATACATGTTCATGCATAGAGTATTATGCATTGTGAATGTCTTGTGGATTGTTGTAAGGCCGAGTTGCCTAGGAGATTGAACACACCTTGGTGCGGGTGCGAATAGACTAGTGTAGGTCGTGTGATGACCTTGGAGGCATCGGGGGGTGGGTCCTTCACAATGGGCAGTTGGTAGCTCTTCTGTCCGTGGGGCAAGCCGATGCAAATGCACCGACAATCCGGACCGAGACACTGTCCTATGTCGTGATCGAGCGTGGACTGTCTGTACAATGCCTGTATGTGCACGTAGAAAACTGTTGAGTTTTAGCACCTTGGCCTCGGCAGTAGGAGTTACGTACACGTCTCCCGATCTTTTCTCTGATTTGTTTGAGTCTAGCTTCATGGAGTAGGAAATCTGAATACCGTATGCATGTGCATCATGAGATATTTTACTGTTAGTGACTACTACCCTATGTGAATTTGAACTGTTGTATTATTATTATGAAAAATGCCTGCCTGGAACTGTTTACTTGCTTACAGATGTACTATCTGCCTATTATTGTTGTTATCATTTTTGGGACTGTTATATGGGCGCTATGCGCCGTATTATTCCTGGCTGCCATAATTGGTAATGATGGTAGGATGTCTTATCTCTTTTCTGTGTTTCTATTATTTGTTGCCTGTGCGTATACTGTATCTACCGAAGACGATGGCACGGAAGCTGAAGCTCCCGATTTTCCTAGCTTCTGGCCTGAGCAAGACTAATACCTATTGTGGAGCGTGGAGGCACGCATGCGCGGATTTCTGGGCGACGTGCGTTCGACCTTCCTCGAAGGGCCAGAGTGCTGGCACATCAACCTGAGCTCTGACCGCTGTGTCTATATGGGAGATGTATCGATTTCCCTTGCCTGGAGACATCATGAGGCACCGATCCTCACCTGCCATGTCAGCCTGCGGCTGGAGTTCTACTTACCCATCCGAGAGATATAGGGTGACCGTTACTACACCCCTTGGGAGGACTCTTTTGATTCTACTGCTCGGGCTCCTGCCCGTAGTTCTGTGGTTCCCATGGAGGTTTCCTCTGAAGAGGAGGATCCTGCTGAGGATCCGGACACAGTCCCTCCTCATCTGAGGGACTGATGTTACTGGTAGCTGCTGATGGCTGCCAGTGTTTTATTTTGAGGGCCTGATGTATTACTTTTAGTGGGCTGTATATTTTGATATTTCTGGTGGATGTATATGTAAAATTCATAGGCAGGTATAGTTTTGTTTTTTAGAAATTTCTAGGCTGTATCTAAAATATATTTGGCATCTAAACGTATATGTATATGTATGTTATTCAAATGTGGGTTTCTGTTTATTGTTTTGTTCTTTGCCGTTATTCACATTCTGTATTGTTAAACAAAAAAAAAAAACATACCGCCAATTTTACTCACGTATTAAAGTATTAAGCAAGTTAATTTTTGAACTAAATGAACCGGGTCTTAATTGTTTAAAAATTTATTTTTCGCATTTCCTTTTGATTTGACAATGTGACGTTCCCTCCCAAAAAGGGGCGTTACACGCAACGCGCCCAAATAGCAATTCAGAACATCATTTTCAAATAATAAGCAATAAGTCCAACAGTAGCAAATAAACAATTCCAGGTAGATGTCCATTACAGTAGTGATCAGACAATTCACAGTTACGGAAAATAATGATTTACAATGACAAATTATTTTATGATACACATGCATGCTTTCCCAAAATCTCTACTCCATGGAGCTAGACACAAACAATCGAAGAGAAAGATCAGGGGACATGTCTGTAACTCGGCTGCCGCGGCCAAAGTGCTAAAATCAATAATTCTCACGTGCACATCCAGGCATTGTACAGACATTCCACGCTCGATCACGATATAGGACAGTGTCTCGGTCCGGATCGTCAGTGCGTTTGCATCGGTTTGCCCCACGGGTAGGAGAGCTACTGACTACCCATTGTGAGGGACCCGCACCCCGACGCCCCCAAGGTCATAACATGACCTACACTAGTCTACTCGCACCCGCACTAAGGTGTGTTCAATCTCCTAGGCAACTTGGCCTTATAACAGTCCACAGGACATTCACAATGCATAAGACTCTATGCATGAGCATGTATGATTCACAATTTCATACAATTCCATAATATGCCACAATTGGCCATGATAAGCATCAACACATAAATGGTCACTCACATAGACCCATAATGTCATAATATTGAAATCAATTACGGTAATACTTTTCTAAGGTCCATTATGCATTCTTATTCAAGATTTGCTAATCATACAAGAATCCGACACTAAGTAAGTTTTCATAATCAATTGAATTTTCTAAAGTAATTTATTCTCATACACTTAGAATGATTATTCTAAGATCTCAAATCTCACACTCTCTTGTTCTTACTCTTATAAAATTTTCTCAAGTTTCATGACAAGTTCCTTCCTTAGTCCTTTAAAATTTATGAATCTCCAATTGTATTTAATCCTTCCAAATTTGCTACCTTACTAATTTATTGCCTATGTTCCAATCATTTAATTTTCAAACTTCCAAGATCACCAAAAATTACATAATTAAGTCCCCAATAGCCCTAGAGGCCATGGCCTCCCTAGTGGATTCAATTCCCAATTTTTCCATTCCATTGATTTTATATTACACACTTGATTAATTTAGTCATTCACTTGTTAACATTTGTTCACCAAGAACACATCAATTTTTACCTCAAAACCGTGGCCACCCAAGAGCCCTTCCAAATTCATTTTCTTCCATTTCAAGCCATCCAATCCAATCCAACATATCAATATACACAATACATCAAATCAAGGTCATGAATTCCATAAAATCAACATGTAAGCATTTAATTTAGCAAATCAAAGAATAACCCTCATTAGGGTTTTTCCACAATCAACACAACCAAGGTTCCTAGATACTAATAGAGGTTGAGGAGGAGTGTCTTCCTCTTACCTAAGTGTAGAAATCAAGAGAAACCCTAAGAAATCTCCTTGTAATTTCGAATTGTATCTCCAAGAAACCCTAGAAATTTTGACTTGATTAGAATATCATATGGACATAAAAAATGGAGTGTAGATGGTCATTAGAACATCATTGAAACCGAAAATGAAGAGAAGAGAAGAAGAGTCTTGAAGCTTACACAAAAACCCTAACCTTGAAGCTTGAAGAAAGTGATTAAGATGGTGGACTTTCAAGATGCTCCAAGCAAGAAAGATGTTTAGGAGGTAGAGAGGATTAAGAAAATGTGGTTGGTTGGAAAATTTGTGATGGTTGAGGTGTGGGAGAGGGGCTGGCCGTAGCTCTCATGTAGAGAGAAGGAGGAGAAGAAGAAAATGAAGAAAGAAGAAGAAAGGTAGAGAGAGAAAGGCTTTAGGTTAAATGAATTTTGTGTAATGTATAATTAGTTAAGTGAAACTAATTTTCTTCCCCCCCCCCAAATGTGCTTCAGCCGTAGGTGTAAGGAGAGAGAGGAGGAAGAGTGTTTTGGCTTCCCTTGGAAGCTAAGGGCCATTTGGTCATTATTTGGTCAAAGCTTCTCAAAGAAACTTTGATTATTTTACATTAAATTTGAATTAAAGTGAATTGATTAGACATAAAGTAGATTACATTAGGATAATGTGATAGGATTTTTATTACATGCTATTATCCAAAGGATAATAGTTATAGTTGACAGAAGTCAGTATTTAATTAATCTGACAGATAAATTTCGTGCAGTATTATTTTATTTTATCTGTTAAAATTTCTCGAAAGACGTAGAACCTCGTAAACTATGTCCACCATCGGGTTTAGTAAGATCCCCCATTGACATGTCCATAGTTCCAGGCTCACGGAGAAAACATCGCATTTCTTCAGTTCCATTCAATGCGCACATAAAACGAGAAATATATTAAAATATTCGACATTTCCGGAAAAATCTTAGAAAATTCTCAAAAATTGCAAATATTGTAAAACAACTATTTGTCTAATCATTTACCAATTTTTGAAATATTACAGTCATTTTTCCGACTCTGCTCAATATGCACACAAAACGAGAAATATATTAAAATTTTCGTCATCTCCGAAAAGTTTCGAAAGAATTCATATAAATCACAAATATTAGGAAATGACTATTTGTGGTAAAATAACTAATTTCCGGAGTGTTACACTGACCTCAGCAATTCTCAGCTCAGTGTGCACACAAAACGAGAAATATATTAAAATATTCATCGTTTCTGAAAAATTTTAGGAAAATTCCTAAAAATCAAGAATATTACAAAATGATTATTTATAATTAAATAGATACTTTTCGGGATGTTACAGTATGAGCATGTTCAAGAATGTACTTCCTGAGTTCTTCGTCTTTAGGCACACAGACTCTACCTTGGAATCTCAAAATTCCATTGATCCTTTTTTCTAGTGTTGATACACCGCCCTGCTTTATCAATTCTCTTTCTTCTTGTAGGAACTTCTCCACCTTCTGCTTTTCTCGGATGTCTTCCAGCAAGTCATTCAAAATAGTGACCATTTTCATGCAGATTTTTCCTGGCATTAGCTCCACAAAAGACCATACGTCTCTGAATTGTTCTATTAAATCTTTCTCCCTGATCATCATGGTAGAAACACTGATTGTCTTCCTGCTTAAGGCATCAGCCACAACATTCGCCTTCCTAGGGTGATACTGAAGTTAGAAATCGTAATCTTTCAGGAATTCTAACCATCTTCGTTGTCTCATGTTCAGCTCTTTTTGATCGTACAAGTACTTCAAACTCTTGTGATCACTGAAGACGTTGAACGTTGCTCTATAAAGATAATGTCTCCATATCTTCAAAGAAAATACAATAGCAGCTAACTCCAAGTCATGTGTTGGGTAGTTCTTCTTATTTACTCGCAATTGTCTTGAGGTGTAAGCCACCACTTTTTCACCTTGCATAAGGACACAACCCAATCCTTGGTACAAAGCGTCACAATACACCTCGAATGGTTCATTTGGATCAGGTAGAGCCAACAGTGGTGAAGTAGTTAGTCTCTTCTTCAATTCTTGAAAATTCTCTTCACCAGTATCCATCCATTCAAAAGCTTAATTCTTCCTTGTGAGTTGAGTGAGAGGTCCAACAATCTCAGAAAATCCTTCAATAAATCTCCAGTAATATCCGGCTAATCCAACAAAGCTTCGGATTTCTATCACCGTCTTCGATCTCTCCCATTGAAGAATAACTTCTACCTTCGAAGGATCTACAACAATTCCTTCCCTTGAAATCACATGGCCCAAGAATTTAACTTCGTCCAACCAAAACTCACACTTCGACAACTTGGCATATAGCTCTCTCTCCTTCAAAGTCTGAAGAACTATACTGAGATGCTCGGCATGATCCTCTTGATTTTTCGAATAGGTTGAGATATCGTTGATGAAAACAACGACGAATCTGTCCAAATAAGGACAAAAGATTCTATTCATATAATCCATGAAAATAACAGGTGCATTGATCACCCCAAAAGGCATCACCAAGTACTCGTAGTGCCTATAACGAGTACGAAAAGCCATTTTAGGAATGTCTTCAACTTTCACCCTGATCTGATGGTAGCCCGATCGCAAATCGATCTTAGAAAATACTGTCGCTCCCTTCAACTGATCCATCAGGTCGTCTATTATCGGCAATGGATACTTGTTCTTGATTGTGACTTTGATCAACTGACGATAATCCACGCACAATCTCGAAGTGTCGTCTTTCTTCCTAACTAGCAATATCGGTGCTCCCCAAGGCGATACACTGGGTCTCATGAATTGCTTCTCCAAAAGCTCTTCCAGTCGCTTCTTGAGCTCAGCTAGCTCTGCAGGTGACATTCGGTAAGGTGCAATGGAAATAGGGCCAGCTCCGGGTACAAGATCAATGGCAAATTCGATCTCCTGCTCCGGTGGTAAACCAGGTATATCTTCGAGAAAAACTTCAGGAAACTCTAGAACCACTGAGATTGCATCCATATCTACCTCATTCTCGACCTTCAAAGAAGACAATAACATGTATCCCCGAGCTCCTTCTTTCAAGAAAGCTTTTACTTGGTTGGCTGTCAGAAATCTAGAATTCTCATCCAAAGGAAAAACTATGGTTTTTCTAGAATAGTCTAGTAGGACATGGTTAGAAGATAACCAATTCATTTCTAGGATCACATCTAATTGAGATAGTGGCAAACAGATCAAATCAATAGAAAAGATTCGACCTTCAACAATCAATGGACAATTTAAACAGACTTTGGTGGTAAGAACAAGTTTAGTAGTGGGAGTTGAAACAGTCAAATCAAAAGGTAAAGAAGACACAGGTAAACCAAGTCTTTTCACACAGTCATAGGAAATGAAAGAATGCGTTACACCTGAGTCATACAGTATAGTCAAAAGATTACCTTCTATGAGACCTTCTCCTTGTATAAGATCTTCAGATTCGGAGGCTTCAGCACCACTCAGAGTGTAAACCTGACCTCCAGCCTGTGGTTTAGCAGTTCTAGCAACATTGACGGAAGGTTCCGCCTTAGGTTGATTGCAATCACGAGAAACGTGTCCAAGTTTTCTGCATCTGAAGCAAATGATTCCCTTGATAGTGCAATCCGTTATGTAGTACTCCTTCCCGCACTTCATACATCTCGGCGGAGACGCCGTCCTTTGACCAGATCTGCCTGGACTCCTTCCAGGAATTCCACCTTGTGGCCTCTGTTGTTGATTTCCAGGTGGTCTGGAATAAGGCTTCTTCTGGTGACGATTAGCGTTACTACTTCCTCCTCTTTGGGACTAAAAAGGCCCAAAGTTTCTGTTTCTTGCATCACGTGCCTAGTCCAAGTCTTCCACCCGACGACACGTATCAAGTAATTCTGAAAACTGTGTAATCTTCAAAGTTATGATGGCCTTCTTCACGTCATGTCTGAGACCTTCTTCAAACTTTCGACACTTCCATGCCTCGTTCGGTTGATGTTGAAAATAGGTTGAGAATTTGGACAAACTCTCAAACTTGGCAGCATATTCACTCACAGTCATATTTCCCTACCTCAAACCTAGGAATTCCATCTCCTTAGCATGCCTAGCACTTTCCGGGAAATACTTATTCAAGAACCTCTCCTTGAACAATTCCCAATTAATTGCTCGATTCTCAACCTCCAATACCCTCTGTTCTCCGGTCCACCAATCCTTTGCATCCCCAGTCAGCATGAATGTAGCATAAGTCAATTTCCTATCGTTGGCACAGTTCATGCCCATGAAAATCTTTTCCAGCTCTTTGATCCATAGAGTAGCTTTCTCAAGATCATACTCTCCCTTAAATTGTGGAGGGTTAGTGCAACGAAACTCTGCCAAATTGTAGGCATCAGCAGTAGCCTCCAATTGTTGTGCAGTCCTCGCTTGCTGTTGAGCAATTTGCTGGTTTTGCTGCAGCATTACTTCAGTCATCTTCTGGATTGCTTTGATTGTAGCAGTCATGTCTCCTCTACGAGCCATAATCCTTCTTAAACAAAGCTATACAAAACACAAGGAAAAGTCAAATGTATCCTCACAGAATACCAAACACAAAGAATCACACAACATAAACAAGACAGTCCAAAACCACATGACCCAAAAGAAAACCTAAACCGGGGCTCTGATACTAAGACAGTTGTAATACCCCTATTTCTTAATACCGCGAAGAAGGAACGTCACACCATAATACTAAAAACATGAAATAAATTTTTGTAGAAAATAATAGTTACAGTGATTAATTAAGACACGGTTCATTATTAACATAAGATTAAATATTTGTATTCTTAGATGATAAAATAATCGAGTATTGAAATGTCTGTACATTTTTTTTAATTGATTGAATAACAGTAAAAAGATAACCATAACTACAGATACCATAAAATCGACATAGAATTTAAAATCATACATTCGCATATATATATATATATATATATATATATATATATATATATATATATATATATATATATATATTATATGCATCAGCCTGTTTAGTTACATCCCAAAATATACAAAAAGTAAAGGCTTTACCCACCCAAGATAGTTACAAATTTACATCCATGAACCTAGCAAAACATCAGGCTTCTCCAAAAAGATAACGGTTAGCCATCAGTAGCCACCTATAGTATCAGTCCCTAAGACTGACGAGAAGGGACCGTAGCCGGGTCCTCCTCAGGGCCCTCATCCTCTGATGAAATAGCCATCGGGGCGACCGAATTTCGGGCAGAAGCCCGAGCAGTAGAGAGGAAGGAATCCTCTTGAGGGGTATAGAATATATCAGTTCACATGTCCCTCACGGGTATGTAAAATTCTAAAATAACAAAAGCTAAGAAATCAATGACAGGGGCGTCATAATGACCCTAAGACAAAGACACCGTCAACTCCTCTTGGTAGACACATCGGTCCGTCTCCACTTGTAAGTGCCAGCAATCGGGTCCTCCATGAAATGTCAACTTCACGTACCCCAAAAAGTGGCATGGGTGTGATGGCATCCCTAACAGCTCTAGTCGTAGTGCGGCCAGAAACCCGGAAACTCAGTTGTTTCCTTCTCTTCCTCACGAACGTTTTCTTAGAAGTACACAACCCGACAGAAATACAAAAAATACAAAAAGAGGTGATTTACCCTTATTAAAGTATCATCACACTTAAAAAGACATGCATGAAAGGTCCCAATACTTAGGAACTTTCAAAGATATCAAAACCACATTTTTGAAGATCTTGGAGCTCACGCCATGGCACCACCTGTGCCACGCGGCGGCGCCCTACTCTCGGGTTCCAATACTGGAAATGCATCAGTCTCACATTGCGGCGTGCAACACTTGCGCCGTGACGCTAGTAGCAGAACATGGATTCTGCAGAATCTGGGTACTATTTCATTGGAACAAGTTCTGGATTTTGGCTACTCCAAATTAGTTTCTAGGTGATTTAAAGTCCCTAACAACTTCATTAACACTTAGGAATCATTAATCACCAATAAAAATCTCCAATTTGGATCCAAAGACCAAATCTCCCATCCATAACCTAACTGTTACCAAGTGGCCTCAAAATTCAAGAAGGGGTGAATTGAGTTTAGAAAAACTTTTCGTAAATCTTTCGTAAAACCTTTGATTATCAATTTTTGTTAAAGCTATTAATCGATAGAAATGAATGAATTAATGAATGAATGAATGAATGAGATAGAAAGATATTGCACTCAAATGAACTAGACAAGAGAGATAGTATTCAAGTAAATCAATAAAACAGTGCACAATATAAAGAAGTAGAGTTAGGAAAACAAACACCAAGCTTTATCCTGATATAGCCACCAATTCACTTGTGGCTTACGTCTAGTCCTCAAGCAACTAATCGAGATTTTCACTATATCATCAAGCTTGAAATTAGGTGCTTGACAACCTTTACAAATTTGAAGCACTCAACACACCTTGGGATGCCTCACCTTTGTGCTTGAGCCTCTATATTCAAAGGATACCTCACCCTAACTATTTTGAGGGATACCTCACCCTCTCTTGATAAATTATATAAGATTTAGATGAAAGAAACTCTCTCTAGAGTAGATAATACAAATTGAAGAACTATGGTATTAAGGATTCACACAACTTGAAGCTCAAAATAGGGTATTCAATGAAATGATGAGAAAACTCATATTTAATACTCAAGGATGTTTTTCAGAATGTTTTCTAACCTATAATTAATGCATAAATACTTTCATTTATAGCACATAACATTTAAGAGATGTTAGAAGTAGTTAGAGGCATTAAATGCTCTTAAAAGAGCCGTTAGGAAAATGTTCTGCGTTTGAGCATAACCTGTTATGGCATAACCATAATCGGTTATGACTTACAAAAATTATATCTTGGGCTTTTATATAACTTCATAACCTATTATGAGTTTTTCATAATCGGTTATGGAGCTTATCATAACCTGTTATGAGTTTGTCATAACCTATTATGAGTTTTCTCATAATCAGTTATGGAACATTTCATAACCTATTATGATTTTGGCATAACCGATTATGAAATATTAAGACCAAAGAGGAAACATTCTGTAACAACATATAATCAATTATGAAATAAACATAATCGATTATGGAGCTTTTAGAAAACATAGAACCACTTCTTGAGTTGTCATATAATAGGTTATGAAAACATCATAATCTATTATGATGCTTTAAGAAAACGTAGGAATAACCTTTGACTTAGTGAATAACCTATTATAAAAAATCCATAAACTATTATGGCTTTCTTAGAAACATAGGATTTTCAAAGACTTTCTCAACCAAGGATATTCAAAATCTTTCCAAACATTCTAAGAGCATTTTACTCAATCTTAAACACAATTTTCTCGAGATGAAAACATGATTATGTAAAGCCATTTAAGATGAGTTTAGAAACAAGAAATGAGCTTTTGTGTGAGTCCATTATACCTCTACATATGATGTAAGTCCTATTAGCTAATCTTGAAAAAAACCTTGGGACTTGATCTTTGCACTTCATTGATTTCTTATTTGTTGATCATCAAAACAAAGACCATTGCCATTCACATTCTCCCCTTTTTTGATGATAACAAACAATCATTTGAGAAAAACATTAGTTCAATTAAATTGGTATTCACACATTGTATTAAATAAAACTTACTCCCCCTTTATTTTTCAAGAGGTGAGAAGTTCAGAGTCTGTACAGGTTTCCCTTGATATTTGAATCCTAGAATCATTGAATTTATACCTTTTGTTTACCTTTTCTCAAAGAACTTTCTTCTTTTCCCCCTTTTGTCATGATCAAAAAAGATATTCCATATATTTTGACAAAGACAAAAGAGATAGTGCAAAAGCATTGCTAATTAACATTACGAGGATAATATTAAGTAATAGTATCATCAAAACATAAATGGATTGCCACAAAATATCATCAATATCATAATATTCAAGGCAAGAGCATAAACCAACCGTAAACAAAGTTATATAGCATGTCTCATGATAATAGCATATACATAGAGCAAACATATTGACAAAGTAAAAAAGATTCAACAGTCAAGTCCCATGATCCTCTGGAAAGCGTCGCTCAAGCCTATTTAGACGATCTTCTATGGCACTGAGGCGATCATAGATTATTGTGGTGTTATTCTCTTGATAAGCTTGAAGATTTGTAAGCCTAGTTTCAATTCTTTCATTCTAAGCTTGAATGTCTTGAAGAACAGCGAGAAGGCAATCTTCATTATTTGCAGAGGCATCCTCCATAGGAGCATTAGGACCTTTAGTTACTGCTGTTGCTTCTCGTCCTCTTCCATAAACCCATTCACCATTAATTCTTTTGATTTGCATTCGGTTGAATATGGTTTTCCCAAATTTGTTGTTTCCAACAAGCTTAACCACACCAGTTTCTTGTATAAAATTAGCTTTTCTATCATAATGGTCTAGGATTTTTGCAATAGTTAGAGTATATGGGAGATCCATCATGAGCTTCTCCTTAGCCTTCATCATGTAGTGCATGATGAAAAATGGCCAATTGATGTTCATCCTTTGTTTCATTGCCCACATAAAGAAGACATCTTCCTCTTCAATAGGGCATAATTGTTAGCCCTTGGAGCCAAAATATGAACCAACACAAAATGAAGAAGATGGTCTTGTGGTCTTAAATGTCCAGCAGTGAAATTTTTGGTAGTGAGAACCTAGATGCCAGGTTGAATCATAGACTCAATGGTTGTTCTTTTATCATAATTTTCCCATTGTGTGTGACTTTCCTCTGTGAACTTGTCCCCGGAATATTTCAAATTAAACAGAATGTGCCAATGTTTAGGTGTTACAAGTAACCTATGTCTACTAACTTCAAAAACCAAATTTGGTCCAACAAGGTGCAAATTATAGAAATAAACTTTGGTATCTTCAAGGTAGTAATACTTATTTGGAGCAGAGACAAACGTTTTCAGCCCATAATATTCCAAAATGTCAGCGAGGAAGGTAAACCCTTGTTGGATGAAGAATTCCCAATCCACATTTTTGGGCTGAATAATGTTCATTTCATGAAACTCCAAATGATACTTTCTTTTCTGAGTTGAATTGGAGAAGTACCTACCAAGGTCAAGGTTGATGTTGGAATTTGGGTCATTGTCTTGGAGAGGAGTTTCCTTGGGTACATTGGGGTTCTTTGTGCGTGAGCATTTGGGAACAATGGAAGAGCAGCTGGCCATAGTCAACAATAGAGGTAGGGCACATTTGGAGGAGAGAGAAAGTGTGAGGGGATGTGAAAAATTGGAAGAAAATGGAGGTTTTGATTAGTGGAAAGTGATGGAAAGGGAGGTTTAGTGGTGGATTTTGGTTGGATTTGGAGTGGGAGAGGTGTTTGAGTGAATGAGTATGAGTGGGTGTGAGTGGAAGAAGATGATAATGGTGGAGGATGGCTCATGAATGATGAAGAAGGAGGCATGAATGGACCTTTTATTTTGGAACATAACCGATTATGTTATTCTTGTAGTCAATTATGAGGGGCTTCTTAGGGACCTTGTCTCAGGTATATATGTATAATTGGTTATAAAAAGAGGCATAACCGATTATGTGGGCTTCTAGAGAGCCCCTAGAAAACTAACTGACCTTATAACCGATTATACAAAGTCCATAATCGGTTATATGGGGCTTGGCACAGAGCCACAAATATCCAGAATTATGTCATAACTGTAACACCCTAACTTTTGAAGAAATGACTATTTTGTCCTGATTGTATTGTTTTATATTTTTTTGTATGTTATAAAATTTATTTGACTGTTTCATGATTTTATTTGACTATTTTGTGTGATTTACTCCGAGTCAAGAAAATGATAATTTTCAGACCGGAGAAATCTTATTTTAATTATTCGGAGTTAAGGAATCTTACTAAACCCAATTTCGAGTGATACGAATGTTAATCTTTTAATTTTTAGAATTTAACTGTGCAATAAAATAATTTTATATTATTATAATATTATTTTATTTAACAGTACCTTGTCTCAAAAATAGTAGAAATCTGCTCCAAAACGACCATGGACCCGAAGAAGTCCGTGGGACCCGCGTTTAGTGAATCAGTCAACGTTTCTGGCTAGACTAAATTCTAAGCCAATGAGAACAAGTCAACAATGTAGGCTTGAAAATTCTAAACCAATAGAAATCAAGTCCACAAAAGTGGTTGGACTTGTTAAGATCAAACTAGAAAACTTAACCAAGTTAGCTTAAACTTAATTAAGTTAATATAGGAAGCTTGTTTAGTAACTAAATGAAGTAAACTTAGTTAGCTATCTACTTAGGTTTTAGTTAGATGATATTCTAAAAATATCAAGACTAACCTAGTTAACCTAAGTAACTATATAGTTAGGCAAGTAACTAAACAAACTAACTAAATGCACCTAAATGTAACTAGATTTCATAAATGAACACAAACTTAGTTACCCCCTCCTTGGAGCAATTCGGCTAGAGCTTTCAAGAAGCATCAAGAAGGCTTAGTCATTGGATGACTAGGTTTTTCTAAACCAATTGGAGACAAGCTTGGAGCCAAAGCCTTTGTTCTCCAACCTTGATCACATCTAAGGTGGTTAAGTGGTCTTGGAGGAGTCAACAAAGGAGGCCACCTCCTTTGAAATAGCCTTACGGCCATGCATAGGAAAAGGAGACCATTTTTCTCTTCATTCTCATTTCTTACTATCACTCAAAATCTCACTTTTCTCTCTTCAAGAACACCAAGTCCATAGCTTTTCTTCTTTGAGCCATTCGGCCAACACCACTTCCCACACCTATAATCATCTAAAATTTTCTCTAACCTTATTTCTCAAACCCAAATAACATTCTAAGAACATCTCTAGTTGAAAGTTCTTCCAATATCTTTCATCTTAAGCTTGAAAAATCACTTTGGAGATTTTTCCTACAAGGTGAAACTTCTTGTTTCTTACTTCTAACTTCATTTCTTAGGTTCTAAGCCATGATTGATCCATGGTTTGTATTTTTCTCTTATAGTTATAACTCTTAAAAATTTATTTGAGCATGTTAGGTTTCTTTGGAGGACCACACGAAATCAACTAGGAAGGGTTAGAAGGAGTTGTCTTCCTTAAAGGTAAAAGGGAGATTTGATCTCATCAACCTTGTGTGGTGATGAGAAAATAGATTGTATGTATGTGGAGAATCCATAAGTATTCACTTGTTTGGTTGTTTTAAATGCTTTCCTTATTTGTGTTTGATTTGGTTTGTATATATGTTTATAGCTTTAAAATATATTGCATGTATATATAAATGCATGATTATTAACATAGGATGTGAATAACATGTAAAGATTGTATGAGTATTCCAAAGAACACAAAAGAGGCTTTCGGCTTCTCCAAGAAAAAGAAAACCAAAATGTTCTCAACTATTTTCTAAAAGAAGGATTTAATGACTTTAGGCAAATTAATGAATTCCAAAATGATTTAGAAGATGAAAAATGAATTAAAGATCAAATGCAAAGATTTTGTTGAATTCGGTGAACATGCCCTTTCAATGGGTAATTAATCCAAAATTTGTTTTCTAAGTGTAGACTAGTTGTTTAACCTAAAAAGAATTCATTTGCAATGGATTTTCAAGAATTAAATAAGTAAATGGATTTTTATTAGAAATATGGTATAGAAGAGAAATAAACAAAACTCTTGAAAAATACTTACCTTTAAATTTTAAAGTATGTTAGCAATTTTCAAAGTGTATTTTGTAGTCATAAACTAAACAAAGGAATTTTTAAAGAAAAACATAGAAAATATCACTAAGTAGATTTACTAGACAAGATACTGTCAAAATTGATTAAAAGCGGTCAAGTAATAAATAACGTTTCAAAAATAAAATGTATAACAAAAGGAAAATATTCTACGTAGTTTTAAAGTATTAGAAATAGCTTATGTTTATTTAAAATAATGATTTTTAAGCCTTACGGTTAAGAAAACGATTTAAAAATCTTATGCGATTGAGAAAACGATTTAAAAATACTATGCGATTTTAAAAACGTCAAAATATATTTACGCAATTTAAAAATATTTGTAAAAGTGACGTGATTGTGAAAACACGATAAAATTTCTACGCGATTAATTGGAACAGTGAGTTTTGCTGTCAGGCCAAAGTGGTGGACCCAGACATGTTGAGATATGGTATTGTCAAGTGGAGACGTACTATATATATTGAAATATTGAGATTGATGACATTTTTGTAAATATGATAACATTTTGAGACTAAGGGTATTTTTGTAATTATATTCATGCATTGAGAGTCGTGTTAATTGGTTGATATTGGTGATTGATTGACGAGATGAATTACACTGTGTTGTCAGTGTGATAAGCGCAGTGTGGTTTATTGAGTGGACTTGGAGGCATTAGTGTGCGGAGTATTCCACATGTGGACGGTTGGTCGTTCCTCTGGGCCGTGGTAACTGGCAACACACTAATGATCTCGACGTGCACTATTCTTAATCGAGATCTTATGGAAACTATTTAATACAATGCCTGTAGTGCACAACGTATTTGGACTGTATACTACTACATGATGTGTTGGACTGTGCGCTATAGACACAACGTTAGACAGTGCAATAGTTTGGTTGGGCAGCCTGAGGTACTGATAGTTCTTCCAAGTCATTCTCTTTGAGGTTTGTGTCTAGCTCCATGGAGTAGGAAATGAGTCATATGCATTTGCATTGTAGCATGCATCATAACATTATTATTTGTGATATTGTGTATGGCATGTCGAATTGTGTTATTGTTTATGATACTGTAGTATGTATTATTATGTTAAATTGAGTTATTGTTTCATGATACTGTATTATGCGTTATTGTATCAAACTATGATATCTGTTGTATTGTCATTTTCTTTATTGCCATGCTGGTAATGATGTAGGTCGTCTCACCTCTTTATTTGTATGTGTTTCTGTATTATTGTTATATTTTGTAAAGAGTTTGAGGAGGAGGAAGAGGAACAGCCTCTTGAGATTCAGTATCCCGAGGACTATCAGCCGAGTGAGTAGTGCGAGGACGGCTAGCCGTTGGACCACCCATATCATTTAGATTGATCTTGTGGTCATGGCGTTGCCTGGATTTCTTGGTTTCGTGAGACTTGAGTTTCACGGAGGTTCGAAGGCCTGGCGACTGCGCGAGGATCGAGAATCGGTGATCTACTTGGGATGTCTGACTGTGTCCCTGCGTGGAGAGTTTGATGCGGAGCCTGTTTTTACTACTACTTTATATTTACATTTAGAGATGCCTTTAGAGCTGAGACGTTACTGGGGAGGACTTTTTCGTACACCTAGTGAGATCAGTGTAGTGTCAATAGCATGGACTCTTGTCCGTAGAGCTGTGAGACATCCTAGATTTCTATCACCCGAGGTTTCTTCTGAAAGCGATCCTTCGGAGGGTAAGAAATCTTTGATGTGCACTTAGGCATGTCTATGGTTTGTATTATATTAACTCTTTACTGCTTTATTAAATATTTATAGCTGTAAACTATTTGTACAACTTAAAACAAAATCATATGTACATTATGGTGTGAGATAATATTTTGTTTTATGTTCCGTGTAAAAAAAATTTATTGATATATTGTGTAAAATGGAAAAAAATTAAAATTTACAACTCATATTAAGTATGTACTAAACGTTTTATAACTTAGATAAGGTTTTATTTATTTTTATTTTATTTCATAAAAAATGTGACATCCCCACAAGGGTGTTACAATAACCGATTATAAGCTTGGCATAATCAATTATTTTAGCTTGACAGAGAGCATTTCCAATGTGCCAGACATTTCCACAGCCCTCATAATAGGTTATAACCTTTCCATAACAGGTTATATCCATCATTTAACTCTTTATTTCTCAAACAAAACCAAAAAAGGTCTTCAAGAATTCATCCTTTAAGACCATCAATACTTTACATTCACCATCAACACCAGAAAATTCTTCAAGAATTCATCCTTTAATATACCAACAACTTATGCTATTCTTAAGGAACTACTTGAGTTGGCTTCATTTCCATCACCTCTAAACATCTTAAATATAGCTCAAAAACTGTTTATACTTCTTTGAAGAAGCTTGAATCCAATTTCTTCAGTAAGGACTAGAGATTGGACAATTGAGGGACTTGAGTATGGATCAAGTACCTACAAAACAAACTTGGGGGAAACTCTGACGCTCAAGTCAGTATTGAATTCATAAATAATTTAAAGCAAGAGTATTATGTAATGAATCAGATTATGCAGCAAAGAGACAGATTTTGCAGCAGAGTTATTTTTTAAATTTAAATGCATGATTGATCCAATATACCAAGTTCACTTCTTATATAAAAGAATGCTTCTTTGTTCAATAGTTTAGTGAAGATATCAACTAGTTGTTTAGTTGTTTCCACAAACTCAAGCATGCAATCACCTTTTTGAACATAGTCTCTAATAAAGTGATGCCTTATTTCAATGTGTTTTGTTCTTGAGTGCAAAATGAGATTTTTAGACAAATTGATTACGCTACTGTTGTCATACCTTATGGGAATGTGATCAAGCTCAAGACCATAGTCTTGAAGTTGTTGTTTCATCTAAAGGATTTGAGTACAACAACTCCTAGCTACTACATATTCAGCTTCAACTTCAGCTGTTGACAATGCCACACTATTTTGTTTCTTGCTATGTCAAGAAACTAGTGAGCTTCCAAGCAAGTGGCATGTCCCACTAGTGCTCTTCTTATCCATTTTGCATCTAGCAAAATCAGAATCAGAATAACCAATTAGGTTATAAGAGGCACCCTTAGGGTTCCACAATCCCATTTGTGAAGTGCCTATAAGATATTTCATGATTCTTTTAATAGCAAATAGGAGTGATTCTTTAGGATTAGCTTAATATCTAACACACATGCATACATTAAACATAATATTAGGCCTACTAGTAGTAAGGTAAAAGAGTGAGCCAATTATGCCTATATATTTCGTAATTTCTACCGATTTACCTCCTTCATCCTTGTCCAAGTAACAAGAAGTGCCTATTGGTGTGGCAATTTTCTTGGCACCTTCCATTCTAAACTTCTTGAGCAACTCCTTGCAATATTTGGATTGATTTATAAAAGTCGCATCCCTTATTTGCTTGATTTGGAGACCAAGGAAGAAGTTGAGCTCACCCATCATGGACATCTCAAATTCACTTTGCATAATATTTGCAAATTCCTTACAAATAGAGTCATTATTAGCACAAAAAATAATATCATCAATATATATTTAGACAAGAAGAATGTTATGCTTTTTATGCTTGATGAAGAGAGTAGTGCCAATCTTTCCTCTAGAAAAGTCATTTTCCAAGAGGAACTTGCTCAACCTTTCATACCAAGCTCTAGGAGCTTGTTTTAAGCCCTACAAGGCCTTTTTCAATTTAAAAACATGGTTGGACAATTCAAAGTTTTCAAAACCAGGAGGTTGTTCCACATACACCTCTTCTTGTATAAAATCATTTAAAAATGCACTTTTGACATCCATTTGAAAAAGCTTAAAATCCATGATGCATGCATATGCAAGTAGCATTCCAATGGTTTCTAATTTAGCTACGGGAGCATATGTTTCTTTATAATCTATGTCACTTTCTTGATTATTGTAACACCCTTTGATTTAATAACCACAACATAATCGTCATTATGCCACAGTCACTAAATCTAGACATGCTACAACTCAATAGCAAGTTTTCAAATTTAATCATTGTGCATATATAGAAAATACGAGCCTCGATATGAGATATATTTATATTTACTTGCATCCAAAATACAACATCAGTTTAAAATAAGGTTATATTTCCACAATCCATGCATAAAAGTAACACACAACAATATTAAACATAAGTTTACATAGAGTAACTACCATATAAAAGTTCGACCTCTCCCAAAGTCAAACACCTAAAGAGAAAGGTCTTGCACTTGATCCCCCTCTGGATTTCCAACAGATGAACTTCCCCCTTGAGGCATGTCATGATGCATAGGAACCTGAATAGGTGACACAACCGAAACCTCTCTAGGAAAGAGGTGGTGATCATCTCACAACTCTCCAATGAGTATAGGGAATCCACATGCATAAAAGTATGAAAAATGCTCATAGCAGCTTTAGGATAATTACCACTCCAAATTAGAGTCACATCCCCTATGTATGTAAAGCGCTCCGCATCACGGTCAGAATGCTTGGCTTCTAAGCCTCCATGAAACTGTATCCATATACAACTGAAGAAAGAGGTGAGACAGTCTTTATCCACATAAGCGAATTCAACTCGTTTTCTTCACAGTCTTTATCCAAACATAAGCATAACATAGAGTAATACAACAAAGAGGTGAGACACCCAACATTCAATACCAATACGACAGTAAGAAAACAGAACGGCGTATGATGCCCCCCCCCCCCCCCCCACACACACACACACACACACACACACACACACATATATATATATATATATATATATATATCGTAGTAATAATAAAAATAAGCAATAAAAAGGAAACAACAATAATATCTCAGGCAGTAAGCAGTTTATCAGTCAGATAATTATTACAACATTAAAAGAGATAATTTATTAGTTATGGACACTCATGCCAGAAGAAAATATGAGACAGATAATGCATAATGCATAAGGTACCAAAATCCTACTCCATAGAGCTAGATATAAACATTCGGAGAGAATGATCAGAGAGTCATGTCAGTATCTCGTTAGCCTATAAATAAAGTGCTTATCAGAAAAATAATATTTTGCGCAACATGACTTATACATGGCACTCTCAACAAGATCGCGATATAGGATAGTGTCTCGGTCTGGATCGTCGGTGTGTTTGCATCGGTCTATCCCATGGCCCCAGTGGAGCTACCACTGTCTATTGTGAGACACCCACACCCCGACGCCCCCAAGGCCAACAATATGACCTACACTTAGTCTACTCGCACTCGTACTAAGGTGTGATTCAATCTCCTAGGCATACACAACCTTAACAATAGAGTCCAACGGACTTTTACAAATGCATGATAACTCAATGCATGTCATATATATTCATCAATAATATACTTCTCATTAAACATACCACAAATTGGTCAAATTAAACATCAACAAGTCTTTAGTCTCACACATAGACCCACAATGACATATAATCAATTCTCAATAATAACATACATTTATAAGGTTCAACACAAACCATAATTTCATTTTATGAATCCATAATCCCTAATTACTTAAGTCTTGATCAATTACACAAGTCTAGGTCAAATAGACCCTTGAGGCCGTGGCCTTTCAAAAACAAGATCCAACCATTTTTCTTTCATCACATTATTGATTTCATAACACTAAATTGCTTAAATCACAAGGTTGCACAAAAGCACACTTGGACCCCAAAAACTCCTTAGAGGCCGTAAGCTTCCCAAGAGTGTGAAAACCCAATTTTTCCATCACATGCATTAAATCCTTTAACACTTAATCACCTAAGTTTCAATTCATACAAAAATCAAATTCAAACCCCCAAAATTTGTCTAAGGCCGTGACCTCCTCTAAATGGGTAGGAAACCCTACATTTTTTCATACACCAAAATCAAGCAATCCAACATCATCAAGACATTCAAAATAACTAACTTTTTCATATGAATCAAATATACACAAAAGCATGAAAAACAAACATACAAAGTGAGCAATCCATTATGGATTCCTCCATCAACAACACACAAAGATTCCCTCACTACCAATAAAGGTTGAAGTGAGTAAATCTCCCTCTTACCTATGGAAGACAACACAAGAAAGCAAGCTTCTTAGTTCTCTCCTTGAAATTTCGTCCAAATCTCCAAGAAACCCTAAAATGAGCAAACTTTCATAATCACAAACCAAAGCTTGAAAAAAGGAGTTCTTGGTCACAAAGGTGGCCAAGGAACACGAAAAATAGAAGGGAAAATAGAAAAGTCATGAACTTTACCTTGAAGCTTCAAAGCTTAGAGCTTTAATGGTGGATGATGGAAATGGAGGATTTAGGAGGTGACCACCAAAGAAAAGAATCTTAGGATAATGGAAGGAAGCTAGAAATGTCATTGATTGAAATTTTTGTGATAGTGGAGGTGGAGAATGGTGTGGTGCCGTGGAGGGAAAGGAAGAGAAGAAAAGAGAATAGCTTGAAGAAGAATGAGAGAAGAGAGAAAAAAGAAGAAAGAGAAATTGTCTTGAAATATTGAAATTAGAAATGAAGGTGATAAAATGAGAAACAATTTAGCTCCCCTAAAATGGTGCATTGCCATGGAAACAAGAGAGAGAGAGAGGAGGGAAGAAAGAGAAATGCCCTCAAGACCCTTCTAAAAGGGGTTAAGCTGATAAAGAAGAAGCAACAAGACTAGATAATTATTAGTTTTTGTTGTAGGAACAACTCTTGTATAATTTACTTTGACTTGTAGATTGTTGTATATATAACGTTATGCCTTAGTGGCTTTTGGATGTATATATGAATGACCTACTGTTATCGTGACTCTTAATAAGAAAATGCTTAATTATATGGAATTAAGAGTTTAGTAATAATAGTAATGACATGTTAATGCTATATATATCTTTGTATAAGTAGTTATATCGATATATTTGTATTAGGATGTTATAACAATAGTGCCTATGATGATTGTTAAGTTTTAGATTCTACTTGTTCTAATCATGTTTGTTCAAGGAAGGAATGGTTTGACACGTATAATGCAGGTGGTGATGAAGTAGTGAGATTGACTAATGATAATTGCTTGAATGTTACTGGAAAAGGTACTATAAAGATTTAGATTCATAATGGTTTTGTGAAAACACTTGGTGATGTGAGACATGCACCTACACTTAGAAGGAGTTTGATTTCTTTGGGTAGACTTAATGCATTAGAATATAGATATTCTGCAAGAGGTAGAGTTATGCAAGTTTGTAGAGGCTCTTTGGTAATAATGAAAGGGAAAAAGATTGATAGTAATTTGTACAAATTGATAGGAGATACTTTGATAAGAAAGGGCCATGTTTAGGAAATTTCTAGGAAGTTTCCTTAGGAAGCTTTTTGATTAAATTAAACATTCTTTTGGAATAAAGGAGATTGGATGTGACATGAAGTAGATTTCCTTTAGATAAGGTGATAAGATTTCTACTACAAGCTATTATCCAATGGACAATTATTACAGATAGCAAAGTCAGTATTAGTTGTCCAACGGATAATAAAATGTACAATAATTTTTATTTATCTGATAAAATTCTCGAAAAACATAAACCTAGTAAACCATATCTAGTGTCGGGTTGAGTAAGATCCCCTAATACCGCTTTCACAGTTCAAAGTTATCAAGGAAAATATTTTATTTCCCCGGCACCGCTCAGTGCGCACGTAAAATGAGAAATAATATTAAAATATTTCACATTATCTGAAAAATTTATAAAAATCACAAATATTATAAAATGACTATTTATCATGAAACTAAAAATTTCTGGGGTGTTACAATTATAATCTTTAGCTATAAGCCTAACTTTGTTTCTTATTATTAAGTCTGTTTCATCAAGTTTGTTCCTAAAGACCTATTTGGTGCCAATAATGGGATGATCATTGGGCATTAGAACTAACTCCCAAACTTAATTCCTCTTAAATTGGTTTAGTTCATCTTGTATGGTCAAGATTCAATGTTCATCATTACTGGCCTTATTTATGTCTTTAGGTTCAACTTAAGAGATAAAAGCCATATAGTTACATGCATCTCTAAGAGAGTTATGACTGATTACCCCTTTTGATACATCACCTATCACTTTGTCAAGAGGATGATATCTTGAAGTCCTCCATTCCTTGGGAAGGTCCATGATTTGAGAATTCTCTTGCCTTGGGGGATCATATGAACTTTCTTTTTACCTTTTGACATCCTTCTCCTTATTCTCTAGGTGAGTCCTTGATAAGATTTCTGCAACATCATCAACCAAATCCTTTCTCGGACTATTTGGGTTAGTTTCATCAAATACAACATGTATGGACTCTTCCATGATCATAGTTCATTTATTATAAACTCTAAAGGCCTTACTATGTATAGAATAACCAAGAAATATTCCCTCATCAGATTTTACATCAAACTTTCCCAAGTTATCCTTTCCATTATTCAAAACAAAGCATTTACATCCAAAGACATGAAAATATGAAACATTTGGCTTCCTTCCCTTGTACAATTCATATGGGATTTTCTTTAAAATTGGTCTTATTAGAGCCCTATTCATAATATAGTAAGCGGTGTTAACTGCATCCACCTAAACGTACTTAGGAAGGTTGGCCTCATTGAGCATAGTTCTTGTCATTTCTTCTAAAGATTGATTTTTCCTTTCTACAACGCCATTTTGTTGTGGTGTTATAGGGGCAGAAAAATTATACTCAATGCCATGTTCATCACAAAAGGTTTCAAATTTATGATTTTCAAACTTACTACCATGATCACTTCTTATGGATGCAATGCCAAAATCTTTTTCATTTTGGATAACTTTGACAAGCTTCTTGAATGATTAAAAAACATTATTTTTGTGAGATAAAAATAGTGTCCATGTAAACTTAGAAAAATCATCCACAATCACTAATTTATAGTAATTCCCACCAAAGCTCATAGTTCTAGAGGGACCAAAAAGATTTATGTGCAAAAGTTATAAATGTCTAGATGTTAAAACTACATTTTTAGCTTTAAAAGAGACCTTTACTTGTTTTCCCTTTTGATATGCATCACAAAGTTTATCTTTTTCAAATTTGAGCTTTGAAAGTCCAATTACTAGTTTTTTAGAAACCAATTTGTTTAAGTGATCCATATGAATGTGAATAATTCTTCTATGTCATAACCATGAATCATTTTCTTTACTCAAAAAATATTTAGCATCATTTGAGGAAATGTCATCAAGGCTAATCATATATATATTATTGACCCTATAACTAACAAACTTAACATGTTTATCATCTTTTCCTTCAATTATGTAATAATTAGAATCAAATATCACTCTATTTCCTTTATCACACAATTGACTAATGCTAAGCAATTTATGTTTGAGTCCTTCAACAAACAAAACATTATCAATGGATGAGGAATGGATCTTACGAACTTAACCAACTCCAAGGATCTTCCCTTTGTTATTGTCACCATATGTCATATGACCACTCTTCTTGAGAACAAGGAAGGAAAACTTGGAGCCATCACTGGTCATGTGCTTGAAATAACCACTATCAAGATACCAATTTGAACTCTTAGTCTTCAAGCACACTTACAACACATATTCAAATTTTAACCTTTGGTACCCAAATTTTCTTGGGTCCTTATGTGTTAGTGTTAGGCAAAGTGCCTCTAGGGACCCAAGTCATTTTAGTTTCAACATTTGTGTTGATTTTTTTCCTCACATTACATGTTGATGCACTATGCCCCTTCTTTTCACAATGAAAGCATTTAATAAAGGGGCTACTTGAAGTACTTGAGGAAACAAAGAGATTCTTGAGAAACTTTTGTTGGTTGTTGGGATTATACCCTAAACCGACTTTTTGAAAGACACATCTTTGTTTCCCTAGCAAAACATTCAAGTTGTCTCTTCTAAAGGTGAAATTTGCAAGCGTATTTTTCAAATCCTCAATTTCATTTTCAAATGCTTTATATGATGAACAAGATGATGGTGAGGGTGCATTATCATGTGAAGAACAAATCATGCATGATGAGTTAGCATCAATAACTCCAAGAGTCTCATTTTCAACTTTGAGTTCTTCAATTTCCTTGTTTAAAATAGAAACTTTGTTTGAAAATAAATAGATAATTTTGTTGGAAGTTAAAATCATTTTAGTGAGTCTCATGGATTCATCATGTAACTCTTGAAATACATCTTGCAATTCACTATATGAAGGAGAAGGTGCAAGATTAGATGAGGTTACCTCAGTTTCACTTTCTTCTTCTTCTTCTTCTCTATTTGCCATGAGGCAAAGATGAGCTTCCTCATCCTCCGAATCATCGGTGAAATTCATATTGTTGTCTTCCCAAACAATGTATGCTCTCTTTCCTTTTCTTTCCTTGAAAGGTTTCTTTTCAAATTTCTCCATCTTCTTTTGATAAACTGGTCATTCCATCTTCATGTGCCCTAGTTTACCACATTCATAGCAAGTTGGGCTAGATGAAGTTCTTTCTTCCCTTTGATATGACTTCTTAGGAGGAAAAGAAGGTCTTCTTTGACTTCCTTTCTTCTTGAGAAATCTTCCAAACCTCTTTACAAGGAGGTTAAAATTCTCTTCATTCATCTCAATATTGTTAAAATTGTTTCCATCATCTTCATCTTCATTTTTAATTAAAGAGGAAATGGCATTGAGAGTAATTCCTTTTTTCTTCTTAACTCGCTCCTCATTTTGACTTAATTTATTTAGCTCCAACTCATACTCTTGAAACTTTCCAAAGAGGGTGGCTTAAGTCATTGTGGCTAGATTCCTTGACTCTGATATAGCCGTCACTTTGGGCTGTCAATTCCTACTCAAGCATATCAAACTTTGTTAATAAGATCTTCATTGGCAAAAGTTTTTTCCAATGAAGCAAGATGATTAACTGTATGAGTGAATCTCTTTTGCATTTCTTAAATACTTTCTCCTTAGTTCATTCTAAACAATTCATATTCATGAGTGAATATGTTTATTCTAGATCTTTTTACCTTACTTGTGCCTTTATGGGTTACTTGCAATGTATCTCACATTTCTTGGGCAGTCTTACAATTTGACACCTTAAATAATTCATTATATCCCAAAGAAGTGGTGATGATGTTCTTGGCTCTTAAATTATATTGGATATTTTTCTTGTCTTCATCGGTCTATTTATTTCTTAGTGTATTGGTTCTTACACCATCAACTATATGTGTGGGAACAAAAGGACCATTTTCAACAGCATCCTACACGTCAATATCAATAGCTTCAATAAAAATCTTCACCCTTTCTTTCCAATAGGCATAACTATCCCCATTGAAAAAAAAAAGTTTGTTTATAGAAGAACCTTCGTTTGAAAAATCATTTGAAGCCATCTATTCTCTTGAAGCTACTAAGCTCTTTATACAAGAGTCTAACTCTGATACCACTTGTTACCAAGTGACCTCAAAACTCAAGAGGGGGTGAATTGAGTTTATAAAACTTTTCGCAAATCTTTCGTAAAACCTTTGATCACCAATTTTTGTTGAAGTTATTAATCAATAGAAATGAATGAATGGATGATATAGAAATATATTGCACTCAAATGAACTAAACAAAGGAGATAGTATTCAAGTAAATCAATAAAACAGTGCACAATATAAAGAAGTTGAGTTAGGAAATCAAACACCAAGTTTTATCCTTGTTCAACCACCAATCCACTTGTGGCTTACATCCAGTCCTCAAGCAACTACTCGAGATTTCCCCTATATCTTCAAGCTTGAAATCAGGTGCTTGACAACCTTTGTAAATTTGAAGCACTCAACACACCTTGGGATACCCCACCCTTGTGCTTGAGCCTCTATATTTCAAGGATACCTCACCATAACTATTTTGAGGGATACCTCACCCTCTTTTGATAGATTATGCAAGATTGAGATGAAAGAAACTCTTTCTAGAGTAGATAATACAAATTGAAGAACTATGGTATTAAGGATTCACACAACTTGAAGCTCAAAATAGGGTATTCAATGAAATGATGAGAAAACTCGTATTTAATGCTTAAGGATGTTTTTCAGAATGTTTTCCAACCCATAATCAAAGCATAAACACTTTCATTTATAACCCATAACATTTAAGAGACGTTAGAAGTAGTTAGGGCATTAAATGCTCTCAAAAGAGCCGTTAGGAAAGTGTTTTGCGTTTGAGCATAACTTGTTATGGCATAACCATAATCGGTTATGACTTGCAAAAATGATATCCTGAGCTTTTATCTAACTTCATAACCTATTATGAGTTTTTCACAATTGGTTATGGAGCTTATCATAACCTGTTATGAGTTTGTCATAACCTATTATGAGTTTTCTTATAATCAGTTATGGAACATTTCATAACCTATTATGATTTTGGCATAATCGATTATAGAACATTAAAACCAAAGAGGAAACGTTCTGTAACAACATATAATCAATTATGAAATAAGCATAATCGATTATGGAGCTTTTAGAAAACATAGAACCACTTCCTGACTTGTCATATAACAGGTTATGAAAACATCATAATCTATTATGAGGCTTTAAGAAAATGTAGCAATAGCCTTTGACTTAGTGAATAACCTATTATAAAAAATTCATAACCTATTATGGCTTTCTTAGAAACATAGGATTTTCAAAGATTTTCTCAACCAAGGATATCCAAAATCTTTCCAAACATTCTAAGAGCATTTTACTCAATCTTAAACACAATTTTCTCGAGATGAAAACATGATTATGCAAATCCATTTAAGATGAGTTTAGAAACAAGAAATGAGCTTTTGTGTGAGTCTATTATACCTGTACATATGATTTAAGTCCTATTAGCTAATCTTGAAAAAAACCTTGGGTCTTGATCTTTGCACTTCATTGCTTTCTTGTTTATTGATCATCAAAACCAAGACCATTGTCATTCATACTAACTTTCTCACTATTAGGATTCAAGGTCCAAATGACAAGTTTTATGTTTCTAACTCAAACTCAATCCATGAACAAGTCATAAACAACAAAGGAAACTCAGTCAAGTAAGAAAAACACATCTGGAAACCAATTTAACCTATTAAGCACTACATGTGCAACAATGGTGAAAATTGAAGAAAAGAAGCTAAAGAACACAAAAACTCATACCTCAAGATCTTGAAGATGAAGATATGCTATAGAGATTCTAGTTTTTCTCTTAGCTTGCCTTGATTCTTCCTTGGTGGTTGCTCCTCCTCTTTGGTCTTCTTTCATTCCTCTTTCTCTTCTTCTTTCTCCTCCTTCTTTCTTTTCTCTTTTCTTTCTTCTCTTTTGTTTTCCCCTTCTCTCTGCTGTGAGATACTTATAAATGGAAGTCAAATTTGGCTTCTCTTTGATAAGTACTAAAACCTCGATCTATTAAGAATACTCAGATTTCACCAAATCCAGTTCTCTAACCTCAAACAGAGTTAAAATAAATCCTATGATTCATTGAAAATTTGTTTTCACCAATTTCACATTTTTTCATATCTGCTGGCAATCAATCCGGTATTAAAACACACAACCAATATGCTTAAAAATACCAAATTAACTCCAATTAATCTCAAATTTTAACTGTAGCACAGTTCACACATTTGTAATCTAAAAATAAACTCTCCACATTTATTTCCACTAACTGAGCAGTTTAAGCCATGTTTGAAGATAATAACAACTATATTTCACACATAATGTTACGGCAAGGTGATTAAACGTGTTCAGAAAGTCACAAAACTACTCAAATATATTAAGTATTAGTTACCTCCATACCATATATAAACCTAACATATTTTTCCAAGGTGTTACAACGATCTTATTCCTAAGGTTTAGGAGCTATTCTTCCTACCATTTGCCCATCTTGTGTTGCAAAACATATTCCGAGTCGAGATCGTTTGAAAATGTGCAAGGGTTTATTTTTAGTGTTAACTCATTTTTTTCTAAACAACATTGAATTGACTAGTTCACCAAAACCTATATAGGTCACCCATTTGACATAAAAACTAGTCAAGTCATCAACTTTTCATTGGTTCAGTCGCATTTCGATCTAACTCGCGACTTGGATTGGTTAGGAGCTAGTTCACCAGTCCAAACTACTAGTCTAAGCCGACTTTAATAATCAATGTTAACAACTTTCATGAGACCCATAACTGTAACACCTCGAAAATTGCTAGTTTCATAATAAATAATTATTTTATAATATTTATAACTTTTGTGAATTTTTGTGGATTTTTCCGAAAATGTTGAATATTTTAATATATTCCTCATTTTACATGTGCGCTGAGCGGAGTCGGGAAAATGAAATATTTTCCCGAGGCTGGTAAAGCTTGAATTGTGAAAACATCAATGAGGGATCTTACTAAACTCGAGGCTAAGCACAGTTTACGAGGTTTATGTTTTTTGAGATTTTTATATGATAAATATTGATTTTTGTTAACTATAACATTTGTCCATTGGATAATAGCTTGTACTAAAATGTTTGTCATCTTTTCAAAAGTGTCAATTTTATGTCACATCATGTTGACTTTTGTAAAAATTTAACAAAGCTTCTCAAGGAAGTTTTCCCTAAGCTTCTAGAAACAATTTTCCCTCCTCTCTTTCTCCCTTTGCTCCATGGTAATGGCCCATTTTAGAGCCAAAAATTGGCTTTTCATTTATCACATTTTTTCATTTCTAATTTCAAAAGGCAATCACTTTCTCTTTCCATTTTCTCTCCTCTAATTTTTCCTTCAAGCCTTTCTCTTCTTCCTCTCTTCTCCTCTTTACGACACCAACACCATTGGAGGCCATCTCCACTAGTTTGCTAAACTACTTCCATTTCTTGTTTCCTCTCATCATCCTAAGACTTTTCTCCTTGGTGATCATCCTCTAGTTTTTCCTTTTTCACCTTCCACCATTGAAGCCCAAACTTGAAGCTCCAAGGTAAAATTCTTGACTTTCTTCTTTTTTCTTCTCTTTTTCATTTTTCTTGGTCACCTACGTGACCAAGGACTCCTCTTTTTATGGTTTAAGTGAAGATTGAAAAAGTTTGCTCACATTAGGGTTTTCTTGAAAGTGTAGGACGAAAATTTCAACAAGGGATCAAGAAGCCTGCTTTCTTGTGTTGTCTTCCATAGGTAAGAGGGAGATAATCCTCTTCAACCTATCTTGGTGGTGAGGAAACGTTTTTGGTGTTGTTGATGAGGAATCCATGTGAGAATGCTCTCTTTGTTGTGTTGTTTTTCATGATTTTGTGTTTATTTTGACTTGTATGAGTTATTGATTGTCATTGTATGTCTTGATGGCTATGGATTGTATATTGGATTACTTGGATCGATGTATGGAAATTTTAGGGCTTTTTGCCCCTATGGATTCACAGCCAAGAAGCCAAAATTTTAGGTGATCAAAATGTAATTTTGGTAGAACTTGGAACTTATGTAATCAAGTGTTAAGTAATTAACAATATGATGAAAAAATTGGTTAGACTCTTGTTCTTGGGAGGTCATGGCCTCAAGGGCTATATTGGCTAAAAATTTATGCATCAAGCTAAGGCTTAGGTGATTAGGTAATTTAAGAATTTATTATGGATTCATAAGATGGAAAGAAATTTATTTGATGACCTAGGGTGATTCTTTGGACTTAAGAAAAGAACAAGATAGTGTGTGAGATTTGGAGAACCTTAGAATAATTTTCTAAGTGAGTATAATTAAACTTAAAGTAAAGAACTTAGCTAATCAAGAGAAATAAAGATTGAATGTGAATTCCTCTAGGGAAAGATTTCATAAGAAATTTTAAATTAAAGTGAAACTTCATAATAAACCTTAAAAAGTATATTGTCATACTTGAGAATTTGATAATATGTTATTGTGGGTCCATGAGTGGGATCAAAATTCTGTTGATGTTTAACTAGGCCAAATTGTGGCATGTTATGAGAAAGTATATCATTTGTTGAATATACATGAATATGCATTGAATTATCATGCATTGTTGAAGTAAGGCTGTATGCCTAGGAGTTGAATCACACCTTAGTGCGGATGCGAATAGACTAGTGTAAGTCGTATTGTTGACCTCGGGGGCGTCGGGGTGCGGGTGTCTCACAAATGGACAGTTGGTAGCTCTTCTGGGCTGTGAGATAGACCGATGCAAATACACTGACGATATGGACCGAGACACTGTCCTATATCGCGATCTTGTGAAAAATGTCGTGTATAAAGCCTTGTTGCACAAACTATTGATTTTCTGGAAAGCACTTGATTTTAGGCTGACGAGATACTGACATGTTTCCTTGATCATTCTCTCCGATGTTTATGTCTAGCTCCATAGAGTAGGATTTTTGGTACTGAATGTAGGATTTTGGTACCATGTGCACGTGCATAATGAGTCAACATATTATTTGGCATTTATTTATATGATGATTGGAACTGTTATTTTATTAATGTTATAACTGCCTGGATTTGTTAATTTGCTTACTATGTGAATCTTGATGCTGATTATTATTCCTGTTATGCTGTGTGAGCATCTTGTGCCGTTCTGTTTTTTTACTGCCATAATTAGTACTGAATGTAGGATGTCTCACTTTTTTTTTTCTGTATTTCTACTTTCCTGTTTATTTATATGCTTCTCTGAAGACGTCAGTGAAGAAGGGGAAGTACACGAATTCCCTGATTTTTTGCCTGACTTTGATTAGTGCTCTGTTCGGAGATGGCATCACGTTCGCGTGGATTTTTGGGGTATGTGAGATTGACTTTTCATAGATATTCGGACAACTGGCACATCAACTTGAGTACAGATCGTTGCATCTACCACAGACACGTGACTGTGTCTCTGACATGGGGTCGTCATGATCCGTATGTCTTTAATTTTAATGCACACTTGTATTTAGAGTTTTACTTGCCCATATGTGATATGTGGGGTGAGCGTTACTACACCCCACAAGAGGATTCATTCTTATCCTCTACATGAGCCCGGCTCGTAACTCGGTTGCTCTGATGAGGATTTTCTCCGACAAGGAAGACCCTGAGGAGGATCCAACCACGGTTCCTTCTCATTAGTTTTAGGAGTTGATGCTGTTGATAGCCACTGATGGCTATTTGTAAATCTTTTGGAGGCCTAATGTTTTGTCTTTTTTGTGGACTATATATGTGTAATCATTTTGGAGCATGTAAAACTTTTGCTTTTTTTGTATGTCTGATGATGTATCTAAACAAGTATGATATAAGTATATATATATATACGTATGATGTATGAATGTATAGTTTACTTCTCATGTTAATTTTTGTTGTGATTACGTTTTATCATTTTCTTACAAAAAAAAAAAGAATTCACCAAATTATTTATACGATTACAACTAAACATACTTATCTATATTATAATGAATCGGGTCTTAGTTTATGTTTTGTTTTCTATTTCAAAATTTTGGTGTGACATTTCCTCCTCTGTTCTATGTCATTCATAATAGTTTTCTTAGAAAGTTATAATGAATAACCCCTTATAATTTTAATTTGGCAACTAACCTGTTTTACTTTTTAACAAGTGCTAAATCAAGCTCCTTCAATTTTAATTTTATCCACTAATAATTATATGAATTATTTGAAACCGTAAGACATAATTTCCTATATGTCGAAATTTTAAGTACGTTAGTTTCTAAAATTGAAATCACAAAGTTATTTGTCACATATTTAAAGTTCAAGTGAATTAATTATCAAAATTAGAATCGGATTTAATTAATTAAAATTAAAATCAAATAAAATTATTTACGAAAATAATCGAAGTCAAAATGGATGATTTGGAAGGCTACTTGCAAGAGCCAACTTTAATATATAAAAAACATTATAGATATATACAATAAATACATGAGCTTTCTGATGTTTCTATAAATTGTAAAACTATAAAGTTATAACATATGTTTACTATTCATTATTGAATTTTATATTGATTTGTGTATTAACTCTTTAAAATCATTTTTTATTCATCTTCAAAAATTATATATTTATTTTCCCAAAAGCCTTAATTCAAGTGGTACAAAAGCTTTTAGAAATTGTTTGAATCCAAAATCGAATCACAATCAAACTGTTACCGTCCATGTGTTCTCGATGAATTTCTTGCCTTAAGTTACACAAAAAATATGTATAGGAATTAGAGAGATTCTTGTATATGGTGCACTAAGCCAATAAAGTATTTGTTACCATATATATCACTTGTATATAGTTAAAGTTTGACTTTCATGAATATCATTGTAATTGTAACAACAAGGCAATTGATGTGAGGGATTCACACAAAATTTACATGGTAACACAATATGTTATGATCCGCTAGCCTGTTCTTTTATTTTTTTGGCTGCCTCCCATCCAAGTAGTCAATGCCCTAACCTAACTTCTTCTCCTCTGTCACCCAACTCCCACCAAAACAACACCCACCTAATCCTTTCCCTAGCTGGTGCTACAATTAACAATCATCATCATTGGCCACTACAAACTCATTGTGTCTTCCTCCATTGACACCACCTCCTCCACACCATCTTCATACATTTCTTCTGCAACCTTGAACCCCCTTTCCATCCATATCACAGATTATGTCATGAACAACTCACCTCCACCAATTATATCACCTGGTCGCATTTCATCAAATTGGTGATTTCTCTTGTATGATTGTCATACTTCCCTCTCTGCTTGGACCATTTTACAAAACAATTACGTTGATCAATATTTGGCCCCTGATCTTGATCTTAAATTGAAGTTGCAAAATTTCAAGAAAGGAGCTTGTGTTAGGAACTTGTTAATGCCCTTACTGTCGTCTCTCAAATTCTTTATGTTCGTGAAAATATTTATGTTATTGCTTAAAGACTCCCATATACCTATGATTATTTGGTTACTCTTGCCTCCAATCAACATCCTCCTCCATCCTTCAATGTGCTATGGAACCTACTTATGACTCATAAGGCTTGTCTTGATCATATTAGTTTCATTTCTAGTGACCTCTCTACTTTGGTTCAATCAAATGCCCTTGTTTCCACTCAACAATCTTTATTCGCTCCACCTACATCATAACTAGCCTTCTTTCACACCTCTTCTTCTTCGCCAAATTCTTCTCGAGGTTGTGGTTGATGCAACTCTTGTGGTGGTTGTGATCAGGTTCAAGCAATGAACGTTCTTCCTTTTCTCGCCCCCCTTTTGTGCTTACTGCTCTGTTTCACATACCGTATGTCCCTCAACATGTCCTAACTCTTTCTTTCCCAGTGTCATTTCTCCAGGTCTTTTGGGTGCTAGTCCCTTTAGTATACGCCTCTTGTGAAGTGTCAAATTTGTGAATGATCCTATAACTTTGCCAAAACATGTTGGTATCGCCACTTTGCTCCCCCACCCTCTCTTGATACCTTATATCATTTTGTAAGTTTATCCATGCATGATTCTTTTTTACCGTAATTGGCATCTTTATATTGGGACCGCTACTTATATAATTCATGACTTATGTACTTTCTTTATGCTTACTTCTTACCATGGTTATGATTTTATCATTGTTGGCAATGGCACCTCTATTCCTATTTCAGATACTGGCACTCGCATCATTGCTAAACCTTACACCTCTTTTAATGTTCCACACATTCTTTATGTTTCTCTTCTTAAGAAAAATTTAAAACTTTTGTTCGACAGTTCACTTGTGACAAATTGTTTTGTTTAATTTCATCCTTAGGGTTCTATTATGAAGAATTTGCACACTGTGAGGATTCTTTGTCAATGTTGTAGTGATAATATGCTTTATCCATTTTTTCCTACTTCCGTGTCTCATCATTTGTAAGGCTTTTCTGCTACTCATACCCCTCCAGACATCTGGCATGCTAGTCTTAGTCACCCTAGTGCTTCTACTCATCATTAACTCTATTCCTCTAGCACATTTCGGCTTAGTCGTGTAAGCTCCAATGCCTTTTCAAACTAATATTTCTTATTTTAGTTTTGATGCTAAAAAACTATGTTGAAAGTCTTGAATTATTTCTCTAACATCGTCGAGTGAATTAATGCATTTCTATGAATATTTTCTGTGAATTATTGAAGTGTAGGAGTCAAGATTTTACATGATAAGGGTCTCTGGACATTTGGAACAACATGAGAAAGTTCCTCAAGAACCTAAGAAAGTTTGTCCAAGTGCAAGTCCTGAGAAAGTTCACATCAAGAAGAATGAAGAATGAAGATCTCTCCCAAAATGTTTTTAAAGAATGAAGCATGTTAGAAGAGAACTTTAACCATCTACAATGTCAAGCTAAAGTCATCAAGTGGGAATGTCTCAAGAACTAAGAAGATTGAAGTCCTAAGAAAGTTAGCTGAGAAAGTTGGAAGTGAGAAAGTTTCCCATGACTATTCTCATTTACTAACACATTATACTTGCAAGATGAATTACCTAAAAGGACAACTCCGATAGCTAGATGCAAGAACAAGTACAACAAACCATTGCAGGCATCCAACGTCTATATTTTGAAGCCTATATAAACATCTAGTTTGAAGATTTGAATGTTAGAAGCTTGAAAGCAAATAGAACAGTGAACAGCTCCGAACCTTCTCATTTTTACCTACTTGATCCAATCTTAGTTTAATCTGTAGTAGGTGTCGTTCTAACTCTAAGATATTATGTACATACACTTTAAGAGTGTTTTCGAGAGCAACCCATTGTTTAAAGACACTTATTCTACCATATTGATTCTTGAGGGTTCAAGTTTTAACTAGTGGGTTGTACTAGCCACATTATGGGAATCAATTTAGGTTGAAGAGGATGGATGCCAAACAATACGTGTATTTTAGCCTGGAGAGTCTAGGTGTTCAAATAATACTCTGATATAGTGGAAGTCTTGGTGAACAACTGAGGAATAGACGTAGTCAACGTGGTGTGGGGAGAACCAATATAAAATATTTGTGTTAAGTTCTCTCTACCCTTACATTTTAATTTTTAAACTTCATCAAGTTGATTTCGAACTTAACCAATTATGCTTACATGATAAAAGTCGAGTTTTAGTTGAAACCCAACTTAACCAACTTAAGGTTTTGGAACTCAAGCTTCCGTAAACCAACCTCTAATAAAATCAACCTTTAATAATAAAATCAACCTTTAAGGCGTTATTGATTGTTAATAAGTTTCAAAACAAATTTTTATAAGTGTTCTTGATCATTTCTTTGGTTTATATAAACCTTGGTTTAATCTGACAAAGTTTAGGAAGTTGAACTTTCTCAACTATAGCCTGGGTTGTGTTTGAATTTTCTCACTTCCAAGTTTGATAGACTCGAGAAAGTTAAGGAAGGTATTTGTGATTGCAAGATTTATAAAGAAAAAAAAAAAGGACACAATTTAACCCCTTTCAAGTGTCTTTGCCAACTTCAAGTCATCCTCTTAGTTCTAAGTTTTATTGTAGTTCCTGTTTAATTTCTGTTTATGGATAAACCTTTTGTCAACAATTGTACTTTTTTAACCAAAGTTCTAGGTTTTATTCATAGTGATGTTTGGACTGGTCTAGTTTTTTCAATATTTGGCTTTAACTATTATATTATTTTTGTAACATCCTCCTTAACATATTAATCTTAGTAATTGACATAAAAGCTCATTAATAATTGTGCTAATTATTTGTTAACTTTTGTTAAGTTTTTGAGCTTGTTTAGGTATGATACTATAACAAAGAAAAATTTATTTCTAGATCACAAATAATTAAAATAAGTTGTGGTAAATTTTAGAGAATTAACTGAGCTAGTTTGACATTTTTTTATAGCCCATGATAAGTTTTTAAAGATCAAATTAAATAGAAAAGTAATTCAAAAAATTATGAGATTTTGTGGAGATGTCAAGTAAAGGATGGAGATTATTTTAGAAATTAGTACAGGTTAAGGCAGATACCTGTAAGCCTATTAACTTAATTTCTTAGGTTTAATTTAACTTAAGGAAGAGTAATAAAGCTTGAGTGATAATTAACAATATATAGAAAATTATGGAATGACGAGAATAGGGACTAAAAGAAGTTCTGAAATTTTCTATGACATTTATGGAACACTACAACAATTTTACCCTTTGGCAAGGGCTGAAAAGCGTTGCCATTGGTTAAAAACCGTTGCCTAAAGTCTATGGCAACGCTTTTCAGCCCTTGCCAAGTCGTTGCCTCTTCTGCCGTGGCCTATTACAATAGGCAACGCTTTTTAAACTTTTGGCAACACTTTAAGAAAAACGTTGCCTATTCTTACCTTCTTGCAACGCTTTTGAAATGTTGTCTATGGATATCTCTGGCAACGCTTTTGACATGTTGCATATATGTACTGCTTTAGGCAACGCTTTCTTACCGTTGCTTTTAAGTATGCTATGAGACAACGTCTAAAAACCGTTGCCTATAGGTCATGGTTTTGGCAACGTTTAGAAAGCGTTGCCTATAAGTACTGTTTTAGGCAACATTTAGAAAGCGTTGCCTATAGGTTAAAGGTTTTGGCAACGTTTTTTAAATGTTGCCTATAGTTGTACTTTTAGGCAACATTTTATTGCCGTTGCTTTTATGTTTGCCATAAGACAACTTGTGAAAAACGTTGCCTATAGGTCTACTTTAGGCAATTTTGTTATTGGCCATTTTTTTTTTGAAAATTTACCTATGTATTATTTTTAGACAACACTTTTTACTTGCATATTAAAGAATCACGTATAAAAAACTAATAATGCATTAAAAAACTAATTCTTCTCAAATAAAATATACTAAATTATGTAAGTGTATTTACTGTATATAAACACCAAAACTTAGAAAAAAAGTCATTTACTACTATTGTACAAAAGTAATGTGATTGTTCTTGATCACATAATACAAATAAAAGAACAAAAAACTAAAGTTGAATATCCTTGGCAAATCTCCATAATTGTATCCACATGTTTTGCTTTATCTGGTATATTCTCACTGCAAAAGAAAAACAATAAATATATGTAAATACATATTCTAAAACACATAAGTATTCCTCCTTGATACATATTGAAGTCAGCAACAAAATAAAATATTAAAGTGGTTAGTTACATATACTATAACTATTAATTAACTAAGAAATTCAACTTATGAATCAATAATGCTTAGTTAATGGTTGGTACAAATTGAAGGATGACACAGCATGGGAAATAATGTGAAATAAAGAATACACACAAATCAGGAAGAAATTGATAGCAAAAATCAATAATAATAAAGAGTACAGTTTATACATGGCTTCTCCCAATCCTAAACAGTCAACACATACATGAGATGCACAATAACATTCCCAAGTCTGCAGCTACATAAGAACCAACTAGAAATAAAATGATAAGCTCAAGTCATGCCCATACTAAATGCAAGAGCAAAAACGTTCATCTAAATAAATGACCCCACAACATCATCAGTCCATATTCCAAACATATTTAACATCAACACTGGTCACAACATCCTTAGTTAAAGCTAGAATATCTGGTGAGAAATAAAATTACCAATTAATTCTAATCTCAAAAAGATTTTTGACAGTGTCCAAATCCCACTTGGATAATAAAGAGAAAGAACCCCAGAACAAAAAATTAATTTTTTTTTTCTCATTTCATCAAATAAGTTCCATGGAATCAGACAAAGCATAGAGAAGGCAATACATGCAACAAATTTCAACATATGTATCATGATCCATGAACCATAGCGTTTTCAGATTTTGGCTCCCTCTTTGTTGACATATTTGTATATAACCTTATGGACAATTAGATGATATATACTTCTTTTTCATTATTTTCATCTTTTTTTTTCCAATTTGCACTTCTTTTGTTGGGTAACTAGACTACATATATGTGTGTATCTGTATCTGTGTGTGTGTGTGTGTTTCTCTAATCAATTCTTCTATTGTGTTACTAAATCATAAAAATAGAATCTAAGCTTTCAAGAACCAAGTAGCAAGGAATTGGGATCATCTTCAAAATGCAACAAATTAGCGGCATTTGAGCCTGTAGACAACCATGAGCAACATAGGATTCCTCCCATTCGCTGTGAGTTACACACTCTATTTCTTTCCTTTGTATATTTAACTTTTGGCATCATGATGAATCTAAGTTTGAATGAACAACCAGGTACTTAGCATACCCAGAAATCATACTTGGGATTTCAAACTTAATCTTCAAAAATAGAAAATTGTACTTGATTACAAACTCATCAAATTTTCCCAAAACTAAAACATGCATAATTAATCATTCATCAAGGTTTGTATACATGCAAACAGCAGCCTCAGATTTAGGCTTCCCAAGGCTATAAACAAGCATTCTATGAAAGCGTACCTCTACTTGGTTAAACTTTCAAAACATGTGTTATTACCTAAAAAGACCTAGAACAGTCCCAACAAAATTTATCAATGGTCCATGAAAGATTAGAATCTATCCAAACAAACAAAAATTAGTAACACAGTCCCAACAATCCAAAAAGAAAGCAGTCTTAAACATTACACAAAAAACTAAGACAATCCAAGAGATCAGATTAATTCTCCCATTATTCATTCACAGATATTGCATCCTTTTCATTAGTTAAATTAATATGCAAAGATCAAGAATAAAATCAGAACAATAACCCATCCATTCATATCAAATTGAACTTGAAACAAAATTCAAATCACCATTCTAAATCAACATGTGTTATTACCTTTTCTTGGCTTGGAATATGCATCGATGTAGAAGAGTGTGGAAGACCATTTTTATCCATGTTAGGTGCACTATTCGCATCAGCTGGAGATGAGCGCATTAAGGGTGCCAAGTCTTCTAAGTTAACACCAGGGCTAGCTCTTTGAAGCAAAGTCTTCACAAGATTTTCTAATCCCTCTACTTGTTTCTTCATGTTATTCATCTGATTGTCAGTGTCCTGCTTCTGATTTTCCATCTCAGTTTTCAAGGTTAACATTTCTTCAGAGTGCTTGCGCTTTACAGCGTCAATCTCAGCATCCATTTTTAAACTAGTTTTAGTGACACCTCTTCCATACCCTCGAACTCTCCCTGGCCTTTCCTTGCCGAACACAGCTTCAAAGGCTTCATCAGCATTCTCTCCAGAGTTTTCAATCCGATCTTGAACTTCATCCTGCAAAAAGATGGAGCACTCATCAAAACATAATGTTAAACATCAATAAAAGATTTACAATTGTTATAATTTTACATTATATAACTTACAATTGCACTCTTGGTTTCTAAATCCAATTCCTTTCCTTTTGTTCCCATGCGAGTTGTAATGAATAAATCAACTTGAGTGACATCTTCAGCATTGTCATTTGCCAAACGCTTCAACAAATTTAAAAAAGTAAGTAAAATATTTATCAATGAGTAAAATTCACAAATTCTCAAGCACAATACCAAACGATTCCGAACTCTTGCAAAATTCACAGGTCCCATTCGATGGTTCCACCTTTGACGCTTTCTATTTTCAGAATTCATTTTGCTGATTGTCTATATTCCATAAAACAAAAAAAGAAGTATAATGTTATGAAAAATACATCTTATAAGTAACATGAAATTGAAATATGACCTTATAATTTAGATTTTACTTGAATTGCAGGAAGACTCCAAAAGGCAATCAACTTTTTAAAAATTGAAATTGGTACATCTCTTGGACGATTCTTTAACATATCTTCGGTGTTGTCATAAGGCTTAAAATGCTTTTTCTTGATTTTACACTTGTGCCTCTTCCAAGCTTCCTTTACTCCTGAAAGTACCCAATCTTCTCCTTCTTTTGGAATGATGAATTTTGACTAAGGAAAGTATCACAATGATGTTAGTATCATTAATATACTAATATTGCATTTAAAATGATAGAAATTAATCCTACACATACCCGAACATATTTCATAATATTATCTGTGTAGATTTTTGGAATGGCCTTAAAATTGGTGTAGTTCAAGGGGCAGAATTTTGAATTTCTAGCAATTGTGCCCAAGAACAAGCTTAAATTAGAAACACTTTTATCAGTGGGTCCAATTGCTACTCTTTTCTCAAAAATGATTTCTTCTCGTTCTTCCTCCGATCTAGCATGGATATCTTTGCATTCGTCTTGCCTCGAGTTTTTTTCTTCTTCTCCTGTCCCTAATTTTACATAAGTAGAGGCATAAGTTTTATAAGTCAATGCATACAAAGTATTTGAGAAATATTTGTGAAAACTAAGTAGTTGGAAAAATAGTAGTTGAAGACAATGATGTTACCTTCTGCATTATTGTCCATTTCCTCAACTTCCTCTCTGTCAACATCTTGGTCAATGAAGTTATCATCTACCTGATGATTTTGACCTACTTCTCCAACTTCTTGAACTACTCTTTCATGTTCAGCTTCTTGTTCTTCATCATGTAGCAATTGATTTTCTTCTTCATACACACCATTTTCTTCAAGGAAGTCATCAAGAGACATTGCTGGGCAAACTGCATTCATCCTCTTAACATTAGGACCGTGATCATTTTGGTTCAACCCTTGGTTCACACTTGTGGTGATTGATTGTCTCTTTTTTTCATTTGGAACTTGTTTTCCACTTGTTTCTTTCAATAGAGGTAAACTTGGTGTCATGAGACAACCACCTTCGACTTCCATTAGAGTGGCTCGTGTTTGAGTCACATTTGTAAATAAAGGTTGTCTTATTGCCATTTCACTAGAGCCTCCAACTTGTGTAGTCATTTTAGTACTCTTAGGCTGCCTCTTTTCCCTTTGAGTGACTTGTGTTTGAGTCACATTTGTAAGCAAAGGCTGCCTCATTGCCATTTGACTAGCTCCTCCAACTTGTGAATTCATTTTAGTGCTCTTAGGCTGCCTCTCTTCCTTTTGAGTGACTTGTGAAGGAGTTGCATTCATAGGAAAGAGCTTTCTTTTTAAAGAATTACTATTTTCTTCACTTTGGGTTGTACCTGTAGTATTCAACTGTCTACCATCTACTTTATTCTTTCCAAGCTTGTGAACCTCTTCTTGCTTGATTTTAAATATTTTAGACAATTCAACACTTGACCTTGCACTAAAATTGAGATCCAAATTGGCTCTCTTATTGGGACCTTCACATCCCTTGTTTAAAGTTGGCACCCTTTTTTTGTTGTTTTCTCCCTTGTTCATTTTGTTTCAAAGTGAAGGTTTTAATCTACAAAATTGGCAAATTGAAATTCATTAGGTTAGAACATGCCATTTCCCAACTTAATACTACAAGCAAAAGCTTGGAAAATGAAGAACAAGCAAAAAACATGGAAAATGAAAAATAATAGATTATATGGATTGAATAAATTGCACCAAAATAAGACATCCACAGCTCTGGAACTCATTTCATAAGTTTATGTTTCTTTACTTATAAGAATAAAAGAAAGGGAAAGCAATACTCTCACAAATAATAATGCTAATGCTCTGCAAGCAAATTTAAACATCGGGAACCTTATACAAATTTGAAAGGCCAAAGCTTATAAATTGTACTTAATATTTAATTTACTCTAGAGATGCAAGCATAAATTGTACTTAATATTTAATTTACTCTAGAGCACAAAATTCATATAATTCATAACCTTACCTCACTCTAAATGTAAAACCTCATATAAGCACAAAATTGCAAATTATGAGAAGTAGCTGCAACTGGTTTCATTTGGTGCATCTGCTAGAGTTGTAGGTTGATGATGTAATGAACTAGTAATAAAGCTATTAAATATCCAATTGGATAATCAGTAACACTGGAGGATCAATTGAGTCATATCATGCATTGTAGTAGTTGGATAATCAGTAACTCTGATGCAGGATCACTATAATTTCTCACTTAATGATAGTTTGCATAGTCTTAAGGCAAAGATTCCTATTTGTTGTCAATGGTGAAGTGAAGACTGTTACAACTCAATCCAAAGTTCAAAAGTAACTTAATGGTTAAAGTATAAGAGCATGCAGTTAAATCAATACAATGGAAAAGAAAATTCCCTTAGTTTTTTAAAATATCTTAATGGTTTTTTTTCGGAGAATAACGACTATAAGGTCAAACTACCAATCAAAGAGGGATTTTAATCAATGTAAATAGTAAATGTGTGGCCATATTCAAATTCATTTCAGTCAATTAAGTGAACTCACGTTGAAAAATAGTAAAACATGTTTGAGCTGTATAAACAAATTTAAAAATAATTTAATCGTAAGAATAAACACAAACTTTTTATTTCCCTTTCTTATTTTGCTTTTGTTATGCGCTATCGTCTACGGATAACGGTCTTATTATTTGTCTAATTAAAATATATTTAATTTATTTAATTTATTTGTAAAATTATTTTATATGTCATATAATATAAATTGACAATTTTTTCACATTAACATATAATATAAATATAATATACATATTCTAATATACATAAAATATTTTTCATGAAATATTGAGATTGATCAAATAAATAACTCATTACATCTTAAATAAGAGTTTGTCTAATATAGACTTTAAAATATATCATTTATTAATCGGCTAACAATAATAAATTATTAATTTATTAATTAAAAAATCAATAGTTAAGATTGATTATTTAAATTTTTATAAATTTTAATTAATAATATTTATATTCATTTACAAATTTAATTATATCATTTTTTTTATTTATAAATAATTATATATAAAAAAAATTTATAAATTTCAACTGTTAATATTTACATATATCTAAATTTATATATGAATACCGTTAAATAAAAAAAATGATAATAAGTCTATAATAGCAATGGTTTTTTTTCGGAGAATAACGACTATAAAGTAACTTAATGGTTGATAAGATCTCAATGACAAATCATTAGTTCCAACCATATCATACCTTGCTCTTTTTATTGTAGCTAGAAAGGGTAAAAAGTAATAACCAAAACATTGCATGCATTCTGCCTTCTATATCCATTTGCTACCTCTAAATATGGATGCTGCTCCCTAACTGAGTGTATATTTAAATGTTTACGAAGACATTAAAATCAACTAACCATGATTGTATAAAAAACTACAGCACCTCACAATTGATAACATTTCAATATCCTATATACAACCCTATATACTTGCATCAATGTCTTACATAATATCCTCAAAATCAGAATCTTTTTCTTGTTCAATTTCATCGGACAACGGTTCAGCCATGTCAATAATGGTTTCTGGAACATCTCTTCTCACAAGTTCAATGTCACCATCATCATTAGGCATAACAAGACTTACGAGAATGGTTAGATGACTCATTACCATAAAATTCTTGACCATCAGAAATTGGTTCATCACTTATGCTAAACAAGTCTCTTGGAACTGTCTTCATGACATAATGTTTGCTTTCATCAATGGGGTCTTGGATATAGAAGCATTGGTGTGCTTGAGATGCAAGAATAAAAGGTTCATCACGATAACATCTCTTATTAAAGTGAACATAAGTAAGTCCAAACAGATCTTCTTGAGCTTCAAACCAATCACATGTAAACATCACAACTTTAAAATGGCCATAATAATCTAATTCGATCATGTCATTTATTCTTCCATAATAAGTTACATTTGCTGTGATTGGGTGCTTATCCTTAGAGCTAGCAAAGCTTGTAGTTAATGCCATCAATGTTACACAGTTGTTTTGAGTCTTCCGTCTCGCATCACGCCGCCTTGTATGAAATCGATATCCATTAATAAGATACCCATTAAATCTTTTCGCAACAAAATTAGGCCTCTAGACAAAGCTTTAATGAAGTATGGAGTATCCTCTTTCATGGCACGTGTTTCAAACCATTCAATGAAGTCTTGGCTTTGAATTTTTGCTTTCTTCCACTTTGTCCTTCTAGCTTGATTTTTAACAACATTCTCATGCTCTCTAAGGTGGAAAAAATTAAAGGCATTAATATAATTATAATCTTAATCTATTTATGAAAAAGAAAGATAATGAGCACGTCATCGTACCTAAGGTATTCTTGTACTTCATCACAATTGATCAATATGTATCCATGTGCTTGGGTTAGTGACTTGTGATCTACAGAAATTAGAACACCTTTCTTTTTCCCTCCTATAGGACGTCCTTTGCTAGGAAATACATCAAATGAGTCAGCCTTACTATTGCATTCATCATTGTTTCGGCTCGATTTATTCAACATAGTTTGCACACCTTCATGCAAATATCTTGAGCAAAATGTTAAGCATTCTTCAGCCAAATATGCCTCTGCAATTGAGCCTTCTGGACGACTTCTATTGCGAACATAAGACTTCAACTTACACATATATCTTTCCGGAGGGTACATCCACCGAAATTGAACAGGGCCACCTAATCTCACTTCATTTGCTAGATGAATAGGCAAATGAACCATGATATCAAAAAAACATGGAGGAAAAATTCTCTCCAATTGACAAAGTGTTTCTGCAATCTCTGCTTCCAAGCGATCTAATTCTTCTAGTGTAACAACTTTCTGACATAAACATCGAAAGAAAGAACAAAGACGGATCAAAGGGACGGCAACATGATTAGGCAGTAAGCTTTTTATTGGTATTTGCAACAGGTAATGCAACATGAAATGAGCATCATGGGTCTTATAGCCTGATATTTTTCTTTCACCAACTTGAACACACCGAGAGATATTTGAGGCACTACCATCGGGCAATTTTGTTGACTTCAAGACACCACAAAATAAAGATTTTTCTGTTGTTGTCATAGAAAAACAAGCTTTTGCAAACTTAGTGATTTTTCCATCTTTTGTCTCCTTTGGTTGAAGGTTCTTTCTTATGCCCATTTCTTTTAGGTCAAAACGAGCTTTTGCATGATCCTTTGTCTTCCCAGAGATATCTAATAGAGTTCCAATAATATTATCACATATGTTTTTCTCTATGTGCATCACATCAAGGTTATGGCGCATAGTGTTATGCTTCCAATATGGCAACTCAAAGAAAATTGACCTCTTTTTCCACGGGCCATCATTCTTTTTTTTATGCTTCTTTCCAAACACATTATCAAAGTCTTCTAATTCAGCTAAGATTTTTGTCCCACTTAATGTTGGTGGTGGAGATCTAAATTCTGTATCTCCATTAAAAGACCTTTTATTAGATCTCCATGGATGACTCATGGGCAGAAAAATTCGATGATCCATATAGCACATCTTTCGACTATGTTTCAAATAGGTAGAACAAGTACCATAATTACAACAAGGACAAGCCAACTTTCCTTTAGTGCTCCAACCAGACAGCATAGCATAAGGTGGAAATCACTAATAGTCCATAAAAGAGCTGCTCGCATTTGAAAAGTCTGGTTAGCTGAAGCATCATACGTCTCTACTCCCAAATCCCATAACAACTTTAACTCCTCAATCAATGGCTCTAGATAAATATCAATGTCATTTCCAGGTGAATGTCTTCCAGGGATTAGTAAGGATAACATGCAATATTCTGGCTTCATGCACAACCACGGAGGTAAATTATATGCCATCAACACCACAGGCCATGTACTATGAGATATACTCATGGTCCGATATGGATTGAATCCATCGCTAGCCAACCCAAGCCTTACGTTACGAGAATCCTTTGCAAAATCAGGATGATCACTATCAAAGTCCTTCCATGCTTGACCATCAGCAGGATGTCTCAACTTTCCATCCTTTGAACGCTCATCTTCATGCCACCTAAGCGTATTTGCTGTCTTTGAAGACATAAACATCCTTTGGAGTCTGGGAATCAAAGGAAAGTGTCTCAAGATCTTAGCATTTACATTAGGTCTCTTGGAAGATTCAGCCTCACAATCGACACTAGGATATTGAATATATCGTGAAGCTCCACATATATGGCAAAACTCTTTATCAGCATAACAACCCCTATATAGCATGCAATCATTGGGACATGCAGGGATTTTCTCGTAGTCAAGACCCAAGTCCTTTATCATGGCCTTGGTTTTGTTGAAAGATAGAGGAATATTCAAATTAGGTATAGCTTCTTTCAACAACTCAAGGAGAGATGTGAAAGATGCATTACTCCATCCATGAAGACACTTCAACAAATAAAGCCGAATGGTGAATGACAATGTAGAGAAGCTTTCACAACCTGGGTACAGTTCTTGATTTGCCTCCTCAACCAATTTATAAAACTTCTTTGCATCTTCATTAGCACCTTCATGAAGCACATCCTCTTGCACTACATCTCTAAACCTATCGTTCAATAAGTTATCAATGTCATCATGTGGGTCTTCAACATCCATATCAGCATCAACATTTGTTGCGCTTAGCCCCTCTCCGTGGTTGATCCATTTTCGGTAGCCCACAACAAATCCCTTGCATATTAAATGTTCGTACACAACATCTCTTGTTCTCCAATAAGAATTTGCACATTTTGCACAAGGGCATAATATCTCCTCTCCATCAGGTTCTCCAATAGTAAATGCAAAATCTAAGAAAAACTGGACACCATCAACGTACTCTTTGCTAAACCTCGGTAAATCCATCCACTCCTTGAACTCATCTTTTAATTCACTGATAACAAAGTTATTTTTGGTATTAATGTTCAAATGTTAACACGAATATTCATAGTACTAGATTAGTCTAAACAATGATATCATATAAACCAGTTCAGGTAAATTATGCGGGATAAAAAGTAATACTTAAATAAGAGAATTTTATGTCTAACTAGGTAAAAGAGTTAGAATCAGTCAGCCTTTTGAGCTCAGACTCTTGGTGCTAATTGAGTACCTTTACCAATGCCTAAAAAAACAAAAAAGAGAAATTATGGAATAGGGTGAAATTTTGGCAAATTGGGAATGATTTGTAATTTTAAAAATCATGCCATTTTTACCACATCTAGCCTTATATTGTAGCTTTCAAAAGAAAAAAAATAGCAAGCAAAAAGGATTAAACAAGATGGTCCAAATCACCTAAGGCAATGAAAGCCTTCAAATACGCCACGTATTGGCCAAGCAGAACACATTCAAGCTTCTAACTTATTAATAACAAAGGAACACAGATCCATCATACAACTTTATTTTACAACCAAAAAACCGAGAGATAAATAAAGCTACATATATAGTTGGTGAAATAAGGCATGTTTTAATGAAAGAAGTATTAGCAGACGTATACATATTTGCATAAGGTCAATCACCATAATTTTGGTAGCTTTTCCATCCAAAGCATGCAAACACTCACTTGAAATACCAATCAATAACCCCACCACATCTACCAATAGAAACAAATAAACAAATGGAAAAAGTACTAAACAAATACACCGATAACATATTCAAATATTAACTGCCATACAAAAAATAAGGGCATTAAAATTATAAAGGCATCAATCACAAAAATAAAATTAAGCAGTTAAAATCTAATTGGATAACTCGTAATGTATAAATTGCAAACCAACTAAGAAGTCTCTTTCACTATCAATCTTCAAGACATCATCAAAAGAAACTAGAGAAAGTCTATGCATAGATATAGTTTCAGAAATAATAGCAATTGCACCAGAGTTTTAGAAAGAGCTTCGGGGACCGTTTACTGTGTCGCTTAAGGTACAAGAGCATGAGAAAAAGAAAGGAAAAATTCGGGGAAGAAAATTTTCGGCTTACGAAATTTGCTGGATAGAGGTGTGTCTTCTTAACTTTCTTATCTTTCAATTTTTCTCTGTTTGTTTGAATGTAAGCATTTAAATAGGTACTTAATATAAAGTGAAACTTGAACATGTGATTTACTTTGTATTTGATATGTTTTGTGCTACAACTCTATGAGGTTTCTTACGGTCATTAAGAATGCACCACCTGATCTTCACTCTCATCCCACCAACAAGCCTAGTAAATAATAAAAAAAAGGGAAGGGAAGATCAAATAGAAAAATCAAACAGAGCCAACATAACTCTGCATCTTGTCAGTACCACCATTTAGTTAAATCCCTCAAACCCGAATCAAGCCAAGACTGAACCAAGCAAACAACTAAGAAACAAGCACAGACCAACATGTCCTGAAAATTTACATTGCACACAAGCCACCATCAGGCTCGTCAAGTACCCATCAAAACCCATTGAAATGTCCATAAACAGAACCTTTCAAATAACACATTTAACCCATTCACAGATCCAAAAAACGCACCTCACATTTTCCACAAGTAACGCACTCACACACTCAGGCCACGAGAGCACATTTTAGAAATGTTACTATATTGATAAATAATGCATTCACGAGATAACTTTTACATTGTTACTATATTCATGCATAGAAATAATTAGAGAAACCCAAAGAAGTTTACTTTAGTAAACAAATGCTGAAGTTTTGTACTATATTAGCAATTGCACCAGCAGGTCACACGTATTTATCCTCAGTGAAATTCTGCACATATGTTACCTCATAGCTAAGTGTTTAAGATACCTGCAAGTTTTCATGTTAAGCTATTTAATTTCATGAATAATCTAACAATGCTACAATTTATTTTGTCCATCTAAAAGCTATCTCTACCATTCAACTTAAAAACCCTAATTAGACTTGCCTTTGTAAATACAATATGCTAATTCATTTGACAATTTTCTGGTGTAGCGTGTTATATATATATATATATATATATATACATTTGACAATTTTCTGGTGTAGCGTTATATATATATATATATATATATATATATATATATACACATTTGACAATTTTCTGGTGTAGCGTGTACCAATATATATATATATATATATATATATATATATATATATATATGTATAATTATTTGAAAGGGTGAGCTCTAAGCTCTTTCACCTTAGAAGAACGTTCAACGCGCTCTAATCTCTTATCAAAAAAGAATATTGGCATGGCAAAGAAAATATAAATTATTGAATGCTAATAATTTTGTATCTTCAATCTTACATATATTTACTTCGGAAACATGATCTTAGATTGTAATTGCTCTTTCTAAACATCATCAGTTTCATTATTATTTGGATCTGCATGCTTAGATATTCTTAGCAATTTTTATGTTATATTATCATGCAAGTACAGGATAATCGTGAGTCATATTTACAGTTCAAATTTGTTTATATGTACTCAGCACTCAGCAACTTGTTGATAAGCCTGTAAGACAAAACACGTAAGTGGTTGCGGTTAATGTAGTCAAATCTTATGGATTGTGTTTGCTCAATGGCTGGCATTCTATTCAATAAAATATCTGTCATTATGACTTTTTACCTCTTCCTGGTCCATCCTCTCTTTTGTAACCTTCTGGATTGTGTTTCACTGTTTCTAGTCTACTCCTTGCATTTTGTTTGGCAGATCATACAATTTTCTTGACTTTGAATATCTGACATTCTCTTTGCCATTGAACAACTCTAAATAATAATTAAGTAAATCTAAATAATAATAGAAGGACAACACCCGTCAAGGACAAAAGCAGTAAAGACAGTAGAGACATTTCTAAATCCAAGCCATTTGCTCATTTATATAATTATATAAAAGTAAATTTGGCAAGGAATAAATTGACCCAGCAACGAACAACAGAAACCCATTAAATTCTTCAATCACTAAAAAGTCATACCTAAACCAAAAGCCCAACTAAGAGCCATCCAAACGACGGCCATGGAATCACGAGCCACGAGACTAGGTTTCCAATGGTGGTTGGTTTGAAAAACAGAGGATGGTTGGATTTGCAACCTCGATCACTATTGGTGATTCACTGGGAATATTCGAAAGCCAAAGGGTCCAAATGTTCAGAGAGGCAAGGCCAATGGAGTGGGTTTTGGCTGAGAAAGGGCAGGTTTGGGAAGTTTAGGGCATCGAGAGTGGGTTGGTATTTTTTTTCAGCAAGTCTTCAATGTGTTAGAGAAATGAGAGTGGGTCAAAAAAAAATTCCCTTCCCCGCGCAATGGCTTTTTATTTGCGCCTTTTTTGGCCGAAATATTTGAAAGATATAATTGGGACAGCTTTAAAACGTTGCCTATTATGTTTCTGGCAACATTTATTAAAGGTTGTTTAAAAATCGTTTCTTAAACATGATTAATTTCAGAGAACACCTAAAAAGCGTTGCCTGTACGCTCTATGGCAACGTTTTCAAAACGTTGCTTAAAAAGCGTTGCCTATACTAAGAACTAACAGCAACTTTCAAAAAACGTTGCCTATATAACTTTAGACTACGCTTTCAAAGCGTTGCTAAAAATAGTGTTGCCTAAAGTCAAAAATGTTGTAGTGGAAGTTAAAAGATTTATTAGTGAAAGATCAAAGTATCCTTAAGAGGAGATAAATTTCTTACACCAAATACTTTGTCCTTATCCTTATCTTCTTTCCTCGGCAGAAGATAAACAAAAGAAAGATAGAAAAGAAAAGAGAGGAGAGAAAGAAAGGGAACAAAACGAGAAATGGAGAGGAGGAAAGAAGAAAAGAAAGAAGAAGAAGAAGGAAGAACAAAGAAGAAAGAACAACCAAGGGAGTCAAAGTAGGGGGTTGTTTGTATTGTTATCTTTTTACTTATTTCTCACCTTTCTTCCATCCTAGTTAAGAGACTATGGTATAATCTATGGTGTCTTATTCATATTCTTTCTTTTAGATTGAGATAGAATTTGTAGTTAAGGAATTTATATGGGTTTTGTAACACTACACCAAAAACATCTTTTAGTGGCAATTATTTAGTGACCACACACCAATGGCCGGTAATGCATTCTTTAAACTCATAATTTCTCGGCAGATAGTCATTGGCCACTAATAATTCAATTTTCGCAGGCAAATAAAGTAAATTGCCTCTAAACAACTGCGAATCCATTTTCGGTTCCCTCCATAAAATTTTTATCAAAAGAATTTTTAGTTCCTTCTCTTGAAACCACTTCTCCACCACACCTGAAACTACTTCTCTACCATCAAATTCCCTCCTTCTTCTCTTCTCTCTTTCCCTCGTTTTCTGCTCTCTTTCTTTCTTTCTCTCTTCCATTTTTTCATTTTATCGCTTGCTAAACACCCAGATCTCACCATTCTTCTCCCATTTCTCCTTCCAATTCCCCCCAGTTCCCTCTCTCAACATCAATTCCGAACCCTGAAACCCAAACCCTCTCGATCCCAGCCCCAGCAACCGACCTCAATCTCCAGCTGGTGGATGTCGGGCACGCCACCTCCCTCCGTTGCCGCTAACCCACCAGAGCATATCATGCAGTCAATGAAACGATAACTTCCGTTCTCGTTGATGAAGTCGTCGTTTGTTGCCGCCAAAGATTATCATCGCTTCGCCCCCCGACCACCGCTGAAATGTTGACCAAGAAGCCGAAACTGTCGTCGTCAAGTCTCTAGTGAGTATTTCCGAATTTTATTTTATTTTTTCAATTTTCGGTATTTTTAATCTTCTGTTTTGGTATTTAAATATTTTTAATGATTTTTTTTTGTGGTTGGTGATTTTTGTTGAGTTTTTAGAGTGGGTTTTTAGTTTTGTTCGGAGATTATGTAGTGAACTAGAGATTTGTTCAATTTAAGAGTTTAATCAATTACTGAGTTATTAATTTGTTGAAATTAGTCACTGAATTAGTTCTGGAGCTGAATTATAACTGAATTATAACTTACTTTTTTTGGGGGAAGGGGGACAATATATACTTACATGTTCAATGGTGTATGCAGTGAGAGCATATGCTTGGGAAATGGGTCCATGAAATGGTGTATGCAGTGAGAGCATACACTTTTGGTTCCTGGGGAGTTCAATTCCACATTCTGGGAAATGGGTTTGTGAAATCTTGTTGGGTTTTCAAATTTGAGAGAAAATGTCAAATTTTTTTTATTCAATTTTGGATTTTGGCAACTGGGTCTGTGAACAACTTCTTTGATCAGAGGTACCATTATTGATTATGGAACAACTTTGGCGTACCTTGCAGAAGAGGCTTACAATCCCTTTGTCGATGTGGCGAGTTTCACTAATGTAGTTTTTTTGTCCAATTAGTTAAATAATAGATATTGCTTTGATTCTTCATGTGTTATTAGCAATAGAGACATGCTTTTTTTTTGTTTGAGGTTTATCAATAATTAATGGCAAAAATATTGTTCACGCAGATTACAGCTGTAATTCCACAATATGTACGCACTGTTCTTTCCAGAGGAAATCAGTGTTACTTCGTAACCACCAAGTTAAGTTGAACTATTCATAGATATTTTTATGGATGATTTTCTATGATTCTTTTTTCCTGATTGGATGCTAAAAAATAGAGGATCTTGACACTTTCTTTCTTTACCTTGTTCTGGCTACAATGTGTTTAGCATCACTAACATTTTTCCTCAAGTAAGTCTAAACTGTGTTGGTGGTGCATCTCTGGTTTTAAGACCAAAGGACTACCTTATACAGTAGAATCTTATTGTAAGTATTCAAGCTTCTATTTTCTGAGGATTGGTCTGGATTACATGATTTGCAAAGAGATTAATACTAGTTAGAGTGAGTCTATTTGACAATGGTTGAAGATTCACACCGTCTATCAATCTGATTCTTTTCTCTCCTTCCACTTGTTTGCCACTTAAAAGCTGGTTTTGATTTTACTTGTGTTTCTAAAGGTCCCTAATGCCTTTTTATAATACAATTTCCATGATAACTTGTATACATCTAAAAGTTTCTTTAAGGATAGCCAAATCATCCCACACTAGCAACTAGTGTGGAAATTCCTTTTGCACTTTCGTTATATTTGGTTAAATCTTATCATTCTTATGCCTTGCTAGCTCTCTTCTGGGTGCTTTATGAAAGGGGTAGGGGGAATAAAACACAACTCTTCTAATTTTTATTTTTCCAACTAAACTTTTATCCTAGGGAAAGTTTTAGGACACATTCAGAGCTACTTTATGGTTAATTCTGTACATCACTGGGTGCTTTGACTAACTACACGCCTTTATCCTTTGTATACATCTTATTATTATACTTTCTCTATTTTTTCTATTTTGCATGTTATCTCGCTAGTGGCACTATATAATGTTATCTAATGTTATCATTATACTAGTCTAGTAGTGCAATGATGAACCTGTGTGTGTTACAGGGTGATGGAGTACCGTGGTGTATTGGCTTTCAGAAAATCCAAGGTCAAGATGTAACAATTCTAGGAGGTATATGGAAACTTTAGGTCCTATATCCATGCCGTTTTATTTGGTGATATATCAAAAGGATAAATAAAATAAGTTTCTCAGTGTGATTGAATTTCAACTAAAAATAATGGAATCTTAAAGTTATATTTAGAAAGAAAATCCTTATATGGATTAGTCTTTTATGCCTACGAGTAGTATATTTCAAAATCAACAACTTCTTTGGTCTTATCTATCACCTGTATATTTCATCCTTTTTTATTGTTAACCAGAAATTTTTTATGAAGATCATTGATCATATTTATGCTTATAAGGATTGGTCTATGTAAGTGTGTATAGCTATAGATTGTACAGGGAAAATAATTTTACTTCAATTCCTCTTATTAGTTTTATGAAGTCTTATACCTTGAAAATATATTTATACTTATGTCACTTAATGTTGAATAAAGTAGCTGACAAATTGGCGGTTAATATTTTTTCTTCTGGTCTAAAGTTTCCTTGCTGTATAGTTTGATTACTTGATCGTACTTGTGTATCTACAGGTGCAAAAGAGGAGGATATATGATATAACAAATGAGGTACTTGATGGTACTTGATTGCTCTTATTTCTTTGAATTTACTAGGTCCCTTATGCCAATAGTGACCATAAACGAGCACCACAAGTATCACAGAGACCATTTCAATTAAATAGCTTTGATGAAAATACTACAGCCCCTCGTGATATTGCACTTGTTTTAAAATATGTTAATATAGTGCTCATTTGTTAAATTGTGCTTGATTTTATTGTAGATTGTGCTAATTTTCTGATATTTTCATCACTTGTTAAGTATTTAACACTAGACTCATCCTCTTGTGTGGTATAGGCATATAGACCATTTCAATTATGTAGTGGGAGTTGATTGCTTTATTGCAGGTTGACAACATTAGAATTTAGATTTATCTGGAGCTTAAGTTTTTGGAAATATTAGGGTCCAGGTCCTAATGTTGTTTCTTTCCAATGGAGTGTATCATTTCTGTTTTGTTAGCTACTGCTACTCTCAAATAACATTTGACAGTAACAACATGTATTCACAAGCATAAGAAACTTCTTCCTTGAAACAGGCTGCCAAATTTGGTTCTATGCTTAAATGTGACTGCATAGAAATTTAGTTATCAAACTTTTTGTGGAGTGTTAAGAGTTTTCACTCTATAGTCTATAAACTCCCAATTGGTTTGGTCAGCTGTGAATTGTATACTGTACAACAATGGAAACTAGTTTTGTAAGAAGTTTTATTTTTGTGCATATGATTTCATTTAGGCTGGCCAGGAAATTTCATATTTTCAATTGTAGGATTTTCTATGCAGTGATGTAATTGGAGGATAGTGGCTTAGTAAGCCTTAGAAGTTTATATACTTGCATTTACATTGTTGGTTTCTGTTGTTTATGTAGAGTCATTTCTGTAAGTAAGCATTCTTATTGAACTGGCTAGTGTATATATTGAGCTTATATATTTCTGTTGTTGTTATGGTCTTTACGTTAGAAACTCTGGGATGTGGTATTTGCAGACATGTAGTTCTGATGAAGTCAGTTGATGGTTCTGTAGGATTTGATGGATTGAGAAACTAAATTATTTCATGAGATATACTTATGATTATGATGTTGATGTATGTATACAAAGATCTTTTATATTTTCTAACTAAAGTTGATGAACTATATCTGAATGACATATTATTTTTTATTTTATCATTGCAGGTCATACACTATAAATTTGAGAAATTTTGCATGTGAAAGACTTCATTATGATCAAGAATTAAAGATTTGTTTATGGATTACATACTATCTTGTACTTTGACTATTTGATAACACTAGTTATTATACTCAAAATGACACTAGTTATTAGATGGTGTACTTTTTATGTTTTGTTGTTGACATTGTAAAATTATGAATGTTATTTTTTATTGTGGATTTAATGAAATATATTTTGCTTTAGAATGAATTGTAGTATGTTGTATTTGAGAATATTTGTATGTTGTGATTTAAGTACTTTAAGGGTAAATATTATTATAACTAAAATTTTTGTTAATGACGTTGAAATCTTACTTTGAATAACAAATAATGATAACATTTTTAGTAGTCATAACAATTGTTAGTAAAATACATGTTTTTTATCGGCAATAAAATGGGTCTTTATCGACAATAACAAAGGTCGTTAAAAGACATGGAAAAAGGGAAACTTAAGGCTGTTTTAGCGGTCATTAAAATTGTCGGTAAAACTTTTTACCGGCAATAAAATGGTCTTTACCGGCAATAACAAAAGCCGTTAAAGACATGAAAAAAGGTAAATCTGAGGCTGTTTTAGCCGCCATTACAATGGTCGGTAAAAAACATACTTTTTACCAGCAATAAAATGATCTTTATCGGCAATAACAAAGGCTGCTAAAGATATGGAAAAGGCAAAACGTAGGGCTGTTTTAGCGGCCATTGCAATGGCCAGCAAATAATTGTCGCTAAAAGGCGTAACTTTTACCGGTCATAAAAGGGGTCTTTACCGGCACTCCATATAATGGCCGGTAAAACCTTTACCGACACTGGATACAGCGACAATTAATTAATTGCTGGTAAAAGTTTTTGCGGCAATTCTTATGGCCGCTAAAAGGTATATTTATTGCCGCTAAAACCCTTTTTTGTTGTAGTGTAACTTGTTTGAGTAATAAGAGATGAATAGTATGTTGATGAATTTGAGATTGAATATATGGGTTTTAATGGGTTAATCATTATTGATGAACCTTGTTGATGTTTGATTTAAGAATATATGTGGAATATTGATGTTATGGTGATTTGAGAATGATTTATTATGGAAGTAGTATGTTTAGGAACTGGTTTTGCTGCTGAAACCTAGGTGGTAATTGATTACAATGGGCTAGTAATCGATTACCAGCGTTAAAAAATGGTTGCTGGAAATGTGGTAATCGATTACCAAGCTACTGTATGTGAGTTTTGCAGGTGGTAATCGATTACCATAAGTGATAATCGATTATCAAACTTTTGGCTTGTTAAAATTGAGCTAGTAATCAATTACCATGAGTGTGTAATCGATTACCAAGTCTCAGTTTGAGATATTAGCATGTGGTTACCAGTCCCCTGTTTTTAGAAAACAGAGTTCTTTACTCCATGGGGACTAAATGAAAACTTATATTATGACCCGATTCACTAATTATAGTATTTTGTGATATGATTGTGCATACATTAAACTTTAGAAATGATAATAAAATGCTCCTAGAATAAATGTGAATAGATGATATGGTGTATTAAGTTACGTGTAGAGTATCCATTTTATACACGGTATATGATGAAATGAAGTTATTATACACTTGTTATGATTATGAAGTGTATTAGAATGTATTACCTCTTTACAAAGATAAAGCTGAGATAGAATTGAATTGAGATTATATAATTATTAAAGAGATGTTGAATTATAACTCATATTTGATTTATTTATTAAGAATGAACTCCGGGTAAGAAGTAATCTTGAATAAACTCCAGGTAAGGAGTAATCTTGAATAAACTCTAAGTAGGGAGTGATCTTGAATAAACTCCGGGGAGGGAGTAATCTTGAATAAACTCCAGGTAGGGAGTAATCTTGAATAAACTCCAGGCCGAGAGTAATCTTGAACAAACTCCAAGTAGGGAGTAATCTTGAATAAACGCTGGGAAGGGAGTAATATTGAACAAACTATGGGAAGGGAGTAATCTTAAATAAACTTCGGGTAGGGAGTAATCTTGAATAAACTCCGGGTATGGAGTAATCTTGAACAAACTCTAGGAAGGGAGTAATCTTGAATAAACTCTAGGTAGGGAGTAATCTTGGATAAATTCTGGGTAGGTAGTAATCTTGAATAAATTCTGGGACGAGAGTAATCTTGAACAAACTTCGGGAAAGGATTAAAAATCCAGAGATGATCCTCGGGAGAAGAGTAAGTATCCTGGATATATGCTAGATATAATCTCGTGATATAAGAATGTCCTGAATAGATATTGAATATATTCCTTGTGATATAAGGTTAAACTTGAAAGATATTATATATGAATCTCGCATACCAGAATAATCCTGGATGTTGGATAATGAGCATTGGTAATAGATTTACACAAGATTGAATATTTCTATATTATCATGTGAATAATTCTTATATAAATCATATGAGATTGTTATAGTGATGTCAATTTGTATCTTATACCTAAATGGTATACATAACCTATGATCTTTTGAATACTGAAAGTTTATAAAGTAATATGCAATGATAATAAATGAACCTCTGCCTTGGGAAGAGAAAGGACTTGTTTTGGATCTTGCCACCTTTCTATGTTATATTATTTAAAATGATTTTTTTTAAACAACTGGAATTATTGTGATGTCAGTATATATGTTAGAACTACTAAGAATTATAAAATTCTCACCCCTTTATATTGTATTTCCATGAAAATTTCAAGAAAGGAATTTGTAGTCAATTGAAACAAAGAGTAGGATTGTGGAATAGATATTTCTACTTTTGTACAAGAGTTGTATATAGTTTTGTAAAAATTTGTGCCTTAAAGGTAAAGCTTGTATATATTGTATAATAATGTCCATTCTTGTATGAGTAAGGATTTTAGATATGTATATTATAATTCCCTTTTCAGGCTCACATTTTCTTATATATATCATAAATGTTTTTACAAAGATTGTCATTAGTTTAGAAATGACATACCTAATCCTAATTACTAATGCGTAAATCCGGATATGCTACTAGTATTAGTATAGAGATGTTACATTATGGTATCAGAGTAATTCATCCTGTTGAGCCTAGGGTATAGACTGCTATGCTCTTAGTATATTTAGATGTTCATGTTATATGTTATGCATTTTTCTTATCTTGATGATAGGATATGTGAATAGAATTGCATAACAGCCTTAGGTATAAATGTTAATAGTTACTGTCGTACTGTTACATGATATTGAGACTAATTAACTCAATATATAATGTTATGTGTGTATAGGAAACTATGACATTTACCGAGCGAACCCGTGCTAGTAGGGGACCTGCAAATGTAGATAGACTTGAAATGATAGAAGTATTCAGAGAAATGGCACCTACTGTGAAGGATCAAACATCCATGACTAATAGGGTATGAGAAAGAATAGGGACAAACCCACCTCCACAGCCAACAAATGATGCAACACCAGCTAGAAATCAAAACTTCTATGACCTCTCTGAATTTAGGAAGGCCAATCCCTCATCTTTTAAGGGAGAGTACAATCCAGTTAAGGCTGATGGATGGTTGAGGGAGATGGAAAAAAATTGTTGTGATGGGTTATATTGACAACAAAGGGAAGTCTTTGCTTCTTACATGTTGGTGGGAGAAGCAGAATATTGGTGGATTGATGCCAAAAGGTTACTGTAGGTAGCTGGAACTCAAATTACTTGGGAAGTATTTAGGACAACCTTTTCAGACAAATATTTCCTGAAGAATTTGCAAGATGCGAAGGAATTGGAGTTTTAAAACTTGAACAAGGAGGCATATCAGTGGGTCAATATGTGGCCAAGTTTGAGGAGTTACTAAATTCCCCTCTTACTTTAAGTACAATTCAGATGAGAATTAGAAGTGTGTAAAGTTTGAAGCTGGACTGAGAGATGACATAAAAAAGGCTGTAAGGCCTTTTGAGATTCAGGATTTTCCTACTGTGGTGAATAAGTGTACGATTATAGAGTCCCATGACTCTAAGCCTTGTAACATCCTCCTTAACATGTTAGTAATATTTATAGATTGAAATGAACTATAACATTTGTCTAACATGTCCAAGTAATCCTGTGACTTTTTGAGTTAGTTTAGGCACTTTGCTGCAACATAGAAAAATGACTATTTTAACTCAGGAAAATATCTTGAATTGCTTAGATAAAGGAAATAAATATGAAAAATTTATTTCTAAGTTACAAATATATGAAATAAGGTGTAGTTAAAGTTTCAAGATAAACTGAGTTGATTTGGTATTTTTAAGTATACTAATTGCGCGTTTTAATACCAAATTGACTTGTAACAGATATGAAAAATTATGGAAATGGTGAAACTAGGATTTAAGTGAATCCTAGGATTTATTTTAATATATTTGGAGGTTAGGAAACTTGATTTAGTAAAATCAAAGTGTTCCTAAGAGATACAAAGTTTCAATAACTTAAACTAAAGTCATATGTTATTATCTATAACTTGAGTTTTGTTTTCAACTTTCTTCCTCACTCACTTACGTGCTCTTTAATAAAAAGGAAAGTGAAAAACAAAGAGGGGCAACAACTGAGAAAAGATAAGAGAAAGGAGGGAAAAAAGCAAAGGAAAAAGGGACGTGCTCTTTAATAAAAAGGAAAGTGAAAAACAAAGAGGGGCAACAATTGAGAAAAGATGAGAGAAAGGAAGGAAAAAAGCAAAGGAAAAAGGGAAGAACAAGGTTTGATTTTCAACATCCTTGGAGAGTAGAGGTAGGGGGAAACATTTTCACCACTTTTCTTTCATTCTTCTTTCTTATGTATTGAACATTTGAGAGTGAAATAAATGGGTTTTGGTTGTTTTATAATGATTTTATGCTTGGTTCATATTCTTTTGAGATGATAATGATTTGCTTTGGTTAATGATCATAGTTGAGATTGAAATTTGAAAATGGGTGTGAAACCCATATTTCATTTTTGTTTTGAAAATGGATTCTTGAATGATTGTGTAAGAAAAAATTGACAATATGTTGAGACTTTGAGTTGATAATGGAAGTTGTATGATTTAGGCTTTGGTTATGAGTGAAATGATGCATGTGGGAGTGATGTTGTTGTGGATTTCTGGAAAAACCAGAAAAATGAAGGAGAGTCGCGACATTCCATGAGGGAATTCGTGGCACTTCACTATCTGGATGCAAGAAATTCTACCCCGAGAGTTTGAGGCCGCAACACAAAAGAGATCTGAGCCGCGACACTCATCAATAAAAGTGAAAATTCTGGAACAAAATGACATGAAATACATGAGGTTTAAGTTTAAAGTGATATATTGTGAGGCACTAATGTTAGATTGATGAGAAAAACCTTTAAATGTCTATTAATGTATGTTGATGAAAGATGAGGCCTTGAGCCATGTTATGATGTGATGATGAGAAATATCAGTGTACAATTGGATGGATGCATTATAATACAAGATTGATTAGGAATGATTTTAAAATATTCATGCATGTTTTGATTTTCAAACTTGTTATTTGTTATTTCCATGTATTGTAACCCTATGGCTTGGACAAAAAAGCTACTGGTGCTAAGGTTATGAATGTTTGGTAGTGCAAGGAACAAAATGACATCTTGCCAACTCAGAGACAATACAAGGAATAATATGGCTTCCTGGAACAAAAGGATTTCTTGGGAATATTCAAATAGCATGTGTTTTCTAAAATAAAGTTTTTGCAAAATCATGACACAAGCATACCTTAGGATATTTCTTAGGTATATTCATACATCATCATGCATTGCATAAAATGACAATTGTATGGGCGATTGTCTTGTTTTATACTGATGAAAAGTTGATGGATAATTTAAGTGTATACAATGATGAAGAATGTTTAAGTTATTTGTCACCTTTCTAATAGTAAATGAATATACTCATTTGAGCTGAATTGCTATGTATTGATTAAATTGTTTTCTTTTATTAATAATTAGAATGTTTGCTTTAGGAAGGGAAATGACTGAGTTTTAACTTGTGCCACCTTTCTAATCATTTATATATATAACTGTAGTTTTTTTCTTGAAGTAGCTAAATTTATTATGATGTCATGCTTTAAACTTACTACTGAGAATTTCAATTCTCACCCTAGTTTCTTATTTCCATGGTAAACCCAGCAAGAGATCAGAGCGGGAGCAAATGAGGATAGTGAAGACTTAGTTTGCTACTTTGTATATATATATTACTGATGTATTTAGTTTATTAGTTTTGTGCTTATGCCCTCGTGGCTTGTTTTATTTCTTTTTGTGTATCTCAAACATATGTTGTAAATTCATAGTAATGAGAAAGTTTCTAGTTGTGTAAAATTATATTGTTCTATTTACTTTTTGTCAAAGGCTCTATATAGTTATACGACATTAGTTACTATATATGTTGCGTTTACGTTTAGGTTTAGAAGTGACTATCCTGATACTACTTATCTAAGTATATTGATGATATATACTAGTGGTAGTTTTAGGGTGTTACATTTGGTATCATAGCAGTTCATCCTGTCGAGCTGGGGAATGGACTGACTATGCTTTAAGGCATGTTTAAAATGTTTTGCTTGAGTTATGCATTCTTTTATCTGTTATGTGAGATATCTAAATTGTATTGCATAACTTGCCTTAGGATGGGTTGTTAATAGTTATTGACATATTGTTACATGATATTGAGATTGATCAATTCAATATGTTTTGTTTCGTATGAACAGGAAAGTATGGCACCAACTTGGCGAACAACACAAGAGAGTAGAGAAGCTACTAGTGGAAGTAATAATGATATGTTTGAGATGATTAGGATAATGGTGGAGGCAATGAGAGAGCATACTAAGGCTACCATTAGAATGATGGAGAGAATGAGGCAGAACCAAAATCTGCCAGTTGAAGATGTAGCGATAGTAAGAAATCAACAATTCCATGACTTATCAGAATTCAAGAAGCTAAATCCTCCAGCATTTCGAGGAGAGCTGGATCTAGCTAAGGTCGAAGAGTGGCTTAGTGAAATGAAAATGATATTTGAGGTGATGGGTTGCGCAGATGAACAAAAGGTGTCCTTCGCTTCCTTTATGTTAAAAGGGGAAGCAAAGAATTTGTGGAGGAGTTCGAGGAGGTTGTTAGAAGTTGTTGGTACTCATGTGACGTGGGAAGTATTTATAGATCGACTTTTCTAGAAAAATATTTCTCAAGAAATGTACAAGATGATAAGGAGGTGGAGTTTCTTGAGTTAAAACAAGGTAATATGTCCATTGCACATTATGAAGCGAAGTTTGAGGAACTTTCCAAGTTTTCCTCTTACTTTCTGTTGAATCTAGAAGAAAACTAGAGGTGCCTTAAGTTTGAGTCTGGGTTAAGAGATGAGATCAAGAGATTTGTTAGGCCTTTGGAAATTAGGGACTTTCCTACCCTAATCAAGAAATGCAAGATTGTAGAATCGAGTGAGTCCAAGCTTCAAATAGAGCAAAAGACTACGGGTTTCCAAAAGAGGAAGCGAGGAGATGACAAATTTCAGGGAAGTGCATTTTAGCCTAAGTATCAACAGGAAAAAGGTAAACAAGTACAAACAAGGCAAACAGGATTTAGGGATTTCAAATGCTCGACATGTGGGCAAAATCATGAAGGAAGACCTTGTATGGTTGGTCAGACCGGGTGCTACCTTTGCGGTCAGGAGGGACATTTTGCTAAAAGCTGTCCACAAAGGTAGAAAGTCACATTAAACCAAAGACCTCAAGCTAGAGGAAGAGTCTATACTCTGAGTGGTAAGGAGGCAGCTAGATCTCTCGATCTTATTCAAGGTACGTGTATAGTTAGAGATAATCTTTTAATTATATTATATGATTCAAGAGCTTCTCATTCTTTTATTTTATATGAATGTGTGAAGATGTTGGAATTACCTGTATTTACACTCACCAACACTCTATATGTATCTACCTCTATAGGAAAACCTGTAATCACTTCTTTTATTTGTATGGACTGTTGTATTAAAATAGAAAATAGGATCTCCTTTGTAGATCTTATTTGTCTACCCCTTGTCGATATTGATATCATTTTGGGAATGAATTGGTTATCTTCTAACCATGTTGTTTTAAATTTTTCTAATAAGACTTTGATGTTTATTTTTGATAAATCTCATATACGTATTTCTTCTGAGTCTGTGTTTTTAAATGCTAAACAAGTCAACCATTGCTTAGTGGAAGGGGCTTAGGGATATATTCTCATGTTTTCTATGAATGTTAAGGTTGAGCAAAGTTTAGAAGAGATACATATAGTAAGAGAATATCCAGAAGTTTTCCCTAAGGAAGTTTCTGAGTTACCACATGAATGAGAGATAGAATTTAATATAGATTCAGTGCCAAGAACTGGGCCTATATCTATAGCACCATATAGGATGTCTCCCTTAGAGTTAGCAGAACTCAAAAAACAAATAGAATAGTTGCTAGATAAACAGTTTATCCGACCCGATGTCTTATCATGGGGAGCACTAGTACTCCTAGTGAAGAAAAAGGATGGGAGTATGCGATTGTGTGTAGATTATAGATAGTTGAATAAGGTTACAATTAAGAATAAGTACTCATTGCTTAGTATAGATGATTTGATGGATCAATAAAGAGGAGCAACAATGTTTTTAAAGATTGATTTGAGATCAAGATACCATCAAATCAGAGTTAGGGAATCAGATATCCCAAAAACTACCTTTAGGACTTATTATGGACATTATGAATATCTTGTAATGTCCTTTGGATTAACCAATGCACCACTAGTGTTTATCGATTATATGAATAGGATTTTTACACTTTACCTGGATAATTTGTACTTATCTTTATAAATGATATTCTTATTTATTCAAAGACAACTAAAGAGCATGAAGAACATCTCAGGATCGTTCTAGAAATCCTAAAAGAAAATAAATTCTTTGGTAAATTGTCAAAATGTGAGTTTTGGTTAGAAAGAGTATAATTCTTAGGGCATGTGATATCCAAGGAAGGAATATCTGTTGACCCTAGTGAAGTTGAAGCAGTGTTGCAATGGGAGAGACCCACTATAGTAACAGAAATTAGGAATTTCTTTGGTTTGGCCGGATATTATAGAAGGTTCATAAATGGATTTTCCCAACTAGCTTTACCTTTAACCAAGTTAACGAGGAAGGGTAGTCCTTTTGTGTGGACATAAATTTCTGAGGATAGTTTCTAAGAATTGAAGTTGAAGCTAACTATGACACCTGTCTTAGTGATTCTAGATCCTCTAGAGGGTTTTGCAGTATACTGTGATGCTTCAAGGATGGGGTTAGGTTGTGTCCTTATATAGAATAGAAAGGTAGTTGCATATGCCTCTAGACAGTTAAGGCCACATGAAGAGAATTACCTAACTCATGATTTGGAATTGGAAGCTGTGGTGTTTGCCTTAAAAATTTGGAGCCAGTACCTTTACGGTGTTTAGTTTGAGGTTTTTAGTGACCACAAAAGTTTGAAGTATTTGTTTGATAAAAAAGAATTAAATATGAGACATAGGCGATTAATGGAATTCCTCAAGGATTATGATTTTGAGTTGAAATATCATCCAGGTAAAGCCAATGTGTTGGCTAATGTACTCAGTAGGAAATCCATACACGTATCCTAGATGATTATTCAAGAAGCAGATCTTTTAGAAAAATTTAGGGATTTGAGTCTAATGGTAACTATGTCTCTACACAGTCTCTATATGAGTAAGGTGGATATCATAAGTGACTTAAGGACTCAAATTAAGAATGCTCAAGAAATAGTTGATTACTTGAGGAAAATGAGGGAACAAATCTTGTCGGGTGAACCTTGTAACAATCTAATACCAGTATCCTAGTATATCTGACATATACTTGGATAAGTAGTATTAGCCATGCTACTTCTAATTTAAACATCAACTAATCTATAACATTCAAATAAATAATTATGGAGTGCCATATATAAATGTCATACATATATATAACTTTTACATCCTCAAAACAAATATAAATAATTACATAAGCTTTGAACAAAAAATATTAATCTAAACTAATCTAGTCCTTCTGTTTTCTTCTTCTTTACTCCCTCGGAAGGGTCTTGTCCTGCTTAACCATGAAACATAAACGAGATGAGAACATAAAAATTCTTAGTAATAAAGCATATATCTCATGGCACTATTATAAAGATACCCATAGGTAAATTTATAAACTAAAAACTCATAAGCTTGCTACTGATAATAAACAAATGTCTACTTAATTGTATATTATCAACTTCATATGGTAAATGAGACTCTACTCACTACTACTAGAACATTCACATTTTGACTTTATGTAAACATTTCTCTAGCAACATTATAATCTAACACTAAACTCATACACTTAACTTAGTACATAAGTTTGTCTCTTCTACGATATGACAATTCTTATAAAAGTTGTAATATATCATAACTAGTTCATTCATAAACATGTTATAAGTACTACACAAACAACTTTATTCTATGAACGAACTTACTAACTTAGAATTTAGGATTTACAACAGGAGATCAAGTCTTTATTTTATACCATTGGAATACTCACATTTCCTTATTCTATGTGAATATTCACTAAACTAATCCACAATCCTTAACTAACTTAGTCGAAGACAAGACAATTGTCCAAAAAAATGTCAAACATCAACTTTTCTTAGCAAAGTGTTTATCTCACACCTTCGCCTAGCTTAGGACTTCGCTCATCCTTTCGCTATGGGTATTAAGCTTGACTCGCTTAATTTGCCTCTGTAGAGAGCTTGACTCACTCTTACTACCATTTACATGAATGTTTTTCTCACTCCTCATGTTGTTAGAAAAAGAGCTTAACTCACTACTTTGTCCTAGGTAGAGTGTTTTTCTCACTCTTCTACCATACTTAGTAAAGTTTTTTTTCTCACTCCTTTACCATGACAAGGTGCTTTTCTCACTCTCTTGTCTCATAATTTCACATTTAGCAAAGTGTTTTTCTCACTCCTTTGCAAGGTCAAGGGACTTATTTCACTCCCTTAGTTAGGAATTGTGTACTATGGTTCAACTTCATAAATAAGAAAACCAACTCTTATTATTGTTCAACCTCATAAACAAAGGAACCAACTATTGCTAAAAACTCCACTCAATCCCAACTTAATGGGAGAATAGAGTATTTGTAATACAATTCAACTTCATAAATAAGGGAGCCAACTCTTACTATGGTTCAACCTCATAAACAAAGGAACCAACTCTTGCTAAATATTCCATTCAATCCAAACTTAATGAGAGAATAAAGTATTTGTACTATGGTTCAATTTCATTAATAAGGGAACTAACTCTTACTATGGTTCAACCTCATAAACAAAGAAACCAACTCTTTCTAAACACTCCACTCAATCTCAACCTAATGAGAGAATATAGTATTTATACTATGGTTCAAATTTATAAATAAGGGAACTAACTTTTACTATGGTTCAACCTCATAAACAAAGGAACCAACTCTTGCTAAACACTCAACTCAATCCCAAGTTAATGAGAGAATAAAGTATTTGTACTATGTTCAACTTCATAAATAAGGGAACCAACTCTTACTATGGTTCAACCTCATAAATAAAGGAACCAACTCTTGCTAAACACTCCACTTAACCCTAACTTAATGAGAGAATAAAGTATTTGTACTAAAACTAGCATAATCAACTCAACATTATCTATAATGGGCTAATTATATCTCGATGATAAGTATCACTTTCTTATCAAACTTATATTTAAACTACCTTACAATCACATAACTAGTGGTATTATAAGCCATATTAATGTGGTAAAGGTGCTAGACATCTATTTCAAGTAAGTCACACTCTTGAAAAGCTTAGAATCTCAACTTGTTCTCATATGCTAGGTGGGTTATTTCCTTTGTGAAATATCTCTAAAAGTGTCTTAATACACTTAAGAAAGTATATATAATGATCTCAAATAATAAGGAACCTCAAAACATCAAGAATACAATTCTTGAAAGATCCTAGAGCTCACGCCTCGGCGCAACCTGGTCACGCCTCGGCGCAACCTGGTCACGCCTCGGCGCAACCTGGTCACGCTGCGACACGCAACGTTCAGCCTGACTTATGCCTCGGCATTTTTCTCAGTCACGCTACGACGTGCTGCTTTCGACAATTCTCATGCCTTGGCGTGGTGATGTCATGCTGCGGCGCGAGTTTCAGAAATTGGATTCTGCAGAATCCGAGTACTGTTCCTTTGGAACTTTACTCACTTCTAATCATTCAAGATCGATTTTATTGTGATTTCTAATACCAATCTAGGCCCCTAAACTTGTCGTAACTCTCATGCAACCTATTAATTTACATAGGCATAAATTTAGGTCCAAAAACCACACTAACTCCAACCATTTCCAAGTTTCTTATCTGTGAACCAAAATGATTTGGCTTGAGCCATAATGACCATCTAATACTCACTAAGTTGAAAACATCCTAACCTAGTCTTTGGAATCAAGAACCAAGCTAAGAACATGGATTTGATTCTCCAAATCCACTTTTTATTCATAAAACCAAAGTTCATTCAATATGAACAGAAGGAAAAGATGAATAGAAACTCCCCTACCTCTTGTGCAGATGAAGATCTTGAAGCCTTTGTCTTCCTCTTGATCTTTCCTTCTTCCTCTTTCTCTTCTTTCTTTCTTCCCCTTTCTCTCTTCTCTTCCTCTATTTTCTGCTTCTTTTTTTTACTTTTTCTGTTTTGACTATAGTGAGGGAGGGATAAAAAGAGAAATAAAAAGAAAGAGGATATGAACAAGTTTCTGTGCTTATACTTATATCTGTTAAGGACACTTGAATTATACTAAATCAAGTTTCCTAACTTCCAACAACTTTAAAATAAATCCTAGGATTAATCTAAATTGTTGTTTCACCCTTTTTCTAGTTTTTTATATTTGTTGTTAGTCAATCTGGTATCAAAACACACAACCAATATGCTTAAAAATACCAAACTGACTTTGATTATCCTCAAATTTTAACTACATCTTACTTAGCTTATTTGTGACCTAAAAACAAGTTATCCATATATGTTTCCTTCAACTTAGCCTTTAAAGCCATTTTCTGAGTTATTTTAGGCTACTTTTCACCTTTTGTGTTGCAAGAAAGTACCTAAACTAACTCAATTTGTCACAAAACTGAACTGACATGTCAAGCAAGTATTAGGCTACCTCTGTAACCTTTTACAAACCCAACATATTATTGATGGTGTTACATTTCTTCCCTCCTTTTTAAAATTTTGTCCTTAAAATTGCTTTCCTCATACAACAACCTTGAGTAATCTTACTTTATATGGGGTTCCATCTCCCCAAAAACTCCTTCAGTGCCAACTTCACCCTATACTATCTTATGGCAAAAAGGCACTTGGACACATATTCTGTTATGTCCTTTTTCACTCTAGGCCACTAAAACATGATCCGAAGACCTTGGTATATTTTTGTAGCCCCTAGATGGATAGTATAGCTATTCTTGTGAGCTTCCTCTGGAATCCTTTCTTTGATTCTTGACTCTCTTGGAACACAAAGTCAATATCTAAACTTTATTATTTCATCCTCAGTCATAACAAAATCCTTTTGGGTTCCTAAGAAAATCTGCTCACTAATGTCCCTTAGAGCTTCATCCTCCTTGTGAGTTTCTAAAATTAGAGTCTTTAAATCATTTACTATACTCACTCTGCTCACTACATGACTATGTGGCATCATAGTCACCACTAGACTCAAATTCATGAAATTCTTAAGAAGTTCACTCTCTTGGACCATCATCGGGGACACATGTAGGAATTTTCTACCTAATGCTTCAGCCACTGCATTGGCTTTACTCGGATGATACTATAATTCAAAGTTAGGATCCTTTCATCACAACCAAATTCTGTTTAGCATTCCATCCATCATCTCTATCTCATGTTCAGCTTCTTCTGATCAAACAAGTGTTGCAAACTGTAACATCCTCCCATCCTTAATGATTCTATTCATTTTATAGAAGCTCAGTATGACTGGTAAGAATTATCTATTGATTCAGATAATTTTCTGAACTAGTTTGAACATAATACTATAACACTGAATATAAGAGAACAACTAAAGTATTTGCTAAATTAGTTGATATAATGGAAATAAATATGAAAAATGTATTTCCTAGCTAAGAATCATTAATAAGAGTTGTAGAAAATTTTGGAGAAATAACAAAGTAAGTTTGGTATTTTTAAGGATACTGATAAGAAATTAATGGAACAGTTAAGTATCTCAGAAAATTACGAAATTTCATGAAAATGGTAAGTAAAATATGGAGAATATTTTGATATAAATTACCAACTAAGATAAGTAGCAATAAGCATAATTACTCAATCCGCAGTTTAATTTAACTTGAGACCGAGTAATAAAGCTTAACTGATAAATAGCGATATATGGAGAATTGTCGAAAAATAAATCCAAGGACTAGGTTGAGTCCTAAAATTTTTTCTTAATACTTAAGGTAACTTGAAAACTTAACTTTGGAAGATTAAAATATATTTAACAGATCCAAAAGTTTTAGCATAAAAGCTTAGTCATTTTTTTAACTACTCCACCGTCAAACCAATTCTCAATTTGTCTAGACTTTTCTCATTCTTTCTTCATGTCTCTCACAGCAAAAACAACAAAGGAAAAAGAGGGAAAACATGGCAGTAACATGAAGGAGAGAAAAACAGAAAACAAGGTGAAGAACGTGAAGAAAAATTAAGGAAAAATCAAGAAACAAAGGCAAGGAAGTGAGGTAGGGGTCTTAGTCTTGGTCTTATTCTTCTTCCTTATGTTTTTTATTTAAAATTCTAATTATTGTGACTTTGAAGGTCACGGTTAGAAGCAACAAAAGAAAATATGTTTATTGACCTTTTGATGCTTTTGTTTTTACCAGATGTGTTGATTTTCTATGTAAATACCGTGTGCACCTTTTTGTTGTTAGAAGGGCTTGACCATGACTTAGAATTTGTGTTACCACATGCTTCTTGTTCATGACTGAATTAGGTGTGAGTGTGTGTTCATCCATTATTGACTTTGAGTTGATTTTCATGACAAGCCATCATTATTGACTTTGAGTATAGTTAGTTTTGAGAATTTTGTGAAATGTTAAATTTCTATTTCCTTTGAAGGCTACAGTCACACACTAAAGATGGAGAGTTTTGTTGATTTTATAACTATTGATTATTTGTACATTGATTTATATATACAAGCCACCATTATTGATTGACTTTTGTATTTGGTGTTTAACGCCTAACAAAAATTTGAGCCACTTTTATTGACTTATTGAATTGAATTTAGGATATATGAAATATATAACTATTGATTATTTGTACATTGATTTATATATACAAGCCACCATTATTGATTGACTTTTGTATTTGGTGTTTAACAGCTAACAAAAATTTAAGCCACTTTTATTGACTTATTGAATTGAATTTAGGATATATGAAAGTGGAAAATATATATATATATATATAGACACACACACACACACACACACACACACACACACACACACACACACACACACACACACACACACACACACACACACACACACACACACACACACACACACACACACACACACACACACACACACACACACACACACAACCAAACTGAGTGTGTAAGTGAATATGGTTATAGTATTGATTTTGAACGGAAATTGCTTTGTGCCATGAAGCTCATGGCCAAAACCATCTTTTTGATTTTGAATGGAAATTGTTTTATGCCATGAAGCTCATAGCCAAAGCCATCTTTTATTGACTTTAAACTTAGTTGGTTTGCACAGCCAAACTGAGTGTGTAAGTGAATATGCTTATAGTATTGATTTTGAACAGAAATTGCTTTATGCCATGAAGCTCATGGCCAAAGCCATATTTTTTATTTTGAATGGAAATTGCTTTGTGCCACGAAGCTCACAACCAAAGCCATCTTTTATTGACTTTAAACTTAGTTGGTTTGTGATTTGATGAAGTCTTGACCATTGCCTTGACCTATATGTATCCTTTGTTAACTTTGAGTTTAATTGAATTTAGGTCTAGCTATCCACAACCAAGACCATAAATTGTGACATTTTATTGACTTTGTGAGACTTATTCTCTAGATTTGTGAATAGTTTTGTACCTTAATTTTCATAGTTGTAGCCGTGTGTCTAATTTTTCTCTTCACTTTCTATTGAGTTATTGAATTGACTTATGGACTTTGAGTAATGGTATGACATGACCAAGCAATGATCAATTAGGAGTTCTTTGCTTTTAATTTATTCTTCTCATTATATTGAATGTTGAATTGAAATTATGACTTGTTTTAATAAAGTTATAGCTAAACCTTAATCTTGTGAGACTCACAGCCATGTGTTATAGGAAGGGAAAATGTTTAAAATTTTGTATGATATATATCTTTAAACAAGGATTTAATGATTAAAAATGAATAAGGATAGTTGTCCTTGTAATATGATTACATGGTTGATAACCCTGGCATTTTCGGCCATGTTTGGAAAATCTAGTACTTAGATTACTACGACATGTATGTGAGCTTGAATTAGAATTTTATAGCTCCTTTGGATTATCAAGTTAAGCTATTTGATTTGTATATGAGAATTTGCTCCCTTAATTATTTAAGGTTAAGCTAGAATATGACTTAAAATTTAAGAGATATTACATTGATTATCCTTGTACCTAAATGATATATTGTTGAATATCCATGTACTTGATGGATAATGTATTGAATATCCAGTACTTGATAGATAATGTATTGAATATCCATGTACTTGATGGATAACATATTGAACATCCATGTACCTGATGGATATTATACTGATTATTAGATATGATACTCATATCTGGAGTCAAATATAAATTTGATATTGTATGAGAGATTATGAGTATACTTCTCGTACATAGAGACCTGAAGAAGATAATAAAAAAATGTTATTCAATTAATTATCCTTATAACTGAAGGATATAATCTAAACCTTATACTTGGAGGTAATCTAAAATCCTTGTATCTGAAGGATATATTTTAAAAGTATTTTTAAATACTAGAGAGTTGAGTAAGTATTTTGGGATAATAAATAAGCAAGAATTTGAATGAGTATTGATTGTTAAATTTAATTTATATGTTATGTTATGATTTGAATAGGTATTTGAATCCTTGAATGAATTTGGTATTATGGTATTGTAATTGAAGGTGGTTTCTAAAAATTATCTGCTATTATAGTATGTAATATTAATAATGGATGTTTTAAAAAATTATTAACTAGAATTCTGTTTCAAGAAGAGGAAGGATCAGATTTGCCAGTTTGCCACTTTCTTATATATATATATATATATATATATATATATATATATATATAAAACTTAAGTTATATTTAACTTAAGTTTTAAAAGTATGTATTTTTTCCTAAAACAGTTGGAAATAATATGATGAGCGTATTTTGCATTTCTGTATTATTTCTACTTGGATAGAAGACTTCAACAAGTAGAAAAGTAGATCAGAACCATGAGGAAAGATTTTAGTAGTAGAGATTAGAAGGGTATTGTGAAAAAAATTGTATAAGTATTGCCATGGAGGCATCTGTTGATGCAATTGTATAATGTTACTTTCAATATATGTATAATGTAATACTTGCAACAGGCTCATATTTTCATGTATATATTATAAATGTTTTCTCAAATTTATTATTGATATCAAAGTGACATACCTAATCCTAGTGTCTAATGCGTGATCCTGAATATGTTATTAGTACTAGTATTAGGATGTTACACAAACTCGTATGATTACTGAAAACCTCAAAGTCCTTATGTTGCAAGAAGATTTACTAAATTTCAAAATCATCAACTAACTTAATTTGTACTATACCTATACAAAGTTCTACTTCTCTCTTAGGTGGTAACTCATTTATCTTCCTAAGAAATACTTCTGGATGTCTTCTTATCACATATATATTCCCTAAGACTTACTCAACTTCTACATACACGGAGAAAAGGAAAACATATCCTTAAATCCCCTTTACTTAGAAGTTGTTTACTTGTATAACTTTCAAAACATAGACCCTACAGAAATAGGCATAGAAGAATCATTAGACATAAATGTTAATGTCTTATCTAATAAATTCAAATAACATGGTTTACTAGCAACCAAAACCATGCCTAGTCTAACGTCTATGTTAAGAAGAGATAAACTGATAAAATTCACAAAGAAAATCTTACCTTTAACTTTGCACAACGATCCAAACCTTCTAAGAAGTTGTGATTAGCTTTCTTGTTAGTGTAGTTAAGGATAAAACATGGTGAAACTCAAACATAGGTAAATCTAATATCTTCACATACTTATATGAAATCAAGGAGTGGAGATACTCCTAAATCATATAATATAACCTAGAGATCATCTTTAACTATGTCCTTACCTCGTATAAGATTGGGAGCTTGAGTCGTCTCCTTACTACCCAGAGTATAAACATTTACTCTAACTTGAGCTTTGAGGTTAGATACTGCTTCTTACTTATGTGCACACTTGTTTTAAAGTGTTCTGGTTAGCCATAAGTATAACATACTATTTGGCCAACTTAACTAGGTTTGCCACCTTGTTGTCTCCCACATCTAACACATTTTGGTCCCTTCACTTCTGCTTAAGCTCACTTGCCTTTATCTTGAGGATAACTAGGTTTAGAAGCACACTTCATATGCCTATCATCCTCTCTCTTCCTTTTGTGAAACCTTATGACTTTTGTTCCACTGAGACTAGTTGTAGGGACCCTCAACTGTTTTCTTTGAATGGCATTAGCATCACCATTATGCCTTTTTCGATCAATCGAAAATAAGCCTCTCTTCGCTTGTTTCGGCTAATACCACAATGTAATAGCCTAATACTAGTATCCTAGTATATCTGACATATACCTGGATAAGCAGTATCAGTCATGCTACTTCTAACTTAAACATCAACTAATCCATAACATTCTAATAAATAACTATGGAGAGTCATATCTAAAAGTCATACATATATATAACTTTTACATCCTCAAAGCAAATATAAATAATTACATAAGCTTTGAATAGAAAATATTAAACTAAACTAATCTACTCCTTCTGTTTTCTTCTTCTTTACTCCCTCGGAAGGGTCTTGTCCTGCTTAACCATAAAACATAAATGGGGTGAGAACATAAAAATTCTCAGTAATAAAGCATATATCTCATAACACTATTATAAAGATACCCATAGGTAAATTTATAAACTAACGACTCATACGCTTGCTATTGATAATAAACAAATGTCTACTCAATTGTATATTATCAACTTCACATAGTGAATAAGACTCTACTCACTACCAATAGAACATTCACATTCTAACTTTATGTAAATGTTCTTCTAGCAACATTTTAATCCAACACTAAACTCATACACTTAACTTAGTACATAAGTTTGTCTCTTCTATGATATGACAATTCTCATAAAAATTGTAACATATCACAACTAGTTCATTCATAAACACGTTATAAGTACTACAAAAATAACTTTCTTCTATGAACGAACTTACTAACTTAGGATTTAGGATTTACAACAGGTGGTAAAGTCTTTACTCTATACCACTGGAATACTCATATTTTCTTATTTTATGTGAATATTCACTAAACTAATCCACAATCCTTAACTTAGTCGAAGATAAGACAATTGTCTAAAAAAATGTCAAACATCAACTTTTCTTGGTAAAGTGTTTATCTCACTCCTTCGCTTAGCTTAGGACTTCACTTAACCTTTTGCTATGGGTATTAAGCTTGACTTGCTTAATTTCCCTTAGTAGAGAGCTTGACTCCCTCTTACTACTATTTACATAAGTGCTCTTATCACTTCTCATGTTGTTAGACAAAGAGCTTAACTCACTACTTTGTCCTAGGTAGAGTGTTTTTCTCACTCCTTTACCATACTTGGTAAAGTTTTTTTCTCACTCCTTTACCGTGACAAGGTGCTTTTCTCACTTCCTTGTCTCATAATTCCACATTTAGCAAAGTATTTTTCTCACTCCTTTGTAAGGTCAAGGGGCTTATCTCGCTCACTTAGTTAGGAATTGTGTACTATGGTTCAACTTCATAAATAAGGAAACTAACTCTTATTATGATTCAACCTCATAAATAAAGGAACCAACTCTTGCTAAACACTCCACTCAATCCCAACTTAATGAGAGAATAGAGTATTTGTACTATGGTTCAACTTCATAAATAAGGGAACCAACTCTTACTATAGTTCAACCTTATAAACAAAGGAACCAACTCTTGCTAAACACTCCACTCAATCCCAACTTAATGAGAGAATAGAGTATTTGTACTATAGTTCAACTTCATAAATAAGGGAACCAACGCTTACTATGATTCAACCTTATAAACAAAGGAACCAACTCTTACTAAACACTCCATTCAATCCCAACTTAATAAGAGAATAAAGTATTTGTACTATAGTTCAATTTCATTAATAAGGGAACAAACTCTTACTATGGTTCAACCTCATAAACAAAGGAACTAACTCTTGCTAAACACTCCATTCAACCCCAACTTAATGAGAGAATAAAGTATTTGTACTGTGGTTCAACTTCATAAATAAGGGAACCAACTCTTACTATGGTTCAACCTCATAATAAAAGGAACCAACTCTTTGTAAATATAACATCCTCTTCAACATGTTAGACTTGTAAATGATTACAGAGGTAACTTAATACTTGCTTAACATACCTGTTTGATTTTGTGATAATTTGAATTAATTTAAGCACTTTGTTGTAAGCCGAAAGGTGAAAAGTAACTTAAAAATGACTCAGATATTAGTATAAATGGTTTAGCTAATGGAAATAGATGTGGATAATCTGTATCCAAGTCACAAATGTGTATTCTGTGATGTGGTTAAAGTTTGAGAATTTTCAGAGTCAGTTTGATATTTTTAGGCATACTAGTTGTCCACTTAAAGCTAAAATACTAGTCGCAGATATGAAAAATGATGGTTTTGGTGCAATAATATTTTTGATGAATCATATGATTTATTTTAAAGTTGTTGGAACTTGAAAATGTTTATTTAGCTAAAGTTGAGTGTTTTTAGTAGATTGAGAAGTATCAGTGTTATGACTAATGGCCATAAGCCATCCACGAATTGCAACCCTCATTCTTAACCCCTTTTTGTGATATTTCAACCAAGTCTTTACTTGTCTCTCATTCTCTCCCATTGCTGAAAATAAGACCAACAGAGAAGGAAAAACAAGGAGAAAAAGAGGAAAGGAAGAAGAGGGAATCCAAAGGGAAAGAAAAACTTGAAGACTTGTGATCATTTCCTTCATCATCTCCATCATTCTCAGCAGCTTATGGAGCTTAAAGGTAGGGGTTTTGAGCTTAAACTTCATCTTTTCTCATTTTTTCATGTTAGGCTTAATTGAGGTTTAATATGCCAATTTGAGTTCTAGAGGTGTTTTGTCTGATTTTCTTGCTTGAATGAGTTATAAGTGTTGTTTATGACTTGTTTATGCAAAGAATTTAGATTAGAAACTAAAACTATCCATTTTGGACCTAAAATGCTTCAAGTGTAGAATTTGGGGTTTTGATGGATGATTTTATGTTTTGATCCAATTTTTATGAAATCAATTAGTATTTTAGGTTTCCTTCATGTTTGTAAACTTGTTTAGGACTTAAAATCACCAAGAAACAGATTTGAGATAATCAAATTTCGTGTGTGGCACCAATGGAACAGTGCCACACTTCTGCAGACGCCACTGTCTCGGGGTCACGCCTAGGCATGACTAAACCACGCCTAGGCGTGGGTGTTCTGCTTTCTCAGTTAGGCGAGACAGAGAGGATCACGCCTAGGCATGGGAATGTCATGCCTAGGCGTGAGTTCCAGGATTTTTCAAGATTGTGTTCTTGAGGTTTTGAAATTCCTTAAGTGATAGGATCACTCATATATGCCTTTCTAAGTGTGTTAAGACACTAATGGAGGTATTTCTTAGAGAGATTGATCTCCTATCATATATAAGAATTTGTGAAAAATCTTAAGTGTTCTTTGAGAGATAGGATACCTTAGGAACTAACTAAAAGCTTGATTAACATGAGGTTGACTAGAAAATCACTTGTATGTATTAGTATTAGGTTGTCTTAATTGTGAATTGAGATAGTTCTTGAATATTTAGTTTTCAAACTTGTTAATTGCTATTTCTCATATGTTGTAACCTTATATGGTGTGCACAACCATTTGGCCAAAGAATTGTAGGAAATGACCTTGAGGAGATAAGGGATTCGAAATTCTCATAGCGGTCAATGCTATTATGGTCAGGGTTATTGTAACACCCTCCGTAGGGTATCACATTTCCGACTACCAACTTATAATCTGATAATCAGTTCATAAAATTTGAGTTATAAAATATGGGTTTCAAAATTTCTTTTCGCGGAAATATAAACTTACTGATATTTATAAGTAATACTGAAAAATATATTTAAACTGATTAAAACTCATATAACAGACATCACTTAATATTTAACAATTATTCAAGAAATATAAAACTTACAGACTCAATTTTAAACAGTAGCAAATCCCTTGACGGGTCCTACCCAATAGCACCGTTAAACACTATCGATAAAAAATCAATATACTTATTTCGTCTTGTATCCATCTTGATGCGTCATGTATCTGTTTCTCCTCAAAACTGTACACCAACTAATCCGGGATGGTTACTCCTTGATGTTGTCACCGAACTCAGAATATCTGACACTCGTCACGTCTATGAAACTCGTTCCATCTACTATATAATTTTTAACAATACAAACACAACAAAATAATATAACAAAGAGGCCAGATCACCTACGCCAATACCAACATGGTAGCATAGAGATAACACAAACAACACACCATACAGTTATATCATACCATAATTACAATTATGCCATCATCATAATGTATAAAATAACAATAATTACAATAATGCCATCATTATTATTTATCATCATCATCATCCAATATTCCTCAATTAAAAATAAATATTCAATATTTACGATAATCCCCTCAACATTATTCAGTATTCAACAGTTCAATTATCATAACCAATGCTCAATGATTATGCATGTGCACATAGACTCACTTTCCTACTCCATGGAGCTTTTCACAATTTCGAGAAGAATGCTCTGGTTAATTGTCAGCCTTAGCCCAAAGACAATCTCCAGTCTTCGAAAAGAATTGTGTTATTGTCGGGTATCGTCAATGTGTTGCAACGGACTGCATCGCCAAGTGGCACTTGGTCTTTGGCAATCAACGTCCACTGGTCGACCGTCGCACCTTGACGCCCCCAAGATCCATCATAGACCTCACTTTTCAATTCTCATTCCCTCTTCAACCACAAGGGTCACAATAGCTATCAGCTATTAATTTTCATTTAATGCACAAATATCTCAATGTAATTCTGTTCAATTTCATCATATGCCTCAATGCATATTTTTCAATTTCATCATATGCCTCACTGCATATTTTCCAATGCATGTAAAATGTACCAATGCCAATCACAGGTAAAATTCATCATTTTCTTATACAGTGTCCATACACTGGTTCAACAGTAATCATACTGTATATTCAATAGCGAAATCATATTATTGCGTTTTCATAACCACAAAACACTTTTGTCGTATTTTCACAATCGCGCAACATTTCTGTTACGTTTTCACAATTTCGCAATGTTTCTGTTGCATTTTCAAATTGCGTAGCGATTTTTTATTGTTTCTCAATCACGTAAAAATATTCCATCATTTTTCAATCACGTAGCGATTTTTCAAAAATATCTCAAATGCGTAAAAATATTTAAATGCTTTCCAAATTGCGTAGAAATATTTCAACGTTTTTCAAATTGCGTGGAAATATTTAAACGTTTCTCAAATCGCGTAGCTTAAAAATCACGTTTTAAAGTTATGTAAATCATTTTTTACCATTTTATAACTTCATAAATTATTTCTCAATATTCCAAATATTATTTTGGACTTTCAAACAAATCAATATCATTTCCAACATCGTTTTTCACATTTCTCCTTTAAGAAATCCTTTCCTCAAAATAATATGATTTCTCACATTATTTTCCACATTTTCTTACTCAAGAAAATCTTTTTTGCAATATATTTCACAAATTCACCATTTCATTGAATTAAATCAATGTTTCTCATTTAAAATTTCCTAACGTGCTCCAAAACCCAAAGGATGAGTTTTACGTTAGTAAATTTTTAAGTCACCATTATATTCTCCATTTTTCTCAAATCAATTCCAAAATCAATCCTCTTCAAAATAAATTGAGGTTCAAACACTTTCAACCTCTCTTTTTCTTTCATAACCAAAATTTCTATTTCTTAAGTGATAAAATACTCTGATTCCATTTCCAAAATCCTTGTACTAAATCAAATTATATTTCCACTTTGAAAATCACTTTGTTTCATAAAACCAAGGCATTACAAGCCTTCAAAACCGTGGACATGGCCATTGAAACCATCAATTATTTTTCCTTCTAAATCAATTAAGTACCCTTCTTGTTTTTACACAAACAAAACCATTAAATTTTCTTAAAAAACCGTGAACACTTGGTCTTTGAAATCAAAAACATTTATTCATTTCCTTGCTTCTCTAAACATCCAATTTTACCATTCATGAAAATATTAATTTGTGAACACCTATTTTGAGGTGTCTTGGCCGAAATCCTCATGGTCCTTGGAACCAAAAATTATTTTCCTTTCCATCATCAAATCATGGCATACATATACATATTCATCATATATATATCACAAGTATGCCATAAACAAAAGCAATAAATCATGCAAATCATACCAAGCATAGGCAAATAATCAAAGCACATAAATACACACAAATAATTACATAACCATAGATATGAATCCTCACATGGATTCACCATCCATCAAATATAAAACCATCTCTCACCACCATACTTGGTTGGTGAGATGAATCTCCCTCTTACCTCTTGAAGAATCTCAAAAGCTCCTTAGTTTGCTTCTTTTTCCAAGTCCTTCACCACCAAAGGTTTCTTAAACACAAACAAAACATATATTTATTAGCATATGAAGCTTGAACAAGGTAAACCATGGATCAAACATGACTTAGAACATGAAAAAGAGATAAGAAATGAAGTTTTCTTACATTTCACCATAAAAATCCTATAACTTTGCTGTTGAAGAAAGTCCTTGAAGATGAAAGATTTAGAACTTGCTCCAAACTACAAAGTATCTTAGAATGAGGTACAGATTCAAGAAATAAGGTTGTATGAAATTAAAGAGTGATGGAAGGTAGATTTAGGTGCTATGGCTGAACCTTGCTTGGAGAGAAAGTGGAGAGAAAAGTTTGATGAGTTTTTGTTTTTGGAGGAGACAAAGATGATCAAGAATGATCAATAATGACCAAGATGGAGTAATAATGGTATCTTGAACTTTGCTATAGCCTTAAACAAGCACAAAACCGCCCCCTCCCTTCTTGCTTCTTCAAAGAGTGACCAATCTCCTGGCCACCATTTTAAGCATTCCTAACCATTGATTAGATCAATGGTTAGGATTAATGAAGATTCTAGGTTTAGATTTAGATTAGAAGACTTAATCTAGGCCATTGGATCTTTCTTCCTTGAAATCCTAACCATTAGATGTATCTCCAAAATGAAGGGTCAAGATTACTCCTTCAAACTTTACATCCAATGGTCATAAATGGTCCTAACCACTTTGTAAGACTAAATCGCCACCGTTGATTAAATCAATGGTGGATATCCAAACCACCAATGTTGACTAAATAGTATAATATTTATTTTTTTATCTGCTATTATCCTTCGAATAATATTTTTACTGTATTTTTATCACTCGATAATTAATTACAGTACAAAACATAGTAAAAGAAAATTTTAAAAACTATCTCCGATTTCGAGTTTAGTAAGATCCCCCGTCTCCGTCTTAACAGTACAAATTTTTCTATCCGCAGAAAAATTTTTACTTTTCGAGACCCACCCCGGGCCCATATAAGGCCACCTGGGCCCACAGACAGTTCAAAAACAATCAGAGAAATATAAAAATTTCATAATCATCCACAAAATCATAAAAGTTATAAAATGTACAAAAATAAAATCAGATTACGTAAAATAATTAAGACTTAACAGTAATATTTAAATTACGTAAGGTTTTCCCCGGCCCGAAAATTATTATTTTCCTGACACGGAGTAAATCACACAAAACGATCAAATGTACTGACAGAATATTCAAAATAATTTTATAGTACACAGAAATCACTAAACAGTAGAATTCTGTTAATTGTCAAAATTACTGTCAAATAATTAGGAAATTTGGGGTGTTACGGTTATCGAAGTTTGGGGGTTGGAATTAGTACTCTTACCTTTCAAGGGAAAACAAGTCCACACACCACTTGGTAGTGTTAGGGCTTAATTGCCTATCCTACCTAGCATATACAAGGGAATAGAGGTTCCTAGGGAATAAGTAAGTAACTTGTGTTTTTAATACTTAAAATCTGTATTAGCATTGCACATTCATTATATTAGGGCTTTGTTTAAGCATATACATACTTCATAACATAAGACATTGCATTGTTGACAATTGTATGTGGAGTTGTTATTGCTTGATTGGTTGCTCGTTCAATAGTATCATAGGATTGTATGAGCTATTCTTTGGTATTGTTGACTAATCAAATGTTCCTTTATATAGAGTATTAATATGTGTTTAGTTCATTAATTTGTTATAACTGATTAGTTGTTGGTCTTGGTATGCAAATATTGAGAAATTGTGATTTCTCACCCCTGTGTATTCCATCTAAATCCAGGTGAAGATCCTAAAAAAGGCAAGGACAAGGATAAAAAGAAGCGAAAGACTTAGTTTATCTGCTTTTTTTTTTTAATTTAGCTTGTATATGTGAATCTTCCTGAATAGTTTGTAGAAGTTTATGTATACAGTATGATTTGTTAGCCAATGATGTATGTATATATGATGTTGTTATCTGTTGATGCTCTCTATAGTGGCTATAAAGGTTATTATGGGTTTTTATTTATATGTTTTTTTAGAAGTGACACGTTTAATGCGATTTACCTTGAAATAATCCGTTTATTTTACAATAATTGTATTAGGGTGTTACACTAAACACTCCACTCAACCCCAACTTAATAAGAGAATAGAGTAATTGTACCAAAACTAGCATAATCAACTCAACATTATCTATAATAGCCTAATTATGCCTCAATGATAAGTATCACTTTCTTATCAAACTTGTATCTAAACTACCTTACAATCACATCACAAGTGGTATTATAAGCCACACTAATGTGGTAAAGGTGTTAGACATCTATTTCAAGTAAGTCACACTCTTGAAAAGCTTAGAATCTCAACTTGTTCTCATATGATAGGTGAGTTATTTCCTTTGGGAAATATCCCTAAAAGTGTCTTAATACACTTAAGAAAGCATATATAAATGATCACAACTAATAGGGAACCTCAAAACATCAAGAATACAATTCTTGAAAGATCATGGAGCTCACACCTCGGTATAGCCTAGTCACGCCACAACGCGCAACCCTCAGCCTCACTCACACCTCAGCGTGGTTCTCAGTCATGCCGCGACGTTCTGCTCATGGCCACTCTCACACCTCGGCGTGGTGATGTCACGCCGCAGTGCAAGTTGCAGGAACTAGATTCTGAAGAATTCTGCAGAATCTGAGTATTGTTCCCTTGGAACTTTTCCAATCATTCAAGATCAATTTTCTTGTGATTTATAATACCAATCTAGGCCCTTAAACTTGTTGTAACTCTCATACAACCTATTGATTCACTTAGGCATAGATTTAGGTCCAAAAACCACACTAACTCCAACCATTTCCAAGTTTCTCATCTATGGACCAAAATGATATGGCTTGAGCTATAAATGGCTATCTAACACTCACTAAGATGAAAACATCCTAACCTAGTCCTTGGATTCAAGAACCAAGCCAAGAACATGGATTTGACTCTCTAAATCCACTTTCTATTCATAAAACCAAAGTTCATTCGATATGAACAAAAGGAAAAGTTGAATAGAAACTCCCCAATCTCTTGTGCAGATAAAGATCTTGAAGCCTTTGTCTTCCTCTTGATCTTTCCTTCTTCCTCTTCTTTCTTTCTTCCCCTTTCTCTCTTCTCCACTTTCTCTCTTCTCTTCCTCTGTTTTTTGCTTATTTTCTTTTCTTTTTCTATTTTGACCATAGAGAGGGGGGATAAAAAGAGAGAAATAAAAAGAAAGAGGATAGGAACAAGATTTTGTGCTGAAACTTATATATGTTAAGGACACAAATTATACTAAATCAAATTTCCTAACTTCCAACAACTTTAAAATAAATCATAAGATTCATCTAAATTTTTGTTTCACCATTTTTCTATTTTTCTATATATGTTGCTAGTCAATTCAGTATTAAAACACACAACCAGTATGCTTAAAAATACCAAACTAACTCTGATTATCTTCAAATTTTAACTGCATCTTACTTAGCTCATTTGTGACCTAGAAACACATTATCCATACCTTTTTCCTTCAACTTAGCCTTTAAAGCCATTTTTTGAGTTATTTTAGGCTACTTTTCACCTTTTATGTTACAACAAAATGTCTAAACTAATTCGATTTGTCACAAAACTAAACTGACATGTCAAGCAAGTATTAGGCTACCTCTATAACCCTTTACAAGCCCACCATGTTATTGAGGTGTTACAAACCTAAAGGTTTTGGTATAGCAAATGATGGAATGATTATGTTTGGAAACATGATTTGCTTTCCTAAGGAGAATGACCTTAAATAGAAGATTTTAGAGGAAGCACATAAGAGCAATATACCTTTCATCCTAGAGAAACTAAGATGTATCATTATGTCAAAAGAATGTTTTGGTGGTCAATAATGAAAACATACATAGCAGATTATGTGTCCAGGTGTCTAGTTTGCTAGAAAGTCAAGATAAAACACCAGAAACCTTCAGGCCCATTACAATCCTTAACAATTCCAGAGTGGAAGTGAGAATGCATCACAATGGATTTTGTTATGGGATTACCAAGAACTCAACAAGATTTTGATGCTATATGGATGATTATGGATAGGTTAACCAAATCTACCCATTTTTTGCCCATTAGAGCTAGCTTTTCTTTAAATAGACTAGCCTAATTGTATCTGTAAGAAATAGTGAGGTTATATGGAGTCCCCAATAGTATAGTATTGGATAGAGATCCTACGTTTACCTCTAGATTTTGGGGAGCTTTGTAATAAGTTTTTGGGACCAAATTGCATTTCAGCACAACTTACCATCCATAAATTGATGGATAGTCTGAGAGAACTATCCAAACCATGGAAGATATGCTGAGAGCATATGTGTTAGAACAAAAGGGTAGTTGGGATAGGTTCTTGCCTTTGGTGGAATTTGCTTATAACAATAGTTACCATTCCATCATAGGTATGATACCTTATGAGGCCCTATATGATAGGAAATGTAGATCACCTCTATGTTGATATAAGGTAAGTGAGTGAACCACTCTAGGACCTGAATTAGTGCAACAAACAACAGATCAGATTAAGATGATCAAGAATAGATTGGTTAAAGCTCAAAGTAGACAAAAGAGTTATGCTGATAGGAGGAGGAGACCTCTAGAGTTCATGGAAGGAGAATATGTTTTTCTGAGAGTCACTCTTATTATAGGGGTTGGAAGAGCTTTGAAAACATGAAAGTTAAAGCCACGGTTCCTTGGTCCATATCAAATTTTGAAGAGAGTTGGGCCAGTAACTTACTAGATAGCCCTCCCACCAAACCTGTCAAACCTTCATGATGTCTTCCATGTATCATTGCTTCAAAAGTATAATCTTGTTCCTTCACACATTATGGAACCTGAATCAGTATAATTGAAAGATGACTTGACATATGCAATAAAACCTATGAGGATCGTGGATGAGGGAGCCAAAGAACTCAGAGGTAAGCGAATTCCTTTGGTGAAGGTTATTTGGAATGGTGTCGATTTAGAGGAGGCTTCTTGGGAGCTAGAGTCCCACATGAGGCAAGATTATCCAGAACTTTTTTATTGAGGTATGTAATTTTGAGGACAAAATTTTAAAAAAGGGAGAAAAATGTAACATCCTCCTTAACATGTTAGTAATATTTATGAATTGAAATGAACTATAACATTTGTCTAACATGTCCAAGTAATCTTATGACTTTCTGAGTTAGTTTAGGCACTTTGCTACAACACAGAATGCGCAAAATGATTATTTTAACTGAGAAAAATACCATAAATTGCTTAGATAAAGGAAATAAATATGAAAAAATTATTTTTAAGTTACAAATATATGAAATAAGGTGTAGTTAAAGTTTCAAGATAAATTGAGTTGATTTGGTATTTTTAAGTACACTGGTTGCATATTTTAATACCGAATTGACTTGCAGCAGATATAAAAAATTATGGAAATGGTGAAACTAGGATTTAAGTGAATCCTAGGATTTATTTTAATATCTTTGGAGGAAACTTGATTTAGTAAAATCAAAGTGTTCCCAAGAGATACAAAGTTTCAATAACTTAAACCAAAGTCATATGTTATTATCTATAACTTGAATTTTGTTTTCAACTCTCTTCCTCACTCACTTACGTGCTTTTTAGTAGAAAGGAAAGTGAAAAATGAAAAGGGGCAACAACTGAGAAAAAAGGAAGAGAAATGAGGGAAAGAAGCAAAGGATAAAGGGAAGAACAATGCTTGATTTTCAACATCCTTGGAGATTAGAGGAAGGGGGAAACATTTTCACCACTTTTCTTTCATTCTTCTTTCTTATGTATTAAATATTTGAGAGTGAAATAAATGGGTTTTGGTTGTTGTATAATGATTTTTATGCTTGGTTCATCTTCTTTTGAGATGATAATGATTTGCATTGGTTAATGATCATGGTTGAGATTGAAATTTGAAAATGGGTATGAAACCCATATTTCATTCTATTTTTGAAAATGGATTCTTGAATGATTGTGTATGAAAAACTTGACAATATATTGAGATTTTGAGTTGATAATGGAAGTTGTATGATTTAGGCTTTGGTTATGAGTGAAAGTAGGTATGTAGGAGTGATGCTCTTGTGGATTTCTGGAAAAACTAGAAAAATGAAGGAAAGCCGTGACACTCCATGATGGAAGCCGTGGCACTTCACTCTCTGGATGCAAAAAATTATACACAAGAATATAAGGTCGCGACACAAAAGAGATGGGAGCCAAAACACTCATCAATAAAAGTGGAAATTTTGGAACAAAATGACATGAAATGCATGAGGTTTAAGTTTAAAGTGATATATTGTGAGGCACTAATGTTAGATTGATGAAAAAAACCTTTAAATGTCTATTAATGTATGTTGATGAAAGATGAGGCCTTGAGCCATGTTATGATGTGATGATGAGAAATATCATAGTGTATAATTGAATGGATGCATTATAATACAAGATTGATTAGGAATGGTTTTAAAATATTCATGTATGTTTTGATTTTCAAACTTGTTATTTATTATTTCCATGTATTGTAACCCTATGGCTTGGACAAAAGGGCTCCTAGTGTCAAAATTATGAATGTTTAGTAGTGTAAGGAATAAAAGGGTGTCCTACCTACTCAGAGACAATACAAGGAACAATATGGTTTCTTGGAACAAAAGGACTTCTTGGGAATATTTAAATAACATGTGTTTTCTAAATAAAGTTTTTGCAAAATCATGACAGAAGCACACCTTAGGACATTTCTTAGGTATATTCATACATTATCATGCATTACATAAAATAACAATTGTATGAGCAATTGTCTTGTTTTATACTGATGAAAAGTTGATGGATAACTTAAGTGTATACAATGATGAAGAATGTTTAAGTTATTTGTCACCTTTCTAATAGTAAATGAATATACTTATTTGAGTTGAATTGCTATGTATTGATTAAATTATTCTTTTATTAATAATCGGAATGTTTGCTTCAGGAAGGGAAATGACCGAGTTTTGACTTATGGCACCTTTCTAATCAATTATATATATAACTGTATTTTTTTTCCTGAAGTAGCTAGATTTATTATGATGTCATACTTTAAACTTACTATTGAGAATTTCAATTCTCACCCTAGTTTCTTATTTCCATAGTAAATCCAACAAGAGATCAGAGTAATAGCAAATGAGGACAGTGAAGACTTAGTTTGCTACTTTATATATATATATATATCAGAGTTATAAGGTGAAGATCACAGGAAAAATGGAGGGGGAGAAGGGAGCAGGATGAAGAGAAGTAGGATGCAGACGGACTGCTTATATGATATGAAGATGCAAAAAATAAAGATTAATAAAGAAAATTAAAACATTAATGTGAAAACCGGAAGTGCCTCAGGGACGGCGAGATCTGGCGATGGGATGAGAAGAGAAGAAAAGAGTAGATTACATATGATAAAATTATAATTTTATTGATATAAAGAAAAGATTACAAGATTGAAGGGAGATGGGAAGAGGGAGGAAGACTCACTCTCTCTAATCACTCTGTAAGACTAAAGAAACTTAGAACTGGCTAAAATTTTGAATGCCTTACAAGTCTGATGACAGAAGATTAAATAAACAAAAAATTTTACTATTACAAACAGTAAAATGAAAATGCTGCTATAGTGAACAATAGCAAACAGTGTTTTGCCGCTTCCGCTACAGTGAACAATGTACAGTAACCCCTGTTATAGTAACCAGCCGCAAGGATGACTATTCATCATCACTGAGATTGATGCTCTAACTGTCGATGTCTTTGCCATAACAGTTGTCTTCATTTTGATTGTACGAGCCAGACACAGTATCAAACTCATGTTGAGATTCAACTTTGATGTGGTGAAGGATAATGTGAAGATTTTTCTCAAAATCTTCTTTTGAGGTTGAGGCAGACAAGGCTGCGGTTGCTTGGGCCTTCTGATTAAGGAAGACACTAGTTTCAAGATCTGCTGGCTTTAAAAGCTTTGGATTCTGATCAAACCATGCTTTGATTGCTTCAGGAGTGGCATGAGATGCATCGAACTTAGGCCACCACTTGACAAAGGCAAACCTGCGCAGGACTGGGAGATGCCTTGGATGATATTTGCTTTTCTTGTATTTGAACTGCCAAGAAAAGATCTATGATAAAGATAGTTTGGAGAAAAAATGCAGATCAACCGGCCAATGATCATGGGAGAGGTCAATCCTAGTCATGAAATATTTGCGTCCTTCTAGAACAGGATCAGGAAGAATTGCTTGGACAGGGCCAAAGTAAGACCACCATTGATGAAACCAATGAGGGAAATCATACTTAGTGTTTTGTTTGAATTAAAACATCCATGAATGTTTTCCAGAATCATTTTTAAACCAAAATGTTTTATTCCAAGCTTCAAGGTAATCCCAGATGTTGAAATCAATTGGATAAGGTTTAGAAAATGCTCTTGGTTTGCAAAGATTAGATCCCCATTCTTTCAGAGAGATGAATTTCAAAATTTGACAAGTTGAATAATCAATTTTGTCTTTGTTGTATAGATCTTTAAAATGCCTTAAAGAAATAGATTTGGTGTCAATGAGAATAAACTCATAAAACTGTGGGGTTTTATGGGGATTTTCTAGTTTGAACAAAAAGCCTTTTGGAAAGATTTTTTGTGGGACATTGTTTGGATTGACGTCAAAAATATCAGGTTCCATTTGAATGACAAACCAAGATGCTTCTTTTTCAATATACTCGGTTTGAGGTTGAGATGGAATAGGTTTGGACATGATAATTTGTTTGCTAGGGGAATTGATTACAATTTCCTTGTTTTTCTGATTTTGGATGAGTGTTTCAAGTTCATCTTGTTCAGAGGCAATATCGGCCCAAGATTGCCTAGGTAGTTTGGTAAGGCCTTGTTGTTGGAAATCCTGAAGTGTTTAGATTGGGTATGCACAAGCATAGTTGTCACTGGTTTGTTTCTGGGTTGATGACCTAGTCCGCGTGGTTTGAATCTGAGTAGAAGACTCAGCAGGAGTTGAGGACCCCAAGTTTGTAGATTTCTTTGTTAGTCCAGGAAGAACTAACTTACCTTTGCCTCTTCCTCAGGAAAAGGATGTTGAGCCTCCTCGAGGCATGCTGCTATTTACCCTGGAGATATTCACGAGTAAGATAGTCAGGTGGAGTGTTTGAGGTTCCTTTGATATACTCAATATCAAAATCAAAGACAGAAATGATGGCTTGCCATCTAGCAAAAATTTGTTTTGAATCTAAATTTTTAACATCTTTTAACAAAATGTCTTTAGCAGATTTGCAGTCAACACGAATCAAAAATTTTTGGTTTAAAGGATTAGATTGAAATTTTGTAATGCATAAAACAATTGCCAAAATTTCTTTTTTTTCACAGTTGAATAATTATGCTAGGCAAAATTCTAATGTTTTGATGCATATGCAATGACATGTTCTTTGTTTGTGGCACGCTGTTTGAGAATGCCACCATAACCAATGTCAGAGGCATTAGTTTCAACAATTTTGAAAGCTTCAGGATTGGGAAGGTAAAGGCAAGGAAGAGACTTTACCTGTGACTTGATTTGTTTGACAATACCTGTATGGATGTCTGACCACGGAGGTGGGTTAGATTTCATACGATCATGCAGAGGTTTGATAAGATTACTAAGCTAAGGGAAGAAATCAGTAACATAATTTAAGCAACCAAGAAAACATTGCAACTGGGTTTTGTCAATAATTTGATTAGGGAATTTGTCAGCAAACTCAATAACTCGATTGATAGGGTTGATGGTTCCTTGATAGATGTTATAGCCAAGAAACCTAATTTGAGTTTGAAACAAGTTGATTTTAGATTTAGATACGGCTAAACCATTTTTCTTAATTACATTAATGAAAATATTAATGTGTTTAAAGTGTTGATTAATTGATTGGGAGTATACAAGAACATCATCAATGTATACAATCGTAAAGTTTGAATATGAATTAAAGATTTCATTCATAATTCGTTGGGATTCTGAAGGGGCATTCTTCAGACCGAAGGGCATTACATTCCATTCGTACTGCCCGAAAGGTACGGTGAAAGCCGTCTTGTAGCGATCACTTTCCTTGAGTTGGATTTGCCAAAATCCTGACTTCATATCGAATTTAGAAATGATTTTAGCAGAATTGAGTCTTTTGAGAAGATCTTTTTTTATTTGGAATAGGATACCTAATCCATTGCAGAGCTTGATTAAGCGGTTTGTGGTTTATGACAAGTCGCGGAGTTCCTCTTTCGATCTCAGCGGGTTTGTTGACATAGAAAGCAAAGCAAGACCAAGGAGACTTACTTTTACGGATGAGACCTTTAGACAAAAGGTCTTTGATTTCTGATTGGCAGTAGTTAAGCATTTCATGACTCATCTGGATAGAACAAGCTTTGGTTGGGATTTGACGATCATTAAAGTCTTTCTCATATGGCAAATCAACCATAGGCTTCTTTCTTTCCCAAAACGTGTTAGGTAGGTCAAAATAGATTGAATCTTGGATTTGAAGATGAAGCGATTGAATGCGTTTCTGAACCTGGGGTTGAGAAAGCTGAGATTCAATATTCTTAAAAGAAATTTCTTCTTTAAGATAATTAATTTGTTTTTGTTTATAGTTAATTAAATTAACTATTGGGTTAAGACTTTTAAGGATCGATTTTCTAAGAAACAGAAAATAGATAGTTTGGCCGAGATGTTGGGTAATAATACTTCTTCAGTGATTTGAAGAGGGAGGAGAGACCTAATAAATGGAGTTCCTAGGATCACTTCACCTTTGAGATTCTTGACAAAGAGGAAGGAGGTTTCAACTTGGAAACTATCATTCTCGATGACTGCTGATGAAAGTTTGTACTGTATTTTCAGTTTGGATCCACTAGCAGTGCTAAGCCGCTTAGTAGTTTTTTTGAAGTATTTTGTCGAAACCATACCCTTCAAAATACAGTTTGAATCTGCACCGCTATCAAAAAGTGCAACAATGTTTAATACAAAATCATCGATTTTGATGTTTATGTTGATATTTTTTTTTTCTGAATTTTTAGTTGATTGATAATGTCACAGAATGCCATATCATCCCCTTGAGGTTTAGATTTGATTATGATTGCAGTTTCAAGAATCTTTTCAGATTTGTCGGATTCAGAATCAGATTGCATATCTCTGAGCTGGGAGATGATAAGCAAATGGAGTTTTCGTTCTTCTTTAAGATTTTTAACTTCAATTTTAAGATTATTAATCTTAGACTGAAGATCTTGAAGAGTGACGAGTTTTCTGGTGGAAGTTTTTTCAAGCTTCTTGATTGTTTCTTTAAGATCATATTTGTTTCTAATGATTGGATTTTTTAAGCTTTTAGAAGAGGATTCTTCAATAATGGATTTAAACTTTTGTAAAAAGATACTGCGATCTTCAGAGGTTTCGACAGAATTAAGAACTTCAAACAGAAGATCTTGTTCTTTGGTTAAGACATTGATTGCATGAGAGTCTGGATCTCCATCAGATGATGAGATGTCATCATCTTGGATTTGGTTTAAATCTTCAGAAAATTCCTTTTCAGAATCTTCTTCAGATGATTTGATAAGAAGATTATTAAGCTATTCTTCAACTGCTTGATCAAGATTTAAGGTTTTTATTCTTTTCTTAAGCTGACAATATTTACTAATGTGACCGGGTTTGCCACAATTATAGCATATAACAGGTTTCTTAGGAACATTGACATTATCGATTGGAGGTTTTGACTTAAATTCTTGTTTAAGTCTTCTGGGTTTGGTCGAAGCTTTGTGCTTGAAGTATTTAGATTTTTTATTCTGTGGATGAATTTGTTTTGGTTTAGTTTTCTTCTTCCTAGCACAAGGAAGACCAAATTGTTCGCAGAAGTTTCCAAGCTCCCGCTTAGTTTGAGCCTTTTCTCTGACAAGTTGGGATTGTATTTTATCGTCTTGACAGATTTTTAGGGCTACTTTCTGGACGAAAGTAATTAGTTGACCATAACTCAATTGCTCATAAGGGATTTCACCATTAAGAGATTGACTATGGATTTTATCTCTAACTTTGTCATCTAGAGATTTAGGAAGACCTGCAAGGAATTTCTCCTTCCAGAATGGTTGTTGATAATCTTCTCGAGTATAAACCCTAGTAAGGAAGGTATCCCGATACCACCTAAAGTCAGCTAGAGTTTTACATTTGAGATTGGATAGGAGTTCAACAGATCTATCACGCCAGATAGTTGTATCACCAATAAAGTGTTGAATAATGGTAAAGATTAATGCATTTACTGCGTCAAAGATAGGTTTGCCATCACTAAGGATGGGATAGCCATTCAGATTAATTTTAACGGCATTTTGGATGTCGTTTCTCTGAGTATCAGTGAGCTAATGATCCCACCAACCTTTGAGTTGACCAATGAAGCCAGCAATAAGGACTTCGCAGATAATTTGATCACTACAGTCGTAAGAAGTTTGATAGGCTGTAGAAACCATCGTCATTTCTTGAAGAGTATTAAGGATTTGATATTCAATTTTTCCATCTATATCCCAGACATAGACATTATTGGCGCTAAAGGATTTGAAAGTTGGGTCTTGTTCTACAAGCAACAGATTAAGAGGAGTTGCTCACTAATAGTAGAGTTTAGAAGGATTTTTCCAATTAAGAACTTTGCTAATAACTGGGTTGACTTTGATGACAGAACTTTGTTCAGATTGATAGTTGGATCAGACTGGGAATCATATTGTTTAATTATGTTGATATTTTTTGAAACTCTGGAGGTTTCAGATTGAGGTGTATCCGAAATAACTTCATGAGTAGGCGGAATACGATTTAGTTTGGAGACAATTTCACTGGCAAGATCAGTGTTAGGATTGGAACTTCCTATGTTTTTGGCTTTTAGAAGTTTGATACTTTCTTTTACTTGTTTAGAAACTCTAATCGGTTTAAAGATGGGTTTTTTGATTGCTATTTTCTTAGTTTTGACTCCAGAAACTGAAGGTTTATCATCAGGTTATTTTTCTTTATTCTTAGGTTCTTTGTTTAGGATTTTTTCACCTAAGACTTGGAGATACTTGTTTGTATAATTATTTTGTTCCATAAGGCCTTTAATGTCTTGCGATCCTATGGGTTCATCATCTATCTTAGACTTGAAAGGAGAGGTGATGACATGTTTATTGTTTTTATCTTTCTTATCTAAGAAATAAGAACTTTGAGGAGGAAGGATAGATTTAACAAGAGTTTCGTCCTTGCGATGCCAAACTGTTAAGACGTTAACAGACAGATCCTCCATTAGACTGATGCTCCAAGGGTAGGGAATTTCATTCCTAGTTAAGTAGGCATGAAACCAGTCAAAGAAAGGAACATTGGTTTTGACATTTTCCATAAATGAATACCATTTATCCTTCACCGCAGCCTTGTAATCTTTTCTTTATATCAATAAAATTATAATTTTATCATATGTAATCTGTAACACCCTCCCTAGGGTATCACATGTCTGACTCCCGACTCAAAATATGTAAAGAAGTTCACACAAGGTTTGAGTTATAAAAAGATGGATTTTAAAATTTCTTCTTTACTGAAACATAAATTTACTGAAAATATTAGGTAATATTGAAAATCATATTTCAACTATCCATTATACAATTTTGACACTAATTAATATTTCATAATTTAAAGAGAAATATAAAACTAACAGACTCTTCTTTTTTTTTTAACAGTAGCAAACCCCATGACGGGTCCTACTTGATAGCACGGTACAACACTAACGTTAAAACTTAACATACTTATTCTGTTGTGTATCCATCTTGTTGCACCAGACATCTGTTCTACATTCTATACTTTGTCAACACTGCACACCTTCGAGTCTTGAATGTCCACTCCTTATTATTGTCACCAATCTCAGAGTATCCATCGCCCGTTATGTCTAAGACAACTCGATCCTTCTATTATTTTGTTTTAACAGTACAGACACAGCAAAATAACATAACAAAGAGGTGAGATCACCTACGCCAATACTAACATAGCAGTATAGAGATAACACAAACAACATATCATACAAATAGATCATACCATAATCATGCTATCAGCATTAATCAACTATCATCATCTAATCATTTATTAGTTTAATTATCATAAACAACAAATTACAATAATGTTCTAATTATCATTATCATCATCCAAGTATTCAAAACAATTGTCATAACCAATATCCCTCAATTAATATATCATGCAGATATAAAATGTTCAGATTATGCATGTGCACAAAGACTCAGTTTTTCAAAAACAACTCCATGGAGGTTTTCACAATTTCGAGGAGAATGCTCTGTCAATTGTCAGCCTTAGCCCAAAGACAATCTTCCAGTTGTTGAAAAGAATCGTGTTCTTGTCGGGTATCGTCAATGCGTTGCAACGGACTGCATCGCCAAGTGGCACAGGGTACTCGCCAGCTGTCCACTGGTCGACTGCCGCGCCTCGACGCCCCCAAGATCCATCATAGACCTCACTATCAATTCTCATTCCCTCTTCAACCACAAGGGCCATATACAATGCACGAATATATCCGTGCAAGTCCAACCCCAAAGGGCCAAATCTTTTCAATTTCATTTGTTCAATGTATCATATGCCTCAACGCATATTTTTTCCCAATGCATGTATAATGCACCAAATTCAATCACAAGCATCTCTTTCCAATGCATATAAAGTGCACTAAATTATACTGTATTTTCAACAGCAAAATCATGTTATCACATTTTCATAGTTATAAAACACTTTCGTCGTGTTTTCACAAAATTGCTCAACATTTCCGTTTCGTTTTCACAATTCCAAAACGTTTCTATTACATTTTCACAATTCCAAAATGTTTATATTACATTTTCAAAATATCATAACACTTATGTTACGTTTTCAAAATTCTGGAACGTTTCCGTTATATTTTCACAATACCGTGACACTTCTGTTACGTTTTCACAATACAGTAACATTTCTGTTACGTTTTCAAAATACCGCAACTCTTCTGTTGCACTTTTAAAACACGTACTAATTTTTTAACATTTTTCTTAATCGCGTAAAAATATACGTTTCTCAAAATCGCATAGTATTTTTTTTCACTGTTTCAAAATTGCGTAACTTAAAAATCATTCTTTTACGTCCCGTAAATCATTTTCTATCATTCTCAAAATATTTAAAACAATTTCCAAATCTCATAATAATTTTCCGCTATTTTCACAATCACGTAAAAATAATTCATGACTTTTCCATCACGTAGTGATTTTTCAATAGTAATTTAGATTACGAAAAATATTTAAACGTAATTCAAATCGCGTAGAAATATTTTAATGTATTTAAAATCGCGTAGAAATATTTTTCCATATTACGTAACTTAAAAATCACATTTTTAAGATACGTAAATAATTTTTCACTACAATTTCATTACAAAAAATATTTCTTGACCTTTAAAAATTCCTTTTTAACTTTTCTCAAAATAATATAACTTTACACTTCATTTAATATATTTTCTTACTCAAGAAAATATTTTTCCACAGTTCTTTACTCAAGAAATTCTTTTTCAAAATATAATTCACAAAATCATTTTTTCATTGATGTAAATAAACGTTTCAAAACTTAACATTTTCTAACGTATTTCAAAACTTGAAAATAAGTTATACGTAAGTAAATTTTCAAAACACCATTATATTCTTCATTTTTTCCAAATCAATTCTAAAATCAATTCTCTTCAAAACAAATTAAGATTCAAACCCTTGCAACTTTTCCTTTTCATTTTCATATGAAAGTTCATTTCTCAAGTGATAAAATACTTTGATTTCCCTTTCCAAAATCCTTATACTAAAACATTTTGTTCAAACATTTTGTTTCCACTTTAAAATTACTTTGTTTCATAAAAACCAAAATTATTCCAACCTCTAAAAATCATAGAGTATTTGGCCATTGAAGCCATCAAATATTTTTCTTCTAAATTGATATGGTTTTACACAAACAAAACCATTAAAAATTCTTTGTTTTCAAAACCGAAATACCAATGGTCATAAAAACCAAACCCATTTGTTCAAATTCATTTTTACTTTCCTTACAAATCCTTTTACACTTTCTTTGCAAATCCTTAAAATTATCATTGTTATGTTCATTTAAATCTCATGTTTAGTAAAACACTTAGAAACTTTTTACACAAAATAAATCAATAAAAATCCTTCTAAAACCGTATTCATATACTTTTTGAAAAATAAATTCTTTGTTTATTTTCCTTACTTTTATAAACATCCATTTTCATCATTCAAGAAAATATTAATTTTGTGAACACCTATCTTGAGGTGTCTTGTTCGAAATCCACCATGTTCTAAGTACTCAAAAATCAATTCTTTTGTTCTTGAAAATTTTCAACATGAACTCTAATCAAGGGCATCAAAACCGTAGCTCTTCCTTGGCTATTGGAGCCAAAAATCAATTTCCTTTCCACCATCAAGTCATGACATATACATATATATTTCATCATAAATAATATAAGCATACCATCAAAGCCATAAAAGCATGTATAGCATATCAAGCATATCATCAAAGCTATAAAATCATGCAAAGCATATCAAGCATAGAAAATTAATCAAAGCTCATAAACACCCACAAATTAATTACATGGCCATGGATATGAATCCCCACATGGATTCCACATCCATCAGATAAAATACCATCTCTCACCACCATGCTTGGTTGGTGAGATGGATCTCCCTCTTACCTCTTGAAGATCATCCAAAGCTTCTTGATTTGTTTCTTTTTCCAAGTCCTTCACCACCAAGGGCTTCTCAAATACAAAACAAAACACAAGTTAATTAACATATCAAGCTTGATTAAGAGGAACCATGGATCAAACATGGTTTAGATCATGAAAAAGAGAGAAGAAAATGAAGTTTCCTTATACTTCACCTAAAAAACCCAATAACTTTGATCTTGAAGAAACTCCTTGAAGATGAATGATTTAGAAGAAGTCTTCAACATGAAAGTTGCTTAGAATATCATGGAGATTCAAGATCTAAGGTTGGATGAAATTAAAAGAGCTTGGATGGTGATTTTAGGGGTTTTGACCGAATGATATCTCTTGAAGAACAAAGATGAAATTTTTGATTTTTGATAGAAACTTGAAGCTTGGATTTGAAGCCCAAGATGAATGATTTTGGAAAAACTCATAACTAGAGATGTTCTTAGAATGGTGTTTAGGTTTAGAAAATCAAGTTGGATGAAATTTTTGAGTGATGGAAGGTGTTCTTGGAATGCTTGGCCAAAACATGAAGAAGGAGAGAAATGGAGAGAAAACTTGGTAACTTAGCTTCTTGAAAATGTCTAATGATGACCAAGGATGGCAATAATGGTCTTCAAACTTTTTCCTATGTCCTAAAGCTTCTCAATTTCGTAGCTCCCCTCCAATGCATTCTCCTTGAGTGCAAAAATCAAAAGTAAGCCATTATGATGTCTAACTTGACCAAGACATGCAAAAATGACATAAAGCTTGTCTCTTTGTCTTCTAAACACTCCAAAACCATCACCTTCTCTTCATAATGCATTCAATAAAGTTGTCTTCATTATTTGCCACCATTTGAAGCATTTCTAGCCATTGATTAATTCAATGGTTAGGATTTAGGTAGATTTTTAATTTTAGAAGACTAAATCTAGGCCATTGGATTTTTCTCCTTTAAATTCTAGCCCTTAGATGTGTCTCCAAAATTAAGGGTCAAGATTGCTTCTTCAAATTTTAAATCCAAGGGTCATAATTAGTCTTTGCCATTTTAGAAGACCAAATCTCTACCCTTGATTAATTCTTCATCCAATGGTCATAAATGGTCTTTGTCATTTTTCAAGACCAATTCTACACCTTTGATTACATCTATGGTTGATATCAAAGCCTTCCTAACTAAGCTTATTCTCACACCATTGATTAAATCAATGGTTATTATCTAAGGCTTCTTTATTAAGTTTGTTTCTTATCCTTTGATTAAATCAATGGTTAATATTCAAACTAAGTATTCTCATCCAAGGGTATAAATCAAGTCAAGCTCTCTTTGTTGACTACGCAGTATAATATTTATTCTTGTATCCTACAAATAATATTTTTACTGTATTTTTATCATCCGATAATTAAATACAGTACAAAACACAGTACAATAAAATTTTAAAAACTGTTTTTGGATTCAGGTTTAGTAAGATCCCCTGTCTCCGTCTAAACAGTACAAATTTTTTTATGCATAGAAAATTTTTTCACTTTGTGGGATCCACCTGGGCCCACATACACCTCGTGGGGCCCACAAACCATAAAAATTTCAAAATCACACATAAAATCACAAAAATTAAAAAATTCACAAATATCAAATCAGATTACGTAAATTAATTACCTAACGGTAAAAATTAAATTACGTAAAGTTTTCCCCGGCCTAAAATTTTTTATTTTCTTGACACGGAGTAAATCACTCAAAACGATCAAATACGCTGAGGGAATAATCAAATTAATTTTACAGCGCTCAGAAATCACTAAACAGTGAAATTCTATTAACTGTCAAAATTACTATTTAAGAGATTGAAAATTTTGGGGTGTTACATAATCTACTCTTCTCTTCTCATCCCATCGCCGGATCTCGCTGTCCCTGACGCACTTCTGGTTTTCACATTAATGTTTTAATTTTCTTTATTAATCTTTATTTTCTACATCTTCATATCATGTAAGCAGTCCGTCTGCATCCTACTTCTCTTCATCTTGCTCCCTTCTCCCCCTATATATATATATATATGTATGTATGTATGTATGTATGTATATGTTTAAGTTTTTAGTAGTTAGTATATTAGTAGTTAGTTATGTAGTAAGTGACATGGCTAGTACTATTTATCTTGATATATTCAAATATATCAAGATATCTGTCCTAGGGCATTACATGTAGCATAGGAAACAACACGGGATCGTCTATCAAGGATTGTAAATGCAATTTGATCATATCATGCAACAAAGATTAAGGGAAGGATTTGAGAACTCAAAATACGTAAATAACAAATTTAAAGTGAGAAATTCAATTAAAAGAGCAATCAATTCAGAAACCTATATGAAATTGGGTTTGATTCCATCATAGATCTTTCAACAAACATTTGAAGTGCATTTGAATGGTTAATTTAGATTTAACTGAAATCTCTGCATCAAATCCAGAATTCGTATTAGATAATCATCTAGAATTCAATTAACAACTGACACACAAATTTACAATAGCATAATTCATGTTAGATTTATATCAATTTGATCTCTGAATTCAATTAACCTAGCCACAAATCAATAACCTAACCTCTGAAAATTCGTGATTAATTCAAATCAATCAATCCCAAATCCATCACAATTCTCAATCTTAAATCAAGACCCAATCAGATCAAACATAAACAAAATTACTATTCATGCGTTCAAGATCAAGAGGAAGAAGAAGAAGAGGAATCCAAATGCAATTCAAATACAAAAACAAAACCAAGATCTCAAGAATCCAAACCACAATTTCTTCAAGAATCTTTGAATTGATTACAAAAGTTTAGCTCTCCATAGTTATCACCATGAAGGAGCTTGAGGAAGAAGAAAGAAGAAGAGAGAAAAGTCTAGAATGAAGGTTAGAAGTGTAGAATGAAAAAAATGCCTCAGATTTCTCCCCTATCTCCCTTTAACTAACCCCTAATTTGGCTTTTCCTCATTAAAAATTTGATGGGTACAAAGCTGGGTCATTTATGAGCAATTGGGCCCAAACCACATGTTCATTGGAGGTCTACAACTCAAGTTATGGACAAATCATTCTCAAAGGGTCTCTGATTCCATTGGCTGATTTCAAGGGATGAAAACTCCATCGAAACGTCGTAGTTTGAAAAAGTAGTCTTCGTATGAATTGAAGATATATGTCTCAGCTTTCATTTGCCACAATTTCAGGCCCATATCACATCTACAGCCCAAGTTATCCCCTGATTAGTGCACACTGCTCTGATTCTATTGACAAAACTCGTGTTCTGACTTCTAGGCCCGATTAGCTCCACTAGATGTCTGATTTAGCCCTAGAGCTCTCCATGAAAGTTATAGAGCTCTCTCTCATATTTCCTACAAGGTAAGATATATAATTTTTAAACATCTATAACTCAAGATATGACCAAAATATAAAAACAGTGTAAAATCCCAATGATGGTGGAAAAGATCAATTAAGCCCAATTTGAGCCCAAACTTACAAAATATGACCAAGCTCAACCAATTAAGTACATGGAGAGTGTAAATGACTAAAAATAAGAGTTTCTTAATGTATAAAATATGTGATTATCAGAGATACATGTATATTATTGAGAATTTTTATATTCTCACCTCTTTCCATGTTTCCATGGTAAAAGCAGGTCAAGACCCTTGTAAATAGGTAAAGCAATTGAAGAAAGAGCAACAAAACTAGATAGTTTTTTCTTGTAGTTTTTGTTGTATGGACAACTCTTGTATATTTTACTTTGAGTTGTAGTTTTGTTATATATATAACACTATTCCTTTAGAATCTTTTGATGTATATATGTATGACATACTTTTATCATGTCTCTCCATATTTACTTGATTAATGATATGGGATTAGATGATAGTAAGAATAGAAGTAACATGATTAATGCTTTATATTTTTATATATATAAGCTATATCAAGATATTTGCATTAAGGCATTATAACAGACACATACTACCTCTATGTACTTTTCCACATTTAGGATATCTTGGTACCTTGGAGTTCGCTTTACCTTTTCCCTAAGGGTTGCTAGATTTAGAAGCAACTTTCTTAAACTTGTCATCATCTTGTTTTCTCTTTTGGAAGTTTTGTGTCCTATCCTTTGGTTGTGGCTTGAGAACACTCGACTCCACTATTATAGACTTGTGGACTAGAGAGGAAAGATCCCTAATCTCCATAGGTCTAATGGAAATCTTTATCTCATCCCTCAAATTCAAACTTCAAAATCTCCAGTTTTCATCTGGGTTGTATAAAAAATGCGAAGAAAACTTCGACAACTCTTCAAACTTGGTCACATACCGGCCAACTAACAAACTTCCTTGTTCTAGTTTCATAAACTCTACTTCCTTGTCGTCATGTAACGTATGTGGAAAATACTTCTCCAAGAAAGTTATCTTAAATACCACCCACAACATCTGGGTCCCAACGGCTTCCATTATCCTTTTTGTGATTTTCCACTAATACTTTGTCTCTCCTTTTAACATGTAAGAGCAAAAGAAACCTTTTGCTCATCCAAGCAAATCATCACTTCAAAGATCTTCTCTATCTCACTCAGTCATTCCTCAGGTTTCGTTGGATTGTACTCGCCTTTGAATGGTGGAGGGTTTGCTTGTCTAAATGCTGACAAGTCTTAGAAATTCTGGTTTATTCCAACTTGTACCTTCAGCACTGGTTGAGGTTGTACAAGTTGTATAGGTTGTCGAGATCATAGATTGTTTCCCAACCTCTTAAGCACCATAGCAGTAATGGCTGCCTGCTCTCTCATAGAATTAGCAATAACAGTTGTTTGCTTCCTCATAGCATTAGTCATTGCCATAACCACTTTGGCCATATTAGGGCCCTCTACATAAGAGTTTCTGATTTCCCTACTTCGCCTCAAAGGTGCCATAGTTTCTTGTACACACAAAATAATATATATTGAGTTGATCAATATTAATATCATGTAACTGTGTAATAGTAGATAATAATATTCCAACCTAAGGCAAATCATGCAATTCCATTCAAGTATCTCATATAAGAGACAAGAAAAACACAACTCCTGGTAGGAACTCCTAAACATGCCTAAACATAGTCACTCCATACCCCGACTCAATAGGATGAATAACTCTGATACTATAATGTAACACCCTAATACTGATATCTCATTTATTCTAACATACACAAAGATAAATAACACTAGCAATGTCACTACTTACATAATAACATAATAATATATCCATAATCACCAAAGTAGTCATTATAGAGAGCCTTGAGGGATACAAAAAACATGCATACATATATATACATTACTAGCCTTAAAAGACATATTGTAATACATAACTTTTTTTACATTACAAAGAAAATATAAATAAATACAAGCTTTGTACTAGAAGTAATAAAAAATAAAGCTACTATAATCTTTCAGCTTCTTTTCTTCTTACCCTCAGTAGGGTCTTGCCCTAGATTTGTCATAATGTAAAGGTTCTAGACTAAATTGCTAAAGGTGCTAGACACTTACCTAGGGCAATCCACTACTCTTGGTTGCATTATGGTTTATACATTTCATATACTTACTATATGGTCATTCCCTTTTTGAAATACCTCTAGTAGTATCTTAACACATATAAAAGAGCATGTATAAGGAATCCCAACAAGTAGGAAACTTCATTTCATCAAGATAAAACTCTTGGAAAAATTATGGTTTTCGAGGGTGAGGGCGCTCAGTTCCTACCGCTCAAGCACTGGGATGGCAGAAACTTTCTAGTCACTAGGCGCTTGGGTGCCCAACTCCTAGCGCCTAGGCGCTCATGCACCAGAATCCCATTTTTTTGTTCCATTGATTTCCAATCTGGTTTCTATCCATCAATCATAGGTTCTAAGTGGTCAAATATGGTCCGTAAGCATGCTAAAATCCTCATGCTCACATTCAACTCATCTAGCATGGAATCATGAACAAGAATTCAAGGAGCTACCAATTTCTCAACTTGTAATCTAAGTATTCAAATGAGTTTTTCCAAGGTTCCATTCAACAACCATGCATAGATTAAGCTAAAACAAACCATACTCAACCATTGAAGACAACAACCAAGCAAGAAAGCATCATAAACTTCTCAAAACTTTTTTTTTTCATTCCAATATGCATACTTTGTGAGCAAAGAAGTAGATGGGAAAAGAGACACACATGAACACAAACACCCTTACCTCAAAGCCTTGAAGATGGTGGTAGGCTATGGATGCTCAAGCTTTAGCTTTCCTTTTTGTCTTCCTCTTTCTTTCCTCTTCTTCCTCATTTCCCTCTTTGATGTTGCTGCTGTGTTCAATCATGAGAGAATGAAGAATTGAGTGTGAAAGGAGTAAAATGTAACATTCTCTAAAACATGTTAGACTGGTAAATAGTTACATAGGTAGCTTAATACTTGCTTAACATGCCTGTTTAATTTTGTGGTAATCTGAGTTTGTTTAGGTACTTTGTTGTAGCACCTAAGGTGAAAACTAGCTTAAAATGACCCAAATAATAGCTTATTGGCTTGGTTAAGGGATTTAATTGTGGAGAACTTATTCCTATGTTACAAATGTATGTCTTGAGTTGTTGTTAAAATTTGAGAACAATTGGAGTTAATTTGACATTTTTAAGCATACTGGTTGTATGTTTTAATGTTATATTAACTACCAACAGATATGAAAACTTATGATATTGGTAAAACAGGATTTTTGATGAGTCTAAGGATTTATTTTAAATTTGTTGGAACTTGAAAAACTTGATTTGGTGCAAATTGAGTGTTCTTAGCAGATATAATGTATACTGCAAAATATCTAAATCTACTAAGTGACCTACGACTGAAATAGCCATTTTCCTTGACTTGTGCCTTCATATTTTCATCCAATCTCACCATTCTATCTTACTCTCATACTACTACCAACAGAAAACAACAAAGAGAAAGAAGAGAAAAGGGAAAGAAAGGAAGAAATGGAGCAGGAGGAAGAGGATAGAAAGAGGAAATCATGGGTAAATCCAAGGCTTGATCTTCATCTTTGCTGCACAAAAGGTAGGGTTTTTGAGTTCAAAATACCTTTCTTTCTCATCTCTATGTTTATGCTTGTTTTAGGTTTAATGGGTCAAAATGAGATTTTGAGGTGTTTTGATTGATTTTCTTGCTTGGATAAGTTTTAAGGATTGTTTATGACTTGTTCATGGTATAAGTCTGGGTTAGAAACTTAGAACAATCCATTTGGACCTTTAATACTCAAAGTGAGAAAATTGATGTTTTGATGAGTGGTTTGGTTCATGAATCCAAAAATTATGAAATGAGTTGCTGATTAATGTTTCCTATAGGTTAGTGAACTTGTTCGGGACTTAAAATCATCTAGAAACTAATTTGAAGTGGTTGAATTTCGTTTTGGTTACTAATGGAATAGTAACCATACTTGCAGAATTCTAAAGATTCTGTTTTGGGCACTCAACACTTGAGCGTTGGGAGTTAGGAGCCCAAGCACCTCATTGTCCAGAAGGTATTGCATGCTGCAATGCACCCAATGCCTAAGCGCCAATGGTGAAGTACTTGAGCATGCGATGAGCGCCTAAGCACCAGGCTTGAGCACCTGAGCGCCAGTCCCAAAGGAATGCTAGGCCTTGCCTCTGCCATACCAGCGCCTAGGCATTGGGAGTCGACGCTTGAGTGCTCGATGACCAAAAACTTGTGTATGTTTCTCTTGAAGGGAATTGGGTTCCCATTTACTTGGAATATCTTATATATGTCTTTTAAACAATGTTGGGTCACTCTAAGGAGTAATTCCTTGAGGGAAAAACTACCGTACATATATAGGATCCGAGAGAAACCTAGAACATCCACGTGAGATGGAATGCCATGGGAAGTACCTAGGACCTTGTTCAACATGAGGTTGACTTGGAAATCACTTAAGTGATGTTGTGAGGTTCTAGTTATAAAAGTACTGGTTACATGGTTCTTGTGCTTTGTTGGATAAGTAAGACTAAGGTTCATATGTACTAGTATTGGTTTTTTGCTAGATTGAGAGGGTTTTGTGATTACTTCAAATGTGATTTGAAGTCTGTCTTTGCATGTTTTTAAGCTTGCCATTCCTATGTACTGTGACCTTAGATGGTGTGCACAACCACTTGGCCAGAGAATAAGAGGTAGTTAATCCTAAATTCTCAGAATGGGAACTAGTCCTAAATTCTCAGAGTGGAGGCTCAATAGGTCAGGGTTACTAGTATTATGGGGTGGTATCAGTACACTCACTATCATAAGGTAGTACCAGTCCACTTGCTACCAGGTAGTGTAGGGCTCTTTTGCCTATTCTACTGAGACAAATACAAAGGAACGGGGTTCCTGGGAATAAGTAAGTGTCATGTGTCTTCAAAAACTTAAATTTGCACAAGCATTGCATAAACATATTATTAGGACATCTCTTAGGCATATTCATATGAAATTTTGTGTTTATGTGTGTGAATGACAATTGTATGAGCAGTTGTCTAGCTTAATGATATTTTACAATTGTATGGGCATTTGTTCAATATCATTGTTGGTCATTATGTTATGTATATGGTTTTGTTTACTCATTGTGAATGATGTAAATGCTGGTTTTAGGATACTTATACTGAGGATTTGTGAATTCTTACACCGATTGTGTTTCCATGTAAATCTAGGTTAAGACCCCAAAAAGGGAAAGAAGAACAAGAAGCAAAAAGGCTTAGAGTAGTTTATTATGTTTGTTGTGGAACCAATCATGTATTTACTTTATATCGCTTGTTTTTAGTTTAAGGTTTGTGTATGACAAAGAGTCGTTTGTGGCTAATACAATATATAGATATATCTATTTTTTTCCTTCCTTCTTGGCTTTCTCTGTAATGACTATATAGGTTATTATGGATTTTTGTTTTATGCATTTTTAGGAAGTGACATACTTGATACTCTTTATCTTGAAATATTCTAGTTATTTTATGATAATTGTATTAGGGTGTTATATGAAAAACCAAGAAAAGTCAAGGATGATGGCTAATGGAGAGCTGTGGAAGACTTAAGCAAAATTTAGATTTTTGCTGAAACTTCTTATCTACTAAGAACACTTAGATTTTACTAAATCAAGTTTCCTAACTTCTATAAGTATTAGAATAAATCCCAAGATTCATCCCAATACTTATTTCATCATTTACATAAGTTTCTATATCTGTAACTCATCAATCTGATATATAAATACTCAACCAGTGTATCTAAAAATACCAAACTGACTAAGTTTATCCTCAAACTTTAACTACATCACATTACATACATTTGTGACCTAGAAACAAATTCTCCATATTTGTTTCCCTTAACTAAGCAATTTATGCCATTATCTGAGTCAATTTAAGCTACTTTTCACATTCATTGTTGCAACAAAGTGCCTAAACTAACTCCGTTCGTCACAAAATTAAGCAAACATGTCAAGCAAGTATTATGATACCTCTATAATCATATACAAGTCCAACATGCTAAAAGAGAATGTTGCAGTAATGATGTTGATTTTCTGAATGAGACTAAGTAGATGTTGACAGTGCACTTTGATATGAAACATCTTGGTGATGCCTCTTCTATATTGGGCATTGAGATTCATCATGATAAATTCTGAATAGATTTAATATGAAACCATGTAATCCTTGTGTTACATCAATTCAAAAGGGTGAAAAACTCTCTAATACCTAGTGTCTTCAAAATGATAAAGATGTTGATGAAATGGAGAAGGTCCCATATGCTTCCGCTATTGGCAACCTTATGTATGCTCAAGTTTGTACATGTCCTGATATTGCTTTCGTTGATAGTGTACTTGGGAGATACTTGAGCAAACCATGTGTGGTTCATTGGTAGGTTGCATAATGAGTTGTGAGGTATCTATAAGGTATCAAAGATTATATGCATATTTATAGGAGATCAGATGACCTTGAGGTGATAGGCTATTCTAACTCTTATAATGGTCGTTGTCCAAATGACCACAAGTTCACATCAGGGTATATCTTTATGTTAGCAAGAGGAGCTGTTTCTTGGAAAAGTGATAAACAAACACTTACAACTACTTCTACTATAGAGGTAGAGTATATAGCTTGTTATGAGGCTACACAACAAGCGATATGGTTGAAGAATTTGATTACAGAATTTCTTGTTGTGGAGAGTATTTCCAAGCCCTTTATTATCTATTGTGATAACTCTGTCGTAGTGTGCTTATCTCAAATCAATAAAAGCTCTAAGCACTCGAAGCATTTTGACACAAAATACATGTTTATGAGAGAGAAGATTTAGGAATTTTAGACTCATGTCGAGCATATCCCCATAGAATTTATGGTTGCAGACGTTCTAACCAAAGATTTAGCTATTAAAGTTTTATTGATCTTGTAACCCATATGAGTATAGTGAGGTCTTTTGATGTTTTGGGTTAGTAGGAGTTTATTTTGTAATTTTATTATGACCTCATCTTATTATTATGTCTCGAGACCTTAAACAATTATATTGTTATTATTATCGTTGCTATATTATATTGTTGTTATTATTATCTGTACAATTTTGTTTGTTTGTATTATGATATGTTATGGAGACATTTTAGGCCTAGCCTCATTTCGTTTTTATGCTGAAATGTTTGTTAAATCTCAGAAAGCATCTCGGGCGGATGTTTAAGCCATTTTGTTGGGAAATGTAGTTTGATCACATGTTGACATACAATTTTGATGTGCTTTCACATTGCCCATATATCATATTTTGTTGGGTCACCGAGATATGAGTATCTTTTGTGTATGATAATAGTACTCCTTCGAGTATGATTTTCTATATTGTTGAGATGCTTGTAGTCTCATTTTGGACCAATTGTTGAGAGTGTTGGCTTGATTTTAACATCATGTTGTGGCCACATATTATTTGATTAATCTGGAGAATTGTTTCTGTAACATCCTCTAAGACATGTTAGACTTATAAATGGTTATAGAGGTAGCTTAATACTTACTTAACATACCTGTTCAATTTTGTGACAATCTGAGTTACTTTAGGCATTTTGTTGCAAATTGGAAGGTAAAAAGTAACTTAAAATAACCCAAATATTAGCATAAATGGCTTAGCTAATGAAAATAGATGTGGATAATTTGTTTCTAAGTCACAAATGTGTAGACTATAATATTGTTTAAATTTGAGAATAATCAGAGTTACTTTAGTATTTTTAAGCATACTAGTTATGCTTTTAATGCTGGATTGACTAACAACGGATATAAAAATTTATGATACTGATGAAACAACTTTGTTAATGAATCATAAAATTTATTTTAAAGTCGTAGGAAGTTAGAAAACTAGATTTGAAGAAATCTAAGTATTTTTATCATATTAGGTTGCATCAGTGAAATTTCATAAGTGACTTAGGCCACTCACGTTTCGGCAGCCTATATATTTGACTTTCCTATGTTATTTATTCACTTTTTACTCATTCTCTCTTTGCTCTCTCATGACCAGCAGCTCTAGCAGAAGAGAAAGGAAGTAAGCAAAGGAAGGAAGATGAAACAAAGGGGGAAGAAGAGAGAAGGAAGAATGAATCAAAGGGGAAAGGCAAGCTTATGATTCATTAGCCATCTCACTTGCAAAACAGTAGGGGGGTTTAGGTCTAATTCACTTTCTTTCTCTTCTCTTTTTCTATTATGCCAAGTTGAGGTTTGATAAGCCAAAATGAGATTTTGAAGTGTTTTTAGTATTTTCTTGCTTGAAGATGTTTTCAATGGTTGTTTATGACTTGTTCATGACATGAGTTTGGGTTAGAAACTTAGAACTTTTCATTTGGACCTTTGATGCATAAAGTGAAAAAATAGGGTTTTTGTACAAGTGTTTTAGTTCATGGATCCAATTTTGATGACTTGAGTTAGTGATTGATGATTTCTATATGTTAGTGAACTTGTTAGGGACTTAAAATCACATAGAAACTGAATTGGAGTGGTTGAATTTCATTTTGGTTACCAATGGAATAGTAACCAGATCTGTAGATTCTATTTTGGGCACTCAACGCTTAAGCGCTGGGAGTTGGGCGCCCAAGCACCCATTGTCCAGGAAGGTGCTGCATGCTACAATGCACCTAGCACTTGAGTGCCCATGGTACAGTGCTTGAGAGTGCGGTGAGCGCTTGAGCACCAATTGCAAGGGAATGCTGGGCATTGCCTCTGCTATACTAGTGCCTGGGCGCTGGGTGACGAGCACTTGAGCGCTTAGAGACCAGAAACTTGTGTAAGTTTCTTTTGGAGGAAATTGAGTTTTCAATTACTTGGGATCTCTTATGTATGTCTTTTACAAAGTGTTCAGACTTTCTAAGGGGTAATTTCTTGAGGGAATGACTACCTTATAATTATAGGTTTTGCTATGAACCTTATGCATCCATGTGAGATGGAATGTTATAAGTTAATATCTAGGACCTTGAGCAACATGTGGTTGTCTTGATATCACTTGTGAAGTGCTGAGGTGGGGTTTTAAGTAAAAGTAAGCTAAGTTTACTTGGCTAAATTATACTCATTTCACTGGGGTTAGGATGAACCTTGTGAGGAGTGTAAGTGTTAGAAAAACAATCTTGTATGTTTTATTTTCAAACTTAATAATTTGTTATTTCCTATGTATTGTAGCCTTACATGATACGCTCAACCATGTGGCCTGAGAATGAGCTGTTGGATCTAAGTTCTCATAGCATTTTATGTTGTTATGGTCAAGGTTATTGGTATGGTGGTAGTAGCAGTACTCTTACTATCGTGAGGGGAAGGAATCCACTTATTACCAAGTAGTGTAAGGGCTATCGTCCCTATCCTACTCAGTATATACAATGGAACTTGGTTCCAAGAACTTAGTAAGTATCATATGTTTTTCCAAAACTGAAATTTACATTAGCATTGCATAACCATATTATTGCTATATTATGTGAGCATATTCATACCTCATAACATAAAACATTACATTTGTTGACAGTTGTATGAGCAATTGTCTTGCTTTCTGGATGATATTTTAAGATTGTATGGGCGATTGTACGATATCATTGATTGTTGTATTTCTTGGTTACATAGGGAGTATGTATGTATTCAAGTCGTGTTGAGCAGTGGCTCATTAAACTTTTGTAAATAAAAAAATTGTGGTGTTTAGTTATCTATTTGATGTGAATATATATAACTACTAGTTTTAGTATACTCATACTGAGAATTTTGTGAATTCTCACCTTGTTGTGTTTTCATGTAAATCCAGGTCAAGACCCTTCAAAGAAAAAGGGCAAGAAGAAGAAGCAAAAGACTTAGTTTTTGTTATTTTGTTTCTTTATGTATCAACTTGTATTTATTTTCTTAGCTTATAATTTGTAAATGTTTATGTATTACAATGTGTCATTTTAGCCGGTGATGTATGTAACACCCTTGATAATATGTCAGACTTGTATAGAGTTATAGAGGTAACTTAATACTTGCTTAACATGCTTGTGAAGTTTGGTGGTAAACTGAGTTAGTTTAGGCACTTTTCCGCAACACAGAAGGTGGAAAGTGACCTAAAATGACTCAAAAAATAGTTTTAAAGGTGAAGTTGAGGGAAACAAACATGAACAATTTGTTTCTAAGTTATTAATGAGTTTATATTCTTATGTATGATTATATGTTGTAACACCCTTGTGGGGATGTCACATTTATGAATGCAATAAAATAAAACCTTACCCAAGTTATAAAACATTTGATACATAATTAATATGAGTTATAAATTTTTTCCTTTTATACCTAATAACCTTAAATAAAATAACACAGAACATAAAACAACTATTATCTCACACATAATATACATAAAAGTTTGTCTTAAGTTATACAAATAATTTACAATTACAAAATATTTAAACAAAGCAATAAAGAGTTAATATACAGTACAACAACATAAAGTGCTGAAGTGCACATCATAGATTCATAACCCTCCGAAGGATCACTCTCAGATGAAACCTCGGGTGATAGAAATCCAGGATGTCTCACAGTTCTACGGACAGGAGTCCGTGCTGTTGACACTATACTGATCTCACTGGGAACATGAAAGAGTCCTCCCCAGTGACACCTCAGATCCAAAGATATCTCCAGATATAAGTACAGAATAATAGTAAAAGCTAGCTCAGCATCAAACTCTCCTTGTAGGGACACAATCAGATGTCCCAAGTAGATCCTCGATCCTCGATCCTCTCGCAATCGCCAGGCCTCCGAACCTCCGTGAAACTCAAGTCTCACGAAACCAAGAAATCCCGGCAACGCCATACTCACCAGTCAGTCTAAAGGATATGGATGATCTGAAGGCTCGCACTCGTCAAACTGATCGCCCGTCTGCTATCGCTCCTCCTCAGGGTACAAACAGTCTAGAGGCTGCTCTTCTTCCTCAAACTCTTTATAAACATAAATAATAATACAAAAACAATACATACAGAGAGGTGAGATAATCATACATCAATACCAGCATGGCCAATAAGAAAATGACAATACAACAGATATCACAGTTTAATACAATAAAGCATACCATAACATCATAAATATTAACACAATTTAACACAAGAATTTAATACAACAGTATCATATAATATCACAATTAATAATGTTATGATGCATGACACGAATGCAAATGCAGTATAACTCGTTCCTACTCCATGGAGCTAGACACAGACATCAGAGAGAATGATCCAAGAAAGACCTATCGGTACCTCAGGCTGCCCAACCAAACTATTACATTGTCCAACGTCTGTCTATAGCCCACAGTCCAACATTGTGTAGTAGTACACAGTCCAAACACGTCGTGCACTACAAGCATTGTACTAAATAGTCTCCACAAGATCTCGATTAAGAATAGTGCGTGTCGAGATCATTAGTGTGTTGCCAGTTACTACGACCCAGATGAGCGACCAACTGTCCACATGTGGAATACTCCGTACACTAATGCCTCCAAGTCCACACAAGATGAACCACACTACGCTTATCACACTGACAACACGGTGTAATTCGTCTTGTTAATCAATCACCAATATCAACCAAATTAGCACAACCCAATGCATGAATAAAAATAATAATTACCAAATTACCCTTATTCTCAAAATATTATCATATTTACAAAAACGCCCTCAATCTAAAAAATTCCAATATATAGTATGTCACCACTTGACAATGCCATATCTCAACATGTCCGGGTCCACCACTTTGGCCCGACAGCAAAATTCGCTGTTTCGATTAATCGCGTAGAAATTTTATCGCGTTTTCACAATCTCGTCGCTTTTACAAACGTTTTTAAATCGCGTAAATATATTTTGTTGTTTTTAAAATCGCGTAGCATTTTTAAATCGTTTTCTCAATCGCATAAGATTTTTAAATCGTTTTCTTAACCGAAAAGCTTTAAAATCTCTATTTTTAAAATGCGTAAGCTATTTTTCATACTTTTAAACTACGTAGAATATTTTTCTTACGTTATAAATATATTATAAAATGTTCTCTTTTATTTATCTATTTTTAATAAATTTTGATAGCATTTTGTCTATAAAATCTATTAAAAATGTGCTTTATAAATTTTTCCTCTAAAAATTCCTTTGGTTAGTTTATTTCTACTAACTACACTTTGAAAATTTTCATCATACTTTTAAAACTCAAAGGTAAGTATTTTTCAAGAGTTTTGTTTATTTTTCTTCTATACTATACTTCTAATAAAATTAGTTTATTTCTTTAATTCTTGAAAAATTCATTACAAATGTATTCTTTAGGGGTTAAACATCAAATCTACACTTTAGAAAATAAATTTTGGATTGATTACACATTAAGAAGCATATTGACCGAATTTAACAAAACCTTGGCATTTGATCTTTGGATCATTTTCTATCTTCTAAATCGTTTTGGAATTCATTAATTTACCTAATTCCAATAAATCCTTCCTTCAGAAAATGGTTGAGAACATTTTGGTTCTCTTTTCTTGTTGAAGCCGAAAGCTCCATGGTTGTGTTCTTTGGAACATTCATGTAAACCTTATATGTTATTCACATCCTAATTAATAATTATGCATATATCAACACATACAATATATTTTAAAGCTTATAGACATGCATACAAATAATATCAAACACAAATAGGAAAGCATTTAAGCAATCAAACAAGTGAATCCTTATGGATTCTTCACACACATACAATCCATTTTCTCATCACCACACTTGGTTGATGAGATTAAATCTCCCTCTTACCTTTAAGGAAGATAAAACCTTCTACTCCTTCTCCTAGTTGATTTCGTGGTCCTCCAAGAATCCTAAAAGATCTTAAACAAAAATTTAAAGAGTTATAACTATAGGAGAAAAGCATAAACCATGGATCAATCATGGCTTAGAACCTTAGAAATGAAGTTAGAAATGAAAAATAAGGAGTTTCAACTTGTAAGAAAAATCTCCAAAGAAATTTTCCAAGCTTAAGATGATGGATTTTAGAAAAACTCTCAACTAGAGATGTTCTTAAAATGGTGTTTAGGTTTGAGAAATGAGGTTGGATGAAATTTTAGATGGTTGGATGGTGGTGTAGGGTGTTTGACCGAATGGTCTTCAAAAAGAGCAACAATGGTGAGTTCTTGTTCTTGAAGAGAGAGAAGAGAGATTTTGTGATAGCAAAGATGAAGAATGAAGTGAAATGGTCTCCTAAGTTCTACTTGGCCGTGGAGCTCATCCAAGAGGAGGTGGCCTCTTTGTTTGACCTTCCAAGACCACTTAATCACCTTAGATGTGATCAAGGGTGGAGAACAAAACTTTGGCTCCAAGCATGTTTCTCATTGGTCTAGGAAAACCTAGTCACTAATTGACTAAGCTCTTCTTGAAAGCCCTTGGCCGAATGGCCCTAAGGAGAGCAAACTATGTTTGTGATCCATTTGGTTTTCTAGTTACATTTAGGTGCATTTGATTAATTCATTTAGTTACTTGCCTAACTATATAGTTAATTAGGTTAACTAGGTCAGTCTTGATATTTTGAGAACAATTCTCTAACTAGAACTTAACTAGATAGCTAACTAGGTTACTTTACTTAGTTACTACATAAGCCTTCTATGTTAACTTAGTTAGGTTTTAAGCTAACTTGATTAAACCTTGTAGTCTGATTCCAACAAGTCTAACCATTTTTGTGGACTTGATTCCTATTGGTCTAGAAATGTCAAGCTTACACTGTTGACTTGTTTGTATTGGCTTAGAATTTAATCTAGCCAGAAACGTTGACTGCTTCTCTAAACGCGGGTCCCACAGACTTTTTCGGGTCCATGGTCGTTTTAAAGCAGATTTCTACTATTTTTGAGACAGTAGGCACTGTCAGATAAAATAATATTATAATAATATAAAATTATTTTGTTGCACAGTTAAATCCAAAAAATTAAAAGATTAACAACCATATCACTCGGAATTGGGTTTAGTAAGATCTCCTAGCTCCGAATAATTAAAACAAGATTTCCCTGACCTAAAAATTATTATTTTCTTGACTCGGAGTAAATCACACAAAACACTCAAATATGAACACGAAACAGTCAAATAAATTTTATAACATATAGAAAAATATAAAACAGTACAATCAGGACAAAATTATCATTTATCCAAAAGTTGGGGTGTTACATATGTAGAGATTAATTTTAAAGTACTATTATGTGATCAGGTGTGATATTTTGTATAGAAAAGTATTTTTTGCAGTTAACACAGTTGGACATAACATAGTTCAAAATAAATGATTTTCTTAACTGTGTCATTTCCATACTGAGAATTATAAATTCTCACCCCTTATCTATTATGTTCTTAGAAACAAAATGGTACACATCACTCTAATGATTGACATTGATGCTCACTTTGTGTTTCACCCTGCTACTAAAGAATTTCATTTGGCTGTGAATAAATGTGTATAGCTGACTTGGTTGCGTTGTGGGTATGTACTATTTATTAATGTACTAACCTCATTTACTTATTAAGATATTTGAGATGTTTTCTTTTGTAGTTTTTGTAACTTTTGGGGTTTTATAAATATTCTAGACAAATGTACTAGTACACTAGATGTAAATATTAAATATAAATGCAATTAGTGTGTTACTATACATTTTCTATTTGTATTTTATTTGAATTATATTCCAGTAATACGTGAGTTTAATAGTTTTACAACCATAAATAATAATTTCAACCTAATTGGTTGAAGAATTAATTCAATTCCATTACGTAATAAATCACTGCACTTATTTTAATAAATAAGAAATAATAAACATAGTACGTAATATTTTATCAGTAATATTAAATTATAATAAAATGACTAGTAGGATGTTATAGTCAGCGTGATCCTCTGGCAGTGGGGAAGGTGGAGTCGGGATAGGACGGCGAGGGGGAGTGGGTGAAGGATGATGGGTAGTTTGGTGGGGATGGAGAGAGAGACGGAGAGTGGTGGGGAAGATGACAGATGGTGGTTCGAGGTGGAGGCTGCGACTACAGTGTGGGTGGACAGTGCTGTGTGTCAGTGGAGGGCTCAAGGACGGTGGACGGCACAAGGGAGAGGAAGGGGAAAAATGGTGGCTGGCAGAGAGGAAGAGGTTAGTGGGTGATTGAGCGGTGCTTGGGTTAAGAGAGAAAGAGAGGTGTCTGAGTTAAGAGAGGGAGAGAGAGAGTCCCCCATTTTATCCTTTTTTTTATAGGGGGACAAATCAGTGTCAAATAGGGACACGATCGTGTCTCTTGAAGCTTGTAACACCCTCTGTAGGGCATCACATTTCCGACTACAAGCTCGTAATCTGAAAATGATTTCATAAAAGGTTTGAGTTATAAAACATGGGTTTTAAAATTTCTTTTTGTGGAAACCTAAACTTACTAAAATTTATAGGTAATACTGAAAAATAGATTTAAACTGATTAATATACATTATTGACACCACATAATATTTAACAATTATTTAGGAAACATAAAACTTACAGACTTAATTTTAAATAGTAGCAAACCCCATGATGGGTCCTACTTAATAGCACGGTAAAACACTAACAAGAAAAACTCAACATACTTATTCCGTCTTGTATCCATCTTGATGCGTCATATATTTGTTCATCCTGAAAATTGCATACCAACTAATCTGGGGTAGTCACTCCTCGATGTTATCACCAAACTCAGAATATTTGCCTCCAGTCACGTCTAAGAAACTCGTTCCATCTATTATATAATTTTTTAACAATACAAGCACAACAAGACAATATAACAAAGAGGTGAGATCCCTTTCATCATTACCAGTACGATAGCAAAGAATGATACAAATGACAAAGTCATTCCATACCCACATATATCACAGTTTTATTCATATTATCAATTCATCACAATTTGTTATCAATTCATCACACTTCGTTCTCAATTCATCACAATTTCGGTAAACAAATATCTTAGTTAAATCACCAGTCCCAATTTCATCATAACAGATAACCTCAGTATATAAAATGATGATGTCACACCATATGAACGTTTATCATGCCACAACAATATGTGTTCTGACTCATGTGTATGTATACTAGACCAATTTCCCACTCCATGGAGGTTTTCATAATTTTGAGAAGAATGTTCTGGTTAATTGTCCAGCCTTAGCCCACAGACAATCTCCAGTCTTTCTGGTTAATTGTCCAGCCTTAGCCCACAGACAATCTCCAGTCTTCGAAAAGAATCGTGTTCTTGTCGGGTATCATCAATGCGTTGCAACGGATTGCATCGCCACATGGCACAGAGTACTTGCCACTGCCCACTAGATCAACCGCCATGCCTTGACGCCCCCAAGATCCATTATAGATCTCACTTTTCAATTCTCATTCCCTCTTCAACCACAAGGGTCATAATAGCTATCAGCTATATTCCGTTCAATGCACGAATACCTCAATGCAAGTTCTGTTCAATTTAATCATATGTCTCAATGCATATATTTCAATTTCATCATTAAAAAGATTCCTTTTTAGTACATCTGTTCTTTACAGTATCTTTACTGTATTTTCAATCGTGTATCATTTTTAGCGCGTTTTCACAATCGCATAACACTTTTGTTATGTTTTCAAATCTCATAATCATTTTCTGATGTTTTCTCAATCGCGTAAAAATATTTACACATTTTCCAAATTACGTAGCGATTTTCCATCGTTTTCAAAATTGCGTAACTTAAAAATCATATTTTCAAGTCGCGCAAATCATTTTTCCATCATTTTTTAACTACGTAAAATATTCCTCAATATTTCAAACATCATTTTGGACTTTCCAAAAATCAATGTCATTTCCAACATCATTTTCCACATTTTCTCCTTTAAGAAATCATTTCCATAATATATTCCACAAAATTACCTTTCCATTGATTTAAATCAATGCTTCTAGCTTAAAATTTCCTCACGCACTCCAAAACCCAAAGAGTGAGCTATACATTAGTAAATTTCAAGTCACCATTATATTCTCCATAATTCTCAAATCAATTCTAAAAATTAGCTCTCTTCAAAATAAGTGGAGGTTCAAACACTTTCAACCTCTCTTTTCCTTTCATATACAAATTCTCAAAAATTCTTTCAAGTAACAAAACACTTTGTTTCCATTCCTTTAATCCTTGTACTTAATCAATTAAATTTTCACGTTAAAATCATATTGTTTCATAAAACCAAGACATTACAAGCCTTCAAAACCGTGGTACATGACCATTGAAATCATCATATCTTTTCTTTTCCTTTTTCTTTCTAATCATCCAATTTTATTATTCATGAAAATCTTAATTTACCAATCCTTGGCATATTAGCCAAAAATCATATATACCTTTATCATAAAATCTTTGTTCATTTCCTTGTCCACTTTCGTTGCAAATCCTTAAAATCATTAACTTATTACTCTTTTTATTCAAGACGCATGATTAGTTAAATATTTAGAATCTTTTGCTCCAAAATATCTTCGAGGCCATGTGCCTCTATGGCTCTTTGGAACCAACATGCTTTCCTTTGTCATATAAATCACATCTTAAAACATACACAATTTATCATGCATCATAAACACATACTAAAGCATGTTATCAAAGCAATAAACATCTCAATCGCCAAACAACGATAATATGGAAAGCTCTTAAACAAACAAGTGAAATAATCCTTATGGATTTTTCACCACACACACATCCATTCCTCACCACCAATACATGGTTGATGAGGGTAATCTCCCTCTTACCTCTTGGAGAAACCTCCAAAGCTCCTTGTTTTACTTCTTGTACAAGTCCTTCACCACCAAAAGCTTTCTTAAAAAATCAAAGTAAACATACATAATCAATATCTAAGGCTTGAATAAGAAAACCATGGATCAAAACATGGTTTAGAACTTTAAATATAAGATCTAGAAAAGAATATCAAGAACTTCACCCTTTACCCTTCAAACTTAGATCTTAGGAAAAGTACATGAAGATGGATGATTTAGAGAAAGTCTCCAACATGAAAGTTGCTTAGAATAAGGTAAGGATTCAAGATATATGGTTGGTGTAAATTGTTGAAGAGTGATGGTAGAAACTTGGCCTCTTGGCTGTGAGCTTGGGGAAGAGAAAGGAGAGAAAATTTGTGAAGCTTTGGCTTAGGAAATGAGAAAGATGAGTAATGAAATGAAATGAACACTTTTCCTATAGCCATTTTGGTCTTAAAAAACGTGGCCTCGCCCCTTGTACACTTAGTGTAACACCCTCCGTAGGGTATTACATTTCCAACTAAAAATTTTAAATTCTGAAAGTCATTTAACAAAAGCTTTAAGTTCTAAAATTTGAATTTTTAAAATTTTTTTTCGCAGAAACATAAACTTACCGAAATATAAGTAATACAAAAAATAGACTGAACTGATTAATATATATTTTATTTATACCACATAATATTCAACAAAATTTAAAGCATAAAACTTACAGACTCAAAGAAAACAGTAGCAAACCCAATGATGGGTCCTACTTAATAGCACGGTACAACACTTACGAGAAAACTCAACATACTTGTTTTGTTCCTCCACCAAACTGCACCCTGTCAAAACTGGGAAAATCACTCCTCGATGTCATCACCGACCTCAGAACATTGCCTCCAGCTAAGTCTAAGAAACTCGCTTCACCTAATATACAAATTTTAATAATATAAACATAACAAAACAGTACAACAAAGAGGTGAGATCCCCTTTCATCAATACCAGTATGGTAGCAAAGAATGAAATGAATGACAAAGTCATTCCATACATATAGATATCACAAGTATGATCATGTTATCAATTTACAAATCATTCCAGTAAACATATATTGCAATAAAATAAACAACAATAGTTTTACCATAACAAATATCATCATTATATGTAAAATGATTACGTCACTTATGATATGTGACGAGCGCCGAACTCAGTCAAAATTATAACCGAAGTTATTACCTAAACTTGTAGTATAGTGAACAACACCGGATCGTCTCCTCAAGGATCGTGATGCAATTTGATCAAATCAAGTGAAAGTTAGAAAAAGGGGGGTTTTGATGGTTCAAGGATTGCAGTGACAGGATTTAAAGAGAAATAACAATTAAAAGAACGGTCAATTCAGAAATCTATCCGAGATTGGGTGGATTCAATCATAGACCTTTCAACAAACACCTGAAATACATTTGAATGGTTAACTTGGATCTAACCGAGATCTCTCGCATCGATCTCCGAATTCATACTAGACAATCGTCCAGAATTCAATTGACAAGTGATAAACATAAATCTGCAATCGCACCATTCATGTAAATATATGTCAATTTAAGCATCGAATTCAATTAACCTAGGCACAAATCAGTAACCTAACCTCTTCAATTACGTGATTAGTTTAGATCAATCAGTTCTAAATTTCATCACAATACTTAATCTTAAACTAAGATCAAATCAGATCAAACATAAACAGAATCACCATTCATGCATTCAAGATCAAGAGAAGAAGAAGAAGAAGAGAAGAGGAATTCAAATATAAATCAAATACATTACATAACCAAGGTCTCAAGAATCCAAGCCACAATCTCTTCAAGAGTCCCGAATTGACTAGAAGTGACTTAGCTCTCCATTACAATGAAGGAAAAATATACAAGAACTATGAAAAGCTATTTCTAACACCAAGTGTATGTTGTGTTTAGAGCTCTCCACATACTTCCTTTTATAGAGGATTCAGAGTAGTAGTAGATGGGTAGATGAGATTAGTAGGTGGAATTAGTAGGTGAGCTTGGTGGGTGAGATTGGTAGGTGAGCTTGGTAGGTGAGATTGGTAGGTGAGCTTCTTTGTCTCCGAAAGTATTCATTGCTGAACTCATTGATTTCGTCATTTCTGAGCCAAGTGGTCTTCATGAAAGTTCTAGGAAATTGTCTAAGCTTTCCAATGGCTCTAGAAGCACCCAAAAATTCGTCCTACAGCCTAAGATATGACCCAATTACTACAGACTGTTTAGGACCAGTTTCAGCACCTCTGTTTTGACTTTCAGACCCAATATCTCCATCAAGGAGCCCGAATCAAGTCTTGTGCTTGACATGAAAGTTGTACATCTGGGTCTTAACTTTCAGATTACAAATTTTCAGCCTATTTTATATGCCCAAACTCGAATTATGTTCTGGTTACTACACACTGTTCGGGTTCCAGTCACAAATCCCGTATTCTGATTTCCATGCCCAATTAGCTCCACTAGATGTCTGAAATTGACTTTGAGCTCTTCATCAAAGTTGTAGAGCTCTCTCTTATCTTTCCTACAAGGTAAAATTCATAATTATCAGACATTTAGAACTCAAGATATGGCTAAAATACAGAAACAGTGTAAGACCCGAATAATGCTGAAAAAATCAATTAAGTCCGATTCGAGTTCAAACTTACAAAACATAATCAAATTCAGTCAATTAAGTACATGAAGAGTGTAAATAACTAAACATAAGGGTTTCTTAATGAATAAAATATGTGATTATCAAATTCTCCCACACTTAGCTTTTTGCACTCCTGGGCAAAACATATAAAACTAAAGTTAGAAGACAAAGACAAACGACACAAACTTAAAAGTTAAAAACTCTAAAGGACTCAATGAAGCAAGAAGAGCAACAAGAAATTCATGGGATCAAAGCATAAATGAGGTAACATTTCTTCACATCTCAAACCAACAAGCAAGGAAACTTCCGTTGAAAAGAATGAATTAAGAATGATGGATCTTCACAAGATTCCCTCTCAATCTCTCAAGTGTTTAAAAGGTAGGTATTTCACTCAATTCAACCCATGAAAATTGCACTACCATAAGTTTGCTTATCTTCTACTTCTCCACTACTCAAAACACATGCACACACAAATCATGAGGACTTTATTCAAGGTTGTAGTGAGGTCAAGGTAACAGAAGAGGATAAAATGGATATGAGAAGATAAATACCAAAGAGAATAAAAGCAAATGAGAGTTGAGTTCAAATAACAAGCATAAAAGTTCATCTCAACTCTAATGTATATCCCTTTACATATTCATTTCCCAATCCTTTTCTCTCTCTCTCTCTCTTTTTTTTATATATATATATATGAACATAACTATATACATACATTTTTCTTTTTTTTTTTTCTAGGCACTCTTTCTTTTCTTTTTTCTTTTTTTTTTTCTTTTTTTTTTCAACAACCATTTTGTACACACACCCCCACACTTGTTCAAAAACTCATCCATTAACCAGGCTAATGTTCTTTTATTCCCTAAGGTAAAGTAAGAACACGATTTTTCATTTAAGGCACATAATGAGCTAGAAACAAGGAATGGTCAAATAAGCTCAAAGGGGTTAAGCAAAGGAAAATATACAAGGTTGGCAGGAATCAGAGAATTTTCGAGAGGTCAAAAGAATGCTTGATATCATATTGAAAACAAGGTTGGCTATTTGGTTAAACTAGCTAAGAAAGAGGGCCTCAATCATGTTAATGCATGCAAGTGAAATGTAGCCTAAAAAAGAATCAAAGCAAGTTCTAGAGTGGTCATTAACATGAGTGAAAATCACACAAGAAAGAAGAGAATGACATAAATGTTGAATCCATCCATTAGGCTCAAAATCTCACAAGGTATGCATCCATCAAACCCAATTCATCAATTCAATCATCCATCACCAAGCATATCAGTTCAAGAAGGGAGAAAAATTATTCAATCATGCAATGAACCTTTTTTTTTTTGAAATTTTTTTTTTGAATTTTTTTTTAACAAACGAAAAGAAACAGAAACATGCTAAAATCTCTCCCCCACACTTAATGTAACATTGTCCTCAATGTGAAAGAAAGAGATAGAAAAGAGCAACACAACCCGATAAGAAGTGAATCAACGCTAAGGAGTAAAAGAAAACACCTTTGTCGTCTGCCGCATCGACACGAAAAGAAATCAAACAAGAAAACGTTAGTACTTCCACAAGTCAATACTAATTAATTACTACCTAAAAACTCCTTACTCGCCACCGATTAAGATGCGTCTCAAGAGTAAAATTACTCCTTACTCGCCATCACTAATTGGTTTAATAAGTCCATGACAATCATATCATACTAAACAAAACAACAACAATTTTTTTTTTTTAAATCAAACCCATTAAAGAGAAAGTTTCAGATCGGGCTCTTGTTTCTTGTTACTTCCTTCATTTGCTTCGTTGACCAATCTATCCGAGCTAATACACGATCGGTACATACTCAAAAGCTTCTAATTTATCAATAAGCTCATCAATAGTGGAGGCAGAGATAAGAGTTGTCTTCTTGCCGAAGGAGTGATAAATTTCTGTTCCACAGCTTTGTCAAGAAAAAATAACAAAAGATCAAAGAAATTATTAACATTCAACAAACCAATGGGTTTATGGTGGATGTTTAGTTCGGCCCAAGAGACAATTTGAAAAATTTCTTCCAAAGTACCAAAACCACCTGGTAAGGCAATGAATGCATCAGAGTTTTCAAGCATTATCTTCATGCGTTCATGCATTGATGATACCTTAAGTTCCTCCCCAATTGTCTTTCCATTGATGTTCTGTTGAGCTAAAGTTTCAGGAATGACACCTAAAACCTGACTGTCTCTTACAAAGGCAGCAAGTGATACAGCCCCCATTAACCCACGACAACCTCCCCCATATACAAGATGAATATTCCTCGCAGCAAGTGATCGACCAAGAGTGCTAGCTGCGTTTACAAACTCTAATCCCTTCCCATAACTCGACCCACAAAAAACACAGACATTTTTGAGGTTACGAATAGAAGGCCCCATTCTATACTCTTCCTCCCTTTGAGTGTTTCTGAGTGTGAAGGAAAATGGAGAAAATGGAGTGTTTAAATAAGAAAAAGAATGGAAAGGGAAATAATTGCACCTATAAGGGTAGGTTGGCTGTTGTCAGAAAAGGTTGAAATTAAGAGACACAGAATCTTTTTTTTTTTTGTCGACTTCAAGAAAAACCATCAAGGTAAAGAAGTCTAGAAACCCCTGAAGGACCCTGCTCAAAGGATCGTCTGTACAAAAATCAAAATACAACAAAATGATACAAAGATAAAAGAAATAGAAAATGATGACATACATTGTATGTCATACGGTCTCCATGGCGTATCTTTATACTAGGCGTCATGAGTGCATGAGACATCACGTCCTTTTTTTTTTTTTGAAATTGTTAGAAAAACTTGATGAAAGATGAGTGTATACTTACTTAAGATTGGGATGGAGGTAGTCTGCTCTTTCGGCTTTGTGCCAAAGCATTGTTGACCAGTATTCGACCCATTCAAGACCAAGCAACATAGGGCTCCCAAAAGGGACAAGTGACCATAATACGACTGGCTGCCTCACATGTGGGATACAATCTACCTTCTTTGTTTTTCAATTAAGAAGGCTGGATCAGGATGCATGCATTTCCCCATTCACGGTTTGTGTTACCAAAGCCAACCCTAACAAGTAGACATTTTTTTTCATTTTTTTTTTTTTTTTATTTTTTTGTTTTTTTGTTTTGTTTTTTTTTTTTGAAAAATGACATGAAGAAGAAGAAGAAGATGATATGTATAGATTGTTTGTGGATATGGCTCACATCTGCCTCTGGTTTAACGTCCGAAGAACGGCTTAAACGTCTTCTATGAGTCGAGGATAAGCTTCCCATCCAATTTTCTTATAAATTGGCAAACAGTGGTCTTTTAGAGTCGATTCCCAAGATTGTAGCGTTGTTCTTCAACCTTGAAGAGATTCCACAATTTAAGAATTTCACGATGCACCAATCCACAAGAATGCGTCTCAAGAGTCAATAAGATATCATCTAATGACTCCTTACTCATCCATTCTTAATGAAAAAAATTTTATCTTCTCTATTTGCGGAAACCATCCCCTTAGTACGACATCGCTTGTTACGGTTCCATCGTCCACATTTGTGACAGACTTGTAACCTTTTTGCTCTTCTCCTTTTAGAATATGAACTTCTTCCAAGACCTTGTTAGGGCATATATGAGTCAAATGAAATTGAGGACTCACCAGCTAATCGGACCTTTGCTTCAATTATCCAACAGTACATCTTCGGCATACCCTTGTGCATTAACATTCTCAATCTCTCACATCGAACTTTGTAGATTTTTCTCGAGCATTTTGAGGAAGAGAAGGAAAATGTTTTCTCGGGTTTGAAAGAATGACATCCATTTTGAAGGAGAAGAAGGGTTCGGTTATTTTGGGAAATCGAAGAATAAACCGACTCAAGAGTCACGGAGTACAGTATCGCCACTTAACCGGCAAAACAAAGAACTCAAGAACTTGGTTTTCCAGAATGGTTGAGTCTTTGTCCATTAACTTAAGCGCAGTACCATTCCTAGGATCCTCAATATCTACGTCCCCGAGTAGAGTAGGTGCAGACGATAATCTCAAAGCGAGAACTTTTTGACCAATTTCCGCAGCTTTTGCAAAAGGTGTAACACACCTTTAATAAAGTAGGCCAATAAAATCCATACTTTTGCAAGATTTTCGCAGTTGTTGTTGGTATTGAAGAAAAATGACCTCCACATGCTTTCGAGCGACACTACCTACCTCATTGTCAAGGCACACAATTTGTTTTTCTTTTTCTTTTTCTTTTTCTTTTTTTTTTTTTCTTCTTTTTTTTTTTTTTTTTTTTTTTTTTTTTTTTTTTTTTTTTTAATTCATAATGCGGATGGAGAAGGTTCATCACCTCCACTCTCGCATTCTCTCGGAAGTTCATGATATCTTGTTTGAGGCGGTGTCCATTTACGATGAAAGCTTTGGCAAGTGACCTCACTTTTAATCGAATAGCACAGGAAGGAAAACATTAGTAACAATAAATGGTCCATCCCATCTAGACCTTAATTTGCCGGGCATGAGTCGGAGGCGGGAGTTATAGAGGAGAACTTTTTGACCAATCTCAAATGTTTTCCTCAGAATCAACTTATCATGGAAGGCTTTGGTCTTCTCCTTATAAAGTTTGGAACTTTCATAAGCCTCCAAGCGGATCTCCTCCAATTTGCATTTGCAGCCTTCCTCTCCATACCGCTTGATCTAGGTCCAAGTTGCACCTTTTCACCGCCCGAGAATGCTCGATGCTCAATTTCCACCGGCGGGTGGCAGGTTTTTCAAAAACAATCCGATACGGAGACATCCCGATTGGTGTCTTAAAAGCAGTCCGGTAAGCCCATAAAGCATCCTCAAGCCTCTTGCTCCAGTCCTTTCGTTAGGTTGAACTGTCTTCTGGAGTATCTGCTTAATTTCTCTGTTGGAGACCTCGGCTTGCCCATTGGTTTGCGGGTGGTAGGGTGTAGAAACCTTGTGTTGGACTCCATACTTCTTCATCAAAGCCTCCATGCTTCGATTGCAAAAATGTGAACCTTGATCACTAATGATGGCTCTCGGGACTCCAAACCTACTTGAAAAATCGTGATCTAATAAAATCCACAACAACTTTAGAATCATCAGTCCGAGTGGCCTTAGCCTCCACCCATTTAGATACGTAATCCACAGCAAGCAGAATGTAAACAAAACCAAATGATACAAGAAAAGGACCCATAAAGTCAATACCCCAAAAAATCTCACAGAATAATAAGGGTTTCTGGGACATTTCATTCCTACGAGAAGTATTTCCTGTTCTCAGGCATTGATCACAAGATTTGCAAAACATATATGCATCATGAAATAGAGTGGGCCAATATAATCCAGAGTTTAAAACTTTCCTAGCAGTCCGTTGAGGACCGAAGTGGCCGCCACATGCAAGTTTATGACAAAAGCTAAGAATGGAATGAAATTCATCATCAGGCACACACCTCCTAATTACTTGGTCACTGCAAAATCTCCATAAGTAAGGATCATCCCATACATAATACTTTGACTCACTTTTCAATTTATCAATCTTAGCCTTAGTAAAATGTGCAGGTATTGCGTTAGCAACCAAGAAATTAATCAAATCAGCAAACCAAGGAATGTTGCCTTTATACTTGAAAAAAAAGCTTCATCGTGGAAAACATCATGGATGGGAAAAACATCTGCCTCCTTTTCAATTCGACTCAAGTGATCAGCCACCAAATTCTCCGCTCCACTCTTGTCACGGATCTCAATATCAAACTCCTGGAGGAGCAACATCCACCTAATCAACCGGGGCTTGGCATTGGGCTTCTTCGGAGAAACTTCAGTGCTGCATGATCTGAAAACACAACCACTATGGAACCAAGCAAATATGATCGAAATTTATCTAAAGCAAAAACAATTGCTAAAAGTTCCTTTTCAGTTGTGGTGTAGTTGATTTGTGCAGGATCTAAAGTTCTCGAAGCATAGGAAACGACATGAGATACTTTACCGACCCTTTGTGCAAGAACAGCTCCTAATGCATAATTAGAGGCATCACACATCAGTTCAAATGGAAGTGTCCAATCCGGCGGTTGGATGATAGGTGTACTGGTCAATGCCTGCTTCAATTGATTGAATGCATCCTGGCACTTCTTGTCAAAGTGAAACTCTACATCTTTTTGCAGTAAGTTGGATAGCGGAAGTGCAATTTTGCTGAAATCCTTTATGAACCACCGATAGAAACCTACATGACCAAGGAAAGAACGAATCTCCCGCACGCATGTGGGGTAAGATAGGCATGAAATAACATCTATTTTTGCAGGATCTACCTCAATACCCTCACGAGATATCACATGCCCTAAGACTATACCTTGTTCTACCATGAAATGACATTTCTCAAAATTTAGAACGAGGTTAGTCTTAATGCATCTATGCAAGACACCTGAGCGGACTATCTAAACATGCATCAAAGGAAGATCCATAGACAGTAAAATCATCCATGAATACGTCCATGCAATTTTCTAAAAAATCAGAAAAGATACTTACCATATGTAACACCCCAAAATTTTCAATCTCTTAAACAGTAATTTTGTGATTAATGCAATTTCACTTTGTTTAGTGATTTACGAGTCTTTGTAAAATTAATTTGATTATTCCGTCGGCGTATTTGATCGTTTTGAGTGATTTACTCCGTGTCGGAAAATAAAATTTTCGGTAGGGAAAACTTTACGTAATTTAATTTTTACCGTTAGGTAATTAATTTACGTAACTCGATTGGATATTTGTGAATTTTCTAATTTTTGTGATTTTATGTGTGATTTTGAAATTTTTATGGTTTGTGGGCCCCACGTAAGGGGAGGGGTATGTGGGCCTGTGGGTCCCACAAAGTGAAAAAAATTTTACGCATAGAAAAATTTGTCTTGTTTAGACGGAGACAGGGGATCTTACTAAACCCGAATCCAGGAAACAGTTTTAGAAAATTTTATTATCTTTGTGTTTTGTCTTGTATTTAATTATCGGATGATAAAAAATACAGAAAAAATATTATTTGTAGGATACAAGAATAAATATTATACTGTGTAGTCAACAAAGAGAGCTTGACTTAATTTATACCCTTGGATGAGAATACTTAGTTTAAATATTAACCATTGATTTAATCAAAGGTTAAGAAACAAACTTAATAAAGAAGCTTGGATAATAACCATTGATTTAATCAATGGTGTGAGAATAAAGCTTAGTTAGGAAGGCTTTGATATCAACCATAGATGTAATCAAAGGTGTAGAATTGGTCTTGAAAAGTGACAAAGACCATTTATAACCATTGGATTTAGATTAAATCAAGGGTGGAGATTTAATCTTAAAAAGTAACAAAGACCATTTATGACCATTAGATGAAGAATTAATCAATGGTGGAAATTTGGTCTTCTAAAGTAGCAAAGACTAATTAGAACCCTTGGATTAAAAGTTTGAAGGAGTAATCTTAACCATTAATTTTGGAGACACATCTAATGGTTAGAATTTAAAGGAGAAAAATCCAATACAGATTTAGTCTTCTAAAATTAAAAATCTACCTAAATCCTAACCATTGAATTAATCAATGGCTAGAAATGCTTCAAATGGTGGCAAATAATGAAGACAACTTTATTGAATGCATTATGAAGAGAAGGTGATGGTTGTGGAGTGTTTAGAAGACAAAAAAGACAAGCTTTATGTCATTTTTGCATGTCTTGGTCAATGTTTCACCATAATTGATCATTATTGATCAATTTGCACTCAAGGAGAATGCATTGGAGGGGAGCCACGAAATTGAGAAGCTTTAGGACATAGGAAAAAGTTTGAAGACCATTATTGTCATCCTTGGTCATCATTAGACATTTTCAAGAAGCTAAGTTACCAAGTTTTCTCTCCATTTCTCTCCTTCTTCATGTTTTTGCCAAGCACTCCAAGAGCACCTTCCATCACTCAAAAATTTCATCCAACTTGATTTTCTAAACCTAAACACCATTCTAAGAACATCTCTAGTTATGAGTTTTTCCAAAATCATTCATCTTGATCTTCAAATTCAAGCTTCAAGTTTCTATCAAAAATCAAAAATTTCATCTTTGTTCTTCAAAATACACCATTCGGTCATACTACCTAAAATCACCATCCAAGCTCTTTTAATTTCATCCAACCTTAGATCTTGAATCTCCATGATATTCTAAGCAACTTTCATGTTGAAGATTTCTTCTAAATCATTCATCTTCAAGGAGTTTCTTCAAGATCAAAGTTATTGGGTTTTTGAGGTGAAGTATTAGGAAACTACATTTCTTCTCTTCTTTTCATGATCTAAACCATGTTTGATCCATGGTTCCTCTTAATCAAGCTTAGTATACTAATTTTTATGTATTTTGTTTTGTATTTGAGAAGCTCTTGATGATGAAGGACTTGGAAAAAGAAGCAAAACAAGAAGTTTTTGAGGATCTTCAAGAGGTAAGAGGGAGATCCATCTCACCAACCAAGCATGGTGGTGAGAGATGGTATTTTATTTGATGGATGTGGAATCCATGTGAGGATTCATATTCATGGTCATGTAATTAATTTGTGGGTGTTTATGAGCTTTGATTAATTTTCTATGCTTGATATGCTTTGCATGATTTTATAGCTTTGATGATATGCTTGATATGCTATACATGCTTTTATGGCTTTGATGATATGCTTATATTATTTATGATGAAATATATATGTATATGCCATGACTTGATGGTGGAAAGGAAATTGGTTTTTGGCTCCAATAGCCAAGGAAGAGCTACGGTTTTGATGCCCTTGATTAGGGTTCATGTTGAAAAATTTCAAGAACAAAAGAATTGATTTTTGAGTACTTAGAACATGGTGGATTAATATAGGTGTTTACAAATTAATATTTTCATGGAAGAATAAAATTGGATTAATTTGAAGAGTATGGAAAATAAACAAAGGAATTGTTTTTCAAGAGAACAAGAATACGATTTTTGAGGAATTTTTATTGATTTATTTTGTGTAAAAAGATCCTAAGTATTTTTCTAAACTTGAGTTTTGAAATGAAACGGACGAACGTTGATTTGAAGGATTTGTAAAGAAAGTGAAAAGAATTTGCAAAGAAAGTAAAACGAATTTGAACAAATGGGTTTGGTTTTATGACCATCGGTATTTTGATTTTTGAAAACAAAAATTTTAATGGTTTTGTTTGTGTAAAACCATATCAATTTAGAAGGAAAAATGTTTTGATAATTTTCAATAGTCATGTCCACGTTTTTGAAGGCTTGTAATGCCTTGATTTTTATGAACAAATTGAATTTCAAAGTGGAAACGTAACTGGATTTAATACGAGGATTTTGGAAAGGGAATCAGAGCGTTTATCACTTGAGAAAATCAAGTTTTTGAAAACGAAAATGTTTTCGAACTTCAATTTATTTTGAAGAAGGTTGTGTTTGGAAATGATTTGGGAAAAATGGAGAATATAATGGTGTTTTGAAAATTTACTAATTATAACTTATTTTCAAGTTTTGAAATACGTTAGAAAAATGTTAAGTTTTGAAACGTTGATTTACATCAATGGAAAAGTGATTTTTGTGAAGTATATTTTGAAAAAGAATTTCTTGAGTAAAGAATCTGTGGAAAAATATTTTCTTGAGTAAGAAAATATACATTAAATGAAATATAAAGTTATATTATTTTGAGAAAAGTTGAAAAGGAATTTTTGAAGGTTAAGAAGTATTTTTACGTAATGAAATTGTGATGAAAAATGTTTTACGTATCTTAAAAACATGATTTTTAAGCTACGCAATTTTGAACAATGTGTTAAAAATGATATTGATTTATTTAAGTCCAAAATAATGTTTGGAATATTGAAGAATATTTTATGTGATTGAAAAATGTTGAAAAATATTTTACGTATCTTAAAAACAATTTGAAATACAAGTAAAATATTTCTACGCGATTTGAAAAATGTTTAAATATTTCTACACGATTTGGAAAGCGTTTAAATATTTTACGCGATTGAAATATTGTTGAAAAATCACTCACGTGATTTGAATAGTGATGAGAATATTTTTACGTGATTGTGAAAATGATAGAAAATTGTTATGTGATTTGGAAAGTGTTTTAAATATTTTGAGAATGATGAAAAATGATTTACGTAACGTAAAAGAATGATTTTTAAGTTACGCGATTTTGAAACAAAGTGGAAAAATACTATGCGATTTGAGAAACGTATGTTTTTACGCGATTGAGAAAAATGTTAAAAATTAGTACGTGGTTTAAAAGTGCAACAAAAGAGTTACAACATTTTGAAAACGTAATGTAAATGTTACGAAATTTTGTAAACGTAATAAAGTTAGTGTTACGGTATTGTAAAAACGTAATAAAACGTTTTGGAATTTAAAAAAAACGTAACAAAAGTGTTACGGTATTGTGAAAATATAAAAGAAGTGTTATGGTATTGTGAAAACATAACAGAAAAGTTTTTAGATTGTGAAAACGTAACAAAAATGTTACGAGATTGTGAAAATACGGTAAAAGTGTTTTACAACTATGAAAACGTGATAACATGATTTTCGCTATTGAAAGTACAGAATGATTACTGTTGAACCAGTGTCTATACACTGTTTGTGAGAAAATGACATATTTGTCTATGATTGGTATTTGGTGCATTATACATGCATTGGAATGGTCCGATGAGGACTGAATATGGCTGATTGCCTAGGAGAAAATGCACCTCTTGAGTGGGTGCGATATGCGTAGTGTAGGTCACTCGTTGACCTTGGGGTCATCGGGGTGCGGGTTGCCTACAATGGACAGTGAGTCGCTCTACTGTAACCGTAGGTTAGACCGACGCGACACACCGATGATCCTGACCGAGACACTATTCTTAATCAAGATCGATAAAGACTGTCGTGTATATGCTAGATGTGCAAAAATCAAAATGAGGATTATAGCACGTGGTCCGAGGCATGAGGTACCGACATGATTCTTTTCGATCATTTCTCCGACTCGAGTTTTAGCTCCATGGAGTAGGAAATCGAGTCTTGTGTACATGCATAAACTGAACATTTATATACGTGTGATATATATTAATTGAGGAATATTGGCTATGACAATTGTTTTGAATACTTGGATGATGATGATGATAATGCTGAAGGCATTATCATAATTGTTGTTTATGATAATTGAATTGATATTTGATTGGATGATGATAGTTGATTAATGTTGATAGCATGATTTTAATATTGTATACGTGTAATAACCATAATGATGATGGCATGATTGTAATTATGATAATTTGTATGATATTGTTGTTTGTGTTATCTCGTGCTTTCGCCATGTTGAGTACTTGGTGTAGGTGATCTCACCTCTTTGTTATGTTGTTTTTGCTATGTCTGTATTATTAAAATTATACAGTAGAAGGAACGAGTTGTCTTAGACATAGCGGGTGACAAATACCTCTACGTTTGGAGACAACATCGGAGAATGACCTTGCCGACAGTGTTGAAATGGAAAAGATGTTTGAGGACAAGGAACAGACATAGAACAAATGTCTGATGCTTCAAGATGGACATTCCGATGGACACTCTGAGATTAGGGACAACAATAAGGAGTGGACATTCATGACTCGATAGGGAGCAAAGTGTTGACAAGGAGTAGAGTTCTGATGTATCAAGTTTGATACAGGAGAAGGAACAAGTATGTTAAGTTTTCATTGTTAGTGTTACACCGCTATTAAGTAGGACCCGTAATGGGTTTGCCACTGTGGAAAAAGAAAGAACAAAAGAGTCTGTCAATTTATATTTCTCTTTAAATTGTGTGTCATTATTGGATAATGAGTAATTGAAATATGATTACCTAATATTTTCAGTAAATTTACGTGTCAGTAAAGAAAGAAGTTTTTTTTAAACCAATATTTTTATAACTCAAAACTTGTGTGAACTTATTTTTAGATTATGAGTCGGGAGTCGGAAATGTGATGCCCTAGGGAGGGTGTTACATTAGTTGGTATCAGAGCTTAAGGTTTAAGTGTCAGAGCACGGTTTGAGTCTTTTGGGGTTTGTGGTTAGGTCTGTTTTGCTTGTGTTGTGTTCTCTGTGTGTTTGTTTTCCGAAAGGAAAACAAAATAAAATTGTATAAAATGGATATCAGATCCATTTTAGTTTAATTTATTCGTTTCTGAAGAAAGGAAACAAAATAAGTTGTATAAAATGGATATCAGATCCATTTATTTTGATTCGATCCATCGTTGAAGGAAGGACATTGACTCGTGATAGATGTACGCGTACGGAAGCAAAAAGTAATGGTGGTGATATGAATGCAACTTTGGAAGTAACACAAAACAGTGGTGAAGCAATTATACGACAAACTCGAGAAGATTATTCAACAAAGAAGAATTGATAGTGAAGCTAAGATTTTGTTAGAGTTGAATCAATCTCGAGAATAAGAGACCTGTAACGTTGGACCTTTTTGGTTACGAAAAAGGGAAATTGTAAGGTCAAGTGATTCCAGCAGAAAACGTACTTGCAATCTCCAGGAAGTCAACAACAACAACAATCTCATAGTGGATGTACGTGTGTGGAAGCGAGAATATGATATAATAATGTGGTTATGCCATAGAAACAAAGCGAAGGACAACTGAAGTGACAAGTACAAAGCAGAACAGAGGAATGGCTCGGGATAGTTATACGTATGTGGAAGTGGAACATGTTACTAGTAATGCAGCTGCAACTGCAGGAACTAAGGGAGCGTAATGTAGTTGCAGGAGCTACGGGAGCAATGAGAGCAATGTGGAAAGACGATTGCACGAACAAAGAACCGTTGTTAAGTGGGAAAAACTAGAAATTGAAGTTCAAGATCGATGGAAGAGAATCAATCTTGAAATATTAGATTTTGTAATTTTGGAACCTGGTATTTTTCTTAGGGATATTGGGAAAGTAATTGATTTCAATGGGAAATGAAATTACGACCATTGAGAAACCAGAACTGGAAGTGAAGTGGAAAGGGGCACTTAATGAAAGATTGGATGTTCAAGGAAACACTTTGTTTTAAGTGTGGAAAGTTTGGACACATTTCCATAAATTGTATTCCATTGAAAATAGAATTTTCGTTAATAAAATCTCGGGTAGTAGAGAGAATTGAGACATGGAATGGAACGGGAATGTTCGAACGGAGGATTTAAACAAGGGAGATTTTGTTATTGGAGCTAATTCTATAGACCATACTTGAATATTTCTATGAATAACCTAATCTTTATGGCATATGATTGAGTAGATCAATTATATGTTAGAGTTATTCGTAAACCTCGATTTGTTTACTACGTACCTATTCTTAGCCGATCGAGCTATTCAAATTATTCAAATTATTGTTGCGGATCAAATATTTGTGTGAGTTTGATCTATTTATCTCTTTCATAAATAGATGTGATCTTTGAAAATGGATTGGTTATTTTCCAACCATATCCTATGAGATTATCTCAGTAAAATGCTAGTATTCCTATGTAATCTTTGAAAATGGATTGGTTATTTTCCAACCATATCCTATGAGATTATCTCAGTAAAATGCTAGTATTCCAGAAAAAACTCATATCTGGCAAAATCAAATTCTTGTTGGATATGTCTAGTAACATATCAGATAATTTCGCTACCTTTTCTTTCTGAACCTCCGTAATTTCCTTTCATGTATTGCAATTGTAAGACAGGAAAAGAAAGAAGGAATATATTGCAAGAAAGGATATTCCGATCTATAACCATGTCGCAGTATCAAAATGGTGCAGCGGAAGCGTGGTGGATTCTTCGAAAGTTGAAACTATTTCTTCAAGGAAAAAAAAATAAAAAAAAAAAGAACGTAAATCCATAGTATTGTGATGCGTTATATTAGTGCGTTACATTAGTTGGTTATATTAGTTGGTATGCAGACTGTTGGATTAAGAATTAGTTGGTTGAAAGGAGAATTCAGCTAGAGAGACATTTCCTGTTACAAGCAAAATCTAGAATATATATAGTGATACGAGAATAAGAAAATTTTAAGACATTACATTAGTTGGAAATTATCTAAGAAAAACTATTCTAGGCATGAATGAAGATTGATAACCGTTGTATTGGTATCAGAAATATGGAAACTACTTTCTTTCTGGAGTAACATTTAACATCTTCAGTAACTAAGAATTTGAGATATCCATTTGAACAGGAGAAGTTGAACGTCAAGCAAAAAAAAAGTTTTGTTGGCTAGAATAGTATGTAAAGACGTTAAGGAAGATGCAACATGAAGACTGGAGAAAAGCTAAAAGAGTAATGTTCACATCCTTAGATGTGAAATCACGTTCATCAAATTTCGAGGACGAAATTTCTTTAGAGGTGAGTAATGTAACACCCCAAAATTTTCAATCTCTTAAACAAGTAATTTTGACATTAATGGAATTTCACTTGTTTAGTGATTTCTGAGTGTTGTAAAATTAATTTGATTATTCCGTCAGCGTATTTGATCGTTTTGAGTGATTTACTCCGTGTCAGGAAAATAAAATTTTCGGGCCGGGGAAAACTTTACGTAATTTAATTTTTACCGTTAGGTAATTAATTTACGTAATCTGATTGGATATTTGTGAATTTTCTAATTTTTGTGATTTTATGTGTGATTTTGAAATTTTTATGGTTTGTGGGCCCCACGAGGGGTATGTGGGCCCAGGTGGGTCCCGCAAAGTGAAAAAAATTTTACGCATAGAAAAATTTGTACTGTTTAGACGGAGACAGGGGATCTTACTAAACCTGAATCCGGAAACAGTTTTAGAAAATTTTATTATCTTTGTGTTTTATATTGTATTTAATTATCGGATGATAAAAATACAAGATAAAAATATTATTTGTAGGATACAAGAATAAATATTATCTTGTGTAGTCAACAAAGAGAGCTTGACTTAATTTATACCCTTGGATGAGAATACTTAGTTTAAATATTAACCATTGATTTAATCAAAGGTTAAGAAACAAACTTAATAAAGCCTTGGATAATAACCATTGATTTAATCAATGGTGTGAGAATAAGCTTAGTTAGGAAGGCTTTGATATCAACCATAGATGTAATCCAAGGTGTAGAATTGGTCTTGAAAAGTGACAAAGACCATTTATAACCATTGGATTTAGATTAAATCAAGGGTGGAGATTTAATCTTAAAAAAACAAAGACCATTTATGACCATTGGATGAAGAATTAATCAATGGTGGAAATTTGGTCTTCTAAAGTAGCAAAGACTAATTAGAACCCTTGGATTAAAAGTTTGAAGGAGTAATCTTAACCATTAATTTTGGAGACACATCTAATGGTTAGAATTTAAAGGAGAAAAATCCAATGGCCAGATTTAGTCTTCTAAAATTAAAAATCTACCTAAATCCTAACCATTGAATTAATCAATGGCTAGAAATGCTTCAAATGGTGGCAAATAATGAAGACAACTTTATTGAATGCATTATGAAGAGAAGGTGATGGTTTTGGAGTGTTTAGAAGACAAAGAGACAATGCCTTTATGTCATTTTTGCATGTCTTGGTCAATGTTTCACCATAATTGATCATTATTGATCAATTTGCACTCAAGGAGAATGCATTGGAGGGGAGCCACGAAATTGAGAAGCTTTAGGACATAGGAAAAAGTTTGAAGACCATTATTTTCATCCTTGGTCATCATTAGACATTTTCAAGCTAAGTTACCAAGTTTTCTCCATTTCTCTCCTTCTTCATGTTTTTGCCAAGCACTCCAAGAGCACCTTCCATCACTCAAAAATTTCATCCAACTTGATTTTCTAAACCTAAACACCATTCTAAGAACATCTCTAGTTATGAGTTTTTCCAAAATCATTCATCTTGATCTTCAAATTCAAGCTTCAAGTTTCTATCAAAAATCAAAAATTTCATCTTTGTTCTTCAAAATACACCATTCGGTCATACTACCTAAAATCACCATCCAAGCTCTTTTAATTTCATCCAACCTTAGATCTTGAATCTCCATGATATTCTAAGCAACTTTCATGTTGAAGATTTCTTCTAAATCATTCATCTTCAAGGAGTTTCTTCAAGATCAAAGTTATTGGGCTTTTTTGAGGTGAAATTAGGAAACTACATTTCTTTCTTCTTTTCATGATCTAAACCATGTTTGATCCATGGTTCCTCTTAATCAAGCTTAGTATATTAATTTTTATGTATTTTGTTTTGTATTTGAGAAGCTCTTGATGATGAAGGACTTGGAAAAAGAAGCAAAACAAGAAGTTTTTGAGGATCTTCAAGAGGTAAGAGGGAGATCCATCTCACCAACCAAGCATGGTGGTGAGAGATGGTATTTTATTTGATGGATGTGGAATCCATGTGAGGATTCATATTCATGGTCATGTAATTAATTTGTGGGTGTTTATGAGCTTTGATTAATTTTCTATGCTTGATATGCTTTGCATGATTTTATAGCTTTGATGATATGCTTGATATGCTATACATGCTTTTATGGCTTTGATGATATGCTTATATTATTTATGATGAAATATATATGTATATGCCATGACTTGATGGTGGAAAGGAAATTGGTTTTTGGCTCCAATAGCCAAGGAAGAGCTACGGTTTTGATGCCCTTGATTAGGGTTCATGTTGAAAAATTTCAAGAACAAAAGAATTGATTTTTGAGTACTTAGAACATGGTGGATTAATATAGGTGTTTACAAATTAATATTTTCATGGAAGAATAAAATTGGATTAATTTGAAGAGTATGGAAAATAAACAAAGGAATTGTTTTTCAAGAGAACAAGAATACGATTTTTGAGGAATTTTTATTGATTTATTTTGTGTAAAAAGATCCTAAGTATTTTTCTAAACATGAGTTTTGAAATGAAACGGATTAACGTTGATTTGAAGGATTTGTAAAGAAAGTGAAAAAGAATTTGCAAAGAAAGTAAAAACGAATTTGAACAAATGGGTTTGGTTTTATGACCATCGGTATTTTGATTTTTGAAAACAAAAATTTTAATGGTTTTGTTTGTGTAAAACCATATCAATTTATAAGGAAAAATGTTTTGATAATTTTCAATAGTCATGTCCACGTTTTTGAAGGCTTGTAATGCCTTGATTTTTATGAACAAATTGAATTTCAAAGTGGAAACGAACTGGATTTAATACGAGGATTTTGGAAAGGGAATCAGGCGTTTATCACTGAGAAAATCAAGTTTTTGAAAACGAAAATGTTTTGAACTTCAATTTATTTTGAAGAAGGTTGTGTTTGGAAATGATTTGGGAAAAATGGAGAATATAATGGTGTTTTGAAAATTTACTAACGTATAACTTATTTTCAAGTTTTGAAATACGTTAGAAAAATGTTAAGTTTTGAAACGTTGATTTACATCAATGGAAAAGTGATTTTTGTGAAGTATATTTTGAAAAAGAATTTCTTGAGTAAAGAACTGTGGAAAAATATTTTCTTGAGTAAGAAAATATACATTAAATGAAATATAAAGTTATATTATTTTGAGAAAAGTTGAAAAGGAATTTTTGAAGGTTAAGAAGTATTTTACGTAATGAAATTGTGATGAAAAATGTTTTACGATCTTAAAAACATGATTTTTAAGCTACGCAATTTTGAACAATGTGTTAAAAATGATATTGATTTATTTAAGTCCAAAATAATGTTTGGAATATTGAAGAATATTTTATGTGATTGAAAAATGTTGAAAAATATTTTACGTATCTTAAAAACAATTTGAAATACTGAGTAAAATATTTCTACGCGATTTGAAAAATGTTTAAATATTTCTACACGATTTGGAAAGCGTTTAAATATTTTACGCGATTGAAATATTGTTGAAAAATCACTATTACGTGATTTGAATAGTGATGAGAATATTTTTACGTGATTGTGAAAATGATAGAAAATTGTTATGTGATTTGGAAAGTGTTTTAAATATTTTGAGAATGATGAAAAATGATTTACGTAACGTAAAAGAATGATTTTTAAGTTACGCGATTTTGAAACAGTGGAAAAATACTATGCGATTTGAGAAACGTATGTTTTTACGCGATTGAGAAAAATGTTAAAAATTAGTACGTGGTTTAAAAGTGCAACAAAAGAGTTACAACATTTTGAAACGTAACATAAATGTTACGAAATTTTGTAAACGTAACGATAGTGTTACGGTATTGTAAAAACGTAATAAAAACGTTTTGGAATTTAAAAAAAAAACGTAACAAAAGTGTTACGGTATTGTGAAAATATAAAAGAAGTGTTATGGTATTGTGAAAACATAAGAAAAGTTTTTAGATTGTGAAAACGTAACAAAAATGTTACGAGATTGTGAAAATACGGTAAAAGTGTTTTACAACTATGAAAACGTGATAACATGATTTTTCGCTATTGAAAGTCTGAGAATGATTCCTGTTGAACCAGTGTCTATACACTTGTTTGTGAGAAAATGACATATTTGTCTATGATTGGTATTTGGTGCATTATACATGCATTGGAATGGTCCGATGAGGACTGAATATGGCTGATTGCCTAGGAGAAAATGCACCTCTTGAGTGGGTGCGATATGCGTAGTGTAGGTCACTCGTTGACCTTGGGGTCATCGGGGTGCGGGTTGCCTACAATGGAATGAGTGAGTCGCTCTCTTGAACCGTAGGTTAGACCGACGCGACACACCGATGATCTGACCGAGACACTATTCTTAATCAAGATCGATAAAGACTGTCGTGTATATGCTAGATGTGCAAAAATCAAAATGAGGATTATAGCACGTGGTCGAGGCATGAGGTACCGAAATGATTCTTTTCGATCATTTCTCCGACCTGAGTTTTAGCTCCATGGAGTAGAAATCGAGTCTTGTGTACATGCATAAATGAACATTTATATCTCGTGTGATATATATTAATTGAGGAATATTGGCTATGACAATTGTTTTGAATACTTGGATGATGATGATGATAATGCTGAAGGCATTATCATAATTGTTGTTTATGATAATTGAATTGATATTTGATTGGATGATGATAGTTGATTAATGTTGATAGCATGATTTTAATATTGTATCGTGTAATAACCATAATGATGATGGCATGATTGTAATTATGATAACCGTATGATATTGTTGTTTGTGTTATCTACTGTCTTTGCCATGTTGGTACTTGGTGTAGGTGATCTCACCTCTTTGTTATGTTGTTTTTGCTATGTCTGTATTATTAAAATTATACAGTAGAAGGAACGAGTTGTCTTAGACATAGCGGGTGACAAATACCTCTACGTTTGGAGACAACATCGGAGAATGACCTTGCCGACAAAAGTGTTGAAATGGAAAAGATGTTTGAGGACAAGGAACAGGACATAGAACAAATGTCTGATGCTTCAAGATGGACATTCCGATGGACACTCTGAGATTAGGGACAACAATAAGGAGTGGACATTCATGACTCGATGGGGAGCAGTGTTGACAAGGAGTAGAGTTCTGATGTATCAAGTTTGATACAGGAGAAGGAACAAGTATGTTAAGTTTTCATTGTTAGTGTTACACCGTGCTATTAAGTAGGACCCGTAATGGGTTTGCCACTGTGGAAAAAGAAAGAACAAAAGAGTTTGTCAATTTATATTTCTCTTTAAATTGTGTGTCATTATTGGATAATGAGTAATTGAAATATGATTACCTAATATTTTCAGTAAATTTACGTGTCAGTAAAGAAAGAAGTTTTTTTTAAACCAATATTTTTATAACTCAAAACTTGTGTGAACTTATTTTTAGATTATGAGTCGGGAGTCGGAAATGTGATGCCCTAGGGAGGGTGTTACACCATACACCTCTGAAAGGTGCCTGGAGCATTGCATAGACCAAAGGGCATCCTCCTGTATGCAAATGTGCCAAATGGACAAGTGAAAGTAGTCTTCTCTTGGTCTTCTGGGGCTATATGAATCTGAAAATAGCCCGAATATCCATCCAGGAAACAATAATGTGACTTGCCGCACTAACCGCTCCAACATCTGATCAATGAAGGGCAGCGGGAAATGATCCTTTTCGGTAGCTGGTTGAGCCGCCTATAATCAATGCAAACTCGCCAACTGTTTTGAACTCGTGTGGGCACAAGCTCATTGTTCGATTCGCAACCACCGTGACCCCGCATTTCTTGGGAACCACTTGCACGGGCTCACCCATTGACCGTCGATATGGGATAAATAATGCCGCCTTGAAGTAGCTTTGTAACTTCCTTCTTCACCACATCTAGAATCGGGGATTTAGTCTCCTTTGGGGCTGTCTAACCGGTTTGATCCCTTCTTCCAATAAAATCTTATGCATGCATGTGGAGGGACTAATACCAAGAATATCCGCAAGAGTCCATCCGATGGCTTGCCTATTCGCCTCAAAATCTGCGAAGTAATTTTTCTTCTTGATCAAAGTTGTAGGTTTTTAGCAATGATCACCGGAAGTGTCTCACCATCTCCCAAATATGCATATTTAAGATGGTCTCGGTAAAGTCTTCAACTCCAAGGATGGAGGTTGTACAATGGAAGGTAACAAGTGATCTCGAAACTTGACTAACTCAAGCAACATTAATTTCAAGCATGGACATGACTCTCATTCTCAATTGTTGCATCATCAGTAATTTGTATCATTACTCATAACAGAATAAATCTCAAGACATGCAAAGACATGGTTCAACATCACAAGTGGCACATGTATCACAAGAAACAGAACCAAGATAGTCAACAATATCAGGGAATTCAGCATATAAATCAGTATAGACATCATCAACCAGCATCTCAATCATATCAACATGGAAAACAGAATGCTCCTCTAGGGGGTGTCTCATGGCATAAAAAATGTTAAATTATACCAAATCGTCGCCAAACTCCATAGAAAGGGTGCCAGCATGCACGTCTATCTTGGTCTTGGCGGTCTTGAGGAATGGTCTGCCTAGAATCAATGGAGCATGGTTTGTTGGAGACTCATCTTCCATGTCCAGAATGTAGAAATCTGCTAGAAAAATCAACTCATTCACCCGAACTAACACATCTTCCAAAGACACACTGCAGGATGAGCAGTGACTCTATTTGCCAACTGAATCACGATACCAGTGGGTTGCAAAGTACCAATGTTTAAACACTTATACACTGACATGGGCATGACATTGATCGAAGCACCCAAATCTAGCATTGCATGCTCAAATCTAGAGTTGCCAATTGTGCAAGAAATTGTGAAAGTTCCGGGATCTTTGCATTTACGTGGCATGCTTGGCGAGAATCATTGCGAAATATTTCTACCCATGCGATCTTCTCATCCCCTTTCAACCTTCTCTTATGAGTGCACAACTCCTTGAGAAATTTAGCATATTTTGGAATTTGCTTGATTGCATCTAGGAGGGGAATATTGATTTCCACTTTCCCGAATGTCTCCATGACTTCTCTTTCCATTTCTCGCTTGCATTGTTCTCTTGGATTGTGTGATCCTATTTGGAAAAGGTAATGGAATGGTAACATCTGAATTCTCTGCAATTTTCTTCAAGGGTACGCATTTCTCGGACTGAATTATCCATTTCGCCGTTTTTGGTCAATTTCGATTCTTTGTAAGGTTGGAACATCAACTTCTTTGCCACTTCTCAAGGTAATTGCACTTACGTTGCCTCTTGGATTGTTGATTTGTTTGTGAAGACAATTGGCTAGAACCTTGACTCTTTAGCTCGCTCACGGTGGTTGCCACCGCCCAATTTGAGTTTGTAAATTCGAATGTTGGCACCGACGTTCTGCTTTGAACCGTGTTATTTGTGGCCATTTGTTTCATCGGGTCTTCCAATGATGGCTCATTTGGAGTGGATTGGACAGGCTGACTCGAATGTGTTGTTGTTGTCGAATGCAGGGGGTATTTGTTGGTATTTGTTGCTTGGACTGCGCAGCTTGGTATCTAAATTGTTGTTGCTGCTGGTGGGGCTGTTGTTGCTGGCTAGGATTCCCATATCTCAAATTGGGATGGTCTCGCCAACCAGGATTATAAGTGCTAGAAAATGGATCATATCTAGATTGTTGTTTGTTGTTGCCGATATTGGGGTCTACCAGGAAAAACACCAGTGCAAAGAACACATTGATCGGAAAAACGGAACCATCTTCCCGAAGTGTAGGGCATGAATCAAGTAGGATGAGATGAATTAGAGCAAATTCCACACACCGATGCAGTCATCTCGCATGGGTGGTTGTTGACCCATCGCTATCTGTCTTACCAAAGAAGTCAATTCATCTAGTCTGTGTTCCATTCTTTGTTGGTCCATATGAGATGCTTGAATTTCATTAACTCCTCTGGTTGCGGTGATGATCCGCGAGCCAAACTGTTGGGTATTGGCTGCCATGTTTGCTATCAGATCTCTTGCGGCGGTGGGAGTTTTGTCTACTAAGGCTCCTCCAGGCAGCATCGATCATGCTTCTATCATTTGGCAGAAGCCCTCATAAAAGTATTGAATCAAGAGTTGGTCACTAATTTGGTGATGAGGGCAGCTCGAACACAACTTCTTGAATCTCTCCCAGTATTCATGCAAAGTCTCACCAGACATCTGTCTGATGCCACATATATCCTTCCTAATTGCAGCAGCTCTCGAGGCAGGGAAGAATCTCTCCAGAACAACCTCTTCATGTCATTCCAACTTCGACCGAACTGGTGAAAGATAAAACAACCAATCTTTGGTGCATCGACAAGTGAGAAGGGAAATGCCCTTAACTTGATGTGTTCCTCAGAGATGCCTTGTGGCTTCATGGTTGAACACACAACATGGAACTCTTTCAGGTGCTTATGAGGATCTTCACCCGCAAGACCATGAAACTTTGGTAACAAGTGTATCAAACCAAATTTCAACTCAAAATCTGCATCAAGATCAGGATATTGAATGCACAAAGATTGGTAAGATACATCAGGAGCAGCAAGTTCCTTAAGGGTTCTATTATGCATGTTATCAGCCATGATTTTAGGATTACTTAAGTTATCAGGTTCACTCCCAAAATTAGGTTCAGAATTAACTCTGGAATTTATCACACGAGATCTAATTAATCTATGCAAGGTCCTATCAATCTCAGGATCAAGATCAAGCAAGATATCATGATTGGACCTAGTCATGCATCAACTAAAGCACAAAAACACAAAAACTGCAACTAAGCAAAATACACTAAATAACACTCAAAATATGCAAAAATAAATCTAGTTAATATGTCTAAACATTTTTAAAAATTATGGAATCAACACAGAACAAAATCTACATAAAAATGAAACTAGAAAATGCAATAAAAAATATTAAAAAAATTAAAAAAGTGGTCTAAATGATAGAATTTAGAAAAACCAGGGGTGACCTCACAGTTTACTGTGAGCCTTGTTTATCAGGCTGTTTTCCTTCAACCGACCAAGTTTCAGCTCATTCTGGGCATGTTTCGGTTCGAAAATTGCAATAGTTACCTGTAATCACCTGTTTTCCGTCTTTCCTAAATCAGAAAAATTCAAAAGCTAAGATAAAAACGTTAGTATGGTATGAACAATGTTAGTAAATGAAAAATAACTGTTAGAATAGGTAAGAAAGAACAAAAATTAGTAAGGTTACTCAAAATGAAAAGATTACACCTACGAGTTCCCCGGCAACGGCGCCAAAATTTTGACGAGCGCCGAACTCAGTCAAAATTATAACCGAAGTTATTACCTAAACTTGTAGTATAGTGAACAACACCGGATCGTCTCCTCAAGGATCGTGATGCAATTTGATCAAATCAAGTGAAAGTTAGAAAAAGGGGGGTTTTGATGGTTCAAGGATTGCAGTGACAGGATTTAAAGAGAAATAACAATTAAAAGAACGGTCAATTCAGAAATCTATCCGAGATTGGGTGGATTCAATCATAGACCTTTCAACAAACACCTGAAATAAATTTGAATGGTTAACTTGGATCTAACCGAGATCTCTGCATCAGATCCAGAATTCATACTAGACAATCGTCCAGAATTCAATTGACAAGTGATAAACATAAATCTGCAATCGCACCATTCATGTAAATATATGTCAATTTAAGCACCGAATTCAATTAACCTAGGCACAAATCAGTAACCTAACCTCTTCAATTACGTGATTAGTTTAGATCAATCAGTTCTAAATTTCATCACAATACTTAATCTTAAACCAAGATCAAATCAGATCAAACATAAACAGAATCACCATTCATGCATTCAAGATCAAGAGAACAGAAGAAGAAGAGAAGAGGAATTCAAATATAAATCAAATACATTACATAACCAAGGTCTCAAGAATCCAAGCCACAATCTCTTCAAGAGTCCCGAATTGACTAGAGGTGACTTAGCTCTCCATTACAATGAAGGAAAAATATACAAGAACTATGAAAAGCTATTTCTAACACCAAGTGTATGTTGTGTTTAGAGCTCTCCACATACTTCCTTTTATAGAGGATTCAGAGTAGTAGTAGATGGGTAGATGAGATTAGTAGGTGGAATTAGTAGGTGAGCTTGGTGGGTGAGATTGGTAGGTGAGCTTGGTAGGTGAGATTGGTAGGTGAGCTTCCTTGTCTCCGAAAGTATTCATTGCTGAACTCATTGATTTCGTCATTTCTGAGCCAAGTGGTCTTCATGAAAGTTCTAGGAAATTGTCTAAGCTTTCCAATGGCTCTAGAAGCACCCAAAAATTCGTTCTACAGCCCAAGATATGACCCAATTACTACAGACTGTTTAGGACCAGTTTCAGCACCTCTGTTTTGACTTTCAGACCCAATATCTCCATCAAGGAGCCCGAATCAAGTCTTGTGCTTGACATGAAAGTTGTACATCTGGGTCTTAACTTTCAGATTACAAATTTTCAGCCTATTTTATATGCCCAAACTCGAATTATGTTCTGGTTACTACACACTGTTCGGGTTCCAGTCACAAATCCCGTATTCTGATTTCCATGCCCAATTAGCTCCACTAGATGTCTGAAATTGACTTTGAGCTCTTCATCAAAGTTGTAGAGCTCTCTCTTATCTTTCCTACAAGGTAAAATTCATAATTATCAGACATTTAGAACTCAAGATATGGCTAAAATACAGAAACAGTGTAAGACCCGAATAATGCTGAAAAAATCAATTAAGTCCGATTCGAGTTCAAACTTACAAAACATAATCAAATTCAGTCAATTAAGTACATGAAGAGTGTAAATAACTAAACATAAGGGTTTCTTAATGAATAAAATATGTGATTATCAATATGTACCTTGACAATGCCACAAAATATGTATACCGACTATGCATATGCATAATGCATCTTATTCCTACTCCATGGAGCTAAACACAGACATCAGAGAGAATGATCCGAAAAACCTATCCGTACCTCAGGCTGCCTAATCAACTATTACACAGTCAAATGTCATGTCAGTAGCCCACAATCAAAACATCATGGTAAGTAGTACACAGTCAAATGCGTCGTGCACCACAGGCATTGTATTAGACAGTCTCCACAAGATCTTGATTAAGAATAGTATTTGTCAAGATCATTAGTGTGTTGTCCGTTACCACGACCCAGAGGAGCTACTAACTGTCCACATATGGAATCCTCCGCACATTAATGCCTCCAAGTTCAGTCAATGAACCACACTACGCCTATCACACTCACAACACGGTGTAATTCACCTCGTCAACCAATCGCCAATTTTCAACTAAATTGACACATCTCTCAATGTATGAACATGAACCAAAAATTACTCAAATGCCCTCATTATTATCATAATTACATAAATGCCCTTAGTATCAGTATAAACCAAATATAGTATGTCTCCACTTGATAGTACTATTTCTCAACATGTCCAGGTCCACCACTTTGGCCCGACAGTAAAACTCACTGTTCCTTTTAGTCACATAAAGATTTTATCACGTTTTCATAATCGCGTTACCTTTTTCAAACGTTTTTAAATCGCGTATATATTTTTTGATGTTTTAAATATCGCATAGTATTTTTAAATCATTTTCTCAATCGCGTAACATTTTTAAATCGTTTTCTCAATCGCGTAGCTTAAAAATCATTATTTTAAATACGCGTAAGCTATTTCTAGTATTTTTCAACTACGTATAATATTTTCTTTACGTTCTAATTATACTTTGAAACTTTCCCCATTATGTGTCCACTTCTAATGAATTTTGACAGCATTTTATTTAGAAAATTCATTAAATGATATTTTCTATGTTTTTCTTTAAAAATTACCTTATTTTAATTATAACCATTATTTACACTTTAAAACTTACTAACGCGCTTCAAGACTCAAGGTGAGCTTTACGTTAACATTTTTCAAGTGTTCACTTTATTTCTTATTTATAATTAATTCCTCTAATTTGGTTTTCTAAAATAAATTCATTTATTTTATTCTCCAAAAATTCATTGAAATTGGATTCTTTTTAAATTAACTACTTAATCTACATTATAAAATAATTTTGGAAATCAAATATACATTGAATGGCATTTTGGCCAAATTCAACATATTCTTTACAATTGATCTTTAAATCATTTTTCATCTTCTAAATCATTTTCAAATTCATTAATTTACTTAAATCAATTAAGTCATTCTTTTAGAAAATGGTTGAGAACATTTTGGTTCTCTTTTTCTTGGTGCCGCCGTGAGCTTCCTTGTGTTCTTTGGAACACTCATGCAAAACCTTATATGTTATTCACATCCTACAATATTTAACATACATTTATAAACACATACCATATATTTTAAAGCTATAAACATGCATGCACACATAATCAATCACAAAAATAGAAAAGGCATTAAACAACTAAGTGAATGAATCCTTATGGATTCTTCACCATACACAAATCCACTCCTCACCACCAACACATGGTTGATGAGGGTAATCTCTCTCTTACCTCTTGGTGAAACCTCCAAAGCTCCTTGTTGTTCTTCTTGAAATAGATCTACTACACCAAGTAGCACTTAAAACAAATAAACACATACAATATTAATATTCCAGATTATCAAAAGTGACCATAAGTGAAAATATGGTCTTAGAAACTTACCAAAGAAAAGAAAGATGAAGAGCACAAATCTTCACCTAAAGGCTCTTGATCTTGAACTTGAAGATCAAGATTGAAAGTGAATGATCTAGAAGATAGTCTCAACATGAAAGTTCCTTAGAATTGCATGAAGATTCAAGATCTAAGGCTGTTTAGAATTATTGAAGCTGAGAAAGTATTTTGGAAGGGTGTGGCCGTGAGCTTTCTTTGAAGAACAAGGATGAAGATGGATGATTTAGGCTTAAGTTTCTTCTACAAAGTATCTTAGAATGATGTAAGAATACTAGATGTAAGGTTATTTGAAATTATAGAAGAGTGGAGGTGGTGCAAGGTGGTTTGGCCATGAGCTTTGTGGGAGAGAAAGGTAAGAGTTTTTGTGTTCTTTGCTTGATGGGAAGATGAAGATGAATGAATCTTGAGAAGTTCCTAACATGAAAATATCTTGGATTAATGAGAGGATTTAAGAAATGATATTGGTAGGAATTATAGAAGTTTGGAGAGTGGATATTTCGTGCTTGGCCGAATCCATGGAGGGAGAGAAAGTGAGAGGGTTTTTGTTGCTTGTTCTTGGTTCTTTGGAGAAATGGAATTGTAAGAAAGTAAGTGAATTGAAGAGATGAATATTGTCTCCTACTTGAGTGTTATGGCCGTGGAGCACAAGGAGAGGAAAGGGTGAGAACTTCATGCAAAAGATGTAAATGAATCAAAGCCCTCCTATTTATAGACTTCATGAAAAAGATGAAGGCTTAAGATATTTTGATCAAGATATTTTTCAGTATACTTTAAGCAATGAATAATAATTACTGCTTATAAAGTCAGTGTCTATTGTCCAATGGATAATAAAATATACCTAGATTTTTCTCTTATTCTAGCTGGGTAGCAAATATTGTTGATCATTTTTCTACTGATTACCTTTGATGAGTCACAGAGCGAGTCATCAAAGAGAAGTTTCTAGAACATGTGACTCACTACGATGAGTCAACATGATGAGTCACCATGGAGATTTCTAGAATAGCTGAGTCAGCATGGTGAGTCGTAGCGCTGAGTCAGCATGGTGAGTCGTTAGGGAACCTTCTGGAATGTGTGACTCACTGTGGCGAGTCACAGGGTGAGTCAACGTTTCTACAAGCTTCCAGAATGTGGCAAGTCATTGTTTCTAGAACATGACGAGTCATTAGGTGCTAAGGTGTCACATCACGTGTCAAGCTTCTATTAGTCCTCCGCGATGAGTCACAGTCGCCAACTTTGACCAGCTCCTCATTGGTCCACATGTAAAGCAAGTACTCAAGTACTTGATGACTAGGCGCATGACTAGGCATTTTCTAGAATCTTCTAGAACAGTCTAGAACATGTGAGTCACTAGGCTAGTCACCTAGGTGAGTCACCAAACGATGAGTCATCGTCTAGAACATTTTAGAGTGGGTGACTAGGCTTACATCTAGAATCATCTACTAGATATTTCCAAGAAAGATATTATCCAATAGATAATAAAACATACCCCGATTTTATTTGTCAGATAAAATCATAGAAAAACAAAACTTCAAAAATTGTTTCCGATTTTGAGTTTAGTAAGATCCCCCAGCTCTGAATCAATAGTACAAAATTTTCTAGCTAAAGAAAATTTTTATTTTTCTAGGCCTGCCCTGGGCCCACACACAACCCAAAATATCTAGAGTATATTAAATATTCAAAATATAAAAATATAATAAAATATTCAAAATATCTTAAAAATATCTTAAATATATTAAAATATTAAAAATATCTCAAAATATCTAGAATATAATAAAATATTCAAAATATCTTAAAATATCTAAAATATATTAAAATATTCAAAATATCTAAAATATCATAAAGATTCACAAAAATCATAACAATTGTGAAACTCATGAATCAAATCAGATTAGTAAAAATAATTAAGGATTGACAGAAAGAAATAAAATACGAAGGCTTATATACAACCCAAAGATAATATTAAAATAATAAAAAACGTAAAAACTCCCAAAAAAAATTCCTAAAAAATCACAAAAATTATAAAATTCACGGAAGTGGAGTCGGATTACTCAAAATAATTAAGGATCGACCGAAATAAATAAAATACGAATTTTCAAGGTGTTACACTTAGGAGTTGTCCAAATAAATTAGCCACCATTTTAGGCTTCAAGAGCCATTGATTAAATCAATGGTTGATATTTGGTAGGAGATTCCAAATGATAAGATTGAATCTAAGCCATTGAATCTCTTCTCCATGAAATCCTAGCTATTAGATGCATCTTCAAAAATAGAGGGTCAAGATCTTCTCTACTTACTTTCCATCCAATGGTCACAAATGGTCCTAGCCCTTTTGTGAGACCAATCTCCACCGTAGATTAAATCAAAGGTGGATATCCTAAATTTCATTATTAAGCTTGTCTTTTCAACCATTGATTAGATCAATGGTGAACATCCAAAGCTTCCTAACTAAGTTTACTCCCACACCATTGATTAAATCAATGGTGATCATCCAAAGCTTCTTCATTAAGTTTGTTTCTTAACCATTGATTAGATCAATGGTTGATGTTCAAAACTAAGTCTTCTTATCCAAGGGTGCAAATCAAAGTCAAGCCCTCTTTGTTGACTAATTTCTATTGGTTGATCTTATTTCTATAGCTTTCTAATTGGTTCATCAAATAAAGACTAGATTCTAATTGGTTTACCTTATAAACACAATTTTACGGTATTTTTTTACTGCCCGATAATTAAATACAGTACAAAACATAGTAAAAGAAAATTTCAAAAACTGTTTCTGGTTTCAGGTTTAGTATGATCTCCCGTCTCCGTCTCAACAGTACAGAATTTTTTGTCTATAGAAAAATTTTCATTTTTTTGGACCTGCCCCGAGCCCGCATGCAGCCCGAGAATACTATAAAAATAATCCAAAATATAAAAACATACAAGAATTCACAAAAAATCATAATAATTATGAAATTCATGAAATTCAAATCAGATTAGTAAAAATCATTAAGGATTGACAAAAAGAAATAAAATACGAAGGCTCGTATACAACCCTAAAATAATATTAAAATAATAAAAAACGTAAAAACTCCCAAAAATTCCTAAAAATCACAAAAATTATAAAATTCATGGAAGTCGAGTCGAATTATTCAAAATAATTAAGAATCAACCGAAATAAATAAAATACGAATTTTCGGGGTGTTACAATGCTTCTCAAACAAAAGTGATGAGAGGGTCAAACACGGTCGTGTCTAACTCCTCCATCATTTCTGTAATGAACACACGACCATGTCTAATAAAACACAGTTGTGTTCTTGGCCTAGACTCTCACAAAAGCATTTTTGGTGTTAGACACAATTGTGTCTAACTCCTCTATCGCTTCTAAAATGAGAAAAACAAAGTAATAACTGAAAAAATAAAAAACAAAGACTAAAAGTGCTATGAGAAAGGATAGAAACACAGATTACCTCCTATGAAGTGCTAAGTTATGGTCATTAGCTTGACTATGGGCCAGTGCCATGTTTAGGTAAGGTAGATGGAGTGGGGCTCAGTCCTCACTCCTTCTTCATAATGCTTCGCTCTCTGGCCATTTATCTTGAATGTCTCTCAGTCTTCTTTCTTCACCTCAAGCACATCGTACATTAATACTTGAATAATCTCATATGGTTTGTACCATTTTGACATTAATTTACTGAGAAAGAGATGTAGACGTGAGTTATAGATGGGAATTTTATCCCCAATCTTAAACTCACGCTACTTGATACGCATGTTGTGCCACTTCTTTGTTCTCTCCTTGGAGAGCTTGGCATTCTTATATGCCTTAGGATAGAGTTCGTTCAGCTAATTGAGATGGTTACGTCGTTGTGCACTTGTAGCTTTCATATCAAAATTCAACAATTTAAGTGCCAAATATGCTTTATGTCCTAATTCCATAGGTAAGCGACAGGTCTCACCAAACACAAGTCTATGTGGGGACATGCCAATAGGCTTTTGAATGCAGTTCTCTATGCCCACAATGCATCATCCAACTTTAAAGACCAATCTTTACAGGACACATTAACAGTCCTTTCCAAAATCTTTTTCATTTCACGATTGGAAACTTTCACTTGGCCACTTGTTTGTGGATGATAAGGGGTGGTGACCTTACGGGTGAAACCATATTTACCCAAAATATTTTCAAATTGTTTATAGCAAAAATGAGTGCCGCCATCACTTTTGATTGCGAGGGGTGTGTCAAATCTAGTAAAAATATATCGTTTCAAAAATTTTACCACCACTCGAGCATCATTGGTACGCAACGCTACTGCCTCAACCCATTTGGAAACATAATCCAAAGTAACAAGTATATATTGTTTGGAAAAGGATTTTGGGAAGGGATCCATGAAATCAATACCCTAGACATAAAAAATTTCACATATGAAGATGTTATTCAATGGTATATTATGTTTCCTAGAGATGTTGTCACATCACTGGTATTTATCAGAAGTTTGAACAAATTCAAAAGCATCGTTAAACAAACTTGGCCAATAAAACCCACATTGTAAGACCTTTGGTGTAGTTCTGCTGGGACTAAAGTCGCCACCAGTTTCCTTAGCATGACAATGCTCAAGAATGGACTGACTTTCATTACCATGAATGCATCTCCAAATGATACTATCAGCACAAATCCTAAACAAGTATGGACCCTACCACAAATAATGCTTAACATTAGATAAGAATTTCTTCTTTCTTTGACAAGTGAGGTCCAGTGGAAGGATATTACCTACGAGGAAGTTCATGTAATCAGCATACCATGGTAAAAGGGAGACAACAAAGAGGTGATCATCAGGGAATGATTCATTTATGGTGTAACACCCCAAATTTTTATTCATTTTATGATAAATATTCATTTTTTAATATTTGTAATTTTTGGAAATTTTTTTGGATTTTTCTGAGAATGCGAAATATTTTAATATTATTCCACATTTTGCGTGCACACTGAGCGGACTCGGGAAAATGAGATATTTTCCCGATAACCTTGATCTGCGGAAACGTCAATGAGGAATCTTACTAAGCCCGAGGCCGGATATGGTTTACGAGGTTTCACGTTTTTTAAAAAATTTTAACAAATAAAATAATAAATCGCTGTGCAAATTTTATCTGTCAGATAAATTAACACTGACTTCTCTCGACTGTAGTAATTATCCATTAGATAATAACATGTATTAAAAATCCTACCATATTATCCTAATGTAATCTACTTTAAGTCTAATCAAACCTACTTTAATTCAAATTTAATGTATTTTAATCAAAGCTTCTTTGAGAAGCTTTGACCACCAAAAGACCATGATACCCTTGGCTTGTTGGGGAAGCCAAAAATCTCGCCCTCTCTCCTCCTTGTTGCCATGGCAATGTTGCCTCCCAACTTAACCAATAATCACCCAAAATTAGATTTTTCCTACAACACTTTCTCTATCTAACTTCATCTTCATCACATTTCCTCTTCCTTCTCTCTTCTTCTTCTCTTTTCATACGAAAATTGCAGCCCCATTACCAACCATTTTTCTTCATTTTTCTCTTCACCAAGACCATTTCTCTACTCACCTTAACCCCCTCTACACTTTCTCTTTAGAAATTTTCTTCAAAATCCAACCTTTCCTCCATTGTCATCCGAGACAAAGCTTCAAGCTTTAAGGTAAAATTTCTATTTTTCTTCTTCTTTCTCTTCATTTTCGTGCTCGATGGTCTCTTTGATGACCATGGATCTCTTCTCTTTCAACCCTTGGTGTTGATTTATTGTCTTGAAATTCCTAGGGTTTTTGGAAGCTCAAAATTGAACCTACCAAGGAGCATCTAGGAAGCCATTTTCGTGATTCTCCTTTAGGTAAGAGGGAGACTACTCACTTCAACTGTAACGCCCCAATTTTTAGAAAATATTCTGAATGTACTGTTTTCTGTTTTTCATGCTTTTGTATGAATGACCGCTGTGTCCCTATTTTTCTGTTCTCGATTTCTGTATGAAAACAATTACGATAATACAGGCTCAAATTTTATTTGATCGTTTTACGTAATTTGTTTCGAGACAGGTAAAATAAAATTTTTTTGAGCTATTGTATTAATTTTTTGAAAGATATACTGCCTAAATAATACTTTTTGGATATTTTATTTGAACGTTTTGGACGATTACCTACGTTGTGGGAAAAAAATAGGAAAATGACCGTTACGTCCCAAACGTCATTGTTTTTATTTGTTTTTGTCTGTTTTTAATTGTTTTCTTCTTGATTTAATGCCCGAAAATATTGTCTGTGAATTTTTATGGACTTTTTGTGTGATTTGCTCAGGCGGGGAAAATAATATTTTTCCGGGCCGGGAAATCTTATTTTTATTATTTAGAATTGGGGGATCTTACTTAACCCGATTCTCGAATGAGACTAAAAATAATCTTTTAATTTTTAGGATTAAATTGTCAAATAAAATAATTTTATATTATTATAATATTATTTTATTAGTCAGTATGTTTTAGGGATGGACTGGTTATGTTCTAACCATATCCTTATAGATTGTGCGAAGAAAACTATAGTTTTTCCTAAGGAAGAAGAGTCTGGATTCTTAACTGCTGTTAAGGTCAAGTCTTTGTTGAGAGATGGAGCGCAGGGATATCTGGTATTGTCTTCTCTAGAAGTTAAGAATGAGAAGGATGTGAATGCTATTCCTGTTGTCAACGATTTTCCGGATGTTTTTCCTGAAGATGTACCTGGTTTACCGCCTGAGCGGGAAATCGAATTCTCAATTGATTTAGTACCGGGAACAGGTCCTATCTCAATCGCACCGTATCGTATGTCGCCAGTGGAATTGGAAGAGCTGAAAAAGCAATTGGTGGAACTGTTGGAGAAAGAATTTGTACGACCTAGCGTTTCCCCATGGGGTGCACCAGTACTTTTGGTCAAGAAGAAGGATGGAACGTCACGACTTTGTGTGGACTATCGGCAGTTGAACAAGGTGACTATCAAGAATAAATATCCGCTTCCAAGAATCGACGATTTGATGGATCAATTGAAAGGAGCTGTGATATTTTCCAAGATTGATTTGCGATCAGTTATCACCCATTCGTGTAAGAGGGGAAGATGTTCGAAGACTCGCTTTTCGAACTCGTTATGGACATTATGAGTATCAAGTAATGCCATTCGGGGTGATGAATGCTCCTGCCATATTTATGGATTATATGAACAGGATATTTCGTCCATATCTAGACAGATTTGTCGTTGTCTTTATCGATGACATTCTGATCTATTCTCGATCGAAGGAAGAGCATGCTGAACATCTGAAAGTTGTTCTTCAGATTTTAAGGGAGAAACAGTTGTATGCGAAATTGGCTAAGTGTGAGTTCTGGTTAGAAGAAGTCCAATTTCTTGGTCACGTAATTTCTAAAGAAGGTATTGCGGTGGACCCATCGAAAGTGGAGACTGTTTTACAGTGGGAGAGACCTAAGACAGTAACAGAAGTTCGAAGTTTTGTTGGATTTGCTGGTTATTACCGAAGGTTTATCGAAGGTTTTTCCAAGATTGCTGGACCACTTACGCAACTGACGAGGAAAAGTCAAGCTTTTGAATGGACGGAAGAGCATGAAGCCAGTTTTCAAGAGTTGAAGAAGAGATTAACAACTGTACCGGTGTTGATCCTACCAGATTCGACGAAATCTTTCGATGTGTATTGTGACGCTTCTTATCAAGGACTAGGATGCGTGTTGATGCAAGACCGGAATGTGGTGGCATATGCTTCTCGACAATTGAAGGTTCATGAAAAGAATTATCCTACGCATGATTTGGAATTGGCTGCGGTAGTTTTTGCTTTGAAGATATGGAGGCATTTTCTCTATGGAGCAACGTTCAACATATTCAGTGATCACAAGAGTTTGAAGTACTTGTACGACCAGAAGGAGCTAAATATGAGACAGCGAAGATGGTTAGAATTTCTGAACGACTACGATTTTCAACTTTTGTACCACCCTGGTAAGGCGAATGTCGTGGCCGATGCCTTGAGTAGAAAGATTATCAGTGTTTCTGCCCTGATGATTAAAGAAAGGGAACTCATTGAACAATTTAGAGATGAGTGGTCATTTGTTGAATTGAAACCGGAGAAGATCTGTATGAATATGGTTACTATATCAAGCGAGCTAATGGAAGACATAAGGGAAAAACAGAATGCCGATAAATTTTTACAAGGAATAAGGGAGCAGATGAAGCAAGACGAGGCAATAGAGTTCAAAGAAGGAACGGATGGAATTTTGAGGTTTCGAGGTAGAATCGTGTTCCTCGTGACCGAGAATTAAGGCAATATATTGTGGACATGCCCATACTAGTCTATTAAGTATGCATCCAGGTATAACAAAGATGTATCAAGACTTGAAGAAATTATTCTGGTGGCATGGAATGAAGGGTGATGTAGTTAGATGCGTGTCAACTTGCCTAGTTTGTCAAAAATCGAAAGTTGAACACCAAAGGCCAGCTGGGATGTTGCAACCATTATCGATTCCAGAATGGAAATGGGACAACATTTCTATGGATTTTCGTTCATGGTTTGCCAAAGACAAGAAGAGGTCATGATGCAATATGGGTTATAGTTGATAGACTTACGAAATCAGCTCATTTCTTACCAATCAATATTAAATATTCATTGGAAAAATTAACCCAGTTGTACATCAGCGAGATTGTCAGATTACATGGAGTGCCTACATGTATAGTTTCTGACAGAGATCCAAGGTTTACGTCAAGATTTTGGCGAAGTCTCGCAAGAAGCTATGGGAACCAAGTTACGGTTAAGTTCACCTATCATCCACGTACGCATGATGTCGGTCGACAGAGAGAACTATACAGTCTTTGGAGGATTTGTTACGGGCTTGTGTTTTGGAACAACGGGGAAGTTGGGATGAATTTTTATCTTTGATAGAATTCACCTACAACAATAGTTTTCACGCAAGCATCGGAATGGCACCTTATGAAGCATTGTATGGAAGACGATGTCGCACGCCGCTATGTTGGTATCAAGATGGGGAGAGTATGACTGTTGGACCGGAACTTGTACAACAGACTACAGATAAAGTCAAGATGATACAAGAGAAGATGAGGACGGCGCAAAGCAGACAAAAGAGTTATGCGGACAAACGAAGACGATCTCTTGAGTTTAAGGAGGGTGAGCATGTGTTCTTAAGAGTTACTCCTACGACTGGTGTCGGAAGAGTGATTAAGTCTAAGAAGCTTACTCCTAAATTCATTGGACCATATCAGATTATCCAACGTATAGGTCCTGTAGCATATCAGATTGCTTTGCCGCCTTTTCTATCCAATTTGCACGACGTGTTTCATGTGTCTCAGTTGCGGAAGTATATACCAGATCCGACACATGTTATACAAATGATGATGTGCGTTAAAGGAGAATTTGACTTACGAAACTTTACCTGTCAGAATAAAAGACAGAAAGGTAAAGCAGCTTCGAGGGAAGATGATCGAACTAGTGAAGGTCATATGGAATGATGTGACGGGTGAGGCTACTTGGGAACTGGAAGATAAAATGAAGGATCAATATCCTCATTTGTTTTGATGAGCGTCGAATTTCGAGGACGAAATTTTTATTTGTTGGGGAGAGTTGTAACGCCCCAATTTTTAGAAAATATTCTGAATGTACTGTTTTCTGTTTTTCATGCTTTTGTATGAATGACCGCTGTGTCCCTATTTTTCTGTTCTCGATTTCTGTATGAAAACAATTACGATAATACAGGCTCAAATTTTATTTGATCGTTTTACGTAATTTGTTTCGAGACAGTAAAATAAAAATTTTTCTCGAACATCGTATTAATTTTTTTCGAAAGATATACTGCTAAATAATTCGCTGGATATTTTATTTGAACGTTTTGGACGATTACCTACGTTGTGGGAAAAAATGGGAAAATGACCGTTACGTCCCGAACGTGCTGTTTTACTGTTTTTGTCTGTTTTTAATTGTTTTCTTCTTGATTTAATGCCCGAAAATACTGTCTGTGAATTTTTATGGACTTTTTGTGTGATTTGCTCGAGGCAGAAAATAATATTTTTCCGGCCGGGGAAATCTTATTTTTATTATTTAGAATTGGGGGATCTTACTTAACCCGATTCTCGAATGACTAAAAATAATCTTTTAATTTTTAGATTTAATCACAAATAAAATAATTTTATATTATTATAATATTATTTTATTAGTCAGTATGTTTTAGTGACAGTGGACCCGGAAATATTTTGCGGGACCCACAATTAGCAGAACAGTTAGATCGGTAGCTTAATTAATTACCGTAAGCTGTAGAACTTTCCAGAACAGGCTGACTCAGCTAGCTGACTCAGCAGAGCATTTAATACGCTGTGTGACTCAGCATGTGAGTCACCGGGAACCAACCAATGAGAATCAAGCTTGCTCACCAAGGCTTGATCTTGGCCTTTGATTCATCCAATGGCTTGGATGAAGCCAAGCAAGGTGCCCACCTTGCACCTCACTTAGTGCTACGGCCAAGAGGCCTTAGGAGACCAAAAATCACCTTCCATCTTCATCACTTTTCTCTCTTCTCTCTCATCAAGAACCCTAGCCACCATTCTTGTCCATTTTCTCCACCATATTCGGCCAAGCTTATTTCCTAACCATCCAACCATCCAAAAATTTTTCCAACCAAGTTTCCTTAACCTAAACACCATTCTAAGAACCTTTGTAGTTGGGAGTTTCTTCAAATTCTTCCATCTAGGGCTTGGAAACTAACTTTGAAAGTTTTACCTAGAAGGTAAAATTTCATGCTTTTCTTTTCTCTATTCTTTTTCAAAGTTCTAAGCCATGATTTTTCCATGGTTTAGCTTCTTTTCCATGGTTAGTAACATGTAGATTTTATTTGAGATTTTTAGGTATTTGGTGGAGTGAAAACCGAACCATAGGAGGTGTGAAAGCAAACTTTTTGTCTTCATTTAAGGTAAGAGGAAGACAATTCTTATCATCCCTTGATGGTGGTAAGAAGATGGATTGTTTGTAGAATCCATAAGGATTCGGTTGTGGTGTGTTTATTGATGTGTATTTGTTAATTTTTGTGGTTGCTAGTAGCTTAAGTGTTATGTGTTAGTAGCTTTCTTGTTTGGTGATTGTAATAATTTTGCATGTCTATTAGCTTTTGATTGTATGTCTATAAGCTTTAATTTAGGTTTTATGTGTTAGAAATATTTTGCATGTGTTAGAAATATTTTGCATGTGTTAGAGATATAAATGCATGTGTTAGAATTGTATGATAAGGTTTAGGATGTGAATAACATGTGTAAATTTGCATGAGTGTTCCAAAGAACACATTCCCTAGCTCACGGCAATGCCAAAATGTGAGGACCAAAATGTTCTCTTCATTTTTCCTAAAGTGCAACTTAATTGATTAGGAGAAATAAGAAGGTTTTAAATGGTTTTGATCAAAGAAAAGGAATTTATAAATCAAATGGTAAAGATTTAGTACATTTTGGGCCAACATGCCTAAAAGATTTATTTGATTCAAAATCATTACTTTATAACATGATTTAATGAATTTAGATAAGATAATACCTTTGACATGATTTAGAAATCAAATGAGAAAGTTTTATAAAATTCGCCAACATGCCACTATAGGTAATTATGATTTTTAAAACTTGATTCCAAATCTTTTTCAATCAAAAAGAGGTAACCCAAGTTAAGAAGAAGTTTCTATAATGATTTTTGAGGAAGCAAGTTGAGTAGAATTAAGTTTAAAGGTTAAAAACTAGTGATTTTATCATTAGGAAGGAAATACAAGATAATGTTAAGAAATTTTCTAACATATAGCTCACTTTTGGTTTTGAAGCATGTTAGAGATTTCAAAAAGAATTAAATTATATGGTTAAAAATTAGGTAAATAGAAAATTTTATGGAAAATTTAGAAAACCATTATTATAAGTTTATAAACAAAATGCTGTCAATTTTTAGTAAAAATGAATCTATAAGATAGAAAAAATATCCTAATGACAGTATGCGGTATGAAAAACTATTCTACGTAGTTTAAAAGTACTCAGTACTATTTCTATCTGTTTTAAACAATAATTTTAAAGGCATTCGAATAAGAAAATGATTTAAAAATCCTACGCGATTGAGAAAACGTATTAAAAATGCTACGCGATTTTAAAAACAGAAAAATATCTTTACCCGATTTTTAAACGTTTGTAAAAACGACGAGATTTCAAAAACGCGATAAAATTTCTACGCGATTGACCGTAACCATATTTATTTTTTTGTCGGGAAAAAGTGAACCCGTACAGGCTTTTGAAAATCTATATGTTGTCGGGAAAATGTGAACCCGCATGTGCTTTTGAAAATCTATTTTGTCGGGAAAATGTGAACCCGTACAGGTTTTTGAGAATTATTTGCTGTCGGGAAAATGTGAACCCGTACAGGCTTTCCATCTATTTTTTTATGTGTGCCATGTATTTGGTGGATTGGTTGACGAGACGAATCACATCGTGGTGTCGATGCGATAAACGTAGTGTGGTTCATTGTTCTAATGAACTTGGAGACTTTAGTGTACGGGATCCCACATGTGGACAGTTGGTAGCTCCGCTGGGCCGTGGTAAACCGATAGCGCACTATGGTACTCAACATACACTATATTTAATCGAGATTGGTGGAATCTAGTAGTACATTTGCCTGTAGTGACACAACGTGAGACCGTGAACTACACCACGCCTGGATTGATGGATTCCTGTGTCGTGGGGCTATAGACGCAACGTGTGACCGCGGAATAGTTGGTGGGGCAGCCGTGGTACTATTGGATTTTGCGAATCATTCCTCTCTCTGATACTTGTGTTTTTCTTTAGCTCCATGGAGTAGGATTTTGTTATATTATTTATCTCTATGTCTATTTGTTTCCATCTTATCTATTTATTTTATCTCGTATTTTATTTATTTATTTTATCTCGGTTACTTGTTATTATTTATTATTATATCTTATCTGTTTATTTATATTTCTTATTTTATCCGTGAGGTTTTATCTGTGAAGTGACATATTGTGATGATACCTAAATTTTTCTTCAATTAATTATTATAATTGTTAAAGCTTTATGTATTGCATGAACTGTATGTATATATTGTTTGTCATCTTTTTATTGGCCATGTTGTGATGATTTTATGTTGTCTTACCTCTTTATTATATGTATTTTCTGTTTATTTATTTTACGCGGTAAAGACTTCGAGGAAGAGGAACAGCCTCTTGAGATCGTGTATCCTGAAGAGGAGGAAGATCGGCAAGTGACGACCGTTTGACGACCAGGAACCATCCGATCATCCATATCCTCTGGATTGATTGTGAGGGATGGCGACGCCAGGATTTTTGGGATTCATAGAGCTGGTTTTTAATGGAGGTACTCTGGCTTGGCATCTACGAGGAGACCGTGACTCTGTGACGTATGCAGGACGTGTGACCGTGATCCTACGTCATCGTTTTGATGAAGAGCCTGTCATGACGACGACGTTATTTCTGCACTTAGAGTTGCCCTTATCCATTAGGCGTTATTGGGGTGCTGAAAACCCTGAGCCTAGTGAGATAAGCATCGTATCGACTGCGCGATCCCGTTATCGCCGTGTGTCGAGGCATCCGGGATATTTATCCCCGATGATCATTTTCGGCCGATAGTGATCCATCGAGGATTAGATAACCATGATGTTTTTTTTTTGGGCGCGTCGTATGTCTCGTATATATTAATTCTTTTATTGCTTTCTTTAATGTTTTTGTTTAAATATTTGTAGTCTTAGTTGTAAATTATTTGTACAACTTATAACTTAACCATATGTATATTATCAGTAATGATGTTTTTTTTATTTCGTATTTTTCGCGTTATCTTTTTATATCATATTTCTGTCTATCAGGAATTATTTTACAACCCGTAATAATATTTAACTAATGTTTCACAACTTGGGTAGATTTTATTTCTATTTCTTTTATTTTCTTTTATATGTGACATCCTCCAAAGGGGTGTTACATTAGTTGGTATCAGAGCCCAAGTTAGAGTCTTTTGGGGTTGTGGTTGGGTCTGTTTTTGTTTGTGCTGTGTGATTCTCTGTGATCTTTGTGATTTATATCCTTTTGGAAATATCTAGAAGGATGTATCTAATTTTGTTTTGTTTTGTTATGATTGAAGAAAGAAGATGGCTGGTAGAGGTAGAGGACGTGCTAACGTAAATCGTGATGAGGACCCGATGTTGGTTGCTGCTGAAGCTATGCGGCAAATGGCTGAAGTGATTACTCAGCAAAATTTAAGAGCAGCCCAACAGCAAGATGCTACAGCTGATGCCCTAAATTTATCTGAATTTAGGCGCCATAATCCGCCACAATTTAGAGGCGAGGTGGATCCGGAGAAAGCGAGTCAGTGGATGCAAGATTTAGAAAGAATCTTTGAGGGGATGAGATGTACAGATGAAAAGAAAGTAACTTATGCTGTTTTCATGTTGAGAGGAGATGCAGAACATTGGTGGAGAGGAGTCCGCCGAATGTTGCAGGCTGAAGGGACTGAGATCACCTGGGAAGTGTTTTCTAATACTTTTCTGGATAAGTATTTTCCTGCAAGTGCTAGGCATGCCAAGGAGATGGAATTTCTTGGATTGCGACAGGGAAACATGACAGTGAATGAGTACGCTACAAAATTCGAAAGTCTGTCTCAATTTTCGGATTATGCTCAAAATCGACAAGATGAGGTATGGAAATGTCGGAAGTTTGAGTCGGGATTGAGAGTAGAGTTGAAGCGGGGAGTGATATCTCTGAGGATGAATCAATTTCATGCTTTGGTTGACGCATGTGCGCGACTTGAGGAGCTTGAACCGTCGCGAGATCAAAGGAGTCGGAACTTTGGGCCGACAAGGTTTCAAAGAGGTGGAGGTAGCAATACAAATCGGTTTCTGCGTAAGCCGTATGCTAGACCACAAGGAAGTCAGACTCAGCGACCGCCAGTTGGAGGAAGTATACCTAGTGGAGGAGCAGGACAGAGAGTGGTGTTTACACCGACATGTTTTAAATGTGGTAAGAAGGGCCATTTATCTCCAGACTGTACAATCAGGGGAACTGTCTGTTTTAACTGTGGACAGCCTGGGCATATGTCGAAGGATTGTACTCGACCAGAGAAGAAACCTGCTGTTCGTCATGTTAGAACTAATCAGCAAAAATCTGGAAATACTCAGCCGAAATCTGGAGGGCGAGTGTATACAATGATGGGATCTGAAGTTTCTCAATCGGATGACCTTATTCAAGGAGAAGGAGACATCGGAGGTAACCTTCTGACTGTATTGTATGACTCGGGTGCTACACACTCGTTTATTGCCTATGATTGTGTGGAAAGACTGAAGTTGCCTCGTGTCTTCTCTGAATGTTAAGTTGAGTGTATCTACGCCAACTGCTAAACCTGTAGTTACTTCTAAGATCTGTTTGAATTGTCCTATTGTTGTGAAGGGCCATTTGTTTTTGGTCAATTTGATTTGTTTGCCTCTCATTGAGATTGATGTAATCTTAGGGATGGACTGGTTATGTTCTAACCATATCCTTATAGATTGTGCGAAGAAAACTATAGTTTTTCCTAAGGAAGAAGAGTCTCGGATTCTTAACCGCCGTTAAGGTCAAGTCTTTGTTGAGAGATGGAGCGCAGGATATCTCGGTATTGTCTTCTCTAGAAGTTAAGAATGAGAAGGATGTGAATGCTATTCCCGTTGTCAACGATTTTCCGGATGTTTTTCCCGAAGATGTACCGGTTTACCGCCTGAGCGGGAAATCGAATTCTCAATTGATTTAGTACCGGAACAGTCCTATCTCAATCGCACCGTATCGTATGTCGCCAGTGGAATTGGAAGAGCTGAAAAAGCAATTGGTGGAACTGTTGGAGAAAGAATTTGTACGACCTAGCGTTTCCCCATGGGGTGCACCTGTACTTTTGGTCAAGAAGAAGGATGGAACGTCACGACTTTGTGTGGACTATCGGCAATTGAACAAGGTGACTATCAAGAATAAATATCCGCTTCCAAGAATCGACGATTTGATGGATCAATTGAAAGGAGCTGTGATATTTTCCAAGATTGATTTGCGATCAGGTTATCACCAGATTCGTGTAAGAGGGGAAGATGTGCCGAAGACTGCTTTTCGAACTCGTTATGGACATTATGAGTATCAAGTAATGCCATTCGGGGTGACGAATGCTCCTGCCATATTTATGGATTATATGAACAGGATATTTCGTCCATATCTAGACAGATTTGTCGTTGTCTTTATCGATGACATCTCGATCTATTCTCGATCGAAGGAAGAGCATCTTTGAACATCCGAAAGTTGTTCTTCGATTTTAAGGGAGAAACAGTTGTATGCGAAATTGGCTAAGTGTGAGTTACGGTTAGAAGAAGTCCAATTTCTTGGTCACGTAATTTCTAAAGAAGGTATTGCGGTGGACCCATCGAAAGTGGAGACTGTTTTACATGGGAGAGACCTCAAGACAAGAATGTGAAGTTCGAAGTTTTGTTGGATTCTTTGGTTATTACCGAAGGTTTATCGAAGGTTTTTCCAAGATTGCTGGACCACTTACGCAATCGACGAGGAAAAGTCAAGCTTTTGAATGGACGGAAGAGCATGAAGCCGGTTTTCAAGAGTTGAAGAAGAGATTAACAACGCACCAAGTGTTGATCCTACCGATTCGACGAAATCTTTCGATGTGTATTGTGACGCTTCTTATCAAGGACTAGGATGCGTGTTGATGCAAGACCGGAATGTGGTGGCATATGCTTCTCGACAATTGAAGGTTCATGAAAAGAATTATCCTACGCATGATTTGGAATTGGCTGCGGTAGTTTTTGCTTTGAAGATATGGAGGCATTTTCTCTATGGAGCAACGTTCAACATATTCAGTGATCACAAGAGTTTGAAGTACTTGTACGACTAGAAGGAGCTAAATATGAGACAGCGAAGATGGTTAGAATTTCTGAACGACTACGATTTTCAACTTTTGTACCACCCTGGTAAGGCGAATGTCGTGGCCGATGCCTTGAGTAGAAAGATTATCGTGTTTCTGCCCGATGATTAAAGAAAGGGAACTCATTGAACAATTTAGAGATGAGTGGTCATTTGTTGAATTGAAACCGGAGAAGATCTGTATGAATATGGTTACTATATCAAGCGAGCTAATGGAAGACATAAGGGAAAAGCAGAATGCTGATAAATTTTTACAAGGAATAAGGGAGCAGATGAAGCAAGACGAGGCAATAGAGTTCAAAGAAGGAACGGATGGAATTTTGAGGTTTCGAGGTAGAATCTGTGTTCCTCGTGACCGAGAATTAAGGCAATATATTGTGGAACATGCCCATACTAGTCTATTAAGTATGCATCCAGGTATAACAAAGATGTATCAAGACTTGAAGAAATTATTCTGGTGGCATGGAATGAAGGGTGATGTAGTTAGATGCGTGTCAACTTGCCTAGTTTGTCAAAAATCGAAAGTTGAACACCAAAGACCACTGGGATGTTGCAACCATTATCGATTCCGAATGGAAATGGGACAACATTTCTATGGATTTTCACATTGGTTTGCCAAAGACAAGAAGAGGTCATGATGCAATATGGGTTATAGTTGATAGACTTACGAAATCAGCTCATTTCTTACCAATCAATATTAAATATTCATTGGAAAAATTAACCCAGTTGTACATCAGCGAGATTGTCAGATTACATGGAGTGCCTACATGTATAGTTTCTGACAGAGATCCAAGGTTTACGTCAAGATTTTGGCGAAGTCTGCAAGAAGCTATGGGAACCAAGTTACGGTTAAGTTCAGCCTATCATCCACAGACAGATGGTCAGACAGAGAGAACTATACAGTCTTTGGAGGATTTGTTACGGGCTTGTGTTTTGGAACAACGGGGAAGTTGGGATGAATTTTTATCTTTGATAGAATTCACCTACAACAATAGTTTTCACGCAAGCATCGGAATGGCACCTTATGAAGCATTGTATGGAAGACGATGTCGAACGCCGCTATGTTGGTATCAAGATGGGGAGAGTATGACTGTTGGACCGGAACTTGTACAACAGACTACAGATAAAGTCAAGATGATACAAGAGAAGATGAGGACGGCGCAAAGCAGACAAAAGAGTTATGCGGACAAACGAAGACGATCTCTTGAGTTTAAGGAGGGTGAGCATGTGTTCTTAAGAGTTACTCCTACGACTGGTGTCGGAAGAGTGATTAAGTCTAAGAAGCTTACTCCTAAATTCATTGGACCATATCAGATTATCCAACGTATAGGTCCTGTAGCATATCAGATTGCTTTGCCGCCTTTTCTATCCAATTTGCACGACGTGTTTCATGTGTCTCAGTTGCGGAAGTATATACCAGATCCGACACATGTTATACAGCCAGATGATGTGCAGTTAAAGGAGAATTTGACTTACGAAACTTTACCTGTCAGAATAGAAGACAGAAAGGTAAAGCAGCTTCGAGGGAAGATGATCGAACTAGTGAAGGTCATATGGAATGATGTGACGGGTGAGGCTACTTGGGAACTGGAAGATAAAATGAAGGATCAATATCCTCATTTGTTTTGATGAGCGTCGAATTTCGAGGACGAAATTTTTATTTGTTGGGGAGAGTTGTAACGCCCCAATTTTTAGAAAATATTCGAATGTATCTTGTTTTCGTTTTTCATGCTTTTGTATGAATGACCATTTGTGTCCCTATTTTTCTGTTCTCGATTTTCGTATGAAAACAATTACGATAATACTGTGCTCAAATTTTATTTGATCGTTTTACGTAATTTGTTTCGAGACGATAAAATAAAAATTTTTCTCGAGCATCGTATTAATTTTTCTCGAAAGATATACACTAAATAATACCGCTGGATATTTTATTTGAACGTTTTGGACGATTACCTACGTTGTGGGAAAAAATGGGAAAATGACCGTTACGTCCCGAACGTGTTGTTTTATTGTTTTTTGTCTGTTTTTAATTGTTTTCTTCTTGATTTAATGCCCGAAAATATTTGTCTGTGAATTTTTATGGACTTTTTGTGTGATTTGCTCGAGGGGAAAATAATATTTTTCCGGCCGGGAAATCTTATTTTTATTATTTAGAATTGGGGGATCTTACTTAACCCGATTCTCGAATGAGACTAAAAATAATCTTTTAATTTTTAGATTTAATCACAAATAAAATAATTTTATATTATTATAATATTATTTTATTAGTCAATATGTTTTAGTGACAAGTGGACCCGGAAATATTTTGCGGGACCCACAATTAGCGTGAAACAGTTAGATCGGTAGCTTAATTAATTACCGTAGTCGTAGAACTTTCCAGAACAGGCTGACTCAGCTAGCTGACTCAGCAGAGCATTTAATACGCTGTGTGACTCAGCATGTGAGTCACCGGGAACCAACCAATGAGAATCAAGCTTGCTCACCAAGGCTTGATCTTGGCCTTTGATTCATCCAATGGCTTGGATGAAGCCAAGCAAGGTGCCCACCTTGCACCTCACTTAGTGCTACGGCCAAGAGGCCTTAGGAGACCAAAAATCACCTTCCATCTTCATCACTTTTCTCTCTTCTCTCTCATCAAGAACCCTAGCCACCATTCTTGTTCATTTTCTTCACCACATTCGGCCAAGCTTATTTCCTAACACTCCAACCATCCAAAAATTTTTCCAACCAAGTTTCCTTAACCTAAACACCATTCTAAGAACCTTTGTAGTTGGGAGTTTCTTCAAATTCTTCCATCTAGGGCTTGGAAACCAACTTTGAAAGTTTTACCTAGAAGGTGAAATTTCATGCTTTTCTTTTCTCTCTTCTTTTTCAAAGTTCTAAGCCATGATTTTTCCATGGTTTAGCTTCTTTTCCATGGTTAGTAACATGTAGATTTTATTTGAGATTTTTAGGTATTTGGTGGAGTGAAAACCGAACCATAGGAGGTGTGAAAGCAAACTTTTTGTCTTCATTTAAGGTAAGAGGAAGACAATTCTTATCATCCCTTGATGGTGGTAAGAAGATGGATTGTTTGTAGAATCCATAAGGATTCGGTTGTGGTGTGTTTATTGATGTGTATTTGTTAATTTTTGTGGTTGCTAGTAGCTTAAGTGTTATGTGTTAGTAGCTTTCTTGTTTGGTGATTGTAATAATTTTGCATGTCTATTAGCTTTTGATTGTATGTCTATAAGCTTTAATTTAGGTTTTATGTGTTAGAAATATTTTGCATGTGTTAGAAATATTTTGCATGTGTTAGAGATATAAATGCATGTGTTAGAATTGTATGATAAGGTTTAGGATGTGAATAACATGTGTAAATTTGCATGAGTGTTCCAAAGAACACATTCCCTAGCTCACGGCAATGCCAAAATGTGAGGACCAAAATGTTCTCTTCATTTTTCCTAAAGTGCAACTTAATTGATTAGGAGAAATAAGAAGGTTTTAAATGGTTTTGATCAAAGAAAAGGAATTTATAAATCAAATGGTAAAGATTTAGTACATTTTGGGCCAACATGCCTAAAAGATTTATTTGATTCAAAATCATTACTTTATAACATGATTTAATGAATTTAGATAAGATAATACCTTTGACATGATTTAGAAATCAAATGAGAAAGTTTTATAAAATTCGCCAACATGCCACTATAGGTAATTATGATTTTTAAAACTTGATTCCAAATCTTTTTCAATCAAAAAGAGGTAACCCAAGTTAAGAAGAAGTTTCTATAATGATTTTTGAGGAAGCAAGTTGAGTAGAATTAAGTTTAAAGGTTAAAAACTAGTGATTTTATCATTAGGAAGGAAATACAGTAATGTTAAGAAATTTTCTAACATATAGCTCACTTTTGGTTTTGAAGCATGTTAGAGATTTCAAAAAGAATTAAATTATATGGTTAAAAATTAGGTAAATAGAAAATTTTATGGAAAATTTAGAAAACCATTATTATAAGTTTATAAACAAAATGCTGTCAATTTTTAGTAAAAATGAATCTATAAGATAGAAAAAAATATCCTAATGACAGTATGCGGTATGAAAAACTATTCTACGTAGTTTAAAAGTACTCAGTACTATTTCTATCTGTTTTAAACAAGTAATTTTAAAGGCATTCGAATAAGAAAATGATTTAAAAATCCTACGCGATTGAGAAAACGTATTAAAATGCTACGCGATTTTAAAAACAGAAAAATATCTTTACCCGATTTTTAAACGTTTGTAAAAACGACGAGATTTCAAAAACGCGATAAAATTTCTACGCGATTGACCGTAACCATATTTATTTTTCATTTGTCGGGAAAAAGTGAACCCGCATGTGCTTTTGAAAATCTATATCTTTGTCGGGAAAATGTGAACCCGCATGTGCTTTTGAAAATCTATTTACCTTGTCGGGAAAATGTGAACCCGCATGTGTCTTTGAGAATTATTTCTTTGTCGGGAAAATGTGAACCCGCATGTGCTTTCCATCTATTTTTTTATGTGTGCCATGTATTTGGTGGATTGGTTGACGAGACGAATCACATCGTGGTGTCGATGCGATAAACGTAGTGTGGTTCATTGTTCTAATGAACTTGGAGACTTTAGTGTACGGGATCCCACATGTGGACAGTTGGTAGCTCACTGGGCCGTGGTAAACCGATAGCGCACTATGGTACTCAACATACACTATATTTAATCGAGATTGGTGGAATCTAGTAGTACATTTGCCTCGTAGTGACACAACGTGAGACCGTGAACTACACCACGCCCGGATTGATGGATTCGTGTCGTGGGGCTATAGACGCAACGTGTGACCGCGGAATAGTTGGTGGGGCAGCCGTGGTACTATTGGATTTGCGAATCATTCTCTCTCTCGATACTTGTGTTTTTCTTTAGCTCCATGGAGTAGGATTTTGTTATATTATTTATCTCTATGTCTATTTGTTTCCATCTTATCTATTTATTTTATCCGTATTTTATTTATTTATTTTATCGGTTCTTGTTATTATTTATTATTATATCTTATCTGTTTATTTATATTTCTTATTTTATCCGTGAGGTTTTATATGTGAAGTGACATATTGTGATGATACCTAAATTTTTCTTCAATTAATTATTATAATTGTTAAAGCTTTATGTATTGCATGAACTGTATGTATATATTGTTTGTCATCTTTTTATTGGCCATGTTGTGATGATTTTATGTTGTCTTACCTCTTTATTATATGTATTTTCTGTTTATTTATTTTACGCGGTAAAGACTTCGAGGAAGAGGAACAGCCTCTTGAGATCGTGTATCCCGAAGAGGAGGAAGATCAATGCAGACGACCAGTTTGACGACCAGGAACCATCCAATCATCCATATCCTCTGGATTGATTGTGAGGATGGCGACGCCTGGGATTTTTGGGATTCATAGAGCTGGTATTTCATGGAGGTGCTCTGGCTTGGCATCTACGAGGAGACCGTGACTCTGTGACGTATGCAGGACGTGTGACCGTGATCCTACGTCATCGTTTTGATGAAGAGCCTGTCATGACGACGACGTTATTTCTGCACTTAGAGTTGCCCTTATCCATTAGGCGTTATTGGGGTGCTGAAAACCCTGAGCCTAGTGAGATAAGCATCGTATCGACCGCGCGATCCCGTTATCGCCGTGTGTCGAGGCATCGGGATATTTATCCCCGATGATCATTTTCGGTGATAGTGATCCATCGAGGATTAGATAACCATGATGTTTTTTTGGGCGCGTCAGCGTATGTCTGTATATATTAACTCTTTTATTGCTTTCTTTACTGTTTTTGTTTAAATATTTGTAGTCTTAGTTGTAAATTATTTGTAGTCTTAGTTGTAAATTATTTGTACAACTTATAACTTAACCATATGTATATTATCGTAATGATGTTTTTTTTTATTTCGTATTTTCCGCCTTATCTTTTTATATCATATTTTCGTCTATCGGAATTATTTTACAACCCGTAATAATATTTAACTAATGTTTCACAACTTGGGTAGATTTTATTTCTATTTCTTTTATTTTCTTTTATATGTGACATCCTCCAAAGGGGTGTTACATCAACCATTTTGGTGGTGAGGGAACCTTTGTATGCTTACTTTGTTTTGGTGATTTTGTATGTTTATGTATTCTTAAATTGGATTAATGTTTGAACGGTGAACTTGAATGTATTTGATGTGTTGGAAATGCTTGATCATGTTAGGGTTGTTAAATGAAAAATTTGGAGTTTCTTACCCTAATATGATGCCACGGTTTTGACTAGATTTTAGGGGTATAAATTGATTTTTGTATACAATGAAATGAAGCATATGTGATTAATTATTAAATGATAATATTAAAAATTAATGAATGGAGAATTTTAAGGGTTTAATACCCTAGGGTGAAGCCACAATTTTGATCTTGAAAGTTAGGAGATTGGATTGGTTTTGTGTAAAATAAAATTTAAATGATTAGATACTAAGTAATTGATGCATAAAATGAAAGGAAATTGGAATCTTGATGACCTAGAGAAGCCACGGTTTTTAGAGAAAATTAGGGGTTGAGTGATGCCTTGATACATCTTTGGAAATTAGGAATTTAGAGACATTCATAATCCATAATAAAGTGGAAGGATTGGATTGAATAACAACATTCAAGAAGGACACGGTTTTGAAGGGCTATTAAATAAAAAATTGTCATAATTGACCAAAATATGAGACTTTGAGAATGTGAACCCAAAAGGTAGACTTATGATAAGGGATGAATCCTAAGTATATATTGACATTGAAAATTGATTCTACGTCATTGTGGATCCCTATGTGGGCTTAGTATTTGTTGATTTCGTACTTGAGGAATTTGTGACATATTGATACTATGACATGTTGATATTGAACCATGTATATTTAGATATGCCAGTGTGGTATATTGTATGATTATTGCATCATTGATAAACATACAAGATGTACATTATGTCGTCATGCATATGTGTTATCTGTTGGACATTGTTGGAAAGGCTATGTATGCCTACGAGTTTGAATAACACCTATGTGCGGGTGCAAGTAGACTAAGCGTAGGGTCATAGTGGTTGGCCCTAGGGGCGTCGGGGTGCGGGTGTCTCATAATGGGCAGTGGTAGCTCCACTGGGGTCGTGGGATAGACCGATGCAAACACACCGATGATCCAGACTGAGATGTTGTCCTATATCGTGATCAACTATTGAGGTGCCATGTATAAGCCGTATTGCACAAATGTTTTTATGAGTTGAGCACACTAATTATTTTGGCTAACGAGATACTGGCAAAACTCCTTGATTATTCACTTCGAAAATGTTTATGTCTAGCTCTATGGAGTAGGAATTTTGGTACCTTTTTGCATTGTGAACTGTTAGTCTCATAATACATTGAGCATGAGTATTTATGACCGTGGGAGTTATTTGTTATAATTACTATAATACTTATTTAATTGTTGAACTATTGACTGTTGGGAATATTGCTATTATCTGCTTATTATTGATGGTTGTTGCTACTATTTATTGTTGATCTGCTTTACTGTCAATTCTAATTATTGTATGAACTGTGTTGATATGTGGGCATCCATCGTCGTTCTGTTTTGTTACTGCCATTTTGGTACTGAAAGCTGGATGTCTCACCTCTTTCTATATTTTCTATATTTCTGTATTTTTTGTATTTCTGTCGGACTGTGTACTTCTGAGAAGACGTTCGTGAGGAAGAGAAGGAAACAACTGAGTTTTTGGGTTTCTGGCCGCACTACGACTAGAGCTGTTGGGGATGTCGTCACACCCACACCGCTTTTTGGGGTACTTGAAGTTGACCTTTCATGGAAGACCCGATTGCTGGCAGTTGCATGTGGGGACAGATCGATGTGTCTATCGTGGGGAGTTGACGGTGTACTTGTCTTGGGGTCATTACAATGCCTCTGTCATTGATTTTTCAGCTTTTGTTCTTTTAGAATTTTACCTACCCCTGAGGGACATGTGGACTGATATGTTCTACACCCCTCAAGAGGATTCATTCCTCTCCACTGCTCGGGCTTTTGCCCGAAATTCGGTCGCCTCGATGGCTATTTCATCGGAGGATGAGGACCCTGAGGAGGACTCGGCTACGGTCCCTTCTCGTCAGTCTTAGGGGTTGATACTATAGGTGGCTACTGATGGCTAACCGTTATCTTTTTGGGGAAGCTTGATGTTTTGCTAAGTTCATGGGTGTAAATTTGTAACTATCTTGGGTGGGTAAAGCCATTGTTTATTTTGTATATTTTGTGATGTAACTAAATATATATATGATGCATATATATATATATATATATATATATGTTGTGAATGTATGGTTATAAATTCTATTTCGATTCCATCATATTGGTAATTATTATTATCTCCCTACTATTATATTATACAAAAAAAAATGCATATAGACATTTCAATACTCGATTATTTTATCATGTAAGAATACAAATATTTAATCTTATGTTAATAATGAATTGGGTCTTAATTAATCACTGTAATTATTATTTTCCGTAAAAATTTATTTCGTGTTTTTAGTATTAAGGTGTGACGTTCCTTCTTCGCGGCATTAAGAAAAAGGGGCGTTACATCTGTCTTGGTATCAGAGCCCCGATTTAGGTTTACTTTTGGGTCATGTGATTTTGGACTGTCTTGTTTATGCTTTGTGATTCTCTGTGTTTGGTATTCCGTGAGGATACATCTGACTTTTCTTTGTGTTTTGTATAGCTTGATTTGAGAAGGATTATGGCTCGTAGAGGAGACATGACTGTTGTAATCAAAGCAATCTAGAAGATGGCCGAAGCAATGCTACAACAAAACCAGTAAATGACTCAACAGTAAGCGAGAACTGCACAATAATTGGAGGCTACTGCTGATGCCTAGAATCTAGCAGAGTTTCATCGCACTAACCCTCCACAATTTAAGGGAGAGTATGATCCTGAGAAAGCTACTCTGTGGATCAAAGAGCTAGAAAAGATTTTCACGGGCATGGACTGTGCCAACGATAGGAAAGTGACTTGTGCTGCATTCATGCTAACTGGGGATGCAAAGGATTGGTGGACCAGAGAACAGAGGGTATTGGAGGCTGAGAATCGAGCAATTAATTAGGAATTGTTCAAGGAGAGCTTCTTGAATAAGTATTTCTCGGAAAGTGCTAGGCATGCTAAGGAGATGGAATTCCTTGGTTTGAGGCAGAGAAATATAACTGTGAGTGAATATGCTTCCAAGTTTGAGAGTTTGTCCAAATTCTCAACTTATTTTCAACATCAACCGAACGAGGCATGGAAGTGTCGAAAGTTTGAAGAAGGTCTCAGATATGATGTGAAGAGGCAGTCATAACTTTGAAGATTACATAGTTTTCAGAATTACTTGATATGTGTCATCGGGTGGAAGACTTGGACCAGGCACGTGATGTAAGAAACAGAAACTTTGGGCCTTTTTGGTCCAAAAGAGGAGGAAGTAGTAACACTAATTGTCACCAGAAGAAGCCTTATTCCAGACCACCTAGAAATCAACAACAGAGGCCACAAGGTGGAAGTCTTGGAGGGAGTCCAGGCAGATCTGGTCAAACGACGGCGTCTCTGCCGAGATGCATGAAGTATGGGAAGGAGCACTACACAAGGGATTGCACTATCAAGGGAATCATTTGCTTCAGATGCAGAAAACCTGGACACGTTTCTCGTGATTGCAATCAACCTAAGGCGGAACCTTCCATCAATGCTGCTAGAACTGCTAAACCACAGGATGGAGGTCGGGTCTACACTCTGAGTGGTGTTGAAGCCTTCGAATTCGAAGATCTTATACTAGGGAAGGTCTCATAGAAGGTAATCTTTTGATTGTACTGTATGACTCAGCTACAACACATTCTTTCATTTCTTATGACTGTGTGAAAAGACTTAGTTTACTTGTGTCTTCTTTAACTTTTGATTTGACTGTTTCAACTCCCACTGCTAAACTTGTTCTTACCACCAAAGTCTGTTTGAATTGTCCATTGATTGTTGAAGGTCAAATTTTTTCTATTGATTTGATCTGTTTGCCACTATCTCAATTAGATGTGATGCTAGGAATGGATTGGTTATCTTCTAACCATGTCCTATTAGACTGTTCTAGCAAAACCATAGTTTTCCCTTTGGATGAGAATTTTAGATTTTTGACGGCCAACCAAGTGAAAGTTTCCTTGAAAGAAAGAGCTCGGGGATACATGCTATTGTCTTCTTTGAAGGTTGAGAATGAGGTAGATGTAGATGCAATCTCAGTGGTTCAAGAGTTTCTTGAAGTTTTTCCCGAAGATATACCTGGTTTACCACCGGAGCGGGAGATCGAATTTGCCATTGATCTTGTACCCGGAGCTGGCCCTATTTCCATAGCGCTTTACCGAATGTCACCTGCAGAGCTAGTTGAACTCAAGAAGCAACTGGAAGAGCTTTTGGAGAAGCAATTTGTGAGACCCAATGTATCGCCTTGGGGAGCATCGGTATTGCTAGTTAGGAAGAAAGACAGTACTTCGAGATTGTGCGTGGATTATCGTCAGTTGAACAAGGTCACAATCAAGAACAAGTATCCATTGCTAAGAATAGACGACCTGATGGATCAGTTGAAGGGAGCATCAGTATTTTCTAAGATCGATTTGCGATCGGGCTACCATCAGATCAGAGTGAAAGTTGAAGACATTCCTAAAACGACTTTTCGTACTCGTTATGGGCACTACGAGTACTTGGTGATGCCTTTTGGGGTGACCAATGCACCTGCTATTTTCATGGATTATATGAATAGAATCTTTCATCCTTATTTGGATAGATTCGTCGTTGTTTTCATCTACGATATCTTAATCTATTCGAAAAATCAAGAGGATCATGTCAAGCATCTTAGTATAGTTCTTCAAACTTTGAAAGAGAAAAAGCTATATGCCAAGTTGTCAAAGTGTGAGTTTTGGTTGGATGAAGTTAAATTCTTGGGCCATGTGATTTCAAGGGAAGGAATTGTTGTAGATCCTTCGAAGGTAGAAGCTATTCTTCAATGGGAGAGACCAAAAACAGTGACAGAAATTCAAAACTTTGTTAGATTAGCCAGATATTACTGGAGATTTATTGAAGGGTTTTCTAAGATTGCTAGACCTCTCACTCAACTCACAAGGAAGAATCAAGCTTTTGAATGTGAAGAGACTAACTACTTTACCAGTTTTGGTTCTACCTGATTCAAATGAACTATTCGAGGTGTATTGTGATGCTTTGTACTAAGGATTGGGCTGTGTCCTTATGCAAGGTGGAAAAGTGGTGGCTTACACCTCAAGACAATTGCGAGTACATGAGAAGAACTACCCAATGCATGACTTAGAGTTGGCTACTGTGGTGTTTGCTTTGAAGATATGGAGACATTATCTCTACAGAGCAACATTCAACGTCTTCAGTGATCATAAGAGCTTAAAGTATTTGTATGATAAAAAAGAGTTGAACATGAGGCAACGAAGATGGTTAGAATTTCTGAAAGACTACGATTTCCAACTTCAGTATCACCCTGGGAAGGCGAATGTTGTGGCTGATGCCTTGAGTAGGAAAACGATTAGTGTTTCTGCCATGATGATCAGGGAAAAAGATTTAATAGAGCAATTCAGAGACATATGATCTTTTGTGGAATTAATGCCAGGAAAGATCTGCATGAACATGGACACCATTTCGAGTGATTTGATGGATGACATTCAAGAGAAGCAGAAGGTTGACAAGTTCTTACAAGGAGAAAGGGAACTAATAAAGAAGGGCGGTGTATCAACACTAGAGGAAGGAAGCGATGGAATTTTAAGATTCCAAGGTAGAGTTTGTGTGCCTAAAGATAAAGAGCTCAAGAAGTAGATTCTTGAACATGCTCATACTAGCAAGTTGAGTATGCATCTTGGAATGACCAAAATGTATCAAGACTTGAAAAAATTATTTTGGTGGCATGGGATGAAAAGAGATATTGCTAGATGCGTATCTTCTTGTTTAGTTTGCTAGAAAACAAAGATCGAGCACCAACGACCATCTGGAATGTTACAACCCTTGACTATTCCCGAATGGAAGTGGGATAGTATTACCATGGACTTTGTTGTCGGATTGCCAAGAACCAGAAAGAGATACGATTCGATATGGGTAATTGTGGATTGACTTACGAAGTCAGCACATTTCTTTCCGATCAACATAAGATATCCATTGGAGAAGTTGACTCAGTTGTACATCGATGAAATTGTCAGACTACATGGTGTGCTTACTAGTATTATCTCTAACATGGATCTGAGATTTACATCAAAATTTTGGCAAAGTCTTCAAGAAGCAATGGGGACAAAGCTACGATTGAGTTCTGCATACCATCCTCAGACTGATGGCCAATCAGAAAGAACAATACAATCATTGGAAGATTTGTTGAGAGCTTGTGCCATAGAGCAGATTGGAAGTTAGGACGAAATTTTACTGTTGGTAGAATTTACCTATAATAACAGTTACCATTCGAGTATAAGGATGGCACCTATGAGGCTCTGTATGGACGAAGATGTCGAACACTTTTATGTTGGTATCAAGATAGAGAGTGACTTACGGTTAGACCTGATCTTATTCAGCAGACAACTAAAAAGGTTAAGATGATTCAGGAAAAGATGAGAACGACTTAGAGTCGACAAAAGAGCTATGCGGATAGAAGAAGAAAACCTCTTGAGTTCGAGGAAGGAGTGCATGTGTTTCTGAAAATCATGCCTATGACTGGGGTCGATCGGGTTCTTAAATCTAGAAAGCTCACTCCAAATTCCTTGGACCTTATCAAATTCTTTGTCGGATAGGTCCTGTTACTTACCAAATAGCTTTACCACCTTTTCTTTCAAATCTACATTTTGTCTTTCATGTGTCATAATTTCGAAAATACATTCCGAGTCCTGATCATGTCATAGCACCTGATTCAGTACAATTAAAGGAGAACTTGACTTATGAAACAACTCCTGTGAGGATTGAGGATAGGAGAATGAAGCAACTTAGAGGGAAAGATATTTCATTGGTAAAAGTGATCTGGAACGAAGCAATTGGAGATGTGACATGGGAGCTGGAGGACAAGATAAAGGAGCAATATCCAAAACTATTTTAAGGTATGAAAATTTCGAGGACGAAATTCATATTTGTTGGGGAGAGTTGTAACATCCCAAATTTTTATTCATTTTATGATAAATATTCATTTTCTAATATTTGTGATTTTTGAGAATTTTTCTAGATTTTTCTGAAAATGCAAAATATTTTAATATTATTCCTCATTTTGTGTGCAAACTGAGCGAGCCCGAGAAAATGAGATATTTTTCTCTAGAACCTTGATATGTGAAAACATCGATGGGGGATCTTACTAAACCCGAGGTCAGACACAGTTTACGAGATTTTACATTTTTCAAAAAATTTTAACAGATAAAATAATAAATCGCTATGTAAATTTTATCTGTCAAAAAAATTAACACTGATTTCTATCGACTATAGTAATTGTCCATTAGATAATAACATGTATTAAAAACCCTATCACATTATCCTAATGTAATTTACTTTAAGTCTAATCAAACCTACTTTAATTTAAATTTAATGTATTTTAATCAAAGCTTCTTTGAGAAACTTTGACCACCAAAAGACCATGATACCCTTGGCTTGTTGGGGAAGCCAAAAATCTCGCCCTCTCTCCTCCTTGTTGCCGCGGCAATGCCCTCCAAGGGAGGCAAAATTTTGCCTCCCAACTTAACCAATAATAACCCAAAATTAGATTTTTCCTACAACACTTTCTCTCTCTAACTTCATCTTCTTCACATTTCCTCTTCCTTCTCTCTTCTTCTCCTCTCTTCATACGAAAATTGCAGCCCCATTACCAACCATTTTTCTTCATTTTTCTCTTCACCAAGACCATTTCTCTACTCACCTTAACCCCCTCTACACTTTCTCTTTAGAAATGTTCTTCAAAATCTAACCTTTCCTCCATTGTCATCCGAGACAAAGCTTCAAGCTTTAAGGTAAAGTTTCTATTTTTCTTCTTCTTTCTCTTCATTTTTGTGCTCCATGGTCTCTTTGATGACTATGGATCTCTTCTCTTTCAACCCTTAATGTTGATTCATTGTCTTGAAATTCCTAGGGTTTTTGGAAGCTTAAAATCGAACCTACCAAGGAGCATCTAGGAAGCCATATTCGTGATTCTCCTTTAGGTAAGAGGGAGACTACTCACTTCAACCATTTTGGTGGTGAGGGAACCTTTGTATGCTTACTTTGTTTTGGTGATTTTGTATGTTTATGCATTCTTGAATTGGATTAATGTTTGAATGGTAAACTTGAATATATTTGATGTGTTGGAAATGCTTGATCATGTTAGGGTTATTAAATGAAAAATTTGGAGTTTCCTACCCTAATATGATGCCACAGTTTTGACTAGATTTTAGGGGTATAAATTGATTTTTGTATACAATGAAATGAAGCATATGTGATTAATTGTTAAATGATAATATTAAAAATTAATGAATGGAGAATTTTAAGGGTTTAATACCCTACAGTGAAGCCACAGTTTTAATCTTGAAAGTTAGGAGATTGGATTGGTTTTGTGTAAAATAAAATTTAAATGATTAGATACTAAGTAATTGATGCATAAAATGAAAGGAAATTGGAATCTTGATGACTTAGAGAAGCCAAGGTTTTTAGAGAAAATTAGGGGTTGAGTGATGCCTTGATACATCTTTGGAAATTAGGAATTTAGAGACATTCATAATCCATAATAAAGTGGAAGGATTGGATTGAATAACAACACTCAAGAAGGACACGGTTTTGAAGGGCTATTAAATAAAAAATTATCATAATTGACCAAAATATGAGACTTTGAGAATGTGAACCCATAAGGTGGACTTATGATAAGGGATGAACCCTAAGTATATATTGACATTGAAAATTGATTCTACGTCATTGTGGATCCCTATGTGGGCTTAGTGTTTGTTGATTTCATACTTGAGGAATTTGTGACATATTGATACTATGACATGTTGATATTGAACCATGTATATTTAGATATGCCAGTATGGTATATTGTATGATTATTGCATCATTGATAAACATACATGATGTACATTGTGTCGTCATGCATATGTGTTGTCCGTTGGACATTGTTGGAAAAGTTATGTATGCCTAGGAGTTTGAATAACACCTATGTGCGGATGTGAGTAGACTAAGCATAGGGTCATAGTGGTTGGCCCTAGGGGCGTCAGGGTGTGGGTGTCTCACAATGGGCAGTGGTAGCTCCACTGGGGCCATGGGATAGATCGATGCAAACACACCGACGATCTGGACTGAAATGCTGTCCTATATCGCGATCAACTGTTGAAGTGCTATGTATAAGCCATATTGCGCAAATATTTTTATGAGTTGAGCATACTAATTATTTTGGCTAACGAGATACTGGCATAACTCCTTGATCATTCACTCCGAAAATGTTTATGTCTAGCTCCATAGAGTAGGAATTTTGGTACTTTTTTGCATTGTGAACCATTAGTCTCATAATGCATTGAGCATGAGTATTTATGACCGTGGGAGTTATTTGTTATAATTACCGTAATGCTTATTTAATTGTTGAACTGTTGACTGTTGGGAATATTGCTATTATCTGCTTATTATTAATGGTTGTTGCTACTGTTTATTATTGATTTGCTTTACTGTCAATTCTAATTATTGTATGAACTGTGTTGATATGTGGGCGTCCAGCGCCATTCTATTTTTTTACTGCCATTTTGGTAGTAAAAGCTAGTTGTCTAACCTCTTTCTGTGTTTCTGTATTTTTTGTATTTCTGTCGGACTGTGTACTTTTGAGAAGGCGTTCGTGAGGAAGAGAAGGAAACAACTAAGTTTTCGAGTTTCTGGCTGCACTACGACTAGAGCTGTTGGGGATGTCGTCACGCCCATGCCGCTTTTTGCGGTATGTGAAGTTGACCTTTCATGCAGGACCCGATTGCTGGCACTTGCATGTGGAGACGGACCGATGTGTTTACCGTAGGGAGTTAACGGTGTCCTTGTCTTGGGGTCGTTATGACGCCCCTGTCTTTGATTTTTTAGCTTTTGTTATCTTAGAATTTACCTACCCATGAGGGACATGTGGACTGATATGTTCTACACCCCTCAAGAGGATTCTTTCCTCTCCACTGCTCGGGCTTCTGCCCGAAATTCGGTCACCCCGATGACTATTTCATCGGAGGATGAGGACCCTGAGGAGGACTCGGCTTTGGTCCCTTCTCGTCAGTCTTAGGGGCTGATACTATAGGTGGCTACTGATGGCTAACCGTTATCTTTTTAGGGAAGCCTGATGTTTTTTGCTAAGTTCATGGGTGTAAATTTGTAACTATCTTGGGTGGGTAAAGCCATTGTTTATTTTGTATATTTTGTGATGTAACTAAACAGGCTGATGCATATATATATATATATATATATATATATATATATATATATATATATATATATATATATATATATATATATATATATATCGTGAATGTATGGTTATAAATTTTATTTTGATTCCATTGCATTGGTAATTATTATTATCTCCTTACTGTTATATTATACAAAAAAAATGCATATAGACATTTCAATACTCGATTATTTTATCATTCAAGAATACAAATATTTAATCTTATGTTAATAATGAACCGGGTCTTAATTAATCACTGTAACTATTATTTTCCGTAAAAAAATATTTCGTGTTTTTAGTATTAAGGTGTGACGTTCCTTCTTCGTGACATTAAGAAAAAGGGGCGTTACATATGGCGCGCTCAGCAGTGGTCTCCAACACCTCCTCATCCAATCGTGATAGGTGGTCAGCTACAAGATTCTCCATCCCCTTTTTGTCACGTATCTCAAGATCAAGCTCTTGCAGCAAAAGAACCCACTGATTTAGCCTCGGCTTAGCATCATGCGTAGTAAACAAATATTTAATAGCAAAATGATTAGTATAACAAATAACTTTAGAGAGAATGAGGTCGGGGTGAAATTTATCAAAATCAAATACTACCATTAGCAACTTTTTTTTAGTAGTAATGTAGTTTCTTCATGCCTCATTCAAAGTATAACTAGCATAGTAAATAGTCTGGAAAATTCTATGTTTCCTTTGGCCCAAAACGGCCTTAATTGTTATATTACTCGCATCATATATAAACTCAAAAGGTAAAGACCAGTCAGGGACAACAACGATGGGTGCACTAATTAACTATTCTTTCAAAGTAACATATGCATTTAAGCATGAATCGGAAAAGTCAAATGGTGCATCCTTCATTGGGAGATCCATCAAGGGTTTAGCAATTTGGGGGAAGTACTTTATGAACCTCCAATAAAACCCCGCGTGCCCCAAAAAGCTTCGAACAACCTTAACAAATTTAAGAGGGGGCAATTTTGAAATTACTTCCACCTTCACCAGATCAACCTCCATACCTTTGGGCAATACCTTATGCCCCAAAATAATGCACTCTTGTACCATAAATTGGTACTTCTCCTAGTTTAACACTAGGTTGGTGCTCTTGCATCTCTCCAAAACTAAGATGAGATTATGTAAATAATTACAAAAAAGGGGGTCAAACATAGAGAAATCATCCATGAAAATCTCAACACAATCCTCTATAAAGTCAGAAAAAATGGCCATCATGCACTACTGAAAAGTAACCAGTGCATTACACAATCCAAAGGACATCCGTCTATATACAAAAGTACCATACGAGTATATGAAAGTAGTTTTTTCCTGATCCTTAGGTGCCACAGGTATTTGCATATAGGTAGAGTACCCATCCAAACAATAGAAAAATACATGACTTGAAAATTCCTCTAACATTTGATCTATGAAGGGTAAGGGGAAGTGATCTTTCCGAGAAGCATCATTCAATTTCCTATAATCAAGGCACATGCACCACCAGGTCACATTTCTAACAGCTATGAGTTCTTTCTTTTCATTCTCCATGACCGTTGTTCCCTCTTTTTTAGGTACTACTTGTACCAGACTCACCCAAGGACTATCAGAGATGGGGTATGTAATATGTAACACCCCAAAAATTTCCTATCTCTTAAACAATAATTTTGACAGTTAACAGAATTTTACTGTTTAGTAATTTCTGTGCACTGTAAAATTATTTTGTTTATTCCGTCAGCGTATTTGATCGTTTTGAGTGATTTACTCGTGTCAGGAAAATAAAAATTTTCGGGCCGGGGAAAACTTTACGTAATTTAATTTTTACCGTTAGGTAATTATTTTACGTAATCTGATTTGATATTTGTGCATTTTATAATTTTTGTGATTTTATGGATGATTTTGAAATTTTTCCTGTCTGTGGGCCCCGCAAGGGGTATGTGGGCCCAGGTGGCCATACGTGGGCCCAGGTGGGTCCCACAAAGTGAAAAATTTTTCTACGCATAGAAAAATTTGTACTGTTTAGACGGAGACAGGGGATCTTACTAAACCTGAATCCGGAAACAGTTTTAGAAAATTTCTTGTACTGTGTTTTGTACTGTATTTAATTATCGGATGATAAAAATACAGTAAAAATATTATTTGTAGGATACAAGAATAAATATTATACTGCATAGTCAACAAAGAGAGCTTGACTTGATTTATACCCTTGGATGAGAATACTTAGTTTGAATATTAACCATTGATTTAATCAAAGGTTAAGAAACAAACTTAATAAAGAAGCCTTGGATAATAACCATTGATTTAATCAATGGTGTGAGAATAAGCTTAGTTAGGAAGGCTTTGATATCAACCATAGATGTAATCAAAGGTGTAGATTTGGTCATATAAAGTGACTATGACCATTTGTAACCATTGGATTTAGATTAAATCAAGGGTGGAGATTTAATCTTAAAAAGTAACAAAGACCATTTATGACCATTGGATGAAGAATCAATCAATGGTGGAGATTTGGTCTTCTAAAGTAGCAAAGACTAATTAGGACCCTTGGATTTAAAATTTGAAGAAGCAATCTTGACCCTTAATTTTGGAGACACATCTAAGGGCTAGAATTTAAAGGAGAAAAATCCAATGGCCTAGATTTAGTCTTCTAAAATTAAAAATCTACCTAAATCCTAACCATTGAATTAATCAATGGCTAGAAAGGCTTCAAATAATGGTTTGAAAAAGATGACAACTACTTGAATGCATTATGAAGAGGAAGGGGACGGTTTTGGCTTGTTTAGAAGACAAAGGAAAAGTTTCAAATACATTAATTGATGCTTTATGTCAATTATGATTTGCTTTAGTCAATTTTGTTTCATTATTTCTTTGTTTGCATCCTTAGGAGATGGCTTGGAGGGGGGGACGGTTTTGAAGATGAAAAAGGAAGGGGGAAAATTTTGAAATTAGCTTTTTTAGGCCAAAGAAAAAAATGAAAACAAGAATCTATCACCTTTTCCCATTATTACAAGTTGTATGCAAAATAACTTAGCAAAAATATTCTTTTCTTTCTCTCCAAGTGAGGCTACGACTATGCACTCTTAAGAAGACCAAAGAATTCATTTTCATGCTTTCTATTATTACATCTTCATCTTTTCCTTCAAGTTTCAAGAAGCAAAACCAAAGAAAACTCTATTTCTCTCCCTAAGCACACCATTCGTCCAAGCACTCCAAGAGCACCTTCCATCACTCAAAAATTTCATCCAACTTGATTTTCTAAACCTAAACATCATTATAAGAACATCTCTAGTTATGAGTTTTTCCAAAATCATTCATCTTAAGCTTCAAATCCAAGCTTCAAGTTTCTTTCAAAAATCAAAAATTTCATCTTTGTGCTTCAAGAGAAACCATTCGGTTATCTATCCTAAAATCACCATCCAAGCTCTTTTAATTTCATCCAACCTTAGATCTTGAATCTCCATGATATTCTAAGCAACTTTCATGTTGAAAACTTCTTCTAAATCATTCATCTTCAAGGAGTTTCTTTAAGATCAAAGTTATTGGGTTTTTGAGGTGAAGTATAAGGAATCTTCATTTTCTTCTCTCTTTTTCATGATCTAAACCATGTTTGATCCATGGTTCCTCTTAATCAAGCTTGATATGTTAATTAACTTGTGTTTTGTTTTGTATTTGAAAAGCCCTTGGTGGTGAAGGACTTGGAAAAAGAAGCAAATCAAGAAGCTTTTGAGGATCTTCAAGAGGTAAGAGGGAGATCCATCTCACCAACCAAGCATGGTGGTGAGAGATGGTATTTTATTTGATGGATTTGGAATCCATGTGAGGATTCATATCCATGGTCATGTAATTAATTTGTGGGTGTTTATGAGCTTTGATTAATTTTCTATGCTTGATATGCTTTGCATGATTTTATAGCTTTGATGATATGCTTGATATGCTATACATGCTTTTATGGCTTTGATGGTATGCTTATATTATTTATGATGAAATATATATGTATATGCTATGACTTGATGGTGGAAAGGAAATTGATTTTTGGCTCCAATAGCCAAGGAAGAGCTACGGTTTTGATGCCCTTGATTAGGGTTCATGTTGAAAATTTTCAAGAACAAAAGAATTGATTTTTGAGTACTTAGAACATGGTGGATTTCGAACAAGACACCTCAAAATAGGTGTTCACAAATTAATATTTTCATGAAATATGAAAAAGGATGATTTGAAGAGTATGGAAAATAAACAAAGGATTTGTTTTTCAAGAGAACAAGAATATGATTTTTGGAGGAATTTTTATTGATTTATTTTGTGTAAAAAGATGCTAAGTGTTTTTCTAAATATGAGTTTTGAATGAAACGGACAAATGTTGATTTTAAGGATTTGCAAAGAAAGTGAAAAAGGATTTGCAAAGAAAGTGAAAAAGGATTTGTAAAGAAAGTAAAAACGAATTTGAACAAATGGGTTTGGTTTTTATGACCATAAGACTTACGGTTTTGAAAACAAAATTTTAATGGTTTTGTTTGTGTAAAATCCTATCAACTTAGAAAGAAAGAATGTTTTCATGATTTCAATAGTTATGCCCACGTTTTTGAAGGTTTGTAATGTCTTGATTTTATGAACAAGTTTCCAAAATGAAACAAAAGAGAATTTCAAAGTAATTTGATACAACAAATTTGGAAAAAGAATCAGAGCATTTTAATGCTTGAGGGAATTTTTGAGAAAAATGGAGAACATGATTTTCCTAACGTGTAAGTCATACTTTGGGTTTTGAAGAGTGATTTTTAAAGTTAAAGAGTGATTTTTAAAGTTAAAAACATTGATTTAATTCAATGGAAAAGTGATTTTGTGAATTATATTTTGGGAAAAGGATTTTTTGGGAAAAGAAATGTGGAAAAAGATTTTCCTGAGTAAGAAAACATGAAAAATGAAATATAAAGTTATATTATTTTGAGAAAAGTTGAAAAGTAATTTTTGAAGGTTAAGAAATATTTTTTGTAATGAAATTGTGATGAAAAATATTTTACGTATCTTAAAAACGTGATTTTTAAGCTACGCAATTTTGAACAATGTGTTAAAAATGATATTGATTTATTTAAGTCCAAAATAATGTTTGGAATATTGAGGAATATTTTATGTGATTGAAAAAAGTTGAAAAATATTTTACGTATCTTAAAAACAATTTAAAATACAGTAAAATATTTCTACGCGATTTTAAATACGTTGAAATATTTCTACACGATTTGAATTATGTTTAAATATTTTACGTAATATGAACTATTGTTGAAAAATCACTATGTGATTTAAAAGTGATAGAATATTTTTACGTGATTGTGAAAATGACGAAAAATCGTTATGTGATTTGGAAAGTGTTTTAAATATTTTGAGAATGATAGAAAATGATTTACGCGACTTAAAAGAATGATTTCTAAGATACGTGATTTTGAAATAGTGGAAAAATAATATGCGATTTAAGAAACGTATATTTTTACGCGATTGAGAAAAATGTTGAAAAATTAGTACGTGATTTAAAAGTGCAACAGAAGAGTTGCGGTATTTTGAAAACGTAACAGAAATGTTACTGTATTGTGAAAATGTAACAGAAGTGTCACGGTATTGTGAAAATATAACAGAAACGTTTCAGAATTTTGAAAACGTAACATAAGTGTTACGATATTTTGAAAACGTAATATAAACATTTTGGAATTGTGAAAACGTAATAGAAACGTTTTGGAATTGTGAAAATGAAATGGAAATGTTGCGCAATTTTGTGAAAACACGACGAAAGTGTTTTATAACTATGAAAATGTGATAACATGATTTTGCTGTTAAAAATACAGTATAATTTGGTACAATTTATATGCATTGGAAAGAGATGCCTGTGATTGGATTTGGTGCATTATACATGCATTGAAAAAATATGCGTTGAGGCATATGATACATTGAACTAATGAAATTGAAAAGATTTGGCCCTTTGGGGTTGGACTTGCACGGATATATTTGTGCATTGTATATGGCCCTTGTGGTCGAAGAGGGAATGAGAATTGATAGTGAGGTCTATGATGGATCTTGGGGGTGTCGAGGCACGACGGTCGACCAGTGGACAGCTAGCGAGTACCCTGTGCCACTTGGCGATGCAGTTCGTTGCAACGCATTGATGATACCCGACAAGAACACGATTCTTTTCAACAACTGGAAGATTGTCTTTGGGCTAAGGCTGACAATTAGCAGAGCATTCTCCTCGAAATTGTGAAAACCTCCATGGAGTTGTTTTTGAAAAACTGAGTCTTTGTGCACATGCATAATCTGACATTTATATCTGTGTGATATATTAATTGAGGAATATTGGCTATGACAATTGTTTTGAATACTTGGATGATGATGATGATAGTTGATTAATGTTGAGTGCATTATTGGAATTCTGGTATGATATATCTGTATGATATGTTGTTTGTATTATCTCTGTGCTGCCATGTTGGTACTGGTGTAGGTGATCTCACCTCTTTGTTATGTTGTTTTGTTGTGTCTGTACTGTTAAAATCAAATAATAGAAGGATCGAGTTGTCTTAGACATAACGGGCGATGAATACTCTGAGGTGGTGACAACAATAAGGAGTGGACATTCAGGACTCGAAGGTGTGCAGTGTTGACAAAGAACAGATGTAGAACAGATGTTTGATGCAACAAGATGGATACACAACAGAATAAGTATGTTAAGTTTTAACGTTAGTGTTGTACCGTGCTATTGAGTAGGACCCGTCATGGGATTTACTATTATTGAAAAAAAAATAAGTCTGTTAGTTTTATATTTCTCTTCAAATTGTTAAATATTAATTGGTGTCAATGTTGTATATGAATCAGTTTAAATATATTTTAAGTAATATTTATGGATTACAGTAAGTTTATATTTCAGCAAGAAAGAAATTTTTTTAATACCCACGTTTTTAACTCAAACCTTTTATGAAAATATTTTCAGACTATGAGTCGGGAGTCAGACATGTGATACCCTAGGGAGGGTGTTACATAATACCTGTGTCGAGAAGCTTTATTACCTCCTTCTTTATGACCTCTTTCATGTTTGGGTTAAGGTGCCTTTGTGGTTGCACAAGTGGCTTGTTCTGTGCCTCTATGTAAATTCTGTGGGTGCATATGTGTTGTCCCTTTGCTTATCGCAATTGCATGGGTTGCACTTGTAATATAGTAAAGAGTCGAATATCGTTCCCACGAGGAATAGGGCTACTTCTAATGCAAAATATTAACCAATAGCTCAGTTAATTCTATTTCACGCTGCGACATTACACACATCACATTGTGACGCATTTTAAATTTAGGTCACCACACAGTGAAATTGATTCCATTGCGCTGCAGTGTTCATGCCTTGGGTCTCTTTGTCTGAAGTAGGGGATGCACCACACCGTGACATTAACGTGCCTGTGCCATGGCATAAGGTGTTGAATTCAACACTTGGCTTTCTCTTTAGCATCCTCTTCCAATGTTGATCCAACTCTTCAAAGTTTCTACTAGATTGGAGCCCTTCCTACAATAGAGAAATCACCATTTCAATAACAATTGCAAATGTACTCGATTTATCAAAGATTTGGAAATATTTCCTCAAAATCATATTGGAAAACATCAAGATTAAATTAGATGAATATGAGGCTAAAGTCTTCCATTCATGCAAAAAAACAAAGACTAAGCAAGCATTATAGCACAAATATAGGGTACAAATAACTACATTTTGTGGAGTTTTCACTCCCCCAAACCTAGATTTTTGCTAGTCCTCGAGCAAAACAAAGTACACTTACATTGATCAACTTTGTTAACCTACATTCAGCAACTTTTTACATTCCACTTTCACTTAAACCAAACTAATGTATGATGATTGCAAAAAACCTCTAAGAATGCACATGCCTCACAATCAACTTCACAGATACACAATCCTTATCATGCTAACATTCACTGTTTCCTTTTATGTAAGATATATTTCCCACACTCATACAAACAAAACTTCTTCTAATTAATTCATACTCACTCGGATAAGTTTATGAGCATACACATGAATATGAATCATAGAATCCATAAGATTGTTATTCAACTCTCTCTCCACTAATGTAAATCACACACAATTGAACATTAAAAGGGTCTTTAACAACTTATAATGTAAGGCCAATGGTATGGGTTAAAGAACAAAAAGGAAAGCATTTAACACAAACATTGAGAAATATAAACATGCGATTTCAAGACTTGAGCCACTAAGTGAACTATCAAGGTATTCAAAAATTTGAAAGATTAGAACTCTTTTAGAACCATTCAATGCTTTTTTTTTTTAATTTTCTTTCTTTCTTTCTATTGGTTTTGCCTTTTGTTTATTTGCTTATTTTGTTCTTTTTCTTTTCTTTTCTCTTTCTTCTCTTTTTTTCATTTATATATATATATATATATATATATGGATAAAACCAATTTCTTTTGCAGCATATGGTTCCTTCAAGTTACATTTGTTAATTCAAGCATGAGTACCCTCTAAACACTGGTCTCAAGTCAAGAAATAACATATTATGCACTCAATAATTATTGATGGTAAGATGGAAATGTAATGTTTTCACAAGCATTTAGAATGGTAACATGGTAAGGAATATGTAGGTGATGAAAAACATATAAGGCCAAACATATATCAAGCTTCAAAGGGGACTTATGGATATGATCATGTAAAGGTAAGCTTTTCAGGCTCAAAAGGTCTAAACAATGCCCTAATTATTTCCTCAATCATACACAATCTAAGATTTTACCTCAAGAGAGTTGAAAAACAATTTTAAGGATAGTTGAAATTTTTCACATGTACAATCCATAAACTTTCTCTAGATGAGAATTCTTATCATTTTTAAAGTTAAACAAGCATGCAAGTGGGAAACGCATCATGTATCAAAAGAGACTAGATTACTTCAGCATGTTTCAAAGATTGCATATGGATTCACATAAATATTAAGGTCAATTTTGCATCCATATCTATCATTATGCAATGCAACTATTTCACACTAGTTACATTTAGCAACATGATATCCTTTAAAATTTTTCCTTCATTATCAATCATGCATAAAACCATTATGACTCATGTTGTGAAAGGGAATGATAATTATATCTTGAATGGGATTTTCATGAAAGTTTTATCAAGATATACATTCCTATGAATATTATCAAAATATAAATTGTCGCAAACATAAATACCCGTACTTAAACATATACATATAATACAAAAAATAAATAATACTAACATATAATCACAATAATACTATCTCATACATGTACATCAAAATAAACAGTCTTAGACACCCCCTAAACCTGAGGGAAACAGTGTTCTCACTGTACATAAAATAACATGCAGTAATATATGAAAGAAAATAAAACGAAAGAAAATGCCCCGAATGCCATGATGCCGTGATGGCTAGATGGCTGCCTCATCACAGGCTGTGGCCTCTTCATCTGCATCCTCATCCTCTAGTATGGGCTATGCAGCATCCTCTCTCGCTCCAACTCCATCTACATCAGCAGCCTGTGGATCCTGCTGCGGCGAGGGAGGGACAACAACAGTCTCGAGTGGAAACTTCGGAACTGGGAAATTATCCATAGGGAATCCCAGTCTCTTTGCCATTCACTGTTGGATATCAATGGTGTACTGGTAGTGGCAGGACTGCAAGGCCATTAATCGGGCTATCTGGGCCTCCATCTGGGCTCTCCAGTCTGCATCAGCTAAAAGGGCTGCCTTGGGCTCTCTGGTGGTCTGTCTTGGTCAAGCTGGTGCCGGGGTTGGAGCTACTAAAGTAGCTCCCAACCTTTCAATGAAATAATTATCAAGAGGTTGTTTCATAGCAGTCTTCTCCTCATGTGGCCTCGTCTGTATAGATTGCCTCTGGCAAAATGTATGAATAAGCGAAAAGAAGAATAGGCTCCCACACTCTCTCACAAATCTCTTAATCTGATCTTGGATAAGACAGGTGACGTTAATGGAGCAGTGCTTAAGGATAGCATATATGAGAATCACCCTGTCGCGGGTCACCTTGGATAAGTTGTTTGATAGGAGAATCCGAGTGGAGATGAAATGATACCAGGCCTTGGCCTTTGAGGTGAGGCAAGATCTGGGAAAGAATCGTGGGCAATCAGTTTGTACACTAAGGGTCTAATCCACCAGATGAGACTCCGGGGTGCAGATACGCTAAGTCTTCCATTCATGCACAAAAACAAGGATTAAGCAATCATTATAGCACATATATAGGGTGTAACACCCTCCATAGGGCATCACATTTCTGATTACAAGCTCATAATCTGAAAATGATTTCATAAAAGATTTGAGTTATAAAACATAGGTTTTAAAATTTCTTTTTGCGGAAACATAAACTTACTGAAATTTATAGGTAATATTGAAAAATAGACGGTCCCAAAAGTACGTCAACCTGGAGGAAGCAACGAAAGACAAGAGGAGATGGGATAAAGATGAACGCACTCATCAAAAACCCACTCACGATTCCTCAAGGTCCTGACGCCCTAAAGGCAGTCCACCTCGGTGAAGGTTCGCTGAATACACCGTCCTAAACGTCCCGCTAGAAACGATCCTGAGGGAGGTGATACAGACCGAGTTCCAAAATATTAGGAGACCACCTCCCATTAAAAAACACAAGCAAAAAGACCACTCCAAATATTGTGTGTGGCATAAAGGCTACGTCCACGACACAAAAGACTTCTACCAACTACGCGACGCCATCGAGTTCCTAATCAAGGTCGAACGATTACAACAATATGTCCTCCGAGCCCAAATTGATGAGCATCGTGGTAGGCGCAGAGAGGACAAGGGACAAAGTCCATCTCCCCCTCAGAGGAAGAGAAATCGAAGTCCGAAGAGAAGATCCCAGATGCCACCCCGACGGAATGACAACGATCGTCAGGGAAGAAACAGGGACACTTCACCCAATGACAATGACGATCGTTGATTTGAACCAAACAGGACGATCAACACCATTGCAGGAGGATTCGCTGGAGGAGGACCATCAAACGGAGCCCGAAAGAAAGCATTAAGAATGGCAGTGTTTAGCATCTCCCACTCTGAGTCCAAACCCAACACAGCTGGAAGAAAGACGCCACGCATCACATTTTCAGACGAAGACTACGGCGGAATCATCTCGGATCATGATGATCCCCTCTTCATTTCCGGGATCATTTCAAATGCCGAAGTCAGCCGAATTTTCGTGGATCATAGAAGCTCAGCTGACATTATGTCCCTGGACCCCTACCAGAAGCTGGAACTCCCGCTGTCGGATTTGACTCCTCATGAAGGGGAGCTCACAGGGTTCATGGGTGAGAAGATCACCCCTGTGGGGTACTACGAAACCTATTTGACCCTAGGTTCATCCAAGCTTTTCAGAACAGTTAAGGTAAAGTTCTTGGTCGTAGACTGCCCTTCGGCTTATAATATCATCCTCGGCCAACCCTCCCTAAATGCCCTTGGTGTCGTGGTATCCACCACCCACCTTGTCATGAAATTCCCTAGCAAGCACAATGAGGTGGTCACTATCAAGGGCGACCAAGTTGCCGCCAAGAAATGCTACAACGAAAGTTTGAAAATTTGCAGAACCCCAGAGAAAGAAAGATTTGTCAAAACTGGCCCAGTCCTGGATCAAGTCAACATACTGATGACTGAGTTAGATGCTAGAGAAGAATTTCGCAGCATCTGACCACAGTCAGAGGGTGAACTACAGCCTCTCCAACTTGGAGATAGGCCAGACTAGATTACCAAAATTGGAGCCCAGTTAGGAGAGGACGAAAAACAACAGTTGGTTAAGTTGTTGTTGAAAAACAAGGACCTGTTCGCCTGGACGTCATCCGACATGCCCGGACTCGACCCTTCCTTCATCTACCACCATCTATCCATTAGCAAGGATATGAATCGGTCTTTCCCATTCCAAAACTATCTCCACCTTTGAAGCATCAACTTCAATTCCTTCCTTTGTATCACGTGTCCCAAAAATTGAACTTCGCTTAACCAAAATTCACATTTGGACAACTTGGCATACAACTTATTCTCCTTCAAAATCTGGAGAACCACTCTGAGATGTTCAGCATGTTCCTCTTGACTTCGAGAATAAATCAAAATGTCATCTATAAAGATAACAACAAACTTATCCAAGTACGAACGGAAAATTCTGTTCATAAAGTCCATGAATATGACAGGTGCATTCGTCACACCAAACGACATCACTAGATATTCATAATGCCCATAACGAGTCCAAAATGCAATTTTGGGAATATCATCCACTTTCACACGAATCTGGTGATACCCAGATCGTAAATCAATCTTGGAAAATATTGTGGCTCCTCGCAATTGATCCATCAGATCATCAATTCTTGGAAGTGGATATTTATTCTTAATCGTAACCTTGTTCAATTGTCGGTAGTCTACACATAGACGAGAAGTCCCATCCTTCTTTTTAACCAACAATACTGGAGCTCCCCATGGTGACACACTAGGTCTCACATATTGTTTCTCCAACAAATCCTTCAGTTGTTTCTTAAGCTCTGCCAACTCTACTAGCAACATCCGATATGGCGCAATAGATATAGGTCCAGCTTCAGGTACTAAATCAATAGCAAACTCAATTTCTCTTTCTAGCGGTAGTCCAGGTATATCTTCATAAAATAGCTCAGAAAATTCATTGACCATGAAAATATCCTTCGAGACATCTTCACATTGAACCTCTAAAGAAGACAACAATAGATACCCATTATCTCCTTCCTTCAAACAAGCTTCTACTTGAGTTGCCGTTAGGAATCTAGGATCTTTAGCCTCAGGAAATACTAACGTCTTATTCAAACAATCAATTAGGATATGGTTAGAAGATAACCAATCCATTCCTAAGATTACATTAATCTTGGAAAGAGGCAAACAAATCAAATCCACATGAAAGATTCTATCCCTAACACATACAGGGTAATTCAAACATACTTTTGTAGTTATCACAGGCTTATCAGTAGGAGTAGCAACACTCAAATCATATTGCAATGTAGTCACAGTCAATCCCAAATGCTCCATACAATCACATGCAATAAAAGAATGTGTTGCTCCCGAATCATAGAGTACGGTTAAAGGATTACCTTCAATAGCACACTCCTCCATGATTAAGTCCTCAGATTTCGCGGCTTCTTCCCCGCTCATAGTATACACTCGACCACCCGCCTGTGGCCTTGCAGTACGAACATTTCCCACAAAAGGTTCCCTCTTTATCTGATCACAATCCCTGGATAAATGTCCAGGTTTCCCACATCTATAACAAATAAGTCCTTTATGCTGATAATCCTTGGTCAGATGGTCCTTCCCACACTTGAAACATTTATATGTAAGAGTTCCAGCCTGACTTGCCTTACTGCCACCAGAACTTCCTCCCACAAATTACTGCCGGTTTTGATTTCCTGCCGATTTGGTATACGGTTTCTGTTGAAAACGGTTTCCTCCACTACTCTTTCCTCTTTGGAATCTTGTAGGTCCAAAGTTCTTGTTTCGCACCGCCCGTTGAAGATCAATCTCCTCAACCTTACGACACTTGTCCAACAATTCTGGAAACTGCTCAATTCCCAGGGTTGCTACAGCTCGCTTAATGTCAAGCTTCAATCCTTCCTCAAATTTTCTACATTTCCAATCTTTATCTGGGTGCATTTGAAAATACCTCAAAAACTTAGATAAGCTTTCGAACTTTGCCGCATACTCATATACAGACATCAGTCCTTGCCTCAGACTAAGAAATTCCATCTCCTTAGCATGACGCAGACTTGCTGGAAAATACTTCGCCAAAAACTTCTGTCAAAAGAGCTGCCATGTCACAACTCTTCCTTCAGCTACTAACAATCTTCGGGCTCCTGCCCACCAGTTTTCACCATCTCCGACTAACATAAAAGTCACAAAAGTCAGCTTGCGTTCATCAGTACATTCTATACCTTCAAATATTTTCTCTAACTCCTTGATCCACATATCAACTTTGTCTAGGTCAAATTCTCCCCGAAACTTCAGTGGATTGTTCTTACGGAATTCAGACAAACTGTGAGCATCCTCAGTTGCCCTTTGGTTTTGTTGTGCAACGACATCAGCCATCCGTTGCATCGCTGCTACAGCTACAGCCATGTTCTAGTTGTCATTGCCAGCATTTTCCATTCCTGTTCTAGTATTGACACGTCCTCGTCCTCGTCCAGCCATTACTTTACTCTACTCAAATTGGACAACATAAGAAAACAAGGTCAATCTTTGAACAATATTGTTTCTTTTCAGAAAACAATCACAGAGAATCACACAACACAAACAAGACAGACCTAACTATAAACCCAAAAGACTCTAACTTGGGCTCTGATACCAACTAATGTAACACCTACCGTAGGGTGCCACATTTATGTTACTTAATTACTAAATTACTCCCAAGTTATAAAATTGTGATGTTATAACAAAAATACGAGTTGTAAATTTTTTTCTTTCTTCATTGATAACGATAAAATAAACTTAGCGGAATATAAAAATATAATACATCATCACACATAATTTACATCATCATACATTATAAACGTACTATCAGGATTAGTTATATACAGACCAAGTTCTTAAAGTAATTAAACATAATTTAAAACCCACTTACTGCCCAAGTTTTACTAAATAGCAGAACCCTTAGACGGGTCCTCCTTAGATTCCTCAGCAGGAAGGAATCCAGCACGACGCGAAGCCTTACGGACAGGTGTCCGAGCGGACGACACAATACTAATTTCCATTGGGACATAATATCTAGTATCCCAATGCTGCTTGATTGACAGTGGAAATTCGATATGTACATATATAGTTACGGAAAAGAACGAATCTCTACGAAACTCTCTGCTCATAATGACCGTCAGGTTTCTCTCATAAATTAGTCTCTCATTGGGACTAGTCCTCCATGCTCCAGCTCCACCATGGAATTGTAATCTTACGTATCCAAAGAAACTTGATCGGGATGCCATCCGATCAAAACTCAGCTTCCTCCGCAGGAACCAGCTCTTCTTCACCCTCTTGTTCTATGCCTTACTCAACGTCTTTACAAATATAAATATAGTACAAAATAATATACAAAGAGGCGAGATCACCTATGTCAATACCAACATGGTAGCACAGAGATAATACAAACAACATACCATAATTACAATCATGTCATCAACATTATTTATCATAACAGATATAATAAATAAAATTACCATCATGCCATTAACATTATTATCATCACATAATGATTACAATAATGCCATCACATTATTATTATCATCATCATCCAAGTATTCCTCAACAAAACAATTGTCATAGCCAATATTCCTCAATTAATATATCATACAGATATAAATGTTCATATTCATGCATGCGCACATAAACTCAATTTCCTACTCCATGGAGCTAATACTCAGTTCGAAGAAATTGATCAGAAAGATCTGTCTGTACCAACATGCCTCAAACCACGTGCCACATTTCTCATATATGTTTACACATATAGTATATACACGACAGTCTTTACTAGATCTCGATTAAGAGTAGTGTCTCAGTCAGGATCATCGGTGCATTGCATCGGTCAAACTTACGGAAAGAAGAGCTACCAACCGCCCATGTAAGCAACCCGCACCTCGATGCCCCTAAGGTCAACAAGTGACTTACACTACACATATCGTACCCACTCAAGAGGTGTACGTCTCTCCTAGGAAAATAGCCTCATACATTCCATCGGACCTTTCCAATGCATGTTCAATGCACCAATGCCAGTCATAGGCAAAATTCATATACAGTGTCTATACACTAGTTCATGCATATAAAATGCACCAATGCCAATCACAGGCAAAATTCATATACAGTGTCCATCCACTAGTTCAACAGTAATCCTATTGTATATTTAATCGTGAAAAATCATATTATCGTGTTTTCATAGTCGCGCACCACTTTTGTCGCGTTTCCACAATTTTGTAACATTTCTATTATGTTTTCAAATCACATATAGATTTTTCAACATTTTCATCAATTATGTAAAAATATTCCACCATTTTTAAATCACGTAGTGATTTTTCAACACTATCTCAAACTCGTAAAAATATTTAAACACTTTTCAAATTGCGTAGAAATATTTCAATGTTTTTCAAATCGCGTGGAAATATTTAAACATTTTTCAAATCGCGTAGCTTACAAATCATGTTTTTAAGTTACGTAAATCATTTTTCACCATTTTTCAACTTCGTAAAATACTTCTCAACCTTCAAAAATTCCATTTCAACATTTTTCAAAATAATATGACTTCTCACATTATTTTCCACATTTTCTTACTCAAGAAAATCCTTTTCGCAATTTATTCCATAAATTCACCATTCCATTAAATCAATGTTTCTAACTTTAAAATTTCCTAATGCTCTCCAAAACCCAAAGGATGAGTTTTATGTTAATAAATTTTAAATCATCAACATATTCATTATAATTCGAAATCAACCTTCTTTAAAATAAATTGAGGTTCAAACACTTTCAACCTCTCTTTTCCATTTACATATGAAAATTCCATTTCTCAAGTGATTAAAACACTCTGATTCCCTTTCCAAAATCCTTGTATTAAATCAAGTTATATTTCCACTTTGAAAATCACTTTGTTTTCACAAAACTAAGACATTTCAAGTCTTCAAAACTGTGGACATGAACATTGAAACCATTCTTATATTTTTCCTTCTAAATCATCTAAGTTCCATTCATGGTTTTACACAAACAAAACCATTAAAAATTCTTCACAAAACCGTGAGCTCCATTTCCTTGAAAACAAACCTTTTGTTTATTTTCCTTACTTTTCTAAACATCCAATTTTATCATTCATGAAAATATTAATTTATGAACACCTATTTTGAGGTGTTTGGCTGAATTCACCATGGTCTTTAGAACCAAAAATTACTTTCCTTTCCATCATCAAATCATGACATATATACACATATTCAACATATATATCACAAGCATGCCATAATCAAAGCAATAAATCATGCAAATCATACCAAGCATAGGCAAATAATCAAATCACATAAACACATACAAATTATTACATGACCATGGATATGAATCCTCACATGGATTCACCATCCATCAAATACACAAACCATCTCTCACCACCATACTTGGTTAGTGAGATGGATCTCCCTCTTACCTCTTGAAGAACCACAAAAAGTTCCTTGCTTTGCACTTTAATCAAGATCTCCACCAACAAAAGTTTCTTAAACATAAAACAAACACAAAGAAATTAGTATATTAAGCTTGAATAAGAGGAACCATGGATCAAACATGGTTGAGAACATGAAAAAGAATAGAAGAAATGAAGTTTTCCATAACTTCACCTTAAGAACCCTAGAACTTGCTCTTGGAAAAACTCCTTGAAGATGAAAGATTTAGAACTTGGTGTAATCTACAAAGTGTCTTAGAATAAGGTGTAGATTCAAGAAATATGTTTGTTTTAAATTAAAGAGTGGTGGAAGGTGGAGTATGGTGTCTTGGCCGTGAGCTATGTTTGGAGAGAAAGGAGAGAAAATTTTTGCTAAGCTTTGCTTTAGGAAAGTTCATGAATGATGAAGAATGATCAATAATGAGCAAGGTGATCAATTATGGCCTTCAACTTGTGCTTTAGCTTCTAATGCAGCACCAAAAATCGTCCTCCCCCTCCATGCACTCTTCAAAGATTGACTAATCTCCTAGCCACCATGTTAGGCAATCTTAACCATTGATTAGATCAATGGTTAAGATTTAATGTAGCTTCTAGGTTTAGGCTTAGATAGAAGACTTAATTTAGGCCATTGGATCTTTCTTCCTTGAAATCCTAGCCATTAGATGTATCTCCAAAATGAAGGGTCAAGATTACTCCTTCAAACTTTACATCCAAGGGTTATAAATGGTCCTAGCCACTTTGTAAGACTAAATTTCAACCGTTGATTAAATCAAGATCAAGTCTCCACTATTGATTACATCAATGGTGGATATCCAAGCCACTAATGTTGACTACGTAGTACAATATTTATTTTTGTATCTGCTATTGCCTTTCGAATAATATTTTTACTGTATTTTTATCACCTGATAATTAAATACAGTACAAAATACAGTAAAAGAAAATTTTTAAAACTGTTTCTGGATTCAGGTTTAGTAAGATCTCCCATCTCTGTCTCAATCAGATGCAATTTTTCGGCTACTGAGAAAAATTTTCACTTTTTACGGACCCTTTGGGCCCACATTTAACCTCCCTGGGCCCACAGATGGCCCATGGACAACACTAAAATAATCAGAGTAATATAAAAATTTCATAATCACCCACAAAATCACAAAAATTAGAAAATTCATGAATATCAAATTAGATTACGTAAAATAATTAAGACTTTTCAGTAATAATTAAATTACGTAAAATTTTCCCCAACTCGAAAATTATTATTTTCTTGACACGGAGTAAATAACACAAAACGATCAAAAGTATTGACGGAATATTCAAAATAATTTTACAGTACACAGAAATTACTAAACAGTAGAATTCTGTTAACTGTCAAAATTATTGTCAAATAGTTAGGAAAGTTTGGGGTGTTACAAAATGCAATAAAATATTTACGCGATTGAAAATACAGTAAAGATACTATTGGGCCAGTGTGTGGATCCTGTATATGAGATTATGACTTTGGACTGTGAATGGCTTATGTGCATTAAACATGCATTGGGAAAAAGTCTGATGGACTATATTAAGGCTAATGGCCAAGGAGAGATTTACACCTCTTGAGTGGGTGCAATATGCGTAGTGTAGGTCACTTGTTGACCTTGGGGGCGTCGGGGTGCGGGTTTTCCACAATGGGCAGTTGGTAGCTCTTTTGTACCATGGATCAGACCGATGCAACGCACCAACGATCTGGACCGAGACACTATTTTTAATCAAGATCTGGTAAAGACTGTTGTGTATATGCTAGATGTACAAACACTTATGAGAGTTGTGACACGTGGTCTGAGGCATGTTGGTTCAGACAGATCTTTTAGATCAATCTCTCTGACTTGAGTTTTAGCTCCATGGAGTAGGAAATGAGTCAATGAGCATATGCATAACTTGAACGTATCTGTATATCTTTGAGATATTTTTTCTGTCGAATGTTGAGGAATGTTGGATGAAAAGATTATGTTTATTGTTTATTATACTTGTATTATTGTATGATATATCTGTATGATATGTTGTATTTGCTGTCTCCATACTGCTAGGTTGGTATTGGCGTAGATAATCTCATCTCTTTGTATGCCTATTATTGTATTGTATTTATATTTGGTAAAGATGCTGAGCAAGGTATTGAGCAAGAAGGCGGCGAGGAGCAGATTCCTGCTGAGGAGGTTGAGTTCTAATTTGATGGCAACCAGATCTAGTTTCTTTGGGTATGTGAGATTGCAGTTTCATGGAGGAGCTGGTGCTTGGCATATTAGTCCCAATGAGGAGGGACTTATCTATCTGGGACACATGACAATTAATATGAGTATGATCTTTCATGGAGATCCTTTCTTTTCTGTTACTCTATATGTACATGTAAAATTTCCATTATCTATTAGGTAATATTAGGGCTGTCGTTACCATGTCCCATCTGAGATCAACATTGTATCGTCTGCTCGGACACCTGTCCGTAGGATGACACGTCAACCAGGATTTCTACCTTCTAAGGAATTTGAGGCTAATCCTGAGGAGGACCAGTGTGAGCGTTTTACTAACTAGGTGTACTTGGGCCAATATGGTAATGTAGTATTGTTTAAATACTTTTGAGAACTTAGTCTGTATATATATAAGTTTGACAGTACTTATATGATGTATATGATGTAAATTATTTGTGATAATGTTTAATATTTTTATTTTCTGCTAAGTTTATCTTATCGATATCAAGTAATTTTACAACTCGTATTTTTATTATAAATATTATTTTATAACTTGGGAGTAACTCGTTAATAATTAATATGAAATGTGATACCCTACGGTGGGTGTTACATTAGTTGGTATCAGAGCCCAAGTTAGAGTCTTTTGGGTTTATGGTTAGGTCTATCTTGTTTATGTTGTGTGATTCTCTGTGATTGGTTTCCGAAAGGAAACAATGTTGTTTGAAATGATGGTTCTTGACTTTTGTCTTGTATTGTTTAGATAGATTTTAGAAGAAAATGGCAGGCAGAGGAGGAGGACATATGAATATGAGAGCTGGACGCATGAATACTAGAGGTGGACATGGAAATATGGGAGATAACAATCAAAATATGACTGAAGCTATAATAGCAATGCAAAGGATGGTTGATGTCCTTGTGCAACAGAATCAAAGGGCAAACGAGGATGCACAGAACTTGTCAGAATTTCGTAGGAACAATCTGCCACAGTTCAATGGAAAGTTTAACCCAGAGAAAGCCAATCTTTGGATTAAAGAACTAGAGAAAATATTCGATGGTATGGGTTGTACTGACGAAAGGAAATTCAAGTAAGGCTTACGACAAAAATAGTATAGAATGTAATAACAACAAAAGGCTTAAGTTTTTCAAAGATGATCTTCAAAAGGCCGAGCCATCATTAAATTCAATTGTTTGCAATTTTTGTGGTCATATAGGACATATTTCTCATTCATGCAATTATAGAAGAAATCCTAATATGAGAAATAGTATGATATGTAACACCCAAAAAATTCGTATTTTAATTATTTTTGTTAATTCTTAATTATGTTTATTAATCTAACTTGATTTTCATGAATTTTATAATTTTTGTGATTTTTAAGAATTTTTGGGAGTTTTTATGTTTTTGATTATTTTAATATTATTTTTGGGGTTGTATATGAGCCTTCGTATTTTATTTATTTCTGTCGATTCTTGATTTTTCTTACTATCCGATTTGATTTTCATGAATTTCATAATTATTATGATTTTTTGTGAATTCTTGTATGTTTTTATATTTTGGATTATTTTGATAGTATTCTCGGGCTGTATGTGGGCCTAGGGCGGGCCTGGAAAAATAAAAATTTTTGGAGCCAGAAAATTTTGTATTGTTGATTCGGAGATGAGAGATCTTACCAAACCCGAAACCGAAAACAATTTTTGAAGTTTTGTTTTCTACGATTTTATTTGACAAAATAAAATCGGGATATGTTTTATTATTCATTGGATAATATCTTCTAGAAAAATATCTAGTGGCTGATTCTAGACGCAAGTCTAGTCACTCACTCTAGAATGTTCTAGACGATGACTTATCGCGAAAGCTTGACACGTGGCGTGACACCTCAGCACATGTGACTCAACTTGTTCTCAAAATTTGTAGAAATGATGACTTGCCATGTTCTAGAATGCTGACTCGCTACATTCTAGAAGAATGTAGAATGCTGACTCACCATGTGACTCGCTATAGTGAGTCATGCATTTCAGAAGGTTCTCTTGGTGACTCAGCTAGTGACTCAGTGCTATGACTCATCATGCTAACTCATCTATTCTAGAAAATTCTCTTTGATGACTCACTGTGTGACTCATTAAGGGTAATCAGTAGAAAAATGATCAACAATAGTTGCTACCCAACTGGAACAAGAGAAAAATCTAGGTATATTTTATTATCCATTGGACAATAAACACTGATTTTATAAGCAGTAATTATTATTCACTGCTTAAAGTATACCGAAAAATATCTCAGAAGCTAATCATGATAACCTTTATGATGAACCAATGGGAGAGCTTGCTTACTTAGTAAGTTTTGAAGAAGAGTTAACAATAGTGGCATAGGCTTATATTTGCACCATTGGATGGCAAGACTTAGAGGAGAAGGATTTGATTTCAACCCTTGATGGAATCAATGGCGGTGGTGAGTCTCACAAAGTGGCTAGGACTTTTTGTGACCCTTGGATGGCAAGCATGGAAGAGAAGCTCTTGACCCTCTATTTTGAAGATGCATCTCACGGCTAAGGCTTCATGGAGGGGGGATCCAATGGTTCAAATTCAATTCTATCTCTTGGAAGTCTCCATAAGGTTCTACATTGAAGATCAACACAAATAATTCACTCATTCTCTCTATCATTCCACGACTAAGTATCATAGAGGGCAAAGGAGGAGTTTGTTTCATTACTTCAAAGTTATCATCTTTCCTAAAAGGCTATCACCAACAAAAGCTCTCAAAATTTCCTCTTACTTTCTCTTCCTCCATAGATTTGGCCAAGCACCAAAGACCCACTCTCCAAACTTCTATAATTCCTACCAATACAATTTCTTGAATCCTCTCATTAATCCAAGAAACTTTCATGTTAGAAATTTCTCAAGATTCATTCATCTCTATCTTCCCATCAAGCAAAGAACGCAAAAGCTCTCATTTTTCTCTCCCACAAAGCTCACAGCCACACCCTTCCAAAATACCTTCCAAGTTTCAATAATTCTAAACAATCTTAGATCTTGAATCTCCATGCAATTCTAAGGAACTTTCATGTTGAGACCATCTTCCAAATCATCTATCTTCAAGCACTTTTCCGAAGATCTAAGTTTGAAGGATAAAGGGTGATGTTCTTGATATTCTTTTCTAATCTTAGATGTAAAGTTCTAAACCATGTTTTGATCCATGGTTTTCTTATTCAAGCCTTAGATATTGATTACGTGTGTTTACTTTGATTTTTAAGAAGCTCTTGGCGGAGAAAAGTGGATTCAAGAAGGACATGCAAGGAGCTTTAGTGGATTATCCAAGGTAAGAGGGAGATTACCCTCATCAACCATGTGTTGGTGGTGAGGAATGGATGTGTATGTGGTGAAAAATCCATTAAAATTTATTCATTTGTTAGTTTAAGGCTTTCCATGTTTATGATTGTTTAGTGATTGACATGCTTATTGCTTTGATAAGTATGCATGATTTTATATTATGATTTTGATTAATTTGTGATTAATTGCTTAATATCATTTTATCGTTTTCATAGTAAGCATGAACATGTGATGGTAGAAACATCATAAGTGATATGATAAGAATTATGTGAAAAGGAAAAATGTTTTGATTCCAAAGAACCTTGAGGCTCACAGTTTTTTTACTTGATATGGAATAAAGTATTTCAAATTATTTTACTAATTATGAGTTTTAGATGAGGAGGTAATAAGTTAATGATTTAAGAATTTGCAAGTAGACATGAAAATGAACAAAGATTTTATGATGAAATTATTTGTGATTTTTCGCCAAAATGCCAAGAATTAGTGGATTAGAACAAATAGTACTTTTTTTAACATAATATTGAATGGATTAAGATAGCAAAGGATTTAAATTAAGGGATTTTGAGATATAAAAGTAAGAAAAGCTTATTTTTAGAATTAATTAAATTAGTGGATTTAGTTTATAAAAGAGAAATGAATTGATGACTTGAAGTTTACTGACGTATAGCTCACCCGTTGGGTTTTGAGGTGCGTTAGGAAATTTGAAGTTTGAATAATTGAATTAAAGGAAATATTGATTTTGGGGAAATAATGAAAAATATTACGTAGAAGATTTTTAAGTGAGAAAGTGTGGGATTTGAAGTTAGAAATTTTATAAATTTTTGGAAAAGTCCAAAATGATGTTTGGAATATTGAGTAATATTTTACGTACTTGAGAAATGATGAAAAATGATTTATGTGACTTAAAAATATGATTTTTAAGCTACGCGATTTCAAAAACGTTGAAAAATTGCTATGCAATTTGGAGAATGTTGAAATATTTTATGTGAATGAGAAAACGTCAGAAAATGGTTACGCGATTTGAAAACATAACAAAAGTGTTACGTGATTGTGAAAACACGTTAAAAATGATACGCGATTGAAAAATATAGCAAAGTTGTTGTAAGAACTGATGTACTGGAACTGGATGTATCGGTGATATTATGTAATTGTATGAGCAATTATATAATATTCATGGATCTTATGACATTAAACAACTATATGAGTGGTTGTTCTTGTAACACCCTAATCAGGATGTCATATTTTCGATGCCATAAAATAAAACTTTACCCAAGTTATAAAACATTTGGTACATAAATAATATGAGTTGTAAAATTTTTCCTTTTATACATAATAACATTAAATAAAATAAAACGAAACATAAAGTAAAATAAACTATTATCATACACTATAATGTACATATGATTTTGTCTTAAGTATACAAATAATTTACAACTACAAATATTTAATAGAGCAGTAAAAAGTCAGTATAATACTAAAACTGTAACATGCCCAAGTGCACATCAAAGATTTCTAACCCTCCGAAGGATCCTCCTCAGATGGATCATCAGATGACAGAAATCCTGGATGTCTCGCAGCTCTATGGACAGGTGCTGTCGACACATTACTGATCTCACTAGGCGCATGAAAAAGTCCTCCCCAGTAGCACCTAAGAGTCAAAGGCATCTCAAGATATAAATACAGAGTAGTAGTAAAAATAGGCTCTCCATCAAACTCTCTACGCAGGGACACAGTCAGACGCTCCACATAGACTATCGATCCTTTATCTTCACGCAGTCGCCAGGCATCAGACCCTCCGTGAAACTCAAGTCTCACAAAACCAAAGAATCCGGGCAAAGCCATAACCAAAAGATCAATTCAGATGATATGGGTGATCTAACGACTCGCTTTCCTCAAACTGATCGCTCGGCTACTGCTCCTCAGGGTACTGAATATTTAGAAGCTGCTCCTCTTCCTCTTCCTCAAACTCTTTACAGAATATAAATTATAATACAGAGAAATACATACAAAGAGGTGAGACAATCTACATCATTACTCGCATGATAGTAAAGAAAACGACAATACATATAGATATCACAATTAATTCAAAAATCCATATCATCACATCATGCACAATATCTCACATTAACACATCAAACATAATATAAAATAATCACAAATAATCACCTTATAATGCAGACCACAAATGCAAATGTGCACCGACTCATTCCTACTCCATGGAGCTAAACCCAGACACCAAAGAGAATGATCCGGAAAAACCTATCCATACCTCAGGTTGCCCAACCAACTATTATACTGTCAAACGTCGTATCAATAGCCCACAGTCAAAACATTGTGGTAATTAGTATACAGTCAAAATGTCATGCACCACAAGCATTGTACTAGACAGTCTTCACAGGATCTTGATTAAGAATAATGTTTGTCGAGATCATTAGTATGTTGCCCATTTCCACGGCCCAGAGGAACTACCAACTGTCCACATGTGGAATCCTCCACACACTAATGCCTCCATGTTCAGTCAATGAACCACACTATGCCTATCACACCCACAACACGGTGTAATTCATCTCGTCAGACAATCTCTAATTTTCAACCAAATTGACACATCTCTCAATGTATGAACATGAACCAAAAAAATTACTCAAATGCCCTCATTATCATCATAATTACACAAATGCCCTCAATATCAACATAAACCAAATATAGTATGTCTCCGCTTGACAATACTATTTCTCAACATGTCCGGGTCTACCACTTTGGCCCGACAGTAAAACTCATTGTTCCTTTTAGTTGCGTAAAGATTTTATCACATTTTCATAATCGCATTACCTTTTTCAAACGTTTTCAAATCGCGTAAATATTTTTTGATGTTTTAAATATCGCATAATGTTTTTAAATCATTTTCTCAATCGCGTAAGGTTTTTAAATCGTTTTCTTAATCGCGTAAGATTTTTAAATTATTTTCTCAATCGTGTAACTTAAAAATCTTTATTTTAAATACACGTAAGCTATTTCTAGTATTTTTCAACTACGTATGATATTTTCTTTACGTTCTAATTATACTTTGAAACTTTCCCCATTATTTGTTCACTTTTAATTAATTTTCACAGCATTTTGTCTAGAAAATTCATTAAATGATATTTTCTTCTTCTTTCTTTAAAAATTACCTTGCTTTACTCAAAGCTATTATTTATACTTTGAAACTCATTAACGTGCTTCAAAACCCCAAGGTGAGCTTCTACGTTAACATTTTTCAAGTGTTCACTTTAATTCTTATTTATAATTAATTCCTCTAATTTAGGTTTTCTAAAACTAAATTCATTTATTTTGTTCTCCAAAAATTTATTGAAATTGAATTCTCTTTAAGTTAATTACTTTATCTACATTAGAAAATAATTTTGGAAATCAAATATACAAAATGTGGCATTTTGGCCGAATTCAACAAAATCTTTACAAATAATATTTAAATCATTTTTCATCTTCTAAATCAATTTCAATTTCATTATTTTACCTAAGTTCATTAAGTCATTGTTTTAGAAAATGGTTGAGAACATTTAGGTTCTTTTTTTCTTGGTGAAGCCATGAGCTTCCTTGTGCTCTTTGTAACACTCATGCAATCTCTCACATATTATTCACATCCTACAATAATTACTATGGATCTATAAACACATACAATATATTTTAAAGCTATAAACATGCATGCACACATAATCAATCAGAAAATAGAAAAGACAATAAACAACTAAGTGAATGAATCCTTATGGATTCTTCACCACAAATACATCCATCTTCTCACCACCACACAAGGTTGATGAGATTCAATCTCCCTCTTACCTTAAGGGAAGACAAACTCCTTCTAACTCCTCCTAGTAATTTCGTGTGACCTCCAAAGAATCCCTTGTAGGAAAAATCTTCAAAGTGATTTTCCAAGCTTAAGATGAATTTTTTTGAAAGAACTCTCAACTAGAGATGTTCTTAGAATGATGTTTAGATTTAAGAAATAGGGTTAGGTGAAATTTTAGAAGAGTGGAGGTGTTGGTTTAGGGTGTTGGCCGAATGGCTCTCAAGGAGTAACAATGGAGTTTTTCTTGGTTGTTTTTGTTTTTGGAGAAGGTTGAAGATGAAATGAACATAATAAAATGCTATCTCACCCTTGAAGCTTCCTATATTAACTTATTTAGGTTTAAGCTAACTTAGTTAAGCCTTCTAGTCATAAATCAACAAGTCCAACCACTTTTGTGGACTAACTTCCTATTGGTTTAAAACTTCAAGCCACTATTGTTGACTAGATCTCATTGGCTTAGGATTAAATCTAGCCAGAAATGTTGACTGGTTCTCTGAACGTGGGTCCCACAGACTTTTCCGGGTTCATGGTCCATTTTGGAGCAGAATTCTACTGTTTTTAAGACAGTAGACACTGTATAATAAAATAATATTATAATAATATAAAATATTTTTATTGCGTAGTTAAATCCTAAAAATTAAAAGATCAATACACGTATCATTAGGAATTTAGTTTAGTAAGATCCCCCAGCTCCGAATAATTAAATCAAGATTTTTCTGGCCAGAAAATTATTATTTTCTTGACTCGGAGTAAATCACACACAACAGTCAAATACAATCATGAAACAATCAAATTCATTTTATAACTCACAGAAAACACAAAACAGTACATTTAGGACAATATCGTACTTTAACCAAAAGTTGAGGTGTTACAACTCTCCCCCACTAATAAAATTTCATCCCCGAAATTTATCATATCTCAGAACAGTTGAGGATATTGCTCCCTCATTTTATCTTCTAGCTCCCAGGTAGCATCACCCGTTACATCGTTCCATATCACCTTACCAATTCGATCATCTTCCCTTGAAGTTGTTTCACTCTCCTGTCCTCAATCTTAACAGGAAGTGTCTCATATGTTAAATTATCTTTCTGTTGTACTTCATCGGGCTGTATAATATGCGTTGGGTTGGGGATATATTTTCTCAACTGAGACACATGAAATACATTATGTAGATTGGATAGAAAATGTGGTAAAGCTATTTGGTAGGCTACGGGACCTATCTGACGAATAATTTAGTAAGGTCCAATGAGTTTAGGAGTGAGCTTTCTAGATTTAATAACCCTTCCAACACCAGTTGTAGGTGTTACTCATAAAAATACATGCTCACCTTCCTCAAATTCAAGAGGTCGCCTTCGCTTATCAGTATAGCTTTTCTATCGGCTCTGAGTCGTCCTCATTTTCTCCTGAATCATTTTCACTTTTTTCGTAGTCTGTTGCACAAGATCAGGCCCAATGGTCATACGTTCCCCATCCTGATACCAACACAAAGGTGTTTGGCATCGTCGCCCATATAGTGCTTCGTAGGGTGCCATCCCTATACTTGAGTGAAAACTATTGTTGTAGGTGAATTCTATCAAAGACAAGAATTCATCCCAACTTCCTTATTGTTCAAACACACAAGCACGCAACAAATCTTTCAATGATTGGATTGTTCTCTCTGTTTGACCATTAGTTTGCAGATGATAAGCAAAACTCAAATGTAACTTAGTTCCCATGGCTTCTTGCAAACTTTGCCAGAACCTCGACGTAAAGGGTTAATCGTTCCATGAAGTCTAACAATTTCACTAATGTACACCTGGGTTAATCGTTCCAACGAATACTTAATATTGATCGGCAAGAAGTGTGCTCACTTCGTAAGCCTATCAACTATAACCCATATAGAATCATGACCTTTCCTCTTTCTTAGCAATCCGATGACAAAATCCATCGAGATACTATCCCATTTCTATTCTGGAATAGTCAAAGGTTGTAACATACCGGCAGTCTTTGATGTTCCACTTTTACTTTCTGACAAACAAGACAAGATGCCACACGTTCTGCCACATCTCTCTTCATCCTTGGCCACTAAAACATTCGCTTTAAATCTTGGTACATCTTAGTCATTCCCGGATGCATACTCAATCTACTAGTATAAGCTTCCTCCAAAATTACTTGCTTAAGATCGGGATCATTAGGTATACAAATTCTTCCTTCAAATCTTAATACTCCATCCAATCTTTCTTCCACCGTCGCCTTATGACCTTACTTCAAAAATTCCTTTTCGTTATGTAAAAATGGATCCTCATCCTATTTTTCTCGGATCACATCCAACAATTCATTCAAAATCGTAACCTTAAATAGACGAATCTTGCCTAGTACCAATTCCACTGACAACCACAGATCTCTAAACTGGTTGATCAATTCCTCCTTCTTTATCATCATGGTAGAAACATTGATCACCTTTCTACTCAAAGCATCCGCTACCACATTCGCCTTTCTTGGATGGTATTGAAGTTGAAAATCATAGTCCTTCAAGAATTCTAGCCACCGCCTCTGCCTCATGTTCAATTCCTCCTGATCAAACAAGTATTTTAAACTCTTGTGATCACTAAAGACATTGAACATGGCTCTATACAGAAAATGCCTCCACACTTTCAACGCAAAAACTACTGCGGGTAGTTCTAAATCATGCGTTGGATAATTCCTCTCATGTACCTTCAATTGTCTTGAAGCATAAGCCACCACATTCCTATTCTGCATCAACACATACCTTAACCCTTGGTAAAAAGCGTCACAATACACCTCAAAGGACTTGCTAGGATCTGGCAAAATCAACAGTAGTGTAGTCGTCAATCTCTTCTTCAACTCTTAGAAACTTGCCTTGCATTCTTTTGTCTAAATGAAAGCTTGACTCTTCCTTGTGAGCTGTGTAAGAGGTCCAACTATCTTGAAAAACCCTTCAATAAACCTCCGATAATATCCGGTCTTTCCAACAAAACTTCGGATCTCCGTCACTATCTTTGACCTTTCCCATTGTAAAATAGTTTGCACCTTCGACGGGTCTACCGCAATACCTTCTTTAGAAATCACGTGACCTAGAAATTGAACTTCTTCTAACCAAAACTCACACTTTGCCAACTTCGCATACAATTTCTTTTCTTTCAAAATCTGGAAAACTATACTGAGATGTTCAACATGCTTTTTTTGATTTTGAGCATAGATCAGAATGTCATTGATAAATACAACAATGAATCTGTCTAGATATGGACAAAAAATCCTATTCATGTAATCCATCAACATTACAGGAGCATTCGTCACTCCGAACAGCATCACTTGATACTCATAATGCCTATAACGAGTTCGGAAAGTTGTTTTAGGTATATCATCTACCTTTACACGAATTTGATGATAACCTGATTGCAAATCTATTTTTGAGAAAACAGCCGCTCCTTTCAATTGGTTCCTCAAATCGTCAATCCTCGGAAGTGGGTACTTATTCTTTATAGTCACCTTATTCAACTGACGATAATTCACATAAAGACGAGAAGTTCCATCCTTTGTCTTGACTAGCAACACTGGCGCTCCTCGCGGTGAAATACTCGGTCGCACAAACTACTTCTCCAACAGTTCCTCTAATTGCTTCTTCAACTCTCCCAATTCCGATGGCGACATCCGATATGGTGCAATCGAAATGGGACCTGCTCTGGGTACCAGATCGATAGAAAACTCGATCTATCTTTCTGATGGCAAACCAGGTACATCATCAGGAAAAACTTTTGGAAATTCATTAATAATAGCAATAGTGTTCACATCTTTCTCGCTCTTAACCTCTAAAGAAGCTAGCAACATATAACCCTGAGCTCCATCTCTCAACAATGATTTGACTTTGACAGCAGTCAAAAATCCAGAACTTTCTTCCTTAGGAAAAACTATGGTCTTGTTTACATAGTCTATTAGGATATAGTTAGAAGATAACCAATTCATTCCTAATATTACATCTATCTCAACAAGAGGTAAACAAATTAAATTGATAAAAAATACATGATCATTTATGGTGATAGGACAATTCAAACATATTTTGGATGTTGCAACAGGCTTGGCAGTTGGTGCAGAAACAATCAACTGAAAACTCAGAGAAGACATAAGCAGTTTCAACCGATCCACACAATCATATGCAATAAATGAATGTGTTGCACCCGAATCATATAGCACAGTCAAAAGATTAACTTCAATGACACCTTCCCCCTGAATAAGATCTTCAGACTAGGAAGCTTCAGCTCCGGTCATCGTATATACTCGCCCTCCAGATTGCGGCTGAGTAGCACGAACATTACTCACAGTTGGCTTCCTTTCCGGCTGAGTATAATCCCTCGAAACATGTCCAGGTTTTCTACAATTGAAACAGATCGTTCCTCTAATTGAACAATCCCTAGATAGGTAGCCACTCTTTCCACACTTAAAACATCTTGGCGTAAATGCCACATTTGTGCCAGTTCTGCTACCACTAGAATTTCCCCCAACAGATAGACGTTGAGGTTGACTTCCCGGTGGTCTCGAATAAGGTTTTCGCTGAAATCAACTATTGTTATTGTTGCCTCCTCTTTGGAACCTAGTCGGTCTAAAGTTGCGATTTCTTGGACCTCTTGACGGCTCCAGCTCCTCAAGTCATTGGCATGTATCCATCAAAGTAGGAAATTCATTTATTCTCATGGGTAGCACTCCTCGTTTCAGCTCTACCCTCAACCCTTTCTCAAATTTACGGCATTTCCACGCCTCATCAGGTTGAATTTGAAAGTACCTTGAGAACTGCGATAAGCTGCAAATTTGGCTGTATACTCACGAACGGTCATATTGCCTTGACGTAAACTAAAAAATTCCATTTCCTTGGCATGTCGGGCACTGGCAGGAAAGTACTTCTCCAGAAATACTTCGCTGAATACCTCCTAGGTGATTTCAGTCCCCTCAGCTTGTAAAAGTTGGCGGGTTCCTCTCCACTAGTTCTCGCCATCCCCTCTCAATATAAAAGTAGCATACATCACTTTCTGATCATTGGCACACCCCATTCCTTCAAATATCCTTTCCAAGTCTTGGATCCAAAGACTTGCCTTCTCAGGTCAAACTCGCCTCTGAACTGTGGTCGGTTATTGCGCCTAAACTCAGACAAGTTTAGAGCATCAGCAGTCGCATCTTGCTGTTGGGCTACTCATTGATTTTGTTGAGTAATCACCTCTACAATTCGCTGCATAGCCTCAGCAGCTGCAACCATTGGGTCCACATTACGTTCCACATTCGCACGCGTTCTTCTTCTGCTAGACATTTCTTTCTTCAATCATAACAAAACAAAGTTAGATGTAACCTTTCGAAAACAAATCACAGAGAATCACACAACACAAACAAAAACAGACCCAACCACAACCCCAAAAGACTCTAACTTGGGCTCTGATACCAACTAATGTAGCACCCTATTGAGGATGTCACATTTTCGATGCAATAAAATAAAACTTTACCCAAGTTATAAAATATTTGGTACATAAATAATATAAGTTGTAAAATTTTTCCTTTATACATAATAACATTAAATAAAATAAAACGAAATATAAAGTAAAACAAACTATTATCACACACCATAATGTACATATGATTTTGTCTTAAGTATACAAATAATTTACAACTACAAATATTTAATAGAGCAGTAAAAAGTCACTATAATACTAAAATAGTAACATGCCTAAGTGCACATCAAAGATTTCTAACCCTTCGAAGGATCCTCCTCAGATGGATCATCGGATGACAGAAATCCTGGATGTCTTGCAGCTCTACGGACAGGAGTCCGTGTTGTCAACACACTACTGATCTCACTAGGCGCATGAAAAAGTCCTCCCCAGTAGCGCCTAAGAGTCAAAGGCATCTCAAGATGTAAATACAGAGTAGTAGTAAAAATAGGCTCTCCAACAAACTCTCTATGCAGGGACACAGTCAGACACCCCACATAGACTACTGATCCTCTATCTTCACACAGTCGCCAGGACTCAGGCCCTCTGTAAAACTCAAGTCTCACAAAACCAAAGAATCTGGGCAAAGCCATAACCAAAAGATCAATCCAGATGATATGGGTGATCTAACGGCTCGCCTTCCTCAAACTAATCACTCAGCTGCTACTCCTCAGGGTACTGAATATTTAGAGGCTGCTCCTCTTTCTCTTCCTCAAACTCTTTGCAAAATATAAATTATAATATAGAGAAATACATACAAAAAGGTGAGACAATCTACATCATTACCAGCATGGCAGTAAAAAAAATGACATTACATACATATATCACAATTAATTAAAAAATCCATATCATCACATCATGCACAATATCTCACATTAATACATCAAACATAATATAAAATAATCACAAATAATCACATTATAATGCAGACCATAAATGCAAATGTACACCGACTCATTCCTACTCCATAGAGCTAAACCTAGACATCAAAGAGAATGATCTGGGAAAACCTATCCATACCTCAGGCTACCCAACTAATTATTACACTATTAAACGTTGTATCAATAGCCTATAATCAAAACATCATGGTAAGTACTACACAGTCAAAACGTCGTGCACCACAGGCATTATGCTAGACAGTCTCCACAAGATCTTGATTAAGAATAGTGTATGTCAAGATCATTAGTGTGATGCCCATTACCACGACCCAAAGGAGCTACTAACTGTCCACATGTGGAATCCTCTGTACACTAATGCCTCCAAGTTCAATCAATAAACCACACTACACCTATCACACCCACAACACGGTGTAATTCATCTCGTCAGCCAATTGCCAATTTTCAACCAAATTGACACATCTCTTAATGTATGAACATGAACAAAAAAAATTACTCAAATGCCCTCATTATCATCATAATTACACAAATGCCCTCAATATCAACATAAACCAAATATAGATGTCTGCACTTGACAGTACTATTTCTCAACATGTCCGGCTCCACCACTTTAGTCCGATAGTAAAACTCACTGTTCCTTTTAGTCGCATAAAGATTTTATCTCGTTTTCACAATCACGATACCTTTTTTAAACGTTTTCAAATCGCATAAATATTTTTTGACGTTTTCAATATCGCGTAATGTTTTTAAATAATTTTCTCAATTGCGTAAGATTTTTAAATCGTTTTCTCAATCGCGTAACTTAAAAATCTTTATTTTAAATACGCGTAAACTATTTCTAGTATTTTTCAACTACGTATGATATTTTCTTTACGTTCTAATTATACTTTGAAACTTTCCCCATTATTTGTTCACTTTTAATTAATTTTCACAGCATTTTGTCTAGAAAATTCATTAAATGATATTTTCTTCGTCTTTCTTTAAAAATTACCTTACTTTACTCAAAACTATTATTTATACTTTGAAACTCATTGACGTGCTTCAAAACCCCAAGGTGAGCTTCTACGTTAACATTTTTCAAGTGTTCACTTTAATTCTTATTTATAATTAATTCCTCTAATTTAAGTTTTCTAAAACTAAATTCATTTATTTCGTTCTCCAAAAAATTATTGAAATTGAATTCTCTTTAAGTTAATTACTTAATCTACATTAGAAAATAATTTTGGAAATCAAATATACAAAATGTGGCATTTTGGCCGAATTCAACAAAATCTTTACAAATAATCTTCAAATCATTTTTCATCTTCTAAATCAATTTCAATTTCATTATTTTACCGAAGTTCATTAAGTCATTGTTTTAGAAAATGGTTGAGAACATTTTGGTTCTCTTTTTCTTCATGAAGCCGTGAGCTTCCTTATGCTCTTTGGAACACTCATGCAATCCCTCACATATTATTCACATCTTACAATAATTACTATAGATCTATAAACACATACAATATATTTTAAAGCTATAAACATGCATGCACACATAATCAATCAGAAAATAGAAAAGACAATAAACAACCAAGTCAATGAATCCTTATGGATTCTTCACCACAAATACATCCATCTTCTCACCACCACACAAGGTTGATGAGATTCAATCTCCCTCTTACCTTAAGGGAAGACAAACTGCTTCTAACTCCTCCTAGTAATTTCATGTGACCTCCAAAGAATCCCTTGTAGGAAAAATCTTCAAAGTGATTTTCCAAGCTTAAGATGAATTTTTTTGAAAGAACTCTCAACTAGAGATGTTCTTAGAATGATGTTTAGATTTGAGAAATAAGGTTAGGTGAAATTTTGGAAGAGTGGAGGTGTTAGTTTAGGGTGTTGGCCGAATGGCTCTCAAGGAGTAACAATGGAGTTTTTCTTGGTTGTTTTTGTTTTTGGTGAAGGTTGAAGATGAAATGAACATAACAAAATGCTATCTCACCCTTGCACTTGGCCGTAGAGCTCCTTCAAAGGAGGTGGCCACTTTAGTTGACTCTTAAGACTCCTTAATGTCCTTAGATGTGATCAATGGATGACATTCAAGGCTTCGTCTCCAAGCTTGCTTCTCATTGGTGTAGGAAATCAAGTCATCAAGTGACTAAGCACTTCTTGATCCTTCTTGAAAAGCCTTGGTCGAATTGCTCCAAGGGAGAGCAAACTAGGTTTGTGTTCATTTATGTAATCTAGTTAGACTTAGGTACATTTTGTTAGTTTGCTTAGTTAGTTGTCTAACTATCTAGTTACTTAGGATAACTAGCCTTTGTCTTGATATTATTAGAACCTTCTCTAACTAGAACTCTAAGGTATAACTAACTAGGTTTACTTCATTTAGTTACTACATAAGCTTCCTATATTAACTTAGTTAGGTTTAAGCTAATTTAGTTAAGCCTTCTAGTCATAAATCATCAAGTCCAACCACTTTCGTAGACTAACTTTCCATTGGTTTAAAACTTCAAGCCACTATTGTTGACTAGATCTCATTGGCTTAGGATTAAATTTAGTCAGAAACATTGACTGGTTCTCTAAATGTGGGGTCCCATATACTTTTCCGGGTCCATGGTCCATTTTGGAGCAGAATTCTATTGTTTTTAAGACAGTAGGCACTGTATAATAAAATAATATTATAATAATATAAATATTTTTATTACACAGTTAAATCCTAAAAATTAAAAGATCAATACACATATCACTCGGAATTGGGTTTAGTAAGATCCCCCAACTCCGAATAATTAAATCAAGATTTTTTCGGCCAGAAAATTATTATTTTCTTGACTTGGAATAAATCACACACAACAGTCAAATACAATCATGAAATAGTCAAATTCATTTTATAACTCACAAAAAACATAAAACAGTACATTTAGGACAATATCGTACTTTAACCAAAAGTTAGGGTGTTACAGTTCTAATCTCATTTGGGAACAGTCAAAAGATGAAATTGAGTTATGCATTGAGGTATCATGCATTGAACAGAATATAGCCGATGACTATTATGGCTGATTGGGCATAGAAGTGAATGAGAATTGAATAGTGAGGTCTATAATGGATCTCAGGGTGCGTCAGGGCAAGGTGAGTCATCTAGTGATTATGTTATCACATTATGATCCTCTGGCCATGATGAACCGTTGCAACACACTGACAAGGAACCGACAAACCCTATCTCTTTTCGCGCTCGGTGAAGACTGTCATTGAGGCTGGCAGATCTTCTAGGCCATTCATCTCTGAAATTATGATTAGCTCCATGGAGTAGGAATTAGTTCAGTATGCATACACATGGTCAGTACATATATTGTTGTGGCATAGTCAATGTTCAAGTTATGTGACATAATCATTTCATACATATTGATGATATATGTTATGATAAAACTATTATTGTTTATTCTATTGTGATATATGGTTATTGGAATTATGTATGAAATGATGACATGAATATAATTATGATATATGTATGTATGGAATGACTTTGTCATTCATATCATTCTTTGCTATCATCTTGGTATTAATGAAAGGGGATCTCACCTCTTTGCTGTATTGTTTCTTTGTGTTTCGATTGTTAAAATTTGTATAGTAGACGAAGCGAACTTCTTAGACTTAACTGGAGGCAATATTTTGAGTTTGGGGACGACAGCAAGGAGTAATCTTCCCAATTTCGACAATGTGCAGTTTTGTAGAGGAACAGATATGTGACACATCGAGATGGATGCAGAACAGAATAAGTATGTTGATTTTTCACATTAGTGTTATTACTGTGCTATTAAGTAGGATCCATCGTGGGGTTTGCTACTGTTTCCTTGAGTCTGTAAGTTTTATGTTCTAAGTATTGTTGAATATTATGTGGTATTTGTGATGTATATTAATCAGTTTAAATCTATTTTTCAGTATTACTTATAAATTTTGGTAAGTTTATGTTTCCGCGAAAAGAAATTTTAAAACCCAAGTTTTATAACTAAGATACTTTTATTAAATGATTTTCAGATTATAAATTTGTAGTCGGAAATGTAATGCCCTACGGAGGGTGTTACATTAATTAGTATCAGAGCACAGTTAGTCTTTTGGGGTATTGTGATTAGGTCTGTCTTATTTGTGCTGTGTGACTCTATGTGCTTGGACTCCAAAAGGAGACAATGTTGTTTGGAATGGTTACTTTGGTTTTCATCGAATTTTGGTTAGTCCGTCTTGGAAGAAAGGAAATGACTCGTGGTAGACACACTCGTGTAGAAGTGGAATATGACACTAATAGTATAGTTGCAACTACGGAAGCAATGCAGAGGACAACTGACGTGATTGTACAACAGAAATAGAGAATCGCTGAACAACGGGAACTAGAAGTTGAGGTCAGAATCTATGGAAGGAAAGTCAGCTTTGAGGTAACTTTGGACTACCTAGGTTCCAAAGGAGGAATAATAGGAAGGTAAAACGATTTCAACGAAAAATACATTTATGATCACCAGGAAATCAGCAGCAGCAGCAAACGTGTGGAGGAAGTGCTTGTAACAGTAAACTCATTTAGACCATGACGTCTTTACTATTATGTAAGAGATGCGGAAGAAGGCACCTAACGAAGGATTGTATGTTCAAGGAAATAATTTATTTCAAGTACGAAAAGCCTGGACACATTTCCAGAGGTTGTGTTCCACCAAAAGCGAAGTTTTCTATTAGTAACATATATGTTTCAAAATCTTAGGTAGAAGGGAGAATCGATAATCTAAATAAAGCGGAAGCATCCCAAACTGAGGACCAAAACAATGGAGATGCTACCATAGGAGGTGATCCTTGAACTATACTGTATAATTCAACCCATTTCTTTATGGCATATGATTGTGTGGACCAATTTGATGTTATATGAGTCTTCGTTATCTTTGATCTAGTTATTTCAACTTCTGTTACCAAAACCTATCGTTGATATTCAAGTTGTTTAAACTATCCTATGTCTATCAAAGACTAAATCTTTTCTATTAATTTGATTTGTTTATCTATTTCAAAATAGATATAATCTTAAAATGGATTGGTTATTTTCCAACCATCCATACTCTATTAGATCTATCGGTTGAATTATTCAACTTAAAGAGTTCACTTCCAAATTCATCGAACCACATCAATTTCTCTGTTAGATAGGTCCGGTAGCATATTAGATGACTTCACCATCTTTTCCTTCTACACATTCATAATACTTTTCATGTGTCGCAATTGCGAAAATGTATTCTTGATCCAACCCATTCTTTTATGGCTAATTGACTATGTGGATTGATTAGAGTTATCTGTGTCTTCGTTACCTTCTGACTTGTTTACTTCTATTTCTATTACTAGCCTATCATGCTAGTCAAGTTTTTCAAATTATCCTATTGTTGTTATACATCAAATTTTTCTGTTAGATTGATCTGTTTATCTTTTTCATAAATAGACGTGATCTTTGAAATGGATTGGTTATCTTCCAACCATATCCTATGAGATTGTCTCAACAAAGTGTTAGTATTCCAAAAAATTCATTCTTGGAAATCGGGCCATATCAAATTCTTTGGTGGATATGTCCAGTAACATATTAGATAGTTGCGCTACCTTTTTCTTTCTAACCTTCATAATGATTTTCTTGTACTATAATTATAAGAAAGGGTATTCCTATTCAAATTCATGTCATAGTATCAGATACAATACTGTTGAAAGAGAACTCGATTTGTGAGACACTTCCTGTTAAGAGCAAAGGTAGGAGAGTGAAGCGATACGAAGTTAAGGAAAATACCAGTAATGTCGTTCGGAGTGACGAATGCTTCTGTAATATTCATGAGTTATATGAGTAGAATCTTTGGTCCTTATCTAGACATAATTTTCATTATCTTTGTTAATGACATTCTGATCTATTCTCAAAATCACGAGGAACATGCTGAACATCTCAGTGTGGTTTTCCAAGTTCTAAAGGAGAAGCAATTATATGCTAAGTTGTTGAAATCTGAGTTCTAGTTGGATGAAGTTCAGTTTTTGGGTCACGTAATTATAAGGAAGCAATTGCGATTGATCCGCCAAAAGTTAAAATAGTTCTTGAATGAGAAAGACCAAAGACTGCATCGGAAATCTATAGTTTTGTAGGATTGGCCAGTTACTATCAAAAATTTATTGAGAAATTTTCCAAGATCACAAGACCTCTCACTCAACTTACTAGAAAGGATCGAGCGTTTACATGGACTGATGCATGTGATGAAATTTTTTTAAAGTTGAAAAGGCGCTTGACTACTTCACGGGTGTTAATTCTACCTAATTCCAACGAATCTTTTGGAGTGAACTGTGATGCGTGCTTATACAAAACTGAAAAGTTGTAGCATATGCTTCAAGGACAAGATTCAACGTTTTCAGTGATTATAAAAGTCTGAGGTATCTGCTTGATCCGAAGGAATTGAAAATGAGGCAAAGAGATTTTGTTGATTAGAGTAATCTGGAATGACGCAAGTGGAGACGCAACAAGGAAGCTGAAGGACAAGATGAAGGAGCAATACTCTCATTCGTTCTAAAGGTACGAAAATTTCGAGGACGAAATTCTTTTTAAAGGGGGAGAGTTGTAACACCCCAAAAATTCGTATTTTAATTATTTTTGTTGATTCTTAATTATTTTTATTAATCTGACCTGATTTTCATGAATTTTATATTTTTTGTGATTTTTGTGATTTTTAGGAGTTTTTACGTTTTTTATTATTTTAATATTATTTTTGGGGTTGTATATGAGCCATCATATTTTATTTATTTCTGTCGATTCTTAATTTTTTTACTAATCCGATTTGATTTTTATGAATTTCATAATTATTATGATTTTTGTGAATTCTTGTGTGTTTTTATACTTTGGATAATTTTAATAGTATTCTCGGGCTGTATATGGGCGCAGGGAGGGCCCAGAAAAATAACAATTTTTTGGAGCCAAAAAATTTTGTACTATTGATTCAGAGACGAGGGATCTTACGAAACTCGAAACCAAAAACAATTTTTGAAGTTTTGTTTTCTATGATTTTATCTGAAAAAATAAAATCGGGGTATGTTTTATTATTCATTAGATAATATCTTCTGGAAAAATATCTAGTGGATGATTTTAGACGCAAGTCTAGTCACTCACTCTAGAATGTTCTAGATGATGACTCATCGCGGAGGACCAATAGAAGCTTGACACGTGGCGTGACACCTTAGCACATGTGACTCAGCTTGTTTTGAAAATTTGTAGAAATGGTAACTCACCATGTTCTTGAATGCTGACTCGCCACATTCTAGAAGAATGTAGAATGCTGACTCACTCTGTGACTCGCCACAGTGAGTCACATGTTCCAGAAGGTTCTCTTGGTGACTCAGCTAGTGACTCAGCGCTATGACTCATCATGTTGACTCATCTATTCTAGAAAATTCTCTTTGATGACTCGTTGTGTGACTCATCAAGGGTAATCAGTAGAAAAATGATCAATAATAGTTGCTACCTAACTGGAACAAGAGAAAAATCTAGGTATATTTTATTATCTATTGGACAATAAACACTGATTTTATAAGCAGTAATTATTATTCATTGCTTAAAGTGCACCAAAAAATATCTCGAAAGATAATCATGACAACCTTTATGATGAACCAATGGGAGGGCTTACTTAGCAAGTTTTGTAGAAGAGTTAACAATAGTGGCATAGGCTTATGTTTGCACCATTGGATGGCAAGACTTAGAGGAGAAGGATTTGATTTCAACCCTTGATGGAATCAATGGCGGTGGTGAGTCTCACAAAGTTGCTAGGACTTTTTGTGACCCTTAGATGGCAAGCATAGAAGAAAAGCTCTTGACCCTCCATTTTGAAGATGCATCTCATGGCTAAGGCTTCATGGAGGAGGGATCCAATGGTTCAAATTCAATTCTATCTCTTGGAAGTCTCCACAAGGTTCTACATTGAAGATCAACATAAATAATTCACTCATTCTCTCTATCATTCCATGACCAAGTATCATAAAGGGCAAAAGAGGAGTTTGTTTCATTACTTCAAAGCTATCATCTTTCCTAAAAGGCTATCACCAACAAAAGCTCTCAAAATTTCCTCTCACTTTCTCTTCCTCCATAGATTCGGCCAAGCACCAAAGACCCACTTTCCAAACTTCTATAATTCCTACCAATATCATTTCTTGAATCCTCTCATTAATCCAAGGCACTTTCATGTTAGAAATTTCTCAAGATTCATTCATCTCCATCTTCCCATCAAGCAAAGAACACAAAAGCTCTTACCTTTCTCTCCCACAAAGCTCACGACCATACCCTTCCAAAATACCTTCCAAGCTTCAATAATTCTAAACAACCTTAGATCTTGAATCTTCATGCAATTCTAAAGAACTTTCATTTTGAGACAATCTTCCAAATCATCTATGTTCAAGCACTTTTCCTAAGATCTAAGTTTGAAGGATAAAGGGTGAAGTTCTTAATATTCTTTCTAATCTTAGATTCAAAGTTCTAAACCATGTTTTGATCCATGGTTTTCTTATTCAAGCCTTAGATAAAATTATAGATAGTAAAACACAGGAAAATATATCAGTATATCACACAGAAAAATTTAAAACAGTAGTTTGACAAAATTTTTTATTTTACGGTCTCGAAGCAAAATATGCAAAACGACCAAAGAAAATCATATACTGTAATATATATTTGTATTTCATACAGAAAAACAAGAAACAGCAAAATAGGGACACAACGATCTTTCACTCAAAAGTTTGAAAAACAACAAACAGAACATTCGGGACATTTTTCCAAAAGTTGGGGTGTTACATAACTCATTCGTTTATTGTATATGACTATGTAGATCGGTTGAAACTGCCTGTGTCTTCTTTGAACATTGAATTGATTGTTTCTACACCTACTACCAAGCTTGTTAGTACTTCTAAATTATGCCTAAATTGCCCTATTACAATCAATAATAGAGTCTTTCCTGTTAATTTAATTTGTTTGCCTTTTACCAATATAGATATAATCTTAGGAATGGATTGGTTATCTTCTAACCATATCCTATTAGACTATTCTAAAAAGACCTTAGTATTTCCTAATGATGAGGTTTCTGGATTTTTACTGCCAATCAAGTTAAATCTTTATTGAGGGATGGAGCTCAAGGATACGTGTTGTTATCTTCTTTAGAAGTCAAGAATGATAAAGATGTGAATGCTATTTCTGTCGTAAATGAGTTTCTTGAAGTTTTTCCTGACGAAGTACCTGGATTACCACCAGAAAGAGAGATAGAGTTTTCTATCGATCTTGTACCAGAAGCGGTCTTATTTCGATTGCACCTTACCAGATATCGCCGTCAAAATTAGCTGAGCTAAAGAAGCAATTAGAGGAACTGTTGGAAAAATAGTTTGTGAGACCAAGTATTTCACCAAGGGGAGCTCTAATACTGTTACTCAAAAAAAGGGATGGATCTTCGCGTTTGTATGTGGACTATCGCTTATTGAACAAAGTCACAATTAAGAACAAGTATCCACTTCCAAGGATTGATGACTTGATGGACTAGTTGAAAGGAGCAGCTGTTTTCTCTAAGATAGATATGTGATCAGGTTATCATCAAATTCATGTCACGGTAGAGGATATACCTAAGACAGCTTTTTCGAACGCGTTACTATCATTATGAGTATCTTGTAATGTCGTTTAGAGTGACAAATGCTCCTGCAATATTCATAGATTACATGAATAGGATTTTTCGTCCATATCTAGATAGATTTGTTATTATTTTTATCGATGACATTCTGATCTATTCTCAAAGTCCGGAAGAGCATGCTTAACACCTTAGTATAGTTCTCTAGATTTTAAAAGAGAAGAAGTATGCAAAGTTGTCAAAATGTGAATTTTGGTTGGACGAAGTTCAGTTTTTGGGACATGTAATTTCTAAGGATGGAATTGCAATGGATCCAGCAAAGGTGGAGACAGTTCTTCAGTGGGAAAGGCTAATAATAGTGATTGAGATCCGAAGTTTTGTTGGATTACCCAGATATTATCAAAGATTTATTGAAGGTTTTTCCAAGATAGCCAGACCTCTTATACAACTCACGAGGAAGAATCAAGCTTTTGTTTGGACGAAAGAGTGCGAAGAAAGTTTCCAAGAGCTAAAGAAAAGGTTGACTACTACACCAGTGCTGATTTTACCAGATCTGAATGAGTCTTTTAAAGTATACTGTGATGCTTCTTATCAAGGGTTAAGATGTGTATTGATTCAAAATAGAAACGTGGTAGCATATGCTTCAAGACAATTGAAGGTACATGATAGGAATTTCCCGACGCATGGTTTGGAATTAGCTGCAGTTGTTTTCGCATTGAAAATTTGGAGACATTTTCTATATGGAGCTACGTTCAACGTCTTCAGTGATCACAAAAGCTTGAAGTATCTGTTTGATTAGAAGGAATTGAACATGAGGCAAAGAAGATGGTTAGAATTCCTTAAGGATTATGACTTTCAACTACAATATCATCTTGGAAAAGCAAATGTTGTGGCAGATGCTTTGAGTAGGAAGGTTGTCAGTGTTTCTGCCATGATGATTAAAGAGGAACAACTGATAGATCAATTCAGAGAAATGTGGCTATCTGTAGAGTTAGCACCAGGGAGGATTCGTTTGAACAAGGTCACTATTTTGAATGATTTGTTGGAAGAAATTCGAGAAAAATAAGAAGATGACTAGTTTTTGCAAAAAGAGAGAGAATTTTTGAAGCAAGGTCGTGCGGCAATGGTTGAAGAAGGATCTGATGGGGTCTAAAGGTTCAAAGGTAGGATTTGTATTCCTAGTGATCCTGATTTTAGGAAGGCGATTCTCGATGAAGCACATAATAGTAAGTTGAGTATACATCCAGGAATGACCAAGATGTATCCGTTAGCCATGACAACCATCACCCAAGAGGGAGGTGAATTGGGTGATTACAAATTTTAAAGCACCTTTGAGAAATTAAGCATTTTGAATAACTCAATTAATAAATGTAGCAGAATAAGTTTAACAAAGGTACAACTATTAGTGATTTCATAAATAGTACTTGGGCTATAGGATAAATCAAGTAAATAAGCTAGATATCAAATTCAATTCAAGCATATATAATTAAGGCACAAATGTAAAGAGATAAAGTTGAGAAGATCAAACACAAGATTTATCCTGGTTCAACCACCAATCCACTTGTGGCCTACGTCTAGTCCTCAAGCAATCACTTGAGATTTTCCACTATATCTTCAAGCTTCAACGGGTGCTTGTAACCTTTACATAATAGAGCATTCACCACACCTTGAGATACCTTACCCTTTGTACTTGAACCTCAACTTCAAGGGATACCTCACCATTTACAACCTTGAGGGATACCTCACCCTCTTTACCAATAAGGGATACCCCACCCTTACAACTTTGAGGGATACCTCACCCTCTTTACAACAAGGGATACCTCACCCTCTTACAATGATTTCAAGATGAAGAGAAAGATAAGAAACTCTGATAAGAATAGATATACAACTTGAAGAATAAAGTATGGATCATAAGAAACTTTCTCAAGAGTGGATGATACAAATTAAAGCTCTATGAGTATCAAGGATTCACACTTTAAAGCTCAAAATTTGATTTTGATGATTCAAGGATCAATTCTAGTGTTCTTGTGTTTCTTGAGATGCAAATGCTTCAAATATCACTTATATATAGAGTCCAAATGATAAAATAGCCATTAGTAGTGTTTAGAAATGATTTTTTATGAAAACTAGCCATTTATAGCTGTTAGAAACATTTCTGGGTACTTGGTAATTGAATACACACTTCTGATGATCGATTACATGGCCTCTGCCAGAGTTGTGATCGATTACAGGAATTGTGTAATCGATTATATCATTTCTTGTTTTGAAAATTGACATTAAAAGGTCATAACTACTTCATTTCTTATTCGATTAAAGCAAATGACTAGTCATTGGAAAGATTTTTGAGTCTATTTTCAAATGAAATTTTCATAACAAAAATCGAAGCATTTTGAGAGTAATGATCAAAAGATTGATCAAAGGTCAGTTTTTCAAAACTCAAACTTGACTATATTTTATAGTTTAAAGCAAATAGTCATAACTTCTTCATTTCTTATCCATTTAAAGTAAATGACCACTCATTGGAAAGATATTTGAGTCTATTTTCATATGAAATAAGTTTCATAAAAAAATCAAAGTATTTTGAAAGTTATGATCAAAATAGTAACCGAATGTCAGTTTTGCAAAAACATAAACTTTGCTATTTTTCAAAGGTTTGAACTACCACCAAGACTAACTTTCCAAAAATATTTTGTTGGGCATTAAAACATGTAAGAAACACTTTTTAAAGATGTTAAAACATATTTGAGCTTAGTGTGATTCCTTTTTACCTTTACACAAGATCTAAATCCTATAAGCTATTCTTCAAGAACCTTGGGACTTGATCTTTTGCCATCATCAATTCTTGAAGTAATCCAAGCTTCCAAAAATTTCTTCTCTTAAAATCTTGCAAATGCTTGGAACATCATATCATTCTCATTCTTCTTGAATTGTACATGATTGTGATCTTTTGCTTTCTTGTGTCAATGCTCACTCTTGATACTTGGACTATTCTACAAAGTATTACTCAGTTAACACAAGCATAGTTAGTCCAAATTCTTAACTCAATATCTTCATATGCATGATACAATATATCTCATTAAGCACATCTATGTAACATGATCAATATTCTTTTGTAATGCATTTGTCATTTGTTAAGCACATTTATGAAGCATAAGCATCGTCCTTTTTATCTTGTATTTGTCATCATCAAAACTTAACATATTAAACCATTGATGCAAAGACAATTCTACAATCTCTCCCTTTTTGATGATGACAAATCACCAAAGAAAAATATGTGATATAAAAGAATAGATATTCATGTAAGCATTTCAAACAATAAGTACACGAACATATATATTTTTCTTTCCAGTTTTCACTCCTCCTATTTGACATCAACAAAAAGGCTTAGGAGGGTAAGATAATATTTTCACTCCCTTTATAGATAAAACTCGTGTTGTCAAAAAGAGTAGGATCATCAAAACCAAAAACTTCTTCAAGTTATTCAAACCATAACTATCTCGCCTTATTTGATTCTACGAGTGATTCAAGAATAGAGAGATGAAACAAGCATGCTTTCAAGATATAAAAGATTATTCATGTAATGCCTATCACATTTTGGTACATCAACATTTAGCATATGATAGCATTAACAATAAAACACTTCATATCAAACAAGGATGTAAGCCAAGAGATATAAGCAATAATTTATGAGCTAGGCTCCCCCTCAAAATATGCATATTATCAAAATATAAAACATAATAGTTTAACATAGTCATGTATATATTTTTAGTCAACAAGGACATGGAAGAAAGATATGCAAGATAAGTAAGATAAGCTCCCCCTTATTGAAGCACAAGATAGATAAAGGAAAATATGCATGTCAAGACCACGTAAGCACATTATCATAAAAGGTTATATTCTTAATCTATCAATCAAAAATCATTTTAAAACTTCTCCCCCTTTCAAAAAGAATTTTGTAAGACCACATTATATTTTCAAAAACATTTTAGAAGGGTAAATAGGTTTTATATTAAAACCACATATTCCTTAAAAGTGATCAAACTCAAGTCAAAGGAACATTTGAAAGTACATCTCCTCTCTTTTTCATTGAACAAAAGCATTGAGAGAATAAAACACTTTGAAGAACAAGTTTTATCTTTTGAAGTATCAAGATAAGCTCTATAGAATATTTCAAAAGATCTATTTGGAAACTTTCTTAAGCATTCTCTCAAGATTTAATAAGACTTTTCAAAGCAAATGAAGAGAATATTACATTTATAGCACAAATTGAATGATTTCCAAATTTTTAAGACAATTAGGAGGTGAAAATACTTTCAATGTCTTAATACAAGTTCAAATAATTCTCAAGAATATCGAACTTTAAAAGTTTCTTTCAAATATGATAAAAGATTTTGCTTTAAAAGGAAACTTTTTAGTCAAACCATAAACTCTTTTCGAAACAAGTGCATGATTCTTATAGGTGTTACACCACTAAGAGACCATAGATCAAGAGAATCATAGATATCAAACATTCACTTAATGAAATATGCTATAGGGATCAAAGTATGTATAGAACTAATATCATCTAACTTATATGCAATGACAAAAATTAGCAAGTTAATATTCAATTAGGCACTTTGTCAATGCTAAGCATACTTCTCATGTAAGGAAAACATCTAATCATTTAAGATCAAATTATCAACAAGTATCATATAACCTATAGCATATAGAATACCATAATAGCTTAGGGATAGAGATACTTATTGAGAGAGTGATGTTTCTTTAGAATGTTCTTCATCTATTGGACTTTTGACTTTGAGGTTTCTTCCATTACGTATTCCATTCTATTGCACTTGAAGAAAGTCTCCTCATGTCCTTCTTCATTCAACTCTTCTCATTTAACCACATATGCTTGATATTTCAATATTTGATGACTATATTTGAAGCACATAGAGACACTTCCAAAGCTAACTCTAAAAGTTTTCTAAAATATATGTTAGCATAAAATATCATTTAAGCTCATTTACAAGCATAATTTAAATTGATATATAATGTAAAACATGTACCATATTATCAACCATGCAATGTTAGCTTTAACAAGAACAAAAGAAGGATATGTGCACTTGAATTCAAAAGCGTAGTTTAAGCATTTTGAAAGCAAGATTCAAGTTTAACAAGAAAAGCTTGATCATCATCAAAATATAAATAAACAATTTGGGGCAAACAATGATCATGTAAGGCATGTAATATCAAGTAAGAAAACTAGTAGGCAAACATTGATAATGTAACTTTCAGAAGAAAAAGGCTTCTAGCGCGCTGAAACTTGTTTTTAAACCTGTGTGTAATTAATTACAATGAGTGTGTAATAGATTACCAGCCTTCTGGAAGCATTGTAATCGATTACAGGATTCATGAAATCGATTACCAGTTTACTAAGAACCTTGTAATCGATTACAGGGTTGGTGTAATCGATTACCTGAGTTCTGTGATTATTGTAATCGATTACCTATTATGTGTAATCGATTATTGGCTTAGCAGAACCTTTGTAATCGATTACCAGATTACTAAAACTCAGATTTGGCATTTCAAACAATACAAGCTCAATTTCAAACCTTTCAAATTAGTTCCAAAGCATCTCAAATCAATTCCAAATATCATGTAAGCATAAAAACTGACCAGTTCTTAAACCAAAACACATGTTTTGGCAAAATCATCACTTTTACCATGAATTAGGCCATTTTGACAGAATTAGTGAAATTGAGCTTCTTGGAGGACTTGATTATGATGAAGTACCTACAAAACAACTTATGGGGAACCTCCAACACTCAAGTCAGTATTAGATTCAAAAACTGATTAAAAGCTAACAAAATTTGCAATAAATAACATAATTATGCAGCAAAAGTACATGTTATGCAGCAAAAATACATATTATGCAGTAAATGAGTTCATTATGCAGCAAAAATGAGATTATATAGAAATTTAGTTTATGCATGATTGATCTAATATATCAAGATAAAACATATCTACTACACATATTCATTCAAAGACATGATTGATCAAAGAATTAAGAACAAAGATATTTTCATTAAACAAAAAGCATACTTATATAGCATGTTCAATACATGTAGAGATATTTTCAAGATATAAGGCTAGAAAAACATAAAACAAGTCTCCACTTATCCAAATATCTCATGATATTCAATTTAAAGCATAAATAGGGATAAAAGATTGATATCACCAAAAGTATTCTTTGAGTTTTTGTAGGTGACTCCAACTTCCACGCCTCAAGGCTCCTTGAAAATGTTGTGGTTCTCCATTCTAGGCATTGTAGAACCTTGGCCTTAGTAATCAAGGAAATTCTTTTCCTTACCCATTGCTTCCCTTTTGGTGTTTTGAATTTTACAAGTTCCATATTTTGTACTTGAGAAGCTTGGGTTGAAGTCATCCTTTTTCTTTGATCAAAACTTCTACCATTGGGCTTTGGAAGCATTCCTCTTGATGATTCATCTTCCTTTGACCAATTAGTCCATCCTTTTGATAAGTTTTCTGCATAATTGAAGCACTAGGAGGACATTTTGGTACCCATTTTATCTTCAGTCCTTGAATGTTAGTACAAGGGCATTTAAGATCTTTAGGAACTTATACCATACTATTTCTCATATAAGTATTTCTTCTATAATTGCATAAATGAGAAATATGTCCTAAATGACCATAAAAAGTATAAAGAATTGAATTCAATGATGGCTTGGTCCTTTAAAGATCATTTTTGAAAAACTTGAGCCTTTGGTTGTTATTACATTCTATGTTATTTCTGCCACAAGCCTTACTTGAAAATCCATGTGGAGTAACATCAATTTCATTCTTATTAACAATCATAGAATGTGAGCAATTAGAATCATTAGCTTTGACAAATTCGAAATATAAGTCCTCAACTTGATTTTCTAAATCAATGCACTTTTCACAAGAAGTTGAGGTTTCACATTTCAAAGACATTTTCTCATCAAGAAAAGCATATTCATTTTTCAAAGTCTCAATTTCATTTTCAATAGAGGAAATGTTTTCTAAACAAGATGAGTTTTTCTTTTCTAAAAATAACAAATCATCAAATAATTCATCATATACACATTGTAGCTCATCATATGAAGGACCATTAAAAGGACAAGCATCATTTACCTTAAGGTCCTTTTTAGTCATATATGAAGTGGTCTCAATTTCAAGCATACTTGGCTCTTTAAGGGAATCATCATCTTCTTCATTGTTTTCCATCCAAGATTCAAGAACATCTTCCTTCTCAATTTTATTTTGCTTTGCCTCTTCTTCAAATTGAGCACCATCATCACCAAGAGGCATTGAGCTCCTTTTCTTACTTTGAACATGTTCTTGAGGACATTTTTCAATGTTATCTTCCTCTATAGGCTTTTGCTCTTCTTGCTCTCGATATACAACTTTATGCAAAAAATTATTATTAGCAAGATATATAACATCAAGAGCATCCCATATATCTTTAGCACTAGAGCAACTCTTAATTCTACCATAAGCATCATCATTCAAACCATTTCTCAAGATTTGCATAGCTCTAATGTTCAATGAAAAGCATTTCTTATCATAATCATCCCAAATTTGTTTTGATTTGCAAGTAAATCCATTAAGCACAATATCCCACAAATCAATATCAATAGATTGCATATAAATCTCTATTCTAGCTTTCTAATAAACAAAATCCACACCATTAAAGAATGGTGGTTTATCAATTTCAAAACCTTCTATTTTTAAAAGCTTTTTAATGGTTGTCAACAAATAAGGATCTTTAACTCTAAGTGGTTAAGCTTTCACTAGATTACGAAGCTCTGATACCACTTGTTAGCCATGACAACCATCACCTAAGAGGGGGTGAATTAAGTGATTTCAAATTTTAAAACACCTTTGAGAAATTAAGCATTTTGAATAACTCAATTAATAAATGCAGTGGAATAAGTTTAACAAAGGTGCAACTATTAGTGATTTCACAAATAGCACTTGGGCTATAGGATAAATTAAGTAAATAAGCTAAATATCAAATTCAACTCAAGCATATATAATTAAGGCACAAATGTAAAGAGATAGAGTTGAGAAGATCAAACACAAGATTTATCCTGATTCTGCCACCAATCCACTTGTGGACTACGTCCAGTCCTCAAGCAATCACTCGAGATTTTCCACTATATCTTAAAGCTTAAACGGGTGCTTGTAACCTTTACATAATAGAGCACTCACCACACCTTGGGATACCTCACCCTTTGTGCTTGAACCTCAATTTCAAGGGATACCTCACCCTTTACAACCTTGAGGGATACCTCACCATCTTTACCAACAAGGGATACCCCACCCTTACAACTTTGAGGGATACCTCACCCTCTTTACAACAAAGGATACCTCACCCTCTTACAATGATTTCAAGATGAAGAGAAAGATAAGAAACTCTGACAAGAGTAGATATACAACTTGAAGAACAAAGTATAGATCATAAGAATCTATCTCAAGAGTGGATGATACAAATTGAAGCTCTATGAGTATCAAAGATTCACACTTTAAAGCTTAAAATTTGATTTTGATGATTTAAGGATCAATTCTAGTGTTCTTGTGTTTCTTGAGATGTAAATGCTTCAAATATCACTTATATAGAGAGCCCAAATGATAAAATAATTATTTGTAGTGTTTAGAAATGATTTTTTATGAAAACTAGTCGTTTGTAGCCGTTAGAAACATTTCTAGGCACTTGGTAATCGATTACACACTCCTAGTAATCGATTACATGGCCTCTGCCAGAGTTGTAATCGATTACAGGAATTGTGTAATCGATTACATCATTTCTGGTTTTGAAAACTGACTTTAAAAGGTCATAACTACTTCATTTCTTATCCGATTAAAGCAAATGACCAGTCATTGGAAAGATCTTTGAGTCTATTTTCAAATGAAATAAGTTTCACAACAAAACTAGAATTATTTTGAGAGTTATGATCAAAATATTGACTAAAGGTCAGCTTTTTAAAACTCAAACTTGACTATATTTTATAGTTTAAAGCAAATGGTTATAACTTCTTCATTTCTTATCCATTTAAAGTAAATGACCACTCATTGGAAAGATATTTGAGTCTATTTTCAAATGATTCAAAACAAAACTTAAAGTATTTTGAAAGTTATGATCAAAATAGTAACTGAATTTCAGTTTTGCAAAACATAAACTTTGCTATTTTTCAAAGGGTTGAACTACCACCAAGACTAACTTTCCAAAAATAATTTGTTGGGCATTAAAACATGTAAGAAACACTTTTTAAATATGTTAAAACATATTTGAGCTTAGTGTGATTCCTTTTTACCTTTACACAAGATCTAAATCCTATAAGCTATTCTTCAAGAACCTTGGGACTTGATCTTTTGCCATCATCAATTCTTGATGTAATCCAAGCTTCCAAAAATTTCTTCTCTTAAAATCTTGCAAATGCTTGGAACATCGTATCATTCTCATTCTTCTTGAGTTGAGCATGATTGTGATCTTTTGCTTTCTTGTTGCAATGCTCACTTTTGATACTTGGACTATCCTACAAAGTATTAGTCACTTAACACAAGCATAGTTAGTCCAAATTCATAACTCAATATCTTCATATGCATGATACAATATATCTCATTAAGCACATCTATGTAACATGATCAATATTCTTTTGTAATGCATTTGTCATCTATTAAGCACATTTATGAAGCATAAACATCATTCTTTTTATCTTGTATTTGTCATCATCAAAACTAAACATATTAAACCATTGATGCAAAGACAATTCTATAGTATCAAGATTTGAAAAGATTATTTTGGTGGCCTGGAATGAAGAGAGATGTTGCTGAACATGTGTCATCATGTCGTGTGTCAAAAAGTGAAGGTTGAACATCAAAAACCAACAAGTATGTTGCGAACCCTAACTATTCTAGAATGGAAAAGGGATAATACTGCAATGCATTGTGTTACGGGTTTTCCAAAGACTAGAAAAGGATATGATTCTATATGGATCGTTGTTGATAGGCTTACGAAGACTGCTCACTTATTGCCAATCAATATCAGGTATTCGTTGGAAAAGTTGACCCACGTGTATATTAGTGAAATCGTTAGACTTCATGGTGTACCCATTAGTATCATTTCTGATAGAGATCCAAGTTTTACGTCAAGGTTTTGGCGAAGCCTATAGGAAGCAATAGGGACTAAACTTCATTTGAGTTCTGCTTACCATCCGCAAACTGATGGTCAAACATAAATGATGATACAATCACTACAGGATCTGTTAAGAGCTTGCGTATTAGAACAAAAAAGAAGTTGGGATGAATTCTTACCTTTGGTAGAATTCACTTATAATAACAGTTTCCATTCAAGCATAGGGATGGCACCTTATGAAGTGTTATACAGATGACGATGTCGAACACCTTTGTGTTGGTATCAAGATGACCCTTGGACCTGAAATGGTACAACAAACGACTAAAAAGGTCAAGATGATTCAAGAGAAAATGAGAGCAACTCAGAGTAGACAGAAAAGCTATGCTGATAAAAGAAGAAGAGCTCTTGAATTTGAGGAAGGTGAGCATGTGTTTTTGCGAGTCAGACCCATGACTGGTGTCGGAAGGGTTATAAACTCCAAAAAACTCACTTATAAATTCATTGGACCTTATCAAATTATTCATCGGATAGGTCTAGTTGCATACCAAATAGCTTTACTGCCTTTTCTTTCCAACCTTCATAATGTTTTCCATGTATCCCAATTGAAAAAGTATATTCCCAATCCAACTCATGTTATTCATCCTGATGAGGTACAATTGAAAGAAAATTTGATGTATGAGACACTTCCTGTTAAGATTGAAGACAGGAGGATGAAGCAACTCAGAGGGAAGGATATTCCGTTAGTAAAAGTGATTTGGAATGAAACAACAGAAAATGCTACATGGGAGTTAGAAGATCAGATGGGGGAAAAATATCCTTAATTGTTCTAAGGTATGGTAAATTTTAGGGACGAAATTCTTTTTAGTGGGGGAGTGCTGTAACACCCCAAAATTTGCTATTTTACAGTAATGACTAAATTATACTATTTTGTGATTTCTGTGTGCTATAAATTTATTTTGACTATTCTGTGACTGTTTTTGATCGTTGTGTGTGATTTACTCCGGGTCAGGAAAATAATAATTTTTGGGCCGGGGAAAATCTTTACTGATTTATTCAGAACTAGGGGAGCTTACTAAACCCAAATCCGAGAGATACGTGTCACAATCTTTTAATTTTTAGAATTTATCTGTGAAATAAAAATATTTTGTATTAGCGGACAAATATATACTGACTTGTGAGCAGTATGTTCAGTGCATTGGGTAATAGTTTCTGTAACTATTGTCCATTGGATAATAGTCAGTAGAGAAAAAGATTTAATGATTTATTTTATGAACCAATTAGAATAATTAAAACTTGATAAGAACCAATAGGAAATGGCCAACGAAAATGGCTAAGCTAGTTAGCTTTGTAACTAGATGTAACTAGATTACTTAAACTAAGTTAGTATAAACCTAGGGAGTAACTAAATGGAGCAAACTTAGTTTGCTACTCATTAGGGTTCCTAGTTACAAGAGTTTTCTAGAGTCTTCTAGAAGGTTTGTGAGTCATTCATGAGTAACTAGATAGTTAGTAATGAAACTAGGAAATCTAACTAAGTTAGCTTAATCTAGTTAGGATGCAATTGAACTAAAATTTGTTACCTTTCTCCTTGGAGCTCCATGGCTAGGAAGCTTCACAAAGCATCTAGAATTAGGTGATTCACTTATTTTAAGCCAATGGAAATTTAGGTGACCATTGCATGATCATTTGGTGACTTAAGCCATGTGCTAAGTCATAAGTGTTAGCAAAGTATCTTACTCATTTGGAGAAGCATTTCACGGTAATGCATAGAGAAATAGGCTATCTATTTTATTTCATCTTACTTTGGATTTATTAGCTTCTCTTTCTCTCAAAGTACAACAAAGAATTCTCTTTCTCTCCAAATTGAGGCTCTCGGCTAGCACACCAAAAACCACTATCCAAATTTCCTAAATTTCATCCAAGTTGATTTCCTAAACCCAAACACCATTCTAAACATCTTTCAAGTTGTGAACAAAGTCTAGTTCTTCCATCTACTCTCTTGAAAATCAAGCTAAAGTTTTCTATTCTACAAGGCAAAATTCTTGTTCTTATTTCTAAGATTGATTTCTAAATTTCTAAGCCATGATTGATCCATGGTTTCTCTTTGTAAAGCTTAGTTTATGACTTTGTGTTGGTTTAAGTTTGTTAAGGTTTCCTTTGGAGGACTACACGAAATTCTTGGAGGGAGTAACTTGTAGGATTTTGTCTTCCTTGAGGTAAAAGGGAGATTAACCTCATCAACCATATGTTGGTGGTGAGGAAGTGGCTTGTTTGTGGTGGAAAATCCATAAAGATTTATTCATTTGTATGGTTTATAGCTTACTTTGTTTATGGTAATTTTTGGTTGGTATGTTTTATAGCTTTGATTATATGCTTGATTATGTGATTTTGAAGTATGTTAATTTATTGTGTTAAGTAGGATGTGATTCATATGATAAAAAGTTGTATGAAGGTTCCAAAGAACCTATGGAGGCTCATGGTTTTACACCACCAAGAGGGCAAGATGTTTCAAAATTATTTTTCTAAATCATGGATTAAAGGATTTAATGATAAGAAATTGGATTAAAGGGTTTGGTAAAGGATTATGTGATGGAAAGTGATTAAATATGATTTATGGAGTATAAATAAATTTTTGGCCAACATGCCAAAGCTTAGTGTTTTAGATCCAAGATTTTCTTAAAGTGTATATTTAGGTGGTTAATTAACAAGAATTCAATTTGGTGAATTTTCAGTGGAAAAAGGAAAGTAGATTTAATGTTTAGAATTATATTAGCATATTTAAGTTATGATGAGGATTAAAGTTAAAACTTGAAATTGGCTAACGTATAGCTCACCCTTTGGGTTTTGAAGCGCGTTAGAAAATTTTGAGCTATAATATTTAAGTAAATCAAAAAAGTTAAATATCTATAAAGAATAGTGGAAAATATTACGTTAAGAATTCTTAGTAGGATAATAGTGTAAATAATGAAAAATTGTTTATATTATGTAGAGAAATTTTATAAATAAGTTTAGAAAGCTACGAAATATTTTATGTAAGTGAAAAATGCCAGAAAAATCTTACGCGATTTAAAAATAGTGAATTCTAAGTCACGCGATTGAGAAAATGATTTAAAATCGCTACGCGATTGAGAAAATATTTGAAAATAATTCTGTGATTGTAAAAACGTTAGAAAATATTTACGCAATTTGAGAATGTAAGAAAAATATTACGCGATTTCAAAAACGTGATAAAATGTTTACGTGATTGGAAATAACAGCAGTTTGCTGTCGAGCTATAGTGGTGGGCCTAGTTATATTGGAAAGTGATACTGCCAAGAAATGGTGTGTATATGTGAAATACTATAAGAATATAGTTTGTATGTGTTTTGAACCATACATCATGCATAGAAAAGCATGCCAACTTATTTGATTAAGGCAAGTGTGCATAGGAGATGGCAATTACACCTTCGTGCGGGTGAGAATAGCATAGTTACGATCTTCAGTGATCTTGGAGACGTTGGGGTGTGGAAAGTCATATGTGCCCAGTTGGTAGCACCTCTGCGTTGTGGTATCCTATACAAACACACCAACGGTATTGACAAAGTTGCTTCTCTTTTCATGATTTGTTGAGAGTGTCTTGTATTTGCCATGTTATGCACCATGATATGAAATATTGGCATATGATTTGAGGCTAACGATATACAGACATGTACTCCCTATTTTTCTCTCTGAAATTGTGGTTAGCTCCATGGAGTAGGATTTGGTTTTGATACATATGCATAATGGGTCAGCATATTGTCATGATTATTATGTTATTTGATATATTTTCTGTGATGTGATATTATATTTGTATGTGAAAATATCATCTCTGTACTATTTACTGTCATTTTCTATACTGCCTCATTAGTATTGATGTAAGGGATCTCACCTCTTTATTGTAATATATGTGTTTATTATGTATGTTTGATGAAGACTAAGGAGACGAGGAGGTTGGTGATTCTTTTTATTATTAGTGATCTTTGCTACATATGTCTTAATGGCGGCGAGACGTCAAGTTCTGGGTTTCATCACCGTACAGTTCCATGGGAGTACTAACGTGTGGAGGTTTAACTATGGAAATGAGCAATTTGTGTATACCGGAGATTTAACTCTTAACCTTAGCGGTACTAGAGGTGGAACTCCTGTGTTGACGCAACATGCTTCAGTGCGTCTTGAGTTTACAATGCCTATACGTGAACTCTGGGGTGACAATTTTTATACCCCGCAGGAGGATTCAATTGTTTCATCAGCTAGGACACTCGTTAGGCATATGTTATATCCGCCGGGTTTCTTTAATGATGACACCGAGGAAGAGGAGGAGGATCCTGCTAAGGGCCTAACTCCTTAGTTTGGTTTGGGAGGTTATGCTTAAGTATTTTATATTTTCGTCGTGTGTAATGTATAAATTAACTTTTGGACTTGAGTGTGTAATTATGTAGATTATTTGCAAACAATGTTTCGCTATGTATGTAAGTTTGGCAAGTTTACTTTCGATTATGTTTTATGTTTAAAAGTTTTTATTTAATTATAGTTATTCCACAAAAGTAATTTTAAAATCGGTATTTTACAAAATTAATTCTTTTACAATTTGAGTCATTTATATTAGGATTAGTCTTAAATGTGATACCCTATTGTGGGTATTCCAGTGGTAGTTAAAAACTATAAAAAATAGTTAATTTTGAGTTTTGAAAAATTGACATTTAGTTACTATTTTATTCATAACTTTCAAAATACTTTGAGTTTTGTTATGAGACTTAGTTCATTTAAACATAGACTCAAATATCTTTCCAATAAGTGGTTATTTCCTTTAAACGGATAAGAAACGAAGAATTTATAACCATTTTAAATTATGAAAAATAGTCAAATTTGAGTTTTGAAAAGCTGACCTTTGGTTACTCTTTTGATCATAACTTTCAGAGTATTTTGAGTTTTGTTGTGAAACTTATTTCATTTGAAAATAGACTCAAAGATTTTTCCAATGAGTGGTCATTTGCTTTAATCAGATAAGAAATGAAGAAGTTATGACCTTTTAAAGTCAGTTTTCAAAACTAGAGGCCTTGTAATCGATTACATAAGTCCTGTAATCGATTACAGCTCTGGAAGAGGCCATGTAATTGATTACAACATCCATGTAGTCGATTATAACATGCCTAGAAGCGTTCCTAACAGCTATAAATGGTTATTTTTCATAAAAAATCAATTCTAAACACTACCAATGTCTATTTTATCACTTGGGCTCTATAAATAAGTGTATATTGAAGCATTTACATCTTTAGAAACTCTAGAACACTTAGTTTGATCCTTGAATCATGAAAATCATATTTTGAGCTCTTTGTTGCAAAATCCTTCTTTTCCTTTATTCTTTAAGTTGAATATCTACTCTTGTGAGAGTTTATAATCTTTCTCTTCATCTTAGAATCTTTGTAAGAGGGTGAGGTATCTCTCAAGAGAGAAATGAGTGAGGTATTCCTTGCAGTGAGGCTTAAACACAAAGGGTGAGGTATCCCAAAGGTGTTGTGAGTGCCCTTGAATATAAAGGTTTTTCAAGCACTTGTGAAGTTGGAAGAGTTGGAGGCTCTAGCGCAAGGGTGAGGTATCCCAAGGTGTGAAGAGTGTTCTTGCTTGTTCAAAGGTTTTCCTACCACCCATGAAGTCTAGGAGATAGTGAAGAAAATCTCAAATTAAGCTTGGGTACTGGATGTAGGCCACAAGTGATTGGTGGCTGAACCAGGATAAATATTTGTGTTTACTATTCTCAACTCTATCTCCTTTATATTTGTTCTTTAATTATATATGCTTGAGTTAAACTTGATATGTAGCTTATTTGCTTGACCACCCTATAACCTAAGTTGTATTTGAGTAATCTATAATTGTTGTATCTTTGTTAGACTTATTCCACTGCATGTGTTGATTGAAAATATCAAAATGCATAATTTCTCAAAGTTGTTTTAAAAATTTGTGATCACCTAATTCACCCTCCTCTTGGGTGATGGTAACCATGACTAACATTATTGATGAAGAAATATTTAGTTATTTGATCAGATTTTGTATAATAGGTCGATATAGGTATATTATGTTTAGTGATTTATTCTTTGTGTAATAATTCATTTTATATTATGCGTGTAATATGTTTCTGCTAAAGGCTCATATTTTGTATATTATTAAGCTGTTTATTTTGAAAAAAATTTGGATATTCATAAGTAATGTACCAAATTTCTAATTACTGATGTGTAAACTGGATACGTCATTAGTGTTAGTAATTTGGGATATTACAACATTTCTCCCATTCTTTTTAAAATTTTGTCCCCAAAATTTCTTACCTTATATCAACTCTGGATATTCTTGTTGCATACGGGACTCTAGCTTCCATGTAGCCTCCTCTGTGCCTGCTTCGCCCCATTAGACCTTCACCAGAGCAATTTGTTTACCTCTAAGCTTTTTGACCCCTCTGACTACAACCCTCACCGGTTACACTACACAAGACAAATCATCTCTTAACTGTAAAGATTCATTTCTTATGATGTGTGAAGGATTTGAATTGTACTTTTTGAGTTGGGATATATGAAAGACATCATGAAGGTTTTCCAAACTGGGGGGAAGGGCTATCTAATAGGCTATAGGTCTGACTCTTTTTTGAAATTGGTAGGGACCAAAAAAATAAGGTTTTAACTTTCGTGTTCTCAATGCTCTACCAATTCCAATCGTAGAAGAAACTCTCAAGAAAACATGTTCACCCTCTTCAAACTCTAAAGGTCTCTTCCTTCTATGAACATAACTTTTTTGCTTACTCTGAGCTTTAGCCATCCTATCCCTAATTAACCTGATTTGTTCTAAAGTCTACTATACTATCTCAAGTCCTAGAATAGTTTTCTCTCCAACCTCATACCAACACAATGGTGACATGCACTTTCTACCATAAAGTGCCTTATACGGTGCCATTCCTATGCTAGTATGATAACTATTGTTATAGGAAAACTCCACTAAAGGCAAGAGTCTATCCCAACTACTTTTTTATTCTAATGCACATGCTCTAAGTATATCCTCTAGGGTTTGGATAGTTCTCTATGACTTCCCATCTATTTGTGGGTGATATGTTGTACTAAGACTTAGCCTAGTCCCGAAGCCTTCTGCAAGGCTCTCCAAAATCTAGATATAAATCTAGGATCTCTATCTGAAACTATGTTGAGGAGAACTCCATGCAATTTAACTATCTCCTGTAGATAAAACTAAGCTAATTTATCTAAGGGATAATTCATTCTAATCAGCAAAAAGTGGATAGACTTCATTAGTCTATCCACTATAACCTAAATTACATCATGCCCTAATTGAGTTTTGGGTAAACCTGATACAAAATCCATTGTGATATGGTCCCACTTCCATTCAAGAATTGCTAAAGATTGGAGAGGTCCTAAAGGTTTTTGGTGCTTTATTTTAACTTTTTGGCACACCAAGCACCTAGACATAAACTCCACTATTTTTTTCTTCATTCCTGGCTACCAAAACAACTTCCTCACATCTTGGTACATCTTAATGGCACTAGAATGGATGATATATTGACTCCTATGAGACTCTTCTAATATGTTTTCTTTGATTTCAAAATTTTTTGGAATGTAAAGTCTTTCTCTAAACTTAATCACTTCATCATCTGTTATATCAACCTCTGATTGATCCCCTAAGAAGATTTGCTATTTTATCTCGCCTAGGGTTTCATCCTCACTTTGAGCTTCTAGAATTTGAGCACTCAGATTACTAACTATGTCCACCTTACTCATAAAGAGACTCTATGGTGTCACAATTACACTAAGGCTCAAATCTCTAAACCTCTCAAGAAGCTGACCCTCTCGAACCATCATCCGAGACACATGTAGGGATTTCTTACTTAGTGCATCAGCCACTACATTGGCCTTACTTGGGTGATTCTTAAGCTCAAAGTCATAATCTTTTAACAACTTCATCCATCTTCGTTGTCTTATGTTCAACTCCTTTTGATCAAACAAATATTTCAAACTCTTATGATCACTGAACACTTCAAATTGAACTCCATAAAGATAATGTAACACCCCTTGATGTAGCGACTGGAGCATAATCGTCATTACACCACAGTTACTAGATCTAGGCGTGTCACAGTCATGATAACAGTAATTTAAATTCTCAAGAGTCTATATATTATTTTTTTTTGACAATTTGCATAGGTAGAAAATATGAGCCCCGAATGAGATATAAGTATATTGACTCATCAACGGATACAACATCATTTAATACAAAATTATACATATCCAAAATTAATACATGAAGTAAAATTACATAATATCAAATCTAAACCTTTCCTTGCATAACGTACACTACCAAATAAAGGTTCGGCCTTCGCCGAAGTCGAACACGTGAATGGAAAGATCCTGCACTTGATCTTCCTCGGCATCTTGGACAGATAAGACTCGCCCTTGCGATATCTCCAAAGGAAAAGGAGTACGAACCTGTGACATAACCGAAACCTCTCTAGGGAAGAGATGACGGTTATCCCACATTTCCCCAAGGGATATAGGGAACTCCGCACGTAACGGAACATAGGCGATGTTAGTCCCATTGCCGGGTTCATCTCCGCACTGCACCAGGGCTACGTCTCCTACGTATACGACGAATCCTGCCTCACGTTCAAAGTGCCAGGCTTCCGAACCTTGGAGAAACTGTATCCATGTGTGGAACATGTAGGGTGTTGGAGACGTCATCACTAGGGAGTAGAAATTGATCCTCAAGTACAACTAATCGAGTCCGCTCGCACTTTTCGCTGCTCTTATCCAATTTTGACATAGAATAGGGTAACACAAGAAAGAGGTGAGACACCCATCCTTCATTACCATTGCGGCAGTAAGAAAACGACGCGGCGCAGAGCGCCCATAAAACAATACAGTTCATATATCTTTTAACGGCAACAGCATAATTTATAATAAAAGCAATTCAATTGTAAGCAATAATAAGAATTAATAATAACAATGATATTTACAGTAAAGTAGAACAACAACAAACAATAGCAGACAGATCACAATAGTATTTCCAAGAATCAGCACAATAATCAGATAATCATTTTCAGAAGTGCAACAGTTATCTTCACATTCACAGGTGTTCATGCTCAATAATTTAGGAGACCGACAATGGATGATGCACAATGCATTATGATACCACAATTCCTACTCCATGGAGCTAGACTCAATCAAGCGGAGAGAAAGATCAGGAGACATGTACGTAACTCCTACGGGCCGAGGCCGTGCTATCAATAAATTTTCTCATGCGCAAATCATGGCATTGTACAGACATTCTACACTAGATCACGATATAGGACAGTGTCAAGTCCGGATCGTCGGTGTGTTTGCATCGGTTTGCCCCACGGCACAGAGGAGCTCTAAACTGTCCATGTGAGGGACCCGCACCCCGATGCCCCAGAGGTCATAACACGACCCACACTTGTCTATTCGCACCCGCACTAAGGTGTGTTCAATCTCCTAGGCAACTTGGCCTTACAACAGTCCATAAGACATTCGCAATGCATAAGACACTATGCATGCACATGTATGATTCACAATTTCATACAATTCCATAATATGCCGCATTAGGCCAACATAAGCATCAATATATAAATGGCCACTCACACGGACCCATAACATCATAATATCAATATCAGGTCAATTGATGTGTCCTTAGGTTCATTATGAATCCTAACTTAGAATTTGTTTCCCTATTTCAAGGTTCATGTTCAAAATCAATTTATAAAATTAATTTAGCCTTCCAAGGCAATTCAATTTCCCATAACTTACAATTTATTTAAGTTCTTGGGCCTCACACTCTCATGTTCTTCACTCAATTAGAATTACCTTAAATCTCATGATGCTTTCAATCTTAGTCCTTGAAGATTTATGAAGTCTTGATTTTATCAAATTCTTCTAACTTATTGATTTCCCATTCCATCACATAGGTTCCTAATTTCCTAATTCATTATGCTTCCAATTTACCAAAATCACATACTTATACTCAAAAATACCTTAGAGGCCGTGGCCTCACAATGGTTCCAATTTCAAATCCTTTTAAGCCAACATCTTGCATGTTATTCCTTTAATTCATTTAAGGTGTTTACTTATTAAATTAGCTCACCAAGAACCCTAATTCCTTGGCCTCAAAACCGTAGCCATCCCCTAGGCTTCAATTCCAAGTTTTTCTTCCACTAAATTCCATCTTGTTGCTTAATTAATCCTCATCTTATGCTTGTTACATATTAACCACAATTTATCCAATTTTTCCACCCCAAAACCGTGACCTCCCAATGGTGAATCCCAAGTCACTTTCTTCCATTTCAAGTCTTCAAATCCATTCTTTCCTTCTCTTTTAGGTATTAACTTCTTGTCATTAGTTCACTTAGGTTTTTAGTTCATTAAAATCAATCCAAGTACCCAAGATTCAATGCCAAAACCGTGGCACCATGTTGAGGTAGGAAACTCCAACTTTTTCATTTAGCAACCCCAACATGATCAAGCACAATTTATATATCAAACATATTCAAGAGCATAATCAAGCATCAATCAAATTCAAGAATATTAACTCATACAAAATTTATAATTCAAGCAAGCATACAAAGAGCATACAAGGATGGATTTCTCCATCAACACACATACAAAGTCTTCTCACCACCATAAGTGGTTGAAGTGAGTAGTCTCCCTCTTACCTAAAGGAAGAACACAAAAACAATCTCCTATGGCTTCTTGGTGAATTTCGGTTTTGGGTCTTCAAGAACCCTAATTTTTCAAGCATCAAAAATCAACATTAATTAGTTGAAAAGAATGGATCTTTGGTCTCCATTGAGATCCTAGATCACGAAATCAAGGAGAAAGAGGAAGAGAAGTGAAAGCTTTACCTCAAAGTTAGAAGCTTTGCCTTGTATGACAATGGAGGAAAAATGAGCTTTTGAAGAAAACCCTCAAATAGAAGTTGTAGAGGAGGTTGGGAGGAGTCTAGAAATGGTGTTTATGAAGAGAAAAGTGAAGAGAAATAATGGTGGTGGTGGCTGGAATTTTCGTGGTGAAGAGGAGGAAGAAGAGAGAAGGAAGAGAAAAATGGAGGTGAAGATAGAAAATGAAGAAACTTTCTAAAGGGAAAGTGTAGAGGAGATGGAGACAAGTGAAGAAATGAGCTTGGTGAAGAGAAAAGATGAAGGAAAATGGTGAGGGAGGGGCTGCAATTTCGTGGTTGAGGAGGAGGTGTAGAGAGAAGGAGGAGAAAAGATGAAGAAGATGAAGTGAAGAGAGAGAAAGTGATAGGTAAAGTGAATTAAGGTTTGGTGGTTTTAGGTTAAGTGTGGATGAGTTACATTTTTGCCCTCCTTGGCATGAGTGGGCTGCTGAATAGAGGAGAGAGTGAGGAGAAAAATTGGCTTCTCATGCAAGCCAAGGGTAATTGGGTCATTTGGCGGTCAAAGCTTCTCAAAGAAGCTTTGAAAAAGTACACAAATTTGAATTAAAGTGAGATTGATTTGACATAAAGTGGATTACATTGGGATAATGTGATAGGGTTTCTAATGCATGCTATTATCCAATGGATAATAGTTATAGTTGACAGAAGTCAGTATTTAATTTATCTGACAGATGAATTTTTCGCAGTATTGATTTGTTTTATCTGTTAAGATTTCTCGAAAATTATGAAACCTCGTAAACTGTGTCAAGCCTCGGGTTTAGTAAGATCCCCCGTCGACATGTCCATAGTCCAAGGTTCTCAGAGAAAACATCGCGTTTCTCTGGTTCTGCTCAGCGCGCACGCAAAACGAGGAATATATTAAAATATTTGACGGTTCCAGAAAATTCCCAGAAAATTCCCAAAAATTGCAAATATTATAAAACGACTATTCATCATATAATTTTCCAATTTTTGAAACACTACAGTCGTTTTCATGACTCTGCTCGAGTTTCACGCAAAACGAGAAATATATTAAAATATTCGTCGTTTCCGAAAAATTCCAGAAAAATTCACATAAATCACAAATATTAGAAAATGACTATTGGTGGCGAAATAATTAGTTTCTGGAGCGTTACACTGACCTCAGCAATTCTCAGCTCAGTGCGCACGCAAAACGAGGAATATATTAAAATATTCTGCGTTCTCAGAAAAATCCATAAAAATTCTAGAAAATCCCAAATATTGTAAAATGATCATTTATTCTGAAATTATTAATTTTTGGGATGTTACAGATAATGTCTCCATATCTTTAAGGCAAACACTAATATGGCTAATTCCAAATTATGGGTGGGATAGTTCTCCTCGTGAAGCCTCAACTGCCTCGATGCATAAGCAACTACTTACCTATTTTGCATTAGAATACACCCTAAACTCATCTTTGAAGCATTGTAAAACACCTCAAAATTCCCCTGTGGATCCAGAATCACCAAAATTGGTGTAGTAGTTAACCTCAACTTAAGCTCTTGGAATCTATCCTCACACTCTTGAGTCCAAACAAAAGTACTACCTTTCTTAGTTAATCAAGTTAAGGGTTGTGCTAATTGTGAGAATCCATTGATGAATCTCCTATAATACCCAGTTAGGCCTATAAAACTCCTGATCTCTGTCATAATGGTAGGTCTCTTCCACTGCAACAGTGCTTCAACTTTACTAGGGTCCAGTGAAATTCCTCCTTGAGAGATCACGTGCCCTAGAAATTGAACTTCTGTAAGCCAAAACTCACACTTTGTAGCTTAGTAAACAACTTCTTTTCCCCAAGGATCTTTAAAACTGTTCTTACATGAAACTTATGTTCTTACATTGTCTTGGAATATATTAAGATATCATCTATGAACACTACTACAAACTTGTCTAGGTAGGGTCTAAAAATTCTATTCATATAATCTATGAATACTGCTGGTGCATTTGTCAACCCAAAGGACATCATAAGGTACTTAAAATATCCATACCTAATCCTGAAAGCAGTTTTAGGAATATCCATATCCCTTACTCTTATCTGGTGATATCCTGACCTTAGATCAATCTTGGAGAATACTGATGCTCCTCTCAACTGATCCATCAGATCCTCTATCCTAGGCAACAGATACTTGTTCTTGCTGGTTACCTTGTTCAATTGCCTATAATCTACGCAAAGTCTCATGGTACCATCTTTCTTCTTTACCAACAACACAGGTGTTCCCCAAAGAGAAACACTCGGTCTATTGAATTATCTCTCTAATAATTCCTCTATTTGTTTTTTAAGCTCTACTAGTTCTAGAGGTGTCATTCTATAGGGTGCTATAGAAATAGGTCTCGTTCCCGGTATTAAGTCTACAGTAAACTCTATCTCTCTCGTGGGTGGCAACTCTACTACATCTCTTGGGAATACTTCTAGATACTCCCTCACTAATGATATATCATCTAAACCCTTCTTAACCTCTATGCTAAGAGAGAAAAGAAGAATATACCCTTGAGCTCCCTCCTCTAAACAGTGATTCACTTAGTTTGCATTGAGATACACTGACTCAGAAGGGGTGACTTTGGTAGATATATCTGACATAAGCATGGGGATTTTGTCTGCACAATTTAAAACTATATGGTTAGAAGACAACCAATCTATACCGAGAAAGACATCAATATCTACTAAAGGCAAACAAATAAGATTCACAAAGAATATCCTATCTTCTAACTTTATACAATAATCTAAACAAATCTTAGAAGTTGTAACTGATTTACTGGTGGGGTGGAAACTAATAAGTCATAAGGAAGGTCTGACACAGGTAAATCCAACATACTCACATAATCGCAAGAAATAAAGGAGTGAGATGCTCCTAAATTATATATAATAGTTAAAAGGTGATCATGGATTATGCATTTACCTTGAATCAGACTTTAAGACTAGGTCACCTCTTGACTGCTCAGGGTATACACTCTTTCTGTTGCTTACGGTTTAGGGTGATAGCAACTTTCTTCTTTTGCAGACAATCTCTAGACATATACCCTGGCTGACCGCAGGCATAACAAACAGACTGTCCTACCGAGCACGACCTATCCCTATGCCATCTCCCACACTTGGGACACTTAGGTCCCCTTGAACCTCCTTGAACTTGTTTACCCTTGCCTTTTAGGTAATCTGATTTAGGAGTATTGGTCTTCTTTTCATCAAACCTCTTCCTTTTTTAGAAGTTCTGAGTCTTCTGCTCTGTTTGGAGTTGAGGACAACCTACCTCCACTATCCAGCACTTGTTCCCCAAGGAAGGGAAATCTCTAATCTTCATAGGCCGGACCATCCTCTTGATGTTTTCCATCAAGCTAGATTCGAACTTAACACACTTTGAGCTCTCATCTGGGTTGAGTCTATACTAGGATGAAAACTAACAACTCATCAAATTTCGCTCATACTGGCCTAAGGTCAAGCTCCCTTGCTCAAGCCTCAAGAACTCCACTTCTTTATCCTCTTGGATTGCCCTTAGGTAATACTTTTCCAGGAAAGTGTTTCTGAGCACCTCCCAACTAATCTGGGTCGCTGCAGCCTCCAACAACCTCTTAACGCACCTCCACCAATGTTCTGCTTCCCTCTTGAACATTAAGGATACGAAAGTTGTAACATCTTTAATACAATTACTAATAACGTATCCGGAAGTACGCATTGGTAATTTAAATTAAGCATGACACACATTAGTTAACATAATATATTTAAAAATAAATATAAGAAATATACAAAATATGATCCTGTTATGGTTGAGATTTATACATATAACGTATAAGGCATTATATAAATAATATACATCTATGTACAAAATTACATCATATGTCTCTAAATCATTATAAATACATCCAAGACTACAAAACTTCTAAAATCAAACAACGGGTACTATTCTTTGTCTTCATGTATCATCATCTGGCTCTTGGTACACTTCCTATAAATATTATGGAAAATAATAAAACGGGGTAAGAATTCTCGGTAGTACTATTAAAAATATGTGTCATCATAATACTTCTAGTTGTTTCAGGAAAACTCATATTCTTTGTTTAAAAATCGATTATATACATATATAAATAAGTTAGAGAGGTGGCAAACTATCAAAACTGGCCCTCTCTCTCTTTCCGAAATAGAGGTTCAATTATTATTATTTATAAAAACCATTTGCACAACTAAATATTACAAACATTATCAATTCTAATTCTTTATCGAAAATCATAACAAGTATTAATACTAATCTTATAAAGTATTCATCATTCATAATCATCTTCATAATAAGACTTTAGGATACAAACTCAAATCAAATATCATATCTCAACACAAATCATAAATACTTATTCATCCTTCTTTAATATTCTATACGAGTCAGATATTCCATCTTATTTTATATTCATTATTCGTTCATTATTCATTGCATCTCTTTTCATTATCTTTCAAGTATTATAAATCATCATGTCTCATTCATTGGATATACTCTCATACACGAAGTTATATCTCGTTTTCATATGCATGGTAAGTAAAGGAATGTTTGTCCTCATATTGTAACACCCCGAAAATTAATAATTTTATGATAAATAGTCGTTTTATAATATTTGTGATTTTTGTGAATTTTTCTAGATTTTTTCGGATACGTGGAATATTTTAATATTATTTCTTATTTTGCGTGCAAGCAGAGCAAAGCCGAAAAAATGAGATATTTTTCCTGAGAACCTTGATCTGTGGAAACATTGATAGGGGATCTTACTAAACCCGAGGCCAAACACGGTTTACGAAGTTTTACATTTTTTGATATTTTTATCTGATAAATAAAAATCGCAGAATAATTTTATTATCCGTTAGACAATAAATACCAATTTTTGTTAACTGTAACTTTTGTCCACTGATAATAAATTTGATACAGTGTTGGTCATATTTTAGAGAACACTTTAATGACATCACAATGGTGATATCATCACCATGACATCACTTTGACTTTTCAAAAGATAGAAGCTTAGCTTGTTGGAGAAGCTTGGAGGAAGCTTCCTAGAAATTTCCTATTGGCTTGCTGGAGAAGCTATATTTTCCTCTCTCCTCCTCACCACCACACAATTTTGGGGACTCTTTGTGGCCACTCATTTTAATCCATGCATTTACACAAAATACACCTAAGCCACATTTCATTTCATTTCAAATTTTACGATCACTTTCTCTCTCTATTTTCTCTCTTCATCTTTTCCTCTCAAGCTCTCTCTTCCTCTTCTCTTCTCCTTCTTCCACAGCACCCACACCATCCTTCCCCTCCATTGTTGCTTTAAGCAAAGAGTTTACTTGAACTAACTATCATTTGGAGCTCTTTATTCTTGTTGGAAGACATCTTCCAAAACTCAAACTCTTCCTCTCCATTTTCTCACCCACCTCATTGTAACGCCCCAATTTTTAGAAAATATTCTGAATGTACTGTTTTCTGTTTTTCATGCTTTTGTATGAATGACCACTGTGTCCCTATTTTTCTGTTCTCGATTTCTGTATGAAAACAATTACGATAATACTGAGGTTCAAATTTTATTTGATCGTTTTACGTAAATTGTTTCGAGACAGTAAAATAAAAATTTTTCTCGAGCCATCTTGTATTAATTTTTTTGAAAGATATACACTAAATAATCTTCTTTGGATATTTTATTTGAACGTTTTGAACGATTACCTACGTTGTGGGAAAAAATGGGAAAATGACCGTTACGTCCCGAACGTCTTGTTTTTATTTGTTTTTGTCTGTTTTTAATTGTTTTCTTCTTGATTTAATGCCCGAAAATACCGTCTGTAAATTTTTATGGACTTTTTGTGTGATTTGCTCGCAGGAAAATAATATTTTCCGGGCCGGGAAATCTTATTTTATTATTTAGAATTGGGGGATCTTACTTAACCCGATTCTGAATGAGACTAAAAATAATCTTTTAATTTTTAGGATTTAATCACAAATAAAATAATTTTATATTATTATAATATTATTTTATTAGTCAAGTATGTTTTAGTGACAGTGGACCCGGAAATATTTTGCGGGACCCACAATTAGCAAAACGGTTAGATCGGTAGCTTAATTAATTACCGTAAGCTGTAGAACTTTCGAAACAGTGACTCACTAGTGACTCGTGAGCATTTATTACACAGTGTGACTAAGCCAGGTGAGTCACCATGAGCAACCAATAGGATTAAAGCTTGTTAAGCAAGATTTGATCTTGACCTTTGATGTGTTCAATGGCTTGGATGAAGCCAAATCCATGCACATCCTTTACCCTAGAAGGCTACGGCCATTGGAGAGAGAAAGCCAAAAATCACCTTCCATCTTCATCACTTTTCTCTCTTCTCTCTCTTCAAAAACCTAGCCACCATTGTTACCCATTTTCTTCCTTCCATTCGGCCAAGACACAAACTACACCATCCAACCATCCAAAAATTTTTCTAACCAAGTTTCCTTAACCTAAACACCATTTTAAGAACCTTTGTAGTTGGAAGTTTCTTCAAATTCTTCCATCTAGGGCTTGGAAACCAACCTTGGAAGTTTTACCTAGAAGGTAAAATTTCATGCTTTTCTTTTCTCTCTTCTTTTTCAAAGTTCTAAGCCATGATTTTTCCATGGTTTAGCCTCTTTTTCATAGTTAATAACATGTAGGTTTTGTTTGAGATTTTTAGGTGTTTGGTGGAGTGAAAACCGTGACCTAGGAGGTGAGAAAGCAAGCTTTTTGTCTTCATTTAAGGTAAGAGGAAGACAATTCTTATCATCCCTTGATGGTGGTAAGAAGATGGGTTGTTTGTAGAATCCATAAGGATTCGGTTGTGGTGTGTTTAATATTGTTTTTTTTTTTTAATTTTTGTGCTTGCTAGTAGCTTAAGTGTTATGTGTTAGTAGCTTTCTTATTTGGTAATTGTAATAATCTTGCATGTCTAATAGCTTTTGATTGTATGTCTATAAGCTTTAAATTAGGTTTTATGTGTTAGAAATATTTTGCATGTGTTAGAGATATTTTGCATGTGTTAGAGATATAAATGCATGTGTTAGAATTGTATGATAAGGTTTAGGATGTGAATAACATGTGTAAATTTGCATGAGTGTTCCAAAGAACACATTCCTTAGCTCACGGCAATGCCAAAGTGTGAGGACCAAAATGTTCTCTTCATTTTTCCTAAAGTGCAATTTAATTGATTAGGAGAAATAAGAAGGTTTCAAATGGTTTTGATCAAAGAAAAGGAATTTATAAATCAAATGGTAAAGATTTAGTACATTTTGGGCCAACATGCCTAAAAGATTTTTTTGATTCCAAAATCATTACCTTATAACATGATTTAATGAATTTAGATAAGATAATACCTTTGACATGATTTCGAAATCTAATGAGAAAGTTTTATAAAATTCGGCCAACATGCCACTATAGGTAATTATGATTTCTAAAACTTAGTTTCAAACCTTTTTCAATCAAAAAGAAATAATACAAGTTAACAAGAAATTTTCTATAATGATTTTTGAAGAGACCAATTGAGTAGAAGTAAGTTTAAAGGATTAAAACTAGTGATTTTATCATTAGGAAGTAAAATACAGAAATTTTGAGAAATTTTCTAACATATAGCTCACTTTAGGTTTTGAAGCATGTTAGAGATTTCAAAAGAGAATTAAATGATATGGGTAAAAAAATTAGGTAAATAGAAAATTTTATGGAAAATTTAGAAAATCATTATTATAAGTCTATAAACAAAATGCTGTCAATTTTTAGTAAAAATGAACTTATAGGATAGTCAAAATATCCTAATGACAGTATGCGGTATGAAAAATTATTCTATGTAGTTTAAATATACAAATTATTATTTCTATCTGTTTAAACGGTAATTTTAAAGGCATTCGAATAAGAAAATGATTTAAAAATTCTACGCGATTGAGAAAACGTATTAAAAATGCTACGGGATTTTAAAAACAGAAAAATATCTTTACCCGATTTTTAAACGTTTGTAAAAACGACGAGATTTCAAAAACGCGATAAAATTTCTACGCGATTGACCGTAACCATATTTATTTTTTTTGTCGGGAAAAAGTGAACCCGTACTGAGGCTTTTGAAAATCTATATCTTTGTCGGGAAAATGTGAACCCGCATGTGCTTTTGAAAATCTATATCTTTGTCGGGAAAATGTGAACCCGCATGTGTTTTTGAGAATTATTTTGTCGGGAAAATGTGAACCGTCCGCATAGGCTTTCCATCTATTTTTATTATTATTATTATTATTTTATGTGTGCCATGTATTTGGTGGATTGGTTGACGAGACGAATCACATCGTGGTGTCGATGCGATAAACGTAGTGTGGTTCATTGTTCTAATGAACTTGGAGACTTTAGTGTACGGGATCCCACATGTGGACAGTTGGTAGCTCCGCTGGGCCGTGGTAAACCGATAGCGCACTATGGTACTCAACATACACTATATTTAATCGAGATTGGTGGAATCTAGTAGTACATTTGCCTCGTAGTGACACAACGTGAGACCGTGAACTACACCACGCCCTGGATTGATGGATTCTTGTGTCGTGGGGCTATAGACGCAACGTGTGACCGCGGAATAGTTGGTGGGGCAGCCGTGGTACTATTAGATTTTGCGAATCATTCCTCTCTCGATACTTGTGTTTTTCTTTAGCTCCATGGAGTAGGATTTTGTTATATTATTTATCTCTATATCTATTTGTTTCCATCTTATCTATTTATTTTTATACGTATTTTATTTATTTATTTCATCCAGTTCTTGTTATTATTGATTATTATATCTTATCTGTTTATTTTATATTTCTTATTTTATCTGTGAGGTTTTATTTGTGATTGTGACATATTGTGATGATATCTAAATTTTACTTCAATTAATTATGGTAGTTGTTAAAGCTTTATGTATTGCATGAAGCGTATGTATATATTGTTTGTCATCTTTTTATTGACCATGTTGTGATGATTTTATGTTGTCTTACCTCTTTGTTATATGTATTTTCTGTTTATTTATTTTACGCGGTAAAGACTTCGAGGAAGAGGAACGACCTCTTGAGATTGTGTACCCGAAGAGGAAGAAGATCGGCAAGCAGACGACCAATTTGACGATCAAGAACCATCCGATCATCCATATCCTCGGATTGATTGTGAGGGATGGCGACGCCGAGATTTTGGGATTCATAGAGTTGGTGTTTCATGGAGGTGCTCGGCTTGGCATCTACGAGGAGACCGTGACTCGTGACGTATGCGGGACGTGTGACCGTGATCCTACGTCATCGTTTTGATGATGAGCCTGTCATGACGACGACGTTATTTCGCACTTAGAGTTGCCCTTATCCATTAGGCGTTATTGGGGTGCTTGAAAACCCCGAGCCTAGTGAGATAAGCATCGTATCGACCGCGCGATCCCGTTATCGCCGTGTGTCGAGGCATCCGGGATATTTATCCCACGATGATCATTTTCGGTGATAGTGATCCATCGAGGATTAGATAACTATGATGTTTTTTTTTTTTTTGGGCGCGTCGGTACATGTATGTACGTATATATATTAACTCTTTTATTGCTTTCTTTACTGTTTTTGTTTAAATATTTGTAGTCTTAGTGGTAAATTATTTGTACAACTTATAACTTAACCATATGTATATTATCAGTGATGATGTTTTTTTTATTTCGTGTTTTCCGCTTTATCTTTTTATATCATATTTCTGTCTATCAGGAATTATTTTACAACCCGTAATAATATTTAACAAATATTTCACAACTTGGGTAGATTTTATTTCTATTTCTTTTATTTTCTTTTATGTGTGACATCTTCCAAAAGGGTGTTACACTCATGGCTAAGACACCATTTTTGGGGTTCTCCAAGCTTTTCTTTCAACCAACTGCATTTCCTACCATTTGTCACTACCTAGAACATTTTCTCTTTTGTGACCACCACCAAACCATTTTCGTTTTTGTTCCATCAAGCTTCAAAGTTGGAGACTTTAAGGTAAAGTTCATAGCTTTTTCACCTTTCCTCCCCATTTTCATGATTCTTGATCTCTTAGGTGATCAAGGGTTCCTTTTCTAAGCTTTGATGATGATTTTGGTGAGTTTTGATGTCCTTAAGGTTTTCTTGAAGGTGTAGGACGAAAATCTCCACAAGGAACTAAGAAGCTTGCTTTCTTGTGTTGTCTTCAATAGGTAAGAGGGAGATAATCCTCTTCAACCTATCTTGGTGGTGAGGGAACGTTTTCTTTATGTTGTTTCACGTGGGATTACTCTCTTGGTTGTGATGTTCTTCATGATCTTGTGCTATTTTGACTTATATGATTTATTGATTGTCATTATATGTCTTGATGACTATGTAAAAATATATTGGATTGCTTGGATTGTTATGTGGAGAAATTTTAGGGTTCTTTACCCTTTTGGATTTTGCCAAGAGGCCAAATTTTTGGGTGTTCAGGATGTGGTTTTGTAAAGATTGGAACTTAGGTGATGAAGAGTTAAAGAGCAAATGAAATGAAATAGAAAACTTTGGGTTCTTACCCTTTAGGAGGCCTACGGCTTCTTGGATAATTGTTAGGGTTCAAGACTTAAATTTGTAGCAACTTTGGAACTTAAGTAATTTAATGAAAGTAACTAACAATTTGGTGGAAAGATTGGTTAGATTTATACCATTGGGAGGCTCACGGCCTCTAGGAGATTTATTGGTTTAAGTTGTGGTCCTTGTGCAACCTTGGGTCTTAAGTGATTAAATGATAAGTGATCAACCTTGTGGTGAAGAAAAAAGGGTTAGACTTTGTTATAATGAAGCTCACGGATTCTTAAGGCAAAATGCCACAAAATGTAGTGCTAAAATGGAGACTTAGATGATTAGAGAATTCTAGATTTGTTAAGAGTTCATAAAATGAAAAGAATACAGAGTAAGGCCTTATCTTATGGATTAGAATGATTTTGAACATAAGGGAAGAACAAAAGAGTTTGTGAGACTTGTAAAATCTTAGAGTAGTTTCAAGTAAGCATGATTTGATTAGATTGAAGGGCTTGACTAATCTAAAGGAACCAAGATAAAATAAGCACTTCAAGAGAATCCCTCTAGAGAATGAATTCATAAGAGATGTTAATTAAAATGAAACCCGAAATAAACCTCTAAAAGTGTGCTATCACTCTTGAGAAATTAATACTATACTATTGTGGGTCCGTGTTGGGACTAGAATTCTTTTGATGCTTAATTTGGCCAAATTGTGGCATATGATGGAAAAGTGTTATTGTGAAATATACATGATTGTGCATAGAGTCAACATGCATTGAACATTTGCTCAGTCGATGACTGTTAAAAGGCTGGATGAGCCTATGATTATGCATTGAGTCAACATGCATTGAATATTTGCTCAGTCGATAACTATTAAAAGGCTGTATGAGCCTATGAATAAGAATTGAATAGTGTGATCCAATGGAAGGATCTATAGGGGGCGTAAGGCGCGGTGTATACCGATTGCACGCACTACAGGCCCGATAAATCACTATTCTTTACGCGGTGAATGAGTGAGAATTGAATAGTGTGATCTGTGACGGATCTATGGGGGGCATAAGGCGTGGTGAAAGCCGATTGCAAGTATTACGGGCCCGACAAATCACTATTCTTTTTATGTTGAATGAATGAGAATTGGATAGTGTGATCCCTGATGGATCTATGGGGCGTAATGCGCAGTGGTTTATTTCGTGATGATGTTATCACTCTATATACCCCTGGCCATGATAAATCGATTGCAATGCATTACGGGCCCGACAAAGCACTATTCTCTTCGTGGTCCAGCATAGACTGTCATTGAAGGGGGCAGATCTTCTGGAACGTTCATCTTTAATATTGATATATCTCCATGGAGTAGAAATTCTTGGTACCAAGTGCACATGCATTGTGAGTCGGCATAGTGGGTCAGCATATCAGTTGGTACTCATTTATATCATATCATTTGGCACTCATTATATGATGATTGAACTATTGCTATAAATAATGTTATGATTATTTGAACTATTTTATTGTTTATTATCTGAGACTCTGTTGTTGTTTCTTTTATCGTATGTGATTACTGTTGCTTAAATGTTGTTACTCTGCTATGTGGGCGTCCTGCACTGTTATGTTTCTTTACTGTCACAATTGGTAATATAAGTAGGATGTCTCACCTCTTTCCTGTATCCCTATATTTCTATTTTATATTCATATTTGATAAAAGATTGTGAGGAAGAAGAGGAGAGACCACACCTTCACTGATTGGATTGGGCTAATTTATTACTTTCGATATGGTGTCTAGACGAGATATCTTCGATTGCGTATAGGTGCAACTTCATGGGGGCATTAATGCATGACGTATCGACTGCGACGCCAAGCATCATATATTTTGGGGTTGTTGTAACACCCCAATTTTTAGAAAAATGTCCCGAATGTTCTGTTTGTTGTTTTTCAAGCTTTTGTGTAAATGACTGTTGTGTCCCTATTTTACTGTTTCTTGTTTTTCTGTATGAAATACAAATATGTTTTACAGGCTAAAATTTTATTTGAACGTTTTAGATGATTTGCTTCGTTGTGGGGAAAAATGGAAAAAATGACCATTACTTCCCGATTGTGCTGTTTTTAATTTTTCTATATGTTACAGTGCTTAATATTACTGTCTGTGATTTTATTTGGACTTTTTGTGCGATTTGCTCTGGGATAGGAAAATAATATTTTTCCGGGCCGGGAAAATCTTGTTTTAATTATTCAGACCTGGGGATCTTACTAAACCCGATTGAATGAGATAATAATTAATCTTTTAATTTTTAGGATTTAAGCTTGTCACAAATAAAATAATTTTGTATTATTATAATATTATTTTATTAGTCAGTATAATTAGATGACAGTGGACCCAGAAATATTTTGCGGGACCCACGTTTAGCTAAAACAGTTAACTTAGTAGCTTAATTAAGCATCATTAGTGAAGGAATTCTCTAGAACATGACGACTAAGTGTGGTGACTAGGTTAATTAGTGACTAATCATGGTGACTAGGCTAGATGACTATGCTAAAATCAACCAATGGGAGACAAGCTTGCTAAGCAAGTTTTAATCTTGACCTTTGATTCATTCTAAGGCTTAGATGAAGCCAAGCAAGGCTACACCTTGCATGGCATGATGTTCACGGCCATTTGGCCTTTGGAGGACAAAAATCATTTCATCTTTCATGCAATTTCTCTCTTCTCTCTCTTCCAAAAATCCTAAACACCATTGAAGCTCTCTTGAAGCTCCATTCGGTCAAACACCAAACCATACCATCCAACCACCCAAAATTTTATCCAACCAAGTTTTCTAAACCTAAACACAATTCTAAGAACATCTCTAGTTGAGAGTTCTTGCAAAATCTTCCATTTAAAGCTTGGAAACCTACTTGGAAAATTTTACCTAGAAGGTGAAATTTCTAGTTTTCCATTTCTAAACTCTTTTTCAAAGTTCTAAGCCATGATTTCTTCATGGTTTAAGCTCTCTTTTATGGTTAGTAACTTGTAGACTTTTGTTTGAGTTTGTTAGGTTTTGAAGGAAGAAAACCGAACCCTAGGAAAGGTGTGAAAGAGTAATTTTGTCTTCACTTAAGGTAAGAGGAAGACTAATCTTATCATCCATGGGTGGTGGTAAGAAGATGGAGTTTGATTGTTATGATTGTAGAATCCATAAGGATTCCTTGTTTGTGTTTGTTTGATAGCTTGTTTGTGTGGTTGTTAGTAGCTTTCCTAATTGATGTTTGTAATAATTTGTATGAAGATGCATGTCTACAAGCTTTGATTTGCATGTCTACAAGCTTTAAATTGCATGTCTACAAGCTTTGATAATTTGTATGTGTTAGAAATGCATGATAATGTATAGGATGTGAATAACATGATAAGGATTGCATGAGTGTTCCAAAGAACACAACACCAAGGCTCACGGCCATTGACCCAAAAGGAGAACCAAAATGTTCTCATTATTTTCCTAAAGTATAATTTAATTAACCTAGGAAAATTAACAAGAGATAGAATTGTTTAGATCAAGGAAAACGAATTTAGAAATCAAGTAACACAAAGTGTATATTTCGGCCAACATGTCAAACCAAAGATCCATGATTTCTAAAATCAATTCCAAACCATTTTCTAAAATAATGATTTAATGAATTTAGGTACTACAATAAATTTGACATGGATTTAGAAGATGAAAAATAATTTAGAGATCAAATGCAAAGACTTTGTTAAAATTGGCCAACATGCCACATACTTTTGATCCAAATTTATTTTCTAACTATTGACTAGATAATTTAATAAAAATAAACTAGATCAAGAGTTTTATAAGAGATTAAATGTATGGAAATAATTAGGAATGAAGTATAAAGCATAGAATGATTTTCGACCAAAATGCCAAATTTAAATGTGTTTTGATTTATAGAATTGTTTTCAACTAAGGTTAAGTAATAAATGCCAAAAGGATTTTATTACAATGAGTTTTAAAGAAACAAATTGATTAGAATTAAGTTTAAGGATTAAAACTAATGATTTTACTGTTAGAAATGAAATACAGTAACTTTTAAAAATTTCTAACATATAGCTCATACTTTTATTTTGAAGCATGTTAGTGGTTTTCAAAAGGATTAAATTATACGGTTAAAAACTAAGTAAATAGAATTTTTACGAAAAAATTAGGAAACCATTAATATAAGTTTCTAAACAAAATACTGTCAATTTTTAGTAAAAACGGGCAAATAAGATAGAAAAGATGTCCAAAAGACAGTATACGCTATGAAAAATATTTTACGTAGTTTAAACATATTATTTATTATTTCTGTTTATTTAAACAGTAAATTTTAAGGGATTTGGACAAGAAAATGATTTAAAAATCTTACGCGATTGAGAAAACGTATTAAAAATCTTACGCGATTTGTAAAAACAGCAAAATATATTTACGCGATTTAAAAACGTTTGTAAAAACGACGAGATTGTGAAAACGCGATAAAATTTCTACGCAATTGACCGCAACTGTATTTTTATACCAATGACGGTATTCTGTAATTTTTCTGCTGTCAGGCTATGAGGTGAACCCGTACAGACTTTGGAACAGTATTTGTCTGGTGGGACTTACTGTATCTTTTTATCTTTGAGGATATCCTGGTAATTTGAGGATATGCCAGTTTTTAGTGGATTGGTTGACGAGGTGAATCACATCATGTTGTCGATGCGATAAACGTAGTGTGGTTCATTGTCTTTATGAACTTGGAGACGTTAGTGTACGGGATCCCATATATGGATGATACTTCGGTCGCTCATTGGGCCGTGGTAACCGATAGCACACTAATGGACTCGACACGCACTATTTTTAATCGAGATTTCGTAAAGTCTAATAGTACATTGCTTGTAGTGCCACAATGTGAGACCGTGAACTACACCATGCTTTGGATGATGGATTCCATATGACGTGGGGCTATAGACGCAAAGTGTGATAGCGCAATAGTTTGGTTGGGCAGCCGTGGTACTAATAGATTTTGCGGGTCATTCTCTCTCTGATATCTGTATGTGTTTAGCTCCATGGAGTAGGGTCCTGTCATATTGTATATGGTTATATCTTGGATATTATTTTATTTTATCTGTTTATCTTATTTGGTTATTATTATGATAATTGGTATATTTCTTATTTTATTTTATCTGTGGTATTATTTTATCCGTGATATTGTCTTATCTGTGATATTATCTTATCCGTGATATTATGTGTTGTTGTGATACTATCCTGTTATTAATTAATGTTATAGCTTTTCATATTGCATGAACTGTATATCTGTTGTTTGTCGTTTTCTTATTTGCCATGTTTGTGATGATTTTAGATTACCTCTTTATTGTACGTGTTTTCTGTATATTTATTTTACGTGGTAAAGAGTTTGAGGAAGAGAACCAGCCTCTTGAGATTTTGCATCCTGAGGAGGAAGAGGAGCAGCAAGCTGAAGATCAGTACAACGACTAAGAATCATCTGATCATCCATATCCATTGGACTGATTTGTTTGGGTATGGCGGTGCCAGGATTTTTGGGCTTTGTGACACTCGAGTTTCACGGTGGATCGTTAGCTTGGCATCTGCGGGGAGACAGAGACTCAGTGACTTATGTGGGACGGTTGACTATGTCCATACGACTTACGTTTGATGAAGAGCCAGTGATGATGACTACTGTGTTTCTGCACTTAGAGTTACCTTTATCTCTTAGGCGTCATTAGGGTGGTGTATCCACTGAGCCTAGTGAGATAAGTATCGTGTCGACTGCGCGGTCCCGTTACCGCCGAGAGTCGAGACATCCTGGATATTTATCTTCTGATGAGTTTCCTGAGAGTGATCCATCAGAGGATTAAATGTTTATGATGTGTTTTTTTTTGGGCGCGTCTGCATATGTATATATTGACTCTTTACTGTTTCTGTTTACTGCTTATGTTTAAATATTTGTAGTTGTAGTTGTAAATTATTTGTATAACTTATAACTTGGATCATATGTATGTTATGAGTGATGTTGTTCTGTTGGTTTTATGTTTCCGCGTTATTTTATTTAATAATATTCTGTTTAACAGGAATTATTTTACAACCCGTATTAGTACGTAACAAATGTTTTACAACTTGGGTAGATTTTATTTATCTTTCTTTATATATGTGACATCCCCACAAGGGTGTTACAGTTGTGACTTTGGTTGCAAGTAGTACCTACCATAGGGTTACTACTTTTCCCTCCTTTAGTGCTTTTGTTCCCGCCATATTTTATTTGAATATGTAAGTATTAGGTTTTGTGTTACCCATGCTTTGTGTCAAGGATGAATATATTTATATATTTGAATATGTTTTCATTCAGTGGTTGTATTTTAAGTGGTTGGATACTAAATATGTTTCATTCGGAGCTCATACTTTCTATCTATGTATAATGGAAACTTTTGAAAAGATTGTTGTTGAGACTGTGACGCACCTGGATTTAGTGACTGTGGTGTAATGACGGTTGTGCCGTAGTTATTAGATCTAGGGGTGTTACACATATTACCATTTTATTAAATTCTGATTCATTCATTAATACTCCCTACCCGGAGTTCATTCAAAATTACTTCTTGCTCGGAGTATATTCAAGATTAGTCCATACTCTCCGGAGTATATTCAAGATTACTCCTTGCCCGGAGTATATTAAAGTTTACTCAATTCCCGAAGTATATTCAAGATTACTCCCTACCTGGAGTATATTCAAGATTACTCCCTGCCCGGAGTATATCAAGATTACTCCCTACTAAGAGTATATTCAAGTTTACTCCCTTCCTAGAGTATATTCAAGATTACTTCATGCTCGAAGTATATTAAAGTTTACTCCATTCTCGGAGTATATTCAATTCTCATTCTTTTAATCACACATCAATACAAATTCCCAGTAAAATTCTAAATTCTCTTGTTCATAACAATCAACTCAACTTTATTGTCAAACATTCCAAATGAATCATGACTAGAATTCTAGAATTCTATCAATGCTCAAATATACCAAGTGCACATAAACAATCATTTGTTATATACCAAGTGCATAAACATGATTACTTTATTCTACAAGTAACTGAATGCAAAATTATATTAATTTACTCTACAAATACATAAAGTTATTTGAATATCTAATATTGTCATTCAAATAAAACATACATTCTTTTATATGTAGAAGAAACTATTCGAATAATAAGTATCAATAACATATATTCATGTTTTATTCAAACATATAATTAAACAATTATTAGTCAATTGATCCTATTTACTTTCTATTCAAATTTGTATTCACGTATCATCTCTACACCCATGTTTTCATTTATATCAAGTTATCATTAATGAAATTATATGTTTATATAACTCCATTCCTCTTTCTTGGTGCTACATCCGTAGCCTTTGGTCAATCGTGCATTTAGCATATATTCTCTATAAATCCCATTACTTTTCTTCATTAATGAGTCTATCTCCTAATTAATCAACAGTATAGAATTTTATTTCATGCTTCACTCAACTTAAAAAAACATGACCTTTCGGTCACTTCTCTTTCATAAATAAAAATTTCCATATTTTCCAATATCACTTGTAAGATTAAAAAAATATATAAAACTCAAATATTGTCATGCATGAAGTAAGAAATCAAAGTTCAATTTCTTTCCCCCTACCTCACTTCCAAGCCCCTTGAAGCTTATTCCTTGAGTTTTTTGTCTTCCTTTTCACATTTTCCTTCCTCTTTTCTCTTCCTTTCTTTCTCTTGGTCGTAGCTTCCTCTGCCTTCCACTCTGTTTGATGCTTTAGCCGTAGGAAAATTGTTTAGAAAGTGAGAGCTATATGATAATGTTTAATTGAAAGATTGAGAAGTCAAAAAAAATTAATAAAATATGATGAAGAAGGAGTAGCTATGGAGACACTCTAGAACCGTGTAGAAGAATTAGAAATAGGAAGTCAAATTTGTGATAAATGTAAAGATGAGAAATGGTGAAGAATTGAAGAAAAAGATAAGTATAGAATATTGGTTGAAACTTTTGTATCTCTTAGAAACATTTTAATCTTTTAAAGTTAAGTTTTCAAATATTCGTAAGTGTTATAGAAAATTTTAGGACTCATCTTAGTCCTCATATCAATTTTTTAATAACTTTCTATATACTGTTATTTATCAGTTAAGTTTCATTACTCGGTCTCAAGTTAAATTAAACTAAGGGATTAAGTAATAAGCTTACTAATACTTATCTTAGTTGGTATTTTATACCAAATTATTCACCATATCATACTTGTCATCTTTATGAAATTTCATAATTTTTTGAATTATTTAACTGTTTCATTACTGTTCCCTTAATTCATCTTCGCTTTCTTTAAAAATATCAAACTTGCTCTGTTGATCATCCAAAATTTCTATGACTCTTATCAATGGTTATTAGCTAGAAAATAAATTTTTCATATTTATTTTCATCATATCAACTGATTCAGCAAATACTTTAATTATTGTTTGGTATTCAAAGTTTACCGAATTACGCTCAAGCTTATTCAAAAAATTACCTAAATTAACAGATAATTCTTACTAATATTACTGAAGCACTATAACCCTTATTAGGATCATTAAGTTAAGGAGAATGTTACAAAAGCAACTCGTTGTTCATCTGTACAAAGCATAGCATCAAAAATATTTTCCATCTCTACCAACCACGGTTCAACTTTCACCAGATCATAGTCACCTCTGAAAGATGGAGGATTCTTCCTCCTAAACTCTGAAAGGTCCAAGAAGTTCTTCCCAACTTGTACCTCATGCTTTGGTGGTGGTACTGGCGAGGCTTCTTGTAACACCAATGAAAACATGATAGACTTGTGTTTAGTTACGAAGGTAGTTTAATACTTGTTTATCATGTCTGGCAAGTTTTGTGACTTGCTGAGCACGTTTAGGCACTTTGCTGCAACACTATGTGTGGAAAATAGTTGTTTTTAGCTCTAAAAATGACTTAAATTGCTTAGTTAATGGAAATAAATGTGGAGACTTTATTTCTAGATCACAAATGTGTGCATTGTGCTACAGTTAAAGTTTGAGATTAATCAGAGTTAGTTTGGTTGTGTGTTTTAATGTCTGATTATGAGAGGGTGAGAGGAGTAAATCTTGACCATACAACCATACATGGATGGTCAAGATTAAAAGTTACTTAAAGATCATGTGACCACTTAAAAAAGTCACATGCATTTATGTTCTAATCTTGACCATTCATGTAAGATCCAATGGTCAATATTTACTCCTCTCACCTCTTACAATAAACACTCCTCTCACCAGAGTAAGATCCATATATATATATATATATATATATATATATATATATATATATATATATATATATATATATATATATATATATATATATATTGACGAAGAATTTCATTTGTTGTCAGAAGAATTACTTAAAAAACATAAATCAAACTACAACTTTCTACATATTTCTTGTATGCAGGTTGCTGTCAAACCTCTGATCCGTGAAGGATTAAACACATCTGTTCTTCTCTGTCTTAGAGATGTTCGTCATAATCAGATTGTTTGAGTGTGTTAATGATTAAAGGTTCAGAAACAGAGCTATAAGGCGCACTGAATCTGATACCAGAGCTATAAGGCGAAGATCACGGGAAAAACAGAGGGGGAGAAGGGAACAAGTTGAAGAGAAGTAGGAGGCAGACGTGCTACTTACATGAAATGAAATGCAGAAAATTGTATTTTGATTTATGTTTTTTAATTGATTCTTCTGACAACAAATGAAATTCTTCGTCATCAGATTCAATTATAATTTGTTTCTCTACAATCCTAATTATATATCAGAACTCCTAAAGAATATACCTTTAGGTTTGTAGAGTTTGTTTGTGGAAATTTTTGGGATTTCCCAGTTGTCAAAATCTTGATTTATGTCTTCAAAATGAATTTCTTCATTAAAGATGTCAGTTTTAAGTGTTTTAATTTGTTCTTCAGAAAGAGTAGAAGATGAAGATTGAGATGGGAAAAACGGAGGGGGAAGAAGGAATAGGATGAAGAGAAGTAGGAGGTAGACGGACTGCTTACATGAAATGAAATGCAGAAAATTAAAAATAAATAAATTTAAAACATTTAAAGTGAAAGCTAAAAGTGCGTCAGAGACGGCGAGATCCAGTGATGGGATGAGAAAAGAAGAATAGGTTACATATGATAAAATTAAAACTTTATTGATACAAAGAAAAGATTACAAGATTGAAGGGAGATGGGAAGAGGGAGGAAGACTCACTTTCTCTGATTTCTCTCTGTAAGACTAAGCTCTCAAATGTCTCAAAATTTTTGAATTAGAAACAACTAAACCATTTTTCTTAATTACATTAATAAATATATTAATGTGTTTGAAGTGTTGATCAATTGATTGTGAGTATACAAGAACATCATCAATGTATACAATTGTAAAACTTGAATAAGGATTGAAGATTTCATTCATGATTCGTTGGAATTCTAAAGGAGCATTCTTCAAACTGAAGGGCATTACATTCCATAAGTACTGCCCGAAGGGTACAGTGAAAGCCGTCTTGTAGCGATCACACTCCTTGAGTTGGATTTGCTAAAATCCTAACTTCATGTTGAATTTAGAAAAGATTTTAGCAGAATGAAGTCTTTTAAGAAGGTATTTTTTGTTTGGAATAGGATACCTAATCCATTGCAAAGCTTGATTGAGTGGTTTGTAGTTTATGACAAGTCGTGGAGTTCCTCTCTCGATCTCCGCGAGTTTGTTGACATAGAAGATAGAGCAAGACCAAAGGGACTTACTTTTTCGGATGAGACCTTTAAGCAAGAGATCTTTGATTTCAGTTTGACAATAGTCGAGCAGTTCATGACTCATCTAGATAGGATGAGCTTTGGTTGGGATCTGGCGATCATTGAAGTCCTTTTCATATGGAAGATTGACCATATGCTTTTTTCGTTCCTAAAACGCGTTTGGAAGATCAGAACAAATTGAATCTTGGATTTGGAGATGGAGAGTTTGGATGCATTTCTGAACCTTTTCTCTGGCAAGTTGGGATTGTATTTTGTCATCTTGGTAGATTTTTAGGGCTACTTTCTGGACGAAAGTAATAAGTTGACCATAACTCAACTGCTCATAAGGGATTTCACCATTAAGATATTGACCATAGATTTTATCTCTAACTTTGTCACCTAGAGATTTAGGAAGACCTGCAAGGAATTTCTCCTTCCAGAATGGTTGTTGACAATCTTCTCAAGTATAAACCCTAGTAAGGAAGGTATCTCGATACCATTTAAAGTTTGCTAAGGTTTTACATTTGAGATTAGACAAGAGTTCCGCAGATCTATCACGCCAAATAGTTGTATCACTAATGAAGTGTTGAACAATGGCAAAGATTGATGTATTTACTGCATTAAGAATAGGTTTGGCATCACTAAGGATAGGATAGCCATCTGGGTTAAGCTTGATAGCATTTTGGATGTCATTTCGTTGATTATCAATGAGGTAATGATCCTACCAACCTTTGAGTTAACCAGTGAAGCCAACAACAAGGACTTCACAGATAATTTAATCACTACAGTCGTAAGAAGTTTGATAGCCTGTAGAGACCATTGTCATTTCTTGAAGAGTATTAAGGATTTGATACTCAGTTTTTCCATCTATATCCCAGACATAGACATTGTTGGCGCTATTAGATGAAAGTTTCTCTTCATCCTGTTCCCTTCTCCCCCTCCGTTTTTCCCGTGATCTTCGCCTTATAGCTCTGGTATTGGAGCTGGTGCGCCTTATAGCTCTAGTATCAGAGCTTGATGGGGAAGTAGGAAAGTAAATGAACGGATTTAAGTTGCTTTTATCTTATTGAACTGGAAACTAATGTTATTATGTTATAATGCTTTGATATTTATCTGATCTGCTTATTTCTTTATTGAATTATATTATAACCTGTTAAAACTAGAAATTATAACTAGATCTGGAAAGTACACAGTTTATGTTACCCTATCTTAGACTAGATGGTACATAATACCCGTGTTGGATCTATGTTGTGGGGCTATAACAGTAAGACCCGGTGGTGAAGGGCAGTAAGTCTAATTCGACGATGCTTCCACATGTAGTGATAGTTTGGGTACAGTGGTGACCTTGGACCAAAATCTGGTAAATGTTTGTGGTGGTTGTAGATCTAGACATAATCAAGGACTTAAAAAGTTAGAATATGATTCAATAACTAATAAACATCTCAGATCTAAATCAAAGTAAGAAATAATACATTAATCTTAAGATCTAGTTCAGAAGATAAATTTAACTTAAATTTTTCATTTTCGCTTCTATAGATCTATATGATGGCTATGATATCAGGGGAATATACATCTGTTTGCTTCTGATCTATTATTTTTCTACGTTTATATTCTTGCTCTTACTCTGATCTTATTCTGATTTATTTTTCTACTTTTTATCTGTTATATTATGTTGTGATCTTTGTCTTCATCTTTGTCTAAACTTTCAACCAAATCATCTCAATCTTCATCTTCTTCTCTTTCTGAAGAACAAATTAAAACACCTAAAACTGACATCTTTAATGAAGAAATTCATTTTGAAGACATAAATCAAGATTTTGACAATTGGAAAATCCCAAAAAAATTCACAAATGAACTCTACAAACCTGAAGGTAGATTCTTTAGGAGTTTTGATTATATAATTAGAACTGTAGAGAAAAAAATTATAATTGAATCTGATGACGAAAAATTTCATTTGTTGTCAGAAGAATCAATTAAAAAAACATAAATCAAAATACAATTTTCTGCATTTCATTTCATGTAAGCAGTCCGTCTGCCTCCTACTTCTCTTCATTAAAGATATCAGTTTTAGGTGTTTTAATTTGTTCTTCACAAAGAGAAGAAGATGAAGATTAAGATGATGTGATTGAAAGTTTAGACAAAGATGAAGACAAAGATCGCAACATAATATAATAGATAAAAGGCAGGAAAATAAATCAGAATAAGATCAGAGTAAGAGCAGGAATATAAACGCAGAAAAATAAAAGATCAGAAGCAAACAGATGTATATTCCCCCGATATTATAGCCATCATATAGATCCATAGAAGCGGAAATGAAAAATTTAAGTTAAATTTATCTTCTGAACTAGATCTTAAGATTAATGTATTATTTCTTACTTTGATTTAGATCTGAGATGTTTATTAGTTATTGAATAATATTCTAACCTTTTAAGTCCTTGATTATGTTTAGATCTACAGCCACCGCAAACATTTACTAGATCTGGGTCCAAGGTCACCACCGTACCCAAACTATCATTACTTGTGGAAGCATCGTCAAATTAGACTTATTGCCCTTCACCACCGGGTCTTACTGCTACAACCCCACAGCATGGATCCAACATGGGTATTATGTACCGTCCAGTCCAAGATAGGGTAACATAAACTGCATACTTTCCAAATCTAGTTATAATTTCTAGTTTTAACAGGTTATAATATAATTTTACAAAGAAATAAGCAGATCAGATAAATATCAAAGCATTATAACGTAATAACGTTAGTTTCTAGTTCAATAAGATAAAAGTAACTTAAATCCATTCATTTACTTTCTTACTTCCTAATCAGGCTCTAATACCATAGCTATAAGGCGCACCGGCTCTGATACCAGAGCTGTAAGGCGAAGATCACGAGAAAAACGGAGGGGGGGAAGGGAACAGGATGAAGAGAAGTAGGAGGCAGACAGACTGCTTAACTTTTTGCATATTGCTTGTGTGCAGGTTGCTATCAAACCTCTGATCCGTGAAGGATTAAACGCATCTGTTCTTCTTTGTCTTAGAGACGTTTGTCATAATCAATTCTACGACTCTCTGCTTGAAACTGTAGAAACAAGCCTAGGTCATGGTCTAATCTACTTCAACTGCTATCCAAATAGAACGGTTAGTCTTCAAGATAAAAACATCTTAAACAGTCTTTTCTTAAACCTAAAAGTCTGTGGCTTAGACATGAAGCCCGGATCTGTCCCTTTGTCTTTAATTTATAGAATTCAATATAAAGTAATGAATTCTTCCATGTCCAAAGCCTTAAAATCTAAAGATAATGGCGTAACAACCTTATTTTTAACTGACACATCTAAGGGCGACGTAGTTGTTCCAAAAATGATCCAATGGGAGGATGTTGTTCTCCCTAAAAAATGGATTATGGATAAAGCTACACCAGCTTTGCCCAGAGAATCTCCTGAGATTCACGAAATCATCCAACATCAATTTGGAAAAGTCGAATTAACATTTGACTGAAGAAACTCATTTAGTTCATCTAGATCTTTTAGGTCTAATTCAACTAGGTCTGATAAGTTTAGATCTGCCTTGTTTAGAAAATCATTCTCATCTGTAGGATCCTTTTCTACGATCAATTTGTAGGGTTTAGATACATCATCTACCCTTCCCAAACCTATCTACCGACAGGAAGATAACAATGATCAGAGATCTATTCTCTCCCCAACTTTCTCATATATGAATGATGTCAATGACTAGTACACCATTCATAATTGATAAACCAACCCTTAAAAAGTACTTCTTTTCTGAGGCATGGACGCCTCAACGAAAATGGTTTTTTGAAAACTATAAGGGTGAAAAGAAAACTGAAATCCAAAATAAATGGTATTCATTTATGGAAAATGTCAAACATAATGTTCCATTCTTTGACTGGTTTCATGCCTACTTAACTAGGAATGAAATTCCTTATCCATGGAGCATCAGTCTGATGGAGGATCTGTCTGTTAACATCTTAATAGTCTGGTATCACAAGGATGAAACCCTTGTCAAATCTGTCCTTCCTCCTCAGTGTTCTTATTTCCTAGATAAGAAAGACAAAAACAATAAACTTGTCATCGCCTCTCCTTTCAAATCTAAGATAGATGATGAACCCATAAGTTAGCAAGATATTAAAGGTCTTATGGAACAAAATAATTATACAAACAAGTATCTCTAGGTCTTAGGTGAGAAAATCTTAAACAGAGAACCTAAGAATAAAGAAAAATAACTTGAAGATAAACTTTCAGTTTCTGGAGTCAAAACTGAGAAAACTGCAATCGAAAAACCCATTTTCAAACCGTTTAGAGTTTCTAAACAAGTAAAAGAAAGTATTAAACTCTTAAAATCTAAAAATTTAGGAAACCCTAATTCCAATCCTAATACTGATCTAGCCAGTGAAATTGTCTCCAAACTAAATCGTATTCCATTTGTTGATGCAGTCATCCCGGAGACACCTCAATCTAAAACTTCTAGAATTTCTAAACCTTTAATCATTAACTCACTCAAACAAACTGATTCCCAGTCTAAGCCAGATTGTCAATCTGACCAAAGTTCTATCATTAAAGTCAACCCAGTAATTAGCAAGGTTCTTAACTAGAAAAATCCTTCTAAACTCTATTATCAACGAGCAACTCCTCCTGATCTGTTATTTGAAGAACGTGATCCAACTTCTCTTCATCCTGTTCAGAGGCAATATCGGCCTAAGATTGTCTAGGAAGTTTGGTAAGGCCTTGCTGTTGGAAAGCTTGGAGTGTTTGGATTGGGTATGCAAATGCATAGTCGTCACTGGATTGTTTCTAGGTTGATGACCCAATTTGGGTAGTTTGAATATATATATATATATATATATATATATATATATATATATATATATATATAGTGTATTGTGATCTTAAGGATAGATTTCCTTATGATTTTGAGGATGGATTATTTCTGGGTTGATGGCTCAATTTGGGTAGTTAGTGTATTGTGATCTTAAGGATAGATTTCCTTATGATTTTGAGGATGGATTATTTCTGGGTTGATGGCTCAATTTGGGTAGTTAGTGTATTGTGATCTTAAGAATAGATTTCCTTATGATTTTGAGGATGGATTTCCTTGTTAGTTGATTAAGATCATGTAGTTGATGAATTTCATTATTTGAAGTGTTACTTTTCTGGATGGATTTCCAGTGCTTGTCCAAGGTTATGGATGTGATTTCCATTTCTTTGTTCAGGGCACATGCATTCATGACATTGCCATGGACTTGGTATCATACATTATTCATTTCATCCTTAGGTTATTGCATAGTCATATACATTAGACATAACTTGGCATAACATGGTAATTGTATGGGTGATTGCCATCATTCACTTAAAATTTATGACATGCAAATGTATGGGCGGTTGCGTACTTCTGTGATGGAAGTGTTAATTCAGTAAATGTGTATTATTTATGAATGTATAAGTTGCTAGTTTTGGAATACTTCTATTAAGATGTGATTTCTTACCCCGATTGTATTGGCTTGTAAATCTAGGTGCAATTTCTCCTAAAAGAGATAAGAAGTGATGTGAAGACTAGTATAATGTTATTATATCAAATTTTGGATTAAAGCTTGTATTTATTATACTCAATCTAGTGTGTAAAGGCTTATGTATTACAATATGCTATTCTAAGGCAATGATGTATATATAACTTTTAGTTTATCATGGCTCTCTATAAAAGTTTGCATGATTTTTATGGAATAGAATTGTGGTTTAAGGTTAGAAGTGACATAGCCAGTATTGATTATCCTTGTATGTGCAAGATGTATAGAGATACCAATTTTGGAGTGTTACATTATGGTATCAGAGCAGTTCATCTTGTTGAGGCAAGGTATGGACTGACTTGCTTTGAGCATATTAGATGTTTGTTTTAGTTATGCATTTTCTTGTCTCTTTTTGAGATGTGTGAATAGAAATGCATGACAACCTTGGGTTGGATTTTTGTAGTTATTGAGACATAATTACATGATATTGAGAGTAGCTAACTCAATATGAATTGTTCTATGTGTACAAGAAATTATGGCAACTCCACCAAGGTGAACCACGAGAAACAGGGAATCTTTTGTTGATGATGCGCCGAGAATGCCAGAAATGGTAGGGATGATGGCTAATGCATTAAGGGACCAGGTAACCATTAATGCTAACGTCATGAGGGAGCAAGCGGCTACGAACGCAAGGATGTGGGAAGAGATATGAGCAACGAATTCTCCTTATCAGCAAAGGGAGACTATAGCTGTGATTGACAATCAAGGTTTTTATGACCTCTCAGAGTTTTAAAAGACTAGTCCTCCACCGTTTAGAGGGGAATATGATCCAGCACGAGCTGAGGAGTGGTTATCAGAGTTAGAAAAGATTTTTACTGCCATGAGATGTGTAGATGAGTAGAAGCTAGTTTTTGATGCTTACATGTTAAAGGGTGAGGCTGAGCACTAGTGGAAAGGTGCAAAGAGGATGATGGAGACTGCAAGATCCCCAATCACTTGGGAAGTTTTTAGGACTGCTTTTCTTGAAAAGTTTTTTTTGCAAAATGTGCAAGAAGCAAAAGAAATGGAGTTTTTACAACTACAACAAGGAACCATGACGGTTGGATAATATGTGGTGAGATTTGAGGAATTGTCTAGGTTTTCTTCTATCCTTCATTATAATCCAAATGATAACTGGAAGTGTGTGAAATTCAAAATGGGTTTGAGGGATAATATGAAGATGTTTATAACATCTTTGGAGATCCCTGATTTCCCCATTCTCGTCAACAAGTGTAGAGTGGTAGAGCCTCTTAGTTTGAGGGCACAGCCGGAGCATCGATCATCAGATCATTACAAGAGGAAGATAATAGAAAAAAGGTCCGAGATAAGTGCCCTGAGTCCTAGAGATCAGCAGAACACAGAAAGGTTATCACGACCAAAGATGTGATAAGTGTGATAGGTACCACGGGAACAAACCATGCTCAACTGATCAGGTAACCTGTTACAAGTATGGCAAGTTAGGACACTATGCCAAGAGTTGTCCTCAGAAGAAAGAGCCAAAGTCAGAGGCAAGGATAGATGGCAGACCTGTTGCTGTGGGAAAAGTTTATCGATTGCAAGCGAAGTAGACAATACCGTCTCCGGGTTTAGAAAAAGGTAAGTACATGGTTGTACTTGTTAGGTAATTTTGTTTTTGAGATTTGGTTGTGCCTATTTTATGTTAAAGTTATTTAGGACTTCTTACCATAGGTAAACCAAATTTCGAGGACAATTTTTAAAGAGGGGAGAAATGTAACACCCGTGAAAACATGATAGACTTATGTATGGTTACGAAAGTGGCTTAATACTTGTTTATCATGTCTAGTAAGTTTTGTGACTTGCTGAGCACATTTAGGCACTTTGTTGCAATACTATGTGTGAAAAATAGCTGTTTTTAACTTCGAAAATGACTTAAATTGCTTAGTTAACTGAAATAAATGTGGAGACTTTATTTCTAGGTCACAAATGTATACATTGTACTACAGTTAAAGTTCAAGATTAATTAGAGTTAGTTTGGTATTTTTAAGCATATTGATTGTGTGCTTTAATGTTAGATTGACTGCCGATAGATGTGGAAAAATGTGGAAAGGGTGAAACAAGATTTTTGATGAATCTTAGGATTTATTTTAAACTTGTTGGAAGTTAGAAAACTGAATTTGATAAAATCTAAGTGTTCTTAGCAGATTGGGAGTTATAGCTTGGCCACTTTAGTGACCAAGCCTTTCACGTTTCCCTCTCTCTGCTGCCTTGACTATTTGAGGCTTCATAATGAGATATTTATCTCATTTCTCATCTCTTCTCACGGCTGCAAGCAGGAAAAGGCAAAGAGAAAGGGAAGTAAGGAGCAAAGGGAGGAGAATCAAGCAACCAAGGAGAGGAGGAAAGAAAGGAAAGATTGGAGTTGCTCTCAGACTTCAATTTCTGATCTTTGAGGTAGGGAGAACCTTGTTTTGCTTATCCTTTTATTCTTTTCATCTTATTCATGAGATTTGGCTTGATGTGAGGATTAGGTGTTGAGTGTGTGTTTTAGTGTTTTTAAGCTTGATTCTTGTTGGAAAACTGGAGGATAGCCTATGTTAGAGTTATTGGTTGCATAGTGATGCATTTTCATCCTTTAAATACTTCAGAATTCATTTGAGTTAAAAATGGGTTGTTTTATGGTGATGGATGATGCATGGATGCATGTTTACGGTTTTAAAAATTAGTTTGAAAGATAAAACATGTTTTTGGACTTTGTGTGAGGTAGGAAATCACCTGGTTTGGAGATTTGAATGTTGGACTTTCTGCAGAATTCTCTGTCGCAAGGTCACACCTAGGTGGTGTGTGAAATCCGCAAGTGTGCGGTTTTGTTGTCAAGTAATAAAAAGATCGAATCCACATGGATTGTGTCTATGAATACTAATTAATTAATTAATTAAATTAAATTAAACAAAAGGGATATAATTGTTGATTAACAAGAATGTAGTAACAAAGCAATTAAATAAATAAATATCAAAGTGCAAAATTGAGAACAAAAATAACAAGTTGTTAAGAAAAGTTTTCAAATTCAAGAAAGCTTCCAAGATTAGGCATAACCACAATGATACAAGATAATTCCTAATTGACAACCCTTTTATTAAAATTGAAATTCAATTGAAGGTGAATTACCCTAAATTAGTTAATGTTCTTTCTCAAGAGATAAGAACCGTGCCTAATTAAACCAATTCCTACTCTCGTGATAATTGAATTTAAATTAAACCCATTACGCTTTATGGTAATTCATTAAATCCTCAAAAGACTAAACCTACTCTCGTGATTTAGACCTTAAGTTCAATTCTTATGGTTCCAACACTTAGGTTCACCTCTCAGTACATCCTTAAATGTCTATGAGATGCAAATAGGTAGCCAGCAAACTCACATGAATAAGCGCAATAAGGATTGAATCAAAGAACATTCAAGATTAATAAAAGGAATAAACAAAGTCAATTATTCACCATCAATGTATCAAGGGCATTGCCCAATCCTATAAACAAAAGAAACTACTCAGACATGAAGAAGAAGAAATAAGAAATCAAATTCTAGAACATCCAAACCCGTAATCAAAGAGAGAAGAGAGGAGAAAGATAAAGATCAAGAGCCTCCCAATGTGCCTCCTTCAAAACCTAATTCAAACCCTAATATTTGTTAGACCATTTGTGTACCGCAAGTGCACGGGTCATTCAAGTAATACAGATACAGAGTAAAAGTTCGTTCCCACGAAGATATATGGTTTCCATTACTAAGTAACAACCAATAGCTTAGCTAAATTTTATCCAAGGACATATAAAATAAAGAAATGCAAATAATCTAAAACTAATCTACAAAAGCAATAAAGATAATGGTTTAGAGATCTAGGAAATCCTTCTTCACTTCCAATTTCATACTAATGATATGCAATCTTTATAAGCAACATCAATGATTAGTTAGTTAGCTTGAGAATCTGATTTAGTCAAAAGCCTATGTCTAGGTTGATCAACCCTGGTGTCATTTACCTAATCCACTATGTTTCTTATGTTTGCATGAGGACTAGTATAAACTCCACTAATGAATGATCTATTCTCAAACACACACTAATACATGGCTAAAAGGTATATTTCTATCTCGTTAGCTAATCAACTCATCCAAGCCAATTGAACTCGTCGAACATGCATCAACTATACCATGTCCATCTCCACAAATCCCTATGTCTAGTTCATTTGCATTAATTAAGATCATGCAATTGTTGATCAAACAGAAGCAAACATTAAGCATAGGCATGGAAGAACAAAGCTAAACATCAATAGATACTCAAAAGATAACATAAACATCAATAGTCATAGAAAGATCCAAAGTATTTCCTAAATATAGCTTGGCTAATCCATTGAACACGAATTTATAATCAAAAACCATGCTCAAAAGATAGGGAGGAGAAGAGAAACAAAGGGAGAAGAGGAAGGAATCTATAGATAGCATCCTTGAAGCTTGAATCTCCTTCCATGAGGAAGATGACATCCAACCTAGCCTCCCTAGGCCTCCAATCAGCCCAGAAATGAAGAACAGGCCGCAACCTCTCTAAAACCTAAAAACTAAAATGGAGCTCTCCAAAAACTCTCTCCCAAAAATCTGTTAAAAACTATTTCTAGATTCAAAAAAACAAAGGCACGCCGCGACATTAACATGCCTACACCGCGGTGCGTGTCAATTTAGGTCAAGGACGTCGCGGCATTAATATGCCACGCCGCGGCGCTCCATTCTTCGTGCCCTCTTACTTTTGATGCAGGGGAGGCTCACACCGTGGCATTCACATGCCACGCCGCAACGTTGAGGTCTGAAATGCAAATTTGGCTTCCTCTTCCCATTCCAGCTCAATTGCTCCATATATCATCTTGTTTGGAGCCCTTCCTATGATAGAGAAAACACCAAATCAGTAACAAATATAAATTCACTTAGTCATATATCAAATATGCACAGTTTACTCAATATCATATAAGAAAGGTATCAGAATTGGATATAACAAATATAAGCACAAAACCTTCCAAATATACATGATAACAAGGACATTAGCAATCAGAGAAATACAAATATAGGGCATAAATAACTATACATTATGGAGTTATCAATATTGTATTCAGAACGTCTATAAATACCCTAGGGGTTTTCTTTGGTCTCAGCCCATAAAAAGAAATTAAAACAAAACTTAAAAATCTGTTTCGTACTGCGATCCACGCCCGTGGATCATTCCACGAGCTGGCCGTGGATCTTACTGTTTGAGTTCCACGGCCGTGGATCATTCCATGGCCAGGCCGTGGAACTCTTTGGAAATTTTCTTTTGCTTCTTCACGCAGCTGCTGGATCCATGGTCGTGGGGAATTCCACAGGCATGCTGTTGAACTCTCTAGAGTGAGCTTTTTGCCCCAATTTGTTATCCGTAAATCTCCAACTTCAATTGTGCAAGCTTTCCATCCATTTCAAGACCAATTTAGCATCAATCCTGCACAACAACACCAAAAACACTGCAGTTATCCAAACTAAGGGAAAAACAAATAAAAATGGAAACTAAAATGCCTAAAATGCCTAAAAATGCATGCAAAACAAGAACAAAATATGATGTTATTTCACACACATCACTAGGCGTGAATGAACCACGCCTAGGTGTGGGTGAGACAAAGAGTGTCACGCCTAGGCATGACAAATGTAACATCCCCTTCAACATGTTAGACTTGTAAATGGTTACAGAGGTAGCTTAATACTTGCTTAACATGCCTGTTTAATTTTGTGACAATTTGAGTTAGTTTAGGCATTTTGTTACAAGCCGAAAGATAAAAAATAACTTAAAATGACCTAGATATTAACATAAATGGCTTAACTAATGGAAATAGATGTGGATAATTTAGTTCTAAGTCATAAATGTGTATTCTGTGATGTGGTTAAAGTTTGAGAATTTTTGGAGTCAGTTTGGTATTTATAGGCATACTAGTTGTCTATTTAAAGCCGGAATGACTAGACATAGATATGGAAAATGATGGTTTTGGTGCAACAATAATTTAATGAATCCTATGATTTATTTTAAAGTTGTTGGAACTTGAAAATCTTGATTTAGCTAAAGTTGAGTGTTTTTAGCAGATCAGGAAATATCAGTGTGATATCCCTTGGCCCTTAACACTCCATGGATTACAACCCTTATATTTTACCCTTTTATGTGATATTTCAACCAAGTATTTCACTTGTTTTTCACTCTCTCATATGGCTAAAAACAGGACCAGCAGAGAAGGAAAAACAAGAAGCAAAAGAGGAAAGGAAGAAGAGGGAATCCAAGGGGAAAGGGAAGCTTGAAGACTTGTGATCATTTCTTTCATCATCTCCATCATTTCTGCAGCTTGTAGAGCTTGAAGGTAGGGGTTCTTAAGCTCAACTTCATCTTTTTCCTCATTTTTCCATGTTAGGCTTATTTGAGGTTTAATATGTCAAATTGAGTTCTTATGGTGTTTTGTGTTATTTTCTTGCTTAGATGAATTATAAGTGTTGTTTATGACTTGTTTATGCAAAGAGTCTGGATTAGAAACCAAACTATCCATTTTGAACCTAAAATGCTTAAAGTAAGGATTTGGGGTTTTGATGAATGATCTTGTGTTTTGATCCAATTTTGATGAAATCAATTAGTATTTTATGTTTCCCTCGTGTATGTAAACTTGTTTGGGACTTAAAACCACTAAGAAACAGATTTGAGATGATCAAATTTTGTGTGTCACTAATAGAATAGTGCCACACTTCAGTAGAATTCTACAAAAGCTACTATCTCGGGGTCACACCTAGGCGTGACAAAACCACTCCTAGGTGTGGGTGTTCAGGTTTTTTAGTCAGGCGAGATAGAGAGGGTCACACCTAGCTGTGGGAATGTTACGTCTAGGCGTGAGTACCAAGATTTTTCAAGATTGTTTTCTTGAGGTTTAGACATTCCTTAAGTGATGGGATCATCCTTATATGCTTTTCTAAGTGTGTTAATACACTAATGGAGGTATTTCTTAAAGAGATTGACCTCCTACCATATGTGGGAATTTGTGAAAAACCTTAGGTATTCTTTGAGAGATAAGATGCCTTAGGAACCAACTAAAACCTTGATCAACATGAGATTGACTTGAAAATCATTTGTGAAGTGATGGTGAGAGGTTTTAGGTATAGAAATGCTAGTTACATAATTCTTGCTACCTTGTTAGGGAGGTGAGGCTAAGACTTGTATGTATTAGTATTGGGTTGTCTTAATTATGAATTGAGACAGATATTGAATCTTTAGTTTTCAAACTTGTTAATTGTTATTTCCCTATATGTTGTAACCTTATATGGTGTGCATAACCATTTGGCCAGAGAATTGTAAGAAATGACCTTGAGGAGATAGGGGATCCGAAATTCTCGTAGCGAGCAATGCTATTATGGTCATGGTTATCAATGTTTGGGGGTTGGAATTAATACTCTTACCTTGTGAGGGGAAACAAATCCACACATCGCCATATAGTGTTAAGGCTTAATAGCCTATCCTACCCAATATATATAAGGGAATAGAGGTTCGTGGGGAATAAGTAAGTAACTTGTGTTTTCAAAATTTTAAACCTGCATTTTCATTGTACATACATTATATTAGGACTTTGTTTGAGCATAATCATACCTTATACCATAAAGCATTGCATGTTTGGAAATTATATGGGCAGTTGTCATTGCTTGATTGATTATTTGTTCGATAGTCCCTTAGGATTGTATTGGCAATTCTTTGGTACTATTGCTTATTGGATGTTCCTTTTCATAGAATGTTAAATTGTGTTCAGTAAAATTATTTGTTGTAAATGATTAACTGCTAGTCTTGGTATGCAAATACTAAGAAATTGTGATTTCTCATCATTGTGTATTCCATGTAAATCTAGGTGAAGACCCTAAAAAAGGCAAGGACGAGGATAAAAAGAAGTGGAAGACTTAGTTTATCTGCTTATTTCTTATTTTGAATTCAACTTGTATATGTGCATCATGCTGAATAGTTTGTTAAGCTTATGTATATAATATGACTTGTTAGCTAGTGATGTATGTATATATGATCTTTTTATCATTCGAGGCTCTCTATAATGACTATAAAAGTTATTATGGGTTTTTATTTATAAGTAATCTTAGAAGTGACATGTTTAATACGATTTATCTTGAAATATTCTGTTTATTTTACGATAATTATATTAGGGTGTTACAACAAAGTTGCGCCTAGGCGTGGTTTCCTGGAAGTTACAGGGTTGTTGCCTTGCCACCTTCACATCTAGGTGTCGAAGGGTGGCGCCTAGGCGTGGCTTCCAGACTTGAAGAGCTGAAATATGATGAAATAGAGCCAATGAAAGGTGTGGTTTCTTCTTTTAAGCTTCTTAATGAGTAGTGAGACTCTAATAGGAGCATTTAGTAAAGTGATAATGTGATAAATCAAGAATGATTTACAATGTTAATTATGAGAGATAATTAAGCGTGGATATATATAAATATATATATATATATATATTGTGTGTGTGTGTGTATATATATATATATATATTATGTATTGTGATCTTAAGGATAGATTTCCTTATGATTTTGAGGATGAATTTTCTTATTGGTTGATTAAGATCATGTGGTTGATAGATTTCACTACTTGAAGTGTTACTTTTCTGGATGGATTTCCAGTGCTTGTCCAAGGTTATGGATGTGATTTCCATTTCTTTGTTCAGGACACATGCATTCATGACATTGCCATGGACTTGGTATCATACATTATTCATTTCATCCTTAGGTTATTGCATAATCATATATGTAACACCCCAGAAATTTATAATTTCATGATAAATAGTCTTTTTATAATATTTGTGATTTTTGTGAATTTTTCTGAGAACGTAGAATATTTTAATATTATTCGTCGTTTTGCATGCACACTAAGCAGAGCCGGGGAAATGAGATATTTTTCCCAAGAACCTTGATCTTTGGAAACGTCGACGGGGGATCTTACTAAATCCGAGGTTAGACACGGTTTACGAGATTTCATGTTTTTTAAGATTTTTATCTAATAAATAAAAATCGCTGTGTATTTTATTATTTGTTGGATAATTAACACTGACTTCTGTCAATTATAACAATTATCCATTGGATAATAGCTTGTAGTAGAAATTTTATCTTATCCAAAGGAAATCTACTTTATGTCAAATTAAATCACTTTTAATTTAAAAAATAATATATTTTAATCAAAGCTTCTCAAGGAAGCTTTGATAAAAAAATAACCAAAATGCCCAAAACTTGCAAGAGAAGCCAATCTCTCCCTCTCCTTCTCTCTTGTGTGCCACGACTTAGGGCTTTAGGGGGGAGCTAAAAATTAAATTTTTACCTTATCATTTTACTCCTAATCCTAAATCACAAAAAGCTATCACTTTTTTTCTCTTCACCATTTTCTCTCTTCTTCTTCTTCTCTACCTCTCCACACTCCACAACTGCAGCCCATCCAAGTGGCTATCTTCATTTTCTTGCTTCACTACCACCATTTCTACACTTCTCTTCTCATTCTAAACCTTTTCTCTTTAGAGATTATCTTCTAAATCCATCATCTTCTTCATTTTTCTTCAAGAACAAAGCATGAAGCTTTTGAGTTAAACCTTTGATTCCTTACTTTCTCTTCTTCTTTTTCGTTTCTATGGTCATGTTCATGGCCATGGATCCTTTCTTTTTCAAGCCATTGGTGTTGATTCTTTGAGTTATGATTCTTAGGGTTTGGTGGAGCTTTGGACAAAAATCTCACAAGCATTTCAAGGAGTGATTTTCGTGTTCTTCCTTTAGGTAAGAGGGAGATTTACTCACTTCAACCATTATTGGTGTTGAGGGGACTTTTGAGTGGTTGTTGATGAAGGAATCCATAATGGATTGCTCACTTTGTATGTTTATTTTTCATGCTTTTATGTATATTTGATTTATATGAAAATGTTGGTTGTCTTGAATGCCTTGATGATGTTGGATTGCTTGGATTGGATGAATGAAAAAATGTAGGGTTTCTTACCCTTTGGGGAATCATGGTTTTGGACTATAATTTGGGGATTTGAATTTGATTTTTGTATAAAATGAAACTTAGGTAATTAGGTATTAAAGGATTGATGCATGTAATGAAAAAATTAGGTTTTGATGCTCTTGGGAGGCTCACAGCCTCTAGGGGTTTTTGGGATCCAAGTGGTGCTTTTGTGCATCCTTATGACTTAAGCAATTTGGAGTTATGAAATCAATAATACGAAGAAAGAAAAACAGTTGGATTTTGTCTTTGAGAGGCCATGGCCTCAAGGGTCTACTTGACCTAGACTGTTGGGAATTGCCGATAAGAATCATGCAGGGGAATAATAAAATTCCCTCACAAGATCAAAGCCATAATCCGAGTTTTAAAATGTTTACCTCTTGAAGCATGATAAACACAAGTGACATGAATCGCTAACACCGTAATAGCGATGATGTCTCTACGGTATCCACACGAACAGACTCGCAAAACATCCAACATTCGCAGTCTTGGAGTCTGACCTCTCTACAACAGTGCTAGCTGCGAAGAAAAGAGAAGGAAACTTGTCACTCTCTAACTCACTTTCTGTAGGTGCGGCTAGGGTTTTATAAATCTTACTAGCAGCCCCCTTAGCAGTGCTATTTATAATAGTGACTGCCTTAAGTGAGTGTGAGCAGTAACAAGGTAAGATGTGCAACCCTAGACTCATCTGTTATGAGTTAGGCCCATAATTGAATTCGAGTCCAACTTGGATCCTTATTGCTCCAATTTAGTCTACTTTAAGTATGCGACCCTGCAGGTTTTCATGACGTAGGTAGTAATATTAAAATCTCATTTTAATATTACAAATAGTGAGCGGTGTCTAGCAACACATCGCTGCTACCCAAGTAATGAGAATGTCAGTGATTTGACATAACCTATCTATGACCAATGTTACGTGTTTAGTCCCTTTGTCCAGATATCTGGATTGAACACAAGGCATGGAATGTGTCACCCTTATTTAGTTCAATCTTCAGTTTCTTGATTCTCGAGTAGACATAGTAATAACAAATGAGATCAATATCACATATTGACTCATTTAAGCATGGCCATGCATTTTGTAGTCTCACTCAATCAGGGGGCCTGAAGATATCACTCCTGTTATGTAGGAGGGACAAATCCCATCTAAGTCACTCATATCCCTCTACATGAATCGCGGTATATCTAATAACTAACTTTATAATCATCTTGTTACAGATGACGTTTGATAGCATTAAAACACGCAACTCCTCATGTAGGAATCGTAGTGATTTCAGATCAAAGGACCACATACACCATTATCACTATGAGAATCGCATATGACACTCACGTAACGATCCACGTAGCGTTCTCATGGCAGGTCTGTCTAATACATCATTACTCTAATATGTATCCATGTGAAGACTTGATATCTCATATCCATGACCCTTGAGATGTGGTCATCAGTCTACGCACATAGTAGTCTCAATGCATTATTGTTGTCCGAATTAACAATAATACTTGACTAAGGACATTTAAGAATAGTGTTTTATCCAATAGGATCTCACGATCAAGTCATCCACTTGATGTCCTATGGTATCAAACTTACTATTCTAAGGACTTTATTATGTTTATAAAAAAAACGCAATAAATGAAATGCCTCATATATTAAAATTAGCATAATATAATGTATGTAAATACAAACAAAATGTATTGGCCTTTAGGGCATACACCAACATAGACTTGTGTAATTAATCAATACTTAGGTAATTAGAGATTATGGATTCATAAAATGAAATTATGGTTATGTTGAACCTTATAAATGTATGTTGTTATTGAGGATTGATTATATGCTATTGTGAGTCCATGTGTGGGACCAAAGACTTGTTGATATTTGATTTAACTAAATTGTGGTATATTTCATGAGAAGTATATTATTGATGAATATTCATGATATGCATTGAGTCATCATGCATTTGTGAAAGTTCGTTGGACTCTATTGTCAAGGTTGTGCATGCCTAGGAGATTGAATTATACCTTAGTGCGGGTACGAGTAGACTAAGTGTAGGTCATATCGTTAGCCTTGGGGGCGTCAAGGTGCAGGTATCTCATAATAGACAGTGGTAGCTCCACTGGTGTCGTGGAATAGACCAATGCAAACACACTAACGATCTGGACCGAGACATTATCCTATATCGCGATCTTGTTAAGAGTGCCATGTATAAGCCATGTTGCGTAAAATATTATTTTTATGATAAGCACTTTATTTTTAGGCTAACAAGATACTGGCATGACTCCCTGATCATTCTCTCTGAATGTTTATGTCTAGCTCCATGGAGTAGGATTTTGGTACCTCATGCATTATGCATTGTCGGTCTCATATTTCTTCTAGCATGAGTGTCCATAATTATTAAATTGTCTCTTTTAATTATTGAAATAATTATCTGATTTATGAACTGCTTATTGCTTGAGAAATTATTGTTGTTTCCTTATTATTGCTTATTTTATCATTACTGCTGATATATATATGTGTGTGTGTGTGTGTGTGTGTGTGTTGTGATGTTATGTGGACATCCTATGTCGTTCTGTTTTCTTACTATCGTATTGGTATTGAATGCTGGGTGTCTCACCTCTTTCCTGTATCCTTGTATTTCTGTTTTATTTATGCGCTTCTGAGAAGACATTCGTGAAGAAGGGGAAGCGCCTGAGTTCCCTAGTTTCTGGCCTGACTATGACTAGTGTTGTTCGAAGATGTCGTCTCATCCACGTAGACCATTGCATTTATCATGGGGACTTGACGGTGTCGTTAGCTTGGGGTTGCTATGACCCTCTTATTTTTTATTTTACTGTTTTTGTTCATCTGGAATTTTACCTACCTATCCGAGATTTGTGGGATGATCTCTATTACACCCTACAGGAGGATTCATTCTTTTCTACTGCTTGAGCCTCTACTCGAAATTCGGTCGCTCTGATAATGATCTCATCTGACGAGGAAGACCTGGAGGAGGATCCTGCTACGGTTCCTTCTCATCAGTCTTAGGGAGTTGGTACTGTCGGTGGTTACTGATGGCTATCCGTATATCTTTTTGGGAAGCCTAATATTTTGTTATTTTGATGGGTTGTACATTTGTAAACATCTTTGGGGTGGGTAAAGCCTTTTGCCTTTTGCATACTTGATGATGTAATTAAACATGCTTAATGCAAATATATATATATATATATATATATATATATATATATATATATATATATATATATATATATATATATATATATCTATTATATGGATGTAAGATTTCCTTTCATGTTGATTTTTACTATAACTACGTTTTATTTATTCTCTCACTACAACAAAAAAAAATTACATATATTCAATACCCGATTACTATACAATTATAATTGAAAATGTTTATTCATATATTAAAAATGAATCGGGTCTTAATTTACGACTTATTTATTTTTCGCATTTTATTTCATTTTATTATGGTGTGACGTTCCTTCTTTTCCTAGAAAAATGGACGTTATAATATACATTAGACATAACTTGGAATAACATGGTAATTGTATAGACAATTGCCATCATTCACTTAAAATTCATGACATGCAATTGTATAGGCAGTTGCGTACTTCTAGGAGGGAAGTGTTATGTGCTTTTGTCATGGAAGTGTTGATTCAGTAAATGTGTAATAGTTATGAATGTATAAGTTGCTAGTTTTGGAATAATTCTATTGAGACGTGATTTCTTACCCTGATTGTGTTGCCTTGTAAATCCAGGTGCGAGTTCTCCTAAAAGAGAGACGAAGTGATGTGAAGACTAATATAGTGTTGCTATATCAAATTTTGGATTAAAGCTTGTATTTATTATACTTGATCTAGTGTGTAAAGGCTTATGTATTACAATATGCCCTTCTGAGGCAATGATGTATATATAACTTTTAGTTTATCGTGGTTCTCTATAAAAGTTTGCATGATTTTTATGGTATAGAATTGTGGTTTAAGGTTAGAAGTGACATAGCCAGTATTGATTATCCTTGTATGTGTAAGATGTATCAGGATACCAATTTTAGGATGTTACAGTTCTGGTTGTCGATCGGCTTCCAACCTATCTAATCTTCTATTAATAACTGATGTTTGATCTTGCATAGCCTTGGCTATTCCCATTAATGCCTCGGGCATGTTATGTCCCTCATTAGAAGAATTCTCATTTCTTCTAGTATTATGCCTAGGAGAAGTCATAATATGTTGTACACATAACATGTCAAATATCAAGTTGATTAGTCTCAATACAACGTATTAGTGCAATAGTAGCTAATAACCTCCAATGAAAATGCAAGTTATGCAAACATCTCACATAAGAGACAAGAAATGCACAACACACAGAAAAACTACTAACATCCATATGTATAGTCAATCCATACCCCAGCTCAAAAGGATGAACTGCTCTAATACTATAATGTAACAGCCTAAGACAGATATCTCGATATAACTAACATACATAAAGATATACAATATTATATATGTTACGTCTATACTAACTAACATACTAATCCCATATCATTCATGAAAAATTAATATGGAGAGCCATGATAAACGAAAGTCATACTTTTATACATCAAAAGCCTCTACGGGCATGTGTAATATATACAACACATATATCTCAAAATAAAATATATACAAGAGTCATTCGGAAAACATAAAAATTAAAATATCTAGTCTCGTAGCTCTGACTTCTTTTTCTTCTTACCCTCATGAGCATCCTAACTTGCTTTTACCATAGAAATACAAAAAGGGGTGAGAACATAAAAAATTCTCAGTACTATACAAGTATCTGATGGCATTTACTAACACATAAACACATAAACTTATACTATAACAACATTATATAACCACTCATACAATTGTATAACGTATAAGAACCTAAACTACCTCGATATTACACAATCGCCCATACAACTGTATAACACCACTAAACTTGGTGAATTGCTTAACTCACTTCATTGCCTAACTTAGGACTTAACTTATCCTATTACTCTTGATAGCAAGTTTGACTCATTTTGCTATACTTACATAAGGGTTTATCTCACTCCTTATGTTGCTTAAAAAATAGTTTAACTCACTTCTTTGTCTTAGGTAAAGTGTTTACCTCACTTCTCTACCATCTATGGTAAATTGTTTTACTCACAACTTTACCCTCATAAGGAGCTTTCCTCGCTTCCGTGTCTCACAACTCTATCCTTAACAAAGAGCTTCACTCACTACTTTACAAGGTTAAGGAGTTTATCTCACACCCTTAATTAGGATAATTGTGACGTCGTTCAACTTTAACTATTAAAGGAACCACTCTTGATCAATACTCCCTTTTAACTCAAGTCAATGAGAGAAAAGAGTTTTAATCAAAGGACTTGCATGTATAACCCAATTCTTGCTTTAATAGGGTAAATAAAGCCTATTTGACAAGTATAACTTACTCATCAAACTTGTGTCTAACTTGCCTTACTATCACACCATAAGTGGTACTCCATGCCACAATGTTGTGCTTAAGGTCCTAAACATCTTTTCTAAGCAATTCATAGCTCTTGAAAAGTTTAGAAACTCAAACTTGATCATGCATACTAAGTAGTTATTTTCCTTGTGAAATAACCCTAAAAGTGTCTTGACACACTTAAGAAAGCATATATGAAAGATCTCAACTAATAATGAATCTCAAAACATCAAGAATTCAATACTTGGAAATCCTGGAGCTCATACCTCAGCGCAGCTCTCCTCACATCGCGGTGCCTTGCTCTCGGGATGAAGGCCAGAATGCCATTTTTCAACTTATGCCCCGACGTACCCTTGCTACGCCGTGGCGTGCTACTCTCTACTTGATACTGATAACTAAACCCAAGCCTCACATGCCGCAGGGTGCAGCACCTGCACCGCGGCGTGAGTAGTAGAAACTAGAATCCACATAATTCTGCAGAAATGGTTACTGTTCCATTGGAACATAACCCACATTTATCTGTTCTAACTTGGTTTTTAAGTGATTTCTAACATCACAAACAACCATTAAACATATTGTAATAATCAATTAAATAGTTAACTCACTTAGGTAGGAATTTATGATAAAAATCATAATTTCACTAATCTAACTTCTAGGTTTCCAACTTAAGAAACCTACTACCTTATTTGATTACCAAATCCAATCCTCTTGCATTCAATAGGCAAAACAAACTCAGTTCACTCAAAGAAGACAAGCTCTAACAAGAAAACAATTTTTTGCTCTATAAAACCTATTTTCTCCATCTAATGACCTAACATCCAACTTAGAGAGGATGAAGGAAAATAAAGAGTTTTTGGTTAAGAACCCCTACCTCAAGATGGTGGTGATAATGCTTGATCAACCTTCTATCTATGCCTTGCCTTTGTTTCTCTTCTTCCTCCCTTCCTTTTCCTCCTTTTCCTCTTGTTTTCCTTGGTTTTTTGCTACTATTTTTCCTTCTGTGTTCATGAGAGAATATTGAGTAAAAGGAGATGAGAATTGAGTGAAATATCAAGTAAACAAAAGTCAAATATAGGGGCTGTCATATAATGACTTGTTTTCACTTCAATCTATGCCTTGCCTTTGTTTCTTCTTCTTTCTCTTCTTCTTTTCCTCCTTTTCTTTCCTCTGTTTTTCGTTTCTCCCCTTCATTCTGCAACTGGAGTGCGTACTAGAGAGAAGAGAAAGTGAGACAAAATCTCACTTTTAAAAGATAAGTATTAAAGGTAATTTGGTCATTTTGCTAAGCTTTGTATCTGTTAAGAACACTTTGATTTTACTAAATCAAGTTTCCTAACTTCCAATAAGCTTAAAATAAATTCTAAGATTCATTAAAAATATTGTTTCACCATTTTCATATTTTTCCATATATGCTAAAAGTCAATCTAACATTAAAACACTCCTACAGTGTCCTTAAAAATACCAAACTGACTTCGTTGTCCTCAAAACTTAACTACATGCTCTTCCACATATTTGTGACCTAGAAATAAATTTTTCATATTAATTTCCCTTAACCAAGCAATTTATACTATTTTCCTGAGTTATATTAGTCATTTTGCATGTTTTGTATTGTGACAAAATGCCTAAATTAACTCAAAATGTTACAAAATTTAGTAGACATGTTAAACAAGTATTATGGTACCTTTATAACCATATACAAGCCTAACATGCTAAAGAGAGGATGTTACAATTCTCCCCTCATTTTAAAAATGTTGTCCCCAAAATTTAGCTGCTCATACTAAAAGTTTGGATACCTTTAATAGTTATCCTTAATTGTATCCATCTCATCCATTCCAACCTTTAAATTCTTTTATCCTAACGGGAGTTATCTTGTAAAGAGTCAAAAGATTAAGCTTCATCTTGCCTTCTTAAAGTATATACCCTTCGTGGAGCTTATAATCTAGGATTGGGTATAACCTTCTGCCTCTGCTGACATCTGTAGATGTAGTGCCCTAGTTGATCACACTTATAACACACCAAACAAGATTTGTCGCCATGTTGTCTTCTTCCAATCTTAAGGCATTTAGGCTCCACAATTTCCATTTGATTTTGGTTCATTTCCATTTTTGTGAATCACTGGGTGTAGAATCGCATTCCTCATCCTCTTCACCTATCATTTTTCTCTTTTGAAGATTCATGATAATCAGCTTAATGTGAAACTTTGATTCATTAGTCTACACAATTTTACACTTCTTGACTAAAGTCCAATTCTCAGCTTTACCCATTGCCTTAAAAGTTCAACCATATTAGGAATTTTCCTAATTTATTTATTTATTCTTTGAGTCTCTTCCTTCCGTTACATTGTAAGAGCACAACATTGTCAAATCTTCTAAGACGAACCTAATTCCATCTGTGTGAGTACGTGGTTTCTCCTTATCATATACAATGTTGCAGTTTTCATCCTTGCAATATGCATCTTCAATAATTTAAATTTTTATAGTTACTAAGTCAATTTTGAGTGTTAAGGTCTTGACAGAATAGGAAAAACCCTAGCCATATACTTGTCCATATTAATTAACATGTAAGCATGCATGAATAATGATCTAGCTTCAAACATTGTCTTACTTGACAAAATGTAAGATGCCCTCTCATCTTTAGAAAAATATGATTTCATTTTAACAAAATAACATTTCACAAAGAAGGTTATTGAGTCCTTCTTCTTTTCCAAACTTTCTATAGAGAGCATCGGCTTCTTAAACACTGGTCCTAAAATTTCTTACATTCCTTTCTTCAGCAACTTTAACAACCAAAACATTGTCATCTCCTAGAAATTGATGTAAGTGTGTTCGTGTGTTATATAAAGTAAGGCCTTTGGACCTCAAGCTCCCATCTGAAGAAACATAACAATGATATATATGTGGTTCATGAGAATCTCATTCAAAACACAATTGTTGTTTCCTTTCACAGTTGATGTATCTTTGAAAACTTGCAAATTCAACCAATTGATACCTCAAACCTACGATTTTCCATACTATTCTATTCGAGTTACCACTTGACCTCATTCAAAAAGAATGGTATAGAAAGACTAGCTGAACACTTCAAAATGACCACTTTCTTACTCTTTCACTTCTACACTAATATCTTAATTCTACAGTATCTAGCAACACCGCATCTCATGTAGAAAAGAATTGGAACTTAATAACAAACTCTGCTAAACATTTCCACATTTATAACATCATGGTTTTACTACATGTATAACATACTAACTAACCTATCAAACTTGGCTGACTTCTACATTAATTTCTATATTTGGCGCACTTCTAGCTCCATATTTCGACTTGAATTTGCTTTCCTTTATATTGTGGAAATTGAGATCTAACCTCAATATTTGACTTCCAATTAGTAACAAATTTGCTTTTCTAAGCTCTAGATTACCATGGGAACTTGATCCCAGTTGTAGTGGTGGATTGGCTTCCATCCTAACAAAATCTTATTTATGATAGCAACTCGTTCCCTCATAACAGTTACCACCATCTTAGTTCTCTCAACATATTACAAGTATCATATCTAGTGAACTCCATATTCCATAACTCAACTTCATTAAATCATAATTTCACTTCGAGTATCATGAAAAACTCATTACTATTCACCAGACTTTTGCTTCATATTGCCTTATAGATATACTACCTTGCTTCAACTTAAAAAATTCCACTTTCCCATCATCTCACTTATTCTTCAGGAAATATTTATTAAAAGAGGTCACTCTAAATCTCTTCCAATTCATTTATGTACTAGTAGCTTCCATTAATCATCTCAAACTCATTCACCAATACTCCACTTCTCCTTTCAATATAAAAGAAACAAACAAAACCTTTTGTTCATCTGTACAACTTATTACCTCGAATATCTTCTTCTTTTCACTTAGCCTCTCTTAATCTTTTATTGAGTTGGACTCACCTCGGAATGATAGAGGGTTTAGTTTTCGAACTTCTAAGAAATCATGGAAGTGCTGACTCCCTACTATTACTACTTTCTCAACTAGTGGATTTGGTCTCCTTCTTTTCATCATGCTATTGATAACCTTAGTCTACTTCCACATCGTTCTATTAGTAACTTCTATCTATTCTCTAGTGGCAGCGCTCTGTTCTCTCCTTGTTTTCATCAATGGGGTAACTATCTCAGACATATCATTATTACCTTCTCTGGAAACTTTCTATTCTCCCGTATTCACCTAGAAGGTGTCATAATTTCCTATTCACACAGAACATTACATATTAAGTTGGCCAAACTCAATATCATGTAACATTGTTCCAGTACTTATTAACATTCAATCCTAATGTTGTTATGCAATTTTATTCATATATCTCACATTAAGATAAAAGAATGCATGACACAAATCAAAAAACCTAAACATGCCCAAAAGCATAGTCAATCCATTCCCCGGTTCAACATGATGAACTACTCTGATACCAAAATGTAACACCCTAACTCTATATACAGTGGTATATTGTCAATATACTCAAGTAGATAAAGTCAAGCATGTCACTTCTAAACTTAAACGTAAACTTAACCTGTAAATCAACTATCAACAAATAGATATATAGAGCCTTTAACATAAAAGTAAAGAGAACAAGACATTTTACACCATTTGGAAACTTTCTCTTTACTAAACAACCACATGATATGTTTGATATTACATACTTTACAAAACTAGCCGAATAGACTTAATTACATAACTATAAATTTAAGTACAACTCAATATATATATATATATATATATGAATACTTTATTAAGCCTTCATGGCCTTGCCTTGTGCTCACTTTGGGCTTTCGCTGGATTTATCATGGAAACAGAAAACTGGGGTGAGAATTAGAAATTCTCAGTAGTACATTTAAAAAAAATGACATCACAACAAATCCAGCTATTTCGAAAAAAAAAACACATTCTTTATTTAAAACTCATCTTATATATATTTGCATAAGTTAGAGAGGTGACAACCTGTCAAATCTGGTCCTCTCTCTTCCCAAGATAGAGGTTCAATTATTTTCCTTTACAAAATTCTTACACAATCAAATACATTATATATAACCAAATCAAGTTCTTTATCAACTCAAATCATTTACATAATCAAATCAAATACCATATCCAATTATATAAAATATCCATTCTACTAACAGTTCTTTATACTTCAAGTTCTATAGTCTAATGTGATACTCTTCATATCTCTTACTTCATAAATTACACACTTTGTCTATAATCATATTTCATTCCTTCTGAATACTTTCAAGTCAAGCTTCCATCTTGGTCCTTATTAATTTAATTCTGAAAATAGGACAATTGCCCATACAATTGTTATTTTATGCAATGTATTATGATGTATGATTATGCCTAATGAATGCCCTAAGTATGCTTATGCAATGCTAATAAAAGCATTTTGTTTTTAAGAAAACTCATGATGTAACACCCCAATTCTTAGAAAAATATTCTGAATGTCCTGTTTGCTGTTTTTCAAGCTTTTGTGTAAAAGATCGTTGTGTCCCTATTTTACTGTTTCTTGTTTTCTGTATGAAATACAAATACGTTTTTATAGGCTAAAATTTTATTTGGTCGTTTTACGTAATTTGTTTCGAGACCGTAAAATAAAAGTTTTGTCAAGCTACTGTTTTAATTTTTCTGGGAGATATACATACATATAATACTGTCTGTAATTTTATTTGAACGTTTTGGATGATTTGCTTCGTCGTGGGGAAAAATAGAAAAATGACCATTACGTCCTGATTGTACTGTTTTTAATTTTTCTACTTGATACAGTGTTTATTATTACTGTCTGTGATTTTATTTGGACTTTTTGTGTGATTTGCTCTGGGATAGGAAAATAATATTTTTCCGGGCCGGGAAAATCTTGTTTTAATTATTCAGAGCTGAGGGATCTTACTAAACCCAATTCTGAATGAGACGATAAATAATCTTTTAATTTTTAGGATTTAACTTGTCAAATAAAATAATTTTATATTATTATAATATTATTTTGTTAGTCAGTATAATTAGATGACAAAGTGGACCCAGAAATGTTTTGCGAGACCCACAATTAGTTAAAACAGTTAACTTAGTAGCTTAATTAAACCTCATTAGTAGTAGAACTTTCAAGAACATGGTGACTAAGCTTAATGACTAGGCTAATTAGTGACTAAGCATGGTGACTGGGCTAATGACAATGCTAAAATCAACCAATGAGAGTTAAGCTTGCTAACCAAGTTTTAATCTTAACCTTTGATCTATTTTAAGGCTTGGATGAAGCCAACCTAATGGGCACCTCTTGGTCCTTTGAGGTCTACGGCCAAGCCACCTTTGAAGGCCATTAATCATTTGTCTTTCATGCATTTTTCTCTCTTCTCTCTCTTCCTAGAACACCAACCTCCATTGTTGTCTTTCCTTCAAGCTATTCGGCCAAACCCTATTCTATACCATCCAACCACTCAAAAATTTATCCAACCAAGTTTTCTAAACCTAAACACAATTCTAAGAACATCTCTAGTTGAGGGTTCTTGCAAAATCCTTCATTTGAAGCTTGGAAACCTACTTGGAAGATTTTACCTAGAAGGTGAAATTTCTTGTTTTCCATTTCTAAACTCTTTTTCAAAGTTCTAAGCCATGATTTATCCATGGTTTAAGCTCTCTTTTATGGTTAGTAATTTGTAGTTTTGTTTAAGCTTGATAGGTGACTTGGTGGAGTGAAACCGAAACCCTAGGAAAGGTGTGAAGGAGTGTTTGTCTTCAAGAGGTAAGAGGGAGATTACCCTCATCAACCATGTGTTGGTGGTGAGGAATGTTTGTGTTTGTGGTGAAGAATCCATAAGGATTCATTCACTTGATTGTTTATAGTTCTTCCTAATTGTGATTGATTATATGTGAAAGCATGTCTAATAGCTTTAATATTTTGTATGTGTTATGTGTGTAACATGTCTAAATAGCTTTAATATTTTGTATGTGTTTCATGGTTGTTTTAGTATATGGTATATATATATATATATATATATATATATATATATATATATGCATGATAATTATTGTAACATGTAAATAATATACAAGGATTTGCATGAGTGTTCCAAAGAACACAAATTCAAGCTCACGGCCTCAAGGCAAAAAGGAGAACCAAAATGTTCTCATCAAATTTCTAAAAGTGGAATTTAATTAACCTAGGAAAATTGACAAGTTACCAATTTGTTTAGAGTAAGAAAAATGAATTTGTGGATCAATAGATAAAATTAGGTATTTCGGCCAACATGCCAAAGCCAAGCAATTATGATTTCTAAAATCATTTCCAAACCATTTTCTAAAACAATGATTTACTGAATTTAGGTAATACAATAAATTTAACATGGATTTAGAAGATGAAAAATAATTTAAAGATCAAATACAAAGATTTTGTTAAATTTGGCCAACATGCCACATACTTTTGATCCAAATTTATTTTCTAACTATTGACTAGATAATTTAATAAAAATAAACTAGATCAAGAGTTTTATAAGAGATTAGATGTATGGAAATAATTAGGAATGAATTATAAAGCATAGAATGATTTTCGACCAAAATGCCAAATTTAAATGTGTTTTGATTTATAGAATTGTTTTCAACTAAGGTTAAGTAATAATTGCCAAAAAGATTTTATTACAATGAGTTTTGAAGAAATAAATTGATTACGTTTAAGAAGTTTAAACAAATGATTTTTTTTTACTGTTTGAAGAAAATACAGTAACTTTTGTAAATTGCTAACATATGGCTCATATTATATTTTGAAGCATGTTAGTGGTTTTCAAAAAGTTATATTATACGGTTAAAAATTAAGTAAAGGGAATTTTTACAGAAAAATTAGGAAACCATTATTATAAGTTTTCTAAACAAGATATTGTCAATTTCTATTAAAAATGGACAAATAAGATAGAAAAGATATCCAAAAGACAGTATACGGTATGAAAAATATTCTACGTAGTTTAAATGTATTAAATATTATTTCTGTTTATTTTAAATAATGATTTTTAAGGAATTCGGACAAGAAAATGATTTAAAAATCTTACACGATTGAGAAAACGTATTAAAAACTCTACGCGATTTTAAAAACAGAAAAATAAATTTACGCGATTTAAAAACGTTTATAAAAATGACGAGATTGTGAAAATGCGATAAAATTTCTACGCGATTGACCGAAACTGTATATTTTATACTATTGAGAGTATTCTGTATATTTTTCTGCTGTCGGGCTATGAGGTGAACCCGTACAGGCTTTGGAACAGTATTTGTCCGGTGGGACTTACTGTATATTTTTATCTTTGAGGGTATTTTGAGAATCTATATTTCGGGACATCTATTGAGTTGATGCCAATTTTGGTGGATTGATTGACGAGGTGAATCACATCGTATTGTCGGTGCGATAAGCGTAGTGTAGTTCGATTTTGAATGAACTTGGAGACGTTAGTGTGCATAATTCCATATGTGGACAGTTGGTTGCTCTTCTGGGCCGTGGTAACTGGTAACACACTAATGGACTCGACACACACTATACTTAATCGAGATCTTGTAAAGTCTAATAGTACATTGCCTGTAGTGCCACAACGTGAGACTGTGAACTACACCACGCCTTGGACAATGGGTTCCATGTGACGTGGGGCTATAGACGCAACGTGTGACAGTGCAATAGTTTAGTTGGGTAGCCGTGGTTCTAATAGATTTTGAGGATCATTCGCTCTCTGATGTCTGTATGTTTTTAGCTCCATGGAGTAGGATTGTGTCATATTGCATATGTTTATATGTTGTACATTATTATTTCTTTATCGGTAATCTTTTATTCGTGATATTATATGTTTATATGTTGTATTTTGTCTGTACATTATTATCTTTTATCTGTGATCTTATGATGATATGTTGTTATTATCTTTTTGTCTATGATCTTATATGTTGTTATAATTTTATCTCGATCTTATATGTGGTTATTTCTTATATTTTTATCCATGATATTATATGTCGTTATTTATTATATTTTTATATGTGATGTTATATGTTGTTATTGTCATTCATTTTATTATGATATATGCTTAATTGATTTTATTTATAAATTAATAACATGATTGTATTTGTAATATCTGTGTGTATGGAATGACTTTGTCATTCGTATTATTCTTTGCTACCGTACTGGTATTGGTGAAAGGGGATCTCACCTCTTTACTGTATTGCTTGTTGTGTTTTTATTGTTAAATTCGTATAGTAGACGAAGGAAGTTTCTTAGACCTACTGGAGGCTATGTTCTGAAGATGGTGACGGCGTCAAGGTGTAATCTTCCAAGTTTCAACAGGATGCAGTTGGTGGAGAAACGGAACATGTAGGTTGGGTTTTTCTCGTTAGTGTTGTTACCGTGCTATTAGTAGTAACCTTCATTGGGTTTTCTACTGTTTCTCTGAGTCTGTAAATGTTATGTTTTAAATTGTTGTTGAATATTTTGTGACATATATAATACGTGTATTAATCAATTCAATCTAATTTATGTCTTATTTATAAGTTTTGGGAAGTTTATATTTCCGCGAAAAGATATTTTAAAATTTACCTTTTAAAATTCAAAGCTTTTATAAAATGATTTCATTTGGTTTTATGTTTTATTTAAAAATGTGACGCCCTACGGAGGGTGTTACACATGATGCTTGCATATTCCCAGGACAACCTTTGTTCCTTGTATTTCCTCTAGGTAAAATGAGGTATTAGGACAACCTTTGTTCCTTAACCTCCCTTAATATCATAACTCTGGCATTGGGAGCACCTTGGCCTAAGCCAAATATGTGGAAATAGCTAACATCAAGTTTGAAGACCAAAACATACAAAGTTGCTTTTAAAACCATTATACAGAAAACTCATGTTACTTACATATTTCCAAAAATCCTTTCCTTCTATGAAGATCTTTGTTCCAGGAAGTCATTTAATCTTTATATATTCTCAGGCAGGAAGGGGTAGGAAGACCTTTGTTCCTTGTCCACCTTACACTACCTTGGTATGAGGGGTAATAGAAAGTTCACCTTTTACCACGCTTAATACCTCACTCTGGGTATGAGTACCCAAAACCTTGGCACTAGGAGCACCTTTGGCTCAAGCCATAGGGCCATACATATAAAGAAATAACAAGTAATAAGTTTAAAAACAAAACATGCATAGTTGTTCATAAAACCTATAATGTCTTACTCTAATTTTAATTAATTTTATTATATTTAATTTAATTATTAAGTATTTAACACAATATACCATTAGCACTGAAACTTTAAAGTACAAAATATTTCATTAAGGGATTAAACCCTTTAAAAGTTGGTTATATAAATACAAACATTTCTAAGTTATACACCTATTTTCCAAAATTGAAACCTATAAAACCTTATTAAGGTGCCACTAATTTACAATTATTAATAAAATCTTCCAATATGACCACATAACATATTCTTCTAATTCTCGCACAACAAAACTAATAAGAATCTTGTTTTCAGTGTCATCTGAAATATTAAATCACAACGAGTGAGATACAAATCTTAGTATGAAAATAGCAAAACAATAACTATATATATAGCCACTCTTTTCAATTCTTTATTTCTAAAACTATATTTGAGAATCCTAAAAAATAAGTAAAACATTATTTGAGAAGTAAACATAAAATTCATAATTACAATATAAGAGTAAGCAATTTAATAATAAATTAGTAATAAATGAGTATAATAGATTGAGTATTTGATAAAATAACTCAATATTGAAAAGTAAGTGACTGATTATATGAGTAATAATAAATAATTGATCAATCTTTTCTTAAAAAAAAGACTTTCTTTTATCATCTCTTCGTCATCATTATCATCAACATTAAAATTATCTTTCCATTATCATCCCATTGCAATACTTTCAATCAAATGTGTATCTTTTTCTTTGACAATAAGGTGTCTCCCAAAGTCCTTTGATTATGACCACAATAAACTCTAATCAGGGTATCCTCCAATAAACTCTAATCATGGCCATAATATTCTCTGATTGAGGAATTCCTCGCATATCTCTCTTTGACAGTGAGGCGTCCCTCATTATCTTCTGATTATGACCACAATAAACTCTAATTAGGGCATCCTCCAATAATCTCTAATCATGGTCATAATATTCTCTGATTGAGGAATTTCTCGCATATCTCACTTTGACTGTGAAGCGTCCCTCAAAGTCCTCTGATCATTGCCATAATAAACTCTATTCAGGGCGTCCCCCCAATAAACTTTAATTATGACCATGATATCTCTTTGCACATTGATTCATTTTTACCCATGGGATGTTTTTTCAAATACTTTCTTTATAGAGGTACATTTTCTATAGATAAACATTCATAAATAAAACAAATCTTTATTAAAAAGAGTAAGAATACTCATAAGAATCAAAGGTGAACTCATCTCAATATATAAAATAATTTTCACACTTAAAGAAAGCATGTAACACCCTCCTTAGGACATCACATTTCTGACTGTCAACTCCCAATCTGAAAATGATTTCATAAAGAATTTGAGTTATAAAAGGGTGAGTTTTAAAATTTCTTATTACAGAAATATAAACTTCCTGAAATCCATAAGTATTACTAATATACAATATTGACACTAATTAATATTTAACAATTTAAAGAGAAATATAAAACTAACAGATTTTTTTAACAGTAGCAAACCCCATCATGGGTCCTACTTAATAGCACGGTACCACACTAACGAGAAAACTTAACATACTTATTTCTTCTTATATCCATCTTGATGCATCAGACATCTGCTCCTTGTCAACCCTTCACACTATCGAATCTGGAATGTTCACCCTTCACACTATCGAATCTGGAATGTTCATTCTCTGATGTTGTCTCTGATCTTAGAGTATTTATCACTTGTATGTCTAAGACAACTCGTTCCATCTATTATATAATTTTTACCAATACAAGCACAACAACACAATATAACAAAGAGGTGAGATCACCTACGCTAATACCAATATGGTAGCACAGAGATAACACAAACAACATATCATACAGATATATCATACCATAATTCCAATAATGCACTCAACATTAATCAACTATCATCATCATGCCATTAACATTATTATCATCACACAATAATCACAATAATGCCATCAACATGATTATCATCATCATCATCCAATATTCCTCAATTATTATATCATGCAGATATAAATACTCAGAGTTATGCATATGTTATGCATGTAGACTCAATGTCCTACTCCATGGAGGTTTTCACAATTTCGAGAAGAATGCTCTGTTAATTGTCAGCCTTAGCCCAAAGACAATCTTCCAGATTAGCCCACAGACAATGCCCAGCCTTAGCCCACAGACAATTGTCCAGCTTTCGAAAAGAATCGTGTTCTTGTCGGGTATCGTCAATGCGTTGCAACGGACTGCATCGCCAAGTGGCATATGGTCCAGCCGTAGCCCACAGACAGATATCCACTGGTCGACCGTCGCGCCTTGACGCACCCCAAGATCCATCATAGACCTCACTATCAATTCACATTCCCTCTTCAACCACAAGGGTCCCAATAGCATCAGCTATCAATTTTTGTTCAATTCAAAATCATCATATGCCTCAATGCATATCTTTTCAATGCATGTTCAATGCACCAATGCCAATCACCAGCAAAATTCCTCATTTCCAATGCATGTTTAATGCACCAATGCCAATCATAGGCAAAATTCACACTTTTATATTCAAGGTCCACACATTGGCCCATTCTCAGTTTTAATTTCATTATCTCATAAACAGGGTCCACACACTGGCCCAACAGTAATCATACTGTATTTTCAACAGCAAAATCATATTATCGCGTTTTTATAGTCACAAAACACTTTTGTCGTGTTATCACAATCGCGTAACATTTCTGTTATGTATTCACAATTTTACAACATTTCCGTTGCATTTTCAAATCACGTAGTGATTTTTCAACGTTTTCTCAATCACGTAAAAATATTTACATGTTACTCAAATCGCGTAGCGATTTTCCACCATATTCACAATCGCGTAACTCAAAAATCATTCTTTTAACTCGCGTAAACCATTTTCCATCATTTTCAAAATATTTAAACGCTTTCCAAATTGCATAGAAATATTTTAATGTTTTTCAAATTGCGTAACTTAAAAATCACATTTTTAAGATACGTAAAACATTTTTCACCATTTTACAATCATGTGAAATATTCCTCAATATTCCAAACATTATTTTGGACTTTCAAACAAATCAATATTATTTCCAACATCATTTTTCATATTTCACCTTTCAAAAATTCTTTACTCAAAATAATATGACTTTTCACATTATTTTCCACATTTTCTTACTCAAGAAAATCTTTTTCACAATATATTCCACAAATTCACAATTCCATTGAATTAAATCAATGTTTCAAACTTTAAAAATTACTAACGCTCTCCAAAACCCAAAGGATAATTTACACGTTAGAAAATATCAAATCACTATTATATTCTCTATTTTTTTTAAATAAATTCTAAAATCAATTCTCTTCAAAATAAATTGAGGTTCAAACACTGTCAACCTCTCTTGTCCATTTACATTTGAAAATTTCATTTCTCAAGTGATAAAACATCTGATTCCCTTTCCAAAAATCCTTATACTAAATCAATTATATTTCCACTTGGAAAATCACTTTGTTTCATCAAAATCAAGGTATTACAAATCTTCCAAAATCGTGGTACATGATTATTTAAACCATCAAATATTTTTCCTTATAAGTCAATATGGTTTTACACAAACAAAACTATTAAAAATTCCTTAATAAAACCGTGAGCACTTGGTCTTTGAAATCAAATCATTTGTTCATTTTCATTTTTCACTTTCTTTGCAAATCCTCAAAATCATCAAGTCATTGCTCTTTTCATTTAAAACTCTTGTTTAGTAAAATGCTTAGAAACTTTTTATACAAAATAAATCAATAAAAATCTTTCTCAAAACCGTGACCACTTCTTCTTGAAAAACAAATCTTTTGTTTATTTTCCTTGCTTTTCTAATCATCCAATTTTATCATTCATGAAAATATTAATTTGTGAACACCTATTTTGAGGTGTCTTGGCCGAAATCTTCTTGGTCTTTGGAACCAAAAATCAATTTCCTTTCCATCATCAAATCATGACATACATATACATATTCATATATATATCACAAGCATACCATAATCAAAGCAATAAATCATGCAAATCATACCAAGCATAGGTAAATAATCAAAACACATAAACACCCACAACTTATTACATGACCATGGATATGAATCCTCACATGGATTCACCATCCATCAAATATAAGACCATCTCTCACCACCATACTTGGTTGGTGAGATGAATCTCCCTCTTACCTCTTGAAGATCCTCAAAAGCTCCTTGTTCTGCTTCTTTTTCCAAGTCCTTCACCACCAAGGGCTTCTCAAATACAAAACAAAACATATATTTATTAGTAAATCAAGTTTGAACAAGATAAACCATGGATCAAACATGGCTTAGAACCTTGAAAATCTAAAGAAAAGTGAAGATTAATAAACTTCACCAATAAAGCTTCAAACTTTAGCTTGAAGAATAAGGTTGAAGATGAATGATTTAGAGAAAGTCTCCAACATGAAAATTGCTTAGAATATCATGTAGATTTAAGATCTATGGTTGGATGAAATTAAAAGAGCTCGGAGAGTGGTTTTGGGTATCTTGGCCTAATGGTTCTTCTTGAAGAACAAAGATAGAATTTTTTATTTTTGTGAGGGAAAGGTTTCTTAAACTTGGTTAAGGTAAAGAATGAAGTGAAAACACTTGGTTTCCCTTCCTATCAATTTCGTGGAGCTCCTTGGAAAATCCCTAAAAATCATAAACAAATCTTAAAATCAATAACAAGTAAAAGAATAGGTAAACCATGATTCAAGCATGGCTTAGAAAATCAAAACTAAAAGCTTAGGTGAAGAAATATGAACTTTACCATTTTTGGTAGAAAATTGAAGCTTGGATTTGAAACTCAAGATGAATGATTTTGTAAAAACTCATAACTAGAGATGTTCTTAGAATGGTGTTTAGGTTTAGGAAATGTGTTTAGATAAAATTTTAGAAGCTTGGAGACATGATTTCTAGGTGTTGGCCAAACCATGCTAGAAGGAGAAGGAGAGAAAATTTTCTAAGAGCTTTAGGTTTTTGGAATGATCAATAATGATCAAGAATGAAGGATAATGGTCATAAACCATGCAAAGCTCTCCTAAAGCTACTAGAAACCGTCCCCCCTTCAAGCATTCTCCTAAGGATGCTAAATGATCAATAATGATGCATAATTGACTAAGGCATCTAATAATGGTCATAAAGCTTTTCTTTAGCTCCAAAATGAAGCACAAAACTGTCCCCCCTCCATCCTTGCATCTAACAAAGTTGTCATCTTTTTCAAGCCACCATTTAGAGCATTTTAGGCCATTGATTAGATCAATGGTTAGGATTAAGGTAGACTTTTGATTAGAAGACTTAATCTAGGCCATTACATCTTTCTCCTTGAAATTCTAGCCATTATATCCATCTCCAAAAATGAAGGGTCAAGATTACTCCTTCTTACTTTCAAGCCAAGGGTCATAATTAGTCATAGCCATTTTAGAAGACCAAATCTCCACCATTGATTAAATCTAAATCCAATGGTTATAAATGATCCATTTCCACCGTTGATTAAATCCAAATCCAATGGTCACAAATGGTCCTAGCCACTTTATAAGATCAAATCTCCACCCTTGATTTAAATCTAAATCCAACGGTTATAAATGGTCATAGTCATTTTATTAGACTAATCCTACATCGTTGATTAAATCAACGGTTGATATCAAAGTCTTCAATATTAGACTTGCTTCCTATTGGCCCGTTAAAAGAATTAAACTTGTTTCCTATTGGTCCATCAAAAGTTGTCATAACCACTATTGTTGACTTAAGCAGTAGAATTTTTATTTTTATCTGCTAAAAACCCCATGAAAGAATATATTTACTGTATTTTTATCACCCAATAATTAAATACAGTACAAAAAACAGTACAATAAATTTTCAAAAACTATTTCCGGATTCAGGTTTAGTAAGATCCCATGTCTCCGTCTCAACAGTACAAATTTTTCTATACGTAGAAAAATTTTCATGTTTTGGGACTCACCTCGGGCCCACGTAGGACTACTAAGGCCCACAAACAGCCCAAAAACAACCAGATAACCATAAAAATTTATAATCATCCATAAAAATCACAAATATTAGAAAACGTATGAAAATCAAATCAGATTGTTAAAAATAATTAACAATCAAGAGAAATAAATACATAAAGATTTTTCCCGCCCCGAAAATTATAACTTTCCTGACACGGAGTAAATCACTCAAAACGATCAAATACGCTAACAGAATACTCAAAATAATTTTACAGTACACAGAAATCACTAAACAGTAGAATTCTGTTAACTATCAAAATTACTGTCAACTATTTAGGAAATTTGGGTTGTTACAAAACAGACTCTGAAATAATGTAAAATAAGTATAATTATTTCAACACATAAAATTAGTAAATAATCCAACCATTAGAAATATCGTATAAAAATTGGTGAAATAATTTGAAATGATAAAAGAAATTATTCACGTTCAAAATCCCAATTTTAGCATTTGATGTCTGTTATTCGAATAACCAATTGATTTATTCGAATAACACCATAATTTCATCATTCTAAAATAGGTCTATTCAAGTAGACTATTGTCTTATTCGAATAGATTCTTTTAAAACCTTAATGTTGTAGCGTTTTATATAGGTTTATTCAAATAACCTAAGAGTTATTTGAATAAGCTTGTCATGAATGCAATTCTGAAAGTGTTTTTAGCTTGGTGGTTTATTCGAATAAGCCGATGTTTATTTGAATAAACCATCAAATTATAGCAACTTGCATTCTTTCCCTGTTACTGTTTCATTGAATCAAAATCCATAAAAAGGAATCTAAAGAAAGCAAAGGAGTGATATGAGAGATATGAGTAAAGAAATAAAGAGAAAAGGGTGGTGTTTTTACTGGTTCCTACCTATTTTTAGAATTAAGATGAGTGAGTAAGTGAATGAAGATAGTAAAAGAGTATTGTAGTAAACCAAAGCTTGGTTTGTAGCTTGGATGGGTGTGACGAACTAGGGAGGATGGTGAGGTATTTATAAAGCTTGTCATGTAGATATTGTAAACCAAATATCTCCCACCCTTAATCATACCTTTTACCACTTGTCCTTGATGATCTCATGGCTTATCTTACCTCCAGTCATTGCTTGGACACTTGTTCATTCTTGATCATCACTCACCATCTGAATTTAACACTTGTTCCCCTTCATCATTTCGTGGAGAAGCTTATGGATCAAGCCTTGTTGCTCCTCCATCCATTTCTTATCACATATCCATATTCTAGATCTCTCTTGATTATTCTTAATTCCATGAGTTCCATTCATGACACTTGTCCTTGTTGATTTCATAAGCTTCCCTCATCTTGATTATGTTTTGTTCTAGTTTGGTTTAATGAATTGAAGAGAAAACCAAGTTTTCTCATTTTGTTACCCTGTAAGTGCTCTTCATTTTCTGATTTTCTGTTGTGTTATTCGAATAGAAGATTGTTATTCGAATAACTCACATTATATGCATTATCTTAGTAACTTGTCTATTTGATTAGGAAAAGTTCTATTCAAGTAGATTGTCTTATTTCCTCTTTTATATTTGCACAGCAGCATTCTATTCGAATAACCATTTGGTTATTCAAATAATGTGACTGATTTTCATTTTTTATACACCTTTTATTTTTCAAGGATGTTTCATGTGGCTTAACCAAAATGCTTTATGTTCCAATTCTACAGGCAAGTGACAAGGTTTTCCATAGACTAACCGATAGGGTGACATGCCCAAGCATGTTTTGAAAGCAGTACAGTAAGCCCAAAGTGCATCGTTTAGTCTTAAAGACCAATCTTTACGATTTGGGTTAACCGTTTTTTCCAAAATTTGTTTAATCTCCCTATTTGCCAATTCAACTTATCTACTTGTTTGAGGGTGATAAGGGGTGACAATTTTGTGTGTAATACCATATTTCTTCATTAAAGATTCAAATGATTTATTATAAAAATGTGTTCCCCTATCACTGATGATAGCTCGAGGGATTCCAAATCGACACAAGATATTTTCTTTTAAAAATTTGAGAACAGTTTTATGATCATTGTGTCAGCATGGAATCACCTCAATCCATTTTGAGACATAATCAACTACAACTAAAATATACATAAATCCAAATAAAGATAGAAATGGGCCCACGAAATCAATTCTCCAATAATCAAAAATTTCAATGACAAGGATGGGGTTCAGAGGCATCATGTTTCTGTTTAAAATTGAGTCTATTTTTTTGACAATTTTCATAACTTTTGAAAAAAGTATAGTAGTCCTTAAATAAAGTGGGCTAATAAAATCTGCATTGCAAGATTTTCATAGCTATTTTCTTTGAAGAAAAATGACCTCCACATGCTTCTGAGTGACAAAATTTAATGACACTATCTACCTCACTGTCGGGCACACATCTCCGAAAGATTTGGTCAGGACAATATTTGAACAAGTATGGGTCATCCCAATAAAATTTTTTCAAATCTGTAAAAAATTTCTTCCTATCTTGGTGCATCCATTGAGGCGGTATCTTTCTTGTTATAAGAAAGTTGACTATGTTAACGAACCAAGGCATGGAATTGACAGAATAAAAATTTATCGAGAAAAGAATCATTGATGGGTGTGCTATCAAAAGGTAAGGCTGTTGTAAGTCTGGACAAATGATCAACGACAACATTTTCAGCTCATTTCTTATCTTTTATTATGGTGTTGAATTCTTGAAGCAACAAGATCCACCATATCAATCTTGGTTTGGCATCCTGCTTAGACATCAAATATCTAACAGCAACATGATCGGTGAAAATCACAATAGAAGAACCAATTAAGTAAGATCGAAATTTGTCCAATTAGTTCTTTTTCAGTAGTGGTGTAATTCGTTTGTGCACTATTTAAAGTTCTACTTCTGTAACAAATCACATGAGGCTTACCTTCCTTTCTTTGGCCTAAAACAACGCCAACAACAAAATCACTAGCATCACACATCAACTCAAAAGGCAAAGACCAGTCAAAAGATTACATGATAGGAGCAGATGTCAGAAGACCAATTAATTTTTCAAAAGATTTTTGACATTCTTGAGTCCAATTAAATGGTGCATCTTTCAACAGAAGATTACATAATGGTCTAGATATGGCACTAAAGTCCTTTATGAATCTTCTGTAAAATCCTGCATGTCCTAAAAAGGAACGAACTTCTCTGACAATTTTTGGGGAAGGCAAATGGGCAATTAATCCAACTTTGGCCTTATCAACTTCAATTCCTTTAGAAGATATCACATGGCCCAACACTATTCCCGAGGTAACCATGTAATGACATTTTTCCCAGTTTAGCATAAATCCTTTTTCTTCACATCTTTTAAGAAAATTTTCCAAATTATCAAGATAATTTTTAAAAGAATTTCCAAAAAACTGTCAGATCATCCATGAAAACCTCTAAATAATGCTCAATCATGTCACTGAAAATACTTAGCATGCATCTTTGGAATGTTGTTGGAGCATTACAAAGGCCAAAAGACATCCTTCTATATGCAAAAGTACCAAAAGGACATGTAAAATTGGTCTTTTCTTGATCTTCCAATGCAATTGATATTTGATTATAACCCGAAAGACCATCAAGAAAATAGTAGTATGGATGTCCTGCTACTCTTTCCAGAATTTGATCAAGAAATGACAAAGGAAAATGATCTTTCCTAGTAGCAACATTTAATTTTCTAAAATCAATACACATACGCCAACTAGATGAGACTCGCGTAGGTATTAATTCGCCCTTATCATTTTCAACCACTGTTATTCCATATTTCTTAGGCACAACTTGTGTAGGGCTTACCCATTGGCTATTAGAGATAGGATAGATAATTCCAACATCAAGCAATTTAAGGACTTCGGCTCTAACTACCTCTTTCATGTGTGGATTTAATCTTCTTTGAGGTTGTTGAGAAGTTTTAGTATTATCCTCTAAATGTATTCTATGTGTACAAATTAATAGATTAATACCTTTTATGTCTTTTAATGTCCATCCAATTGCACTTTTATGTCTTTTAAGTACTTCTGCTAACATACCTTCTTATTCTTCAGTAAGAGATGAGGAAATTATCACTGGAAAGCTTTGCTCTTCTCCCAAAAATGTATACTTCAACCTAGTAGGTAATGGCTTTAGTTCTGGTGTGGGTACTTCTTCATGGGCATTATCATTCATGGGTTTTATCTCTTCAAATCTTGGCTTCCATCCCTTGTACTCCATTACCTGTGTACAATCAAGCAAAGAGCATATTTCAGAGATATCATCTTCTAATTGCATGCCTGACTGAAATGAATTAACTAAACAAATTTCTAATAGGTCAGAAGAACTCCTTGTTTGAAGATGATCATCTACAATGGCTTCAATTCCTTCAACTTGCTCCTTTTCATCAAGGACTTCTTGTGGTTGCTTGCACATGTTAAAAACATTGAGCTCCAATGTCATGTTTCCAAATGTTAGCTTCACCACTCCATTTCTGCAATTTATCAAAACATTAGATGTTACTAAAAATGGACGGCCTAAAATAATATGAATTGACTTGCAACTATCAACCATAGGTTCAGTGCCCAAGATAATAAAATCCACAGGATATATGAATTTATCAACTTGAACTAACACAACTTTCACTATTCCTCTTAGAATTTTAATTTATCTATCGGCAAGTAGAAGAGTTATAGAAGTTGGTTTTAACTCACCTAAGTTGAGTTATTGATAAACTAAATATGGAAGCAAATTGACACTAGCACCAAGATCAAGTAAAGCTTTTTCAATTTTATGTTCTCCTATAATGCATAAAACTGTAGGACAACCAGGATCTTTATATTTCAACGCATTATTATTCTGAAGAATAGAGCTTACCTGTTCAGCCAAAAATGCTTTCTTTTTCACATTTAGTTTCCTTTTAACAGTGCATAAGTCTTTCAAATATTTGACATAACAAGGAATCTGTTTGATAGCATCTAACAAAGGAATATTGACCTTCACTTGTTTTAAAATTTCAAAAATTTCAATGTGGTGGTCCAATTTCTTTGGATTATTTAATGCTTGAGGAAATGAGGGTGAAGGCGAGAGTTTGGTCTCCTTTTGGTCAACTTCTTCATTTTCTTGGGGAATTGGTTCATCTTCTTTCTCACAAGGTTCGGGAATTTATTTTTCAACAATCATTCCACTCCTAAGAGTTATCACTGACTTGACTTGATCTATTTGTTAGTTTTCTGAACTCCCCTTGTAACACCTCAACTTTTGGGTGAATGACCGTTGTGTCCCGATTTTACTGTTTCTTGTTTTTCTGTATGAAATACAAGTATTTTTTACAGGCTCTAATTTTATTTGGTCGTTTTGCGTAAATTGCTTCGAGACAGTAAAATAAAAATTTTGTCAAATTTACTGTTTTAAATTTTTTGTGTGATATACAGATATATTTTACTGTCTGTAATTTTATTTGAGTGTTTTGAGTGATTTGCTCAGTTGTGGGGAAAAATGGGAAAATGACCATTACATCCCGAATGTACTGTTTTAAATTTTTCTGTATGATACAGTGTTTTATATTACTGTTTGTGATTTTATTTGGGTGTTTTATGTGATTTGCTTCGAGTCAGGAAATTTAAAATTTTCTGGACCGGGGAAATTTTATTATTATTCGGAGCTGGGGGAACTTACTAAACCCGAAACCGGAGTCAGTTTTTGAAGTTTTATTTTCTTACGATTTTATCTGACAAATAAAATCAGGGTATGTTTTATTATCTATTGGATGATATTTTTCTTGAAAAATATCTAGTGGATGATGACTCATCGCAACGGGCTAATAGAAACTCGACACGTGGCGTGACACCTCAGCACCATGACTCAACAGATTCTAGAAGGTTCCAGAAGTGGTGACTCGCCCTGTGACTCACCGTAGTGAGTCACCTGTTCCAGAAGCTTCTATGATGACTGACCATGCTGACTCAGCACTGTGACTCATCATTGATGACTCAACTGATGACTCAGCACTGTGACTCACCACTGATGATGCAGCTGATGACTCAGTCAGTGACTCAGCATGCTGACTCGCCATGCTGACTCACCTGCTCTAGCAAATATCTACGCTGACTCGCCATGCTGACTCACCCGTTCTAGACAGTTCCACGATGACTCATCATACTGACTCATCGTAGTGAGTCACATGTTCTAGAAATTTCTCTTTGATGACTCGTTTTGTGACTCATCAAGGGCAATCAATAAAAAAAAATGATCAATAATAATTGCTACTCTGTTAGTCTAAGATAAAAATCTATGTATATTTTATTATCCATTAGACAATAAACACTGACTTTATAAACAGTAATTATTGTACATTGGTTAAAGTATACTAGAAAATATATAATGTGCACCAATAGAAATTGGTCAATAAAAATAGCAACTAATAGGAATCAAGATAGTAAATATTCAACCAATAGAAATTGGTCAAGAATAATGGCTTGACTCTTTATGGACCAATAGGAATCAAGCTATTAAACAATTTTGGACTTCTTGAAGTTTATGGATTCTACGATGAAGGAGAAGAGCAATTTCTCTAAATGGCCAATTTACTTAGTGAAATTCACGTAGAAAGCCTAAGTTAAATGAAATGAAGACTAGTCAATATTGCTAGCTTTCTTTGTTGTGTCTTATGGCCAAGCAAGAATTTTGTGAAGTAAATATTTCAATCCAATTCTTACCATCTTTCATTAATTAACCAAGTAAGACCAAGTCAATTTTAGTGGCTTCTCTTCATGCTTCTACGACAATTGCATGCCTTTAGAAAGACAATTCCAACACTCCAATTCACTTTCACTCTCTATGCATTTACGGCCATGCATAATAAAAGGTGATAAGTTTAGTTTCAATTTTATAAAGTTAGTCAATTTTGGTGGCTCTTCATTTGGCTTCTATGGCTATTCACATTTGGTGAAAGGAATTATCTTACATTTAGCTATCTCAATTTATATTCATTCTTCCTATCTCCTAAGCAATCTCACGGCCATGCATAGTAAATAGGAGACTTTGTTTTCATTTAATCAAAGTCTTCACTTTTCTTCAAAACTATCAAACAAGAAAAGCTCTCAAAATTTCCTTCTCCTTTTCTTCTCCAACCTCACGGCCTCCTTACCTTTTCCATCACTCACTCTTCTATAATTCTAAACTACCTTATATTTTGCTTCCTTACTTCATTTCAAGACACTTTGTAGTTGAAACCTAAGCTTAAATCATCCATTTTCTATCTTGATCTTCAAAATTCAAGTTTGAAGCCTTGAAGGTAGGATTCTTTAATCTTCATGTTTCTATCCATTTTAAAGTTCTAATCATGATTTTAATCCATGATTATTTTAGTTTAGAGCCTTAGGTATTAATATTGCATGTTTTCTTTGTTTTTCAAGAAGCTCTTGGTGGAGAAAATTTACTTGAAGGAGACATACAAGGAACTTTGGAGGTTCTTCAAGAGGTAAGAGGGAGATTACCCTCATCAGCCATGTGTTGGTGGTGAGGAATGAATGTGTTTGCGGTGAAGAATCCATAAGGATTCATTCACTTGATTGTTTATTGTTTTTCCTAATTGTGTTTGATTATGGGTGCAAGCATGTCTAATAGCTTTAATATTTTGTATGTGTTTTATGATTGCTTTAATATATGGTATGTGTTCATAGAAGCATGATAATTATTATAGAATGTGAATAGCATGTAAGGTTTGCATGAGTGTTCCAAAGAACACAAATCCAAGCTCACGGCCTCAATGCAAAAAGGAGAACCAAAATGTTCTCATCAATTTTCTAAAAGTGTGATTTAATTAACCTAGGAAAATTGACAAGTTACCAATTTGTTTAGAGTAAGAAAAATGAATTTATGGATCAATGGATGAAATTATGTATTTCGGCCAACATGCCAAAGCCAAGCAATTATGATTTCTAAAATCATTTCCAAACCATTTTCTAAAACAATGATTTACTGAATTTAGGTAATACAATAAATTTGACATGGATTTAGAAGATGAAAAATAATTTAAAGATCAAATACAAAGACTTTGTTAAATTTGGCCAACATGCCACATACTTTTGATCCAAATTTATTTTCTAACTATTGACTAGATAATTTAATAAAAATAAACTAGATCATGAGTTTTATAAGAGATTAAATGTATGGAAATAATTAGGAATGAAGTATAAAGCATACAATGATTTTCGGCCAAAATGCCAAATTTAAATGTGTTTTGATTTATAGAATTGTTTTCAACTAAGGTTAAGTAATAAATGCCAAAAGGATTTTATTACAATGAGTTTTGAAGAAATAAATTAATTAGAATTAAGTTTAATAAGTTAAAACTAATGATTTTACTGTTAGAAGAAAATACAGTAACTTTTGTAAATTTCTAACATATGGCTCATATTATATTTTGAAGCATGTTAGTGGTTTTCAAAAAGTTAAATTATACGGTTAAAAATTAAGTAAACAGAATTTTTACAGAAAAGTTAGGAAACCATTATTATAAGTTTTCTAAAACATAATACTGTCAATTTTTATTAAAAATGGACAAATAAGATAGAAAAGATATCCAAAAGACAGTATGCGGTATGGAAAATATTCTACGTAGTTTAAACGTACTAAATATTATTTCTGTTTATTTTAAATAGTGATTTTTAAGGAATTTAGACGAGAAAATGATTTAAAAATTTTACGCAATTGAGAAAACGTATTAAAAACTCTACGTGATTTTTGAAAATAGTAAAATATATTTACGGGATTTAAAAATGTTTGTAACAATGACGGAATTGTGAAAACGCGATAAAATTTCTACGCGATTGACCGAAACTGTATATTTCGCTGTCGGGCTATGAGGTGAACCCGTACAGGCTTTGAAACAGTATTTGTCTGGTGGGACTTACTGTATATTTTTGCCATGAGGGCAAGCCATGAGGGCAATTTTTATATGCCATGAGGGCATTTGCATAAATACGCATATTTTTATACCATTGAGGGTATTTTGGTAATTTCTTATTTTTTTATCATGCATTGAGTTAATGCCATTTTTGGTGGATTGAATTGACGAGCTGAATAACATCGTGTTGTCGGTGCGATAAACGTAGTGTCGTTCAATTTTGAATGAACTTTGAGACATTAGTGTGCAAAATTCCATTTGCGGACAGTAGGGTTGCTCCTCTGGGCCGTGGTAATTGGCAACACACTAATGGACTCGACACGCACTATTTTTAATCGAGATCTTGTAAAGTCTAATAGTACATTACCTGTAGTGCCACAACGTGAGACCGTGAACTACACCACGCCTTGGACAATGGGTTCCATGTGACGTGAGGCTATAGACGCAACGTGAGACAGCGCAATAGTTTGATTGGGCAGCCATGGTACTAATAGATTTTGCGGGTCATTCTCTCTGATATTTGTATGTGTTTAGCTCCATGGAGTAGGGTTGAGTCCTATTGCATATGTTTATATGCTGTACATTATTATTTCTTTATCTGTGATCTTTTATCTGTGATATTATATGTTTATATGTTATATTTTGTCTGTACATTATTATCTTTTATATGTGATATTATATGTTGTTATTGCATTTAATAGTTATTTTATATTGTTATGATTTCTTGTTATGGTATTTTATATTGTATGAGTTGTTATATCTATCCTGGTAATGTTATTGTAGTTTATTTTATTATGATATATGCTTATTCAAATTAATTGTAAATTGATAACATGACTATATTGGTATTATCTGTGTGTATGGAATGACTTTGTCATTCGTATTATTCTTTGCTACCGTACTGGTATTGGTGAAAGGGGATCTCACCTCTTTACTGTATTGCTTGTTGTGTTTGTATTGTTAAATTCGTATAATAGACGAAGGAAGTTTCTTAGACCTACTGAAGGCTATGTTCTGAAGATGGTGACGACGTCAAGGTGTAATCTTCCAAGTTTCAATAGGATGCAGTTTGGTGGAGAAATGGAACATGTAGGTTGGGTTTTCTCGTTAGTGTTGTTACCGCGCTATTAGTAGTAGTACCCATCTTTGGGTTTGCTACTGTTTCTCTGAGTCTGTAAATGTTATGTTTTAAATTTTTGTTGAATATTTTGTGGAATATATAATATGTGGATTAATTAATTCAATCTAATTTCTGTTTTACTTATAATTTTTGGTAAGTTTATATTTTCGCGAAAAGAAATTTTCAAATTCATCTTTTAGAATTCAAAGCTTTTATAAAATGATTTTATTTGGTTTTATGTTTTATTTAAAAATGTGACGCCCTACGGAGGGTGTTACACCCCTCATTTAGACTGTACTGACCCTTGGGATTTGGTTGAGGTAGAGAAGGAAATTTTCCTTTCTCGTGAATGGTGAGTGCAGAAGAAAGTTTAGCAAGAGTGTCTTTTATGTCAGTCATGGTTTGATTGTTTTGTTTATTAATGGCCTCTTACTTTTCTATGAATGCATGCAGTGTTTCTTCAAGGTTTTTCCTATATGGTGGGACATAAGGTACATATCCTTGAGAATTTTGAGAGTCTTGTTGTGCCTGAGGAGGTGGTAGTTGCACGAATTGTGACTGATTATTATTCCTCCAGTTGAAATTTAGGTGATTTCTCCATCCCAAATTATATGTATCTGAAAAAGAAGAAGTAAATGGTTTTTTAAAATTATTCATTGCATTTACTTGCTCATGTACAACTTCTTTAAAAATAAGAATCTTAGGACATTCATGTGTTGAGTGTCCTAAGTCATCACAAATGCCACAAATTTCTTCATTTTGTACAAATTTGATTTCTTTTGCTTTTTCTAATTCCATTGCTTCAATTTTTCTAGCCAAACTAGCAAACCTAGCATTTAGATCTTCCTCTTGACTAAGGTGATATTTTCCTTTATTAGCACTTGCAAGGTTAGATCTAATTGAATTTTTAGAAGGGTTAGTACTATGCCAAGATTGAGAATTTTCAGCCAACTGGTTTAAATAGTCTAAAGCTTCATCAGGTTCTTTATCAAGAAACTCACCATTGCATATTGTTTCCACAAATTATTTAGTTTCAGGTGTTAAACCTTCATAAAAGAAGCTTATAGTGCACCATTTTTCAAAACTATAATGTGGGCAAGAATTTAACAAATCTTTAAACTGTTCCCAACATTGAAAATATGCTTTATTTGAATTTTGGGAAAAATTTTGGATTTGTCTTTTCATAGCATTAGTTTTATGTGTTGAAAAAAATTTCTTTAAGAACTCACCTTGCATTTCTTGCCATGTGCCAATTGATCTTGGTTTCAAAGTGTTAAGTCAAGATTTTGCTTTATCTTTTAAAGAAAAAGGAAACAATTTAAGCTTAATAATCTCTTCAGTGCAATTTTGGTCATTGAAAGCAATACATACTTCCTCAAATTCTTTCAGATGTAAATATGGGCTTTCAGACTCTAAACCATGAAAATTAGGAAGTAAAGAAATTATATCTGGCTTAAATCTAAAATTGTTGGCATTGAGTGGAAAGATAAAGCATCATGGACTAGTATTTCGAGGTGGTTGCAAATATTCACGCATGGTTCGCAACGATTGATTTTCATGTTCATCATGTACACTTTCATTTTCAGTCATTGTGTCAATTGTGTGTGATTGTGATTCAAAACAATCAATATATAAAGTACCAAGATTAATTTTTACTAAACAACCAGAATTTAAATCACGATACCAAATAAGTATAAATGAATGACTTAAAATAGAAAGAATAATGTACAAGTCAACAGTTTACATCAGCCATTAAATATTAACATGGATGTGGTATAAACTAACCACCCAATAAATATTAACAAGTAAAAAGTTAGATAACTGATAAATTAAAAAGTTAGATAATTAGATAGTTAATAATTAGTAAGTTAGAAAGTGCAGAAAGTAAAATACAAAAAATAAAGTGCAGAAAGTAAAGTGCAGAAAATAAAGTGCATAAAGTAAATTACAAAAAATAAATTTAAAATATGAAAATCGGAGAGAGCCAGAGCCCCACCAGAACCGGCGAAAGAGAAGAGAAAAAGACAAATTATTTCATTATGTTAGAAAGTAATAATAAATAACATAAATTAAAAAGTTAGAAAGTAGAAAATAAATAACGTAAATTAAAAGTTAGAGAGCAGAAAATAAAAGTTAGTAAGCAAAAATAAATTACATAAATATAAAAGTTAGAAAGTTAGTATGTTAGCAAGTTAGTAGGTTAGCAAGTTAGATAGTTAGAAAGTTAGAGAGTTAGTAAAGAAACTAAAGGATCAGCAAGCCGATCTTTTGCTCTGGTGAGGGAGAAGAGAGAATAGATTTTATTAAAGAATGAGAATCTCAATAAATTAAAACTTCAAATCAAGTCTCTAGCAACGACACCAAAAACTTGATGCGGGATTTAAGGATGCAAACCCAAGTGCAGGTTGTCTCAAGTAATAAATTCTTAAGAGTCCGAGGTCGATCCATAGGGAATTGATGAAGAGAAATTATTTGAGGTAAGAAAACGATTTGTCACAAAAAATAATAAAACTTGTTCATAATTAAATTTAAGAACTTGCTTGGGTTAGGAGATTCACTCTTGGTAATAAATTAAAGGCAAGATTATTTCTCTTTATAACTCAATTGAAATCCACACACGACAGAGGTTCTAATCGGAAAATATAACATTCAAAGTTCAATTATATATGCAATCATATTATGATTCCTTTAATTATCTACCAACATTTGTTAATGAGTTCAAGTATTCACTGTGTCAATCCTATTTTCTACAATAAATCAAGATCTTCATTATACAAAGAAGGTTTTTAAATTGATTCGAAACAAAATACAACACATATAATGTCCACTTTATAATATATCATTTAAGCACAAGGAATAGAATAATTTAACCTTATTTTATTACCTAGAGCTTCACTCTTTCTCCCAAGCAAGATGAAGATTTAGTTACTCATAGACAAGAAGAAAGAAAGAGAAAAGAAGAGAAAGATGAACATAGCTTCAATTTAGAGCAAAAGAAAATTACAACAAAGGAAAACAATAAACAAGCATAACCATAACTTTTCAAAACTAAGCCTAACACCCAAAGTCCTCTAAATGATCAATCAATGGAGCCTTTTATAGAGGATTAGAGATACAAAATGACAAGGGGGCTGATTAAGAGTGTAACACCCTTGTGGGGATGTCACATTTATGAATGCAATAAAATAAAACGTTACCCAAGTTATAAAACATGTGATACATAATTAATATGAGTTGTAAAATTTTTCCTTTTATACCTAATAACCTTAAATAAAATAACACAGAACATAAAACAACTATTATCTCACACATAATATACATAAGAGTTTGTCTTAAGTTATACAAATAATTTACAACTACAAAATATTTAAACAAAGCAATAAAGAGTTAATATACAGTACAACAACATAAAGTGCCCAAGCGCACATCATAGATTCCTAACCCTCCGAAGGATCACTCTCAGACGAAACTTCAGGTGATAGAAATCCAGGATGTCTCACAGTTCTACGGACAGGAGTCCATGCTGTTGACACTATACTGATCTCACTGGGAACACGAAAGAGTCCTTCCCAGTGACGCCTCAGATCCAAAGGCATCTTCAGATGTAAGTACAGAGTAATAGTAAAAACTGGCTCAACATCAAACTTTCCTCGTAGGGACACAATCAGACGTCCCAAGTAGATCACCGATCCTCGATCCTCTCGCAATCGTCAGGCCTCCGAACCTCCGTGAAACTCAAGTCTCACAAAACTAAGAAATCCCGGCAATGCCATACTCACCAGTCAGTCTAAAGGATATGGATGATCGGAAGGCTCGCACTCGTCAAACTGATCGCCCGTCTGTTGTCGCTCCTCCTCAGGGTACAAACAGTCTAGAGGCTGCTCCTCTTCCTCAAACTCTTTAAAAACATAAATAATAATACAAAAACAATACATATAGAGAGGTGAAATAATCATACATCAATACCAGCATGGCCAATAAGAAAATGACAATACAACAAATATCACAGTTTAATACAATAAAGCATACCATAACATCATAAATATTAATACAATTTAACACAAGAATTTAATACAACCGTATCATATAATATCACAATTAATAATGTTATGATGCATGACACCAATGCAAATGCAGTATGACTCGTTCCTACTCCATGGAGCTAGACACAGACATCAGAGAGAATGACCCGTAAAGATCTATCAGTACCTCAGGCTGCCCAACCAAACTATTCCACTGTCCAACGTCGTGTCTATAGCCCACAGTCCAACGTCGTGTAGTAGTACACAGTCCAAAATACGTTGTGCACTACAGGCATTATACTAAACAGTCTTTACAAGATCTTGATTAAGTATAGTGCGTGTCGAGATCATTAGTGTGTTGCCAGTTACCACGACCCAGAGGAACGACCAACTGTCCACATGTGGAATACTCCGCACACTAATGCCTCCAAGTCCACACAAGATGAACCACACTACGCTTATCACACCGACAACACGGTGTAATTCGTCTCGTCAATCAATCGCCAACATCAACCAAATTGGCACAACCCAATGCAAGAATACAAACAATAATTACCAAATTACCCTTATTCTCGAAATATTATCATATTTACAAAAACGCCCTCAATCTCAAAAATTCCAATATATAGTATGTCACCACTTGACAATACCTTATCTCAACATGTCCGGGTCCACCACTTTGGCCCGACAGCAAAACTCGATGTTTCGATTAATCGCGTAGAAATTTTATTGCGTTTTCACAATCTCATCGCTTTTACAAATGTTTTTAAATCACAAAAATATATTTTGCTGTTTTTAAAATCGCGTAGTGTTTTTAAATCGTTTTCTCAATCGCGTAAGATTTTAAATCGTTTTCTTAACCGAAAAGCTTTAAAATCTCTATTTTTAAAACTGCATAAGATATTTTTCATACTTTTAAACTACGTAGAATATTTTCCTTACGTTATAAATATATTCTAAAATGTTCTCTTTTATTTGTCTGTTTTTAATCAATTTTAACAGCATTTTGTCTATAAAATCTATTAAAAATGTGCTTTCTATGTTTTTCCTCTAAAAATTCCTTTGGTTAGTTTATTTCTACTAACTACACTTTGAAAATTTTCATCATACTTTTAAAACTCAAAGGTAAGTATTTTTCAAGAGTTTTGTTTATTTTTCTTCTATACTATACTTCTAATAAAATTAGTTTATTTCTTTAATTCTTGAAAAATTCATTACAAATGTATTCTTTAGGGGTTAAACATCAAATCTACACTTTAGAAAATAAATTTTGGATTGATTACACATTAAGAAGCATATTGACCGAATTTAACAAAACCTTGACATTTGATCTTTGGATCATTTTCTTCTATCTTCTAAATCATTTTGGAATTCATTAATTTACCTAATTCCATTAAATCCTTCCTTTAGAAAATGGTTGAGAACATTTTGGTTCTCTTTTCTTGTTGAAGTCGAAAGCTCCATGGTTGTGTTCTTTAGAACACTCATGCAAACATTACATGTTATTCACATCCTAATTAATAATTATGCATATATCAACACATACAATATATTTTAAAGCTTACAGACATGCATACAAATAATATCAAACACAAATAGGAAAGCATTTAAGCAATCAAACAAGTGAATCCTTATGGATTCTTCACACACATACAATCCATTTTCTCATCACCACACTTGGTTGATGAGATTAAAACTCCCTCTTACCTTTAAGGAACATAAAACCTTCTACTCCTTCTCCTAGTTGATTTCGTGGCCCTCCAAGAATCCTAAAAGATCTTAAACAAAAATTTGAAGAGTTATAACTATAGGAGAAAAGCATAAACCATGGATCAATCATGACTTAGAACCCTAGAAATGAAGTTAGAAATGAAAAATAAGGAGTTTCACCTTGTAAGAAAAATCTCCAAAGAAATTTTCCAAACTTAAGATGATGGATTTTAGAAAAAATCTCAACTAGAGATATTCTTAAAATGGTGTTTAAGTTTGAGAAATGAGGTTGGATGAAATTTTAGATGGTTGGATGGTGGTGTAAGGTGTTTGGCCGAATGGTCTTCAAAAAGAGCAACAATGGTGAGTTCTTGTTCTTGAAGAGAGAGAAGAGAGATTTTGTGATAGCAAAGTTGAAGAATGAAGTGAAATGGTCTCCTAAGCTCTACTTGGCCGTGGAGCTCTTCCAAGAGGAGGTGGCCTCTTTGTTTGACCTTCCAAGACCACTTAATCACCTTAGATGTGATCAAAGGTGGAGAACAAAACTTTGGCTCCAAGCATGTTTCTCATTGGTCTACGAAAACCTAGTCACTAAGTGACTAAGCTCTTCTTGAAGTTTCTTGAAAGCCCTTGACCGAATGACCCTAAGGAGAGCAAACTAAGTTTGTGATCCATTTGGTCTTCTAGTTACATTTAGGTGCATTTGATTAATTCATTTAGTTACTTGCCTAACTATATAGTTAATTAGGTTAACTAGGTTAGTCTTGATATTTTGAGAACAATTCTCTAACTAGAACTTAACTAGATAGCTAACTAGGTTACTTTACTTAGTTACTACATAAGCCTTCTATGTTAACTTAGTTAGGATTTAAGCTAACTTGATTAAACCTTCTAGTTTGGTTCCAACAAGTCTAACCATTTTTGTGGACTTGATTCCTATTGGTCTAGAAATGTCAAGCCTACATTGTTGACTTGTTTCTATTGGCTTAGAATTTAATCTAGCTAGAAACATTGACTGCTTCTCTAAATGCGGGTCCCATAGACTTTTTCGGGTCCATGGTCGTTTTAGAGCAGATTTCTACTATTTTTGAGACAGTAGGCATTGTCAGATAAAATAATATTATAATAATATAAAATTATTTTATTACACAGTTAAATCCTAAAAATTAAAAGATTAATAACCATATCACTCGGAATTGGGTTTAGTAAGATCCTCCAGCTCCGAATGATTAAAACAAGATTTCCCCAGCCCGAAAATTATTATTTTCTTGACTCAGAGTAAATCACACAAAGCACTCAAATATGAACATGAAACAGTCAAATAAATTTTATAACATACAGAAAAATATAAAATAGTACAATCAAGACAAAATTGTCATTTATTCAAAAGTTGGGGTGTTACAACTCTCCCCTACAAACAGAAATTTCGTCCCTGAAATTTGTCGTACATTAGAACAACTAAGGGTATTGCTCCCTCATTTTGTCTTCCAACTCCCAAGTAGCATCACCTGTTACAGCATTCCATATCACCTTTACCAGCTCAATCATCTTCCCTCGAAGTTGTTTCACTCTTCTGTCCTCAATCCTAACAGGAAGTGTCTCATATGTTAAGTTATCCTTTAGTTGCACTTTGTCGAGTTGTATAACATGCGTTAGATCGGGAATATATTTCCTTAATTGAGACACATAGAATACATCATGTAGATTAGATAGAAAAGGTGGTAAAGCTATCTGGTAGGCTACAGGACCTATCCATCGAATAATCTGGTAAGGCCCAATGAATTTACGAGTAAGCTTCTTAAATTTAATAACTCTTCTGACACCAGTCATAGGTGTTACTGGCAAGAATACATGCTCACCCTCCTCAAATTCTAGAGGTTGCCTTCGCTTATCAGCATAGCTCTTTTGTCGGCTTTGACTCATCTTCATCTTTTCTTGTATCATCTTCACTTTTTTCGTAGTCTGTTGCACAAGATCTGGTCCAATAGTCATACTCTCCCCATCTTGATACCAACACAAAGGTGTTCGACATTGTCATCCATATAGCGCTTCATAGGGTGCCATCAATATACTTGAGTGAAAACCATTGTTGTAGGTGAATTCTATTAAAGATAAAAATTCATCCCAACTTTCTCGTTGTTCTAACACACAAGCGCGCAACAAATCTTCCAAAGACTGTATCGTCCTCTCCGTCTAACCATCAGTCTGTGGGTGATAAGCAGAACTCAATCGCAGTTTAGTTCCTATTGCTTCTTGTAAATTTCGCTAGAACCTTGACGTAAATCTCGAATCTCTGTCAGAAACTATACACGTAGGTACACCATGCAGTCTAACAATTTCGCTGATGTACATTTGGGTTAATCTTTCTAATGAATACTTAATATTGATTGGCAAGAAGTGTGCTGACTTCGTAAGCCTATCAACTATAACCCATATAGAATCATGTCCTTCCTCGTCCTTGGCAATCCAGTAACAAAATCCATTGAGATACTATCCCATTTCCCCTCTGGAATAGCTAACGATTGTAACATACTGGCTGGCCATTGATGCTCCATCTTTGCCTTCTGACAAATGAAACAAGACGCCACACATTCCGCTACATCTCTTTTCATCCTTGGCCACCAAAACAATCTTTTCAAGTCTTGATACATCTTGGTCATCCTCGGATGTAGACTCAAATCACTAGTATGAGCCTTATCCAAAATTGCTTTCTTAAGTTCAGGGTCATCAGGTATACAAATTCTTCCTTCAAATCTTAAGATTCCATCTGATCCTTCCTTTACTATCACCTTATGACATTGCATCAAAAATTCCTTTTCGTTTTGCAAAAACGCATCCTCATCATGTTTGTCTCGAATTACATCAAGCAATTCATTTAAAATTACCACCTTACCCAGACGAATTTTTCCAGGTACCAATTCCACTGATAACCATAAATCTTTGAATTGGTTAATCAATTCCTCCTCCTTTATCATCATGGTAGAAACACTAATCACCTTTCTACTCAAGGCATCTTCCACCACATTAGCTTTTCCTAGATGATATTGAAGTTGAAAATCATAGTCCTTCAAGAATTCCAATCATCGCCTCTGTCTCATGTTCAATTCCTTTTGATCAAACAAGTATTTGAAACTCTTGTGATCGTTAAAGACATTGAACATAGTTCTATGCAAAAAATGCCTCCACACTTTCAATGCAAAAACCACTGCGGCTAGTTCCAAATTATGTGTTGGATAGTTCCTCTCATGAACCTTCAACTGTCTAGAAGCATAAGCTACCACATTCCTGTTCTGCATCAACACACATCCTAACCCTTGGTAAGAAGTGTCACAATACACTTCAAAGGACTTGTTAGGATCCGATAAAATCAATATTGGTGCAATCGTCAATCTTTTCTTCAACTCTTGAAAACTTGCTTCACGTTCCTCCGTCCAATCAAAAGCTTGACTCTTCCTCGCGAGCTGCATAAGTGGTCCAACTATCTTGGAAAAACCTTCTATGAACCTCCGGTAATATCTGGCCATTCCAACAAAACTTCGGACCTCCGTCACTGTCTTAGGCCTTTTCCATTGCAAAATGGTCTCTACCTTTGATGGGTCTACCGCAATACCTTCCTTAGAAATCACGTGACCTAAAAATTGTACCTCTTCCGACGAAAACTCACATTTGGCTAGCTTCGCATACAACTTCTTTTCTTTCAGAATCTAAAGAACTATACTAAGATGTTCAGCATGCTCTTCCTTAGACTGAGAATAGATCAGAATGTCATCGATAAAGACAACGACAAATCTGTCTAGATACGGATGAAAAATCCTATTCATATAGTCTATGAATATTGTAGGAGCATTCGTCACTCTGAACGGCATCACTTGATACTCATAATGCCCGTAACGAGTTCGAAAAGCTGTTTTAGGCACATCATCTACCTTGACACGAATCTGATGATAACCTGATCGCAGATCTATCTTAGAGAAAATAGCTGCTCCCTTCAACTGATCCATCAAATCGTCAATTCTCAGGAGTGGATATTTATTCTTTATAGTAACCTTGTTCAACTGGCGATAATCCACACAAAGACGAGAAGTTCTATCCTTCTTCTTGACTAGAAGCACTGGTGTTCCCCATGGCGAAACACTCGGTCGCACAAACTGTTTCTCCAATAGTTCCTCCAATTGTTTCTTCAACTCTACTAATTCTGTTGGCGACATCCGATATAGTGCAATCGATATAGGACCTGCTCCTGTTACTTAGTCGATAGAAAACTCGATCTCCCTTTCCGTTGGCAAACCAGGTACGTCATCAGGAAAAATCTTTAGAAATTCATTGACGACAGGAATAGCATTCACGTCTTTCTCACTCTTGACTTCTAGAGAAGATAATAACATATATCCTTAAGCTCCATCTCTCAACAAGGATTTGACTTTAACAGCAGTCCAAAATCCAGAACTTTCTTCCTTAGGAAAAACTATGGTTTTGTTTGCATTGTCTATTAGGATATGGTTAGAAGATAACTAATCCATTCCTAATATTACATCTATCTCAACAAGAGGTAGACAAATTAAGTTGACCAAAAACACACGATCCTTTATAATAATAGGACAATTCAGACATATCTTGGATGTAACTACAGGCTTGGCAGTCGGTGCAGAAACAACCAATTGAAAACTCAGGGAAGACACAGGCAGTTTCAATTGTTCCACACAATCATATGCAATAAATGAATGTGTTGCACCTGAATCATATAACACAGTCAGAAGATTACCTTCAATGGCACCTTCCCCCTGAATAAGATCCTCAGACTGAGAAGCTTCAGTTCCAGTCATTGTATATACTCACCCTCCAGATCTCGACTGAGTAGCACAAACATTACTCATAGCATGCTTCCTTTTCGGCTGAGTACAGTCCCTAGAAACATGTCCAGGTTGTCAGTAATTAAAACAGATTGTCCCTCTGATTGAGCAATCCTTAGAGATATGGCCACTCTTTCCACACTTGAAACATTTTGGTGTAAATGCCACATTCTGACCAGCTCTATTACCATTAGAACTTCCCTCAACAGGTGGACGTTGAGGTTGACTTCCTGGTGGTCTCGATTACCGCTTGCATTGAAACCGACTACTGTTGCTGTTACCTCCTCTCTGAAACTTAGTTGGTCCAAAATTACGGTTCCTTGGATCCCGTGACGGCTCCAACTCCTCGAGTCGTCCACATGTATCCACCAAAGCATGAAATTGATTCATCTTCAAGGGTAGCACTCGTCGTCATAATTCTACCCTCAACCCTTCCTCAAATTTTTGACATCTCCACACATCATTCTGTTGAGTTTGAACATAGCTTAAGAACTGAGATAAACTCTCAAATTTAGAAGCATACTCATTGACAGTCATATTGCCTTGACGTAAACCAAGAAATTCCATCTCATTGGCATGTCTAGCACTGGTAGGAAAGTACTTCTCTAAAAACACTTCAAAAAATACCTCCCAAGTGATTTCAGTTCCTTCAGCCTGTAATAATCGGCGGGTTCCTTTCCACCAATTTTCACCATCCCCTCTCAACATAAAAGTAGCATATGTCACCTTCTTATCATTTATGAATGCAATAAAATAAAACCTTACCCAAGTAATAAAACATTTGATACATAATTAATATGAGTTGTAAAATTTTTCCTTTTATACCTAATAACCTTAAATAAAATAACACAGAACATAAAACAACTATTATCTCACACATAATATACATAAGAGTTTGTCTTAAGTTATACAAATAATTTACAATTACAAAATATTTAAACAAAACAATAAAGAGTTAATATATAGTACAACAACATAAAGTGCCCAAGTGCACATCATAGATTCCTAACCCTCCGAAAGAACACTATCAGATGAAACCTCGGGTGATAGAAATCCAGGATGTCTCATAGTTCTATGGACAGGAGTTCGTACTATTGACACTATACTGATCTCACTGGGAACACGAAAGAGTCCTTCCCAGTGACGCCTCAGATCCAAAGGCATCTCCAGATATAAGTACAGAGTAGTAGTAAAAACTAGCTCAGCATCAAACTCTCCATGTAGGGACACAGTCAGACGTCCAAAGTAGATCACCGATCCTCAATCCTCTCGCAATCGCCAGGCCTCCGAACCTCTGTGAAACTCAAGTCTCACGAAACCAAGAAATCCCGGCAATGCCATACTCACCAGTTAGTCTAAAGGATATGGATGATCAGAAGGCTCGCACTCGTCAAACTGATCGCCCGTCTGCTGTCGCTCCTCCTCAGGGTACAAACAGTCTAGAGGTTGCTCCTCCTCCTCAAAATCATTAAAACATAAATAATAATACAAAAACAATACATATAGAGAGGTGAGATAATCATACATCAATACCAACATGGCCAATAAGAAAACGACAATACAACAGATATCACAGTTTAATACAATAAGGCATACCATAACATCATAAATATTAACACAATTTAACACAAGAATTTAATACAACCGTATCATATAATATCGCAATTAATAATGTTATGATGCATGACACCAATGCAAATGCAGTATGACTTGTTCCTACTCCATGGAGCTAGACACAGACATCAGAGAGAATGACCTGTAAAGATCTATCAGTACCTCAGGTTGCCCAACCAAACTACTCCACTGTCCAACGTCGTGTCTATAGCCTACAGCTCAACGTCGTGTAGTAGTACACAATCCAAAATATGTCGTGCACTACAAGCATTGTACTAAACAGTCTTTACAAGATCTTAATTAAGTATAGTACGTGTCGAGATCATTAGTGTGTTGCCAGTTACCACGACCCAGAGGAGCGACCAACTGTCCACATGTGGAATACTCTGCACACTAATGCCTCCAAGTCCACAAAAGATCAACCACACTACGCTTATCACACCGACAACACGGTGTAATTCGTCTCGTCAATCAATCGCCAATATCAACCAAATTGGCACAACCCAATGCATGAATAAAAATAATAATTATCAAATTACCCTTATTCTCAAAATATTATCATATTTACAAAAACGCCCTCAATCTCAAAAATTTCAATATATAGTATGTCACCACTTGACAATACCATATCTCAACATATTTGGGTCCACCACTTTGGCCCGATAGTAAAACTCGTTGTTTCGATTAATCGCGTAGAAATTTAATCGCATTTTCACAATCTCGTCGCTTTTACAAATATTTTTAAATCACATAAATATATTTTGCTGTTTTTAAAATCGTGTAGCGTTTTTAAATCGTTTTCTCAATCGCGTAAGATTTTTAAATCGTTTTCTTAACCGAAAAGCTTTAAAATCTCTATTTTTAAAACTGCGTAAGCTATTTTTCATACTTTTAAACTACATAGAATATTTTCCTTATGCTATAAATATATTATAAAATGTTCTCTTTTATTTGTCTGTTTTTAATCAATTTTAACAGCATTTTGTCTAAAAAATATATTAAAAATGTGCTTTCTACGTTTTTCCTCTAAAAATTCCTTTGGTTAGTTTATTTCTACTAACTACACTTTGAAAATTTTCATCATACTTTTAAAGCTCAAAGGTAAGTATTTTTCAAGAGTTTTGTTTATTTTTCTTCTATACTATACTTCTAATAAAATTAGAAAATTTCTTTAATTCTTGAAAAATTCATTGCAAATGTATTCTTTAGGGGTTAAACATCAAATCTACACTTTATAAAATAAATTTTGGATTGATTACACATTAAGAAGCATATTGACCGAATTTAACAAAACCTTGACATTTGATCTTTGGATCATTTTCTTCTATCTTCTAAATCATTTTGGAATTCATTAATTTACCTAATTCCATTAAATCCTTCCTTTAGAAAATGGTTGAGAACATTTTGGTTCTCTTTTCTTGTTGAAGCCGAAAGCTCCATGGTTGTGTTCTTTGGAACACTCATGCAAACCTTACATGTTATTCACGTCCTAATTAATAATTATGCATATATCAACACATACAATATATTTTAAAGCTTATAGACATGCATACAAATAATATCAAACACAAATAGGACAACATTTAAGCAATCAAACAAGTGAATCCTTATGGATTCTTTACACACATACATTCCATTTTCTCATCACCACATTTGGTTGATGAGATTAAATCTCCCTCTTACCTTTAAGGAAGATAAAACCTTCTACTCCTTCTCCTAGTTGATTTCGTGGCCCTCCAAGAATCCTAAAAGATCTTAAACAAAAATTTAAAGAGTTATAACTATAGGAGAAAAGCATAAACCATGGATCAATCATGACTTAGAACCTTAGAAATGAAGTTAGAAATGAAAAATAAGGAGTTTAACCTTGTAAGAAAAATCTCCAAAGAAATTTTCTAATCTTAAGATGATGGATTTTAGAAAAACTCTCAACTAGAGATGTTCTTAAAATGGTGTTTAGGTTTGAGAAATGAGGTTGGATGAAATTTTAGATGGTTGGATGGTGGTGTAGGGTGTTTGGCCGAATGGTCTTCAAAAAGAGCAACAATGGTGAGTTCTTGTTCTTGAAGAGAGAGAAGAGAGATTTTGTGATTGCAAATATGAAGAATGAAGTGAAATGGTCTCCTAAGCTCTACTTGGCCGTGGAGCTCATCCAAGAGGAGGTGGTCTCTTTGTTTGACCTTCCAAGACCACTTAATCACCTTAGATGTGATCAAGGGTGAAGAACAGAACTTTGGCTCCAAGCATGTTTCTCATTGGTCTAGGAAAACCTAGTCACTAAGTGACTAAACTCTTCTTGATGTTTCTTGAAAGCCCTTGGCCGAATGGCCCTAAGGAGAGCAAACTAAGTTTGTGATCCATTTGGTCTTCTAGTTACATTTAGGTGCATTTGATTAATTCATTTAGTTACTTGCCTAACTATATAGTTAATTAGGTTAACTAGGTTAATCTTGATATTTTGAGAACAATTCTCTAACTAGAACTTAACTAGATAGCTAACTAGGTTACTTTACTTAGTTACTACATAAGCCTTCTATGTTAACTTAGTTAAGTTTTAAGCTAACTTGATTAAACCTTCTAGTTTGATTCCAACAAGTCTAACCATTTTTGTGGACTTGATTCCTATTGGTCTAGAAATGTCAAGCCTACATTGTTGACTTATTTCTATTGGCTTAGAATTTAATTTAGCCAGAAACGTTGACTACTTCTCTAAACGTGGGACCCATAGACTTTTTCGGGTCCATGGTCGTTTTAGAGCAGATTTCTACTATTTTTTGAGACAATAGGAACTGTCAGATAAAATAATATTATAATAATATAAAATTATTTTATTACACAGTTAAATCCTAAAAATTAAAAGATTAACAACCATATCACTCGGAATTGGGTTTAGTACGACCCCCCAGCTCCAAATAATTAAAACAAGATTTTCCTGACTTGAAAATTATTATTTTCTTGACTCGGAGTAAATCATACAAAGCACTCAAATATGAACACGAAACAGTCAAATAAATTTTATATTATACAGAAAAATATAAAATAGTACAATTAGGACAAATTTATCATTTATCCAAAAGTTGGGGTGTTACAAAGAGTAGGTGAGGAGTAGGTGGATGAGTGGAAAATGCCAAATGGTGAGTTGGTGAGTGAAAAATTATTGAGATTCTTTGTCTCTAAAATCATTCAGTGATGATCTCATGGATTCCATCAGAATGAAGTAAAGTGGTCTTCATGAAAGTTGTAGCATTTTGTCTCAGCTTTCCAATGCCAACAAAATCATCCAAAAATTCTCATACAGCCCAAGATATGACTCAATTACTGCAGACTATTCAGGCCCAGTTTCAGCACCTCTGTTTTAACTTCCAGACCCAATATCACCTCCAAGCTGTCTGAATGAGTCTTATGTTCTTCATGAAAGTTGTAGATAAGGGTCTCAACTTTCAAGTCTCCAAATTTCAGCCCAAGAAAGTTCCTACAATCCGAGTTATGCTCTAATTACTACACACTATTCAGGTTTCAGTCACAAAATTCGTGTTCTGACTTCTAAGCCCATTTAGCTCCACTAGATGTCCATATTTTACTTAGAGCTCCTCATGAAAGTTATAGAGCTCTCTCTTATCTTTCTAACAAGTTAAGATACATAATTTTTACACATCTAGAACTCAAGATATGAGCGAAATATAGAAATAGTGTAAGACCAAAATAGTGCTGAAAAAATTAATTATGTCCAATTTGAGTCCAAACTTACAAAACATAACCAGGCTTAATCAATTAAGTACATGGAGAGTATAAATGACTAAAAATAAGGGTTTATTAATGTATAAAATATGTGATTATCAATTAACATATGCAAATCCTGATCAAATTAAGCATTAAATCAGAATTTAAACAAGAGAAGAAGAAGAAGAGAAATTTGATTAATAAATGAATATATAGCAATTAAAACAGAATCTCAGAATTAATCATCAAGAATGTCAATCCCTTGGATTGATTAAAGGATCTACCCCTCCATGAATGGAAGGGAAGAACTTAGAAAAAGAAGAGAAAAACTAGAGAGAAGGGACAGAAGAAAGATCTAGAGAGAAGATGAAATTGTATAATGAAAGCTGATCTTGGATTTCTGCCTTCACTCCCTATATCTAACCTCTATTTTGGCCTTACACCCTTAGAAACTTGATGGGTACAAAGCTGGGTCAATTATGAGAAATTGGGCTCAAACCTCATGTTAATTGAAGGTCTACAACTCAAGTTATGGACAAAACTTTCTCAAAGGGTCTCTGATTCTGTTGTCTGACTTCAAGGGATGAAAACTCCATCGAAACACTGTAATTTGGAAAAGTTGTCTTCATATTGACTGGAGATATATGTCTTAGCTTCCATTTGCTACTAGTTTCAGGCCCAAATTACATCCATAACCCAAGTTATGCCCTGATTAGTGCACACTGCTCGGGTTCCAATGATAGAACTCGAGTTCCACAACCTATATTACTTTTCACCCGTGTAAGATACATAATTTTCAAACATCTAGAACTCAAGATATGGCCGAAATACAGAAACATTGTAAAATCTCACTAATGCTGAAAAAGATCAATTAAGCCTAATTTGAGCTCAAACTTACAAAATATAACTAAGCTCAATCAATTAAGTGTATAGAGAGTGTAAATGACTAAAAATGAGGGTTTATTAATGTATGAAATATGTGATTATCATGGCCATTTGCAACCAATGAGTGGACTCATATAATAAACCTAGGATTAGGTTGGTGAATGATCAAACATCAATTTATTCTACCAATTGAATCGACAATTAGGTTAGTTCATCTCTTGAATTGAGGCTTATTGCATTCCTAGTCAATTCAACTAATTTACCAAATAGGTGATTAATTGGAAATAAAATGTTGATTATCCATGACCATTAAGACTCAATAACAATTAAGAGAATTTGGTAAGAGAATTACCTTACTTCATAAATGAGTGAAAATCTGATTAATTGGATTCAAGTAAACGTTGCGCCCTAGTTTCCCTCTAAGTGATTATCTTTACATAGATTAATCTTCCATCTTTCTTTTTTTAATTGTTGTCTAATTTTGTTTTAAGTTTCTCTTCACACCTATGATTGTTTAAATAACCAAGGGTTTAGCGAATCTAGTAATTACTTCTTATTCCTCATGGGATCGACAGCTGGGACTCAAGTCCTATATTACTATACGATAAAGTGCATTTGCTCTTAGTGTATTTTACACGAACCAAGGTTTTGGCACTGTTGCGAGGGAAAAATTTTGGTAATATTAGAGGTGAAAAACTCTAGTTAATTTAGATGAACTTTTTTTTTCTTATTTTATTTTTTTATTTCAAATTGTTTGTCACTTCATCTCCCTGCTTATATTTCTTATTTATGCTTACTCGTTCTCAATCTCCTAATCTGCAATTTGATATAGAAATTGAGAAAATAGCTCTCAAGTTAAGGAAGTAATCTTATACTGAAGTTGTGGCTGAAGAAGCTATAAGGAGGATGGAGAGACAAATAGTTAATGGGACTAATGAAGAACAAGTTATCCTAGCAGATTGGACAATGCAAGAATATTCCATGCCCACGGTTAGAGGATACGAAGAGAGTATTGTAAGACTAGTTGTGGCATCCAACAACTTTGAGATTAAACTGGCATTGACCTCTATGATTCAAACTTCTGTTCAGTTTGTTGGATTACCTTCGAATGATCAAAATCAACAATTGGCCAAGTTCTTACAGTTGTGTGACGCCATCAAGTATAATGCGGTGACAAATGATGCAATTTGATTGCGATTCTTTCCTTTCTCTCTTAAGGACTGAGTGAGTCAATGGTTAACGTCACTACCAAAGGGTTCCATCACCACATGGGATCAATTGACACAACATTTTTTAGCTAAGTATTTTCCTCCTTCCAAATATGCTAAGTTAAGGAATGATATTTCTACTTTTGTGCAGTATGATATGAATACTCTCTATGATGGTGAGGAGATGTCCACATCACAGATTGCTTATATAGTAGCAGGTACAAACTTTTTATAATGGCCTGTCACCTTCCAACCATTCACTCATTGATACCACCGCGAGAGGTACAATTTGGAGGAAAACACTGACTAGAATCCATGGACTGATTGAAGAGATGATGCTTAATAGTTATCAATGGAAAAATGAGCATTAGGTGACTAGGAAACAAGTTGGTGTGCATGTTGTTGACTCCTCTTCTGTCATTCAAAGTCAATTGGAAGCATTGATAAAAAGGTTGAGACTTTGATTATTGCACATAGTGTAGCCCCACCAATCATATGGCAAATAGAGACATAAAAAGTTCAAACTATCAAATTAGTAGTCCATTTGCCCCTGAGCCTAAAGGAACAAATTTTGTTAGCAAATTCAACTGGCCGCAGTACAATCTATATTCCAATACGTACAATCCAGTTGGAGAGACCACCTCAATTTCAAATGGGCAAATCAATAGGGCAATCAACAGAGCTATCAGAGAGCTCCGCAACCACCACCCAGGTTTCTAAGCACCTAAAGAGAAGCCAAGTTTTGAAAATTATGTAATGAAATACATTCAAAATTCAGAGGCTCGAATGAAGAGCAATGAAACTCATATTAGCCAGTTGGCTACCTTGATATCATAAAGGGCACCAGAGACATTGCCTGGCACTACCAAGCCTAATTCAAGAGAACATGCCAAGGCAATTATCTTGAGAAGTGGCAAGGAGCTTGGGGAACTCTCCAAGAAAATGAAGAAGCAAATGCAAGAGCATGGACATACTCTTGATGAGTCAGTTAATATGGAAAACAAGAAGGCAAGTGAAGCACCCTTCGCGACACATGCAAGTGAGCCACAGAAGTCCTTTATCCCATTCCCTCATAGACTCAAGAACACTTAGCAAGACAAGCAATTTGCAAAATTCTTATAGATGCTCATGAAATTCAAATTAACATTTTGTTTGTTGAAACTATCTCCCAAATGCCCAAGTATGCAAAGTTCTTGAAGGAAATACTTGAAAAAAAGCACAAGCTTAAGGAATTTGAGACAGTAAGACTAAATAAAGAGTGCTTCACCAATCTTTTGAAGAAGCTACCCCCAAAATTAAAAGATCCAGGGAGTTTTACTATTTCTTGGTCTATTGGTAACTCTTATTTTGAGAAAGCATTATGTGATTTAGGCGCTAGTATAAATTTGATATCTTTCTCTGTTTTTAAGAAATTAGGAATACAGGAACCAAATCTAACCACCGTTTCATTACAGCTGGCTGATAAATCCATCACAACTGGCTGATAGATCTATCATAGTTGGCTAGATCCATCACTTACCCTCACAGTTTGGTGGAGGATGTTTTGGTGAAGGTGGACAAATTTATTTTTCCAGTAAACTTCATTATGTTAGACATGGAGGAGCACGTTAAGGTCCCAATCATACTTGGGCATCCATTCCTCGCCACTGGAAAAACCATGATTGATATCCATCAAGGAAAGTTGACCTTACGATTAAATGATGAGGAAGTAGCTTTTAATGTTTTTAATTATGTCAAAAACCCAAGTTCCTTAATTCATGTAATTGCATGGATGCTATTGATGTTGCAAATAATGTTGTGTTTTCATATCTGCAGGAATTTGTAACTGATGATGTGCTAGAGAAGATTTTGACCATGGTTGCCATCGACTTTGAGGAAGATAAAGTGGTCATGGAAATTATAATGTGGTTAGAAGCTGGCATGTCCTCAGAAAGAACAAGAACATAGAGGCATTATGATGATTTGGATAAGAAAAACATCTACACTAAAATCCTCAATTGAGGAGCCTCCTGAACATGAGCTCAAGCTTCTTCCCTCAAATTTGAAATATACTTTTCTGGATCCTCTATCATCTTTACCCGTGATTATCTCTGCTTTGCTTTCGGGTCCAATGGAGGAGAAGCTCATGAGGTTGTTGAGAGAGAACAAGAAGGCATTTGAGTGGACCATTCATGATATTATAGGCATCAACCCCTACCAGATTGATAACTCCACAAAATGTAATTATTTGTGCCCTATGTAGCACCCCAAATTTCTTAACTATTTGACAGTAATTTTGATAGTTAACAAAATTCTATTGTTTAGTGATTTATGTTACCAAGTGGGCTCAAACTCAAGAGGGGGGTGAATTGAGTTTGTGAAATTTTTTCGTAAATCTTTCACAAAGCACTTATTTATCAAATTTTCGTTGAAGTTATTGTTTAATTGAAGTGAATAGATAAATGCGATCAAATGAACCACTTACAAATAAACAACCCAAGATAGAAAGTATTCAAGCAAAGCTAAATAACAAACTCAACTCAAGCATATATAGTTAAAGCACAAAGTAAAGAGATAGAGTTTAGAAGAACAAACACAAGGATTTATCCTAGTTCAGTCACCCCTTGTGACCTACGTCCAGTCCTCAAGCAAACCACTCAAGATTTTCCACTAAACTTCAAGCTTGAACAGGTGCTTGAAAACCTTTACACAATAGAGCACTCACCACACCTTGGGATACCTCACCCTTTGTGCTTGAGCCTCAAAATCGGGATACCTCACCCTTTTCACTAGAGGGATACCTCACCCCCTTTACAACCTTTGAAGGATGCCTCACCTTCTTCACCACAAGGGATACCTCACCCTTTACAATCTTTGAGAGATACCTCACTCTCTTTTCTCTAGAGGGATACCTCACCCCCTTTATAAAGAATCAAAGTGTTTACAAGATGAAACTCTCACAAGAGTGGATTACACAAATTGAAGCCCTATAATGCTCTTCAAGAATATCTCAAATATATACAAAAACAGAGCAAATGAGATTTAATGATGATTCTCGGATTAGAGTAATTGAATGATATTCCTCAATTGTTAGTTAGCCACAAATGACGTCCCAAGAAGTGTATTTATAAGTTTTTAGATCAATAGAGCCGTTGGGGGCTTTTGTGGCAACATTAAATGCCAAGAAAATATAGTCGTTGGACATGTCAGAATGCTGGTAATCGATTACAGGGTTTTGGTAATCGATTACATGGAAGATAAAACGTGTTCTTGGCTTTCTGGGCTTGTGGTAATCGATTACATGATTTGTGTAATCGATTTCACGCCCTCTGACTTGATGGTAATCGATTACAATATTGATGTAATCGATTACATAGCCTTTTGAACATGCTCTTCCCTTTTTGGGCATATGGTAATCGATTACAATATTGTGTGTAATCGATTACACGTCCTCTGACTTGCTGGTAATCGATTACCAAGAGTGTGTAATCGATTACTTTCCACTTTGAACACATTTTTCAAGCCTAAATGAGGATCCATGCCATTTCTAACTTTAAGAAACTTGGATTGATTAATATTGATATATGTTTAGCATGATCCAAGATTAAAAACAACATCTTTTTAGAATATGAACTTTGAAGAACAAGTTGATTAAAAACATCTTTAAAAAATCATTTGAGATATAATTAAGATACCTTGAGAGCATTTCACATTGATGTTCTAAGACCTATATCTAATATACCTCTTTTGTTCTTGGTCTTCTTCTTTTGGTCTTGGTCTTTTCCTTTGATCTTGGTTTTCATCATGACTTTATTATCATCAAAAACTCATTTGATATGCTTCAAGACATAAGTATTCACATTCTCCCCCTTTTTGATGATGACAAAATAAACATTGAAAATAGAGAAATATTTGCATTTATTTATCTATCAGAGATTAAGCGTAACTCTCTCTCGTAATGTATGCATAAGATAGGATAAATGATTTTTATGTAAAAGTGCAAAAGCTCCCTTGTACGCATGCAACATATTTCACTAATCTTGAGCAATGCAACATATTTGATTAATCTCTCCCCCGTTGACATTATCAAAAATAACATAAGCATTCAACAATGTATAATCATTTCAGCCCAGTAGGATCAATATCAGAGAATAAATAGTTTAGCACATCAATATATGATACCAATAGCAAATGCAAATGAAAAAGAAATCATAGATAGTATTTATCATTTATGCCAAAAGAATTCAAAGTCATATACAAGAGCAAATGGGGTTAGATAAAGATTAAGCATAAGGAAAGCATCATGAAAGAATAGAACATCAAGATTAAGCATGATTGTGAAAAATAAGGCTTTGTAATCGATTACCCTTTTATTGTAATCGATTACACGTGTTCTGTTTTCCTTGTAATTGATTACAAAGTTTGTGTAATCGATTACATGCTCTCTGGGAATGTTGTAATCGATTACATTGGAAGTGTAATCGATTACTTGCTTGTTGACTTGGCTTGGAACACATGGCAGAGCCTTTGTAATCGATTACAAAGGTCTTGTAATTAATTACCAAATTACTAAAACTCAGTTTTTGCATTTTAAACAGTAAATGACTAATTTTAAACCTTTCAATTTTGTTCCAAAGCATTCCAAATCGATTCCAAACATCATGCAAGCATAGAAATTGATCAGATTATGATCCAAAACACATAATCATGCAAATTTGCTACTTTTACCAAGAATTACATCATTTTGATGGATTGGTGAAGTTTTTGAGCTTCTTGGAGGTCTTTGACATGATGAAGTACCTGCAAAATAGCTAAATGGGAACCTCCAATGCTCAAGTCAGTATTGGATTCTAAATTGATTAAATCAAGGTAGTTGTGCAACAAAAACACTATATTATGCACCAAATTTCAGATTATGCAGCAAGAAGACAGATTATGCAGAACATTGTGACTTTATACAGCAGGAGAGACAAGGTATGCATCATTTTGCAGAAGATAACAGATTATGCAGTAAAATCATGCATTATGCAGCAAGATTGCATTTTATGCAGTAAATAAGTTCATTATGCAGCGGAAATGAGATTATGCATTACAATTGTGCAACAAGAGTTTAGATGCATGATTGATCTAATAAGCCAAGTTCAAGGATGTTTTACATCAAATATGTTATTTCAAACAATAAGTGAACTTATCCAGCATATTATCACATATAGAGATATTTTCAAGATATAAAGCTAGAAAAGTACTACTTCAAAGCAAGTAAAAACATATAACAAATCTCTACTTATCCAAAGGTTTCAAGTCCAAGCTTCATGGAGACAAGGGAGAGAACTTTGGAGTATTTCCTGATCTTGTGCTTGCAGCAGCCACTTTTGAGATTCCAAAGTCCATTCTTGGCCACCAAGCACACCTACAAAACATTTCAATTTTTGGCTTTTGGTACCCAAGTTTTGTTGGGTCCTTGTGTGTTAGAGTTAGGTAAGGTGCCTTTAGGAATCCAAACCATTTTAGTTCCAATCTTGTTATTGGTATTCTTCATCACATTACAAGTTGATGCACTATGTCCTTTCTTACCACAATGAAAACACTTTAAAAAAGGACTTCTTGATGTACTTGAGGGAACAAAGAAAATCTTGTAAAGTTTTTGTTGATTTTTGGGATTGTACCCTAAACCAACCTTTTGAAACACACATTTTTGATTCCCAAGCAATATGTTCAAATTATCTCTTCCAAAGGTAAATTTTGAAAGAGTGTTTTTCGAGTCTTCAATTTCCTTTTCAAAAGTTTTGCATGATGAGCAAGAAAAGGATGTAGATGCATTATCAAGTAAAGAACATGTCATGCATGAGGAATTTGCATCAATGAGTCCAAGAGTTTCATTTTCAATTTTAAGTTCCTCAATTTCCTTATTTAAAATAGAGATTTTGTTTTTAAAAAAGGAAATTGTTTTCTTGGATGATGAAACAAGTTTTGCAAGTCTTATAGATTCATTATGCAATTCTTCAAATGCATCTTGCAATTCATCATAGGAAGGAGAAGAATTAGATTCAAAATTTAAGGATGTTACCTCCATGTCGTCTTCATCTTCCTCTTCTCCTCTAGCCATGAAACATAGATTGGCTTTCTCATTGTCCAAACTATTGGTTGAATCGATGTCATTATCATCCCAAGCTATGTAGGCTCTTCTTTCTTTCTTTTCCTTTGAGTACCTCTTTTCATACTTCTCCATTTTCCTTTGATAGATTGGGCACTCCATCTTCATGTGTCCCAATTCTCCATATTCATAGCATTTAGGAGTGGTTGAGGTTCCTTCCCCTTTGTGATAGGCATTCTTTGAGGGAAAGGGAGGTCTTCTTTGAGCTCCATTCTTTTTGAAGAATCTTCCAAACTTTTTTACTAGAAGGCTAAGATTCTCCTCATTAATCTCCAAGTCATCTCCATCATCATCATCATCATCATCATTAATCATGGAGGAGGTAGCCTTTAGAGCAATTCCTTTATTTTCCTTCTTGTCATGCTTCTCATTTTGATTGAGCTTATTCAGCTCCAACTCATGCTCTTGTAGCTTTCCAAAAAGTGTGGCTAAGGTCATAGTTGCTAGATTTCTTGATTTTGAGATAGCCGTCACTTTAGGTTGTCAATCCATGCTCAAACATCTTAACACTTTGTTAATAAGATCTTCATTAGGAAAAGTCTTTCCCAATGAAGCAAGATGATTTGTAATATGTGTAAATCGTTTTTGCATTTCTTGAATGCTTTTACCTAGGTTCATTCTAAAAAGTTCATGCTCATGAGTGAGAGTATTTATCCTTGATCTTTTCACTTCACTAGTACCCTCATGAGTTACTTGTAAGGTGTCCCACATTTCTTGGGTAGATTTACAATTTGAGACTCTAAAGAACTCATCATACCCCAAAGTAGTGGTAATTATGTTTTTGGCTCTCAAATTATATTGGACCTTCTTTTTATCATCATCCGTCCATTCACTTCTTGGTGTATTAATTCTCACACCATTTACAACTTGTGTGGGGACAAAAAGACTATTTTCAACAGCATCCCACACATCTAAGTCAATAGCTTCAATAAAAATTTTCATTCTTTCTTTCCAATAAGCATACCCATCCCCATTGAAAAAGGGAGGTCTATAAAGATAAGAACTATCAAAAAAACCATTTGAAGAGGCCATCACTTTCTCTTGAAGCTACTAAGCTCTTTACACAAGAGCCTAACTCTGATACCACTTGTTACCAAGTGGCCTCAAACTCAAGAGGGGGGTGAATTGAGTTTGTGAAATATTTTCGCAAATCTTTCGCAAAGCACTTGTTTATTAAATTTTCGTTGAAGTTATTGTTTAATTGAAGTGAATAGATAAATGCGATCAAATGAACCACTTACAAATAAACAACCCAAGATAGAAAGTATTCAAGCAAAGCTAAATAACAAACTCAACTCAAGCATATATAGTTAAAGCACAAAGTAAAGAGATAGAGTTTAGAAGAACAAACACAAGGATTTATCCTAGTTCAGCCACCCCTTGTGACCTACGTCCAGTCCTCAAGAAAACCACTCGATATTTTCCACTAAACTTCAAGCTTGAACGGGTGCTTGAAAACCTTTACACAATAGAGCACTCACCACACCTTGGGATACCTCACCCTTTGTGCTTGAGCCTCAAAATCGGGATACCTCACCCTTTTCACTAAAGGGATACCTCACCCCCTTTACAACCTTTGAAGGATGCCTCACCTTCTTCACCACAAGGGATACCTCACCCTTTACAATCTTTGAGAGATACCTCACTCTCTTTTCTCTAGAGGGATACCTCACCCCTTTTATAAAGAATCAAAGTGTTTACAAGATGAAACTCTCACAAGAGTGGATTACACAAATTGAAGCCCTATAATGCTCTTCAAGAATATCTCAAATATATACAAAAATAGAGCAAATGAGATTTAATGATGATTCTCGGATTAGAGTAATTGAATGATGTTTCTCAATTGTTATTTAGCCACAAATGATGTCCCAAGAAGTGTATTTATAAGTTTTTAGATCAATAGAGCCGTTGGGGGCTTTTGTGGCAACATCAAATGCCAAGAAAATATAGTCGTTGGACATGTCAGAATGCTGGTAATCGATTATAGGGTTTTGGTAATCGATTACATGGAAGATAGAATGTGTTCTTGGCTTTCTGGGCTTGTGGTAATCCATTACATGATTTGTGTAATTGATTTCACGCCCTCTGACTTGATGGTAATCGATTACATAGCCCTTTGAACATGCTCTTCCCTTTCTGGGCATATGGTAATCGATTACAATATTGTGTGTAATCGATTACACGTCCTCTGACTTGCTGGTAATCGATTACCAAGAGTGTGTAATCGATTACTTTTCACTTTGAACACATTTTTCAAGCCTAAATGAGGATCCATGTCATTTCTAACTTTAAGAAACTTGGATTGATTAATATTGGTATATGTTTAGCATGATCCAAGATTAAAAACAACATCTTTTTAGAATATGAACTTTGAAGAACAAGTTGATTAAAAACATCTTTAAAAAATCATTTGAGATATAATTGAGATACCTTGAGAGCATTTCACATTGATGTTCTAAGACCTATATCTAATATACCTCTTTTGTTCTTGGTCTTCTTCTTTTGATCTTGGTCTTTTCCTTTGATCTTGGTTTTCATCATGACTTTGTTATCATCAAAAACTCATTTGATATGCTTCAAGACATAAGCATTCATAATTTCTGTGTACTGTAAAATTATTTTGAGTATTCCGTGAATACATTTGATCGTTTTGTGTGATTTACTCCGTGTAAGAAAATAATAATTTTTGAGCCGGGGAAAATCTTACGTAATTTAATTATTATTGTTAAGTCTTAATTATTTTATGTAATCTGATTTGATTTTTATAAGTTTTATAATTTTTATGATTTTATGGATGATTATGAAATTTTTATATTTCTCTGATTATTTTAATATTATTCTTGGGTTGTTTGTGGGCCCAGGGGGGCTGTACGTGGGCTCAAGTGGGTCCAAAAAAGTGAAAATTTTTTTGCAGCCAGAAAATTTTGTACTATTGAGACGGGGGATCTTACTAAACCTGAAACCGAAAACAGTTTTTAAAATTTTCTTTTACTGTGTTTTGTACTGTATTTAATTATCGGGTAATAAAAACTATAGTTAATTGTGTCTGTAGGGTAATAACAGATAAAAATAAATAATATACTGGTTAGTCAACATTAGTGGTTATGACAGCTTTGTGACGGACCAATAGGAAGCAAGCTTAATGTTGAAGCCTTTGGATATCCACCATTGATTTAATCAACGGTGGAGATTTGGTCTTATAAAATGGCTAGGACCATTTATGACCATTGGATGGAAAGTATGAAGGAGTGATCTTGACCCTTCATTTTGGAGATACATCTAATGGCTAGGATTGCAAAGAGAAAGATCCAATGGCCTAGATATAGTCTTATATCTAGAGGCTATAATTAGAATCTACACTAATCCTAACCATTGATCTAATCAATGCCTAACAATGCCCAAAATGGTGGCTAGTGAGATTAGTCACTCATTGAGAGTGCAAGAGAGGGGGTTCGATTTTGGTGGCTTAAGAGCATAGCAAGGTTTCAAGGCACCATCATTGCTATTCTTGATCATTTCCAAACAAAGCTAAAGCTTCACAAAACATTTTCTCTCTATTTCTCTTCATGCTAGTTTCGGCCAAGACCATTAAGTCCTACCATCACTCTTCAAAAATTTTAAACAACCTTACTTCTTGAATCTATACCTCAATCCAAGAACCTTTGTAGTTTAGGTCAAGTTCTAAATCCATTATCTTCAAGGACTTTCTTCAAGAGCAAAGTTCTACGGTTTTAAGGTGAAGTGTAAGGAAAATTCACTTCTTATCTCTTTTTCATGTTCTAAGCCATGTTTGATCCATGATTTTCCTTGTTCAAGCTTAATATGCTAATAAATATATGTTTTGTTTTGTGTTTAAGAAACCTTTGGTGGTGAAGGACTTGAAAAAGAAGCAAAGCAAGGAGCTTTTGAGGTTCTTCAAGAGGTAAGAGGGAGATCCATCTCACCAACCAAGTATGGTGGTGAGAGATGAATTTTGTATTTGATGGATGGTGAATCCATGTGAGGATTCATATCTATGGTTATGTAATTTATTTATGGTTGTTTATGTGCTTTAAATTATTTATTTGTGTTTGCATGCTTTAGGTGATTTTTATTGCTTTAAGGTATGCTTGATTATATGATGTGATGAATATGTATATGTATGTCATGACTTGATGATGGAAAGGAAAATAAAATTTTGGTTCCAAAGACCAAGAGGATTTCGGCCAAGACACCTCAAAATAGGTGTTCACAAATTAATATTTTCATGAATGGTAAAAATTGGATGTTTAGAAAAGCAAGGAAAATGAACAAATGGTTTGGTTTCAAAGAACAAGAGTTTCACAGTTTTTGGAGGAATTTTAATGGTTTTGTTTGTGTAAAAACATGAATGAAACTTAGTTGATTTAGAAGGAAAAAAATATATGATGGTTTCAATAGCCATGTACCACAATTTTGAAGGCTTGTAATGCCTTGGTTTTATGAAACAAAATGATTTCAAAGTGGAAGTTTAATTGATCTAGTACAAGGATTAAAGAAATAGAAACAAAGTGTTTTATCACTTGAAAAAAATGGAATTTTCGTATATGAATGGAAAAGAGAGGTTGAAAGTGTTTGAACCTCAATTTATTTTAAAGAGGATTGATTTTTAGAATTAATTGAGAATTATGGACAATATGTTGGTGACTTTAAATTTACTAACGTATAACTCATCCTTTGGGTTTTGGAGCGCGTTAGGAAATTTTAAGTTAGAAAACATTGATTTAATTCAATGATTTAATTTTAAGGTCAAAATAACATTTAGAAGGTTGAGAAATATTTTACGTAGTGAAAGAATGGTGAAAAATGTTTTACGTAACTTAAAAATGTGATTTTTAAGTTACATGATTTGAAAAATGTTTAAATATTTCTACGTGATTTGGAAATCATTTAAATATTTTTACACGATTGAAATATTGTTGAAAAATCGCCATGTGATTGAAAAATGATGGAAAAATGGTTCACGCGACTTAAAAGTATGATTTTAAGTTATGCGATTTTGAAAAAGATGAAAAATTGCTACGCGATTTGGAAAACATGTAAATATTTTTACGCGATTATGAAAATGTCAAAAAATGATTATGAGATTTGAAAACGTAATAAAAGTGTTACGCAATTGTGAAAATGCATTAAAAAAATGATACGCGATTGAAAATATAGTAAAGATACTGTAAAGAACAGATGTACTGAAAGGGAACCTTTTTACTGATGAAATTGAAAGATATGCATTGAGGCATATGATGAAATTGAACAAAACTTGCATTGAGGTATTCGTGCATTGAACAAAATTTGCATTGAGGTATTCGTGCATTGAACGAAATATAGCTGATAGCTATTATGGCCTTTATGGTCGAAGAGAGAATGAGAATTGAAAAGTGAGATCTATGATGGAACTTGGGGGCATCAAGGCACGACGGTCGATCCAGTGGGTAGTGGCAAGTACTCTGTGCCACGTTGCGATGCAGTCCATTGTAACGCATTGACGATACCCGACAAGAACACTATTCCTTTCGAAGACTGGAGATTGTCTTTGGGCTAAGGCTGACAATTAACTAGAACATTCATCTCGAAATTGTGAAAACCTCTATGGAGTAGGAAATTGAGTCTATGTGCACATGCATAATCTGAATATCTATATCTGTGTGATATATTAATTGAGGAATATTGGATGATGTTGATGGCATTATTGTAATTATCGTGTGATTATACAATGAATTGTTGAATATTTGGATAATATTGAGGGCATTATCGTAGTTATCGGTATGATAATTGAACTGTTGAATATTTGGATAATGTTGAAGTCATTATCGTAATTATTGTTTATGATAATTGAATTGTTGAATATTTGAAAAATGTTGAGGGCAGGGTCGTAATTACTGTCTATTACATCTATTGTGATGATAAATAATGATGAGGGCATGATTGTAATTTTGGTATGATATACCTATATGGTGTGCTGTTTGTGTTATCTCCTTGCTACCATGTTGGTATTGGCATAGGTGATCTCACCTCTTTGTTATGTTGTTTTGTTGTGCTTGTATTGTTAAAATTATATAGTAGATGGAACAAGTTTCTTAGACTTAACTGGAAGCAAATATTCTGAGTTCGGTGACAACATCGAGGAGTTGCCATCCTAGATTCGATGGTGTGCAGTGTTGATGAAGAGCAGATATATGACGCATCAAGATGGATACAAGACGAAATAAGTATGATGAGTTTTCTCGTTAGTATTTTTACCGTGCTATTAAGTAGGACCCGTCATAGGGTTTGCTACTGTTTAAAATTTGAGTCTGTAAGTGTTATGTTTCCTAAATAATTGTTAAATATTATGTGGTATCAATAATATATATTAATCAATTTCGAATTTGAGAGGTTGCTAACTGTGAATCGCTGCAAAGTGTGATCCTAGTTGCCCCCATGTCTTTTGCCATGGATATTCCAGCAATGCATGCTTTGTACTTAGCTTAGTTGTTCGAGGTAGGGAACTCGAACATCAAGGAATGCTTTAGCACCGATTCTTCTGAATTCTCCAGAATCACTCCGGCTCCGCTTCCCTTGGGGTTGGAGGATCCATCAACAAAGACGGTCCAAGAGATTTTCTCTGGGTTCCCTGGGTCGGAAATAACTTCTACCAGGAAATCGAATAGCGCCTAGCCTTTTATTGCGAGTCGTGGATCGTAGGTGATTCTGGACTCAGAAAGCTCGATTGACCAGGTAATCATTCTTCTTTCCAAATCTGGTTTGTGCAACACTTGGCGGATGGGTTGGTCCGTCCTTACTACCACGGGGTTGCACTGGAAGTACTATCGCAGTCTTCTTGCCATGGTGATCAGGGCGAAAGCAAACTTCTCAACCTTTTGGTACTAGAGTTCTAGTTCTTGAAGAACTTTACTCATGAAGTAGACTAGTTCTTGACCTTCGTCCATCTCCCAAATTAGTACTGAGCTTATAGTCTCTTCGTGGACTGAGAGATACAGGAAGAACGTTTCTCTGTTGTTTGGTCTTGACAAGATGGGCGGGGAGGATAGGAGTTTTTTCAAAGACGAGAAGGTGTCCTCGCATTCCGGGGTCCATTCAAAACTTCTGCCCTTTTTGAGTAGTTTGAAGAGGGGAAGGGACTTATGGGCTACTTTAGAGAGGAAACACGTGAGGGCTACTATCCTCCCTGTCAACTGCTGCACTTCCTTGACACACCGGGGACTCCTCATGTCGAGGATGGCCTGGCACTTGTCAGGGTTGGCTTTAATTCCTCGATGGGTTAACATGAATCCCAAGAATTTATCGTCCTGGACTCCAAAGGCGCACTTATCTGGATTTAGTCTCATGATGTGCTTTCGAACTTGTGCGAACACCTCTTCAAGGTCTATTGTGTGGGATCCGCCCTGTGGGGTTTTCACTATCATGTCATCGACGTAGACTTCTAGCATCTTCTTCACTTGGTTCCTAAAAACCTTGTTCATCATTCTTTGGTAGATGGCTCCTGCATTTTTTAGTCCGAAGGGCATGACCTTGTAGCAGTAGCTCGCCCTTCCAGTGATGAAGGCGGTTTTTTCTTCATCTCCAGGATACATCGGAATCTGATTGTACCCGGAGTAGGCATCCATGAATGACAGCCACTTGAAGCCTGAAGAGTTGTCAACCAGTTGATCCACATTGGGAAGCGGATATGGATCTTTTGGGCAGGCTTTGTTCAAATCTGTGTAATCCACGCACATTCTCCACTTTCCGTTTGGTTTTTTCACTAGCACCACATTGGATAACCACGTGGTATGAGCAATCTCCCTACTGAATCCACAACTCAGCAGTTCTTTTACCTGCTCCTCAATGACTTGTTGTCTTTCAGGGCCGACCTTTCTCTTTTTCTGGGCGACTGAGACTGTAACAGAAATCCGTAGTTTTGTTGGATTAGCTGGTTACTATAGACGGTTCATTGAGGGGTTTTCGAAGATAGCAGGACCTCTTACCCAACTTACGCGGAAGAATCAACAATTCGTGTGGACTGATGCATGCGAAGAAAGTTTTCAAGAGTTAGAAAGACGATTGACTACTTCACCAGTATTGATTCTACCTGATCCAAACGAACCTTTCAATGTATATTGTGATGCTTCATATCAATGATTAGGTTGTGTACTTATGCAGAACCATAAGGTGGTGGCTTATGCTTCAAGACAGTTGAAAATCATGAGAGGAATTATCCGACTCATGACTTGGAGTTGGCAGCTATGGTGTTTGTGTTGAACGTGTGGAGACATTTTCTCTATGGAGCAACATTCACTATTTTTAGTGATCATAAAAGTTTGAAGTACTTGTTTGACTAGAAAGAGTTGAACATGAGACAAAGGCGTTGGTTAGAGTTTCTGAAGGATTATAACTTTCAGTTACAATATCATCCTGGAAAGGTGAATGTCGTAGTGGATGCGTTGAGTAGGAAAATGCTTAGTGCTTCTGTTATGATGATCAAGGAGAAGGAAATGATAGAAGAATTTTGGGATATGCGTTTATCTGTGAAACTTACGCCAAGAAAGATGCGTTTAAACATGATCACCATTTCAAATGCGAGAAGGACAAAACAGTGACCAGTATTTGCAAGAAGCAAAAGAAGCAAAGAGCCAAGGTGTAGAGGTGGAATTTAGCGAAGGTGCTAATGGAATTTTGAAATTTCAAGGAAGAGTTTGTGTGCATAATGATCCAGAACTTAGGAAATTGATTTTGGATGAAGCTCACAGGAGTAAATTGAGTATGCATCCAGGAGCCACAAAGATGTACCAAGATTTAAAACAATTATATTGGTGGCAAGGAATGAAGAAAGATGTCACTGAGTATGTATCATCCTGTTTAGTCTGTCAGAAGGCTAAGGTGGAACATCAAAGACCTTCGGGAATGTTACAACCTTTGCCTATTCCTGAATGGAAATGGAATGACATAGCAATGGATTTTGTGACAAGACTACCAAAAACTCTGAAAGGTCATGATTCTATTTGGGTAATTGTTGATCGGGTTACTAAGTTGGCGCACTTTTTACCGATTAATATTAAGTACTCAATGGAGAAGTTGGCCCAAGTGTACATCAGTGAAATTGTTAGATTTCATGGTGTACCATCCAGTATTATTTCGGATCGAGATCTGAGGTTTACGTCAAGATTTTGGAATAGTTTGCAAGAAGCGATGGGAACAAAGTTACATTTGAGTTCTGCTTACCATCCACAGACTGATGGTCAGTCAGAAAGAACGATTCAGTCATTAGAAGACTTGTTGAGAGCATGTGTTCTAGAACAAAGTGGAGGTTAGAATGAGTTCTTACCATTGATAGAGTTCACATACAACAACAGCTTTCATTCGAGCATAGGGATGGCACCCTATGAGGTATTGTATGGAAGATGATGCAGAATATCGTTGTGTTGGTATCAGGACGGTGAAAGTGTTGTGTTAGGACCGAAGATTGTTCAACAGACAACTGAGAAAGTGAAGATAATTCAAGATAAGATGAGAATGACTCAAACTCGACAAAAGAGCTACGCTGATAAAAGGAGAAAATCGCTTGAGTTTGAAGAAGGTGACTATGTATTTCTGCGAGTGATGCCTATGACTGGAGTTGGACGAGTGCTTAAGTCTAAGAAGCTCACTCCAAAGTTTATCGGGCCGTATCAGATACTCCGTCGGGTAGGTCCGGTAGCTTATCAGATTGCATTACCACCATTGTTATCGAATCTTCACAATGTATTTCACGTATCGCAACTACGGAAGTACATTTATGATCCTACTCATGTTATTGAGCCAGACACAGTACAGCTGAAGGAAAACTTAACCTATGAAACGTTTCCAGTTAAGATTGAGGATCGAAGGACGAAGCAACTTCGAGGTAAGGAAATTTCATTGGTTAAAATCATTTGGAATGATGTAAGTGGTGAAGCTACATGGGAATTAGAAGATAAGATCAAAGAACAATATCCATATTTATTCTGAGGATGTAAAGTTAAGTTTATCAAGTTTTGAGGACGAAACTTCTTTTTAGAGGGGGAGTATTGTAACACCCCAAACTTTCCTAACTATTTGACAGTAATTTTGACAGTTAACAGAATTTTACTGTTTAGTAATTTCTATGTATTGTAAAATTATTTTGAATATTCCGTTAGTACTTTTGACCGTTTTGTGTGATTTACTATGTGTCAAGAAAATAATAATTTTCGGGCTGGGAAAAATTATACGTAATTTAATTATTACTAAAAAGTCTTAATTATTTTACATAATCTGATTTGATATTCATGAATTTTCTAATTTTTATGATTTTGTGGGTGATTATGAAATTTTTATATTACTCTGATTATTTTAGTGTTGTCCGTGGGCCATCTGTGGGCCTAGGGAGGTTAAATGTGGGCCCGGCGTGGGTCCAGAAAAGTGAAAATTTTTCTGTAACCAGAAAAATTCGTACTGTTGAGACGGAGACGGGGGATCTTACTAAACCTGAATCCGAAAACAGTTTTAAAAATTTTCTTTTACTGTGTTTTGTACTGTATTTAATTATCGAGTGATAAAAATACAGTAAAAATATTATTCAAAAGGCAATAGCAGATACAAAAATAAATATTGTACTGCGTAGTCAACATTAGTGGCTTGGATATCCACCATTGATGTAATCAATGGTGGAGACTTGATCTTGATTTAATCAACGGTTGAATTTTAGTCTTACAAAGTGGTTAGGACCATTTATAACCCTTGGATGTAAAGTTTGAAGGAGTAATCTTGACCCTTCATTTTGGAGATACATCTAATGGCTAGGATTTCAAGGAGGAAAGATCCAATGGCCTAAATTAAGTCTTCTATCTAAGCCTAAACTTAGAAGCTACATTAAATCCTAACCATTGATCTAATCAATGGTTAAGATTGCCTAAAATGGTGGCTAGGAGATTGGTCACTCTTTGAAGAGTGCATAGAGGGGAGGGATGGTTTTTGGTGCTGCATTAGAAGCTAAAGCACAAGTTGAAGACCATAATTGATCACCTTGGTCATTATTGATCATTCTTCATCATTCATGAACTTTCCTAAAGCAAAGCTTAGCAAAAATTTTCTCTCCTTTCTCTCCAAACATAACTCACGGCCAAGTCACCATACTCCCCCTTCCACCACTCTTTAATTTCAAACAAACATATTTCTTGAATCTACACCTTATTCTAAGATACTTTGTAGTTTACACCAAGTTCTAAATCTTTCATCTTCAAGGAGTTTTTCCAAGAGCAAGTTCTAGGGTTCTTAAGGTGAAGTTATGAAAAACTTCATTTCTTCTCTTCTTTTTCATGTTCTAAACCATGTTTGATCCATGGTTCCTCTTATTCAAGCTTAATATACTAATTTCTTTGTGTTTGTTTTATGTTTAAGAAACTTTTGTTAGTGGAGATCTTGATTAAAGTGCAAAGCAAGGAGCTTTTTGTGGTTCTTCAAGAGGTAAGAGGAAGATCCATCTCACCAACCAAGTATGGTGGTGAGAGATGGTTTGTGTATTTGATGGATGGTGAATCCATGTGAGAATTCATATCCATGGTCATGTAATAATTTGTGTGTTTATGTGCTTTGATTATTTACCTATGCTTGGTATGATTTGCATGATTTATTGCTTTGATTATGGCATGCTTGTGATATATATGTTGAATATGTGTATGTATGTCATGATTTGATGATGGAAAGGAAAGTAATTTTTGATTCCAAAGACCATGGTGAATTCGGCCAAACACCTCAAAATAGGTGTTCACAAATTAATATTTTCATGAATGATAAAATTGCATGTTTAGAAAAGCAAAGAAAATAAACAAAAGCTTTGTTTTCAAGGAAATGGAGCTCATGGTTTTGTGAAGAATTTTTAATGGTTTTGTTTGTGTAAAACCATGAATGGAACTTAGATGATTTAGAAGGAAAAATATAAGAATAGTTTCAATGGCCATGTCCACGGTTTTGAAGACTTGAAATGTCTTGGTTTTGTGAAAACAAAGTGATTTTCAAAGTGGAAATATAACTTGATTTAATACAAGGATTTTGGAAAGGGAATTAGAGTGTTTTAATCACTTGAGAAATGGAATTTTCATATATGAATGGAAAAGAGAGGTTGAAAGTGTTTGAACCTCAATTTATTTTAAAGAAGATTGATTTTTAGAATTGACTTGGAATTATAATGAATACATTGATGATTTAAAATTTATTAACGTAAAACTCATCCTTTGGGTTTTGGAGAGCGTTAGGAAATTTTAAAGTTAGAAACATTGATTTAATGGAATGGTGAATTTATGGAATAAATTGCGAAAAGGATTTCCTTGAGTAAGAAAATGTGGAAAATAATGTGAGAATTTATATTATTTTGAAAAAGGTTGAAATGGAATTTTTGAAGGTTGAGAAATATTTTACGAAGTTGAAAAATGGTGGAAAATGATTTACGTAACTTAAAAACGTGATTTTTAAGCTATGCAATTTGAAAAACGTTTAAATATTTTCCCGCGATTTGAAAAACATTGAAATATTTCTACGCAATTTGGAAAGCATTTAAATATTTTTACGCGTTTGAGATAGTGTTGAAAAATCACTACATGATTTAAAAGTGACGGAATATTTTTACGTAATTGATGAAAATGTTGAAAAATCTATATGCGATTTGAAAATGTAATAGAAATGTTATAAAATTGTGGAAACGCGACAAAAGTGGTGCGCGACTATGAAAATGCGATAATATGATTTTTTGCGATTAAATATACAGTAGGATTACTATTGAACCAGTGGATGGACACTGTATATGAATTTTGTGTGTGATTGACATTGGTGCACTTTATATGCATGAACTAGTGTATGGACACTGTATATGAATTTTGCTTATGACTAGCATTGGTGCATTGAACATGCATTGGAAAGGTCCGATGGACTGTATGAGGCTATTTGCCTAGGAGAGACGTACACCTCTTGAGTGGGTGCGATATGCGTAGTGTAAGTCACTTGTTGACCTTGGGGGCATCGGGGTACGGGTTGCTTACATGGGCGGTTGGTAGCTCTTCTTTCTGTAAGTTTGACCGATGCAACGCACCGATGATCTTGACCAAGACACTATTCTTAATCGAGATCTAGTAAAGACTATCGTGTATATGCTAGATGTGCAAACACATATGAGAAATGTGGCACGTGGTCTGAAACATGTTAGTACAGACAGATCTTTCTGATCAATTTCTCCGAACTGAGTATTAGCTCCATGGAGTAGGAAATTGAGTCTATGTGCGCATGCATGAATATGAGCATTTATATCTGTATGATATATTAATTGAGGAGTATTGGCTATGACAATTGCTTTGTTGAGGAATACTTGGATGATGATGATGATAATAATGTGATGGCATTATTGTAATTATTATGTGATGATAATAATGTTAATGGCATGATAGTAATTATTATTTATTATATCTGTTATGATAAATAATATTGATGGCATGATTATAATTATGGTATGTTGTTTGTATTATCTCTGTGCTACTATGTTGGTATTAGCGTAGGTGATCTCACCTCTTTGTATATTATTTTTTACTGTATTTATATTTGTAAAGACGTTGAGCAAGGCATAGAACAAGAGGGTGAAGAAGAGCAGGTTCCTGCGGAGGAAGCTGAGTTTTGATCGGATGACATCCCGATCAAGTTTCTTCGGATACGTAAGATTACAGTTCCATGGTGGAGCTGGAGCGTGGAGGACTAGTCCCAATGAGAGGGGACTAATTTATGAGGGAAACCTGACAGTCATTATGAGCAGAGAGTTTCGTAGAGATCCATTCTTTTCTATAACTATATATGTACATGTCAAATTTTCACTGTCAATCAGCCAGCATTGGGATACTAGATATTATGTCTCAACAGAAATTAGTATTATGTCGTCCGCTCGGACACATGTCCGTAGGGCTTCGCGTCATGCTGGATTCCTTCCTGCTAAGGAATCTAAGGAGGACCCGTCTGAGGGTTCTGCTATTTAGTAAGACTTGGGCAGTAAGTGAGTTTTAAATTATGTTTAATTACTTTGAGAACTTGGTCTGTATATAAATAATCCTGACAGTACGTTTGTAATGTATGATGATGTAAATTATGTGTCATGATGTATTATATTTTTATTTTCCGCTAAGTTTATTTTATCGTTATCAAAGAAGAAAGAAAAAAATTTACAACTCATTTTTGTTATAACATCACAATTTTATAACTTGGGGGTAATTTAGTAATTAAGTAACATAAATGTGGCACCCTACGATGGGTGTTACACATTTTCACAATCGCGCAATATTTTTGTCTCGTTTTTAAATCACGTATTGATTTTTCAACACTATCTTAATCGCGTAAAAATATTTAAACGTTTTCCAAATCGCATAGCAATTTTTCAACATTTTTGAAATTGCGTAACTTAAAAATCACGTTTTTAAGTTACATAAAGCATTTTTTACCATTTTTCAACTACATAAAATATTTCTCACCCTTCTAAACCTCATTTTGGCCTTTCTAAAAATTTATATCATTTCTTACTTTATTTTTTCATGTTTTCTCACTTAAAATTTCCTAATGCACTCAAAAATCCAATGAGTGAGTTATACATTAGTACATTTCAAGTCACCAACATAATCACCATAATAATTAGACCAATTCTAAAAATTAGTTCTCTGTAAAACAAGTTGAGGTTCAAACACTTTCAACCTCTCTTTTTCTTTCATAAACGAAATCTTCATTTTCAAAATAACAAAGTGTTTTGTTTCCATTTCTTAAATCCTTGTACTTAATCAACTAAATTACCACCTTAAAATCATATTTTTACTTAAAACAAAATTATTCCAAGCCTTCAAAACCATGGGGTACATGACCTTTGGAATCAACATATCTTTTCTTTTGCTTTCCTTCCTAAGCATCCAATTTTATTATTCATGAAAATCTTAACTTGGAAACACCTATTTTGAGGTGTTGAGGCCGTGAGCCTCCTAGGCCATTGGAACCCAACATAATTTTCCTTTCCAACATATATCATGACATATAATCATATATTATACTATAACATACATCAAGCATATCATGAAAGCAATAAAATCATGTAAAGTATAAAAGCATAAATAAATAAATTTAAAGCACATAAACACCACAAATAAATTTACACAACCATGGATATGAATCCTCACATGGATTCACCATCCATCAAATACAAGTTCAACTCTCACCACCATACTTGGTTGGTGAGATAGATCTTCATCTTACCTCTTGGAAAAACCTCCAAAACTCCTTGCTTTGTTTCTTGTACAAGTCCTTCACCACCAAGAACTTCTTAAACCTAAAACAAACACAAGTTTATTAGTATCTAAAGCTTGAACAAGCAAGACCATGGATCAAAACATGGCCTAGAACATGAAAATAAGACAAGTAGTGAAGTTTCCATAAACTCCACCTTAAAACCCTAGAAGTTGACCTTGAAGAAAGTCCTTGAAGAGAATGATTGAGAACTTGGCCTTAATTACAAAGTGTCTTAGATTTAGGTAAAGATTCAAGAAATAAGGTTAGTTGAAATTTTTGGAGAGTGAAGGTATGATCTAGGCCTCTTGACCGTGAGGTTGTGTAGAGAGAAAAGAAGAGAGAAAATTTTTATGAAGCTTGGCTTTAGGAAATGATAAAGATGAATGATAGAAATGAATCAAAACTCTTCCTATAGCTTCCAAGCCATCAAAACCATGAGCCCTCCCCCCCTTTGTACACCAAGAAAATGTCTAAATACATCTAGCCACTTTTTGAGGCTTCAAGAGCCATTGATTGAATCAATGGTTGATCTTTGGTGTAGGTTTCCAAATGGTAAGATTGAATTTGAACCATTGGATCTCTCCTCCATGAAACCTTAGCCATAAGATGCATCTCCAAAATGGAGGGTCAAGAACTTCCCTTCATACTATCCATCTAAGGGTTAGAAAAGGTCCTTGCCACTTTGTGAGACCAATCTCCACCATAGATTAAATCAATGGTAAGCCTTCATCACCAAGCTTGCTTCCTATTGGTCCTCCATAAAGTTGTCATAACCACTTAATTTGACTAACCAGTATAATATTTTTTTCTAGCTGCTATTACCCTACAGACAAAATTTACTGTATTTTTATTGCCCGATAATTAAAATAGTACTAAACACAGTAAAAGAAAATTTTAAAAATTATTTTCGGTTTCGTGTTTAGTAAGATCCCTCGGCCTCGTCTCAACAGTACAAAATTTTCTGGCTTCAAAAAATTTTTACTTTTTCGGTCCCGCCTAAGCCCATAGACAACCCAAGAATAATATTAAAATAATAAAAAAATATAAAATCTCACAGTAATCTGCAAAAATCATAAAAATTCTAAAATTTATGAAAATTAATTCAGATTAGTAAAAATAGTTAAGAATCAACAGAAATAATTAAAATACGTAAGATTTTCCCACGCCCGAAAATTATTATTTTCCTGACACGGAGTAAATCACACAAAATGATCAAATACAATCACGGAATAGTCAAAATAATTTTACAGTACACAGAAATCACAAAACAGTAGAATTATGTTATTACTGTCAACTAGCTAAAATTTGGGGTGTTACAACTCTCCCCCTCTAAAAAGAAGTTTCATCCTCGAAACTTAAACACACACTCAAAACAAATACGGATATTGTTCTTTTATCTTATCCTCCAACTCCCATGTTGCTTCTCCACTTACATCACTCTAGACTACTTTAACCAATGAAATCTCTTTATCTCAGAGTTGCTTTATCCTCTGATCCTTGATCTTGACTAGAAACGTTTCATAGGTTAAATTCTCCTTTAGTTGTACCGCATCTGGTTCAATAACATGAGTGGGATCAGGAATGTACTTCCGCAATTGAGATACATGAAATATATTGTGAAGATTCGATAGAAAATGTGGTAACATAATTTGATAAGCTACCGGACTTATCCGACGAAGAATCTGATACGACCCGATAAACTTCAGAGTAAGCTTTCTTGACTTAATCACTCGTCCAACTTCAGTCATAGGTGTCACTCGCAAAAATACATGGTCACCTTCTTCAAACTTAATCGGTCTTCTCTTTTTATCAATATATCTCTTTTTCCGAGTCTGAGTTGTCATCATCTTGTCTTGAATCATCTTCATTTTTTCTATAGTCTGTTGTATAAATTATGGTCCTAAAATTGCACTTTTAACGCCTTGATACCAACACAACGGTGTTCTGCATCGTCTCCCATACAATGCCTCATAGGGTACCATCCCTATACTCGAATAAAAACTATTGTTGTAAGTGAATCCTATCAAAGGTAAGAACTCATCCCAACATCCAGTTTGTTCTAGCACACATACCCTCAACAAATCTTCTAGTGACTGAATCATTCTCTCTGACTGACCATCTATCTGTGGATGGTAAGCAGAACTCAAACATAGCTTCGTTCCCATCATTTCTTGAAGACTATGCCAAAATCTCGATGTGAATCTCGAATCTCGATTTGAAATAATACTAGATGGTACACTATGAAGTCTAACGATTTCACCTATGTACACTTAGGTCAACCTCTCCATTGAATACTTAATATTAATTGGAAAGAAGTGCATTGACTTCGTAAGCCGATCAAAAAATACCCATATAGAATCATGACCTTTTCGAGTCTTTGGTAGTCCAGTCACACAATCCATTGCTATATCATCCCATTTCCATTCAGGAATAGGCAAAGGTTGCAACATTCCAGAAGGTCTTTGATGTTCCACCTTAGCCTTCTGACAGACTAAGCAGGATGATACATATTCAGTGACGTCTTTCTTTATTCCTTGCCACCAATACAACTGCTTCAAATCTTGATACATTTTTGTGGCTCCTGGATGCATACTCAACTTACTCCTATGAGCTTCATCCAAAATCAATCTCCTAAGTCCTTGACTATTAGGCATACAAATTCTTCCTTTGAAATTCAAAATTCCATCAGCTCCTTCTCTAAATTCCAACACCGCACCTTGGCTCCTTGTTTCTTTCGCTTCTTGTAAGTATTGATCATCGTTCTGCCCCTCTTGGATTTTATCCATTAAACTATTTGAGATAGTGATCATATTCAAACACATCTTTCCCAGCATCAACTTCACAGATATTCGCATATCTCGAAATTCTTTTATCAATTCTTTTTCCTTGATCATCATAATAGAAGCGCTAAACATTTTTTCTACTCAACGCATTCGCTACTACATTCGCCTTTCCAGGATGATACTATAACTGAAAATCATAGTCCTTCAGAAACTCTAGCCAATGCCTCTGCCTCATGTTCAAATCTTTTTGGTCAAACAGATACTTCAAACTTTTATGATCACTAAAAATAATGAACGTTGCTCCTTAGAGAAAATGTCTCAAAGCCTTCAATGCGAACACCATTGCTGCCAACTCCAAATCATGAGAGGGATAATTCTTGTCGTGTACCTTTAAGCCTTGAAGCATATGCCACATCCTTCCGGTTTTGCATAAGTACACAACCCAATCCTTAGTATGAAGCATTGTAATATACTTCAAAAGGTTCATTTGGATCAGGTAGAATCAATACCAGTGAAGTAGTCAATCGTTTTTTCAACTCTTGAAAACTTTCTTCATATGCATTAGTCCATGCAAACGGTTGATTCTTCTATATAAGTAGTGTAAGAGGTCTTGCTATCTTGGAAAACCCCTCAATAAATCATCGATAGTAACTGGCTAATCCGATGAAATTACGGATCTTCGATACAGTCTTCGGTCTTTCCTATTCAAGAATTGTCTCCACCTTTGAAGCATCTACTTCAATTCCTTCCTCTGATATCATGTGTCCCAAAAACTAAAATTCACTTAACCAAAATTCACATTTGGACAACTTTGTATATAGTTTATTCTCCTTCAAAATATGAAGAACCTCTTTGAGATATTCAGTATGTTCCTCCTAACTTCGAGAATAGATTAAAATATTGTCAATAAAGATAACTACAAACTTATCCAAGCAAGAACGAAAAATTCTATTCATAAAGTCCATGAATATAGCAGGTACATTTGTCACCCCGAATGGCATCACTTGACACCCATAATGCCCAAATGCGTCTGAAATGCTGTCTTGAGAATATCCTCCACTTTCACACGAATCTAGTGATACCCAGAACGTAAATCAATCTTGGAAAATATTGCAGCTTCTTGCAATTGATCCATCAGATCATCTATCCTTAGAAGCAGATATTTATTCTTAACCGTAATCTTGCTCAACTACCGGTAGTCTACATATAGACGAGAAGTCCCATCCTTCTTTTCAACCAATAATACTAGAGCTCCCCATGGTGACACACTAGGTCTCACGAATTGTTTCTCCAACAATTCCTCTAGCTGTTTCTTAAGCTCTACCAATTCTGTCGGCGACATCCTATAAGGCGCCATAGATATAGTTCTAGCTCTCGGTACCAGATCAATAGCAAACTCAATTTCTCTTGCTGGTGGTAGTCCAGGTATATCTTCAGGAAAGACTTCCAGATATTCGTTGATTGCAAAAATATCTTTAATAACATCTTCGTTTTGCACTTCCAAAGAAGATAGCAATAAGTATCCTTGAGCTCCTTCCTTCAAACAAACTTTTATTTGAGTAGCCGTTAGGAATCTAGAATCCTTAGCCTCCGAAAAAACTAGTGTCTTACTAGAACAATCTATCAGGATATGGTTAGAAGATAATCAATCCATTCCTAAGATTACATTGATCTTGGAAAGAGGCAAACATATCAAGTCAACATGAAAGATTCTATCCCTAACACACACAGGGCAATTCAAGCATACCTTTGTAGTAATCACAAGCTTATCAGTAGGAGTAGCAACACTCAAGTCATAAGGCAATGTAGTCACAGTTAATCCTAAACGCTTCATACAATCACAAGCAATGAAAGAGTGAGTTGCTCTCGAATCATATAATACAATTAAAGGATTACCTCCAATGGCACACTCCTCCATAATCAAGTCCTCTGACCTCACAGCTTCCTCCCCACTCATAGTATATACACGACCACCCACATGTGGTCTTGTAGCACAGACGTTCCCCACCGAGGGTTCCGCCTTCAATTGATCACATTCCTTGGAGAAATGTCCAGGCTTTCCACATTTGTAGCATATGACTCCTTTGTGTGGGCAATCTTTAGTTAAATGATCTTTTCCACACTTAAAGCATTTAAGTGTAGAAGTTCCCGCCTGACCAGTCTTATTTCCACCAGAAACTCCTCCAAAAGATTGTTGTCGATTCTGACCCCCTGACAGTCTAGCATATGGCTTCTGCTGATAACGGTTGCCACCGCTACCTTTTCCTCTTTAGAACCATGTAGGTCCAAAGTTCTTGTTCCTCACATCTCGCTGATGATCTGTGTCCTCAACTTTATGACATTTATCCAACAGCGCTGGAAACTGATCAATTTCTAAAGTTACTTCTATCCGCTTGATATCATGTCTTAAGCCTTCTTCGAATTTCCTACATTTTCATTCCTCATCTGGCTACATCTAGAAATATCTCGAAAACTTAGACAAGCTTTCGAACTTTGCCGCATATTCACTTACTATCATCATTCCTTGTCGCAAACCAAGGAATTTCATCTCCTTAGCATGCCTAACACTAGCAGGGAAATACTTTCCCAAAAACTTTTGCTTAAAGAGTTCCCAAGTTATAATTCTCCCCTCAGCTACCAATAATCTTCGCGCTCCTGTCCACCAATCCTCGCCATCACCAATCAGCACAAAGGTCGCATAAGTGACTTTCCTTTCGTCAGCACATCCCATACCATCGAATATTTTCTCTAGTTCTTTAATCCAAAGATTGGCTTTCTCTGGGTTAAACTCTCTATTGAACTATGGCAGATTGTTCCTACGAAATTCTGACAAGTTCTGTGCGTCCTCGTTTACCCTTTGATTCTGTTGAATAAGGACATCAGCCATCCTTTGTATTGCTATTATAGCTTCAGTCATATTTTTATTGTTATCTCCTGCATTTCCATGTCCACCTCTAGTATTCGTGCGTCCAGCTCTTATATTCATACGTCCTCCTCCTCTGCCTGCCATTTTCTTCTAAAATCTATCTAAATAATACAAGACAAAAGTCAAGAACCATTATTTCAAACAACATTATTTCCTTTCGGAAACCAATCACAGAGAATCACACAACACAAACAAGATAGACCTAACCACAAACCCAAAAGACTCTAACTTGGGCTCTGATACTAACCAATGTAATACCCACCATAGGGTATTACATTTCATATTAATTATTAACGAGTTACTCCCAAGTTATAAAATAATATTTTATAATAAAAATACGAAATGTAAAATTACTTGATATCAATAAAAATATTAAACATCATCACAAATAATTTACATCATATACATCATATAAGTACTGTCAAACTTATATATATACAGACCGAGTTCACAAAAGTATTTAAACATTACTACATCACCATACTGGCCCAAGTACACCTAGTCAGCAGAACCCTCGACGGATCCTCCTCGGGATCAGCCTCAGATTCTTCAGAAGGTAGAAATCCCAGTTGACATATCGTCCTACGGATAGGTGTCCAAATAGACGATATAATGCAGATCTCAGATGGGACATGGTAACAACCAACCCCAATATTGCCTAATAGATAATGGAAATTCTACATGTACATATATAGTAACAGAAAAGAAAGGATCTCCATGAAAGATCCTGCTCATATTAACTGTCACGTGTCCTTGATAGATAAGTCCCTCCTCATTGGGACTAATACGCTAAGCACTAGCTCCTCCATGAAACTGCAATCTCACATACCCAAAAGAAACTAGATCTGGTTGCCATCAAATCAGAACTCAGCCTCGTCAGCAAGAATCTGCTCCTTGCTGCCTTCTTGCTCAATACCTTGCTTAGCGTCCTTACTACATATAAATACAATACAATAATGGGCATACAAAAAGGTGAGATTATCTACCAATACCAACATGGCAACATGGAGACAGCAAATACAACATATCATACAGATATATCATGCAGTAATACATGTATAATAAACAATAAACATAATCTTTTCATCCAACATTCCTCAACATTCGACAGATAAAATATCTCAAAGATATACAAATACATTCAAGTTATGCATATGCTCATTGGCTCATTTCCTACTCCATGGAGCTAAAACTCAAGTTAGAGAGATTGATATAAAAGATCTGTCTATACCAACATGCGTCAAACCACGTGCCACAACTCTCATAAGTGTTTGCACATCTAGCATAACGATATTCTTTACCAGATCTTAATTAAGAATAGTGTCTCGGTTCGGATCGTCGGTGCGTTGCATCGGTCTGATCAACGGTACGAAAGAGATACCAACTGCCCATTGTGGAAAACCCACACCTCGACTCCCCCAAGGTCAACAAGTGGCCTACACTACGCATATCACACCCACTCAAGAGGTGTAAATCTCTCATAGGCCATTAGCCTTAACATAGTCCATCGGACTTTTTCCCAATGCATGTTCAATGCACATAAGCCATTCACAGTCCAAAGTCAGAATCTCATATACATGGTCCACACACTAGCCTAACAGTATCTTTACAATATTTTCAATCGCGTAAATATTTTACTGCGTTTTCACAATCGCGTAACATTTTGTCGTATTTTCAAATCACATATTGATTTTTCAACACTATCTCAATCCCGTAAAAATATTTAAATGTTTTCCAAATTGCGTAGCGATTTTTCAACATTTTTGAAATCGCGTAACTTAAAAATCATGTTTTTAAGTTACGTAAAGTATTTTTCACCATTTTTCAACTACGCAAAATATTTCTCACCCTTCTAAACCTCATTTTAGCCTTTCTAAAAATTTATATATTTTCTGACTTTATTTTTTCATGTTTTCTCACTTAAAATTTCTTAACGCACTAAAAAACCCAATGAGTAAGCTATACGTTAGTAAATTTCAAGTCACCAACATAATCACCATAATAATTAGATCAATTCTAAAAATTAGTTCTCTTTAAAACAAGTTGAGGTTCAAACACTTTCAACCTCTTTTTTTCTTTCATAAAGAAATCTTCATTTTCAAAATAACAAAGTGTTTTGTTTCCATTTCTTAAATCCTTGTACTTAATCAACTAAATTACCACCTTAAAATCATATTTTTACTTAAAACAAAATTATTCCAAGCCTTCAAAACTGTGGGGTACATGACCTTTGGAATCAACATATCTTTTCTTTTCCTGTCCTTCCTAAGCAACTAATTTTATTATTCATGAAGATCTTAACTTGGAAACACCTATTTTGAGGTGTTGAGGCCGTGAGCCTCCTAGGCCATTGGAACCCAAAATAATTTTCCTTTCCAACATATACCATGACATATAATCATATATTATACTATATCATATATCAAGCATATCATGAAAGCAATAAAATCATGTAAAGCATAAAAGCATAAATAAATAAATTTAAAACATATAAACACCACAAATAAATTTACACAACCATGGATATGAATCCTCACATGGATTCACCATCTATCAAATACAAGTTCATCTCTGGCCACCATACTTGGTTGGTGAGATAGATCTCCCTCTTACCTCTTAGAGAAACCTCCAAAGCTCCTTGCTTTGCTTCTTGTACAAGTTCTTCACCACCAAGAGCTTCTTAAATCTAAAACAAACACATGTTTATTAGCATCTAAAGCTTGAATAAGAAAGACTATGGATCAAAACATGGCCTAGAACATGAAAATAAGACAAGTAGTGAAGTTCCCATAAACTTTACCTTAAAACCCTAGAAGTTGACCTTGAAGAAAGTCCTTGAAGATGAATGATTTAGAACTTGGCCTTAACTACAAAGTGTCTTGGATTTAGGTAAAGATTCAAGAAATAAGGTTGGTTGAAATTTTTGGAGAGTGAAGGTATGATTTAGGCCTCTTGGCCGTGAGGTTGTGTAGAGAGAAAAGAAGAGAGAAAATTTTTATGAAGCTTGGCTTTAGGAAATGATGAAGATGAATGATAGAAATGAATCAAAACTCTTCCTATAGCTTCCAAGCCATCAAAACCGTGAGCCCTCCCCCCCCCCCTTTGTACACCAAGAAAATGTCTAAATACATCTAGCCACTTTTTGAGGCTTCAAGAGCCATTGATTGAATCAATGGTTGATCTTTGGTGTAGGTTTCCAAATGATAAGATTGAATTTGAACCATTGGATTTCTCCTTCATGAAACCTTAGCCATAAGATGCATCTCCAAAATGGAGGGTCAAGAACTTCCCTTCATACTTTCCATCCAAGGGTCACAAAAGGTCCTTGCCACTTTGTGAGACCAATCTCTACTATAGATTAAATCAATGGTAGATATCCGAAGCCTTCATCACCAAGCTTGCTTCCTATTGGTCCTCCATGAAGTTGTCATAACCACTTAATTTGACTAATTAGTATAATATTTTTTCTAGCTACTATTACCTTACGAATAAAATTTACTATATTTTTATTGCCCAATAATTAAAACAGTACAAAACACAGTATAGGAAAATTTCAAAAACTGTTTTCGATTTCGGGTTTAGTAAGATCCCCTGGCCCCGTCTCAACAGTACAAAATTTTCTGGCTTCGAAAAATTTTTACTTTTTCGGGCCCATCACTGAAGATCGTAACTACACAATTCTCACCCGTACGAAGGTGTAATTTCCATCTCCTAAGCACACTTGCCTTAATCAAATAAGCTGACACATTTTTCTGTGCATGATATATGATTTAAAACACATACAAACTATATTCTTATAGTATTTCACATATACACACCATTTCTTGGTGGTATCACTTTCCAACATAACTGGGCCCACCACTATAGCCGAACAACAAACTGCTGTTATTTCTAATTACGTAAACATTTTATCATGTTTTTGAAATCGCATAATATTTTTCTTACATTTTCAAATCGCGTAAATATTTTCCAATGTTTTTACATTCGCAGAATTATTTTCAAATGTTTTCTCAATTGCGTATTGATTTTAAATCATTTTTTCAATCGCGTGACTTAAAAATCACTATTTTTAAATCATGTAAGATTTTTCTAGCATTTTTCACTTACATAAAATATTTTTTAGCTTTCTAAACTTATTTATAAAATTTCTCTACATAATATAAACAATTTGTCATTATTTACAATATTATCCTACTAAGAATTCTTAACATAATTTTTTTCACTATTCTTTACAGAAATTTAATTTCTTTGATTTACTTAAATATTACAGCTCAAAATTTTCTAATGTGCTTCAAAACCCAAAGGGTGAGCTATACGTTAGCCAATTTCAAGTTTTAACTTTAATCCTCATCATAACTTAAATATGCTAATATAATTCTAAGCATTAAATCTACTTTCCTTTTTCCACTAAAAATTCACCAAATTGAATTCTTGTTAATTAACCACCTAAATATACACTTTAAGAAAATAATCTTGGATATAAAACACTAAGCTTTAGCAGCATGTTGCCCAAAAATTTATTTATACTCCATAAATCATATTTAATCACTTTCCATCACATAATCCTTTACCAAACCCTTTAATCCAATTTCTTATCATTAAATCTTTTAATCCATGATTTAGAAAAATAATTTTGAAACATCTTGCCCTCTTGGTGGTGTAAAACCGTGAGCCTCCAATAAACCAATGAGTTGCACCCGAATCATATAGTACAGTTAAAAGATTACCTGATATGACACCCTCTCCCTTGATAAGATCATCGAACTGAGAGGCTTTAGCTCCATTCATCGTATATACTCGTCCTCCAACTTGGGACTTGGCAGCATGAACATTGCTCACTGAAGGCTCCATCTTTGCTTGATTACAATCTCTTGAAAAATGACCAGGCCTTCCACATCGAAAACAGATGATTCTCCTGATCGTACAATCCTTCGTCATATGGCCCTTTCCACACTTCATACACTTTGTTAGCAGTGCCACATTCTGACTTAAACGATTACCACCAGGACCTCTTCCACGCGGCTGTTGTTATTGTTGTTGACTACTTGATGGCCTTGAATATGGTTTCCACTGAAACCTGTTATTGTTGTTATTTCCTCCTCTTTAGAACCTAGACGGTCCAAAGTTACGATTTCTCAAATCACGCGTTGGCTCCAAACCATCAGGCCTGCAACACATGTCCATCAATGCCGAGAACTATTTCATCTGCATCGGCAGTACTCTTCTTTTCAATTCAACCCTTAAACCTTCCTCAAACTTGCGACATTTCCAAACCTCGTCTAGCTGGACCTGAAGATACCGTGAGAACTTGGACAAGCTCTCAAATTTCGCAGCATACTCATTTACTAACATCCCACCTTGTCTTAATCCAAGGAATTCCATCTCCTTGGCGTGCCTTGCACTATCTAGAAAATACTTTTCCAGAAATGCATCACAAAATAACTCCCACATGATTTCCTGTCCTTCTGCTTGTAATACCCTTCGAGTTACTTTCCACCAATTTTCTCCATCACCCAATAGCATAAAAATGGCATAAGTCACCTTGCAATCATCTGCACATCCCATACCTTCGAAGATCTTCTCCAACTCTTGTATCCATAAACTTTCCTTTTCCAAATCAAATTCGCCCCTAAACTGTGGTGGGTTATTATGATGAAATTCAGACAAATTCAAAGCATCAACATTAGCTTCTTGTTGTTGTACAGCTCATTGATTTTGATGCACAATAACATCCGCCATACGCTGCATTGCCGTTGCTGCTGCGGTCATTGGGTCCTCATTGCATCCCATATTCGCATGAGCTCCTCTATTATGAGACATAGCTTTCTTCACCAGTAATCAAAAACACAATTAAGAGTCAGATGTAACCTTTCGAAAACCAAACACAGAGAATTACACAACTTAAGCAAAATAGACCTAACCACAAAAACCCAAAAGACTTTAACCGGGGCTCTGATACCAACTAATGTAACACCCACAGTAAGGTATCACATTTAAGACTAATCTTAATATAACTTACCCAAGTTGTAAAAGAATTAATCTTGTAAAATATCGATTTTAAAATTACTTTTGCAGAATAACTATAATTAAATAAAAACATTTAAACATAAAATGTAACCGAAAGTAAACTTGCCAAACTTACATACATAGCGAAACATTGTTTGTAAATAATACACATAATTACACACTCAAGCTCAAAAGTTAATTTATACATTACACACGACGAAAATATAAAATACTTAAGCATAACCTCCCAAACCAAACTAAGGATTTAGGCCCTCAGCAGGATCCTCCTCCTCTTCCTCGGTGTCATCATTAAAGAAACTCAGCGGATATAACATATGCCTAACGGGTGTCCTAGCTGATGATACCATTGAATCCTCCGGCGGGGTATAAAAACTGCCACCGCAAAGTTTACGTATAGGCATCATAAAGTCAAGATGCACTTATGCATGCTGTGTCAACACAGGAGTTTCACCTCTAGTACCACTGAGGTTAAGAGTTAAATCCCCGGTATACACAAACCGCTCATTTCCATAGTCAAACCTTCACACGTCAGTCCCCCCATGGAACTGTATGTAACACCCACATATAATTACACAACCATGGATATGAATCCTCACATGGATTCATCATCCATCAAATACAAATTTATCTCTCACCACCATACTTGGTTGGTAAGATGGATCTCCCTCTTACCTCTTGAAGAACCTCAAAAGCTCATTGCTTTGCTTCTTTTTCAAGTCCTTCACCACCCAAGGTTTCTTAAACACAAAACAAAACATATATTTATTATCATATTAAGCTTGAACAAGGTAAACCATGGATCAAACATGGTTTAGAACATGAAAAAGAGATAAGAAGTGAAGTTTCCTTACACTTCACCTTAAAAACCCTAGAACTTTGCTCTTGAAGAAAGTCCTTGAAGATGATGGATCTAGAACTTAGCCTAAACTACAAAGTGTCTTAGATTGAGGTATAGATTCGAGAAGTAAGGTTGCTTAAAATTTTTGAAGAGTGATGGTAGGACTTAGTGGTCTTGGCCGTGAGCTAGAGAAGAAGAAAATGAGAGAAACTGTTTTGTGAGCTTTAGCCTTTTGGAATGATCAAGAATGAGTAATAATGGTGGTCTTCAAACTTTGCTATGCATTAAACCCTCACAAAAACCGTCCCCCCCTCCTTGTACATTCCTTGAGTGACCAATCTTACTAGCCACCATTTTAAGCATTGTTAGCCATCAATGGTTAGGATTAGTGTAGATTCTAATTATAGCCTCTAGATGTAAGACTATATCTAGGCCATTGGATCTTTCTCCTTGCAATCCTAGCCATTAGACGTATCTCCAAAATGAAGGGTCAAGATCACCTCTTCATACTTTCCATCCAATGGTCATAAATGGTCCTAGCCATTTTATAAGACCAAATCTCCACCATTGATTAAATCAATGGTGGATATCCAAAGGCTTCAACATTAAGCTTGCTTCCTATTGGTCCGTCATAAAGCTGTCATAACCACTAATGTTGACTAAGCAGTATAATATTTATTTTTATCTATTATTACCTACAAACAATATTTTTACTGTATTTTTATTACCCGATAATTAAATACAGTACAAAACAGAGTAAAAGAAATGTTTAAAAACTATTTTCGGATTCAGGTTTAGTAAGATCCCCTGTCTTTGTCTCAGCAGTACAAAATTTTCTGGCTGTAGAAAAATTTTCACTTTTTCAAACCCACTTGGGCCCACGTACAGCCCCCTTAGGCCCACAAACAGCCCATAGATAATATTAAAATAATTAGAAAAATATAAAAATTTCATAATCATCCACAAAATCATAAAAATTATAAAACTTACGAAAATCAAATCAGATTATGTAAAATAATTAAGACTTTACAGTAATAATTAAATTACGTAAGATTTTTCCCAGTCCGAAAATTATTATTTTCTTGACACGGAGTAAATCACACAAAACGATCAAATGTATTCACGGAATACTCAAAATAATTTTACAGTACACAGAAATCACTAAATAGTAGAATTCTGTTAACTGTCAAAATTACTATCAAATAATTAGGAAATTTGGGGTGTTACAGCTCTCCCCCTCTAAAACAAAGTTTCGTCCTCGAAACTTGATAAACTTGATTTCACATCCTCAGAATAAATATGGATATTGCTCTTTTATCTTATCTTCTAACTCGCATGTAGCTTCACCGCTTACATCGTTCCAAACTACTTTAACCAATGAAATTTCCTTACCTCGAAGTTGCTTCATCCTTCGATCCTCAATCTTAACTGGATACGTTTCATAGGTTAAATTTTCCTTCAGTTGTACGGTGTCTGGTTCGATAACATGGGTAGGATCAGGAATATATTTCCGTAGTTGTGATACGTGAAATACATTTGAAGATTCGATAGTAAAGGTGGCAATGTGATCTAGTAAGCTACCAGACCTACCCGACGAAGTATCTGATACAACTTGATAAATTGTGGAGTGAGCTTCTTAGACTTAAGCACTCGTCCAACTCCAGTCATAGGTGTCACACGTAGAAATACATGGTCACCTTCCTCAAACTCAAGCGGTCTTCTTCTTTTATCAACATAACTCTTTTGCCGAGTCTGAGTTGTCCTCATCTTGTCTTGAATCATCTTCACTTTCTCAGTTGTCTGTTGTACAAATTCTGGTCCTACAATAGCACTTTCACCATCATGATACCAACACAACGACGTTCTGCATCGTCTCCCATACAATGCCTCATAGGGTGCCATCCCTATACTCGAATGAAAACTGTTGTTGTATGTGAACTCTATCAATGGCAAAAATTCATCCCAACAACCAGTTTGTTCTAGAACACAAGCTCTCAACAAGTCCTCTAATGACTGAATTGTTCTTTCTGACTGACCATCTGTTTGTGGATGGTAAGCAGAACTCAAATGTAACTTTGTTCCCATAGCTTCTTGTAAACTATTCCAAAACCTCGACGTAAATCTCGGATCTCGATCCGAAATAATACTGGATGGGACACCATGAAGTCTAACAATCTCATTGATGTACACTTGGGCTAACTTTTTCATTGAGTACTTAATATTAATCGGTAAAAAGTGCGCCGACTTTGTAAGTCAATCAACAATTACCCAGATAGAATCATGACCATTCCGAGTCTTTGGTAGTCCTGTTACAAAATCCATTGCTATGTCATCCCATTTCCATTCAGGAATAGGCAAAGGTTGCAACATTCTCGATGGTCTTTGGTGTTCCACCTTAGCCTTCTGACAAACGAAACAGGATGATACATATTCAGTGACATCTTTCTTCATCCAAAATTAATCTCCTAAGTTCTGGATCATTTGGCACACAAACTCTTCCTTTAAACTTCAGAATTCCATCAGCTCCTTCGCTAAATTCCAACACCGCTCCTTGGCTCCTTGCTTCTTTTGCTTCTTGTAAATACTGGTCACTGTTTTGTCCTTTACATATTCTATCCATCAAATCATTTGAAATGGTGATCATGTTTAAACACATCTTCCCCGGTGTCAATTTCACAGACAAACGCATATCCCGAAATTCTTCTATTAATTCCTTCTCCTTAATCATCATAACAGAAGCACTAAGCATTTTCCTACTTAAAGCATCCGCTACGATATTCGCTTTTCCTGGATGATACTATAACTAAAAGCATAGTCCTTCAGAAACTCTAGCTAATGCCTTTGTCTCATGTTCAACTCTTTTTGGTCAAACAGATACTTCAAACTTTTATGATCACTAAAAATAGTGAACATTGCCCCATAGAGAAAATGTCTCCACACTTTTAATACAAATACTACAGCTGCCAATTCCAAATCATGAGTCAGATAATTCCTCTCATGCACTTTCAACTGCCTTGAAGCATAAGCCACCACCTTACGATTCTGCATAAGTACACAACCCAATCCTTGATATGAAGCATCACAATATACTTCGAAAGATTCGTTCAGATCAGGTAGAATCAATATCGGTGAAGTAGTCAGTCATCTTTTCAACTCCTGAAAACTTTCTTCGCATGCATCAGACAATACAAATGGTTGATTCTTTCGTGTAAGTTGGGTAAGAGGTCTTGCTATCTTAGAAAACCCCTCAATAAACCATCGATAGTAACCGGCTAATCTGACAAAACTATGGATTTCCGATACAGTCTTCGGCCTTTCCCATTCCAAAACCGTCTCCACCTTTGAAGCATCAACTTCAATTCCTTCCTTAGATATCACGTGTCCTAAAAATTGAACTTTGCTTAACCAAAATTCACATTTAGACAACTTGACATATAACTTCCTTAGTTTTCGGAATATCTTCCGCCTTCACACGAATTTGGTGATAACCAAATCGTAAATCAATCTTGGAAAATATTGCGACTCCTCGCAATTGATCCATCAGATCATCAATTCTTGGAAGTGGATATTTATTCTTAATCATAATCTTATTCAATTGTCAGTAGTCTACACATAGACGAGAAGTCCCATCCTTCTTCTTTACTAACAATACTGGAGCTCCCCATGGTGACACACTTGGTCTCATGAATTGTTTCTCCAACAAGTCCTTCAGCTGTTTCTTAAGCTCTGCCAATTCTACTGGCGACATCCGGTAAGGCGCCATAGATATCGATCTAGCTCCAGGTACTAGATCAATAGAAAACTCAATTTCTCTTTCTGGTGGTAGTCCAGGTATATCTTCAGGAAACACCTCAGGAAATTCATTCACAACGAAAATATCCTTCAAGACATCCTCACACTGAACCTCCAAAGAAGATATCAACAAGTACCCCTGATCTCCTTCCTTCAAACAAGCTTCCACTTGAGTAGCCATTAGGAATCTAGGATCCTTAGCCTCGGGAAATACTAATGCCTTATTCGAACAATCAATTAGGATATGGTTAGAAGACAACCAATCCATTCCTAAGATTACATTAATCTTGGATAGAGGCAAACATATCAAATCAACTTGAAAGATTCTATTCCTAACACAAACAGGACAATTCAAACATACTTTAGTAGTAATGATAGGCTTATCAGTAGGAGTAGCAACACTCAAATCATAAGGCAATGTAGTCACAGTCAATCCCAAACGCTCCACACAATCACATGTAATGAAAGAATGTGTTGCTCCCAAATCATAGAGTACGGTTAAAGGATTACCTTCGATGGCACACTCCTCCATAATTAAGTCCTCAGATTTCACGGCTTCTTCCCCGCTCATAGTATAGACACGACCACCCGCCTGTGGCCTCGCCGTACGAACATTCCCCACTGATGGTTCCACCTTCAACTGATCACATTCTCTGGAGAAATGTCCAAGCTTTCCACATCTATAACAGATAAGTCCTTTATGCTGACAATCCTTGGTTAGATGGTCTTTCCCACACTTGAAGCATTTAAGTGTAGAAGTTCCAGTTTGACTTGCCTTACTACCACCAGAACTTCCTCCAAAAGATTGCTACCGGTTCTGACCTCCTGTCCGTTTGGCATACGGTTTCTGCTGAAAACGATTTCCACCACTACTCTTTCCCTTTTGGAACCATGCAGGTCCAAAGTTCTTATTTCTCGCCGCACGCTGTTGATCAATCTCCTCAACCTTATGACACTTGTCCAACAATTCTGGAAACTGTTCAATTCCTAAAGTTGCTACAGCTCGCTTAATGTCAAGTTTCAACCCCTCCTCAAATTTTCTACACTTCCAATCCTCGTCCGGGTGCATCTGAAAATACCTCGAAAACTTAGACAGGCTTTCAAATTTTGCAGCATACTCACTTATAGACATCACCCCTTGTCTCAAACTAAGGAATTCCATCTCCTTAGCTTGACGAACACTTGTTGGAAAATACTTTCCCGGAAACTTCTGTCTAAAGAGCTGCCATGTCACAACTCTTCCCTCAGCTTGTAACAATCTTCGGGCTCCTGCCCACCAGTTTTCTCCATCTCCAACCAGCACAAAAGTTACAAAAGTAAGCTTCTGTTCATCGGTACAACCCATACCTTCAAATATCTTTTCGAGTTCTTTAATCCATAGATTAGCTTTCTCTAGGTCAAATTCTCCACGAAATTTTGGTGGATTGTTTCTATGAAATTCCAACAAACTGTGAGCATCCTCAGTTGCCCTTTGGTTTTGCTGTACAACAACATCAGCCATTCGTTGCATTGTTGCTACAGCCGCAACCATGTTTTGGTTATCATCACCAACATTTCCAAATCCTGTTCTAGTATTCACGCGTCCTCTTCCTCGTCCAGCCATTTCGTTCTCTCTAAATCAAATTGGACAGCACAAAGAAGAGTTAAAGTCAATCTCCAAACAATATTGTTTCTTTTCAGAAAACAATCACAGAGAATCACACAACACAAACAAGACAGACCTAACCACAAACCCAAAAGACTCTAACTTGGGCTCTGATACCAACTAATGTAACACCCATATATAATTACACAACCATGGATATGAATCCTCACATGGATTCACCATCCATCAAATACAAATTTATCACTCACCACCATACTTGGTTGGTGAGATGGATCTCCTTTTTACCTCTTGAAGAACTTCAAAAGCTCCTTGCTTTGCTTCTTTTTCAAGTCCTTCACCACTAAAGGTTTCTTAAACACAAAACAAAACAAATATTTATTAGCATATTAAGCTTAAACAAGGTAAACCATGGATCAAACATGGTTTAGAACATGAAAAAGAGATAAGAAGTGAAGTTTCCTTACACTTCACCTTAAAAACCCTAGAACTTTGCTCTTAAAGAAAGTCCTTGAAGATGATAGATTTAGAACTTGGCCTAAACTAGAAAGTGTCTTAGATTGAGATATAGATTCGAGAAGTAAGGTTGTTTAAAATTTTTGAAGAGTGATGGTAGGACTAAGTGGTCTTGGCCGTGAGCTACAGAAGAAGAAAAGAAGAGAAAATGTTTTGTGAGCTTTAGCTTTTTGGAATGATCAAGAATGAGTAATAATGGTGGTCTTCAAACTTTGCTATGCATTAAACCCTCACAAAAACCATCCCCCCCCTCCTTGCACACTCCTTGAGTGACCAATCTCACTAGCCACCATTTTAAACATTGTTAGCCATTGATTAGATCAATGGTTAGGATTAGTGTAGATTCTAATTATAGCCTCTAGATATAAGACTATATCTAGGTCATTGGATCTTTCTCCTTGCAATCCTAGCCATTAGATGTATCTCCAAAATGAAAGGTCAAGATCACTTCTTCATACTTTCCATCCAATGGTCATAAATGGTCTTAGCCATTTTATAAGACCAAATCTCCACCGTTGATTAAATCAATGGTGGATATCCAAAGGCTTCAACATTAAGCTTGCTTCCTATTGGTCTGTCATAAAGCTGTCATAATCACTAATAATGACTAAGCAGTATCATATTTATTTTTATCTACTATTATCCTACAAATAATATTTTTACTGTATTTTTATTATCCAATAATTAAATACAGTACAAAACACAGTAAAAAAAAAATTTAAAAACTGTTAGGATTCAGGTTTTGTAAGATCCCCAGTCTTTGTCTCAACAGTACAAAATTTTCTGGCTGCAGAAAAATTTTCACTTTTTCGACCCCACCTGGGCCCACGTACAGCCCCCCTAGGCCCACAAATAGCTCATGGATAATATTAAAATAATCAGAGAAATATAAAAATTTTATAATTATCCACAAAATCATAAAAATTATAAAACTTACGAAAATCAAATCAGATTACGTAAAATAATTAAGACTTTATAGTAATAATTAAATTACGTAAGATTTTCCCCGGCCCGAAAATTATTATTTTCCTGACACGGAGTAAATCACACAAAATGATCAAATGTATTTACGGAATACTCAAAATAATTTTATAGTACACAAAAATCACTAAACAGTAGAATTCTGTTAACTGTCAAAATTACTGTCAAATAGTTAGGAAATTTGGGGTGTTACACTGTACGGTGACGAAACCCAGAACTTGACGTCTCGCTGCCATTAAGACAAATATAGCAAAGATCACTGATAATAAAAAGAATCACCAGCCTCCTCGTCTCTTTGGTCTTTATCAAACATACATAATAAAACAAATATAATACAACAAAGATGTGAGATCCACTACATCAATACTAATGAGGCAGTATAAAAAATGACAGTAAATAGTACATAGATGATATTTTCACATACAATTATAATATCACATCACAGAAAATATATCAAATAATATAATAATTATGACAATATGTTGACCCATTACGCATATGTATCAAAACCAAATCCTACTTCATGGAGCTAACCGTAATTTTAGAGAGAAAGATAGGGAGTACATGTTTGTATATCGTTAGCCTCAAATCATGTGCCAATATTTCATATCATGGTGCACAACATGGCAAATACAAGACACTCTCAACAAATCCTGAAAAGAGTAGCAACTCTGTCAAGACCGTTGGTGTGTTTACGTAGGATACCACGGCGCAGAGGTGCTACCAACTGGCCACATATGACTTTCCACACCCCAACTCTCCAATATCACTAAAGATCGTAACTACGCAATTCTCACCCGCACGAAGGTGTAATTTCCATCTCCTAGGCACACTTGCCTTAATCAAGCTGACACGTTTTTCTATGCATGATGTATGATTCAAAACACATACAAACTATATTCTTACAATATTTCACATATACACACCATTTCTTGGTGGTATCACTTTCCAACATAATTGGGCCCACCACTATAGCCCGACAGCAAACTGCTGTTATTTCCAGTTGCGTAAACATTTTATCGCATTTTTGAAATCGCGTAATATTTTTCTTACATTTTCAATTCGCATAAATATTTTCCAATATTTTTATAATCGCGAAATTATTTTCAAACGTTTCCTCAATCGTGTAGCTATTTTAAATCATTTTCTCAATTACGTGACTTAAAAATCACTGTTTTTAAATCGTGTAAGATTTTTCTAGCATTTTTCTCTTGCATAAAATATTTTGTAGCTTTCTAAACTTATTTATAAAATTTCTCTACATAATATAAAAAATTTGTCATTATTTACAATATTATCCTACTAAGAATTCTTAATGTAATATTTTTCACTATTCTTTACAGAAATTTAACTTTTTTTATTTACTTAAATATTACAGCTCAAAATTTTCTAATGCGCTTCAAAACCCAAAGGGTGAGCTATACATTAGTCGATTTCAAGTTTCAACTTTAATCCTCATCATAACTTAAATATGCTAATATAATTCTAAACATTAAATCTACTTTCCTTTTTCCACTGAAAATTCACCAAATTGAATTCTTGTTAATTGACCACCTAAATATACACTTTGAGAAAATAATCTTGGATCTAAAACACTAAGCTTTGGCAAGTTGGCCAAAAATTTATTTATACTCCATAAATCATATTTAATCATTTTCCATCACATAATCCTTTACCAAACCCTTTAATCCAATTTCTTATCATTAAATCCTTTAATCAATGATTTAGAAAAATAATTTTGAAACATCTTTCCCTCTTGGTGGTGTAAAACCGTGAGCCTTCATAGATTCTTTGGAACCTTCATACAACTTTTTATCATATGAATCACATCCTACTTAACACAATAAATTAACATACTTCAAAATCACATAATCAAGCATATAATTAAAGCTATAAAACATACCAACCAAAAATTATCACAAACAAAGTAAGCTATAAACCATACAAATGAATAAATCCTTATGGATTTTCCACCACAAACAAGCCACTTCCTCACCACCAACATATGGTTGATGAGGTTAATCTCCCTCTTACCTCAAGGAAGACAAAATCCTACAAGTTGTTCCCTCTAAGAATTTCATGTAGTCCTCCAAAGGAAACCTTAACAAACTTAAACCAACACAAAGTCATAAACTAAGCTTTACAAAGAGAAACCATGGATCAATCATGGCTTAGAAATTTAGAAATCAATCTTAGAAACAAGAGCAAGAATTTTACCTTGTAGAATAGAAAACTTTAGCTTGATTTTCAAGAGAGTAGATGGAAGAACTAGACTTTGTTCACAACTTGAAAGATGTTTAGAATGGTGTTTGGGTTTAGGAAATCAACTTGGATGAAATTTAGGAAATTTGGATGGTGGTTTTTGGTGTGCTAGCCGAGAGCTTCAATTTGGAGAGAAAGAGAATTCTTTGTTGCACTTTGAGAGAAAGAGAAACTAATAGATCCAAAGTGAGATGAAATGAAATAGATAGACTATTTCTCTATGCATTGGCATGAAATGCTTCTCCAAATGAGTAAGATACTTTGCTAACACTTATGACTTAGCACATGGCTTAAGTCACCAAATGATCATGCAATGGTCACCTAAATTTCCATTGGCTTAAAGCAAGTGAATCACCTAATTCTAGATGCTTTGTGAAGCTTCCTAGCTGTGGAGCTCCAAGGAGAAAGGTAACCAAATTTTAGTTCAATTGCATCCAAACTAGATTAAGCAAACTTAGTTAGTTTTCCCAGTTCCATCACTAACTATCTAGTTACTAATGAATTACTCACAAACTTTCTAGAAGACTCTAGAAAACTCTTGTAACTAGGAACCCTAATGAGTAGCAAACTAAGTTTGCTCCATTTAGTTACTTCCTAGGCTTATACTAACTTAGTTTAAGTAATCTAGTTACAAATAGTTACAAAGCTAACTAGCTTAACCATTTTCGTTGACCATTTCCTATTAGTTCTCATCAAGTTTTAATTATTCTAATTAGTTCATAAAATAAATCATTAAATCTTTTTCTCTACTGACTATTATCCAATGGACAATAGTTACAGAAACTATTACCCAATGGACAGAACATATTACTCACAAGTCAGTATATATTTGTCCGCTAATACAAAATATTTTTATTTTACAAATAAATTCTAAAAATTAAAAGATTGTGACATGTATCTCTCGGATTTGGGTTTAATAAGATCCCCCAGCTCTAAATAAATCAGTAAAGATTTTCCCCGGTTCAAAAATTATTATTTTCCTGACCTGGAGTAAATCACACACAATGATCAAAACCAATCACGGAACAATCAAAATAAATTTATAGCACACAGAAATCACAAAACAGTACAATTTAGTCATTACTATAAAATAGCAAATTTTGGAGTGTTACAACACTCCCCCACTAAAAAAATTTTCGTAACATTAGAACAATTGAGGATATTGTTCCCTCATCTGATCTTCTAACTCCCGCGTAGCATCTCCTATTGTTTCATTCCAAATCACTTTTACTAACGAAATATCCTTCCCTCTAAGTTGCTTCATCCTCTTGTCTTCAATCTTAATAGGAAGTGTCTCATACGTCAAATTTTCTTTCAATTGTACCTCATCGGGCAGAATAACATGAGTTAGATGGGGAATATACTTTCTCAATTGGGACATATGGAAAACATTATGAAGGTTGGAAAGAAAAGGCAGTAAAGCTATTTAGTATGCAACTGGACCTATCCGACGAATAATTGGATAAGGTCCAATGAATTTAGGAGTGAGTTTTCTGGATTTTATAACCCTTCCGACATCAGTTGTGGGTGTGACTCGCAAAAACACATGCTCACCTTCCTCAAATTCAAGAGGTATTCTTCTTTTATCAGCATAGCTTTTTTGTCTACTCTGAGTCTCTCTCATTTTCTCTTGAATCATCTTGACCTTTTCAGTCGTTTGTTGTACCATTTCAAGTCTAAGGGTCATACTCTCACCATCTTGATACTAACACAAAGGTGTTCGGGATCGTCATCCGTATAGCGCTTCATAGGGTGCCATCCCTAAGCTTGAATGGAAACTGTTATTATAAGTGAATTCTACCATCCCTATGCTTGAATGGAAACTGTTATTTTAAGTGAATTCTACCAAAGGAAAGAATTCATCCCAACTTCCTTTTTGTTCTAATACGCAAGCTCTTAATAGATCCTCTAGTGATTGTATCGTCCTTTCTGTTTGACCACCAGTCTACGGATGGTAAGCAGAACTCAAATGAAGTTTAGTCCCCATTGCTTCCTGTAGGCTTCGTCAAAACCTTGACGTAAACCTTGGATCTCTATAAAAAATGATACTAATGGGTACACCATGAAGTCTAATGATTTCACCAATGTACACCTGGGTCAACTCTTCCAGCGAATACCTGATACTGATTGGCAAGAAGTGAGCAGTCTTTGTAAGCCTATCAACAACGACCCATATAGAATCATATCATTTTCTAGTCTTTGGCAAACTCGTAACAAAATCCAGTAAAGATTTTCCCCGGCCAGAAAATTATTATTTTCTTGACCCGGAGTAAATCACACACAACGATCAAAAACAGCCATGGAATAGTCAAAATAAATTTATAGCACACAGAAATCACAAAACAATACAATTTAGTCATTACTGTAAAATAGCAAATTTTGGGGTGTTACAACCACCATGACTAGCTTTTCAAAACATGTTCGTTTGGCATTTTAGCAGTTAAGAACCATTTTTAAATATTTAAAAAACATACTTTTCTTATAAAACCTCTATCCTTACATAGGAGTAAGCCTAAAAGGAAAATATACCAATTCTAGTCCTTAAGCTACTTGATGTAATCCAAGCTTCCACAAATTTCTTCTCTTCAAATCTTGCAAATACTTGGAACATCTTATCATTCTCATTCTTCTTGAGTTAAACATAATTGTGATCTTTTTCTTTCTTGTTGCAATGCTCACTCTTGGTACTTGGACTATCCTATAAAGTATTACTAACTTAAACAAACATAGTTAGTCCAAATTCATAATTCAATATCTTCATATGCATGATTCATAAATGTATAACTCTAGTTAGTCTAACATGTATATAAGACTTTAATAGACATATCCAAATAAGACATTTATTAATTATTAATAGATATGCTCAATATAGGATACAACAAATAACACTTTACACATTTTCATTTAAGTAGAGCCAAATCTAATATTAATTCATTATAACTCATATAAAGCATTATTGGATATATTATATAAAGAATACTACACATATTTCATTGCATGATTATTAAGTGAAATATGACTAGATAAAGTACATAATCATGCATGATACAATATAATCTATTAACAACATTTGTGTAGCATAAACATCATTCTTTTTATCTTGTATTTGTCATCATCAAAACTTAACATATTAAACTATTGGAGCAAACTTATTTCTACAATTTCTCCCTTTTTAATGATGACAAATCGCCAAAGAAAAATATGTTGAGCAATATAGAAGAATAGATATTCATGTAAGCATATCAAATAATAAGTACAAGAACATATTTTTCTTTCCAATTCTCATTCCCCCTATTTGACATCAAGAAAAAGGCTTAGGAAGGAAAGATAATATTTTCTCTCAACTTATAGATAAAACTCGTGTTGCCAAAAAGAGTAGGATCATCAAAACCAAAAACTTCTTCAAGTTATTCAAAAACATATTTATCTCCCCCTATTTGATTCTACATATGATTCAAGAATAGAGAGATGAAACAAACATGCTTTCAAGATATAAAATATTATTCATGTAATGCTTGTCATATTTTGGTACATCAACATTTAGCATATGATAGTATTAAAATAGTCTATGTAATCAAACAAGGATGTATGCCAAGAGATATAAACAACTTAAGAGTTAGGCTCCCCCTCAATGAAGCATAAGATGGATAAGGAGAAATATGTATGCCAAGACCATTTAAGCCCATTACCATAAAGTAAAGCAATGTGAAAGATACTTATTCTTAATCCATCAAACAAAAACTATTTTTAAACTTCTCCCCTATTCAAAAAGGATTTTATAAGAACACATTACATTTTCAAAAGCATTTTAGAAGGGTAGAGATATTTTATATTAAAACCGCATATTCCTTAAGAATGATCAAAGCTAAGTTAAAAGAAAAACATAGATATCAAACATGGATCAAGAGAATCATAGATATCAAACATTCAATTTTATGGAATATGCTATAGGGATCAAAGCATGTACAGTACTAACATCATCCACCTTATATGCATTGACAAAATTAGCAAGTTAATATCCAATTAGGCACTTTGTCAATGCTAAGCATACTTCTCATGTAAGGAAAGCATATAATCATTTAAGATCAATTTATCAATAAGTAACATAAAATTCATAGCATATAAAATACCACAATAGCTTGGGGATGGAGATACTTATTGAGAGAGTGATGCTTCTTTAGAATGTTCTTTATTTATTGGTCCTTTGAGTTTACGCTTTCTTCCATTGCGTATTTCATTCCATTGCACTTGAAGAAAGTCTCCTCATCTCCCTCTTCATTCAACTCTTCTCTTTATACATTTACGCTTGACATTTCAACATTTGATGGCTATATTTGAAACACATTGTGAGACTTGCAAAGCTAACTTCAAAAGTTCTCTAAATCATAAGCTATCATTAAATATCATTTAAGCCCATTTACAAGCATAATTTAGGTTGATATATAATGTAAAACATGTACCAGATTATCAACCATGCAATGTTACCTCTAACAAGAACAAAAGAAGGACATATGCACTTGAATCCAAAAGCATAATTTAATCATTTTCAAAGCAAGATTCAAGTTTATCAAGAAAAGCTTGATCATCATCAAAACATACATAAGGATTTTGGGGCAAACAATGATCATGTAAGGCGTGTAATATCAAGTAACGAATTCTAGTATGTACATATGCCAATCAAGAACAAAAAGTGTAACGCCCCAATTTTTAGAAAATATTCTGAATGTACTGTTTTCTGTTTTTCATGCTTTTGTGTGAATGACCGTTGTGTCCCTATTTTTCTGTTCTCGATTTCTGTATGAAAACAATTACGATAATACTGGCTCAAATTTTATTTGATCATTTTACGTAATTTGTTTCGAGACGGAAAAATAAAAATTTTTTCGAGCTCTTTGTATTAATTTTTTTGAAAGATATACAACTATATAATCTTCTTTGGATATTTTATTTGAACGTTTTGGACGATTACCTACGTTGTGGGAAAAAATGGGAAAATGACCGTTACGTCCCGAACGTCTTGTTTTACTTTTTTTTTGTTTTTAATTGTTTTCTTCTAGATTTAATACCGAAAATACCTTTGTCTGTGATTTTATATGGACTTTTTGTGTGATTTGCTCGAAAGGCGGAAAATAATATTTTCCGGGCCGGGAAAATCTTATTTTATTATTTAGAATTGGGGGATCTTACTTAACCCGATTCTGAATGAGACTAAAAATAATCTTTTAATTTTTAGGATTTAAGCTGTCAAATAAAATAATTTTATATTATTATAATATTATTTTATTAGTCAAGTATAGTTTAGTGACAAGTGGACAGGAAATATTTTGCGGGACCCACAATTAGCAAAGCGGTTAGATCGGTAGCTTAATTAATCACCGTAAGCTGTAGAACTTTCAGAACAGTCGACTCAATTAGTCGACTCAATGAGAGAATTTATTACACTGTGTGACTAAGCAAGGTGAGTCACCATGAGCAACCAATAGAATTTAAGCTTGTTAAGCAAGATTTGATCTTGACCTTTGATGTATTCAATGGCTTGGATGAAGCCAAATCCATGCACATCCTTACACTTGAAGGCTACGGCCATTAGGAGTGAGAAAGCCAAAAACAACACTTCATCTTCATCACTTTTCTCTCTTCTCTCTCATCAAGAACCCTAGCCACCATTGTTGTTCCTTTTCTCCTTCCATTCGGCCAAGCTTGTTTCCTAATCATCCAACCATCAAAAAATTTTTCTAACCAAGTTTCCTTAACCTAAACACTATTCTAAGAGCCTTTCTAGTTGGAAGTTTCTTCAAAATCTTCCATTAAGGGCTTGGAAATCAACCTTGTAGATTTGACCTAGAAGGTGAAAAATCATATTTTTCTTTTCTCTCTTCTTTTTCAAAGTTCTAAACCATGATTTCTCCATGGTTTAGCTTCTTTTTCATGGTTAATAACATGTAGATTTTATTTGAGATTTTTAGGTATTTGGTGGAGTGAAAACCGAACCATAGGAGGAGTGAAAGCAAGCTTTTTGTCTTCATTTAAGGTAAGAGGAAGACAATTCTTATCATCCCTTGATGGTGGTAAGAAGATGGATTATTTGTAGAATCCATAAGGATTCGGTTGTGGTGTGTTTATTGATGTGTATTTGTTAATTTTTGTGGTTGCTAGTAGCTTAAGTGTTGTATGTTAGTAGCTTTCTTGTTTGGTGATTGTAATAATTTTGCATGTCTATTAGCTTTTGATTGTATGTCTATAAGCTTTAATTTAGGTTTTATATGTTAGAAATATTTTGCATGTGTTAGAAATATAAATGCATGTGTTAGAATTGTATGATAAGGTTTAAGATGTGAATAACATGTGTAAATTTGCATGAGTGTTCCAAAGAACACATTCCCTAGCTCACGGCAATGACCAAGTGTGAGGACCAAAATGTTCTCTTCATTTTTCCTAAAGTGCAACTTAATTAATTAGGAGAAATAAGAAGGTTTCAAATTGTTTTGATCAAAGAAAAGGAATTTAGAAATCAATTGGTAAAGATTTAGTAAGTTTTGGGCCAACATGCCTAAAGGATTTATTTGATTTAAAATCATTACTTTATAACATGATTTAATGAACTTAGATAAGATAATACCTTTGACATGATTTAGAAATCAAATGAAAAAGTTTTACAAAATTCGGCCAACATGCCACTATAGGTAATTATGATTTCTAAAACTTGATTCCAAACCTTTTTCAATTAAAAAGAGACAATAAAAGTTAAGGGGAAATTTTCTATGATGATTTTTGAAGAAACAAATTGAGTAGAATTAAGTTTAAAGGATTAAAATTAGTGATTTTATCATTAGGAAGTAAAATACAGAAATTTTGAGAAATTTTCTAACATATAGCTCACTTTAGGTTTTGAAGCATGTTAGAGATTTCAAAAAGAATTAAATAATATGGTTAAAAAATTAGGTAAATAGAAAATTTTATGGAAAATTTAGAAAACCATTATTATAAGTTTATAAACAAAATGCTGTCAATTTTTAGTAAAAATGAACCTATAAGATAGTAAAAATATCCTAATGACAATATACGGTATGAAAAATTATTCTACGTAGTTTAAATGTACTAAGTACTATTTCTATCTGTTTAAACAGTAATTTTAAGGGTATTCGAATAAGAAAATGATTTAAAAATCCTACGCGATTGAGAAAACGTATTAAAAATGCTACGCGATTTTAAAAACAGAAAAATATCTTTACCCGATTTTTAAACGTTTGTAAAAACGACGGAATTATGAAAATGCGATAAAATTTCTACGCGATTGACCGTTACTATAATTATTTTATGCTGTCGGGAAAAAGTGAACCCGTGCAGGCTTTTTGAAAATCTATATGCTGTCGGGAAAATGTGAACCCGTACAGGTTTTTGAGAATTATTTGCTGTCGAGAAAATGTGAACCCGTACAGGCTTTCCATCTATCTACATTATGTGTGCCATGTATTTGGTGGATTTGTTGACGAGACGAATCACATCGTGTTGTCGATGCGATAAACGTAGTGTGGTTCATTGTTCTAATGAACTTGGAGGCTTTAGTGTACGGGATCCCACATGTGGACAGTTGGTCGCTCCATTTGGGCCGTGGTAAACCGATAGCACACTATGGTACTCGACGTACACTATATTTAATCGAGATTTGTGAAATCTAGTAGTACATTTGCCTGTAGTGCCACAACGTGAGATCGTGAACTACACCACGCCTGGATTGATGGATTCTGTGTCGTGGGGCTATAGACGCAACGTGTGACAGCGCAATAATAGTTGGTGGGGCAGCCGTGGTACTATTAGGTTTTGCGAATCATTCCTCTCTCTCGATACTTGTGTTTTTTTTTTAGCTCCATGGAGTAGGATTTTGTCATATTATTTATCTCTATGTCTATTTGTTTCCATCTTATCTATTTATTGTTTATCTATATTTTATTTGTTTATTATATCTTATCTGTTTATTCTTATCTTTCTTGTTTTATCTGTGAAGTTTTATTTGTGATGTGAAACATTGTGATGATATCTAAATTTTCTTCAATTGTTAAAGCTTTATGTATTGCATGAACTGTATGTATATTGTTTGTCGTCTTTCTATTGGCCATGTTGTGATGATTTTATGTTGTCTTACCTCTTTGTTATATGTATTTTCTGTTTATTTATTTTACGCGGTAAAGACTTCGAGGAAGAGGAACAACCTCTTGAGATCGTGTACCCTGAAGAGGAGGAAGACCGGCAAGCAGACGATCAGTTTGACGATCAAGAACCATCCGATCATCCATATCCTCTGGATTGATTGTGAGGATGGCGACGCCAAGATTTTTGGGATTCATAGAGTGGTATTTCATGGAGGTGCTCTGGCTTGGCATTTACGAGGAGATCGTGACTCTGTGACGTATGCAGGACGTGTGACCGTGATTCTACGTCAGCGATTTGATGGAGATCCGATTATGACTACGACGTTATTTCTGCACTTAGAGTTACCCTTGTCCATTAGGTGTTATTGGGGTGCTGAAAACCCTGAGCCTAGTGAGATAAGTATCGTATCGACTGCGCGATCCCGTTATCGCTGTGTGTCGAGACATCCAGGATATCTATCTCCTGATGATCATTTTCATACTGAGAGTGATCCATCAGAGGATTAGATAATCATGATGTTTTTTTTTTGGGCGCGTCGGTAGTATGTACGTATATATTAACTCTTTTATTGCTTTCTTTACTGTTTTTGTTTAAATATTTGTAGTCTTAGTTGTAAATTATTTGTACAGTTTATAACTTAATCATATGTATATTATCAGTAATGATGTTTTTTTTTATTTCGTATTTTCCGCATTATCTTTTATTACATATTTCTGTCTATCAGGAATTATTTTACAACCCGTAATAATATTTAACAAATGTTTCACAACTTGGGTAGATTTTATTTCTATTTCTTTTATTTTCTTTTATGTGTGACATCCTCCAAAGGGGTGTTACAAAAAGTCCTTTATTGTAATGCAAGATTGAAAAACCATGGAACTATAACTTTTGAAAGCATTTATGATTCATTTCAAGATATACTTCATTGCAAAAACCATTGAAGTTCAAAGACAAGTTCAAGACACAAAATGAATCATTTACTTCTTGTTTTCAAAATATGAACATATCAAGCAATTTCAAACAAGAAGACATATAATCTTTAACTTTCCAATCTCCAAGTAAGTATATAAGACAATTAAGCATCAAAGAGAAATGATTATGAGCATGTGAATTTCTATATTTGAACAAAGATAACTGGTCACAAGTTTAAAAATAAAGACATTACTATAAAACATGTCATTTCAAATGAAGTGTGTACATATCTAGCATGTTAGAAGTTATAAAGACACTTTCAAGATACAATGCTAGAGAAGCACAACTTAAGACATGTTAAGGCATAAAAACAACTTTCTACTTCACCAAATATCACATGATATTCAATTTAAAGCATAAGTAAGGATAAGAGATTGATGTCACTAAAAGTGTACTCTTTGAGCTTTTGTAGGTAACTCCAAATTCCATGCCTCAAGGCTCCTAGAGAAAGTTGTGGATCTCCATGTCATTCTTTTTATGTTTTCATCACTCTTGGAGAACTTATACCATTTCAAATTTTTCGAATCTCAAGTAGTATAGTTGTATTTCTCTTCACTATATGCTTGAGCTAATAGTCACCTTACAACACAAATCAAAGTACTTTCTTCGGTATCCACTAATTTTGGATCCATAGGGTTAGTCATTGATTATTAATCCATTATGCTCTTATAAAGATCAATTTTTCTATAGTATGTAAATTGAACATAACAAATTAAATAATCAATTACCATTAAGCACATAGCTAATAGCATGCTTACTTTCATGATATATAGACAATTCAGAACATAGCAAGAATACCTAGGCATTGTAGAACCTTATGTACCAAGATATATAACAAATTAATGAGTTATGGTACAATAAGAATGAACATAATCATGTGCTAAAACATAATATTCAAATTTTACACATGATTCTATCAATTACTTAAGGCCTACAACAAATATACCTCAAATGCATTGACTATACTAGTGAATGTGCGTGAGAGGTAAAAGCTTTTGATACCTTGGCCTTGGTAATCAAGGAAATACTTTTTATTACCCATTTCTTCTCTTTTGGAGTCTTGAACTTTACAAGTTTTACATTTTGTAATTGAGAAACTTTAGTTGAAGTCATCTTCCTTCTTTGATCAAAATTTCTACCATTGGGCTTTGGAAGCATTCTCCTTAATGATTCATCTTTCCTTTGACCAATTAGTCCATCCTCTTGAGATATTTTCTGCATAATTGAAACACTAAGAGGGCATTTTGGTACCCACTTCATCTTCGGTCCTTGAATGTTAGTACTAGGGCCTTTAAGATCTTTAGGAACTCATACAATTTCTCATATAAGGATTTATTCTATAATTGTATAATTGAGAAATATGTCGTAGATGACCACAAAAATTATAAACAAATGAATTTAATGATGACTTGGTCCTTTAAAGATCATCTTTGGAAAACTTAAGCCTTTTGTTGTTATTACATTATATACTATTTTTGCTATAAGTCTTGCTTAAATTTTTATGTGGAATAAAATTAATTTTATTCTTATTAACAAGCATAGAATGTAAGCAATTAGAATCATTAGCTTTGGAAAATTCGGAATGTAGGTCCTCAACTTGATTTTCTAAATCAATGCACTTTTCACAAGAAGTTGAGGTTTCACATTTCAAAGGAATTTCCTCATCAAGAAAACATGTTCATTTTTCAAAGTCTCAATTTCATTTTCAATGGAGGAAATCTTTTCCAAACAAGATAAGTTTTTCTTTTCTAAATTCAACAAATCATCATACAAATCATCATATGCATATTGTAGCTCATAATAGGAAGGGCTATAATCTAGTTTAACATTATTTACCTCAAAGTCCTTTTTAGCCATATAGGAAGTAGTCTCAATTTCTAACATACTTGGCTCTTTAAGGGAATCACCTTCTTCCTTATCAATTTTGTTTTGCTTCGCTTCTTCTTCAAATTGAGCACCATCATCACCAAGAGGCATTTGGCTCCCTTCAATAGTTTGAAGATCTTTTTGAGGATGTTTTTCATGACAAGTGTAACACCCTCGATGACATGTCAAGCTTGTATAGGGTTACAGAGGTAGTTTAATACTTGTTTGACATGCCTGTGAAGTTTTATGGCAAGCTAAGTTAATTTAGGCACTTTGCCACAATACAGAAGGTGGAAAGTGACCTAAAATGTCTCAAAAAATGGTTTTAAAGGGTAAGTTAAGGGAAATAAATATGGATAATTTATTTCCAAGTCATAAGTGAGTTAAGTAAGAGGCAATTTAAATTTTAAGAGAATCTGAGTTAATTTGGTATTTTTAAGTACTTTGAGTAAGTGTTTTAATACCGAATTAGCTTGTAGCAGATATGTTAAGTTTATGGAAATGGTGAAAATAATATTATTATGTATCCTAGGCTTTATACTAATACTTTTGAAAGTTAGGAAGCTTGAGTTAGAGAAACATAAGTGTTTATAACAGATCAAAAGTTACAGTAAAGTTACTTAGGGTATTTGTGGTATTTCACGTTTTCACCCCCTTTTTGAGAGATATTTCTCTCCAATCTCACCCACTCCCTCTCATTCACGTCCAGTAGTTGCAAAGAAGAGAAGAGAAAAGAAAGAAAAGGGGGAAAGGAGGAAGAAGGAAATGGTGAAGGTGAAGAGCTCTTGAGCTTATTCTTCTAAGGCTCTAGAGGTAGGGGCTATTTATCTTTATTTTACACTTCATCTTCCAAGGTTTTTGAATCAAAATTTTGGCTAAAATAAATAAGAGGGTCACGGCTAAATCTAGGGGAAATAAGGATTTCCTTGCTACTAATTGTTTCTCTACTTCTATTAGATGTTAAATGGAAGATTTATGTTTATTTTATTTTATTTTGCTGTTCTATTTTCTATTTATTTATGTTGTTATTGATTTGTTCTGCTTCTGCTATTATTTTTTTTTTCTTTGTATTGTTATCTTTCTCTTGTTGTATTGTTAATTTCTGTTGTTATTGTATTGTTATTTTCGCTTGTTGTTTCTCTGTTGTATATTATGCAGTTGTTATTATTTTTTGTTATTACTATATTATGTTTCGTAATTTATTTTTGCTATAAGTTATTTTTACTTGTATTCTATTTCTCGCTATAAGTTATTTTTGCTATAAGTTATTTTTGTTGTATTCTATTTTTTGCCGTAATTTATTTCTATAGTAAGTTATTTTTGCTATAGTTATTTTTGCTATATACTATTTTTAATGTTGTGATATTGTTGATTGACTTGAATTTGATAAAAATAATAATAAGTTTTCAATGTGTTCTTGATATGAAATATTTAGAATAAGTTGTTGTCTTTTTTTTATCTTAATTACTATGCAATTGTTTCATGTATAAATGCAAAATATTGATTGAAAATGTCAAGAATTGTACTAGTTTTTCTATGTATGCTAAACAAAACATTAAGAATGATGATAGATGTTATCCCAAATGGTTGGTATTTGAGCGTGATAACTCATGACATATTACCATGAGTTTGGTATCATGACATATTACCATGGACTTAGTATCATGACATTTTCGAATACATGCATCCACACTTCTAGAATTTACAAAGGCATACACCTAAGGCATCCATAGGTACATACATAACAACTACCTGCATATCTCTGGGATGGAGATTCATAACATTGCACCTCTCTGAGATGGAGATTCATGATATTACAATCGTATGGGCGATTGTGTATTTTGAAATAATGATGATGATATGGTGAGTGTGATTACTATTTAAAGATTGTTTATGGAAATGAGTTTTGTAAGCTTATTAAATGAGATTCCATTTCAGGAAGAGGAAAAAAGTGGATTTGGCATTTGCCACCTTTCTAACTTATGTCATGTTACAACTTTAGTTTTAAAAGTGAGTTTTCTCTAAAATAGGTGGAATGATTGTGATGACATGTTTTCTTAATAATCTATTGAGAATTTATAATTCCCACCCTATGTTTATGTTTTTCCATGATGATTCCAAAAAAAGAAGACCCTTGGATAGTTTATGCGGACAATATTCAAAGAAGCTTAGTTTAGTTTCATTTTGATACTTGTATATATTATTTTTGGGGCCTTAAGAGGCCTAGTTACATGTCTTGTATACTTATATTTTGGCTTTATGATAAGTATGGATGTTATATAGTGCTCATCTCATTGTGACTCATATTTTATGAATATAAGACTTTGTTATATTAGAATTGTTTTAGTAAATAGTAGCATTTGGATTTAATTACGGTAATATAATTTTGATTATACCATCAGTAGAAAATTTAGGATGTTACAACAAGCTTCCATCAATGGCTTTTGCTCTTCTTGCTTTCTATATACAACTTTATACACAAAATCATTGTTAGCAATATAAAGAGCATTAAGAGTGTCCAAAATTTCTTTGGCACTAGAACAATTTTTAATTTTAGCATAAACATCATCATTCAAACTACTTCTCAACATTTGCATTGCTCTGATGTTCAAGGAAAAACATTTCTTGTCATAACTATTCCAAGTTTCTTTTGATTTGCAAGTAAATCCATTAAGCACAACATCCCACAAATCAAGAATAATAGATTGCATATAAAATTCCATTCTAGCTTTCTAATAAACAAAATGCACACCATCAAAAAATGGTAGTTTATCAATTTCAAAACCTTCCATTTTGAAAAGCTTTCAATGGTTACCAATAAACAAGGATCTTTAACTCTAAGTGGCTAAGCTTTCAATAGAGCACAAAGCTCTGATACCACTTGTTAGTCATGGCAACCATCACCCAAGAGGGAGGTGAATTGGGTGATCATAAATTTTTAAAATAACTTTGAGAAATTATGCATTTTGATATTTTCAATCAACACATGTAGCGGAATAAGTCTAACAAAGATACAACCATTGGAAATTACTCAAATACAACTTGGGTTATAAGGTGAATCAAGCAAATAAGCTAGATATCAAGTTTAACTCAAGCATATATAATTAAAGAACAAATGTAAAAGAGATAGAGTTGAGAATAGTAAACTCAAAGATTTATCCTGGTTCAGTCACCAACCACTTGTGACCTTCATCCAGTCCCCGAGCTTAACTTGAGATTTTCTTCACTATCTCCTAGACTTCATAGGTGCTAACAAAACCTTTGTACAAGCAAGATCACTCTTCACACCTTGGGATACCTCACCCTTGTGCTAGAGCCTCCAACTCTTCAAGCTTCACAAGTGCTTGAAAAACCTTTATATTCAAGAGCACTCATAACACCTTTGGGATACCTCACCCTTTGTGTTTAAGCCTTACTACAAGGGATACCTCACTCATTTCTCTCTTGAGGGATACCTCACCCTCTTGCGATGATTCTAAGATGAAGAGAAAGATTATAAACTCTCACAAGAGTAGATATACAACTTGAAGAATAATGGAATAAAAAGATTTTGTAATAAAGAGCTCAAAATTTGATTTTCATGATTCAAGGATCAAACCAAGTGTTCCAGAGTTTCTAAAGATGTAAATGCTTCAATATACACTTATTTATAGAGCTCAAGTGATAAAATAGTCATTGCTAGCATTTAGAATTAATTTTTTATGAAAACTAGTCGTTTATAATTGTTAAGAACACTTCTGGGCATGTTATAATTGTAACACCCTTATGGGGATGTCACATTTATAAATAAAATAAAATAAAGATAAATAAAATTCTACCCAAGTTGTAAAACATTTGTTACATAGTAATACGGGTTGTAAAATTTTTCTGGTTAAACAGAATATTACGAAATAAAATGACATGGAACATAAAATAAACAAACTATCATCACACATAATATACATATATTTTAGTTTCAAGTAGTACAAATAATTTACAGCTATAAATATTTAAACCAAAACAGTAAACAAAGCAGTAAAAAGTCTATATATACAAAATGTAGACGCGCCCAAGTGCGCATCACAGAACTCTAACCCTCTGAAGGATCACTCTCGGATGAAACTTCAGGTGATAAGTATCCAGGATGCCTTGACCCTCTACGGACCCTAGTCCGTGCTATCGACACGCTGCTAATCTCACTAGGCGCATCAAACATACCACCCCAGTGATGCCTAAGAGATAGCGGTAGCTCTACATGTAAATACAACACAGTAGAAAAGATAGGCACTCCGTCAAACTTTGTATGTATGGTCACAGTCAGACGCCCTACGTACGTAACCGAATCTCTGTCCTCTCGCAGTCACCAGGCTTCCGAGCCTCTGTGAAAATCCAACCTCACGAAACCAAAGAATCCTGGTAGCGTTATACTCATACAATCAATCTAATGGGTATGGATGATCGGATGATTCTTGGTCGTCGAACTGATCCTCGGCTTGCTATTGTTGCTCTTCCTCCTCGGGGTATATAAAATCAAGAGGCTGTTCCTCTTCCTCAAACTCTTCTTTTAAAACATAATTTAAAATACAGAAAACAATACGTGCAAAGAGGTAAGACAATCTATATCACCACAAACATGATAAATAAGAAAACGACAATACAACAGATATAGTAATTCATACAATATAACATACCATAACAGCATAAATAATAATATAAAGTAACACAGAAATTAAGTGAAACAGCATCATATAATTTCACAGATAAAATGGTACAGATAAAAATGGTTCAGATAATAATATTATAATGCACAACACATAAATCATATGTAATGCGACTCAACTCTACTCCATGGAGCTACAACCATAGACATTAGAGAGAATGACTTGCAAGTCCTATTAGTACCTTAGACTGCCCAACCAACTATTGCACTGTCTCACATTGTGTCTATAGCCCACTGACTGCGGGATTAAAGGATGCAAACCCAAGTGCAGGTTGTCTCAAGTAATAAATTTCTCGAGAGTCCGAGGTCGATCCACAGGGAATTGATGAAGAAAAATTAATTGAGGTAAGAAAAGGATTTGTCACAACACCAAAAGTAATAAAAGATGTTCACAAATGAATTTAAGAACTTGCTTGGGTTAGGAGATCCACTCTTGGTAATAAATTAAAGGTAAGATTATTTCTCTTTTTAACTCAATTGAAATCCACACACAACGGAGGTTCCAATCGGAAAATATAACATTCAAAGTTCAATTATATATGTAATCATATTATGATTCCTTTAATTATCTACCAACATTTGTAAATGAGTTCAAGCATTCACTATGTCAATCCTATTGTCTACAATAAATCAAGATCTCCATTAACAAAGAAGGTTTCTAAATTGATTGGAAACAAAATACAACACATATAATGGTCATTTAATAATATATCATTTAAGCACAAGAAATAGAATAATCTAACATTATTTCATTACCAAGAGCTTCACTCTTTCACCCAAGCAAGATGAAGATTTAGTTACTCATGGATAAAAAGAAAGAAAGAGAGAAGAAGAGAAAGATGAACATGACTTCAATTTAGAACAAGAGAAAATTACAACAAAGGAAAACAATAAACAAGCATAACCTTAACTTGTACAAACTAAGCCTAACACCAAGTGCTCCAAATGGTCAGCCAATGGTGCCTTTTATAGAGGATTAGGGATACAAAATGACAAGGGGGCTGGTTAGGAGTGGGTGGATGAGTGGATGAATGAGTGGAAAATGCCAAATGGTGAAGATAAGAGTGAAAAATCATTGAGATTTCTTGTCTCCGAAATCATTCATTGCTTAAGTCATTGATTTCGTCATTTCTGAGCCAAGTGGTCTTCATGAAAGTTCTAGGAAATTGTCTAAGCTTTCCAATGGCTCTGGAATCACCCAAAAATTCGTCCTATAGCCCCAAATATGACCCAATTACTACAAACTGTTTAGGCCCAGTTTCAGCACCTCTATTTTGACTTTCAGACCCAATATCACCATCAAGGAGCTCGAATCTAGTTTTGTGCTCAACATGAAAGTTTTAGATCTGGATCTTAACTTTCAAATGTCCAAATTTCAGCCCAAGATAATTCTTGCAGCCCGAGTTATGCTCTGATTACTGTACACTATTCAGGTTTCAGACACAAAACTCGTGTTCTGTCTTCCAAGCCCAATTAGCTCTACTAGATGTCTGATTGAGACTTTGAACTCTTCATCAAAGTTGTAGAGCTCTCTCTTATCTTTCCTACAAGGTAAAATTCATAATTATCAGACATTTAGAACTCAAGATATGGCCGAAATACAGAAACAGCGTAACACCAAAATAGTGCTGAAAAAAATCAATGAAGTCCAATTTGAGTCCAAACTTACAAAACATAACTAGATTTAATCAATTAAGTACATAGAGAGTGTAAATGACTAAAAATGAGGGTTTATTAATGTATAAAATATGTGATCATCAAATTCTCCCACACTTAACTTTTTGCACTCCTGGGCAAAACACATAAGACCAAAGTTAGGAGACAAAGAAAAATGACACAGACTCAAAAGCTAAAAACTCTAAAAGACTTGATGAAACAAGAAGAGCAACAAGAAATTCAAGGGATCAAAGCATTAATGAGGTAACATTTCTTCATATCTCAAACCAACAAGCAAGGAAACTTCAGTTGAAAAAAATGAATCAAGAATGATATATCCTCACAGAATTCACTCTCAATCTCTCAAGTGTTTAAAAGGTAAGTATTTCACTCTATTCAACCCATGAATAATTGCACTACCATAAGCTTGCTTATCTTCTACTTCTCCGCTACTCAAAACACATGCATACGAAAATCAAGAGGACTTTATTCAAGGTTGTAATGGGGTCATGGTAAATGAGAGGAGATAATATGGATATGAAAAGATAAATACCAAAGAGAATAAAAGAGCATTATAGTACAGTTAGAGTGGAGAAAATGTTTGAGAACATTCATCATAAAGGACAATCACCAACATTTGACTAATGTTTTGTTGAAGATCAATCTCAAATTGGTGAATTGAATTCATTGTTAGACTTGAACATTCTCCTTTTCTTCCTGTTGTTTCCAAGCATCCACCTTTATTCTAGACTCTGATAATCCTTTGATTGCAAAGGTGGTCAATTTTTCTCTTTTTTCCTTTTTTTTTTGATCATTTTGCACACACACCCCCACACTTGTTCAAGAACTAGGTCAATGCTCTCTTATTCCTCTGGTTGGGTAAAAACATTTTTTTTTCTTTTTTTTTGAAGGATGAAATGAGCTTAAAACAAGGAATAGTCAAACAAGTTCAAAGGGGTTACACAATGGAAAGTATACAAGGATGGCTATTTGGTCAAAGTAGCTTTTTTCAAAATGCCTCAATCATATTAATGTATGCATATGAAAATGTAGCCTAAAAAAGAATCAAAGCAAGTTCTAGAGTAACAATTCCATGAGTGAAAATCACACAAGAAAGAAGAGAATGGTACAGATATTCAATCCATTCATCAATAGGCTCAAAATCTCACAAGGCATATTTCTATCATTCTCTATCCACCAATTCAACATCCATAACCAAGCATGTGAAATTTAAGAAAGAAGATAATTTATTCAATCATGCTATGATTCCTGAATTTCAATTGCTTCCAAGGATGTGAGAGTGCATTCACTTGAATCTTTCAAAGGAAATCAAAAGACAAAACTCTGTTACTTCCACAAATCAATACTAATTAATTACTACCCTAACTAAGATGCATCTCAAGAGTAATAAATTGTTTCCAAAATTTACTCCTTACTCTACCATCACTAATTGGTTTAACTATGAATAGGTTTCTGACAGTCATATCACTAAACATACTTCCCAATTTAGATAGGTCTCAGAAGTAAAATTACTCCTTACTCTGCCATCATTCATTGGTTTAATAAGTCCATGACAATCATATCATACTTCCCAAAAAAGAAAAGAGAAAAAAATTGGTAGTCAACTTTCCTTCCCCCCCAACTAGATCACAATATTGTCCTCAATGTTAAAATATAGATGAGTAAAGGATAGAAGATCTTACCTGTTGGAGAAATCTGACATAAACAGAAAAAAAAATACGATAAATAAAATCAAAGGTATTAAAGATGAAGTGTCAAATCTGGCTTTCTTTTCTTGCTGCTTCCTGTTGACCAATCTATCTGAGCTAATACCTTATCAGGTACATACTCAAAAGCTTCTAATTTATCAATGAGCTCATCAATAGTGGAAGCAGAGATAAGAAGTTTTCTTGCCGAAGGAGTGATAAATTTTTGTTCCACAGCTTTGTCAAGAAAAAATAACAAAAGATCAAAGAAATTATTAACATTCAACAAACCAATGGGTTTATGGTGGATGTTCAGTTCGGCCCAAGAGACAATTTGAAAAGTTTCTTCCAAAGTACCAAAACCACTTGGTAAGGCAATGAATGCATCAGAGTTGTCAAGCATTTTTTTCATTCGTCCATGTAACGCCCCAATTTTTAGAAAATATTCTGAATGTACTGTTTTCTGTTTTTCATGCTTTTGTATGAATGACCGCTGTGTCCCTATTTTTCTGTTCTCGATTTCTGTATGAAAACAATTACGATAATGCAGGCTCAAATTTTATTTGATCGTTTTACGTAATTTGTTTGAGACAATAAAATAAAAATTTTTCTCAGAACTCTTGTATTAATTTTTCTCGAAAGATATACTGACTAAATAATACTTGCTTTGGATATTTTATTTGAACGTTTTGGACGATTACCTACGTTGTGGGAAAAAATGGGAAAATGACCGTTACGTCCCGAACGCATCGCTTTTTTTTTTTTCTGCATTTTTAATTGTTTTCTTCTTGATTTAATGCCCGAAAATACTTTGTCGTGAATTTTTATGGACTTTTTGTGTGATTTGCTCGAGGCGGAAAATAATATTTTTCCGGGCTGGGAAATCTTATTTTATTATTTAGAATTGGGGGATCTTACTTAACCCGATTCTGAATGAGACTAAAAATAATCTTTTAATTTTTAGGATTTAATCACAAATAAAATAATTTTATATTATTATAATATTATTTTATTAGTCAGTATAATTTAGTGACAGTGGACCCGGAAATATTTTGCGGGACCCAAATTAGCGGAACGGTTAGATCGGTAGCTTAATTAATTACCGTAAGCTGTAGAACTTTCCAGAACAGGCTGACTCAGCAGAGAATTTATTACACTGTGTGACTAAGCAAGGTGAGTCACCATGAGCAGCCAATAGAATTTAAGCTTGTTAAGCAAGACTTAATCCTAACCTTTGATGAAATCAATGGCTTGGATGAAGCCAAATCCATGCACATCCTTACACATGAAGGCTACGGCCATTTGGAGTGAGAAAGCCAAAAGCAACACTTCATCTTCATCACTTTTCTCTCTTCTCTCTCATCAAAACCCTAGCCACCATTGTTGTCCATTTTTCCCCTTCCATTCGGCCAAGCTCATTTCCTAACACTCCAACCATCCAAAAATTTTTCCAACTAAGTTTCCTTAACCTAAACACCATTCTAAGAACCTTTGTAGTTGAGAGTTTCTTCAAATTCTTCCATCTAGGGCTTGGAAACTAACTTTGAAAGTTTTACCTAGAAGGTAAAATTTCATGCTTTTCTTTTCTCTATTCTTTTTCAAAGTTCTAAGCCATGATTTTTCCATGGTTTAGCTTCTTTTCCATGGTTAGTAACATGTAGATTTTATTTGAGATTTTTAGGTATTTGGTGGAGTGAAAACCGAACCATAGGAGGTGTGAAAGCAAACTTTTTGTCTTCATTTAAGGTAAGAGGAAGACAATTCTTATCATCCCTTGATGGTGGTAAGAAGATGGATTGTTTGTAGAATCCATAAGGATTCGGTTGTGGTGTGTTTATTGATGTGTATTTGTTAATTTTTGTGGTTGCTAGTAGCTTAAGTGTTATGTGTTAGTAGCTTTCTTGTTTGGTGATTGTAATAATTTTGCATGTCTATTAGCTTTTGATTGTATGTCTATAAGCTTTAATTTAGGTTTTATGTGTTAGAAATATTTTGCATGTGTTAGAAATATTTTGCATGTGTTAGAGATATAAATGCATGTGTTAGAATTGTATGATAAGGTTTAGGATGTGAATAACATGTGTAAATTTGCATGAGTGTTCCAAAGAACACATTCCCTAGCTCACGGCAATGCCAAAATGTGAGGACCAAAATGTTCTCTTCATTTTTCCTAAAGTGCAACTTAATTGATTAGGAGAAATAAGAAGGTTTTAAATGGTTTTGATCAAAGAAAAGGAGTTTATAAATCAAATGGTAAAGATTTAGTACATTTTGGGCCAACATGCCTAAAGGATTTATTTGATTCAAAATCATTACTTTATAACATGATTTAATGAATTTAGATAAGATAATACCTTTGACATGATTTAGAAATCAAATGAAAAAGTTTTACAAAATTCGGCCAACATGCCACTATAGGTAATTATGATTTCTAAAAAATTGATTTCAAACCTTTTTCAATCAAAAAGAGACAATACAAGTTAACAAGAAATTTTCTATAATGATTTTTGAAGAAACAAATTGAGTAGAATTAAGTTTAAAGGATTAAAACTAGTGATTTTATCATTAGGAAGTAAAATACAGAAATTTTAAGAAATTTTCTAACATATAGCTCACTTTTGGTTTTGAAGCATGTTAGAGATTTCAAAAAGAATTAAATTATATGGTTAAAAATTAGGTAAATAGAAAATTTTATGGAAAATTTAGAAAACCACTATTATAAGTTTATAAACAAAATGCTGTCAATTTTTAGTAAAAATGAATCTATAAGATAGAAAAAATATCCTAATGACAGTATGCGGTATGAAAAACTATTCTACGTAGTTTAAAAGTACTCAGTACTATTTCTATCTGTTTAAACAGTAATTTTAAAGGCATTCGAATAAGAAAATGATTTAAAAATCCTACGCGATTGAGAAAACGTATTAAAAATGCTACGCGATTTTAAAAACAGAAAAATATCTTTACCCGATTTTTAAACGTTTGTAAAAACGACGAGATTTCAAAAACGCGATAAAATTTCTACGCGATTGACCGTAATCATATTTATTTTTTTTTGTCGGGAAAAAGTGAACCCGTCTGTGCTTTTGAAAATCTATATCTTTGTCGGGAAAATGTGAACCCGCATGGCTTTTGAAAATCTATTTCTTGTCGGGAAAATGTGAACCCGTCTGGTCTTTGAGAATTATTTCTTTGTCGGGAAAATGTGAACCCATGTGCTTTCCATCTATTTTTTTTTATGTGTGCCATGTATTTGCTGGATTGGTTGACGAGACGAATCACATCGTGGTGTCGATGCGATAAACGTAGTGTGGTTCATTGTTCTAATGAACTTGGAGACTTTAGTGTACGGGATCCCACATGTGGACGGTTGGTAGCTCCATTTGGGCCGTGGTAAACCGATAGCGCACTATGGTACTCAACATACACTATATTTAATCGAGATTGGTGGAATCTAGTAGTACATTTGCCTCGTAGTGACACAACGTGAGACCGTGAACTACACCACGCCCTGGATTGATGGATTCCGTGTCGTGGGGCTATAGACGCAACGTGTGACCGCGGAATAGTTGGTGGGGCAGCCGTGGTACTATTAGATTTTGCGAATCATTCTCTCTCTCGATACTTGTGTTTTTCTTTAGCTCCATGGAGTAGGATTTTGTTATATTATTTATCTCTATGTCTATTTGTTTCCATCATATCTATTTATTTTATCTCGTATTTTATTTATTTATTTTATCCGGTTTCTTGTTATTATTTATTATTATATCTTATCTGTTTATTTATATTTCTTATTTTATCTCGTGAGGTTTTATCTCGTGAAGTGACATATTGTGATGATACCTAAATTTTTCTTCAATTAATTATTATAATTGTTAAAGCTTTATGTATTGCATGAAGTGTATGTATATATTGTTTGTCATCTTTTTATTGGCCACGTTGTGATGATTTTATGTTGTCTTACCTCTTTGTTATATGTATTTTCTGTTTATTTATTTTACGCGGTAAAGACTTCGAGGAAGAGGAACAGCCTCTTGAGATCGTGTACCCCGAAGAGGAGGAAGATCGGCAAGCGGGACGACCGGTTGACGATCAGAACCATCCGATCATCCATATCCTCTGGATTGATTGTGAGGATGGCGACGCCAGGATTTTGGGATTCATAGAGCTGGTATTTCATGGAGGTGCTCGGCTTGGCATCTACGAGGAGACCGTGACTCGTGACGTATGCGGGGATCGTGGACCGTGATCCTACGTCATCGTTTTGATGATGAGCCCTGTCATGACGACGACGTTATTTCGCACTTAGAGTTGCCCTTATCCATTAGGCGTTATTGGGGTCTTGAAAACCCCGAGCCTAGTGAGATAAGCATCGTATCGACCGCGCGATCCCGTTATCGCCGTGTGTCGAGGCATCCGGATATTTATCCCCCGATGATCATTTTCAGCCGATAGTGATCCATCGAGGATTAGATAACCATGATGTTTTTTTTGGGCGCGTCACAACGTATGTACGTATATACTAACTCTTTTATTGCTTTCTTTCTTGTTTTTGTTTAAATATTTGTAGTCTTAGTTGTAAATTATTTGTACAACTTATAACTTAACCATATGTATATTATCGTAATGATGTTTTTTTTTTTATTTCGTATTTTCCGCCTTATCTTTTTATATCATATTTCTGTCTATCAGGAATTATTTTACAACCCGTAATAATATTTAACTAATGTTTCACAACTTGGGTAGATTTTATTTCTATTTCTTTTATTTTCTTTTATATGTGATATCCTCCAAAGGGGTGTTACAGTCCATGCATAGATGTTACCTGAATTTCTTCTCCAATTGTCCTTCCAGTGATGTTCTGTTGAGCTAAAGGTTTAGGAATGACACCTGAAACCTGACTGCCTCCTATATATACAGTAAGTGATATAGCCCCCATTAACCCACGGCAACCTCCCCCATATACAAGATGAATATTCCTCGCAGCAAGTGATCGACTAAGAGTGCTAGCTGCGTTTACAAACTCTAAACCCTTCCCATAACTTGACCCACAAAAAACACAGACATTTTTAAGTTGACGAACAGAAACACCTTCTATTTCTATTCTCACCTCCCCTTTGATTGATTCTGAGATAGAGGAAAGTGGAGAAAGTGGAGTGTTTAAATAGGAAAGAAGGGAAAGGGTAATAATTGCACCTATAAGGGTAGGTTGGCTGTTGTCGGAAGAGTTTGAAATTAAGGAACACAGAATCTTTTTTTTCTTTTTTTCTTTTTTTTTTGGTTTTTTTTGTTTTTTTTTTTACTTCAAGAAAACCATCAGGGTAAAGAAGTCTAGAAACCCTTGAAGGACCCTGCTCAAAGGATCGTCTATCCAAAACCAAAATATAGCAAAATCATACAAAGATAAAAGAAATATAATAACAAATGATGACATACATGTATGTACAGCTTTCATGGCGTATCTTTATACTGCGCGTCATGAGTGCAGTAGTGGCATATCTTTATACTGCGTGTCACCAGTGCAGTAGACACTCACGAATTTTTTTAAGGACCAGCGTGCAAAGGTCCACCCGAGTCAATGACGGGTCAGCCAAAGGCTGGGGCTCCATAACTAATTAAAGCCATGGTACTCCTTCTGGATCGCCCTTGTTCAAACATTTTTTTTCTTTTTTTTTCTCTTTTTTTTCTCTTTTTTTTTTTTTTTTTTTGAAAAGATGACATGAAGAAGAAGAAGATGATATGTACAGATTGTTGTGGATATGGCTCACATCTACCTCTGGTTTAACGTCCAGTAACGACTTAAACGGCTTCTATGAGTCGAGGATAAGCTTCCCATCCAATTTTCTTATAAATTGGCAAACATGGTCTTTTAGAGTCAGATTCCCAAGACTGTAGGGTTTTTTTTCATCATGATTGCAAGATTCAGAGGCATCATGTTTCTTTTTGAAATTGAGCCCATCTTTTGACAATTTTTCACAACTTTTGCAAAAAGTATAGCAGTCCTTAAATAAAGTGGGCCAATAAAATCCACACTGTAAGATTTTCGTAACTGTTTTCTTTGAAGAAAAGTGACCTCCACATACTTCCGAGTGACAAAATTTAATGACACTACCTACCTCACTATCGGGCACGCATCTCTGAAAAATTTGGTCAGGACAATGTTTGAACAAGTATGGGTCATCCCAATAAAAGTTTTTCACCTCTGTTAAAAATTTCTTCCTATCTTGGTGCGTCCATTGAGGCGACATCTTTCCTTCTTGTTCTTCAGTAAGAGACGAGGAAATTACCACAGGAAAGCTTTGCTTTTCTCCCAAAAATGTGTACTTCTTCATGGGCATTATTATTAATGGCTTTAGTTCCGGTGTGGGTACTTCTTCATGGGCATTATTATTCATGGGTTTTAGCTCTTCAAATTTTGGCTTTCTTCCTTTGTATTCTATTTCCTCTGTACAATCAAGCAAATCAAATGAATTAATTAAACAAACTTCTAATGGGTCAGAAGAACTCCCTTTTTGAAGATGATCATCTATAATGGTTTCAATTCCTTAAACTTCCTCATTTTCATCAAGGACTTCCTGTGGTTGCTTGCACATGTTAAAAACATTGAGATCCAGTGTCATGTTTCCAAATGTTAGCTTCACCACTCCATTTCTGCAATTTATCAAAGCATTAGATGTTGCTAAAACTGGACGGCCTAAAATAACAGGAATTGACTTGCAACTATCAACCATAGGTTCAGTATCCAAGACAATAAAATCCACAGGATATATGAATTTATCAACTTGAACCAACACATCTTCCACTATTCCTCTTGGAATTTTGATTGATCTATCGGCAAGTAGAAGAGTTATAGAAGTTGGTTTTAACTCACCCAAGTTGAGTTGCTGATAAACTGAATATGGAAGCAAATTGACATTAGCACCCAGATCAAGTAAAGCTTTTTCAATTTTATGTTCTCCAATAATGTATGAAACTGTAGGATAACCAGGGTCTTTATATTTCAAAGCATTATTATTCTGAAGAATGGAGCTTACCAGTTCTGCCAAAAATGCTTTCTTTTTCGCATTTAATTTCCTTTTAACAATGCACAAGTCCTTCAAATATTTGGCATAAGAAGGAATCTGTTTGATAGCATCTAACAAAGGAATATTGACTTTCACTTGTTTCAAAATTTCAAAAATTCCAGTGTTATGGTCCAATTTCTTTGGATTATTCAATGCTTGAGGAAATGGGGGTGAAGGTGAGAGTTTAGTCGCCTTTTGGTCAACTTCTTCATTTTCTTGGGGAATTGGTTCATCTTCTTTCTCACAAGATTCGGGGATTTGTTTTTCAACAACCTTTCCACTCCTAAGAGTTATCACTGACTGGACTTAGTCCATTTGTTGGTTTTCTGAACTCCCCTTATTTAGACTGTATTGACCTTTGGGATTTGGTTGAGGTTGAGAAGGAAATTTTCCTTTCTCATGAATGATGAGTGCAGAAGAAAGTTTAGCAAGAGTGTCTTTTATGTCATTTATGGTTTGATTGTTTTGTTTATTAATGACCTTTTGCTTTTCTATGAATGCATGCAATTGTTTCCTCAAGGTTTTTCCTATATGGTGGGACATAAGGTGCATATCCTTGAGAATTTTGAGAGTCCTGTTGTGCTTGAGGAGGTGGTGGTTGCACGAATTGTGACTGATTATTATTCCTCCAGCTGAAGTTCGGGTGATTTCTCTATCCTGGATTGTATGTATCTGAAAAAGAAGAAGTAAATGGCTTGTTGAAATTATTCATTGCATTTACTTGCTCATGTACAACTTCTTTAAAAACAGGAATCTTAGGACATTCATGTGTTGAGTGTCCTAAGTCATCACAAATGCCACAAATTTCTTCATTTTACACAGATTTGATTTCTTTTGCTTTTCTTAATTCCATGGCTTCAACCTTTCTAGCCAAACTAGCAAACCTAGCATTTAGATCTTCCTCTTGGCTAAGGTGATATTTTCCTTTATTAGCACTTGCAAGATTAGATCTAATTGAATTTTCAGAAGTGTTAGTACTATGCCAAAATTGAGAATTTTCAGCCAGTTGGTTCAAATAGTCTAAAGCTTCATCAGGTTCTTTATCAAGAAACTCACCATTGCACATTGTTTCCACAAATTGTTTAGTTTCAGGAGTTAAACCTTCATAAAAGAAGCTTATAGTGCACCATTTTTCAAAACCATGATGTGGGCAAGAATTTAACAAATCTTTAAATCGTTCCCAACATTGAAAATATGCTTCATTTGAATTTTGGGAAAAATTTTGGATTTGTCTTTTCATAGCATTTGTTTTATGTGTTGGAAAAAATTTCTTCAAGAACTCACCTTGCATTTCTTGCCATGTGCCAATTGATCTTGGATTCAAAGTATTAAGTCAAGATTTTGCTTTATCTTTTAAAGAAAAAGGAAACAATTTAAGCTTAACAATCTCTTCAGTGCAATTTTGATCATTGAAGGCAATACATACTTCCTCAAATTCTTTCAGATGTAAATATGGACTTTCAGATTCTAAACCATGAAAATTAGGAAGTAAAGAAATCATACCTGGCTTAAATATAAAATTGTTGGCATTGAGTGGAAAGATAAAACATGATGGACTAGAATTTCGAGGTGGTTGCAAATATTCACGCATGGTTCGTAACGGTTGATTTTCATGTTCATCATGTACACTTTCATTGTTAGTCATTGTGTCAATTGTGTATGATTGTGATTCAAACAAATCAATATATAAAGTACCAGAATTAATTTTAACTAAACGACCAGAATTTAAATCACGATACCAATTAAGCATAAATACATAAAAAAACTTAAAATAAATAAACAAAAATAATGTACAAGCTGGCGGTGTAACCCACCATTAAATATTAACAAGGATGTGGTATAAACCAACCACCCAATAAAAAAAAAAGTGTGGTAGAAACCAACCACCAAAAATATATATACAACAAAGGTGAGGCAATAAACCAACCACCCAAAAATAAAAATAAAAATAAAGTGCAAAAAATTAAAATATAGAAAATAAAGTACAGAAAGTAAATTTAAATATGAAAGCATTGGGAGAGTGAGTAACCCCACAGAGCGTGAAGAGAAAGAAAGAAAAAGAAATATTATTTCATTAAGTTAGATTACGGAAAAATAAATAACAAAAAAGTAAAAGGGAGAGTTTCCCCACCAAGTTAGTGCGTAAAATAAAAGGAAGAGTTACCCCCACTGACGGAAAAAAAATGATGAAAATAAATAAATAAACTTAAAAAGCAAAATAAATGACACAAATATAAAAGTTAGAAAGTTAGTATGTTAGCAAGTTAGTAAGTTAGAGTTAGATAGTTAGAAAGTTAGAGAGTTAGTAAAGAAACCGAAGGATCGGCAAGCGATCTTTTGCTCCGGTGAGGGAGAAGAGAGAATAGATTTTATTAAAGAAAACGAACCTCAATAAATCAAAACTTCAAATCAAGTTCCTGGCAACGGCGCCAAAAACTTGACTGCGGGATTAAAGGATACAAACCCAAGTGCAGGTTGTCTCAAGTAATAAATTTCTCGGGAGTCCGAGGTCAATCCACAGGGAATTGATGAGGAAAAATTAATTGAGGTAAGAAAAGGATTTGTCACAACACCAAAAGTAATAAAAGATGTTCACAAATGAATTTAAGAACTTGCTTAGGTTAGGAGATCCACTCTTGGTAATAAATTAAAGATAAAATTATTTCTCTTTTTAACTCAATTGAAATCCACACACAACGGAGGTTCCAATCAGAAAATATAACATTCAAAGTTCAATTATATATGTAATCATATTATGATTCCTTTAATTATCTACCAACATTTGTAAATGAGTTCAAGCATTCTTGTGTCAATCCTATCTACAATAAATCAAGATCTCCATTAACAAAGAAGGTTTCTAAATTGATTGGAAACAAAATACAACACATATAATGGTCATTTAATAATATATCATTTAAGCACAAGAAATAGAATAATCTAACATTATTTCATTACCAAGAGCTTCACTCTTTCACCCAAGTAAGATGAAGATTTAGTTACTCATGGATAAGAAGAAAGAAAGAGAGAAGAAGAGAAAGATGAACATGACTTCAATTTAGAACAAGAGAAAATTACAACAAAGGAAAACAATAAACAAGCATAACCTTAACTTGTACAAACTAAGCCTAACACCAAGTGCTCCAAATGGTCAGCCAATGGTGCCTTTTATAGAGGATTAGGGATACAAAATGACAAAGGGGCTGATTAGGAGTGGGTGGATGAGTGGATGAATGAGTGGAAAATGCCAAATGGTAAAGATAAGAGTGAAAAATCATTGAGATTTCTTGTCTCCGAAATCTTTCATTGCTTAAGTCATTGATTTCGTCATTTCTGAGCCAAGTGGTCTTCATGAAAGTTCTAGGAAATTGTCTAAGCTTTCCAATGGCTCTGGAATCACCCAAAAATTCGTCCTACAGCCCAAAATATGACCCAATTACTACAAACTATTTAGGCCCAGTTTCAGCACCTCTGTTTTGACTTTCAGACCCAATATCACCATCAAGGAGCCTGAATCAAGTTTTGTGTTAAACATGAAAGTTTTAGATCTGGGTCTTAACTTTCAAATGTCCAAATTTCAGCCCAAGATAATTCTTGCAGCCCGAGTTATGCTCTGATTACTGTACATTATTCAGGTTTCAGACACAAAACTCGTGTTCGTCTTCAAGCCCAATTAGCTCTACTAGATGTCTGATTGAGACTTTGAGCTCTTCATCAAAGTTGTAGAGCTCTCTCTTATCTTTCCTACAAGGTAAAATTCATAATTATCAGAATTTAGAACTCAAGATATGGCTGAAATACAGAAACAGCATAAGACCAAAATAGTGCTGAAAAAAATCAATTAAGTCTAATTTGAGTCCAAACTTACAAAACATAACTAGACTTAATCAATTAAGTACATAGAAAGTGTAAATGACTAAAAATGAGAGTTTATTAATGTATAAAATATGTGATCATCACCCACTGTCCAAAACATCGTGGTGTAGTACACAGTCCAAACATTGTGTAACTACAGGCATTGTACTAGCATAGTTCTTACAAGATCTTGATTAAGTATAGTGCGTGTCGAGATTACTAGTGTGTAGCCAGTTACCATGGCCCCGAGGAGCGACCAACTGTCCACATGTGGAATAATCCGCACACTAATGCCTCCAAGTTCATAAAGAAATGAACCACACTACGCTTATCACACCGACAATACGATGTAATTCACCTCGTCAATCAATCGTCAATTCCACAACGAATCGACTTGACTCTAAAAATATGAACAGAACTATAATTACCAAAATACCCTTTAAATCTCAAATAATTACCAAAACACCCTCAAACACCAAACGCAGTACGTCCCACTTGACAGTACTGTTTCTCAATCTGTCCGGGTCCACCACTTTGACCCGACATTAAAACTTACTGTTTTCGTCAATCACATAGAAATTTTATCGCATTTTCACAATTTCATCATTTTTACAAACGTTTTTAAATCGTGTAAATATATTTTGTTATTTTTAAAATCGCGTACTGTTTGTAAATCGTTTTCTCAATCGCGTAAGATTTTTAAATCATTTTCTTGTCTGAATTCCTTAAAAATTACTATTTAAATAAACAGAAATAATATTTAATACTTTTGAGTTACGTAGAATATTTTTCATACCGTATATAATATACTAGATATCTTTTCTATCTTATTTGTTTGTTTTTAACAAAAATTGACAGTATTTTGTTTTGAAAATCTATAACAATGGTTTTCTAAATTTTTCTGTTAAAATTTCTTTTGATTATATTACAACCATCTAATTACACTTTCGAAAACTACTAACGGGCTTCAAAACATAAAGTGAGCTTTACGTTAGAAATTTTACAAAAGCTACTGTATTATCTCCTAAACAGTAAAATCATTAGTTTTAGCTTTTTAAACTTAATCCAATCACTTTTATTCCTCAAAACTCATTGTACTAAAAATCTTTTTGACATTATTACTTAACCTTGATTGAAAACAATTTTAGAAACTAAAAACACTTAACTTTGGCATGTTGGCCGAAATCCATTAACTTGTCATTTGATCTATAGATGTATTTTTCTTGCTCTAAATCAATTTGTATCTTGTCAATTTACCTAAGTTAATTAAATCACTCTTTTAGAAAATGGTTGAGAACATTTTGGTTCCCATTTTGTGTTGAGGCCGTGAGCCTTGGATTTGTGCTCTTTGGAACACACATGTAAACCTTGCATATTATTCACATCCTACTACTTATTCATGCATTTCTAACACATACAATATATTCAAAGCTTGTAGACATGCATATCAATACAAATCACAATTAAGAAAGCTATTACAACAAACACACAAATGAATCCTTATGGATTCTAAAATCACAAACAATTCCATTTTCTTATCACCATCCAGGGATGATAAGATTCAAGTCTTCCTCTTACCTTAAGTGAAGCTAAAATCTCTTTCGCTCCTTTCTAATGGTTTCGGGTTCACCTCCAAGAAAACCTAAAAATCTTAAACAAAAATTTAAAGAGGTAAAACTATAAGAGAAAATCATAAACCATGGATCAATCATGGCTTATAACCTTAGAAATGAAATTAGAAATGAAAAACAAGGATTTTCACTTTCTAGGTAGAATCTCCCAAGTAGTTTTTCAAGCTCAAGATGATGGATTTTGCAAGAACTCTCAACTAGAGATGTTCTTAGAATTGTGTTTAGGTTTAGAAAAGTAGGTTAGAAGAAATTTTGATGGATGGATGATGAAGTAGAGTGCTTGGCCGAATGGACCTCCAAAGTGCATCAATGGTGTTTTCTTGTTTTTGGTGAGAGAAAAGCTTAAGTTAATAGATAGAAAATGAATGAAGAATAGTCTCCTAAGGGCATATGGCCGTGGAGCTCTCCTTGGCTAGGTGTACCCTTGGTTGGCTTCATCCAAGCCTTAGGAATGATCAAAGGCTAGCATAAACCCTTGGCCTCCAAGCTTAGCTCTCATTGGCTAATCCAAGCCTTATCATTAAGCCTAGTCATAAGCCTTGTCATTAAGCCTAGTCATAAGCCTTGTCATAAGCTCTTTAAATATCTCACCACTAATGATGCTTAAACCACTAATGATGTTTAATTTAGCTACTAATCCTATTAAGCTTCTAAGCACACTTAACTTAATTAAATTCTAATCCCACTTAATTAGGTCATCAAATTCTAAACTAATTAGTCTAACCACTTTTATTGACCATTTCTTATTGGTTTAGAATTTTCAAGCCTACTTCGTTGACTCGCTCTTATTGGTTTAGAAAATTGCTCTAACCAAAAACGTTTGAGTTTCTCTAAACGTGGGTCCAAATGAGACATTTCGGATCGATTGTCATTTATTTATCTTGACTAATAAAATAATATTATAATAATATAAAATTATTTTATTTCACAGTAAAATCTTAAAAATTAAAAGATTAACAATAGTATCATTCAGAATTAGGTTTAATAAGATCCCCCAGCTTCGAATAATTAAAATAAGATTTCTCCGGCTCAAAAATTATTATTTTCCTGTCCCGGAGCAAATCAAACAAAAAGTTCAAATAAAATCATAGACAGTAAAATAAAACACTATATCATACAGAGAAACAACAAACAATACAATTCAGGATACAACGGTCATTTATCCTAAAGTTTGGGGTGTTATAATAATCGATTACATGGATGTTGTATTTGATTACATGGCCTCTGCCAGAGTTGTAATCGATTACAAGATTTGTATAATCGATTACATGGCCTCTAGTTTTGAAAACTGATTTTAAAATGTCATAACTTCTTTATTTCTTATCCAATTAAAGCAAATGACCACTCATTGGAAAGATCTTTGAGTCTATTTTCAAATGAAATAAGTTTCACAACAAAACTCAAAGTTTTGTGAAAGTTATGATCAAAAGCATAACCAAAGGTCAGCTTTTCAATACTCAAACTTGACTATTTTTCATAGTTTAAAGCAAATGGTCATAACTTTTTATTTCTTATCTGTTTAAAGGAAATGACCATTTGAGTCTATGTTTAAATGAATGAAGTTTCATAACAAAACTCAAAGTATATTGAAAGTTATGATCAAAATAGTAACCAAAAGTCAATTTTTCAAAACTCAAACTTGACTATTTTTTATAAGTTTTAACTACCACCATCACTAGCTTTTCAAAACATGTTTGTTAGGCATTTTAGCAGTTAAGAACCATTTTTAAATATTTAAAAACATATTTGAACTCTTTTCTTATAAAACATCTATCTTTACATAAGAGAAAGCCTAAAAGGAAAATATGCCAATTCTAGTCCTTAAGCTACTTGATGTAATCCAAGCTTCCACAAATTTCTTCTCTTCAAATCTTGCAAATGCTTATAACATCTTATCATTCTCATTCTTACTGAGTTAAGCATAATTATGATCTTTTTCTTTCTTGTTGCAATGCTCACTCATGGTACTTGGACTATCCTACAAAGTATTGCTCACTTAAACATAGTTAGTCCAAATTCATAATTCAATATCTTCATATGCATGATTCATAAATGTATAACTCTTGTTAGTCCAACATGTATACAAGACTTTTATAGACATATCCAAATAAGACATTTATCAATTATTAATAGATATGCTCTATATAGGATGCAACAACTAACACTTTGCACATTTTCATTTAAGTAGAGCCAAATCTAATATTAATTTATTATAACTTATATAAAGCATTATTGGATATATTATATAAAGAATGCTACACATATCTCATTGCATGATTATTAAGTAAAATATAACTAGATAAAGTATATTATTATGCATGATACAATATAATCTATTAACAACATCTATGTAGCATAAACATCATTCTTTTTGTTTTGTATTTGGCATCATCAAAACTTAACATATTAAACTATTAGGGCAACCTTATTTCTACAAATAAGCTCTGTCTTGCTTCATCTTGCTTGTCACTGAAAATTCCTCCTGGAATTATCATGGAAAACATCGATGTAGGGGTGAGAATTATAAAATTCTCAGTAGTTTAGTTAAAAAAGTGTCATAACAGCAATTCCAGCTATTTCAGGGTAAAAATCCATTTATTAAAAAAAAGACATTCATTATCAATCTAAGAAGGTGGTAGAAAGCCAAAACGAGTCATTTCTCTTTCTGAAATAGATAGTTCATTCTATTATTATGAAAATCAGTCATAATCGTGAAAATCACATCATAAATCATTTCTTGAAATCCTATATCATCTAGTCATAAATTATATTATCAAATCTCATATTTTTATATATTCAGAATATCATCAATACTAAAATTATAACAACAAACCTTGTTTTTTACAACTTATTGAATCCTAAATCATTTTATGATATATTAAATTATCAACACTCAATACTCATCTTAAAATCAAAGATATGAGCTCAAAATATCATTCATTCATTCACTTGGTAGTATCCTGTTGTAGGGTTGGAGCACTTCAACCCATTTATGATGATCAATTTACCACATAAGACTACTCCAGGTAACTAGGCGTTGTTTATCTCAGTCTAGTAAAGAGGACGCACAGAAATCCTTAGTCTAAAAATAAGGATAGAGCACAACTCCTTGATAAGTGGGAAGTGTATAAATCATCACACTATCAGTCTCTGAAATAGGGAAGACGCACAGAAATCTTCGCACTACCCCAAATCTAGGATCACCCTAAGTAGTAAAATCATCTTCTACCACTTGATAACTTGGGAAACTCAAGTAAAGAGGGAGGTTTTCCTCAGCCTCAATTACCATGATATAGAAAGATTCTCAATTTCTCTTTTACCATTTTCTGAGACTTACCCTAAGTCTAAGGTGTATCCAAAATCTCACTCAGCCCAGTTCCACAAAGGATACCTATGAACGTCAAGTTATCAATCATTCATTGTTTAATCACATTTGATTCAATCCAATCATATTATAAATTCTCAAATGTGTTTGGATATATAATCCTTTCATAATCAAATTCATAAGTATATCATACTCATCTCAATTAAAGAAATCAAAATATAATGCTATCTATAAATCCAGTAACCAGAAACTCATAGTTTTGGTGTTCCACACCCAAATTTCATCATTTAACGACTTAATACAAACCAACATATATATAAACTCAATAACATCAAAATCATATCAAACAAGTATAAATAGATTAACCAAATCACCCAACAGAAATGGGTTTCACGCTCACTTTCATAGTTAAGGAAATTTCATTAGGAATCAAATCAAAGGACCAATTTCGTAAACCTTAATTAATATATAATCATTCTTTCAATTTCAAATCATTATCAAACTGCAAGTAGAAAGAAATGAAAAAAATAAGAAAATTCCCCTACCTCACTTTCCATGGCTCTTTGATTTTGTTCCTTCTTTTTCACACTCTCCTTCTCCCTCTTTTTTCAATTCTCTCGTTTATTCATTTCTGCCCCTTGTAATTTCTCCATCAATCAAGCTCGTAGTTTTCAAATACAAAAATAAATCATTATAATACAATCACAAATGGGGCAGTTTTCTACCTTAGCAGACAACCCCCATTCCAATTAATAAACATCATAAATCTACCGTAAAAACATGATACATGTAACGCCCATTTTTCTTGTCTCACGAAGAAGGAACGTCACACCATAATGAAATTAAATACGAAATTGTGGAAAACATTAATTACATTTATTAATTAAGATCCGATTTATTTTCAACATGTGATTGATTAATTTGCATTCTTGGATTGTAAAGTAATTCGAGTATTGAAATATGCGTACATTTTTGTTCAAAACAACGGTAAAGAATTAATAATAATAATTTTAGATACAGTCGAATCGACACAGAATTAAAAGTCATACATTCACAATTCATATATAATATTATATGCATCAGCCTATTTAATTACATCATGATTTACACCAAAAAGCAAAAGATGTACCCACCCGGAACAATATAAATATACACCCATCAAGTACGGCAAAACGTCAAGCTTTCCCAAAAAGATAAACGGTTAGCCATCAATAACCACCGACAGTATCAACCCCTAAAACTGACGAGAAGGGACGTAGCCGGGTCCTCCTCAGTGGAGAGGAAAGAGTCCTCTTTGGGGTGTAGTAAAGGTCATCCCATAGATCTCTAACAGGCAAGTAAAATTCCAAATGAACAAAAGTAGTAAAATCAAAAACAGGCGAGTCGTATCGACCCCTTGCCAAAGAGACAGTCAGCTCCCCGTGGTAGATGCAATGGTCTGTGCTTAAGTTGATGTGCCAGCAATCGGGTCCTCCATGAAAGGTCATCCTAGCATACCCCAAAAATCAGTGCGGACACGAAGACTTCTTCAGCAAACTCTAGTCGTAGTATGGCCAAATACCCAGAAACTCAGGTGTTTCCTTTTCTTCCTCACGAACGTCTTCTCATAAGTATATAAATAAACAGAAAATATCGAAATACAGAAAGATGTGAGACACCCAACTTTCATTACCAATATGGTAGCAAGAAAACAGAACGGCATTGGACGCCCACATAGCATTACAGTGCACATATTCATTAACAGAATAATTAAAAGTAACAACAATAATCAATTAAGCAGTAAAAGAGAAATAACAGCAAAGTCTCAAGCAATGATAGTTCATCTTCCAGATAATTATATTGACAGTAAGAACAGATATTTCAACAGTCAAAAGTGTTCATGCTCAATGAAATATGAGACTGACAATGGGCAATGCATGATGCATTATGGTACCAAAAATCCTACTCCATGGAGCTAGACGTAAACATTTTCAGAGTGAATGATCAAGGAGTCATGCTAGTATCTCGTTAGCCTTAAAAATAGTGTGCTCATCTCATAAAATATTTGCACAAAATGGCTTATACATGGCACCTCAATAATTGATCACGATATAGGACAGCGTCTCAGTCCGGATCATCGGTGTGTTTGCATCGGTCTATCCCATGGCCCCAGTGGAGCTACCACTGTCTATTGTGAGACACCCGCACCCCGACGCCCCTAGGGCCAACTATTATGACCCTACGCTTAGTCTACTCGCACCTACACATAGGTGTTATTCAAACTCCTAGGCATACATCACCTTTCCAACAATGTCCAATGGACAACACATATGCATGACGACGCAATGTGCATCATGTATGTTTATCAATGATACATTTATCATAAAGTATACCACAATGACATATATTCATTTCTTAATATCAACATGTCATAATTTCATCAAGAACTTAGTCCCACATAGGAACTCACAATAACATCAACCAATTCTCAATATCAATATATATACATATACATTGTTTCACATATACCACAATTTCCATATTATGGATACTACATTTCTCAATGTCCTAAGTCTTGATCAATTATGAGATTTTTCTTTGGGCTAATAAAACCCTTCAAAACCATGGCCTTCAAGGACCACTGCCAACTCAATTTCTTCCATTATAAGTATCAATCCTTAAATGTCTAATTGCATAGGTTTTATTACTCATAATTTTAATTCTAACCCTTAACAATTTGGGCCAAAACCGTGGCCTCCCAAGGTCACCAAAGTTCCAATTTTTCTTCACATTATGCATTAGTTACTTGATACCTAATCACTTAAATTTTATTTCACAAAAAATTAATCCAATCTCTTAAATTCCAAGCCAAAACCGTGGCCTCACCTTAGTGTAGGAAACCCTCAAAATTTCTATTCATTAATTCTAACATTTCCAAACATTCCAACACCACCAATGCATTCAAAATCATTAATCAATCATCAATCACAATTAAGAACACATGAATACACAAAATCATCAAATAAAGCAAGCATACAAATATGGATTTCTCCATTAAACAATCACACAAGGTCTCCTCACCACCAATAATGGTTGAAGTGAGTAAATCTCCCTCTTACCTAAAGGAAGAACACGAAAATGGTCTCCTATTTGCTTCTTGATGGTTTTGGTTTTGAGCTTCCAAAGCCCTAGAAATTTCAACCCAAAGAATCAACACCAATGGTTGAAAAAGAAGAGTCTTTGGTCTCAAATGAAACCATAGAACACGAAAATGAAGAAAAGGAAAAGAAAAATGGAAACTTTACCTTAAAGTTTGAAGCTTGGTCTTGGAAGACAATGGAGGAAATGATGGATTTTGAAGAAATTTTCTAAATAGGAAGTGTAGAGGAGGTTGAGGTGAGTGTAGAAATGGTGTTAATGAAGAGAAAAATGAAGAGAAATGGTCTCTAATGGGGGCTGCAAAACCGTGGTCAAGGAGGAGAAGAAGAGAAAAGGAAGAGAGAAAAATGGAAGATAAGCTTGAAGAGAGAGAAAGTATTGTAGGAAAATGTGATATTTTTGGAGTGAATGTGTTAAGTGTGGAGGCAAATTTTTGCCTCCCATGGGCTAGCATTGCTAAGGCAATGGAGAGAGAGGAGGGGGAAAAATTAGCTTCCCCAACAAGCCAAGGGTAGCTTGGTTATTTGGTAGTCAAAGTTTCTCAAAGAAGCTTTGATTAAAATACACTAAATTTGAATTAAAGTGGATTTGATTAGACATAAAGTGGATTACATTAGGATAATGTGATAGGATTTTTAATACATGCTATTATCCAATAGATAATTGTTACAGTTGACAGAAGTCAGTATTAATTGTCTAGTGGATAAAATTTACACAGTAATTTATTATTTTATCAAATAAATTTTTTTTCAAAAAATGTGAAACCTCGTAAACTGTGTTCGGTTTCGGGTTTAGTAAGATCCCTCGTCGACATTTTCATAGATCAAGGTTCTCGAAAAAAATATCTTATTTTCTCGACTCCGCTCAGTTTGCACGCAAAATGAAGAATAATATTAAAATATTTCGCATTCTCAGAAAAATCCAATTTTTTTTAAAAATCACAAATATTATAAAATGAATATTTATAATGAAATAAATAAATTTTGGGGTATTACAATACAACTGTCGTTTTACAAGGTAGCAATTCTACCGTGTGCCTTCATCATTAATCAAGCATTATTTTCTTGTCGAAAACTCATCAAAAACTTAACCATCAATAGCAACTTCCTGTTATAAAAATTTAGCACTACTATACATTATTCAAACCATAATTTACACATTAAAAGCATCCATATACAAGTTCAAAAACAGAGCTGCCCTAAGCCCTCATTATAATCCTCATTTAAAGTCTTACTTCAATCACAAAAACAACGGTAAATCATTGACAAAAGGCAGCACCTTGCCACAATTTTGTAACATAATTCAAACTACAAATGCAAGCATAAAAACATCACAATGTATGCTTAAAAATAGGACAGCAAGCTGCCACAACAATTCAGCCTAAAGTGTAACACCCTCCTTAGGGTGCCACCTCTTCTGACTCAACAAAAGAAAACTAAGATAAATTATAAAAGATTTAATTATTTAAAATACAGGTTAAAAACTTCTTTCTTGTTCAAAATATAAATTTACCAAAGTTATAGGTACTATTTAAAAATATAGTGAACCGATTAAGATTCCTATAATAGACACCACATAATATTTAACAATTATTCAGGAAAACATAAACTTATAGACTCAATTTTAAACAATAGCAAACTCTATGACGGGTCCTACTTAATAGCACGGTAAAACACTAACGAGAAAACTCAATATACTTATTCTGTCTTGTATCCATTTTGATGCGTCATATATCTGTTCCTCCTCAAAACTGCACACCAACAAATCCGGGATGACCACTCCTCGATGTTCTCATCAAACTCAGAATATTTGCCTCCAGTTAAGTCTAAGAAACTCGTTCCATCTATTATACAAATTTTAACAACACAAGCACAGCAAAATAATACAACAAAGAGGTGAGATCCCATTTTCATCAATACCAGTGTGGTAGCAAAGAATGATACGAATGACAAAGTCATTCCATTCACATAAATATTACAATTATATTCATGTCATCATTTCATAAGCAATTTCCATAACCATACATCATAATATAATAACTAGTACCAATTTCATCATAACAAATACCATCAATATATATAAAATAATGATGTCACACGATATGAACATTTACCATGCCATAACAATGTGTACTGACCATGTGTATGCATACTAAACCAATTTCCCACTCCATGGAGGTTTTCACAATTTCGAGATGAATGTTCTGGAATAAATGTCAGCCTTAGCCCAACGACATTACTAGTCCACGAAAGGAATCGTATTATTGTCGGGTATCGTTAATGCGTTGCAACGGACTGCGTCACCAAGTGGCACATGGTACTTGCCAACTGTCCACTGGTTGACCGTCGTGCCTTGACACCCCTAAGATCCATCATAGATCTCACTTTTCAATTCTCATTCACTCTTCAACCACAAGGGCCATAATAGCTATCAACTATATTTTGTTCAATGCACGAATACCTCAATACAATTTTGTTCAATGCATGAATACCTTAATGCATGTCTCAATTTCATCATATGCCTCAATGCATATCTTAATTTCATCATTAAAAGGATTCCCAAATGAGATTAGAACAACCACCCATACAATTGTCTAATATCATAAGATTAATGGATATTATATAATCGCTCATATAATTACATAATATCATCGATACATCCGGGTCCAGTACATTAGTTCTTACATTATCTTTACTGTATTTTCAATCACGTATCATTTTTAACGTGTTTTCACACTCGTGTAACACTTTTGTTACGTTTTTAAATCACGTAACCATTTTCTGACGTTTTCCCAATCGCTTAAAAATATTTACACATTTTCCAAATCGCGTAGTGATTTTTCAACGTTTTCAAAATTGTGCAGCTTAAAAATCATATTTTCAAGTCGCATAAATCATTGTTCATCATTTTTCAACTATATAAAACATTTCTCAATATTTCAAACATGATTTTGGATTTTCCAAAAATCAATGTCATTTCCAACTTTTTTTTCCACATTTCCTTTACTTAAAAATCCTCTACGTAATATTTTTCATTATTTCCCCAAAAATCAATATTTCTTGCAAATCAATTATTCTAACTTAAAATTTCCTAATGCGCCTCAAAACCCAATGGGTGAGCTATACATCAATAAACTTCAAGTCGTCTATTTATTTCTCTTTTATAAACTAAATCCACTAATTTAATTAATTCCAAAATAAGTTTTTCTTACTTTTATATCTCAAAATCCTCCAATTTAAATCCTTTGCTATTTTAATCCATTCAATATTATGTTTAAAAATACTTGTTTGTTCTAATATACTAATTCTTGGCACATTGGCCGAAAATCACAAATAGCTTCATCATAAAATCTTTGTTCATTTTCATGTCCATTTTCTTTGCAAATCCTTAAAATTATTAACTTATTACCTTTTTCATCTAAAACTCATGATTAGTAAAACACTTAGAATCTTTTGCTCCCAAAATAACTTTGAGGTCGTGTGCCTCCATGATTCTTTAGAACCAACATACTTTCCTTTGTCATGCAAATCACATCTTATTACATACAAAAGGAATCATGCATCATAAACACATACTAAAGCATATTATCAAAGCAATAAACATATCAATCACCAAACATCATAAATATGGAAAACTCTTAAACAAACAAGTGAATAAATCCTTATGGATTTTTCACCACACAAACATCCATTCTTCACCATCAACACATGGTTGATGTGGGTAATCTCCCTATTACCTTTTGGTGATTTCCTCCAAAGCTGCTTGCTTGTCCTCTTGAAATAGATCTACCCCACCAAGTAGCACTTAAAAACAAAGAAACACATACAATATTAATATTCAAGGATATCAAAGATGACCACAAGCCAAAATATGGTCTTAGAGACTTACCAAAGAAAAGAAAGATGAAGAACACAAATCTTCACCTAAAGCCTCTTGATCTTGAATTTGAAGATCAAGGTTGAAGATGGCTGATTTAGAGAAAGTCTCCAACATGAAAGTTTCTTAGAATATCATGTAGATCTAGGAAACTAGGTTGGATGAAATTAAAAGAGATTGGAGGTAATTTCTAGGCCCTTGGCCGTGAGGTATAGGGAAAGGAAAAGATGAGAGTTTTTGTGTGTAGTTTTGGCTTTTGAAAGAACTCCTTGATGATGGATGATTTTAATCAAAGCTTCAACTACAAAGATGCTTAGATTGATGTAAGGATTCAAGAAATGATGTTGGTAGAAATTATTGAAGATGGAAGAAAGGTTTTCTCTTGCTTGGCCGAAACCATGAAGAAGAGAAAGTGAGAGGATTTGTGAATGTTTTCTTTAGAAAAATGAAGAAGGTGAGATCAAATGAATTAGAAGCTTTCCTATAGCCTTCCATGCTCTCAAAACTGTGAGCCCTCCCCCCCCCTTGGACACCAAAGGAGTGTCCAAGTTCATCTAGCCACTTTTTGAGCCTTCAAGAGCCATTGATGGAATCAATGGTTGATCTTTGGTGTAGGTTTCTAAATGATAAGATTGAATTTGAATCATTGGATCTCCCCTCCATGAAACCTTAGCCATAAGATGCATCTCCAAAATGGAGGGTTAAGAACTTCTCTTCATACTTTCCATCCAAGGGTCACAAAAAGTCCTAGCCATTTTGTGAGACTAATCTCCACCATAGATTAAATCAATGGTAGATATCCAAAGTCTTCACCTCTAAGCTTATTTCCTATTGGTTGTCACTTTTGTTGACCAATTTCTATTGGTTGGATTTTTGCTAACTTGATTCCTATTGGTTGTCATTTTGGTTGACCAAATTCTATTGGTTGCTATTGAAAAGTCTTTGCCACAAATGTTAACTTAATCTTATTTGTTGATCTTATTTCTATAGCTTTCCTATTAGTTCATCAAAGATGACTACTTCTAATTGGTTTATCAAATGAAAACTAGATTCTAATTGGTTTATCAAGGAAGACTAAATTTCTATTGGTTCAGTAAATAACCATTAAACTTGACTAATTCTTATTGGATTATTTCAAAGAGACTTGTTTTCTATTGGCTTAGAGAATTCAAGCCACTTTCGTTGACTTTTCTAAAACTTAGCAAGCAAGCTACGTTCTCCTATTGATTCGTCATAAAGGTTGTCATGATTAATTTCTAAGATATTTTTGGAAACTATTCTCCAATGGACAATAGTTACAGAAATTATTACGCAATAGACAGAACAAACTGCTTATAAGTTAGTAAGTATTTGTCCATTGTATAAATAAAAATACAGTATATTTTTATTTCACAGATAATTTTTAAAAATTAAAAGATTATGACATGTATCTCTCAGAATTGGGTTTAGTAAGATTCCCCGGCTCCGAATAAATACATAAAGATTTTCCCTGGCCTGAAAATTATTATTTTCCTAACTCAGAGCAAATCACACAAAATGATTAAATACAGTCAAGGAACAGTGAAAATATTTTCACAGCATACAGAATTTGCAAAACAGTACAATTTCATCAATTACTGTCAAATAGCTAAATTTTAGGGTATTACACAAAGAATACAATGAAACCTCATTTTTCTTGTCACTCCGAACATCACAACTCTAACTTAAACATCTATGGAAAATAAGAACAATTAAAACAATATAATTCCTCTTTATTCAAGACTTGGCCATGAGTTACTCTAGCCAATAATTCAACCATTACCATGTGCTTTCAATTAAAAAAAAATTCATCAAGAAAAAAGGCCTAAAATTCATTAACAAATCAAAGCACAAAATTAACACAATCTCTCCTTTTAATCCCTAATTTGGTTGTGGCCTTCATGGTCACCAACATATAAATTTTAAGCTCCAAAACAGTGGAAGAAAAGAGTATGATAAAGGCCAAGAACCCCTACCTCATGGTTTTCCTTTATGCCCTTTGATTCTCCAAACTTTTCCTTCTCCATCTTTCTCCAATTTCTTTCATTTTTCTTGCCCTATTTCTCCATTTTTTTAAGACACAAAGACGAGATAGGGAGAGTGTGAGTCAAAATCAAAGAAACAACATGAAAGAAGATGATTTGAACAGAACAATTAGGGTGGCAGCAAGGACAAACCACGAGAGAGAAGAGCGTGAGTGAAATGCCTAATGAGTGGTAGCAAGAATGACAGTCGAACAAGCCACAATGGGTGGCCATACGGGAGAGATACGACAAGCTTGAGGAAGAACAGAGAGCATGCGAGCATGAAAGTGAGCGAATGGTGAGCGAGAGAGATGATGAGGGGGTGAGAAACCGAGAATGAGAAAGAAGATGAGTGAATAGGGAGAGAGTGAAAAATAGAAAATGGATGGCTGAGGGACAAACGGGTATAAGAGAATGAATAAGAAAATAAAATAAAATAGTAAATGTAAAGGTAAAGGTAAAGTGAATCCAAGATAAAATAAAGAACAAATATTATTTGAACAAAAACATAGGAAGAAATCCTAAATCTTATGACTATAAAGATATTCTCTACATTACTTTAATGAATTTTTCTAACTTTTTCTAAGGATATAGAAAATTCAAGAATTTGATTTATTTTCCAAATATAATTTTAGACCTTTACCAGTCACTAACTTCACTATTCATTCTTATGTTAAGTTAACCTTTAAAGAATTGAATTAAAACATTTTCAGGTATTATTCTAATTTGTTCCAATTAATTCTTCATCCTCTAATTGATAATTACTCATAATTTATAATTTCTAAGTTATTTTGAGTTATCTCTCATGTTTAGTGTTATAGATTTACACTCAATTCACCCCAAACAATTACCTAAATTATCAGATAACTAATACCAGATTTATTGAGCTACTGTAACACTAATTAGTATTGTTAATTTGGGCAGAATGTTATAATTCTCCCCCTTTTTAAAAATTTTGTCCTCAAAATTTGATAGATCTCATTCAAAAAGTCTTGGATAACTTTTCTTATTTCTCAACTTCATGCTTCTTTCTAAGGGTAAGATTAAATTCCATAGTGAAATCAACTAGACCAAGAAGCTCATTAAGAAAATGTCCCTCATAATAGCGAAATACTTTGCTCGTCATCTTACGTGAATCTCGTATAACGACTACTTTCCTTTTTAAAATCTACGTCTCTTTGTAAAGTGTTGTCAACCAAATCAAAGAAAGTTCATATTTAGGCAAAGAATTGTACCATATCAGTATTTCATTTCTTGGAGTATACCTCTTGTCTAGTCAGAATTGAAGAAATCTTAGGTCATATCTCTTGATAAGATAACCACAAACTGCTCATCCTATCCTCATAGACAATTGTAAAGAACTATCTATATTCTAAGAAAAAATACCCTTCCGCTTCACCACTATTTCAACACTACTAGTGACTATGATTTTCCATTTGCTTTTACAATATATGAATCAAAAAGTGGTATGTCCTCGCTTTCCATATTTGAAACCCTTTCTAAGTCGATAGTATTTCCTGAAGAAGCATCACTAAAGATCTAGCATTAAAATGCTTACCAAGAAAACTCTAACGTAGTCTAAAAAACATGAATATCTTCTTAGCTCTCGGAATCATGAGCTAAGGTACAATTCTCTAGGATACTCACCTGCAAGGTCTCTAATCAAGAAAAATTTAGATCCTTCGACTTGATGAGGTTTCATCTGCTTCATATACCTCGGGTGCATAGAAATTCTAGCTACCATGAAATCATCTTCAGCAATCTCAATTCCATACACATTTGTGTTCCTTTGACATTCCATAAATATTCTGCATTAGTTCTTGTACTCCTTTTTAACAATATATTGAAACTCAAATGTGGTTTCAATTCCTCTAATAAGTACTACACAATTGCAACCACATAACCAAGATCATCTCTTGGAACCAAAGGATGGTTACAATTCTTATCTTTTATACAGCAGAGGATTCACAAGAACATCTTCTTGCCATTGGCATAGTTTCCATCTCCATTCAGGGACTCCTAAGGAGTGTAGAGATTCTGAGGATTTTTAATATTCTATTTTTCTTTTCTCTTTGTCCATAGCTTATTTGGACATATCAAGCAATATCAGTATTTATATAGGGCTTTTAATGATCCCTTGAGGTCTTAATACATTTTCATAATTTCAAGATAGATAGAGTAATTGCTCTCATGAGCATCATTAAGGATTTTCTCTTTAATTACATATTCTCCTAAGACACAAGATCTCTCTATAAATATCTTCATCACATCACTTTAAGATTTCATCTTCTTCTTGAATATCCCTGACTTGAGCCCTCATGTCATCATGAAGTTCTAATATGTTCATACAAGACTATGTGACAACACAGTCACTATTAGGCTCAAGTTCTAGAAACTCTCTAAGGTTTCATCTCTCTTACCATTCTATAGGACATATGCAGAAATCTTTAACTCAGTGTCTCAGCCACTTCAGTGGTTGTACCCAGATGATAATCTAACTCAAAATCATAATATTTCAAGAACTCCATCTATCGTTTTTGTCTCATATTTAACCATTTCTGGTCAAATAGGTATTTCAAACCTTTATGGTCATTAAGACCCCAAACTTAACTCCATACACTTAGTGCCTCCAAATCCTCAAGGTAATCTCCACAGTTGCCAATCTTAGGTTGTGGTTTGGATAGTTGTCCTCATGCAGTCTCAATCGCCTAGAGGTGTAAACAACTTCCCACTCACATCAGGTTCTAAGGACGGTCTTTGGAATATTTTCTTTCGAACTCCATTCTGATAGTAATCTAACCCTGAGTCATTCTTTGAGAATGCTACTATTTCCTCTTATCTAGTTTATCAGTCACCTATCCTGGGTTATGGCCTATAAAAACATCTCTAAACATCTTCCACATAATCTAGACTTCTTCTATTTCTAGCAACCTCTTAGTATAATTTGACCATCTTCCGGTCTTTTTGTATACATACTCAAGGTCACGGTCTCGACCTGACCATGTTGCAATTGAAGGAATGCCACTCCTAGTGAACCATGTGACATATTCATGCTTGAAATAAGGGTAGAAACCCTAGAAACAATAGGAAGAGCAGGAGAGGGTTCAACTCCCAATAGTGAATCCAACTCACTAAGCTTAACATTGATCTTCAACAAAACATTAGTCAGATATTGGTCATTGACCCTTGAAAGAGCTATGCATAGAGTGACAACTCCATACTCAGTAAAACTTTTCTTCCTCCATGGATCAGAGAATAGACAAAGGAGGAATTGAGGGACTCCAAAAGGTTTAGATTAGATGTTCTCAAACATCTTTTCCACTCTAACCATAAGTGAGGCACACTTAAACTAAACATTCACTTCAAACGCATTAAACAGGAATCTATCAGAATTCCTATAATTTCTCTAACTCTTTCAACCACTCTTCATTCATAGCAGGATCTTACTTCCTTCGAGATGATGGGGGGTTGGTCTTCCTGAATCCTTGAAGGATCATGAAATCTCTGACTTTTCTATGTGTCTTCCTTATTCTAGATGACTGATAGTGTGAGGATTTATACACTTCCCACCTATTAAGGAGTTGTGCTCTATCCTTATATTTAGACTGAGGATTTCTGTGCGTCCTCTTTACTAGACTGAGATAGATAGAGCCTAGTTACCAGGAGTAGTCATGTGTGGCAAATTGATCGTCATAAATGGGTTGAAAAGCACCAACCCTAAAGCAGGTTACTACCAAGTGAATGAATGAATGATATTTTGAGCTCATATCTTTGATTTTAAGATGTGTATTGAGTTTTGATGATTTAATATATCATAAAATGATTTAGGATTTAATAAGTTGTAAGAAACAAGGTTTGTTGTTATAATTTTAGCATTGATGATATTCTGAATATATAAAAATATGAGATTTGATAATATAATTTATGACTGGATGATATAAGATTTCAAGAAATGATTTATGATGTGATTTTCACGATTATGACTAATTTTCATAATAATAGAATGGATTATCTATTTCAGGAAGAGGAATGACTCGTTTTGGCTTTCTGCCACCTTCCTAGATTGATAATGATTTTTTTAAAAAAAATAAATGGATTTTTTCCCCGAAATAGCTGGAATTGTTGTGATGACACGTTTTTTTTTACTAAACTACTAAGAATTTTATAATTCTCACCCCCTACATCGATGTTTTCCATGATAATTCCAAGAGGAATCTTTAGTGACAAGCAAGATGAAGTAGGACAGAGCTTATTAATGAAGAAATATTTAGTTATTTGATTAGATTTTGTATAATAGGCCGATATAGGTATATTTTGTTTAGTGATTTATTCTTTGTGTAATAATTCATTTTATATTATGCATGTAAATGTTTTCGCTAAAAGCTCATATTTTATATATTATTAAACTGTTTCTTTTGAAAAAAAAAATTGGATATTCATAAGGAATGTATCAAATTTCTAATTACTGATACGTAAACCAGATACATCATTAGTGTTAGTAATTTGAGATGTTACATTATGGTATCATAGCAGCTCATCCTGTTGAGTCGGGGTATAAACTAGCTAAGCTATGTTGTGCATATTCTTATATAATACTGAAAAGTATAGATAAAATTGCATGACAACCTCGTGTATGTATGTTAATGGTCACTGTTGCACTGTTACACAAATATTGAGCCTGATCAATTCAATATTTAATGTTCAATGCGTACAAGAGACTATAGCATCATCTAGGTATACGCGAATCGATAGTGTTATTAGTAATTGCATGGCAGAAATGATGGAGATGATAAAAGAGATGATAGCTATTAAGAGGAGGTAAGAAGAGATGGTCAAACCTATGACAATTGCTTATTCCCTCATGGGTACGACCATCTCTTCTTACTTTCTCTTAACAGCTATCATCCCTTTGATCATCTCTATCATTTCTGCCATGCAATTACTAACAACATTATCTATTTGCGTATGCCTGGATGATGCTATAGTCTCCTATACGCATCAAACATTAAATATTGAGTTGATCATGGTCAATATTCGTGTAGCAGTGCAACAGTGACCATTAACATACATACACGAGGCTGTCATGTAATTTTATCTATACTTTTCAGTATTAGATAAGAATATGCACAACATAGCTTAGCTAGTCTATACCCCAGCTCAACAGGATGAACTGCTATGATTCCATAATGTAACATCTCAAATTACTAACACTAATGACGTATCCGGTTTACGCATCAATAATTAGAAATTTAGTGCATTACTTATGAATATCCAATTTTTTTCAAAATAAACAGTTTAATAATATACAAAATATGAGCCTTTAAAGGAAACATATTACACGCATAATATAAAATGAATTATTACACAAAGAATAAATCACTAAACAAAATATACCTATATCAACCTATTATACAAAATTTGATCAAATAACTAAATATTTCTTCATCAATAAGCTTCGTCCTACTTAATCTTGCTTGACACTGAAGATTCCTCCTTGAATTATCATGGAAAACATCGATGTAGGGGGGTGAGAATTATAAAATTCTTAGTAGTTTAGTTAAAAATGTGTCATCACAACAATTCCAGCTATTTTGGGGAAAAATATATTTATTTAAAAAAAACATTCATTATCAGTCTAGGACGGTGACAGGAAGCCAAAATGAGTCATTCCTCTTCCCGAAATAGATAGTCCATTCTATAATTATGTAAATCGGTCATAATAATGAAAATCACATCATAAATCATTTCTTGAAATCTTATATCATCCAGTCATAAATTATATTATCAAATCTCATATTTTTATATATTCAGAATATCATCAATACTAAAATTATAACAATAAACCTTATTTCTTACAACTTATTAAATCCTAAATCATTTTATGACATATTAAATTATCAACACTCAATACTCATCTTAAAATCAAAGATATGAGCTCAAAATATCATTCATTCATTCACTTGGTAGTAATTTGCTTTAGGGTTGGTGCACTTCAACCTATTTATGACGATCAATTTGCCACATAGGACTATTTCGGGTAACTGGGCCCTATCTATCTTAGTCTAGTAAAGAGAACGCACATAAATCCCTAGTCTAAACATAAGGATAGAGCACAACTCCTTGATAGATAGGAAATGTATAAATCCTCACACTATCAGTCGTCTGGAATAAGGAAGACACATAGAAATCTTCGCACTACCCCGAATCTAGGATCACCCCAAGTAGTAAAATCAACTTCTACCACTAGATAACTAGGGAAGCTCAAGTAAAGAGGGAGGTTTTCCTCAACATCAATTACCATGGTATAGAAAGATTCTCAATTTCTCTCTTACCATTTTCTGAGACTTACCTTAAGTCTAAGGTGTATCCAAAATCTCACTCAGCCCAGTTCCACAAGGGATACCCATGAACATTAAGTTATCAATCATTCATTATTCAATCACATTTGATTCAATCTAATCATATTATAAATTCTCAAATGTGTTTGGATATATAATCCTTTCACAATCAAATTCTTAAATATATCATACTCATCTCAATTAAAGAAATCAAATTATAATGTTGTCCATAAATCCAGTAGCCAGAAAATCATAGTTTTGGTGTTCCACACCTAAATTTCATTATTTAACAACGACTCAATACAAACCAGCATATATATAAAATCAATAACATCAAAATCATATCGAACAAGTATAAATAGCTCAATCAAATCACTGACGAGCGCCGAACTCAGTCAAAATTATAACCGAAGTTATTACCTAAGCTTGTAGCACAGTGACAACACCGGATCATCTCCACGAGGATTGTAGATGCAATTTGATCAAATCAAGTGAAAGTTAGCAAAGGGGGGTTTGACAGTTTAAGATCGCACTTAACAAAATTAAAGGAAGAAATAACAATTAAAGAGCAGTCAATTTAGAAACCTATCCAAGATTGGGTGGATTCAATCATAGACCCTTCATAGAACACTTGAAGCGCAATTGAATTGTTAATTTGGATCTAACCGAGATCTCTGCATCAAATCCAGAATTCATACTAGACGATCGTCTAGAATTTAATTGACAAGTGATAAACACAAATCTGCAATCGCACCATTCATGTAGATATATGTCAATTTAAGCACCGAATTCAATTAACCTAGGCACCAATCAGCAACCTAACCTCTTCAATTACGTGATTAGTTTAGATCAATCAGTTCTAAGTTTCATCACAATTCTCAACTTTCAGTTATGTGATTAATTCAGATCAATCAGTTCTAAATTTCATCACAATACTTAATCTTAAACCAAGATCAAATTTGATCAAACATAAACAGAATCACTATTCATGTATTCAAGATCAAGAAGAAGAAAGAAAAAGAAGAAGAAAAGAGGAATTCAATTACAAATCAAATACAATACATAACCAAGGTCTCAAGAATCCAAACCGCAATCTCTTCAAGAGTTCTAAATTGACCGAAAGTAGCTTAACTCTCCATTACAATGAAGGGAAGCATCAAAATATACAAAAGCTATGAGAAACTATGAAGAAACAAGAAGAAACTATGAGAGAATTGAAGGAGAATACAACTTATTGTTAATGATAACCAATGGTGCCCTTTTATAGAAGTCTAGGGTAACAAAATGACAAAGGGGAGTGGGTGGATGAGTGGGTTGGTGAGAGGAGTGGTTGAATGGGTTGGTGAGTGGAGTGGTTGAGTGGAGTGGTTGAATGGGTTGGTGAGTGGAGTGGGTGAGTGGGTTGGTGAGTGGAGTGGTTGAGTGGGTTGGTGAGAGGAGTGGTTGAGGACGAAAATTTTGACGTCTGACTTGGAAGCCAAAAACGACCAACTATACTTCAGATCCACGAAAAGTACTCTCATGAAAGTTGTAGATCTTTGTCTTGGCTATAACATGCATATCTGGATCATCCAATTTGGCTTCCTGCAGCCCAAGATATGGCCCAAATACCGCAGGTCACTCAAACCCAACTTCAACACCTCTGTTCCGACTTGCAGGCTCAAACTGACCCATTAGACTTCATTTTTTCAAAAAGTGTTCTTCATGAAAGTTGTTTATTTGGGTCTTAACTATCAACTGTCCAAATTTCAGCCCATATCCATTATTACAGCTTGGGATATGATTTATGAGTGCACACCGTTCGGATTCTAGTGACAGAACCCGTATTCTGACTTCCATGTAAACTTAGGTCCCTTAGACATCTGAATTGGACTTCGAGCTCTTCATCAAAGTTATAGAGCTTCCTCCTAGCTTTCCTACAAGGTAAAATTCATGATTATCAGATATCAGGAACTCAAGTTATGGCCAAAATATAGAAACAGTGTCAAATCTCAATAATGCTAAAAATATTCAATTAGGACCAATTTGAGCTCAAACTCACAAAATCATACCAAACTCAATCAATTAAGAATATGGAGAGTGTAAATGACTAAACATAAGGGTTTCTTAATGAATAAAATATGTGATTATTAATCACCCAATAGAAATGGGGTTCAAACTCACTTTCATAGTTAAGGAAATTTTAATAGGAATCAAATCGAAAGACCAATTTCGTAAACCTCAATTAACATATAATCATTCTTTCAATTTCAAATCTTTATCAAATCGTAATTTGAAAGAAATGAAAATGGTAAGAAAATTCCCCTACCTCACTTTCCATAACTCTTTGATTTTGTTCCTTCCTTTTCACGCTCTCATTCTCCCTCTTGTTTCATTTTCTCTCGTTTATTCGTTTCTGCCCCTTGTAATTTCTCCATCAATCAAGCTCATGGTTTTCAAGTACAAAAATAAATCATTATAATACAATCACAAATGGGGTAGTTTTCTACCTTAGCAGACAACCCCCATTCCAATCAATAAACATCACAAATCTGCCCTAAAAACATAATACAACTGTGGTCTTACAAGGCAACAATTCTGTTGTGTGCCATCATCATTATTCAAGCATTATTTTCTTGTCAAAAACTCATCAAAAACTTAACCATTAATAGCAATTTCCTATTATAAAAATTTAGCATTGCTATACATTATTCAAACCATAATTTACACATTAAAAACATCCATATACAAGTTTAAAAACAGAACAACCCTAAGCCCTCAATATAATCCTCATTTAAAGTTCTACTTCAATCACAAAAACAATGGTAAATCATTCACAAAAGGCAGCACCTTGCCATAATTTTGTAACATAATTCAAACTACAAATGCAAGCATAAAAACATCACAATGTATGCTTAAAAATAAGGTAGATTCAACCCAAAGAATACAATGAAACCTTATTTTTCTTGTCATTCCCAACATCACAACTTTAACTTAAACATCTATAGAAAATAAGAACAATTAAAACAATATAATTCCTCTTTATTCAAGACTTGGCCGTGAGTTACTCTAGCCAATAATTCAACCATTACCATATGCTTTCAATAAAAAAAATTCATAAAAAAGGCCTAAAATTCATTAACAAATCAAAGCACAAAATTAACACAATCTCTCCCTTTAATCCCTAATCTGGCCGTGGCCTTCATGGTCAACAACATATAATTTTAAGCTCCAAAACAGTGGAAGAAAAGAGTATGATAAAGGCCAAGAACCCCTACCTCATGGTTTTCCTTTATGCCCTTTGATTCTCCAAACTTTTCCTTCTCCATCTTTCTCCAATTTCATTCATTTTTCTTGCCCTATTTCTCCATTTTTTTTCAGTACACAAAGACGAGATAGGGAGAGTGTGAGTCAGAATCAAAGAAACAAAACGAAAGAAGATGATTTGAACAGAACAATTGGGGTGGCAGCATGGACGAACCACGAGAGAGAAGAGCGTGAGTGAACGGCCGAACATGCTACAGCATGAATGGATGGCCAAATGAGACGCAACGTACGACTGAACGAGATGCAACATATGTCCATACGGGAAAGATACAATGAGTTTGAGGAAAAATAGAGAACATGCGAGCGTGAGAGTGAGCGGACGGCGAGCGAGAGAAAGGATGTGGGGGTGAGAAATTGAGAATGGGAAAGAAGATGAGTGAATAGGGAGAAAGTGAAAGATAGAAAATGGATGGATGAGGGACAGATGGGTATGAGAGAAAGAATAAGAAAATAAAATTAAATAGGAAAGTTAAAGGTAAATGTAAAGTGAATCTAAGATAAAATAAAGAACAAATATGATTTGAACAAAATATAGGAAGAAATCCTAAATCTTATGATTATAAAGATATTCTTTATTTTACTTTAATGAATTTTCCAAATTTTTCAAATGATACAGAAAATTCAAGAATCTGATTTATTTTCCAAATATAATTTTACACCTTTACTAGTCACTAAACTTCACTATTTATTCCTGGTTAAGTTAACCTTTAAAGAATTGAATTAAAACGTTTTCAGGTGTTATTCTAATCTATTCCAATTAGTTCTTCATCCTCTAATTGATAAGTAATCATAATTTTATAAGTTATTTTGAGTTATGTCTCATGTTCAATATTATAGATTTACGCTCAATTCACCTCAAACAATTACGCAAATTAACATATAACCAATACCAGATTTATTGAGCTACTATAACACTGATTAGTATCATTAAGTTAGGCAGAATGTTGCAAATGTAACATCCCGAAAACATGTTAGGTTTGTATATGGTCTCAGAGGTACTTTTAAACTTGTATAACATATTAGTTAAGTTTTGTGACAAACTGAGTTAGTTTAGACACTTTGTTGCATCCTGAAAGGTGAAAAGTAGCTTAAAATGACTCAGATAATGGCTTTAAAGTCTAAGTTGAGGGAAGTAAATATGGATAATTTATTTCTAGGTCACCAATGTATGAAATAAGATGTAATTAAAGTTTCAAGACAATCAGAGTCAATTTGGTATTTTTAGCCATACTGGTTGTGCATCAAATGCTGGATTGACTACTAGCAGGTATGAAAATAATAAGATAATGGTAAAACAACAATTTATATGAATCCTAGTATTTATTTTAAATTTGTTGGAAGCTAGAAAACTTGATTTAGCTAAATATAAGTGTTTATAGCAGATCAAGAAGTATCAATGTTATATTTAAGTGAAAACAAGTCATTATACGACAACCCCTATATTTAACTTTTGTTTACTTGATATTTCACTCAATTCTCATCTCCTTTCACTCAATCTTCTCTCACAAACACAGAAAGAAAAATAGTAGAAAAAAGCCAAGGAAAACAAGAGGAAAATGAGGAAGAGGAAAGGAGGAAGAAGAGGAACAAGGGCAAGGCATAGATTGAAGGTTAATAAAGCATCATCACCACCATCTTGAGGTAGGGGTTCTTAACCAAATACTCTTTATTTTCCTTCATCCTTTCTAAGTTGGATGTTATGTCATTAGATGGAGAAATGGGTTTTATAGAGCAAAAATCTATTTTCTTGTTATAACTTGTCTTGTTTGAGTGAAGTGAGTTTGTTCTGCTTATTGAATGCAAGAGGATTGGATTTGGTTATCAAATAAGGTAGTAGATTCCTTGAGTTAGAAACCTAGAAGTTAGGTTAGTGAAATTGTGATTTTTGTCATAAATTCCTACCTAAGTGAGTTAACTATGTAATTGATCATTACAATATGTTTGAAGGTTGTTTGTGATGTTAGAAATCACTTAAAAACCAACTTAGAACGGCTGAATGTGGATTATGTTCCAATGGAACAGTAACCGTTTCTGCAGAATTTTACAAATTTTGGTTTCTGCTACTCACGTCGCGGCGAACGTACTGCACACCGCGGTGCATGAGGCTTGAATTTAGTTATTAGTATCAGGTAGAGAGCAGCACGCTGCGGCGTGGCAAGGGTCAGCCGGGGCATGAGTTGAAAAATGGCATTCTGACCTTCTTCCCGAGAGTAGGGCACCGCGACATGAGGAGAGCTGCGCTGAGTCATGAGCTCCAAGATTTCCAAGTATTGAATTCTTGATGTTTTGAGGTTCATTATTAGTTGAGATCTTTCATATATGCTTTCTTAAGTGTGTCAAGACACTTTTAGGGTTATTTCACAAGGAAAATAACTACTTAATGTGTATGATCAAGTTTGAGTTTCTAAACTTTTCAAGCGTTATGAATTGCTTAGAAAAGATGTTTAGGACCTTAAGCAGAACATTGTGGCATGGAGTACCACTTGTGCTGTGATAGTAAGGCTAGCTAGACACTGTAACATCCCAAAAATTAATAATTTTAGGATAAATAGTCGTTTTATAATATTTGTGATTTTTGAAAATTTTTCTGTATTTTTCTGAGAACGTGAAATATTTTAATATTATTCATTGTTTTGCGTGTGCACTGAGCGAAGCCGGGTTAACATCTCAAAAATTAATAATTTCATGATAAATGATCATTTTATAATAATTGAATTTTTTTTGAATTTTTCTAGATTTTTTTGAGAACACAGAATATTTTAATATTATTTCTCGTTTTGCATACAAATTGAGCGAGTCAGAAAAATGAGATATTTTTCCTGAGAACCTTGAACAGTGGAAACGTCAATGGGGAATCTTACTAAACCCGAGGCTGGAGACGGTTTACGAGGTTTCATGTTTTTCGAGAAATTTTATCTGACAGAGCGATAAATCGCTATGTAATTTTATCCATTGGACAATTAATACTGACTATTGTCAACTGTAACAACTGTCCATTGGATAATAGCATGTATTAGAAATCCTATCACCTTATCCTAATGCAATCTACTTTATGTTAAATCAAATCTACTTTAATTCAAATTGGTGTACTTTCTTCAAAGCTTCTTTGAGAAGCTTTGACCACTAAATGACCAAGACACCCTTGGCTTGTTGGGGAAGCTAATTTTCCCCCTCCCTCACTCTCTCATTGCTGTGGACTCATGGGCAAAATGGGGAAGTAATTTTGCTTCCCACACTTAAGCCTTACACCCAAAAATATCTCATCTTCACCTAACCACTTCTCTCTCTAACTTCATCTTCTCTAAAGTTTCTCCTCCTTCTCTCTACCCTCCTCCATAGCTATGAAATTGCAGCCCCCTCTTGACCATTAATCTTCATCTTTTTCCTTCATTAAGACCATTTCCATACTCACCTCATCCTTCTCTACATCTTTCCTTTAGAAAGTTTCTTCAAAAATCCAACCTTTCTTCCTTCTCTCTTCTTCCTCTTCTCCTCTACGAAAATCCAACCACCCTCTCCACCCATTCTCTTCATTTTTCTCTTCACAAACACTATTTCTACACTCTTCACAACCTCCTCTACAACTTCTATTTGGAGGGTTTTTCTCAAAAACCAACTTCTCCACTATTGTCTTCCAAGACAAAGCTTCTAACTTTGAGGTAAAGCTTCCATTTTTATTCTTCTTTCTCTTCATTTTCGTACTCTAGGGTCTCATTAGAGACCAAAGGTTCATTCTTTACCATGTTTAATGTTGGTTCTTTGTGTTGGAGATTTTAGGGTTTGGAGACCCCAAAACCGAATTCACCAAAGGGAAAGTAGGAGCTATTTTCCTGTTTTTCCCTAAGGTAAGAGGGAGATTACTCACTTCAACCATTTATTGATGGTGAGATGACTTTTGCGTGTGGTTGATGGAGAAATCCATTTTTGTATGCTTACTTTGATTTGTGATTTTTGCATGCTTGTGTGTTCTTGAATTTGATTAATGCTTGATTTGTGATCTTGAATATATTGGATGTGTTAAATATGCTTGATCCTGTTAGGGTTACTAAATGGAAAATTTGGAGTTTCCTACCCTAACATGATGGCCACGGTTTTGGTGGAAAGTTTGGATTGTAAATTTGTTTTATACATAAATACATAACACCTATGGAACTAAATGTTGAATGATAACAACAAAATTTATGAATGGAAAATTTTAAGGGTTTATTACCCTAAATTGAAGCCACGGTTTTGGCTTGAAAACATAAGGGATTAGGTTAGTTTTTATGGAAAAAAAAATTTAAGTGAATGGATTTCAAGGAAATAATGCATAAAATGGAAAGGAATTGGGACTTTGAAAACTTAGGGAGGCTACAGTTTTAAGAGTGAAAAACTTAATGCTTAAATGATGCATTAGTGCATCTTTGGAGATTAGGAATTTAGAGACATGCATAACCCATAATGAAGTGGAAGAGTTAAATTGAATAATGGTATTTGAGAAGACCACGACTTTAAAGGATTATTTATCCTAAAATTTTCATAATTGACCAAAGACTTGAGACTTTAAAAATGAGAATCCATAATGTGGACAATGTGATAATTGATAAACCATGAATGCCTATTGTTGTTGAGGAATTGAATTGATCCCATGTAGAAAAAAAAAGCTAAGTAATTAAGTATCAAGAGACTAGTGTTATAATATGGAAAGAAATTTAGAACCTTGAAAGCTTGTGAGGCTACGATTTTAAGGGTTAGTTAACCTAAGGATTCTCATAATTGATCAAGACTTAAGTTCTCGTAAATGTTAAACCCTTAATGGGGAATGGTGATAATCGATGGACCATGAACAAACATTGACGTGGAGAAATGATTCTATATTGTTGTAAGACCCTATGTGGGGCTAAGTAATTATTGATGGATTTCTTGAGGAAACTATGATGTGTTGACATTGATAATGAATTATATACTGTTGTGGTATTGCTTATGATGAATGCATCATTGATAAACATACATGATTGGACATTGTGTCGTCATGTATATGTGTTGTCCATTGGACATTGTTGATAGGCGATTTATGCTTATGAGTTGAATAACACCTTTGTGTGGGTGCGAATAGAATAAGTGGAGGATCATATGTTGTTGGCCCAGGGGGCATTGGGGTGCAGGTGCTTCACATAGACAGTTAAGAGCTCCTCTGTGCCGTGGGGTAGACTGATGCAAACACACCGACGATCCTGACTAGACGATGTCCTATGTTGCGATCAACTGTTGAGGTGCCATGTATAAGCCATTGTTGCGCAAATATTTTTATGAGATGAAGCACACTATTTTTAAGGCTGACGATATACTGGCATTACTCCTTGATCATTCACTTCTAAAATATTTATGTCTAGCTCCATAGAGTAGGGTTTTTGGTACCATAATGCATTATGCACTGTTCATTATCGATTTCATAAATTGTTGAGCATGAACACTTATAACTGTGAAAATATCTGTTTTGATTCTATAATAATTATCTGGTTATTGTGCTGATTGCTTGAGACATTATTGCGACCTGCCTGTTGTTATTGATTCTTACTATTGTTTATAATTATACTGCTTGCTGTAAATTCTACTGTTACTGTTGATGAATATATGAACTGTATTGCTACGTGGGTGCTCTGCTCTGCGCCGTGTTGTTTTCTTATTGCCATAATGGTAATGAAAGATGAGTGTCTCACCTCTTTATTTCATTACTTTGTCTTATGTCGCGTTGAATAAAGATTGTGAAGAGCCCAAGTTGGACTTACTTAGTTATTGTTAAGAATCAACTTCTGTTTCATCATGATGGCGTCTGGATAAGCTCCTCTGTTATGTACGTGGATACAGTTTCATAGTGGCTCGGAGGCCTGACATTTTGACCGTGAAGCGGGGCATGTTACTTACATTGGGGATGTGACCTTGGTTCAGTGCGGTAATGAACCTAGAGCTGGTACGAACATATCTTATGTTCCCGTACATGTGGAGTTCCCTATACCCATTGGGGAGATGTGGAATAACCACTGCCTCTTTCTTAGAGAGGTTTCGGTTATAACGCATGTTTGTACTCCCGCTCATCCGGAAGTGTCGCAAGGGCAAATATTACCCATCGAGGATGCTGAAGAAGATCAGGTGCAGGACCATTCCATTCACGTGTTAGATTTCGGGGAAGGCCGAACCTTCATATGGTAGTTGTATTACGTCATGTGGAACCTGAGTTTAATATGGTTGCAAGCTATTTTATGCATTGATTATAGGATATGTATTTTATATTAAACTAATGTTGCATTTGGATTGTAAGTCAATATAATTGTATTTCATGCCGTGGCTCGTATTTTCTCTTTACGCATAATGGAAACAACTTTAAATTTTATAAATTATTGATATTGAGGTTGTGACACGCCTGTGTTTAGTGACTGTGGCATAATGACGATTGTGCCATGGTTATTGTATCTAGGTGCGTTACAGACACAAGTTTGATGAGCAAGTTATACTTGTCAAATAGGATTTGTTTACTCTATTAAAACAAGAATTGGGTTATACATGCAAGTCCTTTGATTAAAACTCTTTTCTCTCATTGACTTGAGGTGAAAGGGGGTATTGTTCAAGAGTAGTTCCTTTAACAGTTAAAGTTGAACTACATCAAAATTATCCTAATTAAGGGTGTGAGTCGTTAAGCGAAATCCACAAGTGCACGGGTCAACAAGTAATATATGAGAGTTAGAGTATCGTGTCCCAAGAGATTGACAATTAGAAAAAATGCTAAACTCAACTAATTTCCACAAAATATTATCCAAGCAATCGAAATGTGAGAGTAGTTTGCAATTAAAATAACAACTTAAAAGAAATAAAATAAGAAAGCACCAAACACTAAATCCACAAGAGAAGGATGAGAATGATTAAGGCCTAGATGTCCCTATTCACTTGCTATTTCAATGAATATTTATAATTTACAAGCACCTATCAATGAATTGATTTTTGTTAGGTAAAAATAAGCAATAGATAAGAGCCTATGTCTAGGACAATTATCCATGTGAGACCTATCTAATCCACTATGTGTCTATGTGAGTTAGCATAAGAATCACTCATTGAGACTAATTATCAAATACTTACAATGCATGACCAAGGGGTATGTGTCCATCCCCTTAGTTAATTAACACATCCAAACCATTAGAATGTAATTGAACATACATCAACCATACTATATCCATATTCATAAATCCCTATATCTAGTTCATTTGGAATACTAAAATCATGTAATTGATGCTTAAACAATAACAAGCACTAAGCATAGGTATGGAAGAACAAAACCAAATTTGTTGATAGAAACTCAACAAATTACAAGATATTCAAATCCATAGCAAGATCCTAGAGAGTCCCTAGAATAAAGTTTAGTTATACATCATGAAGGAAGAGAGAACATATGGAATTCTAAAACCCATCAAGTTACAAATCAAGAGAGAAAAAGGAAAGAATGAACAAAAGTGGAGAGCATCCAAGCTTGATCTTCCTCCCTTGATCTTGATTCTTTACTTAAAACACCTCTATCTTGAGTGGTTTTCTCTTCCTCTCACCTTCTATATAGAGCTAGTGCTTAGTGAAAAACAGAATCACCTTCATCTCCCCTCAAACCTTAGATAAAAAAGATCAAATTCACGGACCAGGATTTTTCCCACACCTAGGCGTGGCATTTCCACACCTAGGCATGGTTATAAAACACATGGTCACCTGCTGGCCATGCCCAGGCGTGGCTTTTCCACGCCTAGGCATGGATGTCTTTGCTTGGAATTCCTACAAAACTAAGAGGGCCACACCTAGGCGTGGGTTGGCAACCCTTCCTCTTTTCTTGCTTGCTTCACAATTTGAGCTCCTCTTCGCTTTATCACCTCATCCAAGACCTTCCCATCTTGATTATCTGCTTCAAAACAATGCTTAAGTTCATCAAACCTAATCCATTCCCAATTTCTTAAATAAAATCATCAAATATTCAATTCTTAAACATTTGAGACAACAAGCATAAATCATCAAGATCATGTATGAATTAAACCTTTAAACCTTAAGGATAGCATGCTCATATACATTCAAATTCAAGTGAAATAACTTCATTTCCTGAAGTTATCACACCCCCAAACCTAAAGATTTGCTAGTTCTTGAGTAAACTAATCCAAGCAAGCGAAGAAGGAATACAATCCAATACAAAAACATGGGGCAAATTGAACTAGAGCATAGCTAGCTTCCAATCATCATTCATACCCTCATAAATCATTTCTCAACCTCACAACAAGGACCATGATATGTGTGAAATAACACCATATTTTGTTCTTGTTTTGCATGTATTTTTAGGCATTTTAGTTTCCCTTTTTATTTGTTTTTCCTTTAGTTCAGATAATTATTGTGTTTGTGGTGTTGTTGTGCAGGATTGGTGCTAAATTGACTTAGAAATGGGTGGAAAGCTTATATGATTGAAGTTGAAGCTTAAAGGATAACAAATTGGGAGAAAAGGATCATTCCAGAAGAGTCCACGGCTTGGCCGTGGAATTGGCCATGGTCGTGGATCGAGTAGTTGTGCAAAAGAAGCAAACGTGGTTTGGTAGAAGAGTCCACGGCCTGGCCATGGAATTGTCCATGGTTGTGGATCAAGCAGTTATGCAAAAGAAGCAAACGTGGTTTGGCAGAATAGTCCATGGCCTGGCCATGGAATTGTCTATGGCCATGGATTGCGGTCTGACACAATTTTCAAAATTCATTTTTCTTTCTTTTTGTGGGCTTGGACCAGTTTAGACCCATAGGGTATATATAGTTGTTTTGAATACAATATTAGGGATTAGAATTCTATTTTGAAGGAGGCATGCTTGGAGGCTCTAGATCTTCATTTTCCTCATCTCTGCTCCCTTCGCAATGGGTTTGGATGTTCTTTATTATATTTTCTTGTTTTTTCTTCTCCATGTTTGAGTAGTTCCCTTCGTTTCTAGGTTTAGACAATGCCCTTTGATACATTGATGATGATTAATTGACTTGGTTTACCCTTTTTATTAATTTTGAATGTTCTTTGATTCAATCCTTATCACGCTTATTCATGTGAATTTTCTGGCGACATACTTGTATCTCATAAATATTTAGGGATGTACTGAGAGGTGAACCTAGGTTGAACCATAAGAATTGAACTTAAGGTTTAAATCACAAGAGTAGGTTTAGCCTTTTGAGGACTTAATGAATTACCACAAAGCGTAAAGGGTTCAATTTAAATTCAAGTACCACGAGAGTAGGAATTGGTTTAATTGGGTACGGTTCTTATCTCTTGAGAAAGAACATTAACTAATTTAGAGGAATTCACCTTCAATTGAATTTCAATTTTAATAAAAGGGTTGTCAATTAGGATTTGTCTTGTATCATTGTGGTTACCCCCAATCCTGGAAGCTTTCTTGAATTTGAAAACCTTTCTTAACAACTTGTTATTTTTGTTCTCAACTTTGCACTTTAAGATTTATTTATTTAACTGCTTAGTTACTATGTTCTTATTACTCAATAATTATATTCCCTTTGTTTAATTGAATTGAATTAATTAATTAATTGGTATTCATAGATATAGTCCCTGTGGATTTTTGATGACGAAACTGTACACTTGCGGATTTCACATATCAAGTTTTTGGTGTCGTTGCTGGGGACTATGCTTTTCTTGAATATCAGTTTAATTTTTAATTTAATTATTTTTAATACTTTCTTGTTTTCTCTTTGACTCTCTGCAGGTAATCTCTCTTGTTTATGCGAAGTACAGGACGTTTTGGGACTCTTATTGAAGCAAATCCTAAAATTGAAAGAACTTTTCATAGAAGGAAAAGACAACAAGGGTAAAGAGCGAGAGAAATACTTAAACCAACACTTACCATGGCTAAACCTGTGGACAATAGACCGCTAAAAGAGTATGCAACCCCTAATGCTCGGGGTTTGCGATATGGAATTACTCGGCCAGCCATTGAAGCTAGATACTTCACCATACCACCTGCTTTACTCTCTATGATAAGGCAGAACCAGCTTGGAGGATTGCGATCAGATGACCCGAATGATCATGTGGATATGTTCTTGGAGTTCTATGAGACCCTCAAGATTGAAGGCACCTCTGTTGATGTTATTCGCCTTCGCCTATTTCCATTATCACTAAGAGATAGAGCTAGAGCTTGGTTGAAGTCTTTGCTCGCTGAAACAATCACTACTTGGGACCAATTAGAGCAAGCTTTCTTGGACAAATTCTTCCTACCTTCCAAGACTGCTCATCTTAGGACCCAAATCACAAACTTCATTCAAAAAGATGGAAAGTCATTGTCGAAAGCTTGGGATAGATATAAGGCTTTGCTGGAAGCCTGCGCACATCATGGGTTAGAAAAATTGTTGATTGTCCACACTTTCTATAATGGTCTAGCATATTCTTCTAAGGTGTCTCTTGACTCCGCAGTTGGTGGAGTTTTGATGAACATAAGGCTAACAGAAGCTTGTGAGATCATTAAGAGTATTGCTGCAAATCATCACCAATGAGCAAATGAAAGAGGTAATAACCTAAGAACTCTCGGGAGGTAAGTTTGATGTAGACAATGTTGATTTAATTATGTCAAAATTTGATTCTTTGAATAAGCATTTTGACAAACTTGAAAAAGCTAATGTTAATGCCATAGGTGCTTCTAACATTTTTTGTGAGATTTGTGGAGCATAGGGACACATGAGTGTCGAATGCCATGTTAGAATTGGCTCCTCACAAGGTGAATCGGTGGAGCAAGTGGAATCATGCCATAATTTTCATAACGTCAACCAAAAGGGGAGAAATGATCCATATTCTCAAACTTACAACCGCAATTAGAGGTCACATCCTAACTTCTCCTACTAGAATAGTCAACACCAAGCTGGGCAGGGTAGTGCTAAACCTTCTTCTGGATTCCAACAAGTACAAAAATCTAAACTTGAGTCTCTTCTTGAGAACTTTGTTAAGAGTCAATCTAAGCAAAATGAAGAGTTTAGGTAACATAGGCAAGTTGTGACTGAGACCATTAGAAAGTTGTCATCTAAGGTTAACAATTTGACTATTCATAATAAGATGTTGGAAACTCAGATTGCCTAAGAAGCATGCATTTAACATAGGCAACAGGGTAAGTTTCTTGGTTAACGTAAAATAAATCCAGGTAATGAACACTATAAGGCTATAAGTTTGAGAAGTGGTAAGAAATTAGAGGATCCCAAGGGTAAGGGGGAAAGTGACAAAGATGAAGGGAATGAGGAAAAAGAGACTAAGACACAACCCTTAGAAGAGGAGAAAACTAATGAGAAGGTGTCTAAGTATGTACCCCCTAAACCATACTAACCCCCAGTACCCTTCCCTCAACAATTGGCTAAGGCCCAACTAGATAGGCAATTTGGGAAGTTTCTAGAGGTCATTAAGAATTTGAACATTAATGTACCCTTCACTGAGGCGTTACAACAAATGCCTACCTATGCTAAATTTCTTAAGGACATTTTGCCTAATAAGAGAAAGCTATAGGAATATGAGATAATAGCTTTAACTGAGGAGTGTAGTGCTTTAATTCAAAATAAATTGCCTCCTAAGCTAAAAGATCCAAGTAGCTTCTTTATTCCTTGTTTGATTAGTAACACTAGTTTTGATAAAGCTTTGTGTGATTTGGGGGCTAGTGTAAGTCTTATGCCCCTTTTTGTGTGTAAGAAGTTGGAGGTGGGTAAACTAAAACCCACAACTATCTCCTTTCAATTAGTGGATCAGTTTATCAAATACCTTGTATGCAACTTGGAGGATGTTCCTATTAGAATGGGTAAGTTTTTCATACTTGCTGATTTTGTTGTGCTTGAAATGGATGAAGATTCTCAAATCCCCATCATTCTTGGTAGGCCTTTCTTAGCTACTGCTGGTGCTATAATTGATGTTTAAAATGACAAATTGTCTTTAACTGTTGGTGATGATAAGGTTGAGTTTGATCTTTCTAAATCTATTAAACAACCTTCTTTTAAGGACTCTTGTTGCAAGATTAATTTATTGCACCAGGTGGTGAAAGAAGAATCCACCAAGATTCACTTTGAAGATCCATTAGAGAGATGCTTGGTTGGTGGCAGGTCATTAGATTCTAGAGGTGAGGTAGCCGAGTATGCCCGTTTGTTGGAGGCAACCTCGAAAATTCCACCTTACAAAGCCAAAGTGGAAAAGCTTGAGCCAAAGCCTAAGTCTGAAGATTGGGAAGAGGAAAAGGCTCCTAAGGTAGAATTTAAAACCCTTCCTTCCACTCTCAGGTATGAGTTTCTTGGTCCAAACTCTTCTTATCCTGTCATTGTTAGTGCTAGCTTGAATGAGTTAGAGATTGAGAAATTGCTTAGAGCCCTTAGAATGCATAGAAAGGTCATAGGATACACTCTCGATGATATTAAAGGCATAAATCCTTCCTTTTGCATGCATAGAATTTTGATGGAACCTGACCATAAACCTTCTATTGATCATCAACGTAGGTTGAATCCTAATATGAAAGAGGTTGTTAAAAAATAGATTCTTAAGTTGCTTGACGCTGGGGTAATTTACCCAATTTCTGATAGTGAATGGGTTAGTCCTGTGCATGTGGTTCCTAACAAAGGGAGGATGACTGTAATTAATAATGATAAAAATGAATTAATTCCCACTAGGACAATCACAGGTTGGAGGATGTGCATTGATTATAGGAAGTTGAATAATGCAACTAAGAAAGATCACTTCCCCCTACCCTTCATTGATCAAATGCTTGAGAGGCTAGCTAGGCATACATACTTTTGTTACTTAGATGACTATTCGAGATTCCACCAAATCCCCATCCATCCTAGTGACTAGGAGAAGACCACATTTACTTGCCCCTATGACACTTTTGCCTATAGGAGAATGCCTTTTGGTCTATGTAATGCTCTTGCTACTTTCTAAAGATGCATGACTGCAATATTCTCTAAATTTATTGAAAACATCATGGAAGTTTTTATGGATGATTTTTTGGTATATGGTACTAACTTCGATGATTGTTTGTTCAATTTGTCTAAGATTTTACAGAGATATGAAGAGGTAAATCTTGCCTTGAATTGGGAGAAGTGCCATTTTATGGTACAATAGGGCATAGTGCTTGGACATTAGGTTTCTGTAAAAGGAATTGAGGTGGATAAGGAAAAAATTAAAGTGATTGAGAAATTACCTCCACCGGTGAATGTGAAGGGAGTACGAAGTTTCTTGGGACTTGCCAGTTTTTACTGGAGATTTATTAGACATTTTTTCTAAAATTGCTAAACCTTTGTCTAATCTCTTAGTAAAAGATGTTCCATTTAATTTTGATAGTAACTATTTGAATGCCTTTTGTAGGTTGAAAGAAGCTTTGATCACCACTCCTATTTTGTAAACACAGGATTGGAATCTACCATTTGAGGTCATGTGTGATGCTAGTAACTATACCGTAGGAGTTGTGTTGGGGCAAAGAAAATACAAGAAAATGCATGCAATTTACTATGCTAGCAAGACACTTGATGGAGCTCAAGAAAATTATGCCACTACAGAGAAAGAATTGCTAGCGATAGTCTTTGCCTTTGAGAAGTTTAGGTCCTATCTAGTGGGTTCAAAGGTGACTGTGTACATTGACCACTCGGCACTTAGGCATCTCATGAGTAAGAAGGAAGCAAAGCCTAGACTTATCCGTTGGATCCTTCTTCTACAAAAGTTTAATTTGGAGATTCTAGATAGAAAAGGAACAGAGAATCAAGTGGCAGATCATTTATCGAGGCTTAAGCAACCGGCGAATGGGGAGAGTGAATTACCAATTGATGATTTTTTCCCCGATGAGCAATTGTTTGTAGTTTTTGCAGAGAATGCTCCTTGGTATGCTGACTATGCAAACTACTTGGTTAGCATGGTTCTACCTCAAGAGCTTAATTATCAAGAAAAGAAGAAATTTTTCTTAGATCTGAAGTTTTTTGTGTGGGATGACCCATACATATACTGCAGGTGTGCTGATGGTATCTATAGGAGGTGTGTCTTAGAGGAAGAGGTTTCCGAGTATATTGAGTTGCTGTCATTCCGCATCTTATGAAGGACATGCTAGTGCTTCCAAGATGGTAGCCAAAGTTCTTCAGTCTGCCTTCTTTTGGCCTTATATTTTCAGAGATGCTCAAAATTTTATGCTATCATGTGACCCATGTCAAAGAACTAGAAGTATCTCTAAGTGGCATGAGATGCCTATGAACACTATTCTTGAGGTAGAGATCTTTGATGTTTAGGGAGTTGACTACATGGACCCTTTTCCATCCTTCTGCAATAATAAATTTATTCTTGTAGCTGTTAATTACGTATCTAAGTGGATGGAGGCCATTCCATCCCCAACAAGTGATGCAAAGACCATAATCAAGCTATTTAAGAAGATAATCTTTCTGAGGTTTGGAGTTCCTAAGGTTGTGATTAGTGATGAAGGTTCATACTTCATTGAGAGACAATTTAAGAGCCTCTTGAAGAAATATGGAGTCACTCATAAGGTTGCTACACCTTACCATCCTCAGACTAGTGGCCAAGTGGAGGTATCTAATAGAGAGATAAATAGTATTTTGGAGAAAACTGTGTCTAAATCAAGAAAGGATTGGTCATTGAAGCTTGATGATGCTCTTTGGGCTTACCACACTGCTTACAAGACTCTTATTAGGATGACATCGTTTAGATTGATTTATGGGAAACCCTGCCATCTACCCGTTGAGCTCGAGCATAAAACTTTTTTGGCTATTAAGCTTCTAAATTTTGATTTAAAAGCGGCGAGAGAAAAGAGAAAGCTTCAACTTCATGAGCTTGATGAGCTGAGATTGGAAGCTTGTGAGACTGCCAAGTCATACAAAAAGAGAACAAAGAGGTGGCATGACAAGCATATTCTTCGTAGAGAGTTTCATGAAGGAGAATTAGTGCTTCTTTTCAATTCTAGATTGAAACTCTTTCCCGGAAAGCTTAAGTCAAGATGGTCTGGGCCATTTCTAGTGAAGAAAGTGTTTCCCTATGGTGCAGTAGAGGTTTGGAATGAAGAGCGAGGGACTTTTAAGGTCAATGGTCAAAGATTGAAGCATTATCTAGTGAAAGAGCAACTTGAGAAAAGGAAGAACATTGCCCTCCGTGACCCAATTGAAGAAGGATGAAAGCACAGGAGTCAAGCTAATGACTTTAAACAAGCGCTTCTTGGGAGGCAACCCAAGTTTCTTTGTTTTTTTCCTTTTAATTTCTTCTTTTTCTTTTGATTTTGTGTGTTGGATTGCTGGTGTGATCTTTATCTTATGGATCTGGTAACGCACCTAAATCTAGCCACCGCAGCACAATCGCCATTATACCACAGTCACTAGGTCCAGGCGTGTCACAAAGTCAAATATCCAGTATTTTCAAATTTAGATTTATAAAGTAATTAGAGATATTTCCATTATGCATAAATAGAAAATACGAGCCACGATATAAAATGTAATTATATTGTCTCGTAACACAAAATACAACATTAGCTTAATACAGAGTACACGTACATCATCCTTACATAAATTAACGTACAACAATATAAATTATAAGTCTTACATAGCATAACATAACTACCATATAAAAGTTTAACCTTCCCCGAAGTCTAACACATGTAACGAATGGTCCTGCACCTGATCTTCTTCAGTGTTTCCGATAGGGAATACTCGCCCTTGCGACACTTCCAGATGGATGGGAGCACGAACATGCATTATAACCGAAACCTCTCAAGGGAAGAGGCAGCGGTTATCCCACATCTCTCCAATGGGTATAGGGAACTCCACACGTATAAGAACATAAGATATGTTCGTACCAACTCTAGGTTCATTACCGCACTGAATTAGGGTCACATCCCCAATGTAAGTAACACGCTCCGCTTTACGGTCAAAATGTCATGATTCCAAGCCACTATGAAACTGTATCCACGTGCGTAACAGAAGAGGTTGTGCAAACGCCATCACAAGGAAATAGAAGACGATCCTTAAGACCTAACTATTCAGACTCAATTCGCGCTCTTCACTATCTTTATTCAAATACAACATAAAACAGGGCAATACAATAAAGAGGTGAGACACCCAACTTTCATTACCATTATAGCAGTAAGAAGACAACACAGCGCAGAGCGCCCATATAGTAACACAGTCCACCTATTCATTAACAATAATAGTAGAATTTATAGCAAAGGAGTATAATTATAAGTAATGATATCTCAAGCAATCAACACAATATCCAGATAATTATTACAGAAATAAAACAGATATTTTCACAGTCACAAGTGTTCAAGCTTAACAATTTATGAGACCGACAATGAACAGTGCATAATACATTATGATACCAAAATCCTACTCCATGGAGCTAGACATCAACATTTTCGGAGAGAATGATCAAGGAGTAATGCCAGTATATCGTTAGCCTTAAAAATAGTGTGATTCATCTCATAAAAATATTAGCGCAACAATGGCTTATACATGGCACCTCAACAAGTGATCGCGATATAGGACAACGTCTCAGTTCAGATCATCGGTGTGTTTGCATCGGTCTACCCCACGACACAGAAGAGCTCATAACTGTCCATGTGAGGAACCCGCACCCCGATACCCCCAGGGCCAACCACTATGACCCTACGCTTAGTCTATTCACACCCGCACATTGGTGTTATTCAACTCTTAGGCATACACCGCCTTTACAACAATGTCCAACAGACAACACACATGCATGACAACGTAATGTCCAATCATGTATGTCTATCAATGATGCATTTATCATAAGTATATCACAATGGCATATACATTCATTCTCAATGTTAATATGTCATAATCATTTCAGTGTTTCATGTCTTGATCAATTAAGACAATTCCTAGGTTCAATAGCCCTCAAAACCCTGGCCTCATAAGCCTTCAAGGTTCTAAATTTCCTTCCATTCTCTTTCTTTTTATATTAGTCATTTAATGCCAATTAACACAAAACACACTTCCCACAAATTTTATCCAACCTCTTGAAACCTAAAGCCGAAATTGTGGCTCCTCATTAGTGTGGTAAATTCCAAATCTTTCCTTACATTACATCTAATGTTACCATTCAATACTCAACCACTTAAACTTCACTTAATTCTTATTTCAAATCAAATTTACATCCCTAAGTTCTTATCAAAACCGTGACATCCAAAGGTGTTAGGAAAACCTAGATTTTTCATTCATTAATCCCATTATGATCATTAATTCTTTAATGTCCAATTACCTAAGTTTTGATACTCACCAATTTAATCCAATCCTTATTATTTTAGGTCAAAACCGTGGCCCCTCAAGAAGGTAAAAGACTCTCCAAATTTCATTTTATGCATAATGCATTTCATACCTAATTACATAGGTTTCATTCTACACAAATCAACTTCCAACTCTAACAATCCAAGCCAAAACCGTAGTCTCATATTAGGGTAGGAAACTCCAGATTTTTCATTTAACAACCTTAACATGATCAAGCATTTTCAACATGTCCAATTCATTCAAAATCTTTATTTAAACACCAATCTCAATCTAGAATACATAAACATGTAAAATCACCAAACAAAGTAAGCATACAAAGATGAATTTCTCCATCAACAAACACACAAGGTCTCTTCACCACCAATAATGGTTAAAGTAAGTAAATCTCCCTCTTACCTAAAGGAAGAACACGAAAATGGGCTCCTACTTCCTCCTGGAGATTCGGTCCCAAAACCCTAGAATTTCATTCATCAAGAACCAACATTAAACATGGTAAAGAATGGATCTTTGGTCTCCAATGAGACCCTAGAGCACCAAAATGAAGAGAAAGAAGAATAAAAATAGAAGCTTTACCTCAAAGTTAGAAGCTTTGTCTTGGATGGCAATGGAAGAAGAGTTGATTTTTGAAGAAAACCCTCCAAATAGGAAGTGTAAAGGAGGTTGAGAGGAGTGTAGAAATAGAGTTAATGAAGAGAAAAGTGAAGGGAATGATCTCTAATGGTGGCTGGATTTTCATAGAGAAGAAGGGAGAAGAAGACAGAAGGAGGAGAAAAAATGGAAGAGAAAAGCTAGAGAGAGAAAGTGTTAGGTTGAAATGAGATACTTTGGGTGATGATGCATTAAGTGTGGAGGCAAATTTTGCCTCCCTTGGCCTAGCTTAGCCACGGCATTGAGAGGGTAACAGGGGGGAGAAATTTGCTTCCCCAACAAGCCAAGGGTAGCTTGGTCTTTTAGTAGTCAAAGCTTCTTAAAGAAGCTTTGATGAAAGTACACTTTATTTGAATTAAAGTGGATTTAATTTGATATAAAGTGGATTGCATTGGGATAAGGTGATAGGATTTTTAATACATGCTATTATCCAATGAACAATTGTTACAGTTGACAAAAATCAGTATTAATTATCCAGCAGATAAAATTACACAGCGATTTATTAGTCTGTCTGATAAAATTTCTTGAAAAATGTAAAATCTCGTAAATCGTATCTGGTCTCGGGTTTAGTAAGATTCCCCCGTCGACGTTTTCACAGTTCAAGGTTCTTGGGAAAAATATCTCATTTTCCCGGCTCCGCTCAGTGCACCCGCAAAATGAAAAATAATATTAAAATATTCAACATTCTCAAAAAAATCCAAAAAAATTCCCAAAAATCACAAATATTATAAAATGACTATTTATAATAAATTTATCAATTTTTGGGATGTTACAACTCTCCCCTTCAAATAGAAATTTCGTCCTTGAAATTTTCATCCCTTAGAATAACCGTGAATGTTGTTTCTTTATCTTATCTTCTAACTTTCACGTCACATCTCCAGTCGCGTCAATTCAGATTACTCTTGCCAATGTGATCTCCCTGCCTCCGTGTTGCTTTGTTCTCCTAACCTTGATCTTCACAGGAAGTATTTCACAGATCCAATACTTTTTTAATTGTACTGTGCCTAGTTTGATGACATGGCTGGATCGGAGATAAACTTTCGCAATCATGACATATGGAAGACATCATGAAAATTAGAAAGAAAGGATGACAAAACCAGTTGATAGGCTACCGGACCACTCCAAAGAGAAATTTGATGTAGTCCGAAGAATTTTGGAGTGAGTTTATTGGTAATTCAGACAAGACGGCACTGAAGTTAGTACCATCTCTCTCCATTCCTTACCACCAATACTTTTGTTTTAGATCCTGATATATCTTGGTCATTTTTCTACTTCACTTGAATTCCTCCTAATAGATCATTGGGTATAGTAACTATACCTAGACATACCTCATCCGGTGTCATATCCAATGACAACCACACATCCTTAAATTACTCTATCAATCTCTTCTCCTTGACTACTATAACGTAGGTACTAAGTAGCTTCGGGTTTAGAGTGTCTATCATGATTTTTTTTTTGCCTTTTTTTTTCTAGGAAGACACTAAAGCTAGACGTCATATTCCTTCAAAAATTCTAATTACCTTCCCTGTCTCACGTTCAGTCCCCTTTTATCGAATGTATACTTCAGGCCTTTGCGATTTCTAAAGGCATTGAACATTGCTTCACACAGAAAGCATCTCCATGTTCTTAGAGCAATTTTAACTGTGGCTAACACTAAATCGAGAGTTGAGCAATTCTCAATGCACCCTCAACTACCTCGAGGCATAAGTCACAACTTCCCAAGTTTGCATGAATACACATCCTAGACCTTGATGTGAAGCATCACAAAACATTTCAAACGTCTCTTTGAGATCGGTTAGGACCAAAACTGGCGAGTATTCGAATGTTTCCTCAATCCTGGGCAAACTTTCTTCACATGTGTTATTCCATAAAAGTTTTAATTCTTTTCTTATAAGCTGAGTAAGATGTCCTACTATCTTGGAGAATCCATCGATACTCCTTCGATAACAACCACCTAATCCTACCAGCTATGAATCTCTTTTACGGTCTCCGGTCTCTCCTTTTGAAGAACTGCTTCAATCTTTTGTGAATCCACAACAATTCCTCCATTTGGAATTGCATGATCCAAAACTGAACCTCTTTAAACGAGAATTCATACTCTGATACTTTGGCATTTACTTTCTTTCCTTTAAAGTCTGGAAAACTGGATCAAGATGTCTAACATGTTTCTCCATATCTTCGAGAATAGATCAGAATGTCATCATTAATGACAACGACAATTCTGTTCTAGGTAAGGACAAAAGATACAACTCATGTTATCCATGAATATGATAGGAGCATTTGTTACTCCAAACGGCATCACGAGATACCCATAATGCCCATAGTGCATTCAAAATACCATCTTGGGAACATCCTCAAATTCCCACGAATTTAGCGATAACTAGAACGGACATCTTTCTCCAAGGATACTCACTCTTGATCATAGTCTTGTACATTTGACGACGGTCCTCATCTCACTGAGATGTCCCATTCTTCCCCTTAACAGACAGCATTGTAGTTCATCACGAGAAACTTACTGACTATAATAGTGACAGTCATATTCCTTTTTCTTTTTCCCTCCAAGGAAGACATTAACATGTATTCTCAGGCTCCTTTCCCTCACAAAGCTCCCACTTGTTGGCCGCTATGAATTCAAAAGTCTTAGTTCCAGGAATCACTAAGGTTTTCATTAGAATGATCTAGCAGAATATAACTATGAAAATAATCGATCTAGTCCTAGAATCATAAATTCTAGTAAGCGTGAACTTAGGTATACAAGTCAAGTCAATAAAGGACTCAACCTTTAATAGAAATAGGATAGATTAAACAAACTTGAGTGTCAATGACAAGTCTTGGTAATTGAAATAAAAGTAACTGGGTCAAAGCTAATGAAAACACATATGAATCCAAATGATCCACACAGTTACAAATCGTAAAAGGAGGGGTTGCCCCCAGAATTGTACAACATAATTACAGGATCGTCACTTGAGGCATAATTTATGTTGTTTAGATCTTCAAATTTAGAGTCCTCAGCACCACCCAGGGTATAAATTCTGCCTTTTGCTTGCAGTTCCATAGCCCTTGTAGCATGACTAAAGAACCCACCTTCGCTTGGTTGCAGTTGCGGGAAACGTGTCCAGGCTTTCCACATTTAAAATAGATGATCCCTACAATTGTGCAATCCCTCGTTAGGTGCTCCTTTCCGCACTTAAGACAAAATATTCTCTTGGTCTTACATCCCTTTATTGAGTGGTTCTTTCTGCACTTCTTACATTTTGGTAAGGATGTCAGGGTCTGATTAGATCCACTGCCACTAGCACTTTCCCCATGAGTTGGATGTGGTTGTCATTTTCCTGACAATTGGGAGTATGGTTTCCACTTGAATTGATTAGCCTTTCTATTACTCCTCCTTTGGGATTTAGGCAGTCTAAGGTTATCCCAAGTCCGACTTTCCTTCAGTAGATTTGGGACCTTAACCTCCAGTCCTCGCTGTTGTGCGGTCCTTTGATCTTGGTGAGTTGTCACATCAGCTATCCTTTGTCTTTCTTCTGCAGTTGAGCCAAGCTTTCATTATCTCGTTCTACGCTCACTTACGTACACCTATCATGATCCATTGCCCTCGTATGTCTACCGCGAGCCATCGACTTTCTTCAAAGATGGACAACACATAACACAACAAAACAAACGTAATTATTTTAAACAACATTGTTTCCTCTCAGAAACCAAACACACAGAGTCACACAATTCAAACAAGACAAGTTAAATCCATGAATCCTAACAATCTCTAACTCGAGCCCCTTCGTTCTACCTTCCATGGCATAATCTCTTGCAAGTCGTCAACCCCCAAACAGGTTCTCAAATCAAACTTACACCAGTCATGTCTTTCTCCAGAAGATCGGTTCCCCAAAATCTTTTAATCTCCTCACAAAAAGAATTCCTATTTTCCTAGTACAATTGATAATCACATATTTTATACATTAATAAACCCTCATTTTTAGTCATTTACACTCTCTATGTACTTAATTGATTAAGTCTAGTTATGTTTTATAAGTTTGAACTCAAATTGGACTTAATTGATTTTTTTAGCACTATTTTGGTCTTACATTGTTTCTGTATTTCGGCCATATCTTTAGTTATAAATGTCTGATAATTATGAATTTTACCTTGTAGGAAAGATAAGAGAGAGCTCTACAACTTTGATGAGGAGCTCAAAGTCTCAATCAGACATCTAGTAGAGCTAATTGGGCTTGGAAGACAGAACACGAGTTTTGTGTCTAAAACCTGAATAGTGTACAGTAATCAGAGCATAACTCGAGCTGCAAGAATTATCTTGGGCTGAAATTTGGATATTTGAAAGTTAAGACCTAGATCTAAAACTTTCATGTTGAACACAAAACTTGATTTGGGCTCCTTGATGGTGATATTGGGTCTAAAAGTCAAAACAGAGGTGCTGAAACTGAGCCTGAACAGTTTGTAGTAATTGGGTCATATCTTGGGCTGTAGGACGAATTTTTGGGTGATTCCAGAGCCATTGGAAAGCTTAGACAATTTCCTAGAACTTTCATGAAGACTACTTGACTCGGAAAAAACGAAATCAATGACTTAAGCAATGAATGATTTCAGAGACAAGAAATCTCAATGACTTTTCACTCTTATCCTCACCATTTGGCATTCTCCACTCATTCATCCACTCATCCCACCTACCCCTAATCAGCCCTTTTGTTATTTTGTATCCCTAATCCTCTATAAAAGGCACCATTGGCTGATCATTTGGAGCACTGGGTGTTAGGCTTAGTTTGTACAAGTTAAGGTTATGCTTGTTTATTGTTTTCCTTTGTTGTAATTTTCTCTTGTTCTAAATTGAACTCATGTTCATCTTTCTCTTCTTCTCTCTTTCTTTCTTCTTATCCATGAGTAACTAAATCTTCATCTTGCTTGGGTGAAATAGTGAAGCTCTTGGTAATGAAATAAGGTTAGATTATTTTATTTCTTGTGCTTAAATGATATATTATTAAATGAACATTATATGTGTTGTATTTTGTTTCCAATCAATTTAGAAACCTTCTTTGTTAATGGAGATCTTGATTTATTGTAGACAATAGGATTGGCACAGTGAATGCTTGAACTCATTTATAAATGTTGGTAGATAATTAAAGGAATCATAATATGATTACATATATAATTGAACTTTGAATGTTATATTTTCCGATTGAAACCTCCGTTGTGTGTGGATTTCAATTAAGTTAAAAAGAGAAATAATTTTATCTTTAATTTATTACCAAGAGTGGATCTCCTAACCCAAGCAAGCCCTTAAATTCATTTGTGAACTTATTTTATTACTTTTGGTGTTGTGACAAATCCTCTTCTTACCTCAATTAATTTTTCTTCATCAATTCCCTGTGGATCGACCTCGGACTCCCGAGAAATTTACTACTTGAGACAACCTGCACTTGGGTTTGCATCTTTCAATCCCGCAGTCAACAGTACGCCTAGGTGAAGTCATAGTTTCCTGTACACATAGAATATTACATATTGAGTAGGTCAATCCTCAATATCATGCAACTATATAATAATAGCTACTAACATTCAACCTATGGCAAGCCATGCATTCCTTTCTCATTATCTCAATCAAGAAATAAGGAAGTGCGCAACGCACAAAATTCTAATATGCCTAAATATAGCAAGTCCATACCCCGGCTCAACAGGATGAACTGCTCTGATACCACCTTTAGTGTAACGCACCTAAATCTAGCCACCGCAACACAATCGTCATTATACCACAGTCACTAGGTCCAGGCGTTTCACAATTCCAAATATCCAGTATTTTCAAATTTAGATTTATAAAGTAATTAGAGATATTCCATTATGCATAAATAGAAAATATGAGCCATGATATGAAATGTAATTATATTGTCTCGTAACACAAAATACAACATTAGCTTAATACAGAGTACACGTACATCATCCTTACATAAATTAATGTACAACAATATAAATTATAGGTCTTATATAGCATAACATAACTACCATATAAAAGTTCAACCTTCCCCGAAGTCTAACACATGTAACGAATGGTCCTGCACCTGATCTTCTTCAGTGTTTCCGATAGGGAATACTCGCCCTTGCGACACTTCTAGATGGACGGGAGCACGAACATGCATTACAACTGAAACCTCTTTAGGGAAGAGGCGACGGTTATCCCACATCTCCCCAATGGGTATAGGGAACTCCACACGTATAGGAACATAAGATATGTTCGTACCAGCTTCAGGTTCATTATCGCACTGAACTAGGGTCACATCCCCAATGTAAATAACATGCTCTGCTTCTCGGTCAAAATGCTAGGCTTCCAAGCCACTGTGAAACTGTATCCACGTGCGTAATAGAAGAGGTTGTGCAGACGCCATCACAAGGAAACAGAAGACGATCCTTAAGACCTAACTAATCAGACTCAATTCGCGCTCTTCACTGTCTTTATTCAAATACAACATAAAATAGGGCAATACAATAAAGAGGTGAGACACCCAACTTTCATTACCATTATAGTAGTGAAAAGACAACACGGCGCAGAGCGCCCATATAGCAACACAATCCACCTATTCATTAATAGTAATAGTAGAATTTATAGCAAAGGAGTACAATTATAAGCAATGATATCTTAAGCATTCAACATAATATCCAGATAATTATTACAGAAATAAAACAGATATTTCCACAGTCACAAGTGTTCATGCTTAACAATTTATGAGACCGATAATGAATAGTACATAATGCATTATGATACCAAAATCCTACTTCATGGAGCTAGACATGAACATTTTCGGAGAGTGTGCTTCATCTCATAAAAATATTTGCGCAACAATGGCTTATACATAGTACCTCAACAGTTGATCGTGATATAGGACAGTGTCTCAATCCGGATCGTCGGTGTGTTTGCATCGGTCTACCCCACGGCACAGAGGAGCTCATAACTGTCCATGTGAGGAACTCACACCCCGACGCCCCCAGGGCTAACCACTATGACCCTACGCTTAGTCTATTCGCACCTGCACATAGGTGTTATTCAACTCCTAGGCATACACCGCCCTTACAACAATGTCCAATGGACAACACATATACATGACGACGCAATGTCCAATCATGTATGTCTATCAATGATGCATTTATCATAAGTATATCACAATGGCATATACATTCATTCTCAATGTCAATATGTCATAATCTCTTCAATGTTTCATGTCTTAATCAATTATGACAATTCCTAAGTTCAATAGCCCTCAAAACCCTGGCCTCACAAGCCTTCAAGGTTCTAAATTTCCTTTCATTCTCTTTCTTTTTATATTAGTCATTTAATGCCAATTAACACAAAACACACTTCCCACAAATTTAATCCAACCTCTTGGAAACTAAAGCCAAAATCGTGGCTCCTCATTAGTGTGGTAAAATTCCAAATCTTTCCTTACATTACATCTAATGTTACCATTCGATACTCAACCACTTAAGCTTCACTTAGTTCTTATTCCAAATCAAATTTACATCCCTAAGTTCTTATCAAAACCGTGACCTCCATAGGTGTTAGGTAAACCTAGATTTTTCATTAATCAATCCCATTATGATCATTAATTCTTTAAGGTCCAATTACATAAGTTTTGTTACTCACTAATTTAATCCAATCCTTATTATTTTAGGTCAAAACCGTGGCCCTTCAAGAAGGTAAAAGACTCTCCAAATTTATTTCATGCATAATTCATTTCATACCTAATTACATAGGTTTCATTCTACACAAATTAACTTCCAACTCTAATAATCCAAGCTAAAAGCGTAGTCTCATATTAGGGTAGGAAGCTCTAAATTTTTCATTTAACAACCCTAACATGATCAAGCATTTTCAACATGTCCAATTCATTCAAAATCATTATTTAAACACCAATCTCAATCTAGAATACGTAAACATGTAAAATCACCAAACAAAGTAAGCATACAAAGATGGATTTCTCCATCAACAAACACACAAGGTCTCCTCACCACCAATAATGGTTAAAGTAAGTAAATCTCCCTCTTACCTAAAGGAAGATCACAAAAATGGGCTCCTACTTCCCCCTGGAGATTCGATTTTGAGCTTCCCAAAACCCTAGAATTTCATTCATCAAGAACCAACATTAAACATGGTAAAGAATGGATCTTTGGTCTGCAATGAGACTTTAGAACACCAAAATGAAGAGAAAGAAGAATAAAAATGGAAGCTTTACCTCAAAGTTAGAAGCTTTGTCTTGGATGGCAATGGAGGAAGAGTTGGTTTTTGAAGAAAACCCTCCAAATAGGAAGTGTAGAGGAGGTTGAGAGGAGTGTAGAATTGGAGTTAATGAAGAGAAAAGTGAAGAGAATGGTCTCTAATGGTGGCTGGATTTTCGTAGAGAAGAAGGGAGAAGAAGAGAGAAGGAGGAGAAAAAATAGAAGAGAAAAGTTAGAGAGAGAAAGTGTTAGGTTGAAATGAGATACTTTGGGTGATGATGCATTAAGTGTGGAGGCAAATTTTGCCTCCCTTGGGCTAGCTTAGCCGCGACATTGAAAGGGTAAAAGGGGGGAGAAATTTGCTTCCCCAACAAGCTAAGGGTAGCTTAGTCTTTTGGTAGTCAAAGCTTCTCAAAGAAGCTTTGATGAAAGTACACTTTATTTGAATTAAAGTGGATTTGATTTGACATAAAGTGGATTGCATTCGGATAAGGTGATAGGGTTTCTAATACATGCTATTATCCAATGGACAATTGTTACAGTTGATAGAAGTCAGTATTAATTGTCCAGCGGATAAGATTACACAGCGATTTATTAGTTTATCTGATAAAATTTCTCAAAAAACGTGAAACCTCGTAAATTGTGTCTGGTCTCGGGTTTAGTAAGATCCCCCATCGATGTTTTCATAGTTCAAGGTTCTCGGGAAAAATATCTCATTTTTTCGGCTCTGCTCAGCGCACACGTAAAATAATAAATAATATTAAAATATTTCTCATTCTTAGAAAAATCCATAAAAATTCCCAAAAATCAAAAATCTTATAAAATGACTATTTATAATAAATTTATCAATTTTCGGGATGTTACAGATCTTGTTTTGGTTTGATCCTTTTTTAAGCTCAAATTAGAAGGAGAGTGAAGTCAGAAAGTTCTACACCCAGCCTATGGAAAATTCCATGGCCATGGATTGAAAACCAGAAGGAGAATACAAAAGTCAGAGAGATCCATAGCCTGGCCGTGGATCCAACCATGGCCATGGAATGCAGGGGGCTCGAACCAAAAAAAAAGAAGAAGGATCAACTAGCAACTTCCACGGCCTGGCCGTGGTTTGTTGTACGGTCATGGATCATCCCAACACGACAAAAAAAAAAATGCAGCCCACTCCTCTTCTTCATTCCACCCACTTCTCTCCTACTTCATCTTCTTCCTACTCTCACCCAACCTCCATACCCATTACCCCAAACTTCCATTACTCCTCATTTCCCTCACAAAAACACATAAACCACCTTCATCCACACTCTTAAACCTCCTCCTTCACCTATATTCTTGCTCATTTTCCTTCTTTCTTCTCCACCATAACGACCATAACCCACCATACCCAAACTTTCAAATCCCCCTTTCACATATAAACTACCCTTCTCTTCCACTTTTCTACCATATCTAATCCCCCTAAACACTACTTAATCACCAATTCCTTCAATTTAGGGAAAAAAAGGATTAGCCAGCAACGTTCATGGTCTGGCCATGGTTAGCTCTACGGCCGTGGATCGTCCCAGCACTACAAGAAAAAACCCCAAATTTAAAAAACCCTAACTCCAATTTCGAAAATTGACTCTAAAAGGGAGGGGGCTTTGCTAGATTGCTACTATTGTGGTGTGAAGAAGCATAATGGGACCCAAGTGTCAGAGGGCAGAAGTTGCTTCAAGCTCGCAGACACGGGGAAGAGGTACTAGCGTTTCAAGAGATGAGCCGATCGATGTTCAGCACCCCCTTCGCTCTCCACCAAGGGCAGTGGCCTCTCGCTCTTCTTCTTCCTCTTTTGCAGGTCCTTCAGCGGATGCTCTCACTCGGATATATACCTCTCTAGAGGGACTTTATGCTGAGCAGGTGCAGCAGCACCACATGATAGAGTAGTAGAATATTTTAATAAAGGAGCTTCATTAGTAGGATCAGGCTACTGATGGCCACCTGCAGGCCTTGGAGGGCACAGTTTAGAGCATGGCGAGCATGGTTCAGGCCATCCATAGTTGGCATCTGAGCCAGAACCCTTTCCTATCACTGTCGTGAGTCCTTTTCTTTTATCCCTTCTCTTGTTATAGATTTTTACATTGGGGACAATGTAAATTTCTAAGCTTGAGGGGGTATTTTCATTTTTATCTTTATTTTTATTTTTCATTTTATTTTGAATGCATTCTCATGTCTCTTATGTCTCATATTGCATTGCATCTTCATATTGCATTTTCACACCATCATATCTCTTGATTTTTTTGTTGAACTTTGTGCCCCTCTCTTTTGGGGATTTTGAGACAGTATTGATTTGGAACCCAACTTGTTAATTCTTGTCGTAGGCAATAGGTATTGTTTTAATTGATAGTGGAGGTGATTTCTTGATAGTTGATAAGTAGTATATGTTCTCTAAATTTGTGCTTTTCAATGATTTTTGAACCTCTAAATGTGAGTTGAGCCTGTATGGGATTTATGCACTATATGAAGAATATTATATGATTTTTGCTCCTATTCTTTGTATTGAGTGATAATTCCTCATTGATTTTGTGCTATAGAACTTGATTTGAAACCATTTTGAGGCAAAATTTTTGTTTGCATGCTTGAATGTGATTAAGGCATCTTAGGTATTTTTCTGGCCTTCTAAAATAATTGTCACACTTTCATCCACTAGTTGACCATCTTGAGCTTATTGCATAATTGTTTTTCTTGATGCCTATGATGATACATCATCGATAATCATTTAGAATATTAAATGGAGCAAATTGGGTTTGAAAGTTGTGTTGGGAATCATATATTTTTTAGTTTTCTCTTTCTCAAATTAAAAAAAAGAGAAAAATATAAGGGGAAAGGGAAAAGAAAATAAAAGAAAATCATGAGATGAAAGCTTGAAAAAGAAGAAAAATAAAGGAAGAAAATGCTTGGAAATGTGGAGTTATGCTCTTGATTGAAAAATGCCTTTGCTCCATTTATGTTCTAGTGGGTTTCTTGTACTTATTGAAAATTTTGTTAGCCCTTTGTGCATACTTTTCTTTCTTTACCCTACCTTACATCATTCCCATGGCCCCATTACAACCCTTGAAAGACCTTTTGATGCTTGCAAGCATGCAAATTATTAGTGAAAATTTGATTTCTTATCAAGCTTATAGAAGTGATTTTTCTTTGAGGAATCTTGAATGCATTGTCTTTATCCTTAAACACTTTGAGTGTGGTTAGTGGAGTGAACCTAATTCAGTGAGGAGCATGATTTCTGAGAACTTTAGCCTCTTATTAGACTTGATTTTGATTACCTCTCTAACTCTTGGTTTGCCTTTGCCTATTGCTTAGTTGGTTGTTTTATTGGGTTCCTCATTCATTGTTGTTTCTTGATCCCACTTCTTGGTTTGGCCTTAGTTATTACTTCAGGACAAGCAAAATCATAAGCTTGAGGGGATTTGATGTGTGTGAAACAACACCATATTTTGTTCTTGTTTTGCATGTATTTTTAGGCATTTTAAGCATTTTACTTTCCTTTTTTTTTGTTTTTCCTTTAGTTCGGATAACTGTGGTGTTTGTGATGTTGTTGTGCAAGATTAGTGCTAAATTCGCTTAGAAATGGGTGGAAAGCTTGCATGATTGAAGTTGAAAGCTTAAAGGATAGTAAATTGGGACAAAAGGATCATTCTAGAAGAGTCCACGACCTGGCCGTGGAATTGTCCATGGTCGTGGATCGAGCAGCTGTGCAAAAGAAGCAAATGTGGTTTGTCCATGGTTGTGGATCGCGGTCTAACACAATTTTCAAAATTCATTTTTCTTTCATTTTATGGGCTTTGACATGTTTACACCCATAGGGTATATATAGTTGTTTTGAATACAATATTAGAGATTAGAATTCTGTTTTGAAGCAGGCACGCTTGGAGGCTCTAGATCTTCATTTTCCTCCTCTCTTCTCCCTTCGCAACGGGTTTGGATGTTCTTTATTATGTTTTCTTGTTTCTTCTTTTCCATGTCTGAGTAGTTCCCTTCGTTTCTAGGTTTGGGCAATGCCCTTTGATACATTGATAATGATTAATTGATTTGGTTTACCCTTTTTATTAATTTTGAATATTCTTAGATTAAATCCTTATTGCGCTTATTCATGTGAATTTGCTGGCCATATATTTGCATCTCATAGATATTTAGGGACGTACTGAGAGGTGAACCTAGGTGTTTGAACCATAAGAATTAAACTTAAGGTTTAAATCATGAGAGTAGGTTTAGCCTTTCGAGGACTTAATGAATTACCATAAAGCGTAAAGGATTCAATTTAAATTCAATTATCACAAGAGTAGGAATTAGTTTAATTGGGCACAGTTCTTGTCTCTTGAGAAAAAACATTAACTAATTTAGGGGAATTTACCTTCAATTGAATTTTAATTTTAATAAAAGGGTTGTCAATTAAGATTTGTCTTGTATCATTGTGGATAGCCCCAATCCTGGAAGCTTTCTTGAATTTGAAAACCTTTCTTAACAACTTGCTATTTTTGTTCTCAACTTTGCACTTTAATATTTATTTATTTAATTGCTTGGTTACTACATTCTTATAACTCAACAATTATATTCCCTTTATTTAATTTAATTGAATTAATTAATTAATTAATTAGTATTCATAGACATAGTCCCTATGGATTTGATCTTTTTATTACTTGACGACGAAACCGTACACTTGCAGATTTCACATATCAGTCCCCACATGCAAGAAAATTCTAACTATCATGATTACCCTTGAATGCAATTTTGTACATGAATGATTTCCTAAATTTATATGTTTAATACCCTTTCCTAATCTTGAAGAGCAAGTTGGATGAATTTATAAAATGCACATGCACTCTTAAAAGAATATCTTTCATCCCTTTCTCCACTAATGTAGGCAACACAAAATCAAAGATCACAAGGGTCTTTAAGCTTGTAATGTGAGGCTAAGGGTAATGGTTAAGAAAGAAGGGAAAGGATTTAAATTCAAATATCGAACACATGATCACACATTTCCATTGCATCAAGTCAAGCATGTAAGATGCACAAAAGGAATCCAAAATGAAGAACTAACCCTCTTTATTCCATTTTTTTTTATTTTGAAGAACAAATATACATGATCATTTTCTTTGCTAAAGGAGGCTACATTTGTATAGCAGCCCAGCCATTTTTATTTTTCTATTCTTTTCTCTCTTTTTTTTTGAATAAGAGTTGGTTCCCAATTAATCTTAGTTTACTAGTACCAAGCAAAATAATTTGGCTCAAATCAACAAAAATGCCTAATTTTCACAAGCATAGGTGAAGGGGTGGATAATGTAGGTTTTAAGAAGGAGAAATTAGGCCATACACACACATACTAGGCTTCAAAGGGGTACTAGGGATCTCATTTAGTTAAGGTTGGCTTGAAAGACCCAATCGATCCAAAGAAGTGCCCTAGTCATTTCTTTTAAAATCCATCGCCAAGGATTTTGCCTTGAAAGGGAATCAGACAAGCCTCTAAGATGCAAATTGACTATACACATGCTTTTCATAAATTTTCTCCAATCATGCATTTCATTCATATTCCAAAATCCACCACAAATGTAATAGGGAAATACACTCATACACAATTACAACAATAAGTGTAAGCACAAAATTTTGAATTTTTACAAGTGATCTCCCAAGCAATGAGGCATATATTTGATCCATACAATCATCGGATACTCAAATCAGAATTTTGGCATCCACGAAATTCAACCTGCCTCCAAGCACACTCATCATTTAAATGCATATTCACTGGCATCCCATTAATCCCAAACAAGCTCTCTTAGATCCATCAATTACACAACAGAAAATAATCACCATTATCACCAAAGCAATTTAGAACATAAAAATTATTTCATCAAAATAAATAGTTCAAACACTAGTGTCAAAAGCAAAAGAGTGAGAAGGGAATCAATATACATCTAGAAAATAACTCAACTAGGAGTTCAAAAAGATAATAATCCCCCCAAACTTAAGGCATGCAGTGTCCCACTGTATACAGTAAAAAAAAAACAAATACAAAAGAAAGGATCATGAAAGAAATAAACCTTGGCGCCTCAAAATAAATCAGCCTTGTCAAACAAGTCATCACCCTCAGTCATGATGGTTTGCATTGCCCTCTCAGTCATAGGGGTTTTCAAATTCACGCGCACCTTGGTGTCCTTCCATGCCACCTTAGCTTTTTGACACAGCGCATAGATGAGAGAAAGAAAAAACAAAGATTTGAGTTTTGTTGTAATGTAAAGCCTGATATGATCATAAAGGATCTGCGTAGTGTCCACCTGCTAAAAAAGTAAGAATTACATACAACATGTATGCACGCTCTGGGTAAATCTCTGATCAATGCTCTGTAGGTAGCAAGGAGGAACACACGAAGTGGTTCCAAGGGTGCAGTTCTTTGCATAGACTTTCCTATTTGATGAAGTGAATAGAATGATCAGTGTTCCATTGCACTTGAACAAGAAAGTTTAGATCACAAATGGCTGCCATGACTGTTGCAAAAAGGGTGTCGCCATCCTCTTTAGGTAGCTGCAATGTTTGGTACGCATGTACCAGTGGGGGAGGGCCAAGGTGCAAAACCTATCTAATGCGCTCAACAAAATAAGTGACAGTCCTCCCTCTGACTCTAGCAATGGTCACAAAACGCTTCTCAGCATAAGCATTAGCGTAGAACTCCTAAACATTCATAGCCACTGGTTCTTCCGTAGGATGCTTCGCAAAATGCTGCTAGTGGAGCTCTGTAGTGGCACTAGAGATGGTTGGATAGCATGCCACATTAATACCATGGAATCCTCTCTCAGGAATGATGTTAATCTTCTTCAGGTGCTGCCAGAAGTAGTCAAAGGCCTCTTGAGATATGAAGTTTGTTGGGTCATAAACGGGAATCTCGTCATTGTCATTGCTTGACTTAGCCCAACCTTAACATTTTTGCCTTGGTGCTTTGACATGATGGTTGAATACCTAAAAAGAAACAAGGTCTAGTTATTGCCATTGAAAAATATAATGAAGAATAATGCCATGTAATCATTCAAACCAATTGAGGACATGCTGCAATGCAATCATGCTAACCAATTAATAACAAATGTCAACTCAGGCAATAACACAAGTCAATGGTCAATAGTACAAGATTGATCTAGTTAAATCCTCAACCCAACGTCACCCCTAAACCTAGCTAAAAATAGCATTCAAATAGGTCCAACTCAGTTATGCAAAGGCCATAACCCTAAATCTAGCATTGTCAAATCACAGCTTAGCCAATTCACAGCCCAACCAATTCCCAACCCAACCAATTCACAGCCCAACCCCAAAAATGGCAACAGACCCTTCAGAAAAAAAAAAAAACGACACGATGACTCAAAAATATTCCAAAACTCAAGCATCTTATCATGCATATGTCACAAAAATCCTGAAAACAAGGTAACTTAAAAATTGACACAGCACCAAGCAAGCAACATGCATACACTTAACAAAGTAGTAGAAAACAACAAAAATTAACTAAGCAACTGAGTTCAATGCAAGCCACCAGAATTATGCAACTTATCAACAACGAGTATATCATCAATATGACACATGATAGGCAATTTATTAAAACAAGAAATCGCAAATTATCAGTAATGTGCAACATATATCATGAATTGCCCTATATTTCAATCATTTCAACAAAGCACAACATAACCAATTTAATCACATCATATCCAATTTATCCCAATTTAATCAGAGCACATCATAACCAAGTCAAGCAAACTTATAAGTATAGAGAAATGGAGAGATGAGTATACTAATTGTGGACAAAGCAATAGAATGACAGGGCACCAAAAGACCTGTTTGCAAAACTAAAAAGAGCACAAACGTAAAACAAAAGAGGAGGGAAAAGAGCATGGGTAGAGGTGAATGTGGTGGAAATTAGGGGTTTTAGAATTGGGAGGATGAGGGTGAAGGGGTTACAGGTTGGAGTGGTGGCTATGAAAGGGGGTTGGTGAAGGTGTGGCCTTGGACATATGGTGGGGTAGCTACGGTTAAGGAGTGATGGAAAAGAGGGGGGTGGGTGGTCAAGGGTTGTGGGTTGGAGTCGTGAAGGGGTTGATTAGAGTTTGGTGGCTACGGGTTTATGGTGGCTACGGTTGTGGGGAAGGGAAATGTTGGAGCTGGGTGGTAGAGTAATGGTGGGGTATGGTGTGGTGGCTACAGTTGGAATGAGGAAGGAATTGTAGGGGAGAAGGAAACAGTGTGTGTAACACCCCAATATTTATTTATTTTATTATAAATAGTCATTTTATAATATTTGTGATTTTTGTGAATTTTTCTGAGAACTCGAAATATTTTAATATTATTTCTCGTTTTACGTGTAAATTGAGCAGAGCTAGGAAAATAAGATATTTTTTTCGAGAACCTTGATCTGTGGAAACGTCGACAGGGGATCTTACTAAACCTGAGGCTGGATGCAGTTTACGAGGTTTCATATTTTTTGAGAATTATATCTGATAAATAAAAATCATTGTGTATTTTATTATCCACTAGACAATTAATACTGACTACTGTCAACTGTAACCATTGTCCATTGGATAATGGCATGTGTTAGAAATCCTATCACCTTATCTTAATGTAATATACTTTATGTCACTTTTATCTCAAAAATAATATATTATAATCAAGCTTCTCATGGAAGCTTTGACCCCAAATGACTAGAACACCCTAAGCTTGTAGGAGAAGTCACTCTCTCCCTCTCTCTCCTTATTGCCGCGGCAATTGGTGCCTAAGGGAAGCAAAATTTTGCTTCCCACACTTATTACTCTTCATCCAAAAAAATCTACACTCATTTTCTACTATCACTTTCTCTCTCTTCATTTTCTCTTTTCACATTTTTTTTTTTTTTCTTCTTCTTCTTCTTCTTTTCTCTCCACAGTTTGCAGCCCCCATTGGAGACCATTTTCATTTTCTTGTTTCACCATCACCATTTCTACACTCCTTTCTTCATTCCAAAGCTTTTCTCTTTAGTGATCTTCTTCTCAATCCATCATCTTCTTCATTTTTTTCTTAAGAACAAAGCTTGAAGCTTTGAAGGTAAATATTTGATTCTTCACTTTCTCTTCCTATTTTTCGTTTCTATGGTCATATTTTTGGCCAATGGATCCTTTCTTTTCCAAGCTATTGGTATTGATTCTTTGAGATGGATTTCTAGGGTTTTTGGAAGGCCAAAACTAAACCACCAAGGAGCAACCAAGGAGGTGATTTTCGTGTTCTTCCTTTAGGTAAGAGGGAGATTTACTCACTTCAACCAGTATTGGTGGTGAGAAGACTTTTGTGTGGTTGTTGATGGAGAAATCCTTAATGGATTGCTCACTTTGTTTGATTGTTTTTCATGTTTGTGTGTTCTTGATTGAGACTAAAGTGTTGGTTGTTTTAAATGCTTTGATAAAGTTGGAATGGATGGATGCAAATTTTAGCGAGGAATTGATGCATGAAATAGAAAAATTGGAATCTTGATGCCTTAGGGAGGCTCACGGCCTCTAGAGGATTTTTTAGTCCAAGTGGTGCTTTTGTGCATTCTTTGGAATTAAGCAATTTAGACATAAGTAATTTACAATGTGATGGAAGAAATTGATTGAGTAATGGCTCTTGAGAGGCCATAGTTTTAAGGGTTCTTTGACACAAAATTTGCATAATTGATCAAGATTTAAGAAATTAGGAATGTTGGATTCATGATATGGAATTGTGATACGTGTTGAACTATATATATATGAAATGTTGACATTGAGAATGAATTGTATGATATTGTGAGTCCATGTGTGGGACTAAGTACTTGTTGATGTGTACTTGACTAAATCGTGGCATGAAGTTATTGAGGATTGATTATATGTTGTTGTGGTATGTTCCATGAGAAATATATATTGTTAATGAATATACATGATATACATTGTGTTATGAGGAACATACAATTGATGAACATACATGATGTACATTGAGTCATCATGCATATGTGAATGTCTGTTGGACCTTGTTGGAAAGGTTGTGTATGCCTAGGAGATTGAATTACACCTTAGTACAGGTGCGAGTAGACTAAGCGTGGGTCATGTGTGTTGACCTTGGGGGCGTCGGGGAGCGAGTGTCTCATAATAGACAGTGGTAGCTCCACTGGGGCCGTGGGATAGACCAATGCAAACACACCGACGATCCGAATCGAGATGCTGTCCTATATTGTGATCAATTGTTGAGGTGCCATGTATAAGCCATGTTGCGCAAAATATTATTTTTATGTGAAAGCACTTTATTTTAAGGCTACCAAGATACTGGCATGACTCATTGATCATTCTCTCTGAGTGTTGATGTCTAGCTCCATGGAGTAGAATTTTGGTACCGTATGCATTATGCATTATCAGTCTCATATTTCATCTAGCATAAGTATTTACAACTGTTGAATCATCCTTTCTTTACTGTCGTAATTATTATCTGATTGTTAAACTATCGACTGTTTGGGATATCAGTGATGTTTATCTTTTATAGCTTACTTTTACTATGACTTATTGTTATTCTTTTCTTACCGCTTATTTTATAATTATTATTGATAAATGTATGTGTTGCAATGTTATGTGGGCATCCAGCGCCATTCCGTTTTCTTACTGCCATATTGGTAATAAATGCTGGGTGTCTCACCTCTTTTCTGTACCTCTATATTTCTGTTTATATATATATGCTTTTGAGAAGACGTGTGTGAAGAAAAGGAAGCACTTGAATTTCCTGGTTTCTAGCCGGATTATGATTAGTGTTGTTTGAAGATGTTGTCATGTCCACGCCGATTTTTGGGATATGCGAGGATGACCTTTCATGGAGGACCTAAATGTTGGCATATAAATTTGCGCACAGACCAGTGCATCTATCATAGGGAACTGACTATGTCTTTAGCTTGGGATCACTATGACCCGCCTGTATTTGATTTTACTACTTTTGTCCACTTAGAGTTTTACCTACCCGTTAGGGATTTGTGGGATGATTTTTATTACACCCCACAGGAGGACTCAATTCTTTCCACTACTCGAGCCTCTGCTCAAAATTCGATTACTCTGATGATGATCTCATCTGATGAGGAAGACCCTAAGAAGAATCCTGCTACGATTCCTTCTCGTCAGTCTTAGGGGCTAATACTGTCGGTGGCTACTGATGGCTATCTGTATATCTTTTTGGGAAGCCTGACGTTTTGCTATTTTGATAGGATATAATTTGTAAACATCTTGGGGGTGGGTAAAGCCTTTACTTTTTGTAAATTTGATGATGTAACTAACAAGTTAATGTAATTATATATATAATGTATGGATGTATATTTTCCTTTCATGTTGATTTTGTTTACTATAGCTACGTTTTATTATTTTCTCACAAAAAAATATATATAATAATATACCTATATTTCAATACCCGACTACTACAAAATCTCGATTTAAGATATCTATTCATATATCATATATTAAAAATGAACCAGGTCTTAATGTATCATTTTATTTATACTTTTCCACATTTTTAGTTCCACTTTACTATGGTGTGACGTGCCTTCTTCTCCTAGAAAAAGGGGCATTACAGTGTGAGGTGATGGAGAGGAAGGGAGAACAGGGGAATAAGGCTTTCAGGAAAGGGAATTATAAAAGAGGAATTAGGGATTTCAGGAATGGGTGTTGTGTTTTATGCAGCAACAGACCCATCACGCCTAGGCGTAGTTATTACATGCCTAGGCATAGGAATTTTTTTTAAGGTTTTTAGAAAAACCACACCTAGACATGGTATATACACGCCTTGGCATGATAGTCGCAGCAAAATTTTCCTATTGAGGCAGAGACCTCCACGCCTAGGTGTGGATGTCTCTAGAAATTTCAACATAATGGGGCTGAGGCCTCCACGCCTAGGCGTGGCTTTTCCACGCCTAGGTATGACCTTCTGAACTTCATAATTATGCAGAAATAGCCCTCAGACTCAGATTTCATGCCTCAAACACATCTTTGTCTCTCTCAAACAGCTAAGAAATAGTATTAATAATATGAACAATTATCAAGGCATCAAATTGAAAAACAAACACTATCAACACTATAAAAAACAAAATCAAAACATGAAGAAAAATGTGAAATCATGCATAAAAGTGTCCTAAGCTAAGAGATAGGGCTACGAAATTGGGTTGCCTCCCAACATGAGCCTTATTTATAGTCCTGACTGGACTTTGCAGACTTTCAAGATGGAGGTGCAAGAGTGAGTGAGGTTTTGTGTCTCTCTACCTCACCACCTAAGCAGAACTTGAGCCGCTGGCCGTTGACCTTAAAGGTTGACTTTGAAACTGGATCTTCTAGGGTTATGACATCATGAGGAAATACTTCCACAACCAAAAATGGACTTGACCACCTAGATTTGAGCTTGCACAGAAATAGTTTCAGCCTTGAGTTAAATAAGAGAACCTTCTGGCCTGGTACAAAACTTCTTGGAATAATACGATTGTTATGTCACTTCTTCACCTTATCCTTGTATATCTTAGCATTTTCATATGCTTGTAGTGCATTCAGTTGCAACAATCGTTTCTCCCTACCAGCCTCAGAATCCTAATTCAATCTCTTGATGGCCTAATAAGCGTGGTTGTAACACTCCCCACAGGGCATCACATTTTCGACTGCCAACTTATAATCTGAAAATCAGTTCATAAAAGGTTTGAGTTATAAAAGGTGAGTTTCAAAATTTCTTTTTGCGGTAAACATAAACTTACTAATATTTATAAGTAATACTAAAAATTAAATTTTAAACTGATTAAAACTCATATAATAGACACCACTTAATACTTAACAATTATTCAAGAAATATAACACTTACAGACTCAATTTTTAACAGTAGCAAACCCCGTGACGGGTCATACTTAATAGCACGGTAAAACACTAATGAGAAAACTCAACATACTTATTTCATCTTGTATTCATCTTGATGCGCCATATATTTGTTCCTCATCAAAACTGTACACTAACTAGTCCGGGATGGTCACTCCTCGATGTTGTCACTGAACTTAGAATATCTACTTCCCGTCACATCTAAGGAACTCGTTCCATCTATTATATAATTTTTAACAATACAAGCACAACAAAACAATATAATAAAGAGGTGAGATCACCTACGCTAATACCAACATGGTAGCATAGAGATAACACAAACAGCACACCACATAGATATATCATACCATAATTACAATTATGCCATCATCATAATGTATAAAATAACAATAATTACAATAATGTCATCAACATTACTTATTATCATCATCATCCAATATTCCTCAGTTAGAAATTGATATTCAATATTTATGATAATGCCCTCAACATTATTCAAGTATTCAACAGTTCAATTATCATAACCAATGCTCAATAATGATGCATATGTTATGCATGTAGACTCAATGTCTTACTCCATGGAGGTTTTCACAATTTCGAGAAGAATGCTCTGGTTAATTGTCAGCCTTAGCCCAAAGACAATCACCTAGTCGTCGAAAAGAATCGTGTTATTGTCGGGTATCGTCAATGCATTGCAATGGACTGCTTCGCCAAGTGGTATGTCCAGCCTTAGCCCACAGACAAATACCCACTGGTCGACCGCCGCGCCTCGACGCCCCCAAGATCCATCATAGACCTCACTATCAATTCTCATTCCCTCTTCAACCACAAGGGTCACAATAGCATCAGCTATTAATTTTCGTTCAATGCAATTTTGTTCAAATTCATGATATGCCTCAATGCATATTTTACAATTTCATCATATGCCTCAATGCATCTTTCCAATGCATATTCAATGCACCAATGTCAATCACAGGCAAAATTCATCATTTTCTCATACAGTGTCCATACACTAGTTCAACAGTAATCATACTGTATATTCAATAGCGAAATCATGTTATCGCATTTTCATAGTCACAAAATACTTTTGTCGTGTTTTCACAATCGCGCAACATTTCTATTATGTTTTCATAATTCCGCAACACTTCTGTTATATTTTCAAATCACATATTGATTTTTCAATGTTTTCTCAATCACGTAAAAATATTTACACGTTTCTCAAATCGTGTAGCGATTTTCCACCATTTTCACAATCGCGTAACTTAAAAATCATTCTTTTAAGTCGCGTAAACCATTTTCCATCATTTTTGAAATATTTAAACGTTTTCCAAATCACATAGAAATATTTTAACGTTTTTCAAATCGCGTAGCTTAAAAATCACATTTTTAAGTTACGTAAATCATTTTTCACCATTTTTCAACTTCGTAAAATATTTCTCAACCTTCAAAAATTCCATTTCAACCTTTCTCAAAATAATATGACTTCTCACATTATTTTCCACATTTTCTTACTCAAGAAAATCTTTTTCACAATAATTCCACAAAAACATTTTTCCATTGATTTTAAATCAATGTTTCCATCTTTAAATTTACTAACGTGCTCCAAAACCCAAAGAATGAGTTACACGTTAGAAAATCTCAAGTCACTAACGTATTCTTTGTAATTTCAAATCAATTCTAAAAATTAATCCTCTTTAAAATAAATTGAGGTTCAAACACTTTCAACCTCTATTTTCCATTTACATACGAAAATTTCATTTCTCAAGTGATAAAACACTCTGATTCCCTTTTCAAAAATCTTTGTACTAAATCAAACTATATTTCCACTTTGAAAATCACTTTGTTTTCATAAAATCAAGGCATTACAAGCCTTCAAAACCATGGTACATGGTTCCAATGGCCATCAAATATTTTTCCTTCTAAATCAATTAAGTACCATTCTTGTTTTTACACAAACAAAACCATTAAAATTTCTTGCAAAAACTGTGAGACTCATGGTCTTTAAAATCAATTCATTTGTTCATTTTCATTTTCACTTTCTTTGCAAATCCTTAAAATCATCAACTCATTGCTCTTTTCATTTAAAACTCATGATTAGTAAAATACTTAGAATCTTTTGATTCAAAAACATCCTTCAAAAACTGCGAACACTCATTCTTTGAAAACAAACCCTTTATTTATTTTCCTTGCTTTTCTAAACATCCAATTTTACCATTCATGAAAATATTAATTTGTAAATACCTATTTTGAGGTGTAGAGGCCGAAATCCTCATGGTCTTTGGAACCAAAAATTGTTTTCCTTTCTAACAATTTTTATGGCATACATTACATATAATCAACATATTATATTTCAATCATACCATAAAAGCAAGTAAACCTCATACTAAGCATGCAAGCATAAATAAATCATGCAAAGCACATCAAGCATAAACAAATAATCAAAAACACATAAACACCCACAAATAATTACATGACCATGGATATGAATCCTCACATGGATTCACCATCCATCAAATACAAAACCATCTCTCACCACTATACTTAGTTGGTGAGATAGATCTCCCTCTTACCTCTTGAAGAACCTCAAAAGCTCCTTGCTTTGCTTCTTTTTCCAAGTCCTTCACCACCAAAAGTTTCTTAAACACAAAACAAAACATATATTTATTAGTAAATCAAGCTTGAACAAGAAGAACCATGGATCAAACATGGCTTAGAACTTTAAAGATAAGATCCAGAAAAGAATATCAAGAACTTCACCCTTTACCCTTCAAACTTGATCTTAGGAAAAGTACTTGAAGATGGATGATTTAGAGAAAGTCTCCAACATGAAAGTTGCTTAGAATATCATGTAGATTCAAGATCTATAGTTGGATGAAATTAAAAGAGATTGGAGGGTGATTTTGGGTGGTATGGCCGCATGGTTCCTCTTGAAGAACAAGGATGGAGTTTTTGATTTTTGTGAAAGGAAGGCTTCTTAGACTTGGTTAAGATAAAGAATGAAGTGAAAACACTTGGTTTTCCTTCCTACCAATTTTGTGGAGCTCCTTGGAAAATTCCTAAAAATTATAAACAAATCTTAAAATCAATAACATGTAAAAGAATAGGTAAACCATGGTTCAATCATGGCTTAGAAAATTAAAATTATAAGATTGAGTGAAGAAATAAGAACTTTACCCTTTTTGGTAGAAACTTTAAGCTTGGATTTCAAGCTCTAGATGAATGATTTTGTGAAAACTTATCACTAGAGATGTTCTTAGAATGTTGTTTAGGTTTAGAAAATGTGTTTAGATGAAATTTTAGAAGCATGGAGGCATGGCTTCTAGGTGTTGGCCGAAACTTGCTTAGAGAAGGAAGGAGAGAAAATTTTGAGGAGCTTTGGCTTTTTGGAATTGATCAATAATGACCAAGAATGACAATAATGTGGTCTTCAAATTTTCCTACACACTTAAGCCACCAAAAACCATCCCCCCCTCTCATTATGCATTCAATAAGTGATTAATAAGTGAGCATCTTTTCAAGCCACCATTTAGAGCATTCTAAGCCATTGATTAATTCAATGGTTAGGATTAAGGTAGACTTTAAGTTAGAAGACTTAATCTAGGCCATTAGATCTTTCTCCTTGAAATTATAGCCATTAGATGTATCTCCAAAATGAAGGATCAGGATTACTCCTTCTTACTTTACATCCAATGGTCATAAATGGTCCTTGTCACTTTTTAAGACCAAATCTCCACCCTTGATTAAATCAATGGTTGATATTCAAAGTCTTCCTTAGTAAGCTTGTCTTTACAATCATTGATTAGATCAATGGTGAACATCTAAAGCTTCCTAACTAAGTTTATTCCCACACTATTGATTAAATCAATGGTGATCATCCAATGCTTCTTCATTAAGTTTGTTTCTCAACCGTTGATTAAATCAAGATCAAGTCTCCACCGTTGATTAAATCAATGGTGGATATCCAAACCACCAATGTTGACTTAAGTAGTATAATATTTATTTTTATATTTGCTATAACCCTATGAATAATATTTTTACTGTATTTTTATCGCCCGATAATTAAATACAATACAAAACACAGTAAAAGAAAATTTTAAAAACTATTTCCAGATTCAGGTTTAGTAAGATCCCCCGTCTCCGTCTCAAAAGTACAAATTTTTTTATCCGCAGAAAAATTTTCACTTTTCGGGACCCACCCGAGCCCATATAAGGCTACCTAGGCCCATAGACAGTCCAAAAACAATTAGAGAAATATAAAAATTTCATAATCATCCATAAAATCATAAAAATTATAAAACTTACGAAAATCAAGTCGGATTAGTAAAAATCATTAAGAATTTTCAAAAAGAAATAAAATACAAAGGTTCGTATACAACTCCAAAATAATATTAAAATAATAAAAAAAATGTAAAAAATCCCAAAAATTCCTAAAAATCACAAAAACTATAAAATCCCATGAAGTCGAGTCGGATTATTCAAAATAATTAATAATCACCAGAAATAAATAAAATACGAATTTTCGGGGTGTTACAGTGGTTGTAACGTCCCTTTTTCTAGAGGAAGAGGGAACGTCACACCAAAATCAAATGCAAAAAAATAAATAAATCATAAATTAAGACCCGGTTCATTTAATATATGAATAAAAATCTTCAATCATAAATGTGTAGTAATCGGGTATTGTATATCTTTTTTTCTTTGTGAGAGAATAATAAAATATAGTTACAGTAAAAATCAACATGAATGAAAAACCACACACACACACACATATATATATATATATATATATATATATATATATATATATATATGCATTGAGCCTGTTTAATTACATCATCAAGTATACAAAAAGTAAAAGCTTTACCCACCCCAAGATGTTTACAAATGTACAGCCCATCAAAATAGCAAAACATCAGGTTTTCCTAAAAGATATACGGATAGCCATTAGTAGCCACCGATAGTACCAGCCCCCTAAGACTGACGAGAAGAAACCATGGTAGGATCCTCCTCTGGGTCTTCCACGTCAGATGAAATTGTAACACCCCGAAAATTTATAATTTTATGATAAATAGTCGTTTTATAATATTTGTGAATTTTGTGAATTTTTTTGGATTTTTCTAAGAATGTGGAATATTTTAATATTGTTTCTTATTTTGCATGCACATTGAGCAAACCCGGGAAAATGAGATATTTTCCCCGAGGACCTTGATCTGGGAAAACGTCGAAGGGGGAATCTTACTAAACCCGAGACTGAACACGATTTACGAGATTTTACGTTTTTTGAGATTTTTATCTAATAAATAAAAAACGTTGTGTATTTTATTATCTGTTGGACAATTGGCATTGACTTTTGTCAACTGCAACAATTGTCCATTGGATAATAACTTGTAGTATAAATCTTATCTTATCCAAAGGAAATCCACTTTATGTCAAATCAGATCACCTTTAATTCAAAAAATAATGTATTTTAATCAAAGCTTCTTAAGGAAGCTTTGACCAAAAATGACCAAAATCCCCAAAACTTGCATGAGAAGCCAATCTCTCCCTCTCCTTCTCTCTTGTGTGCCACAACTTTGGAGCTTTAGGGGAGCCAAAAATTTAATTTTTACCTTATCATTTTACTCCAAAATTCTAAATCACAAAACGCTATCACCTTTTTTTTCTCTTCATTTCCTCTTCTCACATTTTTCTTTCTTCTTCTTCTTCCTTTTCTCTTCTCCAAGGCAGCAGCCCCATTCATGTGGCCATCTCTATTTGCTTGCTTCACCACTACCATTTCTACACTCCTCTTCTTATTCTAAACCTTTCCTCTTTGGTGATTATCTTCCAAATCCATCATTTTCTTCATTTTTCTTCAAGAACAAAGTTTGAAGCTTTTGAGGTAAACCTTTCATTCTTTACTTTCTCTTCTTCTTTTTCGTTTCTATGGTCATTTTTATGGACTTGGATCCTTTCTTTTTCAAGCCATTGGTGTTAATTCTTTGAGTTATGATTCTTAAGGTTTGGTGGAGCTTTGGACGAAAATCTCACAAGTACTTCAAGGGGTGATTTTCGTGTTCTTCCTTTAGGTAAGAGGGAGATTTACTCACTTCAACCTTTATTGATGGTGAGGGAACTTTTGAGTGGTTGTTGATGGAGGAATCCATAATGGATTGCTCACTTTGTATGCTTGTTTTTCATGCTTTTGTGTATATTTGATTTATATGAAAATGTTAGTTGTTTTGAATGCCTTGATGATGTTGGATTGCTTAGATTGGATGAATGAAAAACTGTAGGGTTTCCTACCCTTTGGGGAGGTCACGATTTTGGACTAAAATTTAGGGGTTTGAATTTGATTCTTGTATGAATTGGAACTTAGGTAATTAGGTATTTAAGGATTGATGCATGTAATGGAAAAATTGGATTTTTATGCTCTTAGGAGGCTCACGGCCTCTAAGGGGTTTTTGGGGTCCAAGTAGTGCTTTTGTGCAACCTTTGGACTTAAGCAATTTAGAGTTATGAAATCAATAATGCGATGAAAGAAAAATGGTTGGATTTTATTCTTGAGAGGCCCCGACCTCAAGGGTCTATTTGACTTAGACTTGTGTGATTAATCAAGACTCGCGTAATTAGGAATTTTGGATTCATAAAATAAAATTGTGGTTGTGTTGAACCTTATAAATATATGTTGTTATTGAGAATTGATTATATGCCATTGTGAGTCCATGTGTGGGACCAAAGACTTGGTAATGTTTAAATTGACCAAATTATGGTATGTTTCATGAGAAGTATATTATTGATAAATATACATGATATGCATTGAGTCATCATGCTTTTTTGGAAGTCCGTTGGACTCTATTGTTATGGTTGTGCATGCTTAGGAGATTGAATTACACCTTAGTGCAGGTGCGAGTAGACTAAGTGTAGGTCATATTATTAGCCTTGGGGGCGTCAAGGTGCGAGTGTCTCACATTAGACAGTGGTAGCTCCACTATGGCCGTGGGATAGACCGATGCAAACATACCGATAATCCAGACCGAGACACTGTCCTATATCACGATCTTGTTAAGAGTGCCATGTATAAGCCATGTTGCGCAAAATATTATTTTTCTGATAAGCACTTTATTTATAGGCTAACGAGATACTGGCATGACTCCCTGATCATTCTCTCCGAATGTTTTTGTCTAGCTCCATGAAGTAGGATTTTTGGTACCATATGCATTATGCATTGTCAGTCTCATATTTCTTCTGGCATGAATGTCTATACTATTCAATTGTCTCTTTAGTTATTGAAATAATTATCTGATTGATGAATTGGTTACTGCCTGAGATATTATTATTGTTTCCCTCTGATTGCTTATTTTATTATTGCTACTGCTGCTGATATATATATATATATATATATATATATATATATATATATATATATATATGTGTGTGTGTGTGTGTGTGTGTGTGTGTGTGTGTGTGTGTGTGTGTGTGTGTGTGTGTTGTGATGCTATGTGGGTGCTCTGCGCCATTCTGTTTTCTTACTGCCGTATTGGTATTGAATGCTGGGTGTCTCACCTCTTTCATGTATCCCTATATTCCTATTTTATTTATGTGCTTTTGAGAAGACATCCGTGAAGAAGCGGAAGCACTTGAGTTCCTTGGTTTCTAGCCTGACTACGACTAGTGCTTACTAGAAGATGTTGTCTCGTCTGCATAGATTTCTGGGATATACGAGGATGACTTTCCACGGAGGTCCTGATTGTTGGCATAGAAACCTGTGCACGGACCGTTGCATTTATCATGGGAACTTGACGGTGTCTTTAGCTTGTGGTCGCTATGACCCCCCTGTTTTTAACTTTACTACTTTTGTTCATCTGGAGTTTTACCTACTTGTCCATGATTTGTGGGATGATCTCTATTACACCCCATAGGAGGATTCATTCCTTTCTACTGCTCGAGCCTCTGCTCGAAATTCGGTCACTCCGATGATGATTTCATCTGACGAGGAAGACCCATAGGAGGATCCTGCTACGGTTCATTCTCGTCAGTCTTAGGGGGCTGATACTGTCAGTGGCTACTGATGGCTATCCATATATCTTTTTGGGAAGCCTGATGTTTTGCTATTTTGATGGGTTGTACATTTGTAAACATCTCAGGGTAGGTAAAGCTTTTGCTTTTTTGTAGACTTGATGATGCAATTAAACAAGCTTAATGCAAAAATATATATATTATGTGGATGTATGATTTCCTTTCATGCTGATTTTTATTGTAACTACGTTTTATTATTCTCTCACTACAACAAAAAAATATATACATATATTCAATGCCCGATTACTATACAATTATGATTGAAGATATTTATTCATATTTTAAAAATGAATCGGGTCTTAATTTACGATTTATTTATTATTTTTCATATTTCATATTATTTTGGTGTGACATTCCTTCTTCTCCTGGAAAAAAGGGCATTACACTAGGTTTGGTATCAGAGACCCAATTTAAGTTTTCTTTTGGGTCTTGTGGTTTGGACTGTCCTGTTTGTGCTATGTGATTCTTTGTGTTCGGTATTTCGAAAGGATGCATCTGACTTTTCCCTGTGATTTGTATAGTTTGACTTAAAAAGAGATATGGCTCATAGAGGGGATATGACTGCAGCGATCGAGGCGATTCAAAAGATAGTTGAGGCCATGCTACAACAGAACCACCAAACTACTCAACAGCAAAAGAGAGTTGCACAATAGTTAGAAGCTACTATTGATGCTCAAAACTTGGCTGAATTTCGTCGCAACAACCCTCCTCAATTCAAGGGAGAATTTGATCTGAAGAAGGCTACTCTTTGGATCAAGGAGCCGGAGAAAGTCTTTAGAGGCATGGATTGTGCCAATGATAAGAAGGTAACTTATGCTGCGTTTATGTTGGTTGGAGATGCAAAAGAATGGTGGACCAGAGAACAGAGATTACTGGAAACAGAAGGTCGAGCAATTTCTTGGGAGGTATTCAAGGAGAAATTCTTAGAGAAATATTTCCCTGCAAGTGCTATACATGCAAAGGAGATGGAGTTCCTTGGTCTGAGACAAGGGAACATGACGATCGGTGAGTACATTGCAAAGTTTGAAAGCTTGTTGAGATTCTCAACTTATTTCCAACACTAGCTGAACGAGGTGTGGAAATGTCAGAAATTCGAAGAAGGTTTGAGGCATGATGTGAATAGGGCAGTTATCACTTTGAGGATCAATCAATTTTTAGAGCTGCTCAATACATGTCACCGAGTGTAAGACCTAGACCAAGCATAGGACACGAGGAACCGCAACTTTGGGCCTTTTCGGTCCCAGAAGGGAGGAAGCAGCATTGCTAATCACTATCAGAGAAAGCCTTACTCAAGACCACTTAGAAATCAGCAACAATACTCGCAAAGTGGAAGTCTTAGCGGGAGTCCTGGTAGAACTGGTCAGACTACAACGTTTACGCCAAGATGTCTGAAGTGCGGGAAGGAGCATTTCACGAGGGATTGCACAATTAAAGGAGTCATTTGCTTTAGATGTGGGAAGCCTGGACATGTTTCCCGTGACTGCAACTAAGCCAAGGCAGAGCCTTCAGTCAATGCTGCGAAAGTTGTAAAACCACAGGCAGGAGGTATAGTTTATACCCTGAGTGGAGCTGAGGCCTCTAAATTCGAAGATCTAATACAAGGAGAAGGTATCATAGAAGGTAATCTTTTGACTGTACTGTATGACTCTGGGGCAACCCATTCTTTCATTTCCTATGACTGTGTGAAATGACTTGGTTTACCCATGTCTTCTTTGCCTTTTGACTTGACTATTTCAACCCCTATTGCTAAACCTGTCGTTACCACCAAAGTCTATTTAGATTGTCCTTTAATTGTTGAAGGTCAAATCTTTTCTATTGATTTGATCTGTTTACCTCTTTCCCAATTAGACATACTCTTAGGAATGGATTGGTTATCTTCTAACCATGTCCTGTTAGACTGTTCTAGTAAAATCATAGTTTTCCCTGTGGATGAGAATTCTAGATTTTTTACGGCCAACTAAGTAAAAGCTTTCTTAAAAGAGGGAGCTCAGGGATACAAGCTATTGTCTTCTTTAAAAGTCGAGAACGAGGTACATGTGAGCGCAATTCCAGTGGTTAGAGAGTTTCCTGAAGTTTTTCCTAAAGATGTACCTAGTTTACCGCTGGAGTGGGAGATCGAATTCACCATTAATCTTGTACCTGGTTCTGGTCCTGTTTCTATAGCACCCTACAGAATGTTACCAGCAGAGCCAGTTGAACTCAAGAAGCAATTGGAAGAACTCCTGGAGAAGCAGTTTGTAAGACCCAGTGTGTCGCCATGGGGAGCGCCAATATTGCTAGTCAAGAAGAAGGATGGTACTTCACGATTGTGTGTGGACTATCGCCAATTGAATAAAGTCACGATCAAGAATAAGTATCCACTTCCAAGGATAGATGACTTGATGGATCAACTAAAGGGAGCAACGGTGTTTTCTAAGATCAATCTGCGATCGGGCTATCATCGGATCAGAGTAAAGGTAGAAGATATTCCCAAAACAGCTTTTCGTACCCGTTACGGTCATTACGAATATCTTGTGATGCCGTTTGGTGTGATGAACACACCTGCTATATTCATGGACTACATGAATAGAATCTTCTGTCTTTATTTGGACAGATTTGTTGTTGTCTTCATTGATGATATCCTAATCTACTCTCAAAATCAGAAAGATCATACTGAACACCTCAGCATAGTTCTTCAGATTCTGAAGGAAAAGAGGTTGTACGCCAAATTTTCAAAGTGTGAATTCTGGCTAGACGAGGTCAAATTTTTAGGCCATGTGATCTCGAAGGAAGGAATTGCAGTAGACCCGTCAAAAGTAGAAGTTGTTGTGCAATAGGAAAGGCTGAAAACAGTGACAGAAATTCAGAGCTTTGTGGGATTAGCTAGATATTACCGGAGATTCATTGAAGGATTCTCTAAGATAGCTAGACCTCTCACTCAACTCACAAAGAAGAATCAAGCTTTTGAGTGGATGGATACTTGCGAAGAAAGTTTTCAAGAACTGAAGAGGTGACTTACCACTTCACCAGTGTTAGTTCTACCTGACCTAAATAAACCCTTCAAAGTGTATTGTGATGCTTCATGCCAAGGATTAGGGTGTGTGTTTATGCAAAGCGGAAAAGTGATAGCTTATGCTTTGAGACAGTTGCGAGTGCATAAGAAGAATTAGCCAATACATGACTTAGAGTTAGCAGTTGTTGTATTCGCTTTGAAGATATGGAGGCATTTTCTTTATGGAGCAATGTTCAGCATCGATACCGACCACAAGAGCTTGAAGTATTTGTATGATCAGAAGGAGTTGAATATGAGATAGCGAAGGTGGTTGCAATTCCTAAAAGATTATGATTTTCAACTTCAATATCACCTTGGAAAGGCAAATGTCATTGTAACCCCCCAAAATTTATTTATTTCATTACAAATATTCATTTTACAATATTTGTGATTTTTCAGAATTTTTCTGGATTTTTATGAGAATGCAAAATATTTTAATATTATTTCTCAATTTACGTGCAAATTGAGCGGAGCTGGGAAAATTAGATATTTTTTCTGAGAACCTTGATTTGTGGAAACGTCGACGGTGGATCTTACTAAACCCGAGACTGGACACAATTTACAAGATTTTATATTTTTCGAGAAATTTAATCAGATAAAATAATAACTACTGTGTAAATTTTATCTGTCGAACAATTAATACTGACTTCTGTCAACTGTAACAACTGTCCATTGGATAATAACATGTATTAAAAACCCTGTCACATTATCCTAATGTAATCCACTTTATGTCTAATTAAATCCACTTTAATTCAAATCTATTGTATTTTAATCAAAGCTTCTTTGAGAAGCTTTGACCACCAAAAGACTAGTATACCATTAGCTTGTTGGGGAAGCCAAATTTTCCCCTCTCTCCCCTCTCTTTGCCGCAGCAATGTGACTAATAGGAAGCAAAAATTTGCTTTCCCAAGCACACTTAATCACATTTCACTCATTTTTCATCTTCTATTTTCTCCTCCTTCTCTATTCTTCCTCTCCCTCACCTCATGGTTTTGCAGCCCACTCTTGGAGACCATTTTCATTTTCTCTCTTGATTAACACCATTTCTACACTCCCCTCAACCTCCTCTACACTTCCTATTTGATAAGTTTCTTCAAAATCTATCATCACCCCTATTGTCTTCCAAGACCAAGATTCAAACCTTAAGGTAAAGTTTTCATTTTTTTTTCTTTTCTTTTTCTTCATTTTTGTGTTCTATGGTTTCATTGGAGACCAAACATCCATTTTTTACCAAGCTTGATGTTGATTCTTTGTGGTTGAAATTTCTAGGGTTTTTGGACCCCAAAATCGAAACCATCAAGGAGCAAGTGGGAGTCTATTTTCATGTTCTTCCTATAAGTAAGAGGAAGATTTACTCACTTCAACCATTATTGGTGGTGAGGAGACCTTGTGTGATTATTTGATGGAGAAATCTATATTTATATGCTCACTTTGTTTGATGATTTTGCATGTGTATGTGTTTTAATTGATATTGATGGTTGAATAATGATTTTGAATGCATTGGTGGTGTTGGAATATTTGATAATGATAGAATTAATGAATGAAAAATTTTGAGGGTTTACTACCCCATTGGAGGTCACGGTTTTGGCTTGAAATTCCTAGGGTTGGAATTGATTTGTCTAAAATCAAACTTATGAGAGTAATTATAAAATTGATTAAGGCATGAAATGAAAACCTTGAAGGTTTCCTACACTAAAGTGTGGCCACGGTTTTGGCCTTGGATTTAAGGGATTGGAATTGACTTATGTAAAATAAAATTTAAGTGATTCGGTATCAAGAGATTAATGCATAAAATGAAAAGAAATTGGAACTTTGAAGACCTAGGGAGGCCACAGTTTTTTTAGGGTTATTTAACCTAAATTTCTCATAATTGACCAAGATCTAAGATGTTGGAAATGTTGGGTTCCATAACATGTGATTGTGATAATTGATGAACCATGTATAAATAAATGTTGATGTTGAGAATTGGTTCTATGTTATTGTGAGTTCCTATGTTGGACTAAGTACTTGATAAAATTATGACATGTTGATATTGAGAAATGATCATATGCCATTGAGGTATGCTTTATTAAATGTATCATTGATAAACATACATAAGTACATTGTGTCGTCATGCATATGTGTTGTCTGTTGGACATTATTGGAAAGACGATATATGCCTAGGAGATTGAATAACACCTATGTGCAGGTGCGAGTAGACTAAGCGTAGGGTCATAGTGGTTGGCCCTGGGGGCGTCACGGTGCGGGTGTTTCACAATAGACAGTGGTAGCTCCACTAGGGCCGTGGGATAGATTGATGTAAACACACCGACGATCCGGACTTAGACGTTGTCCTATATCTAGATCAACTGTTGAGGTTCCATGTATAAGCCGTATTGTGCAAATATTTTTATGAGATGAAGCACACTATTTTTAAGGCTAACAAGATACTGGCATGACTCCTTGATCATTCACTCCGAAAATGTTTATGTCTAGCTCCATGGAGTAGGATTTTTAGTACCATAATGCATTGTGCATTGCCCATTGTCAGTCTCATATTTCATTGAGCATGAGCACTTTTGACTGTTGAAATATTTGTTCTTACTATCAATATAATTATCTGGATGATAAACTGTCACTTCCTGAGATTCTGCTATTATTTCTCTTTTATTGCTTAATTGATTATTACTGTTATTTTTAATTATTATGTTGATGAATATATGTACTGTAATGCTATATAGGCCTCCAACGCCGTTCTATTTTCTTGCTACCATATTGGTAATGAAAGCTAGGTGTCTCACCTCTTTTCCTATGTATCTGTACTTTTATTTTAAATTATGTACTACTGAGAAGACGTTCGCGAGGAAGAAAAGGAAGTGCCTAAGTTTCCTGGCTTCTGGCTCGACTACGATTAGTACTGATCGGGGATGTCTTCGTGTCTGTGCCAATTTTTGGGGTATGCTATGATGACCTTTCATGGAGGACCCGATTGCTGGCACATTAACTTGAGCACGGACCATTGCATCTATCACAGGGAGCTGAATGTGTCTTTGGCGTGGGGCCACTACGACTCGCCTGTTTTTTATTTTACTACTTTTGTTCATTTGGAATTTTACTTGCCTGTTAGAGATCTGTGGGATGACCTTTATTACACCCTACAAGAGGACTCTTTCCTCTCCACTGCTCGAGCTTCTACCCAAAATTCGGTCGCTCTGATGGTAATTTCATCAGATGAAGAGGACCCTGAGGAGGACCCAGCTACGGTCCCTTCTCGTCAGTCTTTGGGGCTAATACTATCGGTGGCTACTAATGGATAACTGTTTATCTTTTTGGGGAAGCCTGACGTTTTGCCGTACTTGATGGGTGTATATTTGTATCATTTCGGGTGGGTACATCTTTTGTTTTTTATGTAAATCATGATGTAATTAAACAGGCTGATGCATATAATATTATATATGAATTGTGAATGTATGACTTTCAATTCTGTGTCGATTCCATTGTATCTATAATTATTATTATCTCTTTACCGTTATTTGAAAAAAAAATATACACATATTTCAATACTCAAATTACTCTACAACCCAAGGATGCAAATTATTTAATCACGTGTTAAAAATGAACCGGGTCTTAATTAATCAAAGAAATTATTAGTTTTTGCATTTTCGTTTTAAATTCATTATGGTGTGACGTTCCTTGTTCGTGAGACAAGAAAAAGGGGCGTTACATTGTCTTGGTATCAGAGCCCCAGTTTAAGTTTTCTTTTGGGTCTTGTGATTTTGGACTGTCTTATTTGTGTTGTGTGATTCTCTGTGTTTGGTATTCTGAAAGGATACATCTGACTTTCTCTGTGTTTTGTATAGCTTGACTTGAAAGAGGATTATGGCTCGTCGAGGAGACATGACTGCTGCAATCGAAGCAATTCAAAAGATGGCCGAGGCTATGCTGTAACAAAACCAACAAATGGCTCAACAATAAGAGAGGACTGCACAATAATTGGAGGCTACTGCTAATGCCCAAAATCTGGTGGAATTTCATTGCACTAACCCTCCACAATTTAAGGGAGGATATGATCCTGAGAAGGCTACTCTATAGATCAAGGAATTGGAAAAGATATTCACAGGCACGAACCGTGCCAATGACAAGAAAGCGATATATGCTACGTTTATGCTTGTTAGAGACGCAGAGGATTGGTGGACCAGAGAGCAGAGGTTATTGGAGGCTGAAAATCGAGCAATTAATTGGGAATTGTTCAAAGAGAGATTCTTGAATAAATATTTCCCGGAAAGTGTTAGGCATGCTAAGGAGATGGAATTTCTTGGTTTACGGCAAAGAAATATGACTGTAAGTGAGTATGTTGCTAAATTTAAGAGTATGTCTAAATTCTAAACCTACTTTCAACACCAACCGAATGAAGCATTGAAATGTCAAAAGTTCGAGGAAGGCCTAAAACATGATGTGAAGAGGGCGGTTATCACTTTAGAGATTATCCAGTTTTCTGAACTACTTGATACGTGTCGCTGGGTGGAAGACTTAGACCAGGCGCGAGACACAAGAAACCACAACTTTGGATCTTTTCTATCTCAAAGAGGAGGAAGCAGTAATGCTAACCATTACCAGAAGAAGCCTTATTCCAGACCACCTGGAAATTAACAACAAAGACCACAAGAGGGAAGTTCTGAAGGAAGTCCAGGACGCCAAGATGCATGAGGTGCAGGAAGGAACACTACACGAGGGACTGCACTATTAAAGGAGTTATCTGCTTCAGATGCGAGAAACTTGGACATGTTTCTCATGATTGCAATCAACCTAAGGCGGAACCTTCCGTCAATGTTGCTAGAACTGCTAAACTGCAGGCTGGAGGTAGAGTTTACACCCTGAGTGGTGTTGAAGCCTCTCAATCTAAAGATCTTATACAAAAGGAAGGTCTCATAGAAGATAATCTTTTAACTGTACTGTATGACTCTTGTGTAACTCATTCTTTCATTTCCTATGACTGTGTGAAAAGACTTAATTTACCTGTGTCTTCTTTGCCTTTTGATTTGACTATTTCAACTCCTACTGCTAAACTTGTTGTTAGCACCAAAATCTGTTTAGATTGTCCATTGATTGTTGAAGGTCGAATCTTCTCTGTTCATTTGATTTGTTTGCCACTATCTCACTTAGGTATGATCTTAGGAATGGATTGGTTGTCTACTAGCCATGTCCTATTAGATTGCTCTAGAAAAACCATAGTTTTTCCTTTGGATGAGAATTCTAGATTTTTGATGGCCAATCAAATGAAAGCTTTCTTGAAAGAAGGAACTCAGGGATACATGCTGTTGTCTTCTTTGAAAATCAAGAATGAGGTGGATGTGAACACACTCCCAGTGGTTCGAGAATTTCCTGAAGTTTTTCCTGAAGATGTACCTGGGTTACCACCGGAGCGAGAGATCGAGTTTACCATTGACCTTGTACCTAGACCTGGTCCTATTTCTATAGTGCCTTACAGAATGTTGCCAACAGAGCTAGTTGAGCTCAAGAAGCAATTGGAAGAACTTTTAGAGAAACAATTTGTTAGACCTAGCATATCACCTTGGGGAGTGTCGGTACTGCTAGTTAAGAAGAAAGACGGTACTTCGAGACTGTGTGTGGATTATCGTTAGTTGAACAAAGTCACAATCAAGAATAAGTATCCATTGCCGAGGATATATGACCTAATGGATCAACTGAAAGGAGCGGCAATGTTTTCTAAGATCGATTTGCGATCGGGTTACCATAAGATCAGAGTAAAAGTGGAAGACATTCCTAAAACGGCTTTTCGTACTCGTTATGGGAATTATGAGTACCTGGTAATGCCTTTGGAGTGACAAATGCAACTGCTATTTTCATGGATTATATGAATAGAATCTTTCATCCTTATTTGGACAGATTCGTCGTTGTCTTCATCAACGATATCTTAATTTATTCGAAAAACTAGGAAGATCATGTTGAACATCTCAGTATAGCTCTTCAGATTTTGAAGGAGCAAGAATTATACCCCAAGTTATTGAAGTGTGAGTTTTGGTTGAACGAAGTTAATTTTTTGCGCCATGTGATTTCGAAGGAAAGAATTGTTGTAGACCCATCAAAAGTAGAAGTTGTTCTACAGTGGGAAAGGTTGAAGACGGTGATAGAAATCCGAAGCTTTGTTGGATTAGCCGGATATTACCGGAGGTTCATCGAAGGGTTCTCTAAGATTGCTGGACCTCTCACCCAACTCACAAGGAAGAATCAAACTTTTGAATGGACAGATGCTTGCGAAGAAAGTTTTCAAGAGTTGAAAAGGAGACTAACTACTAATGTAACACCCTAATGAGGATGTCACATTTTTGATACAATAATAATAAAACCTTACCCAAGTTATAAAATGTTTGGTACATAATTAATATGAGTTATAAAAATTTTTCTTTTTATACATGATAGCATTACATAAAATAAAACAAAATATGAAATAAAACAAACTATTATTACACACCATAAAATACATATGATTTTTGTCTTCAATACGCAAATAATTTACAACCACAAATATTTAATAAAGCAGTAAAAGTTAATATAACTCTAAAACATAAACATGCCCAAGTGCACATCAAAGATTTCTAACCCTCCGAAGGATCCTCCTTAGATGGATCATCGGATGACAGAAATCTTGGATGTCTCGCAGCTCTATGGACAGGAGTCTGTGTTGTCGATACACTACTGATCTCACTGGGTGCATAAAAATGTCCTCCCCAGTAACGCCTAAGAGTCAAAGGCATCTCAAGATGTAAATACAAAGTAGTAGTAAATATCGGTGCTCTATCAAACTCTCTACGCAGGGACACAGTCAAACGCCCTACATAAACTACCGATTCTTTATTTTCACGCAGTCGCCAAGCCTCAGAGCCTCCATGAAACTCAAGTCTCACAAAACCTAAGAACTCAGGCAAAGCCATAACCACAAGATCAATCCAAATGATATGGGTGATCTAACGGCTCGCATTCCTCAAACTGATCACTCAGTTGCTGCTCCTCAGGGTACTGAATATCTAGAGGCTGCTCCTCTTCCTCTTCCTCAAACTCTTTACAGAACATAAATAATAATACAGAAAATGCATACAGAGAGGTGAGACAATCTACATCATTACCAGTATGGCAGTATAGAAAACGACAATACATACAGATATCACAGTTGATTTAAAAATCTATATCATCACATCATGCACAATATCTCACATTAATACATCAAACATAATATCTCAAATTAAATATAAATAATCACAAATAATCACATTATGATGAAAACCCTAAATGCAAATGTATACTGACTCATTTCCTACTCTATGGAGCTAAACACAAACATTAGAGAGAATGATCCAAAAGACCTATCCGTACCTCAGGCTGCCCAACCAACTATTACACAGTCAAACGTCGTGTAAATAGCACACAATCAAAACCATCGTGTAGTTAGTACACAGTCCAAACGTCGTGCACAACAAGCATTGTACTAGACAGTCTCCACAAGATCTTGATTAAGAATAATGCTTATCGAGATCGTTAGTGCGTTGTCTGTTACCATGGCCCAGAGGAGCTACCAACTGTCCATATGTGGAATCCTCCGCACACTAATGCCTCGAAGTTCACTCTATGAACCGCACTACGCCTATCACACCCACAACACAGTGTAATTCATCTCGTCAGCCAATCGCCAATTTCAACCAAATTGACACATCTCACAATGTATGAACATAAACCAAAATTACACAAATACCCTTATTATCACTATAAACCATAATTACAACAATACCCTCAGTATCGGTATAAACCAAATATATATGTCCCCACTTGACAATACTATTTCTCAACATGTATAGGTCCACCACTTTGGCCCGACAGTAAAACTCACTGTTCCCTTTAGTCATGTAAAGATTTTATCGCATTTTCACAATCACATCACCTTTTTCAAACGTTTTCAAATCGTGTAAATATATTTTTGATGTTTTTAAAATCGCGTAATATTTTTAAATCGTTTTCTTAATCGCGTAAGATTTTTAAATCGTTTTCTCAATCGCGTAGTTTAAAATTCTTCATTTTAAATACACGTGAGCTATTTCTATTATTTTTCAACTACGTAAAATATTTTCTTTACGTTCTAATTATACTTTTTAAACTTTCCCCATTATTTGTCCATTTTTAATTAATTTTGACAACGTTTTGTCTAGAAAATTCATTAAATGATATTTTTTACGTTTTCTTTCGAAGATTGCCTTTTTAAATCATAGCCATTATTTACACTTTGAAACTCGCTAACGTGCTTCAAAACCCAAAGATGAGCTCTACGTTAACATTTTTCAAGTGTTCAATTTATTTCTTATTTATAATTAATTCCTCTAATTTAGGTTTCTAAAACTAAATTCATTTATTTTGTTCTTCAAAAATTCATTGGAATTAAATTCTCTTTAAGTTAACTACTTAATCTACATTAGAAAACAATTTTGGGATCAAATATACATTGAATGGCATTTTGCCCAAATTCAACACATTTTTTACAAATCATCTTTAAATTATTTTCCATCCTCTAAGTCATTGTAAAATTCATTAATTCAATTAAATCAATTAATTCATTCTTTTAGAAAATGGTTGAGAACATTTTGGTTCTCTTTTTCTTGGTGAAGTCGTGAGCTCCCTTGTGTTCTTTGGAACACTCATACAAATACTCACATGTTATTCACATCCTACCATAATTATACTATATCTATGAACACATACTGTAACACCCCTTTTTTTTAATACCACGAAGAAGGAACGTCACACCATAATGTAGAGAAACAAAATAAATTTTTGCGGAAAATAATAAGTGTGTTGATTAATTAAGAACCCAATTCATTTTAACATGTGATTAAATAATTTGCACTCTTGAATGATAAAATAACCGAGTATTGAAATATGTATATATATAGATATTATTATTATTATTTTGTTTTGTTTTGTTTTGCTTTGAAACAACGGTGAATAAATAATAATAATCATAGGCACAATAGAATCGACACTGAATTTAAAATCATACATTCACAATATATATATATATAATATGCATTAGCCTGTTTAATTACATCACAAAATATACAAAAAGCAAAAGATGTACCCACCCGAAGAGATACAAATGTACACCCATCAAACATGGCAAAACATCATACTTCCCCAAAAAGATAAACGGTTAGCCATCAGTAGCCACCGACAGTATCAGTCCCCTAAGACTGACAAGAAGGGGTCGTAGCTAGGTCCTCCTCAAGGTCCTCTTCATCCGATGAAATTGCCATTGGAGCGACTGAGTTTCGGGCGGAAGCCCGAGCAGTGGAGAGGAAAGAATCCTTTTGTGGGGTATAGTAAAGGTCATCCCACAGATCTCTAACAAGTAAGTAAAATTTCAAATGGATAAAAGTAGTGAAATCAAAAATAGGCGTGTTGTAACGGCCCCATGCCAATGATACAGTCAGCTCTCCATGATAGATGCAATTGTCCGTGCTCAAATTGATGTGCTAGTAATCGAGTCCCCCGTGAAAGGTCATCCTAATATACCCCAAGAATCGGCGCGGACGCGAAGACATCTTCAGTAGACTCTAGTCGTAGTGCGGCCAAAAGCCTAGAAACTCAGATGTTTTCTTTTCTTTTTCACGAATGTCTTCTCATAATTATACAAATAAATAGAAATACAAAAAATACAGAAAGAGGTGAGACATCTAGCTTCCAGTACCAAAATGGAAGCGAGAAAACAAAACGGCGCTGGACGCCCACATATCATCACAATTCATATATTCAATCACAGTAATAATTAAAATTCACAGTAAAAGCAATAACAACAGTAAATAACGGTAAAGATTATCAGTAATAAACATACAACATCAATATTTCCAACAGTCAACAGTTCAAGCAATCAAATAATCATTACAGTAATAATAACAGATATTTTTCCATAATTATAAATGCTCATGTCCAATGAATTATGAGACTGACAGTTCACAATGCAAATGGTACCAAATTCCTACTCCATGGAGCTAGACATAAACATTTTCGGAGTGAATGATCAAGGAGTTATGCCAGTATCTCGTTAGCCTTAAAAATAGTATGCTCATCTCATAAAAATATTTGCGCGATATGGCTTATACATGGCACCTTAACAGTTGATCGCGATATAGGACAGCATCTTAGTCTAGATCATCAGTGTGTTTGCATCAATCTATCTCACGGCCCCAGTGGAGCTACCACTGTCTATTGTGAGACACCCACACCCCGACGCCCCCAGGGCCAACCACTATGACCCTACGTTTAGTCTACTCGCACTCGCACATAGGTGTTATTCAAACTCCTAGGCATACATCGCCTTTCCAACAATGTCTAACGGATAACATATATGCATGACGACGCAATGTACATCATGTATGTTTATCAATGATGCATTCATTATGAAGTATACCACAATGGCATATATATATTCATTTCTCAACATCAATATGTCATAATTTCCTCAGGTACGCAGTCAACAAGTACTTAGCCCACATAGGGGTCCACAATAACATAGAATCAATTCTCAACATCAATATGTATTTAGGGTTCATCCATTATCACAAGACCACACTATGGATTCACATTCTCAAAGTCTTAAGCTTTGGTCAATTATGACAATTTTAGGTTAAATAACCCTTCAAAACCTGTCCCTCTTAAGTGTTATTATTCAATTCAATTCTTTCACTTTATTATGGATTATGCATGTCTCTAAATTCCTAATTTCCAAAGATGCACCAAGGCATCATTTGAACCCTAAATTTTCTCTAAAAGTCGTGGCCTCACTAGGTTTTCAAGGTTCCAATTTTTTTTCCATATTATGCATTAGTTTTTTGATATTTAATCACTTAAATTTTGGTTCACACCAAACCAATCCAATCTCTCAAAATTCAAGCCAAAACCGTGGCCTCCATAGGTGATAGGAAATTCTAAATTTTTCATTTATCAATTCCATTATTATCAAACCATTTATACAATCAAATTTTAATCTTCATCAAGGTCACACAATGCATGCAAATCAACCAAACAAGTGAGCATACAAATATGGATTTCTTCATCAAACAATCATACAAAGTCTCCTCACCACCAATAATGGTAAAAGTGAGTAAGTCTCCCTCTTACCTAAAGGAAGAACACAAAAATGGCTTCCTAGGTGCTCCTTAAAGGTTCAGTTTTTAGAGCTCCAAGAACCCTAGAATTTCAATCATCAAGAATCAATATCAAGCATGGTAAAAGGTGGATCTTTGGTCTCCAATGAAACCATAGATCACAAAAATGAAGAGAAAAGAAGAAGAAAATGGAAACTTTACCTCAAAGCTGGAAGCTTTGTCTTGGATGACAATGGAGATAATGGTGGATTTTGAAGAAACTTTCTAAATAAGAAATGTAGAGGAGGTTGAGGTGAGTATGGAAATGGTGTTAATGAAGAGAAAAGTGAAGAGAAAAGATGAAAAATGGTGGTCACAGTGGGGCTGCAAACCGTAGCCAAGAAGGAGAAGAAGAGAAAAGGAAGAGAGAAAAATGAAGAAGAAAAACTACAGAGAGAAAGTGTTGTAGGAAAATGATAATTTTGGGTGATTATTGGTTAAGTGTCAAGGCAAATTTTTGCCTCCTAAGGGCAAGGAGTGCCGCAGCAAAGGAGAGAGAGAAGGGGGGTGGAGAGGCTTCTCCAACAAGCCAAGGGCATTCTTGTCCTTTGGTGGTCAAAGCGTCTCAAAGAAGCTTTGATTAAAATACAATAAATTTGAATTAAAGTGGGTTTGATTAGACTTAAAGTAGATTACATTAGGATAATGTGATAAGATTTTTAATACATGTTATTATCCAATGGACAATTGTTATAGTTGACAGAAGTTAGTATTAATTATCCGGCGGATAAAATTTACACAGCGATTTATTATTTTATCAGATAAAATTTCTCAAAAAATGTAAAACCTCGTAAATCATGTCCAGTCTCGGGTTTAGTAAGATCCCTCGTCGACGTTTTCACAGATCAAGGTTCTCAAGAAAAATTTCTCATTTTCCTGGCTCTACTCAATTTGTACGTAAAACGAGGAATAATATTAAAATATTTCACGTCCTCAGAAAAATTCAAAAAAATTTCCAAAAATCACAAATATTGGAAAATGAATATTTATTACAAAATAAATAAAATTTGAGGTGTTACACATACCATATGTTGTAAAGCTATAATCACGCATGCACACATAATCAATCACAAAATAGAAAAGACATTAAACAACTAAGTGAACGAATCATTATAGATTCTTTACCACAATTACATCCATTTTCTCATCACCATACAAGGTTGATAAGATTAAATCTCCCTCTTACCTTAAGGGAAGATAAACTCCTTCCAACTCCTCCTAGTGATTTTTGTGTAACCTCCAAAGGATCCCTAACAAGCTCAAACAAATTTTAAAGAGTCATAACTATAGGTGAAAAATATAAACCATGGATCAATCATAGCTTAGAACCTAATAAATCAAGTTAGAAATAAGAAACAAGGATTTTCACCTTGTAGGAAAAAATCTTCAAGATGGTTTTCCAAGCTCAAGATGAATTTTTTTGAAGAAACTTTCAAGATGAAAGATGCTTAGAATGGTGTTTGGATTTGAGAAGTGGTGTTAGGTGAAAATTTAGAAGAGTGGAGGTATGAGAAATGGGTGGAGGCCATTAGCTTCTCAAAGAAGAAATGAGAGAATTTTCTTGGTTATTTTGCTTTGGAGAAGGTTGAAGATGAAATGAACTTATCAAAAATGCTATCTCACCCTTCCTAAAGCACTTGGCCGTGGAGCTCCTTCAAAGGAGGTGGCCACTTTAGTTGACTCCTAAGAACTCCCAATGGCCTTAGATGTGATCAATGGATGATATTCAAGGCTTTGTCTCTAAGCTTGCTTCTCATTGGTGTAGATAATCAAGTCATCAAGTGACTAAGCCCTTCTTGAAGATGCCATAACCAAATGGCCTTAGGAGAAGCAAACTAGGTTTTAGTTCATTTGGTTTCCTAGTTAGGTCTAAGTTAATTTAGCTAGGTTTCTTAGTTACTTAGTTAGCCATTTAGTTAGCTAGGATAACTAACCCTCTTCTTGATTCTTCTAGAGCCCTCTCTAACTAAAACTTAAATGACTAGCTAACTAGGTTTGTTCCATTTAGTTACTACATAAGCTTCCTAACTTAACTTAGTTAGATTTAGGCTAACTTAGTTAGATTTTCTAGTTATAACCTAACAAGTCCAACCTCTTTTATGGACCGAAATCCTATTGGTCTAGAAATTTTCAAGCCACTATTGTTGACTAGCTCTCATTGGCTTAAAATAACTCAAGCCCATTTCATTGACTGGTGCACCCAATGTGGGTCCCATAAACTTTTTCGAGTCCATGGTTCATTTTGGAGTAGATTTCTACTGTTTTTAAGATAGTAGGCATTGTCTTATAAAATAATATTATAATAATATAAAATATTTTTATTGCATAGTTAAATCCTAAAAATTAAAAGATCAATACACGTATCACTCGGAATTGGGTTTAGTAAGATCCCCTAGCTCCGAATAATTAAATTAAGATTTTTTCGGCTAAAAAATTATTATTTTCTTGACTCGGAGTAAATTACACACAACAGTCAAATTAATTTTATAACACACAAAAAAACATAAAACAGTACATTTAGGATAATATCGTAATTTAACCAAATGTTGGGGTGTTACTGTAACACCCTTGTGGGGATGTCACATTTATAAATAAATAAAAGAAAAAATATATATAAATCTACCCAAGTTGTAAAACATTTGTTACATCATAATACGGGTTGTAAAAATTCTTCCTGATCTACAGAATATTATTAAATAAAATAACGCAGAAATACAAAATAAACAAACTAACATTACACATAATATACATATGGTTTTAATTATAAGTTATACAAATAATTTACAACTATAATTATTTAAACTAAAATAGTAAACAAAGCAGTAAAAGTCACTATATACAAACGCAGACGCATCCAAGTACACATCATGTATATCTAACCCTCTGAAGGATTACTCTCAAATGAAACATCAGGTGATAAATATCCAGGATGCCTTGACCCTCTACGGACACGGGTCCGTGCAGTCGACACGCTGCTAATCTCACTAGGCGCATCAAACATACCGCCCCAGTAACGCCTAAGAGATAGCGGCAACTCCACATGTAAGTACAACATAGTGGAAAAGATCGGTACTCCATCAAACTTAGTACGGATAGTCACAGTCAGACGCCCCACATACGTAACTGAGTCTCTGTCCTCTCGCAATCTCTAGGTTTCAGAGCCTCCGTGAAACTCAAGTCGCACGAAACCAAAGAATCCTGGTAGCGTCATCCTCCCACAATCAATCCAATGGATATGGATGATTGGATGGTTCTTGATCGTCGTACTGATCCTCGGCTTGCTGCTCTTCCTCCTCCTTAGGATACACACACTCAAGAGGCCGTTCCTCTTCCTCAAACTCTTTACCACATAAATTTAAAATACGGAAACACATACAATAAAGAGGTAAGATAATCTATATCATCACAAACATGGTAAATAAGAAAACGACAATACAATTAGATATACAGTTCATACAATATAGAATGCCATAACAACATAAACATAAATACAGTATAACACAGAACAATATAAACATAAATACAGTATAACATAGATATAATATAAGAATTAAATATATATGATATCACAGATAAAAATATAATAATGTACAACACAGATACATATGCAATATGACACGATCCTACTCCATGGAGCTAAACACATACAGACATCAGAGAGAATGACCCGCAAAATCTATTAGTACCACGCCTGCCCAACCAAACTATTGCGCTGTCTCACGTTGCGTCTATAGCCCACAGTCACATGGCGTGGTGTAGTTCACTGTCAAACGTTGTGTCACTACAGGCAATGTACTATTAGACTTTACAAGATCTCGATTAAGTATAGTGCGTGTCGAGTCTATTAGTGTGTTGCCAGTTACCACGGCCCAGAGGACCGACCAACTGTCCACAAATGGAATAATCCGCACGTTAATGTCTCCAAGTCCATAATGGAATGAACCACACTATGCTTATCGCACTGACAACACAGTGTGATTCACCTCGTCAATCAATCCACCAAAATTGGCATTAGCTCAATGCATGATCAAAAATAAAAATTATCAAAATACCCTCAATGGTATAAATATGTGTATTTACGCAAATGCCCTCAATGGCATATATTTACAAAAATGCCCTCAATGGCACAAACTCATATATATACAGTAAGTCCCACCAGACAAATACTGTTTCACAACCTGTCCGGGTCCACCACTTTGGCCCGACAGTAAAAGTTACTGTTTTTGTCAATCGCGTAGAAATTTTATTGCGTTTTCACAATTTTGTCATTTTTACAAACGTTTTTAAATCGCGTAAATATATTTTACTGTTTTCAAAATCGCGTAGGGTTTTTAATACGTTTTCTCAATCGCGTAAGATTTTTAAATTATTTTCTTGTCCAAATTCCTTACAAATCACTGTTTAAATAAACAAAAATAATTTTTTTTATACGTTTTGAACTACGTAGAGTATTTTTCATACCGTATACTGTATATTGGATATCTTTTCTATCTTATTTATCTGTTTTTAATAAAAATTGACAGTATTTTGCTTAGAAAATCTATATCAATGTTTTTCTAATTTTTCTGTTAAAAATTCCTTTTTATTTATATGACAAACCATGTAATTAAACTTTTGAAAACTACTAACATGCTTCAAAATATAAAATGAGCTATATGTTTGAAATTTACAAAAGCTACTGTATTTTTCTTCTAGCAGTAAAATCATTAGTTTTAACTTCTTCAACTCAATCTTAATCCTTTTATTTTCTCAAAACTCATTATAATAAAATTCCTTCTAGTATATATTGCTTCTTTTTTATTAAAAATGGTTTGGAAATGATTTTAGAAATCATAAATACTTGGCTTTGGCATGTTGGCCGAAATACATAAATTTGACATTTAATCTTTAAATTTGTTTTTCTTGTTCTAAAACAATTTATATCTTATCAATTCCCCTAAGTTAATTAAATCACACTTTTGAAAAATTGATGAGAACATTTTGGTTCTCCTTTGATGTTGAGGCTGTGAGCCTTCATTGGTGTTCTTTGGAACACTCATGCAATCCTTGATATGTTATTCACATCCTACTAATTATATATGCATTTCTAACACATACAATATATTTAAAGCTTGTAGACATGCAATTTAATACAAATCACAAATAGGAAAGCTAATAACAAATAACACAAAGGAATCCTTATGGATTCTACAACCACAACCAATTCCACTTTCTTATCACCACCCAAGGATGATAAGATTCAAGTCTTCCTCTTACCTTGAGTGAAGACAAACACTCTTTCACTCCTTTCTAGGGTTTCGGTTTTCACCCTTCCAAGACACCTATCAAGCTTAAACAAATTTCTACAAGTTATTAACATGAAAGAAAGCTTAAACCATGGATCAATCATGGCTTAGAACTTTGAAAAAGAATTTAGAAATGAAAAACAAAGATTTTCACCTTCTAGGTAAAATCTCCCAAGTAGGTTTTCAAGCCCAAGATGTTGGATTTTGCAAAAACTCTCAACAAGAGATGTTCTTAGAATTGTGTTTAGGTTTAGAAAAGTAGTGGGATAAAATTTTGGGTGGTTGGATGGTGAACTAGGGTTTTTGGCCGAATGGTGCTTCAAGATAGCATCAATGGAGTTTGGTATTTTTGGAAGAGAAAGAAGACAGAAAATGTTAGAGAATTAAGTGATAATTACCCTCCAAAGAGCCATATGGCCGTAGACTTCAATGACAAGGAGGTGTCCCCTTGATTGGCTCCATCCAAGCCTTAGAAATGATCAATGGTGAGGATTAAAACTTGATCACCAAGCTTAGCTCTCATTGGCTATTCCAAACCTAGTCATTAAGCCTTGTCACTAATTAAGCCTAGTCATTAAGCCTTGTCACTACCTCTTAAAATATCTCACCACTAATGATGTTTAATTAAGCTACTAATCCCATTAAGCTTCTAAACATGTTTAACTTAATTAAAGTTCCAATAACTTAATTAAATTCTAATCCATCTTAATTAAATTCATCAAATCCTAAACTAATTAGTCTAATCACTTTTATTAACCATTTCTTATTGATTTAGAAATTATTCTAATCCAAAAACATTAACTGTTTCACTAAACGTGGGTCCCGCAAGACTTTTCTGGGTCCACTGTCATTTAATTATCTTGGCTAATAAAATAATATTATAATAATATAAAATTATTTTATTTTACGTTAAATCCTAAAAATTCAAAAATTAATATGATTCATTCAGAATTGGGTTTAGTAAGATCCCCCAGCTCCGAATAATTAAAACAAGATTTCCCCGGCCCAGAAAATATTATTTTCCTGTCCTAGAGCAAATCACACAAAAAGTTCAAATAAAATCACAGACAGTAAAATAAAACAACATTTCATACAGAAAAATAACAAACAGTACAAAAAGGGCATAATGGTCATTTATCCTAAAGTTGAAAAACATCAAATAGTACATTTGAGATATAAAAGTCATTTTCCATAAAGTTTGGGGTGTTACAGTTACAACTTCACCAGTGTTAGTTCTACTTGATCCAAGTGAACCATTCGAAGTATATTGTGATGCTTCATATCAAGGATTGGGTTGTGTCCTTATGCAAGGCAGAAAAGTGGTGGCTTATGTTTCGAGGCAATTGCGAGTGCATGAGAAGAACTACCCAACGCACGACTTGGAGTTAGTTACTGTTGTATTTGTTTTGAAGATATGGAGACATTTTCTCTATGGAGCAACATTCAACATCTTTAGTGATCATAAGAGCTTAAAGTATTTGTTTGATCAAAAAGAGTTGAACATGAGACAACAAAGATGGTTAGAATTCCTGAAAGACTATGATTTCCAACTTCAGTATCACCTTAGAAAGGCAAATGTTGTGGCTAATGCCTTAAGTAGGAAAACAATTAGCGTTTCTACCATGATGATCAGAGAACAGGATTTGATAGAACAATTCATAGACGTATGGTCTTTTGTGGAATTAATGCCAAGAAAAATCTGTATGAACATGGTCACTATTTCGAATGATTTAATGGAAGATATCCGAGAAAAACAGAAGGTTGACAAGTTCTTGCAAGAGGAAAGAGAACTGATGAAGCAAGGCGGTATATCAACATTAGAGGAAGGAAGCGATGGAATTTTAAGATTCCAAGGTAGAGTCTGTGTGCCTAAGGATGAAGAACTGAGGAAGTATATACTCGAACATGCTCATAAGAGTTAGTTGAATATGCATCCTGGAATGACCAAAATATACCAAGATTTGAAGAAGTTATTTTGGTGGCATAGAATGAAAAGAGATATTGCTAGATGCGTATCTTCCTATCTGGTTTGTCAGAAAACAAAGATTGAACATCAAAGACCGTCAAGATTGTTGCAACCCTTATCTATTCCCGAATGGAAGTGGGATAATATTGCCATAGACTTTGTTGTCGGATTGCCAAAGACTAGAAGAGGATATGATTCAATATGGGTAATTGTGGATCGACTTACGAAGTCAACACATTTCCTGCCGATCAACATAAGATATCCATTGGAGAAGTTGGCTCAGTTGTACATCGGTGAAATTGTCAGACTACATGGTGTGCCTACAAGTATCATTTCTGACAGAGACCCCAGATTTACATCAAAGTTTTGGCAAAGTCTTCAAGAAGCAATGAGGACAAAGCTACGTTTGAGTTCTGCATATCATCCTCAGACCGATGGTCAATCAGAAAGAACAATTCAATCATTGGAAGATTTACTTAGAGCCTGTGCTTTGGAGGAGACTGGATGTTGGGATGAAATTTTACCATTGGTAGAATTTACCTACAACAATAGTTACCATTCAAGTATAGGGATGGCACCCTATAAGGCTCTATATGGGTGAAGGTGCAGAACACCTTTATGCTGGTATCAAGACAGAGAACGACTTACCGTTGGACCTTATCTTATTCAGCAAACAACTGAGAAGGTCAAAATGATTCAGGAGAAGATGAGAACGGCTCAAAGTCAACAAAAGAGCTATGCGGACAAAAGGAGAAAACCTCTTGAATTTGAAGAAGGAGAGCATGTGTTCCTGAAAGTCACGCCTACGACTGGGGTCGGTCGGGTTCTCAAATCTAGAAAGCTCACTCCAAAATTCTTTGGACCTTATCAAATTCTTCATTGGATAGGTCCAGTTGCTTATCATATAGCTTTACCACCTTTTCTTTCAAATCTCCACAATGTTTTTCATGTGTCACAACTCCAAAAATACATTCCAAGTCCTGATCATGTCATAGCACCTGATTCAGTACAATTAAAGGAAAACTTGACTTATGAAACAACTCCTGTAAGGATTGAGGATTGGTGAATGAAGCAACTCAGAGGGAAAGACATTCCATTGGTGAAAGTGATCTGGAACGAGACAACCAGAGATGCGACATGGGAACTGGTGGACAAGATGAAGGAGCAATACCCATAATTATTCTAAGGTATGAAAATTTCGAGGTTGAAATTTTTATTTGATGGGGAGAGTTGTAACACCCCAAAATTTATTTATTTCATTATAAATATTCATTTTACAATATTTGTGACTTTTGGGAATTTTTTAGATTTTTCTGAGAATATGAAATATTTTAATATTATTCCTCGATTTACGTATAAATTGAGCGGAGCTGGGAAAATGAGATTTTTTTCCCGAGAACCTTGATCTATGGAAACATCGACGGGAGATCTTACTACACTCGAGACTGGACACGATTTACGAGATTTTATATTTTTTGAGAAATTTTATCAGATAAAATAATAACCGCTGTGTAAATTTTATCTATCGAACAATTAATACTGACTTCTGTCAACTATAACAATTGTCTATTAGATAATAACATGTATTAAAAACTCCATCACATTATCCTAATGTAATCCACTTTATGTCTAATCAAATCTACTTTAATTCAAATCTATTGTATTTTAATCAAAGTTTCTTTGAGAAGCTTTGACCACCAAAAGACTAGTATACCCTTGGCTAGTTAGGGAAGCCAAATTTCCCCCTCTCTCCCCTCTCTTTGCCTCGGCAATGTGGCAAATGGGAAGCAAAAATTTGTTTTCCCACACTTAAGACACTTAATCACATTTCACTCATTTTTCATCTATCCATTTCGCTCTAGTTTTCATCTTCCATTTTCTCCTCTTTCTCTCTTCTTCCTCTCCCTCACCTCACGGTTTTACAGCCCACTCTTGGAGACCATGTTTCATTTTCTCTCTTCATTAACACCATTTCTACACTCCCTTCAACCCCCTCTACACTTCCTATTTGATAAGTTTCTTCAAAATCCATCATCACCTCCATTGTCTTCCAAGACCAAGCTTCAAACTTTAAGGTAAAGTTTCTATTTTTTTCTTTTCTTTTTCTTCATTTTCGTGTTCTATGGTTTCATTGGAGACCAAAGATCCATCTTTTACCAAGCTTGATGTTGATTCTTTGTGGTTGAAATTTCTAGGGTTTTTGGACCCCCAAAACTGAAACCATCAAGGAGCAAGTGGGAGTCCATTTTCGTGTTCTTCCTATAGGTAAGAGGAAGATTTACTCACTTCAACCATTATTGGTGGTGAGGAGACCTTGTGAGATTGTTTGATGGAGAAATCCATATTTATATGCTCACTTTGTTTGATGATTTTGCATGTGTATGTGTTTTAATTGAGATTGATGGTTAAATAATGATTTTGAATGCATTGGTGGTGTTGGAATATTTGATAATGATAGAATTACTGAATAAAAAATTTTGAGGGTTTACTACCCCATTGGAGGTCATGGTTTTGGCTTGAAATTCCTAGGGTTGGAATTGATTTGTGTAAAATAAAACTTATGAGAGTAATTATAAAATTGATTAAGGCATGAAATGAAAACCTTGAGGGTTTCCTACACTAAAGTGTGGCCACGGTTTTGGCCTTGGATTTAAGGGATTGGAATTGACTTGTGTAAAATAAAATTTAAGTGATTAGGTATCAAGAGAATAATGCATAAAATGGAAAGAAATTAGAACTTTGAAGACCTAGGGTGGCCACAGTTTTTTTTAAGGGTATTTAACCTAAATTTCTCATAATTGACCAAGATCTAAGATGTTGGAAATGATAGGTTCCATAAGATGTAATGGTGATAATTGATGAACCATGTATAAATAAATGTTAATGTTGAGAATTGGTTCTATGTTATTGTGAGTTCCTATGTGGGACTAAGTACTTGATAAAATTATGACATGTTGATATTGAGAAATGATCATATGCCATTGAGGTATGCTTTATGATAAATGTATCATTTATAAACATACATGATGTACATTGTGTCGTCATGCATATGTGTTGTCTGTTGGACATTATTGGAAAGGCGATGCATGCCTAGGAGATTGAATAACACCTATGTGCGGGTGCGAGTAGACTAAGTGTAGGGTCATAGTGGTTGGCCCTGGGGGCGTCGGGGTGCAGATGTCTCACAATAGACAGTGGTAGTTCCACTGGGGCCATGGGATAGACCGATGCAAACACATTGACGATCCGGACTAAGATGTTGTCCTATATCGTGATCAACTGTTGAGGTGCCATGTATAAGCCGTATTGCACAAATATCTTTTTGAGATGAAGCACACTATTTTAAGGCTAACGAGATACTAGCATGACTCCTTGATCATTCACTCCGAAAATGTTTACGTCTAGCTCCATGGAGTAGGATTTTTTGTACCATAATGCATTGTGCATTGCCCATTGTCAGTCTTATATTTCATTGAGCATGAGCACTTTTGACTGTTGAAATATCTGTTCTTACTATCAATATAATTATCTAGATGATAAACTGTCACTTCCTGAGATTCTGTTGTTATTTCTCTTTTATTTCTTAATTGATTATTACTGTTATTTTTAATTATTATGTTGATGAATATATGTACTGTAATGCTATGTGGGCGTCCAATGCCGTTCTGTTTTCTTGCTACCATATTGGTAATGAAAGCTGGGTGTTTCACCTCTTTTCCTATGTATTTGTACTTCTAGTTTAAATTATGTACTACCAAGAAGAAGTTCGCGAGGAAGAAAAGGAAGCGCCTGAGTTTCCTAGCTTCTGGCCCGACTACGATTAGTATTGATCAGAGATGTCTTCGCGTCCGTGCCAATTTTTATGGTATGCTAGGATGACCTTTCATGGAGGACCTGATTGCTGGCACATTAACTTGAGCACGGACTGTTGCATCAATCACAGGGAGCTGACTGTGTCTTTGGCTTGGGGCCGCTACGACTTGCCTGTTTTTTATTTTACTATTTTTGTTCATTTGGAATTTTACATGCCTGTTAGAGATCTGTGGGATGACCTTTACTACACCCCACAAGAGGACTCTTTCCTCTCCACTACTCGGGCTTCTGCCCGAAATTCGGTCGCTCCGATGGCAATTTCATCGGATGAAGAGGACCCTGAGGAGGACCCGACTATGGTCCCTTCTCATCAGTCTTAGGGGATGATACTATTGGTGGCTACTGATGGCTAACTGTTTATCATTTTGGGGAAGCCTGACGTTTTACCATACTTGATGGGTGTATATTTGTATCATTTTGGGTGGGTACTTCTTTTGTTTTTTGTGTAAATCATGATGTAATTAAACAGGCTGATGCATATAATATTATATATGAATTGTGAATGTATGACTTTCAATTTTGTGTCGATTCCATTGTATCTATAATTATTGTTATCTCCTTACCGTTATTTTTAAAAAAAATGTACACATATTTCAATACTAGAATTACTCTACAACCCAAGGACGCAAATTATTTAATCACATGTTAAAAATGAACTGGGTCTTAATTAATCAAAGAAATTATTGTTTTCCATATTTTTGTTTTAAATTCATTATGGTGTGACGTTCCTTCATCGTGAGACAAGAAAAAAGGGCGTTACAGTCGTGGTCGATGCCTTAAGTAGGAAAATGATCAGTGTTTCTGCTATGATGATCAAAGAAAAGGATTTACTAGAACAATTCAGAGATATATGGTCTTTCGTGGAATTAGCATAGGAAAAATTTGTATGAACATGGTCACAATCTCAAATGACTTAATGGAAGATATTCGAGAAAAGCATAAAGTCGACAAATTTTTACAAGAAGAAAGGGAGCTGATGAAACAAGGTGGTGTGACAACATTAGAGGAAGGAAACGATGGAATCCTAAGGTTCAGAGGTAGAGTATGTGTACCCAAGGATCAAGAACTCATGAAGTATATACTCGAACATGCTCACACGAGTCAGATAAGTATGCACCCAGGAATAACCAAGATGTACCAAGATTTGAAGAAGTTATTTTGGTGGCACAGAATGAAGAGAGATATCACCAGATGTGTGTCTTCCTGTCTAGTTTGTCATAAAGCGAAGGTTGAACATCAGAGACCGTCTGGAATGTTACAACCCCTAGCTATTCCCGAATGGAAGTAGGATAGTATTGCAATAGACTTTATGATTGGATTGCCAAAGACTAGAAAGGGTTACGATTCGATATGGGTAATTATGGATCGACTCACAAAGTCAGCACATTTCTTACCAATCAACATAAGGTATTCATTGGATAAGCTAACCCAACTATAAATTGGTGAAATTATCACACTACATGGTGTGCCTACCAGTATCATTTCTGATAGAGATCCAAGGTTCACATCAAAGTTTTGGCAAAGTCTTCAAGAAGCGATTGGAATGAAGCTACGTTTAAGTTCTGCATATCATCCCCAAACTGATGGTCAATTAAAGAAGACAATTCAATCATTAGAAGACTTACTCAGAGCTTGTGCTTTGGAACAAACTAGAAGTTAGGATGAAGTTTTACCATTGGTAGAGTTCACCTACAACAACAGTTATCATTCAAGCATAGGGATGGCACCCTATGAGGCTCTATATGGGTGAAGGTGCAGAACACCTTTGTGTTGGTACCAAGATGGAGAGCGACTTACTGTTGGACCTAATCTCATCCAACAAATAATTGAAAAGGTCAAGATGATTCAGGAGAAAATGAGGATGGCTCAGAGTCGACAAATGAGCTATGCGGACGAAAGGGGAAAGCCTCTTGAGTTTGAGGAAGGCGAGCATGTGTTTTTGAAAGTCACACCTACAACTGGGGTCAGCCGAGTTCTTAAGTCTAGAAAGCTTACTCCTAAATTCCTTGGACCTTACCAAATTCTTCGCCAGATAGGTTCGATTGCTTACCAAATAGCTTTACCATATTTTCTTTCTAATCTTCACAATGTCTTTCATGTGTCACAATTTCAAAAATATATTCCTAGCCCTGATCATGTCATAGCACCTGACACGATACAATTAAAAGAAAACTAAACTTATGAGACAACCCCTGTAAGGATTGAGGAAAAGAGGATGAAACACCTCAGAGGGAAAGACATCCCATTGGTAAAAGTGATCTGGAACGAAACAACTGGAGATGCGACGTGGGAGTTAGAAGACAAGATCAAGGAACAATACCTACAACTATTCTAAGGTATGAAAATTTCGAGGACAAAATTTCTATTTGAAGGGGAGAGTTGTAACACTCCGAAAATTTATAATTTTATGATAAATAGTCGTTTTATAATATTTGTGATTTTTGTGAATTTTTATGGATTTTTATGAGAATGTGAAATATTTTAATATTATTTCTCATTTTTCGTGCACATTGAGCGGAGCTGGGGTAATGAGATATTTTCTCTGAGGACCTTGATCTGTGGAAACGTCAACGGGGGATCTTACTAAACTTAAGACTGGACACGGTTTACGAAGTTTCATGTTTTTTGAGAGTTTTATCTGATAAATAAAAATCGTTGTGTATTTTATTATCTGTTGGATAATTGACACTGACTTCTTTCAACTGTAACAATTGTCCATTGGATAATAGCTTGTAGTAAAAATCTTATCTTATCCAAAGGAAATCCACTTTATGTCAAATCAGATCACCTTTAATTCAAAAAATAATGTATTTTAATCAAAGCTTCTTAAGGAAGCTTTGACCAAAAATGACCAAAATCCCCAAAACTTGCATGAGAAGCCAATCTCTCCCTCTCCTTCTCTCTTGTGTGCCGCGGTTTTGGAGTGTTAGGGGAGCCAAAAATTTAATTTTTACCTTATCATTTTACTCCAAAATTCTAAATCACAAAAAACTATCACCTTTTTTTCTCTTGATTTCCTCTTCTCACTTTTTTCTTTCTTCTTCTTCTTCTTCCTTTTCTCTTCTCCATGGCAGCTGCCCCATTCATGTGGCCATCTCCATTTGCTTGCTTCACTACTACCATTTCTACACTCTTCTTCTCATTCTAAACCTTTCCTCTTTGGTGATTATCTTCCAAATCCAACATTTTCTTCACTTTTCTTCAAGAACAAAGTTTGAAGCTTTTGAGGTAAACCTTTGATTCTTTACTTTCTCTTCTTCTTTTTCGTTTCTATGGTCATTTTTATGGCCATGGATCCTTTCTTTTTCAAGTCATTAGTGTTGATTCTTTGAGTTACGATTCTTAGGGTTTGGTGGAGCTTTGGACGAAAATCTCACAAGCATTTCAAGGGTTGATTTTCATGTTCTTCCTTTAGGTAAGAGGGATATTTACTCACTTCAACCTTTATTGGTAGTGAGGGAACTTTTGAGTGGTTGTTGATGGAGGAATCCATAATGGATTGCTCACTTTGTATGCTTGTTTTTCATGTTTTTGTGTACATTTGATTTATATGAAAATATTGGTTGTTTTGAATGCCTTGATGATGTTGGATTGCTTGGATTGGATGAATGAAAAAATGTAGGGTTTCCTACCCTTTGGGGAGGTCATGATTTTGGACTAAAATTTGGGGGTTTGAATTTGATTCTTGTATGAATTGGAACTTAGGTAATTAGGTATTTAAGGATTGATGCATATAATGGAAAAATTAGATTTTTATGCTCTTGGGAGGCTCATGGCCTCTAAGGGGTTTTTGGAGTCCAAGTGGTGCTTTTGTGCAACCTTTGGACTTAAGCAATTTAGAGTTATGAAATCAATAGTGCAATGAAAGAAAAATGGTTTGATTTTGTTCTTGAGAGGCCACAACCTCAAGGGTCTATTTGACCTAGACTTGTGTGATTAATCAAGACTTAGGTAATTAGGAATTTTGGATTCATAAAATGAAATTGTGGTTGTGTTGAACCTTATAAATGTATGTTGTTATTGAGAATTGATTATATGTCATTGTGAGTCCATGTGTGGGACCAAAGACTTATTGATGTTTAAATTGACCAAATTGTGGTATGTTTCATGAGAAGTATATTATTAATGAATATACATGATATGCATTGAGTCATCATACATTTGTGAAAGTTTGTTGGACTCTATTGTTAAGGATGTGCATGCCTATGAGATTGAATTACACCTTAGTGCGGGTGCGAGTAGACTAAGTGCAGGTCATATTGTTGGCCTTGGGGGCGTCGGGGTGTGGCTGTCTCACAATAAACAATGGTAGCTCCACTGGGGCTGTGGGATAGACCGATGCAAACACACCGACTATCCGAATCGAGACACTGTCTTATATCACGATCTTGTTAAGAGTGCCATGTATAAGCCATGTTACATAAAATATTATTTTTCTGATAAGCACTTTATTTATAGGCTAACGAGATACTTGAATGACTCCCTAATCATTCTCTCCGAATGTTTATGTCTAGCTCCATAGAGTATGATTTTTGGTACCATATGCATTATTGATTGTTGGTCTCATATTTCTTCTGGCATGAGTGTCTATACTATTCAATTATCTCTTTAGTTGTTGAAATAATTATCTGATTGATGAACTGCTTACTGCCTGAGATATTATTATTGTTTCCCTTTGATTGCTTATTTTATTATTGATATATATATATATATATATATATATATATTATATATATATATATATATATATATATATATATATATATATATATATATGTTGTGATGCATGTGGGCACTCTGCACTGTTTTTTACCGCCGTATTGGTATCGAATGTTGGGTGTCTCACCTCTTTCCTATATCCCTATATTCCTGTTTTATTTATGTGCTTCTGAGAAGACATCTGTGAAGAAGGGGAAGTGTCTGAGTTCCCTGGTTTCTGGCCTGACTACAACTAGTGCTTACTCGAAGATGTCGTATCGTCCGCATAGATTTCTGGGATATGCGAGGATGACTTTCCACAGAGGTCCTGATTGTTGGCATATAAACCTGGGCATAGACCATTGCATTTATCATGGGGACTTGACGGTGTCTTTAGTTTGGGGTCACTATGACCCCCTTGTTTTTAATTTTACTGTTTTTGTTCATCTAGAGTTTTACCTACTTGTCCGTGATTTGTGTGATGATCTCTATTACACCTCACAGAAGGATTCATTCCTTTCTACTGCTCAAGCCTCTGCTCGAAATTTGGTCACTCCGATGATGATTTCATCTAACAAGGAAGACCCAGAGGAGGATCCTGTTACGGTTCCTTCTCGTCAGTTTTAGGGAGCTGATACTGTCGGTGGCTACTGATGGCTATCCATATATCTTTTTAGGAAGCCTGATGTTTTGTTATTTTGATGGGCTGTACATTTGTAAACATCTTGGGGTGGGTAAAGCTTTTGCTTTTTTGTATACTTGATGATGTAATTAAACAGGCTTAATGCAAATATATATATATGTATATATGTATATATGTATATATGTATGTATATATATATATATGTATGTATATATGTATATATGTATGTATATATATATATATGTATGTATATATGTATGTATATATGTATATATGTATGTATATAGATCTATGATTTCCTTTCATGTTGATTTTTACTGTAACTACATTTTATTATTCTCTCACTACAACAAAAAAAATATACATATATTCAATGCCTGATTACTATACAATTACGATTGAAGATGTTTATTCATATATTAAAAATGAACCAGATCTTAATTTATGATTTATTTATTATTTTTCGCATTTCATTTTATTTTGGTGTGATGTTCCTTCTTCTCCTGGAAAAAGGGGCATTACAGAAATCATCATCGAAGCGACCGAATTACAAGCAGAGACTCGTGCAGTAGATAGGAATGAATCCTCTTGTGGGGTGAAATAGAGATCATCCCACAAATCACGGACAAGTAGGTAAAACTCTAGATGAACAAAAGCAGTAAAGTTAAAAACAGGTAGGTCATAGCGACCCCAAGCTAGTGACACCATCAAGTCCCCATGATAAATACAACGATCCATGCTCAGGTTAATATGCCAACAATCAGGACCTCCATGGAAAGTCATCCTCACATATCCTAGAAATCTACGCGAATGAGACAACATCTTCGAGCAAGCATTAGTCGTAGTCAGGCCAGAAACCAGGGAACTTAGGCGCTTCCCCTTCCTCACGGACGTCTTCTCAGAAGTACGTAAATAAAACAAAAATACAGGAATACAGGAAAGTGGTGAGACACCCAGCATTCAATACCAATATGGCAGTAAGAAAACAGAACGACGCAGGACGCCCACATAACATCACAACATATATAACAACAATAATGTCTCAGACAGTAAGCACATTTAGTTAGATAATTATTACAACATTAAAAGATAAATTTAATAGTTATAGACACTCACGCCAGAAGAAATATGGGACAGACAATGCATAATGCATATGGTACCAAAAATCCTACTCTATGGAGCTAGACTTAAACATTCGGAGAGAATCATCAGGAAGTCATGCTAGTATCTCGTCAGCCTAAAAATAAAGTGCTTATCAGAAAAATAATCTTTTGCGCAACATGGCTTATACATGGCACTCTCAACAAGATCGCGATATAGGACAGTGTCTCGGTCTGGATTGTCGGTATGTTCGCATAGGTCTATCCCACGTCCCCAGTGGAGCTACCACTAGTTATTATGAGACACCAGCACCCCGATGCCTCCAAGGCCAATAATATGACCTACACTTAGTCTATTCACATCAGCACTAAGGTGTGACTCAATGTCCTAGGCATACATAGCCTTAACAGCAGAGTCCAATGGACTTTCACAAATGCATGATAACTCAATGCATATCATGTATATTCATCAATAATATACTTCGCATAGAACATACCACAATTTGATCAAATTAAACATCAACAAGTCTTTGGTCCCACACATGGACTCACAATTGTAACACCCCAAATTTCCTAACTAGTTAACAGTAATTTTGACAGTTAATAGAATTCTACTGTTTAGTGATTTCTGTGTACTATAAAATTATTTTGAGTATTCTGTCAGCGTATTTGATCTTTTTGAGTGATTTACTCCATGTCAAGAAAATAATAATTTTCAGGTCGGAGAAAATCTTTAAGTATTTATTTCTCTTGATTGATAATCATTTTAACAATCTGATTTGATTTTCATAAGTTTTCTAATATTTGTGATTTTTGTGGATGATTATAAATTTTTATATTTCTCTGATTATTTTTGGGCAGTTTGTGGGCCCAAGTGGCCTTACGTGGGCCTAGGTGGGTTTCGCAAAGTGAAAATTTTTCTGCGCATAGAAAAATTTGTACTGTTTAGACAGAGACAGGGGATCTTACTAAACCTAAATCCAGAAATAGTTTTAGAAATTTTCTTGTACTGTGTTTTGTACTGTATTTAATTATCGGGCAATAAAAATACAGTAAATATATTCTTTCGTGGGGTTATAGCAGATAAAAATAGAAATTATACTGCTTAGTCAACAATAGTGGTTATGACAACTTTTGACGGACCAATAGGAAACAAGTTTAATTCTTTTGACGGACCAATAGGAAGCAAGTCTAATATTGAAGACTTTGATATCAACCGTCGATTTAATTAACGATGTAGGATTAGTCTAATAAAATGGCTATGACCATTTATAACCGTTGGATTTATATTTAAATCATGGGTGGAGATTTGATCTTATAAAAGTGGCTAGGATCATTTGTGACCGTTGGATTTGGATTTAATCAACGGTGGAGATGGACCATTTATAACCATTGGATTTGGATTTAATCAATGGTGGAGATTTGGTCTTCTAAAATGGCTATGACTAAATATGACCCTTGGATTGAAAGTAAGAAGGAGTAATCTTGACCCTTCATTTTTGGAGATGGATCTAATGGCTAGAATTTCAAGGAAAAAGATCTAATGGCCTAGATTAAGTCTTCTAATCAAAAGTCTACCTTAATCCTAACCATTGATCTAATCAATGGCTTAAATGGCTCTAAATGGTGGCTAGAAAAGATGACAACTTATTGAATGCATAATGCATGGAGGAGGGACGGTTTTTGTGTTGTTTAGGAGCTTAAGGAAAAAAATTTGAAGACATTATTAGATGTCTTGGTCAATTATGCATCATTATTGATTATTTGCACTCTTAGGAGAAGCATGAAAAGGGGGGACGGTTTTTGGAGGCTTAAGTGTGTAGCAAAGTTCAAGACCATCATTATTGTCATTCTTGATCATTCCAAAGTCTAAGCTCATCAAAAATTTTCTCTTCATTTCTCTTCTCCTCTAGTTTCAGCCAAGCACTCTAATTCTACCCTCCATCACTCAAAAATTTCATCTAACCTAGTTTCTTGAATCCTTACCTTATTCTAAGAACATCTCTAGTTATGAGTTTTCACAAAATCATTCATCTTGAGCTTCAAATCCAAGCTTCAAGTTTCTATCAAAAAGGGTAAAGTTCATATTTCTTCACCCAATCTTTTAGTTTTGATTTTCTAAGCCATGCTTGAACCATGGTTTACCTATTCTTTTACTTGTTATTGATTTTAAGATTTGTTTATGATTTTTAGGCATTTTTCCAAGGAGCTCTACGAAATTGGTGGAAGGAAAACTAAGTGTTTTCACTTCATTCTTTACCTTAACCAAGTCTAAGAAGCCTTTCCCTCACAAAAATCAAAAATTTCATCCTTGTTCTTCAAGAGGAATTTCGGCTATACCACCTAAAATCACCATCCAATCTCTTTTAATTTCATCCAACCATAGATCTTGAATGTACACGATTTTCTAAGCAACTTTCATGTTAGAGGCTTTCTCTAAATCATTCATATTCAACCTTGTTCTTCAAGCTAAAGATTGAAGCTTTATTGGTGAAGTTTGTTAATCTTCACTTTTCTTTTGATTTTCAAGGTTCTAAGCTATGTTTAATCCATGGTTTATCTTGTTTAAGCTTGATTTACTAATAAATATATGTTTTGTTTTGTATTTGAGAAGCCCTTGGTGGTGAAGGACTTAGAAAAAGAAGCAAAACAAGGAGCTTTTGAGGATCTTCAAGAGGTAAGAGGGAGATTCATCTCACGAACCAAGTATGGTGGTAAGAGATGGTTTTATATTTGATGGATGGTGAATCCATGTGAGGATTCATATCCATGGTCATGTGATAATTTGTGGGTGTTTATGTGCTTTGATTATTTGCCTATGCTTGGTATGATTTGTATGATTTATTGCTTTGATTATGGCATGCTTGTGATATATATATGAATATGTATATGTATGCCATGATTTGATGATGGAAAGGAAATTGATTTTTGGTTCCAAAGACCAAGAGGATTTCGGCCAAGACACCTCAAAATAGGTGTTCACAAATTAATATTTTCATGAATGATAAAATTAGATGATTAGAAAAGTAAAGAAAATAAACAAAGGGTTTGTTTTTCAAGAAGTAGTGTTCACGATATTGAGAAAGATTTTTATTGATTTATTTTGTGTAAAAAGTTTCCAAGCATTTTACTAAACAAGAGTTTTAAATGAAAAGAGCAATGAGTAGATGATTTTAAGGATTTGCAAAGAAAGTGAAAAATGAGAATGAACAAATGATTTGATTTCAAAAACCAAGTGCTCACGATTTTGTTAAGGAATTTTTAATAGTTTTGTTTGTGTAAAACCATATTGACTTAGAAAGAAAAATATTTGACGGTTTAAATAATCAAGTACCACAGTTTTGAAGGCTTATGAATGCCTTGATGTTATGAAACAAAGTGATTTTCAAGTGGAAATATAATTGATTTGGTATAAGAAATTTGGAAAGGGAATCAGAGTGTTTTATCACTTGAGAAATGAAATTTTCATATGTAAATGGACAAGAGAGGTTGAAAGTGTTTGAACCTCAATTTATTTTGAAGAGAATTGATTTTAGAATTTGTAACACCCAAATTTTTAGAAAATATTCTGAATATATTGTTTACTGTTTTTCAAGCTTTCGTGTGAATGATCGTTGTGTCCCTATTTTACTGTTTCTCGATTTCTGCATGAAATGCAAATACGTTTATACAGGCTCAAATTTTATTTGGTCTTTTTACGTAATTTGTTTCGAGACGGTAAAATAAAAGTTTTTCCGAGCTACTGTTTTAATTTTTCTGGATGATATACAGATAATTAATACTGTCTGTAATTTTATTTGAACGTTTTGGACGATTAGCTACGTTGTGGAAAAAAATGGGAAAATGACCGTTACGTCCCGAATGTGCTGTTTGTACTGTTTTTGTTGTTTTTAATTATTTTCTACTTGATTTAGTGTCCAATATTACTGTCTGTGATTTTATATGGACTTTTTGTGTGATTTGCTACGGGGTAGGAAAATAATATTTTTTCCGGACCGGTAAAATCTGTTTTTAATTATTCAGAGGCGGGGGATCTTACTAAACCCAATTCTGAATGAGCTAAAAATTAATCTTTTAATTTTTAGGATTTAACTGTCAAATAAAATAATTTTGTATTATTATAATATTATTTTATTAGTCAGTATAACTTAGTGATAGTGGACCCGGAAATGTTTTACGGGACCCACGTTTAGCTAAACCAATTAACTTAGTAGCTTAATTAAACATGATTAGTGGAAGAATGTTCTTGAACATGATGACTAGCTTTGTGACTAGGTTAGTAATGATGAGGATTAGTGACTAAGCATGGTGACTATGCTTGAACCAACCAATGAGAGCTAAGCTTGCTAACCAAGTTTTAATCTTGACCTTTGATGCATCCAAGGGCTTGGATGAAGCCAAGCCATGGACACCTTGCAAGCCATGAAGTCTACGGCCAAGTGAGGGTTAGGAGACCATTCTTCACTTTTCTTTCATGCAAAAATTCTCTCTTCTTTCTCATCCAAAAACCCTAGCCTCCATTGTTGCTTTCTTTCTTCACCATTCGGCCAAGACAATATCTCCACCATCCAACCACCTAAAATTCTATCCAACCAAGTTTTCTAAACCTAAACACCATCCTAAGAACATCTCTAGTTGAGAGTTCTTGCAAATTCTTGCATTTGAAGCTTGAAAACCTACTTGGAAGTTTGTACCAAGGAGGTGAAATCTCTTGTTTTTCTTTTCTAAATCCTTTTTCAAATTTCTAAGCCATGATTTATCCATGGTTTAGGTTCTCTTTTAATGGTTAGTAACTTGTAGTTTTTGTTTAAGTTTGCTAGGTATTTTGAAGGAGAAAACCGTGACCTAGGAGGAGTGAAAGAAATCCATTTGTCTTCATTTAAGGTAAGAGGAAGACAAATCTTATCACCTATGGATGGTGGTAAGAAGATGGAGTTTGATTTTGTGATTGTAGAATCCATAAGGATTCATGTTTGTGCTTGTTAGTAGTTTCTTTGATGTGGTTGTGTATTTGTTAATAGCTTTCCTATTTGTTGTTTGTAATAATTTGCATGTCTACAAGCTTTAAGTTGCATGTCTATAAGCTTTGATAATATTGCATGTGTTAGAATTGCATGATAAAGTATAGAATTGCATGATGATATATAGGATGTGAATAACATGTCAAGGAAATGCATGTGTGTTCCAAAGAACACTCCATGAGGCTCACGACCACTAATCAAATGGAGAACCAAAATGTTCTCTTAATTTTCTTAAAAGGTAATTTAATTAACCTAGGAGAATTAAGAAGGTTTCAAGTTGTTTAGATCATGAAAAATGAATTTAGAAATCAAATGGTAAAACTTAGTATTTTCGGCCAACATGCCTAAAATGAATGTGTTGATTTCAAAAACCATTTTCTAAAACAATAGTTAAATGAATTTAGACAATACAATAAGTTTGACATATAGTTAGAAGATGAGAAATAATTTAGAAATCAATTTCAAAATATTTAGGAAATTCGGCCAACATGCCAAACCAAGTATCCATGGTTTCTAAAATTAAATCCAAACCTTTTCTAAGTATAAGGATGCAATATGTGTTAAAAAGAATTTTTCTAAAATGAGTTTTAAAGAAAAGAATCAATTAGAAATAAGTTTGAGAACTTAGAACTAATGATTTTGTTATTAAAAATGAAATACAGTAACTTTCAAAAATTTCTAACATATAGCTCATGCTGTATTTTGAAGCATGTTAGTAGTTTTCAAAAGGATTAAGTATATGGTTTTAAAAATTTAATAAACAGAATTTTTACGGTAAAATTAGGAAACCATTAATATAATTTTCTAAACAAAATACTGTCAATTTTTAGTAAAAACGGACAAATAAGATAGAAAAGATGTCCAAAAGACAGTATACGGTATGGAAAATATTATACGTAGTTTAAACGTATTAATTATTATTTCTATTTATTTAAACAGTGATTTTTAAGGGATTTGGACAAGAAAATGATTTAAAAATCCTACGCGATTGAGAAAACGTATTAAAAATTCTACGCGATTTTAAAAACAAAAAAATATATTTACGCGATTTATAAACGTTTGTAAAAATGACAAAATTGTGAAAACGCGATAAAATTTCTACGCGATTGACCGTTACTATATTTAATTTTCGCTGTCGGGAAAATGTGAACCCGTACAGGCTTTAGAACAGTATTTGTCCGGTGGGACTTACTGTATATATTTATCTTTGAGGATATGTTTTCTCAAGGGTATTTTGGTAATATGCTAATTTTTGGTGTTTTGGTTGACGAGACGAATCACATCGTGTTGTCGATGCGATAAACGTAGTGTGGTTCATTGTTCTAATGAACTTGGAGACGTTAGTGTACGGGATCCCATATATGGACAGTTGGTAGCTCCGCTGGGCTGTGGTAAACCGATAGCACACTAATGGACTCAACACGCACTATATTTAATCGAGGTTTGTAAAGTCTAGTAGTACATTGCCTATAGTGTCACAACGGGAGACCGTGAACTATACTACGCCTGGATGATGGATTCCCAGTGTCGTAGGCTATTGACGCAACGTGTGACAGCGCGATAGTTGGTTGGGCAGCCGTGGTACTAATAGATTTTGCAAGTCATTCTCTCTGATATCTGTTTGTGATTAGCTCCATGGAGTAGGATCGTGTCTTAGTGTATATGATTATATCTTGGATATTATTCTATTTTCTCTATTTATCTTTATCTGGTAATTATTATGATGGTTGTCTATTTCTTATTTTATTCTATCTCGTGATATTGTTTTATCGTGTTTTTATACGTACTATATCCGTGATGTTATGTAACGTTATGATATCTAAGCTTTACTCTACTCCATTATTATTACTTGTTATAGCTTTTCGTATTGCATGAACTGGATATATGTTGTTTGTCGTCTTCTTATTGGCCATGTTTATGGTGATTTTAGATTGTCTTACCTCTTCGTTGTATGTATTTCTGTATATTTATTTTACGCGATAAAGACTTTGAGGAAGAGGACCAGCCTCTTGAGATCCTGTACCCCGAGGAGGAGGAGGAGGAAGATCAGCAAATCAACGACCAGTTTTACGATCAAGAACCATCTGATCATCCATATCCATTGGATTGATTTGATTGGGTATGGCGGTACCTGGATTTTTAGGATTTGTACAGCTGGAGTTTCATGGAGGATCGCTAACTTGGCATCTGCGAGGAGACCGAGACTCTATGATGTATGTAGGACGGCTGACAGTGACCCTACGTCAACAGTTTGATGGAGAGCCGGTTATGACTACTACTGTATTTTTACATTTAGAGTTACCCTTATCTCTTAGGCGATATTTTGGTGGTATGACCACGGAGCCTAGTGAGATTAGTATCGTATCGACTGCGTGATCTCGTTATCGCTGAGAGTCGAGACATCCGGGATATTTGTCTCCTGATGATCATTTTCATGTTGAGAGTGATCCTTAAGAGGATTAAATATGCATGATGTTTTTTTTTGGGCGCGTCTACGTATGTCTGTATATATTGACTTTTTATAGCTTTATTTACTGTTTTCGTTTAAATATTTGTATTTTAGTTGTAAATTATTTGTATAACTTATAACTTGGATCATATGTATATTATAAGTAATGTTGTTTTGTTTTATGTTTTTTTTTTTATTTGCTATTTCCGCATATTTTATTTAAGAATATTACGTTTAATGTGAATTATTTTTACAACCCGTAATAGTATGTAACAAATGTTTCACAACTTGGGTAGATTTTATTTCTCTTTCTTTTATTTTCTTTTATGTGTGACATCCTCCAAAGGGGTGTTACAGAATTTATTAGAGAAAAATGGAGAATATAATAGTGATTTGATATTTTCTAACGTGTAACTTATCCTTTGAGTTTTGGAGAGCGTTAGTAATTTTTAAAGTTTGAAACATTGATTTAATTCAATGGAATTGTGAATTTGTGGAATATATTGTGAAAAAGATTTTCTTGAGTAAGAAAATAATGAAAATAATGTTAAAAGTCATATTATTTTGAGTAAAGAATTTTTGAAAGGTGAAATATGAAAAATGATGTCGGAAATGATATTGATTTGTTTGAAAGTCCAAAATAATGTTTGGAATATTGAGGAATATTTCACGTGATTGTAAAATGGTGAAAAATGTTTTACGTATCTTAAAAATGTGATTTTTAAGTTACGCAATTTGAAAAACATTAAAATATTTCTACGCGATTTGGAAAGCGTTTAAATATTTTGAAAATGATGGAAAATGGTTTACGTGACTTAAAAGAATGATTTTTGAGTTACGCGATTGTGAATATGGTGGAAAATCACTACGCAATTTGAGTAACATGTAAATATTTTTACGTGATTGAGAAAACGTTGAAAAATCAATATGTGATTTGAAAATGCAACCAAAGTGTTGTGGAATTATGAAAACGTAACAAGAATGTTGCGCGATTGTGAAAACACGACAAAAGTGTTTTATGACTATGAAAACACGATAATATAATTTCGCTATTGAAAATATAGTATGATTACTGTTGGGCCAGTGTGTGGACCTTGATTATGAGATAATGAAATTAAAACTGAGAATGGGCCAATGTGTGGACCCTGAATATGAAAGTGTAAATTTTGCCTATGATTGGCATTGGTGCATTGAACATGCATTGGAAATGAGGAATTTTGTCTGTGATTGGCATTGGTGCATTGAACATGTATTGGAAAGATATGCATTGAGGCATACGATGATTTTGAATTGAACAAAAATTGATAGCTGATGCTATTAGGACCCTTGTGGTTGAAGAGGGAATGTGAATTGATAGTGAGGTCTATGATGGATCTTGGGTGCGTCAAGGCACGGCGGTCGACCAGTGGATATCTGTCTATGGGCTACGGCTGGACCATATGCCACTTGGCGATGCAGTCCATTGCAACGCATTGACGATACCCGACAAGAACATGATTCTTTTCAAAAGCTGGACATTTGTCTGTGGGCTAAGGCTGGGCATTGTCTGTGGGCTAATCTGGAAGATTGTCTTTGGGCTAAGGCTGACAATTAACAGAGCATTCTTCTCGAAATTGTGAAAACCTCCATGGAGTAGGACATTGAGTCTACATGCATAACATATGCAACACTCTGAGTATCTATATCTGTATGATATAATAATTGAGGAATATTGGACGATGATGATGATAATCATGTTGATGGCATTATTGTGATTATTGTGTGATGATAATAATGTTAATGGCATGATGATGATAGTTGATTAATGTTGAGTGCATTATTGGAATTATGGTATGATATATCTATAGGATATGTTGTTTGTGTTATCTCTGTGCTACCATATTGGTATTGGCGTAGGTGATCTCACCTCTTTGTTATATTGTGTTGTTGTGCTTGTATTGGTAAAAATTATATAATAGATGGAACGAGTTGTCTTAGACATACGGGTGATAAACACTCTGAGATCGGAGACAACATCAGAGAATGACCATTCCAGATTCGATAGTGTGAAGAGTTGACAAGGAACAGATGTTTGATGCATCAAGATGGATATAAGAAGAAATAAGTATGTTAAGTTTTCTCGTTAGTGTGGTACCATGCTATTAAGTAGGACCCATGATGGGGTTTGCTACTGTTAAAAAAAATCTGTTAATTTTATATTTCTCTTTAAATTGTTAAATATTAATTAGTGTCAGTATTGTATATTAGTAATACTTATGGATTTTAGTAAGTTTATATTTCTGTAATAAGAAATTTTAAAACTCACCCTTTTATAACTCAAACCTTTTATGAAATCATTTTAAAGATTGGGAGTTGGTAGTCAGAAATGTGATACCCTAAGGAGGGTGTTACAACAATAGCATATAATCAATTCTTAATAACAACATACATTTATTAGGTTCAACACAAACCACAATTTCATTTTATGAATCCAAAATTCCTAATTACCTAAGTCTTGATTAATTACACAAGTCTAGGTCAAATAGACCCTTGAGGCCGTGGCCTCTTAAAGACAAGATCCAAACATTTTTCTTTCATCGCATTATTGATTTCATAACACTAAATTGCTTAAGTCACAAGGTTGCACAAAAGCACCACTTGGACCCCAAAAACCCCTAGAGGCCGTAAGCTTCCCAAGAGTGTGAAAACTCAATTTTTCTATTACATGCATCAAATCCTTTAATACCTAATTACCTAAGTTTCAATTCCCACAAAAATCAAACTCAAACTCCCAAAATATGGCCCAAGGCCTTGACCTCCCCAAAAGGGTAGGAAACCCTACATTTTTCCATTCATCCAATCCAAGCAATCCAACATCATCAATGCATTCAAAACAACCAACATTTTCATATAAATCAAGTATACACAAAATCATGAAAAACAAGCATACAAAGTGAGCAATCCATTATGGATTCCTTCATCAACAACCACTCAAAAGTTCCCTCACCACCAATAAAGGTTGAAGTGAGTAAATCTCCCTCTTACCTAAAGGAAGAACACGAAAATCACTCCTTGATGTGCTTGTGAGATTCAGCCAAGAGCTCACCAAAACTCTAGGAAATCAAACTCAAGGAATCAACACCAATGGCTTGAAAAGAAAGGATCCATGGCCATGAAAGTGACCATAGAAACGAAAAAGAAGAAGAGAAAGCAAAGAATCAAAAGTTTACCTCAAAAGCTTCAAGCTTTGTTCTTGAAGAAAAATGATGAAAATGATGGATTTGGAAGATGATCACCAAAGAGGAAAAGTTTAGGATGAGGAGGGGAATCTAGAAATGGTAGTAGTGAAACAAGCAAATGGAGATGGACACATGGAGGGGCTGTTGCCGTGGAGAATGGAGAGGAAGAGAGACGAAGAAGAGAGAAAAGATGAAGAGGAAATGAAAAGAAAAAGGGTAATAACTTTTTGTGATTTAGAATTTTGGAGTAAGGAATAATAAGGCAAAAAGCTAAATTTTTGGCTCCCCTAAGGGTCCTAAGCTGTGGCACCAAGAGAGAAGGAGAGGAAGAGATTTGGCTTCTTATATAAGTTTCGGGCAATTTGGTCATTTTTGGTCAAAGCTTCCTTGAGAAGCTTTCATTAAAATACATTTCTTTTTGAATTAAAGGTGATTTAATTTGACATAAAATGGATTTTCTTTGGATAAAATTTTTACTATAAGCTATTATCCAATGGACAATGGTTACAATTGACAGAAGTCAGTGTTAATTGTCCAACAAATAATAAAATACACAATAATTTTTATTTATTAGATAAAATCTTGAAAACCATGAAATCTCGTAAACTGTGTCTAGTCTCGAGTTTAATAAGATCTATAACACCCCAAATTTTCTAACTATTTAACGGAAATATTGACAGTAATAATAGAATTATACTGTTTAGTGATTTTTGTGTACTGTAAAATTATTTCGAGTATTTCGTGAATACATTTGATCGTTTTGTGTGATTTACTCCGTGTCAGGAAAATAATAATTTTCCAGCCAAGAAAAATCTTACGTAATTTAATTATTACTGTTAAGTCTTAATTATTTTACGTAATCTGATTTGATTTTCATAAGTTTTATAATTTTTATGATTTTATGGATGATTATGAAATTTTTATATTTCTCTGATTATTTTAATATTATTCTTGGGTTGTTTGTGGGCCCAAGAGGGCTGTACATGGGCCCAAGTGGGTCCGAAAAAGTGAAAATTTTTCTGCAGCTAGAAAATTTTATACTGTTGAGATGGGGATGGGGGATCTTACTAAACCCGAAACCAGAAACATTTTTTAAAATTTTCTTTTACTGTATTTTGTACTGTATTTAATTATCAGGTAATAAAAACTACAGTTAATTGTGTCCGTAGGGTAATAGCAGATAAAAATAAATAATATACTTCTTAATCAACATTAGTGGTTATGACAGCTTTATGAAGGACCAATAGGAAGTAAGCTTAATGTTAAGGCCTTTGGATATCCACCATTGATTTAATCAACGGTGGAGATTTGGTCTTATAAAATGGCTAGGACCATTTATGACCATTGGATGGAAAGTATGAAGGAGTGATCTTGACCCTTCATTTTGGAGATACATCTAATGGCTAGGATTGTAAGGAGAAAGATCCAATGGCCTAGATATAGTCTTACATCTATAGGCTATAATTAGAATCTACAATAATCCTAACCATTGATCTAATCAATGGCTAACAATACCCAAAATGGTGGCTAGTGAGATTGGTCACTCATTGAGAGTGCAAGAGGGGGGTTCGATTTTGATGGTTTAAGAGCATAGCAAGGTTTCAAGACACCATTATTGCTATTCTTGATCATTCTTGATCATTTCCAAACAAAGCTAAAGCTTCACAAAACATTTCCTCTCCATTTCTCTTCATGCTAGTTTCGGCCAAGACCACTAAATCCCACCATCACTCTTCAAAAATTTTAAACAACCTTACTTCTTGAATCTATACCTCAATCCAAGAACCTTTGTAGTTTAGGCCAAATTCTAAATCCGTCATCTTCAAGGACTTTCTTCAAGAGCAAAGTTCTAGGGTTTTAAGGTTAAGTGTAAGGAAACTTCACTTCTTATCTCTTTTTTATGTTCTAAGCCATGTTTGATCCATGATTTTCCTTGTTCAAGCTTAATATGCTGATAAATATATGTTTTGTTTTGTGTTTAAGAAATCTTTGGTGGTGAAGGACTTGAAAAAGAAGCAAAGCAAGGAGTTTTTGAGGTTCTTCAAGAGATAAGAGGGAGATCCATCTCACCAACTAAGTATGGTGGTGAGAGATGAATTTTGTATTTGATGGATGGTGAATCCATGTGAGGATTCATATCCATGGTTATAAAATTTATTTGTGGGTGTTTATGTGCTTTAAATTATTTATTTGTGTTTGCATGCTTTAGGTGATTTTTATTGCTTTAAGGTATGCTTGATTATATGATATGATGAATATATATATGTATGCCATGACTTGATGATGGAAAGGAAAATAAAATTTTGGTTCCAAAGACCAAGAGGATTTCGGCCAAGACACCTCAAAATAGGTGTTCACAAATTAATATTTTCATGAATGGTAAAATTGGATGTTTAGAAAAGCAATGAAAATGACCAAATGGTTTGGTTTCCAAGAACAAGAGTTTCACTGTTTTTGGAGGAATTTTAATGGTTTTGTTTGTGTAAAAACATGAATAGAACTTAGTTGATTTAGAAGGAAAAAAAATTTATGATGGTTTCAATGTCCTTGTATCACGGTTTTGAAGGCTTATAATGCCTTGGTTTTATGAAACAAAATGATTTCAAAGTGGAAGTGTAATTGATCTAGTACAAGGATTAAAGAAATGGAAACAAAGTGTTTTGTCACTTGAAAAAAATGGAATTTTCGTATATGATGGAAAAGAGAGGTTGAAAGTGTTTGAACCTCAATTTATTTTAAAGAAGATTGATTTTTAGAATTGATTGAGAATTATGGAGAATACGTTGGTGACTTAAAATTTACTAACGTATAACTCATCACTTGGGTTTTGAAGCGCGTTAGGAAATTTTAAGTAAGAAAACATTGATTTAATTCAATAAAATAGTGAAATTGTGGAATATATTACAAAAAGATTTCTTGAGTAAGAAAATGTGGAAAATGAAGTAAGAAGTCATATTATTTTGAGAAAGGTCAAAATGACGTTTAGAAGGTTGAGAAATATTTTATGTAGTGAAAGAATGGTGAAAAATGCTTTACATAACTTAAAAATGTGATTTTTAAGCTACGCAATTTGAAAAACGTTTAAATATTTCTACACGATTTGGAAAGCGTTTAAATATTTTTACGCGATTGAAATATTGTTGAAAAATCGCTACGTGATTGAAAAATGATGGAAAAATGGTTTACGCGACTTAAAAGTATGATTTTAAGTTATGCGATTTTGAAAATGATGGAAAACGTGTAAATATTTTTACGCTATTGTGAAAACGTCAAAAAATGATTATGAGATTTGAAAACATAACAAAAGTGTTACGCGATTGTGAAAACACGTTAAAAAAATGATACACGATTGAAAATATAGTAAAGATACTGTAAAGAACGGATGTACTGAAAGGGAACCCTTTTAATGATGAAATTGAAAGATATGCATTGAGGCATATGATGAAATTGAACAGAACTTGCATTGAGGTATTCGTGCATTGAACATAATTTGCATTGAGGTATTCATGCATTGAACAAAATATAGCTGATAGCTATTATGGCCTTTATGGTCGAAGAGAGAATGGGAATTGAAAAGTGAGATCTATAATGGATCTTGGGGGCGTCAAGGCACGGCGGTCGATCCAATGGGCAGTGGCAAGTACTCTGTGCCATGTGGCGACGCAGTCCGTTGCAACGCATTGACGATACCTGACAAGAACACGATTCCTTTCGAAGACTGAAGATTGTCTTTGGGCTAAGGCTGACAATTAATCAGAACATTCATCTCGAACTTGTGAAAACCTCCATGGAGTAGGAAATTGAGTCTATGTGCACATGCATAATCTGAATATCTATATCTATGTGATATATTAATTGAGGAATATTGGATGATGTTGATGGCATTATTGTAATTATCGTGTGATTATACAATGAATTGTTGAATATTTGGATAATATTGAGGGCATTATCGTAATTATCAGTATGATAATTGAACTGTTGAATATTTGGATAATGTTGAGGGTATTATCGTAATTATTGTTTATGATAATTGAATTTTTGAATACTAAGAAAATATTGAGGGTAGGATCGTAATTACTATTTATTACATCTGTTGTGATGATAAATAATGATGAGGGCATGATTGCAATTATGGTATGATATACATGTATGATGTGTTGTTTGTGTTATCTTCATACTACCATGTTGGTATTGGCATAGGTGATCTCACCTTTTTGTTATATTGTTTTGTTGTGCTTGTATTGTTAAAATTGTATAGTAGATGGAACAAGTTTCTTAAACTTGACTGGAAGCAAATATTCTGAGTTCGGTGACAACATCGAGGAGTGGTCATCCCAGATTCGATGGTGTGCAATGTTGATGAGGAACAGATATATGACGCATCAAGATGGATACAAGACGAAATAAGTATGTTGAGTTTTCTCGTTAGTATTTTTATCGTGCTATTAAGTAGGACCCGTCATGGGGTTTGCTACTATTTAAAATTTGAGTCTGTAAGTGTTATGTTTCCTATATAATTGTTAAATATTATGTGGTATCAATAATATATATTAATCAGTTTAAATCTATTTTTCAGTATTACCTATAAATTTCAGTAAGTTTATGTTTCCGCAAAAAAAATTTTAAAACCCATGTTTTATAACTCAAACCTTTTATGAAATCATTTTCAGATTATGAGCTTGTAGTCGGAAATGTGATGCCCTACGGAGGGTGTTACAAGATCCTCCGTCGACGTTTCCATAGATCAAGGTCTTCGAGGAAAATATCTCATTTTCCCGGCTCCACTCAGTGTGCACGTAAAATGAGAAATAATATTAAAATATTTCACATTCTTAGAAAAGTCCACAAAAATTCACAAAAATCACAAAAATCACAAATATTATAAAACTACTATTTATCATAAAATAAACAAATTTTGGGGGTGTTACAGTGGTGCTCAAGTTCAACAGGGAGTTAGTAAGCCTTGCCAAAAACCAGTTAATACGGGGATATACCAAGAGGGGTTTTGTAAGCAGTGCAATATGCCCAGAAAGCGTCATCCAGCTTCTTAGACAAATCCTTCTTAGAAGGGCTCACAGTTTTTTCCAAAATTTGCTTCAACTCTCTATTAGAAATTTCTTCTTGGTCACTTGATTGTGGATAGTAGGCAGTGGTTACTCTATGTGTCACTCCATATTTAGCAAGTAACGAAACAAAGTACTTGTTGCAGAAATGTGATCTCCTATCACTAATAATAGCTCGAGGGGTGCCAAACCTTGTGAAAATATTCTTTTTTAGAAAAACAAGGACCACCTTAGAGTCACTAGTAGGTAAGGCACAAGCTTCCACCTATTTTGACACAAAATTCATTGCTACAAGAATGTAATTATTACCAAAAGATGATACAAAAGGCCCCATAAAGTCTATGCCCTAAACATCAAAGATTTCCACTTCCAAAATGGAGTTTAAGGGAATCTCATTCCTCTTTGAAATGTTATTAGTCCATTGACATCGATCACACTTAGCTGCAAAGGAGTGAGAATCTCGAAAGAGAGAAAGTCAATAGAAGCCTGACTGCAACACCTTAGCCATTGTTCGTTCACCCCCATAGTGACCTCCATATAGTGAAGTATGACATTGCTCGAGTATAGCACTAGTCTCCTCCATAGGAATGCACCTTCTAAGCACCTGATCAACACACTATTAAAAGAGAAACGACTCATCCAAAACATAAAATCTGACATCATGAATGAATTTCTTTTTCTGATGGTAGGGTCCAATCAAGAGTAGTGATAATAGGTGTTGAGACAAGCCTTTTCTTCAATTCCATAAAGGCTTCCATACATGATTCATCAAACTTAAAGATCACATCTTTTTCCAACAAGTTACATAGTGGTTTGGCAAGCTTGGAAAAATCTTTGATAAACCTTTTATAAAATCTAGCATGCCCAAGAAAACTCTGAACTCCTTTTCTTGAAATTAGTGGTGGAATTTCTCAGTCACCTCAATCTTAACTCTATCCACCTCCATTCTTTTAGGTGACACTCTATGGCCAAGTACTATACTCTCTTGGACCAGAAAATGGCACTTCTCCCAATTAAGCACTAAATTAGTTTCCTCACACCTTTGCAACACTTGGGTCAAATTTTGAAGACACTTATCAAAGGAATCACCACAAACAGAGAAGTCATCCATGAATATCTCCAAACAGTTCTCTAACATATCGGTGAAGATGGCCATCATACATCTCTGAAAAGTAGCAGGGGCATTGCACAACCCAAAGTGTAATGCCCCAATTTTTAGAAAATATTCTGAATGTACTGTTTTCTGTTTTTCATGCTTTTGTGTGAATGATCGTTGTGTCCCTATTTTTCTGTTCTCGATTTCTGTATGAAAACAATTACGATAATACTGGCTCAAATTTTATTTGATCATTTTACGTAATTTGTTTGAGAGACGGAAAAATAAAAATTTTTCTCGAGCTCTTTGTATTAATTTTTCGAAAGATATACACTATATAATCTTGCTTGGATATTTTATTTGAACGTTTTGGACGATTACCTACGTTGTGGGAAAAAACGGGAAAATGACTGTTACATCCCGAACGTATTGTTTTCGCTGTTTTTGCTGTTTTTAATTGTTTTCTTCTAGATTTAATACCTGAAAATACTGTCTGTGATTTTATATGGACTTTTTGTGTGATTTTCTCGGCGGGAAAAAATAATATTTTTTTGGTAGGGAAAATCTTATTTTATTATTTAGAATTGGGGGATCTTACTTAACCCGATTCTGAATGAGACTAAAAATAATCTTTTAATTTTTAGGATTTAACTGTCAAATAAAATAATTTTATATTATTATAATATTATTTTATTAGTCAGTATAATTTAGTGACAGTGGACCCGAAAATATTTTGCGGGACCCACAATTAGCAGAACGGTTAGATCGGTAGCTTAATTAATCACCGTAAGCAGTAGAACTTTCCAGAACAGGCTGACTCAGCTAGCTGACTCAGCAGAGAATTTATTACACTGTGTGACTAAGCAAGGTGAGTCACCATGAGCCAACCAATGGAAATCAAGCTTGCTCACCAAGACTTAATCCTAGCCTTTGATGTAATCTATGGCTTGGATGAAGCCAAGCAAGGAGCCACCTTGCATGCCCTTAGAGAGCTACGGCCAAGTGAAGGAGGGAGGACCAAAAATCACTTTGTCTTCCTTGCTTTTTCTCTTTCTCTCTCTCATCAAGAACCCTAGCCACCATTGTTGTTCCTTTTTCCCTTCCATTCGGCCAAGATACTAACTACACCATCCAACCATCCAAAAATTTTTCTAACCAAGTTTCCTTAACCTAAACACTATTCTAAGAACCTTTGTAGTTGGGAGTTTCTTCAAATTCTTCCATCTAGGGCTTGGAAACCAACCTTGAAAGTTTTACCTAGAAGGTAAAATTTCATGCTTTTCTTTTCTCTCTTCTTTTTCAAAGTTCTAAGCCATGATTTTTCCATGGTTTAGCTTCTTTTTCATGGTTAGTAACATGTAGATTTTGTTTGAGATTTCTAGGTATTTTTGGTGGTGAAAACCGTGACCTAGGAGGTGTGAAAGCAAGCCTTTTGTCTTCATTTAAGGTAAGAGGAAGACAATTCTTATCATCCCTTGATGGTGGTAAGAAGATGGATTATTTCTAGAATCCATAAGGATTCGGTTGTGGTGTGTTTATTGATGTGTATTTGTTAATTTTTGTGGTTGCTAGTAGCTTAAGTGTTGTATGTTAGTAGCTTTCTTGTTTGGTGATTGTAATAATTTTGCATGTCTATTAGCTTTTGATTGTATGTCTATAAGCTTTAATTTAGGTTTTATATGTTAGAAATATTTTGCATGTGTTAGAAATATAAATGCATGTGTTAGAATTGTATGATAAGGTTTAAGATGTGAATAACATGTGTAAGTTTGCATGAGTGTTCCAAAGAACACATTCCCTAGCTCACGGCAATGACAAAGTGTGAGAACCAAAATGTTCTCTTCATTTTTCCTAAAGTGCAACTTAATTAATTAGGAGAAATAAGAAGGTTTCAAATTGTTTTGATCAAAGAAAAGGAATTTAGAAATCAAATGGTAAAGATTTAGTAAATTTTGGGCCAACATGCCTAAAGGATTTATTTGATTTAAAATCATTACTTTATAACATGATTTAATGAACTTAGATAAGATAATACCTTTGACATGATTTAGAAATCAAATGAAAAAGTTTTACAAAATTCGGCCAACATGCCACTATAGGTAATTATGATTTCTAAAACTTGATTCCAAACCTTTTTCAATTAAAAAGAGACAATACAAGTTAAGGGGAAATTTTCTATGATGATTTTTGAAGAAACAAATTGAGTAGAATTAAGTTTAAAGGATTAAAACTAGTGATTTTATCATTAGGAAGTAAAATACAGAAATTTTGAGAAATTTTCTAACATATAGCTCACTTTAGGTTTTGAAGCATGTTAGAGATTTCAAAAAGAATTAAATGATATGGTTAAAAAATTAGGTAAATAGAAAATTTTATGGAAAATTTAGAAAACCATTATTATAAGTTTATAAACAAAATGCTGTCAATTTTTAGTAAAAATGAACCTATAAGATAGTAAAAATATCCTAATGACAGTATACGGTATGAAAAATTATTCTACGTAGTTTAAATATACTAAGTACTATTTCTATCTGTTTAAACAGTAATTTTAAGGGCATTTGAATGAGAAAATGATTTAAAAATTGTAACACTCCTTTGGAGGATGTCACACATAAAAGAAAATAAAAGAAATAGAAATAAAATCTACCCAAGTTGTGAAACATTTGTTAAATATTATTACGGGTTGTAAAATAATTCCTGATAGACAGAAGTATGTAATAAAAAGATAATGCGAAAAATACGAAATAAAAAAAAACATCATCACTAATAATATACATATGATTAAGTTATAAACTGTACAAATAATTTAAAACTAAGACTACAACTATTTAAACAAAACAGTAAAGAAAGCAATAAAAGAGTTAATATATAGACAGACATACGCTGACGCGCCCAAAAAAACATCATGGTTATCTAATCCTCAGATGGATCACTCTCAGTCTGAAAATGATCATCGGGAGATAGATATCCCGGATGTCTCGACACACGGCGATAACGGGATCGCGCAGTCGATACGATGCTTATCTCACTAGGCTCAGGGTTTTCAGCACCCCAATAACGCCTAATGGATAAGGGTAACTCTAAGTGCAGAAATAACGTCGTCGTCATAATCGGATCTCCATCAAACTGATGACGTAGAATCACGGTCATACGTCCAGCATAGGTAACAGAAGCACGATCTCCTCGTAAATGCCAAGCCAGATCACCTCCATGAAATACCAGCTCTATGAATCCCAAAAATCCTGGCGTAGCCATCCCACACAATCAATCCAGAGGATATGGATGATCGGATGGTTCTTGATCGTAAAACTGGTCGTCGGCTTGCTGATCTTCATCTTCCTCAGGGTACACGATCTCAAGAGGCTGTTCCTCTTCTTCCTCTTCAAACTCTTTACCGTATAAAATAAATAGACAAGAGACACATACAATAAAGAGGTAAGACAACATAAAATCATTGCAACATGGCCAATAAGAAGACGACAAATAACAACTACACAGTTCATACAATACGAAAAAGCTATAACAGTAATACATATTAGATATCCTAGTGTTTCAGAACATCATAGATATAACACAAATAAAGAAAATCACACAGATAAATCAATCTCACAGATAAAATAATATAAGAAATGGACAACTAACATAAGAATTATCGATAAATATAAATAGAGAAAATGTAAAAACATCCAAGATATTACCGGATAAAAATAAATAGAGAAAAATGGAATATTATCCAAGATATAATCAAATACACCAAAACACAACCCTACTCCATGGAGCTAAACCCAAACAGATATCGAGAGAATGACTTGCAAAATCTATTAGTACCACGGCTGCCCAACCAACTATTACGCGGTCACACGTTGCGTCAATAGCCTACGACACTGGGAATCCACCATCCAGGCGTAGTATAGTTCACGGTCTCCCGTTGTGGCACTATAGGCAATGTACTACTAGACTTTACAAACCTCGATTAAATATAGTGAATGTCGAGTACATTAGTGTGCTATCGGTTTACCACGGCCCGTGAGCTACCAATCCACATGTGGGATCCCGTACACTAAAGTCTCCAAGTTTATTAGAACAATAAACCACACTACATTTATCGCATCGACAACACGATGTGATTCGTCTCGTCAACCAAAACACCAAAAATTGGTATAAAGACAAAACATAATTCCAAATATATGAAATTACGAAAATGCCCTCAAGATAAAAATATGCCCTCAATGGCGAGAAAGCACATGCGGGTTCACTTTTTCCCGACAATGAAAATAACCTCAAAAGCACTGTACGGGTTCACATTTTCCCGACAAAAAAAATAAATATAGTAACGGTCAATCGCGTAGAAATTTTATCGCGTTTTTGAAATCTCGTCGTTTTTACAAACGTTTAAAAATCGGGTAAAGATATTTTTTGTTTTTAAAATCGCGTAGCATTTTTAATACATTTTCTCAATCGCGTAGGATTTTTAAATCATTTTCTTATTCGAATGCCTTTAAAATTACTTGTTTAAACAAACAGAAATAGTACTAGTACATTTAAACTACGTTGAATAATTTTTCATACCGCATACTGTCATTAGGATATTGTTACTATCTTATAGGTTCATTTTTACTAAAAATTGACAGTATTTTGTTTATAAACTTATAATAATGGTTTTCTAAATTTTCCATAAAATTTCTATTTACCTAATTTTTAACCATTTCATTAAATTCTTTTTGAAATATCTAACATGCTTCAAAACCTAAAGTGAGCTATATGTTAGAAAATTTCTTAACATTACTGTATTTCCTTCCTAATGATGAATTTTAACCCTTTAGACTTACTTCTAATCAATTAGTTCCTTCAAAAATCATTATAGAAAATTTCTTCTTAACTTGTATTGTTTCTTTTTAATTGAAAAAGGTTTAGAATCAAGTTTTAGAAATCATAATTACTTATAGTGGCATGTTGGCCAAATTTTATAAAACTTTTGCATTTGATTTCCAAAATGTCTTTCACCTTTTAAATCATACCAAATGTATTATATTGTCTAAGTTCATTAAATCATTTTAGAAAATAGTTAACAATAGTCAATTTAATCCTTTAGGCATGTTGGCCCAAAATACTAAGTTTTTACCATTTGATTTCTAAATGCATTTTCTTTGATCAAATCAATTAGAAACTTTCTTGATTCTCCTAGGTTAATTAAGTTACACTTTAGGAAAAATCAAGAGAACATTTTGGTCCTCCAAACTTGTCATTGCCGTGAGCTATTGGATTGTGTTCTTTGGAACACTCATGCAAATTTACACATGTTATTCACATCCTATATTTTATCATACAATTCTAACACATGCATTTATATCTCTAACACATGCAAAATATTTCTAACACATAAAACCTAAATTAAAGCTTATAGACATACAATCAAAAGCTAATAGACATGCAAAATTATTACAATCACCAAACAAGAAAGCTAATAACAATTACCACATAAACTACTAGCAACCACAAAAATTAACAAATACACATCAATAAACACATCACAACCGAATCCTTATGGATTCTACAAACAACCCATCTTCTTACCACCATCAAGGGATGATAAGAATTGTCTTCCTCTTACCTTAAATGAAGACAAAAGCTTGCTTTCACACCTCCTAGGTCACGGTTTTCACCACCAAAAATACCTAGAAATCTCAAACAAAACCTACATGTTACTAACCATGAAATAGAAGCTAAACCATGGAAAAATCATGGCTTAGAACTTTGAAAAAGAAGAGAGAAAAGAAAAGCATGAAATTTCACCTTCTAGGTAAAACTTTCAAGGTTGGTTTCAAGCCCTAGATGGAAGAATTTGATGAAACTTCCAACTACAAAGGTTCTTAGAATGGTGTTTAGGTTAAGGAAACTTGGTTAGAAAAATTTTTGGATGGTTGGATGGTTAGGAAATAAGCTTGGCGAATATGGTGAAGAAAATGGACAAGAATGGTGGCTAGGGTTCTTGATGAGAGAGAAGAGAGAAAAGTGATGAAGATGAAATGTTGTTTTTGGCTTTCTCACTCCAAATGGCCGTAGCCTTCATGTGTAAGGATGTGCATGGATTTGGCTTCATCCAAGCCATTGATTTCATCAAAGGTTAGGATTAAATCTTGCTTAACAAGCTTAAATTCTATTGGTTGCTCATGGTGACTCACCTTGCTTAGTCACACAAAGTGTAATAAATTTCTCTCATTGAGTCAGTAGGACTAGTGAGTCGGCCTGCTCTGGAAAGTTCTACGACTTACGGTGATTAACTAAGCTACCGATCTAACTGTTCGCTAATTGTGGGTCCCGCAAAATATTTTAGGGTCCACTTGTCACTAAATTATCTTGACTAATAAAATAATATTATAATAATATAAAATTATTTTATTTGTGATTAAATCCTAAAAATTAAAAGATTATTTTTAGTCTCATTCAGAATCGGGTTAAGTAAGATCCCCCAATTCTAAATAATAAAATAAGATTTTCCCGGCCCAGGAAAATATTATTTTCCTGCCTCGAGCAAATCACACAAAAAGTCCATATAAAATCACAGACGGTATTTTCGGGCATTAAATCAAGAAGAAAACAATTAAAAAAGAGACAAAAGCAAAAAAACGACGTTCGGGACGTAACGGTCATTTTCCCGTTTTTTCCCACAATGTAGGTAATCATCCAAAACGTTCAAATAAAATATCCAGCAGTATTATTTAGCTGTATATCTTTCAGAAAAATTAATACAGTAGCTCGGAAAAATTTTTATTTTTCCGTCTCGAAACAAATTACGTAAAACGATCAAATAAAATTTGAACCTGTATTATCATAATTGTTTTCATACAAAAATCGAGAACAGAAAAATAGGGACACAGCGGTCATTCATACAAAAGCATGAAAAACAGAAAACAGTACATTCAGAATATTTTCTAAAAATTGGGGCGTTACAACTCTCCCTAACAAATAAAAATTTCGTCCTCGAAATTCGTTGTTCATCCAAACAAATGAGGATACTGATCCTTCATTTTATCTTCTAGTTCCCAAGTAGCTTCACCCGTCATATCATTCCATATGACTTTCACTAGCTCGATCATCTTCCCTCGAAGCTGCTTTACCTTTCTGTCCTCTATCCTGACAGGTAAAGTTTCGTAAGTCAAATTCTCCTTTAACTGCACGTCATCTGGTTGTATAACATGTGTCGGATCTGGTATATACTTCCGTAACTGAGACACATGAAACACATCGTGCAAATTGGATAGGAAAGGCGGCAAAGCAATCTAATATGCTACAGGGCCAATACGTCGGATAATCTGATATGGTCCAATAAATTTAGGAGTAAGCTTCTTAGACTTAATTACTCTTCCGACACCAGTCGTAGGAGTAACTCTCAGAAACACATGCTCACCCTCCTCAAACTCAAGAGGTCGTCTTCGCTTATCCGCGTAACTCTTTTGTCTGCTTTGCGTCGTCCTCATTTTCTCTTGTATCATCTTGACTTTATCCGTAGTTTGTTGTACAAGCTCCGGTCCAACAGTCATACTTTCCCCATCTTGATACCAGCATAGTGGCGTTCGACATCGTCTTCCATACAATGCCTCATAAGGTGCCATTCCGATGCTTGCGTGAAAACTATTGTTGTAGGTGAATTCTATCAAAGATAAAAATTCATCCCAACTTCCCCGTTGTTCTAAAACACAAGCCCGCAACAAATCCTCCAAGGACTGTATAGTTCTCTCTGTCTGACCGTCAGTCTGCGGATGATACGCTGAACTCAGTCGTAACTTAGTTCCCATAGCTTCTTGTAGACCTCGCCAAAATCTTGACGTAAACCTCGGATCACGATCAGAAATTATACTTGTCGGTACACCATGTAGTCTGACAATTTCACTAATGTACAACTGGGTTAATCTTTCCAATGAATATTTGATATTAATTGGTAAGAAATGAGCCGATTTCGTAAGTCTATCAACTATAACCCATATTGCATCATGACCTTTTTTTGTCTTCGGCAAACCAGTAACGAAATCCATAGAAATGCTATCTCATTTCCATTCTGGAATCGATAATGGTTGCAACATCCCAGCTGGTCTTTGGTGTTCAACTTTCGACTTTTGACAAACTAGGCAAGTTGACACGCATCTAACCACATCACCCTTCATTCCATGCCACCAGAATAACTTTTTCAAGTCTTGGTACATCTTTGTTATACCTGGATGCATACTCAATAGACTAGTATGGGCATGTTTCACAATATATCTTCTCAGTTCTCGGTTACGAGGAACACAGACTCTACCCCGAAATCTCAGAATTCCATCAGTTCCTTCCTTGAACTCTAGTGTCTCGCCTTGTTTCATTTGCTCCTTTATTCCTTGCAAAAATTTATCGGCATTTTGCTTTTCCTTTATGTCTTCCATCAGCTCGCTCGAGATAGTAACCATGCTAATACAGATCTTCCCCGGTTTCAACTCAACAAATGACCACTCATCTCTAAATTGTTCAATAAGTTCCTTTTCCTTAATCATTAGTGCAGAAACACTAATAATCTTCCTGCTCAAGGCATCGGCCACGACATTCGCCTTACCAGGATGGTACAAAAGCTGAAAATCGTAATCGTTCAGAAATTCTAACCATCTTCGCTGTCTCATATTCAGTTCCTTCTGGTCGTATAAGTATTTCAAACTCTTGTGATCACTGAAGATGTTGAACGTTGCTCCATAGAGAAAGTGTCTCCATATCTTCAAAGCAAAAACTACCGCAGCCAATTCCAAATCATGCGTAGGATAATTCTTTTCATGAACCTTCAATTGTCGAGAAGCATATGCCACCACGTTCCGATCTTGCATCAACACGCATCCTAGTCCTTGATAAGAAGCGTCACAATATACATCGAAAGATTTCATCGAATCTGGTAGGATCAACACCGGTGCAGTTGTTAATCTCTTCTTCAACTCTTGAAAACTGGCTTCACGCTCTTCCGTCCATTCAAAAGCTTGACTTCTCCTCGTCAGTTGTGTAAGCGGTCCAGCAATCTTGGAAAAACCTTCGATAAATCTCCGATAATAACCAGCAAGTCCAACAAAACTTTGAACTTCTGTTACTGTCTTAGGTCTTTCCCACTGTAAAACAGTCTCCACTTTCAATGGGTCCACCGCAATACCTTCTTTAGAAATTACGTGACCAAGAAATTGAACTTCTTCCAACCAGAACTCACACTTAGACAACTTCGCATACAAGCGCTTCTCCTCAAAATCGAAGAACAACACTCGGATGTTCAAAGATGCTCTTCCCTCGATCTAGAATAGATCGAATGTCATCGATAAAGACAACGACAAATCTGTCTAGATACGGACGAAATATCCTGTTCATATAATCCATAAATATGGCGGGAGCATTCGTCACCCCGAATGGCATTACGATACTCATAATGTCCATAACGAGTTCGAAAAGCGTTTTCGGCACATCTTCCCCTCTTACACGAATATGGTGATAGCACGATCGTAGATCTATCTTGGAAAATATCACTGACTCCTCTCAATTGATCCATCAAATCGTCGATTCTTGGAAGCGGATATTTATTCTTGATAGTCACCTTGTTCAACTGCCGATAGTCCACACAAAGTTGTGATGTTCCATCCTTCTTCTTGACCAAAAGTACTGGTGCACCCCATGGGGAAACGCTAGGTCGTACAAATTCTTTCTCCAACAGTTCCACCAATTGCTTTTTCAGCTCCTCCAACTCTGCGGCGACATACGATATGGTGCAATTGAGATAGGACTGTTCCCGTACTAAATCAATTGAGAACTCGATTTCCCACTCAGTACGTAAACCGGTACATCTTCGGGAAAAACATCCAGGAAAATCGTTGACAACGGGAATAGTATTCACATCCTTCTCATTCTTAACTTCTAGAGAAGACAATACTAGATATCCTGCGCTCCATTTCTCAACAAAGACTTGACCTTTAAATGCAGTTAAGAATCCGGACTCTTCTTCCTTAGGAAAAACTATAGTTTTCTTTGCACAATCTATGAGGATATGGTTAGAACATAACCAGTCCATCCCTAAGATTACATCTATCTCAATGAGAGGTAAACAAATCAAATCGACCAAAAACAAACGGCCCTTCACAACAATAGGACAATCCAAACAGATCTTAGAAGTAACTACAGGTTTAGCAGTTGGCGTAGATACATTCAACATAACATTCAGAGAAGATATGGGTAACTTTAACCTTTCTACACAATCATATGCAATAAACGAGTGTGTAGCACCCGAGTCATACAAGACAGTCAGAAGATTACCTCCAATGTCTCCTTCTCCCTGAATAAGATCATCAGACTTAGAAATCTCAGATCCCATCATTGTATACACTCGTCCTCCAGATCTCGGTTGAGTACTTCCAGACTTCTGCTGATTAGCTTTAACATACCAAACAACAGGTTTTCTCTCCGGCTGTGGACAATCCTTTGATATGTGCCCAGGTTGCTTACAATTGAAACAAACTGTACCTTTAATCGTACACTCGGGAGAAATATGACCTTTCTTCCCGCACTTAAAACATGTTGGCGTAAACGCCACCCTCTCGTCAGCTCCACTACCACTTGCACCTCCACTAACGGATGGTCGTTGAGATTGACTTCTGTTGGCACTGGTATACGGCTTACGCTGAAACCGATTTGCATTACTACCTCCACCTCTCTCGGAACCTTGTCGGTCCAAAATTCTGATTCCTTTGATCTCTAGATGGCTCTAACTCCTCAAGTCGAGCACAAGCATCCACCAAAGCATGAAACGAGTCATCCTCAAGGATACCACTCCTCGTTTCAGTTCCACCCTTAAACACGATTCAAACTTCCCGCATCTCCACACATCATCTTGTCGTGTCTGAGCATAATATGAGAATTGAGACAAACTCTCAAATTTTGTGGCATACTCATTCACCGTCATATTCCCCTGTCGCAAACCAAGAAATTCCATTTCCTTGGCATGCCTAGCACTTGCAGGAAAATACTTATCCAGAAAAGTATTAGAAAACACTTCCCAGGTGATCTCAGTCCCTTCAGCTTGCAATACTCGGCGAATTCCTCTCCACCAATGTTCTGCATCTCCTCTCAGCATGAAAACAGCATAAGTTACTTTCTTTTCATCATACGTACATCTCATCCCCTCAAAGATTCTCTCTAAATCTTGCATCCACTGACTCGCTTTCTCCGGATCCACCTCGCCTCTAAATTGTGGCGGATTATGGCGCCTAAATTCAGATAAATTTAGGGCATCATTTGTAGCATCTTCTTTGTTGGGCTGCTCTCAAATTTTGCTGAGTAATCACTTCAGCCATCTGCCGCATAGCCTCAGCAGCAACCAACATCGGGTCCTCATCACGATTTACGTTAGCACGTCCTCTACCTCTACCAGCCATCTTCTTTCTTCAAACATAACAAAACAAAGTTAGATACATCCTTCTAGATATTTCCGAAAGGATATAAATCAGAAAGATCATAGAGAATCACACAAAGACAAACAAACAGACCCAACCACAACCCCAAAAGACTCTAACTTGGGCTCGATACCAACTAATGTAACACCCCTTTGGAGGATGTCACACATAAAAGAAAATAAAAGAAATAGGAATAAAATCTACCCAAGTTGTGAAACATTTGTTAAATATTATTACGGGTTGTAAAATAATTACGATAGACGAAGTATGTAATAAAAAGATAATGCGAAAAATACGAAATAAAAAAAAACATCATCACTAATAATATACATATGATTAAGTTATAAAACTGTACAAATAATTTACAACTAAGACTACAACTATTTAAACAAAAACAAGTAAAGAAAGCAATAAAAGAGTTAATATATCTGAGACATACTGTTGACGCGCCAAAAAAAAAAACATCATGGTTATCTAATCCTCGGATGGATCACTCTCGGTCCGAAAATGATCATCGGGAGATAGATATCCGGATGTCTCGACACACGGCGATAACGGGATCGCGCAGTCGATACGATGCTTATCTCACTAGGCTCAGGGTTTTCAGCACCCCAATAACGCCTAATGGATAAGGGTAACTCTAAGTGCAGAAATAACGTCGTCGTCACAATCGGATCTCCATCAAACTGATGACGTAGAATCACGGTCATACGTCCAGCATAGGTAACAGAAGCACGATCTCCTCGTAAATGCCAAGCCAGATCACCTCCATGAAATACCAGCTCTATGAATCCCAAAAATCCTGGCGTAGCCATCCCACACAATCAATCCAGAGGATATGGATGATCGGATGGTTCTTGATCGTAAAACTGGTCGTCGGCTTGCTGATCTTCATCTTCCTCAGGGTACACGATCTCAAGAGGCTGTTCCTCTTCTTCCTCTTCAAACTCTTTACCGTATAAAATAAATAGACAAGAGACACATACAATAAAGAGGTAAGACAACATAAAATCATTGCAACATGGCCAATAAGAAGACGACAAATAACAACTACACAGTTCATACAATACGAAAAAGCTATAACAGTAATACATATTAGATATCCTAGTGTTTGAACATCATAGATATAACACAAATAAAGAAAATCACACGAGATAAATCAATCTCACAGATAAAATAATATAAGAAATGGACAACTAACATAAGAATTATCGGATAAATATAAATAGAGAAAATGTAAAAACATCCAAGATATTACCAGATAAAAATAAATAGAGAAAAATGGAATATTATCCAAGATATAATCAAATACACCAAAACACAACCCTACTCCATGGAGCTAAACCCAAACAGATATCAGAGAGAATGACTTGCAAAATCTATTAGTACCACGGCTGCCCAACCAACTATTACGCGGTCACACGTTGCGTCAATAGCCTACGACACTGGGAATCCACCATCCAGGCGTAGTATAGTTCACGGTCTCCCGTTGTGGCACTATAGGCAATGTACTACTAGACTTTACAAACCTCGATTAAATATAGTGAATGTCGAGTACATTAGTGTGCTATCGGTTTACCACGGCCCAGCGGAGCTACCAACTGTCCACATGTGGGATCCCGTACACTAAAGTCTCCAAGTTTATTAGAACAATAAACCACACTACATTTATCGCATCGACAACACGATGTGATTCGTCTCGTCAACCAAAACACCAAAAATTGGTATAAAGACAAAACATAATTCCAAATATATGAAATTATGAAAATGCCCTCAAGATAAAAATATGCCCTCAATGGCAGAAAGCCTGTACGGGTTCACTTTTTCCTGACAGCGAAATAACCTCAAAAGCCTGTACGGGTTCACATTTTCCCGACAGCGAAAAATAAATATAGTAACGGTCAATCGCGTAGAAATTTTATCGCGTTTTTGAAATCTCGTCGTTTTTACAAACGTTTAAAAATCGGGTAAAGATATTTTTCTGTTTTTAAAATCGCGTAGCATTTTTAATACATTTTCTCAATCGCGTAGGATTTTTAAATCATTTTCTTATTCGAATGCCTTTAAAATTACTTGTTTAAACAAACAAACAGAAATAGTACTTAGTACATTTAAACTACGTTGAATAATTTTTCATACCGCATACTGTCATTAGGATATTGTTACTATCTTATAGGTTCATTTTTACTAAAAATTGACAGTATTTTGTTTATAAACTTATAATAATGGTTTTCTAAATTTTCCATAAAATTTCTATTTACCTAATTTTTAACCATTTCATTAAATTCTTTTTGAAATATCTAACATGCTTCAAAACCTAAAGTGAGCTATATGTTAGAAAATTTCTTAACATTACTGTATTTCCTTCCTAATGATGAATTTTAACCCTTTAGACTTACTTCTAATCAATTAGTTCCTTAAAAAATCATTATAGAAAATTTCTTCTTAACTTGTATTGTTTCTTTTTAATTGAAAAAGGTTTAGAATCAAGTTTTAGAAATCATAATTACTTATAGTGGCATGTTGGCCAAATTTTATAAAACTTTTGCATTTGATTTCCAAAATGTCTTTCACCTTTTAAATCATACCAAATGTATTATATTGTCTAAGTTCATTAAATCATTTTAGAAAATAGTTAACAATAGTCAATTTAATCCTTTAGGCATGTTGGCCCAAAATACTAAGTTTTTACCATTTGATTTCTAAATGCATTTTCTTTGATCAAATCAATTAGAAACTTTCTTGATTCTCCTAGGTTAATTAAGTTACACTTTAGGAAAAATCAAGAGAACATTTTGGTCCTCCAAACTTGTCATTGCCGTGAGCTATTGGATTGTGTTCTTTGGAACACTCATGCAAATTTACACATGTTATTCACATCCTATATTTTATCATACAATTCTAACACATACATTTATATTCTATGCAAAATATTTCTAACACATGCAAAATATTTCTAACACATAAAACCTAAATTAAAGCTTATAGACATACAATCAAAAGCTAATAGACATGCAAAATTATTACAATCACCAAACAAGAAAGCTAATAACAATTACCACATAAACTACTAGCAACCACAAAAATTAACAAATACACATCAATAAACACATCACAACCGAATCCTTATGGATTCTACAAACAACCCATCTTCTTACCACCATCAAGGGATGATAAGAATTGTCTTCCTCTTACCTTAAATGAAGACAAAAGCTTGCTTTCACACCTCCTAGGTCACGGTTTTCACCACCAAAAATACCTAGAAATCTCAAACAAAACCTACATGTTACTAACCATGAAATAGAAGCTAAACCATGGAAAAATCATGGCTTAGAACTTTGAAAAAGAAGAGAGAAAAGAAAAGCATGAAATTTCACCTTCTAGGTAAAACTTTCAAGGTTGGTTTCCAAGCCCTAGATGGAAGAATTTGATGAAACTTCCAACTACAAAGGTTCTTAGAATGGTGTTTAGGTTAAGGAAACTTGGTTAGAAAAATTTTTGGATGGTTGGATGGTTAGGAAATAAGCTTGGCCGAATATGGTGAAGAAAATGGACAAGAATGGTGGCTAGGGTTCTTGATGAGAGAGAAGAGAGAAAAGTGATGAAGATGAAGTGTTGTTTTTGGCTTTCTCACTCCAAATGGCCGTAGCCTTCATGTGTAAGGATGTGCATGGATTTGGCTTCATCCAAGCCATTGATTTCATCAAAGGTTAGGATTAAATCTTGCTTAACAAGCTTAAATTCTATTGGTTGCTCATGGTGACTCACCTTGCTTAGTCACACAGTGTAATAAATTCTCTGCTGAGTCAGCTAGCTGAGTCAGCCTGTTCTGGAAAGTTCTACAGCTTACGGTGATTAACTAAGCTACCGATCTAACCGTTCCGCTAATTGTGGGTCCCGCAAAATATTTCCGGGTCCACTGTCACTAAATTATACTGACTAATAAAATAATATTATAATAATATAAAATTATTTTATTTGACAGTTAAATCCTAAAAATTAAAAGATTATTTTTAGTCTCATTCAGAATCGGGTTAAGTAAGATCCCCCAATTCTAAATAATAAAATAAGATTTTCCCCGGCCCGGAAAATATTATTTTCCTGCCTCGGAGCAAATCACACAAAAAGTCCATATAAAATCACAGACAGTATTTTCAGGCATTAAATCAAGAAGAAAACAATTAAAAACAGACAAAAACAGCGAAAACAGTACGTTCGGGACGTAACGGTCATTTTCTCATTTTTTCCCACAACGTAGGTAATCATCCAAAACGTTCAAATAAAATATCCAGCAGTATTATTTAGCTGTATATCTTTCAGAAAAATTAATACAGTAGCTCGGAAAAATTTTTATTTTTCCGTCTCGACACAAATTACGTAAAATGATCAAATAAAATTTGAACTGTATTATCGTATTTGTTTTCATACAAAAATCGAGAACAGAAAAATAGGGACACAGCGGTCATTCATACAAAAGCATGAAAAACAGAAAACAGTACATTCAGAATATTTTCTAAAAATTGGGGCGTTACAAAAATTCTACGCGATTGAGAAAACGTATTAAAAATGCTACGCGATTTTAAAAACAGAAAAATATCTTTACCCGATTTTTAAACGTTTGTAAAAACGACGGAATTATGAAAATGCGATAAAATTTCTACGCGATTGACCGTTACTATAATTATTTTATCTTTGTCGGGAAAAAGTGAACCCGCTGATGTGCTTTTTGAAAATCTATATGTTGTCGGGAAAATGTGAACCCGCATGTGCTTTTGAAAATCTATTTCTTGTAGGGAAAATGTGAACCCGTATGGGTTTTTGAGAATTATTTCTTTGTCGGGAAAATGTGAACCCGCATGTGCTTTCCATCTATCTGTTATGTGTGCCATGTATTTGGTGGATTTGTTGACGAGACGAATCACATCGTGTTGTCAATGCGATAAACGTAGTGTGGTTCATTGTTCTAATGAACTTGGAGGCTTTAGTGTACGGGATCCCACATGTGGACAGTTGGTCGCTCCGCTGGGCCGTGGTAAACCGATAGCACACTATGGTGCTCGACGTACACTATATTTAATCGAGATTTGTGAAATCTAGTAGTACATTTGCCTGTAGTGCCACAACGTGAGACCGTGAACTACACCACACCTGGATTGATGGATTCCTTTGTCGTGGGGCTATAGACGCAACGTGTGACAGCGCAATAGTTGGTGGGGCAGCCGTGGTACTATTAGGTTTTGCGAATCATTCCTCTCTCTGATACTTGTGTTTTTCTTTAGCTCCATGGAGTAGGATTTTGTCATATTATTTATCTCTATGTATATTTGTTTCTATCTTATCTATTTATTGTTTATCTGTATTTTATTTGTTTATTTTATCGGTTATTGTTATTATATTTGGTTATTATATCTTATCTATTTATTCTTATAATTCTTATTTTATCTGTAAGGTTTTATCTGTGATGTGACGTATTGTGATGATATCTGAATTTTACTTCAATTTATTATTATAATTGTTAAAGCTTTATGTATTGCATGAACTGTATATATATATATATTGTTTGTCGTCTTTTTATTGGCCATGTTGTGATGATTTTATGTTGTCTTACCTCTTTGTTATATGTATTTTCTGTTTATTTATTTTACGCGGTAAAGACTTTGAGGAAGAGGAACAGCCCCTGGAGATCGTGTACCCTGAAGAGGAGGAAGACCGGCAAAGGAGACGATCGGTTGACGATCAAGAACCATCCGATCATCCATATCCTCGGATTGATTGTGAGGATGGCGACGCGAGATTTTGGGATTTATAGAGTGGTATTTCATGGAGGTGCTCGGCTTGGTATCTACGAGGAGATCGTGATTCGTTACATATGCGGGACGTGTGACCGTGATTCTACGTCATCGGTTTGATGGAGATCCGATTATGACTACGACGTTATTTACGCACTTAGAGTTACCCTTATCCATTAGGCGTTATTGGGGTCTTGAAAACCCCGAGCCTAGTGAGATAAGTATCGTATCGACCGCGCGATCCCGTTATCGCCGTGTGTCGAGACATCCAGATATCTATCTCCGATGATCATTTTCATACCGAGAGTGATCCATCGAGGATTAGATAATCATGATGTTTTTTTTTTTGGCGCGTCGGCGTATGTACGTATATATTAACTCTTTTATTGCTTTCTTTCTTGTCTTTGTTTAAATAGTTGTGGTCTTAGTTGTAAATTATTTGTACTGAGTTTATAACTTAATCATATGTATATTATTAGTGATGATGTTTTTTTTTTTATTTCGTATTTTCCGCATTATCTTTTATTACATATTTCGTCTATCAGGAATTATTTTACAACCCATAATAATATTTAACAAATGTTTCACAACTTGGGTAGATTTTATTTCTATTTCTTTTATTTTCTTTTATGTGTGACATCCTCCAAAGGGGTGTTACATTAGTTGGTATCAGAGCCCAAGTTAGAGTCTTTTGGGGTTGTGGTTGGGTCTGTTTTTGTTTGTGCTGTATGATTCTCTGTGATCTTTGTGATTTATATCCTTTCGGAAATATCTAGAAGGATGTATCTAACTTTGTTTTGTTATGTTTGAAGAAAGAAGATGGCTGGTAGAGGTAGAGGACGTGCTAACGTAAATCGTGATGAGGACCCGATGTTGGTTGCTGCTGAAGCTATGCGGCAGATGGCTGAAGTGATTACTCAGCAAAATTTGAGAGCAGTCCAACAGCAAGATGCTACAACTGATGCCCTAAATTTATCTGAATTTAGGCGCCATAATCCGGCATAATTTAGAGGCGAAGTGGATCCAGAGAAAGCGAGTCAGTGGATGCAAGATTTAGAGAGAATCTTTGAGGGGATGAGATGCACGGATGAAAAGAAAGTAACTTATGTTGTTTTCATGTTGAGAGGAGATGCAGAACATTGGTGGAGAGGAGTCTGCCGTGTGTTGCAAGCTGAAGGGACTGAGATCACCTGGGAAGTGTTTTCTAATACTTTTCTGGATAAGTATTTTCCTGCAAGTGCTAGGCATGCCAAGGAGATGGAATTTCTTGGGTTGCGACAGGGAAACATGACAGTGAATGAGTACGCCACAAAATTTGAAAGTTTGTCTCAATTTTCAGATTATGCTCAAAATCGACAAGATGAGGTATGGAAATGTCGGAAGTTTGAGTCTGGATTGAGAGTAGAATTGAAGCGGGGAGTGATATCTCTGAGGATGAATCATTTTCATACTTTGGTAGACGCATGTGCACGGCTTGAGGAGCTTGAACCGTCGCGAGATCAGAGAAGTCGGAACTTTGGGCCGACAAGGTTTCAAAGAGGTGGAGGTAGCAATACAAATCGGTTTTTGCGTAAGCCGTATGCTAGACCACAAGGAAGTCAGACTCAACGACCGCCAGTTGGAGGGAGTGTACCTAGTGGTGGAGCAGGACAGGGAGTGGTGTTTACACCGACGTGTTTTAAGTGCGGTAAAAAGGGCCATCTATCTCCAGATTGTACAATCAAGGGAACTGTCTGTTTTAATTGTGGACAGCCTGGGCATATGTCGAAGGATTGTACTCGACGAGAGAGAAGAAACTTGCTTGTTCGTCATGTTAGAACTAATCGGCAAAAACCGGAAATATTCAACCGAAATCTGGAGGCGAGTGTATACAATGATGGGATCTGAAGTTTCTCAATCGGATGACCTTATTCAAGGAGAAGGTGACATTGGAGGTAACCTTCGACCGTATTGTATGACTCGGGTGCTACACACTCGTTTATTGCCTATGATTGTGTGGAAAGACCGAAGTTGCTCGTGTCTTCTCTGAATGTTAAGTTGAGTGTATCTACGCCAACTGCTAAACCTGTAGTTACTTCTAAGATCTGTTTGAATTGTCCTATTGTTGTGAAGGGTCATTTGTTTTTGGTCAATTTGATTTGTTTGCCTCTCATTGAGATTGATGTAATCTTAGGGATGGATTGGTTATGTTCTAACCATATCCTTATAGATTGTGCAAAGAAAACTATAGTTTTTCCTAAGGAAGAAGAGTCTGGATTCTTACTTCTTTGTTAAGGTCAAGTCTTTGTTGAGAGATGGAGCGCAGGGATATCTGGTATTGTCTTCTCTAGAAGTTAAGAATGAGAAGGATGTGAATACTATTCCTGTTGTCAACGATTTTCCGGATGTTTTTCCTGAAGATGTACCTGGTTTACCGCCTGAGCGGGAGATCGAGTTCTCAATTGATTTAGTACCGGGAACAGGTCCTATCTCAATTGCACCATATCGTATGTCACCAGTAGAGTTGGAGGAGCTGAAAAAGCAATTGGTGGAACTGTTGGAGAAAGAATTTGTACGACCTAGCGTTTCCCCATGGGGTGCACCTGTGCTTTTGGTCAAGAAGAAGGATGGAACATCACGACTTTGTGTGGACTATCGGCAGTTGAACAAGGTGACTATCAAGAATAAATATCCGCTTCCAAGAATCGACGATTTGATGGATCAATTGAAAGGAGCTGTGATATTTTCCAAGATAGATCTGCGATCGGGTTATCACCAGATTCGTGTAAGAGGGGAAGATGTGCCGAAAACTGCTTTTCGAACTCGTTATGGACATTATGAGTATCAAGTAATGCCATTCGGGGTGATGAATGCTCCTGCCATATTTATGGATTATATGAACAGGATATTTCGTCCATTTCTAGACAGATTTGTCGTTGTCTTTATCGATGACATTCTGATCTATTCTCGATCGAAGGAAGAGCATGCTGAACATCTGAAAGTTGTTCTTCAGATTTTGAGGGAGAAGCAGTTGTATGCGAAATTGGCTAAGTGTGAGTTCTGGTTGGAAGAAGTCCAATTTCTTGGTCACGTAATTTCTAAAGAAGGTATTGCGGTGGACCCATCGAAAGTGGAGACTGTTTTACGGTGGGAAAGACCTAAGATAGTAACAGAAGTTTGAAGTTTTGTTGGACTTGCTGGTTATTATCGGAGATTTATCGAAGGTTTTTCCAAGATTGCTGGACCACTTACGCAACTGACGAGGAAAAGTCAAGCTTTCGAATGGACGGAAGAACGTGAAGCTAGTTTTCAAGAATTGAAGAAGAGGTTAACAACTGCACCGGTGTTGATCCTACCAGATTCGAAGAAATCTTTCGATGTGTATTGTGACGCTTCTTATCAAGGACTAGGATGCGTGTTGATGCAAGATCGGAACGTGGTGGCATATGCTTCTCGACAATTGAAGGTTCATGAGAAGAATTATCCTACGCATGATTTGGAATTGGCTGCGGTAGTTTTTGCTTTGAAGATATGGAGACATTTTCTCTATGGAGCAACGTTCAATATCTTCAGTGATCACAAGAGTTTGAAGTACTTGTACGACCAGAAGGAGCTGAATATGAGACAGCGAAGATGGTTAAAATTTCTGAACGATTACGATTTTTAACTTTTGTACCACCCTGGTAAGGCGAATGTCGTGGCCGATGCCTTGAGTAGGAAGATTATCAGTGTTTCTGCACTGATGATTAAAGAAAAGGAGCTCATTGAACAGTTTAGAGATGAGTGGTCATTTGTTGAGTTGAAACCGGAAAAGATTTGTATGAATATGGTTACTATCTCAAGCGAGCTGATGGAAGACATAAAGGAAAAGCAAAATGCCGATAAGTTTTTGCAAGGAATAAGGGAGCAAATGAAGCAAGACGAGACAGTAGAGTTCAAAGAAGGAACTGATGGAATTCTGAGGTTTCGGGGTAGAATCTGTATTCCTCGTGACCGAGAGCTGAGGCGATATATTGTGGAACATGCCCATACTAGTCTATTAAGTATGCATCCAGGCATAACAAAGATGTACCAAGACTTGAAGAAGTTATTCTGGTGGCATGGAATGAAAGGTGATGTGGTTAGATGCGTGTCAACTTGCCTAGTTTGTCAAAAATTGAAAGTTGAACACCAAAGACCAGCTGGAATGTTGCAACCATTATCGATTCCAGAATGGAAATGGGACAGCATTTCTATGGATTTCGTTACTGGTTTGCCAAAGACAAGGAGAGGTCATGATGCAATATGGGTTATAGTCGATAGACTTACGAAATCAGCTCATTTCTTACCAATCAATATTAAATATTCATTGGAAAGATTAACCCAGTTGTACATCAGCGAGATTGTTAGATTACATGGAGTGCCTACATGTATAGTTTCTGACAGAGATCCGAGATTTACGTCAAGATTTTGGCGAAGTCTGCAAGAAGCTATGGGAACCAAGTTACGATTAAGTTCAGCCTATCATCCATAGACAGATGGTCAGACAGAGAGAACTATACAGTCCTTGGAGGATTTGTTGCGGGCTTGTGTTTTGGTACAACGGGGAAGTTGGGATGAATTTTTATCTTTGATAGAATTCACCTACAACAATAGTTTTCACGCAAGCATCGGAATGGCACCTTATGAAGCATTGTATGGAAGACGATGTCGAACGCCGCTATGTTGGTATCAAGACGGGGAGAGTATGACTGTTGGACCGGAACTTGTACAACAAACTACGGATAAAGTCAAGATGATACAAGAGAAGATGAGGACGGCGCAAAGCAGACAAAAGAGTTATGCGGACAAACGAAGACGATCTCTTGAGTTTAAGGAGGGTGAGCATGTATTTTTAAGAGTTACTCCTACGACTGGTGTCGGAAGAGTGATTAAGTCGAAGAAGCTTACTCCTAAATTCATTGGACCATATCAGATTATCCGACGTATAGGTCCTGTAGCATATCAGATTGCTTTGCCGCCTTTTCTATCCAATTTGCACGACGTGTTTCATGTGTCTCAGTTACGGAAATATATACCAGATCCGACATATGTTATACAACCAGATGATGTGCAGTTAAAGGAAAATTTGACTTACGAAACTTTACCTGTCAGAATAGAGGACAGAAAGGTAAAGCAGCTTCGAGGGAAGATGATCGAGTTAGTGAAAGTCATATGGAATGATATGACTGGTGAAGCTACTTGGGAACTAGAAGATAAAATGAAGGATCAGTATCCTCATTTGTTTGGATGAACATCGAATTTCGAGGACGAAATTTTTATTTGTTGGGGAGAGTTGTAACGCCCCAATTTTTAGAAAATATTCTGAATGTACTGTTTTCTGTTTTTCATGCTTTTGTGTGAATGACCGTTGTGTCCCTATTTTTCTGTTCTCGATTTCTGTATGAAAACAATTACGATAATACTGGCTCAAATTTTATTTGATCATTTTACGTAATTTGTTTCGAGACGGAAAAATAAAAATTTTTCTGAGCTACTGTATTAATTTTTCTGAAAGATATACAGCTATATAATACTGCTGGATATTTTATTTGAACGTTTTGGACGATTACCTACGTTGTGGGAAAAAATGGGAAAATGACCGTTACGTCCCGAACGTACTGTTTTCGCTGTTTTTGCTGTTTTTAATTGTTTTCTTCTAGATTTAATACCTGAAAATACTGTCTGTGATTTTATATGGACTTTTTGTGTGATTTGCTCCGAGGCAGGAAAATAATATTTTCCGGGCCGGGGAAAATCTTATTTTATTATTTAGAATTGGGGGATCTTACTTAACCCGATTCTGAATGAGACTAAAAATAATCTTTTAATTTTTAGGATTTAACTGTCAAATAAAATAATTTTATATTATTATAATATTATTTTATTAGTCAGTATAATTTAGTGACAGTGGACCCGGAAATATTTTGCGAGACCCACAATTAGCAAAACGGTTAGATCGGTAGCTTAATTAATCACCGTAGCGGTAGAACTTTCGAACAGTGACTCGGCCTAGTCGACTCACAGAGAATTTATTACACTGTGTGACTAAGCAAGGTGAGTCACCATGAGCCAACCAATGGAAATCAAGCTTGCTCACCAAGACTTAATCCTAGCCTTTGATGTAATCTATGGCTTGGATGAAGCCAAGCAAGGAGCCACCTTGCATGCCCTTAGAGAGCTACGGCCAAGTGAAGGAGGAGGACCAAAAATCACTTTGTCTTCCTTGCTTTTCTCTCTTCTCTCTCATCAAGAACCCTAGCCACCATTGTTGTTCCTTTTTCCCTTCCATTCGGCCAAGATACTAACTACACCATCCAACCATCCAAAAATTTTTCTAACCAAGTTTCCTTAACCTAAACACTATTCTAAGAACCTTTGTAGTTGGGAGTTTCTTCAAATTCTTCCATCTAGGGCTTGGAAACTAACCTTGAAAGTTTTACCTAGAAGGTAAAATTTCATGCTTTTCTTTTCTCTCTTCTTTTTCAAAGTTCTAAGCCATGATTTTTCCATGGTTTAGCTTCTTTTTCATGGTTAGTAACATGTAGATTTTGTTTGAGATTTCTAGGTATTTTTGGTGGTGAAAACCGTGACCTAGGAGGTGTGAAAGCAAGCCTTTTGTCTTCATTTAAGGTAAGAGGAAGACAATTCTTATCATCCCTTGATGGTGGTAAGAAGATGGATTATTTGTAGAATCCATAAGGATTCGGTTGTGGTGTGTTTATTGATGTGTATTTGTTAATTTTTGTGGTTGCTAGTAGCTTAAGTGTTGTATGTTAGTAGCTTTCTTGTTTGGTGATTGTAATAATTTTGCATGTCTATTAGCTTTTGATTGTATGTCTATAAGCTTTAATTTAGGTTTTATATGTTAGAAATATTTTGCATGTGTTAGAAATATAAATGCATGTGTTAGAATTGTATGATAAGGTTTAAGATGTGAATAACATGTGTAAGTTTGCATGAGTGTTCCAAAGAACACATTCCCTAGCTCACGGCAATGACAAAGTGTGAGAACCAAAATGTTCTCTTCATTTTTCCTAAAGTGCAACTTAATTAATTAGGAGAAATAAGAAGGTTTCAAATTGTTTTGATCAAAGAAAAGGAATTTAGAAATCAAATGGTAAAGATTTAGTAAATTTTGGGCCAACATGCCTAAAGGATTTATTTGATTTAAAATCATTACTTTATAACATGATTTATTGAACTTAGATAAGATAATACCTTTGACATGATTTAGAAATCAAATGAAAAAGTTTTACAAAATTCGGCCAACATGCCACTATAGGTAATTATGATTTCTAAAACTTGATTCCAAACCTTTTTCAATTAAAAAGAGACAATACAAGTTAAGGGGAAATTTTCTATGATGATTTTTGAAGAAACAAATTGAGTAGAATTAAGTTTAAAGGATTAAAACTAGTGATTTTATCATTAGGAAGTAAAATACAGAAATTTTGAGAAATTTTCTAACATATAGCTCACTTTAGGTTTTGAAGCATGTTAGAGATTTCAAAAAGAATTAAATGATATGGTTAAAAAATTAGGTAAATAGAAAATTTTATGGAAAATTTAGAAAACCATAATTATAAGTTTATAAACAAAATGCTGTCAATTTTTAGTAAAAATGAACCTATAAGATAGTAAAAATATCCTAATGACAGTATACGGTATGAAAAATTATTCTACGTAGTTTAAATGTACTAAGTACTATTTCTATCTGTTTAAACAGTAATTTTAAGGGCATTTGAATGAGAAAATGATTTAAAAATCCTACGCGATTGAGAAAACGTATTAAAAATGCTACGCGATTTTAAAAACAGAAAAATATCTTTACCCGATTTTTAAACGTTTGTAAAACGACGGAATTATGAAAATGCGATAAAATTTCTACGCGATTGACCGTTACTATAATTATTTTATCTTTGTCGGGAAAAAGTGAACCCGCATGAGGCTTTTTGAAAATCTATATCTTTGTCGGAAAAATGTAAACCCGTATGTGCTTTTGAAAATCTATTTTTGTAGGGAAAATGTGAACCCGCATGTGTTTTTGAGAATTATTTCTTTGTCGGGAAAATGTGAACCCGCATGTGCTTTCCATCTATCTGTTATGTGTGCCATGTATTTGGTGGATTTGTTGACGAGACGAATCACATCGTGTTGTCGATGCGATAAACGTAGTGTGGTTCATTGTTCTAATGAACTTGGAGGCTTTAGTGTACGGGATCCCACATGTGGACAGTTGGTCGCTCCGCTGGGCCGTGGTAAATCGATAGCACACTATGGTACTCGACGTACACTATATTTAATCGAGATTTGTGAAATCTAGTAGTACATTTGCCTGTAGTGCCACAACGTGAGACCGTGAACTACACCACGCCTGGATTGATGGATTCTGTGTCGTGGGGCTATAGACGCAACGTGTGACAACCGCAATAGTTGGTGGGGCAGCCGTGGTACTATTAGGTTTTGCGAATCATTCCTCTCTCGATACTTGTGTTTTTCTTTAGCTCCATGGAGTAGGATTTTGTCATATTATTTATCTCTATGTATATTTGTTTCTATCTTATCTATTTATTGTTTATACGTATTTTATTTGTTTATTTTATCGGTTATTGTTATTATATTTGGTTATTATATCTTATCTATTTATTCTTATAATTCTTATTTTATCTGTAAGGTTTTATCTGTGATGTGACGTATTGTGATGATATCTGAATTTTACTTCAATTTATTATTATAATTGTTAAAGCTTTATGTATTGCATGAACTGTATATATATATATTGTTTGTCGTCTTTTTATTGGCCATGTTGTGATGATTTTATGTTGTCTTACCTCTTTGTTATATGTATTTTCTGTTTATTTATTTTACGCGGTAAAGACTTCGAGGAAGAGGAACAGCCCCTGGAGATCGTGTACCCTGAAGAGGAGGAAGACCGGCAAGCAGACGATCAGTTTGACGATCAAGAACCATCCGATCATCCATATCCTCTGGATTGATTGTGAGGGATGGCGACGCCAGGATTTTTGGGATTTATAGAGCTGGTATTTCATGGAGGTGCTCTGGCTTGGCATCTACGAGGAGATCGTGATTCTGTTACATATGCAGGACGTGTGACCGTGATTCTACGTCATCAGTTTGATGGAGATCCGATTATGACTACGACGTTATTTCTGCACTTAGAGTTACCCTTATCCATTAGGCGTTATTGGGGTGCTGAAAACCCTGAGCCTAGTGAGATAAGTATCGTATCGACTGCGCGATCCCGTTATCGCCGTGTGTCGAGACATCCAGGATATCTATCTCCTGATGATCATTTTCATACTGAGAGTGATCCATCAGAGGATTAGATAATCATGATGTTTTTTTTTTGGGCGCGTCAGCGTATGTCTGTATATATTAACTCTTTTATTGCTTTCTTTACTGTCTTTGTTTAAATAGTTGTGGTCTTAATTGTAAATTATTTGTACAGTTTATAACTTAATCATATGTATATTATTAGTGATGATGTTTTTTTTTTATTTCGTATTTTCCGCATTATCTTTTATTACATATTTCTGTCTATCAGGAATTATTTTACAACCCATAATAATATTTAACAAATGTTTCACAACTTGGGTAGATTTTATTTCTATTTCTTTTATTTTCTTTTATGTGTGACATCCTCCAAAGGGGTGTTACACAAAGGGTATTCTTCTGAAAGCATAAGTACCATATGGGTAGGTGAAGGTTGTTTTCTCTTGATCATCCGGGGCAATAGCAATCTGATTGTAGCCCGAGTACCCATCTAAGAAACAGTAAAACTCACGACTTGCCAACCTATCCACCATCTGATCAATAAATGGTAATGGAAAATGATCCTTTCAGGTTACAGTGTTAAGCCTCCTATAATCCATGCATATGCACCATCTAGTGACAGTCCTGGTGGGAATCAAGTCATTATTCTCATTGGATACCACCGTCATTCCACCTTTCTTAGGCACGCACTAAACTAGGCTCACCCATTTGCTGTCAGAAATAGGGTATATGATACCTGCATCCATCCACTTGATAATCTCCTTCTTGACAACCTCCTTCATGATGGGATTGAGGCACCTTTGATGTTCAATGGTTAGCTTATGATCAGCTTCCAGCAATATTTTGTGCACATAGATGGTGGGGCTAATGCCTATGTTATCTGCAATAGACCACCCTAAGGCTTATTTGTACTCCCTAAGCACTATGAGTAACTTGGATTCTTATTCCTCTGACAAAGATGAAGAAATAATAATTGGCAATGTGGACGACTTCCCTAAGTATGAATACCTGAAATGATCAGGCAATGGCTTGAGCTCCAACTTGGGTGGGATGATGACTGAAGGTTGGAGACTGGGCTTGTCAGAAGGTATGTTCAATGGTTCAAAACCTAGTTTCTTGTAAAACTTAGCAGACACATCAAGCAGTTTAATATATTCCATCACATCATCCCTATCTACATGCTCATGTATGGATGTTAATGATAAAGCAAGGGGATCATCAGTAAAATTAGCATGGAATGTAGTATTGACTACTTGATCAATCATACTTGGGTAAGAACATTCTTCATGATCATTGGGAAATTTCATTGCTTTGTAAATGTTAAAAGTTACCTTTTCCTCATTGACCTGCATCGTGAGCTCACCTTTTTGGACATCAATCATAGTCTTACCAGTGGCTAGGAAGGGTCTCCCAAGAATCAAAGGCACATTGCGATCTTCTTCCATATCTAAGATGATGAAATCTGCTGGAAAGATGAGCTTATTTACCTTGACTAAGACATCTTCTATAACCTTTTTAGGATGAGTGAGAGAACGATCAGCTAGTTGCAAGGTAACCAAAGTCGGCTTCACCTCCCCCAAACCTAGCCTTTAGAAGATGGATAGAGGCATCAGGTTTATGCTTGCCCCTAGGTCACACAAGGCTTTTCCAAAGAATTCATGGAATGGTGAAGCTCCCTGGGTCTTTCAACTTGGGAGATAGCTTGTTTTGTAAGATGGCACTACACTTCTCTATGAGAGCTACAGTCTCATAATCCCCAAGTTTTCTCTTCTTGGACAAATGTCTTTCATGAACTTCACATAACTATGCATTTGTTCCAAAGCCTCAGCAAATGGTATGTTAATGTGAAGTTTCTTGAAAATCTCTAAGAAATTTTGAAATTGAGCATCAAGTTTTTTCTTCGCTAGCCGATTAGGGAAAGATGGAGGTGGTGTCATCGGCTTATCCTCATTCTTCTGGTCTTCAACCCTTCCCCTTGTAATTTCTTCATTTTTCTGAACCTCCTTACTCACAACCTCTTCATCTTGTGCCACCTCCACTTCCTTTTCAAGTAGTTTAGTCTTTGGATTACCTTCTATTTCCTTCCCACTCCTCAATGATATAGCCTTACAATGCTCATTAGATGTACCCTTATGATTGTTGATCATGTCACTTGGAAAACTCCTTGGAGGCCTGTTATTTAGAGCTTGGGCAAGTTGGCCCACTTGAGTCTCAAGATTCCTCAATGAAGCTGCTTAACTTTGCATTAGTTTTGAATCAGTTTTGGTCATATAATCTTATTGACTAATCATGAATTGAGCAAACATCTTATCTAAATTGCAAGTTGAAGTTTGGGTTTGAAGGGGGCTTTGTTATTGAAAACCTGGAGAAGCATGGGGTGCTTCTTTATATTGATAAGAAGAATAAGAGGAGCCTTGAGCATTTCCACCCCACGAGAGATTATGATGGTTCTGCTAACTAGAGTTGTAAGTGTTAATAAAAGCATTATTGTGATTGGGTTGACAGAATTGACTGGTATATTGCACACTTTCCAAGCTAGTTGTGCAATTTATAGTGGAGTGAAGGTTCCCACAATGATCACAAACTTCTGCTGAGCTATTGGCTCCACTTCCTAATGAATTTACTCCCATGGTGTCAAACTTCTTAGAGAGAACTGCCACTTGAGTGGTAAGCGATGTGAGAGCATTAACTTTATGTATACTGGCAACCATTCTCCTTGGAGTAACCCTTTTTACTGGCCACTGATAATTATTGTTAGCCATTTCATCCAAAAGGTCATAGGTTGCATCTACCGTCTTGCTTATGAGAGCCCCTCTAGCTGCTGCATCAATTATAGATCGAATGGACGTTGTCAAGCTATTGTAGAAGGTATGTACCAACATCCATTTTGCGATACCATGATGTGGGCACTTCCTTAGCAACTCCTTAAATCGCTCTTATGCCTCATATAAGGTCTCACCCTCAAACTTCCTGAAGGACAAGATGTCATTCCTATATTTCATTGCCTTCATGGGAGGAAAGAATCGATCCAAAAACTTATATGCCAGTTCCTCCCAAGTAGTGATGGAATGCTCAGGTAAGGCCTGAAGCTAAGCCTTGGCCCTATCTCTCAAAGAAAAAGAGAAGAGCCTCAAGCGAGCTGCATCATCAGTCATCCCTTAATGCTTAAAAGTATCACAAATTTTCGGAAAGTTGGCTAGATGAGCATTAGGATCTTCATGAGGTAGATTCTTAAATTGCAAAGTATTCTAAACCATCTAGATAATGGCAGGCTTAATCTCAAAAGTCTGCGCTTGCACAGCTGGCCTTCTTATGCTAGATCGAATATCTCTAGCATTTGGAGTGGCATACTCCCTCAAGAGTCTTTCGGTATTCGCTTCTCCCGCCATCTCAAGTTCACTATCCAAATTTAATGTTTGCCTTTGTACTTGTTGTTCCCTCAGTAATCTACGAAAGGTCCTCTCGATCTCAAGATCGTAAGGAAATCGAGACACACTTTAAGTTCTGCGCATACAAAAGTCAAGTACATGAAAAACAAAAAAAAACAAACAAACAAAACTTGAAATAAGAGTTGTGAATAGATGTAAGAAATAACATAAAATCTAAATTCAATCCCCGACAATGATGCCAATAACTTGTTAGGCAAAATCCGCAAGTGCACGGGTCAACATGTAATATATGAGAGTTAGAGTATCGTGTCCCAAGGGATTGACAGTTAGAAAAAAATGCTAAAACTCAACTAATTTCCACAAAATCTTATCCAAGCAATCGAAATGTGAGAGTGGTTTGCAATTAAAATAACAACTTAAAAGAAATAAAATAAGAAAGCACCAAACACCAAATCCACAAGAAAAAGATGAGAATGATTAAAGCCTAGGGGTCCCTATTCACTTGCTACTTCAATGAATATTTGCAATTCATAAGCACCTATCAATGAATTGATTTTTGTTAGCTAAAATCAAGCAATAGATAAGAGCCTATGTCAAGGACAATTACCCATATGAGACCTATCTAATCCACTATGTGTCCATGTGAATTAGTATAAGAATCACTCATCGAGACCAATTATCAAACACTTGCAATGCATGACTAAGGGGTATGTGTCCATCCCCTTAGTTAATCAACACGCCCAAACCATTAGAATGTAATTGAACATACATCAATCATACCATATCCATATTCACAAATCCCTATATCTAGTTCATTTGGAATACTAAAATCATGTCATTGATGGCCAAACAATAACAAGCACTAAGCATAGGTATGGAAGAATAAAACCAATTTTATTGATAGAAACTCAACAAACTACAAGATATTCAAATTCATAGCAAGATCCTAGAGAGTCCCTAGATTAGAGTTTAGTTACACATCATGAAGGAAGAGAGAACAAATGGAATTCTAAAACCCATTAAATTACAAATCAAGAGAGAAATGGGAAAGAATGAACAAAAATGGAGAGCATCCAAGCTTGATCTTCCTCCCTGATTCTTCACTTGAATCACCTCTATCTTGAGTGGTTTTCTCTTCCTCTCACCTTCTATATGGAGCTCGTGCTTAGTGAAAAATAGAATCCCCTTCATCTCCCCACCAAACTCAGATAAAAAGGGTCAAATTCGCAAACCAGGATTTTTCCCATGCCTAGGCGTGGATGTCTCTGCCTAGAATTCCTGCAAAATTGAGAGGGTCACGCCTAAGCGTGGATTTGTCACACCTAGGCATGGGTTGGCAACCCTTCCTCTTTTCTTGCTTGTTTCACAATTTAAGCTCCTCTTCGCTTTATCACCTCATCCAAGACCTTCCTATCTTGATTATCTACTACAAAACAATGCTTAGGTTCATCAAACCATAATCCATTCCCAATTTCTTAAATAAAATCATCAAATATTCAATTCTTAAACATTTGAGACAACAAGCTTAAATCATCAAGATCATGTATGAATTGAACCTTTGGGCTTGAAAACTTAAGGATTGCATGCTCATTTACATTCAAATTCAAGTGAAATAACTTCATTTCCTGAAGTTATCATGAGTTAAACCCCTTGACCTTGCAAAGGAATTATGAGACAAGGAAGCGGGGAAAGCACCTTATGAGGGTAAAGTTGTGAGTAAAACAATTTACCATAGATGGTAGAAAAGTGAGGTAAACACTCTACATAAGACAAAGAAGTGAGTTCAACTATTTGTTAAGCAATATGAGGAGTGAGATAAACCCTTATGTAGGTATAGTAAAGTGAGTCAAACTTGCTATCAAGAGTAATAGGATAAGTTAAGTCCTAAGTTAGCCAATGAAGTGAGTTAAGCAATTTGCCAAGTTTAGTAATGTTATATAGTTGTATGGGATTGTATAATATTGAGGTAGTTTAGGTTCTTATCCGTTATACAATTATATGAGCGGTTATATAATGTTGTTATAGTCTAAGTTTATGTGTTTATATGTTAGTAAATGCCATGAGATACTTGTATAGTACTGAAAATTTTTTATGTTCTCACACTTTTTTGTGTTTCTATGGCAAAAGCAGGTCAGGATCCCTCTGAGGGTAATAAGAAAAAGAAGTCAGAGTTACGAGACTAGATAGTTTAATTTTTATGTTTTCCGCATGACTCTTGTATATATTTTATTTCGAGATATATGTGTGTTGTATATATTACACATTCCCGTAGAGGCTTTTGATGTATATACGTATGAATTTCATTTATCGTGACTCTCCATATTAATTTTTCATGAATGATTTGGGATTAGTATGTTAGTTAGTATAGACATAACATATGTAATACTGTATATCTTTATGTATGTTAGTTATATCGAGATATCTGCCTTAGGGTGTTACATTTTGCACCATATTTGTAAATGACGATCAACGGCCTTAACTATGGCCAATACATTCTTGAATTGATGAGTTGTTGCGGGTTTAAGGAGAAATATAGGGATTAATGCACTTTGAAATGATTTTGTTATTACTCTTGAGTTTTCATGAGTTGTATGGTCTTGAGAAAATGAACTTTGAGTCTTCCCTATGGAAGATCTCGGGTTCAAAAGGGAGGCAGGATAACTGAGTGTAACTTACCTAAATACTTCTTGGTTTATGATTGATTTTTTATTTGTGTTTGATGGATTATAAGTGTGTTTAGAGATTATTAAATGATTGAGGTGTTGGAATGAGATTATTTTGGTTTGAGTTTATTGTCAAGAATGAACAACCTGGAGGTTTTGTTTCATAACTTGAGCTATAGATATCGGAATGACTTGCTTCCTATGACATTTGAAAGCTAAGACATAGGACTCCATGTAGTAAAAATCACAGAATTTTTGGCTAACTCAAGTAGTAGCAGTTTCTATTGAAACCGAGATAGATTTTGTAGAAACTTATGCTGAATTCCAATTCTGACAATTTATGATATTTGTTGTATAACTTGAGCTACAAACATTGAAATGACTTGCTTCTTATTGAATTTGAAAGCTAAGGCATAAGACTTCATGTAGTAAAAATTTTAGAATTTTAGAACAACCCAATTTTTCCTAATTTTGATCTGAACCCGAGACAAATTCTGCAGAAAAAGTAATCTAGCACCTATTAAACCAGATTGCATAATTTCTTGCTCTGAAGTCATATTTATATAAGAATAGTGGAATTTGAAATCAAACATGTAAGGCTATTTGACTATAAAAGTTCAGAATTTTTAAAGTTTTAGTTTGTTCCCAGTTTAATTATAAAGTTAGGTCATTTTCGGGTAAAATAGAGAATGCCCTGTTTTAGCTTATGCATAATGTAGCATAACTTTGACAACACTTAGCCAAATGAAGTGAGGTTTATGGCATTTGAAAGATATGAGGGGAGGCTATTTGACTGTAAAATTTCAAAATTTTTGAAGTTAGTATGTGCATTTGGTGCATTCAAGAAAAACAGTCTTTTTAGGCTAAAATTGAGGTATTTTTAAATGATTTGAACCCTAAAAACCTTAGTAGCTTATTTAATAGTTAAAGTTGAGTTATGAAAGTATATTAAAAATGTGTTTGCTCTTTTATAGGTTAAACTTGAACTAAATACTCCTTTTATGGAGTATTGAAATGAAATGAATGCATGACATTTGACTTATGAATATGATTAATTGAATTACTTATGATATGAATCTTTACATTGTATGGAATGAATAATATGTATATGAATGATGTTATAGAGCATATTGATATATGCCTGTTAGTAAATAAGATTGACAAGCATAATATTGGGAAGCAAAGTTAAGGAAAGATAAGGGTAGATTGAGGTTGAGTGAGTCACTCCTTCTCTACAAAGTATAAGTATGAATGCAAAGCTTCATAGAAAAGGTTGTGCTTCTCTATTATGCAAAGACAACATGATTATGTGAAAAATGTATGAAGTAATGGTTTTATGAACAACTATGCATGCCTTGTTTTCAAACTTATTACTTGTTATTTCATTGTATGTATGCCCCTATGGCTTGAGCCAAAGGTGCTCTTAGTGCCAGGGTTCTGAGTACTCATACCTAGAGTGAAGTATTAAAGGTGGTAAAAGGTGACCTTACTATTACCACTCATACCAAGGTAGTGTATGGTGGGCAAGCAACAAAGGTCTTCCTACCCCTTCCTACCTAAGGTATACAAGGATCAAAATGACTTCCTGGAACAAAGGTCTTCCTGGAAGGAAAGGATTGTTAGAAATATTCAAGTAACATGTGTTTTCCGTATAATGATTTTAAAATTAACTTTGCATGTTTTGGTCTTCAAACTTGATGTTAGCTATTTCCACGTATTTGGCTTAGGCCAAAGGTGCTCCCAATGCCAGGGTTATGATATTAAAGGAGGTTAAGGAACAAAGGTTGTCCTAATACCTCATTTTACCTAGAGGAAATACAAGGAACAAAGGTTGTCTTGGGAATTTGCAAGCATCATGAGTTTTCTTAAAAACAAAATGCTTTTATTAACATTGCATACGCATACTTAGGACATTCATTAGGCATAATCATAGGTCATAATACATTGCATAAAATGACAATTGTATGAGCAATTGTCCTATTTTCAGAATTAAAGTAATAAGGACCAAGGTGGAAGCTTGACTTGAAAGTATCCAGAAGGAATGAAATATGATTATAGACAAAGTGTGTAATTTATGAAGTAAGAGATATGAAGAGTATCACATTAGAATATAGAACTTGAAGTATAAAGAATTGTTAGTAGAATGGATATTTTATATAATTAGATATAGTATTTGATTTTATTATGTAAATGATTTGAGTTGATAAAGAACTTGATTTGGTTATATATAATGTATTTGATTGTATATGGATTTTGTAAAGGTTAATAATTGAACCTCTATTTCGTGGAAGAGAGAGGGCCAGATTTGGCAGTTTGCCTCCTCTCTAACTTATACCAATATGTATAAAATGAGTTTTAAATAAAGAATGTGTTTTTTACTCGAAATAGTTGGATTTGTTGTGATGTCACGTTTTTAAAATGTACTACTGAGAATTTCTAATTCTTACCCTAGTTTTTTATTTCCGTGATAAATCCAACGAAGGACGAAAGTAAGCACAAGGCAAGGCGGTGAAGGTTTAATAAAGTATTCACACACACACACACACACACACACACACACACACACACACACACACACACACACACACATATATATATATATATATATATACTAAGTTGTACTTAAATTTATAGTTATGTAATTAAGTCTATTCAACTAGTTTTGTAAAGTATGTAATCTTAAATATATCATGTGGTTGTTTGGTAAAGAGCAAGTTTCCAAATGGTGTAAAATGTCTTGTTCTCTTTACTTTTATGTTAAAGGCTCTATATATCTATTTTTTGATTGTTGATTTACAGGTTGAGTTTATGTTTAAGTTTAGAAGTGACATGCTTGATTCTTGTGAATGTAAATGGTATTGGTTTTGATGATCAACAAACAAGAAAGTAATGAAGTGCAAAGATCAAGTCCTAAGGTTCTTCAAGTATAGCTTATAGAACTTAGATCTTGTGTAAAGGTAAATGGGAATCGCACTAAGCTCAAATATGTTTTCAAATACTTCTATGTTAAATGGTTTTCACATGCTAAAATCTCAACAAACAAGTTTTGAAAAGCTAGTCTTGGTGGTAGTTCAAATCCATGAAAAATAGTCAAGTTTGTGTTTTGCAAAGCTGACATTTGGTCACACTTTTTATCATAATCCAAAATATTTTGAGTTTTGTTCTAAAACTTTTTCATATGAAAATAGACTCAAATACCTTTCCAACGATAGGTCATTCGTTTAAAATGGATGAGAAATGGAGAAGTTATGACCATTTAAAGTTAGCTTTCAAAACCAGAATTCCATAACCGATGATGGAATATCCATAACTGATTATGCACCAAGTCAGAAACGTTTTTCATGTTTTAATGCTCCATAATCGATTATGGACTCTTCATATTTGATTATTTGGAATCTCCCAATGTAACCACCTATTTTTAAATGGCCATATTCAAATATGTCATAACTCATAATTGATTATGACTGTTTCATAACAAATTATGAATTCCTTCATATTCGAATATGAAACATCTCATAACAGATTATGAAATCCTTCATAATTGATTATGAAACATCTCATAACAGATTATGAAATCCTATAATAGGTTATTTTGCTTAGTTAGAAACGTTGGAAGTCTTTCACTAAAGCCATAACTGATTATGGCTATGCCATAACAGATTATGGATACGTTCTGAACTCTTCTCCAACGGCTCTATTGAGCACAAAATGCCCTCCAAAAGCCTCCAATGACTCTTAAATGTCATGGGCTATAAATGGAAGTATTTGGGCATTGTTTACTAGTTGGAGAACAATCTGAAACTCATTCTTGAGCATTAATTTCATATTTCATCATCTCTTTCTCCGAAACTCTGTTTTGAGCTTCAAAGTGTGATTCCTTAAATCCCATAGAGCTTCAATTTGTATTATCTACTCTTTGAGAGAGTTTCAATCATTCAACCACTTTGTTTATCTTGTAAAGAGGGTGAGGTATCCCTCTAGTGAAAAAGGGTGAGGTATCCCTTGTTGTAAAGAAGGTGAGGTATCCTTCAAAGGTTGTAAAGGGGGTAAGGTATCCCTCTAGTGAAAAGGATGAGATATTCCTGTTTTGAGACTCAAGCACAAAGGGTGAGGTATCCCAAGGTGTGGTGAGTGCTTTATTGTGTAAAAGTTTTCAAGCACCCGTTCAAGCTTGAAGTTTAGTGAAAAATCTCGAGTGGTTTGCTTTGTTAGCCATGGAAATCGTTACCCAAGAGGGGGTGAATTGGGTGATTACAAGTTTATAGATTATCATTAAGAAATTAAACATTTTGAAGCATTCAATTATTAAATACAGTGGAACATGCATAACAAAGGGATAACTATTATAGATTGAATACTTTACTCACAAATAACCAAGCCAAGATAAAAAGTATTCAAGCAAAGCCAAATATCAAACTTAACTCAAGCATATATAATTAAAGCACAAAGGTAAAGAGATAGAGTTGAGAAAATCAAACATAAGGATTTATCCTGGTTCAGCCACCCTTTGTGACCTACGTCTAGTCCTCAAGCAAACCACTCGAGATTTTCTACTAAACTTCAAGCTTGAACGGGTGCTTGAAAATCTTTACACAATAGAGCACTCACCACACCTTGGGATACCTCACCCTTTGTGCTTGAGCCTCAAAACAGGGATACCTCATCCTTTTCACTAGAGGGATACCTCACCCCCTTTACAACCTTTGAAGGATACCTCACCTTCTTTACAACCTTTGAGGGATACCTCACCCTCTTTACACCTTTGAAGGATACCTCACCTTCTTTTCAATAAGGGATACCTCACCCTTTTTTACTAGAGGGATACCTCACCCTCTTTACAGAATAATCAAAGTGTTTAAACGATAGAAACTCTCTCAAAGAGTGGATAATACAAATTGAAGAACTATGGGTATCAAGGAATCACACTTTGAAGCTCAAAACAGAGTTTTGGAGAAAGAGATGATGAAATACGAATTTAATGCTCAAGAATTATTTTCAGATTGTTCTCCAACATTTCTTTGATGCCCAACAACTTAGATTTATACAAAAACAAATTAAGAGTCGTTGAGGAGAGGTTGGAATCATTAAATGCCAAAATAGAGCCGTTATACGTGTTTATTGGTTTTCCAGATAACCAGTTAGAAGATTTTACTAACTGGTTAGGAGTTTTGCTAACTGGTTAGGAGTCTTAAAATTTGACTCTAATTCATTTGCTAACCGGTTAGGGAATTTAGCTAATCGGTTAGGAGATTTAAAAAGACTTCTAATTCACTTGCTAACCGGTTAGGGAATTTGGCTAACCGGTTAGGAGATTTTGCTAACCAGTTAGGAGATTTAAATTTTGGTCTCTAACTTTCTCAATAACTAGTTAGAGGATTTCACTAACCAATTAGGAGCTTTTCAAAATGGCGCCTGACTTGTCCAATAACCGGTTAGAAAGAGTCTCTAATCAGTTAGGGGCTTTTCTAAAAGGCTCATGACTTTTCCAAAAACCCGTTAATGATTTTGTCAATAAAGCAAGATTTTCAAAGGATTTTTTTATTCTTTCTAAAAATCATTTTGCTTAAACTTTAAATACATTTTCATAAGTATAAACCATGATTTTGCAAACCATTTTAAGAAAGCCTATAAATGACTTAGTGTGAATCCTAAATGCCTTTGCACAAGATCTAAGTCCTATAAGCTATTCTTGAAGATCCTTGGGACTTGATCATTGCACTTTTATTTTTTGTCCTTGTTTGTTATCATCAAAACCATTGCTTTAGCCAATGCCAATTACATTCTCCCCCTTTTTGATGATGACAAACAATCATTGAGAAAAGATTAGTTTAAATAAATTGGAATTCACAAAAGGTGTTTTAGACTTATTCCCTTCTATTTTTCATGAGGTGATTAGATCAGAGATGCACAACTCCCCCTTAATTTTGGAATTCCAACATCATTGAAATTATACATTTTTCTATTTTACCTTTACTTTTCTCAATGACACAATTTCTCCCCCTTTTGTCATGATAAAAAAGATATGCAATATATATATATTTTGACAAAGAGAAGTAACACAAAACCATGATAATTATGCAGTAACAAATTAACTTATGCAACAAATTTTAACATTATGCAGTAAGATGAAATATTATGCAGCAACATGACAAATTTTGCACCAAAATGATGAATTATGCAGCAAAACATCACTTTATGACAAGTTATGCAGCAAAATTCTGTTGTTAGCCATGGATAAAGAGAATCATAGATATCAAACATTCACATTGATGAGATATGATATATGGATCAAAGTATGTATAGAACTAATATCATCCAACCTATATGCAATGACAAAAATTAGCAAGTTAATATTCGATTTGGCACTTTGTCAATGCTAAGCATACTTCTCATGTAAGGAAAGCATCTAATCATTTAAGATCAAATTATTAACAAGTATCATATAATCCATAGCATATCGAATACCATAATAGCTTAGGGATAGAGATACTTATTGAGAGAGTGATGTTTCTTTAGAATTTTCTTCATCTATTGGACCTTTGAGTTTGAGCTTTCTTCCATTGCATATTCCATTCCATTGCACTTGAAGAAAGTCTCCTCATGTCCTTCTTCATTCAACATTTCTCATTTATCCACATTTGCTTGACATTTCAATATTTAATGACTATATTTCAAAAGTTCTCTTAAAACATGGGTTAGCATCAAATATCATTTAAACTTATTTACAAGCATAATTTAGGTTGATATACAATGTAAAACATATGCCACATTATCAACCATGCAATGTTAGCTCTTACAAGAATAAAGGAAGAACATATGCACTTGAATCCAAAAGCATAATTTAAGCATTTTTCAAGGCAAGATGTGTGCATATCTAGCATGTTAGCATATGTAAAGGCACTTTTAAAACATAATGCTAGAAAAACACAATTTAAGACATGTTAAGGCATAAAATAAAAAATAACCGATTAGAGATTATATGTAACCGGTTACCCTGTTGTGATTTAAAGAGCCATAGTCATTATCTTCTTTAATAACAGGTTAGGGATGGATGGGAAATCGATTATTTGGTGAGGATAGAGACTTCCTAATTGTTGTATGTTGGTGTAATCGGTTAAGGGACAATTCTTAACCGGTTATTCTGTTTCCCAGAGAGCACTACGTGAGCTCATAACTGATTATAGGGAGATGATAACCGATTATTTGACTTGACAAAGAGCACTAAATAGCTACAATGAATAAGTAACAGATTATTTGCTCCTTGTGACTGGTTATTTTACCACCAAAACCAGAAATTCTTCAGAACTCAACCTTTATAATACAACCTCATGACTTCTTGAAGATTGTAACACCCCTTTGGAGGATGTCACACATAAAAGAAAATAAAAGAAATAGAAATAAAATCTACCCAAGTTGTGAAACATTTGTTAAATATTATTACGGGTTGTAAAATAATTCCTGATAGACAGAAATATGATATAAAAAGATAATGCGGAAAATACGAAATAAAAAAAAAACATCATCACTAATAATATACATATGATTAAGTTATAAACTGTACAAATAATTTACAACTAAGACTACAACTATTTAAACAAAAACAGTAAAGAAAGCAATAAAAGAGTTAATATATGCAGACATACGCTGACGCATCCAAAAAAAACATCATGATTATCTAATCCTCTGATGGATCACTCTCAGCATGAAAATGATCATCAGGAGATAGATATCCTGGATGTCTCGACACACGGCGATAACGGGATCGCGCAGTCGATACGATGCTTATCTCACTAGGCTCAGGGTTTTCAGCACCCCAATAACGCCTAATGGATAAGGGTAACTCTAAGTGCAGAAATAACGTCGTAGTCATAATAGGCTCTCCATCAAATCGCTGACGTAGAATCACAGTCACACGTCCTGCATATGTCACAGAATCACGATCTCCTCGTAGATGCCAAGCCAGAGCACCTCCATGAAATACCAGCTCTATGAATCCCAAAAATCCTGGCGTCGCCATCCTCACAATCAATCCAGAGGATATGGATGATCGGATGGTTCTTGATCGTCAACCGATCGTCACGCCGCCGGTCTTCCTCCTCTTCAGGGTACACGATCTCAAGGGGCTGTTCCTCTTCCTCGAAGTCTTTACCGCGTAAAATAAATAAACAGAAAATACATATAACAAAGAGGTAAGACAACATAAAATCATCACAACATGGCCAATAAGAAGACGACAAACAACATATATACAGTTCATGCAATACATAAAGCTTTAACAATTATAATAATAAATTGAAGTAAAATTTAGATATCATAACAATATATATCATAACAGATAAAACCTCACAGATAAAATAAGAAAGATAAGAATAAACAGATAAAATATAATAACTAAATATAATAACAAGAACTTGAGATAAAATAAACAAATAAAATACAAATAAACAATAGATAGATAAGATGAAAATAAATAGACATAGAGATAAACAAATAATATAACAAAACCCTACTCCATGGAGCTAAAGAAAACACAAGTATCGAGAGAGGAATGACTCGCAAAATCTAATAGTACCACGGCTGCCCCACCAACTATTGCATTTGTCACACGTTGCGTCTATAGCCCCACGACACGGGAATCCATTATCCGGGCGTGGTGTAGTTCACGGTCTCACGTTGTGGCACTACGAGGCAAATGTACTACTAGATTTCACAAATCTTGATTAAATATAGTGTATGTTGAGTACCATAGTGTGCTATCGGTTTACCACGGCCCAGCGGAGCTACCAACTGTCCACATGTGGGATCCCGTACACTAAAGTCTCCAAGTTCATTAGAACAATGAACCACACTACATTTATCTCATCGACAACACGATGTGATTCGTCTCGTCAACCAATCCACCAAATACATGGCACACATAAATGATAGATGGAAAGCACATGCGGGTTCACATTTTCCCGACAAAGCAGAATATAGTCTCAAAAGCACATGACGGGTTCACATTTTCCCGACAAATAAAGATTTTCAAAAATAATCTGTACGGGTTCACATTTTCCCGACAGTATAAAGATAGTAACGGTCAATCGCGTAGAAATTTTATCGCGTTTTCATAATTCCGTCGTTTTTACAAACGTTTAAAAATCGGGTAAAGATATTTTTCTATTTTTAAAATCGCGTAGTATTTTTAATACATTTTCTCAATCGCGTAGGATTTTTAAATCATTTTCTTATTCGAATGCCCTTAAAATTACTTGTTTAAACCAACAGAAATAGTACTTAGTACATTTAAACTACGTAGAATAATTTTTCATACCGCATCTTGTCTTTAGGATATTTTTACTATCTTATTGGTTCATTTTTACTAAAAATTGACAGTATTTTGTTTAGAATATCATAATAATGGTTTCCTAAATTATCCATAAAATTTCCATTTACTTAATTTTTAACCATATCATTTAATTCTTTTTTGAAATCTCTAACATGCTTCAAAACCTTAAGTGAGCTATATGTTAGAAAATTTCTCAAAATTTCGTATTTTACTTCCTAATGATAAAATTACTAGTTTTAATCCTTTAAGCTTAATTCTACTTAATTTGTTTCTTCAAAAATCATTATAGAAAATTTCTTCTTAACTTGTATTGTCTCTTTTTGATTGAAAAAGGTTTGGAATCAAGTTTTAGAAATCATGATAACCTATATTGGCATGTTGGCCAAATTTCGTAAAACTTTTTCATTTGATTTCTAAATCATGTCAAAGGTATTATCTTATCTAAGTTCATTAAATCATGTTATAAAACAATGATTTTGAATCAAATAAATCCTTTAGGCATGTTGGCCCAAAATTTACTAAATCTTTACCATTTGATTTCTAAATTCCTTTTCTTTGATCAAATCAATTTGAAACCTTCTTATTTCTCCTAATTAATTAAGTTACACTTTAGGAAAAATTAAGAGAACATTTTGGTCCTCACACACTTTGTCATTGCCGTGAACTAGGGAATGTGTTCTTTGGAACACTCATGCAAATTTACACATGTTATTCACATCCTATACCTTATCATACAATTCTAACACATGCATTTATATTTCTAACACATGCAAAATATTTCTAACACATAAAACCTAAATTAAAGCTTATAGACATACAATCAAAAGCTAATAGACATGCAAAATTATTACAATCACCAAACAAGAAAGCTACTAACATACAACACCTAAGCTACTAGCAACCACAAAAATTAACAAATACACATCAATAAACACTCCACAACCGAATCCTTATGGATTCTACAAACAATCCATCTTCTTACCACCACCAAGGGATGATAAGAATTGTCTTCCTCTTACCTTAAATGAAGACAAATGATTAGCTTTCACACCTCCTATGGTTCGGTTTTCACTTCACCTAATACCTAAAAATCTCAAATAAAATCTACATGTTATTAACCATGAAAAAGAAGCTAAACCATGGAGAAATCATGGCTTAGAACTTTGAAAAAGAAGAGAGAAAAGAAAAATATGATATTTCACCTTCTAGGTCAAATTTACAAGGTTGATTTCCAAGCCCTAAATGGAAGATTTTGAAGAAACTTCCAACTAGAAAGGTTCTTAGAATAGTGTTTAGGTTAAGGAAACTTGGTTAGAAAAATTTTTGGATGGTTGGATGGTTAGGAATGGCTCTTGGCCGAATGATAGGGAAGAAGAACAACAATGGAGGCTAGGGTTCTTGGAAGAGAGAGAAGAGAGAAAAGTGATGAAGATGAAATGTAATTTTGGTCTTCCAAGGCCTCTTGGCCGTAGCACTCAAGTGCAAATGGATGTGCATGGATTTGGCTTCATCCAAGCCATTGAATGCATCAAAGGTCAAGATCAAATCTTGCTTAACAAGCTTAAATCCTATTGGTTGCTCATGGTGACTCACCTTGCTTAGTCACACAGTGCATTAAATTCTCTCATTTGAGTCACTAGTGAGTCACTGCATTCGGAAAGTTCTACTGCTTACGGTGATTAATTAAGCTACCGATCTAACCGTTCTGCTAATTGTGGGTCCCGTAAAATATTTTCGGGTCCACTGTCACTAAAATATACTGACTAATAAAATAATATTATAATAATTTAAAATTATTTTAATTGACAGTTAAATCTTAAAAATTAAAAGATTATTTTTAGTCTCATTCAGAATCGGGTTAAGTAAGATCCCCAATTCTAAATAATAAAATAAGATTTTCCCCGGCCCGGAAAATATTATTTTCCTGCCTCGGAGCAAATCACACAAAAAGTCCATATAAAATCACAGACAGTATTATCGGACATTAAATCAAGAAGAAAACAATTAAAAACAGCAAAAACAGCGAAAATAGTACGTTCGGGACGTAACGGTCATTTTCCCATTTTTTCCCACAACGTAGGTAATCATCCAAAACGTTCAAATAAAATATCCAACAGTATTATATAGTTGTATATCTTTCAGAAAAATTAATACAGTAGCTCAGAAAAATTTTTATTTTACCGTCTCGAAGTAAATTACGTAAAACGATCAAATAAAATTTGAGCCTGTATTATCGTAATTGTTTTCATACAAAAATCGAGAACAGAAAAATAGGGACACAGCGGTCATTCATACAAAAGCATGAAAAACAGCAAACAGTACATTCAGAATATTTTCTAAAAATTGGGGCGTTACAAAGATCATCTTAGCTTTGCCTTATTTTTCATTCTCTCAAACCACCATAAATGCAACTCAACATCACATTATGCACTATCATGACAAATTATGCAGCAAAGATGATTTTTAGCAAGAGTTAGATGCATGATTGATCCAATATGCCAAGTTCTAAGATATTTTCATCAAATGTGCTATTCCAAACAAGAAGTGAACTTAGGCATTGTAGAACTTTATGTACCAAGATATATAACAAATTAATGAGCTATGGTACAATAAGAATGAGCATAATCATATGCTAAACAAAATATTCAGATTTTACTAAATGCACATGATTCTATCCTTTACCTAAGGCCTATAAGGAATATACCTCAAATTCATTGACATTACAAGTGAATGTGCATAAGAGGTAAAGAATTTTGATACCTTGGCCTTGGTAATCAAGGAAATTCTTTTCCTTACCCATTGCTTCTCTTTTGGTATTTTTAACTTTGCAAGTTCCACATTTTGTACTTGAGAAGCTTTGGTTGAAGTCATCTTCCTTCTTTGATCAAAACTTCTTCCAATGGGCTTTGGAAGCATTTTCTTTGATGATTCCTCTTTCCTTTGACCAATTTGTCCATCCTTTTGAGAAATTTTCTGCATAATTGAAATACTAGGAGGACATTTTGGTACCCACTTCATCTTGGGTCCTTGATTGTTAGTACTAGAGCCTTTAAGACTTTTAGGAACCCACATCATGTTATTTCTCATATAAGAATTTCTTCTATAATTGCACAAATGAGAAATATATCTTAAATGACCACAAAAATTACAAACAATCGAATTAAATGATGGCTTCGTCCTTTGAAAAACTTAAGCCTTTTGTTATTTTTACATTCTAAACTATTTTTGCCATAAGCATTGCTTGAGTTTTCATGTGGAATAATATTAATTTTATTCTCATTAACAAGCATATAATGTAAGCAATTAGAATCTTTAGCTTTGGCAAATTCAAAATATAGGTCCCCAACTTGATTTTCTAAATCAATGCACTTTTCACAAGAAGTTGAGGTTTCATATTTCAAAGGCATTTCCTCATCAAGAAAAGCATATTCATTTTTCAAAGTTTCAATTTCATTTTCAATGGAGGAAATGTTTTCCAAACAAAATAAGTTTTTATTTTCTAAATTCAATAAATCATCATACAATTCATCATATGCACATTGTAGCTCATCATAGGAAGGACTATAATCTAATTTAGCATTACTTACCTCAAAGTCCTTTTTAGTCATATAGGAAGCAATCTCAATTTCCAGCATACTTGGCTCTTTAAGAGAATCACCATCTTCCTTATTATTATCCATCATGGATTCAAAAGCATCTTCTTGAGGATATTTTTCATGACAAGCTTCATTCAATGACTTTTGCTCTTCTTGCATTCTATAAACAACTTTAAGCACAAAATCATTGTTAGCAAGATAAATAACATCAAGAGCATCCCATATATCTTTAGAACTAGAGCAACTCTTAATTTTAGCATAATCATTATCATTCAAACTACTTCTCAAGATTTGCATTGCTCTAATATTCAAGGAAAAACATTTCTTGTCATAATCATTCCGAGTTTGTTTGATTTACGAGTAAATCCATCAAGTACAATATCCCATAAATCAAGATCAAGAGATTGCATATAAATTTCCATTCTAGCTTTCCAATAAACAAAATTCACACCATCAAAGAATGGTGGTTTATCAATTTCAAAATCATTCATTTTGAAAAGCTTTTAATGGTTGCCAACAAATAAGGATCTTTAACTCCAAGCAGTTAAGCTTTTACCAGAGCACGAAGCTTTGATACCACTTGTTAGCCATGGCAACCATTACCCAAGAGGGGGTGAATTGGGTGATTACAAGTTTTTAGATTATCATTAAGAAATTAAACATTTTGAAGCATTCAATTATTAAATACAGTGTAACATGCATAACAAAGGGATAACTATTATAGATTGAATACTTTACTCACAAATAACCAAGCTAAGATAGCAAGTATTCAAGCAAAGCTAAATATCAAACTTAACTCAAGCATATATAATTAAAGCAAAAAGGTAAAAAGATAGAGCTGAGAAAATCAAACACAAGGATTTATCCTGGTTCAGCCACCCATTGTGACCTATATCTAGTCCTCAAGCAAACCACTCGAGATTTTTCACTAAACTTCAAGCTTGAACGGGTGCTTGAAAACCTTTACACAATAGAGCACTCACCACACCTTGGGATACCTCACCCTTTGTGCTTGAGCCTCAAAACAAGGATACCTCACCCTTTTCACTAGAGGGATACCTCACCCCCTTTACAACCTTTGAAGGATACCTCACCTTCTTTACAATGATTGAGGGATACCTCACTCTCTTTACACCTTTGAAGGATACCTCACCTTCTTTTTAATAAGGGATACGTCACCCTTTTTTCACTAGAGGGATACCTCACCCTCTTTACAGAATAATCAAAGTGTTTGAATGATAGAAACTCTCTCAAAAAGTGGATAATACAAATTGAAAAACTATGGGTATCAAGGAATCACACTTTGAAGCTTAAAACAGAGTTTTGGAGAAAGAGAAGATGAAATACGAATTGAATGCTCAAGAATGATTTTCAGATTGTTCTCCAACATTTCTTTAATGCCCAACAACTTAGATTTATACCAAAAACAAATTAAGAGCCGTTGGGGAGAGGTTGGAATCATTAAATGCCAAAATAGAGTCGTTGTACATGTTTATTGGTTTTTCAGATAACCAGTTAGAAGATTTCACTAACTGGTTAGGAGATTTTACTAACTGGTTAGGAGTCTTAAAATTTGACTCTAATTCATTTGCTAACCGGTTAGGGAATTTAGCTAATCGGTTAGGAGATTTAAAAAGACTTCTAATTCACTTGCTAACTGGTTAGGGAATTTGGCTAACCAGTTAGGAGATTTTGCTAACCGGTTAGGAGATTTAAAATTTGGTCTCTAACTTTCTCAATAACTAGTTAGAGGATTTCACTAACCGGTTAGGAGCTTTTCAAAATGGCTCCTAACTTGTCCAATAACTAGTTAGAGAGAGTCTCTAATCGGTTAGGGGCTTTTCTAAAAGGCTCATGACTTTTCCAAAAACCCGTTAATGATTTTGTCAAAAAAGCAAGATTTTCAAAGGATTTTTTTATTCTTTCTAAAAACCATTGTGCTCAAACTTTAAATACATTTTCATAAGTATAAACCATGATTTTGCAAACCATTTTAAGAAAGCCTATAAATGAGCTTAGTGTGAATCCTAAATACCTTTACACAAGATCTAAGTCCTATAAGCTATTCTTGAAGATCCTTGGGACTTGATCATTGCACTTTCATTTCTTGTCCTTGTTTGTTTTCATCAAAACCATTGCTTTAGCCAATGCCAATTACATGCTTGAGGACTGGACGTAGGTCACAAGGAGTGGCTGAACCAGGATAAATCCTTGTGTTTATTTTTCTCTAACACTATCTCTTTACATTTGTGCCTTAATTATATATGCTTGAGTTTAATTTGATATATATATAGCTTATTTTCTTGACTTATCCTATAGCCCAAGTAATATTTGAGAAATCTCTATGAGTTATACCTTTGTCAAGCTTATTCTACTGCAAGTGTTGATTGAAAGTATCAAAATGAATAATTTCTCAAAGTTGTTTTAAAATTTGTAATCACCCAATTCACCTCCCTCTTGGGTGATGGTTGTCATGGCTAATAAGTGGTATCAAAGCTTCGTGCTCTAGTGAAAGCTTAACTGCTTAGAGTTAAAGATCCTTGTTTGTTGGCAACCATTAAAAAGCTTTTCAAAATGGAAGGTCTTGAAATTGATAAACCACCATTCTTTGATGGTGTGCATTTTGTTTATTAGAAAGCTAGAATGGAATTATATATGCAATGAATTGATCTTGATTTGTGGGATGTTGTGCTTAATGGATTTTCTCCTAAACCAAAACAAGATTTGAATATGACAAGAAATGTTTTTCCTTGAACATTAGAGCAATGTAAATGTTGAGAAGTAGTTTGAATGATGATGCTTATGCTAGAATAAAGAATTGCTCTAGTCCTAAAAATATATGGGAGGCTCTTGATGCTATTTATCTTGCTAACAATGATCTTGTGCATAAAATTGTATATAGAAAGCAAGAAGAGCAAAAAGCCATTGAAGGAAGCTTGTCATGAAAAGTGTCCTCAAGAAGAAGTTCTTGAATCCTTGATGGACAACAATGAGGAAGAGCCAAGTATGCTAGAAATTGAGACTACTTCCTATATGGCTCAAAAGGACTTTGAGGTAGATAATGTTAAATGTAACACCCCAATTTTTGGAAAAATATTCGAACGTTCTGTTTGCTGTTTTTCAAACTTTTGTGTAAACGACTATTGTGTCCTTGTTTTACTGTTTCTTATTTTTCTATATGAAATACATATATATATATATATATTACAGTCTATGATTTTCTTTGGTCGTTTTGAATATTTTACTTCGAGACCGTAAAATAAAATTTTTTCTCAAACTATTGTTTTAAATTTTTCTGTGTGAAATACTGAGATATTTTACTGTCTATAATTTTATTTGAGTGTTTTGAGTGATTTGCTTCGTCGTGGGGAAAAATAGAAAAATGACCATTACGTCCCGAATGTACTGTTTTTAATTTTTCTATATGATACAGTGTTTAATATTACTGTCTGTGATTTTATCTGGACTTTTTGTGTGATTTGCTCCGGGATAGGAAAATAATATTTTTCGGGCCGGGAAAATCTTTTTTTTAATTATTCAGAGTTGGGAGATCTTACTAAACCCAATTCTGAATGAGACAGTAGTTAGTCTTTTAATTTTTAGGATTTAACTGTCAAATAAAATAATTTTATAATATTATAATGTTATTTTATTAGTCAGTACCGATGAGCGGTAATGGACCAGGAAATGATTTGCGGGACCCACGTTTAACAAAACAATAGACGTTTTGAGCTAGAATAGATAGTTAATGACAAGGCTAATGACTAGGTTAGTGACTAAGTGTGGTGACTAAGCTTAATTAGTGACTAAGCATGGTGATTAGGTTAGATGACAAGGCTAGCATGAACCAATGAGAGCAAAGCTTGGAGATCAAGTTTTAATCTTCACCTTTGATCTATCCTAAGGCTTGGATGAAGCCAAGCAAGGCTACACCTTGCATGCTTGAAGTCCACGGCCATTTGGCATTTGGAAGACCAAAATTTATTTCATCTTCATGCAATTTCTCTCTTCTCTCTCTTCCAAGAACACCAACCTCCATTGTTGTCTTTCCTTCAAGCTATTCGGCCAAACCATAAACTACACCATCCAATCACCCAAAATTTTATCCAACCAAGTTTTCTAAACCTAAACACAATCCTAAGAACATCTCTAGTTGAGAGTTCTTGCAAAATCCTTCATTTGAAGCTTGGAAACCTACTTGGAAAATTTTACCTAGAAGGTGAAATTTCTTGTTTTCCATTTCTAAACTCTTTTTCAAAGTTCTAAGCCATGATTTATCCATGGTTTAAGCTCTCTTTAATGTTAGTAACTTGTAGAATTTTTTTTTAAGCTTGCTAGGTTTTGAAGGAGAAAAATTGAAACCCTAGGAAAGGTGTGAAAGCATATTTGTCTTCATTTAAGGTAAGAGGAAGACTTAATCTTATCATCCTTGGGTGGTGGTAAGAAGATGGAGATTTGTTTGTGGTTGTAGAATCCATAAGGATTCATTTGTGTGTTTGTTAATAGCTTTCCTATTTGTTATTTTTATTAATTTGCATGTCTACAAGCTTTGATAATATTGTATGTGTTAGAAATGCATGATAATTTATAGGATGTGAACAACATGCCAAGGATTGCATGAGTGTTCCAAAGAACACACCAATGAGGCTCACGGCCATTAACCAAAATGAAGAACCAAAATGTTCTCATATTTTTATTAAGTGTGATTTAATTAACCTAGGAAAATTAATGAGATATAAAATTGTTTAGATCAAAGAAAATGAATTTAGAGATCAAATAGTACAAGTATAAGTTTCGGCCAACATGCCAAACCAAGTATCCATGATTTCTAAAATAAATTCCTAACTAGTTTCAATCAAAGAGATGTAACATATGTTAAAAAGAAATTTTCTACAATGAGTTTTGAAGAAACAAATTGATTAGAATTAAGTTTAAGTAATTAAAACTAATGATTTTATTATTAGGAATGAAATACAGTAACTTTTGTAAATTCCTAACATATGGCTCATCTTATATTTTGAAGCATGTTAGTGGTTTTCAAAAGGATTAAGTTACACGGTTAAAAATTTAGTAAACAGAATTTTTTACGAAAAAATTAGGAAACCATTATTATAATTTTCTAAACAAAATACTGTCAATTTTTATTAAAAACGGACAAATAAGATAAGAAAAATGCCCAAACGACAGTATACGGTATGAAAAATATTCTACGTAATTTAAATGTATTAAATATTATTTCTGTTTATTTAAACAGTAATTTTTAAGGAATTCGGACAAGAAAATGATTTAAAAACCTTACGCGATTGAGAAAACGTATTAAAAATCCTACGCGATTTGCAAAACAGCAAAATATATTTACGCGATTTAAAAACGTTTGTAAAAGCAACGGGATTTTGAAAACGCGATAAAATTTCTACGCGATTGACGAAAACAGTAAGTTTTTACTGTCGGGCCAAAGTGGTGGACCCGGACAGATTGTGAAACAGTATTGCCAGGTGGGTGCGTACTGTCTTTTTATACGATTTGCCAGTGAGGGCATTTTTGTAATTTTGTTGCAGTATTGCCAGGTGGGTGCGTACTGTATACATTTGGAATTTTTCTCATATATTGAGTATGCCAATTTTGGCGATTTGATTGACGAGGTGAACAACATCGTGTTGTCGGTGTGATAGGCGTAGTGTGGTTCAAATTGAATGAACTTGGAGACGTTAGTGTGCAGAATTCCATATATGGACAATTGGTCGCTCCTCTAGGCCATGGTGACTGGTAACACACTAATGGACTCGACAAGCACTATACTTAATCAAGATCTTGTGAAGTCTATTAGTACAAGCCTGTAGTGACACGACGTATGACAGTATACTACACCACTATATCTTTTTTCATGGGCTATAGACGCAACGTGACAAACGGAATAGTTATTAGGCGGTCGACGGTGCTAATAGATTTTTGCGGGTCGTTCTCTCTGATATCTGTGTTCTTCTTTAGCTCCATAGAGTAGGGTTGAGTCACATTTCATATATTTTTATCTCATATATTTTTATCTCATATATTTTAATGTTATTTATCTATATCATTATTTATCTCGTATCATTATTTATCTATGTTATTTTGTCTATCTCGTATTACTATGTGTTATATTTCACCTATATGATCTTGTATTTTATTTATTGCTATCTTAAATCTGCTATATAGTATAAAATGTTATATCGTTGTATTGTCGTGTTCTTACTTTACCATGTTTGTGGTGATATAGATTGTCTTACCTCTTTGTTGTATGTGTTATTTGTTTATTTTAATTCATGTGGTAAAAGAGTTTGAGGAAGAGGAACAGCCTCTTGAGTGTGTGTACCCTGAGGAAGAGGAAGATCAGCTAGCCGAAGATCAGTTCTACGATCAAGAACCGTCTGATCATCCATATCCATTGGATTGATTGCTTGGGTATGGCGGTGCCAGGATTTCTGGGTTTTGTACGACTCGAGTTTCATGGTGGATCGACAGCCTGGCGTCTGCGTGAAGACAAAGACTCGGTGACTTACGTGGGACGGTTGACTGTGTCCCTACGTAATGAGTTTGATGGAGATCCAGTCATGACGACTATGGTGTTTTTGCATTTGGAGTTGCCGTTATCTCTTAGGCGTTATTAGGGTGGTATGTTCACTGCGCCTAGTGAGATTAGCAGCGTGTCGACTGCGCGGTCTCGTTTCCGCCGAGAGTCGAGGCATCCTGGATATTTATCTTCTGATGATCTTCCTGAGAGTGATCCATCAGAGGGTTAAATGTTTATGATGTGTACTTGGGCGCGTCTGTGTTTGTATATATAGACTGTTATTGCTTTTGTTTACTATTTCTGTCTAAATATTTTAGTTGTAAATTATTTGTATAACTTATGACTAAAACTCTATGTATATTATGTGTGATGTTATTCTGTTGATTTTATGTTTTCCGCATTATTTTATTTAATAATATTTTGTTTAACAGGAAGAATTTTACAAGCCGTATTATTATGTAACAAATGTTTTACAACTTGGGTAGATTTTATTTATCTTTCTTTTATTTTCTTTTTAAATGCGACATCCCCACAAGGGTGTTACATTAAATTAGATTATAGTCCTTCCTATTATGAGCTACAATATGCGTATGATGAATTGTATGATGACTTGTTATTTTTAGAAAAGAAAAACTTATCTTATTTGGAAAATATTTCTTCTTGAAAATTTGAGTCTTTGAAAAAAATATTTCTTGATGAGGAAATTCTTTGAAATGTGAAACCTCAACTTCTTGTGAAAAGTGCATTGATTTAGAAAATCAGTTGAGAATCTTTCGAAAAATTAATGTTAATGCTTACATTCTATGCTTGTTAATGAGAATAAAATTAATGTTATTCCACATGAAAATTCAAGCAAGGCTTATGGCAAAAATAGTTTAGAATGTAAAAACAACAAAAGACTTAAGTTTTCCAAAGATGATTTTCAAAGGACTAAGTCATCATTGAATTTAATTGTTTGCAATTTTTGTGGTCATTTAGGACATATTTCTCATTTGTGCAATTATAGAAGAAATCCTTATATGAGAAATAACATGACGTGGATTCCTAAAGATCTTAAAAGCCCTAGTACTAACACTCAAGGACCCAAGATGAAGTGGGTACCAAAATGTCCTCCTAGTGTTTCAACTATGCAGAAAATTTCTCAAAAAGATGGACAAATTGGTCAAAGGAAAGAGGAATCATCAAGGAAAGTGCTTCCAAAGCTCATTGGTAGAAGTTTTGATCAAAGAAGGAAGATGACTTCAACCAAAGCTTCTCAAGTACAAAATGTGGAACTTGCAAAGTTCAAAACACCAAAAAAGAAGCAATGGGTAAGAAAAAAAAGTTTCCTTGATTACCAAGGCCAAGGTATCAAAATCTTTGACCTCTTGTACACATTCACTTGTAAAGTAAATGAATTTGAGGTATGTTCCTTGTAGGCCTTAAATGATTGATAGAATCATGAGTACTTGGTAAAATATGCATATTTTGTTTAGCACATGATTATGCTCATTCTTATTGTACCATATCTCATCAATTTGTTATATATCTTAGTACATAAGGTTCTATAATGCCTAGGTATGCTTTCTATGTTTTTGAATTATCTATATATCATGAAAGTAAGCATATTATTGGCTATATGCATAATAGCAATTGATTATTTCATTTGTTGTGCTTAATTTACATACTATGAAAAAATTAATCTTTATGAGAGCATAATGAATTAATATTCAAAAACTGACACACAAGGACCCAAGAAAATTTGGGTACCAAAAGCCAAAAATTGAAGTGTGTTGTAGGTGTGCTTGAAGGCCAAGAAATGACTTTGGAATATCAAAAGTGGCTGCTACAAGCACAAGATCAGAAAATACTCCAAGTTCTATCCATTGTCTCCAAGAAGCTTGGACTTGCAACATTTGGATAAGTGGAGACTTGTTCTATACTTTGACTTGCTTTAAAGATGTTTTTTTTAGCTTTATATCTTGAAAATATCTCTACATGTGATAATATGGTAGATAAGTTCACTTCTTGTTTGAAATAGTATATTTGATGAAAATATCTTTGAACTTAGCATTCTGGATTAATCTTGCATCTAATTCTTGCTAAAAATCATGATTTTATTGCATAACTTGTCATAATTTGATATTCTGTTGCACAATCTGGAATGTTGCTACACGATATGATATTTTGCTGCATAATTCATCACTTTGCTGCATAATTTGCCATGATATTGCATAATGTGATATTTAGTTGCATAATTTGTCCTTCTGTTGCATAATATGTCCCTCTGCTGTATAATTTGTATACTTGTTGCATAATATGATATATTACATAATATTCTTGTTTGAATCCAATACTAACTTGAGCGTTGGAGTTTTCCCCAAGTTTGTTTTGCAGGTACTTGATCCATGCTCAAGTCCCTCAACCATCTAACCTCAAGTTCTTGTTGAAGAAATGAGATTCAAGCTCCTTCAAAGAAGTATAATAAGTTTTTGAGCTATATTTAAGGTGTTTAAAGATTTTTTTGGCTCTGTTGGTGAAAGACAAGTTTTCATAGTCTTAAAGGATGGATTCTTAAAGATTTTTCTGGTGTAAGATGAAATGACAAGTGTTAATTGTAACACCCCAAATTTTGGAAAAATATTCCGAATGTCCTGTTTGCTGTTTTTCAAACTTTTGTGTAAATGACTGTTGTGTCCTTATTTACTGTTTCTTATTTTTCTGTATGAAATACAGAAAAATAATATTGTTTGTTATTTTATTTGGTCATTTTACATAATTTGTTTCGATACAGTAAAATAAAATTTTTATCAAATTACTGTTTTAAATTTTTCTCGTGTGAAAAACAGATGTATAATAATTATCATCTGGTATTTTATATAATCGTTTTACGTATTTTTCTTCAAGATAGTGAAATAAAATTTTTCTTGAATCCGCTGTTTTAAATTTTTCTGTGTAATATACAACTATATAATACTGCTGGATATTTTATTTGAACGTTTTGGATGATTAGCTACATTGTGGGAAAAATGGAAAAATGACCATTACGTCCCGAATGTGCTATTTTTGATGTTTTTGCTGTTTTTAATTGTTTTCTACTTGATACAGTGCTCAATATTATTGTCTGTGATTTTATTTGGACTTTTTGTGTGATTTGCTCCGGGGTAGGAAAATAATATTTTCCAGACCAGGAAAATCTGTTTTTAATTATTCAGAGGTGGAGGATCTTACTAAACCCAATTCTGAATGAGCCTAAAATTAATCTTTTAATTTTTAGGATTTAACTGTTAAATAAAATAATTTTATATTATTATAATATTATTTTATTAGTCAGTACAAATAAGTGACAGCAGACCCGAAAATATTTTGCGGGACCCACGTTTAGTCATCAAGTGCTGTACACGTGGACCAATGAGGAGCTGGTCAAAATTGATGGCTATGACTCATCGCAACGGGCCAATAGGACGATGACACATGGTGTGACACCTCAGCATCATGACTCAGCAGCTTCTAGAAGGTTCTAAAAGTGCTGACTCGGCCTGTGACTCACCGCAGTGACTTGCCAGTTCCAGAAGCTTCTCTGATGACTCAATGCTGTGACTCACCATTGATGATGCAGCCAATGATGCAGTTGTGATGCAGTCAGTGACTCAGCATGCTGACTCGCCATGCTGACTCACCTGTTTTGGAAAATATCTATGCTGACTCATCTGCTCTAGAAAAATATCTACGCTGACTCGCCATGCTGACTCACCCGTTCTAGAAAATTCCACGATGACTCATCATACTGACTCATCGTAGTAAGTCACATATTCTAGAAATTTCTCTTTGATGACTCGCTTTATGACTCATTAAGGGCAATCAGTAGAAAAATGATCAATAATAATTTCTACTCTGCTAGTATAAGATAAAAATCTATGTATATTTTATCACCCATTAGACAATAGACATTGACTTTATAAGCAGTAATTGTTGTTCATTGCTTATGATATACCGAAAAAATATCCTAAGCCTTCATCTTTTTCCTGGAGTCTATAAATAGGAGAGCCTTGGCTCATTTTCAACTTTGGCAAGAAGCTCTCACCTTCCTTTTCTCTCCATGTGCTCCACGGCCATGGCTCCCAAATGGAGACAATCTCCACCCATTCACCTCATTTACTCTTCTACACATCCTTTTCTCCAAGGAACTAAGACCAAGCAACCAAAATTCTCTCCTTTTCTCTTCCCCTTGATTTCGGCCAAATCACCAAGAATCATTCTCCAAACTTCAATAAATCCTACCAATATCATTTCTTGAATCCTTTCATCAATCCAAGACACATTCATGTTAGGAATTTCTCAAGATTCCTTCATCTTCATCTCCCTATCAAGCAAAAATCACAAAAGCTCATATTTCTTCTTTCCCTAAGCTCACGGCCAACTACCCTAAAGTCACCTTCCAAGCTTCAATAATTCTAAACAACCATAGATCTTGAATCTCCATGCAATTCTAAGGAACTTTCATGTTGGAGATTTTCCCTAAATCATCCATCTTCATTTTCGTTCTTCAAAGCTCAAGTTTGAAGCCTTGAAGGTGGAAGTCTTTAATCTTCATATTTTTATCCATTTTAAAGTTTTAATCATGATTTTAATCCATGATTATTCTAGTTTAGAGCCTTAGGTATTAACATTGTATGTTTTCTTTGATTTTCAAGAAGCTCTTGGTGGAGAAAATTTGCTTGAAGGAGACATACAAGGAGCTTTGGAGGTTCTACAAGAGGTAAGAGGGAGATTACCCTCATCAACCATGTGTTGGTGGTGAGGAATGTTTGTGGTTGTGGTGAAGAATCCATAAGGATTCATTCACTTGATTGTTTATAGTTTTTCCTAATTGTGATTGATTATGTGTTTATTATTTGTGTGTTTGTTAATTTTGTGTTTGTTAGTAGGTTGTTGTGTATTTGTTAGTAGCCTTCTTATTTGATGTTTGTAATAATTTGCATGTCTACAAGCTTTAAGTTGCATGTCTACAAGCTTTGATAATATTGCATGTGTTAGAAATGCATGATAAAATATAGGGTGTAAATAATATGTCAAGGATTGTATGAGTGTTCCAAAGAACACACTAACAAGGCTCACGGCCATGATCCAAATGGGGAACCAAAATGTTCTCTTAATTTTCTTAAAATGTGATTTAATTAACCTAGGAGAATTGGTAAGATATCCATTTGTGTAGATCAAGAAAAATGAATTTGGAAATCAAATGGCATAACCTTATATTTTCGGCCAACATGTCTAACTTCAACACTTTGATTTCTAAAACTATTTTCTAGGGTAATAATTTAATCAATGTAGACAATACAAGAGATTTAACATGTATTTAGAAGGTGAAAAATAATTTGGAAATCAAATGCAAAGTTTTTATCAAATTCGGCCAACATGCCAAATTAGATATTCATGATTTCTAAAATTAATTCCAAGCTATTTTCAATCAAGAAGAAGCAATACAAGTTAAAATAAATTTTCTACAATAAGTTTAAAGAAATAAAGTGGTTAGAATTAAGTTTAAGAGGTTAATACTAATGATTTTTACTGTAAGAAGAAATACAGTAGCTTTATAAAATTTCTAACGTATAGCTCCCCATGTATTTTGAAGCACGTTAGTAATTTTCAAAAGTGTAATTAATTAGTTGTGATAAAAAATAAAAGGAGTTTTGATAGTAAACCTAGAAAACCATTATTATAATTTTTCTAAATCAAATACTGTCAATTTTTATTAAAAACAGACAAATAAGGTAGAAAAGATGAGCAAAAGACAGTATACGCTATGAAAAATATTCTACGTAATTTAAAAGTACTAAATATTATTTCTGTTTGTTTTAAACAGTTATTTTAAGGAAGTTGGACAAGAAAACAATTTAAAAATCTTACGCGATTGAGAAAACGTATAAAAAAATTCTACGCGATTTTGAAAACAGTAAAATATATTTACGTGATTTATAAATGTTTGTAAAAACGATGGAATTGTGAAAATGCGATAAAATTTCTACACGATTGAACATTACTATATTTTTCGCTGTCGGGAAAATGTGAACTCGTACAGGTTTTCTTTATATCTATATTTGTTGCCAATGAGGGCAAGCTTTCGCTGTCGGGAAAATGTGAACCCGTACAGGCTTTGTATATTTTTCTTTCTCGCTGTCGGGCTATGAGGTGAGCCTGTACAGGCTTTGGTTTGATTGACGAGGTGAATAACATCGTATTGTCGGTGCGATAAGCGTAGTGTGGTTCGATCTTGAATGAACTTGGAGACGTTAGTGTGCATAATTCCATATGTGGACAGTTGGTTGCTCTTCTGGGCCGTGGTAACTGGTAACACACTAATGGACTCGACACACACTATACTTAATCGAGGTCTTGTAAAGTCTAATAGTACATTGCCTGTAGTGTCACAACGTGAGACCGTGAACTACACCACACCTGGATGGTGGATTCCCAGTGTCGTGGGGCTATAGACGCAACGTGTGACAGCGCAATAGTTTGGTTGGGCAGCCGTGGTACTAATAGATTTTGTGGATCATTCGCTCTCTGATGTCTGTGTTTATGTGGTTTAGCTCCATGGAGTAGGATTGTGTCTTGTTGTATATGTTGATGTGTGGTGCATTGTTATCTTTTATTTGTTATTTTTATCTATTATCTTTTATTTGTTATCTTTTATTTGTTATTTTTATCTATTATCTTTTATTTGTTATTTCTTTTATTTGTTATTTTTATCTGTTATCTTTTATTCATTATCTTTTATTTGTTATCTTTTATCTATTATATTTTTATTTGTGATTTTTATTTGTGATTTCTATCTCGTGATTTTTATCTCGTGACCTTTCATTTGTGATATTTCGTTGTTATGACATTTGATCTTTCTTTTATATTGTCTTGTTATGATATTTTATATGGTATGAATTGTTATATCTATCCTGATAATGTTATTGCTGTTTATTTTATTAGGTTATATGCATATTAGAAATATTTGTAAATTGATAACATGACTATAATTGTGATATCTGTGTGTATGGAATGACTTTGTCATTCGAATCATTCTTTGCTATCGTACTGGTATTGGTGAACGGGGATCTCACCTCTTTACTGTATTGTTGTGTTGTGTTGTGTTGTTAAAATCGTATAGTAGGCGGAGTAAACCTATTGGAGGCCATATTTTGAAGATGGTGACGGCGTCGAAGAGTGACCTTCAGACTTCAACAGGATGCAGTTGGTGGAGACATGGATCTTATAGGTTGGGTTTTTCTCGTTAGTGTTATTACCGTGCTATTAGTAGTAACCTTCATTAGGTTTGCTACTGTTTCTCTGAGTCTGTAAATTACATGTTTTACTTCTATAATGAATATTTGGTGGTACTTATATTATGTGTGTTAATTAATTCAATTTAATTTCGATTTTTCTTATAATTTTTGGTAAGTTTATATTTCCGCGAAATGAAATTTTAAAATTCATCTTTTAACAATCAAAACTTTTATAAAATGATTTCAGTTGATTTTATATTTTATTTAAAATGTGACGCCCTACGGAGGGTGTTACATTAATGGTCTTGAAATTGTTGAATTCTTGAAGACTTGATCTGGTTTTATCTTAGAAATCAAGAATTGGGATATGGACATAATCTATTATGAAAATGGTATAATCTGTTATTGATGTCTAAAGAAGTTTTTGGCAAGTTAAACTTGATCTCTGTCAAGTAAAATAATTGATTATGATCTCTTGTATTCGGTTATGGGTTGTATTGTGTCTCTAGGAAGTTAGTCAGCTCATGGAAATGGTCTATGGAAGCAAGGAATAACCAATTATTCCATTCATATATTCGGTTATGATGTTTTTCTTTTCAATTCTGTAGCCTCTGGAAGCAAGCCATAACCGAATATGGCATCCACATATTCAGTTATATAGTATTTCCTAACAAATTCATGGGCTTGGAAATCCTCATATTCGAATATGGCCAAGTATATAACCTGTTATTTCATCAACCCGAGACCATGCCTCTTTTCTTTGGCTTCCACCATAATTGGTTATGGCATGGTTTGCCTTCTCTCATAACCAATTATTTAAATCCCCAAGAAGCACCACATTCCTCTCATAACCGATTATGCAATATACATAATCGGTTATGCTCCTCCATCCAGCACAAAACTGAGAGGCCTCCATCTTCACGAAGCACCCCCTTTCCTCCATAACCTTCTTCTTCCTCTCACACCCATTCATACCCACTACCTCAAACACCTCTCTCACTCTAAATCCAACCAAAATCTCCTACTAAAACTCAATCTCCATCACTTTCCGCCAATTAAAATCCCACAAATTCCTCCAAAAAAATCTCACTTCTCTATCTCTTTTATTTAGCTAATTTTTTCTGTTTTAGCTATGCTATTATGCTTAAAGCTCATCTAACCATAATGCTTTATCTTTTGAACATGATGATTATTGTCTTGGCTTATGCCTTGCTTGACTGATTTTAGTAATTAGTGCATTTGTTATTTTTGAAAAGGCTATCTTGTTGAAATGAATAACATGCTGAATGGGTTATCTTTTAGATATGTTGTTATTGTCTTGCTTATAACCTTAATTAATCACAATATGTCTTTAATATGCTGTTTTAGTACAACTTGGATATTTTGCAATAGATGGTCTGTTGAAATGCATATCTTGTTGATCTGGTTATATTATTGAACAATTATTATTGAATATGTGTTAAATGGCAAATGGTTTTGTGTTACTTCTCTCTTTGTCAAAATATATGGAATATCTTTTTGATCATGACAAAAGGGGGAGAAGAAAGTCCTTGAGAAAAGGTAAGCAAAAGGTATAAATTCAATGATTCTAGTATTCAAATATCAAAGGGGGAGCTGTGCAAACTCTGAACTTGTCACCTCTTGAAAAACAGAGGGGGAGTAAGTTTTATTTAATACCTTGTGTGAATACTAATTTAATTGAACTAATGCTTTTCTCAAATGATTGTTTGTCACCATCAAAAAGGGGGAGAATGTGAATGTAAATGGTATTAGTTTTGATAATCAATAAACAAGAATCAATAAAGTGCAAAGATCAAGTCCCAAGGTTCTTCAAGTATAACTTATAGGACTTAAATCTTGTGTAAAGGTAAATGAGAATCACACTAAGCTCAAATATGTTTTCAAATCTTTACAAATGGTTGCTAAAATACTCAACAAACAAGTTTTGAAAAGCTAGTCTTGGTGGTAGTTCAAATCTATGAAAAATAGTCAAGTTTGTGTTTTGCAAAGCTGACCTTTGGTCACTCTTTTGATCATAACATCGAAAATATTTTGAGTTTTGTTCTGAAATATTTTCATATGAAAATAGACTCAAATACCTTTCCAACGACTGGTCATTCGTTTAAAATGGATGAGAAATGAAGAAGTTATGACCATTTAAAGTTAGCTTTCAAAACCAGAATTCCATAACCAATTATGCACTAAGTAAGAAACGTTTTTCATGTTTTAATGCTCCATAATCGATTATGGACTCTTCATATTTGATTATTTGGAATCTCCCAACGTAACCACCTATTTTTAAATGGCCATATTAGAATATGGCATAACTCATAATTGATTATGCGTGTTTCATAACAGATTATGAATTCCTTCATATTCGAATATGAAACATCTCATAACAGATTATGAAATCCTTCATAATTGATTATGAAACATCTCATAACAGATTATGAAATCCCATAACAGGTTATTTTGCTTGGTCAGAAACGTTGGAAGTCTTTCACTAAAGCCATAACCGATTATGGCTATGCCATAATAGATTATGGACACATTCTGAACTTTTCCCTAACGGCTCTATTGGGCACTAAATGCCCTCCACAAGCCTCCAACAGCTCTTAAATGTCATGGGCTATAAGTGGAAGTATTTGGGCATTGTTTACTAGTTGGAGAACAATCTGAAAATCATTCTTGACCATTAATTTCATATTTCATCATCTCTTTCTCCAAAACTCTGTTTTGAGCTTCAAAGTGTGATTGCTTAAATCCTATAGAGCTTCAATTTGTATTATCTACTCTTTGAGAGAGTTTCTATCATTCAACCACTTTGTTTATCTTGTAAAGAGGGTGAGGTATCCCTCTAGTGAAAAAGGGTGAGGTATCCCTTGTTGTAAAGAAGGTGAGGTATCCTTCAAAGGTTGTAAAGGGGGTGAGGTATCCCTCTAGTGAAAAGGGTGAGGTATCCCTGTTTTGAGGCTCAAGCACAAAGGGTGAGGTATCTCAATGTGTGGTGAGTGCTCTATTATGTGGCTGAACGTAGGTTACAAGGGGTGGCTGAACCAGGATAAATCCTTGTGTTTGTTTTTCTCTAACTCTATCTCTTTACATTTGTGCCTTAATTATATATGCTTGAGTTTTTTAAATTTGATATATATAGCTTATTTGCTTGACTTATCCTATAGCCCAAGTAATATTTGAGAAATCTCTATTAGTTATACCTTTGTCAAGCTTATTCAGCCGCAAGTGTTGATTGAAAGTATCAAAATGAATAATTTCTCAAAGTTGTTTTAAAATTTGTAATCACCCAATTCACCCCCCTTCTTGGGTGATTGTTGCCATGGCTAACAATTCTATCTACTTGAGTGTATTGACAATATACTATAGTATATAGAGTTAGGGTGTTACACATTCTAACACTCATAAAGTATAACAATAAGAATCAATCCATACTATTCCATATATCATAAATCTCAAATTATTAAGAGAGTATATATATATATATATATATATATATATATATATATATATATATATATATATATATATATATATATATATATATATATATATATCCTGAAGCTCATCAATCTCATACATGTACATACAACCAATTCATCAAAACAAAGTCATAAGAAAATTTATCAACAAACACTTTCATGCAAAGTTTGAGGAACTAGAAAAGAAAGAGAGAAAGGTAATGTACAAAAACCCCTACCTTCACTCTCTTGGAGATGTTGTTTCTTCCTATTCTTTGTTCCTCCTTTGTTTCCTTCTTCTTCCTCTTCTTTATTTTCTTTCTTCCTTCTCTCTTATTTCTCTTCTGCTACTTCCCAAATGTGTGAGTGTAAAGAAAAGAAAAATGAGAAATGAGAAGTAAGAAATGTCAAAGATGGTGGAGAGATAAGGATCAATTCTGAAGTTTGATATGTTGTAATTAGTGGATGAAAGAGTTTTATCTCTTTAGGATACTTTGATCTTTCATTGATGATTTTTCTATCTTCCATAAGTGTCATAGAAATTTTTAGCACTTCATTTAGTTCTTATACTCATCATTTAATAATTTTTTATACACCATTAACAGTCACTAAGCTCTATTACTCTTCCTTAAGTTAAGATAAACCTAAGGAATTAAACTTATAGGCTTACATATATCTGCTTTGGCATGTAATCATTCCCAAAATAATCTTCATTCTCTATTTGACATCTCCACAAAATTTCATGATCTTTTAAGCTACTTTCCTATATAATTTGGCTTTTAAACACTCATCATGTATTATTGAAAATGTTAAACTAATTCAGTTAATTCTCTAAAATATACAATAACTCATTCTATTTATTTATGGTCTAAAAATAAATTTTTCATATTTATTTCCATCATCTAAGGAATTTATGCTAAGTTTTGAGCTAATATAAGTTATTTTTCATATCTTGTGTTAACTAAACTAGCTCAGAAAATCACTAGAATTAATAGGTAACTCACACAGTGTTAATAAACCACTATAGTAATTATTAAAGCTAATAGATTAGGGAGAATGTTACATTTTTAACCTAAATAAGCATGGAGTTCACTCTCCAGTGTCTTAATCAGATCTCTTGATGGGACAAGATCCTTAGTAGTAACCCACCCCATAAGGAAAGTGGCAACATCCACCTCGTCTTCTGTGAGGTCCTCATCACGAACCTCATAATCCTTAAGGCAAAACTCAAAATTTTGAGAGGTCCAATAATGATACATTGCTGACTCACCCCCAGTAGTTAGAAATAATGACCTAGTTCCAAGAGTTGCCTCTAATTTGAAATACTCATCCTTGAAGTTTTTGTAAGATTTAAGGAAGGTTTCGAAGGTTTTGTAGCCATCCCTGGCCCGTAGCATTGTCCATGCCTTAGTCGAACCACCTCTGTCTAGTCGCACCACTTGAAACAAGTAGAAGAAGGATCAAATGTTGCATAAAAGACTTAGATGTTAGAATATAAGTTGATATGCCTGGACAAAAGCCCAAGCATTTGGGTGCAGTTATGTGGGCACTAGCCAAAGATGGTTCAGAACACCTAATTAAAATTGCGTAAATAAAAGAGGGACCCCTAGCTTTGTAAACATTTTTTTATACAAATGCATGAAATGCTTACTTCCCAAGGTCCGTGTTATACAGACCTATTCTTCATTGCTCACTAACTGGACTTCGAACTCTTCATCCTAGGCCCCATATTCTGTCAATTGGAGGTAAACCCGTAGAGTAGCTACCTTCTCTAGAGTGTCATACCAATGTAGAATATCTTTAACCTTGGGGCTCTCCCATCTACATAAGTTAGTGCTCGATGTAACATCCTTAACTCTATTACTAATTATGTATCCAAAATTACGCATTAGTAACTAGAATTAAGTATGTCACGTAATAATTAGCATAATATATTTGAAATTAAATATAAGAGATATACAAAATATGAGCCTATAAAGGTTAAGATTACATATATATACTAAAGAATAATATACAAAGTACATTTCAACACATAATAATTATATGAACTATTACTGAATACTAATTATACATCACAAAATACAAAATGAATGTCAAAGCCTACTCTACATCTTCGTCTTCTGCCTTCTTGCTCAAGAGTTCATCCTTGGAAATATTATGGAATACAAACAAAACAGGATAAGAATTCTAAGAATTCTCAGTAGTACTATTAAAAATACGTGTCATCATAATATTTCTAGTTGTTTCAGGAAAAAATCATTTCAAATATCATTTTATAACATAGGAAGGTGGCAAAAGCTAAATCCAGTCCTTCCTCTTCCTGAAACAGAATTCTAATTATTAATGTTTTCCAAAAACAATTATTATCAAATAACAATTTATATTCATAAATAATTTTAGAAATAGTTTATAAACATGAACCATGATATCAAACTCATGCATTGGTTCTTAAAACATATCAAACTCATAATATGATATCCACAAATATTTTTAGAAACACATTTTCAAACAAGCATCGTAATTTAACAATTAAACCCAATTTCATCATAATGCTCATTTAATCACTTGGAAATAGTCTGCTTTCAGATTGGTGCACTTCAACCTATTCATGATGATTCACTAATCACACAGAACTACTCCGAGTAATGTTAAATTCAATTTCAAATTCTTCTCAGTGCTCATTATATAGTGCTAATTCCCACAGAATTAGGTCACCTTACATAACCTAAATTCTAACTTGGTAAAAGTCTGCTTTTAGGTCGGTACATTCTAACCTATTTATGACACTACCATTTGTGTCACATAGAACTATTCCGAGTATCCTATTTAGCTTGGCAATAATATGTTTTTATGTTGGTACACTCCAACCTATTTATGGCACTAGCATTTGTGTCACACAAAACTATTTCAGATATCATTACATACGTGAGGGAAACTTGAGCAAGTGAGGAAACTGGTGAGGAATTTTAAGAATATAGGATCCCCTTCTTGTTGCTCGTTAGCCAGATATACAAGCGCACATATCGACAAGTAATAAGAGTGAATGTAACACCCCAAATTTCCTATCTATTAGACAGTAATTTTGACAGTTAACAGAATTCTACTGCTTAGTGATTTCTGTGTACTGTAAAATTATTTTGAGTATTCCGTCAGTGTATTTGATCGTTTTGTGTGATTTACTCCGTGTCAAGAAAATAATAATTTTCGGGCCAGGCAAAATCTTTATGTATTTATTTTTCTTGATTGTTAATTATTTTTAACAATCTGACTTGATTTTCATACGTTTTCTAATATTTGTGATTTTTGTGGATGATTATAAATTTTTATATTTCTCTAATTGTTTTTGGGCTGTTTGTGGGCCTAGGTGGCCTTACGTGAGTCCAGGTGGGTCCCGCAAAGTGAAAAAATTTTTACGCATAGAAAAATTTGTACTGTTTAGACGGAGACGGGGGATCTTACTAAACCTGAATCCGAAAATAGTTTTTAAAATTTTCTTTTACTGTGTTTTGTACTGTATTTAATTATCGGGCGATAAAAATACCGTAAAAATATTATTCGAAGGTTATAGCAGATAGAAAAATAAATATTATACTGCTTAAGTCAACATTATTGGCTTGGTCATCAACCATTGATGTAATCAACGGTGGAGATGGATCATTTATAACTATTGGATTTGGATTTAATCAATGGTGGCAATTTGGTCTTCTAAAATGGCTATGACTAATTATGACCCTTGGATTGAAAGTAAGAAGGAGTAATCTTGACCCTTCATTTTGGAGATGCATCTAATGGCTAGGATTTTAAGGAGGAAAGATCTAATGGCCTAGACTAAGTTTTCTAATCAAAAGTCTACTATAATCCTAACCATTGATCTAATCAGTGGCTTAAATTGTCCTAAATGGTGGCTAGAAAAGATGACAACTTATTGAATGCATAATGGAGGGGGGACGGTTTTGTAGTTGTTTTAGGATTTAAAGGAAAGTTTGAAGACCATTATTAATGGTCTTGGTCATTATGAATCATTATTGATTCATTTTGCACTCTTAGGAGAATGCATAGAGGGGGGACGGTTTTGGTGCATACTTTAGAGCAAAGCATGGTTTCATGACCATTATTTCCATTCTTGGTCATTATTGATTCATTTTCAAGAAGCTAAGTTATCAAGCTTTTCTCCCTATTTTCCTTTCATGGTGGTTTCGGCCAACACCTAGAAACCATGTCTCCAAGCTTCTAAAATTTCATCTAAATACATTTCCTAAACCTAAACACCATTCTAAGAACATCTCTAGTTATGAGTTTTCACAAAATCATTCATCATGAGCTTCAAATCCAAGCTTCAAGTTTCTATCATAAAGGGTAAAGTTCTTATCTCTTCACCCAAACTTCAAGTTTTAATTTTCTAAGCCATGCTTGAACCTATTTCTACACTTGTTATTGATTTTAACATTTGTTTATGATTTCTAGAGATTTTTCCATGGAGATCTACGAAATTGGTGGAAGGAAAACTAAGTGTTTTCACTTCATTCTTTATCTTAACTAAGTCTAAGAAGCCTTTCTTTCACAAAAATCAAAAACTCCAGCCTTGTTCTTCAAGAGGAACCATTCAGCCATTCATCCAAAATCACCATCCAATCTATTTTAATTTCATCCAACCATAGATCTTGAATCTACATGATATTCTAAGCAACTTTCATGTTGGAGACTTTCTCTAAATCATCCATCTTCAACCTTGTTCTTCAAGCTAAAGATTGAAGCTTTATTGGTGAAGTTTATTAATCTTCACTTTTCTTTTGATTTTCAAGGTTCTAACCATGATTCTAATCCATGGTTTTCTTATTCAAGTCCTATATATATATTAATTATGTGTGTTTTGTTTTGTATTTGAGAAGTCCTTGGTGGTGAAGGACTTGGAAAAAGAAGCAAAACAAGGAGCTTTTGAGGTTCTTCAAGAGCTAAGAGGGAGATTCATCTCACCAACCAAGTATGGTGGTGAGAGATGGTTGTGTATTTGATGGTTGGTGAATCCATGTGAGGATTCATATCCATGGTCATGTAATAATTTGTGTGTGTTTATGTGCTTTGATTATTTGCCTACGCTTGGTATGATTTGCATGATTTATTTGCTTTGATTATGATATGCTTGTGATATATATATGTTGATTATATGTGTTGTATACCATAAAAATTGTTGGAAAGGAAAACAAATTTTGGTTCCAAAGACCAAGAGGAATTTTGGCCAAGATATCTCAAAATAGGTGTTCACAAAATTAATATTTTCATGAATGATAAAATTGGATGATTAGAGAAGCATGGAAAATAAACAAAGGGTTTGTTTTTCAAGAAGTAGTGTTCACGGTTTTGAGAAGGATTTTTATTGATTTATTTTGTATAAAAAGTTTCTAAGCATTTTACTAAACATGAGCTTTAAATGAAAAGGGCAATGTTGATTTTAAGGATTTGCAAAGACAGTGAAAATGAAAAATGAACAAATGATTTGATTTCAAAGATCAAGTGCTCATGGGTTTTTATGAAGAATTTTAAATGGTTTTGTTTGTGTAAAACCATATTGACTTAGAAGGAAAAATATTTGATGGCCATTGGAATCATGTCCACGGTTTTGAAGACTTGAATGCCTTGGTTTTGTGAAAACAAAGTGATTTTTTTCAAAGTGGAAATATAACTTGATTTAATACAAAGATTTTGGAAAGGGAATCTGAGTGTTTTAACACTTGAAAAAAGGAATTTTCATATGTAAATGGAAAAGAGAGGTTGAAAGTGTTTGAACCTCAATTTATTTTAAAGAGGATTAATTTTTAGAATTAATTTGGAATTATAAAGAATACGTAAGAAACTTGGGATTTTTCTAACGTGTAACTCATTCGTTGGGTTTTGGAGAGCGTTAGTAAATTTTAAAGAAACATTGATTTAAATCAATGGAATGGTGAATTTATGGAATAAATTGTGAAAAGGATTTTCTTGAGTAAGAAATTATGGAAAATAATGTGAGAAGTCATATTATTTTGGAAAAAAATTGAAATGGAATTTTTGAACCTTGAGAAATATTTTACGAAGTTGAAAAATGGTGAAAAATGATTTACGTAACTTAAAAACATGATTTTTAAGCTACGCGATTGGAAAAAACGTTTAAATATTTCCACATGATTTGAAAAACGTTGAAATATTTCTACGCAAATTTGGAAAGCGTTTAAATATTTTTACACGTTTGAGATATTGTTGAAAAATCACTACGTGATTTAAAAATGGTGGAATATTTCTACGTAATTGATGAAAACGTTGAAAAATTTATATGTGATTTGAAAACTTAACAGAAATGTTACAAAATTGTGAAAACGCGACAAAAGTGGTGCGCGACTATGAAAACGCGATAATATGATTTTCGCAATTAAATATACAGTAAAATTACTATTGAACCAGTGGATGAGCACTGTATGAGAAAATAATAAATTTTACCTGTGATTGGCATTGGTGCATTTTATATGCATGAACTGGCGTATGAACATTGCATATGAATTTTGCCTATGATTGACATTGGTGCATTGAACATGCATTGGAAAGGTCCAAGGGACTATATAAGGCTATTTGCTTAGGAGAGACGTACACCTCTTGAGTGGGTGCGATATGCGTAGTGTAAGTCACTTGTTGACCTTGGGGGCATCGGGGTTGCGGGTTGCTTACATGGGTGGTTGATAGCTCTTCTTCCCGTAAGTTAGACCGATGCAACGCACTGATGATCCTGACCGAGACACTATTCTTAATCGAGATCTCGTAAAGACTGTCGTGTATATGCTAGATGTGCAAATACAAATGAGAATTATAGCGCGTGGTCTGAGGCATTTTGGTACCGACAGATCTTTCGGATCAACTTCTCTGAACTGAGTATTAGCTCCATGGAGTAGGACATTGAGTCTATGTGCGCATGCATGAATCTGAGCATTTATATCTGTATGATATATTAATTGAGGAATATTGACTATGATAATCGTTTTGAATACTTGGATGATGATGATGATAATTAGATAATGTTGAGGGCGTTATCGTCATTATTGTTTATGATAATTGAACTGATAAATGATTGGATGATGATAATTGATTAATGTTGGTGGCATGATTGTAATTATGGTATGATGTATCTGTATGATATGTTGTTTGTGTTATCTCTATGCTACCATGTTGGTATTGGCGTAGGTGATCTCACCTCTTTGTTATATTGTTTTGCTGTGTTTGTGTTATTAAAAATTATATAGTAGAAGGAACGAGTTGTCTTAGACATAACAGGTGGTAGATATTCTGAGATTGGTGACAACATTGAGGAGTAGCAATTTAGGATTCAATAGTGTGCAGTGTGAACAAGGAACATATGTCTGATGCATCAAGATGGATACAAGAAGGAAAAAGTATGTTAAGTTTTATCGTTAGTATTGTACCGTGCTATTAAGTAAGACCCGTGATGGGGTTTGCTATTGTTAAAAAAATAGAGTCTGTTAGTTTTATATTTCTCTTTAAATTGTTAAATATTAATTGGTGTTAATATTGTATATTAATCAGTTTAAATATATTTTCAGTAATACTTATGGATTTCAGTAAGTTTATGTTTCTGTAATAAGAAATTTTAAAACTCACCTTTTATAACTCAAACCTTTTATGAACTTCTTTACAAATTATAAGTTGGGAGTCAGAAATGTGATACCCTGAGGAGGGTGCTACAGTAAATATTCGAGTATCGTTCCCATGAGGACTGTGTTAAAAAATATGCCAAGTATTAACCAATTACAACTTATTCTTTATTCCAAGCAATCAAATTGAATTGAGTGGTTAAAAAAGTAAAGTGAATTAAAACAACAATTCCAAAATAGAATAAAAATAAGTAGAGAAGAAACATTGGTTTGGGAATCTAGGGTCTGACTTCACTTATTATTTCATTTAATTTCATATAATCCTTTCATTACTCTTGATCAATAAATTGGTTATGTTAGCCAACATGTTTGAGCATTTACAAACCTCTTTCGATGGCCTTGTAAACCTATGGGCCTTAATCAAAATATTATATTTCTATGTGAAGTGACAAAATTCCATGCATTGAGAACAAGCATCAAACACTTGCTATGCATGACCAATAGGTATACTTCTATCCTATTAGCTAATCAACTCATCCATACAATTGAATATAATTGAACCTATAATTCCTAATCCCATGGTCCAACATCCAAATCCTTATGTCTAGTTCAATGGGTTCACCAAGACAACACAAATAATGGGCAATCAATTGTGAGCATTAAGCATAAAATTAGGAATTCATAACCAAAATTATCATAAGAGTAGAAAAGGATTACAATCAACTTAACTTACATAATAAGATCCATTAGAACCCTAGAAAAGAAAATTACAACATCATGGTTTCAATGGAAACAAACTCAAGAGAGAGTAACAAAGGCATCATGAAAATAAAGAGAAGATGAAGGATGGAACTATGTGTTATGATAGAACAATGGAGGGTTGCCAAGCTTCTCTAATTCTTCATCAACCTTTGCTTCCTTTCTCCCAAGTCACACTCCCAGAGCTATGTCCAATCTCCTCCCTAAGCCTCCAGAGAATTAGGTTTTTCAGAAAGTAAAAAGTGTCGTCACTTTGCAGTAAGTTACATTTTAATACATAACATTCCACTTAAACAGGATTTCCGCGACATTCAACCAATTTTGTGCCACGACACTTATGTCTTTGCTAGCATCAGAGGACTTAACCGAGAGTCAGGTGTTATAACACCCCGAAAATTGTTAATTTTATGATAAATAGTCATTTTACAATATTTGTGATTTTTGTGGATTTTTTTGAGAATGTGAAATATTTTAATATTATTTCTCAATTTACGTGCATACTGAGCAGAGCCGGGGAAATGAGAGATTTTCTCCGAGAACCTTGATCTGTGAAAATGTCGACGGGAGATCTTACTAAACCCGAGGCTAAAACACGGTTTACGAGATTTTAGGTTTTTTGAGATTTTTATCTGATAAATAAAAATCGCTGTGTATTTTATTATCTGTTGGACAATTAACACTGACTTCTGTTAACTGTAACAATTGTCCATTGAAAAATAGATTGTAGAATAAATCTCATCTTATCCAAATGTAATCCACTTTATGTCAAATCAAATCACTTTTATCTCAAAAATAATGTATTTTAATCAAAGCTTCTCAAGGAAGCTTTGACAAAAAATGACGAAAATGCCCAAAGCTTGTAGGAGAAGCTAATCTCTCCCTCTCCTTCTCTCCTTGTTGCCACGGCTAGGAGCCCATTTTGGGGGTTCAAAGTTTGGTTTTTACTTTCTCATTTTTACTCCAAAAATCTAACACACAAAAAGCTCTCACACTTTTTCCTCTTCATTTCCTCTTCTCACATTTTTCTCTCTTCTTCTTCTTGTTCTTCCTTTTCTCTCCACGGTTTGCAGCCCCATTGGTGACCATTTTTCATTTTCTTGCTTCCCTAATTCTTATACTTCTCTTCTCATTCTAAACCTTTTCTCTTAAGACATTTTCTTCCAAATCCATCATCTTCTTCACTTTTTCTCAAGAACAAAGTTTGAAGCTTTTGAGGTAAACCTTTGATTCTTCACTTTCTCTTATTCTTTTTCATTTCGATGGTCATTTTTATGGCCATGGATCCTTTCTTTTCAAGCCATTGGTATTAATTGTTTGAGTTTGATTTCCTAGGGTTTGGTGGAACTTTTGGCCGAAAATCACAAGCACATCAAGGGGGTGATTTTCGTGTTCTTCCTTTAGGTAAGAGGGAGATCAACTCACTTCAACCATTATTGGTGGTGATGAAACTTTTGAGTGGTTGTTGATGGAGGAATCCATAATGGATTGCTCTCTTTGTGTGTTTATTTTTCATCATTTTGTATATACTTGATTTATATGGAAATGTTGATTATCTTGAATGTCTTGATGATGTTTGATTACTTGGATTGGATAAATGAAAAAATATAGGGTTTCCTACCCTTTAGGGAGGCCACGATTTTGGACTTGATTTCGGGGAGTTTGAGTTGATTTTTGTATGAAATGAAACTTAAATGATTAGGTATTAAATGATTGATGCATGTAATAGAAAAATTGGGGTTTGATACTCTTGGGAGGCTCATGGCCTCTAGGGGGTTTTTGGGTCCAAAGTGGTGCTTTGGTGCAACCTTTGGACTTAGGCAATTTAGAGTCATGAAATTAATAATGTGATGAAAAAAAAATGGTTGGATTTTGTTTTGAGAGGTCATGGCCTCAAGGGTCTGAATTGACTGAGACTAATATATTTGATCAAGACTTAGATAATTAGGAATGTTGGATTCATAAAATGGAGTTGTGGTTTGTGAGTGAACTATATATATGTTGGTTGTTATTGAGAATTGATTATTGTAACACCCTTGTGGGGATGTCACATATATAAAGAAAAATAAATAAAATCTACCCAAGTTGTAAAACATTTATTATGTACTAATACGGGTTGTAAAATAAATCCTGTTAAACAGAATATTATTAAATAAAATATTGCAGAAACATAAAATAAACAGAACAACCTCACTCATAATATACATATGGTCCAAGTTATAAGTTATACAAATAATTTACAACTGCAACTACAAATATTTAAACAAAAACAGTAAAGAGTCAATATATACATACGCAGACGCGCCCAAAATACACATCATAAACATTTAATCCTCTGATGGATCACTCTCAGGAAACTTATCAGAAGATAAATATCCAGGATGCCTCGACACTCGGCGGAAACGAGACCGCGCAGTCGATACGATAGTCATCTCACTAGGCTCAATGGACACACCACCCCAGTGACGTCTAAGAGATAAAGGTAACTCTAAGTGCAGAAACACAGTAGTCGTCATCACTGGCTCTCCATCAAACGTAAGCCGTATGGACACAGTCAACCGTCCCACGTAAGTCACTGAGTCTCTGTCTCCCAGCAGATGCCAAGCTAACGATCCACCGTGAAACTCGAGTGTCACAAAACCCAAAAATCCTGGCACCGCCATACCCAAACAAATCAGTCCAATGGATATGGATGATCAGATGGTTCTTGGTCGTCGATCTTGGTCTTCGGCTTGCTGCTCTTCTTCCTCCTCAGGATACAAAATCTCAGGAGGCTGTTCCTCTTCCTCAAACTCTTTACCACGTAAATAAATATACAGAAAACACATACAATAAAGAGGTAAGACAATTTAAAATCATCACAAACATGGCAAATAAGAAAACGACAAACAACAGATATACAGTTCATGCAATATGAAAAGCTATAACATTAATTAATAACAGGATAGTATCACAACAACACATAATATCATGGATAAAATAATATCACAGATAAGACAATATCACGATAAAATAATACCACGAGATAAAATAAAATAAGAAATATACCAATTATCATAATAATAACCAAATAAAATAAACAGATAAAATAAAATCATATCCAAGATATAACCATATACAATATTACACGATCCTATTCCATGGAGCTAAACACATACAGATATCAGAGAGAGAATGACCTGCAAAATCTATTAGTACCACGGCTGCCCAACCAAACTATTCCGCGGTCTCACGTTGTGTCTATAGCCCCACGTCACATGGAATCCATCATCCAAGGCGTGGTGTAGTTCACAGTCTCACGTTGTGGCACTACAGGCAATGTACTATTAGACTTTACGAAATCTTGATTAAAAATAGTGCGTGTCGAGTCCATTAGTGTGCTATCGGTTACCACAGCCCAGCGGAGCGACCGACTGTCCATATATGGGATCCCGTACACTAACGTCTCCAAGTTCATAAAGACAATGAACCACACTACGTTTATCGCATCGACAACACGATGTGATTCACCTCGTCAACCAATCCACCAAAAATTGGTATAAACTCAATATATGAGAAATTACCAGAATACCCTCAATAAAAATATATCCTCAAAGATAAAAAGATACAGTAAGTCCCACTGGACAAATACTGTTCCAAAGCCTGTACGGGTTCACCTCATAGCCCGACAGCAGAAAAATACAGAAAATACCATTTTGGTCAATCACGTAGAAATTTTATCGCGTTTCATAATCTCGTCATTTCTACAAACGTTTTTAATTCGCGTAAATTTATTTTTCTGTTTTTAAAATCGCGTAGAGTTTTTAATACGTTTTCTCAATCGCGTAAGATTTTTAAATCATTTTCTTGTCCAAATCCATTAAAATTTACTGTTTAAATAAACAGAAATAATAAATAATACGTTTAAACTACGTACAATATTTTTCATACCGTATACTGTCTTTTGGACATCTTTTCTATCTTAATTGCCCATTTTTACTAAAAATTGACAGTATTTTGTTTAGAAAATTATAATAAAGATTTTCTAATTTTTTCGTAAAAATTCTGTTTACTAAATTTTTAACCGTATAATTTAATCCTTTTGAAAACCACTAACATGCTTCAAAATAAAGTATGAGCTATATGTTAGAAATTTTTGAAAGTTACTGTATTTCTTTTCTAACAATAAAATCAATAGTTTTAGTTGATTAAACTTAATTCAATTCAATTTATTTCTTCAAAACTCATTTTAGAAAAATTCTTTTAAACATATCTTACATCTTTATACTTGAAAATGGTTTGGAATTGATTTTAGAAATCATGAATTCTTGGTTTGGCATGTTGGCTGAAATATACACTTGTGTCATTTGATTTCCAAATTCATTTTCCTTGATCTTAACAATTCTATCTCTTGTTAATTTTCCTAGGTTAATTAAATTACACTTTAGGAAAATAATGAGAACATTTTGGTTCTCCTTTTGGGTCAATGGTTGTGAGCCTTGGTGTTGTGTTCTTTGGAACACTCATGCATACCTTAGCATGTTATTCACATCCTATACATTATCATGCATTTCTAACACATGCAAATTATCAAAGCTTGTAGACATGCAAATCAAAGCTTGTAGACATGCAACATCATACAAATTATTACAAACATCAAATAGAAAGCTACTAACAACCACACAAACAAGCTACTAACAAACACAAACAAAGGAATCCTTATGGATTCTACAATCAACAATCAATCTCCATCTTCTCACCACCACCCATGGATGATAAGAATTGTCTTTCTCTTACCTTAAATGAAGACAAATATATTCTTTCACTCCCCTTCTAGGTTTCGGTTTTCTCCTTCAAATCACCTAACAAACTTAAACAAAACTACAAGTTACTAACCATAAAAGAGAGCTTAAACCATGGAGAAATCATGGCTTAGAACTTTGAAAAAGAGTTTAGAAATAGAAAACTAGAAATTTCACCTTCTAGGTAAAATTTTCCAAGTAGGTTTCCAAGCTTCAAATGAAAGATTTTGCAAGAACTCTCAACTAGAGATGTTCTTAGGATTGTGTTTAGGTTTAGAAAACTTAGTTGGATAAAATTTTGGGTGGTTGGATGGTGTAGTTTATGGCTTGGCCGAAACTAGCTTCAAGAAAGCTTCAATGGTGTTTAGGGTTTTTGGAAGAGAGAGAAGAGAGAAAATGTTGAATGGGTAGTGTCAAATCGTTTTCAAGCCTCTGCATCAGCTGGATGTGTGATCACTGATTCATCTTGACGCACTCCATTTGCATGTCAACTCATATATTGTGTAGTGTTTTTGGACATAAACAGATGTTGGAGTCTAGGAATAATAAGAAAATATCACAACACTGAGTGCAGCACATCTTTTTCATTCGATGAACTTCCCACCTTTGGTTTGAATCGCGGGTGTCCATATACTAAGCAAACTAAGTATAAACTCTTGTCACTATATTCTTTGTAATATAATATGCATTAATTAGGACATGTATCTATCTTCTTATATCCTAATCCTAACTCATGAACCATTCTCTTCGATTTGTAAAAGTTTTCGGGTAAACTTTCAGGCTCTGGAAGCATGCTCTTATTTATGACAATCATTCTATCATAACAACTCTCACTTATGTTAAACTCTAACTTCAAGTTCAAAAGTTAAGTTACAGCTGACAATTTCTTGTGCTTATGGCAACCATCCCATAAAGGTTCATCAGCGTCTCTTAGCAAGTCGTAAAACTTTGAAGCTAACGGATTTGGATCCTCTTCGTAATCTTGAGCCTCTGGATTTAATCTAGCACCTATAGCATCCATAATTATATCCACGTATGGATTCCTAGGCTCCACTTCATCATCATGGACAATGGATCTTGAGCCGCTATCCCCCAATCTGTCCTCGCCATGAATGGTCCAATTTATATAACCATCCACAAATTCGTACTTATACAGATGTTGTTCTACCCCAAGAAACTCCCTCTAAACATGATTCCTACATCTATCACATGGGCAAAGGATGTGATTTAATGCAATAGTAACTGTCGGATCTCCTATCATAACCTTAATGAACTTATCAACTCTATCCTGGAATTCTTCATGTACATAGCCAGTAGGATCATTTCTTTGTAACATCCAACTTTGATCGAGTCTCATGATTGTTGAACTTGGTTTAACATATTAATACAATCCTTTTCAAAAGCCTTTACCTCTCTTTTGACATGGTATAGCCCTATCCCATTCGAAAAGATAATTTTTCAACACTTGGTTGATACAATTCACAAAAATCACACTTCTTATACTTGACGAAATTTCAGCAGCATTTTCCTTTGGTCTCCAAGTGCATGACTCGAACATGGTGACATCTACCATGATCAAGTATGCACCCAGAGAACAAAAGGAAATGTAATAGAACAAAATTTCATCAAGTATAAAATATGAGATTTGAGGAATAACCATTAACCAAGTGAAGAAAAAGTTTCTTCCCAAACTGTCCCACTTGGACAATTCAAGATTCAATACAACGAGCACTACCTTTAAAAAGTACACATGCTCACTAATATTGAATCTCAAATGGGAAACTACGGCTTCGCTCAAATTGTCAAAAAAAAACATAGCATTAATTTCAACTTTGCAACATGTAGCTATATAAGTACTTGAGATGAGACATGTAATGAGCTTATGTTAGTGATCTATTATGTTAAAGTATGGTTATAAATTATTATAGTATTTTCTACTTCAAAGTAGATAGAATCTGGGAGTTGTATGGAATTTAGATCCCGGTAATTAAATTGATGAATAAATTATGTGTTCCCTTAATCCAAGTACATAGTTGCTGCAAACTGACCTAAGAGTTTCTTTGTATATTTCTTACTTAGAAGACCATTATGGGGCTCTTATACAACATGATTTTATGTAACACCCCTAGATCTAATCACTATGGCACAATTGTCATTACACCACAGTCACTAAAATCCAGGCGTGTCATAGTCTCAAAAATAGTATTTTCAAAAATTTATTTCCATTATACATAAATAGAAAATATGAGTCCCGAATGAAGCATATTTAGTATCCAACCATTAAGATACAACCACTGAAGGTAATACATATTTCATATATAATATATATTCATCCTTAACACAAAGCATTGATAACACGAAACATAGTACTTACATATTCAAATAAAATACGGTGGGAACAAAAGCACTAAAGGGGGAAAAGTAGTAACCCTGGGATAGGTACTACTTGCAACCAAAGTTGCAACCCCAAAATATGTGATGCTCGGTGTCCCAGTCGATATGTCAGGCATCAATGCCCCCATGAAGTTGCACCCGTACGTAACTGAAGAAATCTCGTCCAGACGCCATATCGAAAACAATGGATCTGCCCAATCCAATCAGTAAGGGTATGGTCCCTCTTTTTCTTCCTCACGATCTTTTATCAAATATAAATATAAAAAAGAAATATAGGATTACAGGAAAGAGGTGAGACACCGAGCATTCAATAAAAATACGATAGCAAGAAAACAGAACGGCGTAGGATGTAACACCTTAACTTCAATTAAATTACGATATTGTCCTAAATGTACTATTTTATATTTTTCTGTGTTATAAAATTAATTTGATTGTTTTGTGATTGTATTTGACTGTTGTGTGTGATTTACTCCGAGTCAAGAAAATAATAATTTTTGAGCTGGGAAAAATCTTAATTTAATTATTCGGAACTGGAGGATCTTACTAAACCCAATTCCGAGTGATACGTGCATTAATCTTTTAAATTTTAGAATTTAACTGTGTAATAAAAATATTTTATATTTTTATAATATTATTTTATTGGATAGTACTTACTGTCTCAAAAACAGTAGAAATCTGCTCCAAAACGGACCATGGACCCAGAAAAGTCTGTGGGACCCACATTGGGTACACCAATCAATTAAATGGGCTTGAATTATTTTAAGCCAATGAGAGCTAGTCAACAATAGTGGCTACAAAGTTTCTAAGCCAATAGGAAACAAGTCCACAAAAGTGGTTAGACTAGTTAGTAAGTAACTAGAAAAACTAAACTAAGTTGATCTAACTAAACTAAGTTAAATTAATGTATCTAAGTAGTAACTAAATGAAGTAAAACTAGTTAGCTACACCTTAGAATTCTAGTTAGAGAAAGTTCTAGTAAAGTTAGATAATGGCTAGCAACCTTAAGTAACAAGATAGTTAGACAAGTAACTAAGCAATTTAACCAAATGCACCTAAGTCTAACTAGATTGTCTAAGAGAACACAAACTTAGTTTGCTCTCCCTTGGAGCAATTCGGCCAAGCACATTCAAGAAGGATCAAGAAGCTTGGTGACTTGATTTCCTACACCAATGGGAAGCTAACTTAGGGGCAAAGCCTTGGATATCCACCCTAGATCACATCTAAGGTTGTTAGGAGGTCTTGGAAGGTCAACAAAGGTGGCCACCTCCATTGAGCTCCACGGCCATGCATAAGAGAGGAGGGCATTTCATTTCATTCTCACCTTACTACCACTTAAGCTTTTACTTCTCTCTCTTCAAGAACACCAAGAAAAACTCCATAGCTTTCTCCTTGAGCTATTCGGCCACCACCCTAAACCAACACCTCCACTCTTCTAAATTTTCACCTAACACCACTTCTCAAATCCAAACATCATTCTAAGAACTTCTCTAGTTGAGAGTTCCTTCAAAATCATCCATCTTGAGCTTGGAAAACCATATTGAAGATTATTTCCTACAAGGTAAAAATCCTTGTTTCTTATTTCTAACTTGATTTCTTAGGTTCTAAGCCATGATTGATCCATGGTTTATATTTTTCACCTATAGTTATGACTTTTTAAAATTTGTTTGAGCTTGGTAGAGATCCTTTGGAGGTCACATGAAAATCACTAGGAGGAGTTTGTTTTCCCTTAAGGTAAGAGGGAGATTTAATCTCATCAACCTTGTGTGGTGGTGAGAAAATGGATTTATTTGTGGTGAAGAATCCATAAGGATTCATTAACTTAGTTGTTTAATGTCTTTTCTTATTTGTGATTGATTATGTTTGCAAGCATCTCTAAAGCTTTAAAATATATGGTATGTGTTCATAGATGTATGATAATTATGGTAGGATGTGAATAACATGTGAGGATTTGCATGAGTGTTCCAAAGAACACAAGGAAGCTCACGGCTTCACCAAGAAAAAGAGAACCAAAATGTTCTCAACCATTTTCTAAAAGAATGATTTAATTGAATTAATGAAATGCTGTCAAAATTAACTAAAAATGAACAAATAATGGAGAAAGTCTCAAAATATAATTTAAAAAGCAAAGAAATATTCTACGTAGTTGAAAAATACTAGAAATAGCTTACGCGTATTTAAATAAATAATTTTTAAGTTATGCGATTGAGAAAATGATTTAAAAATGTTATGCGATTGAGAAAACGATTTAAAAACGTTACGCGATTGAGAAAATGATTTAAAAACACTACGCGACATTTAAAATGTCAAAAAATATTTATGCGATTTGAAAATGTTTGAAAAAGATGACACAATTGTGAAAACGCGATAAAATCTTTATGCAACCAAAAGGAACAGTAAGTTTTACTGTTGGGCCAAAGTGGTAGACCCGAACATGTTGAGAAATAGTACTATCAAGTGGAGACATACTATATTTGGTTTATACCGATACTGAGGGTATTGGTATAAATTATGGTGATGATGAGGGCATTTGTGTAATTTTGGTTCATGTTCATACATCGAGAGATGTGTCAATTTGGTTAAAATTGGCAATTGGCTGACAAGATGAATTACACCGTGTTGTGGGTGTGATAGGTGTAGTGCGGTTCATTGAGTGAACTTGGAGGCATTAGTGTGCGGAGGATTTCACATGTGGACAGTTGGTAGCTCCTCTGGGCCATGGTAACGGGCAACACACTGACGATCTCGACAAGTACTATTCTTAATCAAGATCTTGTGGAGACTGTCTAGTACAATGCCTGTTGTGCACGATGTTTTGATTGTGTGCTAACTACACGACGATTTTGACTATGTGCTATTTACACGACATTTGATTGTGTAATAGTTGGTTGGGTAGCCTGAGGTACGGATAGGTCTTCCAGATCATTCTCTCTGATGTTTGTGTTTAGCTCCATTGAGTAAGAATGAGTCGGTGTACATTTGCATTTATGGTCTGCATCATAATGTGATTATTTATATTTAATTTGAGATATTATGTATGATGTGTTAATGTGAGATATTGTGCATAATGTGATAATATGGATTTTTGAATCAACTGTGATATATGTATGTACTGTCATTTTCTGTACTGCCATGCTAGTAATGATGTAGATTGTCTCACCTCTTTGTATCCATTTTCTGTATTATTATTTATGTTCTATAAAGAGTTTGAGGAAGAGGAAGAGGAAGAGGAGCAACTTCTAGATATTAAGTACTCGGAGGAGCAACAACCAAGCGATTAGTTCGAGGAAGGCGAGCCGCTTGATCATCCATATCATTTGGATTGATTATGACGTGGTATGGCTCTGCTTGAGTTTTTGGGTTTTGTGAGACTTGAGTTTCATGAAGGCTCTGAGGCTTGGCAACTGCGAGCTGAGAGAGGAATGGTTGTGTATGTGGGGCATCTGACTATTTCCCTATGTAGAGAGTTTGATGGAGCACCGATGTTTACTACTACTTTTTATTTACATCTAGAGATGCCTTTGTCTAGAGGCATTACTGGGGAGGACATTTTCATGCACCCAGTGAGCTTAGTAGCATATCGACAGCACGGACTCCTGTCCGTAAAGCTGTGAGACATCCAGGATTTCTGTCATCCGACGATCCATCTAAGGAGGATCCATCGGAGGGTTAGAAATCTTCAATGTGCACTTGGGCATGTTTATGTTTTAGTGTTATGCTAACTTTTTACTGTTTTATGAAATATTTATAGTTGTAAATTATTTGTATACTTAAGACAAAAATCATATGTATATTATGGTGTGTAATAATAGTTTATTTTATTTTATGTTTCGTTTTATTTTATTTAATGCTATCATGTATAAAAAGAAAAATTTTACAACTCATATTAATTATGTACCAAACTGTGATATTCCCAGTTTGGGTGTTACATAGGACGCCCACATAACATCACAACACATATATTCATCAACAGTAATAGTGAAATAAGCAATAAGAAAGAAACAACAATAAGTAATGATAAAACAAGCAATAAAAGAGAAACAACAATAATATCTCAGGAGTAAATAGTTCAACAGTCAGATAATTTTTACAACATAAAAAGAGATAATTTAACAGTTGTAAGTACTCATGCTAGATGAAATATGAGACTGACAATGCATAATGCATATGGTACCAAGATCCTACTCCATAGAGCTAGACATAAACATTCGGAGAGAATGATCAGGGAGTCATCCTCGCATAACCCAAAAATCTCCGAGGACATGAAGACATCCTCAAGCAGTTCTAATCGTAATCAGGCCAGAAACTAGGAAACTCAGGCGCTTCCCCTTCTTCGAGAACGCCTTCTCAGAAGTATATAAACAAAATAGAAATACATATATACAGGAAAGAGGTGAGACACCCAGCATTCAATACCAATATGGCAGTAAGAAAACAAAACGACACTGGACGCCTACTTAGCATTACAACACAATTATTCATCAACAGTAATAGTAAAAATAAGCAGTAAGAGAAAAACAACGTTAAGTAATAGTAAAGAAAATGAGCGATAAAAGATATACAACATTAATATTTCAAGCAGTCAACAGTTCAATGATCAGATCATTATTACAACAGTAAAGAAGATAATTTAATAATATAAGTACTCATGCCAGATGAAGATGAGACTGACAATGCATAATGCATATGGTACCAAAATCCTACTCCATGGAGCTAGACATAAACATTCAGAGAGAATGATTAAGGAGTCATGTTAGTATCTCGTTAGCCTTAAAATAAAGTGTTTTCTCATAAAAATAATATTTTGCGCAACATGACTTATACATGGCACCTCAACAATTGATTGTGATATAGGACAATGTCTCGGTCCGAATTATTGGTGTGTTTGCATCGGTCTATCCTACGGCCCCAGTGGAGCTACCACTATCTATTGTGAGACACCTGCACCCCGACGGCCCCAAGGTCAACACACATGACCCACACTTAGTCTACTCGCACCCGCACTAAGGTGTAATTCAATCTCCTAGGTATACACAACCTTTCCAACAAAGTCCAACGGATATTCACATATGTATGACAACTCAATATACATCATGTATGTTCATCAATTGTATGTTCCTCATAACACAATGCATATCATGTATATTCATCAACAATATATATTTCTCATGGAATATACCACAATGACATATAATCAATCCTCAATAACTTCATGCCACAATTTAGTCAAGTACACATCAACAAGTACTTAGTCCCACACATGGACTCACAATATCATACGATCCATTCTCAATATCAACATTTCATATATATAGTTCAACACATATCACAATTTCACATTATGTATTCATCATTCTTAATTTCCTAAGTCTTGATCAATTATGCAAATTTTGGGTCAAAGAACCCTTAAAAACCATGGCCTCTCAAGAGCCATTACTTAATTAATTTCTTCCATCACATTATAAATTACTTATGTCTAAATTGCTTAATTACCAAGAATGCACAAAAGCACCACTTGGACTTAAAAATTCTTTAGAGGTCGTGAGCCTCCCTAACACATCAAGATTCCAATTTTTTTTCATTTCATGCATCAATCCTTTAATACCTAATTACATAAGCTTCATTTCATACAAAGTCAAATCCAAATCCCTAAAATTTGAGTAAAAAACCGTGACCTCCCTAATATAATAGGAAACCCTAAAATTTCCATTCATCCAATCCAACATTATCAAAACATTTAAAATAAACAACACTTTAGTCTCAATCAAGAACACATAAACATGAAAAACAATCAAATAAAGTGAGCAATCCATTATAGATTTCTCCATCAACAACCACACAAAAGTCTTCTCACCACCAATAATGGTTGAAGTGAGTAAATCTCCCTCTTACCTAAAGAAAGAACACGAAAATCACCTCCTTGCTTGCTTCTTGGTGGTTTGGTTTTGGCCTCCCAAATACCCTAGAAATTCATCTCAAAGAATCAACCCCAATAGCTTGGAAAAGAAAGGATCCATAGCAAAAAATATGACCATAGAAACGAAAAATAGGAAGAGAAAGTGAAGAATCAAAGATTTACCTTCAAAGCTTCAAGCTTTGTTCTTGAGAAAAAGTGAAGAAGATGATGGATTGAGAAAAAAGTCACCAAAGAGAAAAGCTTTTGAATGAAGAGAGAAGTGTAGTAATGGTGATGGTGAAACAAGAAAATGAAAAATGGCCACCAATGGCTGCAAACTGTGGAGAGGGTGAAGGAGAAGAAGAGAGAAAAATGTGAGAAGAGAAAATGAAGAGAAAAGAGTGATAGGTTTTTATGTAATAGATTTTTAGAGTAAACTGTGATAAGTCAAAGAGCCAAATTTTGGCTTCCCCCCAAGGACCTTGGCTGCGGCAATGAGAGAGAGAAAGAGAGGTGAGTGGCTTCTCGTACAACTTTAGGGCATTCTAGTCATTTGTGGACAAAGCTTCCATGAGAAGTTTGATTATAATATAGTATTTTTGAATTAAAGTAGTTTTGATTAGACATAAAGTGGATTACATTAGGATAAGGTGATAGGATTTCTAACACATGCTATTATCCAATGGATAATAGTTACAGTTGACAAAAGTTAGTATTAATTATCCAGTAGATAATAAAATACACAACAATTTTTATTTATCAGATAAAAATCTCGAAAAACATGAACATCGTAAATCGTGTCCAACCTCAGGTTTAGTAAGATCTCCCGTTAACGTTTTCACAGATCAAGGTTCTTGAGAAAAATATCTCATTTTCCCGGCTTCGTTCAGTTTGCACGCAAAATGAGAAATAATATTAAAATATTTCACTTTCTTAGAAAAATCCAAAAAAATTCACAAAAATAAAAAATATTGTAAAATGACTATTTATAATAAAATAAATAAATTTTGGGGTGTTACATTTTGCAGTTAGGTCAGCCAAGTTTATTGCACACAAATAGTGGGTTATTGCTAGAGCAAATGATATGTTTGTTCGTGTATATAATTACAACACAATGGATAAAATTAAAGTATTTGAAGCATATACAGATTACATTAGATGTGTGGCAGTTCATCCTACCCTTCCACATGTGCATATCTTGATCGCACCATAAAGGTATACATGTGTTTTTATAATTAACTTATGAAGTAGTGTAATGAATGAGGATGAAACTAACCTTGGCTCAAGAAGACTCCAAATGAATCATGACTCTCATGCACATTCATAGCTCACTCAAGCATGGATTCATGTTTAAGCTTACATCACGGAAATACTCATTTCTCAACTTTTCACTCAAGCATGCAAATGGGTGTTTCTAAACTCACAAACCATAACTTTGCATATATTAAGCTAGGAGCAAACCAAACTTAACCATTGAATGGCACTAGCCAAGCAAGAAAACCATATAAGTTTCTCAAACTCATTTTTCATCCAACAAAATACACCATGTATAAAATCAAGTTTGATTTTACAAAATCAAGTTTCATAACTTCTATAAGCATTATAGAAAATCCTAAGATTCATATCAATCCTAGTTTCATCATTTTCATAAATTTCTATATATCAATCAAGTCAATCTAGTATTAAAATACTGCTTCAGTGTACTAAAAAAATATCAAACTAACTCAGTTTATCCTCAAACTTTAACTACATCACATTTCATACATTTGTGACCTATAAATAAATTCTCCATATGTATTTCCTTTAACTAAGCAAGTTATGCCGTTATTTGAGTCATTTTAAGCTACTTTTCATATTCAGTGTTGCAGCAAAGTGTCTAATCTAGCTCAGAATGTCACAAAACTAAACAGGCATGTGATGCAAGTATTATGATACCTCTGTAACCATATACAAGTCTAACATGTCAAAGAGGATGTTACTGAAAACTGGAGAGATAAGGACATTGGACTTTCATGCACAATTGAAAGTGTAGTATCTCTTAGGGACACTCCAGTCTTTAAACACTCATCCTGTATTATTAAAAATACCAAACTAGCTCAGTTAATTATCCAAAATTAACCATATTTTATTCTATTTATTTGTGACCTAGAAATAAATTTCTCACATTTATTCCCATCATCTAAGTAGTTCTTGCTAGATTCTGAACTATTGTAAACTATTTTTCACATTTAGTGCTATAGCAATATATCCAAAATAATTCAAAGGGTTCTACAACCATAATTAAAACTAATAGGTTAGAGAGGATGTTATATTTCTCCCCTCCTTTTTAAATTTTTGTCCTCAAAATTTAGTTATATGGCATGAGAAACTTTGGGTAATGTTTTATCATACTAAACTCAAACTCCCAAGTAACTATAACTCTCAAATAACTTCTTTTGATTTGCTTCCTTTTCATATCACCTTACTAGTGGACTCTATGTCAATTTACCTTTCTCTGAGTTCCTTGACTCTAAGTTAGGTACAACCATGAAAGTAATATTTGGTCCTAGTTAAGTTTTATCAACTTCAACATCAAAACAACTATTTACACCATAACATCTCAATACCATCAAATCATAGGACACATCATGTATATGAATAAGATAGAAGTCATATGTCACTATCATTAGAATCTTTACTTACTTTCTTAATGTAAACATTCACCATGTAAGTTCTTAATCTATACACATAGCTATCATCTATTCGACGATATAAAAGAAAAATGCTCATTCAGTGCCAATGCTTATGGCTATGTAGTGTCAATGATAATGCTTATGTGGTACAAATGCTAATGTTTATGTAATGCCGATGATAATGCTCATGGAATGTGATAACTCCATAATTTGTAGTTACTTGTACACCATATCTGTACTATATTGATTGCTTAGTCTTTATTTTGATGCATGAATGGAAGACTTTAGCTTCATATTCATATAATTCAATCTTGATGTCTTCCATCATGATTCTGTGAAAATATTTTCGATTCTTTGATAGATTGAGTACATTTGTACTTATTATTGAATTGGCAATTTTTCTATGGCAGGAAGCACTCCAACCAAGTGAAACTTAGAAGATTTGGGCCAATATTGCAAGAGAAAGCCAAGTGCAATGATCAGCATGTCACTCGCGGTGCAGGCATATCAATGTCGCGGCTTGGTGCATCCCCTGCTTCAGACAGAGAGCTTCAAATTTAGCATGCCGCGATGCAAGGGAATGAGTATCGCGGCATGGTGACCTAAAATATACACGCGCCACGTGTTCGCTCTTTTGCTTACCGCAAATGCATGGATCACACTTGTAATATAGATAGGAGTCAGACATCGTTCCCACGAGGACTAATGTTAAAATCAGTGCTAAATATAAACCAAAAGCTTAAGAATTTCTATTCAAGGACATATGGATTAAGAGATGTGTGTTTAAACTAATAAAAAGAACTTAAAAGTTATAAGATTGAATTAAAGTTGATGACTAGAGAATAGGAAATTCTTTTTCACCTCCTACTTCAATTGACAACAAGTAATTCTTATGAACAATATAAATGAAATGATTAGGTTAGTTTGAGAATTTAAATTAGTTAAAAGCCTATGTCTAGTCAATCAACCATGTTTTAGTTACCTAATTCACTATGTTTCAATGAGAACTAGAGTAAAATCCACTCATTAAGATCTATTCTTAATCAATTACTATGCATGACTAATATGTATATTTCTATCCTATTAACGAATCATCTCACCCAAACCAATTGAATGAAATAGAACATGCATCAATTATACATATGATCTCAAATCTAAATTCCTATGTCTAGGTTAATTAGATTTTATCAAATCACTTAAAAGTTGATCAAACAATCAAGAGCATTAAGAACTATATGATTAAACAAAATCAAATCATGTATAGAAACTCAAAATATTACAAAATCACTCAATATCCATATCCCAAGAAAACCCTTCACATAGCTTAGCTAGCCATGAAGCATAAAAATATAACAAAAATACATCATGTTCATGGAAAAGAGATGAGAAAGTAAAAGAAAGAGAAAAGAAAGCTCAATGGTGATAATCCTCCAAGCTAAAAATAGCCTTCAATCTTGGTTGCTTCTACTTCCTTTTAGTCTAAAGTGTGAAACCCTAGCAGCTGCTATCTAAAAATAACTTAACTCCCTTATAAAAATTAATGCAACAATATTTATAGAGTTTAGAAAATAGAGTCACGCTACGACATTCAACTACCTACGCCACGGTGTGTTACATTTTAGGTCACCATGTCACGGCATTGATTCCCTTACGCCACAACGTGCAAAATACAGAGCTTTCTGTCTGAAGCAGAGGAAGCACCACGTTGTGGCATTGATATGCCTGCGTTGTGGCATGACAAGCTGATCCTTGCACTTGGATTTCTCTTGCAATGTTGGTCCAAATCCTCTAAATTTCCCTTAGTTGGAGCCCTTCCGCCATAGAGAAAATACCAATTCAATACTAAGTGCGAATGTACTCAATCTATTAAAGAATCGAAAACATTTTCTTAGAATCATGATAAAAGACATCGAAATTGAATTATATGTATATGAAGCTAAAGTCTTCCTTTCATGCATTAAAACAAGGACTAAGCAATTAATATAGCACAGATATTGGGCATAAATAAATATAGATTGTGGAGTTATCACACCCCCAAACCTAGATTTTTGCCAGTCCTCGAGCAAAACAAAGTACATTTGATAACTCTATAAAATGTAGTTATTTGTGCCCTATCTCTATGCATTATTGATGGCTTTGTCTTTGTTGTGATGTATTGTTGGAAGGTTTTAGCCTTATTTTCATGTAAAATCCACGTTGAGGTCTTCCTTATCAATCTTGTTTAAATCCTTCTTAATCTTTGATTGGATTGAGTTTGATTGCATTTGTATTAGACTGGTTGATTTCTCAATTACAGAATAGTCTTAAAAGAGCTAAATTGATGAAAGCCAAGGCCCTGCATTAAAAGAGGAATCACAAGGCAAGCTCTAGTACATCACACCGCAGCGCAAGGAACTACATGCCACGACGCTCTGCTCTCAGCTAGTGCACCCTGTCAACCTGAGGCTGTCATGCCACAACGCAAGGAAGTGAATGCCGCGGCGCTGGTGCCCTAAGTTTTACGTGTTGTGGCGCGATTTCGATAGCTCTCTCAGTTCTCCTAAGTTTTCTTCCCTTTCTCTCTCTTCTGTCTCTCATATTACATTTCGAGGCTTTTGTCCATTGGAGAATCCAATAGCTAGGAAGGCATCGTGGGGTTGAAAGATGGTTGAAGGAACCAAGATCCAACCTTCAAGGCTCAACCCATTGGGGCTTCTTCTTCTGTTTCTTTTTCTCTCTCTCTCCCATTTATCTTGAATACGGATTTTTGTGTTGCATTTTCGTATTCAATGTGTAGCTAGCTGTGTTTAGAGTATTCTTTGAATTTTCCTTTGAATATTGATTGATTTGTATCCCTTTGAGTTTATATGAAAGATTTGGGTTTTGTTCTATCATATTATGCTTTATGCTCTTATTTGTCTGATCAACTTGTGGGTGATTTGTTGAAATCTATTGTGCCTAGACATAGGACTTTAGGTTTTAGATCTCTTGTATGGTATATGCGCACTCGATTTCATTCCAATGGCAGAGTGGGTTAATTCGTTAATAGGATAGACATATACCTATTAGTCGTGCATAGTCTTAGTTGAGAATCGATCTTAATGCTTGTTGTTTGCTCTGGTTCTCATGGATGCATAGTAAATTAGGTAAATAGCATATGGTTAATCATCCTAGACATAAGCTTTTAACTAAGTTAGTTTCTCAGGCTAACCTAATCTAATCGTTTGTATACTCATAAGGATTGCATGTTATTAGTTGATATAGGAAGTGAAAAAGGATTCTCTATATTCTCAACCTATCTTTATCTTTTCTTTATACATTGTAATTTATTTATCAACCTTTTCCAATCTATGTTTGCTTGAATAGAATTAATTAAGTTGTAGATTAATATTTAGCTTTGGAAGTTACCATAGTCCCTATGGAGACGATCTTACTTATTTTTTTTATTACTTGAGCGACCCGTGCACTTGCGGTTAGTAAAAGAATGGTTGGTTTCTGACTCAGCAAGTTTTTGGTGCCGTTGTCGGGGATCTTGGTTAATTTTTGTATTACTAATATTAATATCGAGCTTTGTTAGTTCTAATTCAGGTCTTTTCTTTAATTACATTTTTTATTTAATATTTCATTCTTTTGTGAATAAGGTACCATCAATGGCAGAAAATAATGATCATATGAGGCCTCTAAGGGAGTTTCCTCAAATGGATAATCTCCAATCAAGTATCTGACGACCTCCCATCATCGCGAACAATTTTGAGATCAAAGCAGTCATCATCTAAATGATTTAGACATCTGTACAATTTGGTGGTTTGTTGAATGAAGATCCCAATGCGCATTTGTTAAACTTTCTGGAGATCTGTGACACCTTTAGGCACAATGGAATCTCAGAAGATGACATTCACCTTAGGCTCTTTCCCTTCTCTATCAGAGATCGAGCTAAGAACTAGTTACAGTCTTTACCTGCGGGGTCTATAATTACTTGGCTAGATATGTGCAGAAAATTCTTCAACAAATACTTTCCTTTGGCCAAGACTGCTGGGTTAGTGAATGACATCACTTCATTCACGTAATTAGAATTTAAATCCTTGTATGAAGCTTAGGAGAGGTACAAGGATTTGCTTAGAAGCTGTCCACATCATGAAATTCCTCTATGGCACCAGATTCACTCCTTTCACAAAGGACTACTACCTCACCATCATCCAATTGTGGATGCGGCTGCATGTGGTTCATTATTGAGTAAATCTTTCGATGAAGCGTACTAACTGTTAGAAGAACTAGCCGCCAATAGCTACCAATGACCTTCAGCAAGAAACACTCAAAGGAAGGTAGTTGGAGTTCAGGACATTGATGCACTCACATCTTTGTCTGCTCAGGTGGCAACATTAGCAAACAAGTTCGACAGTTTGGGTACAGGCCCTAATCAAAGTCGCTGCAGAGGGCAACCATAGAGCCACATAACCTTTTCTTTCCCTCCCTCATCCACAGGCTATGTCAGAGGAGGGGTGTGCCCACCAGCCACAACGAGGAGTTTACAGATGTCAAATAGCCTCTCAATGAGTACTTTATTGGGAGGGTTGGAGCAGCTCCTCCAAAGGCAGCAGTCCCCCGCCGAGCACAGAGACGGGCTCTGAGACCACCTCCCAAGCTTCAGATTCCCCATGAGATGGAGGACGCATGCGCGGAGCTTCTCCACATTGCCACCATGCAGACTTACACTATTGAGAGTATTAGATGGTTGGCGGAGCGACTCCAGATCTCCACCCATGACTTCCCCATTCCTCCATACCCACCTTTTGATGGTGCGGGCCCATCTTGCCAGTAATAGCCACCACACCCTCCTTTTGACGGAGCTGGCCCTTCGTATCAGCACCAATATCCCGTTATTTTAGATGATGACAGTGGTGGTGACACTAAGGTCCTCACTGATGTTGATGACGAGTAGCTTGACATATTTCAGGGCAGTCTCCATTACTATTTATTATTTTTTATTTATTTTTCTATGTATGAGTACAGTGAGGACACTGTTTCCCTCGATTTAGAGGGTGTCTTAGTATTTATATATATACATAGACTTTTTATTAGAGTTTTATTATTAGTTTAATTATTATTATTATTGGTATTATTTATTTATTTTTGTTTACTATATGATTTGGTGCACATAATAGTTGATTTGCATGATTGATTCTTGTGAAATTATTTGAATGCATAAAATGATGCCAATTGTTAGTGTAATGATTGCCCAATGATAATTAGGGATGCAAATTCACCTCAATTTTTTTATGTGAATCCCTATGCGATCTTGGAAGCATGCTAATCAATCTAGATTCTTTTTATGCAAGATGAATTTTCCATTCATATGCTTGTTTGGCCTTGGATTGGATTTGAGTGCTTTTCTATAAAATGCTTATGACAAGTGCATATGGATGTGTCTTGCATCTCTGAAATTGTTTTTAAACTCTCTTGAGGCGAAATCCTAGATTATGTATGACTGAGGAAATGATTAGGGCATTCTTTGGACCGATTGCACTTTTCAAGCTTACCCTTTAATGATGTCATCCATCGGACCCTTTTGAAGCTTGTTAAATGTTGGCCTTATTTGTTTTTTATTACCATTGTATTCGTTCACCTGTTAACCATTCTAATGCATGTGAAAGCATTACATTTTCTTCCTACCATCAATGTTTGTTAAGTGCATGATATGTTATTTCTTGAAGTGAGTTCAGTGATTAGGGGTATTAATATTTTCAATATAAAAAATGAGCCTGAAGGAACCAAATGCAATAAAGAGAAAAATAAATTGCTTTGTAAATGTAAAAAGAAAGAAAAAGAGAAGAGAGAAAAGCAAAACAAACAAAGAAAAAAGAAAAGTTAAAAATGAAAAGCATTGGATTGTTTTGGTGAGTTTTGAGCTTTCACTATTGAATACCCTGCTAGTTTCACTTGTTCTCAAGTCTTGAAATTGCATATTTTTGTTTCTCAATATTTGTTTGCTATCTTTTCCCCTTTCTTCTTTATCCCATAATCAATACCTTACATTACAAGCTGATAAAGACCCTTTTGATCCTCATTCATGTGTGATTTACATTAGTGGAGAGAGTGTTGCATTACAATTTTGTGGATTCTTTGATTGATATCTATGTTTTTGCTCATAAGCTTATCTGGTTAAGTATGATTTGAACTGAAGAGGTTTGACTTGTATGTTTGTGGGAGATGAACCATGCATGATTTGAAGCTTTGACTGTTGGTATGATAAGGATTGTGTATGTGTGAACTAGAATTTTAAGGCATGTGTATTCTTTGAGGTTTAATGCAATCATCATACACTAGTGTTTTAATTGACCTTGTCTTTGCAAGTGTGGTCTAACTTTGTTTTGCTCGAGGACTAGCAAAAAACTTAAGTTTGGGAGTGTGATAACTCCATAGAATGTAGTTATTTGTGCCATATCTCTATGCATTATTGATGGCTTTGTCCTTGTTGTGATGCATTGTTGGAAGGCTTTAGCCTCATTTTCATGTAAAATCCATGTTGAGGTCTTCCTTATCAATCTTGTTTTAATCCTTCCTAATCTTTGATTGGATTGAGTTTGATTACATTTGTATTTGACTAGTTGATTTCTCAATTGTAGGATGGTCCCAAAAGAGCTAAATTGATGAAAGCCAAGGCCCTGCATTAAAAGATGAATCACAAGGCAAGCTCCAGTACATCACGCCGCGGAGCAAGGACTTGCACGTCGCGGTGCTCTGCTCTCTGCCAATGCACCTTGCCAACTCGAGATTGTCATGTCGCGGAGCAAGGAAGTGAATGCCGCGACACTGGTGCCCTAAGTTTTGCATTTCGCGATGCATGTTGTGTCACGCCGCTGTGTGAAGAGCAAAATCTGTGGGCTTATAAATATGTGGAATATAGATTTTTGCAGCTCTATCTCAATTCTCATGGGTTTTCTTCCCTTTCTCTCTCTTCCGTCTCTCATATTACATTTTGGGGCTTTTGCCCATTGGAGAATCCAACAGCTAGGAAGGCATCATGAGGTTGAAAGAGGGTTGAAGGAACCAAGATCCAAGCTTTAAGGCTCAACCCATTAGGGCTTCTACTTTTGTTTCTTTCTCTTTCTCTCTCTTCCATTTATCTTGAATATGGATTTTTATGTTGCATTTTCATATTTAATGTGTAGCTAGCTGTGTTTAGAGTATTCTTTGAATCTTCCTTTGAATATTGATTGATTTGTATCCCTCTAAGTTTATATGAAAGATTTGAGTTTTGTTTTATCATATTGTGCTTAATGCTCTTATTTGTTTGATCAACTTGTGGGTGATTTGTTAAAATCTATTGTGCTTAGACATAGGACTTTAGGTTTTAGATCTCTTGTATGGTAGATGCACATTCAATTTCATTCCAATGGCGGAGTGGGTTGATTCGTTAATAGGATAGACATATACTTATTAGCCATGCATAGTCTTAGTTGAGAATCGATCTTAATGCTTGTTGTTTGCTCTGATTCTCATGGATGCATAGTGAACAAGGTAAATAGCAAAGGGTTAATCGTCCTAGACATAGGCTTTTAACTAAATTAGTTTCTCAAGCTAACCTAATCTAATCATTTGTATACTCATAAGGATTGCATGTTATCAGTTGAAATAGGAAGTGACAAAGGATTCTCTATATTCTCAACCTATCTTTATCTTTTCTTTATGCATTGTAATTTATTTATCAACCTTTTCTAATTTATGTTTGCTTGAATAGAATTAATTAAGTTGTAGACTAATATTTAGCTTTGGAAGTTACCATAGTCCCTGTAGAGACAATCTTACTTATCATTTTTATTACTTGAGCGACCCGTGTACTTGCGGTTAGCAAAAGAGTGGTTGGTTTCTGACTCAACAACATTCACGTTGATCAACCTTCTTAACCTGCACTTAACAACTGTCAACATTCCACTTTTACTTAAACTAAACTAGTGTATGATGATTGCATAAATCCTCAAAGAATGCACTTGCCCCACAATCAATTTCACACATACACAATCCTCATCATGGTAGCATTCACATGTTCTTTTTATATAAGATATATTTCCCACAATCATGCAAATAAAACTCCTTCAATTCAATTCATATGCACCCGAATGAGTTTATAAACATACACATAGATAAAAATCAAAGAATCCACAAGATTATAATTCAACTCTCTCTCCACTAATGTAAATTACATACAATTGAGGATCAAAAGGGTCTTCTCACAACTTATAATGTAAGACCAATGGTACGGGTTAAAGAACAAAGGGGAATGGATTTAACACAAACATTGAGAAACATACACATATAATTTCAAGACTTAAGCCAAAGTGAAACTGTCAAGGTATTTAAAAAAAAAACTTTGACAGATCAGAACTCATTAGAACCATTCAATGCTTTTTGTTTAACTTTTCTTCTTTCTTTTCTTTGCTTTGCTTGTCACTTTTCTCTTTTTATTTCTTTTACTTTTATCAAGCAATGCTTCTCTTTCAGCAAATGGTTCTTTCAAGTTCATCTTTGAATTTGATAACATAATACCCCTAATTGTTGGACTCATTTCGAGAAATCAAATGGTATGTACTCAACCAACAATGATGGTAAGATAAAGAATGCAATGTTTTCACATGCATCTAGAATGGTTACATGGTATGAAATATGTAGGTATTGAAAAACATAAGGCTAAACATATATAAGGCTTCAAAGGGGACCTAAAGATATAATGATATTAGGGTAAGCTTTTTAAGACTCAATCGATCCAAACAATACCCAAATCATTTCCTCAATCATGCACAAATTAGGATTTCGCCTCAAGAGAGTTCAAGAACAATTTCAAGGATAATTGATCTTTCACATGTACAATCCATAAACTTTCTCTAGGCAAGAATTCTTATCACTTTCAAAGTTAAACAGACATGCAAGTGGGAAACACACCATACATAAAAAGAAACTAGATTGCTTCAGTATGCTTCAAAGTTTATATATGGATTCACAGAAATATTAAGGTCAGTTTGTGTAACACCCTCCTCAGGGTATCACATTTCTGACTCCCAACTCATAATCTATAAAGAAGTTCATAAAAGGTTTGAGTTATAAAAGGTGAGTTTTAAAATTTCTTATTATAGAAACATAAACTTACTGAAATCCATAAGTATTACTGAAAATATATTTAAACTGATTAACATACAATATTGACACCAATTAATATTTAACAATTTAAAGAGAAATATAAAACTAATAGACTCTCTTTTTTTAACAGTAGCAAACCCCATCACGGGTCTTACTTAATAACACGATACACTAGTGGTAAAACTTAACATACTTATTCCTTCTTGTATCCATCTTGGTGCATTAGACATTTGTTCCTTGTCCACACTGCACACTATCGAATCCTGAATTGATACTCCTCAATGTTGTCACCAATCTCAGAATATCTGCCACCCGTTATGTCTAAGACAACTCGTTCCTTCTACTATATAATTTTTAATAACACAAATACAACAAAACAATATAACAAAGAGGTGAGATCACCTATGCCAATACCAACATGGTAGCATAGAGATAACACAAACAACATATCATACAGATACATCATACCATAATTACAATCATGCCACCAACATTAATCAATTATCATCATCCAATCATTTATCAGTTCAATTATCATAAACAAAAATGACGATAATGCCCTCAACATTATCTAATTATCATCATCATCATCCAAGTATTCAAAACAATTGTCATAGCCAATATTCTTCAATTAATATATCATACAGATATAAATGCTCAGTTTCATGCATGCGCACATAGACTCAATTTCCTACTCCATGGAGCTAATACTCAATTCGGAGAAGTTGATCCGAAAGATCTGTCGGTACCAAAATGCCTCAGACCACGTGCTATAATTCTCATTTGTATTTGCACATCTAGCATATACACGACAGTCTTTACGAGATCTCGATTAAGAATAGTGTCTCGGTCAGGATCATTAGTGCGTTGCATCGGTCTAACTTACAAGAAGAAGAGCTACCAACCACCCATGTAAGCAACTCGCACCCCAATGCCCCCAAGGTCAACAAGCGACTTACACTATGCATATCGCACCCACTCAAGAGGTGTACATCTCTCCTAGGCAAATTGCCTCATACAGTCCCTTGGACCTTTCCAATGCATGTTCAATGCACCAATGCCAATCATAGGCAAAATTCATATACAGTGTTCATACACCAGTTCATGCATATAAAATGCACCAATGCCAATCACTGGTAAAATTTATCATTTTCTCATACAGTGTTCATCCACTGGTTCAACAGTAATTTTACTGTATATTTAATCTTGAAAATCATGTTATCACATTTTCATAGTCACGCACCACTTTTGTCGCGTTTTCACAATTTTGTAACATTTCTGTTACGTTTTCAAATCACATATAGATTTTTCAACGTTTTCATCAATTACATAGAAAGATTCCACCATTTTTAAATCACGTAGTGATTTTTCAACAATATCTCAAACGTGTAAAAATATTTAAATGCTTTCCAAATTGCGTAGAAATATTTCAATGTTTTTCAAATCGCGTGGAAATATTTAAACGTTTTTCCAATCGCGTAACTTAAAAATCACGTTTTTAAGTGACATAAATCATTTTTCACCATTTTTCCATTACAAAAAATATTTCTCAACCTTTAAAAATTCCATTTCAACCTTTCTCAAAATAATATGTCTACTCATTATTTTCCACATTTTCTTTTTCAAGAAAATCCTTTTCACAATATATTTCACAAATTCACAATTCCATTGAATTAAATCAATGTTTCTAATTTTAAAAATTACTAACGCTCTCCAAAACCCAAAGGATGAGTTACACGTTAGTAAATTTTAAATCACCATTATATTCTCCATTTTTCTCAAATCAATTCTAAAATCAATTCTCTTCAAAATAAATTGAGGTTCAAACACTTTCAACCTCTATTTTCCATTCATATACAAAAATCCTATTTTCTCAAGTGATATAACACTCTGATTCCCTTTCCAAATTCTTTATACTAAATCAATTATATTTCCATTTTGTTTCCATAAAATCAAGGCATTACAAGCCTTCAAAAACGTGGACATGACTATTGAAATCATCAAAACATTTTTCCTTCTAAGTCAATACAGTTTTACACAAACAAAAACATTAAAAATCCTTTACAAAACCCGTGAGCACTTGGTCTTTGAAATCAAATCATTTGTTCATTTTTCATTTTCACTTTCTTTGTAAATTCATTTTCACTTTCTTTGCAAATCCTTAAATCAACATTGCCCATGTTTAGTAAAATGCTTAGAAACTTTTTACACAAAATAAATCAATAAAAATCCTTCTCAAAACCGTGAACAATACTTCTTGAAAAACAAACCCTTTGTTTATTTTCCTTGCTTTTCTAATCATCCAATTTTATCATTCATGAAAATATTAATTCGTGAACACCTATTTTGAGGTGTCTTGGCCGAAATCCTCTTGGTCTTTGGAACCAAAAATCAATTTCCTTTCCATCATCAAATCATGACATACAAATACATATTCAACATATATATCACAAGCATGCCATAATCAAAGCAATAAATCATGCAAATCATACCAAGCATAGGCAAATAATCAAAGCACATAAACACCCACAAATTATTACATGACCATGGATATGAATCCTCACATGGATTCACTATCCATCCAATATAAGACCATCTCTCACCACCATACTTGGTTGATGAGATGAATCTCCCTCTTACCTCTTGAAGAACCTCAAAAGCTCCTTGTTTTGCTTCTTTTTCCAAGTCCTTCACCACCAATGGCTTCTCAAATTGATAACTTCAGAAAATGAAGTTATTTTACTTGAATGTGATTGTATTTGAGCATGCTATCCCTAAGTTTTCAAGGTCATAAGTTCAATTATTGCATGACTTTGGTGATTTAAGCTTTTTAATTTAAATGATTAAGAATTGAACCCTTGAAGGTAATTGTTTATAGAAGTTGAATGAATGGATTATGGTTTGATGGACTGTAGCATTGTTTTGATGCAGGTATTTAAGATTAGAAAGACCTTGGAAAGGATGAGGAAGCAAAGAGGAGCTCAAATGAAGAAGAATGCAAGAGAGAAGGAAAGGTTGTCAACCCATGCCTAGGCGTGGAAAATCCACGCCTAGGCGTGGCACTCTCAGACTTTCAGACCAACTCAAGCAGAGACATCCATGCCTAGGCATGGAAAAGTCAAGCCTAGGCGTGACACTCTCAGATTTTCAGGGTTTTCATATAGAGGCACCCACGCCTAGGCTTGTAAAAGCCATGCCTAGGCACGACTAGCAGATGCTAGCACGTGATTCATAACCACGCCTAGGCATGGAAAAGCGACACTTAGGCGTGATTAAAACGCTGGTCTACGATTTTGGCCCTTTTTATCTGAATTTGGGGGCATTTTTCAATATCTGGAGTTTCACAAATACGAAATCCCTAGAGCAAGTGGGAGGAGGAGGAACTCTTGGAAGATAGAAGGGATTCAAGTGAAGAATCAAGAACAAGGAGGAAGATCAAGCATTAGATTCTCACCATTCTTGTTCATTCTATCCCTTTTCCCTCTTGATTTGTAATTTGATGGGTTCCTTGAATTCATTAGTTTGCTCTTCTTTTATGATGTGTAACTAAACTCTAATCTCGGGGCTCTCTAGGATCTTGTTATGGATTTGAATATTTTGTAGTTTGTTGAGTTTTCTATCAATGAATTTCGTTTTGTTCTTCTATATCTTTGCTTGATGCTTGTTGTTGATGGGCCATCAATTGCATGATTTTAGTAATCTAATAGAACTAGAAATAGGGTATTGTGATTGTGGACATGGTATGGCTGGTGTATGTTCAATTGCATTCAAATGGTTTGGGTGTGTTGATTAACTAAAGGGATGGACACATACCCTTTGGTTATGCATGGCAAGTGTTTGATAAATGGTCTCAATGAGTGATTCTTATGTTACTTCACATGGACACATAGTGGAATAGCTAGGTTTCATATGGGTAATTATCCTAGACATAGGCTCTTATCTATTGATGGTTATTAGCCAACATATATCAATTCATTAATAGGTGCTTGTTAATTGCAATTATTCATTGAAGTAACAAGTGAATAGGGACCCCTAGGCTTTAATCATTCTCATCTTCTCTTGTGATTTTGGTGTTTGGTGCTCTCTTGTTTTGATTTCCTTTAAGTTGTTATTTTAATTGCAACCCACTCTCCTTCTTTTGCTTGGATAAAAATTTGTGAATATTGGTTAAGTTTAACATTCTTCTAATTATTCAATCCCTTGGGACACGATACTCTAACTCTCTTTTATATTACTTGTCGACCCGTGCGCTTGCGGATTTACGGACCAACAAGTTTTTGGCGCCGTTGCCGGGGATTGAGTTTAGATTTTGTGTTATTTCTTACATCTATTCACAGTTCTTATTTCAAGTTTTGTTTGTTTTGTTTTGCATTTTTTTGATTTTCAGGTACTTAGCTCTTGTATGCGAAGAACTCAAGGTGTGTCTCGATTTCCTTACAATCTTGAGATCGAGAGGATATTTCGTAGATTGCTAAGAGAACAACAAGTACAATAATAAGCACTAAATTTGGTTAGTGAATCTGAGAAGGCAGAGGAAGCAAATGCCGAAAGGCCCTTGAGGGAATATGCCACCCCAAGTGCTAAAGAAATCTGATCTAGCGTTAGAAGGCCAGCAGTACAAGCACAAACTTTTGAGATCAAGCCTGCTATTATTCTGATGGTTCAACAAAATGTGCAGTTTGGAGATTTACCCCATGAAGATCCTAATGCTCATCTAGCCAACTTCCTGGAGATATGTGATACTTTCAAGCATCACGGGATGACTGATGATGCAGTTCGCTTAAGGCTCTTCTCTTTTTCTTTGAGGGATAGGGCCAAGGCATGGCTTCATTCTTTACCAAAACATTCTATCACTACCTGGGAAGAGCTGGCTCAGAAATTCTTGGATCGATTCTTTCCTCCTATGAAGGCAATGAAGTACAGGAATGAAATCTTGTCCTTTAGGCAATTCGAAGAAGAAAGTTTGTATGAAGCATGGGAGCGATTCAAGGAGTTGTTAAGGAAGTGCCCCTACCATGGTATTACAAAATGGATGTTAGTGCATACCTTCTACAACAGCTTGACAACTTCCATTCGATCCATAATTGATGCAGCAGCTGGAGGGGCTATTATAAGCAAGACAGTGGATGCAGCCTATGACCTGTTGGAAGAGATGGCTAATAATAATTATCAGTGGCCAACAGAGAGAGTTACTCTAAGGAGAATGGTAGCTGGGTTACATGAAGTTGATGCTCTCACATCACTTTCTGCTCAAGTGGCAGCACTCTCCAAGAAGTTTGACACCATGGCAGTCAACTCAGTTACAAGCAGAGCTAATATCACAGCTGAGATTTGTGATCATTGTGGGGACCGTCACTCTACTACAAATTGTATGACTAGCTTGGAGAGTGTGCAATATGCTAGTCAATTCCGTCAACCAAGTCACAACACTGATTTTGGTAATACTTATAACCCCAGTTGGCAAAACCATCCTAATCTTTCATGGGGTGGAAATGTTCAAGGCTCTTCTTCGTCTTATCAGTATAATCAAGCATCTTGTGCTCCTCAAGATTTTCAATAACAGAGCCCCCTTCAAGCTCAAACTTCAACATCGACTTCAACTTCCAATTTGGAGAAGATGTTTGCTCAGTTTATGACCAGTCAACAAGATTACATGACCAAGACTGATTTCAGGCTAGCATCCCATGATGCATTAATGCAAAGCCAAGCAGCTTCATTGAGGAATCTTGAGACTCAAGTGGGCCAACTTGCCCAAGCTCTAAATAACAGGCCCCCAGGGAATTTCCCAAGTGACACTATTAACAATCCTAAGGGTGCCCCTAACTAGCAGTGCAAGGCTATATCATTGAGGAGTAGGAAGGAAATTGAAGGGAATCCCAAGACTAAACTTCTTGAAGAAGAAGTTGAGGTGGCACAAGATGAAGTGGTTGTGAGCAAAGAGGTTAAGAAAAATGAGGAAATTATAGAGGGAAAGGTTGAAGACATGAAGAAGAAGGACAAGCCTTATACACCACCTTTACCTTTCCCCAACAGGCTTGTTAAACAAAAGCTTGATGCTCAATTCAAAAAGTTCTTGGAGATTTTCAAGAAGCTTCACATCAATATTCCATTTGCTAAGGCATTAGAACAAATGCCAAATTATGTGAAGTTCATGAAGGACATCTTATCTAAGAAGAGGAAATTGGGGATTATGAGACCGTAGCTCTCACAGAGGAGTGTAGTGCAATCTTGTAGAACAAGCTACCTCCCAAATTGAAAGACCCAGGGAGCTTCACCATTCCATGCACAATTAGGAACCAATTCTTTGGAAAAGCTTTGTGTGATCTAGGGGCAAGCATAAACTTGATGCCCCTATCCATCTTCCAAAGGCTAGGTTTGGGGGAGGTGAAGCCTACTTCGGTTACTTTGCATACCCTAAGGGAATCATAGAAGATGTTTTGGTCAAGGTGGACAAGCTTATCTTTCCAACTGATTTCATCATCTTGGACATAGAGGAAGACCGCAATGTACCTTTGATTCTTGGGAGACCTTTCCTAGCCACCGGTAAGACTGTGATCGATGTGCAAAAAGGTGAGCTCACTATGCAAGTCAATGATGAAAAGGTAACCTTTCATATTTACAAATTCATGAAATCTCCAACTGATCATGAAGAATGCTCCTACATAGGTATGATTGATCCAGTAGTCAATGATGCATTTTATACTAGTTCTACTGATGATTCCCTTGTTTTGGCTTTGACATCCATATGTGAGCACATAAAGAAGGATGATGTTATGGAATGTATTAAGCTACTTGATTTTTCAGGAATCCAAGCCTTGAACCCTTAACTGCAAAGTCCAGCCAGGACTATAAATAAGGCGCCTGTTGGGAGGCAACCCAATTTCTTAACCCTATCTCTTAGCTAGGACAATTTCATGCATAATTTAGAGTTTTTCTTTATATTTTAATTGTGTTTTTGATAGCTTAAAAAAAAAGGATCAATGGTTGCTTGAGAATTTGCATTAAATTGATGAGTGTTCTAGGAGGCAAATTGAATTTTGTTCGCATGCTAGAAGTTTGATTTGAGTATCCAATGATTTGTGGATCATAGTTCACCTCACTGCTTGGGAATTCACTTGTAAAAATTCAGAATTTTGTGCTTACACTTATTGCCATAACTGTGTATGAGAGAGTTTCCCTGTTGTATGTGTGGTGGATTCTGGAATATGAATGAAATGCATGGTTGGAGAAATTTATGATTGGCATATGTAAAGTTTATTTGCATCTTAGAAGCTTGTATGATTCCCTTTTGAGGCGAAATCCTAGGCAATGCTTTTTCAAGGAAATGACTAGGGCATTTGTTTGGACTGATTGGGCCTTTCAAGCCAACCTTGACTGAATGATATCCCTAGTACCCCTTTTGAAGCCTAGTATGTGTGTGTGTGGCCTGATTTTTCCTTCTTTAAACCTAATCTCTCCACCCTCTTAAACCATGCTTGTGAAGAAAAATTCTTCCCCTCATTAAAGGTCCCTTGTTGAACACATGATTGAGCAGTTCTATTAGTTTGAGCCATAGTGTTTTGCATGATGCTAAGAATCCAAGAATTTGTGATTACCAACTTTCATTCAAAAATGATTTTGACCAAAAAAAAATCCAAAAAAAAAGGAAGAAATGAAAAGAAAAATAAGAAAGAAAGAAAGTGAATAAATGGGCTGTTGTGTGAATTGAAGCCCTTTTGCAATGAAAATAAGGTTGTATGTATGATCTTAGAAATAAAAAAAAATGAAATGATGAGAAAATGGAATAAAGAAGGTTGATTCTTCAATTTGGATTCTGTTTGTGTATTTACATGCTTGACTTGATTCAATGGAAGTGGTTGATTATGTGTTTGATATTTGAATTCAAATCCTTTCCCTTCTTTCTTAGCCACTACCCTTAGCCTTACATTACAAGCTTAAAAGACTCTCATGATCTTTGATTTTGTCTTGCCTACATTAATGGAGAAAGGGATGAAAGACATTCTTTTGAGAGTGCATGCATTTTATAAATTCATCCATCTTGTTCTTCATTATTAGGAAAGGATCTTAAACATATAAATATGGGAAATCTTTCATGCACAAAAATGGCATTCAAGGGTGATCATGATAGTTAGGAATTTCTTGCATGTGTGTACCTTGTTGAGAGGTTGTGAAGTGATTTCTGAGGGTATGAATGATAATTGGAAGCAGGATATGCCTTAGTTCAATTTGCCTTATATTTCTTGACCTTTGGATTGGATTGTAATTCCTTTTCCTGCTTGGTTTAGTTACTCGAGGACTAGCAAAACTTTAAGTTCGGGGGTGTGATAACTTCAGAAAATGAAGTTATTTTACTTGAATGTGATTGTATTTGAGCATGCTATCCCTAAGTTTTCAAGGTCATAAGTTCAATTATTGCATGACTTTGGTGATTTAAGCTTTTTAATTCAAATGATTAAGAATTGAACCCTTGAAGGTAATTGTTTATGGAAGTTGGATGGATTATGGTTTGATGGACTTTAGCATTGTTTTGATGCAGGTATTTAAGATGGGAAAGACCTTGGAAAGGATGAGGAAGCAAAGAGGAGCTCAAATAAAGAAGGATGCAAGAGAGAAGGAAAGGTTGTCAACCCATGCTTAGGCATGGAAAATCCACGCCTAGGCGTGGAAAAATCAAGCCTAGGCATGACACTCTCAGATTTTCAGGGTTTTCAGACAGAGGCACCCATGCCTAGGCTTGTAAAAGCCACGCCTAGGCATGGCCAGCAGATGCCAACACGTGATTCATAACCACGCCTAGGCGTGGAAAAGCCACTTATAGGCGTGATTAAAATGCTAGTCCGCGATTTTGGCCCTTTTTATCTGAATTTGGGGGCATTTTTCAGTATCTGGAGTTTCACAAAATACGAAATCCCTAGAGCAAGTGGGAGGAGGAGGAACTCTTGGAAGATAGAAGGGATTCAAGTGAAGAATCAAGATCAAGGAGGAAGATCAAGCATTGGATTCTCACCATTCTTGTTCATTCTATCCCTTTTCTCCCTTGATTTGTAATTTAATGGGTTTCTTGAATTCATTAGTTTGCTCTTCTTTTATGATATGTAACTAAACTCTAATCTAGGGGCTCTCTAGGATCTTGTTATGGATTTGAATATTTTGTAGTTTGTTGAGTTTTCTATCAATGAATTTGGTTTTGTTCTTCTATATCTTTGCTTAATGCTTGTTGTTGATGGGCCATCAATTGCATGATTTTAGTAATCCAATAGAACTAGAAATAGGGTATTGTGATTGTGGACATGGTATGGTTGATGTATGTTCAATTGCATTCAAATGGTTTGGGTGTGTTGATTAACTAAAGGGATGGATACATACCCTTTGGTCATGTATGGCAAGTGTTTGATAAATGGTCTCAATGAGTGATTCTTATGTTACTTCACATGGACACATAGTGGAATAGCTAGGTTTCATATGGGTAATTGTCCTAGACATAGGCTTTTATCTATTGATGGTTATTAGCCAACATATATCAATTCATTAATAGGTGCTTGTTAATTGCAATTATTCATTGAAGTAATAAGTGAATAGGGACCCCTAGGCTTTAATCATTCTCATCTTCTCTTGTGATTTTAGTATTTGGTGCTCTCTTGTTTTGATTTCCTTTAAGTTGTTATTTTAATTACAACTCACTCTCTTTCGTTTGCTTGGATACAAATTTGTGAATATTGGTTAAGTTTAACATTCTTCTAATTATTCAATCCATTGGGACACGATACTTTAACTCTCCTTTATATTACTTGTCGACCCGTGCACTTGCGGATTTACAGACCAACACAAATACAAAACAAAACACACACATAATTAATATATAGGACTTGAATAAGAAAACCATGGATATGAATCATGGTTAGAACCTTGAAAATCAAAAGAAATGTGAAGATTAACAAACTTCACCAATAAAGCTTCAATCTTTAGCTTGAAGAACAAGGTTGAAGATGGATGATTTAGAGAAAGTCTTCAACATGAAAGTTGCTTAGAATATCATATAGATTCAAGATCTATGATTGGATGAAATTAAAAAAGATTGGATGGTGATTTTGGTGAATGGCCGAATGGTTCCTCTTGAAGAACAAGGTTGGAGTTTTTGATTTTTGTGAAAGAAAGGCTTCTTAGACTTGGTTAAGATAAAGAATGAAGTGAAAACACTTACTTTTCCTTCCTATCAATTTCGTAGAGCTCCATAGAAAAATCCCTAAAAATCATAAACAAATGTTAAAATCAATAACAAGTGTAGAAATAGGTAAACCATGGTTCAAGCATGGCTTAGAAAATTAAAACTTGAAGTTTGGGTGAAGAGATAAGAACTTTACCCTTTATAATAGAAACTTGAAGCTTGGATTTGAAGCTCAAGATGAATGATTTTGTGAAAACTCATAACTAGAGATGTTCTAAGAATAAGGTAAGGATTCAAGAAACTAGGTTGGATAAAATTTTTGAGTGATGGAAGGTAGGTTTAGTGATCATGGCCGAACCATGCTTGAAGGAGAAGGAGAGAAATTTTTCTAAGAGCTTTAGGTTTTTGGAAATGATCAATAATGATCAAGATGGAGTAATAATGGTCTTGAAACCATTCTATGCTCTTAAGCATGCATCAAAACTGTCCCCCCTCCATGCATTCTCCTAAGAGTGCAAAATGAATCAATAATGATTCATAAAGACCAAGACCACTAATAATGGTCTTCAAACTTTCCTTTAACTCCTAAAACAAGCACAAAACTGTCCCCCCCCCCTTCATTATGCATTCAATAAGTTGTCATCTTTTCTAGCCACCATTTAGGGCAATTTAAGCCATTGATTAGATCAATGGTTAGGATTAAGGTAGACTTTTGATTAGAAGACTTAATCTAGGCCATTAGATTTTTTCTCCTTGAAATCCTAGTCATTAGATGCATCTCCAAAAATGAAGGGTCAAGATTACTCCTTCTTACTTTCAATCCAAGGGTCATAATTAGTCATAGCCATTTTAGAAGACCAAATCTCCACCATTGATTAAATCCAAATCCAATGGTTATAAATGATCCATCTTCACAGTTGATTAAATCCAAATCCAACGGTCACAAATGGTCCTAGCCACTTTATAAGATCAAATCTCCACCCTTGATTTAAATCTAAATCCAATGGTTATAAATGGTCATAGCCATTTTATTAGACCGATTCTATACCGTTAATTAAATCAACGGTTGATATCAAAATCTTAAACATTAAGCTTGCTTCCTATTGGTCTGTCATAAAGTCGTCATAACTACTAATGTTGACTTCGCAGTATAATTTCTATTTTTATCTGCTAAAACCCCACGAAAGAATATATTTACTGTATTTTTATCATTTGAAAATTAAATACAGTACAAAACACAGTACAAAAAATTTTCTAAAACTGTTTCCGGATTCAGGTTTAGTAAGATCCCCTGTCTCCATCTCAACAGTACAAATTTTTCTATGCGTAGAAAAATTTTCACTTTGCGGGACCCATTGGGCCCACGTAAGGCCACTTGGGCCCACAAACTGCCCAAAAACAATCAGAGAAATATAAAAATTTATAATCATCCACAAAAATCACAAATATTAGAAAACGTATGAAAATCAAATCAGATTGTTAAAAATAATTAACAATCAAGAGAAATAAATACATAAAGATTTCCCCCGGCCCGAAAATTATTATTTTCTTGACACAGAGTAAATCACTCAAAACGATCAAATACGCTGACGGAATAATCAAAATAATTTTACAGCACATAGAAATCACTAAACAGTAGAATTTTGTTAACTGTCAAAATTACTGTCTAATAGATAGGAAATTTGGGGTGTTACAATACTCCCCCTCTAAAAAGAAATTTTGTCCTCGAAATTTAATAAACCTGATTTCACATCCTCAGAATAAATATGGATATCGTTCTTTTATCTTATCCTCCAACTCTTATATTGCTTCTCCACTTACATCATTCTAAACGATTTTAACCACTAAAAATTCTTTGTCTCACGATCAATTTCTCCGGATCAAAATGATATCTTAAACTCTTATGATTATTGAAGATATTGAATGTTACTCCATAAAGAAAGTATCTCCTTACTTCTAATATAAACTCAGTGGCTACCAACCCCTATTCATGCGTAGGATAACTTTACTCATGTAACCTCAATTTCCTTAAAACATACAGTATAACTCTTCTATTCTGCATAAGCACATATCTTAAACTCCGATATAATGCGTCACTGTTTACCTCTAATGGTTCACTGGAATTAGACAGAACTAATACCAAATAAGTAATCAAACACATTTTCAACCTTTAACGAATCAATCGCAATTCCTTGGAGAACTTGGAAAATCACACTCAGATGTTCAGTATGTTCCTTATAATTTCGAGAATAGATCAGAATGTCATCAACAAAGAAATAATGACAATTTTGTCTAAATAAGGACGAAAAATTCTACTCACCTAATCCATGGATATTGCAAAAACATTCGCCACTCCAAACAACATCACTTGAAATTTCCTTGTCCTTGTATCGCTTCATTCTCCTGCCTTTACTCTTAACAAGAAATATCTCACACATCGAGTTCTCTTTCAATGACACTGTATTAGATACTATGACATGTATTTGAATAGGAATATCCTTTCTTGCAAATTGCGATACATGAAAAACATTGTGAAGGTCAAAAAGAAAAAGAATAACGAAACTATTTGATATGTTACCGGACATATCCAACAAAGAATTTGATATTGCTCGATTTTCAGGAATGAATTTTCTGGAATACTAACACTTTATTGAGACAATCTCATAGGATATGGTTGAAAAATAACCAATCCGTTTCAAAGATCACGTCTATTTATGAAACAGATCAAACTAACACAAAAATTTGATCTATAACAATAATTTGAATAACATGAATAACACGATAGGCTAGTAATAGAAACAGAAGTAAACAAGTCAGAAGATCACGAAGACACAGATAACACCAACATATAATTGATCTACTCAATCATATGCTATAAAGAATAGGTTAAAGAATCATCTTCTGTAGCATAGTCTCCCTTGTTTTGGTCTTCAACTCAGAACACTCCCGTTCCATTTAGAGTAATAACTTTCCCTACTATCCGAGATTTTACTAATAGAAAACTTTGTTTTCAATGGAACACAATCTCTGGAAATGTGTCTAAACTTTCCGCACTTAAAACAAATTGTTTCCTTGAACATACAATCCTTCATTAAGTGCCCCTTTCCACTTCACTTACAAAACAACAAACACATCAAGGTCCAAATGGGTTTACTATTACAAGCACTACCTCCACACGTTCACTGCTTCTGCTGATTTCCAAATAATCGTAGATATGTTTTTCTGTTTAAATCAATTACTTTCCTAATATCCCTCCTTTAGATTACCCAATTCCAAAATTACGAAATCTTGTATTTCAAAACTGATTCTCTTCCATCAGATCCTGAACCTCAACTTTCAGTTCCTGTTGTTCAGCGATCCTCTGTTCTTGTTATACTGTCACGTCAGTTATCCTCCACATTGCTCCCATAGTTACAACTATATTGTTAGTGTCACGTTCCGCTTCCACATATGTACATCTACCATGAGCCTTTTCCTTTCTTCAAAGATGGACGAACCAAAATACAATGGATCTGATATCTATTTTAAACAACCTTGTTTCCTTTCACAAAACAAAAACGCACAGAGAACACAACATAAGCAAAATAGACCTAACCACAAACCCCAAAAGACTTAAACCGTGCTCTGATACTAACTAATGTAACACCCTCCTCAGGGTATCACATTTTGGACTCCCAACTCATAATCTGTAAAGAAGTTCATAAAAGGTTTGAGTTATAAAAGGTGAGTTTTGAAATTTCTTATTACAGAAACATAAACTTACTGAAATCCATAAGTATTACTAAAAATATATTTAAACTGATTAATATACAATATTGACACCAATTAATATTTAACAATTTAAAGAGAAATATAAAACTAACAGACTCTATTTTTTTAACAATAGCAAACCCCATCACGGGTCTTACTTAATAGCACGGTACAATACTAACGATAAAACTTAACATACTTTTTCCTTCTTGTATCCATCTTGATGCATCAGACATATGTTCCTTGTTCACACTGCACACTATTGAATCCTAAATTGCTACTCCTCAATGTTGTCACCAATCTCAAAATATCTGCCACCTATTATGTCTAAGACAACTCGTTCCTTCTACTATATAATTTTTAATAACATAAACACAGCAAAACAATATAACAAAGAGGTGAGATCACCTACGCCAATACCAACATGGTAGCATAGAGATAACACAAACAACATATCATACAGATACATCATACCATAATTACAATCATGCCACCAACATTAATCAATTATCATCATCCAATCATTTATCAGTTCAATTATCATAAACAATAATGACGATAACGCCTTCAACATTATCTAATTATCATCATCATCATCCAAGTATTCAAAACGATTATCATAGCCAATATTCCTCAATTAATATATCATACAGATATAAATGCTCAGTTTCATGCATGCGCACATAGACTCAATTTCTTACTCCATGGAGCTAATACTCAGTTTGGAGAAGTTGATCCAAAAGATCTGTCGGTACCAAAATGCCTCAGACCACATGCTATAATTCTCATTTGTATTTGCACATCTAGCATATACACGACAGTCTTTATGAGATCTTGATTAAGAATAGTGTCTCGGTCAGGATCATCAGTACGTTGCATCGGTCTAACTTACGGGAAGAAGAGCTACCAACCACCCATGTAAGCAACCCGCACCCTGATGCCCCGAAGGTCAACAAGTGACTTACACTACGCATATCGCACCCACTCAAGAGGTGTACGTCTCTCCTAGGCAAATAACCTCATACAGTCCCTTGGACCTTTCCAATGCATGTTCAATGCACCAATGCCAATCATAGGCAAAATTCATATACAGTGTTCATACACCAGTTCATGCATATAAAATGCACCAATGTCAATCACAGGCAAAATTTATCATTTTCTCATAAAGTGTACATCCACTGGTTCAAGAGTAATTTTACTGTATATTAATCGCAAAAAATCATATTATCGCGTTTTCATAGTCGCGCACCACTTTTGTCACGTTTTGCACAATTTTGTAATATTTCTGTTACGTTTTCAAATCACATATAGATTTTTCAACATTTTCATCAATTATATAGAAATATTCCACCATTTTTAAATCACGTAGTGATTTTTCAACAACATCTCAAACGAGTAAAAATATTTAAACGCTTTCCAAATTGCGTAAAAATATTTAAACGTTTTTCAAATCACATGGAAATATTTAAATGTTTTTCCAATCGCGTAGCTTAAAAATCACGTTTTTAAGTTACGTAAATCATTTTTCACCATTTTTCCATTACGAAAAATATTTCTCAACCTTCAAAAATTTCATTTCAACCTTTCTCAAAATAATATGACTACTCACATTATTTTTCACATTTTCTTACTCAAGAAAATCCTTTTCACAATATATTTCACAAATTCACAATTCCATTGAATTAAATCAATGTTTCTAACTTTAAAAATTACTAACGCTCTCCAAAACTCAAAGGATGAGTTACACATTAGTAAATTTTAAATCACCATTATATTCTCCATTTTTCTCAAATCAATTCTAAAATCAATTCTCTTCCAAATAAATTGAGGTTCAAACACTTTCAACCTCTCTTTTCCATTCATATACAAAAATCTCATTTTCTCAAGTGATAAAACACTCTGATTCCCTTTCCAAATTCCTTATACTAAGTTAATTATATTTCCATTTTGTTTCCATAAAATCAAGGCATTACAAGCCTTCAAAAACGTGGACATGACTATTGAAATCATTAAAACATTTTTCCTTCTAAGTCAATATGGTTTTACACAAACAAAACCATTAAAAATCCTTTGCAAAAATCGTGAGCACTTGGTCTTTGAAATCAAATCATTTGTTCATTTTTCATTTTCACTTTCTTTGTAAATCCTTAAAATCAACATTGCCCATGTTTAGTAAAATGGTTAGAAACTTTTTACACAAAATAAATCAATAAAAATCCTTCTCAAAACCGTGAACAATACTTCTTGAAAAACAAACCCTTTGTTTATTTTCCTTGCTTTTCTAATCATCCAATTTTATCATTCATGAAAATATTAATTCGTGAACACCTATTTTGAGGTGTATTGGCCGAAATCCTCTTGGTCTTTGGAACCAAAAATCAATTTCCTTTCCATCATCAAATCATGACATACAAATACATATTCAACATATATATCACAAGCATGCCATAATCAAAGCAATAAATCATGCAAATCATACCAAGCATAGGCAAATAATCAAAGCACATAAACACCCACAAATTATTACATGACCATGGATATGAATCCTCACATGGATTCACTATCCATCCAATATAAGACCATCTCTCACCACCATACTTGGTTCGTGAAATGAATCTCCCTCTTACCTCTTGAAGAACCTCAAAAGCTCCTTGTTTTGCTTGTTTTTCCAAGTCCTTCACCACCAAGGGCTTCTCAAATACAAAACAAAACACACACATAATTAATATATAAGACTTGAATAAGAAAATCATGGATATGAATCATGGTTAGAACCTTGAAAATCAAAAGAAAAGTGAAGATTAACAAACTTCACCAATAAAGCTTCAATCTTTAGCTTGAAGAACAAGGTTGAAGATGGATGATTTAGAGAAAGTCTCCAACATGAACGTTGCTTAGAATATCATGTAGATTCAAGATCTTTGGTTGGATGAAATTAAAAGAGATTGGATGGTGATTTTGGGTGAATGGCCGAATGGTTCCTCTTGAAGAACAAGGTTGGAGTTTTTGGTTTTTGTGAAAGAAAGACTTCTTAGACTTGGTTAAGATAAAGAATGAAGTGAAAACACTTAGTTTTCCTTCCTACCAATTTCGTAGAGCTCCATGAAAAAATCCCTAAAATTCATAAACAAATGTTAAAATCAATAACAAGTGTAGAAATTGGTAAACCATGGTTCAAGCATGGCTTAGAAAATTAAAACTTGAAGTTTGGGTGAATAGATAAAACTTTACCCTTTATAATAGAAACTTGAAGCTTGGATTTGAAGCTCAAGATGAATGATTTTGTGAAAACTCATAACTAGAGATGCTCTTAGAATAAGGTAAGGATTCAAGAAACTAGGTTGGATAAAATTTTTGAGTGATGGAAGGTAGGTTTAGTGATCATGGCCAAACCATGCTTGAAGGAGGAGGAGAGAAATTTTTCTAAGAGCTTTAGGTTTTTGGAAATGATCAATAATGATCAAGATGGAGTAATAATGGTCTTGAAACCATTTTATGCTCTTAAGCTTGCACCAAAACTGTCCCCCCTCCATGCATTCTCCTAAGAGTGCAAAATGAATCAATAATGATTCATAAAGACCAAGACCACTAATAATGGTCTTCAAACTTTCCTTTAACTCTTAAAACAAGCACAAAACCGTCCCCTCCTTCATTATGCATGCAATAAGTTGTCATCTTTTCTAGCCACCATTTAGGGTAATTTAAGCCATTGATTAGATCAATGGTTAGGATTAAGGTAGACTTTTGATTAGAAGACTTAATCTAGGCCATTAGATCTTTCCTCCTTGAAATCCTAGCCATTAGATGCATCTCCAAAAATGAAGGGTAAGATTACTCCTTCTTACTTTCAATCCAAGGGTCATAATTAGTCATAGCCATTTTAGAAGACCAAATCTCCACCATTGATTAAATCCAAATCCAATTGTTATAAATGATCCATCTCTACCGTTGATTAAATCCAAATTCAACCGTCACAAATGGTCCTAGCCACTTTATAAGATCAAATCTCCACCCTTGATTTAAATCTAAATCCAATAGTTATAAATGGTCATAGCCATTTCATTAGACCGATTCTACACCGTTGATTAAATCGACGGTTGATATCAAAATCTTAAACATTAAGCTTGCTTCCTATTGGTCCGTCATAAAGTTGTCATAACCACTAATGTTGACTTTGCAGTATAATTTCTATTTTTATCTGCTAAAACCCCACGAAAGAATATATTTACTGTATTTTTATCACCTGATAATTAAATACAGTACAAAACACAATACAAGAAATTTTCTAAAACTGCTTCTGGATTCAGGTTTAGTAAGATCCCCTGTCTCCGTCTCAACAGTACAATTTTTTCAATGCGTAGAAAAATTTTCACTTTGCGGGACCCACCTAGGCCCACGTAAGGCCACTAAGGCCCACAAACAGCTCAAAAACAATCGGAGAAATATAAAAATTTATAATCATCCACAAAAATTACAAATATTAGAAAACATATGAAAATCAAATCAGATTGTTAAAAATAATTAACAATCAAGAGAAATAAATACATAAAGATTTCCCCCGGCTCGAAAATTATTATTTTCTTGACACAGAGTAAATCACTCAAAATGATCAAATACACTGACGGAATAATCAAAATAATTTTACAACACACAGAAATCACTAAACAGTAGAATTCTGTTAACTGTCAAAATTACTGTCTAATAGATAGGAAATTTGGGGTGTTACAGTTTGCATCCATATCTATCATTGGACAATCATTTCACACTAGTTTTAACCATTATGACTCATGTTGTGAAAGAGAACAACAATTGTATCTTGAATGAGATTTTCATTAAAAATTTTATCAAGATACACGTTCCTATGGATACTATCAAAGTATATGTAATTACAAGCATAAATAATTACAAACATATACAACTGTACTAAAACACCAAAATATGATATCAAAGATAGGCAATATTACCATAATAATTACCATAATAACTAACACATACATATATATCAAAATAACATGTTTAAGACACTCCCCAAACCTGAGGGAAACAATGTCTTCACTGTACAAAAAGAAACATGCAATGCACTTTAAAATGAAATACAATGAAAGGAATATGCCCTGAATGCCACGAGGGCTAGATGGATGCCTCATCGAAGTTAGTATCCTCATCATCTACATCCTCATCCTCTGGTATGGGCTGGGTCTCATCGTCTGCATCAGCAGGCTAGTATGCAACTACAGGTGGGAAGTCAACTATTGGGTAGTCCTCCATAGGCAGCTACTATCACTCCGCCATCCACTGCTGCGTTTGGATGGTATAGGACAACATGGCTATCATCTGGGCTACCTGAGCCTCCCTGTGTGCACGCCAAGTTGTATCATCTGCTGGCGCTACCCTATGCTATGCTAGTGCTGCCCTAGGTTTTACTAAAGCTCGTGTTGGTGCTCGCCTAACTAGTGGAGGGGCTGGAGCTGCTCTTACCCTCTTAATGAAATAATCATTGAAATGTTGTTTAACCTCTGATCGCTCCTCATGGTCTTGGAACTGGACCATCTTCTGCCGACACAACTAGAGAATGAGTGACGGAAAGAACAGACTCCTGCACTCCCTAGCTGCCCTCCTGATCTACTGGTGAATAAAATGGGCAACATCTATGGCTCTATGCTCGAGAATAGCATATATCAAGATCTCCCGATCTCAAGTCACCTCAGATAAGTTAACTATAGGCAGGATGCGTGTGTAAATAAATTGGTACCAGACTTGAGCCTCAGGCATCAAACAGGCTCATAGGAAGAATCTGGGCCTAGCAGTATAGACGTTCAGTGTCCAATGCACGGGCTGTGATCCAGGCATGAAAATCCTGGCCTTAACAGTGGCGAGATCGATGCCATCTGGGTCAACTGTGAGGAAATGAGTGTACTCACAGACAAGCAGAGGAGCTGGCAAGTTCAATGCTACCCTGATGACTGCAGCGGAGTAGGAAACCTGTCATCCCCGTACAACAATAGTCGTGGTGTTTGGGCCATTAATCTCGATGTTCACATAAAATTTGCAAACCACGGGAAGTACCGCAACCTCTGGATGTTGGGCAAATCTAGCCAAACGATGATGGCAGATGGTCCGATCAATATCCTCTGGGATGGCCTCCTTGAAGGAGAATCCTCACTCTACAGTCACTAGTTTAAAAACCAATGTGGCATATCACTGAGCAGCCTCAGCAAAAATGAATCTCCCCTTGTCAAATGGCGAAGGGGGAGATGGTGTAACACCCCAATTTTTAGAAAAATGTCCCGAATGTTCTGTTTGTTGTTTTTCAAGCTTTTGTGTAAATGACTGTTGTGTCCCTATTTCACTATTTCTTGTTTTTCTGTATGAAATACAAATATGTTTTATAGGCTAAAATTTTATTTGATCGTTTTACGTAATTTGCTTCGAGACGGTAAAATAAAAATTTTCTCAAGCTACTGTTTTAATTTTTTGGGGAGATATACAGACAATTAATACTATCTGTAATTTTATTTGAACATTTTAGATGATTTGCTTCGTTGTGGGGAAAAATAAAAAAATGACCATTACGTCCCGATTGTGCTGTTTTTAATTTTTCTATATGTTACAGTGCTTAATATTACTGTTTGTGATTTTATTTGGACTTTTTGTGTGATTTGCTCCGGTACAAGAAAATAATATTTTTTCGGGCCGGGAAAATCTTGTTTTAATTATTCAGACTGGGGGATCTTACTAAACCCAATTCTGAATGAGACAATAATTAATCTTTTAATTTTTAGGATTTAACTGTTAAATAAAATAATTTTGTATTATTATAATATTATTTTATTAGTCAGTATAATTAGATGACAGTGGACCCGAAAATGTTTTGCGAGACCCACATTTAGCTAAAACAGTTAACTTAGTAGCTTAATTAAGCATCATTAGTGAAGGAATTCTCTAGAACATGATGACTAAGTGTGGTGACTAGGTTAATTAGTGACTAATCATGGTGACTAGGCTAGATGACTATGCTAAAATCAACCAATGGGAGACAAGCTTGCTAACCAAGTTTTAATCTTGACCTTTGATTCATTCTAAGGCTTGGATGAAGCCAAGCAAGGCTACACCTTGCATGGCATGATGTTCACGGCCATTAGGCCTTTGGAGGACAAAAATCATTTCATCTTTCATGCAATTTCTCTCTTCTCTCTTTTCCAAAAACCCTAAACACCATTGAAGCTCTCTTGAAGCTCCATTCGGTCAAACACAAAACCATACCATCCAACCACCCAAAATTTTATCCAACCAAGTTTTCTAAACCTAAACACAATTCTAAGAACATCTCTAGTTGAGAGTTCTTGCAAAATCTTCCTTTTAAAGTTTGGAAACCTACTTGGAAAATTTTACCTAGAAGGTGAAATTTCTAGTTTTCCATTTCTAAACTCTTTTTCAAAGTTCTAAGCCATGATTTCTTCATGGTTTATGCTCTCTTTTATGGTTAGTAACTTGTAGACTTTTGTTTGAGTTTGTTAGGTTTTGAAGGAGGAAAACCGAACCCTAGGAAAGGTGTGAAAGAGTAATTTTGTCTTCACTTAAGGTAAGAGGAAGACTAATCTTATCATCCATGGGTGGTGGTAAGAAGATGGAGTTTGATTGTTATGATTGTAGAATCCATAAGGATTCCTTGTTTGTGTTTGTTTGATAGCTTGTTTGTGTGGTTGTTAGTAGCTTTCCTAATTGATGTTTGTAATAATTTGTATGAAGATGCATGTCTACAAGCTTTAAATTGCATGTCTACAAGCTTTGATAATTTGTATGTGTTAGAAATGCATGATAATGTATAGGATGTGAATAACATGATAAGGATTGCATGAGTGTTCCAAAGAACACAACACCAAGGCTCACGGCCATTGACCCAAAAGGAGAACCAAAATGTTCTCATTATTTTCCTAAAGTATAATTTAATTAACCTAGGAAAATTAACAAGATATAGAATTGTTTAGATCAAGGAAAACGAATTTAGAAATCAAGTAACACAAAGTGTATATTTCGGCCAACATGCCAAACCAAAGATCCATGATTTCTAAAATCAATTCCAAACCATTTTCTAAAATAATGATTTAATGAATTTAGGTACTACAATAAATTTGACATGGATTTAGAAGATGAAAAATAATTTAGAGATCAAATGCAAAGACTTTGTTAAAATTGGCCAACATGCCACATACTTTTGATCCAAATTTATTTTCTAACTATTGACTAGATAATTTAATAAAAATAAACTAGATCAAGAGTTTTATAAGAGATTAAATGTATGGAAATAATTAGGAATGAAGTATAAAGCATAGAATGATTTTCGCCAAATTGCCAAATTTAAATGTGTTTTGATTTATAGAATTGTTTTCAACTAAGGTTAAGTAATAAATGCCAAAAGGATTTTATTACAATGAGTTTTAAAGAAACAAATTGATTAGAATTAAGTTTAAGGATTAAAACTAATGATTTTACTGTTAGAAATGAAATACAGTAACTTTTGAAAATTTCTAACATATAGCTCATGCTATAATTTTGAAGCATGTTAGTGGTTTTCAAAAGGATTAAATTATACGGTTAAAAAATTAAGTAAATAGAATTTTTACGAAAAAATTAGGAAACCATTAATATAAGTTTCTAAACAAAATACTGTCAATTTTTAGTAAAAACGGGCAAATAAGATAGAAAAGATGTCCAAAAGATAGTATACGCTATGAAAAATATTTTACGCAGTTTAAACGTATTATTTATTATTTCTGTTTTTTTAAACAGTAAATTTTAAGGGATTTGGACAAGAAAATGATTTAAAAATCTTACGCGATTTGCAAAAACAGCAAAATATATTTACGCGATTAAAAAACGTTTGTAAAAACGATGAGATTGTGAAAACGCGATAAAATTTCTACGCGATTGACCGCAACTGTATTTTTATACCAATGATGGTATTCTGTATTTTTTTTCTGCTGTCGAGCTATGAGGTGAACCCGTACAGGCTTTGGAATAGTATTTGTCCGGTGGGACTTACTGTATCTTTTTATCTTTGAGGATATGCCAATTTTTGGTAGATTGGTTGACGAGGTGAATCACATCGTGTTGTCGATGCGATAAACGTAGTGTGGTTCATTGTCTTTATGAACTTGGAGACGTTAGTGTACGGGATCCCATATATGGACAGTCGGTCGCTCCGCTGGGCCGTGGTAACCGATAGCACACTAATGGACTCGACACGCACTATATTTAATCGAGATTTCGTAAAATCTAATAGCACATTGCCTGTAGTGCCACAACGTGAGACCGTGAACTACACCATGCCTTGGATGATGGATTCCATGTGACGTGGGGCTATAGACGCAACGTGTGACAGCGCAAAAGTTTGGTTGGGCAACCGTGGTACTAATAGATTTTGCGGGTCATTCTCTCTCTAATATCTGTATGTGTTTAGCTCCATGGAGTAGGGTCGTGTCATATTGTATATGGTTATATCTTGGATATTATTTTATTTTATCTGTTTATCTTATTTGGTTATTATTATGATAATTGGTATATTTCTTATTTTATTTTATCGTGGTATTATTTTATCTGTGATATTGTCTTATCTGTGATATTATCTTATCCATGATATTATGTGTTGTTGTGATACTATCCTGTTATTAATTAATGTTATAGCTTTTCATATTACATGAACTGTATATCTGTTGTTTGTCATTTTCTTATTTGCCATGTTTGTGATGATTTTAGATTGTCTTACCTCTTTATTGTACGTATTTTCTGTATATTTATTTTACGTGGTAAAGAGTTTGAGGAAGAGGACCAGCCTCTTGAGATTTTGTATCCTGAGGAGGAAAAGGAGCAGCAAGCTGAAGATCAGTACGACGACCAAGAACCATCTGATCATCCATATCCATTGGACTGATTTGTTTGGGTATGGCGATGCCAGGATTTTTGGGCTTTGTGACACTCGAGTTTCACGGTGGATCGTTAGCTTGGCATCTGCGGGGAGACAGAGACTCAGTGACTTATGTGGGATGGTTGTTGTGTCCATACGACTTACGTTTGATGAAGAGCCGGTGATGACGACTCGTGTTTCTGCACTTAGAGTTACCTTTATCTCTTAGGCGTCATTGGGGTGGTGTATCCACTGAGCCTAGTGAGATAAGTATCGTGTCGACTGCGTGGTCCCGTTACCGCCGAGAGTCGAGACATCCTGGATATTTATCTTCTGATGAGTTTCCTGAGAGTGATCCATCAGAGGATTAAATGTTTATGATGTGTATTTTTGGGCGCGTCTGAGTATGTATATATTGACTCTTTACTATTTCTGTTTACTGCTTATGTTTAAATATTTGTAGTTATAGTTGTAAATTATTTGTATAACTTATAACTTGGACCATATGTATGTTATGAGTGATGTTGTTCTGTTGGTTTTATGTTTCCGTGTTATTTTATTTAATAATATTCTGTTTAACAGGAATTATTTTATAACCCGTATTAGTACGTAACAAATGTTTTTCAACTTGGGTAGATTTTATTTATCTTTCTTTTATTTTCTTTATATATGTGACATCCCCACAAGGGTGTTACATTAGTTGGTATCAGAGCCCAAGTTAGAGTCTTTTGGGGTTGTGGTTGGGTCTGTTTTTGTTTGTGCTGTGTGATTCTCTATGATTTACTTCCGAAAGGATGTATCTAACTTTGTTTTGTTATGTTTGAAATGGTTACTTTGGTTTCCATTGTGTTATGATTTGTCCGTCCTTGAAGAAAGACGATGACTCTTGGTAAACGTGCACGTGAGGAGGTAGAAGTGATAGTGGCGGTTTGACTGCAACTACAAAAGCAATGCGAAGAACAGCTAAAGGTACAGTACAACATGATCAGAGTAGCGCAGCGGAAGCGTGGTGTTTGAACAAGGAAAAACTCGTAATGCCAGGTGATTCCGGTAGAAATCGTGTTCGTGATTATTGGGAAGGCAACAAACAACAAACTTGTGGAGGAAGTGCGAGTCGTAGTCAGTTTAGTCAAGCTGTGATGTCTGTACCAAAGTGTTGGAGATATGGGAAGATCATCTAACGAGGGACGGTATAATCAAAAGAATCATATGTTTCAGGTATAGGATGCTAGATATTTTGCTGAAAAGTATATTCCACCAAAAGACGACGTCATTTGTCAGAAATGAACGTGCTTCGATATCTCAAGTAGAATGGAGTATCGGTTCTTCAAGTGGAGCAAAAGCATCTCAAATTAAAAACCTAATTAAAGAAGGTTGTGTCGCAAAAGGTGATCCTTTAACTATACTGTATAATTCCGAAAATAATCTATTTCTTTATGGCATACAATTGTGTAGGTCAATTAGAGTTGTTTATGTCTTCTTTATCTTTTGACCGGGTTGTTTCTACTTCTATTGTTAAAACATGTGGTTGAGGACTTGAGTTGCTTAAACCATCTTAAGTCTATTAAATAATTGAATCTTTTCTGTTGATTCAATTTGTATGCTTCGTTCTCAAAACGGACCCAATTTAAAAATATCGATTGGGTATTTTTCCAACCATTCATGCTCTATTAGACTTATCAGTTGAATTGTTCAAGTTAAAAAGTTCACTTCTAAATTCATCGGACCATATCAATTTTTCTATTGGATAGGTTCGGTGGTAAGAATGATTCTATCATCTCTTATTTCTGTGCCTTCATGATATCTTTCCTATGCCACAATTGCAAAATATGCGGAGATGTACATCTGGTCTAACTCATTCTTTTATGACTAATTGACTGTTTGGGTTGATTAGAGCTATCAATATCTTTGTTACCTTTTGACTTATCTATTTCTTTTTTTATTACTAACCCTATTATTATTATTATCCAGTTCCTTAAACAATCTTTTCTGTTAATCTAAACTGTCTACCTCTTTCGCGAGATAGATGTAATCCTATACATGGATTGGTTATCTTTAATCATATCCTATAGATTGTTCCAGTAAAACTTTGGTGTCACGGAAAACTTATTCTTAAAATTAGGCAATGTCAAATTCTTTGTTGGACATGTCTGGTAACAATTTCAATAGTTTCTCTACCTTTTCTTTCTAAATTTTTATAATGTCCTTTTATGTATTGCAATTGCAAGAAAGGATATTCTTAGTCAAAATTATGTCATAAGTATCAGATACAGTATTGTTGGAAAAGAAAACTTGAATTGTGAGGCACCTCTTGTTAAAAACAAAAGCAGAAGAGTGAAGCGGTACAAAGGCAGGGAAATTTCAAGTGGTGCTGTTCAGAGTGGCGAATGTTTCTGTAATGTTCACAGGTTATGTGGATAAAGTCTTGTTTGGTTTGTCAGAAAGTGAAAGTGGAATATCAAAGACCAGCTGGGATGTTGCAACCGTTATCTATTCCAGAGTGGAAATGGGATTGTATCTCGATGGATTTCGTTACTGGTTTGCCGAAGACGAGGAAAGGTCATGATTCAATATGGGTTATAGTCGATAGGCTTACTAAATCGGCTCATTTCTTACTAATTAATATCAAGTATTTGTTGGAAAGATTAACCCAGTTGTACATCAGTGAGATTGTCAGATTACATGGTGTACCTACATGTATAGTTTCTGACTGAGATCTGAGGTTTACGTCAAGGTTTTGGCGGAGTCTACAAGAAGCTATGGGAACTAAGTTGCGACTGAGTTCGGCGTATCATCCGCAGACTGATGGTCAGACAGAGAGAACTATACAGTCTTTGGAGGATCTGTTGCGTGCTTGTGTTTTGGAGCAACGAGGGAGTTGGGATGAATTTTTATCTTTGATAGAATTCACCTACAACAATAGTTTTCACTCAAGCCTAGGGATGGCACCCTATGAAGCGTTGTATGGAAGGCGATGTCAAACACCGTTATGTTGGTATCAAGATGGGGAAAGCATGATTGTTGGACCAGATCTTGTACAACAGACTACAGAAAAGGTAAAGATGATACAAGAGAATATGAGGACGAAGCAAAGCAGACAGAAAAGTTATGCGGATAAATGAAGATGACCTCTTGAGTTTGAGGAGGGTGAGCATGTGTTTCTAAGAGTTACTCCTACGACCGGTGTCGGAAGAGTTATTAAGACTAAGAAGCTTACTCCTAAGTTCATTGGACCGTATCAGATTATCCAACATATAGGTCCTGTAGCGTATCAGATTGCTTTACCGCCTTTTCTATCGAATCTACATGATGTATTTCATGTATCTCAGTTACGGAAGTATATACCGGATCCAACACATGTTATACAACCGGATGAAGTGCAGTTGAAGGAGAATTTGACTTACGAGACTTTACCTGTTAGAATTGAGGACAAAAAGGTAAAGCAGCTTCGAGGGAAGATGATCGAGCTGGTGAAGGTCATATGGAATGATGTGACAGGTGATGCTACCTGGGAGCTGGAAGATAAAATGAGGGATCAGTATCCTCATTTGTTTTGATGAGCAGCGAATTTCGAGGACGAAATTTTTATTTGTTGGGGAGAGTTGTAACACCCCAATTTTTAGAAAAATGTCCCGAATGTTCTGTTTGCTGTTTTTCAAGCTTTTGTGTAAATAACTGTTATGTCCCTATTTTACTGTTTCTTGTTTTTCTGTATGAAATACAAATATGTTTTACAGGCTAAAATTTTATTTGATCGTTTTACATAATTTGCTTCGAGACGGTAAAATAAAAATTTTCTCAAGCTACTGTTTTAATTTTTTTTGGGAGATATACAGACAATTAATACTATCTGTAATTTTATTTGAACGTTTTAGATGATTTGCTTCGTTGTGGGGAAAAATAGAAAAATGACCATTACGTCCCGATTGTGCTGTTTTTAATTTTTCTATATGTTACAGTGCTTAATATTACTGTCTGTGATTTTATTTGGACTTTTTGTGCGATTTGCTCCGGGACAGGAAAATAATATTTTTCGGGTCGGGAAAATCTTGTTTTAATTATTCAGACTGGGGGATCTTACTAAACCCAATTCTGAATGAGACAATAATTAATCTTTTAATTTTTAGGATTTAACTGTCAAATAAAATAATTTTGTATTATTATAATATTATTTTATTAGTCAGTATAATTAGATGATAGTAGACCCGAAAATGTTTTGCGAGACCCACGTTTAGCTAAAACAGTTAACTTAGTAGCTTAATTAAGCATCATTAGTGAAGGAATTCTCTATAACATGATGACTAAGTGTGGTGACTAGGTTAATTAGTGACTAATCATGGTGACTAGGCTAGATGACTATGCTAAAATCAACCAATGGGAGACAAGCTTGCTAACCAAGTTTTAATCTTGACCTTTGATTCATTCTAAGGCTTGGATGAAGCCAAGCAAGGCTACACCTTGCATGGCATGATGTTCACGGCCATTAGGCCTTTGGAGGACAAAAATCATTTCATCTTTCATGCAATTTCTCTCTTCTCTCTCTTCCAAAAACCCTAAACACCATTGAAGCTCTCTTGAAGCTCCATTCGGTCAAACACAAAACCATACCATCCAACCACCCAAAATTTTATCCAACCAAGTTTTCTAAACCTAAACACAATTCTAAGAACATCTCTAGTTGAGAGTTCTTGCAAAATCTTCCTTTTAAAGTTTGGAAACCTACTTGGAAAATTTTACCTAGAAGGTGAAATTTCTAGTTTTCCATTTCTAAACTCTTTTTCAAAGTTCTAAGCCATGATTTCTTCATGGTTTAAGCTCTCTTTTATGGTTAGTAACTTGTAGACTTTTGTTTGAGTTTGTTAGGTTTTGAAGGAGGAAAACCGAACCCTAGGAAAGGTGTGAAAGAGTAATTTTGTCTTCACTTAAGGTAAGAGGAAGACTAATCTTATCATCCATGGGTGGTGGTAAGAAGATGGAGTTTGATTGTTATAATTGTAGAATCCATAAGGATTCCTTGTTTGTGTTTGTTTGATAGCTTGTTTGTGTGGTTGTTAGTAGCTTTCCTAATTGATGTTTGTAATAATTTGTATGAAGATGCATGTCTACAAGCTTTAAATTGCATGTCTACAAGCTTTGATAATTTGTATGTGTTAGAAATGCATGATAATGTATAGGATGTGAATAACATGACAAGGATTGCATGAGTGTTCCAAAGAACACAACACCAAGGCTCACGGCCATTGACCCAAAAGGAGAACCAAAATGTTCTCATTATTTTCCTAAAGTATAATTTAATTAACCTAAGAAAATTAACAAGATATAGAATTGTTTAGATCAAGGAAAACGAATTTAGAAATCAAGTAACACAAAGTGTATATTTCGGCCAACATGCCAAACCAAAGATCCATGATTTCTAAAATCAATTCCAAACCATTTTCTAAAATAATGATTTAATGAATTTAGGTACTACAATAAATTTGACATGGATTTAGAAGATGAAAAATAATTTAGAGATCAAATGCAAAGACTTTGTTAAAATTGGCCAACATGCCACATACTTTTGATCCAAATTTATTTTCTAACTATTGACTAGATAATTTAATAAAAATAAACTAGATCAAGAGTTTTATAAGAGATTAAATGTATGGAAATTGTAACATCCCAAAAATTAGTAATTTCAGAATAAATGATCATTTTACAATATTTGGGATTTTCTAGAATTTTTATGGATTTTTCTGAGAACGCAGAATATTTTAATATATTCCTCGTTTTACGTGCGCAATTGCTGAGAATTGCTGAGGTCAATGTAACGCTCCGGAAACTAATTATTTCGCCACCAATAGTCATTTTCTAATATTTGTGATTTATGTGAATTTTTCTAGAATTTTTCGGAAACACGAATATTTTAATATATTCCTCGTTTTGCGTGAAACTCGAGTTTGAGTCGTGAAAACGATTTGTAGTGCTTCAAAAATTGGAAAATTATATGACGAATAGTCGTTTTATAATTTTGCAATTTTTGGGAATTTTCTAGGAATTTTTGGAACCGTCGAATATTTTAATATATTCCTCGTTTTGCGTGCATGAAGCGAGAACTAGAGAAACGCGATGTTTTCTCTCGAGAACCTTGGACTATGGACATGTCGACGGGGATCTTACTAAACCCGAGACTTGAGACTTGACACATTTACGAGGTTTCATAATTTTCGAGAAATTCTAACAGATAAAAATAAATCAATACAAATGAAAAATTCATCTGTCGATTAATTAAATCGACTTAATCAATAACGTAACTATTATTATCTATTGGATAATAGTGTGTAATAAAAATCCTATCACATTATCCTGATGCAATCTACTTTATGTCTAATCCATTCACTTTAATTCAAATTTAATGTTAAATAATCAAAGCTTCTTTGAGAAGCTTTGACCAAATATTGACCCAAATACCCTTAGCTTCTCTTGGAAGCCAATTTTCACTCTCTCTTCTCTCATCATTCACGGCTGGAATGCAGCCAAGGGGAAGGAAATTGCTTCATTTCAATTATCCAATTATCACTTTAATTCATTAATTTCAAGACCCTTTCTCTCTCTTCCTTCTTCTTCTTCTTCACTTTTCTTTTCTCCTCCTTCTCTCTACCTCCACCATGAGCACGAAATTGCAGCCCCTCCTTCCTCCATTTTTGTTCATCTTTTCTCCTCTCCAAGCCCATTTCTACACTTGCCTTCACCTCCTCTACCTTCTTTGTGTAGAAAGTTTCTCCATTTTCCATTTCTATCTCCATTTTCTCTCCACCTCTTCTCTTCTTCCTCCTCTTAGATCCGAAAATTCCAGCCACCATTAGAGAGTCTCTTCTTCACTTTTCTCTCCATAAACACCATTTCTAGACTCCTCTTAACCTCCTCTACACTTTCTCTTTAGAAAATCTCTTCAAAAATTCAACTTTTCTACCCCTCCTTCTTCAAATCCGAAAATCACTCCTCCATGGATGGCCAAGCTTTTTGATTTTTCTCTCCACTAAACACATTTATACACTCATCTTCATCTTCTCTACAAGTTTCGTTTGGAAGGTTTGCTCAAAATCCAACTTTGTCTCCATTGTCTTCCAAGGTAAAGATTCTTGATTTCTCTCCATTTTCTTCTCATTTTCGATTTCCTTGGTTACCTATGTGACCAAGGATCATTCTTTTCAAGCTTTAAATTTGTAAATATGAGAATTTGACCACTTTATGGTTCTCTTGAAGGTGGAATCCGAAAATTACAAATCAAGGAACCAAGGAGTTGTTTTCTTGCATTGTCTCCTCTAGGTAAGAGGGAGACTACTCACTTCAACCACTTATGGTGGTGAGAAGACTTTGTGTGTGTGTGTTGATGGAGAAATCCATCCTTGTATGCTCTTTGTATGCTTGCTTGAATTATGAATTTTGTATAACTTAGTATTCTTGAATTTGATTGATACTTGATTATGCTATTGAATATGTTTGATATATTAATTGTGCTTGATCATGTTGGGGTTGCTAAATGGAAAATTTGGAGTTTCCTACCTCAACATGGTGCCACGGTTTTGATTAGAAATTAGGGATGAATGTTGGTTTTGTATACAAGTGAAATAAGACTTATATAATCAAAGATTGAATGATAGTATTAACACTAACGAATGGAAGACTTTGAGAGTTCAATACCCAAGATGGGTGCCACGGTTTTGGTCTTGGTAAAAAGACAAGTGGATTGATTTTGATGATCTAAATTTAAGTGAATCAAGAGTGTAACATATAATGTGATAATTGTGATCTTAGATTGATTTGTTGTATATAATGGTATGTTGGATTGGATTATGTGATTGGAAATGGAAGAAAAATATTTGGGAATCTCTCTTGGAGGGCTACGGTTTTTAGGGTGGAAATTGGATAAATTATGGTTAATGTGTAACGAGCATTAGACTAGAATTAATCAAGTGACAAAATAGAATTTAATGGAAGAAAAGTTTGAGATTGAAGCCTAAATGATGGCTACGGTTTTGAGGCATAAAGATTAGGGTTCTTGGTGAGCTAATTTGATAAGTGAACACTTAAATGAATTAAAGGAATGACATGTAGTATGATGACTTGAGAGAATTTGGGATTGTAACCATTGTGAGGCCACGGCCTCTAGGGCAAGTTTTAGGTAAGTATGTGGTTTGGATAATTTGGAAGCATAAGTGATTAGGTAATTAGAAACCTATGTAATAAATGGACAACTAATAAATTGGAAGAATTTAGTATAGTCAAGACGTCATAAATTTTAGAAGACTAAGAATGAGACCATTGTAAAACTTAAGGTGATTCTAAGTGAGTGAAGGACAAGAGAGTGTGAGGCTTAATAACTTAATTAATTTACAAGTTATAGGAAATCGAGTTGCCTTGGAATATTAAGCTAGTTGCAAGAATTGAATTTGGTCATGAACCTTGAAAAGAGGAATAAATTCTAAGTTAGGATTCATAATGAACCTAATAATGCATTAATTGACTTGATATTGATATTATGTTGTTATGGGTCCATGTGAGTGACCATGTATACATTGATGCTTATATTGGCCTAAATGTGGCATATTATGAGATTGTATGAGATTGTGGATCATACATGTGTATGCATAGTATCTTATGCATTGTGATTGTCCGTGTGGACTGTTGTAAGGCCTAGTTGCCTAGGAGATTGAACACACCTTAGTGCGGGTGCGAATAGACAAGTGTGGGTCGTGTTATGACCTCGGGGGCGTCGGGGTGCGGGTCCCTCACATGGACAGTTTAGAGCTCCTCTGTGCCGTGGGGCAAACCGATGCAAACACACCGACGATCCGGACTTGACACTGTCCTATATCGTGATCTAGTGTAGAATGTCTGTGCAATGCCATGATTGTGCACGAGAAAAATTATTGATAGCAGCGGCCTCTAGTGAGTCACGTACATGTCTCCTGATCTTTCTCTCCGACTGTTTGGGTTTAGCTCCATGGAGTAGGACTTTGGGAAAGCATGCATATGAACTATGATATATTCTGTCATCATTAATGTTTATTTCCTGTAATTGTGACTGATTTGATTATTATTACTGTGTTGATTCTTGGAAATACTATTGTGATCTGGCTGCTATTGTCTGTTGTTGTTCTACTTTACTATAAACATCGTTGTTATTATTAATTCTTATTATTGCTTACAATTGCATTGCTTTTGTTATAAATTATTGTTGCCGTTGATAAATATATGAACCGTATTGCTTTATGGGCGCTCTGCGCCGTGTCGTTTTCTCACTGCCGCAATGGTAATGAAGGATGGGTGTCTCACCTCTTTCCTATTTCTTTGTATGTCTGTTTTATACTTATATTGATAAAAGATCGTGAGGAAGATAAAGAGGGACCACACCTTGGTTGATTGGATTGGGCGTTTGGGCAAGGTTTCTTCGGCCACGCACGTACGAGTGATTGCGTGGAGGCATTGATGCGACTTGTTGACCGGGACTCGAGTGTCGATGTGTGTATATGGGGTTGCGGCTTTGTCTGCTAGTAGTACCTATCCCTGGGTCACTACTTTTCCCCTTTTAGTGTTTCATTCCTGCTGTATTTTATTGGACTCTGTAATTGTTATGTTCTATGTCATTAGTGATTTGTGTAAATTGACTATATATATATATGTATAAGAGATATGATTTTATTTCAGTGGTTGTATCATGGCTTGAATACATTCATATTTCATTCGAGGCTCATATTTTCTACCTATGCAAATTGTCAAAAAAATATATATATAGACTCTTGAGAATTTAAGTTACTGTTATCATGACTGTGACACACTTGGATTTAGTAACTGTGGTGTAATGACGATTATGCTTCGGTTGCTACATCAAGGGGTGTTACATTAGGTGGTATCGAAGCGATTCATCCCTGTTGAGCCGGGGTATGGACTTGCTATGTTTAGGCATATTAGAATTTCTCTGTTGTGCACTTCCTTGTCTCTTGATTGAGACGATGGGAAAGGAATGCATGACTTGCTGTAGGTTGAATGTTGATAGCTACTGTTATGCAGTTACATGATGTTGAGGACTGGCCTACTCAATATGTAATGTTCTGTGTGTACAGGAAACTATGACCTCTCCTAGGCGTACTGTGTTAGGAAAATAGGAATCCTTTTGTGAGGAGATCAAAGGATTTTGGAAAATCGATCTTCTGGAGAAAGAAATAGCTGGTGTAAGTTAGGTTCGTGAAGCAGTTTGGAAGCGGACAACTTACGAGAGATTACACTGTGGAGGCAGAATGAAGAAGTTCGGGATAGAAGCTGTTAAGATTCATAAATTAGTTTGTCTTGCTTTGGAATAGTGTGCATTGTGTGACTCTTTGTGTTTGGCTTCCGAAGGGAGGCAATATTGCTTGAAATAATTACGTTTGTTTTATTGTGTTATATTTGGTCTGTCTTCGGAGAAAGACATCGACTCGTGGTAGACGTACACATATGGCGTAGGATAAGGCCATCGAAGTATGGTTGCGATCGCAGGAGAAATATGAAGGATAGTTGATGTGACGATTCATCAAGATTATCGCATAATAAAGAGAATTGAAGGATTAGATTCAAAATCTATTGGAGGAAAGTCAAACTTGGGATAATCATGGACTGCCTAGATTCCAGAGGCGAAATAATGGAAAAGTCAATAAGTTTAAACGGGAACTATGATCATGGGTACTAAGGAGGTGACAACAATGCCCGACCCGTAGAGAAAGTGCTAGTAGTGGTAGATCCAATCGGACCTCAACATTTGGAGATCTCAACAAGGGAAGTTACGCCTCAAATGACGACCCGATAATCATGCTGTATGAATTCTGGGGGGTAACCTTTTCTTTTTCAATTCGTAGCTGCATGAATCATTTGGATTCATCTGTATCTTTCATATCTTCGACTTAGTTATTTCCATTTCCGTCGTTAAGACTTATCTTGACACTTGAGTTTATTTGATCTATCCTACTTCCCATAAAGATTGAACTTTTTATTGATCTATCTTGCTTACCTAAAATCACATTGATTAAAGTTCATGATTTAGGAACTGGTTGATCATTTTCTAGCTATATCCTGCTAAACCATTCCAATGAAAACCCTGTTAGTTTTCAGAATTAAGACTCCTGATATTCGTAACAGCCAACAAAGTTGAAGCGTTGTGAGGAACTACAGTGCTGTCAGTTAAGGAGAAGAATGGGACATCTCAGTGAGATGAACACCATCGTCAAACGAACGAGATTATGATCAAGGGTGAGTGTCCTCGGAGAAAGATGTACGTCCTGGTCATCATTAAATTCGCGGGAGATTGAGAATGTCCCCGAAATGATTTCGAATGCGCTATGGGCATTATGGGTGTCTCGTGATGCCGTTCGGAATAACAAATCCTCTTGTCGTATTCATGAGTGACATGAATTGTATCTTTTGTCCTTACCTATACTTGAGAATTGTCATTGTTATTAATGATGACATTCGATCTATTCTCGAATATGGAGATACACGTTGGACGTCTCGGCATGGTTTTCCTGACTTTAAAGGGGAGAGAGCAAATGCCAAAGTATCAGAGTACGGATTCTTAATTGAGAAGGTTCAGTTTTGGATCATGAAATTCCAAACGGAGGGATTGTTGTGGATTCCCAAGAGATTGAAGCAGTTCTTGAGGAAGGAAAGATCGGAGACCGTAAAAGAGACACATAGCTGGTGGAATTAGTTAGTTTTATCGAAGAAGACATATAGATTGAAGGAGTATCAATGGATCCTCCAAGATAGCCAGATATTTTGCTCAGTTTACAAGAAGAAAATCAAAACTTCTATGGACTAACGCGTGTGAAGGAAGATTTTAAAAGTCGAGGAGACATTCAGATACTTATCAGATTTGGTTCTACCTAATCCCAGGGAACTGTTTGGAGAATTTTATGCTTCACATTAAAATCCAGGATATGTGTTCATGCATGGCTGGGAAAGTTATGACTTACACCTCAAGGTAGTTAAAGACGCATTGGGAATTGCCTAACTCACGGTTTGGTGCTAGCCGTAGTTAAAATTGCTCTGAGAATATGGAGACACTTGCTACGATCAACGCCTTTAGCAATCACAAGGACCCAAGTATCTATTTGATAAAAAGGGGCTGAACATGAGACAGGAAAGGTGGTTAGAGCTTTGAAGGAGTATGACGTCTAGTTTTAGTGTCGTCTGTCTGGGTCACTAATAAACCCATTCCAAAAATTCTTTGAACTATATCAAATTTCGTTTCGAGTTTGGTTCAATAGCTTGTCAACGATTCTGTCATCCTTTCTTTCTAAACCCCCATGATGTCTTCCATATGTCACGATCGCGAAAGTATGTCACCGATCCAGCCCACGTCATCAAACTAAACCGGTGTAATTCGGAGAGAGTCGATTTATGAGAAACTTCTCGTGAAGATTGAGAATAGAAGAATAAAGCAACGCAAAGATATAGAGATAGCGTTGGTAAGGGTGATCTAAATTGACGTGACTAGAGACATAATCGAGGGTAAGGAAATAAGATGAAGAAACACGTTAATGTTTGATCTAGGGATGAAAATTTCGAGGACGAAATTTCTATTTGAAGGGAGTGTTGTAACATCCCAAAAATTAGTAATTTCAGAATAAATGATCATTTTACAATATTTGGGATTTTCTAGAATTTTTATGGATTTTTCGAGAACGCAGAATATTTTAATATATTCCTCGTTTTACGTGCGACCTTGAGTGAGAATTGCCGAGGTCAGTGTAACGCTCCTAGGAAACTAATTATTTCGCCACCAATAGTCATTTTCTAATATTTGTGATTTATGTGAATTTTTCTAGAATTTTTTAAACGACGAATATTTTAATATATTCCTCGTTTTGCGTGAAACTCGAGCGTGAGTCGTGAAAACGATGTAGTGCTTCAAAAATTGGAAAATTATATGACGAATAGTCGTTTTATAATATTTGCAATTTTTGGGAATTTTCTAGGAATTTTCTCGGAACCGTCGAATATTTTAATATATTCCTCGTTTTGCGTGCGCATCGAAGAGCGTAACTAGAGAAACGCGATGTTTTCTCACGAGAACCTTGGACTATGGACATGTCGACGGGGATCTTACTAAACCCGAGACTTGACACAGTTTTACGAGGTTTCATAATTTTCGAGAAATTCTAACAGATAAAAATAAATCAATACAGCGAAAAATTCATCTGTCAGATTAATTAAATACTGACTTCTGTCAACTGTAACTATTATCTATTGGATAATAGTGTGTAATAAAAATCCTATCACATTATCCTGATGCAATCTACTTTATGTCTAATCCATTCACTTTAATTCAAATTTAATGTTAAATAATCAAAGCTTCTTTGAGAAGCTTTGACCAAATATTGACCCAAATACCCTTAGCTTCTCTTGGAAGCCAATTTTCACTCTCTCTTCTCTCATCATTCACGGCTGGAATGCAGCCAAGGGGGAAGGGAAATTGCTTCATTTCAATTATCCAATTATCACTTTAATTCATTAATTTCAAGACCCTCTCTCTCTCTCTTCCTTCTTCTTCTTCTTCACTTTTCTTTTCTCCTCCTTCTCTCTACCTCCACCATGAGCACGAAATTGCAGCCCCTCCTTCCTCCATTTTTGTTCATCTTTTCTCCTCTCCAAGCCCATTTCTACACTTGCCTTCACCTCCTCTACCTTCTTTGTGTAGAAAGTTTCTCCATTTTCCATTTCTATCTCCATTTTCTCTCCACCTCTTCTCTTCTTCCTCCTCTTAGATCCGAAAATTCCAGCCACCATTAGAGAGTCTCTTCTTCACTTTTCTCTCCATAAACACCATTTCTAGACTCCTCTTAACCTCCTCTACACTTTCTCTTTAGAAAATCTCTTCAAAAATTCAACTTTTCTACCCCTCCTTCTTCAAATCCGAAAATCACTCCTCCATGGATGGCCAAGCTTTTGATTTTTCTCTCCACTAAACACATTTATACACTCATCTTCATCTTCTCTACAAGTTTCGTTTGGAAGGTTTGCTCAAAATCCAACTTTGTCTCCATTGTCTTCCAAGGTAAAGATTCTTGATTTCTCTCCATTTTCTTCTCATTTTCGATTTCCTTGGTTACCTATGTGACCAAGGATCATTCTTTTCAAGCTTTAAATTTGTAAATATGAGAATTTGACCACTTTATGGTTCTCTTGAAGGTGGAATCCGAAAATTACAAATCAAGGAACCAAGGAGTTGTTTTCTTGCATTGTCTCCTCTAGGTAAAGAGGAGACTACTCACTTCAACCACTTATGGTGGTGAGAAGACTTTGTGTGTGTGTGTTGATGGAGAAATCCATCCTTGTATGCTCTTTGTATGCTTGCTTGAATTATGAATTTTGTATAACTTAGTATTCTTGAATTTGATTGATACTTGATTATGCTATTGAATATGTTTGATATATTAATTGTGCTTGATCATGTTGGGGTTGCTAAATGGAAAATTTGGAGTTTCCTACCTCAACATGGTGCCACGGTTTTGATTAGAAATTAGGGATGAATGTTGGTTTTGTATACAAGTGAAATAAGACTTATATAATCAAAGATTGAATGATAGTATTAACACTAACGAATGGAAGACTTTGAGAGTTCAATACCCAAGATGGGTGCCACGGTTTTGGTCTTGGTAAAAGACAAGTGGATTGATTTTGATGATCTAAATTTAAGTGAATCAAGAGTGTAACATATAATGTGATAATTGTGATCTTAGATTGATTTGTTGTATATAATGGTATGTTGGATTGGATTATGTGATTGGAAATGGAAGAAAAATATTTGGGAATCTCTCTTGGAGGCTACGGTTTTTAGGGTGGAAATTGGATAAATTATGGTTAATGTGTAACGAGCATTAGACTAGAATTAATCAAGTGACAAAATAGAATTTAATGGAAGAAAAGTTTGAGATTGAAGCCTAAATGATGGCTACGGTTTTGAGGCATAAAGATTAGGGTTCTTGGTGAGCTAATTTGATAAGTGAACACTTAAATGAATTAAAGGAATGACATGTAGTATGATGACTTGAGAGAATTTGGGATTGTAACCATTGTGAGGCCACGGCCTCTAGGGCAAGTTTTAGGTAAGTATGTGGTTTGGATAATTTGGAAGCATAAGTGATTAGGTAATTAGAAACCTATGTAATAAATGGACAACTAATAAATTGGAAGAATTTAGTATAGTCAAGACGTCATAAATTTTAGAAGACTAAGAATGAGACCATTGTAAAACTTAAGGTGATTCTAAGTGAGTGAAGGACAAGAGAGTGTGAGGCTTAATAACTTAATTAATTTACAAGTTATAGGAAATCGAGTTGCCTTGGAATATTAAGCTAGTTAAGAATTGAATTTGGTCATGAACCTTGAAAAGAGGAATAAATTCTAAGTTAGGATTCATAATGAACCTAATAATGCATTAATTGACTTGATATTGATATTATGTTGTTATGGGTCCATGTGAGTGACCATGTATACATTGATGCTTATATTGGCCTAAATGTGGCATATTATGAGATTGTATGAGATTGTGGATCATACATGTGTATGCATAGTATCTTATGCATTGTGATTGTCCGTGTGGATGTTGTAAGGCCTAGTTGCCTAGGAGATTGAACACACCTTAGTGCGGGTGCGAATAGACAAGTGTGGGTCGTGTTATGACCTCGGGGGCGTCGGGGTGCGGGTCCCTCACATGGACAGTTTAGAGCTCCTCTGTGCCGTGGGGCAAACCGATGCAAACACACCGACGATCCGGACTTGACACTGTCCTATATCGTGATCTAGTGTAGAATGTCTGTGCAATGCCATGATCGGCCTCGGCACCGAGTCACGTACATGTCTCCGATCTTTCTCTCCGACTGTTTGGGTTTAGCTCCATGGAGTAGGACTTTGGGAAAGCATGCATATGAACTATGATATATTCTGTCATCATTAATGTTTATTTCTGTAATTGTGACTGATTTGATTATTATTATTGTGTTGATTCTTGGAAATACTATTGTGATCCTTTCGCTATTGTCTGTTGTTGTTCTACTTTACTATAAACATCGTTGTTATTATTAATTCTTATTATTGCTTACAATTGCATTGCTTTTTTATAAATTCCATTTGTTGCCGTTGATAAATATATGAACTGTATTGCTTTATGGGCGCTCTGCGCCGTGTCGTTTTCTCACTGCCGCAATGGTAATGAAGGATGGGTGTCTCACCTCTTTCCTATTTCTTTGTATGTCTGTTTTATACTTATATTGATAAAAGATCGTGAGGAAGATAAAGAGGGACCACACCTTGGTTGATTGGATTGGGCGTTTGGGCAAGGTTTCTTCGGCTACGTACGAGTGCAGTTGCGTGGAGGCATTGATGCCTGACTTGTTGACTGGGACTCCGAGTGTCGTATGTGTATATGGGGTTGCGGCTTTGTCTGCTAGTAGTACCTATCCCCGGGTCACTACTTTTCCCCTTTTAGTGTTTCATTCTCTTGTATTTTATTGGACTCGTAATTGTTATGTTCTATGTCATTAGTGATTTGTGTAAATTGACTATATATATATATGTATAAGAGATATGATTTTATTTCAGTGGTTGTATCATGGCTTGAATACATTCATATTTCATTCGAGGCTCATATTTTCTACCTATGCAAATTGTCAAAAAAATATATATATAGACTCTTGAGAATTTAAGTTACTGTTATCATGACTGTGACACACTTGGATTTAGTAACTGTGGTGTAATGACGATTATGCTTCGGTTGCTACATCAAGGGGTGTTACAGAAATAATTAGGAATGAAGTATAAAGCATAGAATGATTTTCGGCCAAAATGCCAAATTTAAATGTGTTTTGATTTATAGAATTGTTTTCAACTAAGGTTAAGTAATAAATGCCAAAAGGATTTTATTACAATGAGTTTTAAAGAAATAAATTGATTAGAATTAAGTTTAAGGATTAAAACTAATGATTTTACTGTTAGAAATGAAATACAGTAACTTTTGAAAAATTCTAACATATAGCTCATGCTATAATTTTGAAGCATGTTAGTAGTTTTCAAAAGGATTAAATTATACGGTTAAAAAATTAAGTAAATAGAATTTTTACGGAAAAATTTGGAAACCATTAATATAAGTTTCTAAACAAAATACTGTCAATTTTTAGTAAAAACGGGCAAATAAGATAGAAAAGATGTCCAAAAGACAGTATATGCTTTGGAAAATATTTTACGCAGTTTAAACGTATTATTTATTATTTCTGTTTATTTAAACAGTAAATTTTAAGGGATTTGGACAAGAAAATGATTTAAAAATCTTACGCGATTGAGAAAACGTATTAAAAATCTTACGCGATTTGCAAAAACAGCAAAATATATTTACGCGATTTAAAAACGTTTGTAAAAACGACGAGATTGTGAAAACGCGATAAAATTTCTACGCGATTGACCGCAATTGCATTTTTATACCAATGACGGTATTCTGTATTTTTTTTTCTCATTGCCGAGCTATGAGGTGAACCCGTGACAGCTTTGGAATGATTTGTCCCGGTTGGACTTACTGTATCTTTTTATCTTTGAGGATATGCCAATTTTTGGTAGATTGGTTGATGAGGTGAATCACATCGTGTTGTCGATGCGATAAACGTAGTGTGGTTCATTGTCTTTATGAACTTGGAGACGTTAGTGTACGGGATCCCATATATGGACAGTCGGTCGCTCCGCTAGGCCGTGGTAACCGATAGCACACTAATGGACTCGACACGCACTATATTTAATCGAGATTTCATAAAATCTAATAGCACATTGCCTGTAGTGCCACAACGTGAGACCGTGAACTACACCATGCCTTGGATGATGGATTCCATGTGACGTGGGGCTATAGACGCAACGTGTGACAGCGCAAAAGTTTGGTTGGGCAGCCGTGGTACTAATAGATTTTGTGGATCATTCTCTCTCTAATATCTGTATGTGTTTAGCTCCATGGAGTAGGGTCGTGTCATATTGTATATGGTTATATCTTGGATATTATTTTATTTTATCTGTTTATCTTATTTGGTTATTATTATGATAATTGGTATATTTCTTATTTTATTTTATCTGTGGTATTATTTTATCTGTGATATTGTCTTATCTGTGATATTATCTTATCCATGATATTATGTGTTGTTGTGATACTATCCTGTTATTAATTAATGTTATAGCTTTTCATATTACATGAACTGTATATCTGTTGTTTGTCGTTTTCTTATTTGCCATGTTTGTGATGATTTTAGATTGTCTTACCTCTTTATTGTATGTGTTTTCTGTATATTTATTTTACGTGGTAAAGAGTTTGAGGAAGAGGACCAGCCTCTTGAGATTTTGCATCCTGAGGAGGAAGAGAGGAAGTTAAAGTCGATGATCGCACGACGACCAAGAATCATCTGATCATCCATATCCATTGGACTGATTTGTTTGGGTATGGCGGTGCCAAGATTTTTGGGCTTTGTGACACTCGAGTTTCACGGTGGATCGTTAGCTTGGCATCTGCGGGGAGACAGAGACTCAGTGACTTATGTGGGACGGTTGACTGTGTCCATACGACTTACGTTTGATGAAGAGCCAGTGATGACGACTACTGTGTTTCTGCACTTAGAGTTACCTTTATCTCTTAGGCGTCATTGGGGTGGTGTATCCACTGAGCCTAGTGAGATAAGTATCATGTCGACTGCGCGGTCCCGTTACCGCCGAGAGTCGAGACATCCTGGATATTTATCTTCTGATGAGTTTCCTGAGAGTGATCCATCAGAGGATTAAATGTTTATGATGTGTATTTTTGGGCGCGTCTGCGTATGTATATATTGACTCTTTACTATTTCTGTTTACTGCTTATGTTTAAATATTTGTAGTTGCAGTTGTAAATTATTTGTATAACTTATAACTTGGACCATATGTATGTTATGAGTGATGTTGTTCTGTTGGTTTTATGTTTCCGCGTTATTTTATTTAATAATATTCTGTTTAACAGGAATTAATTTACAACCCGTATTAGTACGTAACAAATGTTTTTCAACTTGGGTAGATTTTATTTATCTTTCTTTTATTTTCTTTATATATATGACATCCCCACAAGGGTGTTACAGATGGCTCCTTGTTTCTCTGGCTAGAGGATTCACATTGTCTTTTTGGGCCCATAGTACATGAAAAGGAATTGTAAACAGCCAAAATCATGTAATTGACAATATTAAGCATAATAAAATTTGTAATTCTGGAAAATTGTAGACAATTCAGGGACACATAGCGACATTTATACCTGCGTTGCGACATTCAAAAATGTTCATGTCAACGCCATATCATTTAAAGGCCACACCGCGGCATTTAAGCATATTCAACATAACGCCGCAACATTCAAAGTCCACGTCGTGGCATTGATGCAAATTCAAGCCCACGTTGTGGCATTCAAAGACACCGCGGCACGCTTATGAAGAAAACCCAAAAAATTTGCAGAAAATAAGATAGCTTTCCCAAATCTAGCATTCTAGGTAAAAAACTTCAACCTAACTAAATAAAAACACAAAAACACCTATCCTACAACACATATTCATAATAAAAATGAAAGAAATACACCTATTACAAAATTAAACGAAAAAATAAACTTAAAATAAAAATATTTAGAAGAAAGATCATCATACCTTGTATTGAAGCAAAGGAATGAAGGTAAAGAGGTTGAAAAAGCAAAAACAAGAGAGAGGGGTTCAGAGAAAATGGAGAATAAGTGAGGGAAACTGAGTGCAAATGGGTTACGCACGTGAAACGTCGTGACGTTTAACACTAATTGACACATAGCGCCACAACGTTAAGCCTATTACGCCACAACGTGCATTAATTCCCTCCTAATTTTAATTATTTAAATAAATACTATTTACTTTTTTTTATGACGCCGCGACATTGGCTAGTTGGATGCCGCAACGTTAAACACTAAATTTTTACATTTAATAATGCATCACGCCGCGGTGTGATAAGTCTCACGTCGCAGCGTGAGAGGTTAGTCTGCATAATTCAGCATCAAACTCAGTTTGACTAGGACTTTTGGCCAAAATAGGTCTCCAACACCTGTAAAACATGTCCAAAGGGTTAAAATACACAATGTACTTTAAAAACATACTAAAACTTAAAAATCAAAGTATTGACATATTTAAGACATAAACCAATAATTAAACACTTGGGTTCCCTCTCAAGCTGGGCCTTATTTATAGTCTTGGCAAAACTTTGCATGCATCAAGCTGGAGCTGATAATGTGAGGGAGGTGTTCCCACGATAAATTTCTCCTCCAAAATAAGATTTTAGGCACTGGCCATTAACCTTAAAACTTTATGATCCATCTAGTGGAGCTATCTCCACTGCTCCGTGGGAAAACACTTTTATCACAACAAAGGGTCCCGACCACCTTGATTTGAGTTTTCCAGGAAAAAGCTTGAGCTTGGAATTGTAAAGGAGAACTTGCTGGCCTTCTGTAAATCTTTTCTAGACAATCTTCTTGTCATGCCAATATTTAATGTAACATCCCAAGTTTCGGCTAAATTATGATATTGTCCAAAATGTACTGTTTTATGTTTTCTGTGTGCTATAAAGTTAATTTGACTATTTTGTGACTGTATTTGATTGTTGTGTGGGATTTACTCCGAGTCAAGAAAATAATAATTTTCGGGCCGAGGAAAATCTTTATATGATTATTTGGAGCTGGGGGATCTTACTAAACCCAATTCCGAGTGATACATGTATCAATCTTTTAATTTTTAGAATTTATCTGTAAAATAAAAAAAATTTATATTATAATATTATTTTATTATCCAGTGGACAGTACCTACTGACTTAAGAGCTGTAGCTTTTGCCCAGTGGACAATAGGAACCGATAAAGTCTTTATGACTTACTATTCGAAGAACCAATAGAAAATCAGTCAACGTTTCTAGCTTGAATTATTTATAAGCCAATGAGAATCAATCAATGAAAATGGCTTGAATTTCTAAACCAATAGGAGGGAAGTCCACAAAAATGGTTGGACTTGTTAGATTATTAATTAGAAAACATAACTAAGATAACTCAAAACCTAATTAAGTTAATCCAAAGTGCTTAGGTAGTAACTAAATGGAACAAACCTAGTTAGTTATTCATTAACACTTTAGTTAGAGAATGTTCTAGCATAATCAAGAAGGTGGTTAGTTATCCTAAGCAACTAGATGATTAACTAAATAACTAAGAAACCTAACTAGATTTACCTAAACCTAATTAGGAAACAAAATGGATTAAGACTTGGTTTACTCTCCTTAAGAGCAATTCGGCCAAGCACATTCAAGAAGCATCAAGAAGCTTTGTGACTTGTCTCTCTAAGCCAATAGGAAGCAAACTTGGAGACAAAGCATTGAAGATCCACCCTTGAACTCATCTAAGGTCATTAGGAGCCCTTAGAGGTCAACTAAGGTGGCCACCTTCTTTAGGGAGCCCCATGGCCAAAAGCTTTAGGAAGAGATAGGAAGACATTTTGCTAAGTTCATTTTCATTTTCATCCATTCTCCTAAGCAAATAACCAAAAATTCTCTCCTTTCTTCTTAGTGAAGCTCACGGCCACCATCACAAAACCATACCTTCACTCTTCTAAAATTTCATCCAACACCATTTCCTAAACCTAAACACCATTCTAAACATCTTTCATCTTGAGAGTTTCTTCAAAATCATCCATTTGGAGCTTGGAAAACAACCTTAAAGTTTCTTTCCTACAAGGTAAAAATCCTTGTTTCTTGTTTTTAAACTTATTCTAGAAGTTCTAAGCCATGATTGATCCATGGTTTTTCTTTTTCAACCATAGTTTGTGACTTTATAAATTGTTTAAGCTTGTTAGGGTTTTTCTTAGAGCCATACGAAATCTATAGGAGGGAGTCCAAAAGGAGTTTGTCTTCCTTATAGGTAAGAGGGAGATTTAATCTCATCAACCATGTATGGTGGTGAGAAAACGGATGTATTTGTGGTAAAGAATCCATAAGGATTTATTCACTTGGTTGTTTAAAGTTCTTCCTATTTGTGATTGATTTTGTTTGCAAGCATGTCTATAGCTTTAATATATTTGATTTGTGTTTATGGAGCATGATAATTATTGTAGGATGTGAACAACATGTTGAGGATTTGCATGAGTGTTCCAAAGAACACATGAAGCTCACGACTTCACCACCACAAAGAGAACAAAAATGTTCTCAAATATTTTCTAAAGCATGAATTAATCAATTTAATTGGATTGATAATTTTACAAAGACTTAAATGGTAGAAAATGATTTAAAGATGATTTATAGAAGAATTTCGGCCAACATGCCCTTTGTGATACCTTTGATCTAAAATTATTTTCTAAGTGTGGACTATGTAATTAAATTAAAGAGAACTCATTTGAATGAATTTTTTAGAATAAAATGAATGAAGTTATGTTAGAAACTTAATTAGAGAAATTAAGTATGGATGAGAAATAAATTGAACACTTGAAAAGTACTAATGTATACCTCACCCTTTGGGTTTTGAAGTGCGTTAGCAAGTTTCGAGATGTAAATAACGGTTAAGACTAAGAAAGGTAATTTTTAAAGGAAACAGTAGAAAATATTAAATAAAGGATTTTTTTAAAAAAGAAATATTGTAAATAAAACTAGAAATAAGTATATAATGGAAAATTCAAAATATAATTTAGAACGTAAAGAAATATTTTTACGTAGTTGAAAAATATTAGAAATACCTTACGCGTATTTAAAATAATAATTTTTAAACTATGCAATTGAGAAAATGATTTAAAAACGTTACGCAATTGAGAAAATGATTTTTAAAAACACTATGCAATTTCAAAAATGTCAAAAAATATTTACGCATTTTAAAAACGCTGGAAAGAGGTGACGCGATTATGAAGACGTAATAAAATATTTACGCAACTGAAAGGAACAGTAGTTACTGTCAGGTTAAAGTGGTGGACCCGGATATGTGGAAAAAATGGTACTGTCAAGTGGTGACGTACTATTATAGAAATACTGATAATGAGGTTGTTTGTGTATTTTGGCTCATGTATATGCATTGAGGAATGTGTCAATTTGGTTAAAATTGGCAATTGGCTGACGAGATGAATTACACTGTAATGCAGGTATGATAGGCGTAGTATGGTTCATTGAGTGAACTTGGAGGCGTTAGTGTGCATAAAATTCCATATGTGGACAGTTGGTAGCGAGCAACGCACTAGCGATCTCGACAAGCACTATTCTTAATTAGGATTTTAGTGGAGACTGTCCAGTGCAATGTCTGTTGTGCACGATATTTTGATTGTGTACTATTCACACAATGTTTAGCTATGTAATATTTGGCTATGGCAACTAGAGCTACGGACAGGTCTTCCGGATCATTCTCTCTGATGTTGTGTTTAGCTCTATGGAGTAGGAATGAGTCTATGTACATTGGCATATGTGGTCTGCATCATAATGTGATATTCATGTTCCATAAATATTTTGAGGAAGAAGAAGAGGAGGAGCCTCTGGATTGTTAGTATGAGGAGGAGGAGCATTCGAGCGATCAGTGCAAGGAAGGCAAGCCTCTAGATCATCCATATCATTTGGATTGATTGTGACACAATATAGCTTTACCGGAGTTTTTGGGATTCGTGAAACTAGAGTTTCATGGAGGTTCCGAGGCCTGGCGTCTACGAGCTGATAGAGAGTCGGTTGTTTATGTGGGACGTTTGATTGTGTCTCTTCGTAGGGAGTTTGACAGTGCTCCGATGTTTTCTACTACCATCTATGTGCATTTGGAGTTACCCTTGACTATTAGGCACTATTGGGGTAGTCGTTTCCATGCCCCTAGTGAGCTTAGTAGTGTGTCGATTGCGCAGACTCCTATCCGTAGGACTTCTCGATACCCAGGATTTCTGTCTTCTGATGATCTCCCAGAGGAGGATCATCCGGAGGATCAAAACTTTTAGTTTTGTACTTGGGCAAGTTTATGGTTTGCTTTAAACAAAACAGTTTACTGCTTTATTAATATGATGTACAAAAAAGAAAATTTTCACAACTTATATTATTATATATTAAGAAATGATTTATAACTTGGGTAAAGGTTTGTTATATTTATCGTAAATGTGACATCCTAAGGAGGGTGTTACATTTAACCTTCTCCTTACACATTTTTGCATTCTCATAGGCTTGCAGCCTAAATTTGTCCAACTTATTAAGTTGCAAAAGTCTTTTCTCACCGGCAACTTGTAAATTGAAGTTAAGCTGCTTTATTGCCCAATAAGCACTATGCTCAAGCTCAACAGGTAAATGACATGCCTTCCCAAATACCAACTTGTATGGAGACATACCAATGGGCCCCTTGTAAGCAATCCTGTAAGCCCACAGTGTGTCATCCAATTTCCTTGACCAATCCTTTTTGGTTGGACACACTATTTTTTCCAAGATTCGCTTTATTTCGCGATTGGATACCTTTGCTTGCCACTTGTCTGTGGGTGATAAGCAATGGTAATCTGGTGCATCACCCTATACTTAGCTAGGAGGGCTTCAAAATACTTATTGCAGAAATGTGACCCTCCATCACTGATAATGGCCCTAGGTGTTCCAAACATAGTGAAGATCTATTTTCTCATGAAGCTAATCGCTACCTTTGAATCATTAGTAGGAAATGCATAAGCCTCTACCAACTTGGACACGTAGTCCACTGCCAAAAGTATGTATAGATTCCTAAAGAAGGGAATAAAGGGGCCCATAAAGTCAATGCCCTAAATACCAAAAATCTCTACTTCAAGAATAGAGTTAAGGGGCATCTCATTCCTTCTTAATATGTTTCCAAATTTCTGACATCGATCACATCTTTACACATGAAGATGTGCATCCTTGAATAGTGATAGCCAATACAAGCTAGACTAGAGCACCTTTACAGTCGTCCTCTCACCATTGTAGTGTCCACCATATGAAGAAGCATGACATTGGTTCAAAATTTGCTCCACTTCCTCCATAGGTACACATCTCCTCAACATCTAGTCAGAATACTATTTAAACAAAAATGGCTCTCCGAGATGTAATGCCTGACATCATACAAGAATTTCTTCTTTTGGTGAAAGGTTAGATCAGGCGGCAACACACCACCCACAATATAATTCACCATGTCAGCATACTATGGATATGATTGAACAGTGGTTACAAAAAGTTGCTCATCAGGAAATGTTTCCTTAATCATGATCGGTTCAATTGGGCATTCTTCATTTTCAAGTCTTGAAAGGTGGTCTGCAACTTGATTTTCCACACCATTATTATCTCTGATCTCCATATCAAACTCTTGTAAAAGCAAAACCCACCTAATCAATTGTGGTTTCACGTCTTTCTTGCTCACTAAGCACTTTATTGTAGAGTGATCTGTATACACAATCATCTTAGTCCCTACCAAGTAAGCTTGAAACTTATCAAACACAAATACAACTACCAGCAGCTCTTTTTCTATTGTTGTGTAGTTCAGTTGGGCGTCATTAAGTGTTTTGCTCACATAATAAATGGAGCTAAACACCTTGTCTTTTCTTTGTCCCAACACTGCACCCATAGCGTAATCGCTGGCATCGCACATGAGCTCGAATGGTAAATCCAAATTTGGAGTGATAATTGCTGGTGTTGAGACCAATTTCTTCTTCAGCTCCTCAAATGCAACCTGACATGAATCATCAAAGGTAACTGAATGTCTTTCTCCAACAGGTTGCAAAGAGACTTGACTATCTTTGAAAAGTCTTTAATAAACCTCTGATAGAAACCCACATGGCCAAGAAAACTACGGATTCCTTTTACTGAGTTAGGTGGAGGAAGCTTGTGAATCACATCAATCTTTGCCTTGTCCACCTCCATCCCTTTTATAGAAACCTTATGCCAAGAACTATGCCTTCTTGGACCATAAAATGACACTTTTCCTAATTCAGGATGAGGTTGGTCTCTTCACACCTTTTCAGTATGGATGATAAGGTCTACAAACAACTATTGTAATTATCCCTAAATACTGAAAATTTGTCCATGAACACTTCCAGGCCATGCTCAATCATATTAGCAACGATGGCCATCATGCAACGTTGAAAGGTTGCCGAAGCATCGCATAGCCCAAATGGCATCCTCCGGAAAGCAAATATACCATAGGAACAAGTAAATGTTATCTTTTCTTAGTCCTCAGGCACTATGGCAATTTGGTTATATCCAAAATAACCGTCTAAGAAGCAGTAATAGGCATTTCCTGCTAGTCTATCTAACATCTGGTCTATGAAAGGGAGTGGGAAATGGTCTTTTCGGGTGGCCTTGTTTAATTTGCGGTAGTTCATGCATACCCTCCAACCTGTAACCTTTCGCGAAGGGATGAGCTCATTGTTTTCATTGGTGACTACCGTCATGCCACCTTTCTTAGGAATGCATTGAATTGGGGATACCCAACCCAAGGGTTGTCAGAAATAGGATATATAATACTCGCATCCAGCCACTTGATTATCTCTTTCCTCACCACTTCCTTCATAATTAGATTCATCCTTCTTTGGTGTTCCACCACCCCATTCTGATTGTCCTCTAACAAGATCTTGTTCATACATATGGATGGGCTAATGCTTTGAATATTGGCAATAGTCCATCCGATAACATATTTGTATTTCATAAGCACACGGAGAAGTTTCTCTTCTTGATCATTTGAGAGGGATGATTATATAATTACTGGCAGGATAGATGTTGCTCCCAAACAAGCATACTGCAAATGGTTAGGCAGAGGCTTTAGGATATATCGTCCTAATGGAAGGCTTAGCTGCCTCTTTAGTTACTTTGGACTCCAAAGTCTCAAACTTGGGCAACTAATATTGCATACGAACCATATCCAGACGCTTGATGAAATCAGATACATCGTCCCTATAATCCTCATCATCCTCAGTTGATGAAGTCAATGCCAAAGCAAGGGAGTCTTTAGGATTATTGGCTTGAAATGTATCATTAATGATATTATCCAATAACCCTATATAAGAACACTCTTCATGATCTTAAGGAAACTTAATTGCTTTAAAGATGTTAAAAGTTACCTCTTGATCTTGAACTCTCATAGTTAATTCACCTTTTTGCACGTTTATGAGTGTTCTTCTTGTGGCTAGGAACGGTCTGTCTAGGATCAATGGCACCCTTTGATTCTTTTCCATATCCAAAACAACAAAATCCGTAGGGAATATGAACTTGTCCACTTTCACAAGGACATCCTCCATAATTCCCTTCGGATATATATATATATATATATATATGAACGATCTGCTAGCTGGAGGGTTACTGATGTAGGCTTATACTCCCCCAAACCTAACCTCTGGAATATGGATAGAGGCATGAGATTACAAAATCCGTAGGGAATATGAACTTGTTCACTTTCACAAGGACATCCTCCATAATTCCCTTCGGATATATATATATATATATATATATATATATATATATATATATATATATATATATATATATATATATATATATATATATATATATATATATATATATGAACGATCTGCTAGCTGGAGGGTTACTGATGTAGGCTTATACTCCCCCAAACCTAACCTCTGGAATATGGATAGAGGCATGAGATTAATGCTTGCCCTTATATCACACAACGCTTGGCCTAAGAATTTCTCTCCTATGGCACAAGGGATTGTAAAGCTCCCTGGATCCTTCAACTTCGGGGGAAGCTTTTTTTGTAAGATAACACTGCATTCTTCAAACAATGCTACTGTTTCAAACTTGCCCAGCTTACGTTTCTTGGATAATATATCATTCATAAACTTTATGTAACTGGGCATCTGTTCCAATGCTTCAGCAAAAGGGATGTTTACGTGAAGTTTCTTGAAAACTTCCAAAAACTTCTTAAATTGCTCATCCATCTTGTGCTTGATTTGCTTGTTTGGAAAAAGGTAAAGGATGCATGTGTGGCCTATTCTCCACCTTCTTGTCATCGACCTTCACTTCACCCTTCTTATCGTCCACCTTCTTGTGGACAAGTTCTTCCTGGTATTGACTCTTGCGTACCTCATCCTCCAACAATTTTGTCTTTGGATTTCCCTCTATGTCCTTCCCACTCCTCAGTGAGATGACCTTATAGTGCTCATTTGAGATGCCTTTTGGATTATTAATTGTATCACTTGGGAAGGTGTCTAGGGGCCTATTATTAATGTCGTTAGCCAACTGCCCTACTTGAGTTTCCAACGATCTCATTGAAGTCATTTGGCTTTGTATCAAAGAGTCGTTCTTAGCTAAATGAGCATTCGTCTTTATCATGAAAGAATAAGTTTTTACCATTAACTGCATAAACATATCTTTTAAAGAGGGCTTCTTATCTTGCATTGGTTGTTTGGACTGGGAGAGGAATCCAGGAGGATTGTATAGTCTCTCAGCTCCAGGTGCTGAAGAGGAGGCTCCTCAATTATCCCTCTAGGAGAAGTTGAGAAGGTTCTTCCACCCAAGATTATATTGGGTTAAGTATGAGTTATTTAGTTAAGGGCGATAGTTGCCAACATACTGCATATTTTCAGTTATAGAAGGGCACCTATCGCTCGCATATTTATCACCACATTTGTCACATAACACAAAGGGGCTTTGGTATGAATTTTGACCCATACTATCCATTTTACTTGCTAACGCTGCAACCTAAGCTGACAGTGAGGTTAAGGCTTCCACATCATGCACTTCAGCTATCCTCCATGGAGTGTTTCTTACTGAAGGCCATTGGTAGCTATTAGCAGCCAATTCCTTAAATAGTTGGAAGGCTTCATCAAAGGTTTTGCTTAGCAAAGAGCCACCAGCCGCCGCATCCACAATTGGACGATATTGCGGTAGCAAGCCCTTATGAAATGAATACACTTGATGCCATGGTGGAATCGCATAGTGTGGGCACCTCCTTAGTAGATCCTTGCACATCTCCCAGGCTTCGTGCAAGGATTCTGATTCAATTTGGGTGAATGATGTAATATCCTTCACCATCTTTGCAGTCTTGGCAGGGGAAAAGTATTTATTTAGAAATTTAGTATATACGTTTGACCAAGTCATTATGGATCCCACTAGTAGAGACTGCAACCAGCTCTTAGCTCTGTCTCGTAGAGAAAAGGGAAAGAGCCTTAGGCGAATGGCATCTTTAGAAACACCATTGTGCCTAAATGTGTCGCAAATCTCCAGGAAGTTTGAGAGATGTGCGTTGGGATCCTCGTTGGATAAGTCGCTAAACTGAACAGAAGTTTGGATCATTTGGATTATGGCAGGCTTAATCTCAAAGTTGTTAGCTATGATGGCTGGCCTCCTAATGTTGGACTGCAAGTTGTCCATTTGAGGGGTTGCAAATTCCTTCAAGGGCCTTGTTTGATTTTGCTCATTTGCCATCTTGCAAATTCTTGAAATAATAAAAGAATTAAGAATTAAATCAATATACACAAAAAGAAACTTGAACTAGAGCTACTTAAACTCATTGTCAATATTAGCTCTGCTGAATTTAAACCGTTATCCTCGGCAACAGCGCCAAAAACTTGTTCATTCTTTTTCTTACTGCAAGTGCACAGATCACACTTGTAATATAGCTAGGATTCAGATATTATTCCCACGAGGACTAAGGTTAAAATCAGTGCTAAATATAAACCAAAAGCTTAAGAATTTCTATACAGGGACATGTGAATTGAGAGATGTGTGTTTAAACTAATTAAAAGAACTTAAAAGCTATAAAATTGAATTAAAGTTGATAATTAGATAATAGGGAATCCTTTTTCACCTCCTACTTCAATTGATAACAAGTAATCATTATGAGCAATATAAACAAAATGATTAGGTTAGCTTGAGAATCTAAATTGGTTAAAAGCCTATGTCTAGGTCAATCAACCATGTTTTAGTTACCTAATTCATTATGTTTCCATGAGAACTAGAGTAAAATCCACTCATTAAGATCTATTCTCAATCCAAATTCCTATGTCTAGGTTCATTAGATTTTATCAAATCACTTAAAAGCTGATCAAACAATCAAGAGCATTAAGAACTATATGATTGAACCAAACCAAAACATGTATATAAACTCAAAAGATTACAAAATCACTCAATATCCATAGGAGGATCCCAAGAAAACCCTATACATAGCTTAGCCAGCCATGAAGCACGAAAATATAGCAAAATACATCATGTTCACGGAAAAGAGATAAAAAAGTAAAAGAAAGAGAAAAGAAAGCTCAATGGTGATAATCCTCCAAGCCGAAGATAGCCTTCAATCTTAGTTGCTTTTGTTTCTTTTCAGTCTAAAGTGCGAAACTCTAGCAGCTGTTGTCTAAAAATAACCTAACTCCATTATAAAAATTAATGCAACAGTACTTATAAGGTTCAGAAAATAGAGTCACGCCGCAGCATTCAACTCCCTACACCGTGTAACACCCCAAATTTTATTTATTTTATGATAAATGTTCATTTTCTTATATTTGTGATTTTTAGGAATTTTTCTGGATTTTTCTACGAACGTAGAATATTTTAATATTATTTCTCATTTTGCGTGCAAACTGAGCGGAGCCGGAAAAATGAGATATTTTTCTCGAGAACCTTGATCTGTGGAAATATCGACGGGGGATCTTACTAAACCCGAGGCTGGACACGGTTTGCGAGGTTTTACGTTTTTCGAAAAATTTTAACAAATAAAATAACAAAACACTATGTAAATTTTATCTGTCAAATAAATTAATATTGACTTCTATCGACTGTAGTAATTGTCTATTAGATAATAACATGTATTAAAAATCCTATCATACTATCCTAATGTAATCTGCTTTAAGTCTAATCAAACCCACTTTAATTCAAATTTATTGTATTTTAATCAAAGCTTCTTTTAGAAGCTTTGACTACCAAATGACCAAGCATGCCCTTGGCTTGTTGGGGAAACCAAAACTTCCCCCTTCTCTCTCTCCATTTTCACGGCAATGCTTGCCTTGGGGAGGCAAAAATTTGCCTCCACACTTAACCAAATATTCACCAAAAACATCATTTCTCCTACAACATTTTATCTCTCTAGATTTCTTCTTCAAAATTCTCTCCACCTTCTCTCTTCTTCTCCTTCTCCCCTACAAAATTGCAGCCCCCATTAGCAACCATTTTCCTTCATTTTTCTCTTCACCAAGACCATTTCCATACTCACCTTAACCTCCTCTACCTTTTCTATTTAGAAATTTTCTTCAAAATCCAACCTTTCCTCCATTGTCATCCAAGACAAAGCTTCAAGCTTCAAGGTAAAGTTTTCATTTTTCTTCTTCTTTCTCTTCATTTTCGTGCTCCATGGTCTCTTTGATGGCCATGGATCTCTTCTCTTTCAATCCTTGATGTTGATTCATTGTCTTGAAATTCCTAGGGTTTTGGAAGCTCAAAATCGAACCCGCCAAGGAGCACCTAGGAAGTCATTTTTGTGATTCTCCTTTAGGTAAGAGGGAGACTACTCACTTCAACCATTTTTAGTGGTGAGGGAACCTTTGTGTGCTTACTTTATTTTGGTGATTTTGTATGTTTATGTATTCTTGAATTGGATTAATGTTTGAATGGTGAACTTGAATGTATTGGATGTGTTGAAAATGCTTGATCACGTTAGGGTTGTTAAATGGAAAATTTAGACTTTCCTACCCTAATGTGATGCCACGGTTTTGACTAGGATTTAGGGGTATAAATTGGTTTTTATGTACAATGCAATGAAGCTTATGTGATCACATGTTAAATGATAATATTACAATTAATGAATGGAAAATTTAAGGGTTTAATACCCCAAAGTGATGCCACAGTTTTGACTTGAATCTTGAAGGATTGGATTGGTTTGGTGTGCACTAAAATTTAAGTGATTAGATATCAAAAGACTAGTGCATAAAATGTAAAGAAATTGGAACCATGATGGTCTAGTGGGGCCACGATTTTTAGAGAAAATTTAGAGTTTAAATGATGCCTTGATGCATCCTTGAAGATTAAGAATTTAGAGACATGCATAATCCATAATTAAGTGGAAGAATTAAATTGAGTAATAACTCGTGAGAATGTTACGGTTTTGAAGGGTTACCTAACCTAAAAATCGTCATAATTGATTTAAGTTTAAGACTTTGAAAATATGGACTTGTGATAATAAATGAACCATAAATACATATTGATGTTGAGGATTGATTCTATGTTGTTGTGATCCCCTATGCAGGACTAAGCAATTGATAATATGCATTTGATGGACTTATGATAAGTTGATGATGAATATATATATATGCCATTGTGGTATGCTCATGATGAATGCATCATTGATAAACATATATGATGTACATTGTGGCGTCATGCATATGTGTTGTCCATTGGACATTATTGGAAAGACTATATATGCCTAGGTGTTTGAATAACACCTATGTGCGGGTGCGAATAGACTAAGCGTAGGGTCATAGTGGTTGGCCCTGGGGGCGTCGGGGTGCAGGTGTCTCACAACGGGTAGTGGTAGCTCCACTGGGGCCATGGGATAGATCGATGCAAACACACTGACGATCCGGACTGAGACGCTATCCTATATCGCGATCAACTATTGAGGTGTCATGTATAAGCCGTATTGCGCAAATGTTTTTATGAGATGAGCACACTAATTATTTTGGCTAACGAGATACTGGCATAACTCCTTGATTATTCACTCTGAAAATGTTTATGTCTAGCTTCATGGAGTAAGAATTTTGGTACCTTTTGCATTGTGAACTGTCAGTCTCATAATTCATTGTGCATGAGCATTTATAATTGTGAAGAGTATCTGTTATTATTACTGCAATAGTTATTTGATTGTTTGGAAATATTAATGTTGTTTGTCTGTCACTGATAGTCTTTAATAATATTTACTGTTGTTCTGCACTTACTGTCAATCTTAATTATTATTGTAATTGGATATATGGATTACGTTTATATGTGGATGTCCAGTGCCATTTCGTTTTCTTGCTACCATTTTAGTACTGAAAGCTGGGTGTCTCTCCTCTTTCTGTATTTTCTATGTTTTATGTATTTTCTGTATTTTTATTGGACTGTGTTCTAAGAAGTCGCTTGTGAGGAAGAGAAGCAAACAACTGAGTTTCTGGCCGCACTACGATTAGAGCTGTTGAGGATGTCGTCATGCCCACACCTCTTTTTGGGGTATGTGAAGTTGACCTTCCATGGAGGACCAGATTGTCGGCACCTATATATGCAGACTGATCGATGTGTCTACCGCGGGGAGCTGACGGTGTCCTTATCTTGGGGTCATTATGACGCCCCTGTCTTTGATTTTTTAGCTTTTGTTATTTTAGAATTTTACCTACCCATGAGGGATATGTGGATTGATATGTCCTACACCCCTCAAGAGGATTCTTTCCTCTCCACTACTCAGGCTTCCGCCCGAAATTCGGTCGCTCCGATGGTGATTTCATCGGATGAAGAGGACCCTGAGGAGGACCCGGCTACGGTCCCTTCTCGTCAGTCTTAGGGGTTGATACTATAGGTGGCTACTAATGGCTAACCGTTTATCTTTTTGGGGAAGCCTGATGTTTTGCTAGTTCATGGATGTAAATTTGTAACTATCTTAGGTGGGTAAAGCCTTTACTTTTTGTATATTTTGTGATGTAACTAAACAGGCTGATGTATATAATATATATATATATATATTATGAATGTATGATTATAAATTCTATTTCGATTCTATCACATTGATAATTGTTATTATCTCCTTACTATTATATTATACAAAAAAAATGGGTACAAACATTTCAACACTCGATTATTTTATCATCCACGAATACAAACCATTTAATTTTATGTAAATAAATGAACCGAGTCTTAATTAATCATTATAGGTATTATTTTTCACAAATTTATTTCATGTATTTAGTACTATGGTGTCACGTTCCTTCTTCGCGGTATTAAGAAAAAGGGGCGTTACACACCGCAGCCCGTGTACATTTTAGGTCACCACGTCATGACATTGATTCCCTTACGTTGCAACATGCAAAGTATGAAACTCTCTGTCTAAAGCTGGGGAAGCACCACGCTGCGACATTGATATGTCTACGCTACGGCGTGATAAGCTGATCCTTGCACTTGGTTTTCTCTTTCAATGTTAGTCCAAATCTTCTAAGTTTCACTTGCTTGGAGCCCTTCCTACCATAAGAAATTACTAATTCAATAATAAGTTCGAATGCACTCAATCTATCAAAGAATCAGAAACATTTTCTCATAATCATGATAGAAGATATCGAAAATGAATTATATGAATATGAAGCTAAAGTCTTCCTTGCATGCATCAAAACAAGGACTAAGCAATCAATATAGCACATATAGGGAGCATAAATAACTACAGATTGTGGAGTTATCACTGCGACGTAGGCAGTTAAATGCCGCGGTGTGACTCTATTTTTTGAACCTTATAAATACTGTTGCATTAATTTTTATAAGGGAGAGAGGTTATTTTTAGACAGTTGTTGCTAGAGTTTCGTACTTTAGACTAAAAGAAAGCAGAAGCAACTAAGATTGAACGCTATCTTCTACTTGGAGAAGGATTGATGGTTGAAGGATCATCACCATTGAGCTTTCTCTTCTCTTTCTTTTACTTCCTCATCTCTTTTACATGAACATGATGTATTTTGCTATATTTTCGTGCTTCGTGGCTGGCTAAGCTGTGTGTAGGGTTTTCTTTGGATCCTCCTATGCATATTCAGTGATTTTGTAATCCTTTGAGTTTATATACATGATTTGGTTTGGTTCAATCATATAGTTTTTAATACTCTTGAATGTTTGATCAGCTTTTAAGTGATTTAATAAAATCTAATGAACCTAGACATAAGAATTTGGATTTGAGATCGCATGTATGATTGATACATGTTCTATTTCATTCAATTAGTTTGGATGAGATGATTTGTTAATATGATAGAAATATACCTGTTGGCCATGCATAATAATTGATTGAGAATATATCTTAATGAGTGGATTTTACTCTAGTTCTCATGGAAACATAGTGAATTAGGTAATTGAAATAGGGTTGATTGACCTAGACATAGGTTGTTAACTAAATCAGATTCTCAAGCTAACTTAATCATTTCATTTATACTGCTTATAAGGATTACTTGTTACCAATTGAAGTATGAGGTAAAGAAGGATTCCTTATTCGCTAATAATCAACTTTAATGCCAATTAGATAGCTTTTAAGGTTTTGAATTAGTTTAAACACAACTCTTTTGATTTGAATGTTCTTAGATAGAAATTATTAAACTATTCGTTAATAGTTAGCTCCGAATTAGCAATTATCCTCGTGGGAAAGATATTTGACTCTTAATTATTTTACAAGTGTGACCCGTGCACTTGCAGTAAGCAAAAGAGTGAACAAGATTTTAGCACCGTTGCCGGGGATAGTGGCTTAATTTTAGTAGAGCTAATATTAACAACGAGTTTATTTAGTTATAGTCTAGGTATTTTTTTGTGCATATTAATCTAAGTCTCAATTCTTTTATTATTTCAGGAATTTGCAACTCCTCAAATGGACAACTTACAATCAAGCATTAGGAGGCTAGCCATCAGAGCTAATAACTTTGAGATAAAGCCTACCATAATCCAAATGATCCAGACATCTATTCAATTTGGCGGCTTATCTAATGAAGATCCCAGCACACATCTCTCAAACTTCTTGGAGATATGTAATACATTTAGGCACAATGGTGTTTCTGAAGATGTCATTTGCCTAAGGCTCTTTCCCTTATCTCTACGAGACAAAGCCAAGAGCTGTTGCAATCTCTGCCAGTGAGATCCATAACGACTTGGTCAGAGGTATGTACTAAATTTTTAAACATATACTTTCCCCCTACCAAGACTATAGAGATAATAAATGATATCACATCATTCACCCAAATCGAATCAGAATCCTTGTACGAAGCCTAGGAGAAGTACAAGCCCACACCATACAATTCCACCATGGCATCAAGTGTATTCATTTCACAAGGGCTTGTTACCGCAACATCGTCCAATTGTGGATATGGCCGCTGGAGGCTCTTTATTAAGTAAAACTTTTGATGAAGCTTTCCAATTGTTAGTGGAATTGGCTGCTAATAGCTACCAATGGCCTTCGACAAGAAACACTCAACGAAGGGTAGCTGGAGTGCATAATGTGGATACATTAACCTCACTGTCAGCTCAAGTTGCAACATTAGCAAGTAATATGGATAGTATGGGTTAGAATTCTCATTAGAGCCCATTTGTGTTATGTTATGTGACAAATGTGACGACAATCATTCAAGTGATAGGTTCCCTACCACCTCTGAAAGTGTACAATGTATGGGGAACTACCGATCACAACAGAATAACCCATACACGAATCAATATAATCCTAGGTAGAGGAACCATCCAAACTTCTCCTGGAGGGATAATCAAGGAGTCTCCTCTTCAGCACCTAGAGCAGAGCAACCTTACAATCCTCATGGATTCCCCTCACAATCAAGACAACTAATGTAGGATAAGCAGTCCTTTTTGGATGATATGTTTATGCAGTTAATGGTTAAAACTGATTCTTTCATGATAAAGATGGATGCTCATTTAGCAAAGAATGACTCTTTGATACAAAGCCAAACGACTTCAATGAGAGCATTGGAAACTCAAGTAGGGCAATTGGCTAACACCATTAATAATAGGCCCCCAGGCACCTTCCCAAGTGATATAGTTAATAATTTGAAGGGTGCCTCAAATGAGCACTGTAAGGTCATCTCATTGAGGAGTGGGAAGGACATAAAGGGAAATCCCAAGACAAAATTGCTAGAGGATAAGGTTAAAGAGAGGAAAGACCATGAAGAGGTAGGTGAGGACGAAGCAAAGAATGAAGAAGTTAACCACCAAAAAGTGGAAGACAAGAAGGTAGAGGACAAGAAGGTAGTGGATAAGTCATATATACATCCTTTACTATTTCCAAGTAGGCAAATCAATCACAAGATGGATTTTCAGTTTAAGAAGTTTTTGGAAGTTTTCAAGAAACTTCATATAAACATCCCTTTTGCTGAAGCATTGGAATAGATGCCCAGTTACATAAAGTTTATGAAGGATATATTATCCAAGAAATGTAAGCTATGTGATTTTGAAATGGTAGCATTATCTAAAGAATGCAGTGATGCCTTGCAACAAAAGCTTCCCCAGAAGTTGAAGGATCTAGGGAGCTTTACAATTCCTTATTCCATAGGAGAGAAATTCTTAGGCCAAGCGTTGTGTGACATGGGGGCAAGCATTAATCTCATGCCCCTATCCATATTCCAAAGGTTAGGTTTGGGGGAATGCAAGCCTACATCAGTAACCCTCCAGCTAGCTGATCGTTCAAATATATATCTAAAAAGAATTATGGATGATGTCCTTGTGAAAGTGGACAAGTTCATATTCCCTGCGGATTTTGTTATTATAGATATGGAAGAAGATCAAAGGGTGCCACTGATCCTAGGCAGATCATTCCTAGCCTCGGGAAGAACACTCATAGACATCCAAAAAGGTGAATTGACTTTGAGAGTTCAAGATCAAGAGGTAACTTTTAACATCTTCAAAGCAATTAAGTTTCCTAAAGATCATGAAGAGTGTTCTTATATAGGTTTATTGGATAATATCATTAATGATGCATTTCAAGCCAATAATCCTGAAAAGTCCCTTGCTTTGGCATTGACTTCATCAACTAAGGATGATGAAGATTCTAGGGATGATCTATCTGACTTCATCAAGCGCCTGAATGCGGTTCGTAGGCAATGTAGGTCGCCCAAGTTTAAAACTTTGGAGTTTGATGCAACTAAAGAGGCAGCTAAGCCTTCCATTGAGGAACCTCCAAGGCTTGAGCTAAAGTCTTTGCCTAACCATTTGCAGTATGCATATTTGGGAGCAACATCCACCCTGCCGGTAATTATATCATCATCCCTCTTTGATGATCAAGAGGAGAAACTTCTCCATGTGCTCAGGAAATACAAGCATGTTATTAGATGGACTATTGTCAATATTCAAGGCATTAGCCCCTCCAACTGTATGCACAAGATCTTGTTAGAAGACAATCAAAGTGGAGTTGTGGACCACCAAAGGAGGCTGAATCCAATTTTGAAGGAAGTGGTGAGGAAAGAGATAATCAAGTGGCTGGATGCGAGTATTATTTATCCTATTTCTGACAGCCCCTAGGTATCCCCAATTCAATGTGTTCCTAAGAAGGGTGGCATGATAGAAGTCACCAATGAAAATAATGAGCTCATCCCTTTGCGAAAGGTTATAGGCTGGAGGGTATGCTTGGACTACCGTAAATTAAAAAAGGCCACCTGAAAAGACCATTTCCCACTCCTTTTCATAGACAAAATGTTGGATAGACTGGCAGGAAAGGCCCATTACTGCTTCTTAGACAATTATTCTGAATATAACTAAATTGCCATAGCGCCTAAAGATCAAGAAAAGACAACATTTACTTGTCCCTATGGTACATTTACTTTTTAGAGGATGCCCTTTGGGCTATGCAATGCTCCTACAACTTTTCAACGTTGCATGCTGACCATATTTACTGATATGATTGAGCATGGCCTTGAGGTGTTTATGGATGACTTTTTCGTATTTGAGGATGATTACAATAGCTGTTTGCAGACTTTAGCATCCGTGCTGAAAAGGTGTGAAGAGAGTAACCTCATCCTGAATTGGGAAAAGTGCCATTTTATGGTCCAAGAAGGCATATTTCTTGGCCATAAGGTTTCTATAAAAGGGATGGAGGTGGACAAGGCAAAGATTGATGTGATTGACAAGCTTCCTCTACCTAACTCAGTAAAAAGAATCCGCTATTTTCTTGATCATGCGAGTTTCTATCAGAGGTTTATCAAAGACTTTTCGAAGATAGCCAAGCCTCTTTGCAACCTGTTGGAGAAAGATGTCCAGTTTACCTTTGATGATTCATGTCAGGTTGCATTTGAGGAGTTGAAGAAGAAACTGGTTTTAGCTCCAGTTATAATCACTCCAGATTGGGATTTACCATTCGAGCTCATATGCGTTGCCACCGACTATGTTGTGGGTGCAGTGTTGGGACAAAGAAAAGATAAGGTGTTTCACTCCATTTATTATAGGAGCAAAACATTTAACGATGCCTTGCTGAACTACACAACAATAGAGAAAGAGCTGCTGGCAGTTGTATTTGCGTTAGATAAGTTTAGAGCCTACTTGGTGGGCACTAAGGTGATAGTGTACACAGATCACTCTGCAATAAAGTACTTAGTGAGCAAGAAAGATGCGAAGCCACAGTTGATTAGATGGGTTTTGCTTTTAAAAGAGTTTGATTTAGAGATCAGATATAAGAAATGTGCGAAAAATTAGGTAGCTAACCACCTTTCAAGACTTAAAAATAAAGAATGTCAAGCTGAACCGATCATAATTAGGGAAACATTTCTTGATAAGCGGCTTTTTGCAACTATAACTCAATCAAGTCCATAGTATGCTGACATGGTGAATTACATTGTGGATGGTGTGTTTCCACCTGATCTGACCTCTAACTAGAAGAAAAAATTATTGTATGATGTCAGGCGCTACATCTGGGATGAGCCATTTTTGTTTAAATAGTATTTTGACCAGATGTTAAGGAGGTGTGTACCTATGGAGGAAGTGAAGCAGAACCTAAACTAATGTCATGACTTTCCATATGGTGGACACTACAGTTGTAAGAGGACGACTACAAAGGTGCTCCAGATTGGCTTTTATTAGCCATCACTATTCAAGGATGCACATTTTCATGTGCAAAGATGTGATTGATGTCAAAAATCTAGAAACATATCAAGGAGGAATGAGATGCCCCTTAACTCCATTCTTGAGGTTGAGATTTTTGATGTTTAGGGCATTGACTTCATAGGCCCCTTTATTCCCTTCTTTGGGAATCTGTATATACTAATAGTAGTGGACTACGTGTCCAAGTGGGTGGAGGCTTGTGCATTTCCTACCAATAATTCAAAGGTAGTGATTAGCTTCATGAGAAAATAGATCTTCACTAGGTTTGGAACACCTAGGCTATAATTAGTGACAGAGGGTCATATTTCTACAATAAGTATTTTGAAGCCCTCCTAGCTAAGTATGGAGTAAAGCACTGTATAGCGACTGCTTATCACCCACAGACAAGCGGGCAAGCGAAAGTATCCAATCGCAAAATAAAATGAATTTTGGAAAAGACAATGTGTCTAACCAGAAAGGATTGGTCAAGGAAATTGGATGACGCACTATGAACTTACAGGACTACTTACAAGGGCCCCATTGGTATGTCTCCATACAAGTTGGTATTCGGTAAGGCATGCCATTTGCCAATTGAGCTTGAACATAATGCTTATTGGACAATAAAGTAGCTCAACTTCAATTTGCAAGTTGTTGGGGGGAAAAAGGCTTTTGTAGCTTAATGAGCTGGAAGAATTTAGGCTACAAGCCTATGAAAATGCAAAATTGTATAAGGAGAAGGTTAAATACTGGCATGACAAGAAGATAGTTCAGAAAAGATTTGAAGAAGGTCAGCAAGTTCTCCTTTATAATTCCAAGTTCAAACTCTTCTTGGAAAGCTTAAATCGAGATGGTCGGTGTAACGCCCTAGGACAGATATCTTGATATATTTGATTATATCAAGATAAACAGTACTAGCCATGTTACTTACTACATATCTAACTACTAATATATCTATAACAACCGTGCAAGTTATTATAGAGAGCCTTGAGAGAATGGGAAAAAACTTAAACTTAATATATATATATATATACAACCTTAGGCACAGAAGAGCTTATTGTAATACATGCCTCTAAATATAACTACAAAGCAAATATAAACAATATACATAAACTTTGTCTAAACAAGAAACAAGTAAAACTATACTACACTAGTTCTTCTGTTTCTTGAACTTCTTACTCTATGGCGGTCCTTGACCTACTTCTACTATAAAAACATAAAAAAAGGGTGAGAACATAAAAATTATCAGTAATAAACATATAATTCATGGCATAATAACTATGTAAATTACATACATAATTAAATTAAACTCAATATTATATGATCGCTCATACAATTGTATGACATTACTTATAATTACTATCACAGGAGTTTCCTCCTCTATAACTGATAATTTCTTAATACCTCATAGTATAGTCAAACCGATAGCTTACATACCATTAACATAAACAACCGCCCATACAATTGCTTATGTCAACAACCACAGACAATTGCCCATACAACTGAACTGTAACTGCAAGACTAACAATTTAATCCTACCTCTACTTGTTCCTTCTAGGAAACTCTAGTTCCACAAACTCTTATTAAGATAGGGAGTGAACTTATCACATACTAGTCCTACCTTAGTCAAAGGAAAAATATATTCCTTACTAATTGTACTTATCTTATTTGTATTCGGCTTTCCTTGCTATTGCATTACCTGTAATGACCTGTGTCACACTTGAGTGCTCAAGGTTCCAAATACCTGTTTTAGGTAACTCCTAACTATTGGAACTCCTAGCTACTTGATCTTCCAAACTTACTTAGTATTCAAGGAAGCAACTTTCTTCCCACATACATCTTTAACTTAACTATACTGTTAGAAGAGTTAAGCACATTTCTACTACACTTAATGAATATGACAAGTTTTAAAGTCATAGTTCATCCTATTGTGTATTAAACAATGCAAAAGATTTCACTTAACTAGAGAACTTAATACATAAACATCCCCGCTTGGGAACTAAACACACACCTTGACTCCACTCGAGTGAAACTAATACAAGAGTGGTTAGTACTTGTAACACTTTGTTGCTTAAGGTTCTAGGTACCCTTCCAAAGTAATCCACTACTCTTGAATATCCTAAGGCTTATACCTTTATTAACTAACTAGAGTGGATGTTACTAATTCATTCTAGTATACTCATATTTATTACACCAATTCATCACATATTGTGTGATATCTAATGCAACACTAAGTGCCCAGGGTGATAGATACCTACCTATGGTAATCCTTAACTATTGGATGCACAAAGGGTCTAAACTTTCTTATCTATACTAAAAGGTTGTTTCCTCTTTGAAATATCCCTAATAGCATCCTAACATACTCCAAAAAGGATGTATAAAGAATCCCAACAAGTAGGAAACTTCATTTTAACAAGATTCATATCTTGATATTTCATGGTTTATCACCTAAAAAGGCTAATTTTTATAGATGCACCAAATGTACATCCTAACTTCTATAATTCTGAAATTTTTACCACATGAAGTCTTGCATCTTAGCTTTCAAATGGTACGAAAATCAGGTCATTCTGATATCTACAACTCAAGTTATGCAACAAACACTACAGGCTGTTTGGTGCCCTGTTCTACTGATTGTTGGGTGCCCAAGCGCCCAACTCCCTGCGCCTGAGCGACCAAAGTCCTACTGCACGCATATTCTATCTATATGTTGAGCGCCTAAGCGGCCAAACATCAGCGCTTGAGCGTGGCTGCCCAGAACAAGTTTTGCAGAATTCTGTATCTAAAAAAACTCATCTTCTCCATCTAAAGAAACCTAAGTTCTAACATAGAAAAGATAGAGAAGCAAAAATAGAAAACTCCCTTACTTCTTGAAGCCATGAAGATGAACTACCAAGCTTCAACTTTGCTTTTGATCCTCCTTGGCTACTCTTGCTCCCTTCTCCCTTTTCCCATCTTTCCTTCTTCACGATTGCTCCTCTTTCTTTCTCTTTTGTTTTATGTTTTCAGCAGCAAAATGTTGCTCTTAATCGTGTGAGGGAGAGAAAATTAAGAGACTAAAATACCCTTGGATATTTTGCTAGAACTTCCTTATCTACTAAGGACACTTGAATTTAGCTAAATCAAGCTTTCCAACTTCCAACAACGTTGAAATAAATGCTAGGATTCATCAAAATTATTGTTTCACTGATATCTTATTTTTCCATATCTGTTGGGGGGTCAATCGGGCGTTAAAAGCACAACCAGTATGCCTAAAATTACCAAACTAACTCCGATTGTTCTCAAACTTTAACTACACCTTAATTAACTTATTTGTGACTTAGAAACAAACTCTCTAGGTTTATTTCCCTTAACTTAGCAATTTATGCTACTATCTGAGTCATTTTAAGTTATTTTTCAACTTCCAGGTTGCAACTAAGTGCTTAAACGAACTCATTTTATCATAAAACTTAACTGATATGTTATACAAGTATGATAGTACCTCGAGACCATATACAAGCCTAACATGTTTTCTTGGGATGTTACAGTCGGGACCCTTTATGGTGATAAAGGTGTTTCCCCATGGAGCAGTGGAGATAGCTCCACTGGATGGATCATCAAGTTTTAAGGTTAACAGCCAGCGCCTAAAACCTTATCTTGGAGGAGAAATTTATAGGGGGAAAACCTCCCTCACATTAACAGCTCCAACTTGATGTTTGTGAAGTCCTACTGAGACTATAAATAAGGCTCTGCTTAGGAGGGAACCCAAGTGTTTAATTGTTGATTTATGTCTTAAATGTCTTAAATATGTCAATATACTAATTTTTAGGTTTAAGTATATCTTTGAACTATATTGTGTATTTTAACCCTTTGGGCATGTTTTACAGGTGTTGGAGACCTATTTTGGCCAAAAGTCCAGGCCAAATTGAATTTGCTACAAAATTATGTAAGCTGATCTCATGCCGCGACGTGAGACATGTCACGCCGCGGCTTTGTGTGGTTAAAAAAAAAGTAATTTGTAAATAGTAATTATTTAAATAATTAAATTAGGAGGGAATTAATGGGCGTCATGGCGTTGTAAGCTTAACGTCGTGGCGCGAGGTGTCATTTGGGGTTAAATGTAGCACCCTAAAATTTATTTATTTTGTTATAAATATTCATTTTATAATATTTGTGATTTTTGGAAATTTTTCTAAATTTTTTTGAGAATGCGAAATATTTTAATATTATTCCTCGTTTTGCATGCAAACTGAGCAGAATCGGGAAAATGAGATATTTTTCCCGAGAACCTTGATCTGTGGAAACATCGATGGGGGATCTTACTAAACCTGAGACTGGACACAGTTTACGAAGTTTCATGTTTTTTGAGAAATTTTATCTGATAAAATTATAAGTCGCTGTATAAATTTTATCCGTCGGACAATTAATACTATCTTCTATCAATTGTAACAATTGTGCATTAGATAATACCATGTATTAAAAATCCTATCACATTATCCTAATGTAATCCACTTTATGTCTAGTCAAATCCACTTTAATTCAAATTTAGTGTATTTTAATCAAAGCTTCTTTGAGAAGCTTTGACCACCAAAAGACCAAGCTACCCTTGGCTTGTTGTTGAAGCCAAATTTTCCCCCTTTCTCCTCTCTATTGCAACGGCAATGTGGCCCATGGGAAGCAAAATTTTGGTTTCCCACACTTAACACATTCACTCCAATAATATCATTTTTCATCTATCCAGTTCTCTCTCTAGATTTCATCTTTATTTTCTCTCTTCCTTCTCTCTTCTTCTCCTCCTTGGTCACAGTTTTGCAGCCACCATTAGTGACCATTTCTCTTCACTTTTCTCTTCATTAACACCATTTCTACACTCGCCTCAACCTCCTTTATACTTTCTATTTAGGAAATTTCTTCAAAATCCATCTTCACCGCCATTGTCTTCCAAGGCAAAGCTTCAAACTTTAAGGTAAAGTTTCCATTTTTCTTCTTTCTTCTCTCCATTTTCGTGTTCTATGGCTTCATTGGAGACCAAAGAACCATCTTTTACCAAGCTTAATATTGATTCTTTGTGTTGGAAAATTTTAGGGTTTTGGAAGCTCAAAACCGAAACCACCAAGGAGCCAATAGGAGACCATTTTCATGTTCTTCCTTTAGGTAAGAGGGAGATTTACTCACTTCTACCATTATTGGTGATGAGGAGACTTTGTGTGATTGTTTGATAAAGAAATTCATAATTGTATACTTGCTTTAATTGATGATTTTACATATGTATGTGTTCTTAATTGATGTTGATGATTCAATAATGATTTTGAATGCATTGGTGGTGTTGGAATGTTTGGAAATGTTATAATGAATTAATGGAAAATTTGAGGGTTTTCTACACTAGGGTTAGGTCATAGTTTTGGCTTGGAATTTAAGGGATTGGATTGATCTTGGGTAAAATAAAATTTAAGTGATTATGTATCAAGTAACTAATGCATAATGTGAAGAAAAATTGGAATCTTAGTGACCTAGGAAGGCCACGGTTTTAGGGAAAAAATTTTGAGGCTAAATGATGCCTTGGTGCATTGTTGGAAATTAAGAATTTAAGGATATACATGATTCATAATGAGATGGGAAAAAATTAAATTGAGTAATAACTCTTAAAAGTGCCACGATTTTTAAGGGCTATTTGACCTAAATTTTTCATAATTGATCAAAGCTTAAGACTTTGGAAATGTAAATCCATAATATGGACTTGTAATAATTGATGAACCATATATGTATAAATGTTGATGTTGAGAATTGGTTCTATGTTGTTGTGAGTTCCTATGTGGAACTAGGTATTCAATGAAATCATGACATGTTGATATTGAGAAATAAATATATGCCATTATGATATATTTTATGATAAGTGTATCATTGATAAACATACATGATGTATATTGTGTCGTCATGCATATGTGTTGTCCATTAGACATTATTGGAAATGCAATGTATGCCTAGGAGTTTGAATAACACCTATGTGTGGGTGCAAGTAGACTAAGCGTAGGGTCATAGTGGTTGGCCTTGGGGGCATCGAGGTGTGGGTGTCTCACAATAGACAGTGGTAGCTCCACTGGGGCCGTGGGATAGACCGATGCAAACACATCGATGATCCGGATTGAGACGTTGTCCTATATCACGATCAACTGTTGAGGTGTCATGTATAAGTTGTATTGCCCAAATATTTTTATGAGATGAGCACACTATTTTCAAGGCTAACGAGATACTGACATAACTCCTTGATCATTCATTCTGAAAAATGTTTATGTCTAGCTCCATGGAGTAGGAACTTAGTACCATTTGTGTTGTGAACTGTTAGTCTCATAATTCATTAAGCATGAACATTTATAATTGTGGAAAAATATTTGTTCTTATTACTGCAATAACATTCTAATTACTTGAACTATTGATTGTTGGAAATATTGATGCTGTCTGCCTGATATTGCGGATCCTTACTGTTATTTATTGTTGTTCTACTTTTATTGTAAGTTTTAATTATCATTGTGATTGGATATTTGAACTGTGTTGATATGTGGGCGTCCAGCGCCATTCTATTTTCTCGCTACCATATTAGTAATGAAAGCTGGGTGTCTCACCTCTTTCTGTATTTTCTGTATTTCTGTCAGTCTGTGTACTACTGAGAAGACGTTCGTGAGGAAGAGAAGGAAACACCTGAGTTTCTGGGTTTTTGGCCGCACTACGACTAGAGCTTGCTGAGGATGTCATCACGCCCACGCCGATTTTTGGAGTGTGTCAGGATGACCTTCCATGGAGGGCCCGATTGCTGGCACATACATGTGCAGACGGACCAATGTGTTTACTGCGGGGAGCTGACGGTGTCTTTAGCTTAGGGTCGCCATGACCCACCAGTTTTCTATTTCATTGCTTTTGTCATTTTGGAGTTTTACCTACCTGTTAGGGATATATGGGCTGATATGTACTACATCCCACAAGAGGACTCTTTCCTCTCCACTGCTCGGGCTTCTGCCCGAAATTCGGTCGCTTTGATGGTAATTTCATCGGATGAGGAAGACCATGAGGAGGACTCGGCTACGGTCCCTTCTCGTCAGTCTTAGGGGTTGATATTGTCCGTGGCTACAAATGGCTAACCGTTTATCTTTTTGGGGAAGCCTGATGTTTTGTCATATTTAATGGGTGTATATCTGTATCAATTCAGGTGGGTACATCTTTTGCTTTTTATATAATTTATGATGTAATTAAATAGGCTGATGTATATGATATATATATTGTGAATGTATGATTTTCAATTCTGTGTTGATTTTATTATATCTATAATTATTATTCTCTCTTTATTATTGGTTTAAGTAAGAAAAGGAAAAAGAAAAAAAAAAGGGAAAGAAAAATATGTACACTTATTTCAATACTCGATTATTTTATCATTCAAGAGTGCAAATTATTTAATCACGTGTTGAAAATGAACCGAGTCTTAATTAATCAACGTACTTCTTATTTTCCACAATTTATTTCGTTACTCTATATTATGGTGTGACATTCCTTCTTCGTGAGGAAAGAAAAAAGGGCGTTACATTAAACGTCACGACGGTTCATGCGTCCCCCATTTCCTCCTATTTGCCATACTTGATTCCATCAATTTTCTTTTCATGCTTTTCTCCTTCATTCTCGTATTTTCCAACTCCTTTGTGTTCATTTCACAAATCTGTTCAAGGTATGTTGTATTTATGTTTATTTATTGTTAGTTTATTATTTTATTTTCTGTTTTAAATTATTTTATCTATTTTGTGTTCGTTTCCTCATTGTTATTAGGAATACGTGAAACAAGATATGTGTTTTTTTTTGTTTTTATGTAGTTTAGGTTTAGTTATTCTACATAGGATGCAAGATTTGGCCTGTTTTGGGGTAATATATATATATATATTGCATGTACATAAATATTCATATGAGCTGGTTCGTATGGATCATATACAAATCTGTACCCCCAAAATACTTACAAAAAGAATGGCGCTCCAAATACATACGCGCACTCAAAAATGTACAGATGATCAAGAAAGACTGACTAGCAAAAAGACACGAGTAGCCCAAGTCCTACATACCTAAACCATAAGGTCCTTAGAGGGATCCTCTTTTGATTCCACGGAAGAAATGACCACAGTAGGAGGTACACCCTGATGGACAGGCATCTGCCCAGAGGACACTATGCTGTCCTCATGTGGAGTATAGTGGAAGTTACTCCACCATTCCCAGATAGGTATGTTAAATACCAATTGTACGGATACAGAGAAAGACAAAACAGGGGCCTCACAAAGATCCCTATGAAAAGTCAATGTCAGTTCCCCAGTGTAGGTAACCCTTTCATTAGCCAAGTTGACTGACCAAGCATCTACTCCATCATGAAAGTACATGCGAACATAACCCAAAATACGTAGCCTTGACGTCATCTCAGCACAACAGCTATTACGAATCAAAAAGGGGGTAATTCCTCTTCAATTCCTTCTTGGTCTTTAATCAATCAGAGCATACAGCAAAATAATACAACACAACTAAGAGGTGAAAAATTCGGCATCATTCCAAACATGCCATGTAGAGACAGTACAGACAGAAATACATCCAAATACAGAAATCAGCAATATCAAATATCAATAGCAGGGATAACATTAGTAATCTAACAGCTCAATAAATCATTTAACAACAAATAGTCAAACATATATATATATATATAAATGTCATGAGGGTATGTTCATTATGCATGTACACAATGTACTCAATTCCTACTCCATGGAGCTAGACAAATATTTCCGAGAGAATGATCGAAAGATATGTCTATATCTCGTCAGCCATAAATCAAGTGCTTTCAATAAAATCAATGTTTGCGCAACAAGGCTTTATACAAGACATTCTATACCATATCCTGATTGGGGTGAGTGTCTCGGTTTGGATCGTCAGTGTGTTTGCATTGGTCTGGTCCACGGCCCAGGGGAGCTACTGTAACACCCTTGTGGGAGTGCCACATTTATGATGCAATAAAATAAAATAAATAAATATTACCCAAGTTGTAAAACATTTGTTATATAAATAATATGGGTTATAAATTTTTTTCCTTTTATACAGAATATTACTAAATAAAATAACACAGAACATAAAATAAAACAAACTGTCATCACACATAATATATATAGGATTTTATTTTGAGTAGTACAAATAATATACAACTACAAAATATTTAAACACAATTATAGAGAGTTAATATACAATACTACATCAAAAAGTGCCCAAGTGCACATCATAGATCCCTAACCCTCTGAAGGATCACTCTCAGATGAAACTTCAGGTGATAGGTATCTAGGATGTCTCGAAGCTCTACGGACACGAGTCCGTGCTGTCGACACACTGCTAATCTCACTAAGCGCATGGAAAATCCCTCCCCAATAACGTCTAATAGTCAGCGGTAACTCTAAATGCAAATACAAAGTAGTAGTAAAAATAGGTTCCCCATCAAACTCTGTTCGTAGGGACACAGTCAACTGTCCCACTTAGACCACTAAATCTCTGTCCTCTCGCAGACGCTAGGCCTCTGAACCCCCGTGAAACTCAAGTCTCACGAAACCAAGAAATCCCGGCAGTGTCATACTTGCCAAATTAGTCCAATGGATATGGATGATCAGAAGGTTCGTAGTCGTCGAACTGATCCCCCATCTGCTGCTGCTCCTCCTCCTCAGGATACACACACTCAAGAGGCTGATCCTCTTCCTCAAACTCTTTACAACATAATTTAATAATACAGAAAATAGTACGTATAGAGAGGTGAGATAATCATACATCAATACCAGCATGGCAAATAAAAAAACGCCAAATACAACAGATATAACAGTTTATACAATAAGGCATACTATAGCATCATAAATAATAATATAATTTAATACAGCAATTTTAATACAACAGTATCAAATAATATCACAGATAAAAATGTTATGATACATGACACAAATGCAAATGCAATATGACTCGTTCCTACTCTATGGAGCTAGACACAGATATTAGAGAGAATGACCCGCAAAGATCTATCAGTACTTTAGGCTGCCCAACCAAACTATTGCACTATCTAACGTTGTGTTTATAGCTCACTATCCAATCATCGTGTAGTAGCACACAGTCCAAACACCATGTAACTACAGGCATTGTACTAAAATAGTCTTTATAAGATCTTGATTAAGTATAGTGCGTGCCAAGATCACTAGTTTGTTGCCAGTTACCACGGCCCAGAAGAGCGACCAACTGTCCACATGTGGAATACTCCGCACACTAATGCCTCCAAGTCCATACAAAGAAATGAACCACACTACGCTTATCACACTGACAACACGGTGTTATTCGCCTCGTCAATCAAATCACCAATAATCAACCATATTGGCACAACTCAATGCATGAATAAAAATAATAATTACCAATTTACCCTTAGTCTCAAAAATATTCTCATATTTACGCAAATGCCCTCAATGGCAATAATCTCAAATACAGTACGTCCCTACTTGATGTACCATATTTCCACATGTCCAAAATATAGTATGTTCCCACTTGACGTACCATATTTTCACATGTCCAGGTCTACCACTTTGGCCCGACAGTAAATTTTATCGCATAGTATTTTTAAATCGTTTTCTCAATCGCGTAAGATTTTTAAATCGTTTTCTTGATCAAAAAGCTTTAAAATCTCTATTTTAAAACTACGTAAGCTATTTTCACTACTTTAAAACTACGTAGAATAATTTTTCTTACGTTATAAATATATTATAAAATATTTTCTTTTATTTGACTATTATTTGACTATTTTTAATAAATTTTGACAGATTTTGTCTGTAAATTCTATTAAAAATGTGCTTTCTACGTCTTTCCTCTAAAATTTCTTTTATTTTATTTTATAATTATAAAATCCACTTTAGAAATTGTTACTATACTTTAAAATCTAAAAGTAAGTATTTTTCAAAGGTTTTGTTCATTATTCTACTATATCACTTTTCTAATAAAAATTGGTTTACTTCTTTAATTATTGAAAATTCATTACAAATGCATTTCTTTTTAATTCTACTTTTAGCAAATAAATTTTGAATTGATTTCTCATTTAGAAAGCATTTGGCCGAATTTCACAAAACATTGGCATTTGACCTTTGGATCATTTTCCATCTTCTAAATCATTTTGATTTTCAATCATTTACCTAATTCTATTAAATCATTCCTTTAGAAAATGGTTGAGAATATTTTGGTTCTCTTTTCTTGATTGAGGCCGTGAGCCTCTATTTTGTGTTTTTTGGAACACTCATGTAAACCTTACATGTTATTCACATCCTAAGTAGTATTCATGCATAATCACACATACAATATATTTTAAAGCTTGTAAACATGCATACAAACAATATCATACACAAGTAAGAAAGCATTTAAACAATCAAACACAAGTGAATCCTTATGGATTCTTCACACACATACAAGTTCATTTTCTCATCACCATACATGGTTGATGAGATTAATTCTCCCTCTTACCTTAAAGGAAGACAAAATCTACTACTCCTTCTCCTAGTGGTTTCGATTTCACCTCCAAGAAAACCTAAAGATCTTAAACAAAAATTTCAAGAGTTATAACTATAGGAGAAAAATATAAACCATGGATAAATCATGGCTTAGAACCTTGAAAAAGAAGTTAGAAATGGAAAATAAGGATTTTCACCTTCTAGGGAAAATCTCCAAAGTGATTTTCCAAGCTTAAGATGATAGATTTTGGAAGAACTCTCAACTAGAGATGTTCTTAGAATAGTGTTTATGTTTAGAGAAGTAGGTTAGATAAAATTTTGGGTGGTTGGATGGCGGTGTAGGTGGTGTGGCCGAATTGCTTGGAGAAGAGTAACAATGGTGGTTTGTATTTTTGGAAGAGAGAATGTGTAGTAAAGTGTTAGAGAATGAAGTGAAATTTGCTCTCCAAAGTGGTGCATGGCCGTGTAACTCCATAGAGAGAAAGGTGGCTACTTTGTTTGACCTTCCAAGACTCCATCCTAGCCTTATATGTGATCAAAGGTTGAGATCAAAACTTGATCACCAAGCTTATCTTCCATTGGCTAATCCAAGGCTTGTCATAAGCCTAGTCACTTGTTCTTGAATGTTCCTCCTTAATGATGATCACTAATTCAACTACTAATCTCATTAAGCTTCTACGCACTCTTAATCTAGTTTAATTAGGTTAATTTGTTACATTAGTAATTAATTAACATCCTTATAATCTAAGCTTCAAGAGCCATTGATTAAATCAAGGGTTCATATTAGGTAGCAATATGATCAAATCTAAACCATTAGATCTCTTCTCCATGAAATCTTAACCATTAGATTCATCTTAAAACAATAAAGGGTCAAGATCTTCCCTACATTTCTCCTCATCCAATGGTCACAAATGATTCTAACCATTTTGTGAGACCAATCTCCACCGTACAATTGATCAACGGTGGATATCCAAAGCCTTCAATAGTAAGCTTATCTTTACAACCATAGATTAGATCAACGGTTGATATTCAAAACTAAACCTTCTCATCCAACGATGTAAATCAAGTCAAGCCCTCTTTGTTGACTTAATTCCTATTGGCTTAAAATAAATCAAGCCATTAACGTTGACTACTTTATCTAAACGTGGGTCCCGCAAATCAATTGAGGGTCCTACAAACCAAAAGTGAGTCCCACGGACATTCCCGGGTCCACTGTTGTTTTATTTATAATGATTAATAAAATAATATTATAATAATATAAAATTATTTTATTACATAGTTAAATCCTAAAAATTAAAAGATTGATACACGTATCATTCAGAATTGGGTTTAGTAAGATCCCCCAGCTCCGAATAATTAAAATAAGATTTCTCCGGTCCGGAAATTATTATTTTCTTGACTCGAAGCAAATCACACAAAACACTCAAATATGAACATGAAACAGTCAAATAAATTTTATATCATACAGAAAAACATAAAACAGTACAATTAGGACATAACGGTTATTTATCCTAAAGTTGAGGTGTTACAGCTACCAGTTGGCCATTGCGAAAACCCCATACCCCGACGTCCCCAAGGTCAATAAAGACCTACACTAGGCCCATCGCACCTGCACGAAGGTGTAATTCAACTCCTAGGCTCATACACACCTATACCAACAGACCACATGACTTTACAAGGTATGATGAATGCCTCAATGCACACATATATACATGGTATCATCAATGTCATGCAATCCATGATCCTACACTATCATAATTCATAGCAATTGTTAGTAATTCAAGATTCCACTTACGGGGGCGATAATAACATTATCATTTTGATTCTTGTTTCTCTATTCTAATTAACACTTGTCTTTATCATTAATAAAATTTACTTACTTAAAGTCTTATGAGTCTCAAAGCCTCACTTATACTCATTTTCCTTCGAAGACCAAAGTTCATCATAGTTTTATGTTAAGGTTCTACTTCTTTTATTTTTCCATCTTATGAATTCCCAATTTATTGTCTAGTCACTTAGCTATTCAAGTTTCACTTTGATTACAAATTTTCCTCTTGATTACCCTAAATGTCCAAAAACCCTAATATTCTTAAGTTCCAAAACTTCCTCTTCTTGCTTACTTATTTCAATTCTTTAATTAACTCATTTTTAACCTAATTTTTCTAAATTCCAAGTTACTTTAAGATTTATCCAATATTTCTATTTTTCGTTCTTCTTGGTTGTGAACCCTAAGTTCATGGAATTTAATATTCATCTTCTTAATCCATTATTTTAATTCCTCAATTAATTCATTTTCCATTTAAACTTCTAAGTTCCCAATTACCACCAATTTAGTTGCACTTTTCTTAGTTTTTCCTCTTCTTAGCCGTGACCACTCCTAAGGTCTCAAGGCTCCAAAATTTACATTCCTGTATCAATTAGTTCATCAAGTTCCATGTTTATACAAAATTTCATTTTAGTTCCCCATTTAGGGCCACAAAGTCATGAGCTTCACCTCGAAAGGACAAAGTGTTCTTTCTCATCCACATATAAATCCAACCATACAACAATCACAATCTATCAACAATACATATTATCAAAACATCAACAATAACACCATATAAATCACATAGCGATAAGCTATTGAAAAACAACCAATGAAGCGAAGAAATCCATACGTAGATTCTCCATTTTCAACACACTAATTCATCCCCTACCACCATGAGTGGTTGATGAGGATGTTCTCCCTCTTACCAAAGAAAATGATAAGCAAAAGATCTCCATTGATGCTCTTGAAGATTTCGGCCAAGCACTCCACAAAATCCTAAGAATTTCAACTCACAAAATCATCATTCTAAGCTTGAAAAAGAATGAATCAATGGTTGTAAAGAGAACCATGAACACGAAAATGAGGAGAAGAAATGAAAAATCAAAACCTTACCTCAAAAGCTTCAAGTTTGGAACTTGAAGAAAATGGTGAAGATGGAAGCTTTAGGAAATGATTTCAACTAGAATGGTGTTTAGAATATGATGGAGTTTAAGAAAATGTGATTAGATGAAATTTTTGCAAACATGGAGGGCACTAGTGGTGGTGTGGTCGTGAGGTAGGATAGGACAAGAAGAAGAGAGAAAAGTGAAGAGAAAATGGAAGAAGAGAAAGGTAGATAGAGAAAGTGATAGGAAAGTTTGAATAAAAATGTGAAGTGTGACTTAAGTGAGATGAAATTTTTTGGCTCCCTCTTTTCCCTCATTGTTGTGGAGTCACTCAAGGAGAGAGGGGAAAATTGGCTTCTCCAACAAGCTAATAGGAAGTTCTTATGAAGCTTCCTCCAAGCTTCTCCAACAAGCCAAATTTTAGCTTTTTGAAAAGTCAAAGGTAATGTCATGGTGATGATGTCATCGTTGTGATGTCATTAAAGTGTTCTCTAAAAGATGACTAACACTATACTAAGTTTATTATCAGTGGACAAAAGACAGTTAACAAAATCAATATTTATTGTCCAACAAATAATAAAACGTACCGCGATTTTATTTATCAGAAAAAAATCTTGAAAAATACAAACCTCGTAAACTATGCCCAGCCTCGAGTTTAGTAAGATACCCCATTGACGTTTCCATAGTTCAAGGTTTTCCAACCTTGGAAAAATATTTCATTTTCTTGGTTTCGCTCAGTACACACGTAAATTGAGAAAAATATTAAAATAATTAAGTAATTCAAACAATTCCAAAAAAATTCCTAAAAATCACAAATATTATAAAATGAATATTTATCATAAAATAAACAATTTTTGGGGTGTTACAACTCTCCCCTTATAAAAATAATTTTTCTCCTCAAAATTTTTGTACCTCAAAATAGTTATGGATATTGCATCTCCAGTGATGTCATTCTAGATTACCTTCACCAATGTAATCTCTTTACCTCGGAGTTGTTTCACCCTTCTATCCTCAATCTTGACAGGAAGTGTTTCATAGGTCAAATTATCTTTTAATTGCACTATATCCGGTTCAATAACATGAGTTGGATCAAGAATGTATTTTCGTAATTATGACACATGGAAGACATTGTGTAGGTTAGAAAGAAAAGGTGGTAAAGCTATTTAGTAGGCTACTGGACCTATATGACGTAGGATTTGATAAAGTCTGATGAATTTAGGAATGAGTTTTCTGGACTTAATAACTCTTCCAATGCCCGTCATAGGTGTAACCCTTAGAAACACATGATCGCCTTCCTCAAACTCTAGAGGTTTTTGTCTCTTGTCCACATAACTCTTCTGCCTACTTTGAGTTGTCCTCATCTTTTCCTGAATGACCTTAATATTTTCTGTCATCTGTTGTACAAGATCGAGTCCCAATGTGAGATGTTGTAACACCCCTAGATCTAATAACTACAGCACAATCGTCATTACACCACAGTCACTAAATCCATGCGTGTCACCGTCTTGATAACAGTATTTTCAAAAATTTAATTTCAATTATACATAAATAGAAAATATGAGCCTCAAATGAAGCATACTTAGTACCCAACCATATAAAATACAACCATTGATGGAAAACATATTTCATATATAATATATTCGTCCTTAACACAAAGCACTGATAACACAAAAAGTAATGTGTACAAAAGAACTGAAGGGGGGAAGTAGTAACCCTGGGATAGGTACTACTAGTAGACAAAGCCGCAACCCTATATATATATGTGACAATCGAAGTCTTAGTCGACAGGCCGGGAATCAATGCCCCCATGAAGTTGCACTCTACGTAACCGAAAACCTTGTCCAAACGCCATATCGAAAATAATGAATCGACCCAGTCCAATCAGCAAGGGTGTGGTCCCTTTTCATCTTCCTCACGATCTTTTATCAAATATAAATATAAAACAGAAAATATAGGGAGACAGGAAAGAGGTGAGACACCCAACATTCAATACCAATACGGCAGCAAGAAAGAAGAATGGCGCAAAACGCCCACATAACATCACAGTACATATATTTCTCAACAGTAATAATAATAAATAGCATTAAGTGAGAAACAACAATAATCAATAATAAAAGTAAGCAATAAAAGAGGAACAACGATAATATCTCATATAATAAACAATAAAACAGATCAAATAATCATAACTTCATTTAAAGCAATAGTCCAGTCATCATATAAATGAACAATAGTTTCATCATCATGAAAATGGATAAATGTGCAAATGTCAGATGATATGCTGACTCACTATGCACTTGTACATGGTACCAAAATCCTACTCCATGGAGCTAGAGATCAACATTTCAAAGAGAATGATCAAGGAGTTATGCCAGTATCTTGTTAGCCTTAAAAAAAATAAAGTGCTTCATCTCAAAAATAATATTTGTGCAACATGGCTTATACATGGCACCTCAATAGTTGATCGCGATATAGGACAACATCTCGGTCGGAATCGTTGGTGTGTTTGCATCGGTTTATCCCACGACACAGAGGAGCTCATAACTATCCATGTGGAACACCCGCACCTCGACGCCCCCAAGGTCAACCACTATGACCTACGCTTAGTCTATTCGCACTTGCACTAAGGTGCAATTCAATCTCTTAGGCACACATCGCCTTTCTCAGTAAAGTCCAACGGACATCACATATGCATGACGACTCAATTTACATCATATATGTGTATCAATGATATGTTCCTCATAAATAATGCATCACATGAATATTCTTCAACAACGTATTTCTCATAGAACATATCATAATGGCATATAGACAATTCTCAACAATATCATGCCACAATTTCATCAAGTACAAATCAACAAGTACTTAGTCCTACATGTGGACTCACAATAGCATAGAACCAATTCTCAATATCATATATATATATATATATATATATATATATATATATATATGATTCAACACATACCACAATTTCACATTATGAATCCAACATTCCCAATGTACTAAGTCTTGATCAATTATGAGAATTTTGGGCTAAGGAGCCCTTCAAAACCGTGGCTCTCTTAATATTCATCACTCAATCAATTTCTTCCATCTTATTATGAATTACTAATGTCTAAATTCTTAATTCTCAAAGATGCATCAAACCATCACTTGAACTCCAAAAATCCCTCATCAAGGTTCCAATTCTTTTTCCAATTCATGCATCAATCTTTCAATACTTAATTACATAAGTCTTATTTTACACAAAATCAAATACAACCCTTAAATTCATGGCCAAAACTGTGGCCTCTCAATAGGGTAGTAAACCCTTAAATTTTTCATTTATTAAATCTAATATCATCAAGCATTCCATCATACTTAATGCATTCAAAACAACCAATCATTATTCATTTCATTCAAGAACACACAAAACATGAAAAGCCATCAAACAAAGTAAGCATTCAATATGAATTTCTCCATCAACAACCACACAAAGGCCTTCTCAGCACCAATAATGGTTGAAGTGAGTAAATCTCCTTCTTACCTCTTGAAGATAATACAAGAAAGTAAGCTCCTTTGTTCTTGATTTTCGTTTTCCACCTTCAAGAAAACCCTAAGGACATCAAAACTCACCAAAATCATCATCAAAGCTTAGAAAAGGAACCCTTGATCACCTAAGAGATCAAGAATCATGAAAATGGGGAGGAAAGGTAAAAAAGCTATGAAATTTACCTTAAAGTCTCCAACTTTGAAGCTTGATGGAACAAAATGAAAATGGTAGATTTTGGTGATGGTCACAACATAAAAGTTGCTTAGAATGGTGTCTAGATTCAAGATCAAGAGTTAGTTGGAATTAAAGAAGATGGATGAGTGGATTTGAGGGGTGAGGCTGTGAGCTTCATAATGAGAAAGATGAGAGCTTTTTGCTTTGTCTCTTTGATAGGAATGATGAGATAAACAAATGAGTAGTTGAATGAAGTGAAGCGAAGGGTTTGGCCTCCTTCAAGCCACCATGGTCGTGGGGTTGGAGAGGGAAGAGAAAAAGAGAAAGTTGAGAGAAGAAGATAGAGAGAGAAATAGTGGAGAAAGAAAGTAGTAACTTTTTGTGTGTTTTGAAATTGGAATGAAGATGGTAAAGTGAGAAGCACAAATTTTGGCTCTCAAAATGGGTATTGTTGTGGAGTTAGAGAGAATGAGGAGAAAATGGTTAAGAGAAAAAATGTAGAGAGAGAAAGTGATAGTAAAATTTGAAATGGAATGAAATATGTAATTAGGTGTATTTTGTGTAAGTGTATGGAATTAAAATGAATGGCCACAAAGAGCCCCCAAAATTGTGTGGTGAAGAGGAGGAGAAGAGGAAATATGGCTTCTTGAAGAAGCCAATAGGAAAGTGCAAGGAAGCTTCCTCCAAGCTTCTCCAACAAGCCAAAGTTTACCTTTTGAAAAGTCAAAGTGATGTCATGGTGATGATGTCACCATTGTGATGTCATTAAAGTGTTCTCTAAAATGTGACTAACACTGTATCAGATTTATTATCAGTGGATGAAAATTATAGTTAACAAAAACCAGTATTTATTGTCCAACGGATAATGAAATTATTTTGCGATTTTCATTTATCAAATAAAAATCTCAAAAAATGTGAAACCTTGTAAACTGTGTCGGGCCTCGAGTTTAGTAAGATTCCCCTTCGATGTTTCCACAGTTCAAGGTTCTCGAAAAAAATATCTCATTTTTTCGGCTCAACTCAACGTGCACGCAAAATGAGAAATAATATTAAAATATTTCACGTTCTCAGAAAAATCCAGAAAAATTCACAAAAATCACAAATATTATAAAATGACCATTTATCATGAAATTATTAATTTTTAGGATGTTACAAATGTTTTCCATCTTGGTACCAACACAAAGGCGTCCTACAACATCGTCCATACAAGGCTTCATAGGGTGCTATCCCTATACTTGAGTGAAAATTATTGTTATAAGTGAATTCGATCAAGGGTAAGACTTCATCCCAACTTGCTATTTGTTCCAAAACACAAGCCCTTAACAGGTTTTCCAAAGATTGGATTGTTCTCTCAGACTGTCCATCCGTTAGTGGATGATATGCAGAACTCAAACGAAGCTTTGTTCCTATGGCTGCTTGTAGACTTTGCCAAAACTTTGATGTGAACCTCGGATCTCTATCAGAAATGATGCCGGAAGGTGTAACACCCCGAGAATTCATATTTTATTTGTTTTGGTCGATTCATAATTATTTTGAGTAATCCGACTCAATTTCTGTAAATTTTATAATTTTTGTGATTTTTAGGAATTTTTGAGAGTTTTTACGTTTTTTATTATTTTAATATTATTTTTGGGCTATGTATATAAGCCTTCGTATTTTATTTCTTTTTGTCAATCCTTAATTATTTTTACTAATCTGATTTGATTTTCATGAATTTTGTGATATTTTGGATATTTTAATATATTTTAGATATTTTAAGATATTTTGAATATTTTATTATATTTTAGATATTTTGAGATATTTTAAGATATTTTAAGATATTTTTAAGATATTTTGAATATTATATTATATTTTTTATATTTTGAATATTTAATATGTTTCGATATTTTGAAATTTGTGTGTGGGCCTGGGGCGGGCCTGGAAAAATAAATTTTTTTTATTGGCCAGAAATTTTTGTACCGTTGATTCGCAGTTGGGGGATCTTACTAAACCCGAAACCGAAAATAGTTTTTGAAGTTTTGTTTTCTACGATTTTATCTGACAAATAAAATCGGGATATGTTTTATTATCCATTGGATAATATCTTCCAGAAAAATATCTAATGGATGATTCTAGACGCAAGCCTAGTCACCCACTCTAGAATGTTCTAGACGATGACTCATCGTTTGGTGACTCACCTAGATGACTAGCCTAGTGACTCACATGTTCCATACTATTCTAGAAGACTTTAGAAAATGCCTCGTCACGTGCCTAGTCATCAAGTGCTTTACACGTGGACCAATAAGGAGCCGGTCAAAGTTGGTGGTTGTGACTTATCGCGAAGGACCAATAGAAGCTCGACACGTGGCGTGACATCTCAACACCTATGACTCAACATATTTGGGAAGCTTCCAGAAGCAGTGACTCACCACATTCTAGAAACGATGACTCGCCACATTCTGGAAGGTGGTAGAAATGCTGACTCACCCTGTGACTCGCCGCAGTAAGTCACACATTCCAGAAGGTTCTATGCTGACTCAACTGGTGACTCAGCTTGTGACTCGCCATGCTGACTCACCTGTTCTAGAAATATCTATGCTGACTCATCATGTTGACTCATCGTAGTGAGTCACACGTTCTAGAAGTTTCTCTTTGATGACCCGCTCTATGACTCATCAAGGGCAATCAGTAGAAAATGATCAACAATAGTTGCTACCCAGCTAGAACAAGAGAAAAATCTAGGTATATTTTATTATCCATTGGACAATAGACACTGACTTTATAAGCAGTAATTATTGTTCATTACTTACAGTATACCAAAAAATATCTTAAGCCTTCATCTTTTTTATGAAGTCTATAAATAGGAGGGCTTTGGTTCATTTTCAACTTTTGCAAGAAGCTCTCACCTTTTTCTCTCCTTGTGTTCCACGGCCAGACACTCTTGGAGGCCAAATTTCTACACTTGCTCATCTTTTGTTCATCTCCACCCAAGAAGCCAAAAGATATACACAAAACTCTCTCACTTTCTCTCCCTCCATAGATTCGGCCAAGCACTCAAGAACCACTCTCCAAATTTATATAATTCCTACCAATATCATTTCTTGAATCCTCTCATTAATCCAAGACAGTTTCATGTTAGGAATTTCTCAAGATTCATTCATTTTGCATCTTCCTATCAAGTAAAGAACACAAAAGCTCCTATCTTTCTCTTCTCCAAGCTCACGGCCAAGGGGCCATAGTTCTACTATCACTCTTCAATAATTTACACCAACCATATATCTTGATTCCTTACCTTGTTTCAAGACACTTTGTAGTTGGAGTCTTGACCAAAATCACCTATCTTCAAGGAGTTCTTTCAAAGCCAAACACATAATTCTCACCTTTCCTCTCTATAGAAGCTCACGGCCAACCATCACAAAATCACCTTCCAAGCTTCAATAATTCTAAACAACCTTAGATCTTGAATCTCCATGCAATTCTAAGGAACTTTCATGTTGAGACCATCTTCCAAATCATCCATCTTCAAGCACTTTTTCTAAGATCTAAGTTTAAAGGATAAAGGGTGAAATTCTTGATGTCCTCTTCTAATCATAGATTCAAAGTTCTAAACCATATCTTGATTCATGGTTTTTCTTATTTAAGCCTTAGATATTAATATTTCACATTTTCTTTGATTTTCAAGAAGCATTTGGTGGTTGAAGTTCTTCTTGAAGGAGACAACAAGGGGACATACAAGGAGCTTTGGAGGTTTCTTCAAGAGGTAAGAGAGAGATTACCCTCATCAACCATGTGTTCGTGGTGAGATATGGATGTGTTTGTGGTGAAGAATCCATAAGGATTCATTCACTTGGTTGTTTATTGTCTTTCCTATTTGTGGTTGATTTTTCTTGCAAGCATGCCTATAGCTTTAAAATATATTGTATGTGTTCATAGATGTATGATTATTATGATAGGATGTGAATAATATGTGAAGGATTGCATGAGTGTTCCAAAGAACACAAGGGAGCTCACGGCTCCATCATCACCAAAGAGGACCAAAATGTTCTCAACCATTTTCTAAAAGAATGACTTAATTGATTTAATTGGATTAATGGATTTTTTCATTGATTTAGAGGATGGAAATTAATTTTAAAATGATTTATAAGGACATGTAGAATTTCGGCCAACATGCCATATACCTTTGATCCTAAATTATTTTCTAACTATGGACTAGATGATCTAATAAAAATAAATTGGATTAAGAATTTTTATAAGATATTAAATGATGAGAAACAAATAAATATAATTTTTAATGCATAGAATGATTTTTGGCCAACATGCCTACTTATGATGTTTTTAATCTGAAACTATTTTTAAAAGTGTGGACTTATGAAATTAATTTAATGAGAACTTAATTAAATGGATTTTTGGATAAACAATGGAAAGTAATTTAATTTTTAGAGTTAAATTAGTGAATTTAAGAAATGATATAAATACTTGAAAAGTACTAACGTATAGCCCACTCATTGAGTTTTAAAGCGCGTTAGCCAATTTTGAGATGTAATTATTAGTTATGACTAAGAAAGGTAAATTTTTTGATGGAAACGTAGAAAATATCACTTAATGAATTTTCTAGACAAAATGTCGTCAAAAATTAATTAAAAATGGACTAATAATAGAGAAAGTTTCAATATAAAATTCGAACGTAAAGAAAATATTATACGTAGTTGAGAAATAGTAGAAATAGTTTACGCGTATTTTAAAATAATAATTTTAAGCTACGCGATTGAGAAAATGATTTAAAAATACTATGCGATTTTAAAACGTTGAAAAATATTTACGCGATTTAAAAATGTTTTGAAAAAGGTGACACGATTGTGAAAACGCGATAAAATCTTTACGCGACTAAAAGGAACAGTGAGTTTTATTGTCGGGTCAAAGTGATGGATCCAAACATGTTGAGAAAATAGTATTGTCAAGTAGAGACATACTATATTTGGTTTATGCCGATATTGAGGGCATTTGTGTAATTATGATGACAATGAGGGCATTTGAGTAATTTGGTTCATGTTCATATATTGTGATATATGACAATTTGCTTGAGAATTGACGTTTGACTGACGAGATGAATTACACTGTGTTGTCGGTGTGATAGGTGTAACGCCCCTTTTTCCTCCCTTGGTCATAATGGGTAAGAAGAAGGAACGTCGCACCATAGTGAAATGACGCACAAATGATTACGTAAAATTTGAACATTTTTTTTTTGTTTAACATAAATTCGGTTAAAACTTCCATTAATGTACTTATACACCTGTTTGTAAATATATCGCGTAATTGAGTTAAAATTAAAAGTTCTTCTTTCGTATAAAACTTCTCATAAAAAACGTCAAAGAGAAATCAACATGGAATGAAACATACAACCATGTACAATATGGATAGTTACATATTTCGTACCAGAATTACAAGCCTGTTTAAATTACATTTCCAAAAAGATATACAAAAAGCAAAAAGTGTACCTACCCCAAGAGATACAAATATCTACCCACTAATCTAGTAGTACGTCAGGCTCCCTCAAAATAAACGGATAGCCATCAGTAGCCATCAATTTAAAAACCAACCCTAAGACTGCCTGGAATGAGAAGGAACCGTAGATGGATCCTCCTCAGGGTCCTCGTTGTCCGACGAGACATCCATCGGGACGACAGAATAGTAGGCAGGAGCCTGGGCAATAGACAATAAAGAGTCGTCACGTGGGGTATAGTACATATCCGCCCACATATCTCTTACAGGCATATAAAATTCTAACCACACAAAGGCATGAAAGTCAAAAATAGAAGCAGAGTAGCGTCCCCATGCTAAAGACACTGTCAATTCGCCGTGGTACACACATCGGTCAGTCTGCACGTTGATATGCCAGCAATCCGGACCACCATGAAAGTTGATCTTCACGTAACCAAAAAATCCACGGGGGCGAAAAGACATTCTCAACAACTTCGGTCTTAATCGAGATAAGGCCAGAAACCTTGAAACTCAGTGGCTTCCTTGTTCTCCTCACGAGTGTCTTTTAGAGAGCATACGATTCAACCAAAATGCAAAATAAAGAAAAGTACCGAAAGAGGTGAGATTCCCAGCTTTCAGTACCAACAAGGCAACAAGAGAATAAACGGCGTCGAACGCCTATATAAGACACAGTTAATACATACAGGTATAGTAATGCATGAAAGTAATTAATGAGAGTGAAACAGCAAGGAACAATAATTAACATCATCCACAGCCAACTAGCAACATTAGCATTTCCAAGAATCAAATAAATATCACAGTTATAATAGTAAACACATTATCCAATCATGAATGCTCAATGGACCATGTGACTGACAACTCACAATGCAACAAGGGTACCAAAGTTCCTACTCCATGGAGCTAGACGTAAACATTTTCGGAGTGAATGATCAAGGAGTAATGCCAGTGTATCGTTAGCCTTAAAAATATAGTGTGCTCATCACATAAAAACATTTGCGCAAAATGGCTCACACATGGCACCTCAACAGTTGATCGCGACATAGGACAACATCTCAGGCAGGATCGTCGGTGTGTTGCATTGGTCTATCCCACGGCCCCAGTGGAGCTACCACTGTCTATTGCGAGACACCCACACCTCGACGCCCCCAGGGTCAACAACATATGACACCTACGCTTAGTCTATTTGCACCCGCACATAGGTGTTATTCAAACTCCTAGGCAACATAGCCTTCTCAACAATGTCCCATGGACAATACGTATGCATGATGACACAATGTCCAATCATGTATGTTCATCAATGATGCATTCAGCATAAGCCTTTCCTCAATGGCACATAAGCATTATTCAATGTCCAACATGACATATCAACCATGCATTCATTAAAACATTGCCTCAATGGCACATCATTATTCTTATCTCATTGAGTACTACATCAATAATCCTCATTACACACATACCACAATTTCCATGTCATGGATCCAAGAATTCCACATTCACAATCATTTCTTCTCTATGGGTATGAATGCACATTCCTATCACAATTTTAGTAAAGTAAAATCCTTGAATCCAGGGTTTTTAGGTTATGTTTGAGTTACAAAAGACAAAGAACCAAAATCTCAATCATTTCCAGCTCAAAAATCTCATTTTTGGTCTTGGTAATCGATTACATCACCCTAGTAATCGATTACCTGAGAAACAGAACCTCTGTAATCGATTACAATATCATTGTAATCAATTACGTGATTCCCAAAACCACGTTTCGTAACTTCAAGGCACTGGTAATGTAACACCCTTTTGGAGGATGTCACACATAAAAGAAAATAAAAGAAATAGAAATAAAATCTACCCAAGTTGTGAAACATTTGTTAAATATTATTACGGGTTGTAAAATAATTCCTGATAGACAGAAATATGATATAAAAAGATAATGCGGAAAATACTAATTAAAAAAAAAACATCATCACTAATAATATACATATGATTAAGTTATAAGTGTACAAATAATTTACAACAAAGACTACAAATATTTAAACAAAAACAAGAAAGAAAGCAATAAAAAAGTTAATATATATACGTACATACGACGACGCGCCCAAAAAAAAACATCATGGTTATCTAATCCTCGATGGATCACTCTCACCGAAAATGATCATCGGGAGACAAATATCCGGATGTCTCGACACACGACGATAATGGGATCGCGCAGTCGATACGATGCTTATCTCACTAGGCTCAGGGTTTTCAGCATCCCAGTGACGCCTAATGGATAAGGGTAACTCTAAATGCAGAAATAACGTCGTAGTCATAATGGGCTCTCCATCAAATCGCTGACGTAGAATCACGGCCACACGTCCTGCATATGTCACGAGAATCACGATCGCCTCGTAGATGCCAAGCCAGAGAACCTCCATGAAATATTAACTCTACGAACCCCAAAAATCCTGGCGCTGCCATCCCTCACAATCAATCCAGAGGATATGGATGATCGGATGGTTCTTGATCGTCAAACTGATCGTCTGCCTGCCGGTCTTCCTCCTCCTCGGGGTACAAGATCTCAAGGGGCTGATCCTCTTCCTCAAAGTCTTTACCGTGTAAAATAAATAAACAGAAAATACATATAACAAAGAGGTAAGACAACATAAAATCATCACAACATGGCCAATAAGAAGACAACAATCAACATATATACAGTTCATGCAATACGAAAATCTTTAACAATTATAATAACAGATTGAAGTAAAATTTAGATATCATAACAATATATCACACCACAGATAAAACATCACGGATAAAATAAGAAAGATAAGAATAAACAGATAAGATATAATAACCAAATATAGTAACAAGAACAGATAAAATAAACAAATAAAATACGATAAACAATAAATAGATAAGATGGAAACAAATAGACATAGAGATAAATAAACAATATGACAAAACCCTACTCCATGGAGCTAAAGAAAACACAAGTATCGAGAGCGGAATGATTCGTAAAATCTATTAGTACCACGGCTGCCCCACCAACTATTTATTGTCACACGTTATGCCTATAACCCCACGACACAGAATCCATCATCCAGGCGTGGTGTAGTTCACGGTCTCACGTTGTGGCACTACAGCAAATGTACTACTAGATTTCACAAATCTCGATTAAATATAGTGTGTGTTGAGTACCATATAGTGTGCTATCGGTTTACCACGGCCCAATGGAGCTACCAACCGTCCACATGTGGGATCCCGTACACTAAAGTCTCCAAGTTCATTAGAACAATGAACCACACTACGTTTATCGCATCGACAACACGATGTGATTCGTCTCGTCAACCAATCCACCAAAAACTTGGCACACATAACAGATAAATAGAAAGCTCAGACGGGTTCTCATTTTCTCGACAATGAGATATAGTCTCAAAAGCACATGACGGGTTCACATTTTCCCGACAAACGAAAGATCCTCAAAAATAATCAGACGGGTTCACATTTTCCCGACAAAGAAAAGATTCTCAAAAATAATCATGACGGGTTCACATTTTCCCGACAAAGATAAAATAAATACGGTAGCGGTCAATCGCGTAGAAATTTTATCGCTTTTTCATAATTTGCATCGTTTTTACAAATGTTTTTAAATCGCGTAAAGATATTTTTCTGTTTTTAAAATCGCGTAGCATTTTTAATACGTTTTCTCAATCGCGTAGAATTTTTAAATCATTTTATTATTCGAATGCCTTTAAAATTCTTTGTTTAAACAAAAAGAAATAGTATTTAGTACATTTAAATTACGTAGAATAATTTTCCATACCGTATACTGTCTTTTGGATATTTCTACTATCTTATAGGTTCATTTTTACTAAAAATTGACAGCATTTTGTTTATAAACTCATAATAATGGTTTCCTAAATTATCCATAAAATTTCTGTTTACCTAAAACTTCAATCATATAACTTTAATTCTTTTTGAAAACTTTCTAACATGCTTCAAAACCTAGAGTGAGCTATATGTTAGAAAACTCTCAAAATACTGTATTTCCTTCCTAATGACAAAATCATTATTTTTAATTCTTTAAACTTAATTCTAATCCATTTGTTTCTTCAAAAATTATCATAGAAAATTTCTTTTTAACTTGTATTGTCTCTTTTTAATTGAAAAAGGTTTGGAATCAAGTTTTAGAAATCATGATTACCTATATTGGCATGTTGGCCAAATTTCATAAAACCCTTTCATTTGATTTCTAAAATGTCTTTCACCTTTCAAATCATATCAAATGTATTATATTGTCTAAGTTCATTAAATCATATTAGAAAATAGTTAGTAGGAGTTAAATTAATCCTTTAGGCATGTTGGCCCAAAATACTAAGTCTTTACCATTTGATTTCTAAATGCATTTTCTTTGATCAAATTAATTTGAAACTTTCTTGATTCTCCTAGGTTAATTAAGTTACACTTTAGGAAAAATTAAGAGAACATTTTGGTCCTCTAACTTAGTCATTGCCGTGAACTAGTGAATGTGTTCTTTGGAACACTCATGCAAATTTACACATGTTATTCACATCCTATACCTTATCATACAATTCTAACACATGCATTATATTTCTAACACATGCAAAATATTTCTAACACCTAAACCTAATTTAAAGCTTATAGACATGCAATCAAAAGCTAATAGTCATGCTGTAACATCCCGTAATCTTGGTATTTTAATTTATTATGAAATCTTAGATTTTTATTAAGCCTAAACATCTAGTATTAAGTTGAGAATTTTGATTCAATTAGAACCCCTAGGCAAAAACTAAGTGAAAGATAACTTAATTCAGTTTTAGTGCTAATTTTAATTCAAGGAAATGATTCAAAATTAATTATCAAAGATTAATCATTCATAACTCTATGAGTTGCCACGAAAATGGGAAAAGGAAATCATGCAAGTTAACAAGTGAACAATTGCATGGCTACAAGAATGATTAAAAGATGACAAATGTATACCATGCATCAAGTTGTTAAAGATGGAATAATAAGTAGATTTCATCCATTTTCCTTGAAGCAAGCCACGGCAATAAGGCCACACATGCAAGATTCCATTTGTTTTCCTTATTTACAAGTGTCAAAGCCATCCATCACTTTGTCATGCAAGGAGCCACGACCATCACACATGGAGTGCTGCATGTCACTTAAAAAAAAAAACAAGTGTTGCATGTGTTTTCATGGTCATTCCAACACGACACCTATACACCCACGGCTGGACCAGAATTATAGCATGTGAAATGGTCTCAAATACTCATAAATGCAAGATAAATCAAGGCTGGACCAAGTGGCCAGCTGCATGGTTTACTAAGCCATGCAAAGTGACACATCAAAAAGCAAAGATCCTTGGCATCCTAGGACACTCAATTTGGACCAGCTGCATGAAGCCAATCAAAGCTTGTTTGACACCTCTCAAGCACCTGAATTATTCCAAGCCAAGTGTGCAAAACCGAAGCACACCATTACCACCCAAAAATGAGAAATTCACCCAAGTCTTCCATTCAACCAGCCACAACGTGTTCAGCTTCAAAAAAATCGAGTTTAATACTTTACACCAAGCCCTCCAATTCGTGAGACACATGGCTTTCATGCCATCCTCTTCTTCAAGCAAATGACACCATAGAAGCCTAGGAATCTACTTGAGTAATGAGAGACTAGATGGGCAGCAGACCTCTCACACCTTTCACTTCATCTCCTCTTCCTTTCTGCACTCTTTGTTGTCACGAAATGCTCATTCCAAGTATCAACCAAGAACACCCATCTATTGCTAGGAAATGCCACCAAAAACCTAGCCTAGTCAAGGATGCAATGATAGCAGCCTTGCTTCTGCCCAAGAAGGCCGTGACTACCATTTTAAGAAGACCTAAGCTTTTAAGGTTTCCTTGGGATAGCATACTCTCTTCACTTCCTCTTCTACCTAGCCGTATATCACCCAAACTTCTTTCAAAATCACCCTATCCTCAATCACTCTCCATTCTGGTTTTCATTAATCAAGGACGTTGGAAGAAGCCTCATCCCTCTTTCTCTCTTTTAGGGATGTGGTTAAGGTAGGAAAATGAAGGGGGAAGCTCTTCTCTACAATTTTCTTCATAAAACTCTTTCTAATCTTCATTTTTATACTTACTTCTAATAAGGTTACATTCTGTTTTTAACTTTTGTATTATGAAGGAGGACTTTAAATTAAAGTACTAACACTTTATAAGTTTTGTTAAAGGTAAGTTGCTGTTTTAAATTTAATTTATCACTTGTGACTTTCAACCTCATGCTGTCCACCTATTGGATTTAATGTTTTCTTGTAACCTGGTAGAATATAATGGTAAGTTTTGATTTAAGATGACAACCGTGCTTTAATGGAAGGATGATAAGATGGATTATGTTTCTGAAATACATTTTTGAAATTGTTTAAACTCACAAAGCTTGAGTTTGCTTGCATTGTATTTGACTAATATTGTTTGGTTGACATATTCTTGGTTACTATCTTATGCTGTTTGGAATATAGTGACTTGTACAACATGATCTTACACCTATGCTTATGGGGAATTCGAAAATGAAGGTTGGATGTTGAAAATTGGAAGATGGCCGTGAGCCTTGAAATTGCATCATTAGAAAAAATGAGTTCTATTTTATGACACTACAAGCTCTTGAATTATGGAATGTGTAAATATAATAAAAATGGAAAGATAAAGTTTCCTTGGGATTAGCTTACACGATGATATGTGAGGAGTAGATTGGGGGGGTAGTGAAACCCTTGGGAGTAATACTATTGTGACCACACGTATGTGTCCTGGTTGGACTGTGATTTTGTTTATCGTGGGGGTCGCTTCCGGAGGTGGTATTACTTTGACATGCCCTTTTTCTCCGGGACGATGGAGAGCATACAAAGTGGGAGGTATGTGTACTCTCGTCCATCCGCTATCCCAAAGGAGCACTCCATGGAGTTGGTGTAATAAAAGATACTTAAAACATTCTTTTATGATTACTCTAACTTGTGTTTCTTATGATTCTGACTCATACTAACAACTATTATTTTGCATGGGTGAATGTTTCTATTCTTTATGCAATTTTATTACTGTTTGTAATATTATTCTGTAACACCTAAATTTCTAATCTTTATTGATTTTGTAGAGAAGGTATTTTCGAAAGGTAAATCGTTTTGGGAATCGGAGATTTTCTTAAGGCTAAATTAAATATTGTTTGAGTATTCAACCCAAAAACCGATTCCCCTGGAATGCCATTGGTTCTGTTTTTTTTAAAATATTTTCCTACTGAGAATTAATTTCTCACCCCTTATAATTTTATCGTGGTATTCCAGACCCGCAGACATGAGTACCATCGTGGTTTGGTTAGGAGAGGGTAACAGGTCCTATGATATGGAGACCAAGCTGTTCACCTTCACCGGGCAGATCACTATCCAGGTTTCCTCCATAGTCCACCCGGAATTCGGTACCATAACCATCTCTGGCCACTTCACCTTTCAAGTGGTCCTTCCCCCTTGGTGATCCTAATGTAGCCGCCTCAGCCATGTTGACCATGACCCCTTGCTGATTTCTCATCTATATATATACTACTTGAACAAGAAGAGAAATGTGTTGCTTGTATCTCTTCTTATGTTGTGTTGTTTTAATTATCGGCTGTATAAGACCTATTATAGGTCAAATTTTGTAATTATATTTTGAACTTGCATTTGGAAATTCATATTATAGTATGATGCATGCAGATAACTTAATTTATTGGTCCTATATCTAAAAGAAATCACGAAAATGTCACCTTAATAATTTGGTTAATTAAAAGTTGTACTAACTAAGTTATCTCTTTAATGAGGCAAGGAAGTAATGTTTCAGGTTGTTACAATTATTGGTATCAGAGAGGTTCGTCCAGATATAGCCTAGTATATGGTTTGACTAGTACTCCAAGGTAAGAATTGATTTGTACTAATGGTATAATAATAAGGATATCTTTTCTTGTGTAGTAACAAAAATGGCCCGAAGGAACACCAGGCAGAATATGGAGGACTTGATGGGGACAATTAGAGACATGGCTACTGCTATGCAAGCACAGGCCGAAACTACAAATAGAATTCTGGAACAATTGCAAGGAAATCAGAATGCGAATGTAGCTGAACCACAACAAAGAAGGGAAGAATTTCTCGGACTAGCAGAGTTCAGGAACATTCCAAGGAGATCTTGATCCTATTAAGGCAGAATTATGGATTAAGGAGATGGAAAGAATATTCAGAGTTATGGAATGCGGCGACGCTCAAAAGGTACTTTTCGCTACTTACATGCTCGTAGGCGAAGCAAAACATTGGTGGAATAGTGCACGTAGACTCTTGGAAGTAGATGGAACTCTGATTTCCTGGGAAATGTTTAAAACGACCTTTTTCAATAAATATTTCCCAGAAAATTTGAGAAATGCTCGGGAACTAGAATTCCTTCGGCTAGAGCAAGGAACTATGACGGTGGGGCAGTACGTATCTAAATTTGAAGAATTGTCTAAATTCTCGGCCTATTACATGCACCATCCTGATGAAAGGTGGAGGTGTATCAAATTTGAAGCCGGATTGCGACCAGAGATTTTGAAATCAGTTGGACCAATGGAGATACGGGACTTCTCGACACTTGTTAATAAGTGTCAAATAATCGAAGGATATATTACTCGAGTTGAGCCCTCTCGAACGAATTTCTATCCGCAGAAAAGGAAGTTTGTCCCTAAACAAGGAAATAGAAATATGAAATTCAAGGTGTCACAGGAAGGAAACCGGCCACAACAGCCACGAAGGTTTGGACCACCATGCGGAAAATGTGGCAAAAGTCATGAGGGAAGACCTTGCTTTATATGTTTTGGATGTGGAGAATATGGACATATACGGAGTTACTGCCCACATAATCAGAGAAATGCTGCTAGTACCTCCAATCCCAAACCAAAGACCACCGGAAGAGTTTTTACCCTCAGTGGAGAGGAAGCGGCTAAGTCGAATAATCTTATACAGGGTAAGTGTAAAATTTATGAAAATATTTTGAATGTGTTATTTCCGGGTCCACTGTCACTAAATTATACTGACTAATAAAATAATATTATAATAATATAAAATTATTTTATTTGACAGTTAAATCCTAAAAATTAAAAGATTATTTTTAGTCTCATTCAGAATCGGGTTAAGTAAGATCCCCCAATTCTAAATAATAAAATAAGATTTTCTCCGGCCCGGAAAATATTATTTTCCTACCTCGGAGCAAATCACCCAAAAAGTTCATATAAAATCACAGACAGTATTATCGGACATTAAATCAAGAAGAAAACAATTAAAAACAGCAAAAACAGCAAAAATAGTACGTTCGGGACGTAACGGTCATTTTCTTATTTTTTCCCACAACGTAGGTAATCGTCCAAAACGTTCAAATAAAATATCCAGCAGTATTATATAGCTGTATATCTTTCAAAAAAATTAAAACAGTAGCTCAGAAAAATTTTTATTTTACCGTCTCGAAGCAAATTACGTAAAACGATCAAATAAAATTTGAGCATGTATTATCGTAATTGTTTTCATATAAAAATCGAGAACAGTAAAATAGGGACACAGCGGTCATTCACACAAAAGCATGAAAAACAGCAAACAGTACATTCAGAATATTTTCTAAAAATTGGGGCGTTACAACTCTCCCCAACAAATAAAAATTTCGTCCTCAAAATTCGTTGTTCCTCAAAACAAGTGAGGATATTGATCCTTCATTTTATCTTCCAGCTCCCAGGTAGCTTCACCCGTCACATCATTCCATATGACTTTCACTAGCTCAATCATCTTTCCTCGAAGTCGCTTTTACCTTTCGTCCCCAATCCTGACAGGTAAAGTTTTTCGTAAGTCGATTCTCCTTTAATCGCGCACGTCATCCATTTGTATAACATGTGTCGGATCTGGTACATACTTCCGTAATTGAGACACATGAAACACGTCATGCAAATTCGATAGAAAAGGCGGCAAAGCAATCTGATATGCTACAGGACCAATACGTCGGATAATCTGATATGGTCCAATGAACTTAGGAGTAAGCTTTTTAGACTTAATCATTCTTCCGACACCAGTCGTAGGAGTAACTCTTAAAAATATATGCTCACCCTCCTTAAATTCAAGAGATCGTCTTCGTTTATCTACGTAACTCTTTTGTCTGCTTTGCGCCGTCCTCATCTTCTCTTGTATCATCTTGACTTTATCCGTAGTCTGTTGTCCATGGTCCCAAATACCATACTCTCCCCATCTTGATACCAGCATAGCGGCGTTCGACATCGTCTTCCATACAATGCCTCATAAGGTGCCATACCGATGCTTGCGTGAAAACTATTGTTGTAGGTGAATTCTATCAAAGATAAAAATTCATCCCAACTTCCTCGCTATTCTAAAACACAAGCACGCAATAAATCCTCCAAAGACTGTATAGTTCTCTCTGTTTGACCATCTGTCTGCGGATGATATGCTGAACTCAATCGTAACTTAGTTCCTATAGCTTCTTGCAGACTTCGCCAAAATCTTGACGTAAACCTCGGATCTCTGTCTGAAACTATGCACGTCGGTACACCATGTAGTCTGACAATCTCACCGATGTACAACTGGGTTAATCTTTCCAATGAATATTTAATATTGATTGGTAAGAAATGAGCCGATTTCGTAAGTCTATCGACTATAACCCATATCGAATCATGACCTTTCCTTGTCTTTGGCAAACCAGTAACGAAATCCATAGAAATGCTGTCCCATTTCCATTCTGGAATAGATAATGGTTGCAACATCCCAGCTGGTCTTTGGTGTTCAACTTTCGATTTTTGACAAACTAGGCAAGTTGACACGCATCTAACCACATCACCCTTCATTCCATGCCACCGAATAACTTCTTCAAGTCTTGGTACATCTTTGTTATGCCCGGATGCATACTTAATGTACTAGTATGGGCATGTTCCACAATATATTGCCTCGGCTCCGGGCCACGAGGAATACAGATTCTACCCCGAAACCTCGTAATTCCATCGTTCCTTCTTTGAACTCTACCTGTCTCGTCTTGCTTCATTTGCTCCCTTACTCCTTGCAAAAATTTATCGGCATTTTGCTTTTCCCTTATGTCTTCCATCACTCACTTGAGATAGTAACCATATTCATACAGATCTTTTCCGGTTTCAACTCAACAAATGACCACTCATTTCTAAATTGTTCAATGAGCTCCTTTTCTTTGATCATCAGCGCAGAAACACTGATAATCTTTCTACTCAAGGCATCGGCCACGACATTCGCCTTACCAAGGTGGTACAAAAGTTGAAAATCGTAGTCGTTCAGAAATTCTAACCATCTTCAGCTGCCTCATATTCAGCTCCTTCTGGTCGTATAAGTACTTCAAACTCTTGTGATCACTGAAGATGTTGAACGTTGCTCCATAGAGAAAATGTCTCCATATCTTCAAAGCAAAAACCACCGCAATACCTTCTTTAGAAATTACGTGACCAAGAAATTGGACTTCTTCCAACCAGAACTCACACTTAGCCAACTTCGCAAACAGCTGCTTCTCCCTCAAAATCTGAAGAACAATATTCAGATGTTCAACATGCTCTTCCTTCGATCGAGAATAGATCAGAATGTCATCGATAAAAACAACGACAAATCTGTCTAGATATGGACGAAATATCCTGTTCATATAATCCATAAATATGGCAGGAGCATTCGTCACCCCGAATGGCATTACTTGATACTCATAATGTCCATAACGAGTTCGAAAAGCAGTCTTCGGCACATCTTCCCCTCTTACACGAATCCGGTGATAACCCGATCGCAGATCTATCTTGGAAAATATCACAGCTCCTCTCAATTGATCCATCAAATCGTCGATTCTTGGAAGCGGATATTTATTCTTGATAGTCACCTTGTTCAACTGCCGATAGTCCACACAAAGTCGTGAAGTTCCATCCTTCTTCTTAACCAAAAGCACTGGCGCACCCTATGGGGAAACGCTAGGTCGTACAAATTCTTTCTCCAACAGGTTCCACCAATTGCTTTTTCAGCTCCCCCAACTCTACCGGCGACATACGGACGGTGCAATTGAGATAGGACCTGTTCCGTACTAAATCAATTAAGAACTCGATCTCCCGCTCAGCGGTAAACTGTGTACATCGTCAGAAAACATCCAGAAAATCGTTGACAACGGGAATAGTATTCACATCCTTCTCGTTCTTAACTTCTAGAGAAGACAATACCGATATCCCTCGCGCTCCATTTCTCAACAAAGACTTGACCTTAACAAAGAAGTTAAGAATCCAGACTCTTCTTCCTTAGGAAAAACTATAGTTTTCTTTGCACAATCTATAAGGATATGGTTAGAACATAACCAAACCCATCCCTAAGATTACATCTATCTCAATAAGAGGCAAACAAATCAAATTGACCAAAAACAAACTGCCCTTCACAACAATAGGACAATCCAAACAGATCTTAGAAGTAACTACAGGTTTAGCAGTTGGCGTAGATACACTCAACTTAACATTCAGAGAAGACACAGGCAACTTCAGTCTTTCCACACAATCATAGGCAATAAACGAGTGTGTAGCACCCGAGTCATACAATACAGTCAAAAGGTTACCTCCAATGTCACCTTCTCCTTGAATAAGGCCATCAGATTGAAAAACTTCAGATCCCATCATTGTATACACTCGCCCTCCAGATCTCGGTTGAGTATTTCCAGATTTTTGCTGATTAGCTTTAACATGACGAACAACAGGTTTCTTCTCTGGTCGAGTACAATCCTTCGACATATGTCCAGGCTGTCCACAGTTAAAACAGACAGTTCCTTTAATCGTACAATATGGAGATATATGGCCCTTCTTACCGCACTTAAAACACGTCGGTGTAAACACCACTCTCTGTCCTGCTCCACCACTAGTTACACTCCCTTCAACTGGCGGTCGCTGAGTCTGACTTCCTTGTGGTCTAGCATACGGCTTACGCAGAAACCGATTTGTATTGCTACCTCCACCTCTTTGAAACCTTGTTGGCCTAAAGTTCCGATTCCTCTGATCTCGCGACGGTTCAAGCTCCTCAAGTCGTGCACATGCGTCCACCAAAGCATGAAAATGATTCATATTCAGAGATATTACTCCTCGCTTCAATTCCACTCTCAATCCGGACTCAAACTTCCGACATTTCCATACCTCATCTTGTCGATTCTGAGCATAATCCGAAAATTAAGACAAACTTTCAAATTTTGTGGCGTACTCATTCACTGTCATATTTCCCTGTCGCAACCCAAGAAATTCCATCTCCTTGGCATGCCTAGCACTTGCAGGAAAATACTTATCCAGAAAAGTATTAGAGAACACTTCCCAGGTGATCTCAGTTCCTTCAGCTTGCAACACTCGGCGGATTCCTCTCCACCAATGTTCTGCATCTCCTCTCAGCATAAAGACAGCATAAGTTACTTTCTTTTCATCTGTGCATCTCATCCCTTCAAAGATTCTCTCTAAATCTTGCATCCACTGACTCGCTTTCTCCGGATCCACCTCGCCTCTAAACTGTGGCGGATTATGGCGCCTAAATTCAGATAAATTTAGGGCATCACCGTAGCATCTTGTTGTTGAGTCGCTCTCAAATTTTCTTCGAGTAATCACTTCACCATCTCCGCCGCATAGCCTCAAGAAGAACCAACATCGGGTCCTCAACACGATTCACGTTAGCACGTCCTCTGCGCTCTACCAGCCATCTTCTTTCTTCAAACATAACAAAACAAAGTTAGATACATCCTTCTAGATATTTCCGAAAGGATATAAATCACAAAGATCACAGAGGATCACACAAAGACAAACAAAAACAGACCCAACCACAACCCCAAAAGACTCTAACTTGGGCTCGATATTAACTAATGTAACACCCCTTTGGAGGATGTCACATATAAAAGAAAATAAAAGAAATAGAAATAAAATCTACCCAAGTTGTGAAACATTTGTTAAATATTATTACGGGTTGTAAAATAATTCCGATAGATTTAAATATGATATAAAAAGATAATGCGGAAAATACGAATTAAAAAAAAAAACATCATCACTAATAATATACATATGATTAAGTTATAAGTCGTACAAATAATTTACAACAAAGACTACAAATATTTAAACAAAAACAATAAAGAAAGCAATAAAAGAGTTAATATATATACGTGTACATACTGACGCGCCCAAAAAAAACATCATGGTTATCTAATCCTCCGATGGATCACTCTCTCACCGAAAATGATCATCGGAGACAAATATCCTGGATGTCTCGACACACGGCGATAACGGGATCGCGCGATCGACGATGCTTATCTCACTAGGCTCGGGTTTTCAAGACCCCGGTGACGCCTAATGGATAAGGGTAACTCTAAATGCGTAAATAACGTCGTAGTCATAATGGGCTCTCCATCAAATCGCCGACGTAGAATCACGGCCACACGTCCCGCATATGTCACAGAATCACGATCGCCTCGTAGATGCCAAGCCGAGAACCTCCCGAAATACTAACTCTACGAACCCCAAAATCGGCGCCGCCATCCTCACAATCAATCCAGAGGATATAGATGATCGATGGTTCTTGATCGTCAACCGATCGATCACCGTCACGGTCTTCCTCCTCCTCGGGGTACAAGATCTCAAGGGGCTGATCCTCTTCCTCAAAGTCTTTACCGCGTAAAATAAATAAACAGAAAATACATATAACAAAGAGGTAAGACAACATAAAATCATCACAACATGGCCAATAAGAAGACGACAATCAACATATATACAGTTCATGCAATACGAAAAGCTTTAACAATTATAATAACAGATTGAAGTAAAATTTAGATATCATAACAATATATCACACCACAGATAAAACATCACAGATAAAATAAGAAAGATAAGAATAAACAGATAAGATATAATAACCAAATATAGTAACAAGAATCAGATAAAATAAACAAATAAAATACAGATAAACAATAAATAGATAAGATGGAAACAAATAGACATAGAGATAAATAAACAATATGACAAAACCCTACTCCATGGAGCTAAAGAAAACACAAGTATCAGAGAGCGGAATGATTCGTAAAATCTATTAGTACCACGGCTACCCCACCAACTATTGCGCTGTCACACGTTGCGTCTATAGCCCCACGACACAGGAATCCATCATCCAGGCGTGGTGTAGTTCACGGTCTCACGTTGTGGCACTACAGGCAAATGTACTACTAGATTTCACAAATCTCGATTAAATATAGTGTGTGTTGAGTACCATAGTGTGCTATCGGTTTACACGGCCCAGGAGCTACCAACTGTCCACATGTGGGATCCCGTACACTAAAGTCTCCAAGTTCATTAGAACAATGAACCACACTACGTTTATCGCATCGACAACACGATGTGATTTGTCTCGTCAACCAATCCACCAAAAACTTGGCACACATAACAGATAAATAGAAAACCTGTACGGGTTCTCATTTTCCCGACAGCAGATATAGTCTCAAAAAGCCGTACGGGTTCACATTTTCCCGACAAAGAAAAGATCCTCAAAAATAATCTGTACGGGTTCACATTTTCCCGACAAATGAAAGATTCTCAAAAATAATCTGTACGGGTTCACATTTTCCCGACAGCATAAAATAAATATAGTAACGGTCAATCGCGTAGAAATTTTATCGCGTTTTCATAATTCCGTCGTTTTTACAAATGTTTTTAAATCGCGTAAAGATATTTTTCTGTTTTTAAAATCGCGTAGCATTTTTAATACGTTTTCTCAATCGCGTAGAATTTTTAAATCATTTTCTTATTCGAATGCCTTTAAAATTACTGTTTAAACAAACAGAAATAGTATTTAGTACATTTAAATTACGTAGAATAATTTTCCATACCGTATACTGTCTTTTGGATATTTCTACTATCTTACAGGTTCATTTTTACTAAAAATTGACAGCATTTTGTTTATAAACTCATAATAATGGTTTCCTAAATTATCCATAAAATTTCGGTTTACCTAAAACTTCAATCATATAACTTTAATTCTTTTTGAAAACTTTCTAACATGCTTCAAAACCTAGAGTGAGCTATATGTTAGAAAACTCTCAAAATACTGTATTTCCTTCCTAATGACAAAATCATTATTTTTAATTCTTTAAACTTAATTCTAATCCATTTGTTTCTTCAAAAATTATCATAGAAAATTTCTTTTTAACTTGTATTGTCTCTTTTTAATTGAAAAAGGTTTGGAATCAAGTTTTAGAAATCATGATTACCTATATTGGCATGTTGGCCAAATTTCATAAAACCCTTTCATTTGATTTCTAAAATGTCTTTCACCTTTCAAATCATATCAAATGTATTATATTGTCTAAGTTCATTAAATCATATTAGAAAATAGTTAGTAGGAGTTAAATTAATCCTTTAGGCATGTTGGCCCAAAATACTAAGTCTTTACCATTTGATTTCTAAATGCATTTTCTTTTATCAAATTAATTTGAAACTTTCTTGATTCTCCTAGGTTAATTAAGTTACACTTTAGGAAAAATCAAGAGAACATTTTGGTCCTCTAACTTAGTCATTGCCGTGAACTAGTGAATGTGTTCTTTGGAACACTCATGCAAATTTACACATGTTATTCACATCCTATACCTTATCATACAATTCTAACACATGCATTATATTTCTAACACATGCAAAATATTTCTAACACCTAAACCTAATTTAAAGCTTATAGACATGCAATCAAAAGCTAATAGTCATGCAAAAATTATTACAATCATCAAACAAGAAAACTACTAACAAATACCACATAAACTACTAACAAACACAAAAATTAACAAATACACACATAATTAACACATGACCACCGAATCCTTATGGATTCTACAAACATCACAAATGGCTCCATCTTCTTACCACCATCAAGAGATGATAAGAATTGTCTTCCTCTTACCTTAAATGAAGACAAAAGGCTTGCTTTCACACCTCCTAGGTCACGGTTTTCACCACCAAAAATACCTAGAAATCTCAAACAAAATCTACATGTTACTAACCATGAAAAAGAAGCTAAACCATGGAAAAATCATGGCTTAGAACTTTGAAAAAGAAGAGAGAAAAGAAAAGCATGAATTTCACCTTCTAGGTAAAACTTTCAAGGTTGATTTCCAAGCCCTAAATGGAAGATTTTGAAGAAACTCCCAACTAGAAAGGTTCTTAGAATGGTGTTTAGGTTAGGAAAACTTGGTTAGAAAATTTTTTTGATAGTTGGATGGTGTAGATAGTGTCTTGGCCGAATGGTAGGGAAAAGGAACAACAATGTTGGCTAGGGTTTTTGGAAGAGAGAGAAGAGAGAAAAGTGATGAAGATGAAGTGTTGTTTTGGCCTTCTCACTCCTAATGGCCGTAGCCTTCAAGTGGTAAGGATGTGCATGGATTTGGCTTCATCCAAGCCATTGAATGCATCAAAGGCTAGGATTAAATCTTGGTGAACAAGCTTGATTTCTATTGGTTGGTTCATGATGACTCACATGCTGAGTCACACAGCTCATTTAATTCTCTCTTTGAGTCACTAGTCGAGTCACTGTTTCGAAAGTTCTACCGCTCGCTAACGGTGATTAATTAAGCTACCGATCTAACCGTTCTCGCTAATTGTGGGTCTCGCAAAATATTTCGGGTCCATCTTGTCACTAAATTATCTTGACTAATAAAATAATATTATAATAATATAAAATTATTTTATTTGTGCTTAAATCCTAAAAATTAAAAGATTATTTTTAGTCTCATTCAGAATCGGGTTAAGTAAGATCCCCCAATTCTAAATAATAAAATAAGATTTTCTCCGCCCGGAAAATATTATTTTCCTACCTCGAGCAAATCACCCAAAAAGTTCATATAAAATCACAGACAAGTATTATCGGACATTAAATCAAGAAGAAAACAATTAAAAACAAGAAAAAACAAGCAAAAATAGTACGTTCGGACGTAACGGTCATTTTCTTATTTTTTCCCACAACGTAGGTAATCGTCAAAACGTTCAAATAAAATATCCAAAAGTAAGATATATAGCTGTATATCTTTCGAGAAAAATTAAAACAAGTAGCTCGAGAAAAATTTTTATTTTACCGAGTCTCAAGCAAATTACGTAAAACGATCAAATAAAATTTGAGCATGTATTATCATAATTGTTTTCATATAGAAATCGAGAACAGTAAAATAGGGACACAGCGGTCATTCACACAAAAGCATGAAAAACAGCAAACAGTACATTCAGAATATTTTCTAAAAATTGGGGCGTTACAGGTAATCGATTACACAACCATGGTAATCGATTACCAATTGGACAGAACCTCCGTAATCGATTACCCACAAGTTGTAATCGATTACGTGATTTCCAGCAGCACCATTTCGTGACATCAGAGGCTTGGTAATTGATTACACTCTCCTTGTAATCGATCACAAGCTAAACAGAATCTCGTAATCGATTACACACCGTGGACGTAATCGATTGCAGATTTTAATCACGATTTTGTATCTTTAAGAGCTTGGTAATCGATTACAAGCCCCGTGTAATCGATTACCACGCTTAAATTTGCAGAAAACAGAGTTCTTCAAGTCCTCTAACTCAAACCAAACCATTCCTCATCACATTTAATCAACAAGATACTCAAATACAGCTTCAAATCATGCAAGAGACATCAATAAATCATACAAACCCAACAAAATACATTATCATAAAAAACAACATAAAAATGAGAGAACTTTATACATAGATTCAAAAATCAACAACAATACACATACAAGACATTCCCTTACTACCAAGGTTGGTTGAAGAGGATCATCTCCCTCTTACCTATTTGGGAAACAACATAATGTGCCACTCCTTCTTGCCCTAGATTTTCATTTTCTCCCCTTCAAGAAAAACTCCAATGTGAGTGATCACCACAATATTCACTCAAACCATGAAAAATAGGTTCTTGATCACCAAGGTGGCCAAGAGAAAACGAAAATAGCAAGGAAATGGAAGAAAGTTGAAGGCTTTACCTTAAAGCTCTAAGCTTTAGCTTCAATGGTGGAAGAGAAATGGAAGAAGAAGAAGAAGAGGAACCAAAACATAACCACCAAAGGAGAATAGTCTTGGAATGGTAGAAGGAACAAGTAAATGTGATTTGTTTGGCAAATAAGGAAGTTGGTCTCCAATGTGAAGGTGTGTGAGTGTACGGTGGAGAGGAAGAAGAAGAGAGGAAGAGAGGATGAGAAATGGGTATTTGGGTTTTGAGAAATGGGTATTTGGGTTTAGAGAAATGAGAGTGAAATATTAAGACAATGGAGGGGTAATATTTGGGCTTCCCCTTTGTAGCTTCTGCCGTAGAAGAGGGGAAAAAGGGAGAGAGAAAAATGTGTTGCAAGGGAAATTGCTAGGAAGCTTCCCATAACAAGCTTGGATTAAATTTAATCTTTCTTTTGAAATTAAAACTAATAGGTGTGATACAAAAAATCATATTTTGAATAATGTGATAATATTTTTAATACATGTTATTATTTATTAGACAATAGTTATAGTTGGTAGAAGTCAGCATTAACAAATCTGACAGATAAATTTTTCACGGTGTTTTATTATCTTATCTATTAAGATTTCTCGAAAAATGTGAAACCTTGTAAACTGTGTCCAGCCTCAAGTTTAATAAGATCCCCCATCGACGTTTCCATAGTTCAAGGTTCTCGGAGAAAATGTCTCATTTCTCCGGTTCCATTCAGTACACACGTAAAATGAGAAATATATTAAAATATTCCGTATTCTCAAAAAATTCCAGAAAATCACAATTATTTTTAGAATAAATCCTGAGAGTAGAAAAGAAAATTTTGGGGTGTTACAATAGGCGTAGTATGGTTCATTGAGTGGACTTGGAGGCATTAGTGTACGGAGTATTCCACATGTGGACAGTTGGTCGCTCCTCTGGGCCGTGGTAACTGGTAACACACTAATGATCTCGACACGCACTATTCTTAATCGAGACCTTGTGGAGACTATCTAGTACAATGCCTGTAGTACACGACGTATTTAGACTATGTACTACTACATGATGTTTTGGACTGTGGGCTATAGACACGACGTTGGACAGTGCAATAGTTTGGTTAGGCAGCCTGAGATACTGATAGTTCTTGCGGGTCATTCTCTCTGATGTCTGTGTTTTAGCTCCATGGAATAGGAATGAGTCTATGTATATTTGCATATGTGGTCTGCATCTTATTGTAGTTATTTATATTTAATTTTGAGATATTATGTATGATGTGTTAATGTGAGATATTATGCATGGTGTGACTATATGGTTTATTGTATTAATTGTTATATCTGTTATGATAAAATTATTGCTGTTCATTTTTATTGTGATATATATTTATTTGAATTATTTGTAAATTGATAACATGATTATACTTGTGATATCTGTGTGTATGGAATGACTTTGTCATTTGTATCATTCTTTACTACTATACTGGTATTAATGAAAGGGGATCTCACCTCTTTGATGTATTACTTTGTTGTGTTTGTATTGATTCATATAGTAAGAGGAACGAGTTTCTTAGATTAATTGGAGGCAATATTTTGAGGTCGGTGACGGCATCGAGGACTGATCTTCCAAGTTTCAATAGCAAGTAGTTTGGTGGAGAAACAGAACAAGTATGTTGAGTTTTCTCGTTAGTGTTGTTACCGTGCTATTAAGTAGGACCCGTTATTGGGTTTGCTACTGTTTCTTTGAGTCTGTAAATTTTATGTTTTAAAATGTTATTGAATATTATGTGATATAAATAATATGTGTATTAATCAGTTCAATCTATTTTCTATATTACTCATATTTTGGTAAGTTTATGTTTCCGCGAAAAGAAATTTTAAACACCCAAATTTTAGAACTCAAAGCTTTTTATAAAATGAATTTTCAGGTTTTAAGTTTTTAGTCTGAAATGTGATGCCCTACGGAGGGTGTTACAGAAAGTACACCATGAAGTCTAACGATCTTGCCAATATACACTTGGGTCAACCTTTCCATCAAGTACCTTTTGTTAATCGGTAAGAAGTGTGCAGACTTTGTAAGTCGATCAATAATTACCCATATTGAATCATATCCTTTTCGGGTTTTTGGCAATCCAGTCATGAAATCCAGTACAACACTATCCCATTTCCATTCGGGAATAGTCAAAGGTTGTAATATTCCAAAAGGTCTCTAGTGTTCAACCTTCGCCTTCTGACAAGCCAAGCAAGATGACACATACTTGGCAACGTCTCTTTTCATTCCATACCACCAATACATTTGCTTTAGGTCTTGATACATCTTGGTCATTCCAGGATGCATACTTAACTTGCTTGTGTGGGCTTCTTCGAGAATTAACCTCCTAAGTTCTGGATCATCAGGTACACATATTCTACCTTGGAACATCAGAATCTCATCAGGTCCTTCCTCAACTGTTGACACCATGCCTTATTTTATCAACTCTCTTTCATCAAGTCATGAGTTAGGTAATTCTTCTCATACACTCTCAGTTGCCTTGAAGCATAGGTTACGACCTTCTTGTCTTGCATGAGCACATATCTTAATCCTTGATATGAAGCATCACAAAACACTTCAAACGGTTCATTGGGGTCAGGCAGAATCAACACTAGTGTAGAAGTCAGTCTCTTCTTTAATTCTTGGAAACTTTTCTCACATGCGTCCATCCACACGAAAGCTTGATTTTTCCTAATAAGATGGGTAAGAGGTCTCGCTATCTTGGAAAATCCTTCAATGAATCTTCGATAGTATCCGACTAATCCTATGAAGCTACGAATCTCTGTCACAGTCTTGGGTCTTTCCCATTGAAGAACTACTTCAACTTTTAATGGATCTACAACAATTCCTTTCTTTGAAATCACATGCCCTAAAAATTTGACTTCTTCCAACCAAAATTCGCACTTTGACAGCTTGGCATACAACTTCTTCTCTTTTAGAATTTGGAGAACTATCTTGAGATGTTCAGTGTGTTCCTCCCGATTTCGCGAATAGATCAAAATGTTATCAATAAAGACAACAATGAATCTATCCAAATAATGGTGAAAGATCTGATTCATGTAGTCTATGAATACAGTAGGAGCATTTGATACTTTGAACGGTATCACACAATACTCATAGTGTCCATAGCGTGTCCTAAAAGCTGTTTTGGAAACATCCTCCGCCTTCACACGAATCTGATGGTAACCAGATCGTAAGTCAATCTTAGAGAAAATAGCAGCTCCTATTAGCTGATCCATCAAATCATTAATTTTCGGAAGTGGATACTTGTTCTTGATTGTGATCTTGTTCAGCTGGCGATAATCCATGCACAACCGTGAAATTCTATCCTTTTTCTTAACTAATAGCACTAGAGCTCCCTATGGTGAAACTCTAGGTCTCACAAATTGCTTCTCTAATAGTTCCTCCAATTGTTTCTTGAGCTCCGCTAACTCTACTAGTGACATTCGGTATGGTGCCATAGATACAGGATTAGATCCAGGTACAAGATCAATAGAGAATTCCATTTCTCTTTCTGGTGGAAATCCAGGTATATCGTCAAAGAAAACTTCAGGAAATTCGTTGATCACTGGAATTGCTTGTACATCAACTTCACGCTCAAACTCCAAAGAAGATAAAAGTATGTATCCTTGGGCTCCTTCCTTCAAGAAAGTTCTAACTTGGCCGGCAGTTATAAATCCAGAAATCTCAGAATCAGGAAAAACTAAGGTCTTATTGGAACAATCTAATAGGATATGGTTAGAAGATAACCAATCCATTCCTATAATTACATTTATTTGGGATAAAGGCAAACAAGTCAGATTGACCAAAAAGGTTCGACCTTCAACAAACATAGGACAATTCAGGCAAACTTTTGCAGTAATAACATGTTTAGCAGTAGGGGTAGAAACAGTTATATCAAAAGGTAAAGAAGACATGGACAATCCTAATCGATTCACACAGTCATAGGAAATAAAAGAATGCATTGCCCTAGAGTCATGCAGTACAATTAAAGGATTACCTCCTATGTCACCATCTCTCGTAATTAGATTTTCAGAATTTGAGGCTTCAACTCCACTCATGGTATAGATCCTTCCTCCAGCTTGGGGTCTTGCAGCATGTACATTGCTGACAGAGGGTTTCGCCTTGGGATTGTTGCAATCTTTGGATAGATGTCCTGGTTTTCTACACTTGAAGTAGATGATCCCCCTAATCGTGCAATCTCTCGTAGGGTGATCCTTCCCGCACTTGAGACACTTTGAAGAAAATGTCCCAATCGGACCAGTTCGATTGCTACTAGAACTACCTCTACAAGGTTGTTGTTGTTGACTTCCCGATGGTCTAGCATATGATTTTTGCTGAAATCGGTTGCTGTTGTTTCCTCCCCTTTGGAACCTAGACGATCCAAAGTTGCGATTTCGGGTGTCTTAGGATGGTTCCAAATCTTCAAGTCTACGACACATGTCCACCAATGCTGAGAATTGATTCATTCTCATCGGTAGTACACCCTGCTTTAGCTCGACTCTCAAGCCTTCTTCAAATTTACGACACTTCCATATTTCGTCTGGCTGGATTTGAAAGTATCGTGAGAATTTTGACAAACTCTCAAACTTGGTAGCATACTCACTGACTGTCATTCCACCTTGTTGCAGTCCAAGAAATTCCATCTCCTTGGCATGTCTAACACTATATGGAAAATATTTCTCCAGAAACACCTCGCAGAACACTTCCTATGTGATTTCCCTTCCTTCGGCTTGTAGTACTCTCTGAGTTGCCTTCCACCAATTCTCACCATCTCCCGCCAACATAAATGCGACATAAGTCACTTTATGGTCATTAGTGCATCTCATCCCTTCAAAGATCTTCTCCAGTTCTTAGATCCGCAGACTCGCTTTCTCTGAGTCAAACTCTTCGTGAAACCGTAGTGGATTATTGCGGCGAAATTCTAACAAATTCCGAGTCTCCGCATTTGTCTCTTGTTGCTGGGCTGCTCTTTTATTTTGTTGTATTATAACATCTGCCATTCGCTGCATCGCCTAAATTGCTGTAGCCATGCCTCCACCACGAGCTATTGCTTTTCTTTAGAGTTAGACTGATCAAAACACAAAGAAAGTCAGATGTAACCTTTCAAAAACTAAACATAGAGAATCACACAGCACAAACAAGACAGACCTAACCACAAACCCAAAAGAAGACTCGAACTTGGGCTCTAATACTAAACCTGTTGTAACACCCTCTTCCCCTTTGGAAAGAGGAAGACGCCACAACTTTACAAATTCAAAATCAATCAAATTAATACGGAATATAAAATTTTTTTTACCTAAGTTATAAAAGCAGTAGTTATTAAAACCTTAATATTTGACGTAAAACACTCTTTTACTTGCAAATAACAGATCAAACAAGCAGGTAAATCATAAAACATAATTAATATATATATATATTACATGTACATAAATATTCATATCAGCTGGTTCGTATGGATCATATACAAATCTATACCCCCAAAATACTTACAAAAAGAATGGCGCTCCAAATATATATGCGCACTCAAAAATATACAGATGATCAGGAAAGACTAACTAGCAAAAAGACACAACCAGCCTAAGTCCTACATACCTAAACCATAGGGTCCTCAGAGGGATCCTCTTCTGATTCCTCAGAAGAAATGACCACAGTAGGAGGTACACCCTAATGGACAAGCATCCGCCCAGAGGACACTACGCTATCCTCATGAGGAGTATAGTGGAAGTTACTCTACCATTCCTTAATAGGTATGTTAAACACCAATTGTACAGATACATAGAAAGACAAAACAGGGCCCACACGAAGATCCCTACAAAAAGTCAATGTCAGCTCCCCAGTGTAGGTAACCCTCTCATTAGCCAAGTTAACTGGCTAAGTGTCTGCTCCATCATGAAAGTATATGCGGATATAACCCAAAATATGCAGCCTTGACATCATCTCGGCACAACAACTATTACTAATCAAAGAGGGGGTAATTCCTCTTCAATTCCTTCTTGGTCTTTAATCAATTAGAGCATACAGCAAAATAATACAACATAGATAAGAGGTGAGAAATTCGGCATCATTCCTAGCAGGCAGTGTAAAGATAGTACAGTCCAAATACAGAAATCAGCAATATCAAATATCAACAGCAGGGATAACATTAGTAATCTAACAGCTCAATAAATCATTTAACAACAAATAGTCAAACATATATATATATATATAAATGTCATGAGGGTATGCAGACTCATTATGCATGTACATAATGTACTCAATTCCTACTCCATGGGGCTAGACAAATATTTCTGAGAGAATGATCAGAAGATATATCTGTATCTCGTCAGCCATAAATCAAGTGCTTTCAATAAAATCAATGTTTGCGCAACAAGGCTTTATACAAGATATTCTATACCAGATCCTGATTAGGGTGAGTGTCTTGGTCTAGATCGTCGGTGTGTTTGCATTGGTCTGGCCCACGGCCCAGGGGAGCTACCAGCTGGCCTTTGCGAACACCCTACACCTCGACGTCCCCAATGTCAATAAAGACCAACACTAGGCCCATCGCACCTGCACGAAGGTGTAATTCAACTCCTAGGCTCATACAGATATACCAACAGACCACATGACTTTACAAGGTATGATGAATGCCTCAATGCACACATACATACATGGTATCATCAATGTCATGCAATCCATGATCATACACCATCATAATTCATAGCAATTGTTAGTAATTCAAGATTCCACTTACGGGAACGATAATAGCATTATCATTTCGATTCTTGTTTCTCTATTCCAATTAATACTACTCTTTATCATTAATAAAATTTACTTACTTAAAGTCTTATGAGTCTCAAAGCCTCACTTATACTCATTTTCCTTCGAAGACCAAAGTCCATCATAGTTTTATGTTAAGGTTCTACTTCTTTTATTTTTCCATCTTATGAATTCCCAATTTATTATCTGGTCACTTAGCTATTCAAGTTTCACTTTGATTACAAATTTTCCTCTTGATTACCCTAAATGTCCGAAAACCCTAATATTCTTAAGTTCAAAAAATTCTTCTTCTTGCTTACTTATTTCAATTCTTTAATTAATTCATTTTTAACCTAATTTTTCTAAATTCCAAGTTACTTTAAGATTTATCCATTATTTCCATTTTTCCTTCTTCTTGGCCGTGAACCCTAAGTTTATGGAATTTAATATTCAATTTTAATTTCTCAATCAATTCATTTTCCACTTAAACTTCTAAGTTCCCAATTACCACCAATTTAGTTGCACTTTTCTTAGTTTTTCCTCCTCTTAGTTGTGACCACTCCTATGGTCTCACGGCTCCAAAATTTCCATTCTTGCATCAATTAGTTCATCAAGTTCCATGTTTATACAAAGTTTCATTTTGGTTCCCCATTTAAGGCCACAAAGTCGTGAGCTTCACCTCCAAAGGACAAAGTGTTCTTTGTCATCCACACATAAATCCAACCATATAATAATCATAATCTATTAACAATACATATTATCAAAACATCAACAATAACACCATACAAATCACATAGTTATAAGCTTTTGAAAAACAACCAATCAAGAGGTGAAATCCACACATAAATTCTCCATTTTCAACACACAAATTTGCCCCCCACCACCATGGGTGGTTGATGAGGATGTTCTCCCTCTTACCAAAGAAAATGACAAGCAAAAGATCTCCCTTGATGCTCTTGAAGATTTCGGCCAAGCACTCCACAAAATCCTAAGAATTTCAACTCACAAAATCAACATTCTAAGCTTGAAAAAGAGTTAATCAGTGGTCATAAAGAGGACCATGAACACGAAAATGAGGAGAAGAAATGAAAAATCAAAACTTTACCTCAAAAGCTTCAAGTTTGGAGCTTGAAGAAAATGGTGAAGATGGAAGCTTTAGGAAATGATTTCAACTAGAAAGGTGTTTAAAATGTGATGGAGTTTAAGAAAATGTGATTGAATGAAATTTTTGCAAACATGGAGGGCACTAATGGTGGTGTGGCCATGAGGTAGGAGAGGAGAAGAAGAAGAGAGAAAAGTGAAGAGAAAATGGAAGAAGAGAAAGGCAGAGAGAGAAAGTGATAGAAAAATTTGAATGAAAAGGTGAAGTGTGACTTAAGTGAGATGAAAATTTTTAGCTCCCTCTTTTCCTTCATTATCGTGGAGTCACTCAAGGAGAGAGGGGAAAATTGGCTTCTCCAACAAGCCAATAGAAAGTTGCTAGGAAGCTTCCTCGAAGCTTCTCCAACAAACCAAATTTTAGCTTTTTGAAAAGTTAAAGATGATGTCATGGTGATGATGTCATTGTTATGATGTCATTAAAGTGTTCTTTAAAAGATGACTAACATTGTACTAAGTTTATTATCAGTGGACAGAAGTTACAGTTAAGAAAACTACTATTTATTGTCCAACGGATAGTAAAGTATACCACGATTTTATTTATCAGAAAAAAATCTCGAAAAATATAAATCTCGTAAATTGTGTCCGACCTCGGGTTTAGTAAGATCCCTCGTCGACATTTTCACAGTTCAAGATTTTCTAGCCTCGGGAAAATATTTCATTTTCCCAGTTCCACTCAATGCGCACATAAATTAAGAAAAATATTAAAATAATCAAGTAATTCAAATAATTCCAGAAAAATTCCTAAAAATCACAAATATTATAAAATAAATATTTATCATAAATTAAACAATTTTTGGGGTGTTACACATTTCCTCACAGCAAACCCAGATGGCATTGATCTCGCCACTATTACCACCAGGATTTACACACCTGCGTTCCAGCTCGTGCAATGGACATTGAGCGTCTAGACTGCCAGAGCCAAATTCTTCCCACGAGCCTTTTTAATGCCAAAAGCTCAAGTCTGGTACCATTTTATTTGTACGTGCATCCTGCCTATAGCTAACTTATCTAAGGTGACTCGAGATCAGAGCAATCCTAATTTATGCTATTCTCGAGCATAGAGCCATAGATGTTTCCCATTTTATTCACTAGTAGATCAAGAGGGTGGCTAGGGAGTACAGGAGTCTGTTCTTTCATTCACTCATTCATCAGTTAAGCCGGAGGTAGATGGTCTAGTGGCAGGACCACAAGGAGCGATTAGAGGTTAAATAACCTCTCAATGATTATTTCATTAAGAGGGTGAGAGCAGCTCCAGCCCCTCCACCAGCTAGGAGGGCACTGAGAGCCCAGGGCATCACCAGCGGATGATACAGCCTAGCGTGCATACATGGAGGCTTAGGTTGCCTAGATGACAACCATGCTGTCCTATACCATCCAGATGCAGCAGTGGATGGTAGAGCAATTACAACTGCCCAAGGAGGACTACCTGTAACCCCCTTTTTCTTTTCTTGCGAAGAAGGAACGTCACACCATAATACAAAGAAACGAAATAAATTACAAAAAATAATAAAATAATAGGCGATTGATCACTAAAGACCCGGTTCATTATTAACACGTAATTAAATAATTTGCATTCTAGGATGATAAAGTAGTCGAGTATTGAAATATGTGTACATAATTTTTCTCCATTTTTTGTGTGTTAACAATAAAGAGATGGTAGTAATTACGGATACAATAAAATTGACATAGTATTGAGAATCATACATTCACAATATATATATATTATATGCATCAACCTGTTTAATTATATTACAAATTATACAAAAAGCAAAAGATGTACCCACCCAGAGATACAAATATACACCCATCTAGAATGGCAAAACATCAGGCTTCCCCAAAAAGATAATGGTTAGCCATCAGTAGCCACCGACAGTATCAGCCCTTACAACTGACGAGAAGGGACTGTAGCCGGGTCCTCCTTAGGGTCCTCTTCATCCGATGAGATTGCCATCGAAGCGACCGAATTTCAGACAGAAGCCAGAGCAATGGAGAGGAAAGAATCCTCTTGAGGGGTGTAGAACATATCACTCCACATATCCCTTACGGGTAGGTAAAATTCCAAAACGACAAAAGCAAAAAATTCAAAAATAGGAGTGTTATAGTAGCCCCAAGCTAATGACACCGTCAGCTCCTCGCGGTACACGCATCGATCTGTCTACACATGTATGTGCCAGCAATCTAGTCCTTCGTGGAAGGTCAACTTGATGTACCCCAAAAATCGACGAGGGCGCGACGACATCCTTAGCAGACTCTAGTCGTAGTGCGGCCAGAAGCCCGGAAACTTAGGTGTTTCCTTTTCTTCCTCACGAACGTCTTCTCAGAAGTATACAAATAAATATAAATACAAAAAATATGGAAAGAGGTGAGACACCCAGCGTCCAGTACCAAAATGGCAGCGAGAAAATAAAATGGCGCTGGACGCCCATATATTAACACAATTCGTATACCCAATCACAGTAATAATTAAAATTCACAGTAAAAGCATAACAACAATAAATAGCAGTAAATATTATCAGTAACAGACATACAACATCAATATTTCCAACAGTCAGTAGTTCAAGCAATCAAATAATTATTACAATAATAATAACATATATTTTTCCACAATTACAAATACTCATGCCTAATGAATTATTAGACTTACATTTCACAACGCAAATGGTACCAAAATTCCTACTCTATGGACCTAGACATAAACATTTTTGGAGTGAATGATCCAGGAGTAATGTCAGTATCTCCTTAGCCTTAAAAATAGTGTGCTCATCTCATAAAAATATTTGCGCAAAATGGCTCATACATGGCACCTCAACAGTTGATCGCAATATAGGACAACGTCTCGGTCCGGATTGTCGGTGCGTTTGCATCGGTCTATCCCACAGCCCCAGTGGAGCTACCACTGTCCATTGTGAAACATCCACACCCCGACGCCCCTAGGACCAACCACTATGATCCTACGCTTAGTCTATTTGCACCCGCACATAGGTGTTATTCAAACTCCTAGGCATACATCGCCTTTCCATCAATGTCCAACAGACAACACATATACATGATGACGTAATGTATATCATGTATGTTCATTAATGATACATTTATCACAAAATATACCACAATGGCATATATATACATGGCTCAATGTCAACATGTCATAATATCAATATGTCATATATTTCTCAAGTACACAGTCAACAAGTACTTAGCCTACATAAGGTTTCACAATAACATAGAATCAATTTTCAACATCAATGTGTATCATCAATTATTACAAGTTCATATCATGGATCTACATTTTCAAATTCTTAAGCTTTGGTCAATTATGAAAATTTTTAGGTTAAGTAACTCTTCAAAACCGTGGCCCTCTCAAGTGTTGTTGTTCAATTTAATTCTTCCACTTCATTATGGATTTTGCATGGCTCTACACTATTAATTTCCAAAGATACACAAAGGCATCATTTGAACCCTAATCTTTCTCTAAAAACCGTGGTCTCCATAAGTAATCAAAGTTCTACTCTCTTTCCATTTTATGCACTAGTCTCTTGACACCTAATCACTTAAATTTTAGTTCACATAAAATCAATCCAATCCCTCAAAATCCAAGCCAAAACCATGGCCTCACTTTAGTGTAGGAAACCCTCAAATTTTTCCATTCATTAATTCTAACATTTTCAAGTATTCCAACAACACCAATATAATCAAAATCATTATTCAATCATCAACATCAAGTTAGAACATATACACATGTAAAATCATCAAACAAAGTAAGTATAGAAATATGGATTTCTCCATCAACAAACACACAAAGTCTCCTCACCACCAATAATGGTAGAAGTGAGTAAATCTCCCTCTTACCTAAAGGAAGAACACAAAAATGATCTCCTATTTGCCCCTTGAAGGTTCAGTTTTTAGAGCTCCAAGAACCCTAGAATTTCAATCACAAAGAATCAGCATCAAGGTTATTAAAAGATGGATCTTTGGTCTCCAATGAGACCATAAAGCACAAAAATAAAGCGAAAAGAAGAAGAAAATGGAAACTTTACCTCAAAGTTAGAAGCTTTGTCTTGGAAGACAATGGAGGTGAAGATGGATTTTGGAGAAATTTTCTAAATAGGAAACGTAGAGGAGGTTAAGGTGAGTATAGAAATGGTGTTTATGAAGAGAAAAGTGAAGAGAAATGGTTGCTAATGGGGGCTGCAATTTCGTATGGAGAGGGGAGAAGAAGAGAGAAGGTGGAGAGAAAATGAAGAAGAAGAAGTTAGAGAGAGAAAATATTATAGGAAAATGTAATATTTTTGAGTGAAATGATTAAGTGTGGAGGCAAAATTTTGCCTCCCTTGGAGTGGCATTGCCGCAGCAATAGAGAGAAGAGATGGGGAGATTTTTGGCTTCCCCAACAAGCCAAGGGCATTCTTGTCCTTTGGTGGTCAAAGCTTCTTCATGAAACTTTGATTAAAATACAATAAATTTGAATTAAAGTGAGTTTGATTAGACTTAAAGTAAATTACATTAGGATAATGTGATAGGTTTTTAATACATGTTATTATTTAATGGACAATTGTCATAGTTGACAGAAGTCAGTATTAATTTATCTGACAGATAAAATTTACACAACGATTATTATTTTATTTGACAAAATTTCTCGAAAAATATGAAACCTCGTAAATTGTGTCCAGTCTTGAGTTTAGTAAGATCCTCCGTCGATGTTTTCACAGATCAAGGTTCTTGAAAAAAATATCTCATTTTCCCGGCTCCGCTCAGTTTGCACATAAAACGAGAAATAATATTAAAATATTCTGCATTCTTAGAAAAATCCAGAAAAATTCCCAAAAATCACAAATATTGGAAAATGAATATTTATCACAAAATAAATAAAATTTGGGGTGTTACAACTCCCCCCAACAAATAAGAATTTCGTCCTCGAAATTTTTATACCTTAGAACAGTTTTGGGTATTGCTCATTCATCTTGTCCTCCAACTCCCTTGTTGCATCTCCAGTTGCTTCGTTCCAGATCACTTTCACCAATGAAATGTCTTTCCCTCTGAGTTGCTTCATTCTCCTATCCTCAATCCTTACAGGAGTTATTTCGTAAGTCAAGTTTTCCTTTAATTGTACTGAATCAGGTGTTATGACATGATCAGGACTTGGGATATATTTTCGAAGTTGTGATACATGAAAGACATTGTGGAGATTTGAAAGAAAATGTGGTATAGCTATTTGGTAAGCAACAGGACCTATCCGACGAAGAATTTGATAAGGTCAAAGGAATTTAGAGTAAGCTTTCTAGATTTGAGAACTCGACTGACCCCAGTCGTAGGCGTGACTTTCAAGAACACATGCTCTCCTTCCTCAAATTCAAGAGGTTTCCTTCTTTTGTCCATATAACTCTTTTGTTGACTTTGAGCTGTTTTCATCTTCTATTGAATCATTTTGACTTTCTCAGTTGTCTGCTGAATAAGATCAGGTCTGACTGTAAGTCGCTCTCGATCTTGATACTAACATAAAGGTGTTCGGCATCTTTGTCCATATAGAGCCTCATAGGGTGCCATCCCTATACTTGAATGGTAACTGTTATTGTAGGTAAATTCTACCAATGGTAAAATCTCGTCCCAACTTCCAGTCTGCTCTATAGCACAGGCTCTCAGCAAATCTTCCAATGATTGAATTGTTCTTTTTGATTGAACGTCTGTCTGTAGATAGTAAGCAGAACTCAAACTTAGCTTTGTCCCTATTGCTTCTTGAAGACTTTGCCAAAATTTTGATGTAAATGTGGGATCTCTATTAGAAATGATACTAGTAGGCACACCATGTAGTCTGACAATTTCACTGATGTACAACTGAGTCAACTTTTCCAATGGATATTTTATGTTGATCGGCAAGAAGTGTGCTGACTTTGTAAGTCGATCCACAATTACCCATATTGAATCATATCCTCTTTTGGTCTTTGGCAATCTGACAACAAAGTCCATGACAATACTATCCTATTTCTATTTGGGAATAGTCAAAGGTTGTAACAATCCTGACGATTTTTGATGTTCAATCTTCGTATTCTGACAAACCAAATAAGAAGATACGCATCTAGCAATATCTCTTTTTATCCCATGCCACCAAAATAATTTCTTCAAATGTTGGTACATTTTAGTCATTCCAGGATGCATACTCAGCTGACTCGAATGAGCATGTTCAAGAATATATTTCTTGAGTTCTTCATCTTTAGGCACACAGACTCTACCTTGGTATCTTAAAATTCCATCGCTTCCTTCCTCTAACGTTGATACACCACCCTGCTTTATCAGCTCTCTTTCCTCTTGCAAGAACTTGTCAATCTTCTGCTTATCTCGGATGTCATCCATTAAATCATTTGAAATAGTGATCATATTCACGCAGATTTTTCTTGGCATTAATTCCACAAAAGACCATACGTCTCTGAATTGTTCTATTAAATCTTTCTCTCTAATCATCATGGTAGAAACGCTGATCGTTTTCCTACTTAAGGCATCGACTACAACATTAGCCTTCCCAGGGTGATACTGAAGTTGGAAATCGTAGTCTTTAAGGAATTCTAACCATCTTTGCTATCTCATGTTCAACTCTTTTTGATCATACAAATACTTCATGTTCTTATGATCACTAAAGACGTTGAATGTTACTCCATAAAGATAATGTCTCCATATCTTCAAAGCAAATACCACAACAACTAACTCCAAGTCGTGCGTTAGGTAGTTCTTCTCATGCACTCGTAATTGTCTTGAGGCATAAGCCACCACTTTTCCGCCTTGTATAAGGACATAACCCAATCCTTGATATGAAGTGTCATAGTATACCTCAAATGGTGAAGTAGTTAGTCTCCTTTTCAACTCTTGAAAACTCTCCTCGCAAGCATCTGTCCATTCAAAAGTTGGTTTTTCCTCGTGAGTTGAGTAAGAGGTCTAGCAATCTTAGAGAATCCTTCGATAAACCTCCTATAATATCCGGGTAATCCAATAAAGCTTTGGATTTCAGTCACCGTCTTTGGTCTTTCCCATTGTAGCACAACTTCAACCTTTGATGGGTCTACGACAATTCCTTCCTTTAAAATCACATGGCCTAAAAATTTAACTTCATCTAACTAAAACTCACACTTCGACAACTTGGCATACAACTCTTTCTCCTTCAAAGTCTGAAGAACTATACTGAGATGCTTGGCAGGATCCTCCTGATTTTTCGAATAGATCAAGATATCGTCGATAAAGACAACAACGAATCTGTTTAAATAAGGATGAAAGATTCTATTCATATAATCCATGAAAATAGTAGGTGCATTAGTCATACCAAAAGGCATCACCAGGTACTCATAATGTCCATAATGAGTACGAAAAGCCGTTTTAGGAATGTCTTCCACTTTAACCCTGATCTGATGGTAGCCCGTCCGCAAATCGATTTTAGAAAACACAACTGCTCCCTTCAACTAATCCATCAGGTCATTTATCCTCGACAATGGATACTTGTTCTTGATTGTGACTTTGTTCAATTGATGATAATCCACACACAATCTTGAAGTATCGTCTTTCTTCTTAACGAGCAACATCTGCACTCCCCAAGGTGATACACTGGGTCTAACGAATTACTTCTCCAAAAGCTCTTCCAGTTGCTTCTTGAGCTCAACTAGTTTGGCAGGCGATATCTGGTAAGGCGCTATAGAAATAGGACCAGCTCCAGGCACAAGATCAATGACAAATTCAACTTCCCGCTCCAGTGGTAAACCAGGTACATCTTAGGGAAAAGTTTCAGGGAACTCTCAAACCACCGAGATTATGTCCACATCTACCTCATTCTTGACTCTCAAAGAAGACAACAACATGTATCATCGAGCTTCTTCTTTCAAGAAAGCTTGAACTTGGTTGGCCGTCAAAAATCTAGAATTCTCATCCGAAGGAAAAACTATGGTTTTTCTAGAATAATCTAATAGGACATGGTGAGAAGATAACTAATCCATTCCTAAGATCACATCTAATTGAGATAGTGGCAAACAGATCAAATTAACAAAAAAGATTCGACCTTCAATAATCAATGGACAATCCAAACAAACTTTGGCAGTGACAACGGGTTTAGCAGTTAGGGTTTAAACAGTCAGTTCAAATGGCAAAGAAGACACAGACAAACTAAGTCTTTTTACATAGTCATAGGAGATAAAAGAATGGGTTGCACCTGAGTCATATAGCACAGTTAAAAGATTACCTTCTATGAGACCTTCCCCTTGTATAAGATCTTTGGATTGAGAGGCTTCAGCACCACTCAGAGTATAAACCCGACCTCCAGCCTACGGTTTAGCAGTTCTAGCAGCATTGACGGAAGGTTCCACCTTAGGTTGATTACAATCACAAGAAATGTGTCTGGGTTTCCCGCATCTGTAGCAGATCATTCCTTTAATAGTGCAGTCCCTCGTGTAGTGATCCTTCCTGCACTCCATGTATCTCGGCAAAGACGCCGTTGTTTGACCAGTTCTGCCCGTACTTCCTCCAGGACTTCCTCCTTGCGGCTTTTGTTGTTGATTTCCAGGTTGTCTGGAATAAGGCTTCTTCTGGTAATGGTTGGCATTACTGCTTCCTCCTCTTTGGGACCGAAAAGGTCCAAAGTTTTTGTTTCTTGCATCACGTGCCTAGTCTAAGTCTTCCACTCGGCGACACGAATCAAGTAGTTTCGAAAACTGAGTAATCTTCAAAGTTATGATGGCTCTCTTCATGTCATGTCTCAGACCTTCCTCGAACTTCCGACACTTCCATGTTTCGTTTGGTTGATGTTGCAAGTAGGTTGAGAATTTGGACAAACTCTCAAATTTGGTAGCATATTCACTCACAGTCATATTGCCTTGCCTCAAGCCAAGAAATTCCATTTCCTTAGCATACCTAGCACTTTCTAGGAAATATTTATTCAAGAATCTCTCCTTGAACACCTCCTAATTGATTGCTCGATTTTCAGCCTCTAATAACCTCTGTTCTCTGGTCCACCAATCTTCTACGTCCCCAATCAGCATGAACGCAGCATACATCACCTTCTTATTGTCGGCACAGTTCATGCCCATGAAGATCTTTTCCAATTCCTTGATCCACAGAATAGCTTTCTCAAGATCATACTCTCCCTTAAATTGTGGAGGGTTAGTGCGATGAAATTCTGCCAGATTCTGGGCATCAGTAGTAGCCTCCAACTGTTATGTAGTCCTCGCTTACTATTGAGCCATTTACCGGTTTTGTTCCAGCATAGCTTCAGCCATCTTCTGAATTGCTTCTATTGTAGCAGTCATGTCTCCTCGATGAGCCATAATTCTTCTCAAATCAAGCTATACAAAACACAGAGAAAATTCAGATATATCCTTGTAGAATACCAAACACAGAGAGTCACACAGCACAAACAAGACAGTCCAAAACCACATGACCCAAAAGAAAACTTAAACTGGGGCTCTGATACCAAGACAGTGTAACACCCCTTTTATTTTCTCGCGAAGAGGGAACGTCACACCATAATATAAAGAAACGAAATAAATTATGAAAAATAATAAAATAATAGATGCATTGATCACTAAAGACTCGGTTCATTATTAACACGTAATTAAATAATTTGCATTCTTAGATGATAAAATAGTCGAGTATTGAAATTTGGGTACATAATTTTTCTCCATTTTTTTTGTGTTAACAATAAAGAAATGGTAGTAATTACGGATACAATAAAATCGACATAGTATTGAGAATCATACATTCATAATATATATATTATATGCATCAGCCTATTTAATTGTATTACAAATTATACAAAAAGAAAAAGATGTACCCACCAAGAGATACAAATATACACCCATCTAGAATGGCAAAACATCAGGCTTCCCCAAAAAGATAACGGTTAGCCATCAGTAGCCACCGACAGTATCAGCCCTTACGACTGACGAGAAGGGACCGTAGCCAGGTCCTCCTCAAGGTCCTCTTCATCCAATGAGATTGCCATCGGAGCGACCGAATTTCAGACAGAAGCTCAAGCAATGGAGAGGAAAGAATCCTCTTGAAGGGTGTAGAACATATCAGTCCACATATCCTTCACGAATAGGTAAAATTCCAAAACGATAAAAGCTGAAAATTCAAAAATAGGAGTATCATAGCGGCCCCAAGCTAATGACATCGTCAGCTCCCCGCGGTACACACAACAGTTCATCTGCACATGTATATGCCAACAATCTGGTCCTCTATGGAAGGTCAACTTAACGTACCCCAAAAGTCGATGAGGGCACGATGACATCCTCAGTAGACTCTAGTCGTAGTGCGGCCAGAAGCCTAGAAACTCAAGTGTTACCTTTTCTTCCTCACAAACGTCTTCTCAGAAGTATACAAATAAATAAAAATACAAAAAAATACGGAAAGAGGTGAGACACCCAGCTTCCAGTACCAAAATGGCAACAAGAAAACAAAACGGCGTTGGACGCCCACATATTAACACAATTCGTATACCTAATCACAGTAATAATTAAAATTCATAGTAAAAGCATAACAACAGTAAATAACAGTAAAGATTATCAGCAACAGACATACAGCATCAATATTTCTAACAGTCAATAATTCAAGCAATCAAATAATCATTACGGTAATAATAATAGATATTTTTCCATAATTATAAATGCTCATGTCCAATGAATTATGAGACTGACAGTTCACAATGCAAATGGTACCAAAATTCCTACTCCATGGAGCTAGACATAAACATTTTCGGAGTGAATGATCAAGGAGTAATGCCAATATCTCGTTAGCCTTAAAAATAGTGTGCTCATCTCATAAAAATATTTGCGCAAAATGGCTCATACATGGCACCTCAACAGTTGATCGCGATATAGGACAGCGTCTCGGTCCGGATCATCGGTACATTTGCATCGATCTATCCCACACCCCCAGTGGAGCTACCACTGTCCATTGTGAGACACCCGCATCCTGACGCCCCCGGGGCCAACCATTATGACCCTACGCTTAGTCTATTCGCACCCGTACATAGGTGTTATTCAAACTCCTAGACATACATCGCCTTTCCAACAATGTCCAACGGACAATACATATGCATGACGACACAATGTACATCATGTATGTTCATTAATGATACATTTATCACAAAATATACCACAATGGCATATATATACATGGCTCAATGTCAACATGTCATAATATCAATATGTCATATATTTCTCAAGTACACAGTCAACAAGTACTTAGCCTACATAAGGTTTCACAATAACATAGAATCAATTTTCAACATCAATGTGTATCATCAATTATTACAAGTTCATATCATGGATCCACATTTTCAAAGTCTTAAGCTTTGGTCAATTATGAAAATTTTTAGGTTAAGTAACCCTTCAAAACCGTGGCCCTCTCAAGTGTTGTTGTTCAATTTAATTCTTCCACTTCATTATGGATTTTGCATGGCTCTAAACTATTAATTTCCAAAGATACACAAAGGCATCATTTGAACCCTAATCTTTCTCTAAAAATCGTGGTCTCCATAGGTAATCAAAGTTCTACTCTCTTTCCATTTTATGCACTAGTCTCTTGACACCTAATCACTTAAATTTTAGTTCACATAAAATCAATCCAATCCCTCAAAATCCAAGCCAAAACCATGGCCTCACTTTAGTGTAGGAAACCCTCAAATTTTTCCATTCATTAATTCTAACATTTTCAAGTATTCCAACAACACCAATATAATCAAAATCATTATTCAATCATCAACATCAAGTTAGAACATATACACATGTAAAATCATCAAACAAAGTAAGTATAGAAATATGGATTTCTCCATCAACAAACACACAAAGTCTCCTCACCACCAATAATGGTAGAAGTGAGTAAATCTCCCTCTTACCTAAAGGAAGAACACAAAAATGATCTCCTACTTGCCCCTTGAAGGTTCAGTTTTTAGAGCTCCAAGAACCCTAGAATTTCAATCACAAAGAATCAGCATCAAGGTTATTAAAAGATGGATCTTTGGTCTCCAATGAGACCATAGAGCACAAAAATAAAGCGAAAAGAAGAAGAAAATGGAAACTTTACCTCAAAGTTAGAAGCTTTGTCTTGGAAGACAATGGAGGTGAAGATGGATTTTGGAGAAATTTTCTAAATAGGAAACGTAGAGGAGGTTAAGGTGAGTACAGAAATGGTGTTTATGAAGAGAAAAGTGAAGAGAAATGGTTGCTAATGGGGGCTGCAATTTTGTATGGAGAGGGGAGAAGAAGAGAGAAGGTGGAGAGAAAATGAAGAAGAAGAAGTTAGAGAGAGAAAGTGTTATAGGAAAATGTAATATTTTTGAGTGAAATGATTAAGTGTGGAGGCAAAATTTTGCCTCCCTTGGAGTGGCATTGCCGCGACAATGGAGAGAAGAGAAGGAGAGATTTTTGGCTTCCTCAACAAGCCAAGGGCATTCTTGTCCTTTGGTAGTCAAAGTTTCTTAAAGAAGCTTTGATTAAAATACTATAAATTTGAATTAAAGTGAATTTGATTAGACTTAAAGTAGATTACATTAGGATAATGTGATAGGATTTTTAATACATGTTATTATTTAATGGACAATTGTCACAGTTGACAGAAGTCAGTATTAATTTATCTTACAGATAAAATTTACACAACGATTATTATTTTATCTGATAAAATTTTTTAAAATATGAAATCTCGTAAACCGTGTCCAGTCTCGGGTTTAGTAAGATCCCTCGTCGACGTTTCCAAAGATCAAGGTTCTCGAGAAAAATAATCTCATTTTCCCGGCTCCGCTCAGTTTCCACGCAAAATGAAAAATAATATTAAAATATTTCACATTCTCAGAAAAATCTAGAAAAATTTTCAAAAACCACAAATATTGGAAAATGAATATTTATCAAAAAATAAATAAAATTTAGGGTGTTACACTACCCAGTCCCTGACTTCCCACCCGTAGCTGCAACCAGCCTACTGATGTAGAGGATGAGGCCTAGCCCAAACTAAAGGATGAAGATGCTGATGACGAGGACACTAACTCTGAGGAGGCTTCCATCTAGCCCTCATGGCATTTAGGGCACATTCCTTTCATTGTATTTCATTTTATAATATACTGCATGTTACTTTTTGTATAGTGAGGACATTGTTTCCCTTCGGTTTAGGGGGGTGTCCTAAACATGTTATTTTGATATATATGTATGTGTTAGTTATTATGGTAATATTGCCTATCTTTGATATGATATTTTGGTGTTTTAGTATGACTATTTATGTTTGTAATTATGTATGTATGTTTTGATAGTATCCATTGGAACTTGTATCTTGATAATAATTTTAAGAAAATCCCATTCAAGATACAATTATCGTTCCCTTTCACAAAAGGATATTATGTTGTCAATAAATAGTGTGAAATGATTGCCCAATGATAGATATGGATGCAAATGGACCTTAATATTTTTGTGAATCCATATGCAATCTTTGAAGTATGCTAAAGCAATCTAGTTTCTTTTTATGCATGATCCATTTCCCACTTGCATGCCTGTTTAACTTTGAAAGTGATAAGAATTTTTGCCTAGAGAAAGTTTATGGATTATACATTTGAAAGATCAATTATCCTTGAAATTGTTTTTGAACTCTCTTGAGGTGAAATCCTAATTTGTGCATGATTGAGGAAATGATTAGGGCATTGTTTTGACCGATTGAGCCTTAAAAAGCTTACCCTGATATGATTATATCCTTAAGTCCCCTTTGAAGCTTTATATATGTTTGGCCTTATATTTTTCAATACCTACATTTTTATACCATGTAACCATTCTAGATGCATGTGAAAAATTGTATTCTTTATCTTACCATCATTGTTGGTTGAGTTCATATCATATGATTTCTTGAAGTAAGTCTAATAATAAGGGGTATTATGTACGTCAATTTCAAAAATGAACTTGAAAGAACCATCTATAGTAAGATAAGCATTACTTGTGGATTCCTTGATTTTTATCCATATGTATGCTTATAAACTCATCCGGGTGAGTATAAATTGAATTAAAGGAGTTTTGTTTGCATGATTGTGGGTAATATATCTTGTATAAAAGGAAACTGTGAATGCTACCATGATGAGGATTGTGTATGTGTGAAACTGATTGTGGGGTAGGTGCATTCTTTGAGGATTCATGCAATCATCATACATTAGTTTAGTTTAAGTGAAAGTGGAATGTTGAAAGTTATTGAGTGTAAGCTAACAAGGTTGATCAATGTGAATGTACTTTGTTTTGCTCGAGGACTAGCCAAAATCTAGGTTTGGGGTGTGATAACTTCACAATTTGTAGTTATTTATGCCCCATATCTGTACTATATTGATTGCTTAGTCCTTGTTTTGATGCATGAATGCAAGACTTTAGCTTCATATTCATATAATTCAATCTCGATGTCTTCTATCATGATTAAGTGAAAATGTTTCCAATTCTTTGATAGATTGAGTACATTTACACTTATTATTGAATTGACAATTTCTTTATGGCAGGAAGGGCTCCAACCAAGTGAAACTTAGAAGATTTGGCCCAATATTACAAGAGAAAGCCAAGTGCAAGGATCAACTTATCACACTGCAGCGTAGGCATATCAATGCCACAGCGCGGGTGTAACACCCTATTACAGATATCTAGATATATCCTAGATAGACGGAGATATATAAAGATAACCTGTACTAGAGATGTCACTTCTATACTACATACTAACATGTATCTATAATCACAACTGAGTAACTATAGAAAGCCTTGAGAGATTGCGGAAAAACTTAAACTTATACATATACATATACAAACTTAGCCACCTGAGGGCTTATTGTAATACATATAACATAAAACTTACAGAACAAACATAAACTTATTACATAAGTTCTGTCTACTTAAAGCAATAAAACTACTCTAGTCTTCATGCTTTATCTTCTCGTCCTTAGCAGGGTTTGTACCTCTGTACCTTTGTCTTTGCCTGCATCGGTACCTGCATCTGAGCCTGCATCTGGATTTACATGGAATAGCAACTGGGGTGAGAATTAACATTCTCAGTAAAAGCAATTCCAATACCAGTTCTCTATAACATTGTATATAACAAATATATAACAAATGCTATAATTCTAACTTAGGAGTCTTCTCCCCTTTTTCATAACTATTTCTATCTTAGGAGCTTTCTCCTCTTTTCTCATAACTTAGGAGTTTCCTCCTCTTTTCTCATAACTTTGGAGTTTCCTCCTCTTTTCTCATAACTTAGGAGTTTCCTCCTCTTTTCTCATAACTGCACACTTTCTTATAGTGTGATATCAACCGATAGCTTACACACTGTTAATACATACAACGCCCATACAGTTGTACATACCAACAGTGACGGACAATGCCCATACAACTGTCCGTAAATACAATGATAATGATATGTAATATGGATATGCCTAAGGAATCCTAAAAGCATGTGAATGAAATGCAAATGCAAAAGTCTATTCTAAGAACAAAGAAGTTTGCTAGGAACTAGTCAGTATATCATCTAGTGGTAATTAGAGGGAAAACTCATCCTCACATTACACATATCCTGGCACACTGAGAAATTCGGGCTTCATCCTTGCTCAAGAGCGTCTCTGGATTTCCTACTTATCTCCTTTGGCCTTGGTATTATCGAGACATCAGAGTTATGTCCTTCTCAAAAGTCCTTCGGACACCCATCTATCTTCTTTTTGCCTCCATGAATAAACATCAAAGGATATCCACCAGATCGATACTACTTAACTAATTCATAGACTTTGATTCATACTTATATACTTAGTTCCTCTTTGATCTAAGCATATTCTACTACTAACTTTGGCTTCTTATGTTTACCCTTTGCAATGAGGAGAATCTGTAACTTCATACTATATGTAACCTTAGCACTTGGTTAGGAATACTTGTCCCCTAAGGAACTTCTCTGATTCCTTACCTTCTGGCTAAATGACCTCACGTCATATAACGTTACATTCTCAAGTAAACATCACCAGTTCATTTCTCATACTTATACCTAAACTCCACCTCATCACTCCTATCTCTTAAGTGATCTCTAACGCAACCTTACGTTGCTGAGGCGTTAGGTACTTACCTTTGGCAAACCACTAATCTTGGTTGCCCTAAGGTTCTTTCTCTTCACATACATACTAGCTTAACTAACTAGTGTGTGAAAAGCTTAGTGTTATGTTTAACTCTTACATAAACACCATCTTACTCTCCTATAGACTCAACTCATCCTAGTGAAAGAGTCTATCTTAACTAATGCCTCAACTATCCTTGCTTAAGGACATAATGAGCATCTCTCTAAAACTTTACATAATTAACTCAACTTTAACTAAAGTGAGTAATTCATGCATCTAACTTTCCTTTCTATCACACTTCTGGTAGTAGCTTATACTACACTTGTGTGCTAACATACATATTCTAGTTGTATCTAGCTTTCCTTTCTATCACACGTCTGGTAGTAGCTTATACTACACTTGTGTGCTTAAGGTTCCAGATACCTCTTTAACTATTCCAAACTCTTGGAATGCTTAAGAACTTAACTTCCACACTTTGGTTAGTATCTAAGAAAGTAAATTCTCTTTATCTTGCATTTCTAACTCATCTTTACTAATACATGAGTTATTGCACATTTCTGCTCTACCTTATGATTATGACATCTTCTTAGTCACATTTCATCTTATTGTGTATTTAGCAATGCATTGAGTCTCACTTAACTAGAGACTTAGTACCTAAACGTTCCCTCTTTGGAACTAATACACAATCTTATCTCCACTCAAGTAACTCTAATGCAAGAGTGGTTCTTACTTGTAACTCTTTGTTGCCTAAGGTTCTAGGTATCTTCCTAAGGTAATCCACTATTCTTGGATCTCCTAAGGTTCATACCTTTCTCATTCTCTGCTAGAGTGCATACTAATACACTTGTCTCCATTGCACCATCTCATCACATTTTAAGTGATATCTAATGCAACACTAAGTTGCCTAAGGTGTAATGTCATTACTTAAAGCAAACCTTTCCTTTAGGATGCTTAAAAGCCTATGCTTTCTCATTCTTGATGGGTAGGTATTTTCCACTTGAAAATACCCCCAATTGTGCCTTAACACACTTTAGGAAACATATAAATATGATCCCCTTTACTTTAGAACTTCAAAACATCCAAAAATAACATTTTGGAGTTTCAGTGTCTCACGCCGCGGCACGGCGTCTGCACTCCGCGGCGCCCTTAGCAGAAAACGTGATTTCTGACTCTTCACGCCGCGGCGCCACTAAGCTATGCCGCGGCGCTCATAGCAGAACCCAGATTCTGCGCGACTGCGCACTACTACCGGCTTTATTCTTTGGTCATTTTCTTGGATTCTGGCCATTTCAATCCAAATTCTAAGTGATTCTAAGTTCCTAACTAGTTCTTTAACCATTAGGAATCATCAATCACTAATTTAAACCTCTTAATTTGGATTATGGATCAAAATCCTTCATTCTTTGACTTAAGGCTCACTTTGTGAATCAATGGTCTAAATGAGTTGTTCTAAGTTCCTAACTTAATCTTATGCTATGAACAAGTCATAAATGACCAAAGAAACACTTCTATGCAAGCCAAACACATCTAACATCTCTAGAACTCAATTTGGCATATTATGTTGTTTATATGCATACATAGAGAAAGAGATGAATAAAGGCTCTAAACCCCTACCTCTTGAAGACTCAAAGCTCTGAAGCTTGAAGCTTGATCTTCTTCTTCCTCTTCCTCTCCTTCTTCCCTTCTTCCCCTTTCTCCTTCTTCTTCTCCCCTTTTCTTTCTTTTCTTTTCTGGTTTCGGTTCTGCCGAGGGAGAAGGGAGATATAAGGGGGTGGGATGTGGAGGTAATTACGGGAAAAGATTAACTTAAGTTTCTACACCGAAACTTATATCTGCTATGGACACCCGAATTATGCTAATTCGAGTTTCCCTGCTTCTAACAACTTTAGAATAAATCATAAGATTCATCTAAATTGTTATTTCACAATTCTTATCATTTTCTATATCTGCTAGGGATCAATCCAAGCATTAAAAACACAACCGTATGCCTAAAAATACCAAACTGACTCGATTCTCTTGAAACTTTTTCCACATCTTACTTGGCTTATTTGTGACCTTGAAATAAACTCTCTATGTTTATTTCTCTTAACTTAGCAATTTATGCTATTATCTGAGTCATTTTAAGCCACTTTACAACTTCTATGTTGCAACTAAGTGCCTAAATGAACTCAGATTGTCTCAAAACTTTACTGACATGCTAAACAAGTCAAATGCTACCTTCGGTAACCATTTACCAGTCTGACATGTACTTAAGGGTATTACAGCGGGCACATCAATGTCGTGGTGTGGTGCATCCCCTACTTCAAATAGAGAGCTCCGTATTTTGTACGCCGCGGCGCAAGGGAATAAATGTCGCAATGTAACATCATGAGAAAACATGTTAGGCTTGTATATGGTCTCAAAGGTACTATTATACTTATATAACATGTCAGTTAAATTTTGTGACAAACTGAGTTCGTTTAGGAACTTCGTTTCAACCTGGAAGTTGAAAAATAGCTTAAAATGACTCAGATAGTAGCATAGATTGCTAAGTTGAGGGAAATAAACCTAGAGAGTTTATTTCTAAGTCATAAATAAGTTAATTAAGATGTAGTTAAAGTTTGAGAACACTCAGAGTCAGTTTGGTATTTTTATGCATACTAGTTGTGCTTTTAACGCCTAATTAACCCTCGGTAGATATAGAAAAATAAGATATCAGTGAAACAATAATTTTGATGAATCCTAGTATTTATTTCAAAGTTGGTGGAAGTTGGAAAACTTGAATTAGCATAATTCAAGTGTCCTTAGCATATACAAGTTTTAGCACAGAAACTTAAGTTAGACTTTTCCCTAAATTCCCTCCATGTCCATACCCCTTATTTCTCTCCCTCTCACGAATCCCCTCTAGAAAAACAGAAAGAAAGAAATAAAGAAAAGAGAGAAAGAGGAGAAGGGAGAAAGGGGAAGAAGAAGAAAGAGAAGAAGGGAAATGAAGGAAGAAGTAAGAGGATCAAGATCAAAGCTTCAAGAGCCAAGCTCAAGCTTGACGATATTCTCATTTATGCTAGAGGTAGGGGATTTTATGCTTATTTCTATCTATGTTCACCCTTTTCTCCATAGATGCACCTTTGGTGCTTAAAGGGTTAAAACGATATATAGAGATGTTTTATGAGATTTTCTTGCTTGGATGAGCTATAAGTAGTGTTTACGACTTGTTCATGTTAAGAGTTTGGATTAGAAACTAAAATCTAGCCATTTGGACCTAAAATGTGCAAAGTGTAGATTTTGGGGTTTTGATGGATGATTTAGTGTTTTGATCCATTTTTTTATAAAATCAATTGGTGTTTTATGTTCCCTTCTTGTTAGAAAACTTGTTTAGGACTTAAAATCATCAAGCAACAGTTGGGAAGTGATCAAAATCCATGTGTGGCACCATTGGAACATTGCCACACTGCTGCAGAATTCTGCAGCAGCTTCTATTGTAGGGGAACGCTTAGGTGTGACTAAACCACACCTAGGCGTGGGAGTGGTTAGCATTGCATACTGATCAGACAGAGAGCACCACACTTAGGTGTGGTAAAACTAAGCCTAGGTATGAGACAAGACACCAGCCACGCCTAGGCGTGGGAAAGTCACGCCAAGCATGAGTTCTAGGATTTTTCAAGACTGTTATTCTTAATGTTTTGAAGTTCCCTGCTAGTTGGGATCATTCTTACATGTTTTCTTAGGTATATTAAGACACTTTTAGGACTATTTGAAAGAGGAAACAATCCTTAGTATAGATGAGAAAGTTTAGACCTTTGTGTATCCAATAGTCAAGGATTGCCATAGGTAGGTATCTAACACCCAAGGCACTTAATGTTGTATTAGATATCACACTAGATGTGATGAGATAGGGTAATAGATACGAGTATACTAGAATGAATTAGTAGTATTCACTGTAGTTAGTTAATAAAGGTATAAACCTTAGAGTATCCAAGAGTAGTGGATTACTTTAGAAAGGTACCTAGAACCTTAAGTAATAAAGTGTTGCAAGTACTAACCACTCATGTTAGTTTCACTCAAGTGGTGTTAAGTTTGTGTGTTTAGTTCCTAAGCGGGAACAATGGTGTACTAATTTCTCTAGTTAAGAGAGATCCTATGCATTGTTTAATACACACTAGGATGAACTATAACTCGAAAGCTTGTCATATTCATTGAGTATAGCAGAAAAGTGTTTAGCTCTTCTAATAGTATAGTTGAGTTGAAGATCCATGTAGGAAGAGAGTTACTTCCTTGAATACTAGGTAAGTTCAGAAGATCAAGTAGCTAGGAATTCCAATAGTTAGAAGTTACCTAAAATAGGTATTTGGAACCTTGATCACTCAAGTGTGGCACATGTCACTATAGGTAGTGCAATAGTAAGGAAAGCTGGATACAAATGAGATAAGTAGAATTAGTAAGGAATACTATTTTCCTTTATCTCAGGTAGGACCAGTATGTGATAAGTTCACTCCTTAGCTTAGCAAGTGTTCGTGGAACCAGAGTTTCCTAGAATAAACAAGTAGTGGTAGGGTTAAATCGTTAGTTTTGCAGTTACAATTCAGTTGTATGGGAAACTGTTTGTGGTTCTTGACATAAGTAATTGTATAGATAGTTGATTATGTTAACGGTATGTAAGATATCAATTTGACTATATTGCGGGGTATTAAGAAATTATCAGTTATAGAGGAGGAAACTCCTATAATAGTAATTATAAGTAATATCATACGATTGTATGGGCGATCGTATAGTATTGAGTTTAGTTTAAATGTGTGTGCAATTTACATAGTTATTATACCATGAAATATATATTTATTATTGAGAATTTTTATGTTCTCACCCCTTTCCGTGTTTTCATAGTAGAAGCAGGTCAAGAATCATTACTGAGTAAGAAGTTCAAGAAATAAAAGAACTAGTGTAGTATAGTTTTATTTGTTTCTTGTCTTAGACAAAGCTTATATATATTATTATATTTGCTTTGTAGTTATATTTAGAGGCATGTATTACAGTAAGCCCTTTTGTGGGTAATGTTGTATATATATATATATGTATAAGTTTATGTTTTTCTGCATTCTCTCAAGGCTTTCTATAATGACTTGCATAGTTGTTAAAGATATATTAGTAGTTAGTTATGCAGTAAGTGACGTGGCTAGTACTGTTTATCTTGATATATTCAAATATATCAAGATATTTGTCCTAGGGTGTTACATTATGGTATCAGAGTAGTTCATCTTATTGAGCCGGGGTATGGACTGACTATGCTTAGGCATTAGTAGTAGTTTAGTAGGGTATTGTGCATTCTTTTATCTCATAGTGAGATATGTAAATGGAATTGTATGACTTGCCTTAGGTATGGGTGCTTATGGTTATCTGTGTGAACAGGAAACTATGACAATTACTAGGTGAACCCATAAGACTAGGAGATTGGTCAATGTAATGCCCTTTTTGCTTAACATCGCGAAGATGGAACGTCACACCATAATGTAGAAATACAAAACATAGTATAAAATTTGCGAAAAATAATAATTTCGTTGATTATTTAAGACTCGGTTCATTATTAACATAAGATTAAATATTTGTATTCTTGGATGATAAAATAATCGAGTATTGAAATGTCTGTACATTTTTTTTATTGATTGAATAACAGTAAAAAGATAACCATAACTATAGATACCATAAAATTGACACAGAATTTAAAATCATACATTCACAATATATATTATATGCATCAGCCTGTTTAGTTACATCCTAAAATATACAAAAAGTAAAGGCTTTACCCACCCAAGATAGTTACAAATTTACACCCATGAGCTTAGCAAAACATCAGGCTTCCCCAAAAAGATAACGGTTAGCCATCAGTAGCCACCTATAGTATCAGCCCCTAAGACTAATGAGAAGGAACCGTAGCTGGGTCTTCCTCAGGGTCCTCATCCTCTGATGAAATAGCCATCGGGGCGACCGAATTTCAGGCAGAAGCCCGAGCAGTGGAGAGGAAGGAATCCTCTTGAGGGGTGTAGAACATATCAGTCCACATGTCCCTCACAGGTAGGTAAAATTCTTAAATAACAAAAACTGAAAAATCAAAGACAGGGGCGTCATAACGACCCCAAGACAAGGACATTGTCAACTCCCCGCGGTAGATACATCGGTCCGTCTCCACATATAAATGCTAGCAATCAGGTCCTCCATGAAATGTCAACTTCACGTACCCCAAAAAGCGGCGTAGGCATGACGACAACCCCAACAGCTCTAGTCGTAGTGCGGCCAAAAACTCAGAAACTCAGTTGTTTCCTTCTCTTCCTCACGAACGTCTTCTCAGAAGTACACAGTCCGACAGAAATACAGAAATACAGAAAATACAGAAATAGGTGAAACACCCAGCTTTCGGTACCAAAATGACAGTAAGAAAACAGAACGGCACTAGACGCCCACATATCAACACAGTCATACAATAATTAGAATTGACAGTAAAGTAGATCAACAATAAACAGTAGCAACAACCATCAATAGTAAGCAAATAATAGCAATATCCCCAACAGTCAACAGTTTAACAATTAAATAAGCATTACAGTAATTATAACAAATAATTCCCATAGTCATAAATACTCATGCTCAATGCATTATGAGACTAACGGTTCACAATACAAAAAGGTACTAAAATTCCTATTCCATGGAGCTAAACATAAACATTTTCGGAGTGAATGATCAAGGAGTTATGCCAGTATCTCGTTAGCCAAAATAATTAGTGTGCTCATCTCATAAAAACATTTGCGCAATACGGCTTATACATGGCACCTCAACAGTTGATCGCGATATAGGACAGTGTCTCAGTCCGGATCATCGGTGTGTTTGCATTGGTCTATCCCACGGCCCTAGTGGAGCTACCACTACCCATTGTGAGACACCCGCACCCTAACGCCTCCAGGGCCAACCACTATGACCCTACGCTTAGTCTACTCGCACCCGCACATAGGTGTTATTCAAACTCCTAGGCATACATAGCCTTTCCAACAATGTCCAATGGATAACACATATGCATGACGACACAATGTACATCATGTATGTTTATCAATGATATAATAATCATACAATATACCACACTGGCATATCTAAATATACATGGTTCAATATCAACATGTCATAATATCAATAGGTCACCAATTCCTCAAGTACAAAATCAACAAACACTAAGCCCACATAGGGATCCACAATGACGTAGAATCAATTTTCAATGTCAACATATACTTAGGGTTTATCCCTTATCATAAGTCCACCTTATGGGTTCACATTCTCAAAGTCTTATATTTTGGTCAATTATGACAATTTTTAATTAAATAGCCCTTCAAAACTGTGTCCTTCTTGAGTGTTATTATTCAATCCAATCCTTCCACTTTATTATGGATTATGAATGTCTCTAAATTCCTAATTTGCAAGATGTATCAAGGCATCACTCAACCCCTAATTTTCTCTAAAAATCATGGCTTCTCTAAGTTATTAAGATTCTAATTTCCTTCCATTTTATGCATCAATTACTTAGTATCTAATCATTTAAATTTTATTTTACACAAAACCAATCCAATCTTCTAACTTTCAAGATCAAAACTGTGGCTTCACCCTAGGGTATTAAACCCTTAAAATTCTCCATTCATTAATTTTTAATATCATCATTTAACAATTAATCACATATGCTTCATTTCATTATATACAAAAATCAATTTATACCCCTAAAATCTAGTCAAAACCGTGGCATCATATTAGGGTAGGAAACTCCAAATTTTCCATTTTATAACCCTAACATGATCAAGCATTTTCAACACATCAAATACATTCAAGTTCACCATTCAAACATTAATCTAATTCAAGAATACATAAACATACAAAATCACTAAAACAAAGTAAGCATACAAAGGTTCCCTCACCACCAAAATGGTTGAAGTGAGTAGTCTCCCTCTTACCTAGAGGAGAATCACGAAAATGGCTTCCTAGATGCTCTTTGATAGGTTCGGTTTTGAGCTTCCAAAAACCCTAGGAATTTCAAGATAATGAATCAACACCAAGGGTTGAAAGAGAAGAGATCCATGGTCGTCAAAGAGACCCTGGAGCACGAAAATGAAGAGAAAGAAGAAGAAAAATAGAAACTTTACCTTAAAGCTTGAAGCTTTGTCTTGGATGACAATGGAGGAAAGGTTGGATTTTGAAGAAAATTTCTAAAGAGAAAATGTAGAGGGGGTTAAGGTGAGTAGAGAAATGGTCTTGGTGAAGAGAAAAGTGAAGAAAAATGGTTGGTAATGGGGCTGCAATTTTCGTATGAAGAGAGGAGAATAAGAGAGAAGGAAGAGGAAATGTGAAGAAGATGAAGTTAGAGAGAGAAAGTGTTGTAGGAAAAATCTAATTTTGGATGATTATTGGTTAAGTTAGGAGGCAAAATTTTGCCTCCCTTGGAGGGCATTTCCATGACAACAAGGAAGAGAGAGTGGGAGATTTTTGGCTTCCCCAACAAGCCAAGGGTATCATGGTCTTTTGGTGGTCAAAGCTTCTCAAAGAAGCTTTGATTAAAATATATTAAATTTGAATTAAAGTAGGTTTGATTAGACTTAAAATAAATTACATTAGGATAATGTGATAGAGTTTTTAATACATGTTATTATCTAATGGACAACTACTACAATCGACAGAAGTCAGTGTTAATTTATCTGACAAATAAAATTTGCAAAGCAATTTATTATTTTATCTATTAAAATTTTTCGAAAAACATAAAATCTCGTAAATCGTGTCTAGCCTCGGGTTTAGTAAGATCCCCCATCGATGTTTCCACAGATCAAGGTTCTCGGAAAAAATATCTCATTTTCCCGGGCCTGCTCAGTTTGTACGTAAAACGAGAAATAATATTAAAATATTTCACGTTCTCAGAAAAATCTAAAAAAATTCTCAAAAATCACAAATATTAAAAAAATGAATATTTATCATAAAATGAATAAAAATTTGGGGTGTTACAGTCAAGACCAGAGCTCTTAGAGAAATGGTCATTGCAATAAGAGAGCTGACTGCCATTAGTAGAAGACCGTTAGAAAAGTTAGAAAAAGACTTGCTAGGGAAGTCGATGGTCAATAAGGAACTAAAGTGGAATCAAGATTCCTCAGGGTTCAGTAGAGTTACTTCTTTGTTCTTCAATGGAGAGTATGGTTCAGTTAGGGCTAATAAATAGCTTCAAGAGATAGTAGAAATCTTTGTAGTCATGCATGCACCGATAAATAGCGAGTGTCCTTCAGGAATGTAAAGGATCTTTGGTGTGTGGGTTCGATTCTCATGTGGGCTGTAGACCGCTTAAGGGAATGAATTTGCCACCAGAATGCCTCAGTAGGGGGTCAGCCCTGACCCTGGTGGAATATGAGAATACCGAGTAGAGTCTAGCTTGGGGGTTAGCCCTAGGGATAGTGGCCAGGAAAGCCCTCACCAGGGGTCAGCCCTGGGAATGGTGACATTGGGGCGAGAGGCCAAAAGTTAGTGGATCAAGCTAAGAGGTTACTAGAGATATTAAGTACTCAAATCACATGAGAGGTGTTTAGAGTTACTTTCTTATAAAAGTAGTATTCCCTAGATTTGTAGAGAGCAAAGGAATTAGAATTCTTAGGCTTGAATAAGGGGGATATTACTGTACACTAGTATGGGAAGTAACTCGAAGAATGTTCTAAGTTCTCTTCTCATTTTATGAGTAGGCCAGATGAAAGCTAGAAGCATGTAAGATTTGAGGTTGGACTTAGAGAAATTATTAGAAGTGTTATAGAAGTAGAAAAGTCTAGAAACCATGCAGTTTGGTATTGGAGGTCCGAGTTTAAGTATTGAGAAAGTGGGCGATTAAGTGCCCATGGATAGCAAATTATAGGATTTTTATCTTGTGGAATTTGAGTTCCCTATCAGTTGGGATTTTACATAGATATTTCCTAGAGAGTGTTAAGACACTCATATACGTATTTCATAGTAGAAATCACCACCTAGCTTATATGTACAAGTTAGAACTTTTAAGCATTCTAAAAGTTAAGAATTGTTTAAAAGTGGCGTCTAGGACCTTAACTACAATAAGGTGGCTTAGAATACCACCTGAGGTGTGATAGTAAAGTAAGCTAGATACAAGTTTGATAAGAGAGTTAACCTTATCATAGAGGCATAGTTTACCTTCTTGTAGTAAAAGTGGAGTTAAACGTGCAAGTTTTGATTAATGCTCTTTTCTCTCATTGAGTGGGGTTGTAATGAAGTATTAATCCAGAGATGGTTCCTTTAATAGTTAAAGTTGAACCATAGCACAATTATCCTAATTAAGGGTGTGAATTAAACCCCTTGACCTTGCAAAGTAGTGAGCAAAGCTCTTTGCTAAGGATGAAGTTGTGACAAAAGGTAGCGAGAAAAGCATCTTGTGAGGGTAAAGAGGTGAGAAAAACACTTTACCAGATGTGTAGAGGAAGTAGCCCTCCAATCCCTCCACATCAAGCAAGTAGTGAGACCAAATAAATCTTGCTAAGTATGGTAGAAAAGTGAGGTAAACACGTTATCGAGGACAAAGCAGTGAGTTAAGTTCTTTGTCAAGAAACATGAGGAATAAGAAAAACACTCGTGTAAGAGGTAGTAAGAGTGAGTTAAACTCCCTACCAAAGGGTCTCATGTAAGAGTGAGTTAAGCTCTCTACCAAGGATAGTAAAGCGAGAAAAGTTTACTATCAAGGGTAATATAATGATTTAAGTTCTATGATATCCTAAGGAGTGAGATATATAACATCCCAAAAATTAATAATTTTAGGATAAATAGTTGTTTTATAATATTTGTGATTTTTTGGAATTTTTCTGGATTTTTCTGAGAACGCAAAATATTTTAATATTATTTCTCGTTTTGCGTACAAATTGAGCAGAGCCGAAAAAATGAAATATTTTCCCGAGAACCTTGATCTATGGAAACGTCGATGGGGGATCTTACTAAACCCAAGGCTAGACATGGTTTACGAGGTTTCATGTTTTTTGAGAAATTTTATCTAATAAAATAATTAATTGCTGTGTAAATCTTATCTGCTGGATAATTAATACTGATTTATGTCAATTGTAACAATTGTCCATTGGATAATAGCATGTGTTAAAAATCCTTATCACACTATCTAAAAAAATCTACCTTGTGTCAAATCCATTAGCTTTATTTTCAAAATAAAGATTAAATTAATTCAAAACTCATTATGGGAAGCTTCCAAGAAATTTCCTCCAATCACACATTTCTCTCTATTCCCTCTCCACTCTTCTCCACGGCAGAGGCCATTTGGGAGCCCAATATTCACATTCTCATGTTATTTCTTCACTCTCACATTTCTAAACACTCTTTCTCTTCTTATTTTTTTCATTTCTTTCTTCTTCTTCTTCTTCCTTCTACACCGTACACCTACCCATTGGAGACCATCTCCATGATTTACTAAATCAATCCCATTTCTAGCTTTCTTCCACTATTCCAAGTTCTCTTTTGTGACCATCCTTTGGTTTTTTTTCTTCTTCTTCTTCCATTTTCCACCATTGAAGCTAAAGCTTGGAGCTTTAAGGTAAAGTTTTCAATTTTCTTCTAGTTTCTTGTCATTTTCGTTTTTCTTGGTCACCTAGGTGACCAAGAACCCATTTTTCCATGGTTTGAGTGGACATTGTGGAAATCACTTACATTAGTGTTTTCTTGAAGGAGGAAAATGAAAATCAAGAGCAAAAAGGAGTAGCACTATTGTGTTGTCTCCCAAATAGGTAAGAGGGAGATGATCCTCTTCAACCAATCTTGGTAGTAAAGAAATGTCTTGTGTATTGTTGTTGATGAGGGAATCCATGTTGGATTACTCTCTTTGTTACATTGTGTTATTTCCATGATTTTGTAGTTGTTTGATTTGTATGAATATGTGGATTTGCATTGTGTGTTTTGATGATTATGAACCTGTTGATTGTTATTTTGTATCTTGATGACATGAATCATATTTTGGATTGTTAGAAAATGACTGAAAAACTTTGATAATGGATGGGCCAAGGCTCTGCAGAAACGAATTCTACAGAACCCTTGCTAGTGTACTAACGCTCAGGCACCGTGCATAGAGCGCCTAGGCGCTCTCTGCCTAGAAAATTTTTCCTGTAACGTGGCTTGGTGAGTGCTCAGGCGCTTCTTGTTTAGCGCCAAGACGCTCCACCAGCGCTTAGGCGCTTCAGAGATGGCGCCTAGGCGCCTAGAGCAGAACCAGCTAGGTAACTGTGAAACAATGCTAAGACTTCAATATGAAGATATTACAACCAAAAATAAAGTAAAGGACTTGATTTATTAAGAGAATTCCTCTAGAGAGGGGGATTTTATAAGAATGAATAATCTAAAGTGAAATTCCATAATGAACCTTAAGAAGTGCTTTACCACTTGAAAACTTAATGCTATGTTATTTTGAGTCCATGAATAGGACTAGGGAATTATGGATGTCTAAGTTGTATGAATTATGACATGTTACGGATGAGTATATTATTGATAAATACACAAGAATATTGTTGGTGTTTCTCGTGGACACAATGTGGTATGTTATGGATAAGTACGTTATTGATGAATGCATATGATATGCAATGTTTATGAGGAACATATCATTGATAAATATACATGATTGTGCATGGAGTCAACATGCATTAGACATTTGCTCAGTCAATGACTGTTAAAGGGCTGGATGAGCCTAGGATCATGCAGGGAGTCAGCATGTATTGAATAAATTACTCAGTCAATGACTGTTAAAAGGCTGGATGAGCCTATGATTATGAACTGAGTTAACGCATTGAACAATTTGCTCAGTCTATGACTGTTAAAAGGCTGGATGAGCCTATGATTATGCATTGAATCAGTATGCATTGAACAAATTGCTCAGTCGATGACTGTTAAAAGGCTGTATGGGCCTATGAATGCGAACCAAATAATGTGGTCAATAATGGATCTATGGGGGGGCGTAAGGCGCGGTGTATACCGATTGCATGCATTACGAGCCCAACAAATCATTATTCTTTATGTAGTGAATTAATGAGAATGGAATGATGAGGTCTGTGATGGATTTGTAGAGGGGTGTAAGGTGAGGTGTATGCCGATTACACGTATTACGAGCCTGACAAATCACTATTCTTTTTATGATAAATGAACGAGAATTGGATAGTGTGATCTCGTGGCAGGATTTGACCAAGGACTGTGAGGCGCGGTGGTTCATTTCGTGATTATGTTATCACATTGTTATACCCCTGGTCATGGTAAGCCGTTGCAATGCATCACACGCCTGACAAGCACTATTCTCTTCATGGTCCCGTAGACTGTCATTGAAGGGCGCAAATCTACCGGAACATTCATCTTTGAAATGGAATAGAAAATCTTGGTACCAAGTGCACATGCATTGTGAGTCGGCATATCATTTGGCACTCATTTGTGTGATGATTATACTATGGTGTTATTGATGCCATGATTATCTAAGATGTTTAATTGTTTATTATCTGAGACTCCGTTGATTACCTGGGGTATCATTGATGTTTACTTATTACTATTGATTCTTACTGCTATGTGTTGTTATCCTGCTCTTACTGTTTATTCTATTGTCACTATTGATGAATATATGTGCTGAAATGCTATATAGGCGCTCTGCGCCGTTCTATTTCTTTACTGCCATAATTGGTAATGTAAGTAGGATGTCTCACCTCTTTCTTGTATTCTTGTACTTCTGTTATATATATATATATATATTTGGTAAAAAATCGTAAGGAAGAAGATGAGGGGCCACACCTTTGCTGATTGGATTGGGACAATTCATTATTCTCGATTTGGCTTCTAGATGAGATCCCTTCGGTTATGTACGATTGCAACTTCGTGGGGGCATTGATGCCTGTCGTGTCGTCTGGGACACCGAGCGTCACGTACACATGGGGTTGCGGCTTTGTCCGCTAGTAGTGCCTCTCCTAAGGATTACTACTTTTCCCCTTTTGTGTTTTAATTCCCGCTGTATTTTATTTGACTCTGTAAGTATTATAATTTGTGTTATCAGTGATTTGTATTAAGGATGACTAATATACATATATATATGGAACATGTTTTTATTTCAATGGTTGTGTATAAAATAGTTGGGTACTGATTATATTTCATTTCAAGGCTTCTAATTTCTACTAATGCACAATAGAAATAAATTATTTTTAAATTAATGTCTTTGTGACTGTGACACGCCTGGATTTAGTAACTGTGGTGTAATGACGATTGTGCTACGGTTGCTAGATTTAGGTGCGTTACAAGATAAACCCTTATGCAAGTGTAGTAAAGTGGGGCCAACTTACTACAAATAACAATAAGATGAGCTAAGTCCTAAGTTAGGCAAAAAGATGAGTTAAGTAGTTTGCTAAGTATAGTTGATCTAAGATTTAGTTGTCTTAGAATCATAAATAGAAAGAGACAATCTCTAAAATTGTTTCTAGGATTATGGAAGAACATAATAAGTATGTTACTGTAGTTTTGGAAACTTTTAGAGAAAGGTTTTAGTGTACCAAGTTAGCCAAGAGTCAGTTTTGGTTACAAATAGTACAATTTAAGGTGTCATGTAATTTCTTAAGGAGGAATTGCAGAGAACCCTAGCAAAGTTTGAGCAGTGGTACAGTGGCAAAGACCAACCAATATGACCGAGGTTAGAAAGTTTATTAGTAGATTTTCTCAATTAGTGCTAACCTGACTACGTCAACTAGAAGAGGTAGTAGTTTTAGTGGACTCTAGCTTGCGAGTATAGTTTCTAAGAGTTGAAGAGGAGGTTGACTACTACGTCAGTATTGATAATTCCATATCCCCATGAGAACTTTGAGGTAGTTAGTGATGCTTCAAAGATGGGACTAGGGTTTGTTATGATGCAACAAGGGTAAGTAGATGTCTATGCATCGAAGCAGATAAATCTACACTAGAAGGATTACCCTATCTATGATTTGGAATTAATAACCGTGGTGTTACCTTACAGTTTAGAAGACATTACTCATAAGGAGTCTAGTAGAAGTGTTCAGTGATCATAATAATATAAGATACTTGTTTGATCAGAGGCAGCTGAATATGTGGTAGAAAAGAGAGATGGAATTCTTAAAGGCTTATAACCTTGAGTTATAGTATCATATGGGTAAGGCCAATGTAGTGGTCGATGTACTAAGTAGGAGAGTCCTACAGGTGTCCCAGGTGATAGTCCAAGAGGAGTGAAATTCTTGATAGTTTTGAGAATTTGAGTCTAATGGTGATCATGATTCCAGATAGTCTCACAGTGAGTAAGGTGGACATAGTAATAGGCCTAAGGACTTAGATTTCTTTGAAGCTCAAAAGGAGAAGTAAGCTCTAAGGGACGTTAGTGAGCAGATCTTCTTAGAGACCCAATAGGATTTTAGTATGACAACAAATGGAATGATGAGGTTTAGAGATAGACTTTGTATTCTAAGAGAGTTAGGAAATCAAAGAGGGGTTTCTAGGAGGAGTTCACAAGGGTAAGTATACCATCTATGTAGAGGCTGTAACATCCCAAAATTTGCTATCTCTTAAACAATAATTTTGACAGTTAACAGAATTTTACTGTTTAGTAATTTCTGGATACTGTAAAATTATTTTGATTTTTCCGTCAGCATATTTGATCTTTTTGAGTGATTTACTCTGTGTCAGGAAAATAAAAATTTTCGGGCCGGGGAAAACTTTACGTAATTTAATTTTTACCTTTATGTAATTATTTTACGTAATCTGATTTGATATTTGTGCGTTTTCTAATATTTGTGATTTTTGTGGATGATTATAAAATTTTTTTACTGTTTGTGGGCCCAGGGGTGTGGTGGGCCCAGGTGGCCATACGTGGGCCTAGGCGGGTCCCGCAAAGCAAAAAATTTTCTACGCATAGAAAAATTTGTACTGTTTAGACGGAGACAGGGGATCTTACTAAACCTGAATCCAGAAACAGTTTTAGAAAATTTCTTGTACTGTGTTTTGTACTGTATTTATTTATCGGGTGATAAAAATACAGTAAATATATTTTCTTTTGTGGGGTTTTAGCAGATAAAAATATAAATTAAATTGCTTAAGTCAACCTTGGTGGTTTAGATATCCACCATTGATTTAATTAATGATGGAGACTTGATCTTGATTTAATCAACGGTGGAGATTTAATCTTAAAAGTGAATAAGGTCATTTATAACCATTAGATGGAGATTTGGTCATATAAAGTGACTATGACCATTTACAACCATTGGATTTAGAAGTAATCAAGGGTAGAGATTTGGTCTTGTAAAGTAACAAGAACCATTTATAACCATTGGATGTTAATTTAATCTATGGTAGAGATTTAGTCTTAAAAAGTGACAAAGACTAATTATGACCCTAGGATTTAAAGTAAGAAGGAGTAATCTTAACCCTTAATTTTGGAGACACATCTAATGGCTAGAATTTAAAGGAGAAAGATCCAATGGCCTAGATTAAGTCTTCTAAAATCAAAAGTCTACCTAAAATCCTAACCATTGAATTAATCAATGGCTAGAATGCTTAAGATGGTGACTTGTGAAATTAGTCACACTTTGAAGAAGCAAGAGAAGGGGGGACGGTTTTTGTAGTGAATTAGGAGCTAAAGGAGACTTTATGACCATTATTACATGTCATGGTCAATATTACATCATCCTTGATTATGATTTCTTTGTTTGCATCCTTAGGAAATTTCTTGGAGGGAGGCCAAAATTATTTCATTGTATTACCAACTTTTCTTTCAATTATTTTAGTAACTTGACTATCACTCAAATAAATAAATAATTCACTCTTCACTTTCCAATTAAGGCTACGGCTATGCAAAGAAAAAGGGGAGCCAATTTGATTCAATCAATTCCAATAATTCATGTTCCATTATTTATACAACAAAGCAAGCTAGTCAATTATGGTGGCTCTTCATTTTGTTTCTACGGCCATGCACTTCTTTTTGGAGACAAACTATCCATAATTGATTCATTTTTCTCCTACTCATCAATGGTCATGCAATGAATAATGCAAGACCATCTTTCCTATCAACTTTTCTTTCATTCTTATCAAAGAAAAACAAAAAGCTGTATACATAATATTACCTTTCTCTCCATGCACTCCCCGGCAACTACTAGGTAGGAGGAGTCTTGATTTCTATTTCATTTCTATCTTTATTTTCATTCTACCAAAGACTAAAAATAATTCACTCCATTCTCTCTCTTCCAAGAACAAGAAAAGAAAACTCCATTTTCTCTTCCAAAGAAGGCCATTCGGCCAAAACATTCAAACCACTCTCCAATCTCTTTTAATTTCATCCAACCATAGATCTTGAATCTACATGATATTCTAAACAACTTTGATGTTGGAGACTTCCTCTAAATCATTCATCTTCATGGACTTTCTTCAAGATCAAAGTTATGAGGTATTTATGGTGAAGTGTAAGGAAACTTCATTTCTTCTCTCTTTTTCATGATCTAAACCATGTTTGATCCATGGTTTTCTTAATCAAGCTTAGTATACTAATTTTTATGTATTTTGTTTTGTATTTGAGAAGCCCTTGGTGGTGAAGGACTTGGAAAAAGAAGCAAAACAAAGAGCTTCTGAGGATCTTCAAGAGGTAAGAGGGAGATCCATCTCACCAACCAAGCATGGTGGTGAGAGATGGTTATATATTTGATGGATGTTGAATCCATGTGAGGATTCATATCCATGGTCATGGTCATGTAATTAATTTGTGGGTGTTTATGAGCTTTGATTATTTGCCTATGCTTGATATGCTTTGCATGAGTTTATGACTTTGATGGTATGCTTATACTATGCATGATTTATTGCTTTGATTATGGTATGCTTATAATATATATTTGAATATGTATGTATATGCCATGATTTGATGATGGAAAGAAAATAAATTCTTGGCTCCAATGGCCAAAGAATGACTACGGTTTTGGCACCCAAGGTTAGGGTCCATCTTGAAATTTTTCAAAAACAAGGGAATTAATTTTTGATCCCTAGAACATGGTGAATTTTGGTCAAGACACCTCAAGATAGGTGTTTACAAAATTAATATTTTCTTAAATGATGAAAATAGATGTTTAGTGTAACACCCCTTTGGAGGATGTCACACATAAAAGAAAATAAAAGAAATAGAAATAAAATCTACCCAAGTTGTGAAACATTTGTTAAATATTATTACGGGTTGTAAAATAATTCCTGATAGACAGAAATATGATATAAAAAGATAATGCGGAAAATACGAAATAAAAAAAAAACATCATTACTGATAATATACATATGATTTAAGTTATAAGCTGTACAAGTAATTCACAACTAAGACTACAAATATTTAAACAAAAACAAGAAAGAAAGCAATAAAAGAGTTAATATATACGTACATACTGTTGACGCTACCAAAAAAAACATCATGGTTATCTAATCCTCGATGGATCACTCAAGCATGAAAATGATCATCGGGAGATAGATATCTGGATGTCTCGACACACGGCGATAACGGGATCGCGCAGTCGATACGATGCTTATCTCACTAGGCTCAGGGTTTTCAGCACCCCAGTGACGCCTAATGGATAAGGGTAACTCTAAATGCAGAAAAAGTGTTGTAGTCATGACAGACTCTCCATCAAAACGTTGACGTAGAATCACGGTCACACGTCCTGCATACGTCACAGATTCACGATCGCCTCGTAGATGCCAAGCTAGCGAACTCCCATGAAATACTAGCTCTACGAACCCCAAAAATCCTCGGCGCTGCCATCCTCGCAATCAATCCAGAGGATATGGATGATCGGATGGTTCTTGATCGTCAACCGATCGTCCGCTTCTCGATCTTCCTCCTCCCTGGGTACAAGATCTCAAGGGGCTGATCCTCTTCCTCGAAGTCTTTACCGCGTAAAATAAATAAACAGAAAATACATATAACAAAGAGGTAAGACAACATAAAATCATCACAACATGGCCAATAAGAAGACGACAAACAACATATATACGGTTCATGCAATACAAAATACTATAACATGAAAGAATAACAGATTAGAGTAAGATTTAGATATCATAAAAATATATCACATCACGGATAAAACATCACGGATAAAATAAGAAAGATAAGAATAAAACAGATAAGATATAATAACCAAATATAGTAATAGTAACCAGATAAAATAAACAAATAAAATACAGATAAACAAATAATAGATAAGATGGAAATAAATAGACATAGAGATAAATAAACAATATGACAAAACCCTACTCCATGGAGCTAAAGAAAACACAAGTATCAGAGAGCGGAATGACTCGTAAAATCTATTAGTACCACGGCTGCCCAACCAACTATTGCATTTGTCACACGTTGCGTCTATAGCCCCACGACACAGAATCCATCATCCGGGCGTGGTGTAGTTCACGGTCTCACGTTGTGGCACTACGAGGCAAATGTACTACTAGATTTCACAAATCTCGATTAAATATAGTGCGTGTCGAGTACCATAGTGTGCTATCGGTTTACCACGGCCCAGTGGAGCTACCAACTCGTCCACATGTGGGATCCCGTACACTAAAGTCTCCAAGTTCATTAGAACAATGAACCACACTACATTTATCGCATCGACAACACGATGTGATTCGTCTCGTCAACCAATCCACCAAAAACTCGGCACACATAAATAGAAAGCACATGACGGGTTCACATTTTCTCGACAGCAGATAAACTCTCAAAAGCCTGTACGGGTTCACATTTTCCCGACAAATAAAGATCCTCAAAATAATGCATACGGGTTCACATTTTCCCGACAAATGAAAGATTCTCAAAAATAATCATGACGGGTTCACATTTTCCCGACAAAGATAAAATAAATATAGTAACGGTCAATCGCGTAGAAATTTTATCGCGTTTTCATAATTCCGTCATTTTTACAAACGTTTAAAAATCGGGTAAAGATATTTTTCTGTTTTTAAAATCGCGTAGCATTTTTAATACGTTTTCTCAATCGCGTAGGATTTTCAAATCATTTTCTTATTCGAATGCCTTTAAAATTACTTGTTTAAAACAAAAGAAATAGTACTTAGTACATTTAAACTACGTAGAATAATTTTTCATACCGCATCTTGTCTTTTGGATATTTTTGCTATCTTATTGGTTCATTTTTACTAAAAATTGATGAAGATTTTATTTAGAATATCATAATAATGGTTTCTGAATTATCCATAAAATTTTCTGTTTACCTAAAACTTCAATCATATAACTTTAATTCTTTTTGAAAACTTTCTAACATGCTTCAAAACCTAGAGTGAGCTATATGTTAGAAAACTCTCAAAATACTGTATTTTACTTCCTAATGATAAAATTATTAGTTTTAATCCTTTAAGCTTAATTCTACTCAATTTGTTTCTTCAAAAACTATTATAGAAAATTTCTTCTTAACTTGTATTGTCTCTTTTTGATTGAAAAAGGTTTGGAATCAAGTTTTAGAAATCATGATTACCTATAGTGGCATGTTGGCCAAATTTCGTAAAACCCTTTCATTTGATTTCTAAAATGTCTTTCACCTTTCAATTCATATCAAATATATTATATTGTCTAAGTTCATTAAATCATATTAGAAAATAGTTAGCAAGAATCAATTTAATCCTTTAGGCATGTTGGCCCAAAATACTAAGTTTTTACCATTTGATTTCTAAATTCATTTTCTTTGATCAAATCAATTTGAAACCTTCTTGATTCTCCTAGGTTAATTAAGTTACACTTTAGGAAAAATCAAGAGAACATTTTGGTCCTCCACATTTGTCATTGCCGTGAGCTATTGGATTGTGCTCTTTGGAACACTCATGCAATTTTTGAACATGTTATTCACATCCTATACATTATCATACAATTCTAACACATGCATTATATTTCTAACACATGCAATATACTTTCTAACACATATAACCTAAATTAAAGCTTGTAGACATGCACCTAAAAACTAATAGACATGCAAAATTATTACAATCATCAAACAAGAAAGCTACTAACAATTACCACATAAACTACTAGCAAACATAAAAATTAACACATACACACCAAACAAAGACAACACCACTGAATCCTTATGGATTCTTCAAACATTACAATTCATTCCATCTTCTTACCACCACCAAGGGATGATAAGAATTGTCTTCCTCTTACCTTAAATGAAGACAAAAGGTTTGCTTTCACACCTCCTAGGTCACGGTTTTCACCTTCAAAAATACCTAGAAATCTCAAACAAAATTTACATGTTACTAACCATGAAAAAGAAGCTAAACCATGGAGAAATCATGGATTAGAACTTTGAAAAAGAAGAGAGGAAAGAAAAGCATGAAATTTCACCTTCTAGGTAAAACTTTCAAGGTTGATTTCCAAGCCCTAAATGGAAGATTTTGAAGAAACTCCCAACTAGAAAGGTTCTTAGAATAGTGTTTAGGTTAAGAAAACATGGTTAGAAAAATTTTTGGATGGTTGGATGGTGTAGGATAGGTCTTGGCCGAATGGTAGGAGAAATGAACAACAATGGTGGCTAGGTTTTCTTTGGAAGAGAGACAAGAGAGAAATGCATGAAAATCAAAGTGGAGAATTGTAACACCCCTTTGGAGGATGTCACACATAAAATAAAATAAAAGAAATAGAAATAAAATATACCCAAGTTGTGAAACATTTGTTAAATATTATTACGGGTTGTAAAATAATTCCGATAGACAAAAATACATAATAAAAGATAATGCGAAAAATACGAAATAAAAAAAACATCATCAATAATAATATACATATGATTAAGTTATAAACTGTACAAATAATTTACAACTAAGACTACAAATATTTAAACAAAAACAAGAAAGAAAGCAATAAAAGATTTATATATATATACATATACATACGACGCGCCCAAAAAAAAAACATCATGATTATCTAATCCTCTGATGGATCACTCTCAGTATGAAAATGATCATCAGGAGATAGATATCCTGGATGTCTCGACACATGGCGATAACGGGATCGCGCAGTCGATACGATGCTTATCTCACTAGGCTCAGGGTTTTCAGCACCCCAATAACGCCTAATGAATAAGGGTAACTCTAAGTGCAGAAATAACGTCGTAGTCATAATCGGATCTCCATCAAACTGATGACGTAGAATCACGGTCACACGTCCTGCATACGTCACAGAGTCACGATCTCCTCGTAGATGCCAAGCCAGAGCACCTCCATGAAATACCAACTCTATGAATCCCAAAAATCCTGGCGTCGCCATCCCTCACAATCAATCCAGAGGATATGGATGATCGGATGGTTCTTGATCGTCAACCGATCGTCGTCGCTTGCCGGTCTTCCTCCTCTTCAGGGTACACGATCTCAAGGGGCTGTTCCTCTTCCTCGAAGTCTTTACCGCGTAAAATAAATAAACAGAAAATACATATAACAAAGAGGTAAGACAACATAAAATCATCACAACATGGCCAATAAAAAGATGACAAACAATATATATATATATATATACAGTTCATGCAATACATAAAGCTTTAACAATCATAATAATAAATAGAAATAAAATTCAGATATCATCATAATATGTCACCTCACAGATAAAACCTTACAGATAAAATAAGAAATATAAGAATAAACAGACAAGATATAATAACCAAATATAATATCAATAACCGGATAAAATAAACAAATAAAATACGATAAATAATAAATAGATAAGATGGAAACAAATAGACATAGAGATAAATAATATGACAAAATCCTACTCCATGGAGCTAAAGAAAAACACAAGTATCGAGAGAGGAATGATTCGCAAAACCTAATAGTACCACGGCTGCCCCACCAACTATTGCGTTTGTCACACGTTGCGTCTATAGCCCCACGACACAGAATCCATCAATCCGGGCGTGGTGTAGTTCACGATCTCACGTTGTGGCACTACAGGCAAATGTACTACTAGATTTCACAAATCTTAATTAAATATAGTGTACGTCGAGTACCATAGTGTGCTATCGGTTTACCACGGCCCAGCGGAGCGACCAACTGTCCACATGTGGGATCCCGTACACTAAAGCCTCCAAGTTCATTAGAACAATCAACCACACTATGTTTATCGCATCGACAACACGATGTGATTCGTCTCGTCAACAAATCCACCAAATACATGGCACACATAACAGATAGATGGAAAGCCTGTACGGGTTCACATTTTCCCGACAACAAATAATTCTCAAAAACCTGTACGGGTTCACATTTTCCCGACAGTAAATAGATTTTCAAAAGCCTATACGGGTTCACATTTTCCCGACAGCATATAGATTTTCAAAAGCACATGACGGGTTCACTTTTTCCCGACAGCATAAAATAAATATAGTAACGGTCAATCGCGTAGAAATTTTATCGCATTTTCATAATTCCGTCGTTTTTACAAATGTTTAAAAATCGAGTAAAGATATTTTTCTGTTTTTAAAATCGCGTAGCATTTTTAATACGTTTTCTCAATCGCGTAGGATTTTTAAATCATTTTCTTATTCGAATGCCCTTAAAATTACTGTTTAAACAGATAGAAATAGTACTTAGTACATTTAAACTACGTAGAATAATTTTTCATACCGCATACTGTCTTTAGGATATTTTTACTAACTTATAGGATTATTTTTACTAAAAATTGACAGCATTTAGTTTATAAACTTATAATAATGGTTTTCTAAATTTTCCATAAAATTTTCTATTTACCTAATTTTTTTAACCATATCATTTAATTCTTTTTGAAATCTCTAACATGCTTCAAAACCTAAAGTGAGCTATATGTTAGAAAATTTCTCAAAATTTCTGTATTTTACTTCCTAATGATAAAATCACTAGTTTTAATCCTTTAAGCTTAATTCTACTCAATTTGTTTCTTCAAAAATCATTATAGAAAATTTCTCCTTAACTTGTATTGTCTCTTTTTAATTGGAAAAAGTTTGGAATCAAGTTTTAGAAATCATAATTACTTATAGTGGCATGTTGGCCGAATTTTGTAAAACTTTTTCATTTGATTTCTAAATCATGTCAAAGGTATTATCTTATCTAAATCATGTTATAAAGTAATGATTTCAAATCAAATAAATCCTTTAGGCATGTTGGCCCAAAATTTACTAAATCTTTACCATTTGATTTCTAAATTCTTTTTCTTTGATTAAAACAATTTGAAACCTTCTTATTTCTCCTAATTAATTAAGTTGCACTTTAGGAAAAATGAAGAGAACATTTTGGTCCTCACACTTTGTCATTGCCGTGAGCTAGGGAATGTGTTCTTTGGAACACTCATGCAAATTTACACATGTTATTCACATCTTAAACCTTATCATACAATTCTAACACATGCATTTATATTTCTAACACATGCAAAATATTTCTAACACATAAAACCTAAATTAAAGCTTATAGACATACAATCAAAAGCTAATAAACATGCAAAATTATTACAATCACCAAACAAGAAAGCTACTAACATACAACACTTAAGCTACTAGCAACCACAAAAATTAACAAATACACATCAATAAACACACCACAACCGAATCCTTATGGATTCTACAAACAATCCATCTTCTTACCACCATCAAGGGATGATAAGAATTGTCTTCCTCTTACCTTAAATGAAGACAAAAAGCTTGCTTTCACACCTCCTATGGTTCGGTTTTCACTCCACCAAATACCTAAAAATCTCAAATAAAATCTACATGTTATTAACCATGAAAAAGAAGCTAAACCATGGAGAAATCATGGTTTAGAACTTTGAAAAAGAAGAGAGAAAAGAAAAATATGATATTTCACCTTCTAGGTCAAATCTACAAGGTTGATTTCCAAGCCTTTAATGGAAGATTTTGAAGAAACTTCCAACTAGAAAGGTTCTTAGAATAGTGTTTAGGTTAAGGGAACTTGGTTAGAAAATTTTTTTGATGGTTGGATGGTTAAGAAACAAGCTTGGCCGAATGGAAGGAGAAAAAGGAACAACAATGGTGGCTAGGGTTCTTGATGAGAGAGAAGAGAGAAAAGTGATGAAGATGAAGTGTTGTTTTTGGCTTTCTCACTCCTAATGGCCGTAGCCTTCAAGTGGTAAGGATGTGCATGGATTTGGCTTCATCCAAGCCATTGAATACATCAAAGGTCAAGATCAAATCTTGCTTAACAAGCTTAAATTCTATTGGTTGCTCATGGTGACTCACCTTGCTTAGTCACACAAGTGTAATAAATTCTCTCTTGAGTCACTAATGAGTCACTGTTTCTGAAAGTTCTACGCTACGAGGGGATTAATTAAGCTACCGATCTAACTGTTCGCTAATTGTGGGTCCCGTAAAATATTTCCGGGTCCCTTGTCACTAAATTATCTTGACTAATAAAATAATATTATAATAATATAAAATTATTTTATTTGATGATTAAATCCTAAAAATTAAAAGATTATTTTTAGTCTCATTCGAATCGGGTTAAGTAAGATCCCCCAATTCTAAATAATAAAATAAGATTTTCCCCGGCCCGGAAAATATTATTTTCCGCCTCGAGCAAATCACACAAAAAGTCCATATAAAATCACAGCACGGTATTTTCGGGCATTAAATCAAGAAGAAAACAATTAAAAACAAAAAAAAACAATAAAACAAGACGTTCGGGACGTAACGGTCATTTTCCCATTTTTTCCCACAACGTAGGTAATCGTCCAAAACGTTCAAATAAAATATCCAAGAAGTATTATATAGTGTATATCTTTCGAGAAAAATTAATACAAGAGCTCGAGAAAAATTTTTATTTTACCGTCTCGAAGCAAACTACGTAAAACGATCAAATAAAATTTGAGCTCAGTATTATCGTAATTGTTTTCATACATAAATCGAGAACAGAAAAATAGGGACACAACGGTCATTCATACAAAAGCATGAAAAACAGAAAACAGTGCATTCGGAATATTTTCTAAAAATTGGGGCGTTACAACTCTCCCCAACAAATAAAAATTTCGTCCTCGAAATTCGATGTTCATCCAAACAAATGAGGATACTGATCCTTCATTTTATCTTCTAGCTCCCAAGTAGCTTCACCCGTCACATCATTCCATATAACCTTCACTAACTCGATCATCTTCCCTCGAAGCTGCTTTACCTTTATGTCCTCTATCCTGACAGGTAAAGTTTCGTAAGTCAAATTCTCCTTTAACTGCACGTCATCTGGCTGTATAACATATGTCGGATCTGGTATATACTTCCGTAACTGAGACACATGAAACACGTCATGCAAATTGGATAGAAAAGGCGGCAAAGCAATCTGATATGCTACAGGACCTATACGTCGGATAATCTGATATGGTCCAATGAATTTAGGAGTAAGCTTCTTCGACTTAATCACTCTTCCGACACCAGTCGTAGGAGTAACTCTTAGAAATACATGCTCACCCTCCTTAAACTCAAGAGATCGTCTTCGTTTGTCCGCATAACTCTTTGTCTGCTTTGCGCCGTCCTCATTTTCTCTTGTATCATCTTGACTTTATCCGTAGTCTGTTGTACAAGTTCCGGTCCAACAGTCATACTCTCCCCATCTTGATACCAACATAGCGGCGTTCGACATCGTCTTCCATACAATGCTTCATAAGGTGCCATTCCGATGCTTGCGTGAAAACTATTGTTGTAGGTGAATTCTATCAAAGATAAAAATTCATCCCAACTTCCCCGTTGTTCCAAAACACAAGCCCGCAACAAATCCTTCAAGGACTGTATAGTTCTCTCTGTCTGACCATCTGTCTGCGGATGATATGCTGAACTCAATCGTAACTTGGTTCCCATAGCTTCTTGCAGACTTCGCCAAAATCTTGATGTAAACCTTGGATCTCTATCAGAAACTATACATGTAGGCACTCCATGTAATCTGACAATCTCGCTAATGTACAACTGGGTTAATTTTTCCAATGAATATTTAATATTGATTGGTAAGAAATGAGCCGATTTCGTAAGTCTATCGACTATAACCCATATTGCATCATGACCTCTCCTTGTCTTTGGCAAACCAGTAACGAAATCCATAGAAATGCTATCCCATTTCCATTCTGGAATCGATAATGGTTGCAACATCCCAGCTGGTCTTTGGTGTTCAACTTTCGACTTTTGACAAACTAGGCAAGTTGACACGCATCTAACCACATCACCCTTCATTCCATGCCACCAGAATAACTTCTTCAAGTCTTGGTACATCTTTGTTATGCCTGGATGCATACTTAATAGACTAGTATGGGCATGTTCCACAATATATTGCCTTAGCTCTCGGTCACGAGGAATACAGATTCTACCCCGAAACCTCAGAATTCCATCAGTTCCTTCTTTGAACTCTACTGCCTCGTTTTGCTTCATTTGCTCCCTTATTCCTTGTAAAAATTTATCGACATTTTGCTTTTCCCTTATGTCTTCCATCAGCTCGCTTGAGATAGTAACCATATTCATACAAATCTTTTCCGGTTTCAACTCAACAAATGACCACTCATCTCTAAACTGTTCAATGAGCTCCTTTTCTTTAATCATCAGTGCAGAAACACTGATAATCTTCCTACTCAAGGCATCGGCCACGACATTCGCCTTACCAGGGTGGTACAAAAGTTGAAAATCGTAGTCGTTCAGAAATTCTAACCATCTTCGCTGCCTCATATTCAGCTCCTCCAACTCTACTGGTGACATACGATATGGTGCAATTGAGATAGGACCTGTTCCCGGTACTAAATCAATTGAGAACTCGATCTCCCGCTCGGGCGGTAAACCAGGTACATCTTCAGGAAAAACATCCGAAAAATCGTTGACAACAGGAATAGTATTCACATCCTTCTCATTCTTAACTTCTAGAGAAGACAATACCAGATATCCCTGCGCTCCATCTCTCAACAAAGACTTGACCTTAACAGCAATTAAGAATCCAGACTCTTCTTCCTTAGGAAAAACTATAGTTTTCTTTGCACAATCTATGAGGATATGGTTAGAACATAACCAGTCCATCCCTAAGATTACATCTATCTCAATAAGAGGCAAACAAATCAAATTGACCAAAAACAATCGGCCCTTCACAACAATAGGACAATCCAAACAGACCTTAGAAGTAACTACAGGTTTAGCAGTTGGCGTAGATACACTTAACTTAACATTCAGAGAAGACACAGGCAACTTCAGTCTTTCCACACAATCATAGGCAATAAACGAGTGTGTAGCACCCGAGTCATACAATACAGTCAGAAGGTTACCTCCAATGTCACCTTCTCCTTGAATAAGGTCATCCGATTGAGAAACTTCAGATCCCATCATTGTATATACTCGCCCTCCAGATCTCGGTTGAGTATTTCCAGATTTCTGCTGATTAGTTCTAACATGACGAACAACAGGTTTCTTCTCTGGTCGAGTACAATCCTTCGACATATGCCCAGGTTGTCCACAGTTAAAACAGACAGTTCCTTTAATCGTACAATCTGGAGATAGATGGCCCTTCTTACCGCACTTAAAACACGTCGGTGTAAACACCACTCTCTGTCCTGCTCCACCACTAGGTACACTCCCTCCAACTCGGCGGTCGCTGAGTCCGACTTCCTTGTGGTCTAGCATACGGCTTACGTATAAACCGATTTGTATTGCTACCTCCACCTCTTTGAAACCTTGTCGGCCCAAAGTTCCGACTCCTCTGATCTCGCGACGGTTCAAGCTCCTCAAGCCGTGCACATGCGTCTACTAAAGTATGAAAATGATTCATCCTCAGAGATATCACTCCCCGCTTCAATTCTACTCTCAATCCAGACTCAAACTTCTGACATTTCCATACCTCATCTTGTCGATTTTGAGCATAGTCTGAAAATTGAGACAAACTTTCAAATTTTGTAGCGTACTCATTCACTGTCATATTTCCCTGTCGCAACCCAAGAAATTCCATCTCCTTGGCATGCCTAGCACTTGCAGGAAAATACTTATCCAGAAAAGTATTAGAAAACACTTCCTATGTGATCTCAGTCCCTTCACTTGCAACACTCGGCGGACTCCTCTCCACCAATGTTCGCATCTCCTCTCAGCATGAAAACAGCATAAGTTACTTTCTTTTCATCCGTGCATCTCATCCCCTCAAAGATTCTCTCTAAATCTTGCATCCACTGACTCGCTTTCTCCGGATCCACCTCGCCTCTAAATTGTGACGGATTATGGCGCCTAAATTCAGATAAATTTAGGGCATCAGCTGTAGCATCTTGCTGTTGAGCTGCTCTCAAATTTTGCTGAGTAATCACTTCAGCCATCTGCCGCATAGCTTCAGCAGCAACCAACATCGGGTCCTCATCACGATTTACGTTAGCACGTCCTCTGCGCTCTACCAGCCATCTTCTTTCTTCAAACATAACAAAACAAAGTTAGATACATCCTTCTAGATATTTCCGAAAGGATATAAATCACAAAGATCACGAGAGAATCACACAAAGACAAACAAAAACAGACCCAACCACAACCCCAAAAGACTCTAACTTGGGCTCGATACCAAGCGATGTAACACCCCTTTGGAGGATGTCACACATAAAAGAAAATAAAAGAAATAGAAATAAAATCTACCCAAGTTGTGAAACATTTGTTAAATATTATTACGGGTTGTAAAATAATTCCCGATAGACAAAAATACGTAATAAAAGATAATGCGAAAAATACGAAATAAAAAAAAACATCATCAATAATAATATACATATGATTAAGTTATAAACTCGTACAAATAATTTACAACTAAGACTACAAATATTTAAACAAAAACAAGTAAAGAAAGCAATAAAAGATTTAATATATACGACATACTGTTGTGACGCCCAAAAAAAAAAAACATCATGATTATCTAATCCTCGATGGATCACTCTCGGTATGAAAATGATCATCGGGAGATAGATATCCTGGATGTCTCGACACACGGCGATAACGGGATCGCGCAGTCGATACGATGCTTATCTCACTAGGCTCAGGGTTTTCAGCACCCCAATAACGCCTAATGAATAAGGGTAACTCTAAGTGCAGAAATAACGCCGTAGTCATAATCGGATCTCCATCAAACTGATGACGTAGAATCACGGTCACACGTCCTGCATACGTCACAGAGTCACGATCTCCTCGTAGATGTCAAGCCAGAGCACCTCCATGAAATACCAACTCTATGAATCCCAAAAATCCTGGCGTCGCCATCCCTCACAATCAATCCAGAGGATATGGATGATCGGATGGTTCTTGATCGTCAACCGATCGCTCCGCTTGCCGGTCTTCCTCCTCTTCAGGGTACACGATCTCAAGGGGCTGTTCCTCTTCCTTGAAGTCTTTACCGCGTAAAATAAATAAACAGAAAATACATATAACAAAGAGGTAAGACAACATAAAATCATCACAACATGGCCAATAAAAAGACGACAAACAATATATATATATATACAGTTCATGCAATACATAAAGCTTTAACAATCATAATAATAAATAGAAATAAAATTCAGATATCATCATAATATGTCACCTCACAGATAAAACCTTACAGATAAAATAAGAAATATAAGAATAAACAGACAAGATATAATAACCAAATATAATATCAATAACCAGATAAAATAAACAAATAAAATACAGATAAATAATAAATAGATAAGATGGAAACAAATAGACATAGAGATAAATAATATGACAAAATCCTACTCCATGGAGCTAAAGAAAAACACAAGTATCAGAGAGAGGAATGATTCGCAAAACCTAATAGTACCACGGCTGCCCCACCAACTATTGCGCTGTCACACGTTGCGTCTATAGCCCCACGACACAGGAATCCATCAATCCAGGCGTGGTGTAGTTCACGGTCTCACGTTGTGGCACTACAGGCAAATGTACTACTAGATTTCACAAATCTTAATTAAATATAGTGTACGTCGAGTACCATAGTGTGCTATCGGTTTACCACGGCCCAGCGGAGCGACCAACTGTCCACATGTGGGATCCCGTACACTAAAGCCTCCAAGTTCATTAGAACAATCAACCACACTATGTTTATCGCATCGACAACACGATGTGATTCGTCTCGTCAACAAATCCACCAAATACATGGCACACATAACGAGATAGATGGAAAGCACATACGGGTTCACATTTTCCCGACAACAAATAATTCTCAAAAACCTGTACGGGTTCACATTTTCCCGACAGTAAATAGATTTTCAAAAGCCTATACGGGTTCACATTTTCCCGACAGCATATAGATTTTCAAAAAGCCTGTACGGGTTCACTTTTTCCCGACAGCATAAAATAAATATAGTAACGGTCAATCGCGTAGAAATTTTATCGCATTTTCATAATTCTGTCGTTTTTACAAACGTTTAAAAATCGGGTAAAGATATTTTTCTGTTTTTAAAATCGCGTAGCATTTTTAATACGTTTTCTCAATCGCGTAGGATTTTTAAATCATTTTCTTATTCGAATGCCCTTAAAATTACTGTTTAAACAGATAGAAATAGTACTTAGTACATTTAAACTACGTAGAATAATTTTTCATACCGCATACTGTCTTTAGGATATTTTTACTAACTTATAGGATTATTTTTACTAAAAATTGACAGCATTTAGTTTATAAACTTATAATAATGGTTTTCTAAATTTTCCATAAAATTTTCTATTTACCTAATTTTTTTAACCATATCATTTAATTCTTTTTGAAATCTCTAACATGCTTCAAAACCTAAAGTGAGCTATATGTTAGAAAATTTCTCAAAATTTCTGTATGTTACTTCCTAATGATAAAATCACTAGTTTTAATCCTTTAAGCTTAATTCTACTCAATTTGTTTCTTCAAAAATCATTATAGAAAATTTCTCCTTAACTTGTATTGTCTCTTTTTAATTGGAAAAAGTTTGGAATCAAGTTTTAGAAATCATAATTACTTATAGTGGCATGTTGGCCGAATTTTGTAAAACTTTTTCATTTGATTTCTAAATCATGTCAAAGGTATTATCTTATCTAAATCATGTTATAAAGTAATGATTTCAAATCAAATAAATCCTTTAGGCATGTTGGCCCAAAATTTACTAAATCTTTACCATTTGATTTCTAAATTCTTTTTCTTTGATTAAAACAATTTGAAACCTTCTTATTTCTCCTAATTAATTAAGTTGCACTTTAGGAAAAATGAAGAGAACATTTTGGTCCTCACACTTTGTCATTGCCGTGAGCTAGGGAATGTGTTCTTTGGAACACTCATGCAAATTTACACATGTTATTCACATCTTAAACCTTATCATACAATTCTAACACATGCATTTATATTTCTAACACATGCAAAATATTTCTAACACATAAAACCTAAATTAAAGCTTATAGACATACAATCAAAAGCTAATAAACATGCAAAATTATTACAATCACCAAACAAGAAAGCTACTAACATACAACACTTAAGCTACTAGCAACCACAAAAATTAACAAATACACATCAATAAACACACCACAACCGAATCCTTATGGATTCTACAAACAATCCATCTTCTTACCACCATCAAGGGATGATAAGAATTGTCTTCCTCTTACCTTAAATGAAGACAAAAAGCTTGCTTTCACACCTCCTATGGTTCGGTTTTCACTCCACCAAATACCTAAAAATCTCAAATAAAATCTACATGTTATTAACCATGAAAAAGAAGCTAAACCATGGAGAAATCATGGTTTAGAACTTTGAAAAAGAAGAGAGAAAAGAAAAATATGATATTTCACCTTCTAGGTCAAATCTACAAGGTTGATTTCCAAGCCTTTAATGGAAGATTTTGAAGAAACTTCCAACTAGAAAGGTTCTTAGAATAGTGTTTAGGTTAAGGAAACTTGGTTAGAAAATTTTTTTGATGGTTGGATGGTTAAGAAACAAGCTTGGCCGAATGGAAGGAGAAAAAGGAACAACAATGGTGGCTAGGGTTCTTGATGAGAGAGAAGAGAGAAAAGTGATGAAGATGAAGTGTTGTTTTTGGCTTTCTCACTCCTAATGGCCGTAGCCTTCAAGTGGTAAGGATGTGCATGGATTTGGCTTCATCCAAGCCATTGAATACATCAAAGGTCAAGATCAAATCTTGCTTAACAAGCTTAAATTCTATTGGTTGCTCATGGTGACTCACCTTGCTTAGTCACACAGTGTAATAAATTCTCTGCTGAGTCAGCTAGCTGAGTCAGCCTGTTCTGGAAAGTTCTACTGCTTACAGGGATTAATTAAGCTACCGATCTAACCGTTCTGCTAATTGTGGGTCCTGTAACACCCCTTTTTAGGATGTCACACATAAAAGAAAATAAAATAAATAGAAATAAAATCTACCCAAGTTGCGGAATATTTGTTAAAATTATTACGGGTTGTAAAAATAATTCACGATAGACGATTTAAATATGTAATAAAAAGATAATGCTGAAAATACGAAATAAAAAAAAACATCATCACTAATAATATACATATGGTTAAGCTATAAACTATACAAATAATTTACAACTAAGACTACTACTATTTAAAACGAAAACAGTAAAGAAAGCAATAAAAGAGTTAATATATACAGACATACGCTGACGCGCCAAAAAAAAAACATCATGGTTATCTAATCCTCGGATGGATCACTCTCGGTCGAAAATGATCATCGGGAGATAGATATCCGGATGTCTCGACACACGGCGATAACGGGATCGCGCGGTCGACACGATGCTTATCTCACTAGGCTCGGGGTTTTCAAAGCACCCCAATAACGCCTAATGGATAAGGGTAACTCTAAGTGCGTAAATAATGTCGTCGTCGCAATCGGATCTCCATCAAAGCGATGACGTAGAATCACGGTCATACGTCCAAAGCATAGGTAACGAAGCACGATCTCCTCGTAAATGCCAAGCCGGATCACCTCCATGGAATATCACTCTATGAATCCCAAAAATGCAAAGGCGTCGCCATCCCCCACACAATCAATCCAGAGGGTATGGATGATCGGATGGTTCTTGCTCGTAAACCGATCGTCGGCTTGGCACGACCTTCCTCTTCCTCAGGGTACACGATCTCAAGAGGTTGTTCCTCTTCTTCCTCTTCAAACTCTTTACCGCATAAAATAAATAGACAATAGACACATACAATAAAGAGGTAAGACAACATAAAATCATCACAACATGGCAAATAAGAAGACGACAATTAACTACTACACAGTTTATACAATATGAAGAAACTATAACAGTAATACATATTAAATATCCTAGTGTTTTCAGAACATCACAGATATAACACAAATAAAGAAATTCACACAGATAAATCAATTTCACAGATAAACTAAGATAAGAAATAGACAACTAACATAAAAATTATCGATAAATACAAATAGAGAAAATGTAAAAACATCCAAGATGTTACCAGATAAAGATAAATAGAGAAAAATGGAATATTATCCAAGATATACTCAAATATACCAAAACACAACCCTACTCCATGGAGCTAAACCCAAACAGATATCGAGAGAATGACTTGCAAAATCTATTAGTACCACGGCTGCCCAACCAACTATTACGCGATCACACGTTGCGTCAATAGCCTACGACATCGGGAATCCACCATCCAGGCGTAGTATAGTTCACGATCCCGTTGTGGCACTATAGGTAATGTACTACTAGACTTTACAAACCTCGATTAAATAGAAGTGAATGTCGAGTACATTAGTGTGCTATCGGTTTACCACGGCCCAGCGGAGCTACCAACTGTCCACATGTGGGATCCCGTACACTAAAGTCTCCAAGTTTATTAGAACAATAAACTACACTACACTTATCGCATCGACAACACGATGTGATTCGTCTCGTCAACCCAAAACACCAAAAATCGGTATAAAGACAAAACATAATTCCAAATATATGAAATTACGAAATTGCCCTTAAGATAAAAATATATGCCCTCAATGGCAGAAAGCCTGTACGGGTTCACTTTTTCCCGACAGCGAAATAACCTCAAAAACCTGTACGGGTTCACATTTTCCCGACAGCGAAAAATAAATACGGTAACGGTCAATCGCGTAGAAATTTTATCGCGTTTTTGAAATCTCGTCGTTTTTGCAAACGTTTAAAAATCGGGTAAAGATTATTTTTCTGTTTTTAAAATCGCGTAGCATTTTTAATACGTTTTCTCAATCGCGTAGGATTTTTAAATCATTTTCTTATTCGAATGCCTTTAAAATTACCATTTAGACAGATAGAAATAATATTTAGTACATTTAAACTACGTAGAATAATTTTTCATACCGTATCTTGTCATTAGGATATTTTTACTATCTTATAGGTTCATTTTTACTAAAAATTGACAAGTATTTTGTTTAGAAACTTATAATAATGATTTTCTAAATTTTCCATAAAATTTCTATTTACCTAAATTTTTAACCATTTCATTAAATTCTTTTTGAAATCTCTAACATGCTTCAAAACCAAAAGTGAGCTATATGTTAGAAAATTTCTTAACATTATCTTGTATTTCCTTCCTAATGATAAAATTATGAATTTTAACCCTTTAGACTTACTTCTAATCAATTGGTTCCTTCATAAATCATTATAGAAAATTTCTTCTTAACTTGTATTGTTTCTTTTAATTGAAAAAGATTTAGAAACAAGTTTTTTAAAAATCATGAATTCCTATAGTGGCATGTTGGCCGAATTTTATAAAACTTTTGCATTTGATTTCCAAAATGTCTTTCACCTTTTAAATCATATCAAATGTATTCTATAGTCTAAGTTCATTAAATCATTTTAGAAAATAGTTATCTATAGTCAATTTAATCCTTTAGGCATGTTGGCCCAAAATACTAAGTTTGTACCATTTGATTTCTAAATGCATTTTTCTTTGATCAAATCAATTAGAAACTTTCTTGATTCTCCTAGGTTAATTAAGCTACACTTTAGGAAAAATCAAGAGAACATTTTGGTCCTCCAAACTTGTCATTGCCGTGAGCTATTGGATGTGCTCTTTGGAACACTCATGCAAATTTACACATGTTATTCATATCCTAAACCTTATCATACAATTCTAACACATGCATTTATATCTCTAACACATGCAAAATATTTCTAACACATGCAAAATATTTCTAACACAAAAAACCTAATTTAAAGCTTATAGACATACAATCAAAAGCTATTAGACATGCAAAATTATTACAATTACCAAATAAGAAAGCTACTAACACATAACACTTAAGCTACTAGCAATCACAAAAATTAACAAATACACATCAATAAACACACCACCACCGAATCCTTATGGATTCTACAAACAACTCATCTTCTTACCACCATCAAGGGATGATAAGAATTGTCTTCCTCTTACCTTAAATGAAGACAAAAAGCTTGCTTTCTCACCTCCTAGGTCACGGTTTTCACTCCACCAAACACCTAAAAATTTCAAACAAAACCTACATGTTACTAACCATGAAAAAGAAGCTAAACCATGGAAAAATCATGGCTTAGAACTTTGAAAAAGAAGAGAGAAAAGAAAAGTATGAAATTTCACCTTCTAGGTAAAACTTCCAAGGTTGGTTTCCAAGCTTTAGATGGAAGAATTTGAAGAAACTCCCAACTACAAAGGTTCTTAGAATGGTGTTTAGGTTAAGGAAACTTGGTTAGAAAAATTTTTGGATGGTTGGATGGTTAGGAAATGAGCTTGGCGAATATGGTGAAGAAAATGGGCAAGAATGGTGGCTAGGGTTCTTGATGAGAGAGAAGAGAGAAAAGTGATGAAGACAAAGTGATTTTTGGTCCTTCCTCCTTCACTTGGCCGTAGCTCTCTAAGGGCATGCAAGGTGGCTCCTTGCTTGGCTTCATCCAAGCCATTGGATGAATCAAAGGCTAAGATTAAGCCTTGGTGAGCAAGCCTAATTCTCATTGGTTGGTTCCGGTGACTCACATGGCTTAGTCACACTGCGTAATAAATGCTCTGAGTCACTAGCCGAGTCACTGCTCGGAAAGTTCTACAAACTTACGGTGATTAATTAAGCTACCGATCTAACCGTTCGCTAATTGTGGGTCCCGCAAAATATTTCGGGTCCACTTGTCACTAAAACATCCGACTAATAAAATAATATTATAATAATATAAAATTATTTTATTTGTGATTAAATCCTAAAAATTAAAAGATTATTTTTAGTCTCATTCAGAATCGGGTTAAGTAAGATCCCCCAATTCTAAATAATCAAATAAGATTTTCCCCGGCCCGAAAATATTATTTTCCTGCTCGAGCAAATCACACAAAAAGTTCATATAAAATCACGAGACAATATTTTCGGCATTAAATCAAGAAGAAAACAATTAAAAACAGACAAAAACAGAGAAAAAAGACGTTCGGGACGTAACGGTCATTTTTCCGCTTTTTTCCCACAACGTAGGTAATCGTCCAAAACGTTCAAATAAAATATCCAAGAAGTATTATTTAGTCTGTATATCTTTCAGAAAAATTAATACAAAGAGCTCGAGAAAAATTTTTATTTTACTCGTCTCGAAACAAACTACGTAAAACGATCAAATAAAATTTGAACCTCAGTATTATCGTAGTTGTTTTCATACAAAATTCAAGAACAGAAAAACAGGGACACCGCGGTCATTCATACAAAAGCATGAAAAAAAATGTAAAACAAGACATTCAGAATATTTTTAAAAATTGGGGCGTTACAACACTCCCCCAACAAATAAAAATTTCGTCCTCGAAATTCGATGTTCATCCGAACAAATGAGGATACTGATCCTTCATTTTATCTTCCAGTTCCCAAGTAGCTTCACCCGTCACATCATTCCATATAACTTTCACCACTCGATCATCTTCCTCGAAGTTGCTTTACCTTTCTGTCCTCTATCCTGACGGGTAAAGTTTCGTAAGTCAAATTCTCCTTTAATCGTACGTCATCCGACCGTATAACATGTGTCGGATCGGCATATACTTCCGTAATTGAGACACATGAAACACGTCATGCAAATTGGATAGAAACGGCGGCAAAGCAATCTGATATGCTACAGGACCTATACGTCGGATAATCTGATATGGTCCAATGAATTTAGGAGTAAGCTTCTTAGACTTAATTACTCTTCCGACACTAGTCGTAGGAGTAACTCTCAGAAACACATGTTCACCCTCCTCAAATTCAAGAGGTCGTCTTCGCTTATCCGCGTAACTCTTTTGTCTGCTTTGCGTCGTCCTCATCTTCTCTTGTATCATCTTGACTTTATCCGTAGTTTGTTGTACAAGCTCCGGTCCAACAGTCATACTTTCTCCATCTTGATACCAGATAACGGCGTTCGACATCGTCTTCCATACAATGCTTCATAAGGTGCCATTCCGATGCTTGCGTGAAAACTATTGTTGTAGGTGAATTCTATCAAAGATAAAAATTCATCCCAACTTCCCCGTTGTTCCAAAACACAAGCACACAATAAATCCTCCAAAGGCGTATAGTTCTTTCGGTCTGACCGTCAGTCTGCGGATGATACGCCTGAACTCGGGCCGTAACTTAGTTCCCATAGCTTCTGCAGACTTCGCCAAAATCTTGACGTAAACCTCGGATCACGATCGAAATTATACTTGTCGGTACACCATGTAGTCTGACAATTTCACTGATGTACAACTGGATTAATCTTTCCAATGAATATTTGATATTGATCGGTAAGAAATGAGCCGATTTCGTAAGTCTATCGACTATAACCCATATTGCGTCATGACCTCTCTTTGTCTTTGGCAAACCAGTAACGAAATCCATAGAAATGCTGTCCCATTTCCATTTCTGGAATCGATAATGGTTGCAACATCCCAATTTGGTCTTTGGTGTTCAACTTTTGACTTTTGACAAACTAGGCAAGTTGACACGCATCTAACAACATCACCCTTCATTCCATGCCACCGAATAACTTCTTCAAGTCTTGATACATCTTTGTTATGCCTGGATGCATACTCAATAGACTAGTATGGGCATGTTTCACAATATATCTTCTCAACTCTCGATTACGAGGAACACAGACTCTACCCCGAAATCTCATAATTCCACAGTGCCTTCCTTGAACTCTAGTGTCTCGCCTTGTTTCATTTGCTCCCTTATTCCTTGCAAAAATTTATCGGCATTTTGCTTTTCTTTTATGTCTTCCATCAGCTCACTCGAGATAGTAACCATGCTAACACAGATCTTCCCCGGTTTCAACTCAACAAATGACCACTCATCTCTAAACTGTTCAATGAGCTCCTTTTCCTTGATCATTAGAGCAGACACACTAATAATCTTCCTGCTCAAGGCATCGGCCACGACATTCGCCTTACCAGGATGGTATAAAAGTTGAAAATCGTAATCGTTCAGAAATTCCAACCACCTTCGCCGCTGCCTCATATTCAGCTCCTTCTGGTCGTACAAGTACTTCAAACTCTTGTGATCACTGAAAATGTTGAACGTTGCTCCATAGAGAAAGTGTCTCCATATCTTCAAAGCAAAAACTACCGCAGCCAATTCTAAATCATGCGTAGGATAATTCTTCTCATGAATCTTCAATTGTCGAGAAGCATACGCCACCACATTCCGGTCTTGCATCAACACGCATCCTAGTCCTTGATAAGAAGCGTCACAATACACATCGAAAGATTTCGTCGAATATGGTAGGATTAACACCGCGCGAGCTTGTTAACCTCTTCTTCAACTCTTGAAAGCTAGCTTCACGTTCCTCGTCCATTCGAAAGCTTGACTTTTCCTCGTAAGTTGTGTAAGCGGTCCAAGAATCTTGGAAAAACCTTCGATAAACCTCCGATAATAACCAAGCAAGTCCAACAAAACTTCAAACTTCATCGTTTGTCTTAGGTCTCTCCCATGTAAAACAGTCTCCACTTTCGATGGGTCCACCGCTATACCTTCTTTAGAAATTACGTGACCAAGAAATTGAACTTCTTCCAACCAGAACTCACACTTAGACAACTTCGCATACAACTGCTTCTCCCTCAAAATCAAGAACAACACTTAGATGTTCAAGATGCTCTTCCTTCGATCTAGAATAGATCAGAATGTCATCGATAAAAACAACGACAAATCTGTCTAGATACGGACGAAATATCCTGTTCATATAATCCATAAATATGGCAGGAGCATTCGTCACCCCGAATGGCATTACCTCGATACTCATAATGTCCATAACGAGTTCGAAAAGCGTTTTCGACACGTCTTCCCCTTTTACACGAATCTGGTGATAACCCGATCGTAGATCTATCTTGGAAAATATCACAGCTCCTCTCAATTGATCCATCAAATCGTCGATTCTTGGAAGCGGATATTTATTCTTGATAGTCACCTTGTTCAATTGTCGATAGTCCACACAAAGTCGTGACGTTCCATCCTTCTTCTTGACCAAAAGTACTGGCGCACCCCATGGGGAAACACTAGGTCGTACAAATTCTTTCTCCAACAGTTCCACCAATTGCTTTTTCAGCTCCTCCAACTCTACCGGCGACATACGATATGGTGCAATTGAGATAGGACCTGTTCCGCATACTACATCAATTGAGAACTCGATCTCCGCTCAAAGCGGTAAACCTGTGTACATCTTCGGGAAAACATCAGGAAAATCGTTGACAACAGGAATAGTATTCACATCTTTCTCATTCTTAACTTCTAGAGAAGACAATACCAGATATCCCTGCGCTCCATCTCTCAGTAAAGACTTGACCTTAACAGCAGTTAAGAATCCAGACTCTTCTTCCTTAGGAAAAACTATGGTTTTCTTCGCACAATCTATGAGGATATGGTTAGAACATAACCAGTCCATCCCTAATATTACATCTATCTCAATGAGAGGCAAACAAATCAAATCGACCAAAAACAAACGGCCCTTCACAACAATAGGACAATCCAAACAGATCTTAGAAGTAACTACAGGTTTAGCAGTTGGTGTAGATACATTCAACATAACATTCAGAGAAGACATAGGCAACTTCAACCTTTCCACACAATCATATGCAATAAAAGAGTGTGTAGCACCCGAGTCATACAAGACAGTCAGAAGATTACCTCCAATGTCTCCTTCTCCCTGAATAAGATCATCAGACTTAGAAATCTCAGATCCCACCATTGTATACACTCGTCCTCCAGATCTCGGTTGAGTACTTCCAGATTTTTGTTGATTAGCTTTAACATACCGAATAAGGTTTCCTCCGGCTGTGGACAATCCTTTGCTATGTGCCCGGGTTGTTTACAATTGAAACAAAGCGCACCTTTAATTGTACACTCGGGAGAAATATGACCTTTCTTCCCGCACTTAAAACATGTTGGCGTAAACGCCACCCTCTCGTCCAGCTCCACTACCACTTGCACTTCCACCAACGGATGGTCGTTGAGATTGACTTCGTTGGCCTCGGTATACGCTTACGCCGAAACCGATTTGCATTACTACCTCCACCTCTCTCGGGAACCGTGTCGGTCCAAAATTCGATTCCTCCGATCTCTAGATGGCTCCAACTCTTCAAGTCGAGCACAAGCATCCACCAAGGCATGAAACCGAGTCATCCTCAAAGATACTACTCCTCGTTTCAGTTCCACCCTTAAACCCGATTCAAACTTCTGCATCTCCACACATCATCTTGTCGTGTCGAGCATAATCCGAGAATTGAGACAAACTCTCAAATTTTGTGGCATACTCATTCACCGTCATATTCCCCGTCGCAAACCAAGAAATTCCATTTCCTTGGCATGCCTAGCACTCGCAGAAAATATTTATCCAGAAAAGTATTAGAAAACACTTCCCAGGTGATCTCGGTTCCTTCAAACTTGCAACACTCGGCGGATTCCTCTCCACCAATGTTCTCAGATCTCCTCTCAAAGCATGAAAACAAAGATAAGTTACTTTCTTTTCATCCGTACATCTCATCCCCTCAAAGATTCTCTCTAAATCTTGCATCCACCGACTCGCTTTCTCAGGATCCACCTCGCCTCTAAATTGTGGCAGATTATGACGCCTAAATTCAGATAAATTTAGGGCATCTCGGCCGTAGCATCTTGTTGTTGGTGCTCTCAAATTTTTTGAGTTATCACTTCACCATCCGTCGCATAGCCTCAAGAAGAACCAACATCGGGTCCTCATCTCGATTTACGTTAGCACGTCCTCTACCTCTACCAGCCATCTTCTTTCTTCAAACATAACAAAACAGAGTCAGATACATCCTTCTAGATATTTCCGAAAGGATATAAATCACAAACATCACAGAGAATCACACAGCACAAACAAAAACAGACCCAACCACAACCCCAAAAGACTCTAACTTGGGCTCGATACCAACTAATGTAACACCCCTTTTAGGATGTCACACATAAAAGAAAATAAAATAAATAGAAATAAAATCTACCCAAGTTGCTGAATATTTGTTAAAATTATTACGGGTTGTAAAAATAATTCCTGATAGACAGAAATATGTAATAAAAAGATAATGCTGAAAATACGAAATAAAAAAAAAACATCATCACTAATAATATACATATGGTTAAGCTATAAACTGTACAAATAATTTACAACTAAGACTACTACTATTTAAAACTAAAACAAGAAAGAAAGCAATAAAAGAGTTAATATATACGTACATACAATACGACGCGCCCAAAAAAAAACATCATGGTTATCTAATCCTCAGATGGATCACTCTCAGCCTGAAAATGATCATCGGGAGATAGATATCCCGGATGTCTCGACACACGGCGATAACGGGATCGCGCAGTCGACACGATGCTTATCTCACTAGGCTCAGGGTTTTCAGCACCCCAATAACGCCTAATGGATAAGGGTAACTCTAAGTGCAGAAATAATGTCGTCGTCGCAATCGGATCTCCATCAAACTGATGACGTAGAATCACGGTCATACGTCCAGCATAGGTAACAGAAGCACGATCTCCTCGTAAATGCCAAGCCAGATCACCTCCATGGAATATCGCTCTATGAATCCCAAAAATGCAAGGCGTCGCCATCCCCCACACAATCAATCCAGAGGGTATGGATGATCGGATGGTTCTTGCTCGTAAAACTGATCGTCGGCTTGCTGACCTTCCTCTTCCTCAGGGTACACGATCTCAAGAGGTTGTTCCTCTTCTTCCTCTTCAAACTCTTTACCGCATAAAATAAATAGACAATAGACACATACAATAAAGAGGTAAGACAACATAAAATCATCACAACATGGCAAATAAGAAGACGACAATTAACTACTACACAGTTTATACAATACGAAGAAACTATAACAGTAATACATATTAAATATCCTAGTGTTTTCAGAACATCACAGATATAACACAAATAAAGAAATTCACACAGATAAATCAATTTCACAGATAAACTAAGATAAGAAATAGACAACTAACATAAAAATTATCAGATAAATACAAATAGAGAAAATGTAAAAACATCCAAGATGTTACCAGATAAAGATAAATAGAGAAAAATGGAATATTATCCAAGATATACTCAAATACACCAAAACACAACCCTACTCCATGGAGCTAAACCCAAACAGATATCAGAGAGAATGACTTGCAAAATCTATTAGTACCACGGCTTGCCCAACCAACTATTACGCGATCACACGTTGCGTCAATAGCCTACGACACGGGAATCCACCATCCAGCGTAGTATAGTTCACAGCCTCCGTTGTGGCACTATAGGCAATGTACTACTAGACTTTACAAACCTCGATTAAATATAGTGAATGTCGAGTACATTAGTGTGCTATCGGTTTACCACGGCCAAAGAGCTACCAACCCGTCCACATGTGGGATCCCGTACACTAAAGTCTCCAAGTTTATTAGAACAATAAACTACACTACACTTATCGCATCGACAACACGATGTGATTCGTCTAAATCAACCCAAAACACCAAAAATCGGTATAAAGACAAAACATAATTCTAAATATATGAAATTACGAAATTGCCCTTAAGATAAAAATATATGCCCTCAATGGCGTTCATGACGGGTTCACTTTTTCCCGACAAATAAATAACCTCAAAAACACAGACGGGTTCACATTTTCCCGACAAATGAAAAATAAATACTGAACGGTCAATCGCGTAGAAATTTTATCGCGTTTTTGAAATCTCGTCGTTTTTGCAAACGTTTAAAAATCGGGTAAAGATTATTTTTCTGTTTTTAAAATCGCGTAGCATTTTATAATACGTTTTCTCAATCGCGTAGGATTTTTAAATCATTTTCTTATTCGAATGCCTTTAAAATTACCATTTAGACAGATAGAAATAATATTTAGTACATTTAAACTACGTAGAATAATTTTTCATACCGTATATCTTGTCATTAGGATATTTTTACTATCTTATAGGTTCATTTTTACTAAAAATTGACAGTATTTTGTTTAGAAACTTATAATAATGATTTTCTAAATTTTCCATAAAATTTCTATTTACCTAAATTTTTAACCATTTCATTAAATTCTTTTTGAAATCTCTAACATGCTTCAAAACCAAAAGTGAGCTATATGTTAGAAAATTTCTTAACATTACTGTATTTCCTTCCTAATGATAAAATTATGAATTTTAACCCTTTAGACTTACTTCTAATCAATTGGTTCCTTCATAAATCATTATAGAAAATTTCTTCTTAACTTGTATTGTTTCTTTTTAATTGAAAAAGATTTAGAAACAAGTTTTTTAAAAATCATGAATTCCTATAGTGGCATGTTGGCCGAATTTTATAAAACTTTTGCATTTGATTTCCAAAATGTCTTTCACCTTTTAAATCATATCAAATGTATTCTATAGTCTAAGTTCATTAAATCATTTTAGAAAATAGTTATCTATAGTCAATTTAATCCTTTAGGCATGTTGGCCCAAAATACTAAGTTTGTACCATTTGATTTCTAAATGCATTTTTCTTTGATCAAATCAATTAGAAACTTTCTTGATTCTCCTAGGTTAATTAAGCTACACTTTAGGAAAAATCAAGAGAACATTTTGGTCCTCCAAACTTGTCATTGCCGTGAGCTATTGGATGTGCTCTTTGGAACACTCATGCAAATTTACACATGTTATTCACATCCTAAACCTTATCATACAATTCTAACACATGCATTTATATCTCTAACACATGCAAAATATTTCTAACACATGCAAAATATTTCTAACACAGAAAACCTAATTTAAAGCTTATAGACATACAATCAAAAGCTATTAGACATGCAAAATTATTACAATTACCAAATAAGAAAGCTACTAACACATAACACTTAAGCTACTAGCAATCACAAAAATTAACAAATACACATCAATAAACACACCACCACCGAATCCTTATGGATTCTACAAACAACTCATCTTCTTACCACCATCAAGGGATGATAAGAATTGTCTTCCTCTTACCTTAAATGAAGACAAAAAGCTTGCTTTCTCACCTCCTAGGTCACGGTTTTCACTCCACCAAACACCTAAAAATTTCAAACAAAACCTACATGTTACTAACCATGAAAAGAAGCTAAACCATGGAAAAATCATGGCTTAGAACTTTGAAAAAGAAGAGAGAAAAGAAAAGTATGAAATTTCACCTTCTAGGTAAAACTTCCAAGGTTGGTTTCCAAGCTTTAGATGGAAGAATTTGAAGAAACTCCCAACTACAAAGGTTCTTAGAATGGTGTTTAGGTTAAGGAAACTTGGTTAGAAAAATTTTTGGATGGTTGGATGGTTAGGAAATGAGCTTGGCCGAATATGGTGAAGAAAATGGGCAAGAATGGTGGCTAGGGTTCTTGATGAGAGAGAAGAGAGAAAAGTGATGAAGACAAAGTGATTTTTGGTCCTTCCTCCTTCACTTGGCCGTAGCTCTCTAAGGGCATGCAAGGTGGCTCCTTGCTTGGCTTCATCCAAGCCATTGGATGAATCAAAGGCTAAGATTAAGCCTTGGTGAGCAAGCCTAATTCTCATTGGTTGGTTCTAGGTGACTCACATGGCTTAGTCACACTTTGCGTAATAAATGCTCTGCTGAGTCACTAGTGAGTCACACTGTTTCTGGAAAGTTCTACAAATTTTACGGTGATTAATTAAGCTACCGATCTAACCGTTACGCTAATTGTGGGTCTCGCAAAATATTTAGGGTCCACTGTCACTAAAACATACCGACTAATAAAATAATATTATAATAATATAAAATTATTTTATTGTGAGCTTAAATCCTAAAAATTAAAAGATTATTTTTAGTCTCATTCAGAATCGGGTTAAGTAAGATCCCCAATTCTAAATAATCAAATAAGATTTTCCCGCCCGGAAAATATTATTTTCCCGCCTCGAGCAAATCACACAAAAGTTCATATAAAATCATTGAGACAATATTTTCTCGGCATTAAATCAAGAAGAAAACAATTAAAAACAGACAAAAACAGCGAAAACAGTACGTTCGGGACGTAACGGTCATTTTCCCATTTTTTCCCACAACGTAGGTAATCGTCCAAAATGTTCAAATAAAATATCCAGCAGTATTATTTAGCTGTATATCTTTCAGAAAAATTAATACAAAGCTTGAGAAAAATTTTTATTTTATCGTCTCGAAACAAACTACGTAAAACGATCAAATAAAATTTGAACTGTATTATCGTAGTTGTTTTCATACAAAATTCAAGAACAGAAAAATAGGGACACCGCGGTCATTCATACAAAAGCATGAAAAACAAAACAAGACAAGAATATTTTCTAAAAATTGGGGCATACAGTCCCGCAAAATATTTCCAGGGTCCATTTGTCACTAAATTATCTTGACTAATAAAATAATATTATAATAATATAAAATTATTTTATTTGATGCTTAAATCCTAAAAATTAAAAGATTATTTTTAGTCTCATTCAGAATCGGGTTAAGTAAGATCCCCCAATTCTAAATAATAAAATAAGATTTTTCCGGCCCGGAAAATATTATTTTTCCGCCGAGCAAATCACACAAAAAGTCCATATAAAATCACGACATGATTTTCGGGCATTAAATCAAGAAGAAAACAATTAAAAAAAAAAAAACAATAAAACAAGATGCGTTCGGGGACGTAACGGTCATTTTCCCATTTTTTCCCACAACGTAGGTAATCGTCCAAAACGTTCAAATAAAATATCCAAGAAGATTATATAGCTGTATATCTTTCAGAAAAATTAATACAAGAGCTCGAGAAAATTTTTATTTTACCGTCTCGAAGCAAACTACGTAAAACGATCAAATAAAATTTGAGCTCAGTATTATCGTAATTGTTTTCATACAGAAATCGAGAACAGAAAAATAGGGACACAACGGTCATTCATACAAAAGCATGAAAAACAGAAAACAGTACATTCGGAATATTTTCTAAAAATTGGGGCGTTACAAGAATGGTCTTCCAAAGCCCTTGGCCGTAGCACTCAAGTGGGCTTGCAAGGTGGACCTTTGCTTGGCTTCATCCAAGCCTTTGGATGAATCAATGGTCAAGATCAAGCCTTGGTGAACAAGCTTGATTCCTATTGGTTGGCTCATGGTGACTCACAAGCCTAGTCACCCAGTGCATTTAATTTTTTGCTAAGTCAGCTAGCTGAGTCAGCCTGTTCTGGAAAGTTCTACTGCTAACGGTGATTAATTAAGCTACCGATCTAAACGTTCTACTAATTGTGGGTCTCGCAAAACATTTCGGGTCCCATGTACTAAATTATCTCGACTAATAAAATAATATTATAATAATATAAAATTATTTTATTTTGACGCTTAAATCCTAAAAATTAAAAGATTATTTTTAGTCTCATTCAGAATCGGGTTAAGTAAGATCCCCAATTCTAAATAATAAAATAAGATTTTCTCCGCCCGAAAAATATTATTTTCTTGCCTCGAGCAAATCACCCAAAAAGTCCATATAAAATCACAGACAAGATTATCTGACATTAAATCAAGAAGAAAACAATTAAAAACAACAAAAACAAAAAAAAAGACGATGCTCGAACGTAACGGTCATTTTCCCATTTTTTTCCCACAACGTAGGTAATCGTCCAAAACGTTCAAATAAAATATCCAGCAGTATTATATAGTCTGTATATCTTTCAGAAAAATTAAAACAGTAGCTCAGAAAAATTTTTATTTTACCGTCTCGAAGCAAATTACGTAAAACGATCAAATAAAATTTGAGCCTGTATTATCGTAATTGTTTTCATACAGAAATCGAGAACAGTAAAATAGGGACACAACGATCATTCACACAAAAGCATGAAAAACAGCAAACAGTACATTCAGAATATTTTCTAAAAATTAGGGCGTTACAACACTCCCCAACAAATAAAAATTTCGTCCTCAAAATTCGTTGTTCATCAAAACAATTGAGGATATTGATCCTTCATTTTATCTTCCAGCTCCCAGGTAGCTTCACCCGTCACATCATTCCATATGACTTTCACTAGCTCAATTATCTTTCCTCGAAGTTGCTTTACCTTTCTGTCCTCAATCCTGACAGGTAAAGTTTCGTAAGTCAGATTCTCCTTTAACTGCACGTCATCTGGTTGTATAACATGTGTCGGATCTGGTATATACTTCAGTAACTGAGACACATGAAACACGTCATGCAAATTCGATAGAAAAGGCGGCAAAGCAATCTGATATGCTACAGGACCAATACGTCAGATAATCTGATATGGTCCAATGAACTTAGGAGTAAGCTTCTTAGACTTAATCACTCTTCCGACACCAGTCATAGGAGTAACTCTTAAAAACACATGCTCACCCTCCTTAAACTCAAGAGATCGTCTTCGTTTATCTACGTAACTCTTTTGTCTGCTTTGCGCCGTCCTCATCTTTTCCTGTATCATCTTGACCTTATCCGTAGTCTGTTGTACAAGTTCCGGTCCAACAGTCATACTCTCCCCATCTTGATACCAACACAACGGTGTTCGACATCGCCTTCCATACAATGCTTCATAAGGTGCCATTCCGATGCTTGCGTGAAAACTATTGTTGTAGGTGAATTCTATCAAAGATAAAAATTCATCCTAACTTCCTCGTTGTTCCAAAACACAAGCACGCAATAAATCCTCCAAAGACTGTATAGTTCTCTCTTACTGACCATCTGTGTACGGATGATATGCTAAACTCAATCGTAACTTGGTTCCCATAGCTTCTTGCAGACTTCGCCAAAATCTTGACGTAAACCTCGGATCATAATCAGAAACTATACTTGTCGGTACACCATGTAATCTGACAATTTCACTGATGTACAACTGGGTTAATCTTTCCAATGAATATTTGATATTAATTGGTAAGAAATGAGCCGATTTCGTAAGCCTATCGACTATAACCCATATCGAATCATGACCTTTCCTTGTCTTCGGCAAACCAGTAATGAAATCCATGGATATGCTATCCCATTTCCATTCTGTAATAGATAACGGTTGTAACATTCCAGCTGGTCTTTGATGTTCCACTTTCGCTTTCTGATAAACCAACTAAGATTCTATCCACATAACCTGTGAACATTACAGAAACATTCTCCACTCTGAACAGCACCACTTGAAATTTCCCTGCATTTGTACCGCTTCATTCTTCTGCTCTTGTTTTTAATAGGAAGTGCCTCACAATTCAAGTTTTCTTTTCCAACAATACTGTATCTGATACTTATGACATAATTTTAACTGAGAATATCCTTTCTTGCAATTATAATATATAAAAGGACATTATAAAAGTTAGAAAGAAAAGGTAGAAAAACTATTAGAATTATTACCAAACATGTCCAACAAAGAATTTGACATTGTCTGATTTTAAGAATAAGTTTTCTCGAGACACCAAAGTTTTACTTTCGAACAATCTATAGGATATGATTAAAAATAACCAATCCATTCATAAGATAACATCTATCTCTTGAAAGAGGTAGACAATTTAGATTAATAGAAAAGATCATTTAAGAAACTGGATAGAAATAATGGATTTGGAAATAAAAGCAGAAATAGATAAGTCAAAAGGTAACAAAGACATTGATAACTCTAATCAACTCAAATAGTCAATTAGTCCTAAAAGAACGAGTTAGACTAAAAGTACATTTCGCAATTGCGATACATGAAAGGTATCATGAAGGCACAGAAATAAGAGATGATAGAATCATCTATATCACCAAACCTATCCAGTAGAGAAATTGATATGGTACGATGAATTTAGAAGTGAACTTTTTAAATTTGAATAATTCAACTGATAAGTCTAACAAAGTATGGATGGTTGAAAAAATACTCAATCCATATTTTTAAATCATGTATGTTTTGAGAAAGGAGTATACAAATTGAATCAATAGAAAAGATTCAATTATTTAACAAACTTAGGATGGTTTAAGCAACTCAAGTCCTCAACCACATATTTAGCAATTGAAGTGAAAACAACCAGGTCAAAAGATAAAGATGACATAAATAACTCTAATTGACCTACACAATTATATGCCATAAAGAAATAGGTTACCCTTGGAATTATACAGTATAGTTGAAGGATCACCTTTTGTGACACAACCTTCTTTAATCAGGTTTTCAATTTGAGGTGCTTTTGCTCCACTTGAAGAATCGATACTCCATTCTACTTGAGATGTCAAAGTACGTTCATTTTTAACAGATGACGTCGTCTTTTAATAGAATACACTTTTCAACAAGTATTTGGCATCCTATACTTGAAACATGTGACTCCATTGATTGTATCGTCCCTCGTTAGATGATCTTCCAATACTTCTAACACTTAGGTACAGATGTCACAGCCTGACTAAACCTGCTACCACTCGTATTTCCTCCACGAGATTGTTGTTGTTGTTGTCTTCCTAATAATCACGAATACGAGTTTTACCGAAATCACCTGGCTTTATAGTTTTTCCTCTTTTGGACACCACGCTTCCGCGCTGCGCTACTCTGGTCATGTTGTATTGTTCTTTTAGCTGTTCTTGGCATTGCTTTTGTAGTTGCAGGCAAACCTGCCACCATCACGTTCTGCCTCCTCATGTGCATGTTTACCACGAGTCATCATCTTTCTTCAAAGACGGATGAATCATAATACAATGGAAACCAAAGTAACTATTTCAAACAATATTGTCTCCTTTCGGAGTCCAAGCACAGAGAATCACACAGCACAAACAAAAACAGACCCAACCATAACCCCAAAAGATTCTAACTTGAGCTCTGATACCAACTAATGTAACACCCCTTTGGAGGATGTCACACATAAAAGAAAATAAAAGAAATAGAAATAAAATCTACCCAAGTTGTGAAACATTTGTTAAATATTATTACGGGTTGTAAAATAATTCCTGATAGACAGAAATATGATATAAAAAGATAATGCGAAAAATACGAAATAAAAAAAAACATCATTACTGATAATATACATATGATTTAAGTTATAAGCTGTACAAGTAATTCACCACTAAGACTACAAATATTTAAACAAAAACAGTAAAGAAAGCAATAAAAGAGTTAATATATACAGACATACGCTGACGCGCCCAAAAAAAACATCATGGTTATCTAATCCTCTGATGGATCACTCTCAGCATGAAAATGATCATCAGGAGATAGATATCTGGATGTCTCGACACACGGCGATAACGGGATCGCGCAGTCGATACGATGCTTATCTCACTAGGCTCAGGGTTTTCAGCACCCCAGTGACGCCTAATGGATAAGGGTAACTCTAAATGCAGAAAAAGTGTTGTAGTCATGACAGGCTCTCCATCAAAACGTTGACGTAGAATCACGGTCACACGTCCTGCATACGTCACAGATTCACGATCGCCTCGTAGATGCCAAGCTAGCGAACTCCCATGAAATACTAGCTCTACGAACCCCAAAAATCCTGGCGCTGCCATCCATCGCAATCAATCCAGAGGATATGGATGATCGGATGGTTCTTGATCGTCAAACTGATCGTCCGCTTGCTGATCATCCTCCTCCTCGGGGTACAAGATCTCAAGGGGCTGATCCTCTTCCTCGAAGTCTTTACCGCGTAAAATAAATAAACAGAAAATACATATAACAAAGAGGTAAGACAACATAAAATCATCACAACATGGCCAATAAGAAGACGACAAACAACATATATACAGTTCATGCAATACAAAATACTATAACAGAAAGAATAACATATTAGAGTAAGATTTAGATATCATAACAATATATCACATCACGATAAAACATCACAGATAAAATAAGAAAGATAAGAATAAATAGATAAGATATAATAACCAAATATAGTAACAGTAACCAGATAAAATAAACAAATAAAATACAGATAAACAAATAATAGATAAGATGGAAATAAATAGACATAGAGATAAATAAACAATATGACAAAACCCTACTCCATGGAGCTAAAGAAAACACAAGTATCAGAGAGCGGAATGACTCGTAAAATCTATTAGTACCACAGCTGCCCAACCAACTATTGCGCTGTCACACGTTGCGTCTATAGCCCCACGACACAGGAATCCATCATCCAGGCGTGGTGTAGTTTACGGTCTCACGTTGTGGCACTACAGGCAAATGTACTACTAGATTTCACAAATCTCGATTAAATATAGTGCGTGTCGAGTACCATAGTGTGCTATCGGTTTACCACGGCCCAGCGGAGCTACCAACTGTCCACATGTGGGATCCCGTACACTAAAGTCTCCAAGTTCATTAGAACAATGAACCACACTACGTTTATCGCATCGACAACACGATGTGATTCGTCTCGTCAACCAATCCACCAAAAACTCGGCACACATAAATAGAAAGCCTGTACGGGTTCACATTTTCCCGACAGCAGATAAACTCTCAAAAGCCTGTACGGGTTCACATTTTCCCGACAGCGAAAGATCCTCAAAATAATCTGTACGGGTTCACATTTTCCCGACAGCGAAAGATTCTCAAAAATAATCTGTACGGGTTCACATTTTCCCGACAGCATAAAATAAATATAGTAACGGTCAATCGCGTAGAAATTTTATCGCGTTTTCATAATTCCATCGTTTTTACAAACGTTTAAAAATCGGGTAAAGATATTTTTCTGTTTTTAAAATCGCGTAGCATTTTTAATACGTTTTCTCAATCGCGTAGGATTTTCAAATCATTTTCTTATTCGAATGCCTTTAAAATTACTGTTTAAAACAAACAGAAATAGTACTTAGTACATTTAAACTACGTAGAATAATTTTTCATACCGCATACTATCTTTTGGATATTTTTGCTATCTTATTGGTTCATTTTTACTAAAAATTGACAGTATTTTGTTTAGAATATCATAATAATGGTTTCCTAAATTATCCATAAAATTTCTGTTTACCCCAAAAAATTTCAATCATATAACTTTAATTCTTTTTGAAAACTTTCTAACATGCTTCAAAACCTAGAGTGAGCTACATGTTAGAAAAGTCTCAAAATACTGTATTTTACTTCCTAATGATAAAATTATTAGTTTTAATCCTTTAAGCTTAATTCTACTCAATTTGTTTCTTCAAAAACTATTATAGAAAATTTCTTCTTAACTTGTATTGTCTCTTTTTGATTGAAAAAGATTTGGAATCAAGTTTTAGAAATCATGATTACCTATAGTGGCATGTTGGCCAAATTTCGTAAAACCCTTTCATTTGATTTCTAAAATGTCTTTCACCTTTCAATTCATATCAAATATATTATATTGTCTAAGTTCATTAAATCATATTAGAAAATAGTTAGCAAGAATCAATTTAATCCTTTAGGCATGTTGGCCCAAAATACTAAGTTTTGACCATTTGATTTCTAAATTCATTTTCTTTGATCAAATCAATTTGAAACCTTCTTGATTCTCCTAGGTTAATTAAGTTACACTTTAGGAAAAATCAAGAGAACATTTTGGTCCTCCACATTTGTCATTGTCGTGAGCTATTGGATTGTGCTCTTTGGAACACTCATGCAATTTTTGAACATGTTATTCACATCCTATACATTATCATACAATTCTAACACATGCATTATATTTCTAACACATGCAATATACTTTCTAACACATATAACCTAAATTAAAGCTTGTAGACATGCACCTAAAAACTAATAGACATGCAAAATTATTACAATCATCAAACAAGAAAGCTACTAACAATTACCACATAAACTACTAGCAAACATAAAAATTAACACATACACACCAAACAAAGACAACACCACCGAATCCTTATGGATTCTTCAAACATTACAATTCATTCCATCTTCTTACCACCACCAAGGGATGATAAGAATTGTCTTCCTCTTACCTTAAATGAAGACAAAAGGTTTGCTTTCACACCTCCTAGGTCACGGTTTTCACCTTCAAAAATACCTAGAAATCTCAAACAAAATTTACATGTTACTAACCATGAAAAAGAAGCTAAACCATGGAGAAATCATGGCTTAGAACTTTGAAAAAGAAGAGAGGAAAGAAAAGCATGAAATTTCACCTTCTAGGTAAAACTTTCAAGGTTGATTTCCAAGCCCTAAATGGAAGATTTTGAAGAAACTCCCAACAAGAAAGGTTCTTAGAATAGTGTTTAGGTTAAGAAAACTTAGTTAGAAAAATTTTTGGATGGTTGGATGGTGTAGGATAGGTCTTGGCCGAATGGTAGGAGAAATGAACAACAATGGTGGCTAGGTTTTCTTTGGAAGAGAGACAAGAGAGAAATGCATGAAAATCAAAGTGGAGAATGGTCTTCCAAAGCCCTTGGCCGTAGCACTCAAGTGGGCTTGCAAGGTGGACCTTTGCTTGGCTTCATCCAAGCCTTTGGATGAATCAATGGTCAAGATCAAGCCTTGGTGAACAAGCTTGATTCCTATTGGTTGGCTCATGGTGACTCACAAGCCTAGTCACCCAAAGGTGCATTTAATTTTCTCATTGAGTCACTAGTGAGTCACTGTTTCTGGAAAGTTCTACCGCTAACGGTGATTAATTAAGCTACCGATCTAACCGTTCGCTAATTGTGGGTCTCGCAAAACATTTCGGGTCCATTTGTCACTAAATTATATCGACTAATAAAATAATATTATAATAATATAAAATTATTTTATTTGTGATTAAATCCTAAAAATTAAAAGATTATTTTTAGTCTCATTCAGAATCGGGTTAAGTAAGATCCCTCAATTCTAAATAATAAAATAAGATTTTCTCCGGCCCGAAAAATATTATTTTCCGCTCGAGCAAATCACCCAAAAAGTCCATATAAAATCACAGACAGTATTATCGGACATTAAATCAAGAAGAAAACAATTAAAAACAACAAAAATAGCAAAAACAGTACGTTCGGGACGTAACGGTCATTTTTCTATTTTTTTCCCACAACGTAGGTAATCGTCCAAAACGTTCAAATAAAATATCCAGCAGTATTATATAGCTGTATTTCTTTCAGAAAAATTAAAACAAGATTTCGAGAAAAATTTTTATTTTACCGTCTCAAGCAAATTACGTAAAACGATCAAATAAAATTTGAGCCTCAGATTATCGTAATTGTTTTCATACAGAAATCGAGAACAGTAAAATAGGGACACAGCGGTCATTCACACAAAAGCATGAAAAACAGCAAACAGTACATTCAGAATATTTTCTAAAAATTGGGGCGTTACATTTAGAAAAGTAAGGAAAATAAATAAAGAATTTATTTTTCAAAGAGTACATGAATACAATTTTAGAAGGATTTTTATTGATTTATTTTGTGTAAAAAGTTTCTAAGTGTTTTACTAAACATGAGATTTAAATGAAAATAACAATGATAATTTTAAGATTTTGCAAAGAAAGTGAAAAAGGATTTGTAAGGAAAGTAAAAATGAATTTGAACAAATGGGTTTGGTTTTTATGACCATCGGTATTTCGATTTTGAAAACAAAGAATTTTTAATGGTTTTGTTTGTGTAAAACCATATCAATTTAGAAGAAAAATATTTGATGGCTTCAATGGCCAAAGACTCTACGATTTTTGGAGGTTAGAATAATTTTGGTTTTATGAAACAAAGTAATTTTAAAGTGGAAACAAAATGTTTGTACAAAATGTTTTAGTATAAGGATTTTGGAAAGGGAATCAAAGTATTTTATCACTTGAGAAATGAACTTTCATATGAAAATGAAAAAGAAAAGTTGCAAGGGTTTGAATCTTAATTTGTTTTGAAGAGAATTTATTTTAGAATTGATTTGGAAAAAATGGAGAATATAATGGTGATTTGAAAAGTTACTAACGTATAACTTATTTTTGAGTTTTGAAAGTACGTTAGAAAATGTTAAGTTTTGAAATGTTGATTTATATCAATGGAAAAGTGATTTAATGAATTATATCTTGGAAAAGGATTTCTTGAGTAAAGAAATGTGAAAAAGATTTTCTTGAGTAAGAAAATATATTACATAAAGTATAAAGTTATATTATTTTAAGAAAAGTTGAAAAAGGAATATTTGAAAGTTGAGAAATATTTTCTGTAATGAAATTATGGTGAAAAAATTATTTACGTATCTTAAAAACGTAATTTTAAAGTATGTGGTTTGAAATACAGTAAAATATTTCTAAGTGTTTGGAAATACAATAAAATATTTTTATGCGATTTTAAATACGTTAAAATATTTCCACGCGATTTGAATTACATTTAAATATTTTACGTAATCTAAATTACTATTGAAAAATCACTACGTGATGGAAAAGTGATGAATTATTTTTACGTGATTGTGAAAATAGCGAAAAATTATTATGAGATTTGGAAAGTGTTTTAAATATTTTGAGAATGATAGAAAATGATTTACGGGACGTAAAATAATGATTTTTAAGTTACGTAATTTTGAAATAGTGAAAAAAATACTATGCGATTTGAGAAATGTATATTTTTACGCGATTGAGAAAAATGTTGAAAAATTAGTACGTGTTTTAAAAGTGCAACAGAAGAGTTGCGGTATTTTGAAAATGTAACAGAAATGTTACTGTATTGTGAAAACGTAACAGAAGTGTCACGGTATTGTGAAAATATAATAAAGACGTTTCAGAATTTTGAAAACGTAACATAAGTGTTACGATATTTTGAAAACGTAATATAAACATTTTGGAATTGTGAAGACGTAACAGAAACATTTTGGAATTGTGAAAATGAAACGGAAATGTTGCGCAATTTTGAAAACACGATGAAAGTGTTTTATAATTATGAAAATGTGATAACATGATTTCGCTGTTGTAAATGCAGTATGATTACTGTTGAACCAGTGTATAAACATTGTGTGAGAAAATGACGTGTTTTCCCTGTGATTGGCATTAGTGCATTATACATGCATTGGAAAAATATGCGTTGAGGCATATGATTGAACAAATGAAATTTGAAAAGATTTGGCCCTTGTGGTTGGACTTGCACTGATATATTCGTCCATTGTATAAAGTATAGCTAATAAGTTATTTTGGCCCTTGTGGTTGAAGAGGGAATGAGAATTGATAGTGAGATCTATGATGGATCTTGAGGTGCGTCAAGGCACGGCGGTCGACCAGTGGACAGCTGGCGAGTACCCTGTGCCACTTGGCGATGCAGTCCGTTGCAACACATTGACGATACCCGACAAGAACACAATTCTTTTCAACAACTGGAAGATTGTCTTTGGGCTAAGGCTGACAATTGACAGAGCATTCTCCTCGAAATTGTGAAAACCTCCATAGAGTTGTTTTTGAAAAACTGGTGTCTTTATGCACATGCATAATCTGACATTTATATCTGTGTGATATATTAATTTAGGAATATTGGCTATGACAATTGTTTTGAATACTTTCATGATGATGATGATAATGCTGAGGGCATTATCGTAATTGTTATTTATGATAAATAAACTGATAAATGATTGGATGATGATAGTTGATTAATGTTGATGGCATGATCATAATTCTGGTATGATCTATTTGTATGATATGTTGTTTGTGTTATCTCTGTGCTACCATGTTGGTATTGGCATAAGTGATCTCACCTCTTTGTTATGTTGTTTTGTTGTGTCTGTACTGTTAAAATCAAATAATAGAAGGATCGAGTTGTCTTAGACGTAACGGGCAATGAATACTCTGAGATGGGTGACAACAATAAGGAGTGGACATTCAGGACTCGAAGATATGCAGTGTTGACAAAGAACAGATGTAGAACAGATGTCTGATGCAACAAGGTGGATACACAACAGAATAAGTATGTTAAGTTTTAACATTAGTGTTGTACCGTGCTATTAAGTAGGACTCGTCATAAGGTTTGCTGCTGTTAAAAAAAAAAGAGTCTGTTAGTTTTATAATTCTCTTTTATTTGTTAAATATTAATTGGTGTCAATATTGCATAATGAATAAGTTGAAATATGATTTTCAATATTACCTAATATTTTCAGTAAATTTACGTTTCAGTAAAGAAGAAATTTTGAAACCCATATTTTCATAAACTCAACCTTTTACGAATTGATTTTTAGATTATGAGTCGGGAGTCGGAAATGTGATACCCTAGGGAGGGTGTTACGGAGGCTACTAAGGTTCTTCAAAAGTTAAGGAAGATATTTTGGTGGCCTACTATAATAGAGGACATAACATTATATGTTGTGTTTTAGGTAATGGTGGAAAGATTTAGTAATTTGTCTATATTTTGCCAAGTAGAATTAGCTATCTTATGAATTAAGTAGTCTAACTACTTTTGAAAGAGATAGATAGATTGCATGGAGTTTCAATGAATGTAGTATTTGATAAAGATACTAGGCTCACACTCAGTTTTGGAAAGCCTGGCAAAAGAAGTTCAGAACTAAGTTAAATTTTAGTATAACTTACCCTCCATAGGCAAAGGAATCCAAGAGCTAAGGTAAGCAAATTTCCTCTGGTGAGAGTATAGTGGGTTGAAGTTGGTACTGAAAGGACTACTTGGGAGTTGGTATCCCATGTAAAATGAGTTTACTCAGAGTTGTTTCAATGAGGTGAGCAATTTTGGGGACAAAATTTTAAAAAGGAAAGGGGAATGTAACATCCCGAGAAAATATGTTAGGCTTGTATTATAACATCCCGTAATCTTGGTATTTTAATCTTCTAGATTTTTTATTAAGGTTAACATTTACTATTAAGTTAAGAACTTTGATTTAATTAGAACCCCTAGGCAAAGACTAAAGGAAGGTAACTTAATTTAGTTTTAGTGCTAATTTTAATACAAAGAAATGATCTATTCAAAGTTAATTATCAAAGATTAATCATAACTAAGTATATGATAGAATAATTGATGACTACTTGAGTTGCCACGAAAATGGAAAAGGAAATCATGCAAGCCAACAAGTGATCATTTGCATGTTAATGCACAGCTACAAGGATGATTAAAGGATGTCAAATGTATGCCATGCACCAAGTTGTCAAAGAAGGAATAATAAGTAGATTCCATCCATTTTCTTTTAAGCAAGCTATGGCAACAAGGCACATATGCAAGCTTCCATTTGTTCTCATCCTTTACAAGTGTCAAAGCCATTCATTTTCTTATCATGCAAGGTGCCACGGAAAAACCACATGGAGGGCAGCATATCTACCTCCAAGACAAGTGCTATACATGCATTTTCTTGATGAAACTAACAAGACACACACACACACCACGGTTGGGCAAGGGAAGGCAGCATTGAAATGATTTAATTAGACTCCTAAATGCAAGACAACCAAGGCTGGAACAAGTGGCAAAGTTGTATGGTTTGCTAAGCCATGCAAGGTGACACTTCAAAAGCCATTATTCCTTGGCTATTTAAGACATTCACGACTGGAAGTGGTGTGGCCAGCTGCATGTCTTCACTCCATGGTTGCTTGGCACCTCCCAAGCTCCTATTTCACTCCAAGCCAAGTATGCAAACCAGCCACAACGTGTTCAACCTCAAGAAAATCAAAGTTTAACACTTCACACCAAGCACTCCAATCCGTGAGACACATGGCTTTCATGCCATCCTTTTTCTTCATGCAAAATGTAACATCCCGAAAAGTGTTTATTTAATTACAAATGATCATTTTATAATATTCTAGATTTTTGCAATTTTTTTTGGATTTTTTCGAAAATGTCGAATATTTTAATATATTCCTCGTTTTGTGTGCGAGCTGTGTAGACCTGGAAAGATGCAATGTATTCCCTGTGGCTGGTAAACTCTAAATTGTGGACTTGTCGACGGGGGATCTTACTAAATCCGAGACCGGGCACAATTTACGAGGTTTACGTCTTACGAGGTTTCTACCCGATAAATGAAATCGCGGTACCGTAAAATCATCCCATGAATAATGAAATATTATTTTCATCATCAGTAACTCTTCTACACTGGAGGAAAAATAATACTAACAGTGTAAATATTCATCTGTATTAGTGTGCCCAATTAGGAGATAACCTTATTTTCACTTTATCGAGAAACGTGCAAAGCTTCACATGTAAGCTTGGAGGAAGCTTCTTGGAAATTTCCTCTTCCTCCTTCCCCATGCAAATACAGCCCATGCCCTCTTCTCTCTCCATTTTCACGGCTGGAACAAGCCATTTGGGGGTGGAGAATTAGTTTACTTTTCACTAATTCATTAACACATTTTATTTCATAATTTACCAAAACACTTTCTCTCACTACCTTTCTTCTTCTGTCTCCATTTTCTTCTTCTCTTCCTTCTCTATACCATAGCTACGACAGCCCCTCTTCTTTCCCACTCATCCATCACAAAAATCCAAACCAACCACATTTTCTTAATCCTCTCCCTCTCCTAAACATCTTTCTTGCTTTGAGCATCTTGAGATTCCACCATTTTTATCACTTTCATCAAGCTTCAAAGTTAGGGTTTTTGGATAAGCTTCAAGACTCTTCTTCTCTTTTCTTCATTCTCTGTTTCAAGGGTGTTCTTGTAACCACCTACACTCCATTTTTCAAGCTATTATGCCATTCTAATGAAGTTGAAATTTCTAAGGCTTTGGGTGGCACAAATCTGAAATTTGCAAGGAGATTGTTGGAGGTTTCTCTTGATTTCTTCATTTGGGTAAGAGGAAGATGATCCTCCTCAACCAATCTTGGTTAAGGGAATGTCTTGTGTGTTGTTGTAATGTATGTTTTGATGACATAAACCATGCTTTGGATTGTTGGTAAATGATTGTAAAACCTTGAGATTGGATGGGCCACGGTTCTGCAGAAATGGATTCTGCAGAACCCTTGTAAATGCACTAGCGCTCAGGCGCTGTGCATAGAGCGTCTAGGCGCTCATTGCCCATAAAATTTTTCCTGTAACACGGCTTGGTTAGCGCTCAGGCGCTTCGTGTTCAGAGCTTAGGCGCTCAACCAGCGCCCAGGCGCTACAGATATGGCTCCTAGGCGCCCCTAGCAGAACCAGCTGGATAATTGTGAAATGATACTAAGACTTCCATGGGAAGATATCACAAAAAGAAAATGATAAAATAAAGTAAGGAACTGGATTTGCTAAGGGAATTCCTCTAGAAAGAGAAATTTTATGAGAATAGACTACGTTAGGAAATTCAATCGATTATGGAAACTTTCTTTGTGATGGATACTTGTAAGAATGTCAAATCTTGAATAAGAATGAATAATGGACCTTGAAAATGTATTACCTTATTTGATTTCAATATTATGATATTGTGGGACCATATGAATGACCAATGTTGTGTTGATGCTTATTTGAGCCAATTGTGGCATATTATGGAATAGTATGTGATGTTGACCATACATGTTCATGCATAGAGTCTTATGCATTGTGAATGTCCTATGGACTGTTGTAAGGCCGAGTTGCCTATGAGATTGAACACACCTTGGTGCAGGTGCGAATAGACTAGTGTAGGTCGTGTTATGACCTTAGGGGCGTCGGGGTGCGGGTCCTTCATAATGGGCAGTTGGTAGCTCTTCTGTCCGTGGGGCAAACCGGTGCAAACGCATCGACGATCCAGACCGAGACACTGTCCTATGTTGTGATCGAGCGTGGACTGTCTGTACAATGCCTGTATGTGCACGTAGAAAACTGTTGAGTTTTAGCACCTTGGCCTCGGTAGCCGAGTTATGGACACGTCTCCTGATCTTTCTCTCCGACTGTTTGAGTCTAGCTCCATGGAGTAGGAAATTTGAATACCGTATGCATGTGCATCACAAGATATTTTATTGTTAATGACTACTACCCTATGTGAATTTGAACTGTTGTATTATTATTATGAAAAATACCTGCCTAGAATTGTTTACTTGCTTACAGACGTACTATCTACCTATTATTATTGTTATTATTTTTGGGACTGTTATATGGGCGCTATACGCCGTATTATTCCTGGCTGCCATAATTGGTAATGATGGTAGGATGTCTTACCTCTTTTCTGTGTTTCTATTATTTGCTGCATGTGCGTATATTGTATCTACCGAAGACGACGGCACGGAAGCTGAAACTCCTGATTTTCCTGGCTTCTGGCCCGAGCAAGACTAGTATCTGTTGTGGAGCATGGAGGCACGCATGTACGGATTTCTGAGCGACGTGCGTCTGACCTTCCTCGGAGGGCCAAAGTGCTGGCACATCAACTTGAGCTCTGACCGCTGTGTCTATATAGGAGATGTATCGATTTCCCTTGCCTGGAGACGTCATGAGGCGCCGATCCTCACCTGCGATGTCAGCCTGCGGTTGGAGTTCTACTTACCCATCCGAGAGATATGGGGTGACCGTTACTACACCCCTTGGGAGGACTCTTTTGATTCTACTGCTCGGGCTCCTTCCCGTGGTTCCGTGGTTCCCATGGAGGTTTCCTCTGAAGAGGAGGATCCTGCTGCGGACCCGGATACAGTCCCTCCTCATCTGAGGGACTGATGTTACTGGTAGCTGCTGATGGCTGCCAGTGTTTTATTTTGGGGGCCTGATGTATTACTTTTGATGGGCTGTATATTTTGATATTTCTGGTGGATGTATATGTAAAATCCATAGGCAAGTATAGTTTTGCTTTTTTGGAAATTTCCAAGTTGTATCTAAAATATATTTGGCATCTAAATATATATGTATATGTATGTTATTCAAATGTGGGTTTCTGTTTACTGTTTTGTTCTTTACCGTTATTCATATTCCGCTTTGTTAAAAAGGAAAAAAAAGAATATACCGCCAATTTTACTCATGTATTAAAGTACTAAGCAAGTTAATTTTGAACTAAATGAACTGGGTCTTAATTGTTTAAAAAAATATTATTTTTCGCATTTCCTTTTGATTTGACAATGTGACGTTCCCTCCCAAAAAGGGGCGTTACATTTAAGTTGGTATCAGAGCCCCGGTTTATGTTTCCTTGGGTCTTGTGTGTGAGTCTGTCTTGTTTGTGCTGTGTGAATCTCTATGATTAGTATTCTGAATGAATCCCTCTGACTTTCCTTATGTTTTTCAGTAATCTGATTTAAGAGAAAAGCAAGATGGCAAGAGGTGAAGAAATAGCAGCCGCTATAGAAGCGATGCAGAGGATGGCGGAAGTCATCGCGCAACAAAATGAACATGCTGCTCAGCAACAAGAGAGAGCTGCTCAACAACTCGAGGCGACTGCCGATGCACAGAACTTGGAAGAGTTTTGTCGCCACAACCCTCTGCAATTCAAGGGAGAATTTGATCTAGACAAGGCTAGTTTGTGGATCAAAGAGCTGGAGAAAGTCTTTCATGGTATGAATTGCGCTGAAGATAAGAAGGTGAACTATGCTACCTTCATGCTTGTGGGTAACACCGAAGACTGGTGGAACGGAGCTCAGAGAGCACTAGAAGCCGAAGGAACTGACGTCACGTGGAACGTGTTCAAGAACAAATTCTTGGATAAGTACTTTCCTACAAATGCGAGACATGCAAAAAAGATGAAGTTTCTCAACCTGAAACAGGGGAACATGACTGTTATTGAATATGCAGCCAGATTTGAGAACTTGGAGAAGTTTTCGACGCATTCTCAGCATCAAACCGATGAAGTTTGGAAGTGCTGGAAGTTCACTGAGGGACTAAGATACGAAGTGAAGAAGGCCGTGATCACCCTGAAAATGAAGGTGTTTTCGGAACTGTTGGATACGTGCTGTGAAGTTGAGGCCTTGGAACAGGCTAGAGACTCGAGGAGCAAGAACTTTGGGCCTGCGAGGTTCCAAAGAGGTGGAGGCAGTGGTTCAAACCGCTTCCAAAAGAAGCCCTATTCCCGACCAACGGGAAGTCAGCAACAAACCGGTGGAAGTTCTGGTGGAGGTTCTACTGGGAACTGATCTGGTCAAAATGTGGCATATCCTTCGAGATGCACAAAGTGTGGAAAAGACAATCACACAAGAGACTGCACGATCAAGGGATTTATCTGCTTCAGATGTGGCAAACCGGGCCACGTGTCTAGAGATTGCAACCAAGCAAAGGCTGAACCTTCAATCAATGCAACTCAAGCCAAGAAACTGTAAATTGGAGGTCAAGTCTACACCATGAACGGAGCTGAAGCCTCCAAATCCGAAGACTTGATTCAAGGAGAAGGTACCATAGAAGGTAATCTTTTAAAAGTACTGTATGACTCTGGGGCAACCCATTCTTTTATCTCATATGACTGTGTGCTACGACTTGGCTTACTTGTGTCTGAACTACCCTTTAATTTGACTGTTTCAACCCCTACTGACAAACCAGTAGTTACTACCAAAGTTTGTTTGAAGTGTCCCCTAATCGTTGAAGGTCGAATCTTTTCTATCGATTTGATCTGTTTACCTCTTTCACAATTAGATATAATCTTAGGGATGGACTGGTTATCTTCCAACCATGTTCTATTAGATTGCTCTAGAAAAACCATAGTCTTTCTTGTGGATGAAGATTCTAGATACTTGACGGCCAACCAAGCACGAGCTTTCTTGAAAGAAGGAGCTCAAGGATACATGCTACCATCTTCTTTGAAAGTCGAGAGCGAGGCTAATCTGAGCACTATTCCTGTGGTGAAGGAATTTCCTGAAATCTTCCCCGAAGAGGTACCTGGTTTACCACCGACGCGTGAGGAAGAGATTGCTATTGACCTTGTACCGGGAGTTAGCCCCGTGTCTATAGCACCATACCGAATGTCACCAATGGAATTGGCAGAACTTAAGAAACAGCTAGAGGAACTTTTGGAGAAACAGTTCGTCAGACCAAGTGTATCACCGTGGGGAGCGCCAGTGTTGTTAGTTCGGAAGAAGGACGGTACCTCACAATTGTGTGTGGACTATAGGTAGTTGAACAAGTTGACAATCAAGAACAAATATCCACTCTCAAGAATTGACGACCTAATGGACCAACTGAAGGGAGCAGCGGTGTTTTCAAAGATCAATTTGAGATCTGGATACCATCAGATAAGGGTGAAGACGGAAGATATACCTGAGACTACTTTTTGTACTCGATACAGTCATTACGAATATCTTGTGATGCCGTTTGGTGTAATGAATGCACCTGCTGTCTTTATGAACTACATGAACAGGATCTTTCGTCCTTACTTGGACAAGTTTGTTGTCATTTTCATCGATGACATCCTGATATATTCCCAGAATCAGGAGGATCATGCCGAGCACCTCAGTATAGTTCTCCAGACTCTGAGGGAGAAAGAACTGTATGCCAAACTGTCGAAATGTGAGTTTTGGCTTGATGAGGTTAAGTTTTTAGGCCATGTGATCTCAAAGGAAAGGATTGCAGTGGATCCATCAAAAGTGGAGGCAGTGTTACAGTGGGAATAACCGAAGTCAGTAATGGAGATTCGTAGCTTCGTGGGTTTAGCCAGGTATTACAGAAGGTTTATTGAAGGGTTTTTAAAAATTGCCAGACCACTCACTCAGCTGACAAAGAAGAATCAAGCTTTTGAATGGACTGATAGCTGCGAGCAAAGTTTCCAAGAGTTGAAGAAACGGCTAACCACCTCACCAGTATTGGTACTACCTGATCCGAATGAACCATTCGAGGTGTACTGTGACGCTTTATACCAAGGATTGGGGTCTGTTCTTATGCAACACAGAAGAGTGGTAGCTTATGCTTTGCGACAGTTGCGAGTGCATGAGAAGAACTATCCGATGCACGATTTGGAACTAGCAGCTGTGGTTTTTGCTCTGAAGATATGGAGACATTTTCTCTATGGAGCAACGTTCAACATCTTCAGTGACCACAAAAGTTTGAAATACTTGTATAACCAGAAGGAGCTTAACATGAGGCAACGAAGATGGTTAGAATTCCTAAAGGACTGCGATTTTCAGTTGTTGTACCACCCTGGCAAGACGAATGTCATGGCTGACGCCTTAAGTAGAAAGGCTGTCAGTGTTTCTGCCCTGATGATCAAGAAAGAGAGCTTATCGAATAGTTTAGAGATACTATCATTTGTTAAGTTGGAACTCGGAAGGATTTGTATGAATATGGTCACCATCTCAAGCGAGCTAATGGGGGACGTACGAGAAAAGCAGAAAGTCGACAAATTCTTGCAAGAAGTGAGAGAGCAAATGAAGCAAGGCAAGGAGACGGAATTCGAGGAAGGAACGGATAGAATTTTGAGATTCCAGAGTAGAGTCTGTATTCCCCGTGACTAGGAGCTTAAAAGATATATTGTGGATCATGCTCACACCAGCAAGCTGAATATGCACCTGGGCATAACGAAGATGTGCCAAGACTTGAAGAAGTTGTTCTGGTGGCATGGGCTGAAGAGCGATGTCAATAGATGCGTATCGACTTGTCTAGTTTATCAAAAAGCTAAAGTGGAACATCAAAGACCTGCAGGATTGCTGCAACCATTGTCTATTCCTAAATGGAAATGGGACAGCATTGCAATGGATTTTGTTGTGGGTTTGCCAAGGACAAAGAAAGGACACGACTCGATTTGGGTAATAGTGGATCGACTCACAAAGTCAACTCATTTCCTTCCATGAACATAAGGTACAGTCTAGAGAAGTTGACCCAATTGTACATTGGAGAGATCGTTAGACTGCATGGTGTGCCTACGAGTATTGTTTCGGATAGGGATCCAAGGTTTACTTCAAAATTTTGGCAGAGTCTACCAGCAGTATAGGGATGGCACAGTCTAGAAGATTTGCTTAAAGCGTGTACTATAGAACAAACTGGAAGTTGGGATGAAGTTCTTCCATTGATAGAATTCACCTACAACAACAGTTACCATTCAAGTATAGGGATGGCACCCTATGAAGCTCTTTATGGACGACGGTGTCGGACACCATTGTGTTGGTATCAAAATGGTGAGCATCTCACGATTGGACCAGATATCATTCAGCAGACAACTGAAAAGGTCAAAATGATTCAAGAGAAGATGAGAACTGCTCAAAGCCGGCAGAAGAGTTATGCGGATAAGAGGAGAAAGCCTCTTAAGTTTGAGGAAGGTGAGCATGTATTCTTGAAAGTCACACCCACGACTGGGGTCGGCTGGGCTTTGAAATCTAGGAAACTCATTCCAAAATTCCTTGGACCTTACCAAATTCTTCGCCGGATAGGTCCAGTAGCCTACCAGATAGCCTTACCCCCTTTTCTTTCTAACATACATAATGTCTTCCATGTGTCATAACTTCGCAAGTATTTGCTTGATCCAAGTCATGTCATAGCACCGGACACAGTACAGTTAAAAGAGAACCTGACCTATGAGGCGCCCCCTGCGAGAATCAAGGATCGACGAATAAAGCAACTTAGAGGCAAGGAGATTCCATTAGTAAAGGTGATCTGGAATGAGACGACTGGTGACGCAACTTGGGAACTGGAGGACAAGATGAAGGAGCAGCATCCATATCTTTTCTAAGGTATGTAAATTTCGAGGACGAAATTCCTTTTTAGTTGGGGAGTGTTGTAACATCCCGAAAACTGTTTATTTAATTACAAATGATCATTTTATAATATTCTAGATTTCTGGAAATTTTTCTAGATTTTTTCGGAAACGTCGAATATTTTAATATATTCCTCATTTTGTGTGTGAGCTGTGCAGACCCGGGAAGATGCAATGTCTTCCCTGTGGCTAGTCAACTCTAAATTGTGGACTTGTCAACGGGGGATCTTACTAAACCTGAGACCGGGCACAATTTACAAGGTTTACGTCTTACGAGATTTCTACCCGATAAATGAAATCGCAGTACCGTAAAATCATTCGATGAATAATGAAATATTATTTTCATCATCAGTAACTCTTCTACACTGGAGGAAAAATAATACTGACAGTGTAAATATTCATCTGTGTTAGTGTGCTCAATTAGGAGATAACCTTACTTTCACTTTATCGAGAAACGTGCGAAGCTTCTCATGTAAGCTTGGAGGAAGCTTCTTGGAAATTTCCTCTTCCTCCTTCCCCTTGTAAATGCACCCCATGCCCTCTTCTCTCTCCATTTTCACGGCTGGAACAAGCCATTTGGGAGGGGGGAGAATTAGTTTACTTTTCACTAATTCATTAACACATTTTATTTCATAATTTACCAAAACACTTTCTCTCACTACCTTTCTTCTTCTTTCTCCATTTTCTTCTTCTCCTCCTTCTCTCTACCATAGCTACGCCAGCCCTTCTTCTTTCCCACTCATCCATCACAAAAATCCAAACCAACCACATTTTCTTAATCCTCTCCCTCTCCTAAACATCTTTATTGCTTGGAGCATCTTGAGATTCCACCATTTTCATCACTTTCTTCAAGCTTCAAAGTTAGGGTTTTTGGGTAAGCTTCAAGACTCTTCTTCTCTTTTCTTCATTCTCTGTTTCAAGGGTGTTCTTGTAACCACCTACACTCCATTTTTCAAGCTATTGTGCCATTCTAATGAAGTTGAAATTTCTAGGGCTTTGGGTGGCACAAATCCGAAATTTGCAAGGAGATTCTTGGAGGTTTCTCTTGATTTCTTCATTTGGGTAAGAGGAAGATGATCCTCCTCAACCAATCTTGGTTAAGGGAATGTCTTGTGTGTTGTTGTAGATGAGAGAATCCATGTTGGATTACTCTCCTTGTCTTATGTTATTTCTATGATTTTGTAGTTGTTTGATTTGGTGATTATATGGATTTGTAATGTGTGTTTTGATGACATAAACCATGCTTTGGATTGTTGGTAAATGATTGTAAAACCTTGAGATTGGATGGGCCACGGTTCTGCAGAAATGGATTCTGCAGAACCCTTGTAAATGCACTAGCGATCAGGCGCTGTGCATAGAGCGTCTAGGCGCTCATTGCCCATAAAATTTTTCCTGTAACATGGCTTGGTTAGAGCTCAGGCGCTTTGTGTTCAGAGCTTAGGCGCTCAACCAGCGCCCAGGCGCTACAGATATGGCGCCTAGGCGCCCTTAGCAGAACCAGCTGGATAATTGTGAAATGATACTAAGACTTCCATGGGAAGATATCACAAAAAGAAAATGATAAAATAAAGTAAGGAACTGGATTTGCTAAGAGAAATTCTCTAGAAAGAGAAATTTTATGAGAATAAACTACGTTAGGAAATTCAATCGATTATGGAAACTTACTTAGTGATGGATACTTGTAAGAATGGCAAATCTTGAATAAGAATGCATAATGGACCTTGAAAATGTATTACCTTATTTGATTTCAATATTATGATATTGTGGGACCATATGAATGACCAATGTTGTGTTGATGCTTATTTGAGCCAATTGTGGCATATTATGGAATAGTATGTGATGTTGACCATACATGTTCATGCATAGAGTCTTATGCATTGTGAATGTCCTGTGGACTGTTGTAAGGCCGAGTTGCCTAGGAGATTGAACACACCTTGGTGCGGGTGCGAATAGACTAGTGTAGGTCGTGTTATAACCTTGGGGGCATCGGGGTGCGGGTCCTTCACAGTGGGCAGTTAGTAGCTCTTCTGTCCGTGGGGAAAACCGATGCAAACGCACTGACGATCCGGACCGAGACACTGTCCTATGTCGTGATCGAGCGTGGATTGTCTGTACAATGCCTGTATGTGCACGTAGAAAACTGTTGAGTTTTAGCACCTTGGCCTCGGTAGTCGAGTTACAGACACGTCTCCTGATCTTTCTCTCCGACTGTTTAAGTCTAGCTCTACGGAGTAGGAAATTTGAATATTTTATGCATGTGCATCACGAGATATTTTACTGTTAATGACTACTACCCTATGTGAATTTGAATTGTTATATTATTATTATAAAAAGTGCCTTCCTGGAACTGTTTACTTGCTTACAGACGTACTATCTGCCTATTATTGTTGTTATTATTTTTGGGACTATTATATGGGTACTATGCGCCGTATTATTCCTGGCTACCATAATTGGTAATGATGGTAGGATGTATTACCTCTTTTCTGTGTTTCCATTATTTGCTGCCTGTGCGTATACTGTATCTACCAAAGATGACGGCACGGAAGCTGAAGCTCCCGATTTTCCTGGCTTCTGGCCCGAGCAAGACTACTATCTATTGTGGAGCATGGAGGCATGCATGCACGGATTTCTGGGCGACGTGCATCTGACCTTCCTCAGAGGGCCAGAGTGCTGGCACATCAACCTGAGCTAACCGCTATGTCTATATGGGAGATGTATCGATTTCCCTTGCCTGGAGACGTCATGAGGCGCCGATCCTCACCTGCCATGTCAGCCTGCGGCTGGAGTTCAACTTACCCATCCGAGAGATGTGGGGTGACCATTACTACACGCCTTGGGAGGACGCTTTTGATTCTACTGCTCGGGCTCCTACCCGTGGTTTCGTGGTTCCCATAGAGGTTTCCTCTGAAGAGGAGGATCCTGCTGAGGACCCAGATACGGTCCCTCCTCATCTGAGGGACTGATGTTACTGGTAGCTGCTGATGGCTATCAGTGTTTTATTTTGGGGGCCTGATGTATTACTTTTGGTGGGCTATATATTTTGATATTTCTGGTGGATGTATATGTAAAATCCATAGGCAAGTATAGTTTTGCTTTTTTGGAAATTTCTAGGCTGTATCTAAAATATTTTTGGCATCTAAATATATATGTATATGTATGTTATTCAGATGTGGGTTTCTGTTTACTGTTTTGTTGTTTACCGTTATTCATATTCCACTTTGTTAAAAAGGAAAAAAAAAGAATACACTGCCAATTTTACTCACGTATTAAAGTACTAAGCAAGTTAATTTTGAACTAAATGAACCGGGTCTTAATTGTTTAAAAAAAAATTATTTTTCGCATTTCCTTTTGATTTGACAATATGACGTTCCCTCCCAAAAAGGGGCGTTACCCAAAAGACACCATAGAAGTCTAGGAAGCTACTTGATTAATGAAGAGAATAGATAGGCAGCAGAACCATCACACCTTTCACTTCAGCTTCTCTTCCTTTCTGCATTCCTTGTTGTCACGAAATGATCACTCCAAGTATCTACCAAAAACACTCATCCATTGCTACAAATTGCCGCCAAAATGAACCTAAACCTAGCCTAGTCAAGGATGCAATGATGGCAGCCTTGCTTCTGCCCAAGAAGGCTGTGACTACCATCTTAAGAAGCCTTAAGCTTTTGAGGTTTCCTGTAACGCCCCTTTTTGGGAGGGAACGTCACATTGTCAAATAAAAGAAAATGTGGTAAAGTGAAGTTTTAACATTTCAAGACCCGGTTCATTCGTTTAAGTTTAACTTGTTCAATTCTTAAATACGCGAGCAAAATAGCAGAAATATTTTTTTTTGTTTTGATAATCATTTTAATCATGCGGAATATAAATGACGGTGAAGGATAAAATAGTAGGCAAAACTCACATCTGAATAACATGCATATATATATATATATATATAATGTGCTGACATCATTTACACTTAGATATAAGCCTGAATTATCCAAAAAGCAAAACTATACCTGCCCCAAAGGATTATACAGATATACCCCAGAGATACCAAAATATACAGCCCACAAAAATATACATCAGGCCCCAAAATAAAACACTGGTAGCCATCAGTAGCTACCAGTAAACTCAGTCTCTCAGATGAGGAGGGACCGTATCCGGGTCCTCAGCAGGATCCTCCTCTTTAGAGGAAACCTCCATGGGAACCACAGAACCACGGGTAGGAGCCCGAGTAGTAGAATCAAAAGAGTCCTCCCAAGGGGTGTAATAACGATCACCCCACATCTCACAGATGGGCAAGTAAAACTCCAGTCGCAGGCTGATGTGGCAGGTGAGGACAGGTGCCTCATGACGTCTCCAGGCTAGGGCGATCGACACATCTCCCAAGTAGACGCAGCGATCAGAATTCAAGTTGATATGCCAACACTCCGGCCCTCCGAGGAAGGTCAGACGCACATCACCAAGAAATCTGCGCATACGTGCCGCCATCGTCTCAGTAGAAGCTAGTCTCATTCGAGCCAGAAGCCGGGAAACTCGGGATCTTCCGCCTCCTTACCGTCGTCTTCGATCAATACAGTATACGCACAAATAGCAAGTAACCAAGATACAAGAAAGAGGTAAGACATCCTACCATTATTACCAATTATAGCAGCTAGAAACAGTACGGTGCCACGCGCCCAAATAGCAATTCAGAATATCATATTCAACTAATAAGCAGTAATTCTAACAGTAAGCAAATAAACAATTCCAGGCAGATAGTCATCTCAGTAATAACCAAATCAGTCATAGATATGGAAAAATAAATATTAACAATGACAATGTATATCATGACTCACATGCATGCTTTCCCAAATTCCTACTCCATGGAGCTAGACTCAAACAGTCGGAGAGAAAGATCAGGAGACATGTCTGTAACTCGGCTGCCGAGGCCAGTGCTATCAATAAATGTTCTCATGCACAATCATGGCATTGTACAGACATTCTACACTAGATCACGATATAAGACAGTGTCAAGTCCGGATCGTCGGTGCGTTTGCATCGGTTTGCCCCACAGGCAGAGGAGCTACCAACTGCCCCTTGTGAAGGACCCGCACCCGACGCCCCCAAGGTTATAACATAACCCACACTTGTCTACTCGCACCCGCACTAAGGTGTGTTCAATCTCCTAGGCAACTTGGCCTTACAACAGTCCACAAGGACATTCACAATGCATATGACACTATGCATGGACATGTATGATTCACAATCTCATACCATTACATAACATGCCACAATAGGCCAATATAAGCATCAATATATGTTCCTTATCACACACATACCACAATTTCCATGTCATGGATCCAAGAGTTCCATTTTCAAAATCATTTCTTCTCTATCGGTATGAATCCATATTCCTATCACATTTAAGTAAAGTAAAATCCTTGAATCCAGGGTTTTTAGGTTATGTTTGAGTTACAAAGGACAAAGAACCATAATCTCAATCATTTCCAGCTCAAAAATCTCATTTTTGGGTCTTGGTAATCGATTACATCACCCTGGTAATCGATTATCAGCGAAACAGAATCCCTGTAAGCGATTACAATCTCATTGTAATCGATTACATGATTCCCAGAACTACGATTCGTAACTTCAAGGACCTGGTAATCGATTACACAACCGTGGTAATCGATTACCAATTGGACAAAACCTCCGTAATCGATTACCCACAAGTTGTAATCGATTACGTGATTCCCAGACGCATCATTTCGTGACATCAGAGGCTTGGTAATCGATTACACCACTCTTGTAATCAATTACAAGCTAGACAGAATCTCTGTAATCGATTACACACAAGATGTAATCGATTACCAGATTTCCAGAATCATGATTTCGTACCCTTAAGAGCTTGGTAATCAATTACAAGCCCCGTGTAATCGATTACCACGCGTAAACTTGCAGAAAACAGAGTTCTCCAGGCCCTTTAACTCAAACCAAACCAATCATTATCATATTTAATCAACAAGTTACTCAAATATACCTTCAAATCATGCAAGAGGCATCAATCAATCATACAAACCCAACAAAATACACTATCATGAAGAACAACAAAAAAATGAGAGAATTATACATGGATTCAGAAATCAATAACAACACATAGACATACTAATCACAAAATCAAGGGATAACCCTCATTAGGGTTTTTCCACCAACAACACAATCAAGGTTCCTAGATGCTAAGAGAGGTTGAGGAGGAGTGTCTTCCTCTTACCCAAATGAAGAAATCAAGAGAGCTCCAAGAAGGCTTCTTGCAATTTTCAGATTTGACCCCAAAAGAACCCTAAAAATGGTGACTTTGTTAGAATAGCATAATGGCTTGGAAAATAAAGTATGGATGGCCAACAAGAAGACCATGACCACGAAAATGGAGGAGAAAGAAGAGAAGTCTTGAATCTTACCCAAAAAGCTCAAAGCTTGGAGCTTGGAGAAAATAGTGAAGATGGAGGAATTTCAAGAAAGTCCAAGAAGAAAAGATGCTTAGAATGGTGAGAAGATTAAGGAAATGTAGTTGGTTTAATTTTTTGTGATGGTTGAGGGAGAAGAAGAGCTGCTGGCCGTAGCAATGGTGGAGAGAAGGAGGAGAGAAAAACTCAAAGTGAAGAAGAAGAAGAAAGGATGAGAGAGAAAGTGCTTTTGGTAATTAAATGAATTTGTGAGATACATGAATTAATGGAAATGCAATTATTTGCCTTGCATGGCTGCCTTCCAGCTGTGTGGAGAGAGAAGAGAGAGGGTGAGAATTAGCTTCCAAGAGAAGCCAAGGGCATTTGAGTCAATGTTTGGTCAAAGCTTCTCAAAGAAGCTTTGATTATTTAACATTAAATTTGAATTAAAGTGGATTGATTAGACATAAAGTGGGTTTTCATTTGGATAATGTGATAGAATTTTTATTACACACTATTATCCAATGGATAATAGTTACAGTTGACAGAAGTCAGTATTTAATTACTCTGACAAATAAATTTTTCGCAGTATTGATTTATTTTATCTATTAAGATTTTTCAAAAATTATGAAACCTCGTAAATTGTGTCCAGTCTCGGATTTAGTAAGATCCCCCGTCGACATGTCCATAGTCCAAGGTTCGCGGAGGAAACATCGCGTTTCTCCGGTTTTGCTCAGTGCTCACGCAAAACGAGGAATATATTAAAATATTCATCGTTTCTGAAAAATTCTAGAAAAGTTCCTAAAAATCAAGAATAATATAAAATGATCATTTATATTTAAACAGATATTTTTCGGGATGTTACATTTCCCTTGGATAGCATACTCTCCTCACTTCCTCTTCTACTTAGCTGTGAGCCACCTGAACTCCTTTCTAAATCACCCTACCCTCAATCACTTTCCATTCTTGTCTTCATTAATCAAGGACATTGGAAGAAGTATCATCCTTCTTTCTCTCTTTTAGGAACGTGGTTAAGGTAGGAAAATCAAGGGGGAAGCTCTTCTCTATAATTTTTTTTCCATGAAACTTTTTCTTAAATCTCTATTCTTCTACTCTTTTCTAATAAGATTACATTCTGTTTTTAGCTTTTAAATTATGAAGGAAGACTCTAAATTAAAGTACTAACACTTTATTATAAGTCTTATTAATAGTATATTTCTATTTTTGAATCAATACACCACTTCGTGACTTTAAATTTCATGTTGCTCTTCTTTGATTCTTAACATTTTCTTGTAATGCAAAGGTAAGTTGTAATTCAAGAAGACAACTATACTTCAATGGTTACTAAGGATAATATGGATTATGATTATGAATACTTGACATTACTTAGCATCAAAGGCTTGAGTTCTCTTGAAAATTATACTTGAATCATGTTATTGGATGACATAGTCTTGATCACTATGCTTATGAGGAATTCGAAAATTAAGGTTGGATGTTGAAAAATTAGTAATTGGTTGTGAGTTTTGATGTTGCATTGATAGAATAATTAGTTCCACTTTTATGACACAACAAGTTCTTAAAATCATGGTATGTATAAAGATAATAAAAGTGGAAAGACAAAGTTTCCTTGGGATTAGCCTACACGATGATATGCGAGGAGTAGATTGGGGGGTGGTGAAACCCTTGGGAGTAATGCTATTGTGACCACACGTATGTTCAAGGTAGAACAAGTCTTGGTTGGACTGTGATTTTGTGGAGTCGCTTCCAGAGGTGGCATTACTTTGACATACCCTTTTTCTCTAAGACGATGGAGAGCATACAGTGGGAGGTATGTGTACTCTCGTCCATCCGTTATCCCAAAGGAGCACTCCATGGAGTTGGTGTAATAAAAGATACTTAAAACATTCTTTTATGATTATTCTAACTTGTGTTTCTTATAATTTTGACTTGTACTGACAACTATTATTTTGTATGTGTGAATGTTTCTATTCTTTATTAATGCAATTTTATTGTTGTCTGTAATATTATTCATTATGACCTAGACTTCTAACATTTTTTTATTTTGTAGAGAAGGTATTTTTGAAAGATAAATTGTTTTAGGAATCAGAGATTTTCTTAAAGCTAAATTAATTACTGTTATGAGTATTCTACCAAAGAACCGATTCCTCTGGAATGCCATTAGTTCTGTTTTTAAATCTTTTCCTACTAAGAATTAGTTTCTCACCCCTTATAATTTTATCGTGGTATTCCAAACCCGCAGACATGAGTACCATTGTGATTTGGTTAAGAGAGGGAAATAGGTCCTATGATCTGGAGACCAAGCTATTCACCTTCACCGAGCAGATCACTATCCAGGTTTCTTCCATAACCTACCCGGAATTCGGTACCATAACCATCTCTGGCCACTTCACCTTTCAAGTGGTCCTTCCCCCATGGTGATCCTGATGTAGCCGCCTCAGTCATGCTGACCGTAACCCTCTGTTGATTTCTCCTCTATATATACTACTTGAATAAGAGGAGAAAAGTGTTGTTTGTTTTTTTTTTTTTGTGTTGTTTTAATCATTGGCCTGTATAAGACCTATTATAGGTCAAATTTTGTGACTACCTTTTGAACTTGTATTTGGAAATCCGTACTATGATATTATGCATGCATATAATTTAAATTATTGGTCCTATATCTAAAAGAAATCACATTATTAATCTGGTTAATTAAAAGTTGTAATAACTAAGTTATCTCTTTTAACGTGGCAAGGAAGTATTGTTTTAAGTTGTTACATGTATATGGTATCAAAGGTACTATTATACTTGTATAACATGTCAGTTAAGTTTTGTGACAAACTGAGTTCGTTTAGGCACTTAGTTACAACCCAGGTGTTGAAAAATAGCTTAAAATGACTCAGATATTAGCATAAATTGCTAAGTTGAGGAAAATAAACCTAGAGAGTTTGTTTCTAAGTCATAAATAAGTTAATTAAGGTGTACTTAAAGTTTGAGAACAATCAGAGTCAGTTTGGTATTTTTAGGCATACTAGTTGTGCTTTTAACTCCTGATTAACCCCAAATAGATATGAAAAAATAAGATATCAATGAAACAATAATTTTGATGAATCCTAGTATTTATTTCAAAGTTGTTGGACGTTGGAAAACTTGAATTAGCATAATTTAAGTGTCCTTAGCAAATACAAGTTTCAGCACAGAAACTTAAGTTAAACTTTTTCCTAAATTCCCTCTATGTCCCTACCCCTTTTTTCTCTCCCTCTCACGAATCCCATTCAGAAAAGCAGAAAGAAAGAAATAAAGAAAAGAGAGAAAGAGGAGAAGGGAGAAAGGGGAAGAAAAAGAAGGATAAGAAGGGAAATGAAGGAAGAAGCAAGAGGATCAAAATCAAAGCTCCAAGAGCCAAACTCAAGCTTGAGAATCATCTCATCTATGCTAGAGGTAGGGTATTTTATGCTTATTTTTATCCATGTTCACCATTTTCTCCATAGATGCACCTTTGGTGCTTAAAGGGTTAAAATGATATATAAAGATGTTTTATGAGATTTTCTTGCTTGGATGAGTTATAAGTAGTGTTTATGACTTGTTCATGTTAAGAGTTTGGATTAAAAACTAAAATCTAGCCATTTGGACCTAAAATGTGCAAAGTGTAGATTTTGGGGTTTTGATGGATGAATTAGTGTTTTGATCTATTTTTGATGAAATCAATTGGTGTTTTATGTTCCCTTCTTGTTAGCAAACTTGTTTGGGACTTAAAATCATCAAGCAACATTTAGGAAGTGATCAAAATCAATGTGTGGCAACATTGGAACAGTGCCACATTGCTGTAGAATTCTATAGCAACTTCTGTTGTAGGGTCATGCCTAGGTGTGACTAAACCACACCTAGGCGTGGGAGTGGTCAGTATTGCATATTGATCAGACAGAAAGCACCACGCCTAGGTGTGGTAAAACCAAGCCTAGGTGTGAGATAGGACACTAGCCACGCCTAGGCTTGGGGAAGTCACGCCTAGGCGTGAATTCCAGGATTTTTCAAGAATGTTATTCTTGATGTTTTGAAGTTCCTTGCTAGTTGGGATCATTCTTACATGTTTTCTTAGGTATATTTAGACACTTTTAGGACTATTTCAAAGAGGAAACAATCCTTAGTATAGATGTGAAAGTTTAGACCTTTGTGTATCCAATAGTCAAGGATTGCCATAGGTAGGTATCTAACACCCTAGGCACTTAATGTTGCATTAGATATCACACAAGATTTGATGAGATAGAGTAATGGATATGAGTGTACTAGAATGAATTAGTAGTATTCACTCTAGTTAGTTAGTAAATGTATAAACTTTAGAATATCCAAGAGTTGTGGATTACTTTGGAAAGGTACCTAGAACCTTAAGCAATAAAGTGTTGCAAGTACTAACCACTCATGAGTTAGTTTCACTCAAGTGAAGTTAAGTTTGTGTGTTTAGTTCCTAAGTGGGAACAGTGGTGTACTAATTTCTCTAGTTAAGAGAGATCTTATGCATTGTTTAATACATACTAGGATGAACTATGACTCGAAAGCTTATCATATTCATTGAATATAGCAAAAAAGTGTTTAGCTCTTCTAATAGTATAGCTGAGTTGAAGATGCATGTAGGAAGAGAGTTACTTCCTAGAATACTAGGTAAGTTTGGAAGATCAAGTAGCTAGGAATTCTAATAGTTAGGAGTTACCTAAAACAGGTATTTGGAACCTTGATCACTCAAGTGTGGCACAGGTCACTACAGGTAGTGCAATAGTAAGGAAAATTGGATACAAATGAGATAAGTACAGTTAGTAAGGAATATAGTTTTCCTTTATCTCAGGTAGAACCAGTATGTGATAAGTTCACTCCCTAGCTTAGTAAGTGTTCGTGGAACCAGAGTTTCCTAGAATGAGCAAGTAGTGGTAGGGTTAAATCGTTAGTCTTATAGTTACAGTTCAGTTGTATGGGCAATTGTCTGTGGCTCTTTACATAAGCAATTGTATAGGTTGTTGATTATGTTAATGGTATGTAAGTTATCAGTTTGACTATGCTGCGAGGTATTAAGAAATTATCAATTATAGAGGAAGAAACTCCTATAATAGTAATTATAAGTAATATCATATGATTGTATGAGCAATCGTATAATATTGAGTTTAGTTTAAATATGTATGCAATTTACATAGTTATTATGCCATGAAATATATATTTATTATTGAGAATTTTTATGTTTTCACCTTTTTTTTTTGTGTTTTCGTGGTAGAAGCAGGTCAAGAATCATCACTGAGTAAGAAGTTCAAGAAACAGAAGAACTAGTGTAGTATAGTTTTATTTGTTTCTTGTCTTAGACAAAGCTTATGTATATTGTTATATTTGCTTTCTAGTTATACTCAGAGGCATGTATTACAATAAGCCCTTCTATGGCTAATGTTGTGTATATATATATATATATATAAGTCTAATTTTTTCCGCATTCTCTCAAGGCTTTCTATAATGACTTGCATAGTTGTTATAGATATATTAGTAGTTAGTTATGTAATAAGTGACATGGCTAGTACTGTTTATCTTGATATATTCAAATATATCAAGATATCTGTCCTAGGGCATTACACGCAGCGTGGTGACCTAAAATGTACACGCGATGCGGCATAGGCAGTTGAATGCCACAACATGACTCTATTTTCTGAACCCTATAAATATTGTTGCTTTAATTTTTATAAGGGAGAGAGGTTATTTTTAGACAGCTGGTGCTAGGGGTTCGTACTTTAGACTGAATGGAAGTAGAAGCAACGAAGATTGAAGGCTATCTTCAGCTTGGAGGAGGATTGAAGCTTGAAGGATCATCACCATTGAGCTTTCTCTTCTCTTTCTTTAACTTCCTCATCTCTTTTCCATGCACATGACGTATTTTGCTATATTTTCATGCTTCAAGGCTGGCTAAGCTGTGTGTAGGGTTTTATTTGGATCCTTTTATGAATATTGAGTGATTTTGTAATCCTTTGAGTTTATTTACATGATTTGGTTTGGTTCAATCATATAATTCTTAATGCTCTTGAATGTTTGATCAGTTTTTAAATGATTTGATAAAATCTAATGAACCTAGACATAAGAATTTAGATTTGAGATCGTAGGTATGACTGATGCATGTTTTATTTCATTCAATTAGTTTGGGTGAGATGATTTGTTAATAGGATAGAAATATACCTATTAGCCATGCATAGTAATTGATTGAGAATAGATCTTAATGAGTGGATTTTACTCTAGGTCTCATGGAAACATAGTGAATTAGGTAATTGAAACAAGGCTGATTGACCTAGACATAGGCTGTTAACTAAATTAGATTCTCAAGCTAACTTAATCATTTCATTTGTATTTCTTATAAGGATTACTTGTTACTAGCCGAAGTAGGAGGTGAAGAAGGATTCCCTATTCTCTAATCATCAATTTTAATTCCAATTAGATAGCTTTTAAGTCTTTGAATTAGTTTAAACACAACTCTTTTAATTTGAATGTTCTTAGATAGAAATTATTAAACTATTAGTTAATAGTTAGCTCTGAATTAGCAATTATCCTCGTGGGAATGATATCTGACTCTTAACTATTTTACAAGTGCAACCTGTACACTTGCAGTAAGTAAAAGAGTGAACAAAATGCCAATGATAATGCTCATGAAATGTAAATGATAATGATTATGAAATGTCATGTTCCTTTGCATATACTCAAAAACCTGATTCCTTGTATAGCCTTTGTAACGTCCCGAAAATTAGTATTTTATTTGTTTTGGTCGATTCTGAATTATTTTGAATAATCCGACTCGACTTCTGTGAATTTTATGATTTATGTGATTTTTAGGAATTTTTGGGAGTTTTTATGTTTTTGATTATTTTAATATTATTTTGGGCGGTATATATATAAGCCTTCGTATTTTATTTCTTTCTCTCAATTCTTAATTATTTTTACTAATCTGATTTGATTTTCATGAGTTTCACAATTAATATGATTTTTGTGAATTTTTGTGATATTTCAGATATTTTGAATATTTTATTATATTTTAGATATTTTAAGATATTTTGAATATTTTATTATATTTTAGATATTTTGAGATATTTTTAAGATATTTTGAGATATTTTTAAGATATTTTGAGATATTTTGAGATATTTGAATATTATATTATATTTTTGATATTTTGATATATTTAGAATATTTAATATATCTCTGATATTTTGGGCTGTATGTGGGCCCGGGGCGGGCCTGGAAAAGAAAAGAAAAATTATTGGCCAGAAAGCTTTGTACTATTGATTCGGAGCCGGGGGAACTTACTAAACCCAAAACCGGAAGCAGTTTTTGATGTTTTATTTTCCTGCGATTTTATCTGACAAATAAAATCGGGGTATGTTTTATTATTCATTGGAAGATATTTTTCTTGAAAAATATCTAGTGGATGATTCTAGACGCAAGCCTAGTCACTCACTCTAGAATGTTCTAGATGATGACTCATTGTTGGTGACTCACCTACGTGACTAGCCTAGTGACTCACATGTTCCAGACTATTATAGAAGATGCATCGTCAGCGCGCCTAGTCATTGAATGTTTTACACGTGGACCAATGAGGAACGGGTCAAAGTTGGTGGCTGTGACTCATCGCGAAGGACCAATGGAAGCGCGACACATGGCGTGACACCTCAGCACCTGTGACTCAGCAGATTCTAGAAGGTTCCAGAAGCAGTGACTCGCCCTGTGACTCACCGTAGTGAGTCATCTGTTCCAGAAGCTTCCCTGACGACTCACCATGCTGACTCAGCGCTATGACTCACCATTAGTGACTCAGCTGATGACTCGTCATGCTGACTCAGCCAGTGACTCAGCCAGTGACTCAGCAATGTGACTCACCATGCTGACTCACCTGTTTTAGAAAATATCTACGCTGACTCATCATGCTGACTCATCATAGTGAGTCACATATTCTAGAAGTTTCTCTTTGATGACTCGCTTTGTGACTCATCGAGGGCAATCAGTAGAAAATGATCAGCAATAATTGCTACCCAGCTAAAATAAGAGAAAAATCTGAGTATATTTTATTACCCATTAGACAATAGATACTGACCTTATAAGCAGTAATTATTGTTCATTGCTTATAGTATACCGAAAAATATCTTGAGCCTACATCTTTTTCATAAAGTCTATAAATAGGAGGGCTTGGATTCATTTGAAACTTTGGCAAGAAGCTCTCACCCCTCTTTTCTCTCCTTGTGCTCCACAGCCATGGCTCCCAAATAGAGACAACCTTCATCCATTCATCTCATTTGCTCTCTTATACACCCTTTTCTCCAAAGAACCAAGAACAAGCAACCAAAACTCTCTCATTTTCTCTCCCCCATGATTTCGTCCAAGCACCAAGAACACCTCTCCAAATTTCTATAATTCCTACCAATATCATTTCTTGAATCCTCTCATCAATCCAAGACATTTTCATGTTAGGAATTTCTCAAGATTTCTCCATCTTCATCTTCCTATCAAGCAAAGACCACAAAAGCTCATATCTCTTCCTTTCCCAAGCTCACGGCCAACCCCACAAAAGTCACCTTCCAAGCTTCAATAATTCTAAACAACCTTAGATCTCGAATGCCCATGCAATTCTAAGGAACTTTCATGTTGGAGATTTTTCCTAAATCATCCATCTTCATTTTCGTTCTTCAAGCTCAAGGTTTGGAGTTTTAAGGTGAAGTTTATGAAATCTCTATTATTGATTTCATTCTTTCCTTCTAAACCATATATTGATCCATGGTTTTCTTATTCAAGCCTTAGGTATTAATATTTCACGTTTTCTTTGTTTTTCAAGAAGCACTTGATGGTTGAAGTTCATCTTGAAGGAGACAGCAGGAGAACATACAAGGAACTTTGGAGGTTCTTCAAGAGGTAAGAGGGAGATTACCCTCATCAGCCATGTGTTGGTGGTGAGGAATGGATGTGTTTGTGGTGAAGAATCCATAAGGATTCATTCACTTGATTGTTTATTGTCTTTCCTAGTTGTGATTGATTATATGTGTAAGCATGCCTAATAGCTTTAACATTTTGTATGTGTTTTATGATGGCTTTAATATATGGTATATGTTCATAGATGCATGATAATTATTATAGAATGTGAATAGCATGTAGGGATTTGCATGAGTGTTCCAAAGAACACAAATCCAAGGCTCACGACCTCAACACAAAATGGGAACCAAAATGTTCTCAACAATTTTCTAAAAGAGTGATTTAATTAACTTAGGAAAAATTTACAAGATACAAATTGATTTTGAACAAGAAAATGAATTTGAAGATCAAATGGCAAGATTTAGTGTAGTTCGGCCAACATGCCAAAACCAAGTGTTTATGGTTTCTAAAGTTGTTTTTTTAACAAAGAGAATTAATAAATACTAAAAAGAATTTTATTACAATGAGTTTTGAGGAATAAAAAGAATTAGATTAAGTTTAAGTAGTTAAAACTAAGGATTTTACCAATTATAAGAAAATACAGTAGTTTTTGTAAAATTTCTAACGTAGAGCTCACTTTGTGTTTTGAAGCACGTTAGTAGTTTTCAAAAGTATAATTAATTGGTTGTAATAAAAACAAAAGGATTTTTAACAGAAAACTTATAAAATCATTGTTATACATTTTCTAAATAAAATACTGTTAATTTTTGTTAAAAATAAACAAATAAGATAGAAAAGATATCCAATATAATGTATACGGTATGAAAAATATTCTACGTAGTTAAAATGTATTAAATATTATTTTTGTTTATTTGAATAGTGATTTTTAAGGACTTCGGACAAGAAAATGATTTAAAAATCTTATGCAATTGAGAAAACGTTTCAAAAACTCTACGCAATTTCAAAAACAACAAAATATATTTACGTGATTTAAAAATGTTTATAAAAACGACAGAATTGTGAAAATGCGATAAAATTTCTACGCGATTAATTGGAACAACAAATTTTTACTGTCGGGCCAAAGTGGTGGACCCAGATATGTTGAGATACAGATACTGTCAAGTGGGACGTACTATATATATATGCGATTTGCCAGTGAGGGTATATTCGTAATTTTTGCCAGTGAGGGCATATTTGGAATTTTTGCCAGTGAGGGCATATTTGTAATTTTTGCAATTGAGGGCAAGCCATTGAGGGCATTTCTGTAAATACGAATATTTAATACCATTGAGGGTATTCTGGTAATTTTTATCATGCATTTGTGCCAATTTGGTTGATAATTGGTGGATTGATTGACGAGATAAATAACATCGTGTTGTCGGTGTGATAAGCGCAGTGTGGTTCAACTTGAATGAACTTGGAGACATTAGTGTGTAGATTATTCCATTTGTGGACAGTTGGTCGCTCCTCTGGGCCGTGGTAACTGGTAACACACTAATGGACTCGACATGCACTATACTTAATCAAGATCTTGTGAAGTCTATTAGTGCAAGCTTGTAGTGACACGACGTATGACAGTGTGCTACACCACTATGCTATTTCAGTGGGCTATAGACGCAACGTGAGACAGCGGAATAGTTATTGGGCGGTCGACGGTACTAATAGATTTTGCGGGTCGTTCTCTCTGATGTCTGTATTTTTAGCTCCATGGAGTAGGGTTGAGTCACATTTCATATATTTATGTTTTATACATTTTAATGTCATTTATTTGTTCTATTTTATCTATCTGTACCATTACATTAGCATATGTGATCTGCATTTTTATGTGGTTATTTATATTCACTGTTGAGATATTATGTATGTTGTGACTATATGATTTAATTGTATCCATTATTATATCTATCACGGTAATGTTATTGCTATTCATTTTATTATAACATGTGTTTATTAGAATTATGTGTAAAGTGATAACATGATTATAATTGTGATATCTGTGTGTATGGAATGACTTTGTCATTCGTATTATTCTTTGCTACCGTACTGGTATTGGTGAAAGGGGATCTCACCTCTTTACTGTATTGTTTTGTTGTGTTTATTTTATTTAAATTCGAATAGTAGACGAAGCAAGTTTCTTAGACCCATTGGAGGTAAAAAATTCTGAAGATGGTGACGGCGTCAAGGAGTGATCTTCTCAGTTTCAACGTGATGCAGTTGGTGGAGAAACGAGACATGTATGTAGGGTTTTCTCGTTAGTGTTGTTACCATGCTATTAGTAGTAACCGTCAGTGGGTTTGCTACTGTCTCTCTGAGTCTGTAAGTTACATGTTTAATTTTTATATTGAATATTTTGTGGTATTTATAATATATGTATTAATCAATTCAATCTAATTTCTGTTTTACTTATAATTTTTGGTAAGTTTATAATTCCGCGATGATAAATTTTAAAATTTATCTTTCAAAACTCAAGGCTTTTATAAAATGATTTTCAGGTTTTAAGTTTTTATTTAAAAATGTGATGTCCTATGGAGGGTGTTACAGCCTTGGCCAAATATCCAAATGATCACCGTCATTTCCAAGGGATACTTATCTAGGATCACCATCATTTTTCCTAAATCCATTTCTAGCCACATCTGAGATATCCAAAGGATTACCATCATTTCCAAAGGATTCTTATCTAGGATCACTATTGTTTCTTAGATCTTGATTAAGGATCACCATCATTTTTCCTTAATCATATCCAAACTAAGACATCCAAAGGATCACCATCATTTCCAAAGGCTACCTTTCTAGGATTACCGTCTTTTCCTAGATTCTGCTCATGTAATGCCATATGCTAATGCCCATTTGGTGCCATTATGCTATGTATGTTCCCAACAATTAATACACATAGAAAGATACCTTCAAAAACAAAACTCATTCGAACTTTACTAATTTGACATAGGTGTGAAACAAACAAGTCACGAGGAAACCCAAACACAAGTATATCTAATAGATTTACACAATCATAGGAATTAAAAGAATGAAATGCTTTTAAGTCTTACAACATATTTAAAATGTTGTCTTTAATTATACATTTACCCTATGTCAGATTGGAAGATCATGTTGCCCTTTCTTTAATCAACGTGAAGACTCTCCCTTTGGTTTGTGGTTCGGGATTAGGATTTTCTCCTAGTCCCTGAGGACAATTTCTAACATAATGTCTTGTCTTACCACAAGAATAGCACATTATTTACTCCAAGATACAAGTCTTATTACCATGATTTTTCCCTCATTTCATGCACTTTGCCCCCCAAGATTCTACTTGAATTTGTTTTACTTTATCTTGTGGGAACTTGGGCTGAGAAACATCCTCTTCAACTATCCCATCTAGCCTCTTCCTTTTTAGGAAACTCTGTGACCTCTACTCTGATTGAGGCTTAGAGTCACTAGATTCTATGATCTTACACTTATTCACTTAAAAGGAAAAATCCCTAATCTCAAAAGGCCTTATTGCTCTCTTTATGTCATCTCTCAGACCGGCTTTGAGCTTTACGCATTTCCAATTCTCATCCGAATTATACCTAAAGTAGGAGGAAAACTTGGATAACACTTTGAACTTGGCTACATATTGTCCCACTGACATACTCTCTTGCTCAAGCCTTATAAACTCTAGTTCTTTATCATTTTGCAATTTTTTTGGGAAGTATTTATCCAAAAAGGTTGTTTGAAACACTTCCCATGTAATTTGAGTTTTTGCTACTTCCATTAATATCCTAACACTAGTCCACCAATACTTTACCTCCTCCTTTAACATATAAGAAGCAAAACAGATCTTCTAGTCATCTGTACAATCCGTCACCACAAAGATTGTAACACCTTCTTTGTTTTTAGAATATTAGGTTAGTTTATGGATACAAAGGTAGCATAACACTTGTTTGACAAGTCTGCTTAATTTTGTGACAAACTGAGTTAATTTAGGCCATTTACTGCAACACATAATACGAAAAGTAGCTTAAAAAGACTCAGAAAGTGGCATAAATGGTCTAGTTGAGGGAAATAAATAAATAAAATTTATTTATAGGTCACAAATAGGTGGAGGAGGATGTAGTTAAAATTTGAGAATAATCAGAGTTAGTTTGGTAATTTTAGGCATATTGGTTGTGCGTTTTAATACCGAATTAACTAGTAGCAGATATGAAAACTTTAGAAAATTGTAAAACAATATTTTGGTTGAATCTTAGGATTTATTCTAAAGTGTTGGAAGTTAAGAAACTTGATTTAGCAAAATCTAAGTGTTCTTAACATATATAAAGTTTCAGCATAGAAACTTAAGTTTCCTTTCTGGCCAACCGTTCTTATCCTCTTTCTTCTTTGACTTTTGGTCATTTTTGTTTCTCATCTTCTCGTACGTTCCAACTAAAACCGAAAAAATGAAAGAGAAGGAGAAGAAGGGAATCAGAAGAGGAATAGAAGGAGAAAGAAAAAGAAGAGCATGAAGGCAAGAAGCAAAGCTAAGGTTTGAAGTTCACCATTCAAGCAACTTAAGGTAGGGGTGTCTCTTACTCAACTTAGTTTCTTATTTTATCATGTATGAAGCTAGTTAAGATGATTAGAGAAAATGGGTTTTGGGAAACAAAATCTATCTTCTTTGATTAGTAAGTGTTTCCAATGGTTGTAAAGAGTTAGTTACAACCTAATGGATACAACTAAGTCATTGTGACTTGAAAAATACCCTTTTAACTCCTTGAGTGTGAGCTTGATAATATGGGTATTGTTGAGTTGAGTTTGAAGTTAGAATCATATGTTGACATTCAACTTGATTGTTGTTTGTTTCACTTAAATCTTGTGTTGAATTCATTATATGATGAGTTATAAAGTATAAATTGGAAAAGAAAGGAAACCATAACATAAGCCATGGTGAGGACCTATTTTCTGGTGCAAAATTGCACCAAATAACTGATTATCGCAAGTGGATAATCAGTTATTGTGTGATGGCAGAGAGGATGCCATTCTGTCACACAAAAATAACTGATTATTCCAACTAGATAACCTATTATTCGTGCAGGTTAGAGAGTGAAAATGCTCCATAACCGGTTAGCCAGCAAGCCATAACCGATTATTGAGAGTTTAGAAATAGATTTTATGAAGCCATAACCGATTATGGCACATCATAACCGGTTATGAGCTTGTCCAAAATAGGTTTCTAAAGGCTTTAACTGATTATTCAAGTAGTATAACCAGTTATAAGCCTAGCAAGAGCAAAGTTTAACATTCTTTGGGTTAGAAGCAACCCTAGTAAGGCTATGTATTGGTGATTAATAAACCAAACAAGCTAAGTTAAGAATGGTATGAGCTCTAGAAGCTCTAGTTACACCTTTATGGGTGAAAACAAGTATGTACATAGAGAGTTACTAATTTACTTTAATTTGTTTGAGTTAACATATTAAGTATATGCTACTTTTAGAGAAATACTCTATCATCTTATTAAGTTGGGATCTAATGGAGTGTTTAGCAAGAGTTGGGTCCTTTATTTATTAAAGTTGAACCATAGCACACAATTCCTAACTAAGGGAATGAGGCAAGCCCCTTGACCTAGCAAAGGAGTGAGAAAATCACTTTGCTAAGGTAGAGTTGTGAGACAAGGGAGTGAGAAAAGTACTTTACCAAGTATGGTAGAGGAGTGAGAAAAGCACTCTAGTGAGTTAAGCTCTTTGTCTAACAACATGAAGAGTGAGAAAGACACTCATATAAATGGTAGTAAGAGTAAGTCAAGCTCTCTACTAAGGGAATTTAAGCAAGTCAAGCTTAATACCCATAACAAAAGGATGAATGAAGTCCTAAGCTAGGCAAAGGAGTGAGATAAACACTTTACCAAGGAAGATTGGTATTTTACATTTGTAAAGACAATTGTTTAATATCTATAGCAAGTTATAAGTTTATAGTATATAAATTTACCTTTGAATATCTTTATATTGATGCCATGAGATAGATGTTTATTACTGAGAATTTTTATGTTCTCACCCTATTTTATATTTCATGGTTAAGCAGGACAAGACCCTTCCGAGGGAATAAAGAAGAAGAAAAAGAAAAAGAAGAAAAAGTTTCAAGAATAAATAGTTTAGTTTTATGTTTTTCTTTATAACTCGTGTAAAGTTTGTTACTTCGAGTTTTATTTTGTAGTATATATTACATTTGCCCATGAGGATTTTGATGTAAATATATATAACTTTCGTTGATCGTGGCTCTCCATATTTATTTATTTAAATGATATGGGACTAGTTGTTGATTATGTTAGTAGTAACATATTTAATACTGTTTATCTTTGTATATGAAACATATATCGAGATATTTGTATTACGATATTTCATTAGGGTATCAGAGTAGTTCATCCTATTAAGTCCGGGTATGGACTAACTAGGCTTAGGCAAGTTTAGTGTTTTTCTGCCTAGTGTTATGCATTTCTTGTCTCTTTGGTGAGACATTTGCCTGACCTGCCTCTTGTTGAATGTTATTAGCTACAGTTGCACTATTACATGGTATTGAGACTGATCAACTCAATATTTAATGTTTTGTGTGTACAAGAAACTATGACTTCGCAGAGGCACACTAGAGGATATGAGAACTCTTCTAGTGAGGGTTTGAATATGGCCGAAGTAGCAATGGCAATGACTAAGGCTATACAAGAGCAAACAATTGTTACCAATAGAATTTTTGAGAGGTTGCAAGCCAATCAACCTCAATAATCAGTGCCTCCTTCAATACCTCCTCTAGTGCATGAGGTACAAGTGTGGAGGAATTAGAATTTCCAGGATCTTTTGCCAGTTTAGAAGGTTGAACCCCCCATCATTTAAAGGCGAGTATAATCTGGTGAAAGTTTATGAGTGATTGACTGAAATAGAGAAGATTTTTGAAGTTATGCAATGTTCTAATGAACAAAGAGTATCCTTCGCTACCTTCATGTTTAATGGAGAAGAGGAGCGTTGTTGGAGGAATGCTAGAAGGTTACTATAAGCTGCGACAACACAAATTACCTAGGAAGTGTTCAGAAACACTTTCTTAAAGAAGTACTACCCGAAGTCAGTGCAAGAGGACAAAGAAGTTGAGTTCCTAAAACCTGAGCAAGGAAGCATGACCGTGGGTAAGTATGAGGCAAAATTTGACGAGTTGTCAAAGTTTTCACCTCAGTACAGGCTTAACCGAATGAAAACTCTATGTGTGTCAAGTTTAAATCTAGATTGAGAGAGGGCATAAAAAGGATGATCCAACCATTGGAGATCAGAGATTTCCCTTCTTTAATGAACAAGTGCAGAATAGTGGAGAAAGGTTGTCTCCAATTCTAACCAGAACAGGAAACAGAAGGCTCCTTTAAATGAAAGAAGATGGATGAGAATAAAATTACTTCGAAACCAGGTTACTCATAAGATAAGGGTAAGCAAGTTCAAGGAGGAACAGGGAGACCTACGTGTCCCAAGTGTGGGAGATTCCATGGGAACAAACCTTGCTTGGTAGGACAATTAGTTTGTTATTCATGTGGTCAGCCGGGGCATATGTCCAAGGAGTGCTCACAGAAGTATAAAGTAATGTTCACCCCAACACCGCAAGCTCCAAGAAGAGTTTATGCTGTAAGCGGTAATGAGGTGATTCAGTCTACGAAGGTAAATGCATAATCCATAATCAACTGTTAATTGTCTTATATGATTCAAGAGCATCTCACTCTTTTGTTTCTTGTGATTGTGTGAAGATGTTGGGTTTACCTATGGCAGACATTCCTTATTACCTAGTTGCTTCCACTCCCACCAGCAAATCTATTTCAACTTCTAAAGTTTGCCTAGATTATTGTATCAAGATAGAAGATATGATTTTCCTTAAAAATCTTATATGTTTACCTCTTGTAGATATTGATGTCATTCTTGGTATGGATTAGTTGTCCTCCAACCATGTGGTTTTAAATTGTGTAGATAAAACTGTGTAGACAAAACCCTTGCCTTTATGTCAAATATATCTACTAAAGTTAGCCTTTCTGAGTCAGTGTTTCTCAATGCTAACCAAGTGCATCGTTGTATAGAGGAGGGAGTTCAAGGGTATGTTCTCCTTTACTCTTTAACTACAGAGGTTGAGCAGAGTTTGAAAAATATACCAATAGTGAGGGAGTATCCTGAAGTATTCCCAAAGGATATAGTTGAGTTGCCACCCACAAGATAAATAAAGTTTACTATAGATTTAGTATTGGGAATGGAACATATTTTTATAACACCCTATAGGATGGCACCTCTAGAACTAGCAGAGCTCAAAAGGCAAATAGAGGAATTATTTGAAAAACAATTCATCAGACTGAGTGTTTATCTTTGGGGAGCACCTGTGTTACTAGTTAAGAAGAAAAATGGTACCATGAGGCTTTGTGTAGACTACAGACAATTGAATAAGGCAACCATCAAGAATAAGTATCCATTGCCTATGATAGATGATCTAATGGATCAATTGAGAGGAGCATCAGTGTTCTAAAAAATTGACCTAAGATTAGGATATCACTAGATAAAAGTTAGGGAAGAAGATATCCTTAAGATCGCTTTTAGAACTAGGTATGGACATTATGAGTACCTCGTGATGTCCTTTAGGTTAACAAATGCACCAATTGTATTTATGGATTATATAAATAGGATTTTTAGACCCTACCTAGACAAGTTTGTAGTAGTAATCATAGATGATATCCTAATCTATTCTAAGACAATGGAAGAGTAAGAGTTGCATCTCCAAGCAGTTTTAGAGATTCTCAGAGGAAAGAAGTTGTATGCCAAACTTTCAAAGTGTCAGTTCTGGCTTTTAGAAGTTCAGTTTCTAGGGCATGTGATTTCTAAAGAAGGAATTTCAGTAGACCTTAGTAAAGTTGAAGCAGCGTTGTAGTGGGAGAGACCCACCACTATGACTGAGATAATAAGTTTCATAGGCCTGGCTGGGTATTACAGTAGATTCATTAATGGATTTTCTCAAATGGAACTACCCTTGACTAGATTAACTAGGAAATGTAGTACTTTTATATGGACTCAAGAGTGTGAAGATAGTCTCCAAGAGCTGAAGAGGAGGTTAACAACTACACCAGTTTTGGTGATTTTGGATCCTCAGGAAATTTTTGAAGTGCTTTGCAATGCTTGAAAGATGGGTCTAGGGTGTGTTCTCATGCAGCATAGGCGATTAGTTGCTTATGCATTGAGGTAGTTGAGGCCTCACGAGGAGAACTATCCCACTCATGATCTAGAATTGGTCGCAGTAATGTTTACCTTGAAAATTTGGAGACATTATCTTTATGGAGTTCAGTTTAAGGTGTTTAGCGATTATAAGAGTTTAAAATACTTATTTGATCAGAAAGAGCTAAACATAAGACAAAGGAGATGGGTGAAGTTCCTAAAGGATTATGACTTTAAGCTTAAGTATCACCTGGATAAGGCCAATGAAGTGGCAGATGCACTAAGTAAGAAATCCCTACATGTGTCCCGGATAATGGTTCAAGAAAGTCAGCTTCTTGAGAAGTTTAGAGATTTGAGCCTTAGGGTAACTGCAACACCACAAAGTCTCTTTATAAGTAGGGTGAATATAGTTAGTGATTTGAGAGCTCAAATTCTAGAAGCTCAAAGTGAGGATGAAACCCTAAATGAGATAAGAGAGTAAATATATTTAGGGGATCAATTAAAGTTTGATATGGAAGATGATAGAATGATTAAGTTTAGAGATTGACTTTACATTCTAAGAGACTCTGTAATCAAAGAGAAGATCCTAGAGGAGGCTCATAGAAGTCAATACACCATCCATCTAGGAGCCACTAAGATGTATCAAGATTTAAAACAGATGTTTTGGTGGCCGAGAATGAAGAAATAAATAATAGAGTTTGTGTCTAGGTGCTTAGTGTGCTAGAAAGTTAAGATAGAGTACCAAAAACCTTTAGGACTACTCTAATCTTTAGAGATTCTCGAGTGGAAATGGGATCATATCACAATAGACTTTGTGACAGGTCTACCTATAACTCAGTCATAGAATAATACAATTTGGGTCATTGTGGATGGATTGACCAAGTCTGTCTACTTTTTGCCAATTAAGACTAACTACTCCTTAGGTAAATTAGCTCAGTTATATATATAGGAGATAGTTAGATTGCATGGTATTCCCCTCAGTATAGTTTCAAATAGAGATCCTAGATTTACATCTAGATTTTGGGAAGCTTTGCAAAAGGCCTATGGAACTACGCTAAGTTTTAGTACAACATACCATCCACAAACAGATAGGCAGTCAGAGAGAACTATCCAAACCCTAGAAGATATGCTCAGAGCATGTGTTTTGGATCAACGAGGCAGTTGGGATAGACTCTTGCCTTTAGTGGAATTTACTTATAGTAACAGTTACCATACTAGCATTAGAATGGCACCTTATGAAGCCCTTTATGGTAGGAAGTATAGGTCACCATTATGTTGGTATAAGGTTGGAGAGAGAGCTATTCTAGGACTTGAGATAGTGCAGCAAACTTCATATCAGATAAGAAAAATCAGGGATAGGATGGCTATAGCTCAAAGTAGGCAAAAGAGTTATGTTGATAGAAGGAGGAGACCCCTAGTGTTCGAAGAAGGAGAACATATTTTCTTGAGAGTCACTCCTACAATAGAAATTGATAGAGCATTAAGAACAAGGAAGTTGAACCTTTGTTTCATTGGTCCCTACCAATTTCTTAAAAGAGTCAGACCTATAGCCTACTAGATAGCCCTTCCTCCTAGTTTGTCAAACCTTCACGATGTTTTTCATGTATCTCATCTTAGAAAGTACAATCCGGACCCTTTACACACCATAAGAGACAAATCCATACAGTTAAGAGATGATTTGTCTTATGCAGTGAAACCAATGAAGATTGTAGACAGAGGAGTCAAAGAGCTCAAAGGTAAGCAAATTCCACTAGTGAAGGTGTTATGTGGTTAAGTAGGTGCAGAAGAGGGCACACGGGAGTTAGAGTCCCAGATGCAGCAAGATTACCCAGATTTGTTTGTATGAGATATACAATTTTAAGGACAAAATTTTAAAAAGGAAGGGAGAAATATAATATCCTCTTTTTTTTATCATGTTAGGTTAGTTTATGGCTACAAAGGTAGCATAACACTTACTTAACATGTCTGCTTAATTTTGTGACAAACTGAGTTAATTTAGGTCATTTACTGTAACACAAAATGTGAAAATTAGCTTAAAAAGACTCAGAAAGTAGCATAAATAGCCTAGTTGAGGAAAATAAATAAAATGAATTTATTTCTAGGTCACAAATAGGTGGAAGAGGATGTAGTTAAAAATTGAGAATAATTAGAGTTAGTTTAGTATTTTTAGGCATATTTGTAACACCCCAAATTTTACTAAATTACGATATTGTCATAAATGTACTATTTTACGTTTTCTGTGTGTTATAAAAATAATTTGACTGTTTCGTGACTGTATTTGATTATTGTGTGTGATTTACTCCGAGTCAAGAATATAATAATTTTCGGGTTAGGGAAATCTTAATTTGATTATTCAGAGTTGAGGGATCTCACTAAACCTAATTCCGAGTGATACGTGTATTAATCTTTTAATTTTTAGAATTTAACTATGCAATAAAAATATTTTATATTTTCATAATATTATTTTATTGGACAATGCCTACTATCTCAAAAATAGTAGATTCTATAACAATGGACCATGGATCCAGAAAAATCTGTAGGACCCACCTTTAGTAAATCAGTCAACGAAAGTGGCTTGAACTGTTTTGAGCCAATGAGAGCTAGTCAACATAAAAGGCTTGAAAGTTTCTAAGCCAATAGGATGCAGTCAACAAAGTGGTTGGACTAGTTAGTAAGTAACTAGCAAAACCTAACTAAATTAGCTTAAGCTTAACTAAGTTAATCTAAGGTATCTAAGTAGTAACTAAATGGAATAAACTTAGTTAGCTATTCATTAGAGTTCTAGTTAGAGAAGGTTCTAGTAAAGTTAAGAAGATGACTAGTTGCCTAAAGTAACTAAATAGTTAGACAAGGTAACTAAGAAACCTAACTAAATGTACCTAAGTCTAACTAGATTACCTAAGTGAACTAGAACTTAGTTTGCTCTTCCTTAGGCTATTCGATTATGGCATCTTCAAGAAGGGCCAAGTCACTTGGTGCCTTGATTCTCTACGCCAATGAGAAGTAAACTTGGAGACAAAGCCTTGGATATCCACCCTTGAACACATCTAAGGCCATTAGGAGTCCTTGGATGGTCAACAAAGATGGCCACCTCCATTGAGCTCCACAGCTATACATAGGATTAGGAGACCATTTCATCTTCATCTTCATCTTTACTATCACCTAAAATCTTTCTTCTCTTTCTTCCAAGAACCAAAGACTCCATTTTTCCTTGTTTTAGAGCTCATAGCCTCCACTCTTTTCTCATACCTCCACTCTTCTAAATTTTCATCTAACACCACTTCTCAAATCCAAATACCATTCTAAGCATCTTTCATCTTGAGAGTTTCTTCAAAATAATTCATTTGAAGCTTGAAAAACTACCTTGAAGTTTCTTTCCTACAAGGTAAAAATCCTTGTTTCTTATTTCTAACTTGATTCTTGAGGTTCTAAGCCATGATTTATCCATGGTTTGTATTTTTCAACCATAGTTATGACTTGTTAAAATTGTTTGAGTTTGTTAGGATTTTCTTGGAGTCACACGAAAATCACTAGGAGGAGTTTAGAAGGAGTTTGTCTTCCCTTAAGGTAAGAGGGAGATTTAATCTCATCAACCTTGTGTGGTGGTGAGAAAATGGATGTATTTGTGGTGAAGAATCCATAAGGATTCATTCACTTGGTTGTTTAATGTCTTTTCTATTTGTGATTTTGATTATGTTTGCTAGCATGTCTATAGCTTTAAAATATATAGTATGTGTTCATAGATGTATGATAGTTAGTGTAGGATGTGAATAACATGTGAGGATTTACATGAGTGTTCCAAAGAACACAAGGAAGCTCACGGCTTCACTAACAACCAAGAGAGCCAAAATGTTCTCAACCATTTTCTAAAAGAATGATTTAATAGATTTAATTGGATTAATGAATTTTACAATGACTTAAAGAATGAAAAATAATTTAAACGTGATTTATAAAGGATACATTGAATTTCAGCCAATATGCCATTTGTTATACCTTTGATCCAAAATTATTTTATTTAAGTGTAGACTAAGGAATTAATCTAAAGAGAACTCAATTTTAATGAATTTTGGAAAAACAAAATAAATGAACCTTTTATTAGAAACTTAATTAGAGAAATTAAGTGTGGATGAGAAATAAATTGAATGCTTGAAAAGGACTAATGTAGAGCTCACCCTTTGGGTTTTGAAACACGTTAGCAAGTTTCAAGGTGTAAATATTGGTTATGATTAAGAAAGGTAATTTTTAAAGGATTTTTCTAGACAAAATGCTGTCAAAATGAATTATAAATAAATAAATAATGGAGAAAATTTTCAAAATATAATTTAGAACGTAAAGAAAATATTATACGTAGTTGAAAAATATTAGAAATATCCTACACGTATTTAAAATAATGATTTTTAAGCTACGCAATTGAGAAAATGATTTCAAAACACTACGTGATTTTAAAAACGTTAAAAATTACTTACGCGATTTTAAAATATTTGAAAAAGGTGACGCAATTGTGAAAACGCGATAAAATATTTACGCGATTAAAACAGTGAGTTTACTGTCGAGCCAAAGTGGTGGACCCGGACATGTTGAGAAATAGTACTGTCAAGTGGAGACATACTACCTTTGAAATATTGATAGTGAGGGTATTTGTGTAATTATGGTTCATATTGATAAGGGTATTTGTGTAATTATGGTTCATATTGATAAGGGTATTTATGTAATTATGGTTCATATACATGCATTGAGAGATGTGTCAATTTGGCTGAAATTGGCGATTGACTGACGAGATGAATTACACTGTGTTGTGGGTGTGATAGGCGTAGTGCAGTTCATTGAGTGAGCTTGGAGGCATTAGTGTGCAGAGGATTCCACATGTGGACAGTTGGTAGCTCCTCTAGGCCGTGGTAACGGGCAACACACTAACGATCTCGACAAACACTATTCTTAATCAAGATCTTGTAGAGACTATCTAGTACAATGCCTGTTGTGCATGATGTTTGATTGTGTACTACATACACGACGATTTGACTGTGTGATATTTACACGACGTATGACTGTGTAATAGTTGGTTGGGACAGCCTAAGGTACGGATAGATCTTCCGAATCATTCTCTCTGAAGTTTGTGTTTAGTTCCATGGAGTAGGAATGAGTCTGCGTATATTTGCATATATGGTCTGCATCATAATGTGATTGTTTATAGTAATTTGAGATATTATGTATAATGTGATAATATGGGTTATTGTATTAATTGTGATATTTGTATGTACTATCATTTTCTATACTGCCATGCTGGTAGTGATGTAGATTGTCTCACCTCTTTGTGTGCATTTTATGTATTATTATTTATGTTCTGTAAAGAGTTTGAAGAAGAGGAAGAGGAGCAGCCTCTAGATTGTCAGTATTCGGAGGAGCAGCATCCGAGCGACCAGTTTGAGGAAGGCGAGCCTCTAGATCATCCTTACCATTTGGATTGATTTAGTGGTTATGGCTCTGCCTGAGTTTTTGGGGTTTGTAAGACTTGAGTTTCATAGAGGCTCTAAGACCTGGCGTCTACGTGAAGATAGAAGGTCAGTTGTTTATGTGGGGCGTCTGACTGTGTCCCTTCGGAGAGAGTTTGATGGAACACTGATGTTCACTACTACTTTTTATTTACATCTTGAGATGCCTTTGACTATTAGGCGTTATTGGGGAGGACGTTTTCATGCCCCCAGTGAGATTAGTAGTGTATCGACAGCACGGACTCCTGTCCGTAGAGCTGCAAGACATCCGAGATTTTTGTCATCCGACGATCTATCAGAGGAGGATTAGAATTCCTAGATGTATATTTGGGCTAGTCTGTATGTAGTGTGATATCAAACTCTTTATTGCTTTATTAAATATTTGTAGTTTGTAAATTATTTGTATACTTAAGACAAAAAAAATCATATGTACATTATGGTGTGTATTTAATAGTTTGTTTTATTTCATGTATTGTTTATTTTATTTAATGATATAATGTATAAAAAGAAAAATTTTACAACTCATATTATTATATATGTGCTAAATGTTTTATAACTTGGGTAATGTTTATTATATTTATTCGAAAATGTGACATCCCCAGTAGGGTATTACAATATTGGTTGTGCGTTTTAATACCAAATTGACTAGCAGCAGATATGAAAACTTTAGAAAATGGTGAAACAATATTTTGGATGAATCCTAGGATTTATTCTATAGTGTTGGAAGTTAAGAAACTTCATTTAGCAAAATCTAAGTGTTCTTAACAGATATAAAGTTTCAACATAGAACTTAAGTTTCCTTTCTTGTCAACCATTCTTATCCTCTTTCTTCTTTGACTTTTGGTCATTTTTGTTTCTCATCTTCTCATATGTTCTAGCAGAAATAGAAAAAAGGAAAGGGAAAAGTGTAACATCCCCTCTAGGGGGTGCCTAACCATCGCTCTAACGGTGTCGCTGGACATCTACTCGGTATTATATGTGTAACACCTAAAATTTAATAACTATAGTATAATCGTCATTACACTACAATTATTAAATTCAGGCTTGCTGCAACAATGACACATTTCCAAATATAACCATTATACATATACAAAAAATATGAGTCACAAATGAATATATTTATTACACAACACCATAACATCTTCCAAAGGAAATTAAATTCCATATATATATATATATACACTAACACATACAAGACGTACAACTTACTTATACAAAAGCATATATGCAGCTACCATAACCAAACCTAAACTGGCCCAAGCCAAAACACTCCTGCTAAGCAGCAACATCAAACGATGAAGTAGCAACCCATGACAGGTCCTACTCAAAGACAGGGTAACGTTCCCAACGTACCCAACTGATAACTCCATAAAATGTAGTTATTTGTGCCCTATCTCTATGTATTATTGATTGCTTTGTCCTTATTGTGATGCATTGTTGGAAGGCTTTAACCTCATTTTTATGTAAAATCTATGTTGCGGTCTTCCTTATCAATCTGGTTTAAATCCTTCCTAATCTTTGATTGGATTGAGTTTGATTGCATTTGTATTTGACTGGTTAATTTCTTAATTGCAGGATAGTCCCAAAAGAGCTAAATTGATAAAAGCCAAAGCCTTGCATTGGAAGAGAAATTAAAAGACAAGCTCCAGTATATCACACCGCGGTGCAAGGAATTGCACATCGCAGCGTCCTGCTCTCTACCAGATCACCCTATCACCCCGAGGCTATCACGCCGCGGCACAAGGAAGTGAATGTCGCAGCGCTGGTGCCCTAAGTTTTGCACGCTGCGGCTCGTGTTGTGTAACGCTGCGGCGTGACGCGCTAAATCTGTGCGTCTATAAATAATTGGAACACAGATTTTGGCGAGGCTCTCAGACTTTTCTCTTCTCTCTCATATTTTTGCAATTCTCTCTCTTCCGTCTCTCTTAATACATTTTAGGGCTTTTTCCCGTTAAAGAATCTAGCAGCTAGGAAGGCATTGTGAGGTTGAAAGAGGGTTGAAGGAACCATGATCCAAGCTTCAAGGCTCAACCTGGTGTGGTGTGGAATATGATTAAAAATTAATATTAAAAATAGTTGCCAAGTTCCACCAAAATTATAAAAACCTTGCAACCAGTTGTAGTGAGCAAGGGTCGATCCACAGAGAACCAATTCAATTAACACTATCAATCTAATCCCTAAATTAATTTCTGATGAAAAATAAACAATGAAAGTAAAAAGGGGGGTTTATTAATTTAAAACTAAAATGCAAAAATAAACTTAAATCAAAACAGTAAACACAAATTGAATTATCAAGTTAAAAACATTGGTTAAGAGATAGAATCCACCACTAGATTTATATGATTATGCCAACTTACATACCCTTTATACCAACATGATCAATTATGTTTTTATGTGATTGTGAGATAAATCTCAAGTCTTCCTTAAGCTTAGCTTAATTCAGCAACCGCTCAAATCAAACCCTAACCATTAGTTATTTGTAAAGCAACCGCTATTACACCTTCCTAATGATTGCATTAATAATTAGAAAACCAATCACACTAAGATCCAATCTCACATTAGGGATTAAATTACTTAGATCATATGTTTCACTAGTTTTACCATCGCAACCGCGTATAGCAATCCTAGTTTTACCACTTTCGAAATTTGGCAAAGAATATAAAAGCCTTTATATCGATTTAAGATCAGAAACATATGAATAAAAACATAATTGAATTAATATAAAGAAAGTATGCAAGATTCACATAATCAAAACTAGGGTTTCATCCTCCCTTAACCAATCAAAGAGTTTAGCCACACATGGCAAATTCAAAATCACAATAAAAGTTAAAGGAAAACATTGTTCAAAACAGAAGAAGAAAAGAAAAAACTAAAAATCAAACTAGTTTCCAAGACTTGAGAATGATTGATCTTTGATCGCTCGAATCCGAGTCTCCAATCCTCAATCGAATCCTTCCCCTTCTTGGTCTTAGTGATCTCTCAGTTTTCTTCCCGCTCTCTCTGTCTGACCGCCTTTAAGGGCTCTAAGCAACCCTATTTATAGGTTTGGGAACCTATTTTAGCATTAAATCACGAAATCGAATCCGATCTCGATGACACGGGCCGTGTCATGTTACACCGCCCAACCCGTGTCCGATTCTCGGGAGGCCAATTTCCAAGTTTTCCAAAGTCGAGAGGAACACGACCCACCCCGTGTCATTTGACACGGCCGTGTTCTCGTGCAAGCTTGATACCGGTTCTTCCTCGTGAAGTCGAGGATTACACGGCCTACCCCGTGTCATTTGACACGGCCGTGTTGTTCAAAATCATCCAAATCAGCCTTGATTCTTCATACATGCTCTCTTCCTTTGCTTCTAGGAGTTTGATACTGATTCCTTTAAATCCTTCAACTCTCTCCTCGATAGTTCAAAACCAATGGATTCCATCACTCATGAATCTCCTGAAAATCACAACACGTTTATGAGTGTTTATAATCACATTTTAGCAAAGTTTCACAATAAACATCCAAAGATAATTCTAAATCAGAAACTTAGCTAAATGTTAACAATTAAACCCATATGGAATCCAATTAGATCAAACAAAAGAACATTTAAGAGCTGAAATTATTAACAGATCAAATACCCCCACACTTATCCTTTTGCACTCCTGGGCAAAAACATAAAATCAAGCACATGCTTCCCAAAAAGTAATGAAAGTACTGAACAATGAGCAAATATTTACACACATCAATCCTTTCAAGGTATTTAAGCATTCAGGAATTTCCTCTCTCAACAATCCAAATCAGCAAGCCAGGTCAATCCGACATCAGGGTTAAGTCAACATGATAAATCCTCACTGATGTACTCTCTTTCACTCAAGTATTTTGGGCTTGTATTTACTCTCAACCGACTCATGAAAACATGCCCTATCATAGGCTTGACAAGCCTCTACTTCTCCACCACCTAAATCACATGCACACAAAGATCAAAAGGTCTTTAATCAGGTTGTAATGGGGTCAAGGTCAAGGTAAGATATATTAAGGATAAACCAAGTTAGACCATCGGAAATAGAAGAGCAAAGGAAATATAAAAAATCAAACACTTTTGCACAATTACCCCAGCACTTTTCAATCCATCTTTATCTTTCGCTTGACTTTCTCTTTTCAACAACCAATCTTTTCTTCTCCCCTTTTTTTTATTTTTTTTTATGAATAAACATTTCTTCCTTTTCTCATTTGAGAGCCCCCTTTTTTTTTTTTAATGAACAAAACAGTGTAATCACCCCCACACTTATTCAAACACAATTCCCAACATAATTATTAAGCTCTTCTACTCCCTAAGGTAGGGTAGCAATGGTTTTTCACTATTAAGCTTGTATTGAGCTATAATAAAAAGAAAGGATAGCATTCAAGCTCAAAGGGGTGAACAATGGATCAAAATACTAGGATAGCTATTTGGCCAGTGGCTGAAAGAAAGAAATGCCTTTATCATCTCAAAAATGTGCAGTGATCATTTGCAGCTTAAAAGAGAGTCAAATCAAGTTCTGAAAAACATATAATCACAAGTGGAGTCACACAACAAAGAACAAAAATGACTTAAAAGTAGTCATTCACATTAAGGCCCAAAAACTCACTAGGTCCAAATTTTATCAAATTCTCAAAACCCTTTCAATTTTCAAAACCTCTCAGTGCAAGTTTAGAAGCAAGAAAGTCAATTCCTTTAAGCTTAAAAACCTGTCCAATTAAAAATCAATCACTTGCTCATTGCTCAACATACTCTAAAAACCAGTTAGAAAAACATGCACCAGATATACCATTAAGATCAGAATGTGCAATAAGGCTGCAATAAGGCTCAAGCCCAAACTTCCCCCCCACACTTAAAACAGACAGTGTCCTCAATGTCAAAGTATACACAACAGATAAAAGGAGTCTGAACAATTAAGCAAAGTATATGCGAAGAAATTAAGTCTATTATCATGAAATCCAGTTCAATACAAAAGAGGAACCAAAAGGAGTCAGAATAAGTCCCATTAAACCATCAAAATGAAGGACACAGCCTCAAAAGAAAATGAAAATACATCAAGATGGGGGAGGGGGAAATGACAAACGCTGAAGCAAAAGATCAAGTTTGTCATCAATGGCATCCAGCCGCTGATCGCGCGCAACCTCCAGAGCCTGAAAACGGTCCTCTAAGCGCTGGAAGCGAGCAGCATGGTCTAGCTCCAGGCAATCAATACGAGCCAAAACAGCAGTATAGGAAGAGGTGCCATGCTGAGTAGAAGGACCCGCATTATCAGCAAACTCAGCAGGAGGGGAAACAGCAATATCCTCATGTGGTTCAGGGGCCGGATCAGCTCTAGGCAAGGGAGCTCCATCAGCGCCAAGCAAGACAAGAGCACCATTGAGACGAGTGCATAGCTTCATGGACACCAAAATGGCCCCATCAATAGCACTGGGACCCTGAACCGGGGCCTCCTCCAACAGATCCAGATAATCAAAGTGATCAGCAATGGCGGTCACATACCCCCCAATCACTATGCGACCAGCTGTAGTGGTCCCTACATGGTGAAACAGGTTACAGAGCCAATACCCTCCATTGACAGGGACACCCTCCAGCATGCAATGTAAGAAAAATAACTCAGAACGGCTAATTGTCCCTTGACTTTCCCCCCTACCACAAAGAGTATTAGCTAACCATTTTTGAATATAGCGATGAGCAGGAGACCTAAGCTGAGAAGCTTTAGACACTCTAGGATCATAACTATCAGACTCAGGCACAGTGAGGGCAGACCACACATGATCAGCATTAAAATCACGGGGTAACATATTGTGCCCCTCAGGAAATCCAAAAATAACTCTAAACATATGAATATCAATCGAATGGGAGTTACCGAGCAATCTAAAGGTAATTTCACCAGGCCAACTGTGCTGATCAGACAGAGGATAGAGTTTACGATTAAAACTAGCAACAAACTCCCTAGTTATGCAAGATAAGTAGGCTTCTGTAGCAGTGCAAAATCAACCCATCCAATTCTACCTAATAAAGTAAACACCTCATCATAAATTCCTATGGCCCTAAGGGTATCTACATCTAAAAAGCGAGTGGGAACCACTACCTTGCTATCAATAGGGTGGACTGGCACCGGAGGAGGTGAGGGCTCACGCGGGGGTGATGGAGGCCGAGCACGCCTAGAGGAAGCACGGTGGGGGTGAAGTGAACAGGAAGCAGCGGTGACCTTAGTGCGCTTCTTAGGCCCCATCAAGAGAAGAAACAGAGCAAGGAGAGAATGTGGTGGTGGTTTGAGGGTGAAATCAGAAAAATGAAGGAGAGAAGGGAGAGAAGCTGCGCGTGGAGAGAGGGGGAAATGATAATGTTGGAATATGGTGGAGATGAGAGGCTATTTGGGGGTAATGGTGGAGATTGGAAGGAATGAGCGTGAGACCCGCACGGAGAAGAAGAAGAAGAAACAGGGAAAAATTGGGGGAAAAAAATGAGAAATGCGTGTGGGGAGAGGTGATAATGGTGAAAAATGGTGAAGAAGGGAGGAGAATGGTGGTGGCTGATGGTGGGTAAGAAAAAATTGAAGGGGGAGATGGTGGTGGCTGCTGCAGAGGAGAATAGAAGAAGAGAGAATTAAGTAAATTAGGGCAGAAAAACCCCAAATCAGGGATTAAATGGGCACTGGCACGAGTACACGGGCCGTGTCATATGACACGACCCACCCCGTGTACTCCTCTGACTTAAGGATGAGCTGCGCAGGATGACACGGGCCGTGTCATAGGACACGGCAATACCCGTGTATCTCTCTGGAAAACATGGGGTGCAGATGGACTTGACAACACGGGCCGTGTCATAAGACACGGCCATACCCGTGTATCTCTCTGGAAAATCATTCAAGCGTGCCATCCTCGTAAACACGGGCCGTGTCATAGGACACGGCCCACCCCGTGTCATTTTCTGCAGGAATTGGTGCACTGTCATGAGGACACGGGCCGTGTCATATGACACGGCCCACACCGTGTGGTCTGCTGACTTACAGGAATTACTTTAAACTGCTCCCCAGGATTGCATACACTCAACAAACCATGAACTCAAGCAATCAAATAAGAACTGAGCAAGTCAAAACACAAATACCAGAAGGATACAAGTATCATCAAGCAAGAAACTAAGAAACTAAACAACGCAAAATAGGAAGGGAAGAGAAAGCAAATCTGATTGGGTTGCCTCCCAATAAGCGCTTGGTTTATTGTCCTCACCGGACATTGTGATGCTCCTCACTATGCCTTATAAGACGGATGGAGAAGAGGCATGTCTTCAACCTCTCGCATTCTCAGGAAGTTCATGGTAAGGCTTGAGACGGTGCCCATTAACCTTGAATGCCTTGCCGTGAGGCCTCGTTCATGATCTCCACCGCACCAGGAAGGAAAACAAGAGTTACTACAAATGGGCCAATCCATTTAGAACGTAACTTACCTGGGAATAACTTGAGTCTGGATTGGTATAGCAACACTTTTTGGCCTTGGTGGAAATTTTTCCTCGAGATCATTTGATCATGAAATGCTTTGGTCTTGGCCTTGTAAATGAGGGCACTCTCAAAGGCTTCATTCCTCAATTCTTCCAACTCCTGAATTTGGAGTTTTCTCTGCTTGTCGCACCTTCCAAGTGCAAGTTAACTTGCTTGATAGCCCAGTAAGATCGGTGTTCTAGCTCCACTGGCAAGTGACAGGGCTTCCCATAAACCAATCTGAATGGGGACATGCCAATAGGGGTCTTGTATGCAGTCCGATAAGCCCACAAGGCATCAGCAAGTCTAGTACTCCAATCCTTGCGCGTGGGATTCACAGTTTTTTCAAGGATAGACTTGATCTCCCGATTGGATACCTCGTCTGGCCATTAGTCTGAGGATGATAAGGAGTAGAAATCGGTGCACCACACCATATTTTTTTAACAAGGCTTCAAAAATTCATGTTGCAAAAATGTGTTCCTTGATCACTAATAATGACTCGGGAGTGCCAAACCTGGAAAAAATAAAGGACTTCACAAAATCCACAACAGTTTTAGAATCATCAGATTTGGTGGCTTTAGCTTCCACCCATTTGGAAACATAATCCACAACTAAAAGAATATAGGAGAAACCAAAAGAAGGAGGAAACGGTCCCATGAAGTCAATGCCCCAAACATCAAAAACTTCCACAAAGATTATGGGAGTTTGAGGCATTTGATTTCGTGGACCAATATTACCTGTTCTCTCGACACGGTCACATGACTTACATAAATCATATGCATCTTTAAAAATGGTAGGCCAAGTAGAAATCACCGTCAAGTACTTTGTTGGTGTCCTCTTCATGCCGAAATGTCCTCCACAGGCATAAGTATGGCAAAAAGATAGAACGGAGTGAGTTTCTGAATCCGGATACATCTCCGAATCACTTGATCCGCGCAATGCTTCCAAAGGTAAGGATCATCCCAAATGTAGTATTTGCAATCACTCCTCAGCTTATCTCGTTGTGCTTTGTTGGGCTTGCTTGGGAAGGTCTTTGGTGGCCAAGTAATTGGCAATATCGCATACCACGGAATAGTGGTTGCGATAGCCATTAAATGCTCATCCAGGAAAGCTCTCTCGGTATAGGTATGTCCTCCTCTTCACCACCAATCTACTCAAATGGTCCGCCACCAAGTTTTCGCCCTTTTTGTCTTTAATTTCCAAGTCAAACTCTTGGAGCAGCAGAATCCATCGGAGCAATCTTGGCTTCGCTTCCTTCTTTGCCTAGGTACTTCAATGCTACATGATCAGAAAAAACAATTACTTTAGAACCAATTAAATATGATCTAAATTTCTCTAAAGCAAAAACAACAGCAAGAAGTTCTTTCTCAGTTGTAGAGTAATTCAGTTGAGCATCATTTAGGATTCTTGATGCATAGTAAATAGCATAAGGGACCTTATCAACTCGCTGTCCTAAGATAGCCCCTACCGCAAAGTCACTAGCATCACACATTAATTCGAAAGGAAGCTCCCAATTTGGTGGCCTAATGATAGGTGCCTCAGTCATCAACTCCTTAAGTGTGGTGAAAGCCTTCATAAACTTCTCATTAAGCTGAAAGGGCATATCTTTTTGGAGAAGTGTGCAGAGGGGTGCTGATATCTTAGAAAAGTCCTTGATGAAGCGCCGATAGAAACCTGCATGACCAAGAAAAGAACGAATATCCTGCACACTTGTGGGCGGGGGTAAGGAACGCACAAGCTCTACCTTAACTTTATCAACTTCAATGCCCCTAGCAGAAATTACATGACCTAACACAATACCTTCTTCCACCATGAAATGAAATTTTTCCCAATTTAAAACCAGGTTAGTGTCAATGCATCACTTTAAAACTAAAGTTAAATGTTCCAAGCATTTTTCAAAGCCATTTCCAAATACACTAAAGTCATCCATGAAGACCTCAATGATGTTCTCTATGTAATCAGAAAAAAGACTCACCATACATCTCTGAAAAGTCCCTGGTGCATTACACAGTCCAAAAGGCATTCGCCTATAAGCAAAGGTGCCAAAAGGACAAGTGAAAGTGGTCTTGTCATGATCTTCCGGAGCAATAGCAATCTGGTTATAACCTGAAAACCCATCTAAGAAACAATAATGAGAATGACCAGCTAACCTTTCTAACATTTGATCAATAAAAGGTAAAGGAAAGTGGTCTTTTCTGGTGGCAGCATTCAATTTTCTATAGTCTATACAAACACGCCACCCGTCGTAATCTAGTGGGAATAAGCTCATTCTCAGCATTTCTTACCACGGTAATGTCGATTTCTTTGGTACTACCCGGACCAGGGCTTACCCACTTGTCGTCGAAATGGGGTAGATAACCCCCACACTTAGGAGCTTCAAGTATCTCCTTCTTCACAACATCCATCATCGGGGATTCAATCTCCTCTCGTGGTTCTCTCACTGGTTTAGCCCCCTCCTCCATTAAGATTCGATGCATGCAAATGGAGGGGCTAATACCTCTGATATCCGCAATAGTCCACCCAATGGCTGTCTTGTGTTCTTTCAACACAGAAATCAAACTCTCCTCTTGCTCTTTGGTGAGGGATTTAGCAATTATTACCGGAAGTGTTTCCTTCTCACCCATAAAAATATATTTCAAATGGGAGGGCAGTTCCTTCAATTCCAACTCGGTGCCTCGCACAATGAAGGTTTAGGTACATCAGTAGTAAATGGTAATTCAACATACGATACCTCATGCCCTTCTAAGGTGGGAGAGAGTGTATGCAAGGCTGCCACCACTTCTTTTGAATCCTGAAAATCTAAACTGCGAGTCATAACTGTATCAATGGCATCAAATTGATTAGACTCAAGAACAGCAGAAATTAAAGATTCAAAAACATCAAAAGAATCAATAACATAAGCAGAGTGCACATCACTCGGGTATCTCATGGCTTCAAAGATGTTGAATCTAATCAACTCTCCATCAAATTCCATAGTCAATGTTCCCGAATGCACATCAATTTTAGTTCGGGCAGTCTTGAGGAAAGGCCTCCCCAACAGAATGGGGGCAGAGTTGGGAGATTTGTCCTCCTCCATGTCCAGCACATAGAAATCTGCCGGAAACACCAGTTCATTGACCTGCACCAAAACATCCTCAACAACCCCCTTAGGGTATGCATTAGACCTGTCTGCCAGTTGAATGATAACTCCAGTAGGTTCTAAAGGTCCTAGATGTAAAGATGCATAAATAGAGAAGGGCATAACATTAATGGATGCACCTAAGTCTAGCATAGCCCTCTCAAACCTGGCATTACCGATAGTGCATGGTATAGTAAATGTGCCAGGATCTTTACATTTAGTTGGGAGTTTCTTATTAAACACAGCTGAAACATTTGCTCCCACTTGAACTCGTTCATTACCTTTCAATTTCCTTTTGTTAGTGCACAGCTCTTTTAAGAATTTAGCATATCTAGGCACTTGCTTTATGGCATCTAACAGAGGAATGTTAACTTCAACTTTCCTAAAAGTCTCTAAGATCTCTTTATCCGTTTCTTCTTTCTTATTTTTAACCAACCTGCTCGGAAAAGGGGCCTTAGTGACATATTTAGGACATAGGTCAGAAACACTTACCTTAGGGGTCTTAGAATTGAGCCCCTCTTCATCTACCTCCTTAGAATTTTGAGCTTTATCTTCAGTGACTGGGTAAGATGTGGGTCCGTCAAGTGTCTTCCCACTGCGCAAAGTGACAGCACTAGCATTCTCTCTTGGGTTCACTTACTCGGCCGCGAGGAAGTTTCCCGAAATCGACTCGCACCTTGTTTATCTCAAGAGCCAACCGACCCACTTGGTTCGCAAAGTACCGATAGTGGCCCTTGTTTCTTGCTTTGAAACCGAATATTGCTTGGTGGCCATTTGCCTCACTAGATCTTCCAACGAAGGCTCGGGTTGCCTAGGGGCCCGAACTTGTGGTTGCCTTGGAGGAAAAGGGTGCTTGCCTTCTTTGAAAACCCCGGAGGACCATAGGCTTGGGGTTGCGCTTGAGCTTGAGGCTGCTTTGCATAGCTAAAGTTGGGATGATCTCTCCACCCCGGATTATATGTGTTGGAGTAGGGGTTGTAATTCTTGGATGGAGCGAAGAAAATCCCCCCACTGCCTTGGCTTCTTCATTTGTGTCTTCTTGTAAAGTGGGACACATATCGTGGGATGTCCCGAAGAGCAACAAATCCCACATGCCCGTACCGGTGCTTTCCCGGTGTCCATCACTTCGAATCATGGCGACTCAACCGTGTCATTTGATTACACAGACTAGTAGTGTCACCTCTTTAAATGCTCTCACTCCTGTATCATTCCGAGTGAAGAATTGTTGAGTATTCGCAGCCATTCTAGATATCGATTCGGCTTCTCGAGGAGTCTTATCAACCAAGGCTCCTCCACCGGCAAAGATCAATCATGTTGCGGTCCATTCCTAGCAAACCTTCATAGAAAATATCGACGAAGTTGTTCACTAATTTGGTGCTGAGGGCAGCTAGCACACAATCTTTTGAATCTCTCCCAGTACTCATGAAGTGATTCCCCATGCCTTTGTTGGATCCCGCAAATTTCTTTTCTGATTGTTGCGGCCTTTGATGCAGGGAAGTATCTGTCTAGGAAAGCCCGAGCCATGTCATGCCATGTCTGAATTGATCCAGGGTGGCAAGTAGTACAACCACTCCTTTGCGTAATCCTTTAGGGAAAATGGAAAAGCTCTCACTTGACTTACTCAACCGAAATTCCCGCGGCTTCATGCTAGAACACACAACATGGATTTCCTTCGGATGTTTGTTCGGATCTTCTCCGCTAGTCCATTGAAAGATGGAAACAGATGAATCAGTCAGATTTCAATTCAAATGCCTCCTCATTCTCGGAATTTCTATGCACGAGGCCGTTGGTCTAAGTCCGGAGCACCCAACATTCTCAATGTATTTTCTCGCCATCACTTCGCTTCAGGTGGTTCGGATATCTCGATGCCGCAGAACCGGAAAGATCTACGTGACGGCGGCTTCAACGTCACAGTGTGAATTGCGAGCTGATTTGTTCAAAGTAATGCCTTAAGTTTCTCAATTGCTCGTTCACCTCTTCACTACCGGACATGAACTCCTGCAAGATAGTTGAAGAGAACAACCAGAACTATTAAAAATAAAAACAGAGAGAAAAATAGGAAACAAATTAACAGTGCAATTGAAAAATTAGTTCCCCGGCAACGGCGCCAAAATTTGGTGTGGTGTGGAATATGATTAAAAATTAATATTAAAAATAGTTGCCAAGTTCCACCAAAATTATAAAAACCTTGCAACCAGTTGTAGTGAGCAAGGGTCGATCCATAGAGAACCAATTCAATTAACACTATCAATCTAATCCCTAAATTAATTTCTGATGAAAAATAAACAATGAAAGTAAAAAAGGGGGGTTTATTAATTTAAAACTAAAATGCAAAAATAAACTTAAATCAAAACAGTAAACACAAATTGAATTATCAAGTTAAAAACATTGGTTAAGAGATAGAATCCACCACTAGATTTATATGATTATGCCAACTTACATACCCTTTATACCAACATGATCAATTATGTTTTTATGTGATTGTGAGATAAATCTCAAGTCTTCCTTAAGTTTAGCTTAATTCAGCAACCGCTCAAATCAAACCTAACCATTAGTTATTTGTAAAGCAACCGCTATTACACCTTCCTAATGATTGCATTAATAATTAGAAAACCAATCACACTAAGATCCAATCTCACACGGGATTAAATTACTTAGATCATATGTTTCACTAGTTTTACCACCGCAACCGCGTATAGCAATCCTAGTTTTACCACTTTCGAAATTTGGCAAAGAATATAAAAACCTTTATATCGATTTAAGATCAGAAACATATGAATAAAAACATAATTGAATTAATATAAAGAAAGTATGCAAAATTCACATAATCAAAACTAGGTTTCATCCTCCCTTAACCAATCAAAGAGTTTAGCCACACATGGCAAATTCAAAATCACAATAAAAGTTAAAGGAAAACATTGTTCAAAACAGAAGAAGAAAAGAAAAAACTAAAAATCAAACTGGTTTCCAAGACTTGAGAATGATTGATCTTTGATCGCTCGAATCCGAGTCTCCAATCCTCAATCGAATCCTTCCCCTTCTTGGTCTTCGTGATCTCTCAGTTTTCTTCCCGGCTCTCTCTGTCCAGACCGCCTTTAAGGGCTCTAAGCAACCCTTTTTATAGGTTTGGGAACCTATTTTAGCATTAAATCACGAAATCAGAATCCTGATCTGATGACACGGGCCGTGTCATGTTACACGGCCCAACCCGTGTCTGATTCTGGAGGCCAATTTCCAAGTTTTCCAAAGTCAGAGAGGAACACGACCCACCCCGTGTCATTTGACACGGGCCGTGTTCTCGTGCAAGCTTGATACTGGTTCTTCCTCGTGAAGTCAGAGGATTACACGGCCTACCCCGTGTCATTTGACACGGCCGTGTTGTTCAAAATCATCCAAATCAGCCTTGATTCTTCATACATGCTCTCTTCCTTTGCTTCTAGGAGTTTGATACTGATTCCTTTAAATCCTTCAACTCTCTCCTCGATAGTTCAAAACCAATGGATTCCATCACTCATGAATCTCCTGAAAATCACAATACGTTTATGAGTGTTTATAATCACATTTTAGCAAAGTTTCACAATAAACATCCAAAGATAATTCTAAATCAGAAACTTAGCTAAATGTTAACAATTAAACCCATATGGAATCCAATTAGATCAAACAAAAGAACATTTAAGAGCTGAAATTATTAACAGATCACAACCCATTGAAGCTTTTTCTTCTGTTTCTTTCTCTCTATCTCTTCCATTTCCTAAATACGGATTTTTTGTATGACATTTTGGTATTCATTGTGTAGCTAGCTGTGTTTAGAGTATTCTTTGAATCTTCCTTTGAATATTGATCGATTTGTACCATTTTCAGTTTATATCAAAGATTTAAGCTTTGTTCTACCATATTGTGCTTGATGCTTTTATTTGTCTGATCAACTTGTGGGTGATTTATTGAAATCTATTTTGCCTAGACATAGGACCTTAGGTTTTAGATCGCTTGTATGGAAGATGCATGTTTGACTTTATTCTAGTGGCAGAGTAGGTTGATTCATTAATAGGATAGAAATATACTTATTAGTCGTGTATAGTCTTAGTTGAGAATCGATCTTAATGCTTGTTGTTTGCTCTGGTTCTCATGGACGCATAGTGAACTAGGTAAATAGCATAGGGTTAATCATCCTAGACATAGGTCTTTAACTAAGCTAGTTTATCAGGCTAACCCAATCTAATCATTTGTATGCTCATAAGGATTGCATGTTATCAGTTGAAATAAAAAGTGAAAAAGGATTCTCTATGTTCTCAACTTATCTTTATCTTTTCTTTATGCATTATAATTTATTTATCAATCTTTTCCAATTTACGTTTGCTTGGATAGAACTAATTAAGCTATAAATTAATATTTAGCTTTAGAAATTACCATAGTCCCTGTGGAGACGATTGTACTCATCATTTTTATTACTTGAGCGACCCGTGCACTTGTGGTTAGCAAAAGAGCGGTTGGTTCTAATTCAAGTCTTTTCTTTTATTACATTTTGATTTAATATTTCATTATCTTGTGAATAAGGTACCATCAATGGCAGAAAACAACGATCATACGAGGCCTTTGAGGGAATTTGCTAATCCGTAAATGGAAAATCTTCAATCAAGTATTAGATGACCTCCCATCTGCGCCAATAATTTTGAAATCAAACTGGCCATTATACAAATGATTTAGACATTTGTACAATTTGGTGGTTTCCAGAATGAAGATCTCAACAATCATTTGACAAGCTTTCTCTAGATCTGTGACACCTTCAAGCACATTGGTGCCTCAGAAGATGTCATTCGTCTCAAGCTCTTTCCCTTCTCTCTCAGGGATCGAGCCAAGAGTTGGTTGCAGTCTCTGCCTACGGGATCTATAACTACTTGGGAGGAGGTGTGGGGAAAGTTTCTGAACAAGTACTTTCCTCATGCCAAGGCTGTTGGATTGGTGAATGACATTACTTCATTCACGCAATCAGCATCTGAATCCTTGTACGAAGCCTGAGAAAGGTACAAGGATCTGCTTAGAAGGTGCCCACATCATGAAATACCTCTGTGCCACTAGATTTACTCCTTTCACAAAGGATTTCTACCTCTTCATTGTCCAATTGTGGATGCAGTTGTAAGTGGTTCATTATTGAGTATATCTTTTGATGAAGCACATCAACTATTGGAAGAACTAGCCGCCAACAGCTACTAATGGCCTTCAATAAGAAACACTCAAAGGAAGGTAGTTGGAGTTCATGAAGTTGATGCACTCATATCTTTGTATGCTCATGTGGCAACATTAGCAAACCAATTCGACAGTTTGAGTACAGGCTCTAATCAAAGCCCTTTCATGTTGTGTGATTAGTGTAGGGATAATCATTCCAATGATAGTTGCCCATCTACTTTGGAGAGTGTTCAATATGCGGAAAACTATCGTCCACCTCAGAACAACCTATACTCACAATAGTATAATCCGGGGTGGAGAAACCACCTTAATTTTTCATGGAGGGACAACCAAGGGCAAGCATCTTCATCCACTGGCAATGAGAGACCCTCTTATCCTCTTAGTTTCTTATCCCAAGCAAGGCCACCTATGCAAAAAAGGAAAGCAGCATTAGAAGACATGTTTATGCAATTTATGGTCAAATCTGATTCATACATGACTAAAATCGATGCTCATCTGGAAAAAAATGATTCTATTCTTCAGAGCCAATCATCTTCAATCAGGACTCTTGAGACTCAAGTGGGGTAGCTAGCCAATGCCATAAACAATAGGCCCCCGAGGACTTCTTCAAGTGATGACAGGGAGGTCTCTCTCAAACATGTTCCACTAAGTTGAAGAAGCAAAAAAAGTCTTACCTGGACTATAAAAAGGAACCTTTTTGGATGTATCCACCTATTTGTGTTAATTTTTTAAGTTTCAAAGTCTAGTATGTAGTGTATTTGATTTTGATAATTTATACTATTTTGTTATTGCATGCATGCGTTAAACCTGCTAGACAGTTTTTATAAGTGGTTGAGGCTTCATTAAGGCACTTTTGGGTGTTGTGTGATGTTTGCTGTAGAATTTTGCAGACAGACCTCACACGCCATGACACTTGCTTTGTTGCGCCACGGCGTTCTGGTCTCTACCCCTATAAGGGTTTTGAGACAGAGAGCACAGCGCCGCGGCGTGGGTTTGTGCACGTCGCCGCATCCTATCACTAAAAAAAATTATTTGAAAATTGAAAAATGAAAAATTTATGCGTAGACGCGCGATGTTGGTTAGTTCACGTCGCGATGTTCTGAGCATATTTTGCTTAAATAAGTAACCGGGTTTGCGTTGCAACGCAAACCCTTCAAGCTTCCCCTTTGCATTTTCTCTCATTTTTCTTCTCACCCATTCTCCCATAATTCTCTGTTTTGTGCATTTTTGTGCATTTTAAGCATCACATTCCCATCTCCAATTCAAGGTATGCAAATTCCCCCCATTTTCTCTTGTTATTTTCATATTCATATTTATCTTCTAGTGTTTTTCTAGTTTTAGGTCCTTTGTAGTTAGATTTTACCATAGTTTTAAGTTTGTTGTTTCATATTTCCTTATTTTTAGTTGTTATAGGGTTTATTTTAGGGTTAGGGTTGCTGTGGGCTGCTGGGTATGCTTTATCTATTCATGAATGTCGTAGCATGGCATGTTTATACCGCAACGCAAGTTTGAAGTTCTTTGAATTCCGCGACATGTGTTAATGGCGCCACGGTGTAACACCCTTGTGGGGATGCCACATTTATTATGCAATAAAATAAAATAAATAAAATATTACCCAAGTTACAAAACATTTGATACATAATTAATAGGAGTTGTAAAATTTTTTTCCTTTTATACAGGATGTCACTAAATAAAATAACACGGAACATAAAATAAAGCAAACTGTTATCACACACATAATATACATATGATTTTATCTTAAGTTATACAAATAATTTACAACTACAAAATATTTAAACAAAGCAGTAAAGAGTTAATATACAGTACAACAACATAAAGTGCCCAAGTGCACATCATAGATCCCTAACCCTCTGAAGGATCACTCTCAGATGAAACCTCGGGTGATAGAAATCCAGGATGTCTCACAATTCCACGGACAGGAGTCCGTGCTGTTGACACTATACTAATCTCACTGGGAACACAGAAGAGTCCTCCCCAGTGACGCCTCAGATCCAATGGCATCTCCAAATGTAAGTACAAGGTAGTAGTAAAAACTGGCTCAACATCAAACTCTCCGCGTAAGGACACAGTCAGATGTCTAGATCACCGATCCTCGATCCTCGCGTAATCGCTAGGCCTCCGAACCTCCATGAAACTCAAGTCTCACAAAACCAAGAAATCCCAGCAGCGCCATACTAACCATTTAATCTAAAGGATATGGATGATTGGAAGGCTAGCACTCATCGAACTGATCACCTATTATAAACATAAATAATAATACAAAAACCATACATATAGAGAGGTGAGATAATCATACATCAATACAAGCATGGCAAATAAGAAAATGACAATACAACAGTTATCACAATTTAATACAGTAAAGCATACCATAACATCATAAATAATAATGCAATTCAACACAGAAATTTTAATACGACAGTATCATATAATATCACAATTAATAATATTATGATGCATGACACATATGCAAATGCAATATGACTCGTTCCTAATCCATGGAGCTAGACACAGACATCAGAGGGAATGACCCGTAAAAATCTATCAGTACCTCAGGCTGTCCAACCAAACTATTCCACTGTCAACGTCGTGTCTATAGCCCACAGTCCAACGTCATGTAGTAGTACACAGTCCAAAATATGTCGTGCACTATAGGCATTGTACTAAATAGTCTTTACAAAATGTTGATTAAGTATAGTGTGTGTCAAGATCATTAGTGTGTTACCAGTTACCATGACCCAAAAGAGCGACCAACTGTCCACATGCAGAATACTCCGCACACTAATGCCTCCAAGTTCACACAAAATGAACCACACTACGCTTATCACACCGACAACATGGTGTAATTCGCCTCGTTAATCAATCGCCAATATCAACCAAATTGGCACAACTCAATGCATGAATAAAATCAATAATTACCAATTTACCCTTTACCTCTAAATATTATCATATTTTACAAAAATGCCCTTAACCTCAAAATTCCCATATATAATACGTCACCACTTGATTGTACCATATATCAACATGTCCGGGTCCACCACTTTGGCCCGATAGCAAAACTCGTTGTTTCAATTAATCGCATAGAAATTTTATCACATTTTTACAATCACATCACTTTTACAAACGTTTTTAAATTGCGTAAATATATTTTGCTATTTTTAAAATCGCGTAGTGTTTTTAAATCGTTTTCTCAATCGCGTAAGATTTTTAAATCGTTTTCTCAATCGCGTAACATTTTTAAATCGTTTTCTTAATTGAAAAGCTTTAAAATCTCTATTTTAAAACTGCGTAAGCTATTTTTCATACTTTTAAACTACGTAGAATATTTTCCTTACGTTATGAATATATTATAAAATGTTCTCTTTTATTTGTCTATTTCTAATAAATTTTGATAGCATTTTGTCTATAAAATCTATTAAAATTGTGTTTTCTACGTTTTTCCTTTAAAAATTCCCTTTGTTTAGTTTATAATTACAAAATCCACTTTAGTAATTATCACTATACTTTAAAATTCAAAAGTAAGTACTTTTCAAGAGTTTTATTCATTTTTCTTCTATACCTTATTTCTAATAAAATTAATTTACTTCTGTAAATCTTGAAAATCCATTACAAATGTATTCTTTCTAGGTTAAACATCTAATCTACACTTAGAAAATAAATTTTTGGATTGATTACTCATTTAGAAGGCATGTTGGCCAAATTTCACAAAACCTTGGCACTTGATCTTTGGATCAATTTCTATCTTCAAAATCATTTTGGAATTCATTAATTTACCTAATTCCATTTACTCCTTCCTTTAGAAAATGGTTGAGAACATTTTGGTTCTCTTTTCTTGTTGAAGCTGAAAGCTCCATGGTTGTGTTCTTTGGAACACTCATGCAAACCTTACATATTATTCACATCCTAATTAATAATCATGCATATATCAACACATGCAATATATTTTAAAGCTCATAGACATGCATACAAACAATATCAAACACAAATAGGAAAGCATTTAAACAATCAAACAAATGAATCCTTATGGATTCTTCACACACATACAATCCATTTTCTCATCACTACACATGGTTGATGAGATCAAATCTCCCTCTTACCTTTAAGGAAGATAAAACCTTCTACTCTCCTTCCTAGTTGATTTCGTGATCTCCCCCAAAGAAACCTAACATGCTCAAACAAATTTTTAAAGGTTATAACTATAGGAGAAAAATATAAATCATGGATAAATCATGGCTTAGAACCTTAGAAAAGAAGTTAGAAATGAAAAACAAGGACCTTCACCTTTTAGGAAAAACCTCCAAGGTAATTTTCCAATCTTAAGATGAAAGATTTTGGAAGAACTCTCAACTAGAGATGTTCTTAGAATAGTGTTTAGAGTTGAGAAATAAGGTTGGATGAAATTTTAGATGGTTGGATGGTGGTGTAGGGTGTTTGGCCGAATGGTTCAATGAAGAAAGGCTATGGAGTTTTCTCTTGGTTTCTTGCTTTAGGTAAAATAATGAAGATGAAAAATGATCAAATTACTCTCCCTCCTCTTATGCATGGCCGTAGCACTCATTAAGGAGGTGGCCTCCTTGTTTGACTTCTCCTATCACCTAATAGCCCTAGATTTGATCAAAGGTTGATATCAAAGCTTGGCCTCCAAGCTCTTCTAGAAAGCCCTTGGCCGAATGGCCCTATAGGAGAGCAAACTAAGTTTGTGATCCATTTGGTCATCTAGTTACATTTAAGTGCATTTGATTAATTTGTTTAGTTACTTGCCTAACTATATAGTTACTTAGGTTAACTAGGTTAGTCTTGATATTTTGAGAACAATTCTCTAACTAGAACTTAACTAAATAGCTAACTAGGTTACTTCTGTTACCCAAGTGGCTTCAGTACTCAAGAGAGGGGATGAATTGAGTAATTAAAAAGTTTTTCGCAAACTCTTTTGAATACAAATTTCTTGAAGCAATATAATGAATATATATAAAGATGATAAAATGCCTTAAGAATAGAAAATAAACAATTAAACAATGATAAATAAATTACAATAAATAAAGAGATAAAGGATAGAAGAGCAGGCACAATATTTATCCTGGTTCGACCACCAACCACTTGTTGCCTATGTCCAGTCCCCGAAACACAGTTCGAGATTTTTCACTATTCAATACAAACTTAAAAACAGGTGCTTGCAACCTTTACACAATAGAGCACTTTTCACACACAGGGAAACTCTACCCTTGTGCTAAAGCCTCAACCTGCAGGGATACCTCACCCTTACATAAACCTTAGAGGGATACCTCACCCCCTTTGAAGGATACCTCACCTTCTTTACAATAAGGGATACCTCATCCTCACAATACAGTATATCAGAGAAATAGATGAAGAAGAGAAACTCTCACTCAGAGTAATTTATACAAATTGAAGTTCTAATGAAGCTCTCACAGAAATATCTCAAAGTTTAATCGAAAATAGAGCGTAGAAAATAATTTCACAAGATAGAGCAATCAGAAAAATAATCAGAGTATTGGGCAGTTTTTTAGAGGATCCAAGGCTTCTATTTATAAAGAAAATTCGAAGAAACAGCCGTTGGGGGTAATTAATGCTTAATATTTTAAAAACTTGATTCCATATCAGACTTCGTAAAAATCGTGATTATTCGAATAAATGAAACTCTATTCGAATAACACTGTTTATGAAGCTTTGTAAAGGGCCATCTGATATGGGTTATTCGAATGACTTTAAGTCTATTCGAATAGCTCTTTTAACAAGTATTTATGGAAAACTGAGTTTATTCGAATAACTACTGAGTTATTCGAATAACTCTTTTGAGAGAGCCTTTCTGGAGGTCTTGTTATTCGAATAAACACTTGGTTTATTCGAATAGCATATATTAGAAAATAGAGGCTTTAAACACATTATTCGAATACCAGTTCAGAAAACAGAAGATTTATTCGAATAGATGGAGCTTTATTCGAATAGATAAGTTAAAAAATAGAAGCTCGTAAAAAAAAGGAATAAACCTTGTTTGTTTAGAAAATAATAGAAATTGATTTTAAAGAAACACTTGATTACACCAAACTTAATTTTTCTTTCAAAAAATCTGAGAGATATTTAGAGTGAGCTCCGTACAAAAAGATTCTAAGTCTTAAAGCTATTCTCATGCGATCTTGGACTTGGTCTTTCTATCATCTTCATTTTAGACTTCACGTTTGTTATCATCAAAACAAAATCCTTAAAGGCATATGTCCAATTACATTCTCCCCCTTTTTGATGATGACAAACTAACATTTGAGAAAAGAATTAGTTCATATAAATTGGAATTTACAAAGTTGTTTAGAGATACTTACTCCCCCTCTTTTCATAAGAAGTGATTTATATCAGAGATGTGCACAGCAGCTCCCCCTTACTTTTGGAATCCAATTTCTATTTTTGTCTTACCGGACTTTTACTTTTTCTCCCCCTGATTTTTCTCAAACAAAGAGTTCAAGCTTTTTCTCCCCCTTTTGTCATGATCAAAAAGATAGGGCAAGATAAAGCATAAGGCTAAATAGATTATATTCCAGTCTAACAAGATATGCATATTCATAGCATACAAGAATAGCAGCAGAGTATAATTTTATAAATTAGCAAGATAAGCACAATATTCAACACATGAGCAAAGATAAATTTATTCATTAAACAATTAATTGCATTTTATTATCATCAAAATAGTCATTACATTTACCAAGAGAATTACTTATATTTGATACCACTTGTTATTAAAATGTAAACACTTGTTACCAAAATGTAAAATATTTACCACTTGTTATCAATTTCTTATAAATCTGCCATCTATCAAGAGAATCATAGATATTTTTACTTTGATAAAATATGCTATAGGGATCAGAGCATTGTATAGAACTAACATAATTTACCCTATATGCAATGATAAAAAAAAATCCAATTCGGCACTATTGTCAATGCTAAGCATGCTACTCATGTGAGAAAAGATATTTAATTATTTAAGATCAATTAATCAACGAGTATCATACAATCCATATAGAATATCATAATTGTTTAGGGATAGAGATACTTATTGAATTAGATAAAGAGAGATGCTTCTTTGTAATGTTCTTTGTTTATTAGTCCTTTAAGTTTGAGCTTTCTTCTATTGAGTATTCCATTTCAATGTACTTGAAGAAAGTCTCCTCATATCCTCTTCATTCATTTCCCTCAAGTTGAATAATTTTCATTTAAAAGTTTGCTTGAGGTAGTTATAACCCTACAAAACAATTCAAAGAATTTTCCTTGATATCCATTAATTTTTGGATCCACAAAGGTTAGTCAAACTCATAAGCCAATAAGCATTCAAAAATAATAAATCAAAAGATATTTTATTTATTTATTAATTTGGCCAAGTAACCACTTGTTTGATACCACTTGTTGCATTGTTATCACGTTCATATATTTATCAAAACAGTAGCTAATTACATTAAGCATTTGTATTACAAAGAATTTAAATATGCAGCATATTCTTGAGAAAAAGAAGGGGCAAGAACAAGTTAAGAAATATACATTTAAGAACATCATGTAATTTGTATTTAAGGCATAAAATTTAGGCTCAAAAGAAATAAGATGTATTTCATCAAAAGCATAGAGTCAAATATGGCCAATTACATTTAGTTGAGCATTCAATAAAAAAAAGAGCAAAGATGATATATTTATATATATGTATATAACAAGGTAACTCAAAAGTCATTACCAGTTTCCAAACGTTTATTCGAATAACTACTGAGTTATTCGAATAGAACAGATATCAAATAAAAGGACTGTGGTTGCTGGGCTCAGATTATTCGAATAAATTGAGTGGTATTCGAATAGAACTGATGTGCAATACATAGATATGAGCAACCATAGGTTTATTCGAATAAACCTATCAGAAATTTATTACTAAGCACGTTCAAAGATGGAAATTAAGAAGGAAAAGCTTATCCAAAGATAGTGTACTTACTAGGTATATTATGGGATAATTTTATCCAAAAAACAGCAAGTTCAAGTTTCATGAAGAGCAAGAAGGAGAGCTTGGAATAATTTCCGGTCTTGTGCTTGCAGTAGCCACTTTCAAAATGTCAAAGACATCTCTTGGTCTTCAAGCACACCTACAACATATTTTAATATTTGGCTTTTTGTACCCAAATTCTCTTGGGTCCTTGAATGTCAGTTTTGGGTATTGTACCCTTAGGAACCCAAACCATTTTTGTTCCAATTTTCATGTTGATATTTTTCCTTGCATTACATGTTGATGCACTATGTCCTTTCTTTCCACAATAAAAACATTTAATAAAAGGACTACATGAAATACTAGAATTAACGAAGAAATTTTTATAATATTTTTGTTGATTTTTTGGGTTATAACCAATTCCAGCTTTTTCAAAAGCAACCCTTTGTTTTCCTAATATGATATTTAAATTTTCTCTATCGAGAGTGAATTTGGCAAGAGTATTTTTTAAGTCTTCAATTTCTTTTTCACGCAGATAACATGAGGAACAAGATGAAGAAGTAGAAGCATGTGAAGAATGATATGAGCATGCATCGATGATTCCTAAAGTTTCATTTTCTATTTTTAATTCTTCAATCTCTTTATTTAGAATAAGAGTTTTATTTTCTAGAGAGGAGATTATTTTCTTAGAAGAAGAAATTTGTTTTGTGAGTTTTAAAGATTCGTTATGTAACTCTTCAAAAGCATCTTGTAACTCATCATAAGAAGACAATAGTGTAGAGTTAGAACTAACCTCATTTTCGCTTTCTTCTTCTTCTTCTCCTATGGCCATAAGACATAGATGAGCTTCTTCGCTATCTGAATTGTCAGTTGAGTCCATGTCATTGTCATCCCATGCTATGTAGGCTCTTATTTCTTTAGAGGGCTTCTTTTCAAATTTATTTGGAGGAAAAGGTGGTCTTCTTTGAGTTTTCTTTTTCCTGAGAAATTTACCAAATTTTCTTACTAGAAGACTGAGATTTTGTTCATTTAGCTCAACATTGTCCACGTCATCTCCATCATCTTCATCTTCATTATTGATAGTGGAGGTGGTGACTTTAAGTGCAATCTGTTTCTTCTTTTCATCGTGTTCCTCACTTTGATCAAGTCTGTTGAGTTCTAATTCGTGCTCTTGAAGTTTGCCAAATAAGGTAGCTAACGTCATTGTTGATAAGTCTCTTAATTCTGATATAGCTGTTTCCTTAGGCTGCCAAATCCTGCTCAAACATCTTAATACTTTGTTAATCAAATCTTCGTTAGAAAAATTCTTACCTAATGATGCAAGATGATTTACAATGTGGGTGAACCTCTTTTGCATTTCCTGAATGCTTTCAGCATGGTTCATTCTAAATAATTCACATTCACAAGTTAGAGAATTTATTCTCGATCTCTTTACTTCACTAGAACCCTCATGGGTAACTTGTAAAGTGTCCCACATTTCTTTTGCAGTTTTACAATTTGAAATTCTGAAAAATTCATCATACCCCAAAGCAGTGGTAATGATGTTTTTGGCTATCAAGTTATATTGAACTTTTCTTTTATCATCTTTAGACCAATCATTTCTAGGTGTCTCGGTTTTTACACCATCAACAACTCGTGTAGGTATAAATGCGCCATTTTCGACAGCATCCCACACATCTAGATTAATAGCCTCGATAAAGATTTTCATTCTTTCCTTCCAATATGCATAACCATCCCCATTGAAAAAGGGTGGTCGATTTATGGAAGTTGCTTCTGAAAAACCATTTGATGAAGACATGTACTCTTGAAGCAGCTAAGCTCTTTATACAAGAGTCTAGCTCTGATACCAATTGTTACCCAAGTGGCTTCAGTACTCAAGAGGGGGGTGAATTGAGTAATTAAAAAGTTTTTCGTAAACTCTTTTGAATACAAATTTCTTGAAGCAATATAATGAATATATATAAAGATGATAAAATGCCTTAAGAACAGAAAATAAACAATTAAACAATGATAAATAAAGTACAATAAATAAAGAGATAAAGGATAGAAGAGCAGGCACAATATTTATCCTGGTTCGACCACCAACCACTTGTGGCCTACGTCCAGTCCCTGAAACACAGTTCGAGATTTTTCACTATTCAATACAAGCTTAAAAACAGGTGCTTGCAGCCTTTACACAATAGAGCACTTTTCACACACAGGGAAAGTCTACCCTTGTGCTAAAGCCTCAGTCTGCAGGGATACCTCACCCTTACACAAACCTTAGAGGGATACCTCACCCCCTTTGAAGGATACCTCAACTTCTTTACAACAAGGGATGCCTCACCTTTTTTACTGAGGGATACCTCACCCTCCTAATACAGTATATCAGAGAAATAGATGAAGAAGAGAAACTCTCACTCAGAGTAATTTATACAAATTGAAGTTCTAATGAAGCTCTCACGGAAATATCTCAAAGTTTAATAAAAAATTGAGCGTAGAAAATAATTTCACAAGATAGAGCAATCAAAAAAATAATCAGAGTATTGGGTGGTTTTTGAGAGGACCCAACGTTTCTATTTATAGAGAAAATTCGAAGAAACAGCCGTTGGGGGTAATTAATGCTTAATATTTCAAAAACTTGATTCTATATCAGACTTCGTAAAAACCGTGATTATTCGAATAAATGAAACTCTATTCGAATAACACTGTTTATGAAGCTTTGTAAAAGGCCATCTGATATGGGTTATTCGAATGACTTTAAGTCTATTCAAATAGCTCTTTTAACAAGTATTTCTGGAAAACTGAGTTTATTCGAATAACTACTGAGTTATTCGAATAACTCTTTTGAGAGAGCCTTTCTGGAGGTCTTGTTATTCGAATAAACACTTGGTTTATTCGAATATCATATATTAGAAAACAGAGGCTTTAAAACACATTATTCGAATACCAGTTCAGAAAACAGAAGATTTATCCGAATGGATGGAGCTTTATTCGAATAGATAAGTTAAAAAACAGAAGCTCGTAAAAGAAAGAATAAACCTTGTTTGTTTAGAAAATAATAGAAACTGATTTTAAAGAAACACTTGATTAAACCAAACTTAATTTTTCATTCAAAAAAGCTGAGAGATATTTAGAGTGAGCTCCGTACAAAAAGATCCTAAGTCCTAAAGCTATTCTCATGCGATCTTGGACTTGGTCTTTCTATCATCTTCATTTTAGACTTCACATTTGTTATCATCAAAACAAAATCCTCAAAGGCATATGTCCAATTACAACTTCACTTAGTTACTACATAAGCCTTTTATGTTAACTTAGTTAGGTTTTAAGCTAACTTGGTTAAGCTTTCTAGTCTTAATCTAACAAGTCTAACCATTTTTGTGGACTTGATTCCTATTGGTTCAGAAATTTCAAGCCTACATTGTTGACTTGTTCTTATTGGCTTAGAATTTAGTCTAGCCAAAAACGTTGACTACTTCATTAAACGCGGGTCCCACAGACTCTTCCGGGTCTATGGTTGTTTTGGAGCAGATTTTTACTGTTTTTGAGACAGTAGGTACTGTCAGATAAAATAATGTTATAATAATATAAAATTATTTTATTGTACAATTAAATCTGAAAAATTAAAAGATAAACAACCATATCACTCGGAATTGGGTATAGTAAGATCCCCTAGCTCTGAATAATTAAAATAAGATTTCCCCGGTCCAAAAATTATTATTTTCCTGACTCAGAGCAAATCACACAAAACACTCAAATGTGAACGCGAAACTGTCAAATAAATTTTATAACATACAGAAAAACATAAAATAGTATAATCAGGATAAAACGGTAATTTATCTAAAATTAAGTATTTTAATTGTCTTATTCATTTTGTTGCTCAATTTTGACCTGCTTATTTCCTTTTCAGGTAAATGGCACCTAAAAGACTTCGAGGTGAGAGTAGCAGGCAACAGAGGGAACCATCTCCTCCCCAAGACTTCGACCGAGCCAAGTTCATTTATGTGGCTGCGCAGAACCATTATGACACCTTGGTTTCAAAGAACATTATTGAGGAGTGCAGATTCTCCTTCACACATTCCATCCAGGAGGACATTGAGGCCACCATTAGGCAACATGAGTGGGGGGGAGTTCACCAAACACCCCAGCAGGGCTTTTTTGTCATTGGTTCGCGAGTTCTATGCGAATGTGGCATTCACCCACGTAGACTCCACCATCATGGTTGTGCGCAGTCGCCTTGTATCTTTCTCAATGGAGTCCATCAGGGCTATGCTCACCCTATTCGCTCCTCCCTTGATCTGCGACTATTTTGCATTCACCCAGTAGGAGCATGAGGGGATAGATCTGTAGACAATCACCACGCGCATATGTGCCGTAGAGTCATAGCCTGTCCCCTAGACCTTTTCACAGCAGGGGTGCGTGTGGTATTTCCCTTATTTTTGTCTAACCCCAGAGGCCAAGGTCTGGTACCACTTCATTAGTACCAGGCTCTTGCCTTAGAGTAACCTGTCAAAAGTTACCCGCGATCGAGACATCATGATCTATTGCATTCTGGAGCAGCAGTCGATAGACGTTGTGGTTATTCTTCAGAGGCAGCTGTGGAGTTCAGCCACTAAGCAGCATAGTTTATTTTTCCCATCTCTCATCTAGCTCTTATGCTGGAGGCAGGGCGTGCCCATTGACCCCAATAAGGAGCGTACCGATGACAAACAACCTCTCAATGAGTATTTCATTGGGAGGGTTGGTGCGGCTCCCCCTATTGCAGTAGTCCCCCGCCGAGCCCCCAGACGAGCTCAAAGACCGACCCTAGAGCCCCAGATTCCCCAGCGCGAGGATGACATTCGAGCAGAGCTTCGGCAGGTGGCCACCATGCAGTCATGCACTGTGGCGAGCATCCGATGGCTGGCAAAGCACCTTCAGATCTTCACTCATGACTTCCCTATTCCATTATACCCACCTTTCCCTAGTGTGGGGCCTTTTCACCACTAACAGCCCTACCCTTCTTTTGGTCGAGCAGGCCCTTCACATCAGTACTGCGATTCAGCGGACCCTGACGATGATAATGGTGGTGACATTGAGCCACTTGCTCATGATGACAGTGGTGGAGACACTGAGGTTCTGACTTATGTTGAGGATGATTTGTAGTGATGTACACATGGCATCTATTCTTTCATTTTGACATTACTCCCCCAAACCTGAGGGAAACAATGTCCTCACTATGTAGTATACATATATATATATATATGCATTGATTTTTTTTATCAGTTGTTAAATATTATTAGTTTAATTTTTGACATTGTTGTATTATTTAGTGTTTATTATATGATTTGGTGCACATAATGGTTGATTTGCATGGTTGATTCATGTGAAATTTTTTGAATTCATAACATAATGCCATTTGCTAGTGTAATGATTGCCCAATGATAATTAGGGATGCAAATTCACCTCAAATTTTTATGTGAATCCCTATGCAATCTTGAAAGCATGACAATCAATCTAGATTCTTTTTGTGCATGATGAATTTTCCATTCCTATGCTTGTTTGGCCTTGCATTGGATTTGAGTGCTTTTCTAGAAAGTGCTTATGACAAGTACTTATGGATGTGTCTTGCATCTCTGAAATTGTTTTGTAACTCTCTTTAAGCGAAATCCTAAGTTGTGCATGATTAAGGAAAGGATTAAGGCATTCTTTAGACCAATTGAGCCTTTCAAGCTTAACCTTACATGATGATATCCATTGGTCCCCTTTGATTTTTTTTAATTGTTTGGCCTTATTTGTTTTTCATTACCATTGTGTTCGATCACTTGTTAACCATTCTAATGCATGTGAAAACATTGCATTTTCTTCCTACCATCAATGTGTATTGAGTGCATGATATGTTATTTCTTGAAGTGAGTTCAGTGATTAAGGGTATTAATATTTTCAATACAAAAATGAACCTGAAGGAACCAAATGCAATAAAAATAAAAAGTAATTGCTTTGTAAAAGTAAAAAGAAAGAAAAATAGAATAGAGAAAAGCAAAGCAAACAAAGAAAGAAGAAAAGTTGAAAATGAAAAGCATTGCATGGTTCTGGCAAGTTTTGAGCTTTCACTATTAAATACCCTGCTAGTTTCACTTGTTCTCAAGTCTTGAAATTGCATATTTTTGTTTTTCAATGTTTGTTTGTTATCATTTCCCCTTTCTTCTTCACCCCGTAACTCTGGCCCTACATTATAAGCTTTTAAAGCCCATTTTGATCCTCATTCATGTGTGATTTACATTAGTGGAGAGAGAGTCACATTATAATTTTGTGGACTCTTTGATTGATATCCATGTGTTTGATCATAAGCTTATCTGGTTGAGTATGATTTGAAATGAAGAGATTTAACTTGTATGTTTGTGGGAAATGAATCATGCATGATTTGAAACTTTGATTGTTGGTATGATAAGGATTGTATATGTGTGAACCAGAATTTTTGAGGCATACAGATTCTTTGAGGTTTAATGCAATCATCATACACTGGTGTTTAAGTTGAGCTTATCTTTTCAAGAAAAATTAGGTTTAGGGGTGTGATAACTCCATAAAATGTAGTTATTTGCGCCCTATCTCTATGCATTATTGATGGCTTTGTCCTTGTTGTGATGCATTGTTGGAAGACTTTACCCTCATTTTCATGTAAAATCCACGTTGAGGTCTTCCTTATCAATCTTGTTTAAATCATTTATAATCTTTGATTGGATTGAGTTTGATTGCATTTGTATTTGACTAGTTGATTTCTTAATTACAGGATGGTCCCAAAAGAGCTAAATTGATGAAAGCCAAGTCCCTACATTGGAAGAGAAATCAAAAGACAAGCTCCATTATATCACCCGCGCGGCATAAGGAACAGCACGTCGCAGCGTCCTGCTCTCTACCAGAGCACCTTGTCACCCCGAGGCTGTCACGTCGTGGAGGAATGAAGTGAATGCTACGACGTGACGCGCTAAGTTTATGCATCTATAAATATGTGGAACACTGATTTTGGAGAGGCTCTCGGATTTTTCTCTCCTCTCTCACATTTTTACACTTCTCTCTCTTTCGTCTCTCTTAATACATTTTGGGGCTTTTGGCTATTGGAGAATCCAGCAGCTAGGAAGACATTGTGAGGTTGAAAGAGGGTTGAAGGAACTAAGATCCAAGTTTCAAGGCTCAATCCATTGGGGCTTTTTCTTCTGTTTCTTTCTTTCTTTCTCTCTCTTCCATTTATCCTGAATACGAATTTTTTGTATGACATTTTCGTATTCATTGTGTAGCTAGTTGTGTTTAGAGTATTCTTTGAATCTTCCTTTGAATATTGATCAATTTGTACCCTTTTGAGTTTATATCAAAGATTTGGGCTTTGTTCTACCATATTATGCTTAATGCTCTTATTTGTCTGATCAACTTGTGGGTGATTTGTTGAAATCTATTGTGCATGTTCGATCGCTTGTATGGTAGATGCATGTTCAACTTCATTCCAATGGCAGAGTGGGTTGATTCGTTAATAGGAAAGAAATATACCAATTAGCTGTGGAGTCTTAGTTGAAAATCGATCTTAATGCTTGTTGTTTGCTCTGGTTCTCATGGACGTATAGTGAACTAGGTAAATAGCAAAGGGTTAATCGTCCTAGACATAGGCCTTTAACTAAGCTAATTTCTCAGGCTAACCTAATCTAATCGTTTGTATGCTCATAAGGATTGCATGTTATCAGTTGAAATAGGAAGTGAAAAAGGATTCTCTATGTTCTCAACTTTTTTTTATCTTTTCTTTATGCATTGTAGATTATTTATCAACCTTTTCCAATTTATGTTTGCTTGGATAGAACTAATTGAGTTGTAGATTAATATCTAGCTTTGGGAATTACCATAGTCCCTATGGAGATGATCTTACTCATAATTTTTATTACTTAAGCGACCCGTGCACTTGCGGTTAGCAAAAGAGCTGTTGGTTTTCGACTCAGCACCAATGTGCTTTAACTTCAAAAGAGCTAACTATACGTCGACGCCTCTAAGAAACTGCATCTGAACGAAACCATGAAAATTCTGCCTCGCCGCTATCACAGTTTTCACAAATCGTAAAATATAAAACAAAACCAACAAAGTAATACAACAAAGAGGTGAGATCCCCAACATCGCATACCAGCATGGCAGTAAAGAAATGATACATACCACAATACCATTCAATACAGAAATAACAGGTATAATCATGACATCAATAAAATAAATAATTCAACGAAGGTATATCATAACAATACCATACCACAACAATATTATATTACAACAATGCAAATGCTGAATATACATATGAACTATATGTATACTGACCTTGCACAATAACATGTATATCGACCATGCCACATCCACAATGGACCAAACCCTACTCCATGGAGCTAAAACCAACCTTTAGAGAGAATGATCTAGATGACATGTCTGTATCTCATCAGCCTAAAATCAAGTACTTTAATATTATCAAAGTGCACATCATGGCTTATACAAGACATTTTACACCATATCATGAATAAGAATAGTGTCTCGTCGAGATCGTCAGTGTGTTTGCATTGGTTTCCATGGCACAGTGGTGCTACAAACTGGCCATTTGTGGAATTCCGTGCCCCGACGCCCCCAAGATCATTCATAGATCTTCACTGTGCAATTTGCACCAGCACTGAGGTGTAAGTTCATCTCCTAGGCAAACAGCCTCAACAAACACAGTCTTCACGACTTTCAATGCATGATCAAATGCCTCAATAAATCATTTAATAACAACAATGTGCTTTTCCACAAAAACAAGCCACCACTAGCTATATAGTCTTTTAACATCAACGGCTCCAGTATGTCGGCCCGACAGTAAATCATTGTTTTTCTCAAATCGCGAAGCACTTTTATCATGTTTTCACAATCGTGTAACACTTTTGTTACGTTTTCAAATCGCATAAACATATTCCAACATTTTCTCACAAAGTATGTGTTATTATTGTTTAATCAAACATTATAGAATAAAATCTTCCAACGGGCTCAAAATCCAATTGAACGAGCTATAGGTTGATGTCCCCAATGTGCTCAAAATCCAAATAAATGAGCTATGCGTCAGTAACTCCAAGTTTTCAAATTATCACTCAAACTTACTTTTCATCATCATGGCCAAAAATCACTTGGTGTTCAATGATAAAAATTTTATTCATCTTCCTTTTCCATTACTATAGCTAAAAACTTTCTTTAAACAAATACCTTAAATTTAAATCATCTTTCAAACTTATTTCCATTTCTTTTACTAAAACTCTTTTAAATAAATCACTTTAAATTCCACACTATCACCCAAATTTATTTTTCCATTACTTGACCAAAAATCCATTTTTTTCCAATAATAAAAACCTTGTTTATTTCCTTTCTCAATTGTAAATCCTTAATCCAATTATTTGTCACCTAATCATCTAAGTCCACAATTAATAAAATATTTTTAACTTGGATTACCCAAAATAGGCATAATAGCCTTGAGCTCTAATAGTCATTGGGACAAAAAATTCTTTCCATTCCAACATGATGCATAATAAGCAACATACTTCAATCATCAAATCATACTATAGCAAATTCATACATAAATTTCAAAATCATATCACCACATTTAGCAAAATAAATGCCCATAGAAATTTCATTCATACTATCAAAACAATAAAATCACACATAGCCAAAAAACATAAACCAATAAATTTACACAACCAAGTGAATAAATCCTCACATGGATTTTTCACCTACAAACACAAAATCCATTTCTCACCACCAAGATTGGCCGATGAGGTTAATCTCCCTCTTACCTTAGATGAAGATCAAAAAGTTTCATAGTTGCCTCCTTAGAAGAAAACGTCCACCACCAAACAAGCCCTTAAAATAAACAAGCACACAAACATTAAATCAAAAGCTTGAAACAAGATGACCATTGATCAAGTTTATGGTCTAGGACTTTGAAAATAAAGGTTAGAAGTGAAGATCAAGAACTTCACCTAAAAACCCTCAAACTTTGGCTTGAAGAACAAAGGTGAAGATAGATGAATTTGAAGATGGCCACAAAGAAAGTGTCTTAGAATGGTGTATAGGTTCAAGATATGACGTTGGTTGAAATTATGGAAGATTGGATGGTGTTTTTGGTTACTTGGTCATGGGCTTTGTAACACCCCAAAAATTAGCCATTATCATAGTAGCAATGAAATTGTACTGTTTTGTGATTTCTGAGTGTTATAAAATTATTTTAATTATTCCATTATTGTACTTGATTGTTTTGAGAGATTTGCTATGTGTCAATAAAATAATAATTTTCTGGCCTGGGAAAATCTTTACACATTTATTCAAAGCCGGGGGATCTTACTAAACCCAATTCCGAGAGATGCGTGTCATAATCTTTTAATTTTTAGAATTTATCTGTATAATAAAAATATTTATATTTTTATTATTATTTTATTATCCAGTGGACGATACCTACTGACTTATGAGCAGTAGCCTCTGTCCCGTGGACAATAGGAATCGGTAAAGTCTCAAGACTTACTTATAATGAACCAATAGGAATCAAGTCAACGTTTCTGACTTGAAAATCTCTAAACTAATAGAAACTAGTCAACATTAGTGGCTAGGACTTTCTAAACCAATGAGATGTAGTCAAATTTAGTGGTTGGACTAATTACTTGGTAACTGGATGACTTAACTAGGTTAGTTTATGTTCTATGTAGTAACCAAATAGGATGGAAACTTAGTTTGTATTCCTTAGGGTTTCTAGTTACCAGAAGCTACTACAATATTCAAGAATGGTTGGATAACATCAAGATAACTAATTAGTTAGTAATGTGATTAGAAAACAAACTAAGTTAGCCTAAATTTAACTTGGTTATTCTAAGAAGCATAGGAAGTAACTAAATGAACCAAACCTAACTAGTTCTCTAGGAACCACATAGTTTTGGAGGAGTCTAGGATTGTCTAGAATATTTGATTCAAGCATAGAAAACTATCTAGTTAGCAATGTAACTAATTATCCTAACTAAGTTAAGTGTTGATATGATCCAAGTTGGATGCATATTGTTTTTACGGATCGTCCTTGAGTTGATTTAGTGTTTCAAAGAATGAAATGATGAACAATACCCGAGGAACAGAACTGATGAATAGTGATGTGAATAGTGATGTGAATAGTGATGTAAATAGTAAAAATAATAGAAAAGATGGAAAAAGGAAAAGGAATGGGAGGAAGAAGACGCCACACTCTTAGAGAGTGATAAGTCAAGCGAAGATTCGCCACAAAGGTAAGGAAGCCTTTGATAAGAACCAAGATGGCTCAACCAAGAACCAAAGAGAATGAAATTCTCACAAATGGATTCAATCCAAATTCACATCCAAGCGTCCTTCATTCATGTTTTAGGCACCTATTTATAGGAAAATGGGGTGCACAGAATATGCATACAAAATGGTCATCATAATGTGACAAATTCCCCATAAAAAGCAATAACTAATCCATTAAGTGGCTAATTAAAGCATTAACTAGCAAATAGGAGTTACCTAGGCATGCAAACCAAAGGTTGCCCTCCCAAAAAATGTGCACTATTCATCCTTCATAGTTTATTACACTTTATTTAATAGAAATAAACTAAAAAAATGCTATTTTAGAGAAGTGGACATCCAAGTCATCATGGGTCTTCAAGTTGGATGAGATAAGTGACCAATTTGGGCTCCACTCCATCAAGACTTGAATTTGGGCTTGCTTCAATTAAAGTTGTCACCATTTGATTTAGGACTTCTTGGGCTTTCTTGGTCCTAGCTCTTGTCATAGGTCCACCAAGTCCTTGTAGTGCTCCTTGATCCATGCTCCTTAGTGGGCTCACATCATCCCCTCCTTCTTTAAGTGAATTCGACCTCGAATTGAAATCTTCATCACCTACATCAAATGGAGACAAATCAGCTACATTGAAAGTTGCACTAACACCATACTCACCTGGAAGGTCTATCTTGTAGGCATTATCATTGATCTTGGCCAACACTTGGAATGGTCCATCTCCTCTTGGTTGAAGCTTGGATTTCCTCTGTGAAGGAAATCTCTCTTTTCTTATGTGCACCCAGACCCAATCTCCAGGTTCAAACACCACCTTCCTCCTCCCTTTGTTGCCTTGTCTAACATAGCTTTCAGTCTTCTTCTCAATTTGAGCCTTGACTTGCTCGTGTAACTTCCTCACAAATTCAGCTTTAGCCCTGCCATCTTCATGCTTTAAAATTGACGAGTTAGGCAATGGCAATAAATCAAGAGGAGTGAGAGGATTAAATCCATAAACAACCTCAAAAGGAGAATATTGAGTAGTACTATGAACAGCTCTATTATAAGCAAATTCCACATGAGGCAAACACTCCTTGCAAGACTTAATGTTCTTCTTTATTACAGCCCTAAGAAGGGAAGAAAGTGTCCTATTAACTATCTCAGTTTGCCCATCCGTTTGGGGATGACAAGTAGTGGAGAAAAGAAGCTTTGTACCCAGCTTACCCCACAAAGTCCTCCAAAAGTGACTTAAGAACTTTGTGTCACGATCTGAAACAATACTTCTTGGAAGGCCATGAAGCCTTACCACTTCTTTGAAAAACAATTTAGCAACATGACAAGCATCATCAACTTTTTTACATGGTATAAAATGTGCCATTTTAGAAAACCTATCCACCACCACAAAAATTGAATCCTTACCATTCTTTGTCCAGGGTAGTCCTACAACAAAATCCATTGACAAATCAATCCAAGGAAAATCAGGAATAGGCAACGGAGTATAAAGTCCATGAGGCATCACTTTAGATTTAGACCTTTTACAAACAATGCATTTTTCACAAAACTTTTGCACATCATGTTTCATGTGTGGCCAATGAAAATGTTCGTGCAACATGTCTAAAGTCTTTTGAACCCCAAAATGCCCCATTAGTCCCCCTTCATGCGCTTCCCTCACAAGCAACTCTCTTATAGAACTTTTAGGCACACATAATCTCTTTTCTTTAAACAAAAACCCTTGGTGCCTAAAATATCCATTTTGAGCCCAATGCAAACAATTAGCATAGATATGGGAAAAATCTTTATCATGCTCATACAATTCTTTGATGCATTCAAGCCCAAACAATTTTGTTTCAAGGGTAGAGAGTAAGGTATACCTTCTTGAAAGTGCATCCGCCACTATGTTGGCCTTACCTTTCTTATGCTTGATCACATATGGGAATTGTTCAAGAAACTCAACCCACTTGGCATGCCTCTTATTCAACTTTCCTTGTCCTTTCAAGTACTTTAAGGACTCATGATCACTATGGATAACAAACTCTTTGGGCAAAAGATAATGTTGCCATGTTTGCAAAGCCCTCACCAAGGCATACAACTCCTTATCATAGGTGGGATAATTAAGGACAGCACCACTTAATTTCTCACTAAAGTAAGCAATTGGATGCCCTTCTTGCATTAAAATAGCTCCAACACCAACATTAGAAGCATCACATTCAATTTCAAAAGATTTAGCAAAATTAGGCAAAGCAAGTATTGGTGCATGGGTGAGCTTTTTCTTAAGTTCCTTAAAAGCTTGTTCTTGTTTTTCCCCCATTTAAACCCAACATTCTTTTTGACAATTTCATTAAGAGGTGCAGCCAATGTGCTAAAATCTTTAACAAACCTCCTATAGAAACTAGCCAAACCATGAAAGCTCCTCACATCACTCACATTTTTGGGGGTTGGCCAATCTTGAATGGCCTTAATCTTTTCTTGATCCACATGGACCCCTTTAGCATTAATCACAAAACCAAGGAAAATCACATGATCCACACAAAAGTACATTTTTCCAAGTTTGCATACAACCTTTCTTTTCTTAATACAAGCAAAACAGCCCATAAATGTTCATGGTGCTCATCTAAGTTTTTGCTATATATTAAGATATCATCAAAATATACCACCACAAATTTTTCCAAAAATTCTCTTAAGACATGGTTCATAAGCCTCATAAAAGTGCTTGGTGCATTTGTTAAACCAAAAGGCATTACCAACCATTCATACAAACCAAATTTAGTTTTGAAAGCGGTTTTCCATTCATCCCCTTCCCTTATCCTAATTTGATGGTACCCACTTTTCAAATCAATTTTAGAAAAAATGCAAGCACCAAACAATTCATCAAGCAAATCATCAAGTCTAGGGATAGGATGCCTATACTTAATGGTGATGTTGTTCACGGCCCTACAATCCGTGCACATCCTCCAAGTGCCATCCTTTTTGGGCACCAAAATGACGGGTACAACACATGGACTTAAGCTCTCCTGTACCCATCCTTTTTGCATCAACTCCTCCACTTGCTTTTGGATCTCTTTGGTCTCTTGAGGATTGCTCTTATAGGCTGGCCTATTGGGTAATGATGCACCCGGAATGAGGTCAATATGGTGCTCAATTCCCCTCAAAGGTGGAAGGCCATGTGGCACTTCCTTAGGGAAGATATCCTCAAATTCCTGCAAAAGATTTTTCACACCACTAGACAAAGAATGATCATTAGAAATGTTAGCATTTAAACAAAATTCCCTACACAAAAGCATGTATAGGGGCTGTCTTGAAACCAATGCACTTTTCACCTCACTTTTTGTTGCAAAACAACTCTCTTTTCTCTCTTTTTCATCTCGGTTTTTCTCTCTTTTTTTCTCATGATTTTTTTTTTTTATTTTTCATCACTCTTTTTCTCTTGTTCACTCTCTTTTTCTTTTCTCTCTTGCTCTCTTTTCTCTCTCATTTTCTTTTGATCCTCACTAACTTGTTTTGGAGATAAAGGAGAGAGTACAACCTTTCACTCCTTGTCTATGAAAGTGAACTTGTTTGAAAATCCATCATGAATGGCCTTCTTGTCATATTGCCAAGGCCTTCCCAACAACATATGGCTTGCCTCCATAGGCACTACATCACAAAGAACATTATCCTCATACTTCCCAATGGAGAATGAAACCTCCACTTGTTTGTTCACCACCATCTCCCCAACCTCACTCAACCATTGAAGTCTATATGGTGTTGGATGGGTTTTAGTGATAAGATTTAATTTAGACACCAACCTAGAACTTACTACATTTGCACAACTACCTCCATCAATTATTAGAGAACAAACTTTACCTTGAATTAGGCATCTAGAGTGGAAAATGTTCTCCCTTTGGCTAGCTTCATGTTCCTTCACTTGACTTCCCAAAAGCCTCCTTACCATAAGTAAGTCACCATTCGGCATGAACACTTCTTCTTCACTTTCCTCTCCACTTGAAGCTTCGGATTGAGACATCACTTCACCATTCAAGGACACCATAGTTCTCTTGGTTGGACATTGAGAGGCTATGTGGCCATGACCAAGACACTTGAAACACTTGACATTTCTGCTCCTTGTGGTTGGTTCCATGGGCTTCTTGCCTTGAGAGGTGCTCACGGCCTCCTTGCTTGGTGCACCCTCCTTCTTTTGCTTGTCCTTCCAATTTGAAGATGGGAATTTGGAAGATGATGAAGAGGAATATTTGGATTTCCTCCTCTTTAATTGTTGCTCCACCTTGATTGCTTGTTGCACCAAATCTTCAAGCTCCACATAGTTTTGCAACTCCACCACATCTTGAATTTCTTGGTTCAAGCCATGCAAAAACCTTGCCATAGTTGCCTCACGGTCCTCCTCAAAGTTTGACCTAAGTAAGGCCAATTCCATCTCCTTGAAGTACTCATCCACACTCTTGCTCCCTTGGGTAAGTCTTTGCAATTTGTTGTGGATGTCCCTTTGATAGTGACTTGGGACAAACCTCCTCCTTATTACAATTTTCATGTCTTCCCAAGTCTCAATTGGCTCCTCTCCAATTCTCCTCCTCTCCTTTTGGAATTGATCCCACCATACTAGTGCATACTCCTTGAACTCCAACGCCGCCACCTTCACTTTCTTTCTCTCATTATATGTGTTGCAATCAAACACTTGCTCCATCTTGAGTTCCCACTCCAAATAGGCTTTTGGGGTCATTCTTTCCAAGAAAGGAAGGAACTTTGATTTTAACCCCTCAATCCTATCTTCACGCCTTCCTCCCCTAGGGCCTCCTCTTCTAGGTCTTCTTCCTCTTGGCCTCCCTCTTTCTTCACTATCATAGCCACTTGAGTCATCCCGTTGAAGGTTGGCTAGTTGTCTATCATAGTTGGCTTGCATTTGCTCCATTTGTCTTTGGAGTGCTTGAACTTGATTAGCCATTCTAGCATGTAGAGTGGCTGTCCTTGGTGACAATGGTGGACTATCACCCATTTGAGTAGTAGAAAGTGTAATTTATCCTCACAACACTCCCTCTCTTTTCTCACAAAGTGTATATATATATATATTTTTTTTCACTCTTTTTGGCTTTTTTTTTTCACACAAGATGTAATTTCACTCACTTGCCTCTTTCCACTCAAATTCTCTTTGCAAGTTCTTAAATGAACCCTCTCATCTTTCAATTACCAAAAGCTCTTACAAAGGTAGCGGTCCTCACAAGAGTAAGCACTCAGAAGTTGAAGAAAAGATGAAACTCTAGACAAAACTCAAAGGAATTTAAAAGACAAGCAAGAAAAGCTAATTAAAAAAAGAAAGGTAGAACTCAAAAGAAATAAGAAGAAAAAGAAATGCACAAGGTATGTAGAATAGCACCGCTTAATTGAAATTCACAAGGCATTCAAACTCAATCTTGCTTAAGTGCAAGGGCAGTCTCTTTTTTTTTTTTTTAATACTATTTTTCAAGCCCTTGTTCTCTTTTTTTTTTTGCACTTAAAAAAAAATGGTTCTTGCAATTTTTTTTTTCAATTGTTATGCCCAATTGTGTATTTAGGAGTTTCCTTTCAAATTAAGGTGCTATAAAACATATAACAGCAACAGATATAGAATTGACAAGATCAAAAATTTGTAAATATTGCGTAGAAATTAAAGAAACGAGAAATTAAAGGCAGAAAATAAAAGGACTAGAATTTAAATGGCAAAAAGTAAAGAACGGAAAGTAAAGAATGTTGCCAATTCTTAGAAATGGCAGAGATCAATGATGATCAAGATTGTGTATAATTATGACATTCAAGCAATAGTGCTTGATGTTTGGAAAGCAATAAGAACAAGTACAAAAGAAAATGCAAGAACTCTATCAACTCTAGAATCCGGGCTCTCTGATACCACATGATATGATCCAAGTTGGATGCATATTGTTTTTACGGATCGTCCTTGAGTTGATTTAGTGTTTCAAAGAATGAAATGATGAACAATACCCGAGGAACAGAACTGATGAATAGTGATGTGAATAGTGATGTGAATAGTGATGTAAATAGTAAAAATAATAGAAAAGATGGAAAAAGGAAAAGGAATGGGAGGAAGAAGATGCCACACTCTTAGAGAGTGATAAGTCAAGCGAAGATTCGCCACAAAGGTAAGGAAGCCTTTGATAAGAACCAAGATGGCTCAACCAAGAACCAAAGAGAATGAAATTCTCACAAATGGATTCAATCCAAATTCACATCCAAGCGTCCTTCATTCATGTTTTAGGCACCTATTTATAGGAAAATGGGGTGCATAGAATATGCATACAAAATGGTCATCATAATGTGACAAATTCCCCATAAAAAGCAATAACTAATCCATTAAGTGGCTAATTAAAGCATTAACTAGCAAATAGGAGTTACCTAGGCATGCAAACCAAAGGTTGCCCTCCAAAAAAATGTGCACTATTCATCCTTCATAGTTTATTACACTTTATTTAATAGAAATAAACTAAAAAAATGTTATTTTAGAGAAGTGGACATCCAAGTCATCATGGGTCTTCAAGTTGGATGAGATAAGTGACCAATTTGGGCTCCACTCCATCAAGACTTGAATTTGGGCTTGCTTCAATTAAAGTTGTCACCATTTGATTTAGGACTTCTTGGGCTTTCTTGGTCCTAGCTCTTGTCATAGGTCCACCAAGTCCTTGTAGTGCTCCTTGATCCATGCTCCTTAGTGGGCTCACATCAAGTGTAAATAGAAACTAAATGGGATTAGTAACTTAGTTAGCATTCTATGACTACCATTAGGCTAGAATCTTCAAGAACAAGTGACTAAGGCTTGGTTTAGCCAATTACAGACAAGCTTAGGGGAGAAGCCTTGCATGTGAGCCTTTGATGCAAGTTAAGGCTAGGATGGAGTCTTAGGAGTCAAAGAAAGTGGCCACTTGCTTTGGAGCCCTCCTACACAGCCATGCACTCCATTTAGAGACCAAAGAGGTTAGTTTAATTCATCTAAGACATAAACTCTCTCTACTCTTCATGTTCTTCTTCAAGCAACCAAGAGAACTCCATTTTCTTCTCCAAGAGGCCATTCAGCCACGCTTCTAAACCAAGACATCCAAGCTTCTAAAATTTTACCTAAACATATTTCCTAAACTTAAACCATATTCTAAGAACATCTCTAGCTGTGAGTTTTCACAAAATCATCCATCTTGAGCTTGAAATCCAAGCTTAAAGTTGCTACCAAAAAGGGTTAACTTCTTGTTTCTTGACCCAATCTTTTAGTTTTGATTTTCTAAGCCATGAGTGATCCATGGTTTATCTATTTCTAAGCTTGTTATTGATTTCAAAATTTGTTTAAGATTTTTAGGTTTTTTCTAAGGAGTTTCACGAAAAGCTTAGGAAGGAAAACTTGAAGGATTTGTCTCCTTTTTAAGGTAAGAGGGAGATTCATTTCACCAACCAAGTATGGTGGTGAGAGATGTATTTGTTTGTGAAGAATGGTGAATCCATGTGAAGGTTCATTATTCATGGTTGTGTAATTGTTTTTGAGTGTTTATGTGTTTTGATTTATGTGGTTATGCTTTGCATGATTTATTGCTTTGCTTATGATATGTATGATGTGAATATATTGTATATGCCATGATGGAAGTGAACAAGGAAAATGATTTTGGTTTCAATGACCAAGAGGCTCACGATCTCAACACCTCCAAATAGGTGTTTCCAATTTAAGATTTTTCATGAATGGTAAAATTGAATGATTAGAAGGAAAAGGAAAAGAAAAGATATGATGGTTCCAAAGACCATGTAGTTATGGTTTTGATGGTTTGAAAATGGATTTACTTCATGTAAAATTTTGATTTAGAAAATGGAAGGAAATTGATTTAAAGAAAATAAGAAAAGGATTTTAGAAATGGAAACAAAGTGTTTTGTCATTTGAAAAATAGAAATTTCATTTATGAAGAAAAAAGAGAGGTTGAAAGTGCTTGAACCTCAACTTATTTTAAAGAGAATTGATTTTTAGAATTGATTTAGAATTATGGAGAATACGTTGGAGACTTGAAATTTTCTAACGTATAGCGCACTCTTTGGGTTTTTGAGCGCGTTAGGAAATTTTAAGTAAGAAAATATGGAAAAGTAAAGCAAGAAAGGTGAAAAATGAAATTTAGAAGGCTGAGAAATATTTTACATAGTGGAAAAATAGTGAAAAATGCTTTTCGTAACTTAAAAACATGATTTTTAAGCTACGCAATTTAAAAAACGTTGAAAAATCGCTACGCGATTGAAAAACAATGGAATATTTTTATGCGATTTGAAAACACGATAGAAATGTTGCACGATTGTGAAAACACGACAAAAATGTTGCGTGATTGAGAAAATGCAATAATATGATTACGCGATTAAATATACAGTAGGATTACTGTTGGAACAATATATGGACCATGTATGAGAAATGATGAGTTTTACCTATGATTGGCATTGGTGCATTGAACATGCATTGGAAAGGTCTGATGAACTGGATAAGGCTAATTGCCTAGGAGAGAATACACCTCTTGAGTGGGTGCGATATGCGTAGTGTAAGTCACTCGTTGACCTTGGGGGCATCGGGGTGCTGGTTGCCTACAATAGGCAGTTGGTAGCTCTTCTATACTATGGGTTAGACCGATGCAACACATCGATGATCCGGACCGAGACACTATTCTTAATCAAGATTTGGTAAAGACTGTCATGTATATGCTAGATGTGCAAACACTAATAAGAATAGTGGCACGTGGTCTGAGGCATGTTAGTACAGACAGATCTTTTGGATCAATCTCTCCGATCTAAGTTTAGCTCCATGGAGTAGGAAAATGAGTCAGTGAGCATATGCATAACTTGAGCAAGTTTGAATATTGAATGACATTTTATCTGTTAAGTGTTAATAAATGATGGAATGAGACAAAGATGCTTACTATTTATTATATTTGTATCATTGTATGATATATTTGTATGATGTATTGTATATGTTATCTCTGGGCTACCATATTGGTAATAGTGTAGGTGATCTCACCTCTTCATATATTATTTTGTATTGTATTTATATTTTAGTAAAGACACTAAGCGAAGTACTGAGCAAGAAGGTGAAGAGGAACAGATTCCTACCGAGGAAGTTGAGTTTTGATCAGGATGGCAATCCGGTCGAGTTTCTTCAGATATGTGAGACTACAGTTCCATGGTGGAGCTAGCGCTTGGAGGATTAGTCCAACTGAGAAGGGACTATTATATTAGGGACATTTGACGGTCAACATGAGCAGGCTATTTCATGGAGATTCATTCTTTTCTGTCAATATTTATGTACATGTCGAATTTTTGCTATCGATTAGGCAGTATTGGGGTGGTAGGTATCACATCCCAACGGAGATCAGTATAATGTCATTTGCACAGACACCGGTCCGTAGGACTTCACGTCAAGTTAGATTCCTGCCTGCTGAGGAATCTAACGGGGACCCGTTTGAGGGTTCTGTTGTCTAGTATGCTTGGGCAAGTATGTTAGTTTAAATGATGTTTAAAATACTTTTGAGAACTATGTCTGTAAATATTTAAATTATCTTAGTACTAAGACTTGTGTATATATAATGTAAATTATTTATGATGCTGTTTAGGATTTTATATTCTACTAAGTTTATTTTATTAATATTCCAAAAATTTTATAATTCATATTTACATTACAAATCATATTTTATAGCAAAGGGGTAATTTAGTAATTAAATAACATAAATGTGATATACTATGGTGGGTGTTACAGGCTTCAATGGAGAAAAGTGAGAGAGTTTTTGTGTGTAGCTTCTTTGTTCTTGATAGATTGGTAGGAAATAAAGTAAGTTTAGAAACTTAGCCGCCAAGATCAAGCCTTGGCCGTGAGCTCAAAGAGAGGAAGTTGAGAGAGATTTTTTGTTTTGTTTCTTTGATAAAAAGATGAGATAGAATGGTCAAGTGAACTAAGTCTAGAATTTGTTCTCCAACCTCCCTTGCACATGCAAAAACTGTGAGCTTCTAGAGCAAGTCCATGGTGTCCAAGCTCCTTCATTAAGTTTCCTTCCTATTGGCTTAAGATTGATAAGTCAAGACTTCTCCATTAAGCTTGTTTTCCATAAGTCCTTCATGGTGAGTCACTAAGTGTGAGTCACATGGATAAGTCACCTAGTAAGTCATGTAGTGAGTCATCCAAGCTTCTCCAACAAGCTTTGCCTTCATTGGTTCATGGATGTGAGTCATGGCCACCATAGTTGACTACCACCAAGCTTAGCTTGTAAGCTTGCTCTCCATTGGTTCTCAAGGATGAGTCATGGTCACAAAACTTAGCTTTCCTTCTCATTGGTCCAACAAGCAAAGTGAGTCACAAAAAGGCTAGTGACTAGGTTCATATCTAGAACCTTCCCACTAGATATTTACCTGAAGCTATTATCCAATGGACAAAGGATACTGCTAGCAAAACCACTGGTTATTGTCCAATGGATAATAAAACGTACCTAGATTTTATTTTCAAATAAAATCTCAAAAAAAGTAAAATTTTGAAATTTGTTTCCAGTTTTGAGTTTAGTAAGCTCCCCCGACCCCACATTAATAGTCTAAAATTTTCCGACCCTGAAAAATTTTTATTTTTCAGGCCCCTCTTCAAACACACAGAAAGTCTAAAAATAATAATAAAATAATAAAAAAAATCAAACAATTCACAAAAATCACAAAATCATAAAAATCAAATATAATTGAAAAACAAGAAATTTTGGGATATTACAACACTTCCCTTCTAAAAAGAATTTCGTCCTCGAAATTCTCTTACCTTAGAACAAACGTAGATATTGCTCTTTCATTTTGTCTTCTAGTTCCCACGTTGCATCTCCAGTCATATCATTCTAGACTAACTTTACTTCTTCCGTTGCTTGTTGCACAAGAGACGTAGATGCAAACAAATCCTAAACAAGTTCAGTCCTACCAGTTGGACTCCTTTCTAAAAGAACTCCTATCTCCTAGAATGCCTAGGTGAAGTCATAGTTTCCTGTCCATACAAAACATTATATATTGAGTAGGCCAATCCTCAATATCTTGTAACTATGTAATAGTAGCTACTAACATTCAACCTATGGCAAGCCATGCATTCTTTTTCCAACATCTCAACCAAGAGACAAGGAAGTGCACAACACATAGAGAACTTCTAACATTCCTAAGCATAGTCAATCCATACCCTAACTTAACAGGATGAACTGCTCTGATACCACTAATATAACACCCCAAATTTAACAACCATAGTATAATCATCATTACACCACGGTTATTAAATTCAGGCTTGCTACAACAACGACACATTTCCAAACATAACCATTATACATGTACATAAAATATAAGCCACGAATGAATATATTTATTACACAACACCATAACATCCTCCAAAGGAAATTACATTCCGTATATATATATATATATATATATATATATATATATATATATATATAACATAATACACTAACATATACAAGACGTACAACTTACTTATACAAAAGCATATATGCAGCTACCACAGCCAAGCCTAAACTGGCCTAAGCCAAAACACTCCAGCTGTAACACCCTCTGTAGGGTATCACATTTCAGACTAAAAACTGAAAATTTGAAAATCATTTCACAAAAGCTTTGAGTTATAAAATATGGATTTTTTTAAATTTCTTTTTGCTGACCATATAAACTTACTGAAAATATAAGTAATTACATAAAATAGACTGAACTAATTAATATATATGTTTATTATACTATATAATATTAAATAACATTTAAAACATAACTTACAAACTCAAGAAACAGTAACAAACCCAATGACAGGTCCTACTTAATAGCACGATAACAAAACTAACGAAAAAATTAAACATACTTGTTCCATTCTTCCACAAACTGCTCACTATAGAAACTGAGAAGATCACTCCTTGACGCTATCACCGAACTCAGAACATTGCCTCAGTTAAGTCTAAGAAACTTACTTCGCCTACTATATAAATTTTGACAATACAAAAACAATAAACAATACAACAAAGAGGTGAGATCCCCTTTCATCAATACCAGTACGGTAGCAAAGAATGATACGAATGACAAAGTCATTCCATACACACAAATATCACAAGTATAATCATGTTAACAAATTATCCTTATATTTAGAAAACATATATCACAACAACATAAACATCAACAGTATATCAACAACATATATCCATAATATTCATATAAAATGATGATACCACCATAAAATGTACCTTGACAATGTCACAACAATATGTACACAAACTATGCATATGCACAATGTGTAACACCCTCCCTAGAGTATCACATGTCTGACTCCCGACTCATAATCTGAAAAGAAATTCGCACAAAGTTTGAGTTATAAAAAGTGGGTTTTAAAATTTCTTCTTTATTGAAACATAAATTTACTGAAAATATTAGGTAATGTTGAAAATCATATTTCAACTACTCATTATGCAATATTGACACTAATTAATATTTCATAATTTAAAGAGAAATATAAAACTAACAGACTCTTTTTTTTTAACAGTAGCAAACCCCATGACGGGTCCTACTTAATAACACGGTACAACATTAACGTTAAAACTTAACATACTTATTCTGTTGTGTATCCATCTTGTTGCATCAAACATCTATTCTACATCTGTTCTTTGTCAACATTGCACACCTTCAAGTCCTGAATGTCTACTCCTTATTGTTGTCACCCATCTCAGAGTATTCATTGCCCGTTATGTCTAAGATAACTCGATCCTTCTATTATTTGATTTTAACAGTACAGACACAACAAAACAACATAACAAAGAGGTGAGATCACCTACGCCAATACCAACATGGTAGCACAGAGATAACACAAACAGCATATCATACAAATATATCATGACATCAACATTAATCAACAATCATCATCCAATCATTTATCAGTTCAATTATCATAAACAATAATTACGATAATGCCCTCAACATTGTCTAATTATCATCATCATCATCCAAGTATTCAAAACAATTGTCATACCCAATATTCCTCAATTAATATATCACACAGATATAACTGCCAGATTATGCATGTGCATAAAGACTCAGTTTTTCAAAAACAACTCCATGGAGGTTTTCACAATTTCGAGGAGAATGCTCTGTCAATTGTCAGCCTTAGCCCAAAGACAATCTTCCAGTTGTTGAAAAGAATGGTGTTCTTGTCGGGTATCGTCAATGCGTTGCAACAGACTGTATCGCCAAGTAGCACAGGGTACTCGCCAGCTGTCCACTGGTCGACCGCCGCGCCTCGACGCCCCCAAGATCCATCATAGACCTCACTATCAATTCTCATTCCCTCTTCAACCACAAGGGCCATATACAATGCACGAATATATCAGTGCAAGTCCAACCCCAAAGGGCCAAATTCTTTTCAATTTCCATTGTTCAATGTATCATATGCCTCAACGCATGTTTTTCCAATGCATGTATAATGCACCAAATCCAATCACAAGCATCTCTTTCCAATGCATATAAATTGTACCAAATTATATTGTATTTTCAATAGCAAAATCATGTTATCATATTTTCATAGTTATAAAACACTTTCGTCGTATTTTCACAAAATTGTGCAACATTCCCATTACGTTTTCACAATTCCAAAACGTTTTTGTTACGTTTTCAAAATATCGTAACCCTTCTGTTATGTTTTCAAAATGCCGCAACTCTTCTGTTGCATTTTTAAATCACGTACTAATTTTTCAACTTTTTTCTCAATTGCGTAAAGATATACGTTTCTCAAATCCCATAATATTTTTCCACTGTTTCAAAATCACGTAACTTAAAAATCATCTTTTTAAGTCGCGTAAATCATTTTCTTTCATTTTCAAAATATTTAAAACACTTTTCAAATCACATAATGATTTTTCGCTATTTTCACAATCACGTAAAAATAATTCATCACTTTTTCATCACGTAGTGATTTTTCAATAGTAATTCAGATTACATAAAATATTTAAACGTATTTAAAATCGCGTAGAAATATTTTACTATATTTCCAAACACTTAGAAATATTTTATCTGTATTTCAAATTACGTACTTTAAAATTACGTTTTTAAGATATGTAAATAATTTTTTTACCACAATTTCATTACGAAAAAATATTTCTCAACCTTCAAATATTCCTTTTTCAACTTTTCTAAAAATAATATAACTTTATACTTCATGTAATATATTTTCTTACTCAAGAAAATCTTTTTCCACATTTCTTTACTCAAGAAATCCTTTTCCAAAATATAATTCATAAAATCACTTTTTCATTGATATAAATCAACGTTTCAAAACTTAACATTTTCTAACGTACTTTCAAAACTCAAAAAAATAAGTTATACGTTAGTAACTTTTCAAATCACCATTATATTCTCCATTTTTTCTCAAATCACTTCCAAAATCATTCTTCAAAATAAATTAGAGTTCAAACATGTTCAACCTCTCTTTGTCTTTCGTTTACAAAATTCTCTCAAGTGATAAAAACACTCTGATTCCCTTTCCAAATTCCTTGTATTAAATCAAGTTACGTTTTCACTTTGAAAATCACTTTGTTCATAAAAATCAAGACATTACAAGCCTTTAAAAAAAACGTGGACATGACTATTGAAAACCATCAAATATTTTTCCTTTCAAATTGATATGGTTTTACACAAACAAAACCATTAAAAATCCTTTACAAAAACGTAAGACTCATAGTCTTTGAAAATCAAATCATTTGTTCATTTCCATTTTTTACTTTCTTTGCAAATCCATTTTCACTTTCTTTACAAATCCTTTAAAATCATCATTGCTATTTTCATTTAAATCTCATGTTTAGTAAAACACTTAGAAACTTTTTACACAAAATAAATCAATAAAAATCCTTCTAAAACCATGTTCATGTACTCTTTGAAAAATAAACTCTTTATTTATTTTTCTTGCTTTTTCTAAACATCCATTTTCATCATTCAAGAAAATATTAATTTTGTGAACACCTATCTTGAGGTGTCTTAACCGAAATTCACCATGTTCTAGGGATCAAAAATTAATTCCCTTGTTCTTGAAAAATTTCAACATGAACCCTAATCAAGGGCATCAAAACCGTAGCTCTTCCTTAGCCATTGGGACCAAAATTAATTTTCTTTCCATCATCAAATCATGGCATGCACATACATACATATATATATATATATATATATATATATATATATATATATATATATATATATATATATATATATATTTATTAAAAGCATTCCATATTATCATCATGCATAGTATAAGCATACCATCAAAATCATAAACTCATGCAAAGCATATTAAGCATAGGCAATTAATCAAAGCTCATAAACACATATAAATTATTACATGACCATAGATATGAATCCTCACATGGATTCAACACCCATCAAATATAAGACCATCTCTCACCACCATGCTTGGTTGGTGAGACGGATCTCCCTCTTACCTCTTGAAGATCCTCAAAAGCTCTTTGTTTTGCTTCTTTTTCCAAGTCCTTCATCACAAAGGGCTTCTCAAATACAAAACAAAATACATAAAAATTAGTATACTAAGCTTGATTAAGAGGAACCATGGATCAAACATGATTTAGATCATGAAAAAGAAAGAAGAAATGAAGTTTCCTTACACTTCACCTCAAAAACTCAATAACTTTGATCTTGAAGAAAGGCCATGAAGGTGAATGATTTAGAGAAAATCTCCAACATGAAAGTTGCTTAGAATATCATGTAGATTCAAGATCTATGGTTGGATAAAATTAAAAGAGATTGGATGGTGGTTTTGAGTGTCTTGACCGAATGGTTTCTTTTGAAACACAAAGATGGAATTTTTGATATTTGATAGAAACTTGAAGCTTGGATTTGAAGCCCAAGATGAATGATTTTGGAAAAACTCATAACTAGAGATGTTCTTAGAATGGTGTTTAGGTTTAGAAAATCAAGTCGGATGAAATGATAGAAATTTGTATGATGGTTCTAAGGTGCTTGACTGAAACTTGCTTGGAGAAGAGAAATGGAGAGAAAACTTGGTAACTTAGCTTCTTGAAAATGTTTAATGATGACCAAGGATGGCAATAATGGTCTTCAAACTTTTTCTATGGCCTTAAGGCCTCTCAAAACCGTGCACCCCCTTCAAGTCATCTCCTAAGGATGCTAATAAATCAATTATGAGTAGTTTGTCTCCAAAAAGTAGTACATGGCCATATGATATATGTGCTAAGTCATCAAAAATTGACTTACTTTTATTTAGCTTCTTGTAGGTATAAAGACAATAGCCAAATGAATTAATTGAATCAAATTTGTCCCCTTTAACTTTGCATGGCCGTAGGTGCTTCTTCAAAAAGTGCAATTAATGCAACAATGATGCATAGTTGACCAAGACCACTTAATAATGACATAAAGTTTTTCTTTAGCTCCAAAATACTTCACAAAAACCGTCTCCCCTCCTTCATGATGCATTTAATAATTTGTCATCTTTTCTAGCCATCATTTAGAGCATTCTAAGCCATTGATTAATTCAATGGTTAGGATTTAGGTAGACTTTTGATTTAGAAGACTTAATCTAGGCCATTGGATCTTTCTCCTTTACATTCTAACCATTAGATGTGTCTCCAAAATTAAGGGTCAAGATTACTCCTTCTAACTTTTAATCCAAGGGTCATAATTAGTCTTTGCTACTTTTTAAGACTAATTCTCCACCATTGATTAAATTTACATCCAATGGTCATAAATGGTCCTTGTTACTTTACAAGACCAAATCTCCACCCTTGATTAATTCTTCATCCAATGGTCATAAATGGTCTTTGTCACTTTTTGAGACCAAATCTCTACCATTGATTAAATTCATATCCAATGGTCATAATTGATCCATCTCCACCGTTGATTAAATCGGTGGTTAATTTTAAAGTCTTCAATATTAGACTGGCTTGCTTCCTATTGGTTCGTCAAAAGTTGTCATAACCACTAATGTTGACTTAGCAATATAATTTCTATTTTTATCTGCCAAAAACCCGACGAAAGAATATATTTACTGTATTTTTATTGCCTGATAAATAAGTACAGTACAAAACACAGTACAAAACACAGTACAAGAAATTTTCTAAAACTGTTTCCGGATTCAGGTTTAGTAAGATCCCTTGTCTCCATCTAAACAGTACAAATTTTTCTATGCGTAGAAAAATTTTTACTTTGCGGGACCCACCTGGGCCCACGTATGGTCACCTGGGCCCACATACACCCCTTGGGCCCACAATCAGTAAAAAATTTCATAATCATATACAAAAATCACAAAAATTATAAAATGCACAAATATCAAATCAAATTACGTAAAATAATTAAAACCTAACGGTAAAAATTAAATTACGTAAAGTTTTCCTCGGCCCGAAAATTTTTATTTTCCTGACACGGAGTAAATCACTCAAAACGATCAAATACGCTGATGGAATAATCAAAATAATTTTACAGTATCCAAAAATTACTAAACAGTTAAATTCTGTTAACTGTCAAAATTACTGCTTAAGAGATAGGAAATTTTGGGATGTTACAATACTCCCCCTCTTTATAGAAATTTCGTCCTCGAAATTTAATAGCCATGATTTCACACCCTCGGAATAAATAATGACCTTATTCCTTTATCTTTTCTTCCAGTTCCCTCGTAGTTTCACCTCTTACGTTATTCCAAACGATTTTAACCAATGAAAATTCTTTATCTCTTGATCAATTTTTTTTTTCTGATCAAGCAGATATCTCAAACTCTTATGATTACTGACTATGTTAAATGTTACTCCAGAAAGAAAGTATTTCCATACTTCTAAAATAAACACAGTGGCTACCAATCTCCATTCATGTGTATAATAGTTTTTCTTTTCCTCTTGTAACTTGCATTTCCTCCGAACAAGTACACATCTTAAACTCTGATGTTACGCATCACATAAAATTTCCTTGTCATCGTATCACTTCATTCTCCAGCTTTAGCTTTTTTAACAAGAAACGTCTCACTAACCAAGTTCTCCTTTCAACCGTATTATATCAAATACTGTAACATAGATTTTAAATAAGAATATCCTTTCTTGCAAATTTCAGTACATGAAAGAATATTTATGAAGGTCAGAAAGAAGAAGATAGCAACACGATTTGATATGTTACTAAGCATATTCAACAAGAATTTGATTTTGCCTGATTTTTAAGAATGAGTTTTTTTTTTCTAGAACACTAATACTGTATTGAGACAATCTCATAGGATATGGTTGAAAAATAACCATTCCGTTTTCAAAGATCACGTCTGTTTATGAAACTGATCAAACTAACACAAAGTTTTGATCTATAACAATAATTTGAATAACTTGGGTAGCTCGATCGGCTAAGAATAAAAATAGAATTAAACAAATCAGAGGATAACGAATAACTCTAACATATAATTGATCTACTCAATTATATGCTATAAGGAATAGGTTATTCACAGAAATATTCAGGATAGTTTATAGGATTACCTCCAATGACACAATCTCCATTGTTTAAATCTTCCGCTCCGAACACTTCCTACTACCTGAGATTTTACTAACAGAAAACTCTGTTTTCATTGGAACACAATCTTTAGAAATGTGTCCAGGCTCTTTGTACTTGAAACAAATTATTTCCTTGAACATACAATCTTTCGTTAAGTGCCCCTTTCCACACTTCTTACATTTCGGTGCAGATGTCACAATCAAACTAAACCTGTCATTACTAGTATTTTCTCCACAAGATTGTTGTTGTTGTTGACTTCTTGGAGATTGCAAGTACGGTTTTTATTGGAATCGCTTGACCTTACGATTTCCCTTTTTTTTCGTAACCAATATAGTCCAACATTACAGGGTCTATCATCCTGAGATTGATTTAACTCTAACAAAATCTTAGCTTAAGAAATCAATTCTTGCTGCGGAACAATCTTCTAAGTTTGCTGTATAATTGCTTCAGCCACTGTTTGTATTACTTCCAAAGTTGCAGTCATATCACCACCATTATGTCTCGCTTCCACATGCGTACGTCTATCACGAGTCATTTTTTTCTTCAAAGATGGATGAATCAAAACAAAATGGAAACCAGATGTAACCATTTCAAATAAACGTTTGTTTTCTTGACGTACATTCCTTCATTAAGTACTTTCTTTCACATCGCCATCGCCTTTGGTTTCCTCAATGGTTGTAAATACATCTTCCGTTGAAATCAATCACTTTCCAAATATCCTTAAAAATATCGGGTTCCAAAATTACGTAGTCTTATATTCTAAGACTGATTCTCTTCCATTAGATCCTGAACCTCAACTTTCATTTCTTTCCGCTGTTCAGCGATCCTCTGTTCGTGTAGTCGTCTTTCCACATTGCTCCCATTGCTGTCGTAGCTGCAACTGCATTACTAGTAACATGTTCCACTTCCACACAAGTACAACTATCCTAAGCCATTTCTTTTTTTTTTCTCAGAGACGAGCGAATCGAAATATAATGGATCTGATATCCATTATAAACAACATTGTTTCCTTTCGGAAATCAATAACACAGAGAACACAACAGAAGCAAAACAGACCTAACCACAAACCCCAAAAGACTCAAACCGTGCTCTGATACCAACTAATGTAACACCTTCCCTAGGGTATCACATGTCTGACTCCCGACTCATAATCTGAAAAGAAATTCGCACAAAGTTTGAGTTATAAAAAGTGGGTTTTAAAATTTCTTCTTTACTGAAACATAAATTTACTAAAAATATTAGGTAATATTGAAAATCATATTTCAACTATTCATTATGCAATATTGATACTAATTAATATTTCATAATTTAAAGAGAAATATAAAACTAACAGACTCTTTTTTTTTTAACAGGAGCAAACCCCATGACGGGTCCTACTTAATAGCACGGTGACAACACTAACGTTAAAACTTAACATACTTATTCTGTTGTTTATCCATCTTGTTGCATCAGACATCTGTTCTACATCTGTTCTTTGTCAACACTGCACACCTTCGAGTCCTGAATGTCCACTCCTTATTGTTGTCACCTATCTCAGAGTATTCATTGCCTGTTATGTCTATCACAACTCGATCCTTCTATTATTTGATTTTAATAGTACAAACACAACAAAACAACATAACAAAGAGGTGAGATCACCTACGCCAATACCAACATGGTAGCACAGAGATAACACAAACAGCATATCATACAATTATATCATGCCATCAACATTAATCAACTATCATCATCCAATCATTTATCAGTTCAATTATCATAAATAACAATTACAATAATGCCCTTAACATTGTCTAATTATCATCATTATCATCCAAGTATTCAAAACAATTGTCATAGCCAATATTCCTCAATTAATATATCACACAAATATAACTGTCAGATTATGCATGTGTACAAAGACTCAGTTTTTAAAAACAACTCCATGGAGGTTTTCACAATTTCGAGGAGAATGCTCTGTCAATTGTCAGCCTTAGCCCAAAGACAATCTTCCAGTTGTTGAAAAGAATCGTGTTCTTGTCGGGTATCGTCAATGCGTTGCAACGGACTACATCGCCAAGTGGCACAGGGTACTCGCCAGCTGTCCACTGGTCGACCGCCGATCCTCGACGCCCCCAAGATCCATCATAGACCTCACTATCAATTCTCATTCCCTCTTCAACCACAAGGGCCATATACAATGCACGAATATATCAGTGCAAGTCCAACCCCAAATGTAACGCCCTTTTTTCCCAACCTTAGTCGAAAAGGGTAAGGAGAAGGAACGTCACACAATAGTAAAACAATATACGAATGAACACGAGTAATTTGAAAACACACTTTATTCTAAAATTTTTTTTTTACATGAGTCCGGTTAACACTTCCATTAAATGTACATAAGTACTTATTCGTGAATATATCGCATGAAAGAATTAAAATCCAATTTCCTTTTTCCAATAAGACGTTTGACAAATGGTCAAAAAGCAATCGATGTAGAGTGAAATGTTGATCATTCATAATATGGATAATTACATACTTTGTACCAAATATACAAGCCTGATTAATTACATTTCCAAGAGATATACAAAAAGCAAAATGTGTACCTACCCCAAGAGATACAAATATACATGCCCACTAACCCAAAGATACATCAGGCTCCCTCAAAATAAACAGACAGCCCTCAGTAGCTATCTACCTAAAACAATCTCTAAGACTGACGAGAACTAGAAGGAACCGTAGATGGATCCTCCATTGGGTCCTCGTCGTCCGACGAGACGTCCATCGCAACGACGGAACAACGGGCAGGAGCCCGAGCAGTAGAAAAGAAAGAGTCGTCACGTGGGGTATAGTACATATCTGCCCACATGTCTCTTACAGGCATATAAAATTCTAGCCAAACAAAAGCATGGAAGTAAAAAATGGAAGCAGTGTAGCGTCCCCACGCTAAGGACACTATCACTTCGCCATGGTATACGCATCGATCAGTCTGCACGTTGATGTGCCAACAATCTGGACCACCATGAAAGTTCATCCGTACATAGCCAAAAAAACCACAGGGGCGAAATGACATCTTCGAGGACTTCGATCTCAGTCGAGATAAGGCACAAAACCCTGGAACTCTGTAGGTTCCTTGTCCTCCTCACGAGCATCTTCTTGGCGATACATGAACTAACCAAATAAAAGAAGTAGAGGAAAATTACAGAAAGAGGTGAGACATCCAGCTTTCAGTACCAAATTTGGTAGCAAGAAAATAATACGGTGCTGGACGCCCACACATAACACGAATCATACATTTAACTATAGAAATATTAAAATTAACAGTAACAGTAGAATGACCACCAATAGCGATAAAATCATCAATAACAGGCAGACAACAACAGTGTTCTCAGCAGTTAACAATTTAGGTAGTTATACAGTCATAGATGCTCATGTTCAATGCATTATGAGACTCACAATGCACAATGCAAGAGGGTACCACAAGTTCCTACTCCATGGAGCTAGACATAAACATCTTCGGAGTGAATGATCAAGGAGTAATACCAGTATCTCAACAGCTTTAAAATACAGTGTGCTTTTCTTTCATAAAAATGTTTGCGCAATGGCTTATACATGGTACTTCAACAGTTGATCACGACATAGGACAACGTCTCAGTCAAGATCGTCGGTGTGTCGCATTGGTCTATCCCACGGCCCCAGTGGAGCTACCACTGTCTATTGTGAGACACCCATACCCCGACGCCCCCAGGGTCAACAACATATGACACCTACGCTTAGTCTATTCGCACCCGCACATAGGTGTTATTCAACTCCTAGGCACACATTGCCTTACTAACCATGTCCAACGGACCACACATGCATGACGACACAATGTCCAATCATGTATGTTCATCAATGATGCATTCATCATGACATATCACATACTTATGCATACATATTCCATTTTCCCAAAGTCATGGCATCATGGTTTTCTCAAGTATGAAAATAACAAGGGCTTAGCCCACATAGGGATCCATAAGAAACATTGACAATATTCATATGTATTCATCCACAATATAATCATTCATAACATATCGTATTTCATACCACTTAGGTCTCCACACTCCCTAATCTCATTCATGGTCTCTAATGTACATAATATTGAGTTCTCAAGTGGTAAGGCACTTCTTGAAGTTCATTATGGAATCACACTTTAGAATGTTCATTTTTATGAAATCTCCCTCTCTAGAGAGCTTTCCTTACAATTTAAGTCCTTTACTCCCTCTATGGTTGCACTATCTTCACCTTAAAACCTCAATATCATTTTACTGATACTTAGTTGTTTCTGTTACGAGTGCCTAGGCGCCACGTCTGAAGCCCTTGAGCTCTAGTGGAGCGCCTAGGCGCTTAAAACGAAGCGCCTGAACGCCCACCAGGTCGAGTTACAGGGGAAATTCTCTGTGTACATAGCGCCTAGGCGCTAAATACACAGCATCTGAGCGCCAGTGTAAAATCTAGAATTCTGCAGAATTCTTTTCTGAAGAACCATGACCCCTTCACTATCAAAGTCCCTCATTCATTTTTTCCAACACCCCCAAAATGTGTTACTTAACATATAATCACATAATAGCTACATATAAGCTCAAAATCATCGGGACATACAATGCAAATCCATATATCCACACCAATCAAACAACCACAAAATCATGGAAATAACACAAAATAACAAAGAGAGGGATCCAACATGAATTCTCTCATCAACAAACACAAGACATTCCCTTACTACCAAGATTGGTTGAAGAGGATCATCTCCCTCTTACCTATTTGGAAGACAACACAATGTGCCACTCCTTCTTGCCCTAGATTTTCGTTTTCCTCCTTCAAGAAAAACCCCATTGTGAGTGATCACCACAATGTTCGCTCAAACCATGAAAAATAGGTTCTTGGTCACCAAGGTGATCAAGAGAAACGAAAATAGCAAGAAAAATGGAAGAAAGTTGAAGGCTTTACCTTAAAGCTCCAAGCTTTTGCTTCAATGGTGGAGGAAAAATGGAAGAAGAAGAAGAACCAAAAGATGGCAACAAGAAAAGGTCTTGGAATGGAGTAAGAAAGTAAGAATCTTTGATGATGAAGCAAGCAAAGGATTGTTGCTTCCAAGAATGGTTGCACGGTAGAGAAGAAGAAGAAGAAGAAAGTGAAAGAGAGAAAGAGGTATTTGGGGTTAGAGAAATGAGAGTGTAATATTAGGATAAATGAGAGGAATTACTTGGGCTTCCCTTTGAAGCTTCTGCCGTAGAAGAGTGGAGAAAGGGAGAGAGAGAAAAATGGGCCAAATAGGAAATTTCATGGAAGCTTCCTATAATGGGCTTTTAAATTAAATAAAATCTTTATTTTGAAAATAAGGCAAAAAGGGCTTGACACAAGGTAATTTTTTGAATAATGAGATAAGATTTTTATTACATGTTATTATTTATTGGACAACAGTTATTGTTTGCAGAAGTCAGCATTAACAAATCTGACAGATAAATCCTTTACAGTGTTTTATTGTTTTAGCTGTTAGAGTTTCTTAAAAAATGTAAAACCTTGTAAACTGTGTCCGGCCTCGGGTTTAGTAAGATCCCCCGTCGACGTTTTCATAGTTCAAGGTTCTCGGAGAAAATATCTCATTTCTCCAGTTCCGCTCAGCACATACGTAAAACAAGGAATAATATTAAAATATTCTGGTTTCTCTGAAAAATCCAGAAAAATTCCAGAAAATCACAAATATTATAAAATGAATACGGATAGTAGAGAAATCAAATTTTTGGGGTGTTACAACTCTCCCCAACAAATAAGAATTTCGTCGTCGAAATTTTCCATGCCTTAAAACAATTCGGGATATTGCTCCTTCATCTTGCTCTCCAGCTCCCACGTCACATCTCCAGTTGCTTTGTTCCAGATTACCTTCACCAGTTCAATGTCCTTCCCTCTGAGTTGCTTTGTCCTACTATCCTCAATCCTCACAGGAGTCGTCTCATAAGTCAAGTTTTCCTTTAATTGTACGGAATCAGGTGCTATGACATGATTAGGACTTGGAACATATTTTCTGAGTTGTGACACATGAAAGACGTTGTGAAGGTTTGAAAGAAAAAGGGGTAAAGCTACTTGTAAGCAACAGGACCTATTCGACGAAGAATTTGGTAAGGTCCAAGGAATTTTGGAGTGAGTTTTCTAGATTTGAGAACACGACCAACCCCAGTCATATGTGTGACTTTCAAGAAGACATGCTCTCCTTCTTCGAACTCAAGAGGTTTCCTTCTTTTGTCCGCATAACTCTTTTGCCGACTTTGAGCTGTTTTCATTTTCTCCTGAATCATCTTGACTTTTTCGGTTGTTTGTTGGATAAGTTCAGGTCCAACAGTAAGCCGTTCTCCATCTTGATACCAACACAGAGGCGTCCGACATCTCCGCCCATATAGAGCCTCATAGGGCGCCATGCCTATACTTGAATGATAACTGTTGTTGTAGGTGAATTCCACCAATGGTAAGATTTCATCCCAACCTCCAGTTTGCTCTAGGGCACAGGCTCTTAACAGATCTTCTAACGACTGAATTGTTCTTTCTGATTGACCATCAGTCTGCGGATGGTATGCGGAACTCAACCGCAACTTTGTTCCCATAGCCTCTTGAATACTTTGCCAAAACTTCGAGGTAAACCTCGGGTCTCTATCGGAAATGGTACTCATGGGTATCCCATGAAGTCTGACAATCTCACTAATGTATTTCTGAGTCAACTTCTCCAATGGATACCTTATGTTGATCGGTAGAAAGTGAGCTGATTTTGTAAGCCGATCCACAATTACCCATATCGAGTCATATCCCTTCCTGGTTCTTGGTAACCCAACAACAAAATCCATAGCGATACTATCCCATTTCCACTCAGGAATGGTTAGGGGTTGTAGCAATCCAGCTGGTCTTTGATGCTCAATCTTCGTTTTCTGGCAAACCAAACAAGACGACACACATCTAGCGATATCTCTTTTCATTCCATGCCACCAAAATAACTTCTTCAAGTCTTGATACATCTTGGTCATTCCAGGATGCATACTTAACTGGCTCGAATGAGCATGTTCAAGTATGTACTTCCGGAGTTCCTCATCTTTAGGCACACAGATCCTTCCTTGGAATCTCAGAATCCCATCACTTTCTTCCTTCAATGTTGAGACACCACCTTGCCTCATCAATTCTCTTTCTCCTTGCAGGAACTTATCAATCTTTTGCTTCTCTCAAATATCTTCCATCAAGTCATTCGAGATAGTAACCCTATTCATGCAGATTTTTCCCGGTGTTAACTCTACAGATGACCATATGTCTCTAAATTGCTCTATCAGGTCCTTTTCTCTGATCATCATAGTAGAAACACTAACTATCTTCCTACTCAAGGCATCGGCTACTACATTTGCCTTCCCGGGATGATACTGGAGTTGAAAATCGTAATCCTTCAAAAATTCCAGCCATCTTCGTTGCCTCATATTCAGCTCTTTCTGATCATACAGGTATTTCAGACTTTTGTGGTCACTAAAGACGTTGAATATGGCTCCATACAGATAATGTCTCCATATTTTCAATGCAAAGACCATCGCAGCTAACTCTAGATCATGAGTTGGGTAGTTCTTCTCGTGCATTCGCAGTTGTCTTGAGGCGTAAGCCACCTCCTTTCCATTCTGCATAAGAACGCACCCCAAACCTTGATACGAAGCGTCACAGTACACTTCAAATGGTTCATTAGGGTTCGGTAGAACTAACACTGGTGACGTAGTTAGCTTCCTTTTTAACTCTTGGAAACTTCCTTCACAGGAATCTGTCCATTCGAAAGGTTGATTCTTCCGGGTGAGTTGAGTGAGTGGTTCAACGATCTTGGAAAATCCTTCTATGAACCTCTGGTAGTATCCGGCTAGTCCCATGAAGCTTCGAATTTTCGTCACTGTCGTTGGCCTTTCCCATTGTAGCACAACTTCTACCTTTGAAGGATCCACTGCAATTCCTTCCTTTGTGATTACATAACCCAAGAATTTCACTTCATCTAGCCAAAACTCGCACTTGGATAGTTTTGCATACAGCTCTTTTTCCTTCAAGATCTGGAGAACTATGCTGAGGTGGTCAGCATGGTCCTCGCGTCTTTGTGAATAGATCAGAATATCATCGATGAAAACAACAACGAATTTGTCCAAGTAAGGGCGAAAGATCCTATTCATGTAGTCCATAAATATCGCAGGTGCATTTGTCACACCAAAAGGCATCACCAGGTACTCGTAATGACCATAACGAGTACGAAAAGCGGTCTTAGGAACGTCTTCCACTTTCACTCTGATTTGGTGATAACCCGATCGCAGATCGATCTTGGAAAACACAGCTGCTCCCTTCAATTGGTCCATCAAGTCATCTATCCTTGGCAATGGATACTTATTCTTAATTGTAACCTTGTTCAACTGACGGTAATCCACACACAATCTTGAAGTTCCATCTTTCTTCTTGACTAACAATACCGGTGCTCCCCAGGGTGACACACTGGGTCTCACAAATTGCTTCTCTAGGAGCTCTTCCAACTGCTTCTTAAGTTCCACGAGTTCTGCCGGTGCCATACGGTAAGGTGCGATAGAAATAGGACCAGCTCCGGGTACCAAGTCGATAGCAAATTCGACCTCCCGTTCCGGTGGCAAACCGGGTACATCATCAGGGAAAACCTCAGGAAAGTCTCGAACAACAGAGATTGCGTCTATATCAACTTCACTCTCGACTTTCAAAGAAGACAATAACATGTACCCTCTAGCTCCTTCTTTCAGAAAAGCTTTCACTTGGTTGGCGGTCAAAAATCTAGAATCCTCATCCAAGGGAAAAACTATTATTTTTCTGGAACAGTCTAACAGAACACGATTAGCAGACAACCAATCCATCCCCAATATCACATCTAATTGAGATAAGGGTAAACAGATCAAATCGATAGAAAAGATTCGACCTTCCACAATCAAAGGACATCCTAGACAAACTTTAGCAGTAACGACAGGTTTTGTGGTGAGAGTTGAGACAGTCAAATCGAAAGGTAAGGAAGACACATGTAATCCAAGTCTTTCCACACAGTCATGTGAAATGAAAGAATGAGTAGCACTAGAGTCATACAGCACAATTAAAAGATTACCTTCAATGATACCTTCTCCTTGTATCAGATCCTCGGATTCAGAGGCCTCAGCACCACTCAGGGTGTAAACTCTGCCTCCAGCTTATGGCTTAGAAGTTTTAGTAACATTGACGGATGGTTCCGCCTTGGTCTGGTTACAGTCTCGAGAAACGTGACCAAGTTTCCCGCATTGAAAGCAAATAAATCCCTTGATTGTGCAGTCCCTTGTGAAATGCTCCTTTCCACATTTCATGCATCTCGGAGTAGTTGTAGCATTCTGACCCATCCTTCCAGGGCTTCCAGTTGGGCTTCCTCCTTGAAATTTTTGCGGTTGTTGGCTTCCAGAGGGTCGGGAATAAGGTTTCTTTTGATAACGGCTTGTGTTACCACCACCTCCTCTTTGGGACCGAACGGGCCCAAAATTCCTATTTCTTGCCTCACGTTCTTGTTCCACACTTTCCAAGCGGCAGCAAGTGTCAAGTAGCTCAGAAAACTGAGTAATCTTCAAAGCTATCACAATTTTCTTCACCTCGTGCCTCAAGACTTCCTCAAACTTCCGGCACTTCCAAGCTTCATTGGGTTGAAATTGAAAATAGGTCAAGAATCTAGACAAGTTTTCAAACTTGGCAGCGTATTCGCTCACGGTCATACCTCCTTGTCGCAACCTCAGAAATTCCATCTCTTTTGCGTGCCTGGCACTTTCTGGAAAATACTTGTTCAGGAACCTTTCTTTGAACACCTCCCAAGTTATTACTTTGTTTGCGGCCTGCAATAACCTTTGTTCTCCCATCCACCAATGTTCTGCATCTCCAATCAACATATATGCAGCATAGGTAACCTTCCGATCGTCAGTACAATTCATACCCGTAAATATTTTCTCCAGCTCCTGTATCCACAAGGTAGCTTTTTCCGGATCAAACTCCCCTTTGAACTGTGGAGGGTTAGCACGACGAAATCTCTCTAAGTTCTAAACATCCGCTGTAGCCTCTAGCTGTTGTGCAGCTCTAGCCTGTTGTTGAGTTGTTTGCTAGTTCTGTTGCAGCATTGCCTCAGCCATCTTTTGTATTGCCTCAATGGCAGCAGCCATATCACCTCGATGAGCCATTGTTCCTTCTCAGATTAGACTACGCAAAACACAGAGAAAGTCAGACGTATTCATTTGAATACCAAGCAACAAAATCACAGAGAATGACACAGCACAAACAAGACAGTCCAAAACCACATGACCCAAAAGAAACATAACCGGGAGCTCTAATACCAGGACAGTGTAACGCCCCTTTTTCCCAACCTTAGTCGAAAAGGGTAAGGAGAAGGAACGTCACACAATAGTAAAATAATATACGAATGAACACGAGTAATTTGAAAACACACTTTATTCTAAATTTTTTTTTACATGAGTCTGGTTAACACTTCCATTAAATGTACATAAGTACTTATTCGTGAATATATCGCATGAAAGAATTAAAATCCAATTTCCTTTTTCCAATGAGACGTTTGACAAATGGTCAAAAAGAAATCGACGTAGAGTGAAGTGTTGATCATTCATAATATGGATAATTACGTACTTTGTACCAAATATACAAGCCTGATTAATTACATTTCCAAGAGATATACAAAAAGCAAAATGTGTACCTACCCCAAGAGATATAGAAATATACATGCCCACTAACCTAAAGATATATTAGGCTCCCTCAAAATAAACAAACAACCCTCAGTAGCTATCTACCTAAAACAATCTCTAAGACTGATGAGAACTAGAAGGAACCGTAGATGGATCCTCCATTGGGTCCTCGTCGTCCGACGAGACGTCCATCGCAACGACGGAACAACGGGCAGGAGCCCGAGCAGTAGACAAGAAAGAGTCATCATGTGGGGTATAGTACATATCTGCCCACATGTCTCTTACAGGCATATAAAATTCCAGCCAAACAAAAGCATGGAAGTCAAAAATAGAAGCAGTGTAGCATCCCCACGCTAAGGACACTGTCACTTCGCCATGGTATATGCATCGATCAGTCTGCACGTTGATGTGCCAACAATTGGACCACCATGAAAGTTGATCCGCACATAGCCAAAAAAACCACGGGGGCGAAATGACATCTTCGAGGACTTCGATCTCAGTCGAGATAAGGCACAAAACCCTGGAACTCTGTAGGTTCCTTGTCCTCCTCACGAGCATCTTCTTGGCGATACATGAACTAACCAAATAAAAGAAGTAGAGGAAAATTACAGAAAGAGGTGAGACATCCAGCTTTCAGTACCAAATTTGGCAGCAAGAAAATAATACGGCGCTGGACGCCCACACATAACACGAATCATACATTTAACTATAGAAATATTAAAATTAACAGTAACAATAGAATGACCACCAATAGCGATAAAATCATCAATAACAGGCAGACAACAACAGTGTTCTCAGCAGTTAACAATTTAGGTAGTTATACAGTCATAGATGCTCATGTTCAATGCATTATGAGACTCACAATGCACAATGCAAGAGGGTACCACAAGTTCCTACTCCATGGAGCTAGACATAAACATCTTCGGAGTGAATGATCAAGGAGTAATACCAGTATCTCAACAGCCTTAAAATACAGTGTGCTTTTCTTTCATAAAAATGTTTGTGCAATGGCTTATACATGGTACTTCAACAGTTGATCACGACATAGTACAACGTCTCAGTCAAGATCGTCGGTGTGTCGCAATGGTCTATCCCACGGCCCCAGTGGAGCTACCACTGTCTATTGTGAGACACCCATATCCCGACGCCCCCAGGGTCAACAACATATGACACCTACGCTTAGTCTATTCGCACCCGCACATAGGTGTTATTCAACTCCTAGGCACACATTGCCTTACTAACCATGTCCAACGGACCACACATGCATGACGACACAATGTCCAATCATGTATGTTCATCAATGATGCATTCATCATGGCATATCACATACTTATGCATACATATTCCATTTTCCCAAAGTCATGGCATCATGGTTTTCTCAAGTATGAAAATAACAAAGGCTTAGCCCACATAGGGATCCATAAGAAACATTGACAATATTCATATGTATTCATCCACAATATAATCATTCGTAACATATCGTATTTCATACCACTTAGGTCTCCACACTCCCTAATCTCATTCATGGTCTCTAATGTACATAATATTGAGTTCTCAAGTGGTAAGGCACTTCTTGAAGTTCATTATGGAATCACACTTTAGAATGTTCATTTTTATGAAATCTCCCTCTCTAGAGAGCTTTCCTTACAATTTAAGTCCTTTACTCCCTCTATGGTTGCACTATCTTCACCTTAAAACCTCAATATCATTTTACTGATACTTAGCTGTTTCTGTTACGAGCGCCTAGGCGCCACGTCTGAAGCGCCTGAGTGCTGGTGGAGCGCCTAGGCGCTTAAAACAAAGCGCCTGAACACCTACCAGGTCGAGTTACAAGGGAAATTCTCTGTGTACATAGCGCCTAGGCGCTAAATACACAGCGCCTGAGCGCCAGTGTAAAATCTGGAATTCTGCAGAATTCTTTTCTGCAGAACCGTGACCCCTTCACTATCAAAGTCCCTCATTCATTTTTTCCAACACCCCCAAAATGTGATACTTAACATATAATCACATAATAGCTACATATAAGCTCAAAATCATCAAGACATACAATGCAAATCCATATATTCACACCAATCAAACAACAACAAAATCATGGAAATAACACAAAATAACAAAGAGAGGGATCCAACATGGATTCTCTCATCAACAAACACAAGACATTCACTTACTACCAAGATTGGTTGAAGAGGATCATCTCCCTCTTACCTATTTGGAAGACAACACAATGTGCCACTCCTTCTTGCCCTAGATTTTCGTTTTCCTCCTTCAAGAAAAACCCCAATGTGAGTGATCACCACAATGTTCACCCAAACCATGAAAAATAGGTTCTTGGTCACCAAGGTGATCAAGAGAAACGAAAATAGCAAGAAAAATGGAAGAAAGTTGAAGGCTTTACCTTAAAGCTCCAAGCTTTTGCTTCAATGGTGGAGGAAAAATGGAAGAAGAAGAAGAACCAAAAGATGGCAACAAGAAAAGGTCTTGGAATGGAGTAAGAAAGTAAGAATCTTTGATGATGAAGCAAGCAAAGGATTGTTGCTTCCAAGAATGGTTGCACGGTGGAGAAGAAGAAGAAGAAGAAAGTGAAAGAGAGAAAGGGTATTTGGTGTTAGAGAAATGAGAGTGTAATATTAGGATAAATGAGAGGAATTACTTGGGCTTCCCTTTGAAGCTTCTCGCCGTAGAAGAGTGGAGAAAGGAGAGAGAGAAAAATGGGCCAAATAGGAAATTTCATGGAAGCTTCCTATAATGGGCTTTTAAATTAAATAAAATCTTTATTTTGAAAATAAGGCAAAAAGGGCTTGACACAAGGTAATTTTTTGAATAATGAGATAAGATTTTTATTACATGTTATTATTTATTGGGCAACAATTATTGTTGGCATAAGTCAACATTAACAACTGATAGATAAATCCTTTACAGTGTTTTATTATTTTAGCTGTTAGAGTTTCTCGAAAAATGTAAAACCTTGTAAACTGTGTCCGGCCTCGGGTTTAGTAAGATCCCCCGTCGACATTTTCATAGTTCAAGGTTCTCGGAGAAAATATCTCATTTCTCCAGTTCCGCTCAGCACATACGTAAAACAAGGAATAATATTAAAATATTCTAGTTTCTCCGAAAAATTCAGAAAAATTCCAAAAAATCACAAATATTATAAAATGAATACGGATAGTAGAGAAATCAAATTTTTGGGGTGTTACACCAAAGGGCCAAATTCTTTTCAATTTCCATTGTTCAATGTATCATATACCTCAACGCATGTTTTTCCAATGCATGTATAATGCACCAAATCCAATCACAGGCATCTCTTTCCAATGCATATAAATTGTACCAAATTATACTGTATTTTCAACAGCAAAATCAAGTTATCACATTTTCATAGTTATAAAACACTTTCGTCGTATTTTCACAAAATTGCGCAACATTTCCATTACGTTTTCACAATTCCAAAACGTTTTTGTTACGTTTTTAAAATATCGTAACCCTTCTGTTATGTTTTCAAAATGCCGCAACTCTTCTGTTGCACTTTTAAATCACATACTAATTTTTCAACGTTTTTCTCAATTGCGTAAAGATATACGTTTCTCAAATCCCATAATATTTTTTCACTATTTCAAAATCACGTAACTTAACAATCATCCTTTTAAGTCGCGTAAATCATTTTCTTTCATTTTCAAAATATTTAAAACACACTTCAAATCACATAATGATTTTTTGCTATTTTCACAATCACGTAAAAATAATTCATCACTTTTCCATCACGTAGTGATTTTTCAATAGTAATTCAGATTACATAAAATATTTAAACGTAATTCAAATCGCGTAGAAATATTTCAACGTATTTAAAATCGCGTAGAAATATTTTACTGTATTTCTAAACACTTTGAAATATTTTACTGTATTTCAAACTACGTACTTTAAAATTACGTTTTTAAGATACGTAAATAATTTTTTTTACCACAATTTTATTACAGAAAATATTTCTCAACCTTCAAATATTCCTTTTTCAACTTTTCTTAAAATAATATAACTTTATACTTCATGTAATATATTTTCTTACTCAAGAAAATCTTTTTCCACATTTCTTTACTCAAGAAATCCTTTTCCAAAATATAATTCATAAAATCACTTTTCCATTAATATAAATCAACGTTTCAAAACTTAACATTTTCTAACGTACTTTCAAAACTCAAAAAAATAAGTTATACGTTTGTAACTTTTCAAATCACCATTATATTCTCCATTTTTCTCAAATCACTTCCAAAATCATTTTTCAAAATAAATTAGAGTTCAAACATGTTCAACCTCTCTTTGTCTTTCGTTTACAAAATTCTCTCAAGTGATAAAAACACTCTGATTCCCTTTCCAAATTCCTTGTATTAAATCAAGTTACGTTTTCACTTTGAAAATCACTTTGTTCATAAAAATCAAGACATTACAAGCCTTTAAAAAAAACGTGGACATGACTATTGAAAACCATCAAATATTTTTCCTTTTAAATTGATATGGTTTTACACAAATAAAACCATTAAAAATCCTTTACAAAAACGTAAGACTCATAGTCTTTGAAAATCAAATCATTTGTTCATTTTCATTTTTCACTTTCTTTGCAAATCCATTTTCACTTTCTTTACAAATCCTTTAAAATCATCATTGCTATTTTCATTTAAATCTCATGTTTAGTAAAACACTTAGAAACTTTTTACACAAAATAAATCAATGAAAATCCTTCTAAAATCATGTTCATGTACTCTTTGAAATATAAACTCTTTATTTATTTTCCTTGCTTTTTCTAAACATCCATTTTCATCATTCAAGAAAATATTAATTTTGTGAACACCTATCTTGAGGTGTCTTAACCGAAATTCACCATGTTCTAGGGATCAAAAATTAATTCCCTTGTTCTTGAAAAATTTCAACATGAACCTTAATCAAGGGCATCAAAACCGTAGCTCTTCCTTGGCCATTGTGACCAAAATTAATTTTCTTTCCATCATCAAATCATGGCATACACATACATACACAATATATATATATTAAAAGCATGCCATATTATCATCATGCATAGTATAAGCATACCATCAAAATCATAAACTCATGCAAAGCATATTAAGCATAGGCAATTGATCAAAGCTTATAAACACATATAAATTATTACATGACCATGGATATGAATCCTCACATGGATTCAACACCCATCAAATATAAGACCATCTCTCACCACCTTGTTTGGTTGGTGAGATGGATCTCCCTCTTACCTCTTGAAGATCCTCAAAAGCTCTTTGTTTTGCTTCTTTTTCCAAGTCCTTCATCACCAAGGGCTTCTCAAATACAAAACAAAATACATAAAAATTAGTATACTAAGCTTGATTAAGAGGAACCATGGATCAAACATGGTTTAGATCATGAAAAAGAAAGAAGAAATGAAGTTTCCTTACACTTCACCTCAAAAACTCAAAAACTTTGATCTTGAAGAAAGTCCATGAAGATGAATGATTTAGAGAAAATCTCCAACATGAAAGTTGCTTGGAATATCATGTAGATTCAAGATCTATGGTTGGATGAAATTAAAAGAGATTGGATGAAATTAAAAGAGATTGGATGGTGGTTTTGAGTGTCTTGACCGAATGGTTTCTTTTGAAACACAAAGATGGAATTTTTGATTTTTGATAGAAACTTGAAGCTTGGATTGGAAGCCCAAGATGAATGATTTTGGAAAAACTCATAACTAGAGATGTTCTTAGAATGGTGTTTAGGTTTAGAAAATCAAGTTGGATGAAATGATAGAAATTTGGATGATGGTTCTAAGGTGCTTGACCGAAACTTGCTTGAAGAAGAGAAATGGAGAGAAAACTTAGTAACTTAGCTGCTTGAAAATGTTTAATGATGACCAAGGATGGCAATAATGGTCTTCAAACTTTTTCTATGGCCTTAAGGCCTCTCAAAACCGTGCACCCCCTTCAAGTCATCTCCTAAGGATGCTAATAAATCAATTATGAGTAGTTTGTCTCCAAAAAGTAGTACATGGCCATATGATATATGTGCTAAGTCATCAAAATTGACTTACTTTTATTTAGCTTCTTGTAGGTATAAAGACAATAGTCAAATGAATTAATTGAATCAAATTTGTCCCCTTTAACTTTGCATGGCCGTAGGTGCTTCTTCAAAAAGTGCAATTAATGCAATAATGATGCATAATTGACCAAGACCACTTAATAATGACATAAAGTTTTTCTTTAGCTCCAAAATACTTCACAAAAACTGTCCCCCCTCCTTCATGATGCATTTAATAATTTGTCATCTTTTCTAGCCATCATTTAGAGCATTCTAAGCCATTGATTAATTCAATGGTTAGGATTTAGGTCGACTTTTGATTTAGAAGACTTAATCTAGGCCATTGGATCTTTCTCCTTTAAATTCTAACCATTAGATGTGTCTCCAAAATTAAGGGTCAAGATTACTCCTTCTAACTTTTAATCCAAGGGTCATAATTAGTCTTTGCTACTTTTTAAGACTAATTCTCCACCATTGATTAAATTTACATCCAATGGTCATAAATGGTCCTTGTTACTTTACAAGACCAAATCTCCACCCTTGATTAATTCTTCATCCAATGGTCATAAATGGTCTTTGTCACTTTTTGAGACCAAATCTCTACCATTGATTAAATCCATATCCAATGGTCATAATTGATCCATCTCCACCGTTGATTAAATCAAGATCAAGTCTTTACCATTGATTAAATCGGTGGTTAATTTTAAAGTCTTCAATATTAGACTGGCTTGCTTCCTATTGGTCCGTCAAAAGTTGTCAGAACCACTAATGTTGACTTAGCAATATAATTTCTATTTTTATCTGCCAAAAACCCCACGAAAGAATATATTTACTGTATTTTTATCGCCCGATAAATAAATACAGTATAAAACACAACACAAGAAATTTTCTAAAACTGTTTCTGGATTCAGGTTTAGTAAGATCTCTTGTCTCCGTCTAAACAGTACAAATTTTTCTATGTGTAAAAAAATTTTTACTTTGCGGGACCCACCTGGGCCCCACATACACCCCCTGGGCCCACATACACCCCTAGGCCCATAATCAATAAAAAATTTCATAATCATCTACAAAAATTATAAAATGCACAAATATCAAATCAAATTACGTAAAATAATTAAAACCTAATGGTAAAAATTAAATTACGTAAAGTTTTCCCCGGCCCGAAAATTTTTATTTTCCTAACACGGAGTAAATCACTCAAAATGATCAAATACGCTGATGGAATAATCAAAATAATTTTACAATATCCAGAAATTACTAAACAGTAAAATTCTGTTAACTGTCAAAATTACTGCTTAAGAGATAGGAAATTTTGGGATGTTACACAATGCATTATATTCCTACTCCATGGAGCTACACAAATTTCAGAGATGAATGGTCCAGAAGATCTGCCACCCGTAATGACAGTCTAAGCTAGACGCGTGACATAAATAATGTTTGTCGGGACATACGCCAGTGTGTTGCAACGGTTTATCATGGCCAAGTATATAATGTGACAAACAAGTCACTGTGAATCACCGCACCCTGATGTCTCCAGTAGATCCCCCACTAGATCACAGTATTCAGATCTCATTCATTCCTAAACAACAAAAGCCATCACAACCATCGACTATGCATACCAACTCAATGCATATATATGAACCATAATTACATAAATACCCTTGGTCTCAAAATATTATCATATTTATAAAAACGCTCTCAATCTCAATATTCCAATATATAGTACATCTCCACTTGATAGTACCATATCTCAACATGTCCGGGTCCACCACTTTGACCCGACAGTAAAACTTACTGTTCCATTTAGTCGCGTAGAAATTTTATCGCGTTTTCACAATCGTGTCACTTTTACAAACGTTTTTAAATCACGTACATATATTTTGACATTTTTTAAAATTGTGTAACGTTTTTAAATCATTTTCTCAATCACGTAAGATTTTTAAATCGTTTTCTTAACTGTATAGCTTAAAAATTATTATTTTAAATATGCGTAAGCTATTTCTAATACTTTTAAACTATGTAGAATATTTTCCTTACGTTATAAACATATTATAAAACTTCTTGTTTTATTTGTCCTTTTCTAGTAAATTTTGACAGTATTTTGTCTAGAAAATTCATTAAAAAGGTGTTTTCCATGTTTTCCTTAAAAAATTAACTTGCTTTAATTATACCCATTAATTACACTTTGAAACTCACTAACGGGCTTCAAAACTCAAAGGTGAGCTCTAGTTAACAATTTTCAAGTGTTCACTTTAATTATAATTAATTCCATTAATTTAGATTTCTAAAACTAGAACCATTCATTTTGTTCTCCAAAAATTCATTATAATTGAATTCTATTCAAGTTAACTACTTAATCTTCATTAGAAAATAATTTTGGAAATCAAATAGACATTGTATGGCATTTTGGCCGAAACTCAACATGTTCTTTACAAATAATCATTAAATCATTTTCTATCTTCTAAATCATTTTCAAATTCATTGTTTTACCTAAATTCATTAAATCGTTGTTTTAGAAAATGGTTGAGAACATTTTGGTTCTCTTTTTCTTGGAGAAGCCGTGAGCTTCTTTTGTGCTCTTTGGAACACTCATGCAATCCTTGTATATTATTCACATCCTATAATAATATTCATACATCTATAAATACATGCAATATATTTTTAAAGCTATAGACATGCTTACAAATATAATCAACCACAAATAGGAAAGCATTAAACAATCAAGTGAATAAATCCTTATGGATCTTTTACCACACATAAATCTACTCACCACCAACACATGGTTGATGAGGGTAATCTCCCTCTTACCTCTTGGAGAAACCTCCAAAGCTCCTTGTTTTGCTTCTTGTACAAATCCTTCACCACCAAGAGCTTCTTAAAAATCAAAGTAAACACACATAATCAATATAAATAAGACTTGAATAAGAAAACCATGGATTAGAATCATGGTTAGAACCTTGAAAATCAAAAGAAAAGTGAAGATAAATGAACTTCACCAATAAAGCTTCAATCTTTAGTTTGAAGAACAAGGTTGAAGATGGATGATTTAGAGAAAGTCTTCAACATGAAAGTTTCTTAGAATTTCATGGAGATTCAAGATCTAAGGTTGTATAAAATTATTGAAGCTTGGAAGGTATTTCTATTGTGGTTGGCCGTGAGCTTCTCTAGAGAGGAAATGTGAGAGTTTTTGTGTTTGGTTTTTGAAAGAACTCCTTGAAGATGGATGATTTTGATCAAGACTCCAGCTACAAAGTGTCTTGAAATAAGGTAAGGATTCAAGAAAACAAGGTTGGTTAAAATTATTGGAGAGTGATGGTAGAACTATGGCCCCTTGGCCATGAGCTTGGAGAAGAGAAAGATAGGAACTTTTGTGTTCTTTGCTTGATAGGAAGATGGAAATGAATGAATCTTGAGAAATTCCCAACATAAAAGTGTCTTGGATTAATGAGAGGATTCAAGAAATAATATAGGTAGGAATTATAGAAATTTGGACAGTGATTCTTGAGTGCTTGGCCGAATCTATGGAGAGAGAGAAAGTGAGAAAGTTTTGTGTATAGCTTTTGGTTTCTTGGGTGGAGATGAATAAAAGATGAGCAAGTGTAGAGTTTTGGCCTCCAAGAGTGTTTGGCCGTGGAACACAAGGAGAGAAAAGGGTGAGAGCTTCTTGCCAAAGTTGAAAATGAACCAAAGCCCTCCTATTTATAGACTTCATGAAAAAGATGAAGGCTTAAGATATTTTCAGTATACTGTAAGCAATGAACAATAATTACTACTTATAAAGTCAGTGTCTATTGTCCAATGGATAATAAAATATAGCTAGATTTTTCTCTTGTTCTACCTGAGTAGCAACTATTGTTGATCATTTTTTTACTGATTGCCCTTGATGAGTCACAGAGCGAGTCATCAAAGAGAAGTTTCTAGAACATGTGACTCACTACGATGAGTCAGCATGATGAGTCAGCGTAGATATTTCTAGAACAGGTGAGTCAGCATGGCAAGTCACAGTGCTGAGTCACTAGCCGAGTCAGCAAGGAACCTTCTGGAACGTGTGACTCACTACGGTGAGTCACAGGGCGAGTCAGCGTTTCTACAACCTTCCAAAATGTGGCGAGTCATCGCTTCTGGAACATGGTGAGTCACTGCTTCTGGAAGCTTCTCGAATATGCTGAGTCATAGGTGCTGAGGTGTCACGCCACGTGTTGAGCTTCTATTGGTCCTTCGCTATGAGTCACAGCCACCAACTTTGACCGGCTCCTTATTGGTCCATGTGTAAAGCACTTGATGACTAGACGCGCTGACGAGGCATCTTCTAGAGTCTTCTAGAACAAGCTAGAACATGTGAGTCACTAAGCTAGTCACCTAGGTGAGTCACCAAATGATGAGTCATCATCTTAGAACATCCTAGAGTGGGTGACTAGGCTTGCGTCTAGAATCATCTACTAGATATTTTCAAGAAAAATATTATCTAATGGATACTAAAACATACCCCGATTTTATTTGTCAAATAAAATCATAGAAAAAAAAAACTTCAAAAACTATTTCTGGTTTCGGGTTTTGTAAGATCTCCCGACTCTGAATCAACAGTACAAAAATTTCTGGCCAATAAAATTTTTTATTTTTTCGAGCCCACCCCAAGCACACACAAACCAAAATATCATAAATATATTAAATATTCAAAATATACCAAAATATCAAAAATATAATAAAATATCTCAAATATATATTAAAATATTCAAAATTTCTCAAAATATCTAAAATATAATAAAATATTCAAAATATCTTAAAATGTCTAAAATATATTAAAATATTCAAAATATCCGAAATATCACAAAAAAATTTTAAAAAATCATAACAATTGTAAAACTCACGAAAATCAAATCAGATTGGTAAAAATAATTAAGGATTGCCAGAAAGAAATCAAATACGAAGGCTTATATACACAATCCAAAAAAATAATATTAAAATAATCAAAAACGTAAAAATTCTCAAAAATTTCTAAAAATAACAAAAATTATAAAATTCATCGAAGTCAAGTCAGATTATTCAAAATAATCAAGAATCGGCCGAAATAAATAAAATATGAATTTTTGGGGTGTTACACCAGCTAAGTAGCAACATCAAACGAAGAAATAGCAACCCATGACAGGTCCTACTAACGTTCCCAACATACCCAACGTGCTTTAACTTCAAAAGAGCAAACTATACGCTGGCGCCTCCAAGAAACTGCATCTGAACGAAACCATGAAAATTCTGCCTCGCCGCTATCATAGTTTTCACAGATCGTAAACTATAAAACAAAACCAACAAAGTAATACAACAAAGAGGTGAGATCCCCAACATCGCATACCAGCATGGCAGTAAAGAAATGATACATACCACAATACCATTCAATACAGAAATAACAGGTATAATCATGACATCAATAAAATAAATAATTCAACGAACATATATCATAACAATACCATATCACAAAAATATTATATTACAACAATGTGAATGCTGAATATGCATATGAACCATATGTATACTGACCTTGCACAATAACATGTATGCTGACCATGCCACGTCCACAATGGACCAAACCCTACTCCATGGAACTAAAACCAACCCTTAGAGAGAATTATCTAGAAGACATGTTTGTATCTCGTTAGCCTCAAATCAAGTGCTTTAATATTATCAAAGTGTGCATCATGGCTTATATAAGACATTCTACACTATATCGTGAATAGGAATAGTGTCTCATCAAGATTGTCGGTGCATTTGCATTGGTTGCAATGGCATAGTGGTGCTACCAACTGGCCACTTGTGGAATTCCGCACCCCAACGCTCCCAAGATTATTCATAGATCTTCACTACGCAATTCACACCAACACTGAGGTGTAAGTTCATCTCCTAGGCAAACAGCCTCAACAAACACAGTCTTCATGACTTTCAATGCATGATCAAATACTTCAATAAATCATTTATTAACAACAATGTGGTTTTCCACAAAAACAAGCCACCACTGGCTATACAGTCTTTTAACATCAACGGGTCCAATACATCGGCCTGACAGCAAACTAATGTTTTTCTTAAATCGCGAAGCATTTTTATCGCATTTTCACAATCGCGTAACACTTTTGTTATGTTTTCAAATCGCGTAAACATATTCCAACATTTTCTCACAAAATCTGTGTTATTATTGTTTAATCAAACATTATAGAATAAAATCTTCCAACGGGCTCAAAATCCAAATGAACGAGCTATACGTCGGTATCCCCAATGCGCTCAAAATCCAAACGAATGAGCTATACGTCAGTAACTCCAAGTTTTCAAATTATCATTCAAACTTATTTTTCATCATCATGGCTGAAAATCACTTGGTGTTCAATGATAAAAATTTTATTCATCTTCCTTTTCCATTACCATAGCTAAAAACTTTCTTTAAACAAAATACCTTAAATTTAAACCATCTTTCAAACTTATTTCCATTTCTTTTACTAAAACTCTTTTCAATAAATCACTTTAAATTTCACGCTATCATCAAAATTTATTTTTCCATTACTTGACTAAAAATCCATTCTTTTCCAATAATAAAAACCTTATTTTTTTCCTTTCTCAATTGTAAATCCTTAATCCAATTCTTTGTCACCTAATCATCTAAGTCCACAATTAATAAAACATTTTTAACTTGGATTACCCAAAATAGGCATAATAATCGTGAGCTCTAATAGTCATTGGGACCAAAAATTCTTTCCATTCCAATATGATGCATAGTAAGTAACATACTTTAATCATCAAATCATGCTATAGTAAATTCATACATAAATTTCAAAATCATATCACCACATATAGCAAAATAAATACCCATAGCAATTTCATTCATATTATCAAAACAATAAAATCACACATAACCATCAAAGCAATAAAATCACACATAGCCAAAAAGCATAAACCAATAAATTTACACAACCAAGTAAATAAATCCTGACATGGATTTTTCACCTACAAACACAAAATCCATTTCTCACCACCAAGATTAGCCGATGAGGTTAATCTCCCTCTTACCTTAGATAAAGATAAAAAAGCTCCATAGTTGCCTCCTTGGAAGAAAACGTCCACCACCAAACAAGCCCTTAAAACAAACAAGCACATAAACATTAAATCAAAAGCTTGAAACAAGATGATCATTGATCAAGTTTATGGTCTAGGACTTTGAAAATGAAGGTTAGAAGTGAAGATCAAGAACTTCACCTAAAAACCCTCAAACTTTGGCTTGAAGAACAAAGGTGAAGATTGATGAATTTGAAGATGGTCACAACACAAAAGTGTCTTAGAATGGTGTATAGGTTCAAGATATGAGGCTGGTTGAAATTATGCAAGATTGGACGGTGTTTTTGGTTACTTGGCCGTCGACTTCAATGGAGAAAAGTGAGAGAGTTTTTGTGTGTAGCTTCTTGGTTCTTGATTGATTGGTAGGAAAAGAACTAAGTTTAGAAACTTAGCCTCCAAGATCAAGCCTTGGCCGTGAGTTCAAAGAGAGGAAATAGAGGGAGTTTTTTGCTTTGTTTCTTTGATAGAAAGATGAGATAGAATGGTCAAGTGAACTAAGTCTAGAATTTGTTCTCCAACCTCCCTTGCACATACAAAAACTGAGAGCTTCTAGAGCAAGTGCATGGTGTCCAAGCTTCTTCATTAAGTTTCCTTCCTATTGGTTCAAGATTGATGATTCAAGACTTCTCCATTAAGCTTGCTTTCCATAGTTTCTTCATGGTGAGTCACAAAGTGTGAGTCATATGGATGAGTCACATAATGAGTTACATAATGAGTCACCTAGTGAGTCATGGAGTGAGTCATCCAAGTTTCTCTAACAAGCTTTGCCTTCATTGGTTCATGGATGTGAGTCATGGCCACCATAGTTGACTACCACCAAGCTTAGCTTGTAAGCTTGCTCTCCATTGGTTCTCAAGGATGAGTCATGGTCACAAAACTTAGCTTTCCTTCTCATTGGTCCAACAAGCAAGGTGAGTCACGAAAAGGCTATTGACTAGGTTCATGTCTAGAACCTTCCCACTAGATATTTACCGGAAGTTATTATCCAATGGACAAAGGTTACTGCTAGCAAAATTAGTGGTTATTGTCCAATAGATAATAAAACGTACCTAGATTTTATTTTCAAATAAAATCTCAAAAACAAAAAAATTTCAAAAATTGTTTCCGATTTCAGGTTTAGTAAGCTCCTCTAGCCCTGTATTAATAGTCCAAAATTTTTCGGCCCCAAAATTTTTTTATTTTTTTCGCCCCTCTTCAAATACACAGAAAGTCAAAAAATAATAATAAAATAATCAAAATAAATCAAACAATTCACAAAAATCACAAAATCATAAAAATCACATATAACTGAAAAATAAGAAATTTTGGGATGTTACAGTATGGCACTGGCTTAACCAGTAAGGTTGCCCCAAGTAGTTATGCCCATTGGCCCGACCTATTCCCATAAATATTCGTTGCAACCTTCTTGGGAATCGAAATCGCGACCAAGCCTTTTGTTTCCCCCAAAGGGAATGCCTTTCACCACTTAAGCTGTTGCTGGTGAAAGATGTTCCCTTTGGGGGAAACAAAAGGCTTGGTCACGTGTTCAATTCCCAAGAAGCCTGCAACATATATTTACAGGAATGGGTTAGACCAATGGGCATAACTGCCTAGGGCAACTCTGCTAGTTGGGCCAGTGCCATATAATACCAAGTAGATTTCCAGCAGCACCATTGGAATAGTGGCTGGGCACCCCCAGAGGGGATGTTACATTAAAGCTCAATTGGTGAAAGCTATTCCCTTTGGGGGAAACAAAAGGCTTGGTCGCGGGTTCGATTTACAAGAAGGCTGTAGTGGATATTTATGGGAATAGGCCAGACCATTGGGCATAACTACCTCAGGAAATCCTACTGCTTGGGTCAGTGCCATACAATAACGAGTAGATGTCCTGCGGCACCGTTGGAGCGGTGGCCCGGCACCCCCAGAGGGGATGTTACAAAAAAAAGAAGGGAAACAAAAGAGGAAAAGAAGGAGAAAGAAGAGGAAGAGAAGAGGAAGAGCAGGAAGGCAAAAAGCAAATCTAAGGTTTGAAGTTCACCATTCAAACAACTTAAAGTAGGGGAGTCTCTTACTCAACTTAGTTTCTTGATTCATCATGTATAGAGCTAGTTGAGATGATTAGAGAAAATAGGTTTGGGAAGCGAAACCTATCTTCTTTGATTAGTAAGTGTTTCCAATGGTTGTAAAGAGTTAGTTACAACCTAGTGGATGCAAGTGAGTCATTATGATTTGAGAAATACCCTTTTAACTCCTTGAGAGTGAGGTTGATAATATGGGTATTGTTGAGTTGAGTTTGAAGTTAGAATCATATGTTGACATTCAACTTAATTGTTTGTGATGGATTCTAGTTGTTTCTTTCACTTAAATCTTGTGTTGAATTCATTATAGGATGAGTTACAAAGTATAAATTGGAAGAGAAAGGAAACCATAGCATAAGCCATGGTGAGGACCTATTTTTTGGTGCAAAATTGCACCAGATAACCGATTATCGCAAGTGGATAATCAGTTATTATGTGATGATAGAGAGGATGCCATTCAGTCACACGAAAATAATCGATTACTCCATCTGGATAACCAGTTATTTGTGCAGGTCAGAGAGTGAAAAAACTCCATAACCAATTAGTGATGTGTGTGAAACAACATCATATTTTGTTCTTGTTTTGCATGTATTTTTATGCATTTTAGGCATTTTAGTTTCCCTTTTTATTTGTTTTTGCTTTAGTTCGTATAACTGCGGTGTTTTTGGTATTGTTGTGCAGGATTGGTGCTTAATTGGCCTTGAAATGGATAGAAAGCTTGCAAAATTGAAGTTGAAGCTTAAAGGATAGCAATTTGGGACAAAAAGCTCACTTCAGAGAGATCCACGGCCTGCTTGTGGAATTCCCCACGGCCATGGATCGAGTAGCTGCGTGAAAAAGTAAAAGGGAAGTTCTAGAGAATTCCACGGCTTGGCCGTGGAATGATCCACGGTCGTGGAATTATCCACGGCCGTGGATCACTGTACGTGTTAGATTTTTAAGTTTGTTTTTCTTCCTTTTTATGGGCTTGGATCAGTTTAGACCCTGAGGGTATATATAGTTATTCTGAATACAATATTAGGGTTCGAAATTGGTTTGGAAGGAGGCACATTGGAAGGCTCTTGATCTTCATCTTCCTTTCTTCTCTCTTGGATTATAGGTTTGGATATGTTTTTGAATTTGATTTCTTGTTTCTTGTTTCTTCTTCTCCATGTCTGAGTAGTTTCTTTTGTTTCTAGGATTGAGCAATTCCCTTTGATACATTAATGATGATTAATTGACTTTGTTTACCCATTTTATTAATCTTGAATGTTCTTGATTCAATCCTTATTGCGTTTATTCATGTGAATTTGCTGGTCATTTATTTGCATCTTATAGATATCTAGGGACGTACTGAGAGGTGAACCTAGGTGTTGGAACCATAAGAATTGAACTTAAGGTCTAAATCATGAGAGTAGGTTTAACCTTTAGAGGATTTAATGAATTACCATAAAGCGTAATGGGTTCAATTTAGATTCAATTACCATGAGAGTAGGAATTGGTTTAATTGGGCACGGTTCTTGTCTCTTGAGAAAGAACATTAACTAATTTAGGGTAATTCACCTTCAATTGAATTTCAGTTTTAATAAAAGGATTGTCAATTAGGAGTCTTGTATCATTGTGGTTACCCCCAATCCTGGAAGCTTTCTTGAATTTGAAAATCCTTCTTAACAATTTGCTGTTTTCATTCTCAACTCTGCGTTTTAATTTTTATTTATTTAATTGCTTGGTTACTACGTTCTTATCACTCAACAATTATATTCCCTTTTGTTTAATTTAATTGAATTAATTAATTAATTGATATTCATAGACATAGTCCCTTTGGATTCGATCTTTTTATTACTTGACGATAAAACCGTACACTTGCGGATTTCACACACTAGTTAACCAACAAGCCATAACTGATTATTGAGAGTTTAGAAATAGATTTTATGAAGCCATAATTGATTATGGCACATCATAACCGATTATGAGCTTGCCCAAAATAGGTTTTTAAAGGCTTTAACTGATTATTCAAGTAGGATAACCAGTTATAGGCCTAGCAAGAGCAGAGTTTAACACTCTTTGGGTTAGAAGCAACCCTAGTAAGGCTATGTATTGGTGATTAATAAACCAAACAAGCTAAGTTAAGAATAGTATGAGCTCTAGAAGCTCTAGTTACACCTTTATGGGTGAAAACAAGCATGTACATAAAGAGTTACTAATTTACTTTAATTAGCTTGAGTTAACATATTAAGTATATGCTAGTTTTAGAGAAATACTCTATCATCTCGTTAAGTTAGGATCTAATGGAATGTTTAGCAAGAGTTGGTTCCTTTATTTATTAAAGTTGAACTATAGCACACAATTCCTAACAAAGGGAGTGAGGCAAGCCCCTTGACTTAGCAAAGGAGTGAGAAAAGCATTTTGCTAAGGTGGAGTTGTGAGATAAGGGAGTGAGAAAAGCACCTTGTCTTAGTAAAAGAGTGAGAAAAGTACTTTACCAAGTATGGTAGAGGAGTGAGAAAAACACTCTACATAGGACAAAATAGTGAGTTAAGTTCTTTGTCTAACAACATGAGGAGTGAGAAAAACACTCATGTAAATGGTAGTAAGAGTAAGTCAAGCTCTCTACCAAGGGAATTTAAGCGAGTCAAGCTTAATACCCATAATAAAAGGATGAGTGAATTCCTAAGCTAGGCAAAGGAGTGAGATAAACACTTTGCCAAGGAAGAATGGTATTTTACATTTGTAAAGACAATTATTTAATATCTATAGCAAGTTATAAGTTTACAGTATATAAATTTACCTTTGAATATCCTTATATTGATGCCATGAGATAAATGTTTATTACTGAGAATTTTTATGTTCTCGCCCTATATTAGATTTCATGGTTAAGCAAGACAATACTCTTCTAAGGGAATAAAGAAGAAGAAAAAGAAAAAGAAGAAAAAGTTCCAAGGTAGTTTAGTTTTTTGTTTTTCTTTATAACTCGTGTAAAGTTTTTTACTTCGTGTTTTATTTTGTTGTATATATTACATTTGCCCATGAGGATTTTGATGTAAATATATATAACTTTCGTTGATCGTGGCTCTCCATATTTGTTTATTTAAATGATATGGGACTAGTTGTTGATTAAGTTAGTAGTAACATAGTTAATATTGTTTATCTTTGTATACAAAAATTATATCAAGATATTTGTATTAGGGTGTTACAAAGATCTTTTCTAATTCCCTTAGCCATTCTTCAGCCTTTTCTAGATTATATTCTTCCCTGGAAGATGGAGGATTTTCTTTTCTGAATTCAGAGAGGTCATAGAAGTTTTGGTTCTTTACTATTGTTGCATCTTCAACTGGCTATAGAGGTGGATTTGCCTTTATTCTTTCTAGTACTCTATTGACGACGATGGCTTGCTCCCTTATTGCATCTTCCATATGTCTAAACACTCCTATCATGTCTGCCACATTTTTGTTGGTAGATTCCTTGTTTCTTTATGTACGCCTAGGAGGTGACATAATCTCTTGTACGCACAGAATAATTCATATTGAGTTAATCAGTATCAATATCATGTAACAATGTAAGCGTAACTATTAACATCCATACCTAAGGCAGTCATGCAATTCTATTCATACATCTCACATTGAGAGAAGAAAATGCATAACATAAAACAGGAACATCTAATCATGCCAAAAGCATAGTCAGTCCATATCGCGACTCAACAGGATGAACTGCTTTGATACCATAATGTAACATCCCAATATTAATACTATGGTATATCCAAAAATATACATAAGTAAACAAGATTTGGCACATTACTTCTATCTTTTAAAGATCATAATACCTTTATAATAACTATACATCTAGAAGTACTATGTTTAGCTTTGTATTTCTCCTATACTAAGTTAAAGTACTATGTAAAGCCACATGATGTACTTGTCATTTCAAAGACAGATATAATAAAGTACATGTTATCCAAGCTTATCTTGCATGATAGAGTAGGGAAATGGGCTTTTGCTTTAACTGAATTTTCTTTTAAATATATGCCATTAAAGGCTATGAAAGGCCAAGTGTTGGCGGATTTTTTGATTGGCCATCCTTATATTGATATCGAACAATCTAGCATTAACTATGTGGGTTTAAAGCCATGGAAGTTATATTTTGATGGCTCGAAACACAGTGGGGGAATTGGTATTGGAGTTTTAACTGTTTCACCTATTGGGACTCCTACTAAATTCTTGTTCGGATTAAAACATGAGTATTCGAATAATGAAGCTAAATATGAAGCTTTGATTGCTAGCTTACAGACATTAATTTCACTTAAGGCCAGAAATATTAAAGTTTTGGGTGACTTCCAACTAGTCATTAAACAATTAACTCAAAAATATAAATGCATTAGTCAAAACCTGTTTAGATACTTTACTTTTGCAACGAGGTTATTATGTGAATTCAATGAGGTTATATTGCAACATATTCCGAGAAAAGAAAATTATGAAGCCAATGAGCTTGCTCAAATAGCTTCAGGTTATAAGATTTCAAGTTTAACTTTGACTAAATTAATTGAAATCAAAGAAAAGTTGTACCCAATCGAGAATTTAGAAGTGTGTCTAATCGATGAAATGGATGTTTCTGATTAGAGAAAATCGATTGTTGAATATTTACAAAACCCAAGTACAGCAGTCGAAAGGAAATTAAAATATCGAGCCTTACATTATGTTATAATGGGGGATTCACTATACCAAAAGTTAGTAGATGGAAATTTACTGACATGTTTAAGTGAGAAGGAAGCATTCACAACCTTAGCAGAAGTGCATGAAGGTATTTGTGGTGCTCATCAAACTAGTGAGAAGATGAACTGGGTACTACATAGTCAGAGGGTCTATTGGCCTACAATGGCTAAAGATTGGCATTCATATGCTAAGTCCTATGAAGAATGTCAAAAGCATGGAAACATTCAACATGCTCTTGCGAGTGATTTGCATTCGATTATAAAACCTTCGCCATTTCGTGGATGGACTCTTGATCTAATAGGACAGATTCATCCATCATCTTCAAAGGGGCACAAGTATATATTAGTTGTTATCGATTATTTTATGAAGTGGGTTGAGGCAATCCCTTTGAAAGATGTTACTCAGAAAGACATTATCAATTTTGTTGAAGAAACTATCATACACAGATTTGGTATTCCTCAAACTTTAACTACTGACTAAGGTACTGTATTTACTGGTCGTTACATTATTGAGTTTGCTAAGTCAAGGAATATCAAGTTAATTTCTTTGACTCCTTATTACGCTCAAGCTAATGGGCAAGTCGAAGCAGCCAATAAGATTTTGATTGGTTTGATTAAGAAACATGTTAGTCGAAAGCCAAGAAGTTGGCATGAAACTTTGAGCCAAGTTCTATGGGCTTATCGAAATTCTCCTAAGGAAGCTATTGGTACTATACCATGTCATCTGGTTTATGGTCATGACATTGTATTACCAATCAAAATTAATCTTCAATTGATTAGATTGCAATGACAAAATGAAATCGCTACTCAAGATTATTGGGATGTGATGTTTAATGAATTAAACCACTTAGATGAAAAAAGTTAATTGCTCTTGAAAATTTGATTTGACAAAAAGAAAGAATTATAAAATTATATGATCTTCGAGTCAAGAAAAAAGAGTTTAACTTAGGCGATCTAGTTTGGAAGGTTATTTTACCTATGGAGAAAAAAATTGAAGTAATTTGGAAAATGGTCCCCAATTTGGGAGGGGCCATATCAAATTGAAAGCATTTTTTTAGGTAATGCTTATTCAATTACAAATGTTGATTCCAATGAAAGTATTACTTCGATAAATGGTAAATACTTAAAGATATACAGACTAGCAATGCATGAAATTAAAATTTCATTATGAATGTTATATTGATTTCGAATCAAAAAGTGACCAAAATTTTAAATTGTCATTACACAATTAATGTTCAAAATATCTACTGAAGTCTTGAAAATAAAGATCCCCAAGCATCTACACTTCTTTTCTTTTCCATAGAAGCTGCTTCGAGAGTTGGAGCTAAGTTCTGAATAGCTTGTTTCACATGGTTGCCTTCGATAGTCCACTGCTGACAGTCTTCATTAAGGGTTTGTTCTCTATGTGCACAATCCCCAGCAAGGGCTCGAAGTTCACTTTGTTGTTCTTCAAGTACTTGTAGTTCTTGTTTAAGCTCAATAATTCTCTCTTCATTCTGATTAATGTTTTGCTAAGTTGTCAAAAGAACAGTGGTGAGCTTCAAACGTCTCTTTTTGGCCTTAGCAACATTTACTATCAATTGGCTCTTTTTCTCAAGCAATTGCTTATTATTGGTAATGACTTGATCAATGATGGGAAGTTTGGTTAGCAAGTCCTTTGTTAGGTCTATCAATTCTTGTACAACTAACTGGGCATGTGAGCTCAAAAGATGCTTGTTTTGATTTAGTTAGTCGAGTAAGCCCAATAGTTTTTATTGCTTATCCTCAACAACGATAACTTGATCTACTCTAAGGCTTAGAAGATCATCCAGTTCCTTCAGTAACTGGGGGGCAGCTATGCTTTGAACCTCAACTTCCGATTAGGTTGTGGAATGATGAGATTTCAAAGATAAAGAATGTTTAGACAATATATCTTCAAGACGCTTCATGACCTTGTTGTCATCTTCATCATTATCAATACATATAGCTACTATCTCTTCTTTGAAAGTGATTTTAGCTTGCACTGACTGGACTTTAGCAGAAGTTGAGGGGAGAGTCGCGGAAGTTTGAATAGTCTCAATCGAAATGGGAACTTCAACTTCAGTAGGGGTGTTTGTTTCATGTAGAGCACTGGTGTTCTCTTGCACGATTAAAAGTCGGGATATAATTCTCAAGAATATTAAATGTTTTTAATGATTTAAAGGAAAAATGTCAAACCTAAAAATTAGGCTTGATAACATGAATTTTTGGTGTAAGACTAACATCAGGGATAGCATTTTCCTAAAATAGAATAAACAAAGTCAAGAGTAGTTCGAAATATATAAAGAATTGAATTGACTTTGAAAAATATCAAACCCAGATATTAGTTTCGATGGGGATGTTTTGTGTCCCAGTACTCTTTTCTTTTTCGATTTAGGATTTTGTATCAAACAACCCCTCAAAATAAGTACTTTGGGTTGATGTTACTTCAAGCCTAGATGTAAGAACACCTAGGGTTAGGATCGAATCCCTTCGAGGAGAAGGAATTGGAGATAGAGTCCTGAACCTTCTCGAGGCTGCAGGATTTGTTTCCTTAAGAGTTGGGGGAGGTGAGTTCTATTTAAAAAATTAGATATTAGTATAAATCTGAAAGTTTCGAATAAAAGAAATTAAGACAAAAGGTTATACCATTAAAGGTTCAGCCCTCAAACTAGCTGAAGTTGATTTAGCACTCTTCGAGAAAACTGGTTCTTCATCCTCGTGGGAGGATTCATCAGAGTTGTTGATAACCAATACCTCTTTCCGCTTTGGGACCACGTGCTTGACACATCATGATTTCATTGGGATGGCTTCAGTAGATTTTTTCTAAAATTAGGAAATCGAAATTAGTAATGAAATGATACCAATGATTAGGATCGAAGATTAAATGAAATATCACCAGTGATTTTTTAGGAATGGCCTCTACAGGGATCTCGATCACTTTCTTTTTCTTCTTTACGATTGGCTTTGGTTTAGGGGAGCTAGAGCAGTTTTCTTTAGAAGCTGGGACGAAGAGCTAGTTTTTGTTGAGGCCTCAATTTGATTTTTTGTGCCTTCTTTGGGGGTTCGTCTTCCCAGCTTTCATCTTTACCCACATCCTCCATAACCTTAGTCCTTTTCAAGACTGTATTGATGAGTATATAATTAGTAGTCGAATTAAAGGTAAAGGAAATAAAGGTTAAGACTTAAGACTTTACCATGGGGTGGATATTTAATTACTCAAGTGTATCCATAGATTGGAACTTGGCAGTTGTCCAAATAGCAGTGGGTAAAAGCTACCTCTCATTTCTTCAAATCCTTACCCACGCCCAACGCTCCACTTTTGGGGTCTAGATACCAGTCAGCCTTACCAAAAGGAGTATTGGGAAGTGGAGGAAACCTTAGTAGGATTTCGAATCATTTGAATGAAGTAAAGGAATTTGAAACCAGCGCACCAATGAAACGAGCATAGCACTTTTGATAATGTTCTGCTTTCTTTTGTTTCAGGACTTGCTCAGTCTCTCGAACCACTAGTCTTAAGTTTTTAAGATCATATTTGACTTTAAAGAATTTCTCAAAGTTGGAAATTTCTTTAATATGCATACCTTTAGTTTCCTTGCTAGTCGCTCTAGTCTGCATAGATGAGTTTGTATTAGTAAATCATTGAAAGCATTCTTCGATCGTAGGCTTCTGTGTGGAATAATATTTCCTCCACTAGTCTTCAAACCCTTTGGTTGAGTAGAATGATGGAGTGTATTCGAAGGGATTAAAACCCTCTCTCCTTTCAATATTTTTCTTCAAGAAATACTAATATTATTCGAGATCCCTAGCTTCAGAATCATATATCTGATGTTCGTCTTTTAGGGAGATGGAAGCAGGAATGTATTGGGAAAACCCAATCTATCTTGAGGTGATGAAGGAAGGTAGAGTTGAAGGCTAAAGTCATTTGATTTTGGAAAGCTAGGGGATAGGATTTGAGTAGTCAAAATATGGGCCCATATATCTAAATTTTCATATTGTGCCCCAAGAGTCTCACAGAAAAATGGTTCTTGAAACCATTGTGGGCCACAATCATGGAGAGCAAAAGGTGAGAAGTTGAAGTTATCTATTTGATGTTGCATGGTTATAAATAGTGAAAAGAAGAATTTGAGGACCTTCGAGGTGTAATGAAGTTGGGACAATCGAGGACCTTCTATTTTTGTGTAATTGGTGGAAGAATTTGAACTTTGGAGGTGAGGCTTAAGGATGACATTGAACCAAAGTTACAATAACCAGAAAGGCCCCCCAAGGTTAGTGAGGGGTTTCTCATTTGATCGAAATAGATTCACCGCTTCCGTCATCAAAGAGTAAAATTAAGCAAGGATCAACTTGCTCAAATAGAGAAGAGCACCCTCAAGGAGATGGGTGGCCGAAAGAGGAAGAGACTTTGGGATCTGAAGAGATTTAATGCAGAAGAAAAGGCACTGAGCCAGAACATGAGGAAGGCCACATGCTCTTCATTAGAGACTTTGTCTGTCTCGAGATAATTATTTTGAATGAATGCAGTGTAGGTTAATTTTGAGAAATCGGGCTTGATTATTATTTTAGGGCTTATTGTGCTCTTGATTATCCTTCCAACAGGTTTAAGGCTAGTAATGGCAGCCATATCAAAAAGAGTAGGAGTCAGCATCTTATAAGGGACATGAAAAGAATTGGTAGACTTATTCTAGAAAAAGAAGGAACTAATCAACATGGGAGCATTATATTCCATACGCTCCCTACTTAATTGGAAGAAATCGAAAAAGCCAGCTAATTTTCGAATAGGTTATTTGGCATTTTCGATTCTGTTTAGCCAGCGGATGTATAAAGGCTTGGTTTGATTACTAGCAGGTGGTGAGCTTCGAAAAACCTTTGGGAAGTGATCGAAAAAATCCGTTTTAGAGAAGGATGGAAGGCAACAATTGGCTCTCCTTTAATACAAGGGAAGAAAGATCAAATGGGTTCATATTCTTTTTTGGGAAGGGTTGGACCTAAAAATGCAAACCTATCTTTGCCAATAGTAAAGAGGATCATTACTTGGGCCTTCCAAAGCTCAGAATTGTCTGTGGAAGGATCAAGAGCATAAAAAATCTTATCTTTTACCACTGGAGTAGTCACAATGGTAGCGTCGGGTAAAGCCACCATTTCTTGTGTCTCAGAGCTTGAGTGAGAAGCTTGGACAGAAGTAACTTTTGAAGATGAGGAAGTCATAGATGACTGTGAAATTCAAAGGAAATACAAATGAAGAAGGGGTTGGTAGGATGCTATTTGACTAAAGAATGGACTTCAGTGTTTGGGGAAGCTTCAAGAAATGACAATGACATAAGACTCAGAGAACACAGAATTACGGAAGAGAGAAAGTAAAAAATGAAAATGCTTTCTCAAAGTCCTTTTAAAGACTCTTCAGAATTGGAGAGAGAGTGATAAAGGGAAATGACACAGTAATTTCATTAATTACTAGTGACAAAAGGGAATACGGCTAGGATCGTTTTATCCATTAAAAGCCATCATTAGTTTTGTTATTCCCCAGGTAGTGGAGATAATTGGTTAATAGGGGAGTGGCCACATAATGGCAGATCAAGTGAGTGGAAATTTGAATTCAAATTACAAATTATGCCATTTGACTTTTCATTTGCTTACAATATGCAAAACTAACAAGGTGGATAGAAGTTTAAAGTTAGTTACAATCGAAAAGGGAATGTTTAAAAACTAAATATTTATCTCTCAATACTTCGAGAATAAATATGGGGGGCATTTGTTAGTCTAAAAATAACAACTTTTCGATTTAAGAAACTTCGACTATGTGTCAAAAAGGTTATTTTGTGACTTTACATGATTCTGATTAGAATTGTAACACCCTTATGGGGATGTCACATTTATAAAGAAAACAAAATAAAGATAAATAAAATCTACCCAAGTTGTAAAACGTTTATTATATACTCATACGGGTTGTAAAATTTTTTCAGTTAAACAGAATATTACGAGATAAAATAACACGGAACATAAAATAAGGACATTATTATCACACATAATATACATATGGTTCCATCATAGGTTATACAAAAAATGTACAACTACAAATATTTAAAAACCAAAACAGTAAACAAAATAGTAAAAGTTAAAATATACAAACGCAGACGCGCCCAAGTACACATCATAAATTTCTAACCCTCTGAAGGATCACTCTCAGATGAAACTTCGGGTGATAAATATCCAGGATGCCTCGACCCTCTATGGACACGAGTCCGTGCAGTCGATACGCTGCTAATCTCACTAGGCGCATCAAACATACCACCCCAATGACGCCTAAGAGATAGCAGTAACTCCACATGTAAATACAACAAAGTAGAAAAGATCGGCACTCCATCAAACTCCGTATGTATGGTCACAGTCAGACGTCATACGTACGTCACCGAATCTCTATCCTCTCGCAGACGCCAGGCTTCAGAGCCTCCGTGAAACTCAAGTTGCACGAATCCAAAGAATCCTGGTAGTGTCATCCTCCCACAATCAATCCAATGGATATGAATGATCGGATGGTTCTTGCTCGTAGAACTGATCTTCGGCTTGTTGCTCTTCTTCCTCCTCTGGATATTCACACTCAAGAGGCTGTTCCTCTTCTTGCAACTCTTTATCACATAATTTAAAATATACAGATAACACATATAAGAAAGAGGTAAGCCAATCTAAATCATCACAAACATGGTAAATAAGAAAACGACAATACAGCAGATAAAATAGTTCATACAATATAGAATGCCATAAGAGAATACCATAACGACAAAAACATATATACAACATAACACAAAACAATATAAACATAAACACAGTATAACATAGATATAATATAAGAATTAAATATATATGATATTACAGATAAAAAAAATATAATAATGTATGACACAAATACATATACAATATGACACGATCCTACTCCATGGAGCTAAACACATACAGACATCAGAGAGAATGACCCGTAAAATCTATTAGTACCATGGTTGCCTAACCAAACTATTCCGCGGTCTCATGTTGCGTCTATAGCCCACAGTCACATGGCGTGGTGTAGCACACTGTCTAACGTCGTGTCACTACAGGTAATGTACTATTAGAATTTACAAGATCTCGATTAAAAATAGTGCGTGTCGAGTCCATTAGTGTGTTGCCAGTTACCACGGCCCAGTGGAGCGACCAACTGTCCACATATGGGATACCGCACACTAACGTCTCCAAGTCCATAAAGAAAATAAACCACACTACGTTTATCGCACTGACAACATGATGTGATTCACCTCGTCAATCAATCCATCAAAAATTAGCATTAACTCAATGCATGATAGAAAAATTACCAGAATACCCTCAATGGTATAAATATGCGTATTTACGCAAATGCCCTCAATGGCAGAAACTCATGCCCTCATGGCAGAAATAAATACAGTAAGTCCCACCAGACAAATACTGTTTCACAACCTGTCCGGGTTCACCACTTAGCCCGACAGTAAAATTCATTGTTTTCATCAATCGCGTAGAACTTTTATCGCGTTTTCACAATTCTGTCATTTTTACAAACGTTTTTAATTCGCGTAAATATATTTTACTGTTTTTAAAATCGCGTAGGGTTTTTAATACGTTTTCTCAATCGCGTAAGGTTTTTAAATTATTTTATTGTCCGAATTCCTTAAAAATTACTGTTTAAATAAACAGAAATAATATTTAGTACGTTTAAACTACGTGAAATATTTTTCATACCGTATACTATCTTTTGGACATCATTTCTATCTTATTTGTCCGTTTTTACTAAAATGTGACAGTATTTTGTTTAGAAACTTTATAATAATGGTTTTCTAATTTTTTTTTCTGTAAAAATTCCTTTTGCTTAATTTTTAACTGTATAATTTAACTTTTTGAAAATCACTAACATGCTTCAAAATATCATATGAGCTATATGTTAGAAATTTACAAAAGCTGTATTTTCTTCTAACAGTAAAATCATTAGTTTTAACTTCTTAAACTTAATTCTAATCAATTTATTTCTTCAAAACTCATTGTAGAAAAATTCCTTTTAACATATATTGCTTCTTTTTGATTGAAAATGGTTTGGAAATTATTTTAAAAACCATAAATCCTTGGCTTTGGCATGTTGGCCAAAATACTTAAAATTGCCATTTGATCTCTACATTCATTTTTCTTGCTCTAAACAATTTTGCATCTTGTTAATTTTCCTAGGTTAATTAAATCACACTCTTAGAAAATTGATGAGAACATTTTGGTTCTCCTTTTTGGTTGAAGCCGTGAGTCTTGGTGGTGTGTTCTTTGGAACACTCATGCAATCCTTGACATGTTGTTCACATCCTAATATTTACACATGCATCTACTAACACATACAATATTTCAAAGCTTGTAGACATGCAAATCAATACAAATCACAAATAGAAAAGCTAATAACAAACACACAAATGAATCCTTATGGATTCTACAATCACAAACAATTTCCATCTTCTTACCACCACCCAAGGATGATAAGATTTAAGTCTTCCTCTTACCTGAAATGACGACAAATACTCTTTCACTCCTTTCTAGGGTTTCAGTTTTCACTCCTCCAAATCACCTAACAAGCTTAAACAAATTCTACAAGTTATTAACATAAAAGAGAGCTTAAACCATGGATCAATCATGACTTAGAACTTTGAAAAAGAATTTAGAAATGAAAAACAAGAAATTTGACCTTCTAGGTAAAATCTCCCAAGTAGGTTTTCAAGCCCAAGATGAAGGATTTTGCAAGAACTGTTAACTAGAGATGTTCTTAGAATTGTGTTTAGGTTTAGAAAAGTTAGTTGGATAAAATTTTAGGTGGATGGATGGTGAGGAATGGTGTTTGGCCGAATGAACCTTCAAGAAAACAACAATGGAGTTTGGTATTTTTGGAAGAGAGAGAAGAGAGAAAGTGTTAGAAAATCAAGTGTAGAAAAGCCTTCCAAGAGTGAATGGCCGTAGACTTCAATGCACAAGGAGGTGTCCATTTGGTTGGCTCCAGCCAAGCCTTAGAAATGATCAATGGTGAGGATTAAAACTTGATTGCCAAGCTTAGCTGTCATTGGTTAATCTAAGCCTAGTCACTAAGCCTTGTCATTAAGCCTTGTCACTAATTAAGCCTTGTCACATGCTTAGTCATATGCTCTTGAATGTTCCTCCCCTAATGATGCTTAATTAAGCTACTAATCCTATTAAGTTTTTACTAAATGTGGGTCCCGCAAAATATTTTCGGGTCTATTACTGCTTATTTGTACTGTCTAATAAAATAATATTATAATAATATAAATTATTTTATTGCACAGTAAAATCCTAAAAATTAAAATATTACTAACCGTATCATTCAGAATTGGGTTTAGTAAGATCCCCCAGCTCCGAATAATTAAATTAAGATTTCCCTGGCTCGAAAAATATTATTTTCCTGTCCCGGAGCAAATCACATAAAAAGTTCAAATAAAATAACAGACAGTAATATAAAATAGTAATTCATACAGAAAAACAACAAACAGTACAAAAAGGACACAACGGTTATTTATCCTAAAGTTGAAAAACATCAAACAGTACATTCGGGACACAACGGTAACTCACCTAAAAGTTTAGGGTGTTACAACTCTCCCCAACAAATAAAAATTTCGTCCTCGAAATTCGTTATACCTCAGAATAAATGAGGATATTGCTCCCTTATTTTGTCTTCCAGCTCCCAGGTAGCATTACCTGTCACATCATTCCATATGACTTTCACTAACTCGATCATCTTCCCTCGAAGCTGCTTTACCTTTCTATCCTCTATCCTAACAGGTAAAGTCTCATAAGTCAAATTCTCCTTTAGCTGTACTTCATCTGGTTGTATAACATGCATCGGATCCGGAACATATTTCCTTAACTGAGATACATGAAATACATCATGCAGATTTGATAGAAAAGGCGGCAAAGTAATCTGATATGCTACAGGACCTATACGTCGGATAATCTGATATAGTCCAATGAACTTAGGAGTAAGCTTCTTAGATTTAATAACTCTTCCGACACCAGTCGTAGGAATCACTCTTAGAAATACATGCTCACCTTCCTCAAATTCAAGAGGTCGTCTTCGTTTATCTGCATAACTCTTCTGTCTGCTTTGTGTCGTCTTCATCTTCTCTTGTATCATCTTTACCTTCTCTGTAGTCTGTTGTACAAGATCTGGTCCAATAGTTATACTTTCCCCATCTTGATACTAACACAATGGTGTTCGACAACGCCTTCCATACAATGCCTCATAGGGTGCCATCCCTATGCTCGAGTGAAAACTATTGTTGTAGGTGAATTCTATCAAAGATAAAAATTCATCCCAACTTCCTCGTTACTCCAAAACACAAGCACGCAACAGATTTTCCAAAGACTGTATAGTTCTCTCTGTTTGACCATCAGTTTGCAGATGATAAGTTGAACTCAACCGCAACTTAGTTCCCATGGCTTCTTGTAAACTTCGCCAAAACCTCGATGTAAATCTCGGATCTCTGTCAGAAACTATACATGTAGGCACATCATGTAACCTCACAATCTCACTGATATATAACTGGGTTAATCTTTCCAATGAATACTTAATGTTGATTGGTAAGAAATGAGCTGACTTCGTAAGCCTATCGACTATAACCCATATCGAATCATGACCTTTCCTCGTCTTCGGCAATCCAGTAACGAAATCCATTGAGATACTATCCCACTTCCACTCTGGAATAGCTAACGGTTGCAACATACTAGCTGGTCTCTGATGTTCCACTTTCGCCTTCTGACAAACCAGACAAGATGCCACACATTCCGCTACATCTCTCTTCATCCTTGGCCACCAAAACAACCTCTTCAAGTCTTGGTACATCTTGGTCATCCCCGGATGTAAACTCAAATCACTAGTATGAGCTTCATCTAGGATCCCCTTCTTAAGCTTAGAATCATCAGGCATACAGATTCTTCCTTTGAACCTTAAAATTCCATCTGCTCCTTCCTCTACCGTCGACTTATGACCTTGCTTCAACAATTCCCTCTCATTTTGTAAAAATGCATCTTCCTTTTGCTTATCTCGGACTACATCGAGAAATTCATTTATGATCACGACCTTACATAGGCGAACTCTTCCAGGCAAAAATTCCACTGACAACCATAAATCTCGGAATTTGTTAATCAATTCCTCCTCCTTTATCATCATTGCTGAAACACTAATCACCTTTCTACTCAAGGCATCAGCTGCCACATTAGCTTTTCCTGGATGGTATTGAAGTTGAAAATCATAATCCTTTAAGAATTCCAACCATCGCCTTTGCCTCATATTCAATTCTTTCTGATCAAACAAGTACTTTAGACTCTTGTGATCACTAAAGACATTGAACATCGCTCCATACAGAAAATGACTCCACACTTTCAGAGCAAAAACCACTGCGGCCAATTCCAAATCGTGTGTTGAATAATTCCTCTCATGAACCTTCAACTATCGAGAAGCATACGCCACAACATTCTGGTTTTGCATCAATACACATCCTAACCCTTGGTAAGAAGTGTCACAATATACATCAAAAGTTCCCTTAGAATCCGGTAAAATTAACATTGGTCCAGTTGTTAACTTTTTCTTCAATTCTTGGAAACTGGCTTCACATTCTTCCGTCCACTCAAAAGCTTGACTTTTCCTCGTGAGCTACGTAAGCGGTCCAGCAATCTTAGAAAAACCCTCAATAAACCTCCGGTAATATCCAGCAAGTCCAACAAAACTTCGAACTTCTGTCATTGTCTTAGGTCTTTCCCACTGTAAAACAGTCTCCACTTTCGATGGGTCTACCGCAATACCTTCTTTGGAAATCACGTGACCTAGAAATTGGACTTCTTCCAACCAGAACTCACACTTTGCCAATTTCGCATATAGCTGCTTTTCCTTCAAAATCTGAAGAACAATACCGAGATGTTTAGCATGCTCTTCCTTAGATTGAGAATAGATCAGAATGTCATCGATAAAAACAATGACAAATTTGTCTAGATACGGACGAAAAATCCTGTTCATATAGTCCATAAATATGGCAAGAGCATTCGTCACCCCGAATGGCATTACCTGATACTCATAATGTCCATAACAAGTTCGAAAAGCTGTTTTGGGTACATCCTCCCCCTTAACACGAATCTGGTGATAACCCGATCTCAGATCTATTTTAGAAAATACCACTGCTCCCTTCAACTGATCCATCAAATCATCAATTCTTGGAAGCGGATATTTATTCTTGATAGTCACCTTGTTTAGCTGACGATAATCCACACAAAATCGAGAAGTTCCGTCTTTCTTCTTGACCAAAAGCACTAGCGCTCCCCACGGTGAAACACTAGGTCGCACAAATTGTTTCTCCAATAGTTCTACCAATTGTTGTTTCAGCTCCACCAACTCTGTTGGCGACATCCGGTATGGCGCAATTGAGATAGGACCTGTTCTTGGTACTAAATCAATTGAAAACTCGATCTCCCTCTCAGGCGGCAAACCAGGTACATCATCAGGAAAAATTTCTGAAAACTCATTGACAACAGGAATAGTATTCACATCTTTCTCGTTCTTGACTTCTAGAGAAGACAATAACATATATCCCTGTGCTCCCTCTCTCAACAACGACTTGACTTTAACAGCAGTCAAGAATCCAGACTTTTCTTCCTTAGGAAAAACTATGGTTTTGCTTGCACAGTCTATAAGGATATGGTTAGAAGATAACCAGTCCATCCCTAAGATTACATCTATCTCAACAAGAGGTAAACAAATCAAGTTGACCAAAAATATACGGTCCTTTACAACAATAGGGCAATCCAAACATATCTCAGACGTAACTACAGGTTTAGCAGTTGGCATAGATACACTCAATTTAACATTCAGAGAAGACACAGGCAACTTCAATCTTTCCACACAATCATAAGCAATAAATGAATGTGTTGCACCAGAGTCATATAACACAGTCAGAAGATTACCTTCAATGACTCCTTCTCCCTGAATAAGGTCATCAGACTGAGAAATTTCCGTTCCCATCATAGTATATACTCGTCCTACTGACTTCGGTTGAGTACCTCCTGACTTTTGTTGATTAGCTCGAACATAACGAACAACAGGTTTCCTTTCCGGCTGAGTACAATCCTTAGACATGTGCCCAGGTTGTTTACAGTTAAAGCAAACTGTCCCTCTGATTGTGCACTCCGGAGAGATATGGCCTTTTTTCCGCACTTAAAACATGTTGGCGTAAATGCCACTCTCTGTCCAGCTCCACTACCACTAGTACTTCCCCCAATTGGTGGTCGTTGAGATTGATTCCCTGGTGGTCTAGAATACGGCTTGCGCTAAAACCGATTAGTATTACTGCTACCACCCCTCTGAAACCTTGTTGGTCCGAAGTTACGATTTCTTTGGTCTTGTGACGGCTCCAAGTCCTCGAGTCGTGCACACGAATCCACTAAAGCATGAAACTGAGTCATCCTCAAAGATATCACTCCTCATTTTAGTTCCACTCTCAACCCTGCCTCAAACTTCTGACATCTCCACACATCATCCGGTCGAGTTTGAGCATAATCTGAGAACTGAGACAAGCTCTCAAATTTAGTAGCATACTCATTCACAGTCATGTTACCCTGACGTAAACCATGAAATTCCATCTCCTTGGCATGTCTAGCACTCGCAGGAAAATACTTTTCTAGAAATGGATTAGAAAATACCTCCCATATAATTTCTGTTCCTTCAGCCTGCAACAACCGGCGGGTTCCTCTCCACCAATATTCTCCGTCTCCCCTTAACATAAAGGCTGTATACGTTACCTTCTTCTCATCTGTGCATCTCATCCCTTCAAAGATTCTCTCCAAGTCTTGTATCCATTGACTTGCTTTCTCAGGATCAACCTCGCCTCTAAATTGAGGCGGATTGTTACGCCTAAATTTAGATAAATTTAGGGCATCAGCAGTAGCATCTTGCTGTTGAGCTGCTCTCAGATTCTGCTGAATGATCACTTCATCCATTCGCTGCATAGCTTCAGCAGTCGCAATCATTGGGTCCACTTCCCGATTTACGTTCGCACGTCCTCGTCCTCTACCAGACATCTTCTTTCTTCAAACATAACCAAACAAAGTTAAATACATCCTTTCGGAAGTAAATCACAGAGAATCACACAGCACAAACAAAAATAGACCCAACCACAACCCCAAAAGACTCTAACTTGGGCTCTGATACTAACTAATGTAACACCCTTATGGGGATGTCACATTTATAAAAAAAACAAAATAAAGATAAATAAAATCTACCCAAGTTGTAAAACGTTTATTATATACTCATGTGGGTTGTAAAATTTTTTCAGTTAAACAGAATATTACGAGATAAAATAACACGGAACATAAAATAAGCACATTATTATCACACATAATATACATATGGTTCCATCATAGGTTATACAAATAATGTACAACTACAAATATTTAAAAACCAAAACAGTAAATAAAACAGTAAAAGTTAAAATATACAAACGCAGACGCACCCAAGTACACATCATAAATATCTAACCCTCCGAAGGATCACTCTCAGATGAAACTTCAGGTGATAAATATCCAGGATGCCTCAACCCTCTACGGACACGAGTTTGTGCAGTCGATACACTGCTAATCTCACTAGGCGCATCAAACATACCACCCCAATGACGCCTAAGAGATAGCGGCAACTCCACATGTAAATACAACAAAGTAGAAAAGATCGGCACTCCATCAAACTCCGTACGTATGGTCACAGTCAGACGCCCTACGTATGTCACCGAATCTCTATCCTCTCGCAGACGCCAGGCTTCAGAGCCTCCGTGAAACTCAAGTTGCACGAATCCAAAGAATCCTGGTAGTGTCATCCTCCCACAATCAATCCAATGGATATGGATGATCGGATGGTTCTTGCTCGTAGAACTGATCTTCGGCTTACTGCTCTTCCTCCTCCTCTGGATACTCACACTCAAGAGGCTGTTCCTCTTCCTGCAACTCTTTATCACAAAATTTAAAATATACAGATAACACAAACAAGAAAGAGGTAAGACAATCTAAATCATCACAAACATGGTAAATAAGAAAACGACAATATAGCAGATAAAACAGTTCATACAATATAGAATGCCATAAGAGAATACCATAACGACAAAAACATATATACAGCATAACACAAAACAATATAAACATAAACACAGTATAACATAGATATAATATAAGAATTAAATATATATGATATTACAGATAAAAAAAATATAATAATGTATGACACAGATACATATGCAAATGACACGATCCGACTCCATGGAGCTAAACACATACAGACATCAGAGAGAATGACTCGTAAAATCTATTAGTACCACGGTTGCCCAACCAAACTATTACGCGGTCTCACGTTGCGTCTATAGCCCACAGTCATATGGCGTGGTGTAGCACACTGTCTAACGTCGTGTCACTACAGGCAATGTACCATTAGACTTTCCAAGATCTCGATTAAAAATAGTGCGTGTCAAGTCCATTAGTGTGTTGCCAGTTACCACGGCCCAGTGGAGCGACCAACTGTCCACATATGGGATACCGCACACTAACGTCTCCAAGTCCATAAAGAAAATAAACCACACTACGTTTATCGCATCGACAACACGATGTGATTCACCTCGTCAATCAATTCACCAAAAATTGGCATTAACTCAATGCATGATAAAAAAAATTGCCAGAATACCCTCAATGGTATAAATATGCGTATTTATGCAAATGCCCTCAATGGCAGAAACTCATGCCCTCATGGCAGAAATAAATACAGTAAGTCCCACCAGACAAATACTGTTTCACAACATGTCCGGGTTCACCACTTAGCCCGACAGTAAAATTCACTGTTTTCATCAATCGCGTAGAAATTTTATCGCATTTTCACAATTCCGTCGTTTTTACAAATGCTTTTAATTCGCATAAATATATTTTACTATTTTTAAAAATTGCGTAGGGTTTTTAATACATTTTCTCAATCACGTAAGGTTTTTAAATTATTTTCTTGTCTGAATTCCTTAAAAATTATTGTTTAAATAAACAGAAATAATATTTAGTACGTTTAAACTACGTGGAATATTTTTCATACCGTATACTGTCTTTTGGACATGTTTTCTATCTTATTTGTCCGTTTTTACTAAAAAATTTCTAATATTTCCTAATTTTTTTCTGTAAAAATTCCTTTTACTTAATTTTTAACCGTATAATTTAACTTTTTAAAAATCATTAACATGCTTCAAAATATCATATGAGCTATATGTTAGAAATTTACAAAAGCTACTGCATTTTCTTCTAACAGTAAAATCATTAGTTTTTACTTCTTAAACTTAATTCTAATCAATTTATTTCTTCAAAACTCATTGTAGAAAAATTCCTTTTAACATATATTGCTTCTTTTTGATTGAAAATGGTTTGGAAATGATTTTAAAAACCATAAATCCTTGGCTTTGGCATGTTGGCCGAAATACTTAAAATTACCATTTGATCTCTACATTCATTTTTCTTGCTCTAAACAATTTTGCATCTTGTTAATTTTCCTAGGTTAATTAAATCACACTCTTAGAAAATTGATGAGAACATTTTGGTTCTCCTTTTTGGTTGAAGCCGTGAGTCTTGGTGGTGTGTTCTTTGGAACACTCATGCAATCCTTGACATGTTGTTCACATCCTAATATTTACACATGCATCTACTAACACATACAATATTTCAAAGCTTGTAGACATGCAAATTAATACAAATCACAAATAGGAAAGCTAATAACAAACACACAAATGAATCCTTATGGATTCTACAATCACAAACAATTTCCATCTTCTTACCACCACCCAAGGATGATAAGATTTAAGTCTTCCTCTTACCTTAAATGAAGACAAATACTCTTTCACTCCTTTCTAGGGTTTCGGTTTTCACTCCTCCAAATCACCTAACAAGCTTAAACAAATTCTACAAGTTATTAACATAAAAGAGAGCTTAAACCATGGATCAATCATGGCTTAGAATTTTGAAAAAGAATTTAGAAATGAAAAACAAGAAATTTGACCTTCTAGGTAAAATCTCCCAAGTAGGTTTTCAAGCCCAATATGAAGGATTTTGCAAGAACTCTCAACTAGAGATGTTCTTAGAATTGTGTTTAGGTTTAGAAAAGTTGGTTGGATAAAATTTTAGGTGGATGGATGGTGAGGAATGGTGTTTGGCCGAATGAACCTTCAAGAAAACAACAATGGAGTTTGGTATTTTTGGAAGAGAGAGAAGAGAGAAAGTGTTAGAAAATCAAAGTGTAGAATGGCCTTCCAAGAGTGAATGGCCGTAGACTTCAATGCACAAGGAGGTGTCCATTTGGTTGGCTCCATCCAAGCCTTAGAAATGATCAATGGTGAGGATTAAAACTTGATTGCCAAGCTTCGCTCTCATTGGTTAATCTAAGCCTAGTCACTCAACCTTGTCATTAAGCCTTGTCACTAATTAAGCCTTGTCACATGCTTAGTCATATGCTCTTGAATGTTCCTCCACTAATGATGCTTAATTAAGCTACTAATCCTATTAAGTTTTTACTAAACGTGGGTCCCGCAAAATATTTTCGGGTCCATTACCGCTTATTTGTACTGACTAATAAAATAATATTATAATAATATAAAATTATTTTATTACACAGTAAAATCCTAAAAATTAAAAGATTACTAACTGTATCATTCAGAATTGGGTTTAGTAAGATCTCCCAGCTCCGAATAATTAAATTAAGATTTCCCTGGCCCGGAAAATATTATTTTCCTGTCCCGGAGCAAATCACATAAAAAGTTCAAATAAAATAACAGATAGTAATATAAAACAGTAATTCATACAGAAAAACAACAAACAGTACAAAAAGGACACAACGGTCATTTATCCTAAAGTTGAAAAACATCAAACAGTACATTCAGGACACAACGGTAACTCACCCAAAAGTTTAGGGTGTTATAAGAATCAAAGGTAATGAAGTCATCTAGATAACGTTATTCGATTTGGGAATTGCCTAAATAATGGTTTCGATCTACCATCGAGAAGTGGTGGTTCGAATCGAAATGGAGAATTATGAAACTAAAGTGTTAGTTTCATATTTGTGCCTGAAATGGTACCTTCGATTTCGTAACTATCAGAAAGGGACCTCGAGTGAATCTTGCAAATTTAGGACTCCAGTGGTTATTAGAGTCAAAGTGATAGTAAGAGCTCGAAATTAATAAAATAATAGTTTAAGTACAAAATCAAGTAAAGTCATTTTGGCTTTATAAAAGGTATTGTGATCTTAATTCTATATCAAAATCAAGGTTCAAAGAAGTAGCTACACTTAGCAGATTTTGGAGAAGGAAAATGGAAGATCTTGACCATAAAACCAGCAAATGATAGAATATTCAAGTTTAAATTCAAAAGGATTTTTGAATTTGAATTAGAAGTTAGTAGTGGTTGTAGATGTTAGATCAAGATAATATAAGGTTTGTTGATAAAGATTGAGTAGTTACTTGTAGTACGAGGATCGTTGACAAGGATCTAGTGGTTGCTAGACAAAGATTACTAATCATTTAAATAGTTATCTTTGTTTTAGACACATGTCAAGATCTTGTAAAAAATGGTAGTTACTTAGGATGTTTATAAATACGAAGAAGATGGAAACATTTAGATGTTGGAAATTCAATACTTGAAAACACTTGTTACTTAAAGCTTTTACATCCTTGACTTCTCAAGCAAGACAGTGCAAGCCTAGTTTAGTATGTTTCCATCTACTTTCAATCAATTTACTTTACTACAAAACTCGTATCTACATCTTGATCAAGTGATTCCTTTTAAGGATAATTTGAGTTCTTTTACTGCTTTTATTTATTGCTTTCTTTACTCTTTCTACAAATTTATTTTCTTGCAATTTATATGCTTTCATTTACTAGTTTTTATTACTTTCCAATCAAGTTTATCTTTTTGCAAGCTTAATTTATTTCTTTATATGCTTTCATTCATTTACTTGTCAATTTCGATTACAACACTTTCATTTTTTTCATTCACATTTGACTTGTTTATTTTTTGACTGCGGGATTTAAGGATGCAAACCCAAGTGCAGGTTGTCTCAAGTAGTAAATTTCTCGGGAGTCCAAGATCGATTCACAGGGAATTGATGAAGAAAAATTAATTAAGGTAGGAAAGGATTTGTCACAACACCAAAAGTAATAGAAGATATTCACAAATGAATTTAAGAACTTGCTTGGGTTAGAAGATCCACTCTTGGTAATAAATTAAAGGCAAGATTATTTCTCTTTATAACTCAATTGAAATCCACACACAACGGAGGTTCCAATCAGAAAATATAACATTCAAAGTTCAATTATATATGCAATCATATTATGATTACTTTAATTATCTACCAACATTTGTAAATGAGTTCAAGCATTCACTATGCCAATTCTATTGTCTACAATAAATCAAGATCTCCATTATACAAAGAAGGTTTCTAAATTAATTGGAAACAAAATACAACACATATAATGTCTATTTAATAATATATCTTTTAAGCACGAGAAATAGAATAATCTAACTTTATTTCATTACCAAGAGCTTCACTCTTTCACCCAAGCAAGATGAAGATTTAGTTACTCATAGATAAGAAGAAAGAAAGAGAGAAGAAGAAAAAGATGAATATAGCTTCACTTTAGAACAAGAGAAAATTACAAGTAAAACAAGAAACAAGCATAACCACAACTTGTAAAAACTAAGCCTAACACCAAGTGCCCAACACTAAGCTCTCAACACCAAGCTCCCCAAAATGATCAGCCAATGGCCTTTTTATAGAGGATTAGGGATGCAAAATGACAAGAAGGCTGATTAAGAGTAGGTGAATGAGTGGGTGGAGTGGTTGGATGATTGGTTGAGTGGTTGGATTATTGAATCAGTGGTTGGATTATTGAGATTCTTTGTCTCCGAAATCATTCATTGCTGAACTCATGGATGCCATCAGAATTAAGCAATGTGGTCTTCATGAATATTGTAGCATTTTGTCTCAGCTTTCCAATGGCACCAAAATCATCCAAAAATTCATCATACAGCCCAAGATATGACCCAATTACTGCAGACTATTCAGGCCCAATTTCAGCACCTTTATTTTGACTTCCAGACCTAATATCACCTCCAAGCTGTCCGAATGAGCTCTTGTGTTCTTCATGAAAGTTGTAGATCTGGGTCTTAACTTTCAAATGTCAATATTTCAGCCCAAGATAATTCTTACAGCCCGAGTTATTTTCTGATTACTTTACACTGTTCAGGTTCCAAACACAAAACTCGTGTTCTGTCTTCCAAGCCCAATTAGCTCCGCTAGATGTCTGATTGAGACTTGAGCTCTTCATCAAAGTTGTAGAGCATTCTCTCAGCTTTCCTATAAGGTAAAATTCATAATTTCTAGACATCTAGATCTCAAGATATGACCAAAATACAGAAACAGTGTAAGACCCAAATAATGTTAAAAAAATCAATTAAGTCCAATTTGAGTCCAATCTTACAAAACATGACCAGGCTTAATCAATTAAGTACATGAAGAGTGTAAATGACTAAAAATGAGGGTTTATTAATGTATAAAATATATGATTATCAAATTCTCCCACACTTAGATTTTTGCACTCCTGGGCAAAACACATAAGACCAAAGTTAGGAGACAAAGAAAAATGACACAGACTCAAAAGCTAAAAACTCTAAAAGACTCGATGAAGCAAGAAGAGTAACAAGAAATTCAAGGGATCAAAGCATTAATGAGGTAACATTTCTTCACATCTCAAACCAACAAGCAAGGAAACTTCAGTTGAAAAGAATGAATCAAGAATGATAGATCCTCACAGAATTCACTCTTAATCTCTCAAGTGTTTAAAAGGTAAGTATTTCACTCTATTCAAGCCATGAACAATTGCACTACCATAAGCTTGCTTATCTTCTACTTCTCCGCTACTCAAAACACATGCATACAAAAATCAAGAGGACTTTATTCAAGGTTGTAATGGGGTCATGGTAAAGGAGAGGGGATAATATGGATATGAAAAGATAAATACCAAAGAGAAAAAAAGAGCATTATGGTGCAGTTAGAGTGGAGAAAATATTTGAGAACATTCATCATAAAGGACAATCACCAATATTTGACTAATGTTTTGTTGAAGATCAATCCCAAATTAGTGAATTGAATTCATTGTTAGACTTGAACATTCTCTTTTTCTTCCTGTTGTTTTCAAGCATCCACTTTTATTCTGACTCTGATAATCCTTTGATTGCAACGGTGGTCAAATTTTTTTTTGATCATTTTGCACACACACCCCCACACTTGTTTAAGAACAAGGTCAGTGCTCTCTTATTCCCTAAGGTTAGGTAAAAACATATTTTTTTTATTCTTTTTTTTTTAAGGTACGAAATGAGCTAAAAACAAGGAATGATCAAATAAGTTCAAAGGCGCTACACAATGGAAAAATATACAAGGATGGCTATTTGGTCAAAGTAGCTATTTCAAAATGCCTCAATCATATTAATGTATGCTGGAACGCACCTAAATATACCAACTGCAGCGCAATCGTCATTACACCACAGTTGCTAAATCCAGGTGTGTCACAGTCATGATAACAGTAGTTTTAAAAATTAACAAGTTTATTTCTTCGCATTTATGCATAAGTAGAAAATACGAGCCATGAATGAATTATAAATGTATTCAACCCTTAATACAACCAATGAAATGACGTCATGTTCCTTATATATATATATTTCATAACCAACTTACACGAATCACTGATGACACAGAATATAATAATCAAAGAGTCAAATAAAATACAACGGAAATAAAAACATCAGAGGGGAGGAGTAGTAACCCAGGGATGGGTACTACCAGCAGATAAGTCTGCAACCCCATATGCGCATGACATTCAGCGTCCCGGTTGATACAACAGGCATCAATGCCTCCATGCTGATGCACTCCTAGGAAAATCGAAGAAATATTGTCCAGGTTCCCAACCCCATCGGCAAGGTGTGATTCCTCATCATCTTCTTCACGATCTTTTATCAAATATGAATATAAAACAGAGAATGCAGAAATATAGGAAAGAGGTGAGACACCCGTCATTCATTACCACTATTGGCAGTAAGAAAATAGCACGGCGCAAAGCGCCCACCGAGCAATACAGTTCATATAATCATCAATAGCAACAACGGAATTTATAATAAGAGCAATTCAGTTCTAAGCAATAATCAGAGTCAATAATAACAGTGATTTTTATAGTAAAAGTAGAACAACAGTAAGCAATAGTAGGCAGATCACAATAGTTTTTTCAAGAATCAGCACAATAATCAGATAACCATTTACAGAAGTACAACAGTTATCTTCACATTCACAGGTGTTCATGCTCAACAGTTTATAAGACCAATAATGAACGATGCAAAATGCATGCTTTCCCAATTCCTACTCCATGGAGCTAGACTCAAACAAGTGGAGAGAAAGATCAGGAGACGTGTCTGCAACTCGGCTGCCGCGGCCAGGTGCTAAAACTCAACAGTTTTCTACGTGCACATCAGGCATTGTACAGACAGTCCACGCTCGATCACGACCTAGGATAGTGTCTCGGTCCGGATCGTCGGTGTGTTTGCATCGGTTTGCCCCATGGCATAGAGGGGCTCGAAACTGTCCATGTGAGGGACTCGCACCCCGACGCCCCCAAGGTCATAACACGACCTACACTAGTCTATTCGCACCCGCACCCAGGGTGTGTTCAATCTCCTAGGCAACTCGGCCTTACAACAGTCCACAGGACATTCACAATGCATAAGACTCTATGCATGAACATATATGAGCACATCACATACTACTCCATAATATGCCACAATTGGCCCAAATAAGCATCAATACAACGGTGGTCACTCATATGAACCCACAATATCATAATATTGAAATCAAATAAGGTAATACACTTTTAAGGTTCATTATGCATTCTTATTCACGATTTACCATTCTTACAAGAATCCATCACTAAGTAAGTTTCCATCTCGCGTTATGCTCAAGTCTCTTGACACTAATCATTTAGTTTTTATTCTTCATGGGGTCAATCCCATTCCTAAAATCCATGATCAAAATCATGGTTTCCCAAAGTCCACTGCTAACCTCAATTTCTCCCATTTTATGCATTGATTTCTTGATATCCTTTACTTAAGTTTTTATTCACCAAGTTCATTTCAATCCCTTATAGTTTTGATCTAAAACCCTGGCTTCAAATTGAGTTAAATAGCCCTTAATGCTCTCCATCTCACATTCCAACATTAATAATTATATTTTCAATTACATAGGCTTCATCTCACAGTTCCCTACTGGTTCTGTCATGGGCGCCTAGGCGCCATATATGTAGCGCCTGGGCACTGGTGTAGCGCCTAGACGCTGACCACGAAGCACCTGAGTGCTCACTGGGCCGCGTCACAGGGAAAACTTCCTGGGCACAGAGCGCCTAGGCGCTTTATGCATAGCGCCTGGGCACTAGTGCATTAACAGGGGTTCTGCATAATTCTTTTCTGCAGAGCCCTGGCCCATTCACTATCCAAAATCCCTCATCAATTTTCAACCATTCCAAAATGTGATACATGACATATAATTACAAAATAGCAACATATGAGTTCATAATCATCAAGTCACACAATATACATTCATACATCCATACAAATCAAACAACAACATCATGGAAATAACCCAACATAACAAAGAGGGAAATCCAACATGGATTCTCTCATCAACAACAACACACAAGACATTTCCTTACTACCAAGATTGGTTGAAGAGGATTATCTCCCTCTTACCTAAATGAAGGCAATCACAAGAATGCTTTCCCCTTTTTGCTCTTGATTTTCGTTTTCCCCTTCAAGAAAAACCCTAGGGTGAGAAATTCCCAATGTGTTCACTCCATTCATAGAAAAATGGCTCCTTGGCCACATAGGTGACCAATAAAACGAAAAAGAAGAAGATGATAGAAGAAAGTTGAAGACTTTACCTCAAAAACTCCAAGCTTTAGCTTCAATGGTGAAAAATGGGGGAAGAAGAAGAACCAAGGATGGCCACCAGAAAAATGGTCTTGGAATGATGGAAGGAGCTAGATATGGAAGTGGTGAAGTAAGGAATGAAAATGGTGAATGGTGAGGGTGGACGGTGGAGGAGGAGGAAGAAGAAAAGAAGAAGAAGAAGAAGAAGAAAAGAAACATAGAAGAGAAGAAGAAGAAACAAAGAAGAGAAGAAGAGAACGTGAATATGGGCTCCAAAATAAGGGCCTCTGCCGTAGAAGAATGGAGAGGGAAGAGAGAGAAAAAGTGAAATGGGAGGAAGCTTCCTAGAAGTTTCCCAAATAAGCTTTTGAATTAATTTAACTTTTATCTTGAAAATAATGCTAAAGGGGCTTGACACAAGGTAAATTTTGAACAGTGTGAGAAGATTTTTATTACATGTTATTATTTATTGGACAATAATCATAGCTGGCAGAAGTCAGCATTAATAAATCTGACAGATTAATTCTTCGCAGTATTTTATTATTTCATCTGTTAAAATTTCTCGAAAGACGTAAAACCTTGTAAATTGTGTCCGGCCTCGGGTTTAGTAAGATCCCCCGTCGATGTTTCCATAGTTCAAGGTTCTCGGGAACAATATTTAATTTTCGCGGTTCGATTTAGTGTGCACGCAAAATGAAAAATATATTAAAATATTCGTCGTTGCCGAAAAATTCTGAAAGAATTCACATAAATCACGAATATTAGAAAATGACTATTTGTAATAAAATTTTCCAACTTTGGAAGCGTTACAGTCGTTCTGCCAATTCTGTCTAATGTGCGTGCAGAACGAGAAATAATATTAAAATATTCTGCGTTCCGAGAAAAATCCAGAAAATTTCCTAAAAATCCTAAATATTGTAAAATGACCATTTATCCTAAAATTATAAATTTTTGGGATGTTACAACACTCCCCTTCAAATAGAAATTTCGTCCTCGAAATTTTTATCCCTTAGGATAAATATCGACGTTGTTTCTTCACCTTATCTTCTGACCTCCATGTCGCTTTGTTATTCTATTCTCGATCTCACAGGAAGCAGTCCATGGGTTAAACTCTCTTTCAATCGTACTGTGTCCTGCTCGATAACATGGTTGGGTCCAAGGATATACTTTCGTGATCATGGCATACGGAAGATATCATGAAGATTTAAAAAGAAAGGATGGCAAAGATTAGTTATAGCCGCTGGACCAATCCGAAAAAGAATTTGATATAGCCCGTAGAATTCAAGAGTGAGTTTGCTAGCAACTTAGACAAGATGACACACCTTTAGCAACGCCTTTGTTTTTTTTCATCCCTTGTTACCATTACTTCTGTTCTAGATTTTTGATATACCTTAATCGCTCCGATGGGTAAACTCGGTTTACTCTCGTGAGTTTTTATTAGGAATAAACTCCTTAAGTTCTGAATCATCTGGTATACAACCATCACTCATGAACATTGAGATTTTGTCGAGTTCCTTCCTCACATTCTGACACAATGCCTTATCTTAATAGCTTTTTCTTGTCTTGTAGAAATTGGTCACTAATCTACTTCGAATCCCTCCCAATAGATCATTCGGATTAGCGACTATATCTAGACATACCTTATCCAGTGTCATTTCCAATGACAACCACCTGTCCTCGAATTACTCTACTAATTCCTTCTTCTCGACCATCATAATGAAGGTATTAGGCAGTTTCTGGTTCAAAAAGTTCGCCATGGCGTTTTCCTTTCCAAGATGACTCTAAAGTTAGAGATCATGTTCCTTCAAAATCTTTAGCCACTTTCTCTGCCTCATGTTTAGTTCCTTCTCGTCGATTGAGTACTTCAGGTTCTTATGACAGCTAAGGACATTGAATTTTGCTCCATATAGAAAGTGACTCTATATTCTCAGAGCGGATACAACAGTGGTCAATTACAAGTCACGGATCGGGTAACACTTCTCACGCACCCTCAACAACCTGGAGGCGCAAGCCACAACTTTCCAGCTTTGCATGAGCGCGCATCCCAAACCTTCATGCGAAGTATCGCCAGGTACTTCAAACGGTTTCTCGAGATTAAGTAGAATCAAAACTAGTGAGCATCGAAATATCTCCTCAATTCTTGGAAAACCTTCTTTACCTGTGCCAGCTCGTAGAAATTTGATCCTCTTCTTGTAGGCTACGTAAGAGATTCTGCCATCTTGGAGAACTCATCGGTGCTCCTTCGATAAAATCAACTAATTCCATTAGCTACAAGTCTCCTTTATGGTTTCCGATCTTTCCCTTTGAAGAACTACTCCAACCTTTGGTGAATTCATAACAATTCCTCCATTTGGAATTTCACAACCCAAAAACTGAATCTCTTCAAACGGGAAATCATACTTTGATACTTTAGCATTTACTTCATCTTCTTTAAAGTCAGGAAAACTATACCGAGATATCCGACGTATCTCCCCATATCTTTGAGAATAGATCAGAATGTCATCATTAATGACAACGACGATTCTGTTCTAGGTAAGGATAGAAAATACAATTCATGTTGTTCATGAATACAATAGGAGTGTTTGTCACTCTGATTGACATCACAGAATACCCATAATGTCGAAAGCACGCTTGAAAAATCATTTTTGAAACATTCTCAGTTTCCACGAATTCATCGATGACCAGGTCATACATCTACCTTGGAAAGAACAACGACTCTTTCCTCACCAGCCCATTGAATCACTCATCTTTCTCCGAGGACACTCATCCTTGATTGAAGCCTTGTTTATTTTGTGACGGCCCTCGTCGCACCGAGAAATTTCATTCTTCTCCTTAACTAACAACATTGTAGCTTGACATATGACTCCCTTCGACTACAAGAGCGGTATCTATATTCCCTTTACTCTTGGTCCTCTACGGAAATCATTAACATGTATCCTCGGCTCCTTTCCCTTATGAAGCTTAGACTTTGTTGGCCGTTATGAATTCAAAAGTCTTAGTCTCAAAAATCGTTAAGGTTTTTATCATAACGACCTAGCAGATAATAATCAGGAAACGACTGATCAATCTCTAAAATCATGAACTCGAACAGATATGATTCGAAGTAAGCAAGATAGGTCAACAAAAGACTCGATCTTCAGTAGAAATAGGATAGATTACACAACTTAGGTGTCCACGACAAGTCTTAGTAACAGGAATGGAAATAACTTAAGTTGAAGATAAGAAGGATACAGATGAATCCAAATGATCTATACGGTTAAAAATTGTAAAATGAAGGGTTACCCCTAGAATTATACAGCACGATTACGGGATCGTCATTTGAGGCGTAAATTCCCTTGTTTAGATCTCCAAATGTCGAGGTCTCAACACCACCCAAGTTATAAGTTCTGGCTTCTGCTTGTGGTTTCACAGCGCTTGCAGCATTGGTTGAAGAATTTGCCTTTGCTTGATCGCAGTTGCGGGAGACGTGTCCAGGCTTCCCACATCTAAAACAGATTATCCCTTTGATCTTACACTCCCTTGTGAAGTGGTTCTTTCCGCATTTCCTACATCTTGGTGAAGATGTCGAGGTCTGACTGGATACACCATCACTAGTACTTTGTCTAGGAGTTGGTTGTTGTTGTTATTTCTCTGATACCTGTAACACCCCTTTGGAGGATGTCACACATAAAAGAAAATAAAAGAAATAGAAATAAAATCTACCCCAAGTTGTGAAACGTTTATTACATACTATTACGGGTTGTAAAATAATTCTTGATAAACAGAAATATGATATAGAAAGATAATACGGAAATACGAAATAAAAAAAAACATCATTACTGATAATATACATATGATTTAAGTTATAAGCTGTACAAGTAATTCACAACTAAGACTACAAATATTTAAACAAAAACAGCAAGGAAAGCAATAAAAGAGTTAATATATACGAGACATACTGACGCGCCCAAAAAAACATCATGGTTATCTAATCCTCTGATGGATCACTCTCAAGCATGAAAATGATCATCGGGAGATAGATATCCGGATGTCTCGACACACGGCGAAAAACGGGATCGCGCGGTCGATACGATGCTTATCTCACTAGGCTCGGGGTTTTCGGCACCCCGGTGACGCCTAATGGATAAGGGTAACTCTAAATGCGAAAAAGTGTTGTGGTCACGACGGGCTCTCCATCAAAACGTTGACGTAGAATCACGGTCACACGTCCCGCATACGTCACAGATTCACGATCGCCTCGTAGATGCCAAGCTAGCGAACTCCCATGAAATACTAGCTCTACGAACCCCAAAAACTCGGTCGCCATCCCACACAATCAATCCAAAGGGTATGGATGATCGGATGGTTCTTGATCGTAAAGCGGTCGTCTGCACTCGCTTGATCTTCCTCCTCCTCGGGTACAAGATCTCAATAGGCTGATCCTCTTCCTCAAAGTCTTTACCGCGTAAAATAAATAAACAGAGAAAATACATATAACAAAGAGGTAAGACAACATAAAATCATCACAACATGGCCAATAAGAAGACGACAAACAACATATATACAGTTCATGCATTACAAAATACTATAACAGAAAGAATAACAAATTAGAGTAAGATTTAGATATCATAACAACATATCACATCATAGATAAAACATCACAGATAAAATAAGGAAGATAAGAATAAACAGATAAGATATAATAACCAAATATAGTAACAGTAACCAGTTAAAATAAACAAATAAAATATAGATAAACAAGAAATAGATACGATGGAAATAAATAAACATAGAGATAAATACCAATATGACAAAACCCTACTCCATGGAGCTAAAGAAAACACAAGTATCAGAGAGCGGAATGACTCGTAAAATCTATTAGTACCACGGCTGCCCAACTAACTATTGCGCGGTCACACGTTGCGTCTATAGCCCCACGACACAGAATCCATCATCCAGGCGTGGTGTAGTTCACGGTCTCACGTTGTGGCACTACGGGCAAATGTACTACTAGATTTCACAAATCTCGATTAAATATAGTGCGTGTCGAGTACCATAGTGTGCTATCGGTTTACCACGGCCCAGCGGAGCTACCAACTGTCCACATGTGGGATCCCGTACACTAAAGTCTCCAAGTTCATTAGAACAATGAACCACACTACGTTTATCGCATCGACAACACGATGTGATTCGTCTCGTCAACCAATCCACCAAAAACTTGGCACACATAAATAGAAAGCCTGTACGGGTTCACATTTTCCCGACAACAGATAAACTCTCAAAAGCCTGTACGGGTTCACATTTTCCCGACAGCGAAAGATCCTCAAAATAATCTGTACGGGTTCATATTTTCCCGACAGCGAAAGATTCTCAAAAATAATCTGTACGGGTTCACATTTTCCCGACAGCGAAAGATCCTCAAAAATAATCTGTACGGGTTCACATTTTCCCGACAGCATAAAATAAATATAGTAACGGTCAATCACGTAGAAATTTTATCACGTTTTCATAATTCTGTCGTTTTACAAACGTTTAAAAATCGGGTAAAGATATTTTTCTATTTTTAAAATCGCGTAGCATTTTTAATACGTTTTCTCAATCGCGTAGGATTTTCAAATCATTTTCTTATTCGAATGCCTTTAAAATTACTGTTTAAACAAACAGAAATAGTACTTAGTACATTTAAACTATGTAGAATAATTTTTCATACCGCATACTGTCTTTTGAATATTTTTGCTATCTTATTAGTTCATTTTTACTAAAAATTGACAGTATTTTGTTTAAAAATCATAATAATGGTTTACTAAATTTTTCCATAAAATTTCCATTTACCTAATTTTTTTAACCATATCATTTAATTCTTTTTGAAATCTCTAACATGCTTCAAAACCTAAAGTGAGCTATATGTTAGAAAATTTCTCAACATTACTGTATTTCCTTCCTAATGATAAAATTATGAATTTTAACCCTTTAAACTTACTTCTAATCAACTTGTTTCTTCAAAAATCATTATAGAAAATTTCTTTTTAACTTGTATTGTCTCTTTTTGATTGAAAAAGGTTTAGAATTAAGTTTTAGAAATCATGATTACCTATATTGGCATGTTGGCCAAATTTCGTAAAACTTTTGCATTTGATTTCTAAATTGTCTTTCACTTCCCAAATCGTATCAAATGTGTTACATTGTCTAAGTTCACTAAATCATATTAGAAAATAGTTAGTAGGAGTTAAATTAATCCTTTAGGCATGTTGGCCCAAAATACTAAGTCTTTACCATTTGATTTCTAAATGCATTTTCTTTGATCAAATCAATTTGAAACTTTCTTGATTCTCCTAGGTTAATTAAGTTACACTTTAGGAAAAATCAAGCGAACATTTTGGTCCTCCACATTTGTCATTGCCGTGAGCTATTGGATGTGTTCTTTGGAACACTCATGCAAATTTAAACATGTTATTCACATTCTATACCTTATCATACAATTCTAACACATGCATTATATTTCTAACACATGCAATATATTTTCTAACACATATAACATAAATTAAAGCTTGTAGACATGCACCTAAAAACTAATAGACATGCAAAATTATTACAATCATCAAACAAGAAAGCTACTAACAATTACCACATAAACTACTAGCAAACATAAAAATTAACACATACACACCAAACAAAGACAACACCACCGAATCCTTATGGATTCTTCAAACATTACAATTCATTCCATCTTCTTACCACCACCAAGGGATGATAAGAATTGTCTTCCTCTTACCTTAAATGAAGACAAATGATATGCTTTCACACCTCCTAGGGTTCGGTTTTCACCTTCAAAAATACCTAGAAACCTCAAACAAAATTTACATGTTACTAACCATGAAAAGAAGCTAAACCATGGAGAAATCATGGCTTAGAACTTTGAAAAAGAAGAGAGAAAGGAAAAACATGATATTTCACCTTCTAGGTAAAATTTTCAAGGTTGGTTTCCAAGCCCTAAATGGAAGATTTTGAAGAAACTCCCAACTAGAAAGGTTCTTAGAATAGTGTTTGGTTAAGAAAACTTGGTTAGAAAAATTTTTGGATGGTTGGATGGTGTAGTATTGGTCTTGGCGAAACTAGCTTCAAAGAATGCTTCAATGGTGTTTAGGTTTTCTTGGATGAGAGAGAAGAGAGAAATTTGCATGAAAAAAAGTGAAGATTGGTCTTCCAAGACCTCTTGGCCGTAGCCATCAAGTGGGGTGCAAGGTGGACCATTTGCTTGGCTTCATCCAAGCCTTTGGATGCATCAATGGTCAAGATCAAGCCTTGGTGAGCAAGCTTATTTCCTATTGGTTGGCTCTTGGTGACTCACAAGCCTAGTCACCTTGTCATTTAATTCTCTGTGAGTCGACTAGTGAGTCACACTTTCTGGAAAGTTTCTACGTTAACGGTGATTAATTAAGCTACCGATCTAACCGTTCGCTAATTGTGGGTCCCGCAAAATATTTCGGGTCCATTGTCACTAAATTATCTTGACTAATAAAATAATATTATAATAATATAAAATTATTTTATTTGTGATTAAATCTAAAAATTAAAAGATTAATTTTAGTCTCATTCGAGAATCGGGTTTAGTAAGATCCCCAATTCTAAATAATAAAATAAGATTTCTCGGCCCGAAAAAATATTATTTTCCTGCCTCAGAGCAAATCACACAAAAAGTCCATATAAAATCACAGACAGTATTTTCAGGCATTAAATCATATAGAAAACAATTAAAAACAGCAAAAACAGCACGTTCGGGACGTAACGGTCATTTTCCCATTTTTTCCCACAACGTAGCTAATCGTCCAAAACGTTCAAATAAAATATCCAGCAGTATTATATAGCTGTATATCATTCAGAAAAATTAAAACAGTAACTCCGAGAAATTTTTATTTTACCGTCTCGAAGCAAATTACGTAAAACGATCAAATAAAATTTGAGCCAGTATTATCGTAATTGTTTTCATACAGAAATCGAGAACAGTAAAATAGGGACACAACGGTCATTCACACAAAAGCATGAAAAACAGCAAACAGTACATTCAGAATATTTTCTAAAAATTGGGGCGTTACAATACCCGTGCGTATGGTTTCCGCTTAAACTGGTTAACTTTTCTATTATTCCTCTTTTGGAATCTAGGCAATCCGAGGTTGCCCCAAAGCCGACTTTCCTCCAACAGATTCTGAACCTCAACTTCCAATTCTCGTTGTTGCGTGGCCCTCTGATCCTGGCGAGTTGTCATCACAACTATCATTTGCCTTTCTTCTACAGTTGTAACCATAACCCTATTGTTGTGTCCTGCGCTCACATGCGTACGTCTGCACGAGCCATTGACTCTGTTCGAGGACAAACAAACATAACACAACAAAACAAACATAATTATTTCAAACAACGTTATCTCCCTATGAAAACCAAATACAGAGAGTCACACAGTTCACGCAATTCAAGCAAGACAGTTCAATCCCATACATCCTAACAATCTCCAGCTCGAACTTCTTCATTCTGCTTCCACAGCGTAATCCCTCGTAAGCCGTCAACTTCTAAACTGCTTCTCGAATCTAGTTTGCACCAACTATTTCTTTCTTCTGAAGATCGATTTTCCAAAACCTTTTGATCTCCTCACAAAAGAAATCCTATTTTCCTAACACATTATGCCTAGGTGAAGTCATAGTTTCCTGTACACACAGAACATTACATATTAAGTAGGCCAGTCCTCAATATCATGCAACTGTATAACAGTAGCTATCAGCATTCAACCTATGGCAAGCCATGCATTCCTTTCCCATCATCTCAACCAAAAGACAAGGAAGTGCACAACAGACTAAATTCTAATATGCCTAAACATAGCAAGTCCATACCCCGGCTCAACAGGATGAACTGCTCTGATACCACCTAATGGAACGCACCTAAATATACCAACTGCAGCGCAATCGTCATTACACCACAGTTGCTAAATCCAGGTGTGTCACAGTCATGATAACAGTAGTTTTAAAAATTAACGAGTTTATTTCTTCGCATTTATGCATAAGTAGAAAATACGAGCCATGAATGAATTATAAATGTATTCAACCCTTAATACAACCAATGAAATGACGTCGTGTTCCTTATATATATATTTCATAACCAACTTACACGAATCACTGATGACACAGAATATAATAATTACAGAGTCAAATAAAATACAGCGGAAATAAAAACATCAAAGGGGAGGAGTAGTAACCCAGGGATGGGTACTACCAGCAGACAAGTCTGCAACCCCATATGCGCATGACATTCAGCGACCCGATTGATACAACAGGCATCAATGCCTCCATGCTGATGCACTCCTAGGAAAATCGAAGAAATATTGTCCAGGTTCCCAACCCCATCGGCAAGGTGTGATTCCTCATCATCTTCTTCACGATCTTTTATCAAATATGAATATAAAACAGAGAATGCAGAAATATAGGAAAGAGGTGAGACACCCGTCATTCATTACCACTATTGGCAGTAAGAAAATAGCACGGCGCAAAGAGCCCACCGAGCAATACAGTTCATATAATCATCAATAGCAACAGCAGAATTTATAACAAGAGCAATTCAGTTCTAAGCAATAATCAGAGTCAATAATAACAGTGATTTTTATAGTAAAGGTAGAACAACAGTAAGCAATAGCAGGCAGATCACAATAGTTTTTCCAAGAATTAGCACAATAATCAGATAATCATTTATAGAAGTACAACAATTATCTTCACATTCACAGGTGTTCATGCTTAACAGTTTATAAGACCAATAATGAACGATGCACAATGCATGCTTTCCCAATTCCTACTCCATGGAGCTAGACTCAAACAAGCGGAGAGAAAGATCAGGAGACGTGTCCGCAACTCGGCTGCCGCGGCCAGGTGCTAAAACTCAACAGTTTTCTACGTGCACATCAGGCATTGTACAGACAGTCCACGCTCGATCACGACATAGGACAGTGTCTCGGTCCGGATCGTCGGTGTGTTTGCATCGGTTTGCCCCACGGCACAGAGGAGCTCTAAACTGTCCATGTGAGGGACCTGCACCCCGACGCCCCCAAGGTCATAACACGACCTACACTAGTCTATTCGCACCCGCACCTAGGGTGTGTTCAATCTCCTAGGCAACTCGACCTTACAACAGTCCACAGGACATTCACAATGCATAAGACTCTATGCATGAACATATATGATCACATCACATACTACTCCATAATATGCCACAATTGGCCTAAATAAGCATCAATACAACGGTGGTCACTCATATGAACCCACAATATCATAACATTGAAATCAAATAAGGTAATACACTTTTAAGGTTCATTATGCATTCTTATTCACGATTTACCATTCTTACAAGAATCCATCACTAAGTAAGTTTCCATCTCGCGTTATGCTCAAGTCTCTTGACACCAATCATTTAGTTTTTATTCTTCATGGGGTCAATCCCATTCCTAAAATCCATGATCAAAATCGTGGTTTCCCAAAGTCCACTGCTAACCTCAATTTCTCCCATTTTATGCATTGATTTCTTGATATCCTTTACTTAAGTTTTTGTTCACCAAGTTCATTTCAATCCCTTATAGTTTTGATCTAAAACCCTGGCTTCAAATTGAGTTAAATAACCCTTAAAGCTCTCCATCTCACATTCCAACATTAACAATTATATTTTCAATTACATAGGCTTCATCTCACAGTTCCCCTGCGGTTCTGTCATGGGCGCCTAGGCGCCATATATGTAGCGCACGGGCGCTGGTGTAGCGCCTGACGCCGACCACCACGAAGCGCTGAGCGCTCACCGGGCCGTGTCACGGGGAAAACTTCACGGGCACAGAGCGCCTGGCGCTCATGCACTGCGCACGGGCGCTAGTGCATTAATGAGGGGTTCGTAGAATTCTTTTATGTAGAGCCCTGGCCCATTCACTATCCAAAATCCCTCATCAATTTTCAACCATTCCAAAATGTGATACATGACATATAATTACAAAATAGCAACATATGAGTTCATAATCATCAAGTCACACAATATACATTCATACATCCATACAAATCAAACAACAACATCATGGAAATAACCCAACATAACAAAGGGAAATCCAACATGGATTCTCTCATCAACAACAACACACAAGACATTTCCTTACTACCAAGATTAGTTGAAGATGATTATCTCCCTCTTACCTAAATGAAGGCAATCACAAGAATGCTTTCCCCTTTTTGCTCTTGATTTTTGTTTTCCCCTTCAAGAAAAACCCCAGGGTGAAAAATTCCCAATGTGTTCACTCCAATCATAGAAAAATGGCTCCTTGGCCACATAGGTGACCAATAAAACGAAAAAAAAGAAGAAGATAGAAGAAAGTTGAAGACTTTACCTCAAAAGCTCCAAGCTTTAGCTTCAATGGTGAAAAATGGGGGAAGAAGAAGAACCAAGGATGGCCACCAGAAAAATGGTCTTGGAATGATGGAAGGAGTTAGATATGGAAGTGGTGAAGTAAGGAATGAAAATGGTGAATGGTGAGGGTGGACGGTGGAGGAGGAGGAGAAGAAAGAAGAAGAAGAAGAAGAAGAAGAAGAAGAAGAAGAAGAAGAAACAAAGAAGAGAAGAAGAGAACGTGAATATGGGCTCCAAAATACGGGCCTCTGCCGTAGAAGAATGGAGAGGGAAGAGAGAGAAAAAGTGAAATGGGAGGAAGCTTCCTAGAAGTTTCCCAAATAAGCTTTTGAATTAATTTAACTTTTATCTTGAAAATAATGCTAAAGGGGCTTGACACAAGGCAAATTTTGAACAGTGTGGGAAGATTTTTTTTACATGTTATTATTTATTGGACAATAATCATAGCTGGCAGAAGTCAGCATTAATAAATCTGACAGATTAATTCTTCGCAGTATTTTATTATTTCATCTGTTAAAATTTCTCGAAAGACGTAAAACCTTGTAAACTGTGTCCGGCCTCGGGTTTAGTAAGATCCCCCGTCGACGTTTCCATAGTTCAAGGTTCTCGAAAAAAATATTTCATTTTCCCGGTTCAACTCAGTGTGTACGCAAAACGAGAAATATATTAAAATATTCGTCATTTCTGAAAAATTCTGAAAGAATTCACATAAATCACGAATATTAGAAAATGACTATTTGTAATAAAATTTTCCAACTTTGGAAGCGTTACAGTCGTTTTGCCAATTCTGTCCAATGTGCGCGCAGAACGAGAAATAATATTAAAATATTCCGTGTTCCCAGAAAAATCCAGAAAATTTCCTAAAAATCTTAAATATTTTAAAATGACCATTTATCCTAAAATTATAAATTTTTGGGATGTTACATATGCATGTGAAAATGTAGCCTAAAAAAGAATCAAAGGAAGTTCTAAAGTAACAATTCCATGAGTGAAAATCACACAAGAAAGAAGAGAATGGTACAAATATTCAATCCATTCATCAATAGGCTCAAAATCTCACAAGACATATTTCTATCATTCTCAATCCACCAATTCAACATCCATAACCAAGCATGTGAAATTTAAGAAAGAAGACAATTTATGCTAAGATCTAAGAATCCATTTGCTACTTCTGCACAAAATAATTATTTCCTCAACTAAGATACGTCTCAAGAGTAATAAATTGTTTCCAAAATTTACTCCTTACTCTGCCATTCTTAATTAGTTTTACTACGAATAGGTTTCTGATAGTCATATCACTAAACATACTTCCCAATTTAGATACGTCTCAGAAGTAAAATTACTCCTTACTCTGCCATCATTCATTGGTTTAATAAGTCCATGACAATCATATCATACTTCCCAAAAAAAAAATTGGTAGTCAACTATCCTTCCCCCCCAACTAGATCACAACATTTTCCTCAATGTTAAAATATAGATGAGTAAAGGATAGAAGATATTACCTGTTGGAGAAATCTGACACAAATTTAAACAAAAACAAAGTACGATAATCAAAAGTAAAGAAAAACTATAAACGAAGTGTCAAATCTGGCTCCTTTTTCATCCTGATTCCCTCACTGCTTCCTGCTGACTAATCTATCTGAGCTATTGCTAGGTCAGGTTTATGAACAAAAGCTTGTAATTTATCAATCAACTCATCAATAGTGGAAGCAGAGATAAGAAGTTGTCTTGCCGAAGGTGTGATAAATTTCTATTCCACAGCATGGTCAAGAAAGATTAACAAAATATCAAAGAAATTATTTACATTCAACAAACCTATGGGTTTATGGTGGATGTTCAGTTGGGCCCAAGAGACAATTTGAAAAACTTCTTCTAAGGTACCAAAATCACCTGGTAAGGCAATGAATGCATCAGAGTTTTCAAGAATTATCTTCATTCGTTCATGGATTGATGATACCTTAAGTTCCTCTCCAATTGTCTTTCCAGTGATGTTCTGTTGAGCTAAAGGTTCAAGAATGACACCTGAAACTTGACTGCCTCCTATGTATGCAGCAAGTGATACAGCCCCCATTAACCCACAACAACCTCCCCCATATACAAGATGAATATTCCTTGTAGCAAGTGATCGACCAAGAGTGGTAGTTGCGTTTACAAACTCTAAACCCTTCCCATACTTAGATCCACAAAATACACAGATATTTTGAAGTTGACGAACAGAAACACCTTCCATTTCTATTCTCACCTTCCCTTTGAATGATTCTGAGTTAGAGGAAAGTGGAGAAAATAGAGTGTTTAAATAGGAAAAAGAACAGAAAGGGTAATAATTGCACCTATAGGGGTAGGTTGGCTATTGTCAGAAGAGTTTAAAATTGAGGAACACAGAATCTCTTTTTTTTTTGCTTTTTTTTGTTTTTGTTTTTGGTTTTTTTTTTACTTCAAGAAAACCATTAGGATAAAGAAGTCTAGAAACCCCTGAAGGACCCTGCTCAAAGGATCGTCTGTCCAAAACCAAAATACAGGAAAATCATACAAAGATAAAAGAAATATAATAGCAAATGATGACATACCTGTATGTACAACTTTCATGGCGTATATTTATAATGCGCGTCATGAGTGCAATAGTGACATATCTTTATACTGCGTGTGACCAGTGCAGTAGACACTCACGTCCATTTATTCAGAGAAAGGAGAAAGAAGAAACCATTGTGGGTTTCCATCTTGGGTCTGGAACCTGGAGCGATTACACTTGGGCTCATAACATCAACAAAGATGCTAAAATCTGAAACCCGTAATGTCCAAGATCCAAAACATCCCATCCCAGGGCGCTGAGAGCCCCATCTAATAAAAGAGAGGATCAAGCTCAGATGCCTCATACGCTTTGGCCGCCGCGAGTTACCTCTCACTAATAACCAGAGTGGGACGCTTCTGCCTGTCCATCAACTCCACAGTGCCTAGATGGTAAACATTGGGTTATGAAGTGTAGCTCTCTACAGAGCATGGTACACGAACTTTTTTAAGGACCAGTGTGCAAAGGTCCACCCGAGTCAATGACGGGTCAGCCAAAGGCTGGGGCTCCACAACTAATTAAAGCCATGGTACTCCTTCCGGATTGACCTTGTTCAGACTTTTTTTTAAAAAAAAATAAACAAAACATGAAGAAGAAGAAGATAATATATACAGATTGTTATGGATATGGCTCACATCTGCCTCTGGTTTCACGTCCAGTAACGGCTTAAACATCTTCTATGAGTTGAGGATAAGCTTCCCATCTAATTTTCTTATAAATTGGCAAACAGGGTCTTTTAGAGTTAGATTCCCAAGACTGTAGGGTTTTTCTTCATCATGATTGCAAGATTCAGAGGCATCATGTTTCTTTTTGAAATTGAGCTCATCTTTTGATAATTTTCACAACTTTTGCAAAAAGTATAGCAGTCCTTAAATAAAGTGTGCCAATAAAATTTGCACTGCAAGATTTTTGCAGCTGTTTTCTTTGAAGAAAAGTGACCTCCACATGCTTCTGAGTGATAAAATTTAATGACACTACCTACCTCACTGTCGGGTACACATCTTCGAAAGATTTGGTCAGCACAATATTTGACCAAGTATGGGTCATCCCAATAAAAATTTTTCACCTCTGTAAAAAATTTCTTTCTATCTTGGTACGTCCATTGAGGCGGCATCTTTTCTTCTTGTTCTCTAGTAAGATACGAGGAAATTACCACTAGAAACCTTTGCTCTTCTCCCAAAAATGTGTACTTCAACCCAGTAGGTAATGGCTTTAGTTCCTGTGTTGGTACTTCTTCATGGGTATTATCATTCATGGGTTTTAGCTCTTCGAATTTTGGCTTTCTTCCTTTGTATTCTATTTCCTCTGTACAATCAAGCAAATCAAATGAATTAATTAAACAAACTTCTAATGGGTCAGAAGAACTCCCTTTTTGAAGATGATTATCTATAATGGCTTCAATTCCTTCAACTTCCTTATTTTCATTAAGGATTTCCTGTGGTTGATTGCACATGTTAAAAACATTGAGATCCAGTGTCATGTTTCCAAATGTTAGTTTCACCACTCCATTTCTGCAATTTATCAAAGCATTGGATGTTGCTAAAAATGGACGGCCTAAAATAACAAGAATTGACTTGCAACTATCAACCATAGGTTCAATATCCAAGACAATAAAATCCACAGGATATATGAATTTATCAACTTGAACCAACACATCTTTTACTATTCCTCTTGGAATTTTAATTGATCTATTGGCAAGTAAAAGAGTTACAGAAGTTGGTTTTAACTCACCTATGTTGAGTTGCTGATAAACTGAATATGGAAGCAAATTGACACTAGCACCAAGATCAAGTAAAGCTTTTTCAATTTTATGTTCTCCAATAATGCATGAAACTGTAGGACAACCAGGGTCTTTATATTTCAATGCATTATTATTCTGAAGAATGGAGCTTACCTGTTCAGCCAAAAATGCTTTCTTTTTTCCATTTAATTTCCTTTTAATAGTGCACAAGTCCTTCAAATATTTGGCATAAGAAGGAATATGTTTGATAGCATCTAACAGAGGAATATTGATTTTCACTTGTTTCAAAATTTCAAAAATTCCAGTGTTATGGTCCAATTTCTTTGGATTTTTCAATGCTTGAGGAAATGGGGGTGAAGGCGAGAGTTTGGTCTCCTTTTGGTCAACTTCTTGATTTTCTTGGGGAATTGGTTCACCTTCTTTCTCACAAGATTCAGGGATTTGTTTTTCAACAACCTTTCCACTCCTAAGAGTTATCACTGACTTGACTTGGTCCATTTGTTGGTTTTCTTAACTCCCCTCATTTAGACTATACTGATCTTTGGGATTTGGTTGAGGTTGAGAAGGAAATTTTCCTTTCTCATGAATGATGAGTGTAGAAGAAAGTTTAGCAAGAGTTTCTTTTATGTCAATCATGGTTTGATTGTTTTGTTTATTAATGGCCTCTTGTTTTTCTATGAATGCATGCAGTGTTTCTTCAAGGTTTTTCCTATATGGTGGGACATAAGGTGCATATCCTTGAGAATTTTAAGAGTCCTGCTGTGCCTGAGGAGGTGGTGGTTGCATGAATTGTGACTGATTATTATTCCTCCAGCTGAAGTTCGGGTGATTTCTCCATCCCGGATTGTATGTATCTGAAAAAGAAGAAGTAAATGGCTTGTTAAAATTATTCATTACATTTACCTGCTCATGTACAACTTCTTTAAAAATAAGAATCTTAGGACATTCATATGTTGAGTGTCCTAAATCATCACAAATGCCACAAATTTCTTCATTTTGCACAGATTTGATTTCTTTTGCTTTTCTTAATTCCATGGCTTCAACCTTTCTAGTCAAACTAGCAAATCTAGCATTTAGATCTTCCTCTTGACTAAGGTGATATTTTCCTTTATTAGCACTTACAAGATTAGATTTAATTGAATTTTCAGAAATATTAGTACTATGCTAAGATTGAGAATTTTCAGCCAACTGATTCAAATAGTCTAAAACTTCATTAGGTTCTTTATCAAGAAACTCACCATTGCACATTGTTTCCACAAATTGTTTGATTTCAGGAGTTAAACCTTCATAAAAGAAGCTTATAGTGCGCCATTTTTCAAAACCATGATGTGGGCAAGAATTAAACAAATCTTTAAATCGTTCCCAACATTGAAAATATGTTTCATTTGAATTTTGGGAAAAATTGTGGATTTGTCTTTTCATAGCATTGGTTTTATGTGTTGGAAAAAATTTCTTCAAGAACTCACATTGCATTTCTTGCCATATGCCAATTGATCTTGGATTCAAAGTGTTAAGCCAAGATTTTGCTTTATCTTTTAAAGAAAAAGGAAACAATTTAAGCTTAACAATCTCTTCAGTGCAATTTTGGTCATTGAAAGCAATACATACTTCCTCAAATTCTTTCAGATGTAAATATGGGCTTTCAGACTCTAAACCATGAAAATTAGGAAGTAAAGAAATCATACCTAGCTTAAATCTAAAATTGTTGGCATTGAGTGAAAAGATAAAACATGATGGACTAGAATTTCGAGGTGGTTGCAAATATTCACGCATGGTTCACAACGGTTGATTTTCAGGTTCATCATGCACACTTTCATTGTCATCCATTGTGTCAATTGTGTGTGATTGTGATTCAAACAAGTCAATATATAAAGTACCAGGATTAATTTTGACTAAGCGACCAGAATTTAAATCACAATACCAATTAAGCATAAACACATAAATAACTTAAAATAAATAAACAAAAATAATATACAAGCTGGCGGTGTAACCCACCATTAAATATTAACAAGGATATGGTATAAACCAACCACCCAATAAATATTAACAAGTAACAAGTTAGATAATTAGAGAGTTAATAATTAGTAAGTTAGAAAGTACAGAAAATAAAGAGCGAGAAAATAAATGACGTAAATTAAAAGTTAGAGTGCAAAAAATAAAAAGTTAGTAAGCAGAAAATAAAAAGTTAGTAAACAAAAAATAAATGACATAAATATAAAAGTTAGAAAGTTAGTATGTTAGCAAGTTAGTAGGTTAGTAAGTTAGATAGTTAGAAAGTTAGAGAGTTAGTAAAGAAATCAAAGGATCAGCAAGCCGATCTTTTGCTTCGGTGAAGGAGAAGAGAGAATAGATTTTATTAAAGAAAATGAACCTCAATAAATTAAAACTTCAAATCAAGTCCCCGACAACGGCGCCAAAAACTTGACTGCGGGATTTAAGGATGCAAACCCAAGTGCAGGTTATCTCAAGTAGTAAATTTCTCGGGAGTCCGAGGTCGATCCACAGGGAATTGATGAAGAAAAATTAATTGAGGTAGGAAAGGATTTGTCACAATACCAAAAGTAATAGAAGATGTTCACAAATGAATTTAAGAACTTGCTTGGGTTAGAAGATCCACTCTTGGTAATAAATTAAAGGCAAGATTATTTCTCTTTATAACTCAATTGAAATCCACACACAACGGAGGTTCCAATCGAAAAATATAACATTCAAAGTTTAATTATATATGCAATCATATTATGATTCCTTTAATTATCTACCAACATTTGTAAATGAGTTCAAGCATTCACTGTGCTAATCTTATTGTCTACAATAAATCAAGATCTTCATTATACAAAGAAGGTTTCTAAATTAATTGGAAACAAAATACAATATATATAATGTCTATTTAATAATATATCTTTTAAGCACAAGAAATAGAATAATCTAACCTTATTTCATTACCAAGAACTTCACTCTTTCACCCAAGCAAGATAAAGATTTAGTTGCTCATAGATAAGAAGAAAGAAAGAGAGAAGAAGAAAAAGATGAATATAGCTTCACTTTAGAACAAGAGAAAATTACAACATAGTAAAACAAGAAACAAGCATAACCACAACTTGTAAAAACTAAGCCTAACACCAAGTGCCCAACACTAAGCTCTCAACACCAAGCTCCCCAAAATGATCAGCCAATGGTCTTTTTATAGAGGATTAGGGATACAAAATGACAAGGGAGCTGATTAAGAGTAAGTGAATGAGTGGGTGGAGCGGTTGGATGATTGGTTGAGTGGTTGGATTATTGAATCAGTGGTTGGATTATTGAGATTCTTTGTCTCCGAAATCATTCATTGTTGAACTTATGGATGCCATCAAAATTAAGTAATGTGGTCTTCATGAATATTGTAGCATTTTGTCTCAGCTTTCTAATGGCACCAAAATCATCCAAAAATTCATCCTACAGCCCAAGATATGACCCAATTACTGCAGACTATTCAGGCCTAGTTTCAGCACCTCTGTTTTGACTTCCAGACCCAATATCACCTCCAAGCTGTCTGAATGAGCTCTTGTGTTCTTCATGAAAGTGGTAGATCTAGGTCTTAACTCTCAAATATCAAAATTTTAGCTCAAGATAATTCTTACAGCCCGAGTTATGCTCTGATTACTTTACACTGTTCAGGTTCCAGACACAAAACTCGTGTTCTATCTTCCAAGCCCAATTAATTCCGCTAGATGTCTGATTGAGACTTTGGGCTCCTCATCAAAGTTGTAGAGCTTTCTCTCATCTTTCCTACAAGGTAAAATTCATAATTTCTAGACATCTAGATCTCAAGATATGATCAAAATACAGAAATAGTGTAAGACCCAAATAATGCTAAAAAAATCAATTAAGTCCAATTTGAGTCCAATCTTACAAAACATAACCAGGCTTAATCAATTAAGTACATGAAGAGTGTAAATGACTAAAAATGAGGGTTTATTAATGTATTAAATATATGATTATCATTTTTCATTTGCATTGAAATCTTTTGTTTCTCAAAAAACAAAGCTTTTTATTTCTTATTTTCTACTTGTTCATCAAGTTAAATATCACGTATAAACATTCGATTTTGAACCTGCACAAATCTGTCTTATATTCAAAATCATCATTTGCATCCCATTAAGAGACAAACATTAGACAAGAATCCCAAGAGGAAGCGATTCCTTTCGTCGAATTGAGATCGAGAATTAAACTTTGTCCATAGACAAAGGGTTTACCATAACCCAATTAGTCATAGTCGAAATATTTTGGTAAACACAACGAGAAAAAAGAAAAAAAAACCCATAGTATGCTTGAAAGTTGAAACATTTCAACAAAATATTGCATATTGTGGCAACTTAGAATAGTTTCCAATATGTTTTTAAGGCTATAATTACAAAGATTAGCAAAGTTAGATGATATTTAAAGCAAAATTTCAGAAAAACCACAGAATCCCTTATACTATAGCCTTCAAGGAGAGTTGTACCAAAAATCAACTTCATTGAAACCAAAAGGAGAGTGTAGAGAGAATCCATCTAAAAAGAGATAAACAAGTTCATTGCAGAGAGTGAAATTGCTTTCTCCACTTTAGCAATGACATCAAATGCATATACAATTGTGCTACCATATCCTTAGCGGCAATATTTCTTACCATTTGGTTCATACTAATTATCAAAACAAACACGCACCGCAAACACCAACAATGACTAAATCATAATCAAAAGGAAAAGAAAAACAATAGAAAAATTGTTCTGGACTGGTATCCTAGATCTAGGCCCAACATGAATAGCCCATATTGATAAGCCCAATCACGATGCCTTGTTGTTGTAGTCCTTATGGGTAACTACTTGCCTGCTAAAATAAGTGTCATATCTTAATAAAATCCCTCTTTAATGAAGATATTTTGGGGTCTTATCCACTCATAACAACCACTCCTAATTATATCTAAATATTATCTCTTCATATACTACTTACCCTACAAGTAAACACACTATATATGTAACGTCCTAATACTATTACTATTAGCATATTTGGATTTACACTTTAGTAATTAGGATTAAGCACGTCATATTTAAAATATTAATATTTCTTTATAAATACATTTGTAGCATATACAAATAAAATATGAGCCTGCTATGGGTGGAATAATACATATATATTGAAATAGTCAATATACATGAGAGTACACTGTTATACAACAAGTACATAAATGCCTTCAGGCATAATTTATACAATTCTCAAACACAATACTTATACAAAAAAGGAGTCATAGTGTCCCATGTCATTGATCTTCATCTCCTAGCTACATATTCTTTTCCTGGAATTATCATAGAAACATAATACATAAAAAGATGAGAATTTTAAAATTCTCAATAATTCTAGTACATACAATGTCATTATAATAATTCTAGCTGTTTCGGGGCAAATCCTTTCAAATCTTAAGTAATAAAGTAGAAAGGTGGCAAAAAGCCAAAACAAGTCCTTTCTCTTCCCAAAACAGAATTCCAATTATTGACAATATCAATAAGTCATAAACTTTCATTATCAAAGATCATAAGTTATATTCATAAATATGAATATCAATTCAATATCAAGATTCCCAATTCAACTCTATGACCTTTATAATAACCTTCTCATAATACTTAATTCAAATACAAGTTTCATTTTAGTACTCATTTAAATATGCACTCATTCCCATAGGACTTATATCTTTGTACCTTAATAGATAAGGATCACCTCATAACCTGGGTTCTATATACTCATGGTAGAGAATGAATTAGGGCCTCACACTACCACTTAACAGGGTAATAGTTTGCTTTTAGGTTGGTGCACTTCAACCTATTTATAACAATCTCTCTTTGTCTCACAGAACTATTCTGAGTAACCCTTATATACATACATGAGGGAAACATATGACATATGTAGAAACATAATGAGGAATTTTCATGAATTAAGGATCCACATCCTCATAGAGGATCATCTCCATAATTCAAAATCTAAATTTCGGGTCCCCTTCCCCCAAACAGGATCATTTCCAAAATTTTATAATGCTAAGTAAACTGACCATTTCCAAAGTCAATGTTCAACTCAAACTAAGTGCACATCATTACTAATTCATAATCACAATGGATGGAAAAAGAGATCAACCTCCACACATATTCCAAGTATGTAATCGCATCATTAGATACCTCTATTTATGGAGTAATTCACACTATACAATTTCAATTATAATCCTTTTTAATTTAAGAATTCAATCTGAATATAATGGAAAAATGGAGAAGTCTTTGTCCTTGGGCAATTAATCTCTCCAAAGTTCACCACTTAATCGCCTAATGGCAATAGAAAACCCCTGATTTTTCTGTCATTGACTGATTAATCGATCAAAACTTGAGTGCTTAATCGCTTATTACTAGGCAATTCAGGAGTTGACCGATTAAGCAGTTAGTTTTTGGGTGATTAATTGCCCAGTGGCTGAATGTCCAGAATTGTCTCCTTTGAATTAGTAAGTCACTCCTGCTTTCCATACATAATTCCAAAGAAGTTTCCACACCAAAACACAGTCTCAAAGCATATAAAACTCATGTAATTTCTTCTCAACATCACCAATACCCATTTTGAAATAACAATATACAAGGTGTTCTATGTATATACATGAGTACAAATTCATTACCAAGTATATATTAGTTTTAAAGTACCAAAATTTTCAATTTACTAGCTAAGTTTACCGCACAAATTTCTAGTTTATGGAATCTCAAGACATTCATTAGCCTATAACCATAAAACAATCTTTAGAGAAAAAGATGAAGAGAAATATTAAAAAAACAACCCCTTCTTCCTTTTCTTTTCTTTCGTTTCTTCCTCTTGCTGCTAGTTGTCTTCTTCTTCCTTTGGTTTTTTTTCCTTTCTTTTCTCTTTTTTGCTCCACATTTTCACTACTCTCTATCTCTCCCTCTCTTTCTATTTGTTCTCTTTTTCTTTCTCTCTTGGTTGTTGCTTAAGTTATGGATAAAGATGAAGGAAAATGAAAAGTCAAAATTAGAGATAAAGATGAACAGAGAGGCGGTGGAGAATGGAAAGAAAAAGATAAGGATGGAAAATTGTGTTGAAACTATTGTATCTCTTAGGAGTACTTTAATATTTCATAGTCAAGTTTTCTAACTTCCATAAGTGTTATAGAAAATTTTAAGACTTTACTTAGTCCTTATACTCATAATTCCATAATTTTCTATACACTGTTATTCATCAGTTAAGCTTCATTACTCGTCTCTAAGTTAAGTTAAACATGAGAATTAAGCCAATAGGCCTACTGACATTTACAATAACTTGTATTTTTTTCCAAAATATTCTCTATCCTATACCTGGTATCTCCTAAAAAATTCATGATTTTTTGAGCTACTTATAAGTGTTATTGGGTCTTTCTAACACTCAATCAGTGTCATTAAAATTGCTAAACTAACTCAGTTGGTTCTTAAAAATTTACTACAACTCAAACTAATCATTTATGACCTAGAAATAAATTCTCCATGTTTATTTATGTCCTCTTAGCAGTTATGCTATAGTCTAAACTTCCTTAACTATGATTAAAACTTAATAGGTTAGGGAAAATGTTATACTATAAATATGGGTTTAAGCCACTCAGGTATGCTTATACTTTAATACACTTTTCTCTCCTAGTGAGTAGCCCTAACTAGAGAGTCGGAGTGCCTTGCAAGCACACCACCCTCTTCACTGATGCCGTTGTCACGCAACGAGGAAATCACCATCTTCAACCTTTAATAATTGTTTAGGAATTTGATCAAGTATACACCTCTGATCTTGATTCTAAACATTGGTGCCTTCTATAGGAAACGCTAAACTAATACTCCTATCTTCACCATGGTTAACATAAGAAAACAATCTGCCACCAACCAGAGTCAGTGGCAGGATGGGGCAAAAGCCTCTTTTTCTAACCAGAATCAAGCTGATTGCCCACCGTTACTGACCTTGGAAGCAGGCTGCACTCCATCGTCAGGGTCTTATCCTGGAAAAAGGCACCTCCCAGTGACAAGGATCGCCCTCCACCACTGGAAGAATTAATTCATCACAAGCCTTAAAACCAGGAACTAATGGACATCATTTGGTGTCAAAATCAGAAGCTGGAAGATCAACTAAGATAGACTGCAAAGCTTCAAAAGGAAATCCATTTTGAGTAGGAGGATGAGAACAATCCTAGCTGAAATGATCAGATCTTATTACACAGCCGCAAAGAAAAAAAAGAACTCATCAATTGGCCGCCACTTGTTATGTCTGTTGTATTAGAACCATCAAATCAACATGGCGAGCCGTACCAATTCAACCACCCTTTCTTGAACTTCATCATAGAAGTTCAAATTCCAAAAGGGATCAAATTTTCAACAAACATCAAATCATATAGCACAACGGACCTCTAAGAACACATAGACACCTTCACCTCGTCTACGTTGTTCTAGGAGGGAACTGACCTTATCTTGTGTTGAGCCTTTCCTTTAACTTTAAAGAAGGTTGCACTAAGGTGGTTCTCCACCCTACTACCGAAGTCTGTTAACTGGTTCAGTGAGCTAGCTTTGAAGTCTTTGCTGCACTTCACAACAAGCAAAGTGCAACTAAAAACTTTGTGCAGCCTCATTAACTTTAGGCAAGGACAAGACTAGACACTTAGAGACTTCATGGCTAAGTTCAAAAAAAGTCACTAATGATAAAAGACCTAGACAAGGTGGTTTCCATGCATGTGATTATAGCCAGCCTCCGCCTTGGCCTTTTTGCCTCCACCATTTCCAAGAGAATCCCTAAAGACATGGATGAGCTTAAAAGATGGTTTGAGAAACACATTAATGATAAACACAATTTTCATACATTATTTAACTCTCATATTTAGTCATTCAAACCTTTTATGTACTTAATTAATTGCCACATTTTATAAGTTTGGGTTCCAAATTAGGCTTAATGGTATTTTTTAGCATTGTGATAATTTTACATTGTTTCTGTATTTCGAGTATTACTTGAGTTATAAACATCTAAAAATTATGAACTTTACCTTGTAGGAAATATAAGAGGAAGCTCTACAACTTTGATGAGAGCTCTAGAGCTAAATTGGATGTCTATAAGGTCAGATTGTGTCTGGAAGTCAAAACAAGGATGCAACGCTAGAACCTGAATAATGTGTAAAGATTGGGTCATAAGTTGGGCTATAGGAATCAGAATGAGCTGAAATTAGTGTCATTGGAAAGTTAAGACAAAACCCTTCAACTCTTATGAAGACTACTTATCAAAATGGTGACGTTTTGATTGAGTTATAGTTGTATTAAGATAGCTGGGAGTTAGGCACTAAATTGATTGGTGTAAGTGGGAAAACAAGCATGACACACATTTTTCACTCATTCACACTCACTAAATAAGTTTATTGTCATTTTGTACTCTTCATGATCTACAAAAAGAAGCATTGATTGCTCATTGAGGGCATCTTGGTTGAGAGATTAAGACCATGTTCTTGTATCATTTGTTTCCCTTATTGTAGTTTTCTTTTGTTCTAAATAGAAGTTATGTTCATCTCCTTCTTCTTCTCTCTTTCTTTCTTCTTGTTCATGAGTAACTAATTCTTATTTTGCTTAGATAAAAGGGTAAAGCTTTTGGTAATGAAATAAGGTTAGATTAATCTATTTCTTGTGGTTGAATGTTATATTACCAAGTGGTCATTATATGTGTTGAATTTTGTTTGCAATCAATTTAGAAACCCTCCTTGTAAAGTGAAGATCTTGATTCATTAAAGACAATAGATTGGCACAATGAATGCTTGAACTCATTTACAAGTGTTGGCGTTAGTGGATAATTAAAGAAACTATAATATAACTTCATATATAACCTTAAATGAAATTTAAATGTGTATTGTCCAATTGGAACCTCCGTTATGTATGGATTCCAATTGAGTTATAAAAAGAAATAATCTAGTCCTTAATTTATATACCGAGAGTGGATCTCCTAGCCCAAGAAAATCATTTTCATTTGTGAACAATTTTTATTACCTTTATTTTTGTGACAAATCCTTTTCCTTACGGATCGATCTCAGACTTCTGAGAATTTATTACTTGAAACAACTTGCACTTGGGTTTGCAACATATCATTTGTAACATCCCAATATTAATATCCTGATATATCTAGCATATATAAGAATAACCAATACTAGCCATGCTACTACTAACACATATAGCAAACTAAACCCATAACATTGATACAAATAATTATATAGAGCCACGTCAAACTAAAGGTTATATATATCCATCATTGCCTCAAAAGGGCACATTGTAATACATAAACTTCCATATAAACTAGATCAAGTATAATATATACAAGATTTGTCTATCTAAAATATATAAACTATATTAATCTTCATACATCTTCTGCTTCCCTTTTGAAGAGCTTGTACCTAGATTTACATGGCAACACAATCGGGGTGTGAAATCATAATTCTCAGTAGAAGTATTCCAAGACCAACATTTTATATATTCATAAAGAATACGCAACTATCCATGCAATTGCAATGTAATGAATTTAGATGTCATGGTGGCAACCGTCCATACAATTGTCATACTATGTCAAATTATGTCTAATGTTTATGTCTATGCAATAATCTAAGTATGTAATAAGTAATGTTATGATACCAAGTCTATGGCAATGTCATGTTATGCATGAGTCTCGAATAAAATAAAGGAAGTCCATCCCAAGTCTTGAAAAGCACTGGAACCAAGTTCCAGCAGTCTTTTTTCCAGGTAGTGAAATCCATCAACTACACGGTCTTTAAGAGTAAAGAAGGAATAACCACCTTCAACTACTTTACAATAGGGAGGGAGCTGCGTGTCCTAACATTATCAAAGTTTAGGATCACCTCTGGTAGTGATGATATAACCCAACTTGGATACCTTCCATCTAGGATAACATCTAGTAAAGAAGGAGGATATGACTTACCTTAACTCAACTACTAGAACAATGAAGGAGGATATGACTCACCTCATCTCATCTGTAATACCCCAAATTTTATTTATTTTATGATAAATATTCATTTTCTAATATTTGTGATTTTTGAGATTTTTTCTGAATTTTTCTGAGAATGCGGAATATTTTAATATTATTCTTCATTTTACATGCAAATTGAGTGGAGTCGGGAAAATGAGACATTTTTCCTGAGAACCTTGATTTGTGGAAATGTCGACGGCGGATCTTACTAAATCCGAGGTTGGACACGATTTACGAAGTTTCATGTTTTTCAAAAAATTTTAACAAATAAAATAATAAATTGTTGTATAAAATTTTATCCACTGGACAATTAATACTGACTTCTATCAATAGTAACAATTGTCTATTGGATAATAACATGTATTAAAAATCCTATCACATTATCTTAATGTAATCCACTTTATATCTAATCAAACTCACTTTAATTCAAATTTATAGTATTTTAATCAAAGCTTCTTTGAGAAGCTTTGACCACCAAATGACCAAGCTACCCTTGGCTTGTTGGGAAAGCCATTCCCTCCCCTTCTCTCTCTCCATTGCTGTGGCAACCATTGTCCAAGGAGGGAAAAATTTTGCTCTCCCACTTAATTCACTTAATCACATTTTACTCATTTTCCTACAACACTTTCTCTCTCTAACTTCTTCTTCTTCATTTCTCTCTTCCTTCTCTATTCTTCTCCCCTCTCCATACAAAATTTGCAGCCCCATAAGCAATCATTTTTCTTCACTTTTCTCTTCAATAACACCATTTCCATACTCACCTCAACCTCCTCTACCTTTTCTATTTAGAGATTTTCTTCAAAATCCAACCTTTCCTCCATTGTCATCCAAGACAAAGCTTCAAGCTTTAAGGTAAAGTTTTTATTTTTCTTCTTCTTTCTCTTCATTTTCGTGTTCCATGGTCTCTTTGATGACCATGGATCTCTTCTTTTTCAACCCTTGATGTTGATTCATTGTCTTGAAATTCCTAGGGTTTTGGAAGCTTAAAACTGAAACCTTCAAGGAGCAAGAAGGAGATCATTTTTGTGTTCTTCCTTTAGGTAAAAGGGAGATTACTCACTTCAACCATTTTTGGTGGTGAGGGAACCTTTGTATGCTTACTTTGTTTGGTGATTTTGCAAGTTATGTATTCTTGAAATTTAGATTTATGCTTGATTGATGATCTTGAATATATTAGATGTGTTGAAAATGTTTGATCATGTTGGGGTTGTTAAATGAAAAATTTAGAGTTTCCTACCCTAATGTGATGCCACAGTTTTGACTAGGATTTAGAGATATAAATTGGTTTTTGTATTCAATACAATGAAGCTTATGTGATTAAATGTTGAATGATAACATTAATATTAATGAATGGAAAATTTTAAGGGTTTAATACCCTAAAGTGAGGCCACGATTTTGACTTGAATTTTGAGGGATTGGATTGGTTTGGTGTGCACTAAAATTTAAATAATTAGATATCAAAAGACTAATACATAAAATGTAAAGAAATTGTAACCTTGATGACCTAGTGAGGCCACAGATTTTAGAGAAAAATTTGGACTTAAATGATGCCTTGATGCATCTTTGGAGATTAAGAATGTAGAGACTTGCATAATCCATAATCAAGTGGAAGAATTAAATTGAGTAATGACTCTTGAGAGTGCCATGATTTTGAAGGATTATTTAACGTAAAATTTTCATAATTGACCAAAGCTTCAGACTTTGAAAATGAGGATCCATAATGTGGACTTGTGAAAATTCATGAACCAGGATTACACATTGGTGTTGATGGTTGATTTCATGTCATGGTGAAACCCCTATGTCTGCTAAGTATTTGTTGACTGTGTACTTGAAGAATTCATGATATATTGATATTATGACATAAAGATATGCCATTGTGGTATGCTTTTGATAAATGTATCATTGATAAACATACATGATGTACATTGTGTCGTCATGCATATATGTTGTTCGTTGGACATTGTTGGAAAGGCTATGTATGCCTAGGAGTTTGAATAACACCTATGTGCAGGTGTGAATAGACTAAGTGTAGGGTCATAGTGGTTGGCCCTGGGGGCGTCGGGGTACGAGTGTCTCACAATAGACAGTGGTAGCTCTACTGGGGCTATGGGATAGACCGATGCAAACACATTGATGATCCGGACTGAGACGCTATCCTATATCAAGATCAATTGTTGAGGTGCCATGTATAAACCATATTGCGCAACTATTTTTATGTGATGAGCACACTATTTTTAAAGGCTAACGAGATACTGACATTACTCCTTGATCATTCACTCCAAAAATGTTTATGTCTAGCTCCATGGAGTGGAATTTTGGTACCAATTGCATTGTGAACTGTCAGTCTCATAATTCATTGAGCATGAGCATTTATAATTGTGGAAAGTATTTGTTATTATTACTACAATAATTATTTGATTACTTGGAATGTTGAATGTTAGAAATGTTAATGCTATCTGCTTGTTGTTGATGATATTTACGGTTATTTATTATTATTCTGCTCTTACTGTTAATTTTAATCATTACTGTAATTGACGTATGAACTGTGTTATATGTGGGCGTCCAGTGCTGTTTCATTTTCTCACTGCCATTTTGGTACTGAAAGCTAGGTGTCTCACCTTTTTCTATGTTTTCTGTATTTTCTATATCTTTATCAGACTGTGTTCTGAGAAGACGCTTGTGAGGAAGAGAAGGAAACAACTGAGTTTTCGGGTTTCTAGCCACATTACGACTAGAGCTACTGAGGATGTCGTCACGCTCACACTGCTTTTTGGGATACTTGAAGTTGACCTTTCATGGAAGACCCGATTGTTGGCACCTACACGTGCAGATTGATTGGTGTGTCTACCGCAGGGAGGTGACGGTGTCATTAGCTTGGGGCCGCTACGACATTCCTGTTTTTGAGTTTTCTACTTTTGTTATTTTAGAATTTTACCTACCCGTGAGGGATATATGGACTGATATATTCTACACCCCTCAAAAGGATTCCTTCCTCTCCACTGCTTGGGCATCTACCTGAAATTCGGTCGCTCCGATGGCAATCTCATCGGATAAAGAGGACCTTGAGGAGGACCCGACTAGGGTCCCTTCTCGTCAGTCTTAGGGGTTGAGGTGGCTACTGATGGCTAACCATTTATCTTTTTGGGGAAGCCTGACGTTTTGCTAATATGGGTGTAAATTTGTAACTATCTTGGGTGGGTAAAACCTTTACTTTTGTATATTTTGTGATGTGATGTAACTAAAATAGGCTTATGCATGTATATATATATATATATATATATATATATATATATATGTGTGTGTGTGTGTGTGTGTGGATGTATAATTTCTAATTTTGTCTCATTTCTGTTGTATTGATAATTATTATTATCTCCTTACCGTTATATCATCTCTTCATCGTTATTTACTGTAAAAAAAATGCTTACAGATGTTTCAATACTCAACTATTTTATTATCAAAGAATACAAACTATTTAATCTTGTTTTAATAATGAACCAGGACTTAATTAATCACTGTAACTATTATTTTTCACAATTTATTTTGTTTTTTCTTTTGTATTATGGTATGACGTTCCTTCTTCGCGATGTTAAGAAAAAAGGGGCATTACATCATCACTATAATATGGAGGGTGTCGCCCTACCTCACACTATTATAAATTATCCCCAAATGTGAGGATCAAATCCTTCATAAACACATCATGCAAAACAATGACTAATTACCTACAATAATTAGTATAACAATTGATTTATATGCATCTAGTGTTCCTAGGGTTCAAACCCTCACCAAAATACCTTTATTTTTACCTAAAAAAGCTGATTTTTATGAATACACTAAATGTACATCATAACTTCATAAATTTTGAAATTTACAAGCAAACAACCTTACATGTTAGCTTCAAAATGCCATTAGAATAAGGTCAATCCGATGACTATAGCTCAAGTTATGCAACAAACTCTACAAGCTATCAAAAAAGTTTTCTCTCTATTATGGGTTTATTCAAATAACACTGGTGTTATTCGAATAACACCCATGAAATTTCGCTTCTTGGCTCTCTATGATGCTTTATTAGAATAGCAACCTTGTTATTCAAATAAGGCACTACATAGCAACATTCCTGGAGCAGAAAATAGCTATGTTTCCTGTTCCATTAAGGACAAACCATCTTCCATCAACTCAAACATCAAATTCAAGTGATTTCCAACACCTCATAAGGTCCATTAACACATTATAACTTTTATACAATTTTTAACTCACTCCAAATTGGATCAATGAATCATTCATCATCTTAAAAACCTAAAACTCCCTTCTTAACACAAGTGGAAACATAAGTGTTTAAGGGATGGAAATTCATCATCAAGCATCAAACAAATTACAAGCAAGCCATACTCAAGATCTACATCAAGAAATAGGCCTAGATCACACAAAACCACACTCAAAATTCATTCCTCACCTTAAACCAACTCATGGACAAGATGAAGAAATTGGAAGAAATGATGTTAAAACAAGTTCCCCCTACTTCTAATGGCCAGAAATAAAAGAACTTAGAAGTTCCTCTCCACCTTTATCTTCTTCCTCCTCTTTGGTTGTAGCTTCTCCTTCTCTAGCTCATTTCTTTCCTTTTTCTCTTTTCTTTCCTGAGGCTGCCATGAGAGTGGTGAGAAAATGAGAGAAATGTCTCATTTTGAAGGCAAGAAAGTCAAGGCAGTAGAAAGGAGAAAACGTATGGCACTTGACCACTTAAGATATTTGGCTTAACTTCTGATCTGTTAAGAACACCTAGACTTCACCAAATCCAATTTTCTAACTTCCAACAAGTTTAAAATAAATCCTAAGATTGATCAAATATCTTGTTTCACCATTACCATAATTTTCAATATCTACTAGTAGTCAATACGACATTAAAACACATAATCAGTATGCGTAAAAATACCAAACTAACTTCAATTAATATCAAATTTTAACTACACCATCTTCCACACACTTGTGACCTAGAAACAAATTCTCTACATTTATTTTCATTAACTAAGAAGTTTAAGCCACTTCTAGGTTAATAACAACATTATTTCACATATAGTGTTATAGCAAAATGACTAAATGTGCTCAGAATGTCACAAAATTAAACAGGCATGTTAAAAAAATATTAGGCTACCTCTGTATCCATATACAAGCTTAGCATGTTTTCTAGGATGTTACATCATTCGTATTAAGTTTTTGGCGCCGTTGCCGGGGAATTAATTTGAAGAACAAATTTGTTGAGGTTATCTTTCTTTAAGTAACTTCACCATCTGGTATATTCTTTCCCTATTCTTTTAATTTTCTAGTTGCATCATATTTAATGGCAGGTTTACCATACTGCCTACTTGTTAATTTTTTTTAATACCATGGAAGGTTGAGCTTTGTATTTTTTTTCTTTTTTTTCCTATTTTAAGTCACTTATTTATGCTTAATTGGTATCGTGATTCAAATTTTGGTCGTTTGGTTAAAACTAATCCTAGTACTTTTTATATATTGATCTGTTTGAATCATAATCACACATATTAGACACAATGGCTGAAAATGAAAGTGTACATAATGAATATGAAAATCAACCGTTATGAACCCTGCGCGAATATTTGCAACCACCTCAAAATTATTATCCATCATGTTTTATCTTTCCACTCAATGTTAACAATTTTAGATTTAAGCAGGGTATGATTTCATTACTTCTTACTTTCCATAGTTTAGAATATGAAAACCCATATTTACATCTAAAAGAATTTGAGGAAGTATGTATCACTTTTAATGATCAAAATTGCACTGAAGAAATTGTTAAACTTAAATTGTTTCCTTTTTCTTTGAAAGATAAAGCAAAAACTTGGCTTAACACTTTGAAACCAAGATCAATTGGCATATGGCAAGAAATGCAAAGTGAGTTTTTAAAGAAATTTTTTCCAACACATAAAACCAATGCTTTGAAAAGATAAATCCAATTTTTTTTTCAAAATTCAAATGAAGCATATTTTCAATGTTGGGAACATTTTAAAGATTTGTTCAATTCTTGCCCACATCATAGTTTTGAAAATGACTCACTATAAGTTTTTTTTATGAAGGGTTAACACCTGAAACTAAACAATTCGTGAAAACAATGTGTAATAACGAGTTTCTTAATAAAGAACCTGAAGAAGCTTTACAATATTTAGACCATTTGGTCGAGAATTCTCAATCTTGGCATAGTATTAATCCTTCTAAAAATTCAATTAGATCTAATCTTGTAAGTGTTAGTAAAGGAAAATATCACCTTAGTCAAGAAGAAGATCTAAATACTAGGTTCGCCAGTTTGGCTAGAAAGATTGAAGCTATAGAATTAAGGAAAGTGAAAGAAATCAAATCTATGCAAAATGAAGAAATTTGTGGCATTTGTGATTACTTAGGACACTCAGCAAATGAATGTCCAAAGATTCCTATTTTTAAAGAAGTTGTGCATGAGCAAGTAAATGTAATGAGTAATTTTAAAAAGTCATTTACCTCTTCTTTTTTAGATTCATACAATCTAGGATGGAGAAATCACCCAAATTTCAATTAGAGAAATAATAATCATGCACAATTTAAGCAACCACCACCTCCTCAGGCACAACTAGACTCTCAAAATTCTCAAGGATATGCACCTTATGTCCCACCATATAGGAAAAACCTTAATGCAACATTGCATGCATTCATGGAAAATCAAAAGGCCATTAATAACCAAAACACTCAAGCCATGATTGACATAAAAGACACTCTTGCTAAATTTGCTTCTGCACTCACCATTCACGAGAAAGAAAAATTTCCTTCTCAACCTCAACCGAATCCCAAGGGTTAGCATAGTCTAAATGAGGGTAGTTCAGAAGGCTAACAAATAGATCAAGTCAAGTCAGTGATAACTCTTAGGAATAGAAAGGTTGTTGAAAAATAAATTCCTGAACTTTGTGAGAGAGTTGATGAATCAATCCCCCAAGCTAAGGGTTGATAAGCCATCTGGCTAAAAGGAGACCAAACTCTTGCCTTGACCCCTATTTCCTCAAGCATTAAACAATTCATAGAAATTGAACCACAACATTGAAATTTTTGAAATTTTTAAACAAGTAAAGGTTAATATTCCTCTGTTAGATGTTATCAAACAGGTTCTTTCTTATGCCAAATTTTTTGAAGACTTGTGCACTGTTAAAAAGAAATTAAATGTTAAAAAGAAAGCCATTTTGGCTGAACAGGTAAGCTCCATTCTTTAGAATAATAATGCCTTGAAATATAAATACCATGGTTGTCCTACAATTTCATGCATTATTGGAGAACATAGAATTGAACAAGCTTTACTTGATCTTGGTGCTAGTGTTCATTTGCTTCCATATTTAGTTTATCAGCAACTCAACCTGGGTGAGTTAAAACTAATTTATGTAACTCTTCTACTTGCCGATAGATTAATTAAAATTCTAAGAGGAATAGTAGAATATGTGTTAGTACAATTTGATAAATTCATATATCCTATGAATTTTATTGTCTTGGAAACTAAACCTATAGTTAATCATTGCAAGTCAATTCCTATTATTTTAGGTTGCCCATTTTTAGCAACATCTAATGCTTTGATAAATTGTAGAAATGGAGTGATGAAGCTAACATTTGGAAATATGACATTGGATCTTAATGTTTTCAATATGTGCAAGCTATAACACCCTAATTCTAAATATTGTAGTACACCCTAAGTATACTAAGTAGTTAGAATTAGTTTGCCACTTTCTTACTCAAGCGTAATTTACAACCTGTTCAATAACTATTAATGAGTAAATATATATAGAGCCTTTACAGAAGTAAGAGAGCAAGACATTTTACACTTCAAGAAACTTGCTCTTTACTAAACATCTATTTCATATGTCTAAGATTACAATTTACACAAGCTACATATATATAAACTTAATTACAGAACTATTAATATAATTACCAAACCAAAATAATTACATTATCAACTTAACTAAATTTTCATCGCCTTGCCTTGTGCTTGCTTTAGTCTTCCTCTGAAATTATCATGGAAAACATAAAAAGATTGGGGTGATAATTAATAATTCTTAGTAGTAAGATTTTAAATCATGACATCATGTAAATCCAACTACTTTGGGGTAAAAATACAAATTATACTTAATTATTTGGAAAGGTAGCATAAGTCAAATCTCAGTCCTTTCCCTTCCCAAAATAGACAATTCATTTAATAAAGAAAATAGTTCAATCATTATATAGGAATTCAACATAATTCAATATATTCATTATAATAGTTATGGAAGCTAGCAAGCATACTCATTCTCTTAATTATACACATTTAAGCTATCCTTTGATCTTTAACCATTATAAAACAAGACAATTGTCATACAATTGCCAATTTTATGCAATACATGGTGATATATGATTATGCCTAATGAAAACCCTAAAGTATACTCATGCAATGATTCTTTGAAAAGATTTCATTTATGAAAACACATTATTTGATTATTTCTAGGAAGCCCTTTTGTTCCTTGTATTGTTTTCTAGGTAGGCAGGATGCCCTTTGGTCCTTGCACTACAAACATTTTTAACTCACTTGGAGCCCTTTTGTCCAAGCTACTTAAAGCCCTTTGTCCAAGTATAAGTTTACAATACATGGAAACACCAAATAACAAGTTTGAAAATAAAACATGCAAGAGTATTAAAAATCTTTCATTCTTTCACTTTTCACATAATCATATTTTTCCTTGCATAATAGGGAAGCAATTATCATAATCATTAAACTTTCCACTTATACATTATCATACATGTTTGTAGAAAGGGACTCATTCAACCTCATCTACCTTTACCCTCTCTTTTATATTGCTTCCAAATATCATGCTTATCAATATCACATCATTTAATAACAACACATAATACATTACTAGTTCAACTTTAACTCATAAAGGAGAAACTAGAACATCTAGGGCTCTTAACTTCCATAGACTAACTCAATTTGATCCTTGATAACCAAAACATAGCCTAATAATTGTTAATCTTAGCCCCAAGAGTGTAAAACTTTGTTTTACATGGGTTACGTACTAGTTATCCCCTTGGGTAATCAATTAGGACTCATAAATTATGTTTCTAAGAAGTTCATAATCGGTTAGGGGACCTTAATAATCAGTTATTACTTGAAATAACCTATTATCACATCCAAAATCATGTTCTGGTCAAGTTCAATAACCTATTATTACTATTCAATAACCTGTTATTTGTTTCTGATAATCGATTATTACTATTCAATAACATGTTATTCTAAAACACATACTCTCTGCCTAAAACCAATAACCTATTATCACTATTCACTAACCTGTTATTTGGTGCATTCCACACCAGAAAAATAGGGAGAACTCTTCTCTTTCTTCGTTTGATTCATCAACTCATGAGTTCTATGTGATTTCGAACCACAACTAAGATTCTTAATCATATAGCAACCCTTAAACAACTTCTAACTCATCTAGCATGAATTAATAATCCAAAACCTTCCCACTTCTAACATTAAGGGCATTTTTATCCTTTTGCCAAAACTTCATACCTCTTAGGAATTCTTTGATCTTACTAAATCAAGTTTCCTAACTTCCAACAACCTTAGAATAAATTATAAGATCCATTTAAATTTTTGTTTCATCATTTCCATAATTTTTCATATCTGTTGTGACTTAATCCGGTACTTAAATACTCACTCGGTATCTTTAAAAATACTAAACTAACTTTGTTTGCCCTAAAAATTTAACCACATCTTCTTCCACACATTTGTGACCTAGAAATGAACTTTCCATATTTATTCCCTTTAATTTAGCATTTATGTTATTTTTCTGAGTTAAATTAGTCATTTTGCACGTTCTGTGTTGCGGCAAAGTGCCAAAATTAACTAAAAACGTCACAAAATTTAGTCGACATGTTAAACTAATATTAAGGTACCTATGTAACTTTATACAAGTCTAATATATATAAAAAGAGGATGTTACACAAGCAACCACATGAAGTCCATGACAAAAAGGAGGAAGTTGACGAGATTAAGCCCATTATAAATGATCATCTTCAAACAAGGAGTTCTTCCAACCAATTAGAAATTTGTTTAATCAATTCATTTGACTCGGGTATGCAATTAGATGATGATATTTTTAAAATATGTTCTTTGGTTGATTATACACAAGTAATGGAATACAAAGGATGGAAGTTGAGATTCGAAGAACTAAAACCCAAAAATGATACTACCCATGAAGAAGTACCCACATTGGAACTAAAGCCATTACTTGCTGGGTTGAAGTATATATTTTTGGGAGAAGAACAAAGCTTTCCAGTGGTAATTTCCTCAACTCTTACTAGAGAACAAGAATGTATGTTGATAGAAGTACTTAAAAGGTATAAAAGTGCAATTGGATGAACATTAAAGGACATAAAAAACATTAATCCATTAATTTGAACACCTAGAATACATTTAGAGGATAATGCTAAAACATCACAACAACCTCAAAGAAGATTAGATCTACACGTGAAAGAGGTAGTTAGAGCTGAAGTTCTCAAATTACTTGATGTTGGAATTAGCTACCCTATCTCTGATAGCCAGTGAGTAAGCCCTACACAAGTTGTGCCTAAGAAATATGGAATAATAGTAGTTGAAAGTGAAAAGGGTAAATTAATACCTATGCGAGTCTCATCCAGTTGGCGTATGTGTATTGATTTTAGAAAATTAAATGCTGCCACTAGGAAAGATCATTTTCCCTTGCCATTTCTTGAACAAATTTTGGAAAGGGTAGCAGGACATCCCTACTACTGTTTTCTTGATGGTTATTTAGGCTATTATCAAATACCTATTGCATTAGAGGTGTAACACCCCAAATTTCCTAACTATTTGACAGTAATTTTGACAGTTAACAGAATTCTACTGTTTAGTAATTTCGGTGTACTGTAAAATTATTTTGAGTATTTCGTGAATACATTTGATTGTTTTGTGTGATTTACTCCGTGTTAGGAAAATAATAATTTTCGAGCGGGAAAAATTTTACGTAATTTAATTATTACTGCTAAGTCTTGATTATTTTATGTAATCTGATTTGATTTTCGTAAGTTTTATAATTTTTATGATTTTGTGGATGATTATGAAATTTTTATATTTATCTGATTATGTTAATATTATCCATGGGCTGTCTGTGGGCACAGGGGGGTGTACGTGGGCCCAAGTGGGCTTGGAAAAGTAAAAAATTTTCTACAGCCAGAAAGTTTTGTACTGTTGAGACAGGGACGAAGGATTTTACTAAATCCGAAACTGAAAACAGTTTTAAAATTTTCTTTTACTGTGTTTTGTACTGTATTTAATTATCGTGTAATAAAAATACAGTAAAAATATTGTTTGTAGGGTAATAGTAGATAAAAATAAATAATATACTGCTTAGTCAACATTAGTGGTTATGACAGCTTTATGACGGACTAATAGGAAGCAAGCTTAATGTTGAAGCCTTTGGATATCCATCATTGATTTAATCAACGGTGGAGATTTGGTCTTACAAAATGGCTAGGACCATTTATGACCATTAGATGGAAAGTATGAAGAGGTGATCTTGACCCTTCATTTTGGAGATACATCTAATGGCTAGGATTTCAAGGAGAAAAGATCTAATGACTTAGATTAAGTCTTACAATCTAGAGGCTATAATTAGAATCTATATTAATCCTAACCATTGATCTAATCAATGGTTAACAATGCTTAAAATGGTGGCTAGTGAGATTGGTCACTCAAGGAGTGTAAAATGAGGGGGGGACGGTTTTTGTGATGGCCTTAAGGCTATAGCAAGGTTTGAATACCATTATTACTCATTCTTGATCATTCTTGATCATTCCAAAAAGTTAAGCTTATCAAACTTTTCTCTCCATTTCTCTTCAAGCCAAGCTCATGGCCAAGCTCTCTTGAACCCACCATCACTCTTCAAAAATTTCAAACAACCTTACTTCTTGAATCTATACCTCAATCTAAGACACTTTGTAGTTTAAGCCAAGCTCTAAATCCATCATCTTCAATGACTTTCTTCAAGAGCAAAGTTCTAGGGTTTTTAAGGTGAAGTGTAAGGAAACTTCACATCTTATCTCTTTTTCATGTTCTAAGCCATGTTTGATCCATGGTTTACCTTGTTCAAGCTTAATATGCTAATAAATATATGTTTTGTTTTGTGTTTAAGAAACCTTTGGTGGTGAAGGACTTGAAAAAGAAGCAAAGCAAGGAGCTTTTGAGGTTCTTCAAGAGGTAAGAGGGAGATCCATCTCACCAACCAAGTATGGTGGTGAGAGATGAAATTGTATTTGGTGGATGGTGAATCCATGTGAGGATTGATATTCATGGTTATGTAATTTATTTGTGGGTGTTTATGTGCTTTAAATTATTTATTTGTGTTTGCATGCTTTAGGTGATTTTTATTGCTTTAAGGTATGCTTGATTATATGATATGATGAATATGTATATGTATGCCATGATTTGATGATGGAAAAGAAATTAATTTTTGGTTCCAAAGACCAAGAGGATTTCGGCCTCACACCTCAAAATAGGTGTTTACAAATTAATATTTTCATGAATGGTAAAATTAGATGTTTAGAAGAGCAAGGAAAATGAATAAATGTTTTGATTTCAAAGAACAAGAGTCTCACGGTTTTTGGAGAAATTTTAATGGTTTTGTTTGTGTAAAAATATGAATGGAACTTAGTTGATTTAGAAGGAAAAATATTTGATGGTTTCGATGGCCATGTACCATGGTTTTGAAAGCTTGTAATGCCTTGGTTTTATGAAACAAAGTGATTTCAAAGTGGAAATAGAATTGATCTAGTACAAGGATTAAAGAAATGGAAACAAAGTGTTTTGTCACTTGAAAAATGGAATTTTTGTATATGAATGGAAAAGAGATGTTGAAAGTGTTTGAACCTCAATTTATTTTAAAGAGGATTGATTTTTAGAATTGATTGAGAATTGTAACACCCTTAGTAGGGCGTCACATTTAAAAAATAAATAAATAAATCTTAAAACTAATTAAAATTATTTTATAAAAGCTTTGAGTTTCAAAATATGGATTTTAAAATTTCTTATCGCGGAAATACAAACTTACCGGAAATTTTAAGTAAAATGGAAATTAAATTTAACAGATTAACATACACATCACCAATCATTTCATGTAAGTTAAAACGTAATATTTACAGACTCAGAGAAACAGTAGTAAACCCAAAGACGGGTACTACCAATAGCACGGTAACAACACTAACGAGAAAAACTCAACCTACATAGTTTGTTTCTTCACCAACTGCATCTTTTTGAAACTTGAAAGACCACTCAATGACGCCGCCACCATCTTCAGAATATTGTCTCCCCTAGGGTTAAGAATGTGCTCCGCCTACTATACGAATTCGAAGAATACAAACCAAACAAAAACAACACAGGAAAGAGGTGAGATCCCCTTTCACCAGTACCAGTACGGTAGTAAAGAATAATACGAATGACAAAGTCATTCCATACACACAGATAATCACAATTATAGTCATGTTATCAATTTACAAATATTTCTAACATACATATAACCTAGTAAAATAAACAGTAATAACATTATCAGGATAGATATAACAATTCATACCATATAAAATATCATAACAGTACAATAAAAATAAAGATTAAATTCAATAACAACAAACTCATATGAGAACAAAAATACAATAATGCACCTGAGACAAAATACAACATATAAACAATTAATATCGATATGAAAGATCACAAATAAAAATATCACGGATAAAAGATATGAGATAAAAGAAATAACAAATAAAAGATAATAGATAAATAGAAGATAATAATGCACCACATATCAACATATACAATAAGATACAATCCTACTCCATGGAGCTAAACCACACAAACACGAGATATCGAGAGAATGACTTGCAAAATCTATTAGTACCACGGCTGCCCAACCAACTATTACGCGGTCACACGTTGCGTCAATAGCCTACGGCCTTGGGAATCCACCATCCAGCGTAGTATAGTTCACGGTCTCCGTTGTGGCACTATAGGCAATGTACTACTAGACTTTACAAACCTCGATTAAATATAGTGAATGTCGAGTACATTAGTGTGCTATCGGTTTACCACGGCCCGGCGGAGCTACCAACTCCGTCACATATGGAATCCCGTACACTAAAGTCTCCAAGTTCATTAGAACAATGAACCACACTACGTTTATCGCATCGACAACACGATGTGATTCGTCTCAATCAACCAAAACACCAAAAATTGGTATAAAGACAAAACATAATTCCAAATATATGAAATTACGAAAATGCCCTCAAGATAAAAATATGCCCTCAATGGCAAAAAGCACATGACGGGTTCACTTTTTCCCGACAGCGAAATAACCTCAAAAGCCTGTACGGGTTCACATTTTCCCGACAGCGAAAATTAAATATAGTAACGGTCAATCGCGTAGAAATTTTATCGCATTTTCATAATTCCGTCGTTTTTACAAACGTTTAAAAATCGCGTAAAGATATTTTTCTGTTTTTAAAATCGCGTAGCATTTTTAATACGTTTTCTCAATCGCGTAGAATTTTTAAATCGTTTTCTTGTCCAACTTCCTTAAATAATTGTTTAAAACAGACAGAAATAATATTTAGTACTTTCAAATTACGTAGAATATCTTTCATAGCGTATACTGTCTTTTGGACATCTTTTCTATCTTAATTATCCGTTTTTACTAAAAATTGACAGTATTTTGTTTAATAAATTATAATAATGGTTTCCTAAATTTACCATTTAAAAGTCCTTTTCATTTTTTTTTATTGATACCAAATAATTATACTTTTGAAAATTCCTAACGTGCTTCAAAACACACGATGAGCTATACGTTAGAAATTTTATAAAGCTACTGTATTTCTTCTTACAGTAAAAACCATTAGTATTAACCTCTTAAACTTAATTCTAACTACTTTATTTCTTTAAAATTTATTGTAGAAAATTTACTTTAACTTGTATTGCTTCTTCTTGATTGAAAATAGCTTGGAATTAATTTTAGAAATCATGAATGTATAATTTGGCATGTTGGCCGAATTTGATAAAAACTTTGCATTTGATTTCCAAATTATTTTTCACCTTTTAAATACATGTTTAATCTCTTGTATTGTCTACATTAATTTAATCCTTACCCTAGAAAATAGTTTTAGAAATCAAAGTGTTGAAGTTAGACATGTTGGATGAAAATGTAAGGTTATGCCATTTAATTTCCAAATTCATTTTTCTTAATCTAAACAAATGGATATCTTACCAATTCTCTTAGGTTATTTAGGTCACCTTTTAAGAAAATTAAGAGAACATTTTGGTTCCCCATTTGGATCATGGCCGTGAGCCTTGTTAGTGTGTTCTTTGGAACACTCATACAATCCTTGACATATTATTCATATCCTATATTTTATCATGCATTTCTAACACATGCAATATTATCAAAGCTTGTAGACATGCAATTTAAAGCTTGTAGACATGCAATTTATTACAAATATCACATAAGAAGACTACTAACAAATACACAACAACCTACTAGTAAGCACCAAATTATCAAACACACAAATAACAAACACACAAATAATTAACACATCAAAACAAGCACACCACCGAATCCTTATGGATTCTACAAGCACAACCACATATATTCCTCACCACCAACACTTGGTTGATGAGGGTAATCTCCCTCTTACCTCTTGTAGAACCTCCAAGTCCTTTGTATGTCTCCTTCAAGCAAGCTTCCTCCTCCAAGAGCTCCTTGAAAACAAAGAAAACATACAATATTAATACCTAAGGCTCTAAACTAGAATAATCATGGATTAAAATCATGATTAAAACTTTAAAATGGATAGAAACATGAAGATTAAAGAATTTCAACTTCATGGTTTCAAACTTGAGCTTTGAAGAACAAGGTAGAAAATGGAAGATTTAGGAAAAACTTCCAACATGAAAGTTCCTTAGAATGGTATGGAGATTCAAGATCTATGGTCATTTAGAATTTTAGAAGCTTGGAAGGTGATTTTTTGAGGGTTGGCCGTGAGCTTGAAGAAAGGGAGAGATATGAGCTTTTGTGGTTTTTGCTTGATAGGAAGATGAAGATGAAGGAATCTTGAGAAGTTCCTAACATGAAAGTGTCTTGGCTTGATGAGAGGATCCAAAAAATGATATTGGTAGGAATTATAGAAATTTGGAGAAGTGTTCTTGGTGCTTTGGCCGAATCAAGGGGGAGAGAAAATGAGAGAGAATTTTGGTTGCTTGGTCTTAGTTCTTTGGAGAAAAGGATGTGTAGAAGAGTAAGTGAGGTGAATGGGTGGAGATTGTCTCCATTTGGGAACCATGGCCGTGGAGCACATGGAGAGAAAAGGAAGGTGAGAGCTTCTAGCCAAAGTTGAAAATGAGCTAAGGCTCTCCTATTTATAGACTCCAAAAAAGATGAAGGCTTAGGATATTTTTCGGTTTATCATAAGCAATGAACAATAATTACTGCTTATAAAGTCAATGTCTATTGTCTAATGGGTAATAAAATATACATAGATTTTTATTTTAAACTAACAGAATAGTAATTATTATTAATCATTTTTCTTCTACTGATTGCTCTTGATGAGTCATAAAGCGAGTCATCAAAGAGAAATTTCTAAAACATGTGACTCACTACGATGAGTCAGTATGATGAGTCATCGTGGAACTGTCTAGAACGGGTGAGTCAAAGCATGGCGAGTCAGCGTAGATATTTTCCAAAGCGGGTGAGTCACAGATTTCGAGTCACCGATCGCATCACTGTTGCATCATTGGTTGCATCATCAATGGTGAGTCACAAGTACACCGAGTCATCGAGAGAAGCTCGGGCTCCGGCGAGTCACTGCGGTGAGTCACAGGCCGAGTCAGCACTTCTGGAACCTTCTAGAAGCTGCTGAGTCATGATGTTGAGGTGTCACGCCACGTGTCATCGTCCTATTGGCCCGTTGCGATGAGTCATAGCCACCAATTTTGACCAGCTCCTCATTGGTCCACGTGTGTAAAGACTCAATGACTAAACGCGGGTCCCTCAAAATATTTTCGGGTCATTGTCACTTATTTATCTTGACTAATAAAATAATATTATAATAATATAAAATTATTTTATTTGTGATTAAATCCTAAAAATTAAAAGATTAATTTTAGGCTCATTCGTAATTGAGTTTAGTAAGATCCCCGCCTCCGAATAATTAAAAACAGATTTTCCCGGTCCGGAAAAATATTATTTTCCTACTAGGAGCAAATCACACAAAAAGTCCATATAAAATTACAGACAAGTATTATCGGACATTAAATCAAGAAGAAAACAATTAAAAACAACAAAAACAAGAAAAACAAGACGTTCGGGACGTAACGGTCATTTTTCCATTTTTTCCCACAACGTAGGTAATCGTCCAAAACGTTCAAATAAAATATCCAAAGAAGTATTATATAGCTGTATATCTTTGAGAAAAATTAAAACAAGAGCTTAGAAAAATTTTTATTTCTTTGTCTTGAAGAAAAATACGTAAAACGATTATATAAAATACTAGACAAGTATTATACATCTGTTTTTGATACAGAAAGATTTAAAACAGTAATTTGATAAAATTTTTATTTTACTGTATCGAAACAAATTATGTAAAACTACCAAATAAAATAACAAATAGTATTATTTTTCTGTATTTCATACAGAAAAATAAGAAACAGTAAAATAGGGACACAACGGTCTTTTACCCAAAAGTTGGGGCGTTACAAGAATTATAAAGAATACGTTGGTGACTTAAAATTTACTAACGTATAACTCATCATTTGGGTTTTAGAGCGCGTTAGGAAATTTTAAGTTGGAAGCATTGATTTAATTCAATGAAACGGTGAATTTATGGATAAATTGTGGAAAGGTTTTCTTAAAGGAGAAAATGTGGAAAATGATGTTTGGAATAGTGAGGAATATTTTACATGGTTGTGAAATGGTGAAAAATGTGTTACATAACTTAAAAACTTGATTTTTAAGATACGCGATTTGAAAAAAATATTTAAATATTTTTATGCGATTTGGAAAGCATTTAAATATTTTTACGCTATTGAGATATTGTGGAAAAATTGCTAATGCAATTGAAAAATGATGAAATAATTTTACATGATAGAGAAAACAATGGAAAATCACTATGTGATTTTGAAAACGTGACAGAAATATTGCGAAATTATGAAAACGTGACAAAAGTATTGCGTGACTATGAAAACGCGATAATATGATTTTGCGATTGAATATACAGTAGGATTACTATTGGACCAATGTATGGACATTGTATGAGAAATTATGAGATTATGAATTTGAATTGAAAATGGGACAGTATGTGGACCCTGAATATGAATTATGAATTTGAACTGAGAATGGTGCATTGTACATGCATTGAAAAGGTTCGATGGACTGGATAAGGTTATTTGCCTAGGAGAGACGTACACCTCTTGAGTGGGTGCGATATGCGTAGTGTAAGTCACTTGTTGACTTTGGGGGCATCGGGGTGCGGGTTGCTCACAATGGGCAGTTGGTAGCTCTTCTGTACCGTGGGTTAGACCGATGCAACGCACCGATGATCCTGACCGAGACACTATTCTTAATCAAGATCTATAAAAGACTGTTGTGTATATACTAGATGTGCAAACACTAATGAGAATAGTGGCACGTGGTCTGGGGCATGTTGGTACAGACAGATCTTTTGGATCAATTTCTCTGACTTGAGTTTTAGCTCCATGGAGTAGGAAATTGAGTCTTTGTGCACATGCATAATCTGAATATCTATATCTGTGTGATATATTAATTGAGGAATATTAGTTATGATAATTGTACTGTTGGATATTTGGATAATGTTGAGGGCATTATCGTAATTATCATTTATGATAATTGAATTGTTGAATACTTGGATATTGTTGAGGGCATTATCATAATTATAATTTATGATAATTGAATTGTTGAATATTTGGATATTATTGAGGGTATGATCATAATTATTATTTATTTCATCTGTTGTGATGATAAATGATGCTGATGATATGATTGTAATTATGATATGATATACATGTATGGTGTGTTGTTTGTGTTATCTCCATACTACCATGTTGGTATTGGCGTAGGTGATCTCACTTCTTTGTATGCCTATTTTGTACTGTATTTATATTGTAAAGACGCTGAACAAGGGATTGAACAAGAGGGTGAAGAGGAGCAGATTCCTGTAGAGGAAGCTGAGTTTTGATCGGATGACATCCCGGTCAATTTTCTTTAGATACGTGCAACTATAGTTCCACGGTGGAGCTGGTGCTTGGAGGTTGAGTCCCAATGAGGAGGGACTCATTTATCAAGGACTTTTGACAGTCATCATGAGTAGGATTTTTCATGGAGACTTGTTCTTTTCTATAACTATATATGTACATGTTGAATTTTCGCTGTCAATTAGACGGTATTGGGGCGGTAGGTTTCACGTCCCAACAGAAATTAGTATTGTGTCGTCTGCGCAAACACCTGTTCATAGGACGTCGCATCAAGTTGGATTCCTACCTGCTGAGGAATCTGAAGAGGACCCGTCTGAGGCTTCTGCTGCTTCGTAATGCTTAGGCAATATGTTAGTTTTGAATAATGTTCAAATACTTTGAGAACCTGGTCTGTAAATATTAAAGTATGACAGTACTAGGACTTGTGTATATATGATGTAAATTATTTGTGATGATGTTGTAATATTTTTATTTTTCTGCTAAGTTTATTTTATTGACATCAAGAAATTTTACAACTTGTATTTTTATTATAACATCACAATTTATGAACTTGGGGATAATTTGATAATAATAACGTTTAAATGTGGCACCTTACGGTGGGTGTTACTAGAGGATCAAGAAAATACCACTTTTACATGCCCCTTGGCACTTTTGCATTTAGAAGAATGTCTTTTGGCCTTTGTAATGCTCCAACAACAATCCAAAAATGTATGATAAGTATTTTTAGTAACATGATTGAGTATTATTTAGAGGTTTTCATGGATGACTTGACAGTTTTTGGAAATTCATTTGAAATTTGTCTTGATAATTTGGAAAAAGTTCTTAAAAGAAGTGAAGAAAAAGGACTTGTGTTAAATTGGAAAAAATGATATTACATGGTTACCTCAAGATTAGTGTTAGGTCATGTGATATCTTCTAAAAGAATTGAAGTTGACAAGGCCAAAGTTGAATTAATTGCCCATTTACCTTCACCAAAAACAATCACGGAAGTTCGTTCATTTTTAGGACATGCAGGATTTTACAGAAGATTCATTAAGGACTTTAGTGTCATATCTAGACCATTATGTAATCTTCTAATAAAAGATGCACCATTTGATTAAAATCTGCTCCTATCATGCAAACCCATGACTGGTATTTACCTTTTGAGTTGATGTGTGATGCTAGTGATTTTGATGTTGGCGTTGTTTTAGGCCAAAGAAAGGATGGTAAGCCTCGTGTAATCTATTACGTAAGTCAAACTTTAAATAATGCGCCAATGAATTACACTACTACTGAAAAATAACTACTTACTGTAATTTTTACATTAGATAAATTTTGAGCTTATTTAATTAGTTCTTCTACTATTGTTTTCACCAATCATGCTACTGTTAAATATTTAATGTCTAAGCAGGATGTCAAACCTAATTTGATACGGTGGATTTTGTTGTTTCAAGAATTTGACACCATAATAAAAGATGAGAAGGGAGCCAAAAATGTTGTTACAGATCATTTGTCTAGACTTACAACAGACTCATCTTTTGATTTCACACCTATCAATGATTCTTTTCCCAATGAATTTTTATTTTCTATCAATTTCATGCCTTGGTTTGCTAACATAGTCAATTTTCTTGTAACAGGAAAGATGTCGCCTCAATGGAAGCATCAAGATAGAAGGAAGTTTTTGACTAAGGTGAGAAATTTTTATTGGGATGACCTCTATTTGTTCAAATATTGTCCTGATCAAATCATTCAGAGATATGTACCCAACAGTGAGGTAGGTAATGTTAAATTTTGTCACTCAGAAGCATGTGGAGGTCACTTTTCTTCAAAGAAAACAACTGCAAAAATCTTGCAGTGTGAATTTTGTTGGCCCACTTTATTTAAGGATAACTATACATTTTGTAAAAGTTGTGAAAATTGTCAAAAATTGGGTTCTATTTCTAAATGAAACATCATGCATCTGAACCCTATCCTTGTCATTGAATTTTTTAATTATTGGGGAATTGATTTCATGGGTCAATTTCCATCATCATTTGGATTTGTGTATATTTTGGTTGTACTTGATTATGTCTCAAAATGGATTGCGGTGATTCCATGTCGACACATTGATCATAAAACTGTTCTTAAATTTTTAAAAGAAAATGTCTTGAGTCAATTTAGAATCCCTCAAGCTATCATCAGTGATGGGGGAACACATTTTTGCAATAAACCATTTGAATCATTAAAGAAGAAATATGAAATTATACACAAAATTGCCACCCCTTATCACCCTCAAACAAGTGGACAAGTAGAATTAGCAAATAAGGAGATCAAACAAATTTTGGAAAAAGCAATTAACCCAAAACATAAAGATTAGTCTTTAAGGCTAAACGATGCACTTTGTGCTTACCGTATTGCTTTCAAAACATCTTTAGGCATGCCATGTAGCATCCTCTTTTTAGCATGTTAGACTTGTATATGGTCATAGAGGTACCATAATACATGTTTAACTTGTCCGTTAAATTTTGTGACATTTTAAGTTAATTTAGGCACTTTGTCACAACGCAGAACGTGCAAAATGACTAATTTAACTCAAAAAAATGGCATAAATGCTAAATTAAAGGAAATAAATATGAAAAATTCATTTCTACATCACAAATGTGTGAAAGAGGACGTAGTTAAATTTTGAGGACAAACGGAGTCAGTTTGGTATTTTTAAAGATACTGAGTGAGTATTTAAGCACCGAATTGAGACACAACAGATATGAAAAATTATGAAAATGATGAAACAAGAATTAAATGGATCTTATAATTTATTCTAAGGTTGTTGGGAGTTAGGAAACTTGATTTACCTAAATTAAAGTGTTCTTAACAGATACGAAATTCAACGATGTTACCAAGTGGCTCTAGTACTTAAGAGGGGGTGAATTGAGTATTTCAAAACTTTTCACAAATGCTTAAAAAAACAAATTTCGTTGAAGCTATTCTTTAAAAGATGTGAATAATAAGATAGGATAAAAAGCCTTAAGCAAAGAAAATAAATAGGTAAGCAATAATAAATAAATTACAGAAAATAAAGAGATTAAGATGAGAAGAGCAGTCACAATATTTATCCTGTTCAGCCACTAAACCACTTGTGACCTACGTTCAGTCCTCGAAAAACTATTCAAGATTTTTCACTATCAATACAAGCTTTAACAGGTGCTTGCTACCATTACAAACTAGAGCACTTTTCATACGCAAGGAAACTCTACCCTTGTGCTAAAGCCTCAACTTTTAGGGATACCACACCTTTATATAAACCTTGAGGGATACCTTACCCTCGTTACAAAGAAGCATAATATAGATGAAGAGAAACTCTCACAAAGAGTAAATATCATAAATTGAAGCTCTAAGAAGCTCTTTAAGGATATCTTAAAGTTTTGGCGAAAATAGCACACGAAATATATAAAAATTATAAATCATATGTTAAAGCAAGCAAAGATTAATTCAGATAGTTAGGCAACTTTCAAAGATGACTCAAGGTCTCTATTTATAGAGCCCTGAAGAAAATAGTCATTGGGAGCAATTAAATCAATCAATAACTACAAATATGGATGTTTCTTTCTAAACCTGTAACCCGTGTTTATTCGAATAACCTTTGTGTTATTTGAATAACATATTTTGAAAAGCCTCGTGAAAACCAGTTCTGATATGGGTTATTCGAATAACATGTGGGTTATTTGAATAACTTTGTTATAAAACATTTTCTCTGAAATAGGTCTATTCGAATAACACAGAGTTTATTCAAATAGTTCATTTTACAAAATAGTTCTGAAGAGCTTTTTGTTCAAATAGCTTGGATGCTATTCGGATAAACTAATTTAAAACTAGAAGCGCGCAAAGAAAAACAAAGCTGCTATTCGAATAACTACAGAGTTATTCGAATAAGCTTTTATAAAAGCCAATCAGTTGAGATTGGTTTATTCAATTAGATAGACATTTATTCGAATAATGTTGTTTAGAAAACATTTCTTAAACAGTTACAACATCTATCAATTTGTCTCTAAAAACCTAATTAACTTTTAATTGTTTTCAAAAACCATTTTGAAATTATTAGATTTATTGGAAAATATGTTTAGAAATTTTTCTTCCAAAAACAATGAGATATCCATAAGGCTTCTTACAAAAAAGACTCTAAGTCCTAAAGTTATTCTTAAAGTTCTTGGACTTGGTCTTCCCATCGTCTTCATGTTTGTTATCATCAAAACCAGTCTTCAATGATTCATAGCCAATCATATTCTCCCCTTTTGATGATGACAAACTAGCATTAAGAAAAGAATTAGTTTAAATAAATTGGGATTCATAAATTTTAAATTTGAGAGATTTACTCCCCTTTTTTTTCCTAAGAGGTGATTCAATATTAGAGATGTGCACAACTCCCCTCTACTTTTGGAATCCAATAACTGTTTTAGATTTTACTTGTCTTTTCTCAATTTTTACAATTATTTTCTCCCCCTTTAGCATAATCAAAAAGATAGAAGCAGATATATATTAAGTTCAACATGTAGGAAAGAAAAGATCAGGCACGAAATTGCATCAAAACCAATCATTTCATTGATAATTCAAAATGGCCAATAACATGTACAATTACATAAGAAAACAAACAGCCAATACAAAAACATATCAGAAATAAGAGCAGATTCTAAAATTAGGTATCCAGTGGAGAAGGAGGGGAGTTAGGTGCTCTGAGAGTCAGCAATGCACGTAGGGCAGCCTGCTCGCGCTTTACACTTTCTATCCTATCAAACAGAATAGAGAAGGTGTTCTCCATATATGCCCTGTTATCCTACAAAGCTGCCATGATTTGATCAAGAGTGACTGGACCAACAACATGAGTAGCAGCAGCATCAATAGGGGTAGCTTCAGCAACAGGGGCAGTAGGTTCGCCTTGTGGTTCTTCCTCTTCATCTTCCACCTCATCTGGGTAGACCCAGCCATTAGCGGTGCTGATCATCTTTATTTTATGCAGAGTGAAGGAACCAAAGACATTGTGATTTGTCATCTCAATGGCCTGCTCAGTTTCCAGAATCTGGGGGTACTTGTCAAGAAAGGCAGAGATGATTAAGTCGTAGGGTAGCTCAAATTTTTCCTTACCCTTTGCCTTTATCATTTCATGATGAAGTTGGGCTAGTTGATCTTGTAACCTTTCTTCAAAATCCACAACATAAAAATGTAATCTTCACTTAGATAGGCATAGTTGCCTCCTCGAGGTGCTGGGATATAAGCATAGGCATAATGTAAGAGCATGTCTTGGCTCTTCAGCATCCCTCCTTTGACACCCTTCTGAGGTAACTCCAGGCTAAGTTTCAAAATGCCTTCAATGGCACGTATCTTGTTGTACTCCTTAACATAAGGAACATTGTCCTTGTCGATGTTAGGACCAGTGGCTAGTAGACCAAACAGCTGAACCCAATCTTGGGGAATGATGTGAATTTGTTGATCACTAACCTCTGAGTGAAGGTCCTGACCAATTATTCGCAGGTTACAGTAGAACATTTTTGTAATATCAGGATAAATGACTGACTTGTGAGTGTAGAGCTTGAGCACTCCTTGGTGATTCAAAGTATCAAGGAATTTGAAGCCACCTTCCTTTTTGAAGAAGGGTAGATCGATATACTTGGGTTGCACAAGCTTTCTTCCCCAGAAATGAGTCTGAAAGTGACCCAAATCTTCATTATTGGAAGAAAGTCTCCGTAAATCCAACTAGTTATTGACTGGAGCTGTTTTGGTGTAGGCACATTTTGGTTGGGATAAGGAGGAGGTCATGGTGATTGGTGATGATGGAGAAGCAATGTGGAGGGGTTAAGAGTGGCAATGGAAGTGAGAAAGGGAGAGACAAAGGTGGAGAGGTGATTCAGGCTAGAAGAGAAAAAACAGAGTGAAGAGCAAAATGAAGACGTGAGGGGTAGGGACGCATTGTGGGATTATATAAAAGCCCGTGTTTATTCGAATAACATGGGTGTTATTCGAACAAATGTGAGGTGACTCAATAGAAAAGCTCTCTGCAAGACGTTATTCAAATAACTTTTGGGGTTACTCGAATAAATGAGTGGATACCTAAAAGTCATGGCATTCTGCCAGATGTTATTCGAATAACTATAAAGTTATTCAAATAGCCAAAGTTGTAGGTTTGGCTTTCTGCCAAGGTTTATTCGAATAACCTTCATGTTATTCGAATAAATCCAGAAAGGATAGGCCTTTGTTTAAAAGACATCATTCGAATAAGTGGGTACTTATTCAAATAAAGCAAACGTAACAAACAAAGGCCATCCAATTTTATTCGAATAAAATGACATTATTTGAATAGAACAACTTGAAAACATAAGAATGAAAGCTACTAACTATTGTTATTCAAATAGCCACAAGTTTATTCGAATAAAACAAAGAGAAAACACATATTTTGGACCTACTGACTTGTGTTATTCGAATAGTCACAGGTCTATTCGAATAAAATTGTCAGGAAAGCATCAATAAACATATTTCAGGATATATTTTGAGAGGAGAAACATACCCAATAGAAGAGTACTTGCAAAACAACTTATGGGATATCTCGGACACTCAAAATAGTAATCATTCAAGAGTGATAAATCAATGATAAATCAGTAATTATATGCAAGATTGATCCAAAATTCCAAGTTTCTTCTTAAGTGAAAGAAAGTATCTTTAGGCAATGACTTTATGAAAATATCTGCAAGTTGATTTGTTATTTGAATGAATTCTAATGCACAATCACTTTTTTAGACATGATCTGTAACACCCACCGTAGGGTATCACATTTATGTTACTTAATTACTAAATTACCCCTTCCATTATAAAATATGCTTTGTAATGTAAATACAAGTTATAAATTTTTTTAATATCAATAAGATAAACTTAGCAAAAAATAAAAATATTAAACATCATCACAAATAATTTACATCATATACATTACAAAAGTATTGTTATAATTATTTATATACAAATATAGCCCTCAAAGTATTGGAACATTATTTAAAACTAACACACTGCCCAAGTATTACTAGACAGCAGAACCCTCAGACGAGTCCTCCTCAGATTCCACAACAGGCTGGAATCCGACTTGACGCGAAGTCCTACGGACAGGTGTCCGCGCAGATAACACAATACTAATCTCCGTTGGGACGTGATACCTACCGCCCCAATACTGCCTAATCGACAGCGAAAATTCGACATGTACATAAATAGTTACAGAAAAGAATGTGTCTTCATGAAAAATCCTACTCATGATGACCGTCAATTATCCCTGATATATTAGTCCCTCCTCATTGGGACTAATCCTTCACGCGCCAGCTCCACCGTGGAACTGTAGTCTCACGTACCCAAGGAAACTTGATCGGGCTGCCATCCGATCAAAACTCAACTTCCTCCACAGGAATCTGCTTCTCTTTGCCTTCTTGTTCAATCCCTTGCTCAATGTCTTTACAAATATAAATACAGTACAAAATAGGAACACAAATAGGTGAGATCACCTACGCCAATACCAATACGGTAGCATGGAGATAACACATACAATATATCATACAGATATATCATACCATAATTATAATCATGCCCTCAACATTATTTATCATCACAACAGATGTAATAAATAGTAATTACAATTATGCCCTCAAAATTATCCATATATTCAACAATGCAATTACCATAAACAATAATTACGATAATGCCCTCAATATTTTCCAAATATTCAACAGTTCAAATATCACACCAATATCAATGCTCAATAATTATGCATGTGCACATAGACTCAATTCCCTACTCCATGGAGCTAAACTCAGGTAGGAGAGATTGATTGAAAAGATCTGTCTGTACCAACATGCCTCAGACCACGTGCCACAATTCTCATAAGTGTTTGCACATCCAGCATATACATGACAGTCTTTATCAAATCTTGATTAAGAATAGTGTCTCGGTCAGGATCATTAGTCTAACCCACGTTAAAGAAGAGCTACCAACTGCCCACTGTAGGCAACCCACACCCCGATGCCCCCAAGGTCAACGAGTGACTTACACTACGTATATCGCACCCACTCAAGAAGTGTATACTCTCCTAGGCAATTAGCCTTATCTAGTCCATCATATCTTTCCAATGCATGTACAATGCACCATTCTTAGTTCAAATTCATAATTTCACATTCAGGGTCCACACACTGGCCTGTTCTCAGTTCAATCTCATAATCTCATATTCAAGGTCCACACGCTGGCCTAACAGTATTTTTACTGTATTTTCAATTGTGCAACAATATTATCGAGTTTTCTCAATCGCGCAACAGTTTTGTCGCGTTTTCAAATCACATATTATTTTTCAACGTTTTCTCAATCATGTAAAAATATTTAAACGCTTTCCAAATCGCGTAGAAATATCTAAACATTTTTCAAATTGCGTAGCGATTTTTCATCATTTTTGTAATCGCGTAACTTAAAAATCATGTTTTTAAGTTACGAAAAGCATTTTCCACCATTTTTCCACTACGTAAAATATTTCTCAACCTTCAAAATTCCATTTTGACCTTTCCAACTTTCATACCATTTCTTGCTTTTCTTTTCCATATTTTTTGACTTTAAAATTTCCTAACGCGCTTAAAAACCCAATGAGTGAGCTATACGTTAGTAAATTTTAAGTCACCAACGTATTCTTCATAATTCTAATTCAATCCTAAAAACTAATCCTCTTCAAAATAAGTTGAGGTTCAAACACTTTCAACCTCTCTTTTCCATTCATATACGAAATTTCCCTTTTTCAAGTGACAAAACACTTTGTTTCCATTTCTTTAATCCTTGTACTTAATCAATTAAATTTCTATTCATAAACCATATGTTTACACAAAACCACTCCTTTTAAGCCTCCATGGCCGTGAGGTACTTGGTCCTTGAAACCAAAACATTTGTTCATTTTCCTTACTCTTCTAAACAACCAATTTTACCATTCATGAAAATATTAACTTGGAAACACCTATTTTGAGGTGTTGAGGCCGAAATCCTCAGGGTCTTTGGAACCAAAAATTGTTTTCCTTTCCAACAATTATTATGGCATACATAACATATAATCAACATATTATATTTCAAGCATACCATAAAAGCAAAAAAAATCATACCAAACATATAAGCACAAATAAATCATGCAAAGCACATAAACCACAACAACACCAACAAATAATTACATAACCATGGATATGAATCCTCACATGGATTCACCATCCATCAAATACAAGTTCACCTCTCACCACCATACTTGGTTGGTGAGATGAATCTCCCTCTTACCTCTTGGAGAAACCTCCAAAGCTCCTTGGTTTGCTTCTTGAACAATTGATTCACCACCAAAAGCTTCTTAAACACAAAACAAAACACAAGTTCATTAGCATATTAAGCTTGAACAAGAAAGACCATGGATCAAATCATGGCCTAGAACACGAAAAAGAGATAAAGAGTGAAGTTTCCATAACTTCACCTTAAAAGCCCTAGAACTTGCTGATAAACACATATTTTATTCATTAAGAAACCCTTATATTTAGTCATTTACACTCTCCATATTCTTAATTGATTGAGTTTGACATGATTTTGTGAGTTTGAGCTCAAATTGGTCCTAATTGAATATTTTCAGTATTATTGAGATTTTACACTGTTTCTGTATTTTAGTCATAACTTGAGTTCCTGATATCTAAAAATCATGAATTTTATCTTGTAGGAAAGCTAAGAGGAAGCTCTACAACTTTGATGAAGAGCTCGAAGTCTGATTCAGATGTCTAAGGGACCTAAGTTGACATGGAAGTCAGAATACGGGTTCTGTCAGTAGAATCCAAACAGTGTGCACTCAAAAAATCATATCTCAAGATGTAATAATGGAGATGGGCTGAAATTTGGACATTGGATAGTCAAGATCCAAATAAACAACTTTCATGAAGAACACATTTTGAGAAAAAGAAGTCTAGTAGGTCATTTTGAGCTTGCAAGTCGGAACAGAGGAGCTGAAGTTGGGTTTGAGCAACCTACGGTATTTGGGACATATCTTAGGCTTAAGGAAGCCAAATTGGACGAACCAGCTATCCATTTTATAGCCAAGACAAGGATCTACAACTTTCATGAAGAACACTTTTCGTGATTCTGAAGTATAGTGGGTCGTTTTTGGCTTCCAATTCAGACACGAAATTTTCGTCCTCAACCATCCACTCATCCATCCACTAATCCACTCATCCACTCCACCCACTCATCCACTAACTCACCCATTCATCCACTCATACACTAATCCAACCACTTAACCACTCCACCCACTCATCCACTAATCCATCCACTCATCCATCCACTCACCCATTCATGTCCATAATTTCCCACTCACCAAAAGTCCTTTGGCATTTTTCACTAATTCAACCACTCAACCATTCCACTCACTCATCCACTAAACCAATCCACTAAACCAACCCACTAATCCATCCACTCAAACACTCCACTCACTCACCCACTCATCCACCCACTTCCCTTTGTCATTTTGTTACCTTAGACTTCTATAAAAGGCACCTTTATCATGAACAAGATGTAACTCTCCTTCATTTTCTCTCTTAGTTTCTTGTTTCTTCATAGTTTCTTCTTGTTTCTTCATAGTTTTTCTTGTGATTTCTTTCTAGCTATGTGTAACTAAACCTCCCTTGGTTAAGGGGTGATGAAACCGCTAGTATTAATGTTGTAAACTTTGCATATTTGATTATTTCAACACAGTTATGTTTTTATTCATATATTTCGAATCTATTGTTGGTATGAAGGTTTTTGTACTTGTTCCTACTTTCAAAGTAGTAGATCTAGGTTTATTATGCGCGGTTGCGGTAGTAGATCTAGTGGGATGTATGATGTTCATGTGGGTATAATTATCTTTGTGCTATTTGCCAGTTATAAAAGTGGTAGATCTGGGTTTATTATGCGCGATTGCGGTATTAGATCTAGAGAAATATATGTTCTAAGTAATTTAATCCCGGTGTGTGATTAGACCTTAGTGTAATTGGTTTTCTAAATCTTAATGCAATTGTTGGATAGTTGTAAGAGCGGTTGCTTTATGACTAATCAGTGATTAGGAGTTGATTTGAGCGGTTGCTAAATTGGCCAACACGTAAGGAAAACAGAGATTTAATATCACAATTGCATAAAAACATAATTGAGCATGTTAGAATAAAAAGGATATGTGGATTTACATTATCATATAAATCTAGTGGTGGATTCAATCTCTTAACCAATTTTCTTATATTGTTGATTTCAGTTTGTTTATTGTTATCTTTGAAGCTGTTCATTGTTCATCAAAACTCCAAAACCCCCCTTTTACTGTTTATTGTTAATCAGAGTCTAAATTGGGAATTGTTTAATAGTGTTAATTGAATTGGTTCTCTGTGGATCGACCCTTACTAACTACAACTAGTTATAAGGTTTTTATTTTCTGGTGGGCCTGACAACTGATTTTTATCTTAATTTTAATCACTACATCCGCACGCATCACTTGCTCTTGAAGAAAGTCCTTGAAGATGAAAGATTTAGAGCTTGGACTAAACTACAAAGGTTCTTGGATTGAGGTAAGGATGCAAGATATGTGGTTGTTTAAAATTATAGAGTGATGGAAGGTGGTGTTGGGTGCTATGGCCCTGAGCTAGCTTGAAGGGAAAAGAGAGAAATTTTTTTGTAAAAACTTTTGGTTTTGGAAATGATAAAGATAAGTAATGAAATGGTCTTGAAACTTTACTATGGCCTTAAGCCATCACCAAAACCGAACCCCCCTTGATCTCTAGGGTTGTGTCCAAGTTCATTAGCCACCATTTTGGGCATTGTTAGCCATTGATTAAATCAATGGTTGATATTGATGTAGCTTCTAGGTTATAGCTCCTAAATGATAAGATTAAATCTAAGCCATTGGATCTTTCCTCCTTGAAATCCTAGCCATTAGATATATCTCCAAAATGAAGGGTCAAGATTTACTCTTCATTCTTTCTATCCAATGGTCACAAATGGTCCTAGCCACTTTGTGAGACTAATCTTCACCATTGGTTAAATCAATGGTGGATATCCAAAGCCTTTCTCACCAAGCTTGTTTCCTATTGGTCCACCCATAAAGTTGTCATAACCACTAATTTTGAGTAACCAGTATAATATTTCTCTAGCTGTTATTACTCTACGGATAATATTTACTGTATTTTTATTACCTAATAAATAATACAGTATAAAACACAGTAAAAGAAAATCTCAAAAACTGTTTCCGATTTCGGGATTAGTAAGATTTCTCATCCCCGTCTCAACAGTACAAAATTTTCTGGTCGTAGAAAAATTTTCATTTTTCTGGACCTGCCCAGGGCCTGCATACAGCTCGAGAATAATATTAAAATAATCAAGAAAATATAAAATCTTACAAAAATTCACAAAAATCATAAATAATATGAAATTCACGAAAATCAAATCAGATTTGAAAAATTAATTAAGAATCAACATATATAAATAAAATACGTAAGATTTTCCCCGGCCTAAAAATTATTATTTTCCTGACACAGAGTAAATCACACAAAACGATCAAATGCATTCTTGGAATACTCAAAATAATTTTACAATACATAGAAATCACTAAATAGTAAAATTCTATTATTACTGTCAAATAGTTAGAAAATTTAGGGTGTTACAACTCTCCCCCTCTAAAAAGAAGTTTCTTCCTCGAAACTTGATTTCACACCCTCAAAATAAATATGGATATTGCTCTTTTATCTTATCTTCCAGTTCCCATGTAGCTTCACCGCTTACGTCATTCCAAACTACTTTAACAAATGAAATTTCCTTACCTCGAAGTTGCTTCGTCCTTCGATCCTCAATCTTGACTGCAAATGTTTCATAGGTTAAGTTCTCCTTTAGTTGTACCGTGTCTGGTTCGATAACATGGGTAGGATTAGAAATATATTTCCGTAGTTATGATACATGAAATACATTGTGAAGATTTGATAGTACAAGTGGTAATGTAATCTGATAAGCTATTAGACCTACCCGACAAAATATCTGATATGGCCCGATAAACTTTAGAGTGAGCTTCTTGGACTTAAGCACTCGTCCAACCCCAGTCATAGGTGTCATTCGCAGAAATACATGGTCACTTTCCTCAAACTCAAGCGGTCTTCTTCTTTTATCAGCATAGTTCTTTTGCCAAGTCTGAGTTGTCCTCATTTTATCTTGAATCGTCTTCACTTTCTCCATAGTCTGTTGTACAAATTATGGTCCTTCAATAGCACTTTCACCATCAAGATACCAACATAACAGCATTCTGCATCGTCTCCCATACAATGCCTCATATGGTGCCATTCCTATGCTCGAATGAAAACTGTTGTTGAACGTGAACTCTATCAATGGTAAGAACTCATCCTAACCTCCAGTTTGTTCTAGAACACAAGCTCTCAATAAGTCCTCTAATGACTGAATCGTCCTTTCTGACTGACCATTTGTTTGTGGATGGTAAGCAGAACTCAAACGTAGCTTTGTTCCCATCACTTCTTGCAAACTATTCCAAAACCTCAATGTAAATCTCGGATCTCGATTAGAAATAATACTAGATGGTACACCATGAAGTCTAACAATTTCATTGATGTACACTTGGGCCAACCTTTCCATTGAGTACTTAATATTAATCGGTAGAAAGTGCGCTGACTTTGTAAGCTGATCAATAATTACCCAAATAGAATCGTGACCTTTCCGAGTCTTTGGTAGTCCTGTTACGAAATCCATTGCTATATCATCCCATTTCCATTCAGAAATAGGCAAAGGTTGCAACATTCTCGAAGGTCTTTGATGTTCCACCTTAGCTTTTTGACAGACTAAACAGGATGATACATATTTAGCGACATCCTTCTTCATTCCTTGCCACCAATATAATTGCTTCAAATCTTGGTACATCTTTGTGGCTCCTGGATGCATACTTAACTTACTCCTGTGAGATTCATTTCTTTTCAACTCCTAAAAACTTTCTTCACATGCATCAGTCCATGCAAATGGTTGATTCTTTCGTGTGAGTTGGGTAAAAGGTCCTACTATCTTTGAAAACCCTCAATAAATCATCGATAGTAACCGGCTAATCCGATAAAACTACAGATTTTCGATACAATCTTCAGCCTTGCCCATTCAATAATCGTCTCCACCTTAGAAGCATCAACTTCAATTCCTTCCTTAGATATCACGTGTCCCAAAAATTGAACTTCGCTTAACCAAAATTCATATTTGGACAACTTGGCATATAACTTATTCTCCTTCAAAATCTGGAGAACCACTCTGAGATGTTCAGCATGTTCCTGCTAACTTCGAGAATAAATCAAAATGTCGTCAATAAAGATAACAACAAACTTGTCCAAGTACAAATGAAAAATCTTGTTCATAAAGTCCATGAATATGGCAGGTGCATTAGTCACACCGAATGGCATCACTTGATACTCGTAATGCCCATAACGTGTCTGAAATGCAATTTTGGGAATATCCTCCACTTTCACATGAATCTGGTGATAACCAGAACGTAAATCAATCTTAAAAAATATTGTGGCTCCTCACAATTGATCCATCAGATCATCAATTCTTGGAAGTGGATATTTATTCTTAATCGTAATCTTGTTCAGCTGTTGGTAGTCTACACATAAACGAGAAGTCCCATCTTTCTTCTTTACCAACAACACTGGAGCTCCCCATGGTGACACACTTGGTCGCACGAATTGTTTCGCCAACAAATCCTCCAGCAGTTTTTTAAGCTCTGCCAACTCTACTGGCGACATCCTGTAAGGCACCATAGATATAGGTCTAGCTCCAGGTACTAAATCAATAGTAAACTCAATTTCTTTTTCTGGCTGTAGTCCAGGTATATCTTCAGGAAACACTTCAGGAAATTCATTAACTATAAAAATATCCTTCAAGACATCTTCACAGTGAACCTCCAAAGAAGATATCAATAAGTACCCTTGATCTCCTTCCTTCAAACAAGCTTCCACTTGAGCAGCCATTAGGAATCTAGAATCCTTAGCCTCAGGAACTACTAGCGTCTTACTGGAACAGTCTATCAGGATATGGTTAGAAGACAACTAATCCATTCCTAAGATTACATTAATCTTGGAAAGAGGCAAACATATCAAGTCCACATAGAAGATTCTATCCCTAACACAGACAAGACAATTCAAACATACTTTTGTAGTAATCACAGGCTTACCAGTAGGAGTAACAACACTCAAATCATAAGGCAATGTAGTCACAGTCAATCCCAAATGCTCTGCACAATCATATGCAATGAAAGAATGTGTTGCTCCCAAATCATATAACACTGTTAAAGGATTACCTTCGATGGCACACTCCTCCATAATCAAGTCCTCAGATTTTGTAGCTTCTTCCTTGCTTATAGTATACACACGACCACTCACCTGTGGCCTCGCAGTACGAACACTCCCTGCTGATGGTTCTGCCTTCAACTGATCATATTCTCTGGAGAAATGTCCAAGCTTCCCACACCTATAACAGATGACTCCTTTATGTTGATAATCTTTGGTGAGATGATCCTTCCCATACTTAAAGCATTTGAGTGTAGAAGTTCTAGCTTGACTTATCTTACTACCACCAAAACTTTCCCCCAAAAGATTGCTGTCGAGTCTGACCTCCTGTCGGTTTGGCATACGGTTTCTACTGATAATGGTTGCCACTGCTACCTTTTCCTCTTTAGAACCGTGTCAGTCCAAAGTTCCTATTCCTCGCCTCTCGTTGATGATCAATTTCTTCAACCATTCGACATTTGTCCAACAATGTCAGAAACTGATCAATTTCCAAGGTTGCCACTGCTCGCTTAATGTCAAATTTGAACCCCTCTTCAAATTTTCTACACTTCCATTCCTCGTTCGGGTGCATCTGAAAAATACTTTGAAAACTTAGACAAGCTTTCAAATTTTGCAGCATATTCGCTTATGGACATCACCCCTTGCCTCAAACTAAGGAATTCCATCTCCTTAGCATGATGAACACTAGCTGGGAAATACTTCCCTAGAAACTTCTGCTTAAAGAGCTACCACGTCACAACTCTTCCCTCAGCTTGAATCAATCTTCGGGCTCTTGCCCACCAGTCTTCCCCATCTCCTACCAGCACAAAAGTCACAAAAGTAAGCTTCCGTTCATCAGTACAACCCATACCTTCAAATATCTTTGCTAGTTCTTTGATCCATAGATCAGCTTTCTTTGGGTCAAATTCTCCACGAAACTTTGTTGGATTGTTTCTATGAAATTCCAATAAACTTTGAGCATCCTCAGTTGCTCTTTGGTTTTGCTGCACAACGACATCAATCATCCGTTGCATTGTTGCTACTGCTATAGCCATATTTTGGTTGTCGTCGCCAACATTTCCCACTCCTGCTCTAGTATTAACGTGTCCTCTTCCTCGTCCAGCCATTACATTTTCTTTGAATCAACTGGACAACACAAAGAAAAGTTAAGGCCAATCTTCAAACAATATTATTTTCCGAAAGGAAACTAATCACAGAGAATCACACAACTTAAACAAGACAGACCTAACCACAAACCCAAAAGACTCTAACTTGGGCTCTGATACCAACTAATGTAACACCCACATAAGGGTATCGCATTTATGTTACTTAATTACTAAATTACCCCTTCCATTATAAAATATGCTTTGTAATGTAAATATGAGTTGTAAAATTTTTTAATATCAATAAGATAAATTTAGCAAAAAATAAAAATATTAAATATCATCACAAATAATTTACATTATATACATTACAAAAGTGTTGTCATAATTATTTATATACAGACATAGTCCTCAAAGTATTGGAACATTATTTAAAACTAACACACTACCCAAGTATTACTAGATAGCAGAATCCTCAGACGGGTCCTCCTCAGATTCCATAGTAGGCTGGAATTCGACTTGACACGAAGTCCTATGGACAGGTGTCCGCGCAGACGACACAATACTAATCTCCGTTAGGACGTGATACCTACTGCCCTAATACTGCCTAATCGATAGCGAAAATTCGACATGTACATAAATAGTTACAGAAAAGAATGTGTCTCCATGAAAAATCCTGCTCATGATGACTGTCAATTGTCCCCGATATATTAGTCCCTCCTCATTGGGACTAATCCTCCACGAGCCAGCTCCACTGTTGAATTGTAGTCTCACGTACCCAAAGAAACTTGATCGGGCTACCATCCGATCAAAACTCAACTTCCTCCATAGGAATCTGCTCCTCTTCGTCTTCTTGTTCAATCCCTTGCTCAGCATCTTTACAAATATAAATACAGTACAAAATAGGCATACAAAGAAGTGAGATCACCTACACCAATACCAATATGGTAGCATGGAGATAACACATACAATATATCATACAGATATATTATACCATAATTACAATCATGCCCTCAACATTATCCAAATATTCAACAATGTAATTACCATAAACAATAATTATGATAATGCCCTCAATATTTTCCAAATATTCAACAGTTCAAATATCACACTAATATCAATGCTCAATAATTATGCATGTGCACATGGACTCAATTTCCTATTCCATGGAGCTAAACTCAGGTCGGAGAGATTGATCAAAAAGATCTGTCTGTACCAACATGCCTCAGACCATGTGCTATAATTCTCATAAGTGTTTACACATCTAGCATATACATGACAGTCTTTATCAGATCTTGATTAAGAATAGTGTCTTGGTCAGGATCATCGGTGCGTTGCATCGGTCTAACCCACGGTACAGAAGAGCTACCAACTGCTCATTGTAGGCAACCTGCACCCCGATGCCCCTAAGGTCAATGAGTGACTTACACTACGTATATCGCACTCACTTAAGAGATGTATTCTCTCCTAGGCAATTAGCCTTATCCAGTCCATTGGACCTTTCCAATGCATGTACAATGCACCATTCTCAGCTCAAATTCATAATTTCACGTTCAGGGTCCAAACACTGGCCCGTTCTCAGTTCAATCTCATAATCTCATATTCAGGGTCCATACACTGGTCTAACAGTATTTTTACTATATTTTCAATTGTGAAACCATATTATCGCGTTTTCTCAATCGCGCAACAGTTTTGTCGCGTTTTCAAATCACGTATTGATTTCTTAACGTTTTCTCAATCGCGTAAAAATATTTAAACGCTTTCCAAATCGCGTAGAAATATTTAAACGTTTTTCAAATCGCGTAGCGATTTTTCATTATTTTTGCAATCGCGTAACTTAAAAATCACATTTTTAAGTTACGAAAAGCATTTTCCACCATTTTTCCACTATGTAAAATATTTCTCAACCTTCAAAATTCCATTTTGACCTTTCCAACTTTCATACCATTTCTTGCTTTTCTTTTCCATATTTTTTGACTTTAAAATTTCCTAACGCGCTTAAAAACCCAATGAGTGAGCTATACGTTAGTAAATTTTAAGTCACCAATGTATTCTTCATAATTCTAATTCAATTCTAAAAACTAATCCTCTTCAAAATAAGTTGAGGTTCAAACACTTTCAACCTCTCTTTTCCATTCATATATGAAATTTCCCTTTTTCAAGTGACAAAACACTGTGTTTCTATTTCTGTAATCCTTGTACTTAATCAATTAAATTTCCATTCATAAACCATATTTTTACACAAAACCATTCCTTTTAAGCCTCCATGGTCGTGAGGTACTTGGTCCTTGAAACCAAAACATTTGTTCATTTTCCTTACTCTTCTAAACATCCAATTTTACCATTCATGAAAATATTAACTTGGAAACACCTATTTTGAGGTGTTGAGGCCGAAATCCTTATGGTCTTTGGAACCAAAAATTGTTTTCCTTTCCAACAACTATTATGGCATACATAACATATAATCAACATATTATATTTCAAGCATATCATAAAAGCAATAAAAATCATACCAAACATATAGCACAAATAAATCATGCAAAGCACATAAACCACAACAACACCAACAAATAATTACATAACCATGGATATGAATCCTCACATAGATTCACCATCCATCAAATACAAGTTCACCTCTCACCACCATACTTGGTTGGTGAGATGAATCTCCCTCTTACCTCTTGGAGAAACCTCTGAAGCTCCTTAGTTTGCTTCTTGAACAATTGATTCACCACCAAAAGCTTCTTAAACACAAAACAAAACACAAGTTCATTAGTATATTAAGCTTGAACAAGAAAGACCATGGATCAAATTGTAACACCCCAAAATTTATTTATTCTGCTATCGATATTCATTTTATAATATTTATGATTTTTTGAAATTTTTCTGGATTTTTCTGAGAACGCGAAATATTTTAATATATTTTTCGTTTTACGTGCACCTTGGACAGAGTCGGGAAAATAACTGTAACGTTCCTAAAATTGGAAAATTATAGGATGAACAGTCATTTTATTATATTTGTAATTTTTGGGAATTTTCTGGAAATTTTCCAGAAATGCAGAATATTTCAATATATTCCTCGTTTTACGTGCGCATTAAGCGGAGCCGGAGAAACAAGGTATTTTCTCCAAGAACCTTGAACTATGGAAATGTCGACGGGGGATCTTACTAAACCCATGGCCGGACACAGTTGACGAGGTTTCATGTTTTACGAGAAAATTCTAACAGATAAAATAATGAAACACTGCGTAAAATTTATTTGTCGGATTAATTAATACTGACTTCTGTCGACTGTAACTATTATCCAATGGATAATAACATGTAATAAAAATCCTATCACCTTATCCCAATGTAATCTACTTTATGTCATAACAAATCCACTTTAATTCAAATATATTGCTATTTTAATCAAGTTTCTAGAAGCTTTGACCTAAAAAATGACATGACTACCCTTAGCTTGCTTGAGAAGCTTGTCAATTTCCCTCTTCTCTCTCTCCATTGCCGTGGCTCTCACTAGGGAAAAGGGGGGAAAATTTTCCTCCATCACTTTAACCTATCTCACAAAAATATCTCACTCACTTTAACCTAGCTATTTCTCTCTCTACCACTTCATCTTCTTCTTTGCTCTCCCTTCTCTCTAGAAACTCCATAGCCATATGAAAATTCCAGCCCCTTCACCATTTGATCTCTTCATCTTTTCTCTTCATCAACCACATATCCTTACTCTCCATCATCATCTCTACCACTTTCATTCACAAGACTTCACCAAAATCTTCCATTTCCTTTTCTCTCCATTTCGGGTTACCACTTCCACCATCACCGTTTTCATTTTCTTGCTTCATTAATTTCATTTCTAGCTTCTCTTCATCATTCTAAGTCTTTTTCCTTTCATACCCTACATCAAAATCTTTCATCTTCACCATCCTTCTTCAAGATCAAAGTTTGAGACTTTAAGGTAGAAATCACAACTTTCTTCTCTTGTCTTCTCCTTTTCGTGTTCCAAGACCATTTTCATGGTCAAGGATGCTTTTCTTTTCAAGTTATGGTGTTGATTCTTTAAGGTTGTTTTCTAGGGTTTTGAGGAGCCAAAACCGAAATCACAAGGAGCACTTTGGGGGTTATTTTCGTGCTCTCCTCTTTGGTAAGAGGGAGACCACTCTATTCAACCAAAAATGGTGGTTGGAGACTTGTTGTTTGAAGATTTGTGAGAAACCCTAATAGGGGTTACTCTTGCTATTTCATTTTTCTTATAATTGATTCTTTAAATTTTCATTCCTTTAATTGATTTGTTAGATAGATTTGATTCTTATTGTCATTGTAAAAATTGTGGTGGATTGAAATTAATGAGATTGGGACAAAAGCCCCTTGCTTGAGGCATGGAGGCTCACGGCCACACCCTCATTGGTGGGGTGTTGGTGCTCAAAATTTTAAAGCTTAATGGATTGGTGTTAATTAAGTGATTAAGGATTAATGAAGAAGTGGAAAAAAAAAAAGAAAATTATTAGAACCCTAATCTTCATGAGGCTCACGGCCATGAAGGAGTAACATGGTGAAAAATTGTGACTTGGATGAAGGAATTGATAAATTGGACATTAGAAGACAATTAGGGATTCATAATGTGTAATGATATTTAATCAAAGACCTAATTTGGTAACTTGGAGAATTTGAATCAAGAGAAAGAACATGAGTGTGTGAGGTTGGGAGAACTTGAAATAAACACATAAAGTAAATTAATAATGAAACACTAATGTATAAAAAATAAAAAAAATGAAAATAGACATTGGACTTGAGAACTCAATGAGGGCCATGGTTTTGACTTAATTAATATAGGAATGGATTAACTCAATGAACTAATGGAAATTCAAAGACTCTTGAATGCCCTGGATATAAGGAATTAAAGTGACCCAAAGTTGTCACATTAAATCAATAACATGTAACTTGATAAAGTGGAACCCATAATGTGGACCATAATGATGAATGAAAATTAGAAAGCAATAATGACATAAAAATTGACTCTATGCTATTGTGGACCCTTATGTGGGATGAACATTTGACGAATATGGACTACCAACACACCTTGATGTGACGATATCAATAAATGAATTTGTGTACGTATGTATATAAATGTATCATTGTGAAATATCATGATGAGCATACATGATTCGACATTGTATCATCATGCATGTGTATTATCCGTTAGACGTTGTTAGAAAGACTATGTATGCCTAGGAGTTCGAATAACACCTATGTGCGAGTGCAAATAGACTAAGCATAGGTGTCATATGTTGTTGACCCTGGGGGCGTCGGGGTGTGGGTGTCTCACAATAGACAGTAGTAGCTCCACTGGGGCCGTGGGATAGACCAATGCGATACACTGATGATCCTGTCTTATTAATACACTGGGTTTTTGAAATTCAAAAAAAGTACTATTTTTGGCAGTATAATTTTACCTTAGGTTTTCACAATTATATAAATATAATAGTGTGACATTCCTTCTTTGCGAGTATTGGACTAGGAAAAAGGGGCGTTACACTGTCTTGGTATCAGAGCTCCCGGTTATGTTTTCTTTTGGGTCATGTGATTTTAGACTATCTTGTTTGTGCTGTGTGATTCTCTGTGATTTTTGTTGTTTGGTATTCATAAGGATACATCTGACTTTCTCTGTGTTTCACGTAGTTTAATTTGAAAAGAAGCGATGGCTCGTAGAGGTGATATGGTTGCTTCCATAGAGGCAATACAAAAGATGGCTGAGGCAATGCTACAGCAGAACCAACAGACAGCTCAATAACAGGCTAGAGCTGCATAACAGCTAGAAGCTACGGCGGATGTTCAGAACTGAAAGGGATTTCGTCATGCTAACCCTCCACAGTTTAAAGGGGAGTTTGATCCAGAGAAAGCTACATTGTGGATCCAAGAGCTGGAGAAAATATTTGTTGGTATGAATTGTGCTGACAATAGGAAGGTGACCTATGCTGCATACATGCTGATAGGAGATGCTGTACATTGGTGGACTGGGGAACAAAGGTTGCTGAAGCTGCAAATAGAGTGATAACTTGGGAGGTGTTCAAGGAAAGGTTCTTGAACAAGTATTTTCCTAAGAGTGCTAGGCATGCAAAAGAAATGGGTTTTTGAGTTAGCGGCAAGGAGGTATGATGGTTAGCGAATACGCTGCCAAGTTTGAGAGTTTGTCAAGATTTTTGACTTACTTTCAACATCAACCAAATGAGATCTAGAAGTGCCGAAAGTTCGAAGAAGGTCTAAGGCATGAAGTGAAGAGGATTGTCATAGCTCTGAAGATTACTCAATTTTCTAAGCTACTTGACACATGTTGTCTGTTGGAAAAGCTTGGATCAAGCGCGTGATGCGAGAAACAGGAATTTTGGGCCAATTCGGTCCCAAAGAGGAGGTGGTGGTAATGCAACTCGTTATCAAAAGAAGCCCTATTCCAGAGCATCTGGAAGCCAACAGCCACAAAGACCTCAAGGAGGAAGCCCAACTGGAAGTCCAGGAAGGATGGGTCAGAATGCTGCAACTACTCTGAGGTGTATAAAGTACGGAAAGAAGCACTTTACAAGAAACTGCACAATCAAAAGAATTATTTGCTTTCGGTGCGGGAAACCTTTTCATGTTTCTCGAGACTGTAACTAGACCAAGGCAGAACCATTCGTCAATGCTACTAAGACTTCTAAACCACAAGCTGGAGGCAGAGTCTACACCATGAGTGGTGCTGAGGCCTCTAACTCTAAGGATCTGATACAAGGAGAAGGTATCATCGAAGGTAATATTTTAATTGTACTGTATGATTCTGGTGCTACTCATTCTTTTATTTCATATGACTGTGTGAAAAGACTTGGATTACCTGTGTCTTCTTTACCTTTTGATTTGACTATTTCGACTCCTACTGCAAAACCTGTCGTTACTGCTAAAGTCTGTCTAAGTTGTCCTTTAATTGTGGAAGGTTGAATCTTTTCTGTCAATTTGATCTGTTTATCATTATCTCAATTAGATGTGATATTAGGAATGGATTGGTTATCTGCTAACCATATCCTGTTAGACTATTCTAGAAAAATAATAGTTTCCCCTTTGGATGAGGATTCTAGATTTTTGACCGCCAACCAAGTGAAAGCTTTCTTGAAAGAAGGAGCTCGAGGATACATGTTGTTATCTTCTTTGAAAGTCAAGAATGAAGTTGATGTGGATGCAATCTCTGTTGTACAAGAATTTCCTAAAGTTTTCCCTAATGATGTACCTGGCTTGCCACCGGAACGAGAAGTCGAATTTGCTATTGACTTGGTACCAGGAGCTGGCCCTATTTCCATAGCGCCTTACCGTATAGCACCAGTAGAGCTAGTGGAACTTAAGAAGCAGTTGGAAGAACTTCTGGAAAAATAATTCATGAGACCCAGTGTGTCACCCTGGGGAGCACCTGTGTTTTTGGTTAAGAAGAAAGATGGTACTTCAAGATTGTGCGTGGATTAGCGTTAGTTGAATAAAGTCACGATCAAGAATAAGTATCCATTGCCAAGGATAGATGACTTGATGGACCAATTAAAGGGAGCAGTTGTGTTTTCAAAGATTGATCTACGATCGGGTTATCACCAAATTAGAGTGAAAGTGGAAGATATTCCCAAGATGGCTTTTCATACTTGATATGGACATTACGAGTACCTGGTGATGCCTTTTGGTGTGACTAATGCGCCTGCGATATTCATGGACTATATGAATAGGATCTTTCATCCTTATTTAGACAGATTCGTCGTTGTTTTCATCGACAATATCTTGATCTATTCACAAAATCAGGGGGATCATGCTGAACATCTCAGTATAGTACTCCAGATTTTGAAGGAAAAAGAGCTATATGTGAAACTATCCAAATGTGAGTTTTGGTTAGATGAAGTGAAATTCTTAGGTCATGTGATCTCAAAGGAAGGAATAGCTGTGGATCCTTCAAAAGTAGAAGTTGTGCTACAATGGGAAAGGCCAACGACAGTGATGGAAATCCGAAGCTTTGTTGAATTAGCCAGATACTATCGGAGGTTTATTGAAGGATTTTAAAAAATCGCTGGACCACTCTGCAACACCCTACTGAGGATATCACATTTCCGAACAATAATAAAACCTCTACCCGAGTTATAAGTTATTTCGTAATATATAATAATATAGGTTGTAAAAATATTCTTTTTGAACATTATATTATCAAATAAAATAAACAGAACATAAAATAAAATAACTATTACATACACACCACAATTATACATATGATTTTGTTTTTAATAGGTACAAATAATTTATATATTACAAACTATTTAATTAAAAAAATAGCAAACTGTCTGGTTTAAAGCAAACCATAAACTAGCCCAAGTATAACACTAAAAGTTTTTATCCTCCGACAAATCCTCCTCGGGAAGATCATCGGAAGACAGAAATACTCTGGTAACACCATACCACGCTGCAATCAATCCATATGATATGGATGATCTCGAGGTTCGCCTTCCTCGAACTGGTCACTCGGTTGCTGCTCCTCGTTGTATTGACAATCCAGCAGTTGCTCCTCTTCTACTTCCTCAATGACTTTACGGAACATAAATAATAATACAGAAAATATATACAAAAAGGTGAGACAATCTACATCATTACCAGCATAGCAGTAAGAAAACGACAATACAAACAAATATAACAGTTAATATAACAATTCATATTATCACATATGCAAAATATCATAAATCAAATTATAACTATTCACACAGTGATGCAGATTAAATATGCCATGTACTCAGACTCATTCCTACTCCATGGAGATAAACACAAACATCAGAGAGAATGATATGGTAGATATGTCTGCACATCAAGCTGCCTCAACCAACTGTTACACAGTCAAATACGTCATGTAAACAGCACACAGTCAAATACGTCGTGTGAATGGTACACAGTCAAATACGTCGTATAAATAGCACACAATCAAATACATCATATGAATGGTACACAGTCAAATACGTCGTGTATGACCAGACATAGTACCAGACAGTCCCTAATGGATCCTGATTAAGAATAGTATTTGTTGAGATCACTAGTTTGTGTTATCAGTTACCACAGTCCAGAGGAGCTACCAACTGTCCATATGTAGAATCTACTGCACACTAACGCCTCCAAGTTCTCCACATGAACACACTACGCCTATCACACCGTAACACGGTGTAATTCATCTCGTCAGTCAATTGTCAATTTCAACCAAATTGACATACTACTCTACGTATGTAATGATCCATAATTACAAAAATACCCTCAGTATCACCATGAATCATAAATATCCTCATTGTCACCATAATTACAAAAATACCCTTAGTATTAATAATTCCAAAAATAGTATGTCTCCACTTGACGGTACTATTTCCCAACATGTCTGGGTCCACCACTTTGGCCCGACAGTAAAAACTTACTGTTTCCATAAGTCGCATAAAAATTTTATCACCTTTTCACAATTACGTCACATTTGACAAATGTTTTTCAATTGCATAAATATTTTTCAACATTTTTCTCAATTGCGTAGTTTAAAATCCACTATTTCAAATACGCGTAAGCTATTTCTACTGTTTTCACTGTATAAAAATATTTCTTGACGTTCCAAATTACATTTTGAAACTTTCCAAAACTAAAAATATTATTTGGACAACATTTTCCATTTTTCTTACAAAAATTACTCTAAGTAATAATTTCTGACATTTTTCTCAAAAATTCGATTTTAATAAATTCTTCTACAGTTAATTTTATTCTTTAACTACGTAAAATATTTCCTTGCTTTCTAAATGCCATTTTGAAACGTTCTTCAATACTTGCTCATTTTTAATCAATTTTGACAGCATTTAGTTTAGAAAATCCACTAAGTGATATTTTCCACGTTTTCTTTTTTTAAAAATCCTTTATTTAATTATAATTATCAAATACACTTTGAAAATTGCATACATACTTTAAAAACTCAAAGGGTAAGTATTTTTCAAGTGTCTAAAATTTATTTCTTTTCTATACTAGACTTCTAATAAAAATTTGTTTACTTATTTGGTTCTTGAAAATCCATTGTAAATTAATTCTTTTTAGGTTAATAAACTAGTTTACACTTATAAAATAAATTTTGGATCAATTAAACATAAAAAAAAAACTTGATGGCCGAAAATCACCATTTCTTTTACATATCTTAATTAACTTATTTTCCATCCTCTAAATCCTTATAAAATCCATTAACTTAATAAAATCATATGGATCATCCTTTTAGAAAATGGTTGAGAACATGTTGGTTCTCTTTTTGAAGATAAAACCGTGAGCTCTTCATTATCATGTGTTCTTTGGAAAACTAATTCAAATCTCAATAAATTATTCACATCTAACAATAATTATCATATATCTATAAACACATACATATATCTATGAACACATACCATATATTAAAGCAATATTAAAACACCTACTAAATATCAAAGCTATAGACATGCTTGCATGCATAATAAATCACAAATAGAAAAGCAAATAACATGCACACATAAACAATCACAAATAGAGAAGACAACAAACAACCAAGTGAATGAATCCTTATGCATTCTTCACCACAAATACATCCATTTTCTCACCACCACACATGGTTGATGAGATTAAATCTCCCTGTTACCTATAAGGAAGACAAGATCTCCTTGGACTCCTCCTTAGAAAATTTGTGTAGCTTCAACAAAAATCCTAACAAGCTTAAACAAATTATAAAGTTATAAATTATGTTTTAAAAATATAAACCATGGATCAATCATGGCTTAGAACATCAAAAATCAAATTAGAAACAAGAAACAAGAATTTTCACCTTATAGGAAAGAAACTTCAAAGTGATTTTCCAAGCTCCAAATTGATGATTTAGCAAAAACTCACAACTAGAGATGTTCTTAGAATATGGTTTAGGTTTAGGAAATGATGTTAGATGAAATTTTTTATGGATGGAAGTAGATGAAGTGGTGTTGGCCGAATAGTAGGGAAAATAAAACTTAGGCGATTTTCTTTGAGTTCTTTGGGTAGGAGAGAAAAGAGTGAATGGTTAGAATGATTGAATGAATTATTATGAAGTGAATATTAGCCTCCCCCCCCCCCCACAATGCATGGCCGTAGAGCATCAATTATGGAGCTTGTCTCCTTTGTTGACCAACTAGACTTACTAATGGCCATTGATGGATTGAATGGTGGATGGCTAAGCTTCTAGCATCTTCGTGGTTGCATTATGAGAGCATAAGGCCGAAATTGAGCATAGGAAACTCAATCAAGTTTTGATTGATTTCATAAACCTATTTATGTTTAAGTCCTTCTAGTTATGTTTAATTAAAAATTAACTAGGTTCCTTTATTATTTAGTTAATCATCTATTTACTTAGAAACACTAATCTCCTTCTTAATTATACTTGTACATTGGCTAACTAAAATTTTAATGAATAACTAATTAGATTTTAATCAATTTGATTACTACTTAAACCCTTTAGATTAACTTAATTAGGTTTTAGACTAATTATTCCATTAAGTTAGATTTTAAACTAACTAATCTGCTAAATCTAACCATTTTTATGGATTTTCAACCTTTTGGTTTAGAATTTTACAAGCCATTTATGCCACAAACCCAAACGTGGGTCCCACAAAACAAATGTGGGTCCCACAAGCCAAACGTGGGTCCCATAGACTTTTCTGTATGATAAATATTTTTATTACACAGAAAAATTCTAAAAATTAAAAGATTGATATACGTATTATTTGGAATTGTGTTTAGTAAGATCCCCCACCTCCAAATAATCAAACAAGATTTTCCCCAGCCTGAAAATTATTATTTTCTTAACTCGGAGTAAATCACTCAAAACAATCAAATATAGTTACGAAATAGTCAAATTAATTTTATAACACATAGAAAATAGAAAATAGTACAATTAGGGCAAAAATGTAATTAATTAAAAATTGGGGTGTTACAACTTTCCCCCACTAACAAAAATTTCGTCTTCGAAATTTATCATACCTTAGAAAAGATGTGGGTACTGCTCCCTCATTTTGTCTTCCAGCTCCCAAGTAGCATCTCCTGTTATCTCATTGCATATTACCTTTACCAATACAATCATCTTCCCTCGAAGCTGCTTCACTCTCCTATCCTCAATCTTAACAGGAAGCGTTTCGTAAGTCAAATAATCTTTCAGTTGTACTTCATCAGGTTGAATGACATGTGTTGGATCAGGAATATATTTTCTCCATTGAGACACATGGAATACATTATGGAGATTGGATAAAAAGGGTGGTAAGGCTATTTGGTAGGCTACAGGACCTATCCGACGAATGATCTGATAAGGTCCAATAAATTTAGGAGTGAGTTTTCTGGATTTGATAACCCTTCCGACACTAGTCGTAGGTGTTACTCGCAAAAACACATGCTCACCTTCCTTAAATTCAAGAGGTCTCCTCCACTTATCAGCATAACTTTTCTGTCGGCTCTGTGTCGTTCTCATTTTCTCCTGAATCATCTTCACCTTCTCCGTAGTTTGTTGCACAAGATCAGGTCCAATGGTCATACTTTCCCCATCTTGATACCAACACAAAGGTGTTCGGCATCGTCGCCCATAAAGTGCTTCATAGGGTGTCATCCCTATACTTGAGTGAAAACTATTGTTGTAGGTGAATTCTATCAAAGACAGAAATTCATCCCAACTCCCTTGTTGTTCCAACACACAAGCACGCAACAGATCTTCTAGCGATTGAATAGTCCTCTCTGTTTGACCATCAGTCCACTCGAGAATAGTTAAAGGTTGTAACATACCGGCTGGTCTTTGATGTTCAACTTTTGCTTTCTGACAAACCAGACAAGACGCCACACGCTCCGCAACATCTCTCTTCATCCTTGGCCACCAAAACATCCGCTTTAAATCTTGATACATCTTTGTCATCCCCGGATGCATACTCAACCTACTAGCATGAGCTTCATCTAGAATTGCTTGTTTAAGATCGGGATCATTAGGTATACAAATCCTTCCTTTAAACCTTAAAACTCCATCAGATCCTTCCTCAACCGTTGCCTTATGACCTTGCTTCAAAAATTCTTTCTCATTCAGTAAATATGGATCCTTATCCTGTTTTTCCTTGATTTCTTCCAGTAAGTCATTCAAAATAATAACTTTACTTAGACGAATTCTTCCTGGTGCCAATTCCACTGATAACCTCAAATCTCTAAACTGATTGATCAATTCTTCCTCCTTTATCATCATAGTAGAAACACTGATCACTTTCCTACTTAAGGCATATGCTACCACATTCGCTTTTCCCGGATGGTATTAGAGTTGGAAATCATAGTCCTTCAAGAACTCTAACCATCGCCTATGCCTCATGTTCAATTCCTTTTGATTGAACAGGTATTTTAAACTCTTGTGATCACTGAAGACATTGAACACAGCTCCATACAAAAAATGTCTCCACACTTTTAACGCAAAGACCACTACAGCGAGCTCCAAATTGTGCGTTGGGTAGTTCCTCTCATGAACCTTCAACTGTCTTGAAGCTTAGGCTACCACATTTCTGTTCTGCATCAACACGCATCCTAACCCTTTGTAAGAAGCGTCACAATACACCTCAAAAGCCTCGTTAGGATCCGGCAAAATCAGCACTGGTGCAGTCGTTAATCTCTTTTTCAACTCTTGAAAACTTGCCTCACATTCTTTTGTCCAATCAAAAGCTTGACTCTTCCTTGTGAGTTGTGTAAGAGGTCCAACTATCTTAGAAAAACCTTCAATGAACCACCGATAATATCCGGCCAATCCAACAAAACTTCGAATTTCAGTTACTGTCTTCAGCCTCTCCCATTGCAAAATAGTTTCTATTTTCGATGGGTCCACCGCAATACCTTCCTTGGAAATTACGTGACCTAGAAATTGAACTTCTTCTAACCAAAACTCACACTTTGCCAATTTTACATACAACTTCTTGTCCTTCAAAATTTGGAGAACTATACTGAGATGTTCAGCATGCTCTTTCTTATTTTGGGAATAGATCAGAATGTCATCGATAAAGACAACGACAAACCTGTCTAGTATGATGATGATAGTTGATTAATGTTGAGTGCATTATTGGAATTCTGGTATGATATATCTGTATGATATGTTGTTTGTGTTATCTCTGTGCTGCCATGTTGGTACTGGTGTAGGTGATCTCACCTCTTTGTTATCTTGTTTTGCTGTGTTTGTACTGTTAAAATCAAATAATAGAAGGATCGAGTTATCTTAGACATAACGGGCGGTAGCTGTTTTGAGATTGGTGACAACAATAAGGAGTGGACATTCATGATCAAGATAGTGTGCCGTATTGACATAGAACAGATGTCTGATGCATCAAGAAGGAGACAAAAAGAAATAAGTATGTTAAGTTTTCTCGTTAGAGTTGTACCGTGCTATTAAGTAGGACCCGTTATAGGGTTTGCTACTGTTGAAAAAAAAAACAAGTCTGTTAGTTTTATATTTCTCTTCAAATTGTTAAATATTAATTGGTGTCAATGTTGTATATGAATCAGTTTAAATATATTTTCAGTAATACTTATGGATTACAGTAAGTTTATATTTCAGCAAGAAAGAAATTTTTTTAAACCCACGTTTTTAACTCAAACCTTTTATGAAAACATTTTCAGATTATGAGTCGGAAGTCAGACATGTGATACCCTAGGGAGGGTGTTACATTAGTTGGTATCAGAGCACGGTTTGAGTCTTTTGGGGTTTGTGGTTAGGTCTGTTTTGCTTGTGTTGTGTTCTCTGTGTTATTGATTTCCGAAAGGAAACAATGTTGTTTATAATGGATATTAGATCCATTGTATTTCGATCCGCAAGCCTCGAGAGAAAAAAAAAGGAAATGGCTCGGGATAGTTGTACTTGTGTGGAAGTGGAACATATTACTAGTAATGCAGTTGCAGCTACGGGAGCAATGTGGAAGGATGACTGCAGGAACAAAGGACCGCTATTCAGTGGGAAAGAAATAAAAGTTGAGGTTCAAGATCTGATGGAAGAGAATCAGTCTTGGAATATAAGATTTCGTAATTTTGGAACCCGATATTTTTAAGGATATTTGGAAAGTGATTAATTTTAACGAAAAATGTATTTACAACCATTAAGGAAACCAAAGGCAGTAGCTGATATGAAAGAAGGTACTTAATGAAGGAATGTACGTCAAGAAAACAAATGTTTATTTGAAATGGTTACATCTGGTTTCCATTTTATTTTGATTTGTCCATCTTTGAAGAAAAGAAATGACTCGTGATAGACATACGCGTGTGGAAGCGAGACATAATGGTGGTGATATGACTGCAACTTTGGAAGTAATACAAACAGTGGCTGAAGCAATTATACAGCAAACTCAGAAGATTGTTCCGTAGCAAGAATTGATTTCTTAAGCTAAGATTTTGTTAGAGTTAAATCAATCTCAGGATGAGAGACCCTGTAACGTTGGACTATATTAGTTACGAAAAAGGGGAAATCGTAAGGTTAAGCGATTCCAACGGAAAACGTACTTGCAATCTCTAAGAAGTCAACAACAACAACAATCTTGTGGAGAAAGTACTAGTAATGACATGTTTAGTTTGACTGTGACATCTGCACCGAAATGTAAGAAGTGTGGAAAGGGGCACTTAACGAAAGATTGTACGTCCAAGGAAATAATTTGTTTTAAGTGCGAGAAGTTTGGAACACAATCTTTGAAAATAGAGTTCCAATGAAAACAGAGTTTTCTGTTAGTAAAATCTCAGGTAGTAGGAAGTGTTCGGAGCGGAAGATTTAAACAATGGAGATGGTGTCATTGGAGCTAATCCTATAAACCACACTGAATATTTCTGTGAGCAACTTATTCTATATGGCATATGATTGAGTAGATCAATTATATGATAGAGTTATTCGTAATCCTCTGATTTGTTTTCTTCTATTTCTATTCTTAGCCGATCGGGCTACTCAAGTTATTCAAATCATTGTTATAGATCAAATCTTGGTGTTAGTTTGATCTGTCGTTCAAAATTTTGTGTTAGTTTGATCTGTTTCATAAACAGATGTGATCTTTGAAAACGGATTAGTTATTTTCCAACCATATCCTATGAGATTGTCTCAATACAGTGTTAGTATTTCAGAAAAACTCATTCCTGAAAATCAGGCAAAATCAAATTCTTGTTGAATATGTTTGGTAACATATTAGATCATTTCGCTACCTTTTCTTCCTAAACCTCTATAATGTTCTTTCATATATTACATTTGCAAGAAAGAATATTTTGCAAGAAAGGATATTCCTATTTAAAATCCATGTCATAGTATCTGGTATAAAATGCGGTTGAAAGGAGAATTCGGCTAGTGAGATATTTCCTGGTAAGAGCTAAAGCTGGAGAATAAAGTGATATGAGGATAAGAAAATTTTAAGTAATACATTACATTAGTTGGAAGTTATCTGAGAAAAACTATTCTAGGCACGAATAAAGGTTGGTAGCCGCTGTATTGGTATCAGAGAATTCATTCTTGAAGATCGAGTTACATCCAATTCCTTGCTAAATATGTTCGATAACATATTCGATTCGTTTTGTTCTTTTCCATGATGTTTTCTTTCATCTACTGTAATGAAAGGAATATCTTGCAAGAGAGAATATTCCTATTTATATCCAGGTCAGAGTATCAAAGTGGCGCAGTGGAAGCGTAGTGGATTCTTCAAAAATTGAAGAAGTCTGTCTATGGGAAAAGTTAAGACGGTAATGGAAAACTGTGGAAAAAAAATTATTAAGATATTTGTTTGATCAGGAGAAGTGAACAAGAGATAAAGAACTTTCAATGGTTTAGAATCGTTTGGAATAACGTAAGAGGTGAAACTACATAGGAACTGAAGAAAAGATAAAGGAATAATGTCATTATGTATTTCGAGGGTGTGAAATCATGGTCATGAAATTTCGAGGATGAAATTTCTATAAAGAGGGGGAGTATTGTAACACCCCAAATTTCCGTATCTCTTAAACAGTAATTTTGACAGTTAACAGAATTTTACTGTTTAGTAATTTCTGTGCACTGTAAAATTATTTTGTTTATTCCATCAACGTATTTGATCGTTTTGAGTGATTTACTCCGTGTCAGGAAAATAAAAATTTTCGGGCCGGAGAAAACTTTACATAATTTAATTTTTACCGTTAGGTAATTATTTTACGTAATCTGATTTGATATTTGTACATTTTATAATATTTGTGATTTTTGTGGATGATTATATTTTTTTACTGCATGTGGGCCCAGGTGGTCCTATGTGGACCCAGGTGACCATACGTGGGCTCAGGTGAGTCCCACAAAGTGAAAAATTTTTCTACGCATAGAAAAATTTGTACTGTTTAGACGGAAACGGGGGATCTTACTAAACCTGAATCCGGAAACAGTTTTAGAAAATTTCTTGTACTGTATTTTATACTGTATTTAATTATCAGATGATAAAAATACAGTAAAAATATTATTTGTAGGATACAAGAATAAATATTATACTGCGTAGTCAACAAAGAGAACTTGACTTGATTTATACCCTTGGATGAGAATACTTAGTTTGAATATTAACCATTGATTTAATCAAAGGTTAAGAAACAAACTTAATAAAAAGCGCTTGGATAATAACCATTGATTTAATCAATGGTGTGAGAATAAGCTTAGTTAGGAAGGCTTTGATATCAACCATAAATGTAATCAAAGGTGTAGAATTGGTCTTGAAAAATGACAAAGACCATTTATAACCATTGGATTTAGATTAAATCAAGGGTGGAGATTTAATCTTAAAAAGTAACAAAGACCATTTATGACCATTGGATGAAGAATCAATCAATGGTGGAGATTTGGTCTTCTAAAGTAGCAAAGACTAATTATGACCCTTGGATTAAAAGTAAGAAGGAGTAATCTTGACCCTTAATTTTGGAGACACATCTAAGGGCTAGAATTTAAAGGAGAAAAATCCAATGGCCTAGATTTAGTCTTCTAAAATTAAAAGTCTACCTAAATTCTAACCATTGATCTAATCAATGGCTTAAATGGCTCTAAATGATGGCTTGAAATTATTGAATGCATTATGAAGAGGAAGGGGACGGTTTTGGCTTGTTTAGAAGACAAAGAAAAAGAGGCTTTATGACCATTATTAATTGCTTTATGTCATTGTTAAGTGGTCTTGGTCAATGTTTCATCATAATTGATCATTATTGATCAATTTGCACTCAAGGAGAATGCATTGGAGGGGAGCTACGAAATTGAGAAGCTTTAGGACATAGGAAAAAGTTTGAAGACCATTATTGCCATCCTTGGTCATCATTAGACATTTTCAAGAAGCTAAGTTACCAAGTTTTCTCTCCATTTCTCTCCTTCTTCATGTTTTGGCCAAGCATTCCAAGAACACCTTCCATCACTTTTTAATTTCATCCAACTTGATTTTCTAAACCTAAACACCATTCTAAGAACATCTCTAGTTATGAGTTTTTTCAAAATCATTCATCTTGGGCTTCAAATCCAAGCTTCAAATTTCTATCAAAAATCAAAAATTCCATCTTTGTGCTTCAAGAGAAACCATTCGGTTAAGACACTCAAAATCACCATCCAAGCTCTTTTAATTTCATCCAACCTTAGATCTTGAATCTCCATGATATTCTAAGCAACTTTCACGTTGAAAACTACTTCTAAATCATTCATCTTCAAGGAGTTTCTTCAAGATCAAAGTTATTGGGTTTTTGAGGTGAAGTATAAGGAAACTTCATTTTCTTCTCTCTTTTTCATGATCTAAACCATGTTTGATCCATGGTTCCTCTTAATCAAGCTTGATATGTTAATTAACTTGTGTTTTGTTTTGTATTTGAGAAGCCCTTGGTGGTGAAGGACTTGGAAAAAGAAACAAATCAAGAAGCTTTGGAGGATCTTCAAGAGGTAAGAGGGAGATCCATCTCACCAACCAAGCATGGTGGTGAGAGATGGTATTTTATTTGATGGATGTGGAATCTATGTGAGGATTCATATCCATGGTCATGTAATTAATTTGTGGGTGTTTATGAGCTTTGATTAATTTTCTATGCTTGATATGCTTTGCATGATTTTATAGCTTTGATGATATGCTTGATATGCTATACATGTTTTTATGGCTTTGATGGTATGCTTATATTATTTATGATGAAATATATTTGTATATGCCATGACTTGATGGTGGAAAGGAAATTGATTTTTGGCTCCAATAGCCAAGGAAGAGCTACGGTTTTGATGCCCTTGATTAGGGTTCATGTTGAAAATTTTCAAGAACAAAAGAATTGATTTTTGAGTACTTAGAACATGGTGGATTTCGAACAAGACACCTCAAAATAGGTGTTCACAAAATTAATATTTTCTTGAATGATGAAAATGGATGTTTAGAAAAGTAAGGAAAATAAACAAAGAATTTATTTTTTAAAGAGTACATGAATACGGTTTTAAAAGGATTTTTATTGATTTATTTTATGTAAAAAGTTTCTAAGTGTTTTACTAAACATGAGATTTAAATGAAAATAGCAATGATAATTTTAAGGATTTGCAAAGAAAGTGAAAAAGGATTTGTAAGGAAAGTAAAAATGAATTTGAACAAATGGATTTGGTTTTTATGACCATCGGTATTTCGGTTTTGAAAATAAAGAATTTTTAATGGTTTTGTTTGTGTAAAACCATATCAATTTAGAAGAAAAATATTTGATGGCTTCAATGGCCAAAGACTTTACGATTTTTGGAGGTTGGAATAATTTTGGTTTTATGAAACAAAGTAATTTTAAAGTGGAAACAAAATGTTTGAACAAAATGTTTTAGTATAAGGATTTTGGAAAGGGAATCAAAGTATTTTATCACTTGAGAAATGAACTTTCATATGAAAATGAAAAAGAAAAGTTGCAAGGGTTTGAATCTTAATTAGTTTTGAAAAGAATTGATTTTAGAATTGATTTGGGAAAAATGGAGAATATAATGGTGTTTTGAAAATTTACTAACGTATAACTTATTTTCAAGTTTTGAAGTACGTTAGGAAAATTTAAGATTTTGAAACATTGATTTACATCAATGGAAAAGTGATTTTTGTGAATTATATTTTGAAAAAGAATTTCTTGAGTAACGAACTGTGAAAAAATATTTTCTTGAGTAAGAAAATATATTAAATGAAGTATAAAGTTATATTATTTTGAGAAAAGTTAAAAAGAAATTTTTAAAGGTCAAGAAATATTTTCTGTAATAAAATTGTGGTGAAAAATTATGTACGTATCTTAAAAACGTGATTTTTAAGTTACGTGATATGAAAAAATATTTCTATATAATTTTAAATACGTTGAAATATTTATACGCGATTTGAATTTACGTTTAAATATTTTACATGATTTGAACTACTATTGATAAATCACTACGTGATTGAATAGCGATAGAATATTTTTTTATGTATTTGTGAAAATGGGAGAAAATTGTTATGAGATTTGGAAAGTGTTTTAAATATTTTGGGAATGATAGAAAATGATTTACGTAACGTAAAAGAATGATTTTTAAGTTACGCGATTTTGAAACAGTGAAAAAAAATATTATGCGATTTGAGAAACGTATATTTTTATGCGATTGAGAAAAATGTTAAAAAATTAAATACGTGATTTAAAAGTGCAACAGAAGAGTTGCAGCATTTTGAAAGCGTAACAGAAATGTTACAAAATTTTGTAAACGTAACAGTAGTGTTACGGTATTGTGAAAACGTAATAAAAACATTTTGGAATTTAAAAAAAAAACGTAACAAAAGTGTTACGGTATTGTGAAAATGTAAAAGAAGTGTTATGGTATTATGAAAATATAACAGAAACGTTTTTGAATTGTGAAAACGTAACAGAAATGTTACACGATTGTGAAAATACGGCAAAAGTGTTTTATAACTATGAAAACATGATAACATGATTTTTTTATTGAAAAATACAGTATGATTACTGTGGAACCAGTGTCCATACACTGTTTGTGAAAACAACGAGTTTTGCCTGTTATTGGCACGTGGTGCATTTTAGATGCATTGAAAAAAAAAATATGCGTTGAGACATATGATTTAATTGAACAAACAAATTTGAACAGAATGGCCCTTGTGGTTGGACTTGCATTGATATATTCGTGCATTGTATAAAGTATATCTAAAAAATTATGAGATATACCTGTGATTGGTATTATACCTGTGATTGGTATTTGGCGCATTATACATGCATTGGAATAGTCCGATGAGGACTGGATATGGCTGATTGCCTAGGAGAAACACACCTCTTGAGTGGGTGCGATATGCGTAGTGTAGGTCACTTGTTGACCTTGGGGGCATCGGGGTGTGGGTTGCTTACACGGGTGGTTGGTCGCGCTTCTTCCCGTAGGTTAGACCAATGCAACACACCGATGATCCTGACCGAGACACTATTCTTAATCAAGATCTGATAAAGACTGTCGTGTATGTGCTAGATGTGAAAAAATTGAAATGAGAATTAAAGCACGTGGTCTGAGGCACGTGGTACTAGCAGATTTTTTCGATCATTTCTCCGACCTGAGTTTAGTTCCATGGAGTAGGAAATCGAGTCTTGTGTACATGCATAATCTGAACATTTATATCTGTGTGATATATTAATTGAGGAATATTGGCTATGACAATTGTTTTGAATACTTGGATGATGATGATGATAATCATGTTGATGACATTATTGTGATTATTGTGTGATGATAAAAATGTTAATAGTATGATGATGATAGTTGATTAATGTTGAGTGCATTATTGGAATTCTGGTATGATATATCTGTATGATATGTTGTTTGTGTTATCTCTGTGCTGTCATGTTGGTACGGGTGTAGGTGATCTCACCTCTTTGTTATCTTGTTTTGCTGTGTTTGTACTATTAAAATCAAATAATAGAAGGATCGAGTTGTCTTAGACATAACGGGTGGTAGCTGTTCTGAGATTGGTGACAACAATAAGGAGTGGACATTCATGATCAAGATAGTGTGCCGTATTGACATAGAACAGATGTCTGATGCATCAAGAAGGAGACAAAAAGAAATAAGTATGTTAAGTTTTCTCGTTAGAGTTGTACCGTGCTATTAAGTAGGACCCGTTATAGGATTTGCTACTGTTGAAAAAAAAAACAAGTCTGTTAGTTTTATATTTCTCTTCAAATTGTTAAACATTAATTGGTGTCAATGTTGTATATGAATCAGTTTAAATATATTTTCAGTAACACTTATGGATTACAGTAAGTTTATATTTCAGCAAGAAAGAAATTTTTTTAAACCCACGTTTTTAACTCAAACCTTTTATGAAAACATTTTCAGATTATGAGTCGGAAGTCAGACATGTGATACCCTAGGGAGGGTGTTACAAGAAGCCTCAGCTCCGCTCATCGTGTACACTCGCCCTCCAGATCGCGGCTGAGTAGCACAAACATTGCTCACAACTGGCTTCCTTTCTGACTGGTTACATTCTCTAGAAACATGCCCAGGCCTTCCATACTTGAAACAGATTGGCCCTTTAATTGAACAGTCTCTAGATTGTGGCCACTCTTTCCACATTTAAAACATCTTGGCGTAAACGCCACATTCGTACCAGCTTTGTTGCCACTAGAACTTCCCTAGATAGATGGACGTTGAGGCCGACTTCCCGGTGGTCTCGAATACGGCTTGTGTTGAAACCGGCTATTGTTACTGCTACCTCCTCTCTGAAACCTCGTTGGTCCAAAGTTACGATTCCTTGGATCACGTGACGGCTCCAACTCCTCGAGTCGTGCACAAGTATCCACCAAAGCATGAAATTGATTCATCTTCAAGGGTAGCACTCCTCGTCGCAATTCTACCCTCAACCCTTCCTCAAATTTCTGACATCTCCACGCATCATTCTGTCGAGTTTGAGCATAGTCTGAGAACTGAGACAAGCTCTCAAATTTAGAAGCATATTCATTGATAGTCATGTTGCCCTTACGTAAACCAAGAAATTTCATCTCCTTGGCATGTTGAGCATTGGCAGGAAAGTACTTTTCCAGAAATACTTCACAGAATACCTCCTAAGTAATTTCCGTTTCCTCAGCTTGTAGTAAGCGTCTGGTTCCTCTCCACCAGTTCTCACCATCCCCTCTCAGCATAAATGTAGCATACGTCACCTTTCGATCATGGCGCACCCCATTCCTTCAAATATCTTTTCGAGATCTTGGATCCAAAGACTCGCCTTCTCTGGATTAAATTCTGAACTGCGGCGGGTTATTGCGCCTAAACTCAGACAAGTTTAGAGCATCAGCAGTCGCATCTTGTCGTTGAGCTGCTCGTTCATTTTGTTGCATAATCACCTCTGCCATACGCTGCATAGCCTCAGCAGCTGCAATCATTGGGTCAACATTACGGTTCACGTTTGCACGCGTTCCTCTTCCACCAGACATCTTCTTCTTCAACAAAACAAAGTCAGATGTACCCTTTCGGACACCAATCATAGAGAATCACACAACACAAGCAAAAATAGACCCAACCACAACCCCAAAAGACTCTAACTTGGGCTTTGATACCAACTAAATGCAACACCTTACTGAGGATATCACATTTCCGAGCAATAATAAAACCTCTACCTTAGTTATAAGTTATTTCGTAATATATAATAATATAGGTTGTAAAAATATTCTTTTTGAACATTATATTATAAAATAAAATAAAAGAACATAAAATAAAATAACTATTACATACACACCATAATTATACATATGATTTTGTTTTTAATAGGTACAAATAATTTACATATTACAAACTATTTAATTAAAAAAAATAGTAAACTGTTTGGCTTAAAGTAAACCATAAACTAGCCCAAGCATAACACTAAAAGTTCTGATCCTCCGAAGAATCCTCCTCGGGAAGATCATCGGAAGACAGAAATACTCTGGTAATACCATACCACGTTGCAATCAATTCATATGATATGTATGATCTTGAGGTTCGCCTTCCTCGAACTGGTCACTTGGTTGCTGCTCCTCCTTGTATTGACAATCCAGCAGTTGCTCCTCTTCTACTTCCTCAACGACTTTACGAAACATAAATAATAATACAGAAAATATATACAAAGAGGTGAGACAATCTACATCATTACCAGCATAGCAGTAAGAAAACGACAATACAAACAAATATAACAGTTAACATAACAATTCATATTATCACATATGCAAAATATCATAAATCAAATTATAACTATTCACACAATGATGCAGATTAAATATGCCATGTACTCAGACTCATTCCTACTCTATGGAGATAAACACAAACATCAGAGAGAATGATCCAGTAGACATGTCCGCACATCAAGCTGCCTCAACCAACTGTTAGACAGTCAAATACGTCGTGTAAACAGTACACAGTCAAATACATCGTGTGAATGGTACACAGTCAAATACGTCGTATAAATAGCACACAGTCAAATACATCATATGAATGGTACACAGTCAAATACGTTGTGTATGACCAGACATAGTACCAGACAGTCCCTAATGGATCCTGATTAAGAATACTATTTGTTGAGATCACTAGTTTGTGTTATCAGTTACCACGGTCCAGAGGAGCTACCAACTGTCCATATGTGGAATCTACTACACACTAACACCTCCAAGTTCTCCACATGAACACACTACGCCTATCACACCGTAACACGGTGTAATTCATCTCGTCAGTCAATTGTCAATTTCAACCAAATTGACATACTACTCTACGTATGTAATGATCCATAATTACAAAAATACCCTCAGTATCACCATGAATCATAAATATCCTTATTGTCACCATAATTACAAAAATACCCTTAGTATTAATAATTCCAAAAATAGTATGTCTCCACTTGACAGTACTATTTCCCAACATGTCTGGGTCCACCACTTTGGCCCGACAGTAAAAACTTACTGTTTCCATAAGTCGCATAAAAATTTTATCACCTTTTCACAATTACGTCACATTTGACAAATGTTTTTCAATTGCATAAATATTTTTCAACATTTTTCTCTATTGCATAGTTTAAAATCCACTATTTCAAATACGCGTAAGCTATTTCTACTGTTTTTCACTGTATAAAAATATTTCTTGACGTTCCAAATTACATTTTGAAACTTTCCAAAACTAAAAATATTATTTGGACATCATTTTTCATTTTTCTTACAAAAATTACTCTAATTAATAATTTCTGACGTTTTTCTCAAAAATTTGATTTTAATAAATTCTTCTACAGTTAATTTTATTCTTTAACTACATAAAATATTTCCTTACTTTCTAAATGCCATTTTGAAACGTTCTTCAATACTTGCTCATTTTAATTAATTTTGACAGCATTTAGTTTAGAAAATCCACTAAGTGATATTTTCCACGTTTTCTTTTTTAAAAAAAAAATCCTTTATTTAATTATAACCATCAAATACACTTTGAAAATTGCTAACATACTTTAAAAACTCAAAGGGTAAGTATTTTTCAAGTGTCTAAAATTTATTTCTTTTCTATACTAGACTTCTAATAAAAATTTGTTTACTTATTTGGTTCTTGAAAATCCATTGTAAATTAATTTTTTTTAGGTTAATAAACTAGTTTACACTTATAAAATAAATTTTGGATCAATTAAACATAAAAAAAAACTTGATGGCCGAAAATCACCATTTCTTTTACATATCTTATTTACTTATTTTCCATCCTCTAAATCCTTATAAAATCCATTAACTTAATAAAATCATATGGATCATCCTTTTAGAAAATGGTTGAGAACATGTTGGTTCTCTTTTTGAAGATAAAACCGTGAGCTCTTCATTATCATGTGTTCTTTGGAAAACTAATTCAAATCTCAACAAATTATTCACATCTAACAATAATTATCATATATCTATAAACACATACATATATCTATGAACACATACCATATATTAAAGCAATATTAAAACACCTACTAAATATCAAAGCTATAGACATGTTTGCATGCATAATAAATCACAAATAGAAAAGCAAATAACATGCACACATAAACAATCACAAATAGAGAAGACAACAAACAACCAAGTGAATGAATCCTTATGCATTCTTCACCACAAATATATCCATTTTCTCACCACCACACATGGTTGATGAGATTAAATCTCCCTCTTACCTATAAGGAAGACAAGATCTCCTTGGACTCCTCCTTAGAAAATTTGTGTAGCTTCAACAAAATTCCTAACAAGCTTTAACAAATTATAAAGTCATAAATTATGTTTGAAAAATATAAACCATGGATCAATCATGGCTTAGAACATCAAAAATCAAATTAGAAACAAGAAACAAGAATTTTCACCTTATAGGAAAGAAACTTCAAAGTGATTTTCTAAGCTCCAAATGGATGATTTAGCAAAAAATCACAACTAGAGATGTTCTTAGAATATGGTTTAGGTTTAGGAAATAATGTTAGATGAAATTTTTTATGGATGGAAGTAGATGAAGTGGTGTTGGCCGAATGGTAGGGAAAATAAAACTTAGGAGATTTTCTTTGAGTTCTTTGGGTAGGAGAGAAAAGAGTGAATGGTTAGAATGATTGAATGAATTATTATGAAGTGAATATTAGCCTCCCCCCCCCCCCACAATGCATGGCCGTAGAGCATCAATTATGGAGCTTGTCCCCTTTGTTGACCAACTAGACTTACTAATGGCTATTGATGGATTGAATGGTGGATGGCTAAGCTTCTAGCATCTTCGTGGTTGCATTATGAGAGCATAAGGCCGAAATTAAGCATAGGAAACTTAATCAAGTTTTGATTGATTTCATAAACCTATTTATGTTTAAGTCATTCTAGTTATGTTTAACTAAAAATTAACTAGGTTCCTTTATTATTTAGTTAATCATCTATTTACTTAGAAACACTAATCTTCTTCTTAATTATACTTGTACATTGGCTAACTAAAATTTTAATGAATCACTAACTAGATTTTAATCAATTTGATTACTACTTAAACGCTTTAGATTAACTTAATTAGGTTTTAGACTAATTATTTCATTAAGTTAGATTTTAAGATCCCCCAGATCCAAATAATCAAACAAGATTTTCTCTGGCCCAAAAATTATTATTTTCTTGACTCAGAGTAAATCACTCAAAATAATCAAATACAGTTACGAAACAGTCAAATTAATTTTATAACACACAGAAAATAGAAAACAGTACAATTAGGGCATAAACATAATTAACTAAAAATTAGGGTGTTACAACTCTCCCCCACTAACAAAAATTTCGTCCTCAAAATTTATCGTACCTTAGAAAAGATGTGGGTACTGCTCCCTCATTTTGTCTTCCAGCTCCCAAGTAGCATCTCCCGTTATCTCATTCCATATTACCTTTACCAATACAATCATCTTCCCTCGAAGCTGCTTCACTCTCCTGTCCTCAATCTTAACAGGAAGCGTTTCGTAAGTCAAATTATCTTTCAGTTGTACTTCATTAGGCTGAATGACATGTGTTGGATCAGAATATATTTTCTCAATTGAGACACATGGAATACATTATGGAGATTGGATAAAAAAGGTGGTAAGGCTATTTGGTAAGCTACAGGACCTATCTGACGAATGATTTGATAAGGTCCAATAAATTTAAGAGTGAGTTTTCTAGATTTGATAACCTTTCCGACACCAGTCGTAGGTGTTACTCGCAAAAACACATGCTCATCTTCCTTAAATTCAAGAGGTCTCCTCCGCTTATTAGCATAACTTTTCTGTCGGCTCTATGTCGTTCTCATTTTCTCCTGAATCATCTTCACCTTCTCTATAGTTTATTGCACAAGATCAGGTCCAATGGTCATACTTTCCCCATCTTGATACCAATACAAAGGTGTTCGACATCATCGCTCATAAAGTGCTTCATAGGGTGCCATCTCTATACTTAAGTGAAAACTATTGTTGTAGGTGAATTCTATCAAAGACAGAAATTCATCCCAACTCCCTTGTTGTTCCAACACACAAGCACGCAACAGATCTTCCAGCAATTGAATAGTCCTCTCCGTTTGACCATTAGTCTGCGGATGATAAGTAGAACTTAGACGTAACTTAGTCCCCATGGCTTCTTGTAAGCTTCGACAAAACCTTGATGTAAACCTCGAGTCTCTATCAGAAACTATACTTGAGGGTACATCGAGAAGTCTAACAATTTCACTAATGTACACCTGGGTTAATCATTCTAAGGAATACTTGATATTGATCAGCAAGAAGTGCACTGACTTCGTAAGCCTATCAACTATAACCCATATAGAATCATAACCCTTCTTCGTTCTTGGCAATCCGGTAACAAAATCCATCGAGATACTATCCCATTTCCACTCGGGAATAGTTAAAGGTTGTAACATACCGGCTGGTTTTTGATGTTCAACTTTTGCTTTCTGACAAACCAGACAAGACGCCACACGCTCCGCAACATCTCTCTTCATCCTTGGCCACCAAAACATCCGCTTTAAATCTTGATACATCTTTGTCATCCCCGGATGCATACTCAACCTACTAGCATGAGCTTCGTCTAGAATTGCTTGTTTAAGATCGGGATCATCAGGTATACAAATCCTTCCTTTAAACCTTAAAACTCCATCAGATCCTTCCTCAACTGTTGCCTTATGACCTTGTTTCAAAAATTCTTTCTCATTCAGTAAATATGGATCCTTATCTTGTTTTTCCTTGATTTCTTCCAATAAGTCATTTAAAATAATAAATTTACTTAGACGAATCCTTCCTGGTGCCAATTCCACTGATAACCTCAAATCTCTAAACTGATTGATCAATTCTTCCTCCTTTATCATCATAGTAGAAACACTGATCACTTTCCTACTTAAGGCATCTGCTACCACATTCGCTTTTCCCGGATGGTATTGGAGTTGGAAATCATTGTCCTTCAAGAACTCTAACCATCGCCTCTACCTCATGTTCAATTCCTTTTGATTGAATAGGTATTTTAAACTCTTGTGATCACTGAAGACATTGAACACAGCTCCATACAAAAAATGTCTCCACACTTCTAACGCAAAGTGTAACACCCTCCCTAGGGTATCACATGTCCGACTCCCGACTCAAAATCTGAAAAGAAGTTCGCACAAAGTTTGAATTATAAAAGATGGGTTTTAAAATTTCTTTCTTGTTGAAACGTAAACTTACTGAAAATTTATTAGTAATACTGAAAAATATATTGAAACAGATTCACATACAACATTAACCTAATTGCTCCATTTAACAATTTGAATAGAAATATAAAATTTACCAACTCCTTTTTCTTTTAATCCAAACAGTAGTAACCCTATGATAGGTTCTACTTAATAGCATGGTATAACACTAACGTTAAATCTTAACATACTTGTTCCTTCTTTTGTATCAACTTGATGCATCAGAACTCTACTCCTTGTCTACTCGGCACATCTTCGAACTTGAGACAGCCACTTTTCAATGTTTCCATCAATCTCTGAGTATCTACCACCCGTTATGTCTAAGATAACTCATTCCTTCTACTGTATAATTTTAATAATATAGACACAGCAAAATAACATAACAAAGAGGTGAGATCACCTACACCAATACCAACATGGCAGCACAGAGATAACACAAACAGCAATATCATACAAATAGATCATGCCACAATTATGATCATGCCATCAACATTAATTAACTATCATCATCCAATCATTTATCAATTCAATTATCATAAACAACAATTATGATCATGCCCTCAGCATTATCATCATCATCATCCAAGTATTCAAAACAATTGTCATAGCCAATATTCCTCAATTAATATATTATACAGATATAAATGCTCAGATTCATGCATGCGCACATAAACTCAGTTTTTTTCAAAAACAACTCCATGGAGGTTTTCACAATTTCGAGGAGAATGCTCTGGTTAATTGCCCAGCCTAAGCCCACAGACAATCTCCCAGTCGTTGAAAAGAATCGTGTTCTTGTCGGGGATCGTCAATGCGTTGCAACGGACTGCATCGCCAAGTGGCATATTGTCCAGCCTTAGCCCACAGACAGATATCCACTGGTCGACCACCGCGCCTTGACGCACCCCAAGATCCATCATAGATCTCACTATCAATTCTCATTCCTTCTTCAACCACAAGGGCCAAAATAGCTTATTAGATATATATACTTTATACAATGCACGAATATATCAGTGCAAGTCCAACCACAAGGGCCAAATCTTTTCAATTTCATTTGTTCAATGTAATCATATGCCTCAACGCATATTTTCCAATGCATGTATAATGCACTAATGCCAATCACAACCATATCTTTCCAATGCATGTAAAATGCACCAAATACCAATCACAGGCAAAACTCGTCATTTTCTCATACAGTATATGGACACTGGTTCAACAGTAATCATACTGTACTTTCAACAGCAAAAATCATGTTATCACATTTTCATAGTTATAAAACACTTTCGTCGTGTTTTCAAAAAATTACGCAACATTCCCGTTACGTTTTCACAATTCCACAACACTTCTGTTGCATTTTCAAAATACCGTAACATTTTTGTTACATTTTAAAATTTCAAAACGTGTTTATTACGTTTTCACAATACCGTAAGACTACTGTTACGTTTACAAAATTTCATAACATTTCTGTTATGCTTTCAAAATGCTGCAACTCTTCTGTTGCACTTTTAAACCACATACTAATTTTTTAACGTTTTTCTCAATCGCGTAAAGATATACGTTTCTCAAATCACATAGTATTTTTCCATTGTTTCAAAATCGCGTAACTTAAAAATCATTCTTTTAAGTCGCGTAAATCATTTTCCATCATTCTCAAAATATTTAAAACACTTTCCAAATCACATAACGATTTTTCGTCATTTTCACAATTACGTAAAATTATTCTATCACTTTTAAATCACATATTGATTTTTCAATAGTAGTTCAAATCACGTAAAATATTTAAACGTATTTCAAATCGCGTAGAAATATTTTATCGTATTTCAAATTTGGTAGAAATATTTTACTGTATTTTAAATCATTTTTAAGATACGTAAAATATTTTTCAACATTTTACAATCACGTAAAATATTCCTCAATATTCCAAACATTATTTTGGACTTAAATAAATCAATATCATTTTCAACACATTTTTCAAATTGCGTAAAAATATTTTACTGCATTACAAATCGTTTTTAAGCTACGCAAATAATTTTTCACCACAATTTCATTACAGGAAACATTTCTTAACTTTCAAAAATTCCTTTTCAACTTTTCTCAAAATAATATAACTTTATACTTCATTTAATATATTTTCTTACTCAAGAAAATCCTTTTCCACAGTTCTTTACTCAAGAAATTCTTTTTCAAATATAACCCACAAAATCACTTTTCCATTAATTTAAATCAATGTTTCAAACTTTAAGAATTTCCTAACGTACTTCAAAACTCAAAAATCAGTTATACGTTAGTAAATTTTCAAAATACCATTATATTCTCCATTTTTTCCAAATCATTTCAAAAAATCAACCTTCCTCAAAATAAATTGAAATTCAAACGTTTTCAACCTCTCTTTCTTTTCCGTTACGAAAATTTCTATTCTCTCAAGTGATAAAATGCTCTAATTCCCATTCCAAATCCTTGTATTAAATCAATTATATTTCCATTTGGAAAATCACTTTGTTTCATCAAAATCAAGGCATTACAAGCCTTCGAAAACGTGGACATGACTATTGAAAATTATCAAAACATTTTTCCTTCTAAGTCAATATAGTTTTACACAAACAAAACCATTAAAATTTTGTTTTCAAAACCGTAAGACTTATGGTCATAAAAACCAAACCCATTTGTTCAAATTCATTTTCACTTTCTTTGCAAATCCTTAAAATCAACATTGCTATTTTCATTTAAAACTCATGTTTAGTAAAACATTTAGAAACTTTTTACACAAAATACATTAATAAAAATCCTTCTAAAACCGTGTTCATGTACTCTTTGAAAAATAAATCCTTTGTTTATTTTCCTTGTTTTTCTAAACATCTCATTTCATCATCCATGAAAATATTAATTTGTGAACACCTATCTTGAGGTGTCTTGGCCGAAATTCACCATGTTCTAGGGACCAAAAATTAATTCTCTTGTTCTTGAAAAATTTCAACATAAACTCTAATCATGATTGTCAAAACCGTGACCACTCTTCCTTTGGCCATTGGAGCCAAAAATTGATTTCCTTTCCATCATCACATCATGGCATACATATACATATTTCATCATATATACCATAAGCTACCATAAGCATGCCATAATCAAAAGCAATAAATCATGCAAATCATACAAAGCATGAACAAATAAATCAAACACATAAACACCCACAAATAATTACATGACCATGGATATGAATCCTCACATGGATTCACCATCCATCAAATATAAGACCATCTCTCACCACCATGCTTGGTTGGTGAGATGGATCTCCATCTTACCTCTTGAAGATCCTCAAAAGCTCCTTGGTTTGCTTCTTTTTCCAAGTCCTTCACCACCAAGGGCTTCTCAAATACAAAACAAAATACATAAAAATTAGTATACTAAGCTTGATTAAGAGGAATCATGGATCAAACATGGTTTAGATCATGAAAAAGAAGAGAAGAAATGAAGTTTCCTTACACTTCACCTCAAAAACCTTAGAACTTTGCTCTTGAAGAAAGTCCTTGAAAATGAATGATTTAGAGAAAGTCTCCAACATGAAAGTTGTTTAGAATATCATGTAGATTCAAGATCTATGATTGGATGAAATTAAAAGAGATTGAATGGTGGTTTTTGATGAGCTAGCCGCGAGCTTCAATTTGGAGAGAAGAAGAAAGAGAATAGATAGAAGACTTAGGAATTTAAATTGAGATAAAATGAACATAAACACTCCTCCTCCTTTGGTGATTGTCGTAGGAACATGTAGGAAAAGAAAGTATAGAAGTGTTACTATCACTTATGACTAGCACATGGCATGAGTCATCAATTTGTCATGTAATAGTTATCCTAGCTTTTATTGATTTAAAACAAATAAATGTCAAGTCCAAGACCCTCTAAAAATTATGTATGGCCATGGAACTCCAAATAAAAAGACTAACTAAGTTTTGCTTTTCAAAGTCTTTTGGTTTAACTTATTTGTTTCCTATTGATTCAAGATAAGTCAAGCCACAAAGATTGACCAATTTTGTATAGTTTTCTTCAATTATTGATAAATGAATGACCAAGTATTATTTGAATGTAAATTTTGTCTTCTAATTTTGATGCATGGTCGTATAGTGAAGAGAGAAAAGAATGAATTATTTGAGCAAATAATTGGTACTACATTATTTGATAGAAAAAGTGATGAAGTGATATAGCAAATATATAAAATGGTTTTGGCCCCCTTTTCCCTTGCATGGCCGTAGGTGTTTCTAAAGAAAAGGTGGCCATTTTTTTTTTGTTGACTTGGTCTCACTTTGTTTTCACTTGAGTTGTATCCTAATATCACAAAGTGAATTATTTGGTCTCCTAAACAATTGCATGACCGTAGCCTTGCTTGGAAAGTGAAGAGGGAATTATTGTTTTTTTAAGTGATAGTCAAGTTACTAGAATAATTGAAAGAAAAGGTGATAATGCATGAAATAATTTTGGCCCCCCTCCAAGAAATTTCCTAAGGATGCAAACAAAGCAATAAAGGAACATAATTGACTAAAGCAAAGCATAATTGACTAAAGCAACTAATAATACATTGAAACTTTTCCTTTAGCTTCATAAGAAGCATAAAACCGTCCCCCCCTCCATTTTGCATGCAATAATGTTGTCATCTTTTTCAAGCCACCATTTAGAGCATTTTAGACCATTGATTAATTCAATGGTTAGGATTTAGGTAGACTTTTGATTTAGAAGACTTAATCTAGGCCATTAAATTTTTCCTTGTTGAAATCTAAGCCATTAGATGCATCTCCAAAATGAAAGGTCAATATTACTCCTTCTACTTTTAATCTAAGGATTATAATTAGTCAAAGTCATTTTTGATGACTAAATCTCCACCATCAATTAAATCCAAATCCAATGGTCATAATTGATCCATCTCCACCGTTGATTAAATCCAAATCCAACAGTCACAAATGGTCCTAGCCACTTTGTAAGACCAAATCTCCTCCCTTGATCAATTCTAAATCCAATGGTTATAAATGGTCATAGCCATTTTATTGAACTTATCCTACACCGTTGATTAAATCGATGGTTGATATCAAAGCCTTCCTAACTAAGCTTACTCTCACACCATTAATTAAATCAATGGTGATTATCCAATGCTTCATTATTAAGTTTGTTTCTTAACCGTTGATTAAATCAATGGTTAATATTCAAGCTAAGTATTATCATCCAAGGATACAAAACAAGTCAAGCCCTCTTTGTTAACTGCGCAGTATAATTTTTATTTTTATTTGCTCTAACCCCACGAAAGAATATATTTACTGTATTTTTATCACCCGATAATTAAATAGAGTACAAAACAAAGTACAAGAAATTTTCTAAAACTATTTTCAGATTCAGGTTTAGTAAGATCCCTTGTCTCTGTCTAAGCAGTACAATTTTTTCTATGCGTAAAAATTTTTTCACTTTGCGGGACCCACCTGGGCCCACGTATGGCCACCTGGGCTCACGTACACCCCCTGGGCCCACAAATAGTAAAAAATTTCATAATCATCCACAAAAATCACAAATATTAGAAAACGCACAAATATCAAATTAGATTACGTAAAATAATTAAAACCTAACGGTAAAAATTAAATTACGTAAAGTTTTCCCTAGCCCGAAAATTTTTATTTTCTTGACACGGAGTAAATCACTCAAAATGATCAAATACAATGACGGAATAATCAAAATAATTTTACAGTACATAGAAATCAATAAACAGTGAAATTCTGTTAACTGTCAAAATTACTGTTTAAGAGATAGGAAATTTTGGGGTGTTACAATACTCCCCCTCTAAAAAGAATTTCGTCCTCAAAATTTGATAAACCTGATTTCACATCCTTGGAATAAATACAACTATTCTTCTTCCATCTTTTCTTCCAGTTCCCTCATAGTTTCACCTCTTACATTATTCCAAACGATTTTAACCAATGAAAGTTCTTTATCTCTTGTTTACTTCTACTGATCACTTCTACGAATTTTCATTACCGTCTTAACTTTTCATACTGATGAATGTAACATCCCGGGACTGCCTGTAGGATTGACGAGTGTCTCCACAAACCAACACAAGTCTTTTCAGTGTGCTTTGTCCTCACTCACACGCATCCTAGGAAACTTCCCAGGAGGTCACCCATCCCATAATTGCTCCAGGTCAAGCACGCTTAACAATGGAGTTCTTATGTTCTAGGCTCCCGAAAAGAAATTGCAACTTGTTGAAGCCTAATCAATTCCTTTAAGCCATCCTCAACTATGCAGTCCCATACCTGCACAGTCTCTGAATCCCTCTCATTCTGGTGTGTATTCAGTTCATTCATGGGACCTTTCGCCTAGAAGCATGCCAGGAGCCGCCCATTATACATGCTTCAATTCGCACTGGCGTCCACTCTTTGCCCTCATCTTCCCCGGGATACCACATGCCCACCAGCTTCCGCCTGGTTCGTCCCCGAACCACACCGTACTGGGAGAGGTCCCGTCTCTGATACCATTTGTAACATCCCGGGACTGCCTGCAGGATTGACGAGTGTCTCCACAAACCAACACGAGTCTTTTCAGCGTGCTTTGTCCTCACTCACACGCATCCTAGGAAACTTCCCAGGAGGTCACCCATCCCATAATTGCTCCAGGTCAAGCACGCTTAACAATGAAGTTCTTATGTTCTAGGCTCCCGAAAAGAAGTTGCAACTTGTTGATATGGTTACGCCTAATCAATTCCTTTAAGCCATCCTCAACTATGCAGTCCCATACTTGCACAGTCTCTGAATCCCTCTCATTCTGGTGTGTATTCAGTTCATTCATGGGACCCTTCACCTAGAAGCATGCCAGGAGCCACCTATTGTATATGCTTCAATTCGCACCGGCGTCCACTCCCCGCCGTCATCTGCCCCGGGACACCACAATCAACCTCTTCAACTTTTGAAGAATCCATCACGCTTCCGCTGCCTACTTTGACACGATGACACAGATATAAACATAGGAATATTCTTTCTTGCAAAATATTCCTTCAATATGTTATCGAACATCATGGAAAATAACAAAATGAATTGAATATGTTATCGAACATATCCAGCAAAGAATTGGATGTAACCCCTTTTTCCTTGCATGGCCGTAGGTGTTTCTAAAGAAAAGGTGGCCATTTTTTTTTTGTTGACTTGGTCTCACTTTGTTTTCACTTGAGTTGTATCCTAATATCACAAAGTGAATTATTTGGTCTCCTAAACAATTGCATGACCGTAGCCTTGCTTGGAAAGTGAAGAGGGAATTTTTTTTTTTTAAGTGATAGTTAAGTTACTAGAATAATTGAAAGAAAAGGTGATAATGCATGAAATAATTTTGGCCCCCCCTCCAAGAAATTTCCTAAGGAAGCAAACAAAGCAATAAAGGAACATAATTGACTAAAGCAAAGCATAATTGACTAAAGCAACTAATAATACATTGAAACTTTTTCGTTAGCTTCATAAGAAGCATAAAACTGTCCCCCCCCTCTATTTTGCATGCAATAATGTTGTCATCCTTTTCAAGCCACCATTTAGAGCATTTTAGACCATTGATTAATTCAATGGTTAGGATTTAGGTAGACTTTTGATTTAGAAGACTTAATCTAGGCCACTAGATTTTTCCTTCTTGAAATCTAAGCCATTAGATGCATCTCCAAAATGAAGGGTCAATATTACTCCTTCTACTTTTAATCCAAGGATTATAATTAGTCAAAGTCATTTTTGATGACTAAATCTCAACCATTAATTAAATCCAAATCCAATGGTCATAATTGATCCATCTCCACCGTTGATTAAATCCAAATCCAACGGTCACAAATGGTCCTAGCCACTTTGTAAGACCAAATCTCCTCCCTTGATCAATTCTAAATCCAATGGTTATAAATGGTCATAGCCATTTTATTGAACTTATCCTACACCGTTGATTAAATCGACGGTTGATATCAAAGCCTTCCTAACTAAGCTTATTCTCACACCATTGATTAAATCAATGGTGATTATCCAATGCTTCTTTATTAAGTTTGTTTCTTAACCGTTGATTAAATCAATGGTTAATATTCAAACTAAGTATTCTCATCCAAGGATACAAAACAAGTCAAGCCCTCTTTGTTAACTACGCAGTATAATTTTTATTTTTATTTGCTCTAACCCCACAAAAGAATAATTTACTGTATTTTTATCGTTCAATAATTAAATACAGTACAAAACATAGTACAAGAAATTTTCTTAAACTATTTTTGGATTCAGGTTTAGTAAGATCCCATGTCTCCGTCTAAACAATACAAATTTTTCTATGCGTAGAAAAATTTTTACTTTGCGGGACCCACCTGGGTCCACGCATGGCCACTGGGCCCACATACACCCCCTGGGCCTACAAACAGGAAAAAATTTCATAATCATCCATAAAAATCACAAATATTAGAAAACGCACAAATATCAAATTAGATTACGTAAAATAATTAAAACCTAACGGTAAAAATTAAATTACGTAAAGTTTTCCCCAGCCCGAAAATTTTTATTTTCCTGACACGGAGTAAATCACTCAAAATGATCAAATACGTTGATGGAATAATCAAAATAATTTTACAGTACACATAAATCACTAAACAGTGAAATTCTGTTAACTATCAAAATTACTGTTTAAGAGATAAGAAATTTTGGGGTGTTACACAAAGACCACTGCAACAAACTCCAAATCGTGCGTTGGGTAGTTCCTCTCATGAACCTTCAACTGTCTTAAAGCATAGGCTACCACATTTCTGTTCTGCATCAACATGCATCCTAACCCTTGGTAAGAAACGTCACAATACATCTCAAAAGCCTCGTTAAGATCCGGCAAAATCAGCACTGGTGCAGTCGTTAATCTTTTCTTCAACTCTTGAAAACTTGCCTCACATTCTTTCATCCAATCAAAAGCTTGACTCTTCCTTGTGAGTTGTGTAAGAGGTCCAACTATCTTAAAAAAACCTTCAATGAACCTCCGATAATATCCGGCCAATCCAACAAAACTTCGAATTTCGGTTACCGTCTTCAGCCTCTCCCATTGCAAAATAGTTTCTATTTTCGATGGGTCCACCACAATACCTTCCTTGGAAATTACGTGACCCAGAAATTGAACTTCTTCTAACCAAAACTCACACTTTGCCAATTTTGCATACAGCTTCTTGTCCTTCAAAATTTGGAGAACTATACTGAGATGTTCAGCATGCTCTTCCTTATTTTGGGAATAGATCAGAACGTCATCGATAAAGACAACGACAAACCTGTCTAGATACGGATGAAAAATCCTATTCATATAGTCTATGAATATAGCAGGAGCATTTGTCACTCCGAACGGCATCACCTGATACTCATAATGCCCGTAACGAGTTCGGAAAGTTGTTTTAGGCACATCATCAACCTTGACACGAATCTGATGATAACCTGATCGCAAATCTATTTTAGAGAAAATAGCTGCTCCTTTCAGCTGGTCCATCAAATCATCGATCCTTGGAAGTGGATATTTGTTCTTTATTGTGACCTTATTCAACTGACGATAGTCTACGCAAAGACGAGAAGTTCCATCCTTCTTCTTGACTAGTAGTACTGGCGCTCCCCACGGTGAAACACTCGGTCGCACAAATTATTTTTCCAACAATTCCTCCAATTGCTTCTTCAACTCCACCAATTCCGATGGCGACATCCTATATGGTGCAATCTAAATAGGACCTGCTCCTGGTACCAAATCAATAGCAAACTCGATTTCTCTTTCCGGTGGTAAACCAGGTACATCATCGGGAAAAACTTCTGGAAACTCATTCACAATTGGAATAGCAGTCACATCTTTTTCACTCTTAACTTCTAAAGAAGACAATAACATGTATCCTTGAGCTCCGTCCCTCAACAAAGATTTGACTTTGATGGCAGTTAAAAATCCAGAATCCTCATCCTTAGAAAAAACTAAGGTATTATTGGCACAGTCTAATAGGATATGATTAAAAAATAACCAATCCATTCCTAATACTATATCTATTTCAACAAGAGGTAAGCAAATTAAATTGACCGAAAAGACTCGATCATTTATGGTAATAGGACAGTTCAAACATACTTTAGATGTAACAACAGGCTTGGCAGTTGGTGTAGAAACAATCAATTGAAAACTCAAAGAAGACACAGGCAATTTCAACCGATCCACACAGTCATACGCAATAAATGAATGCGTCGCACCTGAATCATATAGTACAGTTAAAAGATTACTTGCTACAACACCTTCCCCCTGAATAAGATCTTCAGACTGAGAAGCCTCAGCTCCGCTCATCGTGTACACTCGCCCTCCAGATCGCGGCTGAATAGCATAAACATTGCTCACAACTGGCTTCCTTTCTGACTAGTTACATTCTCTAGAAATATGCCCAGGCCTTCCACACTTGAAACAAATTGGCCCTTTAATTGAACAGTCTCTAGATATGTGGCCACTCTTTCCACATTTAAAACATCTTGGCGTAAACGCCACATTCGTACCAGCTTTGTTGCCACTAGAACTTCCCTAGATAGATGGACGTTGAGGCCGACTTCCCGGTGGTCTCGAATACGGCTTGTGTTGAAACCGGCTATTGTTACTGCTACCTCCTCTCTGAAACCTCGTTGGTCCAAAGTTACGATTCCTTGGATCACGTGACGGCTCCAACTCCTCGAGTCGTGCACAAGTATCCACCAAAGCATGAAATTGATTCATCTTCAAGGGTAGCACTCCTCGTCGCAATTCTACCCTCAACCCTTCCTCAAATTTCTGACATCTCCACGCATCATTCTGTCGAGTTTGAGCATAGTCTGAGAACTGAGACAAGCTCTCAAATTTAGAAGCATATTCATTGACAGTCATGTTGCCCTGACGTAAACCAAGAAATTCCATCTCCTTGGCATGTTGAGCACTGGCAGGAAAGTACTTTTCCAGAAATACTTCACAGAATACCTCCCAAGTAATTTCAGTTCCCTCAGCTTGTAGTAAGCGTCGGGTTCCTCTCCACCAGTTCTCACCATCCCCTCTCAGCATAAATGTAGCATACGTCACCTTTCGATCATTGGCGCACCCCATTCCTTCAAATATCTTTTCGAGATCTTAGATCCAAAGACTCGCCTTCTCTGGATTAAATTCACCTCTGAACTGCGGCGGGTTATTGCGCCTAAACTCAGACAAGTTTAGAGCATCAGCAGTCGCATCTTGTTGTTGAGCTGCTCATTCATTTTGTTGCATAATCACCTCTGCCATGCGCTGCATAGCCTCAGCAGCTGCAATCGTTGGGTCAACATTATGGTTCACGTTTGCACGCGTTCCTCTTCCGCCAGACATCTTCTTCTTCAACAAAACAAAGTCAGATGTACCCTTTCGGACACCAATCATAGAGAATCACACAACACAAGCAAAAACAGACCCAACCACAACCCCAAAAGACTCTAACTTGGGCTTTGATACCAACTAAATGCAACACCCTACTGAGGATATCACATTTCCGAACAATAATAAAACCTCTACCCGAGTTATAAGTTATTTCGTAATATATAATAATATAGGTTGTAAAAATATTCTTTTTGAACATTGTATTATAAAATAAAATAAATAGAATATAAAATAAAATAACTATTACATACACACTATAATTATACATATGATTTTGTTTTTAATAGGTACAAATAATTTACATATTACAAACTATTTAATTAAAAAAAATAGTAAACTGTCTGGTTTAAAGCAATCCATAAACTAGCCCAAGCATAACACTAAAAGTTTTGATCCTCCGAAGAATCCTCCTCGGGAAGATCATTAGAAGACAGAAATACTCTGGTAACACCATACCACTTGCAATCAATCCATATGATATAGATGATCTCGAGGTTCGCCTTCCTCGAACTGGTCACTCGGTTGCTGCTCCTCGTTGTATTGACAATCCAGCAGTTGCTCCTCTTCTACTTCCTCAACGACTTTACAGAACATAAATAATAATACAAAAATATATACAAAGAGGTGAGACAATCTACATCATTACCAAAGATAAAGAAGAAAACGACAATACAAACAAATATAACAGTTAATATAACAATTCATATTATCACATATGTAAAATATCATAAATCAAATTATAACTATTCACACAGTGATGCAGATTAAATATGCCATGTACTCAAACTCGTTCCTACTCCATGGAGATAAACACAAACATCAGAGAGAATGATCTGGTAGACATGTCCGCACATCAGGCTGCCTCAACCAACTGTTACACGATCAAATACGTCGTGTAAACAGCACACAGTCAAATACGTCATGTGAATGATACACAGTCAAATACGTCATGTGAATGATACACAGTCAAATATGTCGTGTAAACAACACATAGTCAAATACGTTGTATGAATGGTACACAGTCAAATACGTCGTGTACGACCAGGCATAGTACCAGACAGTCCCCAATGGATCCTGATTAAGAATAGTATTTGTCGAGATCGCTAGTGTGTGTTATCAGTTACCACGGTCTAGAGGAGCTACCAACTGTCCACATATGGAATCTACTGCACACTAATGCCTCTAAGTTCTCCACATGAACACACTACGCCTATCACACCTGCAACACGGTGTAATTCATCTCGTCAGTCAATTGTCAATTTCAACCAAATTGACATACTACTCTATGTATGTAATGATCCATAATTACAAAAATACCCTCAGTATCACCATGAATCATAAATATCCTCATTGTCACCATAATTACAAAAATACCCTTAGTATTAATAATTCCAAAAATAGTATGTCTCCACTTGACAGTACTATTTCCCAACATGTCGAGGTCCACCACTTTGGCCCGACAGTAAAAACTTATTGTTTCCATAAGTCGTGTAAAAATTTTATCGCCTTTTCACAATTACGTCACATTTGACAAACGTTTTTCAATTGCGTAAATATTTTTCAACGTTTTTCTCAATTGCGTAGTGTAAAATCCACTATTTCAAATACGCATAAGCTATTTCTACTGTTTTTTACTGTATAAAAATATTTCTTGACGTTCCAAATTACATTTCTAAACTTTCTAAAACTAAAAAGATTATTTGGACATCATTTTCCTTTTTTCTTACAAAAATTACTCTAAGTAATAATTTCTGACGTTTTTCTCAAAAATTCAATTTTAATAAATTCTTCTCCAGTTAATTTTATTCTTTAACTACGTAAAATATTTCCTTGCTTTCTAAATGCCATTTTGAAACGTTCTTCAATACTTGCTCATTTTTAATCAATTTTGACAGCATTTAGTTTAGAAAATCCACTAAGTGATATTTTCCATTTTTTTAAAAAAAAATCTTTTATTTAATTATAACCATCAAATACACTTTGAAAATTGCTAACATACTTTAAAAACTCAAAGGGAAAGTATTTTTCAAGTGTCTAAAATTTATTTCTTTTCTATACTAGACTTCTAATAAAAATTTGTTTATTTATTTGGTTCTTGAAAATCCATTGTAAATTAATTCTTTTTAGGTTAATAAACTAGTTTACACTTATAAAATAAATTTTGGATCAATTAAACATAAAAAAAAAACTTGATGACCGAAAATCACCATTTCTTTTACATATCTTATTTAACTTATTTTCCATCCTCTAAATCCTTATAAAATCCATTAACTTAATAAAATCATATGGATCATCCTTTTAGAAAATGGTTGAGAACATGTTGGTTCTCTTTTTGAAGATAAAACCGTGAGCTCTTCATTATCATGTGTTCTTTGGAAAACTAATTCAAATCTCAACAAATTATTCACATCTAACAATAATTATCATATATCTATAAACACATACATATATCTATGAACACATACCATATATTAAAGCAATATTAAAACACCTACTAAATATCAAAGCTATAGACATGCTTGCATGCATAATAAATCACAAATAGAAAAGCAAATAACATGCACACATAAACAATCACAAATAGAGAAGACAACAAACAACCAAGTGAATGAATCCTTATGGATTCTTCACCACAAATACATTCATTTTCTCACCACCACACATGGTTGATGAGATTAAATCTCCCTCTTACCTATAAGGAAGACAAGATCTCCTTGGACTCCTCCTTAGAAAATTTGTGTAGCTTCAACAAAAATCCTAACAAGCTTAAACAAATTATAAAGTCATAAATTATGTTTGAAAAAGATAAACCATGGATGAATCATGGCTTAGAACATCAAAAATCAAATTAGAAACAAGAAACAAGAATTTTCACCTTATAGGAAAGAAACTTCAAAGTGATTTTCCAAGCTCCAAATTGATGATTTAGCAAAAACTCACAACTAGAGATGTTCTTAGAATATGGTTTAGGTTTAGGAAATGATGTTAGATGAAATTTTTGATGGATGGAAGTAGATGAAGTGGTGTTGGCCGAATGGTAGGGAAAATAAAACTTAGGAGATTTTCTTTGAGTTCTTTGGGTAGGAGAGAAAAGAGTGAATGGTTAGAATGATTGAATGAATTATTATGAAGTGAATATTAGCCCCTCCCCCCACAATGCATGGCCGTAGAGCATCAATTATGGAGCTTGTCTCCTTTGTTGACCAACTAGACTTACTAATGGCCATTGATGGATTGAATGGTGGATGGCTAAGCTTCTAGCATCTTCTTGGTTGCATTATGAGAGCATAAGGCCGAAATTGAGCATAGGAAACTCAATCAAGTTTTGATTGATTTCATAAACCTATTTATGTTTAAGTCCTTCTAGTTATGTTTAATTAAAAATTAACTAGGTTCCTTTATTATTTAGTTAATCATCTATTTACTTAGAAACACTAATCTCCTTCTTAATTATACTTGTACATTGGCTAACTAAAATTTTAATGAATAACTAACTAGATTTTAATCAATTTGATTACTACTTAAACCCTTTAGATTAACTTAATTAGGTTTTAGACTAATTATTCCATTAAGTTAGATTTTAAACTAACTAATCTACTAAATCTAACCATTTTTATGGATTTTCAACCTTTTGGTTTAGAATTTTACAAGCCATTTATGTTGGTAAACTTTTCCTAAAAGTGGGTCCCATAAACCTAAACGTGGGTCCCACAAAACAAATGTGGGTCCCACAAGGCAAACGCAGGTCCCATAGACTTTTTTGCATGATAAATATTTTTATTACACAGAAAAATCCTAAAAATTAAAAGATTGATATACGTATTATTCGGAATTGGGTTTAGTAAGATCCCCTAGCTCCAAATAATCAAACAAAATTTTTCTCAGCCTACAAATTATTATTTTCTTGACTCGGAGTAAATCACTCAAAACAATCAAATACAGTTACGAAATAGTCAAATTAATTTTATAACACAGTAAATAGAAAACAGTACAATTAGGGTAAAAACATAATTAACTAAAAATTAGGGTGTTACACACTCACTCAACTCACCAGAAAGAATCAAGTGTTTGAATGAACAGATGCTTGTGAAGAAAGTTTCCAAGAGTTGAAAAGGAGACTAAGTACATCACTTGTGTTAGTTCTGTCTAAAACAAATGAACCGTTTGAAGTGTACTGTGACGCTTCATATCAAGGTTTAGGGTGCGTCCTTATGCAAAATGGAAAGGTGGTGGCTTATGCCTCAAGACAATTATGAGCGCATGAGAAGAACTACCCAACGCATGATTTGGAGTTAGCTGTCGTGGTGTTTGCATTGAAGATATGGAGGCATTACTTGTATGGAGCAACATTCAATGTCTTCAGTGACCACAAGAGTTTGAAATACCTATATGATCAAAAGGAGCTGAATATGAGGCAACGAAGATGGCTAGAATTTCTGAAAGATTATGATTTCCAACTTCAGTATATTCCGGGAAAGGCGAATGTGGTTGCCGATGCTTTGAGTAGGAAGACGGTTAGTGTTTCTACCATGATGATCAGAGAGAAAGACCTAATAGAACAATTTAGAGATATATGGTCATTTGTGGAGTTAACACCAGGAAGAATCTGCATGAATATGGTCACTATCTCGAATGACTTAATGGATGATATTTGAGAAAAACAGAAGATCGATAAGTTCCTGCAAGAGGAAAGAGAATTGATAAGGCAGGGCAGTGTATCAACACTGAAGGAAGGAAATGATGGAATTCTGAGATTCCAAGGTAGAGTCTGTGTGCCTAAGGATGAGGAACTCAGGAAGTACACACTTGAACATGCTCATTCGAGTTAGTTGAGTATGCATTCGGATATGACCAAAATGTATCAAGACTTGAAGAAATTATTTTAGTGGCATGGAATGAAAAGAGATATTGCTAGATGCGTATCATCTTGTTTGGTTTGCCAAAAGACGAAGATTGAACATCAACAACCAGCTGGAATGTTACAACTATTGGCTATTCCCGAGTGGAAATGGGATAGTATCGCCATGGATTTTGTTGTCGGGTTGCTAAGGACAAGGATAGGATATAACTCAATATGGGTAATTGTGGATCGACTTACAAAGTCAACCCACTTTTTGTCGATCAACATAAGATAACCGTTGGATAAGTTGACTCAGATATATATTGGTGAGATTGTTAGACTTCATGATGTACCCACGAGTATTATTTCTGACAGAGATCCGAGATTTACATCGAAGTTTTGGCAGAGTCTTCAAGAGGCTATGGGAATGAAGTTGCGATTAAATTCAGTCATTAGAAGATTTGTTGAGAGCTTCTGCTATAGAGCAGACTGGAAGTTGGGATGAAATCTTACCATTGGTAGAATTCACCTACAACAACAGTTATCATTCAAGTATAGGGAGGGCACCCTATGAAGCTCTATATGGACGAAGGTGTCGAACACCATTATGCTGGTATCAAGATGGAGAACGACTTACCGTTGGACCTGAACTTATTCAACAGACAATCGAAAAGGTCAAAATGATTCAGGAGAAAATGAGAACGACTCAAAGTCAGCAAAAGAGTTATGTGGACAAAAGAAGGAAACCTCTTAAGTTCGAAGAAGGAGAGCATGTCTTCTTGAAAGTCACACCTACGATTGGGGTCGGTCGTGTTCTCAAATCTAGAAAACTCACTCTAAAATTCCTTGGACCATACCAAATTCTTCGTCGGGTAGGTCCTGTTGCTTACCAAATAGCTTTACCCCCTTTTCTTTCAAATCTCCATAATGTCTTTCATGTGTCACAACTCAGAAAATATGTTCCAAGTCCTGATCATGTCATAGCACCTGATTCGGTACAATAAAAAGAAAACTTGACTTATCAGACAACTTCTGTAAGGATTGAGGATAGGAGAATAAAGTAACTCAGAGGGCAAGACATTGTGCTGGTGAAAGTAGTTTGGAACGAAGCAACTAGAGATGCAACATTGGAACTGGAGGACAAAATGAAGGAGCAATATCCCGAATTATTTTAAGGTATGAAAAATTTCGAGGACGAAATTCTTATTTGTTGGGGAGAGTTGTAACACCCCAAAATTTATTTATTCTGCTATCGATATTCATTTTATAATATTTATGATTTTCTGAATTTTTTCTAAATTTTTCTGAGAATGCGAAATATTTTAATATATTTTTCATTTTACATGCACATTAGACAGAGTCTGAAAAATAGCTGTAATGTTTCAAAAATTGGAAAATTATAGGATCAATAGTTGTTTTATAATATTTGTAATTTTTGGAAATTTTCTGGGAATTTTCCAGAAACGCAGAATATTTTAATATATTCATCGTTTTGCATGCGCATTAAGCAGAGTCGGAGAAAAGAAGTATTTTCTCCGAGAACCTTGAACTATGGAAACGTCGATGGGGGATCTTACTAAACCCGAGGCCGGACACAGTTCACGAGGTTTCATGTTTTACGAAAAAATTCTAACAGATAAAATAATGAAACACTGCATAAAATTTATCTGTCAGATTAATTAATACTGACTTCTATCGACTGTAACTATTATCCAATGGATAATAGCATGTAATAAAAATCATATCACCTTATCCCAATGTAATCTACTTTATGTCATAACAAATCCACTTTAATTCAAATATATTGCTATTTTAATCATGTTTCTAGAAGCTTTGACCAAAAAAATGACATGACTACCCTTAGCTTGCTTGAGAAGCTTGTCAATTTCCCTCTTCTCTCTCTCTCTCTATTGCCATGGCTCTCACTAGGGAAAAGGGGAGGAAATTTGCCTCCATCACTTTAACCTTTCTCACAAAAATATCTCACTCACTTTAACCTAGCTACTTCTCTCTCTACCACTTCATCTTCTTTTTTGCTCTCCCTTCTCTCTAGAAACTCCATAGCCATCCGAAAATTCCAGCCCCTTCACCATTTGATCTCTTCATCTTTTCTCTTCATCAACCACATATCCTTACTCTCCATCATCATTTCTACCACTTTCATTCACAAGACTTCACCAAAATCTTCCATTTCCTTTTCTCTCCATTTCGGGTTACCACTTCCACCATCACCATTTTCATTTCCTTGCTTCATTAATTTCATTTCTAGCTTCTCTTCATCATTCTAAGTCTTTTTCCTTTCATACCCTACATCAAAATCTTTCATCTTCACCATCCTTCTTCAAGATCAAAGTTTGAGACTCTAAGGTAGAAATCACAACTTTCTTCTCTTCTCTTCTCCTTTTCGTGTTCCAAGACTATTTTCATGGTCAATGATGCTTTTCTTTTCAAGTTATGGTGTTGATTCTTTGAGATTGTTTTCTAGGGTTTTGAGGAGCCAAAACCGAAATCACAAGGAGCACTTTGGAGGCTATTTTCGTGCTCTCCTCTTCGATAAGAGGGAGACCACTCTATTCAACCAAAAATGGTGGTTGGAGACTTGTTGTTTGAAGATTTGTGAGAAACCCTAATAGGGGTTACTCTTGCTATTTCATTTTTCTTATAATTAATTCTTTAAATTTTCATTCTTTTAATTGATTTGTTAGATAGATTTAATTCTTATTGCCGTTGTAAAAATTATGATGGATTGAAATTAATGAGATTGGGACAAAAGCCCCTTACTTGAGGCGTGGAGGCTCATGGCCACACCCTCCTTGATGGGGTGTTGGTGCTCAAAATTTTAAAGCTTAATGGATTGGTGTTAATTAAGTGATTAAGGATTAACAAAGAAGTGGAAAAAAAAAGAAAATTATTAGAACCCTAATCTTCATGAGGCTCACGGCCATGAAGGAGTAACATGGTAAAAAATTGTGACTTGGATGAAGGAATTAATAAATTGGACATTAGAAGACAATTAGGGATTCATAATGTGTAATGATACTTAATCAAAGACCTAATTTGGTAACTTGGAGAATTTGAATCAAGAGAAAGAACATGAGTGTGTGAGTTTGGGAGAACTTGAAGTAAACACATAAAGTAAATTAATAATGAAACACTAATGTATAAAAAATAAAAAAAATGAAAATAGACATTGGACTTGAGAACTCAATGAGGGCCACGGTTTTGACTTAATTAATATAGGAATGGATTATCTTAATGAACTAATGGAGATTCAAAGACTCTTGAATGCCCTGGATATAAGGAATTAAAGTGACCCAAAGTTGTCACATTAAATCAATAACATGTAACTTGATAAAGTGGAACCCATAATGTGGACCATAATGATGAATGAAAATTAGAAAGCAATAATGACATAAAAATTGACTCTATGCTATTGTGGACCCTTATGTGGGATGAACATTTGACGAATATGGACTACCAACACACCTTGATGTGACGATATCAATAAATGAATTTGTGTACGTATGTATATAAATGTATCATTGTGAAATATCGTGATAAGCATACATGATTCAACATTGTGTCATTATGTATGTGTATTGTCCGTTGGACGTTGTTAGAAAGGCTATGTATGCCTAGAAGTTCGAATAACACCTATGTGCGGGTGCAAATAGACTAAGTGTAGGTGTCATATGTTGTTGACCCTGGGGGCATCGGGGTGTGGGTGTCTCACAATAGACAGTGGTAGCTCCACTAGGGTCGTGGGATAGACCAATGCGACACACCAACGATCCTGTCTGCGGCGCTGTCCTATATCGCGATCAACTGTCGAGGTACCATGTATAAGCCATTGCGCAAACATTTTTATGAAATAAAGCACACTATATTTTCCTGAGGCTAATGATATACTAGTATTACTCCTTGATCATTCACTCCGAAAATGTTTATGTCTAGCTCCATGGAATAGGTTTTTGAGACACTTTTGCATTGTGAGCTGTCAGTCGCATAACTCATTGAGCATGAGCATTATTAACTGTGAAGCATGCTTACTATTATTTCTATAAAAATTGTTAGTTACCTGAACTGTTGACTGCTGATGGTATCTCTGTTATTTAAATGTTGTTATTCTGCTTTCACTATAAATTTTTAATACTGTGGTGCTTAAATGTATAAATTATGTTCTATTTGGGTGCTCAGCGTTGTTTAGTTTCTTGCTACTATTATTGGTAATGAATGACGAGTATCTCACCTCTTTACTATATATTTTGCCATTATGTATCACCCTATGATTGTCCGAAGACATTCGTGAGGAGGACAAGGAAACCACTGAGTTTCAGGGTTTCTGGCCGCATCTTGACTGAGATCGAGGCTGCTGAGGATGTCATTTCACCCCCATGGATTCTTTGGTTACGTGCGGATCAACTTTCATGGTGGTCCGGATTGCTGGCATATCAACGTGCAGACTGATCGTTGTGTATACCATGGCGAACTGATGGTGTCCTTTGTAACACCCCAAATTTCCATATCTCTTAAACAGTAATTTTGACAGTTAACAGAATTTTACTGTTTAGTAATTTCTGTGCACTGTAAAATTATTTTATTTATTCCATCAGCGTATTTGATTGTTTTGAGTGATTTCCTCCGTGTCAGGAAAATAAAAATTTTTGGGCCGGGGAAAACTTTACGTAATTTAATTTTTACCATTAGGTAATTATTTTACGTAATCTGATTTGATATTTGTGCGTTTTCTAATATTTATGATTTTTGTGGATGATTATTAAATTTTTTACTGTTTGTGGGCCTAGGGGTGTATGTGGGCCCAAGTGGCCATACGTGGGCCTAGGTGGGTCTCGCAAAGTAAAAATTTTTCGACGCATAGAAAAATTTGTACTGTTTAGATGGAGACAGGGGATCTTACTAAACTTGAATCCGGAAACAGTTTTAGAAAATTTTATTGTATTATGTTTTGTACTGTATTTATTTATTGGGCGATAAAAATAGAGTAAATATTTTCTTTCGTGGGGTTTTAGCAGATAAAAATAGAAATTATATTGCTTAAGTCAACCTTGGTGGTTTGGATATCCACCGTTGATTTAATTAATGATGGAGACTTGATCTTGATTTAATTAACGATGGAGATTTGATCTTAAAAGTGAATAAGATCATTTATAACCGTTAGATGGAGATTAAATCAAGGGTAGAGATTTGGTCATATAAAGTGACTATGACCATTTGTAACCATTGGATTTAGAAGTGATCAAGGGTGGAGATTTGGTCTTGTAAAGTAACAAGGACCATTTATGACCATTGGATGAAGATTTAATTAATGGTGAAGATTTAGTCTTAAAAAGTATCAAAGACTAATTATGACCCTTGGATTAAAAGTTTGAAGGAGCAATCTTGACCCTTTATTTTGGAGACACATCTAATGGCTAGAATTTAAAGGAGAAAGATCCAATGGCCTAGATTAAGTCTTCTAAAATCAAAAGTCTACCTAAAATCCTAACCATTGAATTAATCAATGGCTAGAATGCTTAAGATGGTGACTTGTGAAATTAGTCACACTTTGAAGAAGCAATAGAAGGGGGGGACGATTTTGTGCTTCATTTTGGAGCTAAAGAAAAACTTTATGTCATTGTTAGATGTCTTGATCAATTATACATAATTATTGATCATTTTCCTAAAGCAAAAATATTTTCTTTTTCTCCATGCAAGCTACGGTCATGCATCAAATTTGGAAGACAAATTTACATTCAAATAATACTTGGTCATTCTTCTAACAATAATTGAAAAAGCTATACAAAATTAGTCAATGTTTGGTGCCTATTCTTTCTAATTCCTATGGCTATGCTTGCTTGGTAAAAGAGAAACATGCTATCAATTCAATTCTATCTCTTTTGTTTTAAAGTGGCTAGTCTTAATAATTAATCTATGGTAATAAGTCAACAAAAAAAATGGTTTACTTGATTAATTATTAAGTTAGATGAATTAGTAAACTAACCTAAGCTTAAATGGTCACAAAATTGAAACAATAATTGGATGGCAAATTTCATGGACTTCTACGGCCATGAAGAAGTCTTTTAGGACATTCAAAAAGCTAATAATTCATCAAGTATTGACCAAAAGCAAGACTTGGTGCCATGTGTTGATTTTGCACTTGGTGGCCATGCAAATAATTTCTCCATTCTATTACTAGCACTTCACGGAAACCACTTTAGAATAGGCTATCTTTCTCAATTATATCACTTTGTCTCCTAAGCTATTATCTTCATGTCTTCATTTTTCTACACTTAGCCAATTCTCTCCATTCTTCTCCTCCAAAGGCACCATTCGGCCAAGCCTTCCAAGACAACCATCCAAGCTTCTAAAATTTCATCTAACCTTATTTTCTACACCTAAACACCATTCTAAGAACATCTCTAGTTATGAGTTTTTCCAAAATCATTCATCTTGAGCCTCAAATCCAAGCTTCAAGTTTCTATCAAAAATCAAAAATTTCATCTTTGTGCTTCAAGAGGAACCATTCGGTCAAGACCCCTAAAACCACTCTCCAATCTCTTTTAATTTCATCCAACCATAGATCTTGAATCTACATGAAATTCTAAGCAACTTTCATGTTGGAGACTTTCTCTAAATCATTCATCTTCATGGACTTTCTTCAAGATCCATGTTATGGAGTAATTATGGTGAAGTGTAAGGAAACTTCATTTCTTCTCTCTTTTTCATAATCTAAACCATGTTTGATCCATGGTTTTCTTACTTAAGCTTAGTATACTAATTTTTATGTATTTTGTTTTGTATTTGAGAAGCCCTTGGTGATGAAGGACTTGGAAAAAGAAGCAAAACAAAAAGCTTTTGAGGATCTTCAAGAGGTAAGAGGGAGATCCATCTCACCAACCAAGTATGGTGGTGAGAGACGGTTTTATATTTGATGAATGGTGAATCCATGTGAGGATTCCTATCCATGGTCATGTAATAATTTATTTGTGTTTATGAGCTTTGATTATTTGCCTATGCTTGATATGCTTTGCATGAGTTTATGACTTTGATGGTATGCTTATACTATGCATGATTTATTGCTTTGATTATGGCATGCTTATAATATATATTTGAATATGTATGTATATGCCATGATTTAATGATGGAAAGAAAATCAATTTTTGGCTCCAATGGCCAAAGAATGACTACGGTTTTGGCACCCAAGGTTAGGGTTCCATGTTGAAATTTTTCAAGAACAAGGGAATTAATTTTTGATCCCTAGAACATGGTGAATTTTTGGTGAAGACACCTCAAGATAGGTGTTCACAAAGTTAATATTTTCTTGAATGATGAAAATGGATGTTTAGAAAAGTAAGGAAAATAAAAAAAGAGTTTATTTTTCAAAGAGTACATGAATACAGTTTTAGAAGGATTTTTATTGATTTATTTTGTGTAAAAAAGTTTCTAAGTGTTTTACTAAACATGAGATTTAAATGAAAATAGCAATGATAATTTTAAGGATTTGCAAAGAAAGTAAAAAAGGATTTGTGAAGAAAGTAAAAATGAATTTGAACAAATGGGTTTGGTTTTTATGACCATCGATATTTCGGTTTTGAAAACAAAGAATTTTTAATGTTTTGTTTGTGTAAAACCATATCAATTTAGAAGAAAAATATTTGATGGCTTCAATGGCCAAAGACTCTACGATTTTTGGAGGTTGGAATAATTTTGGTTTTATGAAACAAAGTAATTTTAAAGTGGAAACAAAATGTTTGAACAAAATGTTTTAGTATAAGGATTTTGGAAAGGGAATCAAAGTATTTTATCACTTGAGAAATGAACTTTCATATGAAAATGAAAAAGAAAAGTTGCAAGGGTTTGAATCTTAATTTGTTTTGAAAAGAATTGATTTTAGAATTGATTTGGGAAAAATGAAGAATATAATTGTGTTTTGAAAATTTACTTACGTATAACTTATTTTCAAGTTTTGAAAGTACGTTAGAAAATGTTAAGTTTTGAAACGTTGATTTATATCAATGGAAAAGTGATTTTATGAATTATATTTTGGAAAAGGATTTCTTGAGTAAAGAAATGTGGAAAAAGATTTTCTTGAGTAAGAAAATATATTACATGAAGTATAAAGTTATATTATTTTAAGAAAAGTTGAAAAAGGAATATTTGAAGGTTGAGAAATATTTTCTGCAATGAAATTGTGGTGAAAAAATTATGTACGTATCTTAAAAATGTAATTTTAAAGTACGCAGTTTGAAATACAGTAAAATATTTCTAAGTGTTTGGAAATACAATATAATATTTCTATGCAATTTTAAATACGTTGAAATATTTCTACACGATTTGAATTACGTTTAAATATTTTACGTAATTTGAATTACTATTGAAAGATCACTATGTGATGGGAAAGTGTTTTAGATATTTTGAGAATGATAGAAAATGATTTACGTGACGTAAAAGAATGATTTTTAAGTTACGCGATTTTGAAACAGTGGAAAAATACTATGCGATTTGAGAAACATATATTTTTACGCGATTGAGAAAAGCGTTAAAAAAATTGTACATGGTTTAAAAGTGCAACAGAAGAGTTACGGTATTTTGAAAACGTAATAAAAATGTTACAAAATTTTGTAAACGTAACAGTAATGTTACGGTATTGTGAAAACGTAATAAAAATGTTTTGGAATTTTAAAAAACGTAACAAAAGTGTTATGGTATTTTGAAAACGTAACAGAAGTATTGTGGAATTGTGAAAACGTAACGGGAATATTGCGCAATTTTGTGAAAACATGACAACAGTGTTTTATAACTATAAAAACATGATAAGATGATTTTGTTATTGAAAAATACAGTACGATTACTGTTGAACCAATGTCCATACACTATTTGTGAAAATAACGAGTTTTGCCTGTTATTGGCACGTGGTGCATTTTAGATTTAGATACATTATATATATATATATATATATATATATATATATATATATATATATATATATATATATATATGCGTTGAGGTATATGATTTAATTGAACAAATGAATTTGAAAAGAATGGCCCTTATGGTTGGACTTGCACTGATATATTCGTGCATTGTATAAACTATATCTGAGAAATTATGAGATATACCTGTGATTGGTATTTGGTGCATTATACATGCATTGGAATGGTCCGATGAGGACTGGATATGGCTGATTGCCTAGGAGAAACACACCTCTTGAATGGGTGCGATATGCGTAGTGTAAGTCACTTGTTGACCTTGGGGGCATCGGGGTGCGGGTTGCCTACACGGGTGGTTGGTCGCGCTTCTTCCCGTAGGTTAGACCGATGCAACACACCGATGATCCTGACCGAGACACTATTCTTAATCAAGATCTGATAAAGACTGTCGTGTATGTGCTAGATGTGCAAAAATTGAAATAAGAATTAAAGCACGTGGTCTGAGGCACGTGATACCGGCAGGTCTTTTCGATCATTTCTCCGACCTGAGTTTTAGCTCCATGGAGTAGGAAAACGAGTCTTGTGTACATGCATAATCTAAACATTTATATCTGTGTGATATATTAATTGAAGAATATTGACTATGACAATTGTTTTGAATACTTGGATGATGATGATGATAATCATGTTGATGACATTATTGTGATTATTGTGTGATGATAATAATGTTAATGGTATGATGATGATAGTTGATTAATGTTAAGTGCATTATTGGAATTCTGGTATGATATATCTGTATGATATGTTATTTGTGTTATCTCTGTGCTGCCATGTTGGTATTGGTGTAGGTGATCTCACCTCTTTGTTATGTTGTTTTGCTGTGTCTGCACTGTTAAAATCAAATAATAGAAGGATCGAGTTGTCTTAGACATAACGGGCAATGAATACTCCGAGATGGGTGACAACAATAAGGAGTGGACATTCAGGACTCGAAGGTGTACAGTGTTGACAAAGAACAGATGTAGAACAGATGTCTGATGCAACAAGATGGATACACAACAGAATAAGTATGTTAAGTTTTAACGTTAGTGTTGTACCGTGCTATTAAGTAGGACCCGTCATGGGGTTTGCTACTGTTAAAAAAAGAAAGAGTCTGTTACTTTTATATTTCTCTTTAAATTATGAAATATTAATTAGTATCAATATTGCATAATGAATAGTTGAAATATGATTTTCAATATTACCTAATATTTTTAGTAAATTTATGTTTCAATAAAGAAGAAATTTTAAAACCCACTTTTTATAACTCAAACTTTGTGCGAATTTCTTTTCAGATTATGAGTCGGGAGTCAGACATGTGATACCCTAGGGAGGGTGTTACATCCTTAGCGTGGGGACGTTATGATGCTTCTATTTTTGATTTACATGCCTTTGTATGGCTGGAATTCTACCTGCCTGTGAGAGACATGTGGGCGGATATGTATTATACCCCACGTGACGACTCTTTCTTGTCCACTGCTCGGGCTTTGCCTGTTGTTCCGTCATTCCAATGGATGTCTCGTCGGACGATGAGGACCCTGAGGAGGACCCATCTACGGTTCCTTCTCATTCTCGTCAGTCTTAGAGACTATTTTTAAATCGATGGCTACTGATGGCTATCCGTTTATTTTTGTAGGAGCCTGACATATTATTGAATTGATGGGTATATATATTTGTATCTCTTAGGGTAGGTACACATTTTGTTTTTTTTTGTGTGTACATTTTGGAAATGTAATTAATACAGGCTTGTACGTATGATTATAAAAATGTAGTTCCGATGTACGGTTTAATTTCTGTTGACTGTATTATAATTGTTCAGTGTTTGAAGTTTCGCTACAACAGGGATTTTTCTAGTTTACTATTGTACTACTTACAATGACTTACAAAAAAAAATAATGATAATATAATAAGAATATGGCGAAAGTTTTAAGATAAATTAAACCAGCATTAATACACCGGGTTTTTGAAATTCAAAACAAGTACTCTTTTCCGTAGTATAATTTTACCTTAGGTTTTCACGATTATATAAATATAATAGTGTGACGTTCCTTCTTCGCTAGTATTGAACTAGGAAAAAGGGGCGTTACACAAATCATGGCTTAGAACATGAAAAAGAGATAAAGAGTGAAGTTTCCATAACTTCACCTTAAAAACCTTAGAACTTGCTCTTGAAGAAAGTCCTTGAAGATGAAAGATTTAGAGCTTGGACTAAACTACAAAGGTTCTTGGATTGAGGTAAGGATGCAAGATATGTGGTTGTTTAAAATTATAGAGTGATGGAAGGTGGTGTTGGGTGCTATGGTCGTGAGCTAGCTTGAAGGGAAAGGAGAGAAATTTTTTTGTAAAAGCTTTAGGTTTTGGAAATGATAAAGATAAGTAATGAAATGGTCTTGAAACTTTACTATGGCCTTAAGCCATCACCAAAATCGAACCCCCCTTGATCTCTAAGGTTGTGTCCAAGTTCATTAGCCACCATTTTGGGCATGGTTAGCCATTGATTAAATCAATGGTTGATATTGATGTAGCTTCTAGGTTATAGCTCCTAAATGATAAGACTAAATCTAAGCCATTGGATCTTTCCTCCTTGAAATCCTAGCCATTAGATGTATCTCCAAAATGAAGGTTTAAGATTTACTCTTCATACTTTTCATCCAATGGTCACAAATGGTCCTAGCCACTTTGTGAGACTAATCTCCACCATTGGTTAAATCAATGGTGGATATCCAAAGCCTTTCTCACCAAGCTTATTTCCTATTGGTCCATCCATAAAGTTGTCATGACCACTAATTTTGACTAACCAGTATAATATTTCTCTAGCTTCTATTACTCTACGAATAATATTTACTATATTTTTATTACCCAATAAATAATACAATACAAAACACAGTAAAAGAAAATCTTGAAAACTATTTCCGGTTTCAGGTTTATTAAGATCCCCCGTCCCCGTCTCAATAGTACAAAATTTTCTGGCCATAGAAGAATTTTCATTTTTCCGGATCTGCCCTGAGCCCACACACAGCCCGAGAATAATAATAAAATAATCAAGAAAATATAAAATCTCACAAAAATTCACAAAAATTATAACTATTATGAAATTCATGGAAATCAAATTAGATTTGAAAAATTAATTAAGAATCAACAAATATAAATAAAATACGTAAGATTTTCCCCAGCTCGAAAATTATTATTTTCCTGACACAGAGTAAATCACACAAAATGATCAAATGCATTCACGGAATACTCAAAATAATTTTATAGTACACAGAAATTACTAAACAGTAGAATTCTGTTATTACTGTCAAATAGCTAGAAAATTTGGGGTGTTACATGATACCTTATGAAATGATGTCTTATCTCAATGTGCTTAGACCTAGAGTGCATAATGGGGTTTTTGGTCAAATTGATTGCACTAGTATTGTCACATCTTATAAGGATGTGATCTATCTGAAGTCCAAAGTCTAGAAGTTGTTGCTTTATTCGTAGGATTTAGGCATAACAACTTCCGGTTGTAACATATTCAGCCTCAGTGGTAGACAAAGCCACACTATTTTGTTTCTTGGTATGCCAAGAAACTAAGTAATGGCCAAGCAAGTGGCATGTCTCACTAGTGCTTTTCCTATCCAATTTGCATCCAGCGAAATTGGAGTCGGAATAACCAATAAGACTACAAATGGCACCTTTGGGGTACCACAAGCCCACTTGTGAAGTGCCACCAAGATATTTCATAATTCGTTTTACTACACTTAAGTGCGATTCTTTAGGATTAGCTTGGTATCTGGCACACATGCATACACTAAACATAATATCCGGTCTACTAGGAGTGAGATAAAGAAGAGATCCAATCATACCTCTATACTTAGTGATTTCTATAGGATTACCTGCTTCATCTTTGTCCAAGTAACATGAGGTACTCATTGGTGTATCTATATGCTTCGAGTTATCCATTCCAAATATCTTGAGAAACTCTTTGCAATACTTGGATTGGCTAATGAAGGTTACATTCCTTGTTTGCTTAATTTGAAGCCCAAGGAAGAAATTAAGCTCTCCTATCATGGACATCTCAAATTCGCTTTGTATAATATTAGCAAACTCCTTACATAGAGTTTCATTAGTAGCACCAAAGATAATATCATCTACATATACTTGTATAAGGAGTATGTCATGCTTTTTATTTTTAATAAAAAGAGTCGTATCAACATTTCCTCTTGCAAAATTGTTTTCTAAAAGAAACTTATCCAACCTTTCATATCAAGCTCTAGGAGCTTGTTTTAAGCCCTATAAAGCCTTTTTCATTTTGAAAACATGGTTGCATAGTTCATAATTTTCAAAACCTGGAGGTTATTCAACGTATACCTACTCTTGAATAAAGCCATTTAGAAAAGCACTTTTAATATCCATTAGATATAATTTAAAATCCATGATGCAGGTAAAAGCAAGTAACATTCTGATAGCTTCTAATCTACCTACAGACGCATATGTTTCTTTATAGTCTATACCTTCTTCTTGATTATATCATTTTGCTACAAGCCTAACTTTATTTCTTGTTATTAGGCCAGCTTCATTAAGCTTGTTCCTAAAGACCCATTTGGTACCTATAAATGGATGATCATTGGGCCTTGGAACCAATTCCCTAACTTGATTTCTTTCAAATTAGTTTAGCTCCTCTTACATGGCCAAGATCCAATGTTCATCATTAAAGGCTTCATTTATGTCTTTAGGTTCAATTTGAGAAACGAAAGTCATATGATTACATGCATTTTTAATAGAGTTTCGAGTACTTACTCCTTTGGATACATCACCTATTACTTGGTCAAGCAGATGGTATCTTGAGATTCACCATTCTTTGGGAAAGTCCATGACTTGCGAATCCTCTTGACTTTCTTCTAGCTTCCTCTCTTCTTTGTTATCCAAATGTGATTTTGCTAAAGCCTCTGCAACATCATCATCAACAAAATCCTTTCTCGGTCCATTTGGGTTAGTTTCATCAAATGCAATAGGAATGGACTCTTCAATGGTCATAGTTCTTTTATTGTATATTCTAAAAGCCTTGCTATGATTTGAATAACCCAAAAATATACCTTTATCAGACTTAACATCAAACTTTCCTAAGTTATCCTTTCCATTATTTAAAGCAAAACATTTACATCCAAAAACATAAAAAAGTGACACACTAGGCTTCCTTCCTTTGTATAACTCATATAGGGTTTTCTTTAAAATTAGCCTTATAAGGGTCCTATTCATTACATAACAAGCAGTACTTACTGCATCAGCCCAAAAATATTTAGGAAGTGTAGCCTCATTGAGCATAGTTCTTATCATTTCTTCTAAAGATCAATTTTTCTTTTCTATAACTCTATTTTGTTGTGGAGTTCTAAGGACAGAAAAATTATACTCAATGTCATGTTTATCACAAAAGGTTTCAAAATCATGATTTTCAAATTCACTACCATGGTCACTTCTTATGAACGTAATTGAAAAACTTTTTTCCATTTTGGATAACTTTGGCAAGTTTCTTAAAAGCTAGAAATGCATCATTTTTGTGAGAAAGAAATAAAGTCCATGTAAACCTAGAAAAATCATCCACAGTCACTAATGCATAGTAACTCCCATCAAAGCTCGTAGTTCTAGATGGTCCAAAAAGATCCATGTGCAAAAGTTGTAAAGGTCTAGTAGTTGAAACAATGTTTTTAGCTTTAAAAGAAACATTTACTTATTTTCCCTTTTGATATGCATCATATAATTTATCTTTTTCAAATTTGAGCTTGGGTAGTCCAATTACTAGCTCTTTAGAGACCAACTTTTTCAAGTGATCCATGTGAATGTATGCAACTCTTCTATGCCATAACCATGAATCATCTTCCTTACTTAAAAGGCATTTCGCATCACTTGAAGATATATCATCAAGGCTAATCATATAAATATTATTAACTCTATGACTCACAAATTTAACATGCTTATCACTTTTACCTTCAATTATGCAACAATTTGAACCAAATATTACTCTATTTCCTTTATCACATAATTGACTAATGCTAAGCAAGTTGTGTTTAAGTCCTTCAATAAGCAATACATTATCAATAGAATAGTTAGGATTTTTACTGACTTTGCCAACTCCAAGAATCTTTCATTTGTTGTTATCTCCATAGGTTACATGTTCATGAGTTTTGGGAACAAGGAATGAGAATTTGGAGTCATCTCCGGTCATGTGCTTGGAGCATCCACTATCGAGGTACCAGTTTGAGCTTTTGGCCTTCAAGCATACCTACAACACATATTTAATTTTTAACTTTTGGTACCCAAATTTTCTTGGGTCCTTGTGTGTTAGTTTTGGGTATTGTACCCTTAAGAACCCATACCACTTTAGTTCCAACTTTCATGTTGAAATTTTTCCTTGTACTACATATTTATGTACTATGTCCTTTCTTTCCACAAGAGAAACATTTAATAAAAGGACTATTTGAAGTATTAGAATGAATAAAGGAATTTTAATAAAATTTTTGCTGATTTTTGGGATTATAACCTATCCCAGCTTTTTGAAAAACAACTTTTTGTTTTCCTAACAAAATATTTAAATTATCTCTTCCAAAAGTGAATTTAGAAAAGGTGTTCTTTAAGTCTTCAATTTACTTTTTAAGAACATGACAAGATGAGCAAGATGAAGATGTAGAAGCATGTGAAGAACAAGTTATGCATGCATCAATTAATCCTAATGTCTCATTTTCAATTTTTAATTCATCAATTTCTTTATTTAAAATAAGAATTTGATTTTCTAAAGAAGAAATTATTTTCTTAGACGAAGAGACTAATTTAGTGAACCTTAGTGATTCATCATGAAATTCTTCAAAAGCCTCTTGTAGTTCATCATAAGAAGGAGATAATTCAGAATTAGAAATTACCTCAATGTCGCTTTCTTGTTCTTCTTCTCCATTGGCCATAAGACATAGATAGGCTTCCTCGCTCTCTGAGCTGTCAGTTGAGTCCATATCGTTGTCATCTTATGCTATGTAAGTTATTCTTCCTTTTCTTTCCTTAAGCGATTTCTTCTCAAATTTTTTCATCTTCTTTTGGTAAATTAGGCACTCCATCTTCATGTCTCCCGTTTTTCCACACTCGTAGCAAGTTGGGGTTGAAGATGTTCCTTCCTCTTTGTGATGGGTTTTCTTTGGAGGGAAAATGGTCTTCTTTGAGTTCTTTTTTTTTCCTGAGAAACTTACCAAATTTTCTTACTAGAAGGCTGAGGTTTTTTTCATTTAGCTCAAGGTTCTCTGTGCCTTCTCCATCCTTACCGTCATCATCATTAATTGCTGAGGAAGTGGCTTTGAGAGCTATTCATTTTTCCTTCTTATCATTTTCTTTACTTTGACTTAATTTGCTTAGCTCCAATTCATGTTCATGGAATTTTCCAAAAAGGGTAGCTAGTGTCATTGTTGACAAATCCCTTGATTCTGATATGACTATCACCTTGGGTTTCCAAATCCTGCTCAGACAACTCAAAACTTTGTTAATCAAATCTTCATTAGAAAAATTCATTCCTAATGATGCAAGATGATTACAATGTGGGTAAACCTCTTTTGCATTTCCTGAATGCTTTCTCCTTGGTTCATTCTAAATAATTCATATTCGCAAGTCAGAGAATTGATTCTCAACCTCTTTACTTCACTAGTACCCTCACGGGTAACTTGTAAAGTGTCTCACATTTCTTTAGCAGTTTTACAATTTGAAATTTTGAAAAATTCAGCATACCCCAAAGCAGTGGTAATGATGTTTTTGGCTTTCAAATTGTGTTGAGCTTTTTTCTTATCCTCATTAGACCAATCACTTCTTGGTGTCTCAGTTTTTATACCATCGACCTCTCGTGTAGGTATAAAAGTGTCATTTTCGACAGCATCCTACACATCTAGATCTATAGCTTCGATGAAGATTTTCATTATTCCCTTCCAATAGGCATAACCATCCCCATTGAAAAAGGGTGGTCGATTTTTGGAAGATGCCTCTGAAAAACCATTTGAAGAAGCCATGTTCTCTTGAAACTGCTAAGCTCTTTAAACAAGAGTCTAGCTCTGATGCCACTTGTTACGAAATTCTTTTTAGTGGGGGAGTGTTGTAACACCCCAAAATTTGCTATTTTACAGTAATGACTAAATTGTACTGTTTTGTGATTTTTGTGTGCTATAAATTTATTTTGACTATTTCGTGACTGTTTTTGATCATTGTGTGTGATTTACTCTGGGTCAGAAAAATAATAATTTTTGAGCCGAGGAAAATCTTTACTGATTTATTCGGAGCTGGGGGATTTTACTAAACCCAAATCTGAGAGCTACGTGTCACAATCTTTTAATTTTTAGAATTTATCTGTGAAATAAAAATATTTTGTATTCAGCGGACAAATATATACTGACTTGTGAGCAGTATGTTCTTTCTATTAGGTAATAGTTTCTGTAACTATTATCTATTAGATAATAATCAGAAGAGAAAAAGATTTAATGATTTATTTTATGAACTAATTAGAATAATTAAAACTTAATAAGAACCAATAGGAAATGGTCAACGAAAATGGCTAAGCTAGTTAGCTTTGTAACTAGATGTAACTAGATTACTTAAACTAAGTTAGTATAAGCCTAGGAAGTAACCAAATGGAGCAAACTTAGTTTGCTACTCATTAGGGTTCCTAGTTACAAGAGTTTTCTAGAGTCTTCTAGAAGGTTTGTGAGTCATTCATGAGTAACTAGATAGTTAGTAATGGAACTAGGAAATCTAACTAAGTTAGCTTAATCTAGTTAGGATGCAATTGAACTAAAATTTGGTTACCTTTCTCCTTGGAGCTCCACGACTAGAAAGCTTCACAAAGCATCTAGAATTAGGTGATTCACTTGCTTTAAGCCAATGGAAATTTAGGTGACCATTGCATGATCATTTGGTGACTTAAGCCATGTGCTAAGTCATAAGTGTTAGCAAAGTATCTTACTCATTTGGAGAAGCATTTCATGGCAACGCATAGAGAAATAGGCTATCTATTTCATTTCATCTCACTTTGGATCTATTAGCTTCTCTTTCTCTAAAAATACAACAAAGAATTCTCTTTCTCTCCAAATTGAAGCTCTCGGCTAGCACACCAAAAACCACCATTCAAATTTCCTAAATTTCATCCAAGTTAATTTCCTAAACCCAAACACCATTCTAAACATCTTTCAAGTTGTGAACAAAGTCTAGATCTTCCATCTACTCTCTTGAAAATCAAGCTAAAGTTTTCTATTCTACAAGGTAAAATTCTTGTTCTTCTTTCTAAGATTGATTTCTAAATTTCTAAGCCATGATTGATCCATGGTTTCTCTTTGTAAAGCTTAGTTTATGACTTTGTGTTGGTTTAAGTTTGTTAAGGTTTCCGTTGGAGGACTACATGAAATACTTGGAGGGAATAACTTGTAGGATTTTGTCTTCCTTGAGGTAAGAGGGAGATTAACCTCATCAATCATATGTTGGTGGTGAGGAGGTGGCTTGTTTGTGGTGGAAAATCCATAAGGATTTATTCACTTGTATGGTTTATAGCTTACTTTGTTTGTGGTAATTTTTGGTTGGTATGTTTTATACCTTTGATTATATGCTTGATTATGCGATTTTGAAGTATGTTAATTTATTGTGTTAAGTAGGATGTGATTCATATGATAAAAAGTTATATGAAGGTTCCAAAGAACCTATGGAGGCTCACGGTTTTACACCACCAAGAGGGCAAGATGTTTCAAAATTATTTTTCTAAATCATGGATTAAAAGATTTAATGATAAGAAATTGGATTAAAGGGGTTTGGTAAAGGATTATGTAATGGAAAGTGATTAAATATGATTTATGGAGTATAAATAATTTTTTGGCCAACATGCCAAAGCTTAGTGTTTTAGATCCAAGATTATTTTCTTAAAGTGTATATTTAGGTGTTTAATTAACAAGAATTCAATTTGGTGAATTTTTAGTAGAAAAAGGAAAGTAGATTTAAGGTTTAGAATTATATTAGCATATTTAAGTTATGATGAGGAATAAAGTTAAAACTTGAAATTGCCTAACATAAAGCTCACCCTTTAGGTTTTGAAGCGCGTTAGAAAATTTTGAGCTATAATATTTAAGTAAATCAAAGAAATTAAATTTCTGTAAAGAATAGTGGAAAATATTACGTTAAGAATTCTTAGTAGGATAATATTGTAAATAATGACAAATTGTTTATATTATGTAGAGAAATTTTATAAATAAGTTTAGAAAGCTACGAAATATTTTATGTAAGTGAAAAATGCTAGAAAAATCTTACGCGATTTAAAAACAATGATTTTTAAGTCACGCGATTAAGAAAATGATTTAAAATCGCTATGCGATTGAGAAAACATTTGAAATAATTCCAAGATTGTAAAAACGTTGAAAAATATTGACGCGATTTGAAAACGTAAGAAAAATGTTACGCGATTTCAAAAATGAGATAAAATGTTTACACGATTAAAAATAACAATTTATTGTCGGGCTATAGTGGTGGGCCCAGTTATGTTGAAAAGTGATACCACCAAGAAATGGTGTGTATATGTGAAATACTGTAAGAATATAGTTTGTATGTGTTTAGAATCATACATCATGCATAAAAAAACGTGTCAGCTTATTTGGTTAAGGCAAGTGTGCCTAGGAGATGGAAATTACACCTTTGTGCCGGTGAGAATTGCATAGTTACGATCTTCAGTGATCTAGGAGACATTGGGGTGTGGAAAGTCATATGTGGCCAGTTGGTAGCACCTCTGCATCGTGGTATCCTATGCTAACACACCAACGGTCTTGACAGAGTTACTATTCTTTTCGTGATTTGTTGAGAGTGTCTTGTATTAGCCATGTTGCGCACCATGATATGAAATATTGGCACATGATTTGAGGCTAACGATATACAGACATGTACTCCCTATCTTTCTCTCTGAAATTGTGGTTAGCTCCATGGAGTAGGATTTGGTTTTGATACATATGCATAATGGGTCAACATATTGTCATGATTATTATGTTATTTGATATATTTTATGTGATGTGATATTATAACTGTATGTGAAAATATCGTCTCTGTACTATTTATTGTCATTTTCTATACTGCCTCATTAGTATTAATGTAGAGGATCTCACCTCTTTGTTGTATCGTATTTGTTTTATTATGTATGTTTGATGAAGACCAAGGAGACGAGGAGGCTGGTGATTCTTTTTATTATCAGTGATCTTTGCTATATTTGTCCTAATGGCAGCAAGACGTCAAGTTCTGGGTTTCGTCACCGTACAGTTCCATGGGGGGACTGACGTGTGGAGGTTTGACAATGGAAATGAGCGGTTTGTGTATATCGGGGATTTAACTCTTAACCTCAGTGGTACTAGAGGTAGAGCTTCTGTGTTAACGCAGTATGCTTCAGTGCGTCTTGAGTTTATGATGCCTATAGGTGAATTCTGGGGTGGCAGTTTTTATACCTCGCAGAAGGATTCGATGGTATCATCAGCTATGACACCTGTTAGGCATATGTTATATCTATCGGGTTTCTTTAATGATGACACCGAGGAAGAGGAGGAGAATCCTGCTGAGGGCCCAAATCCTTAGTTTGGTTTGGGATGTTATGCTTAAGTATTTTATATTTTCATCCTGTGTAATGTATAAATTAACTTTTGGGCTTAAGTGTGTAATTATGTAAATTATTTGCAAACAATGTTTTGCTATGTATGTAAGTTTGGCAAATTTACTTTCGGTTACATTTTATGTTTAAAGGTTTTTATTTAATTATAGTTATTCCGCAAAAGTAATTTTAAAATCGGTATTTTACAAGATTAATTCTTTTACAACTTGGGTAAGTTATATTATGATTAGTCTTAAATGTGATACCCTATTGTGAGTGTTACAATTACCAAGTGGCTCCAGTACTCAAGAGGAGGGTGAATTGAGTATTTCAAAACTTTTCACAAATGCTTAAAAAAAACAAATTTCGTTGAAACTATTCTTTAAAAGATGTGAATAATAAAAGAGGATTAAAAAGCCTTAAGCACATAAAATAAACAGGTAAGCAATAATAAATAAATTATAGAAAATAAAGAGATTAAGATCAGGAGAGCATGCATAATATTTATCCTAGTTCAGCCACCAAACCACTTGTGGCCTACATCCAATTCTCGAAAAACTATATGAGATTTTGCACTATCAATACAAGCTTGAACACGTACTTGTTACCGTTACAAACTAGAGCATTTTTCACACGTAGGGAAACTCTACCCTTGTACAAAAGCCTTAACTTTTAGGGATACCTCACCCTTATACAAACCTTGAGGGATACCTCACCCTCGTTACAAAAAAGCATATAGATGAAGAGAAACTCTCACAAAGAGTAAATATCACAAATTGAAGCTTTAAGAAGCTCTTTAAGGATATCTCAAAGTTTTGGCGAAAAGAGTACAAGAAATATGTAAAAATTATAAATAACGTGTTAAAGCAAACTAAGATTGATTTAGATAGTTAGGCAACTTTCAAAGATGACCCAAGGTCTCTATTTATAGAGCTCTGAAGAAAATAGTTGTTGGGAGCAATTAAATCAATCAATAAATGCAATTATAGTCGTTTCTTTATAAACATGTAACTCGTGTTTATTCGAATAACCTTTGTGTTATTCGAATAACACATTTTGAAAAGTCTCGTGAAAACCAGTTTTGATATGGGTTATTCAAATAACAAGTGGGTTATTTGAATAACTCTGTTATAAAACGTTTTCTCTAAAATAGGTCTATTCGAATAACATAGAGTTTATTCGAATAGTTCATTTTACAAAATAGTTTTGAAGAGCTTTTTATTCGAATAACATGGATGCTATTCGAATAAACCAATTTAAAACCAGAAGCACGTAGAGAAAAACAAAGCTGCTATTCAAATAACTACAGAGTTATTCGAATAAGCTTTTATAAAAGCCAATCATTTGAGATTGGTTTATTCGAATAAAGACACATTTATTCGAATAATGTTGTTTAGAAAACATTTCTTAAACAATTTCAAAATATGTTAATTTGTCTTTAAAAACCCAATTAACTTTTAATTGTTTTCAAAAACCATTTTGAAATTATTGGATTTATTGGAAAATATGTTTAGAATTTTTTCTTCCAAAAGCAATGAGATATCCAGAAAGCTTCGTACAAAAAAGACTCTAAGTCCTAAAGCTATTCTTAAAGTTCTTGGACTTAGTCTTCCCATTATCTTCATGTTTGTTATCATCAAACATGAATAACATGTGAGTTATTCGAATAACTCTGTTATAAAACGTTTTCTCTAAAATAGGTCTATTCGAATAACACAGAGTTTATTCGAATAGTTTATTTTACAAAATAGTTCTGAAGAGCTTTTTATTCGAATAGCATGGATGCTATTCGAATAAACCAATTTAAAACTAGAAGCGTGTAGAGAAAAACGAAGTTGCGATTCGAATAACTACAGAGTTATTCGAATAAGCTTTTATAAAAGCCAATCATTTGAGATTGGTTTATTCGAATAAAGACACATTTATTCGAATAATGTTGTTTAGAAAACATTTCTTAAACAATTTCAAAATATGTTAATTTGTCTTTAAAAACCCAATTAACTTTTAATTGTTTTCAAAAACCATTTTGAAATTATTGGATTTATTGGAAAATATGTTTAGAAATTTTTCTTCCAAAAGCAATGAGATATCTAGAAGGCTTTGTTCAAAAAAGACTCTAAGTCCTAAAGCTATTCTTAAAGTTCTTGGACTTAGTCTTCCCATTATCTTCATGTTTGTTATCATCAAAACTAGTCTTCAATGACCCATAGCCAATCACAAGCGAAAGGACAGAATTGACCTTATAACTCATCTTTTAAAAGATGAGATTGCTCTCATCTTTCTCACTTCTCTCACGTGTCTCCAGTGGGGGAAACTTAAGAGAAAAATAGAAGAAGAAAAGGGGAAGAGGAAGAAAGTGGTGGAGAAACAAAGCAAGATCAAGTATCAATGGAAACCAAGGTAGGGGGGTTCTTTTGATATTCATGTTTGAGCTTGGAAACAAAGAAAGGCCATGTACTGTTCACGTGTTGTTCTTAGCTTATTCTTGTTGCTAAAAACAAAAATTTATTGAGTTTTAGTTGTTTGTATTGTAAATATGTTAAAGAACATGATTTTTGCCTTGTTTTTTCTAAGATTTTTGATGGATGAAAGGTGGGGTTTTGATTTATAAAAACCATGCTTTGATGTTTAGAAATCATATATATGGTGTGATTGAGGTTTAAAGGTGTTAAATGATTATGTTTATGTATAAAAATCTTTGGAAATGCTTAGAAATAGGAGTCTCGGTTGAATGTTCTGCAAAATTATACAAAACACAAAGTAGGGAGCATAGCCATGGCCTCTAATTCTGTGCGTCTCAGGAAATGATTCCTAATAGTAGGGAGCCACGACATAACAAAAGTGGAAGTCGCAGCCCTCTGTCAAAAATATACTAAAATGTTTGTTGTGGTGTTAATCGCACATCTTAAGCTATAGACATTGGAATGACCTAATTCTAGTGGCATTTGAAAACTAACATGTAAGGCTATTTGCCCATAAAATTTCAGAATGTTTGAAGTTAGGATGCACATTTGGTGCAATCTTGAAAATCAGCCTTTTGAGGCAAATATTGAGGTGTTTTGGGATAGTTTGGGCTTGAATGGTTTGTAAGCCATGTCTTACTCTTTTTTTGGCTAAGGTTGTGCTAAGATGATGTGTTAAAAGGGTGTTGGATCCTAATTTTGATGGATTTTGCTATGTAATGTATTATGTGTTGTTATTAAATGATGTAATGTTAAGAAGCATATTGATTTATATATGTTATCAAATTATGTTAATAAGCATGATATTGGGAAGCAATATAAAAGGAATGATAAAGGTAGATGAGGTTGAATGAGTCCCTCTCTACAAGCATGTATGATAATGTAAAAAAAGAAAGTTTAACGATTATGGTATTACTTTCCTATTATGTAATGAAAAACACGATTATGTAAAAAGTTAAAGGTGTAAAGGTTCTTAATATTATGCATATTTTGTTTTCAAACTTGATATTTGATGTTTTCATGTATTGTAAATTTATGCTTGGACAAAAAGACTCCAAGTGGCTTGGACAAAAGGGCTCCAAGTGTCATGTTTGGTAGAGCAAGGAACAAAAGGGCGTCTTACTTACCCATAAAACAATACAATGAACAAAAGGGCTTCTTGCAAATATTCAAATAACTTGTGTTTTCTAAAACAAAATCTTTTAAAAATCATTGCATGAGCATACTTTAGGGTTTTCATTAGGCATAATCATACATCACCATGCATTGCATAAAATTGGCAATTGTGTGAGCAATTGTCATGTTTTTATTAAATGTAAAGGTTAAGGATAAAAATGAGTTAAGTGTTGTTCCTAGTATGATGATAAATGTTTAAGGTACATGTTGATCAAATTGATTATTATGTAATAAATAAGTTATTTTGTAACTGAATGAACTGTCTGTTTTGGGTAGGGAAAGGACTGAGTTCTAGCTTATGCCACCTTTCCAATGATTAAGTACAATTTGGTTTTTACCCCAAAACAGCTGGATTTACTATGATGTCTCTATTTCAAATTTACTATGAGAATTATTAATTCTCACCCTAGTTGTTGTTTTATGTTTTCCATGATAAATCCAGCAAATGATCAAAGCAAGCGCAAGGTAAGGTGATGAAGATTTAGTTAAGTTGTTAATGTTTAGATGTATTAGTTATATGATTATATTATTGGTTCTGTAATTAAATTATTATGATTAATTCTTTGTATAAGTTGTAATATCAGACATATGAGATAAATTTCTAGTAAAGAGCAAGTGTACAAGTGGTAAAATATCTTACTCTCTTACTTCAGTAAAGGCTCTATATATTTATTCGTTAAATAGATATTGAACAGGTTGTAAATTACGCTTAAGTTAGAAAATAGCATACTAATTCTATTTACTTAGTATACGTAGGGTATACTACAATATTTAGAACTAGGGTATTACATGTCACCTTATCAGTTAATCTATGAAAAACCTTGTCACTTGCTTGTAGAACTTGAGCATAAAGCATTTTAGGCCATTAAAGCTTTCAACCTAAACCTTGATGATGCTTGCAAGTTACATAAATTGCAATTAAATACACTTGAGGAATTGAGAAATGATGTATATGAAAACTCAAAAATTTATAAAGCTAGAGCAAAAGTTTTTCATGACAAATCAATTTTGAGAAAATCTTTTGAAATTAGTCAAAAAGTTTTACTTTATAATTCTCGTCTTCACATATTCTCTGAAAAATAGAGATCTAGGTGGAATGATCATTTTGCTGTCAAACAAGTGTATCCTCATGGGGCCATAGACATTGAGAACCCTAGGAATGGTAATGTGTTTAAGGTCAATGGACAAAGACTCAAACCTTTTTTGGAAAACTAAGTTGCTGAGGTAGAATCTATTTCTCTTTTTAATCCTTGTTATGAGAAGAATTTATTTTAATTTTATGACTTTCTTTTTGCAGTTCGTTGTGGCACCGGTTATGTAACACCCCAATTTTTAGAAAATGTACCGAATGTACTGTTTGCTGTTTTTCAAGCTTTCGTGTGAATGACCATTGTGTCCCTATTTTACTGTTTCTCGATTTTTGCATGAAATACAAATACGTTTATACAGGCTCAAATTTTATTTGGTCTTTTTATGTAATTTGTTTCGAGACGGTTAAATAAAAATTTTCTCGAGCTACTGTTTTAATTTTTCTGAGAAATATACAGACAATTAATACTGTCTGTAATTTTATTTGAACTTTTTGGATGATTAGCTAAGTCGTGGGGAAAAATAAAAAAATGACCATTACGTCCCGAACGTGTTGTTTGTACTGTTTGTGCTGTTTTTAATTGTTTTCTACTTGATTTAGTGTCCAATATTACTGTCTGTGATTTTATATGGACTTTTTGTGTGATTTGCTACGGGGCAGGAAAATAATATTTTTCCAGGCCGGTAAAATCTGTTTTTAATTATTGAGTAGGCGGGAGATCTTACTAAACCCAATTGAATGAGCCTAAAATTAATCTTTTAATTTTTAGGATTTAATCACAAATAAAATAATTTTGTATTATTATAATATTATTTTATTAGTCAATATAATTTAGTGACAAGTGGACCCGAAAATGTTTTGCGGGACCCACGTTTAGCTAAACCAATTAACTTAGTAGCTTAATTAAACATGATTAGTGGATGAATATTCTTGAACATGATGATAAGGCTTGATGACTAGGTTATTAGTGACTAAGCATGGTGACTAAGGCTAATGACTAGGTTAGGAGCAACCAATAGGAAACAAGCTTGCTAATCAAGGCTTAATCTTGACCTTTGATGCATCCAAGGGCTTGGATGAAGCCAAGCAAATGTCCACCTTGCATGGCTTGAAGTCTACGGCCATATGGCTTTGGGAGGACCAAAAAATATCTTCTCTTTCATGCAAATTCTCTCTTCTCTCTCATCCAAGAACCCTAAACACCATTGTTACTTCCTTTCTCACCTATTTGGCCAAGCTTGATACTACACCATTCAATCACCCAAAATTTCTTCTAACCAAGTTTTCTAAACCTAAACACAATCCTAAGAACATCTCTAGTTGAGAGTTCTTTCAAAATCTTACATTTGAAGCTTGAAAACCTACTTGGAAGTTTGTACCAAGGAGGTGAAATCTCTTGTTTTTCTTTTCTAAATTCTTTTTCAAAGTTCTAAGCCATGATTTCTCCATGGTTTAAGCTCTCTTTCTATGGTTAGTAACTTGTAGATTTTGTTTAAGCTTGTTAGGTTCTTGAAGGAGGAAAACCGAAACTCTAGGAGGAGTGAAAGAATCCTTTTGTCTTCATTTAAGGTAAGAGGAAGACAAATCTTATCATCTATGGATGGTGGTAAGAAGATGGAGTGTGGTTTTGTGATTGTAGAATCCATAAGGATTCATTTGTGTGGTTGTTAGTAGCTTGTTAATATGGTTGTGTATTTGTTAATAGCTTTCCTATTTGTTGTTTGTAATAATTTGCATGTCTACAAGCTTTAATTTGCATGTCTACAAGCTTTGATTTAGGTTATATGTGTTAGAAATATATTTCATGTGTTAGAATTGCATGATAATGTATAGGATGTGAATAACATGTTAAGGATTGCATGAGTGTTCCAAAGAACACAAGCCTAAGGCTCACGGCCATGGACACAAAGGGAGAACCAAAATGTTCTCATATTTTTCCTAAATTGAGATTTAATTAATCTAGGAGAATTAACAAGTTATTACATTGTTTAGAGTAGGGAAAATGAATTTAGAAATCAAATAGCATAAATTTCTAAGTTTTGGCCAACATGCCAAACCAAGTATCCATGGTTTCTAAAATTAAATCCAAACCTTTTCTAAGTATAAGAATGCAATATGTGTTAAAAAAGATTTTTTTTTAAAATGAGTTTTAAGGAAAAGAATCAATTAGAAATAAGTTTGAGAACTTAGAACTAATGATTTTGTTATTAGAAATGAAATACAGTAACTTTCGAAAATTTCTAACATATAGCTCATGCTGTATTTTGAAGCATGTTAGTAGTTTTCAAAAGAATTAATTATATGGTTTAAAAATTTAATAAACAAAAATTTTACGGTAAAATTAGGAAACCATTAATATAATTTTCTAAGCAAAATACTGTCAAATTTTAGTAAAAACGGACAAATAAGATAGGAAAGATGTCCAAAAGACAGTATACGGTATGAAAAATATTATACGTAGCTTAAAAGTATTATTTATTATTTCTGTTTATTTAAACAGTAATTTTTAAGGAATTCGGTCAAGAAAATGATTTAAAAATCTTACGCGATTGAGAAAACGTATTAAAAATCCTACGCAATTTTGAAAACAGAAAAATATATTTACGCGATTTCAAAACGTTTATAAAAATGACGAGATTGTGAAAACGCGATAAAATTTCTACGCGATTAACTGAAACAGTATTTTCTGGATTTCTGCTGCCGGGCTATGAGGTGAACCCGTACAGGCTTTGAGACAGTATTTGTCCAAGTAGGACTTACTGTATATTTTTGCCATTAAGGGCATATATTTTTATACCTTGAGGGTATTCTGGTAATTTACTAATTTTTGGTGAATTTTGGTTGACGAGGTGAATCACATCGTGTTGTCGATGCGATAAACGTAGTGTGGTTCATTGTTCTAATGAACTTGGAGACGTTAGTGTACGGGATTCCATATATGGACAGTTGGTAGCTCCGCTGGGCCGTGGTAACCGATAGCACACTAATGGACTCGACACGCACTATATTTAATCGAGATTTGTGAAGTCTAGTAGTACATTTGCCCGTAGTGTCACGACGTGAGACAGTGAACTACACCACGCCTGGATGGTAAATTCCCAGTGATGTGGAGCTATAGACGCAACGTATGACCGCGGAATAGTTGGCTGGGCAGCCGTGGTACTAATAGATTTTTGCGAGTCATTCCCTCTGATATCTGTGGTATCTGTGTTGTTTAGCTCCATGGAGTAGGAACGTGTCATATTTTATATGAGTATATCTGGAATCTTATTTTATTTATCTGTTCTATTATTTTATCTGTGATGTTTTATTTTATCTGTGATATTATGTGTCGTTATGATAATTAAATCTTTTTCTTCATTCTGTTACTGATTTCTGTTATAGCTTTTCATATTGCATGAATTGTATAACTGTTGTTTGACGTTTTCTTATTTACCATGTTTGTGATGATTTTAGATTGTCTTACCTCTTTTCTGTATTGTGTATGTTTCCTGTATATTTATTTTACGCGGTAAAGAGTTTGAGGAAGAAGAAGAGGAACAGCCTCTTGAGGTTCTGTACCCCGAGGAGGAGGAAGATCAGCTAGCCGACGACCAGTTTGACGATCAAGAACCATCTGATCATCCATATCCATTGGATTGATTAGTTTTGGTATGGCGGTGCCTGGATTTTTGGGGTTCGTGACTCTCGAGTTTCACGGTGGATCATTAGCTTGGCATATGCGGGGAGATAGAGACTCCGTGACGTATGTGGGACGGCTGACAGTGTCCCTACGCCATAGGTTTGATGAGGAGCCAGTGATGAGGACTACAATGTTCCTGCATTTGGAGTTACCGTTGTCCATTAGGCGTCATTGGGGTGGGATATCCACTGAGCCTAGTGAGATGACTCTTGTGTCGACTGCGCCGTCACATTTCCGCCGAGAGTTGAGGCATCCTGGATATTTGTCTTCTGATGAGTTTCCTGAGAGTGATCCATCAGAGGATTGAATGTTCATGATGTGATTTGGGCGCGTCTGCATATGGTTGTAGAAATTGCTTTACTGTTTTTATTTACTGTTTCTGTTTAAATATTTGTAATTGTAGTTGTAAATTATTTGTATAACTTATAACTTGGAACATATGTATCTTATGAGTGATGTTGTTAGGTTTATTTTATGTTTCCGCATTATTTTAATTTCAATAATCTGTTTAACAGGAATTATTTTACGACCCATATTATTATGTAATAAATGTTTTATAACTTGGGTAGATTTTATTTATTTTCTTTATATATGTGACATCCTCCACAAAGGTGTTACAGGTTAAGTGGTGGATAATGGTACTCTGTGGCTCTCAAGTCAGTTTTATTTCAATTTTTTGTAATAACTGATTCTTTCTCCTTTAAAATGGATGTCATTCTTTCAAATTTAAAAGAACATTTTCTTTCTCTTCCTCAAAATACTCTAACAAAAATCTACAAAGCTAGGTGTGAAAGATTGAGAATGTTATTGGACAAGGGCATCCTGGAAGATATACGCTAGATAATTGAAGTAAAGGTCTATTTAGCAGATGAATCTTCAAATTCATTTGCCTCATACATGTCAGGTCTCAGTAAAAGTTTGTATTCTAAAAGGAGAAGAGCAAAAAGATTATAAGTTTATCACAAATGTGCACAATGGACTTGTAATAATCAATGTCATTCTTTAGGGATGGTTTTCACAAATTGAGAAGATAAAATAAACTTTATTAAGAATGGACTGAGTAAGAAGTCAATTGATGATATCTTATTTGTAACATCCCCGGACTGCTTGTAGGATTGAAGAGTGTCTCCACAAACCAACACGAGTCTTTTCAGCGTGCTTAACCTGGAGCAATTGTGGGCAGTGGAGGATCGTTCTAAACCAGATCTGGTTGGCTGGGATGGTCACACGGTTGTCTAACAGACTAAATAACATTTTCATGTGGCGTCTCGGGGTCGACGAGGGTGGGGAGTGGTTGCCGGTGCTAAAGTGAAAGCATCAATAAGCGGCTCTTGGCAGGCTTCTAGGCGAAGGGTCCCATGAATGAATTGAATACACACCGGAATATGAGAGATTCAGAGACTGTGCAGGTATGGAATTGCATAGTTGAGGATGGCTTAAAGGAATTGATTAGGCGTAGCCATATCAACAAGTTGTAACTTCTTTTCGGGAGCCTAGAACATAAGAACTCCATGGTTAAGCGTGCTTGACCTGGAGCAATTGTGGAATGGGTGACCTCTTGGGAAGTTTCCTAGGATGCATGTGAGTGAGGACAAAGCACGCTGAAAAGACTCGTGTTAGTTTGTAGAGACACTCGTCAATCCTGCAAGCAGTCCCGAACGTTACAAATGGTGTCAGATATGGGACCTCTCCCAGTATGGTGTGGTTTGGGGATGAACTTAGCAGAAGTTGGTGGGCATGTGGCGTCCCGGGGTCGACGAGGGCGGGGAGTGGTTGCCGGTGCTAAAGTGAAAGCATCAATGAGCGGCTCCTAGCAGGCTTCTAGGTGAAGGGTCCTATGAATGAATTGAATACGCACCAAAATAAGAGGGATTCAGAGACTGTGTAGGTATGGCATTGCATAGTTGAGGATGGCTTAAAGGAATTGATTAGGCGTAGCCATATCAACAAGTTGCAAGAGCTTAGAACATAAGAACTTCATGGTTAAATACTTGACCTGAAGCAATTGTGGGATGGGTGACCTCCTAGGAAGTTTCCTATGATGCGTGTAAGTGAGGACAAAACATGCTAAAAAGACTCGTGTTGGTTTGTGGAGACACTCGTCAATCCTGCAGACAGTCCCGGATGTTACATTATTGACTCTTGAGATGCATTCTTGTGGAGTTGTGCATCATGAACTCCTTAATTTATGGAATCTCTTCAGGGACAAACATAAATGTTACAGTCTTGGGAATTTGACTCAAAAAGACCATGCTTGCCAATGTATAAGAAAATTAGATGGGAAGCTTATCCTCGACTCATAGAAGGCGTTTAAGTCGTTACTAGACGTAAAACAAAGGAAGATGTGAGCCACAATCACAACAACATGCACGTTATTATCTTGATCATCTTATAAATAATAATAATAATAATAATTATAATAATAATAATAATAATAATAATAATAATAATAATAATAATAATAATAATAATAATAAAATCTATATTTCTTAATTTCAAACTTTTTCGACAACAAATGTGACCTACCCATATAGGTGCTATCATTACATTATCCATTTTTTCCCTATTTAAATACTTCATTTTCATCCAACTCATAATCATTCAAAGGGAGGGTGAGTATAGAAATGGATGGAGCTTCTGTTCATCGATTTACAAATATCTGTGTATTCTGTAGATCAAGTTTTGGGAAGGGTATATAGTTTGTAAAAGTAGCAAGCACTCTTGGTCAAGCGCTAGCTGGGAGGAAAATTCATGTAGTATATGGGGGAGGTAGCATTGGATTAATGGGGGTTGTATCAATCACTACACATCTAGGAGGTAGTTAAGTTTTAGGTATCATTCCCAGAGCTTTAAATGAAAGGAACATCATTGGAAAGACAATTGGAAAAAAACTACGAGTATCAACTATGCATGAATGAATGGCTAAAATGCTTGACAGTTCTGATGCATTTATTGCCTTACCAGGTGGCTATGGTACTTTGGAAAGAGTTTTTCAAATTATCTCTTGGGTCCAACTAAACATCGACCATAAACTCATAGGTTTGTTGAATGATAAAAAGATCATATATACATATATCATTGTCTAACGAGTCATGCAATATATATAAACTTTTACAAACAGACCAGTAAAGTAAAAAATACAAGCTGATGTGAAAAGAAATAAAGCTTCTAAACTAAGCCTTCTACTTCTTCCTTTTTTTGCCCTTTTCCTTTGGAGGGTCTTCACCTAGATTTACATGGAATACAGAGGGGTGATAAATCACAATTTCTTAATATAAGTATAACAAGACCAGTAGTTAATCATTTATAACAAATAATTCAACTGAACACAAAATTACACTCTATGTAAAAGAATAATTGATAAACAACAATATCAAAGAATCATCCATACAATCCTAAGATACTATCAAACAAGCAACTAAACAATCAAACAATCAAGCAATGACAACTATTTATACAATTGTCAACAATGCAATGCTTTGTGTTATGATGTATGGTTATGCTCAAACAAGGTCCTAATATAATGAGGGTGCAATACTAATGTAAGTTTTGGTTTTTAAAACACATGCCATTTACTTATTTCCTAGGAACCTCTGTTCCCTTGTATATAATGAGTAGGATAGGCAATTAATCCCTAACACTACCTGGTGATGTATGAATTTGTTTTCCTTATAAAGGTAAGAATACTAATACCAACTCCATACACAAGTAACCCTGACCATAATAGCATTACCCGCTACGAGAATTTCAGATCCCCTATCTCCTCTAGGTCATTTCCTACAATTATCTGGGCAAATGGTTGTGCACACCATATAAGGTTACAACACATAGGAAATAGCAGATAACAAGTTTAAAAACTAAATATGCAAGTTTGTTATCAAAACATACGCACTTATCACAAGGTCTGCAACAACCAAGTGAAAAGCAAAGACTAGTGACTCAAGACGCTACTCCAACTTAACCCATAAGTAGCAAAACTCATGTCACTAGTGTTTTCATATCTAGCACCTCACACCATCACTCTGTAAGTGATTTCAAGGCAACCTCAAATTGCTCAAGGTTCTAGATACTACTTCACACAACTCACCCTTAATTAACAAGAGAGTAAAGCATGGTTCACATACTAATCAACTCAACTTTGCATAAAAAGGGAGCAACTAGTTCAACCTTATCACATAAAGAAGTAACTAGAACTTCTAGGGCTCTTAACCTCTATAGACTAACTCAACTGGATCATTAACAACCAAAACGTAGCCTAACAAGTGTTAATCTTAGCCCCAAGAATGAAGAACTTTGTCTTAACAAGTCCCAACCCATTACCCTTTATGAATAATTGGTTAGAACAAGTCAAAATCTAGAAATCTTAAGTCACTAACCGGTTATTTCACTTGGATAATCAGTTAGGACATATTTCTTACCCCCTGGGGACTTGGTATAATTAGTTATTAACCTTGGATAACCGCTTATGACCCTTTCCTAAGGTTCTGGTTAAACACAATAACTTGTTATATGTTTCCAATAACCTGTTATGTGCTTTTGATAACCCGTTATATGTTTCTGATAACCTGTTATCACTATTCACCTAACCTGTTATTCAAAAAACTTAACCTACTGTCTAAACGAATAACCTGTCATCACTATTCACCTAACCTGTTATTCGAAAAACTCAGCTTCCTATCTAAATCGAATAACCTGTTATCACTATTTATCTAACCTATTATCTAGTATGAAAATGCACCAGAAAATAAGGCATATTGCATGCCTTCATCCATTCTTTCCATCAATTTATGGATTCTAAGTGATTTCCAATCCTAAACATAATCTCTAACATGATAGAATTATCAAACACTAACTTAATCCATTTAACTTGGATTTATGACTAAAGATCAATCATCTAAACACCCATTTTCTAACTTCAAAGAACATGAGTTCTTGGATAAAGACTTAACCTCATAAACCCATTTCTCAAATTCATCCTCAAAGGTTCATGACAACTCTAAGTTCACAACTCATAAACATACATAGATTAAGTCATAAACAACCATTTTAACCATTGCAGACTAGATTCAACACATAAAAACTATTGAATCCTTCTCAAACCAATTTGCACTAACCTAGCCATGCACTAAGCATGAAGAAGTAGATAGGGGAGGAAATAAGCTAAAGCATACACCCCTACCTCTTGAGGATGGCCAAGGGTGGATCCAAGCTTTCCTCTTGATTCCTCCTTCGTTCATGTTTTCCTCTTCTATTTTCTGTCATGAGAAGTGAATAGAAATGAGACAAATATCTCATTTTAAAGTCACTAAGTCAAAACAACAGAAACCAAGGGAAACCGTGATCAACTTAGTCACTTAAGATATTTAGCAGTATTAACCATATCTGCTAAGAACACTTAAATTTCTCCAAATTGAGTTTTCTTAATGCCAACAAGTTTAAAATAAATCACCAGATTCATAAAAAATCTTATTGTACCAAAACCATCATTTTCCATATCTGCTATAGTTAATTCAGCATTAAAATACACAACCAGTATGCTTAAAAATACAAAACTAACTCTGATTATTCTCAAATTTTAACCACATCATAGAATACACATTTGTTACGTAGAAATAAATTATTCACATCTATTTCTATTAGCTAAACCAAATATACTAATATCTTAGTCATTTTAAGCTACTTTTCACCTTCTATGGTGCAACAAAGTACCTAAACTAACTCAAATTGTCACAAAATTAAACAGGCATGTTAAGCAAGTATTAAGCTACATCTATAACTATTGAGAAGTCTAACATGTTTTAGAGGATGTTACAATGTTGATTTGTGGAAGTAACAAAGTTTTTTCATTTGATTTCCTTTGAAAGATTCAAGTGAATGAACATTCACATCATTTGAAGCAATTGAAATTCAGGGTTCATAACATGAGTGAATAAATTGGCTTCTTTATTAAATTTCACATGCTTGGTTTTAGATGTTGAATTGGTGGATTGAGAATGATAGATGTATGCCTTATGAGATTTTGAGCCTATTAATGAATAGATTGAACATTTGTACCATTCTCTTCTTTTCTTGTGTGATTTTCACTCATGAAATTGTTACTATAGAACTTGCTTTGATTCTTTTTTAGGCTACATTTTCACATGCATACATAAACATGATTAAGGCATTTTTTCTTGAAATAACTACTTTAACTAAATAGCCAACCTTGCATTTTTTCCTTACTTAACCCCTTTGAGCTTATTTGGTTATTCCTTATTTTTAGCTCATTACATGCCTTAAATGAAAAAAAAATCATGTTCTTACCCAACCTTAGGGAATAAGAGAGCATTGACATTGTTAGTGGATGAGTACTTGAACAAGTGTGGGTGTATGTGTGCAAAATAGTTGATGAAAAAGGATGGAGCGGCCAATTCAAAAAAAAAAAAGCAAAGGTCAAAAAGGCAAAAAGGGAAGGGAAAAGAATATGTAAAGGGAATTTGCATTAGGTAGAGTTGGGATGAACTTGCATGTTTGTTATTTGAACTCAACCCTAATGCTCTTTTATTCTCTTTGGTATTTAACTTGTCATATCCATATTACCCTCTCCTTTACCTTGACCCCATTATAATCTTGAATAAAATCCTCTTGATTTGTGTGTGCATGTGTTTTGAGTAGTGGAGAAGTAGAAGATAAGCAACCTTATTATAGTGCAATTTTCCATGGGTTTAATTGAGTGAAATACCTACCTTTCAAACACGTGAGGGATTGAGAGTGAATCTTGTGAGGATCTATCATTCTTGACTCTTGCTTTTCAATTGAATTTTCTTTGCTTGTTAGTTTAAGATGTGAAAAAATGTTACCTCATAAATATTTTGATCCCTTGAATCTTTGGTTGATCTTCTTACTTGTAGACTTTTGCATTCTTGAATATCATTGGAAAGTAAGTTATTTTTTTTTCATCATTTTTTGCTTTTGAGTTTGTTTGTTTTTCCTTGTTCCCTAGTGTTAAAGTTTTAGTTTACCCGAGATGTGCAAAAGCTAAGTATGGGGGAATTTGCTAAATATAATTTTCATACATTATTTAACCCTTATATTTAGTCTTTTAAACTTCTTATTGTAACATCCTAATATTGTCACCCTAGTATATCTAACATATACTTGGATAATAGTATTAATTATGCTACTTCTAACTTAAACTTCAATCCATTCCATAACATTTATATAAATAAATCATTATGAAGAGCCTTGTTGAAACATACATAATCATATACATACTTCTTTGTCTCAAGTGAGATAATGTAATACACACATTTGTTTACAACTAATATCAAATATACATGAATATACAAAACTTAACTACTAAAACATAAAATTAGTCTAATCTTCAATCCTCCCATTCTTCTTGCCTTGGGAAGAACTTCCACTTGGATTTACATAGCAACACTTGGGGTGAGAATCAAATATTCTCAGTATAAGTGTACCAATACCAGTAGTTGTAAAATTTACAAAAAATAAACAACCCAAAACATCATAATAAAACTGTAACTAGCAATTAAGCTACTAATAATTACTCAAGGAATAATTACATTTTCTCTCTATGTAATGTTCCCTAAGAAACAAACGTAACTGAACTATGTCATACATGAAATAAGAAAATCGCCAATACAATTATCTAGAAAATACAAATTCTATGTTATGGTGTATGATTATGATAAGGAGATACACAGTGATAATGTAGATGCAATGTCATGAAACTTGACTATTCCTCTTAGTAGGGAGGAAATCTATTATCTTAACATGTTACTAGATAGGGAGGGAATTTGTTACCTCCTTAATCTACCTTATACTTAGTGGACTTTTCCACTACCACAACTGTTAGGAATAACAAGTATGTGTATGCATGGGGGTGTGAAGAATGTGATGTTATGTCTAACTCTTACATAAAAACCACATAAACTCTATACTAAGTTTGTCCTTGCACTACTGGCTCTACCTTAACTTTATGAGAGCTTTTATGCACTATGACACTCCACTATTGCCAAACAAACTTAGCATACTTCCTTTCCTTGCATTACTAGCTCTACCTCAACTCTATGAGAGCTTTCATGCACTATGACACTCCATTATTTCCAAACAAACTTAGCATACTTCCTTTTCTTGCATTACTAGCTCTATCTCAACTCTATGAGAGCTTTCATGCACTATGGCATTTTATTACTGCCAAACAAACTTAACATACTTCTTTTCCTTGAATTATTAGCTTTACCTCAACTCTACAAGAGCTTTCATGCACTATGGAATTTTACTCTTGCCAACTAGACACTATGACACTCAACTCTTGTAAACTAGGCACTATGGCACTTAACTCTTGCCAACTAGCTTGTTTACTTGCATCTAGTTTCTCAATACTCTGAAAAATACTTAAATAAGGGATCCTATCCATAAAAGAGCAAACACACCCTCACTACACTTTCATAACTCAACTTTATTTATTAAAGGAGCTACTAGTGTTCCTAGAGCTCAAACCATCACAAAACACCTCAAAATTTGCCTAAAAAAACTTATTTTCAAGATTGCACCAAATGTGCATCATCACTTCAACAATTCTGAAATTTTATAGGAAAATAGCCTCCTCTCATATATTTCAAATGCCATAAACCTCACTTCATTTGGCTAAGTGTAGTCAAAGTTATGCAACAAAATGTAGAAGCTAAAACAGAGCACTAGTTGTTTTACCCGATTCTGACTTAACTTTAAATTGAAACTGGGAACAAACAAAGAGTGCAAAAATTCTGAAATTTTCACCTCTTATAGCCTTATATGTTAGCTTCAAAATGCCATTAGTCTCATGTAAACACAACTTCGAATCAGGAAATTATGCATCTGGTTTAACAAGTGTCAGACTGCCTTTTTCTGAAGAATTTGCCTCAGATTCAATCCTAAACTGGTGCTACTTGAGTTGTTCTAAAATTTTACTATGAAGCCTTATGTCTTATCTTTCAAATTCAACAAGAATCAAGTCATTTCAATGTCTATAGCTCAATTTAAGCAACTAATACTACAAGTTGTTTGGATGCTTCCCTGATTCTGCAAAATTGGGTTCTGCATAATCTTGGTTTCTAACCAAGTTCTAACCCTCAAATCATGGATTCTAAGTGTCTTGCAACCCTAATCATGGTCTCTAATTATGTTATGATCATTAAATACTAAAATCAACTCATTAAACTTAGATTATGAACAAAACTTAATCATTCAAAACTCATTTCTCAACTTTTGAATCAAATATTCAAGGGAGTATTTCAAACCTCACAATCAACAACCAAGCATAGGTTAAATTAGAACCAAACTAAACTCAGCCATTGAAAATAAGAATTAGTTAAAGAAACCACCTTTACCTCAAATACGCATTTTTCAACTAACCACCCAAGTAGAAACTATTACCAAGTGGCCTCAATACTCAAGAGGGGGTGAATTGAGTATGTAAAATAATTTCGCAATTCTTTCGCAAAATGTTTGATTATCAATTTTGATTGAAGCTATTGATTGATTAAAGTGAATAGATAGATGAGATCGAATAAATCACTCACAAATAAACAAGCCAAGATAGAAAGTATTCAAGCAAAGCTAAATATCAAACTCAACTCAAGCATATATAATTAAAGCACAAAGTAAAGAGATAGAGTTGAGAGAATCAAACACAAGGATTTATCCTGGTTCAGCCACCCCTTGTGACCTACGTCCAGTCCTCAAGTGAACCACTCGAGATTTTTCACTAAACTTCAAGCTTGAACGGGTGCTTGAAAACCATTACAGATTGGAGCACTCAACAACACCTTGGGATACCTCACCCTTGTGCTTTAAGCCTCAAAACAAGGATAGCTCACCCTTTACAATCTTTGAGGGATACTTCACCCTCTTTACACTTTTGAAGGATACCTCACCTTCTTTTCAACAAGGGATACCTCACCCTTTTCGCTAGAGGGATACCTCACCCTCTTTACAGAATAAACAAAGTGTTTGAATGATAAAAACTCTCTCAAAGAGTAGATAATACAAATTGAAGCACTAGGGGTATCAAGGAATCACACTTTGAAGCTCAAAACAGAGTATGATAGAAGATAAGATAGAAAACTCATATTTGATGATCAAGAGACTTGTTCAAATAGTTTTTCAACTTTTCTTTGATGCCCATACACTTTCATTTATAACCCAAAACATTTTAGAGTCGTTGGAGGTGGTTGGGTTCATTAAATGATCCAATAGAGCTGTTGGAAATGTTTTCTAATTTTCTAGACAACTGATTAGGGAGAAGTCCTAATTGGTTAGGGGACTTTGAGAATTAATTCCATTGCCTCTGTTTCTCAAATAACCAATTAGGCAAGCTGCCTAATCAGTTAAGCCCTTTTCAAAAACCATTCCACGTGACTTTAAAAAACAATGGTAACCGATTAGGCCAAATCCTCTAATTGGTTAGACCTATAATAAAAACAGGTCACGTACCATTAAAAACACACACTAACTAATTAGGCCAATCCCCTAATCGGTTAGGTCAACACCCTAATTGGTTAGGCCTTTTAGAAATAGCCTTTGAGTTATCAAATAACCAATTAGGCAAACATCCTAATCGGTTAGGCCTTTCAAGAAATAAAGAGGCAATGTTCCAGACTTGCCAAATAGCCAATTAGGGAGTTATCCTAATTTGTTAGGAGCCTTAGAAAAACATGAAAAATGCTCCTAACATGGTGAATAATATGTTATGGGAAATCCATAATCGGTTATTGCACTCTGGTTTTGAAAACTGACTTTAAATGGTCATAACTACTTCGTTTCTTATTTGTTTGAAACAAATGACCACTCATTGGAAAGATCTTTGAGTCTATTTTCATATGAAATAAGTTTCAAATCAAAACTCAAAGTATTTTGAAATATATGATCAAAAGAGTAACCAAAGGTCAGTTTTGCAAAACACTAACTTAGCTATTTTTCATAGTTTTGAACTACCACTATAACTAGCTTTTCAAAACATGTTTGTTGGGCATTTTGGTACACAAGATCTAAAACCTATAAGCTAATCTTAAAGAACCTTAGGACTTGATCTTTGCATAACCATCACTTCTCTTGTTTGTTATTATCAAAACCATTGCATTGCCAATGCTAATTGCATTCTCCCCTTTTTGATGATGACAAACAACCATTGAGAAAAGAGTTAGTTCAAATAAATTGGAACTCACAAAAAAGATGTTAGAGACTTACTCCCTCTCTATTTTTCAAGAGGTGATTTATTCAGAGATGCGCAACTCCTCCTTAATTTTGGAATCGCAAGATCATTGAATTTGGATGATAATAAACAACCATTGAGAAAAGAGTTAGTTCAAATAAATTGAAACTCATAAAAAGGTGTTAGAGACTTACTCCCCCTCTATTTTTCAAGAGGTGATTTGTTTAGAGATGCGCAACTCCCCCTTAATTTTGGAATCCCAAGATCATTGAATTTGCACCTTATTTTTTACCTTTTCTCAATGACTCATAAACTTCTACCCCTTTTGTCATGATCAAAAAGATATACAATATAGATTTTGACAAAGAGAGAAGTAACAATATATCCTTAAACACAAAACCATTGCCATGTAATAAATATTCAATAATAATGCATCAACAATTATATCTAGATCAGTAGTATAGTCATATCAACAAACCATCCATTACAAAAATATCCATGTTATACTAAAAACCACATATCAAAGTCATATTATTGTTCAACAAGGTCATAAGCTAATAGCATATTCAAAATATAAACAAAAATGATTAGATTAGCTTAAGCACAATAAAGAAACTAGTGGAAAATGATGGAAAATGGTGGAAAGGATGTTTTAATGGTGGATTTTGGTTGGATTTGGAGTGGGTGAGGAGTTTAAGCGAGTGGGTGTAAGAGGAAGAAGATGACCATGGAGGATGGGGGTCATGAATGGTGATGGGAAAGTCACATTTTTCTGTTTTAGTGAGCATAATAATCGGTTAGAGCATTGGGTAACCAGTTATGTTCGTATGGAAACAAATATAGTGGCCACAGGTTTGAGCAAATAATTGATTAGAAATGTAAGCTAACTGATTAGCTTCATATGAGAGCGAAAATGTGAGGTCCCTATAAGCTTGAATAACCGATTAGGACTTGTTCCTAATTGGTTATTTTCGTGGTCACTTGAGAAAATTGGCTTCTATTTGTTTCAATAACAGGTTAGGAAAATCTCCTAATAGGTTATTTTCGTGATCCTCAAATAGATTGAGCCTTTGTTTGCTTCAACAACAGCTTATGAAAGGCTCCTAACAGGTTATTTGTGATCTCCAGGAGCTTTAAAATACCTCCATAATTGGTTAGAGAGGTCTTGTAATTGGTTAGGAACTTCACTTAACCAATTATTTAGGTTGACAGAATGTAGTTTCATCGTGCCATACTAGTTCCAAAGTCCAAATAACAGATTATTTCCTCCTTCTAACTAGTTATTTCACTTCCAAAAACCAGAAATTCCTCAGAGATTCAACCTTTAAGAATGCAACCACATGACATCTTTGAGAATCATCTTGACTTTGCTTTACTTACATCCATTCTAAGGATCATCAGCCCAAAACACAACCTCATGCCTTCTTGAAGATCATTTTAGCTTGGCCTCATTTTCCATTCATTCTAAACACCAAACTTCAGCTCAATAACAGATCAAACATTTTCAAAACCTCCAAAAACCATTTTTCCACAGCAAGAACTTGAGATTTGAGATTGGGAGACTTAAGCATGGATCAATCACTTGCAAAACAAACTTGGGGGAACCTCTAATGCTCAAGTCAGCATTGGATTAAAAAATGATTAACACAAGATAACTATGCATGGGGTTCAATAATGCAGTAAAGTATCAAATTATGATACAAAGTGACAAGTTATGCATCAAAATGACATGTCATGCAGTAAATGACAAATTATGCAACTAAATATCACATTCTGCAATAACATGACAAATTATGCAACAAAGTGATGAATTATGCAACAAAATAACATATTGTGCATAAGCATTCCAGATTGTGCAACAAAATATCACATTATGACAAGTTATGCAGCAGAATTATGATTTTTAGCAAGAGTTAGATGCATGATTGATCTAGAATGCTAAGTTCAAAGATGTTTCCATCAAATATGTTATTTCAAACAAGAAGTGAACTTATCTAGCATATTATCACATGTAAAGACATTTTCAAGATATAAAGCTAAAAGAATACAACTTTAAAACATGTTAAAGCATAAATCAAGTCTCCACTTATCCAAAAGTTGCAAGTCCAAGCTTCTTGGAGACAAAGGAGAGAACTTGGAGTATTTTTTGATCTTGTGCTTACAACAGCTACTTTTTGTAACACCCCTTTGGGGATGCCACACATATAAAGAAAAATAAAATAAATAAATAAAATCTACCCAAGTTATAAAACATTTATTATATAATAATATGGGTCGTAAAATAATTCATGTTAAACAGATTATTAAAAATAAAATATTGCGGAAAACATAAAATAAACAGAACAACAATACTCATAATATACATATGTTCCAAGTTATAAGTTATACAACTAATTTACAACTACAACTATAAATATTTAAACAAAAACAGTAAATAAAGCAATAAAAGAGTCAATATATACAGACATACGCAGACGCGCCCAAAAAAAATATCATGCATATTTAATCCTCTGAAGGATCACTCTCAACATGAAAATGATCATCGGGAGACAAATATCCCGGATGTCTCGACACTCGGCGGACATGAGACCGCGCAGTCGATGCGAGTGTCATCTCACTAGGCTCAGTGGATACACCACCCCAATGACGCCTAATGGATAAAGGTAACTCTAAATGCAGAAACACCGTCGTCGTCATCACTGGCTCGTCATCAAATCTATGGCGTAGGGTCACCGTCATCCGTCCCGCATACGTCACGGAGTCTCTATCTCCTCTCATGTGCCACGCTAGCGACCCACCGTGAAACTTGAGAGTCACGAACCCCAAAAATCCAGGCACCGCCATATCAAAACTAATCAATCCAATGGATATGGATGATCAGATGGTTCTTGATCGTCAAACTGGTCGTCGGCTAGCTGATCTTCCTCCTCCTCGGGGTACAGAACCTCAAGGGGGTGTTGCTCTTCTTCTTCCTCAAACTCTTTACCGCATAAAATAAATATACAGGAAACATACACAATACAGAAAAGAGGTAAGACAATCTAAAATCACCACAAACATGGCCAATAAGAAGACGACAAACAACAGTTATACAATTCATGCAATATGAAAAGCTATAATGAGAAATCAGTAAGAGAATAAAGAAAAAGATTTAATTATCATAACGACACATAATATCACGAGATAAAATAAAACATCACGAGATAAAATAATAGAACAGATAAATAATCCTCATAATACTAACCGGATAAAATAGACAGATAAGAAAAAATAAAGTTCCGGATATACTCATAAGAAATATGACACGTTCCTACTCCATGGAGCTAAACAACACAGATACCACAGATATCGAGGAATGACTCGCAAAATCTATTAGTACCACGGCTGCCTTGACCAACTATTCCGCGGTCATACGTTGCGTCTATAGCTCCACATCACTGGGAATTTACCATCCAGGCGTGGGGTAGTTCACTGTCTCACGTCGTGACACTACGGGCAAATGTACTACTAGACTTCACAAATCTTGATTAAATATAGTGCATGTCGAGTCCATTAGTGTGCTATCGGTTACCACGGCCCAGCGGAGCGACCGACTGTCCATATATGGAATCCCGTACACTAAAGTCTCCAAGTTCATTAGAACAATGAACCACACTACGTTTATCGCATCGACAACACGATGTGATTCACCTCGTCAACCAAAATTTACCAAAAATTGGTAAACTACCAGAATACCCTCAAGATAATAATATGCCCTTAATGGCAGAAAATATAGAAAGCCTGTACGGGTTCACATTTTCCCGACAGCGAAAAATCCTCAAAAGCCTGTACGGGTTCACATTTTCCCGACAGCATAAAATAAATACTGCAACGGTCAATCGCGTAGAAATTTTATCGCGTTTTCACAATTTCGTCATTTTTACAAACGTTTATAAATCGCGTAAATATATTTTTCTGTTTTTAAAATCGCGTAGAATTTTTAATAGGTTTTCTCAATCGCGTAGGATTTTTAAATCATTTTCTTGACCGAATTCCTTAAAAATTACTGTTTTAAATAAACAAAAATAATAAATAATACTTTGAAGCTACGTATAATATTTTCCATACCGTATACTGTCTTTTGGACATCTTTTCTATGTTATTTGTCAGTTTTTACTAAAATTTGACAGTATTTTGTTTAGAAAAGTATATTAATGGTTTCCTAATTTTACTGTAAAAATTCTGTTTATTAAATTTTTAAACCATATAATTAATCCGTTTGAAAACTACTAACATGCTTCAAAATACAGCATGAGCTATATGTTAGAAATTTTTGAAAGTTACTGTATTTCATTTCTAATAACAAAATCTTTAGTTCTAAGTTCTCAAACTTATTTCTAATTGATTCTTTTCCTTAAAACTCATTTTAGAAAAATTCTTTTTAACACATATTGCATTCTTATACTTAGAAAAGGTTTGGATTTAATTTTAGAAACCATGGATACTTGGTTTGGCATGTTGGCGAATTTCCTAAATCTTTTGAAATTGATTTCTAAATTATTTCTCATCTTCTAAATATATGTCAAACTTATTGTATTGTCTAAATTCATTTAACCATTGTTTTAGAAAATGGTTTTTGAAATCAACACATTCATTTTAGGCATGTTGGCTGAAAATACTAAGTCTTACCATTTGATTTCTAAATTCATTTTCTTTGATCAAATCAACTTGAAACCTTCTTAATTCTCCTAGGTTAATTAAATTACCTTTTAAGAAAATTAAGAGAACATTTTGGTTCCCCATTGGTTAAAGGCCGTGAGCCTTGGTGTAGTGTTCTTTGGAACACACATGCATTTCTTTGACATGTTATTCACATCCTATACATTATCATACAATTCTATACTTTATCATGCAATTCTAACACATACAATATTATCAAAGCTTATAGACATGCAACTTAAAGCTTGTAGACATGCAATTTATTACAAACAACAAATAGAAAAGCTACTAAGAAATACACAACCACATCAAATAAGCTACTAACAAGCACAAACATGAATCCTTATGGATTCTACAATCACAAAATCAAACTCCATCTTCTTACCACCATCCATAGGTGATAAGATTTGTCTTCCTCTTACCTTAAATGAAGACAAAAGGATTTCTTTCACTCCTCGTAGGTCACGGTTTTCTCCTTCAAAATACCTAGCAAACTTAAACAAAATTACAAGTTACTAACCATTAAAAGAGAACCTAAACCATGGATAAATCATGGCTTAGAACTTTGAAAAAGGATTTAGAAAAGAAAAACTAGGAATTTCACCTTCTTGGTTGAATTTTCCAAGTAGGTTTTCAAGCTCCAAATGAAGGAATTTGCAAGAACTCTCAACTAGAGATGTTCTTAGGATTGTGTTTAGGTTTAGAAAAGTTGGTTTGAAGAAATTTTAGGTGATTGGATGGTAGGGTTTTAGGTTTGGCCGAATGGTTGAGAAAGGAGGCAACAATGGTGTTTAGGGTTCTTGGATGAGAGAGAAGAGAGAAAAGCATGAAAGATGAAGTGAAAAATGGTCTTCCAACCCCTCTTGGCCGTAGACTTCAATGCATGCAAGGTGTGCATGGCTTTGGCTTCATCCAAGCCCTTGGATGCTTCAAAGGTCAAGATTAAAACTTGGTTAGCAAGCTTGTCTCCCATTGGTTCCTTCTAACCTAGTCACTAAGCCTTGTCACTAAGCTTCATCATCACACTAACCTAGTCACTAAGCTAGTCACCATGTTCTAGAGAGTTCCTTCACTAATGATGATTAATTAAGCTACTAAGTTAACTGTATTAGCTAAACGTGGGTCCCACAAAATATTTTCGGGTCCACTGTCACTAAGTTATACTGACTAATAAAATAATATTATAATAATACAAAATTATTTTATTTGTGATTACATCCTAAAAATTAAAAGATTAATTTTAGGCTCATTCAGAATTGGGTTTAGTAAGATCCCCCGCCTCTGAATAATTAAAAATAGATTTTACCGGTCCGAAAAAATATTAGTTTCCTACCCCGTAGCAAATCACACAAAAAGTCCATATAAAATCACAGACAAGTAATATTGGACACTAAATCAAGTAGAAAACAATTAAAAACAAGAAAAAACAAGTACAAACAAAGACGTTCGGGACGTAATGGTCATTTTCCCATTTTTTCTCACAACGTAGCTAATCGTCCAAAACGTTCAAATAAAATTACAGACAGTATTAATTGTCTGTATGTCATCCAGAAAAATTAAAACAGTAGCTCAGAAAAACTTTTATTTTACCGTCTCGAAACAAATTATGTAAAAAGACCAAATAAAATTTGAGCCTGTATAAACGTATTTGTATTTCATGCAGAAATCGAGAAACAGTAAAATAGAGAAACAACGGTCATTCACACGAAAGCTTGAAAAACAGCAAATAGTACATTCGGTACATTTTCTAAAAATTGGGGTGTTACAATTCTCCCCAACAAATAAAAATTTCGTCCTCGAAATTCGCTGTTCCTCAAAACAAATGAGGATACTGATCCTTCATTTTATCTTCTAGCTCCCAAGTAGCTTCACCCGTCACATCATTCCATATGACCTTCACTAGCTCGATCAGAAACTATACATGTAGGTACACCATGTAATCTGACAATTTCACTGATGTACAACTGGGTTAATCTTTCTAATGAATACTTAATATTAATTGGTAAGAAATGGGCCGATTTCGTAAGCCTATCGACTATAACCCATATCAAATCATAACCTTTCCTCGTCTTTGGCAAACCAGTAACGAAATCCATCGATATACTATCCCATTTCTATTCTGGAATCGATAATGGTTGCAACATTCCAGCTGGTCTTTAATGTTCCACTTTCGCCTTTTGACAAACTCGACAAGTTGACACACACCTAATAACATCACTCTTCAATCCATGCCACCAGAATAACTTCTTCAAGTCTTGGTACATTTTTGTTATGCCTGGATGCATACTCAATAGACTAGTGTCGGCATGTTCCACAATATATCGCCTTAGCTCCCGGTCACGAGGAACACAGACTCTACCCCGAAACCTCAGAATTCCATCAGTTCCTTCTTTGAACTCTATTGTCTCGTCTTGCTTTATTTGTTCTCTTATTCCTTGCAAAAATTTATCGGCATTCTGTTTCTCCCTTATGTCTTCCATCAGCTCGCTCGAGATAGTAACCATGTTAATACAGATCTTCCCCGGTTTCAACTCAACAAATGACCACACATCTCTAAACTGTTCAATGAGCTCCTTTTCCTTGATCATCAGAGCAGAAGCACTGATAATCTTTCTACTTAAGGCGTCAGCCACGACATTCGCCTTACCAGGGTGGTATAACAGTTGGAAATCATAATCTTTCAGGAATTCTAACCATCTCCGCTGCCTCATGTTCAGCTCCTTCTGATCATACAAGTATTTCAAGCTCTTGTGATCACTGAAGATGTTGAACGTTGCTCCATAGAGAAAATGTCTCCATATCTTTAGAGCAAAAACCACAACGGCCAATTCCAAATCATGCGTTGGATAATTCCTCTCATGAACCTTCAATTGTCGAGAAGCATACGCCACAACGTTCCGATCTTGCATCAACACGCATCCTAGCCCTTGATAAGAAGCGTCACAATACACATCAAAAGATTTCATCGAATCTGGTAGGATCAACACCGGTGCAGTTGTTAATCTCTTCTTCAACTCTTGAAAACTGGCTTCACGTTCTTCCGTCCATTCAAAAGCTTGACTTTTCCTCATAAGTTGTGTAAGTGGTCCAGCAATCTTGGAAAAACCCTCGATAAACCTCCGGTAATAACCAGCAAGTCCAACAAAACTTCAAACTTCTGTTACCGTCTTAGGTCTTTCCCATTGTAAAACAGTCTCCACTTTAGATGGGTCCACCGCAATACCTTCTTTAGAAATTACGTGACCAAGAAATTGGACTTCTTTCAACCAGAACTCACACTTAGCCAATTTCGCATACAGCTGCTTCTCCCTCAAAATCCGAAGAACAACACCGAGATGTTCAGCATGCTCTTCCTTCGATTGAGAATAGATCAGAATGTCATCGATGAAGACAACGACAAATCTGTCTAGATACGGACGAAAAATCCTGTTCATATAATCCATAAATATGGCAGGAGCATTCGTTACCCCGAATGGCATTACCTGATACTCATAATGTCCATAACGAGCTCGAAAAGCAGTTTTCGGCACATCTTCCCCTTTTACACGAATCCGATGATACCCCGATCTCAGATCTATCTTGGAAAATACTACAGCTCCTCTTAACTGATCCATCAAGTCGTCAATTCTTGGAAGCAGATATTTATTCTTGACAGTCACCTTATTCAGCTGACGATAATCTACACAAAGCCGAGAAGTTCCGTCCTTCTTCTTGACCAAAAGCACTGGCGCACCCCATAGTGAAACACTAGGTCGCATAAACTCTTTCTCCAACAGCTCCACCAATTGCTTCTTCAGCTCCTCCAATTCCACTGGCGACATACGATACGGTGCAATTGAGATAGGACCTGTTCCTGGTACTAAATCAATTGAAAACTCGATCTCCCTCTCAAGTGGCAAACCAGGTACGTCATTAGGAAAAACATCAGGATACTCGTTGACAACAGGAATAGTATTCACATCCTTCTCATTCTTAACTTCTAGAGAAGATAATACCATATATCCCTGCGCTCCATCTCTTAACAAAGACTTGACCTTAACAGCAGTTAAGAATCCAGACTTTTCTTCCTTAGGAAAAACTATGGTTTTACTTGCACAGTCTATAAGGATATGGTTAGAACATAACCAGTCCATCCCTAAAATTACATCTATCTCAATAAGAGGCAAACAAATCAAGTTGACCATAAACTTACGATCCTTCACAACAACAGGACAATCCAAACATAACAAAACAAAGTCAGATACATCCTTTTAAATACTTCCGAAAGGATATAAATCACAGAGAAGCACACAGCACAAACAAAAACAGACCCAACCACAACCCCAAAAGACTCTAACTTGGGCTCTGATACCAACTAATGTAACACCCCTTTGGGGATGCCACACATATAAAGAAAAATAAAATAAATAAATAAAATCTACCCAAGTTATAAAACATTTATTACATAATAATATGAGTCGTAAAATAATTCCTGTTAAACAGATTATTAAAAATAAAATATTGCGGAAAACATAAAATAAACAGAACAACACTACTCATAATATACATATGTTCCAAGTTATAAGTTATACAACTAATTTACAACTACAACTACAAATATTTAAACAAAAACAGTAAATAAAGCAATAAAAGAGTCAATATATACAGACATACGCAGACGCGCCCAATAAAAAACATCATGCATATTTAATCCTCTGAAGGATCACTCTCAACATGAAAATGATCATCAGGAGACAAATATCCCGGATGTCTCGACACTCGGCGGACATGAGACCGCGCAGTCGATGCGAGTGTCATCTCACTAGGCTCAGTGGATACACCACCCCAATGACGCCTAATGGATAAAGGTAACTCTAAATGCAGAAACACCGTCGTCGTCATCACTGGCTCGTCATCAAATCTATGGCGTAGGGTCACCGTCATCCGTCCCGCATACGTCACGGAGTCTCTATCTCCTCTCATGTGCCACGCTAGCGATCCACCATGAAACTCAAGAGTCACGAACCCCAAAAATCTAGGCACCGCCATACCAAAACTAATCAATCCAATGGATATAGATGATCAGATGGTTCTTGATCGTCAAACTGAGTCGTCGGCTAGCTGATCTTCCTCCTCCTGGGTACTGAGAACCTCAGAGAGGTGTTCCTCTTCTTCTTCCTCAAACTTTTTACTGCATAAAATAAATATACAGGAAACATACACAATACAGAAAAGAGGTAAGACAATCTAAAATCACCACAAACATGGCCAATAAGAAGACGACAAACAACAGTTATACAATTCATGCAATATGAAAAGCTATAAGTAAATCAGAAAGAGAATAAAGAAAAAGATTTAATTATCATAACGACACATAATATCACAGATAAAATAAAACATCACGAGATAAAATAATAGAACGTATAAATAATCCTCATAATACTAACCAGATAAAATAGACAAATAAGATAAAATAAAGTTCCAGATATACTCATAAGAAATATGACACGTTCCTACTCCATGGAGCTAAACAACACAGATACCACAGATATCAGAGGGAATGACTCGCAAAATCTATTAGTACCACGGATGCCCAGCCAACTATTCCGCGGTCATACGTTGCGTCTATAGCTCCACATCACTGGGAATTTACCATCCAGGCGTGGGGTAGTTCACTGTCTCACGTCGTGACACTACGGGCAAATGTACTACTAGACTTCACAAATCTCGATTAAATATAGTGCGTGTCGAGTCCATTAGTGTGCTATCGGTTACCACGGCCCAGCGGAGCGACTGACTGTCCATATATGGAATCCCAAATACTAAAGTCTCCAAGTTCATTAGAACAATGAACCACACTACGTTTATCGCATCGACAACACGATGTGATTCACCTCGTCAACCAAAATTTACCAAAAATTGGTAAACTACCAGAATACCCTCAAGATAATAATATGCCCTTAATGGCAGAAAATATAGAAAGCCTGTACGGGTTCACATTTTCCCGACAGCATAAAATAAATACAGCAACGGTCAATCGCGTAGAAATTTTATCGCATTTTCACAGTTTTGTCATTTTTACAAACGTTTATAAATCGCGTAAATGTATTTTTCTATTTTTAAAATCGCGTAGAATTTTTAATAGGTTTTCTCAATCGCGTAGGATTTTTAAATCATTTTCTTGACCGAATTCCTTAAAAATTACTGTTTTAAATAAACAGAAATAATAAATAATACTTTTAAGCTACATATAATATTTTCCATACCGTATACTGTCTTTTGGACATCTTTTCTATCTTATTTGTCCATTTTTACTAAAATTTGACAGTATTTTGTTTAGAAAATTATATTAATGGTTTCCTAATTTTACCGTAAAAATTCTGTTTATTAAATTTTTAAACCATATAATTAATCCTTTTGAAAACTACTAACATGCTTCAAAATACAGCATGAGCTATATGTTAGAAATTTTTGAAAGTTACTGTATTTCATTTCTAATAACAAAATCTTTAGTTCTAAGTTCTCAAACTTATTTCTAATTGATTCTTTTCCTTAAAACTCATTTTAGAAAAATTCTTTTTAACACATATTGCATTCTTATACTTAGAAAAGGTTTGGATTTAATTTTAGAAACCATGGATACTTGGTTTGGCATGTTGGCCGAATTTCCTAAATCTTTTGAAATTGATTTCTAAATTATTTCTCATCTTCTAAATATATGTCAAACTTATTGTATTTTCTAAATTCATTTAACCATTGTTTTAGAAAATGGTTTTTGAAATCAACACATTCATTTTAGGCATGTTGGCTGAAAATACTAAGTCTTACCATTTGATTTCTAAATTCATTTTCTTTGATCAAATCAACTTGAAACCTTCTTAATTCTCCTAGGTTAATTAAATTACCTTTTAAGAAAATTAAGAGAACATTTTGGTTCCCCATTGGTTAAAGGCCGTGAGCCTTGGTGTAGTGTTCTTTGGAACACACATGCATTTCCTTGACATGTTATTCACATCCTATACATTATCATACAATTCTATACTTTATCATGCAATTCTAACACATACAATATTATCAAAGCTTATAGACATGCAACTTAAAGCTTGTAGACATGCAATTTATTACAAACAACAAATAGAAAAGCTACTAACAAATACACAACCACATCAAATAAGCTACTAACAAGCACAAACATGAATCCTTATGGATTCCACAATCACAAAATCAAACTCCATCTTCTTACCACCATCCATAGGTGATAAGAATTGTCTTCCTCTTACCTTAAATGAAGACAAAAGGATTTCTTTCACTCCTCGTAGGTCACGGTTTTCTCCTTCAAAATACCTAGCAAACTTAAACAAAATTACAAGTTACTAACCATTAAAAGAGAACCTAAACCATGGATAAATCATGGCTTAGAACTTTGAAAAAGGATTTAGAAAAGAAAAACTAGGAATTTCACCTTCTTGGTTGAATTTTCCAAGTAGGTTTTCAAGCTTCAAATGAAGGAATTTGCAAGAACTCTCAACTAGAGATGTTCTTAGGATTGTGTTTAGGTTTAGAAAAGTTGGTTTGAAGAAATTTTAGGTGATTGGATGGTAGGGTTTTAGGTTTGGCCGAATGGTTGAGAAAGGAGGCAACAATGGTGTTTAGGGTTCTTGGATGAGAGAGAAGAGAGAAAAGCATGAAAGATGAAGTGAAAAATGGTCTTCCAACCCCTCTTGGCCGTAGACTTCAATGCATGCAAGGTGTGCATGGCTTTGGCTTCATCCAAGCCCTTGGATGCTTCAAAGGTCAAGATTAAAACTTGGTTAGCAAGCTTGTCTCCCATTGGTTCCTTCTAACCTAGTCACTAAGCCTTGTCACTAAGCTTCATCATCACACTAACCTAGTCACTAAGCTAATCACCATGTTCTAGAGAGTTCCTTCACTAATGATGATTAATTAAGCTACTAAGTTAACTGTATTAGCTAAACGTGGGTCTCGCAAAACATTTCCGGGTCCACTGTCACTAAGTTATACTGACTAATAAAATAATATTATAATAATACAAAATTATTTTATTTGACAGTTAAATCCTAAAAATTAAAAGATTAATTTTAGGCTCATTCAGAATTGGGTTTAGTAAGATCCCCCGCCTCTGAATAATTAAAAACAGATTTTACCGGTCCGGAAAAATATTATTTTCCTGCCCCGTAGCAAATCACACAAAAAGTCCATATAAAATCACAGACAGTAATATTGGACACTAAATCAAGTAGAAAACAATTAAAAACAGCAAAAACAGTACAAACAGCACGTTCGGGACGTAATGGTCATTTTCTCATTTTTTCCCACAACGTAGCTAATCGTCCAAAACGTTCAAATAAAATTACAGACAGTATTAATTGTCTGTATATCATCCAGAAAAATTAAAACAGTAGCTCGAAAAAACTTTTATTTTACCGTCTCGAAACAAATTACGTAAAAAGACCAAATAAAATTTGAGCCTGTATAAACGTATTTGTATTTCATGCAGAAATTGAGAAACAGTAAAATAGGGACACAACGGTCATTCACACGAAAGCTTGAAAAACAGCATACAGTACATTCGATACATTTTCTAAAAAATGGGGTGTTACACTTTTGAGATTCCAAAGTCAATTCTTGGCCTTCAAGCACTCCTACAACACACTTCGATTTTTGGCTTTTGGTACCCAAGTTTTCTTAGGTCCTTGTGTGTTAGAGTTAGGCAAGGTGCCTTTAGGAATCCAAACCATTTTAGTTCCAATGTTGGTGTTTTTGTTCTTTCTAGCATTACATGAAGATGCACTATGCCCTTTCCTACCACAATAAAAGCATTTGATAAAGAGGATAGTTGATGTACTTGAGGAAACAAAGAGATTCTTGTAAGATTTTTGTTGGTTATTGGAGTTGTACCACAAACCGGCCTTTTGAAAAGTACATCTTTGTTTCCCTAGTAACATATTCAAATTGTCCCTTCCCAATGTAAAATTTGCAAGTGTACTTTCAAATCCTTAATTTCATTTTCAAAAGTTTTGCATGATGAGCAAGAAAAGGATGTAGATGTATTATCAAGTAAAAAGCATGTCATGCATAAGGAATTTGCATCAATGAGTCAAAGAGTTTTATTTTCAATTTTAAGTTCCTCAATTCCTTGTTTAAAATAGAGATTTTGTTTTCACAAGAAGAAATTGTTTTCTTAGATGATGAAACAAGTTTTGCAAATCTCATAGATTCATTATGCAATTCTTCAAATGCATCTTGCAATTCATCATAGGAAGGGGAAGAATTTGATTCAAAATTTGAGGATGTTACCTCCATATCATCTTTATCTTCCTCTTCTCCTATAGCCATTGACACATAGATTGGCTTTCTCATTATCTGAGCTATCGGTTGAATCCATGTCATTATCATCCCAAGCTATATAGGCTCTTCTTTCTTTCTTTTCCTTTGAGGACCTCTTCTCATACCTTTTCACTTTCCTTTGATAGATTGGGTACTCCATCTTCATGTGTCCTAATTCTCCACATTCATAGCATTTAGGAGTGGATGAGGTTTCTTCCCCTTTGTGATAGACATTCTTTTGGGGAAAGGGAGGTCTTCTTTGAGCTCAATTCTTCTTGAAGAATCTTTTAAATTTCTTTACTAGTAGGCCAAGATTCTCTTCACTAATTTCTAAGCCATCTTCATCATCATCATTGATCAAAGAGGAGGTGGTCTTGAGAGCATTTCCCTTTTTTTTCTTGTCACGCTCCTCATTTTGGTTGAGTCTATTCAATTCCAATTCATGTTCTTGAAGCTTGCCAAAAAGTGTGGCTAGGGTCATGGTTGAGAGATTTCTTGACTCCGTAATAGCCGTCACTTTAGGTTGCCAATTCCTGCTCAAACATCTTAACATTTTGTTAATAAGATCTTCATTAGGAAAAGTCTTTCCCAGTGAAGCAAGATGATTTGTAATATGTGTGAATCATTTTTGTATTTCTTAAATGCTTTCACCTTAGTTCATTCTAAAAAGTTCATATTCATGAGTAAGAGTATTTATCCATGATCTTTTCACTTCACTAGTACCCTCATGAGTTACTTTTAAGGTGTCCTACATTTCTTGGGCAGATTTACAATTTGAGACTCTAAAGAACTCATCATACCCCAAAGTTGTGGTAATGATGTTTTTGGCTCTCAAATTATATTGGACCTTCTTTTTATCATCATCCATCCATTCACTTCCTGGTGTATTAATTCTTACACCATATATAACTTGTGTGGAAACAAAAGGACCATTGTCAACAGCATCCCACACATCTAAGTCAATAGCTTCAATAAAAAATTTCATTCTTTCTTTCCAATAAGAATACCCATCCCCATTGAAAAATGGAGGTCTATAAAGAGAAGAACTTTCATAAAAACCATTTGAAGAGGTCATCACTTTCTCTTGAAGCTACTAAGCTCTTTACACAAGAGCCTAACTCTGATACCACTTGTTACCAAGTGGCCTCAATACTCAAGAGGGGGTGAATTGAGTATGTAAAATAATTTCACAATTTTTTCACAAAATGTTTAATTATCAATTTTCGTTGAAGCTATTAATTGATTAAAGTGAGTAGATAGATGAGATTGAATAAATCACTTATAAATAAACAAGCCAAGATAGAAAGTATTCAAGCAAAGCTAAATATCAAACTCAACTCAAGCATATATAATTAAAGTACAAAGTAAAGAGATAGAGTTGAGAGAAACAAACACAAGGATTTATCCTGGTTCAGCCACCCCTTGTGAGCTACATTCAATCCTCAAGCGAACTAATCAAGATTTTCTACTAAACTTCAAGCTTGAACGGGTGCTTGAAAACTTTTATAGAATGAAGCACTCAACAACACCTTGGGATACCTCACCCTTGTGCTTTGAGCCTCAAAACAAGGATACCTCATCCTTTACAACCTTTGAGGGATACCTCACCCTCTTTACACCTTTGAAGGATACCTCACCTTCTTTTCAACAAGGGATACCTCACCCTTTTTCACAAGAGAGATACCTCACCCTCTTTATAGAATAAACAAAGTGTTTGAATGATAGAAACTCTCTCAAAGAGTAGATAATATAAATTGAAGCACTATGGGTATCGATGAATCACACTTTGAAGCTCAAAATAGGGTATGATAGAAGATAAGAGAGAAAACTCTTATTTGATAATCAAGAGACTTGTTCAGATAGTTTTCTAACTTTTCTTTGATGCCCATACACTTTCATTTATGGCCCAAAACATTTTAGAGTCGTTGGAGGTGGTTGGGTTCATTAAATGATCCAATAGAGCCGTTGGAAATGTTTTTTGATTTTCCAGATAACCGATTAGGAAGAAGTCCTAATTGGTTAGGGGCCTTTGAGAATTAATTCCATTGCCTCTGTTTCTCAAATAACCAATTAGGTAAGCTGCCTAATCGGTTAGGCCCTTTTCAAAAACCATTCCATGTGACTTTAAAAAAAAATGGTAACCGATTAGGCCAAATCCTCTAATTGGTTAGGCCTATAATAAAAACAGTTCACGCACCATTAAAAACACACACTAACTAATTAGGCCAATCCCTTAATCGGTTAGGCCAACACCCTAATTAGTTAGGCCTTTTAGAAATAGCCTCTGAGTTATCAAATAACCAATTAGGCAAACATCGTAATCAGTTAGGCCTTTCAAGAAATAAAGAGGCAACATTCCAGACTTGTCAAATAACCAATTAGGGAGTTGTCCTAATTGGTTAGGAGCCTTAGAAAAACATGAAAAACGCTCCTAACATGGTGAATAATCGGTTATAGGAAATCCATAATCAGTTATTGCACTCTGGTTTTAAAAACTGACTTTAAATGGTCATAACTACTTCGTTTCTTATCCGTTTAAAACAAATGACCACTCATTGGAATGAGTCTATTTTCATATGAAACAAGTTTCAGATCAAAACTCAGAGTATTTTGAAAGATATGATCAAAAGAGTAACCAAAGGTCAGTTTTGCAAAACATTAACTTAGCTATTTTTCATAGTTTTGAACTACCACCATAACTACCTTTTCAAAACATGTTTGTTGGGCATTTTGGCATGTGAAAACCATTTATAAATATTTGAAAACATATTTGAGCTTAGTGTGATTCCTATTTACCTTTACACGAGATCTAAGACTTATAAGCTAATCTTGAAGAACCTTGGGACTTGACCTTTGCACAACCATCACTTTTCTTATTTGTTATCATCAAAACCATTGCATTGCCAATGCTAATTATAGAAACTATGGATTCTAAGGGTTTAAATCTATCAACCCTACCTCATACAAGGTAGTATCTAACCCTCTTCAACCTTAGAAGCAGGAAACAAGCATCTAAACCCCATATACTCACCCAAACCCATTTTTCCCAAACTAAGAAACAAGATGAAGATAAGAGGGAAATGGATGAAATCAAGCACCCCTACCTCTTGTGGAGTGGATGATCTTCCAAAATCTTGGTCTTGCTTCCTCTTCTTTCTCTTCTTCATTCCCTTGCTCTTTTCTCTTCATTTCCCTTTCTCTCTTCTCTCATTTCTATTTCTCTTTTCTTTGCTGAAGACAACGTGAGAAAGGAGAGAAAAGTAATAAAGTCTCACTTTTAAAGATAAGCACTAAGGGTTGTTTGGTCATTTTGCTAAAATCTCATATCTATTAAGAATACTTTGATTTTACTAAATCAAGTTTCCTAACTTCCAACAAGTTTAAAATAAATCCTAAGATTCATCAAAAATCTTGTTTCACCATTTCCATAAATTTTCATATTTGCACTAAGTCCATTCAGTATTAAAACACTCACTCAGTGTGCTTAAAAATACCAAACAAACTCAGTATGATATTAAGACTGATTAACTCAATATGTAATATTTTGTAGGGATAGGAAACTATGACTTCACCTAGGTGAACTAGGGGAATTAGGAATTCTTCTAGTGAGGGTCCAGTCGGTATGACTGAACACACTTAGGAATTGTTTGCATCTACACTCTATAGAGTGGTACCTCTAGAGTTAGTAGAGCCCATGAAACAGATACAAGGTTGTTAGATAAGACTTGCAAGAATTACGGATAGATAAGTCCAAGAGTTAGTGGAAAGTAGAATTCTTAAGAGAAGAATATCTGATATAGGTTTAGCTTTAGAGAGGCCATTTGGGAGTTGGATTTCTGCATGAGACAGGATTATCTAGAACTATTGATATGAGGTAAACCAGTTTTGAGAACATCTGAGTTTTGTTAGGAATTGAGAATGATAAGTTAGATACCACCAAGGGAGGTGAGATTCCTTCAAGTGTCATATCTGATAGAGACCTCAGAACTTTAGTAGTGAAGGACTAAATGTTGAGGCTAGCAATTTTGGGGACAAAATTTTAAAAAAGATGGGAGAAATGTAACACCCTTGATAACATGTTAGGCTTGTATACAGTTACAGAGGTAGCCTAATACTTGCTTGACATGCCTATGAAATTTCATGACAAATTAAGTTAGTTTAGGCACTTTGCCGTAGAACAGAATGTGGAAAGTGGCCTAAAATGACTCAGAAAATAGATTTAAAGGCTAAGTTGAGGAAAACAAAATATCGATAATTTGTTTTTAGGTCACAAATGAGTTAAGTAAGATACAGTTAAAGTTTAAGGATAAACTGAGTTCGTTTGGTATTTTTAAGCACACCGAGTGAGTGTTTTAATACTAGATGGACTTAGTGCATATATAAAAATTTATAGAAATGGTGAAATAAGATTTTTGATGAATCTTAGAATTTATTTTAAACTTATTGGAAGTTAGAAAATTTGATTTAGTAAAATCAAAGTGTTCTTAATAGATATGAGGTTTCATCAAAATGACTAAACTACCCTTAGTGCTTATCTTTAAAAGTGAGACTTTATCTCACTTTTTTCTCTTCTTTCACGTCTTCAACAGAGAAAAGAGAAATAGAAACAAGAGAAAATAGAAAGGGAAATAAAGGGAAAAGAGGAAGCAAAGGAAGAAGAGGAAGCAAGACCAAGACTTTAGAAGATCTTCCATTCCACAAAAGGCAGGGGTGTTTGATTTCATCCATTTCTCTCTTATCTTCATCTTGTTTCTTAGTTTTGCTTGAAGAGAAAAAATGGGTTTGGGTGAGTATTGGGGGTTTAGATGCTTGTTTCTTCCTTCTAAGGTAGAAGTCAGTTAAATACTAGCTTGTATAAGGTAGGGTTGATAAATTTAAACCCTTAGAATCCATAGTTTCTACTTGGGTAGTTAGTTGAAAAATGGGTATTTAAGGTAAAAGTGGTTTCTTTAGCTAGTTCTTATTTTCAATGGCTGGATTTAGTTTAGTTCTAGCTTAACTTGTGCTTGGTTGTTAATAGTGAGGTTAAAAATACTCTCTTGAGTGTTTGATTCAAAAGTTGAGAGAAATGAGTTTTGAATGATTAAGTTTTGTTCATAATGTAAATTTGATGAGTTGATTTTAGTGTTTAATGATCCTAACATGATTAGAGACCATGATTAGGGTTGGAAGACACTTAGAATTCATGATTTGAGGATTAGAACTTGGTTAGAAACCAAGATTATGCAAAACCCAATTATGTAGAAATAAGGAAGCATCCGAACAGCCTATAGCGTTAGTTGCATAACTTGAACTATAGACATCAAAATGACTTGATTCTTATTGTATTTGAAAGATAAGACATGAGGATTCATATAGTAAAATTTTATAATTTTAGAATAACTCAAGTAGCACCAGTTTAGGATTGAATCTAAGGCAGATTCTGCAAAAAAAGACAATCTGCCACTTGTTAAACCAGATTGCATAATTTCCTGCTCTAAAGTCATATTTACATAAGACCAATGGAATTTTAAAGCTTAGATGTAAGGCTATAAGAGATAAAAATTACAGAATTTTTTCACTCTTTTTTTGTTTCCAATTTCAAGTTAAAGTTAAGTCTGAATCGGGTAAAACACCTAGTGCCCTGTTTTAGCTTATGCATTTTGTAGCATAGCTTTAGCTACACTTAGCCAAATGAAGTGAGGTATATGGAATTGAAAGATATGAGAGGAGGCTGATGAACTTGCAAAAATTCATATTTTTACGGTTCATATTTTGGGTTTTTCATTCTCTTTAATCTTTTTTAATTGGGTTTGTTCTTGAGTTTTGTTATATTTTTTTAGTATTTTAAATTGTATTTTAATTATGTGTAGGTAATTGTATATGGAAAGAATAAACATTGGAAAAAGCAAGAAAAGAAGCAGAAAATTCAATTTAGAAGCCCAGCGCTTGAGCACTGGGCCTTCAGCGCTTGAGCGCACAACATGCGTAGGAGATTCCCTTTTAGTAGTTCAGCGCCTGAGCACTGGGAAGTTAGCGCTTGAGCATAGAACGCGTAAAACATAGTGTAACATTAATAGGCTAGCACTTAAGCGCTAGAAGCCCAATGCTTGAGTGTTGGTTGCGTAACAGAACACGTCATTCTATTTTAAATTAGATTTTTCAGCCCACAGTGTGACATAGAGAGACAATTTTCTGCAGAGACAAATCTTAGTTTGGTGTGGGCGCATTTAGGAGTGAAGATTAAGGATTTTCTTCTTCCTTTCTACTAGCCTTCTATGGAGTTTGTTATATTCTTCTCTCTGTTTTATTCTTTTTCCATGTATAACTAATTTCCCTTTGTTAGGGGGATGATGAATCTTGATACTTGGATGATGTTACTTCTTTTATGAGTTTAATTTATGTTTTTATTTCTTGATTTACGTGTTTATCTCTATTCTTAATGCTTTTCTAAATATGATCAATTTGGGAATGATCTTTTGGGTTAATGTATGATTTGAGAAAATTTGCATGAACCTAGAACATATGATAAACACCATAATTTCTGCAATCGCTAGGAATAGACGTTGTGGGTTATGTGGTCTTTCTGTTAATTCTCTTGTTCTTAATAATGCCTTTCTATTTGGGGTTAGACTAAGGGATTAGTTAATTTCAAACAGCGTAAGAGGATTAATATACCAAGGGATTAGGTATTGATTAATTTTGAGAATTGACCATAAATCATTGAAATATAACATATTAAACCAATATTTGAATATGCATTTAAAGAGTTCAAGTGAAGTTTGAACCCTAACATTTTCCCATCATTGTTTTCAACCCTTGCTTATTTTAATTATTTTTCTTTAATTGTTTCATTCTTGTTTTTGTCAAATCTCATCTTTTGTGAAGTCTAAATAGTGTTAGTTTAACGAAATTGGTAATTGGCAATATAATCCACGTGGGACGATACTCTTTTCACTACTTTATTACTTGTTGCGATTCGGTGCACTTGCCGATTTACACATCAAGTTTTTGACGCCGTTGTCGGGGATTATTAATTGTCAATATTAAGTAGTAGTTAAAAAGAACACTAATTTAGGCATTTATTTTTTTTTGTTTAAATTTTAGTTATTTAAATTTAATTTAAATTTGTTTTAATTTATTTTAATTTATTTTTTTGTCTTAATTGATTTCTATTTCTCTTAATTTAATTTTCTTTTATTTTGATTCTTTTTCTTAATTTTAGATTTTCTTAATTATTTATTTTTATTCTAATTTTCATTTTAGTTTATTTTTCTTTTCTTTTCTTTACTTCACGTTGGTGTGCTTGTCTGTTTGTTTATGCAAGGTTCTTTAGAATCAGAAATATTACTTTTTAATCTAGAGATAACAAGGATAGAAAGAACAATTAGAAAAGCAATCAAAGAAGCAAAGAGAAGTGAAGAATCAAAGATGGTTGAGAATAATAATGCACAAAGAAGACGCACTATGGTTGACTATGCCACTCCATCTTCTGAAAGTGTCGCAACTAGTATTGTGCGACCTGCCATCCAAGCGAACAACTTTGAGATTAAACCAGCACTTCTACAACTGGTGCAACAGAATCAGTTTAGGGGAGGTCAAGCAGAAGATCCTAATTTGCACATCACCAATTTCTTGCTGCTCTGTGATACTCATGGAGCCAGTGATGATGTCATCTAGTTATGACTTTTCCCATTTTCTTTGAAGGATAAATCCAAAAGCTAGCTACAAGCCCAGTCTCAAGGAAGTATATCCACTTGGGATGATCTAGTCAGTAAATTCCTCACTCAGTATTTCCCCCCATCCATGTTTGTGAAGATAAGGAATGAGATTGCTTGCTTCATTCAAAACCAAGGTGAATCTCTTTATAAAGCATAGGAAAGATTCAAGGAGCTGCTTAGAAAATGTCCCCATTATGCTTTCGAAGTTTGGCAGCAAGTACAAATCTTCTACAATGGGTTGAGTCATTCTACTAGAGCAATGGTCGATGCATCTACATGTGGGTCTACAAACACCAAAACTCCAGAAGAGGCCCAAGAATTATTTGAGACCATGGCTATTAATGAGTATCAGGTTCCCAACGGATGACTGACAGACAAATAGGGAGTATTGGACCTAGGTGCTATTGATGCTATACTTGCACAGAATCAGACTTTGCTGCAACACGTTGTCAACCTCACTAAGTAGGTTGGCACTTTACAGGTAAATTCAATTAATCACCAAGGCCTGACTTATGATTTCTGTGGAGGCAATCATGTCAATGGGCAATGTGAGGCAGGGAATTCAAGTGTTATTGCTCCAGAACATGTGAACTATATGGGAGACCCTTCAAGGCCACAAGGTGATCCTTACTCTAATACTTACAATCCAAGTTGGAGGAATCATTCCAATTTCTCTTGGAAGAATCAAGATATTCCACTGAATGCTCAACCCGAACAAAAGTCTCCTCTTGAGATTGCAATGGAGAAACTTTCTCTATAGACCTTTGTTTTTGTGCAACAAACTTCAGTTTTCATAGAGGAGTCGAGAACTAATTTCAAGAATCATGAGGCTGTTATTCGGAGTTTAGAGAATCAAGTGGGTCAAATAGCAAAACAACTCTCTGAGAGACCTCCAGGCATCTTTCCTAGAGATACAGTGGTCAATTCTAAGGAGCAATGTATGGCAATATCTTTAAGGAGTGAAAAAGTTATTAATGCTCAACTGAGAGAAGATGAAGCTAAGGAAGTACCTACTTCAAGTTATAATCAAGAAAAAATGCTCTAGAGGAAGAGATCATTATTAAAGACAAGGAGGAATAATCGAGAGTACGAAGAAAGAAGAAAAATTCAAATTTTGGTAAACCATTGGACCCCTCATTGTACGCTAGGCTTCCATTTCCTCAGAGACTAAAGAAGGAAACTCAGGAAAAGTAAGATAGACAGTTTTTGAAGTTCTTGGACGTCTTCAAGAAATTGCACATAAACAATCCTTTTGCTGAAGCTCTTGAACAAATGCCATCATATGTTAAGTTCATGAAAGAGCTCTTATCTAGAAAGAGAAAGTTTGAAGACAACATCACTATGGCACTTACTAAAGAATACAGTGCTATTTTAAAGAAGAAGTTGCCACCAAAGTTCAAGGATCCTAGTAGTTTCACAATTCCCTGTGAGATTAGCTCACAATTTGCAGGAAAAGCACTGTGTGATTTAGGAGTTAATGTCAACTTAATGTCATTGTCTATCTATGAGAAATTAGGTTTTGGAGATCCAAAACTCACTTTCACTATGTTGTAACTTGCTGATAGATCCTATTTATATCCTTGGGGTGTAGTTGAAGATGTGCTTGTAAAGGAGGATAAATTCATTTTCCCCATGGACTTCTTCATTGTAGATATGGACAAGATGCTGATATTCCTCTTATTTTTGGAAGACCATTCCTGGCAACTTCAGGAGCATTAATTAATGTGCCTAAAGGAGAGCTTATTTTGAGGGTGGATAAAGATCAAGTGATTATCAATGTCTTTGATAAGTCTTCACCAACATCGGATATTTATACTCCCATTAATTGCATTCAAGATAAGTCTCAAAAGGAGTTGACTGGTAAGAGCTCTTCACCATTGGTTAATGTTGACTCTCCTACTTCTAAGATTATTGATGAAAAGGAGAAAGGTCCTCCTCTCTCTAAGATTACTGGAATAGGAAAAGATTTTCCTGTTTCCCCTGATTCATTGCAAATAGGTCCTCCCAATTCTTATAATTCATTATACAAAGGGCGAAATCTTCTGATAAACTGAATCCTGACCTGTCATTTGTTGAAAAATTGAGACCTCCATGGCATGATGAAATCTCACATGCTAAGGTTTATTTAGAACCACCAGGTTCAAGTCAAGTTCCAAACACCTTTGGAGGGGATTCCAAGGTTAGTGACCGAGTATGGAAGCAAAGAACTGACAGAAGAAAGGCGTCATCTTACTTCTCTTGTTTCAAGCCACCTTGATGAGTTAAAGAGGCAATGTTGAGCTAATAACGTTAAACAAGCGCTTTTTGGGAGGTAACCTAAATTTTCCTTGTTATTTTTTTTATTTTTATTTTTATTTTATTTATTTTATTTTATTTTATTTTATTGACTAACATTTTTTTCTATTTTTGTTTTGTAGTTAGCTAGTGTTGAATCAGCTTAGGTGTCTCCTTGAGTTCAGAGCCTTTGTAGGGGGATGTATATAGTAGTCGGCCGCCAAAAAGAGTTTTTCTTTTCCTTTCTTTCATATTTTTTTTATTTTTTTTATTTTATTTTGTCATCATCGCCCATTTTGAGTCATTATGTTGAAACTCTGCATACCGGTTTGTTGAATTGAATATCCAATGATTGCTTGAATTATGGATTGGTTTAATTTATTGGGATATCACATGAGAATTCATGAGTTATGTTTATCTCTATTGTTTCAATTGTGTTTGGATGTTCTTTCCATCTTTATGTTTGATAGACTATGGAATTTAAATGCATGTCAAGCTTAGAGAAAGTTTATGGGAATGCATATGTGTGAATGATTTGTATCTAGAAGTTGTTTGATTCTTTCTTGAGGCGAAATCCTAGATGATGCATGATTAATGAAATGATAAGGACCTTCTTTGGACCGTTTGAGCCTTTCAAGCTAACATGTATACACAATATATCCTTAGGTCCTTTTGCAGCCTTGTTTATGTTTGGCCTTTATTTCTTTTCTTTTACCCACATTTTTCTTTTCCCATAACCGTAAAAAAAAAATCCTCTCTTACACACCCTTTGTTAAGTGCATTGTCTTGTATTATTTTATTATTCAGGCCTTTGTTATTTTTGTGTCCATGAAATATTTCAGGAGCTAAAAAAGAAAAGAAAAGAAAGAAAGAAAGAAAAGAAATGGAAGCAAAAATCAAAAAGAGAAAGTCCACCCAAAAGTTTTGTCAAGAAATAAGTTTGGGGTGGAAGTTGTTGAAAGAAAGAAAAAAAAATTATGTGCAAATAAAGTGATGGATTTTTATGCTCCGTGTTGCACTTGTTCTTAATTTTGAGGCTTGGATAGTGGAATGTGCATGATATGTACCTCAACTTTTGTTTTATTTATCTTACCACTTCTTTCTTAACCCTCATTCTTGGCCTTACATTACAAGCTTTTAAAGTCTCTTTTGATCCTTGGTTATGTGTTGTTTATATTAGTGGAGAGAGAGATGAAGAACAACTCTATGGATGTGGGTTTAATGTGCATTTGCATTTTTTATAAACTTATTTGGACTTGTACTTTATGAGTAGATTTGGTCTTTCATTCATGTTTTTGGGAAGTCATTTTTGCATAAGAGTTGCATGTGAGAGACGATGTGATAAATGGATTATTCATGTGTGATATTTTGAAGTTAGATTGTGAAGCAGTTTCTGAGGATATGAATGACTTTCAATACTTGGTATTGCCATGTTTGATTTTGTGTGTTTTGAGTCTTTTTGTTTTGTTTTGTTTTTGTTTTTCTTTGCTTAAGGACAAGCAAAAGCTTAAGTTTGGGGCAGTGATGAACTTGTAAAAATTCATATTTTTACGGTTCATATTTTGAGTTTTTCATTCTCTTTAATCTTTTTAAATTGAATTTGTTCTTGAGTTTTGTTATATTTTTTTAGTATTTTAAATTGTGTTTTAATTATGTGTTTTTATGTATTTTTGTAGGTAATTAAATATGGAAAGAATAAACATTGGAAGAAGCAAGAAAAGAAGCAGAAAATTCAATTCAGAAGCCTAGCGCTCCTTCAGCGCTTGATCGCGCAACGCACGCAGGAGATTCCTTTTTAGTAGTTCAGCGCCTGAGCATTGGGAAGTTAGCGCTTGAGCGCTAAACGCGTAAAACACAGCGTAACATTAATGGACTAGCGCTTAAGCGCTATAAGCCCAACACTTGAGCGTTGGTTGCGTAACAGAGCACATCATTCTATTTTAAATTAGATTTTTTAGCCCACAGTGTAACATAGAGAGACAGTTTTCAGCAGAGACAAATCCTAGTTTAGTGTGGGCGTATTCAGGAGCGAAGATCAGGGATTTTGTTCTTCCTTTCCATTAGCCTTCTATGGAGTTTGTCATATTCTTCTCTCTGTTTTATTCTTTTTCCATGTGTAACTAATTTTCCTTTGTTAGGGAGATGATGAATCTTGATACTTGGATGATGCAACTTCTTTTATGGGTTTAATTTATGTTTCTATTTCATGATTTACGTGTTTATTTCTATTCTTAATGTTTTTCTAAACCTGATCAATTTGGGAATGATCTTTTGGGTTAATGTATGATTTGGGAAAATTTACATGAACATAGAACATGTGAAAAACACCATAATTTCTGCAATCACTAGGAATAGACATTGTGGATTATGTGGTCTTTCTTTTAATTCCCTTGTTCTTGATAATGTCTTTCTATTTGAGTTTAGACTAAGGGATTAGTTAATTTCAAATAGCGTAAGAGGATTAACATACCAAGGAAGTGGGTATTGATTAATTTTAGGAATTGACCATAAATCATTGAAATAGAACATAGTTAAACTAATATTTGAATGTGCATTTAAAGAGTTCAAGTGAAGTCTGAACCCTAACACTTTCCCATCATTGTTTTCAATCCTTGCTTATTTTAATTATTTTTCCTTAATTGTTTCATTCTTGCTTTTGTCAAATCTCATCTTTTGTGAAGCCTAAATAGTATTAGTTTAACGAAATTAGTAATTAGCAATATAATCCTCGTGGGATGATACTATTTTCACTACTTTATTACTTGTTGTGATTCGGTACACTTGCTGATTTACATATCAGAGGCTATTTGCCTATAAAAGTTCAGAATTTTTAATGTTATGATTCACATTTAGGGCAATCTTGAAAATAAGCCTTTTTTGGTAAAATTTGAGGTGTTTTGTGATGGTTTGAACCCTAGGAACACTAGTAGCTCCTTTAATAGTTAAAGTTGAGTTATGAAAGTGAAGTAAGAATGTGTTTGCTCTTTTATGAATAGGATCCCTTGTTTAAGCATTTTGAAGAGTATTGAGAAACTAGATGCAAGTAAACAACCTAGTTGGCAAGAGTTGAGTGCCAAAGTGCCTAGTTGGTAAAAGTTGAGTGTCATAGTGCCTAGTTGGCAAGAGTAAAGTTTCATTGTGCCTAGTTGGCAAAAGTTGAGTGGCATAGTGCCTAGTTGGCAAGAGGTGAGTGTCATAGTATCTAGTTGGCAAGAGTAAAATTCCGTAGTGCATGAAAGCTCTCATAGAGTTTAGGTAGAGCTAGTAATGCGAGGAAAGGAAGTATGCTAAGTTTGTTTGGCAAGAGTAAAATGCCATAGTGCATGAAAGCTCTCATAGAGTTGAGGTAGAGCTAGTTATGCAAGGAAAGGAAGTATGTTAAGTTTGTTTGGCACTAATGGAGTGCCATAGTGCATGAAATCTCTCATAGAGTTGAGGTAGAGCTAGTAATGCAAGAAAATGAAGTATGTGTAACATCCCAAATTATAAACACTAATGACGTATTCGGTTTACGCATCAATAATTAGAATTTAGTACTTTACTTATGAATATTCACAATTTTTCAAAATAAACAGTTTAATAATATACAAAATATGAGCCTTTAGCGAAAACATATTACATGCATAATATGAAATGAATTATTACATAAAGAATAAATCAATAAACATAATATACCTATATCGACCTATTATACAAAATTTGATCAAAATAACTAAATATTTCTTCATCCATAAGCTCTGTCTTGCTTTATCTTGTTTGTCACTGTAGATCTCTCCTGGAATTATCATGGAAAACATATATGTAGGGGGTGAGAATTATGAAATTCTCAATAGTTCATTTAAAAACGTGTCATCTTAATAATTCCAGTTATTTCGAGAGAAAATCTATTTCAAAACATTTATTATCTCTTTAAGAAGGTGGCAGAAAGCCAAAACAAGTCATTCCTCTTCCCGAAATAGGTAGTTCATTTTATCTTTACAAAATTTATTCATAATAGTCAAAATCACATCATAAATCCTATTTAAAAAAATCTTATAGTCCCATCATAAATTACGTTATCAAATCTCACATTTTTATATAATTGGAATATCATCAATACTAAATTCATATCAAGAAACCTTGTTTCTCAAAACTTATCAAATAATAAATCATTTTATAATATTTCAAATCATCATTACTGAAGTCTCATCTTAAAATCAAAGATGTGAGCTTATAATATTATTCGTTCACTTGGTAGTAGCCTGCTTTCAAGTTGGTGTACATCAACCTATTTATGACAGTTGACATGTCACATAGGACTACTTCGGATAACTAGGCCTTGTCAATCTCAGTCTAGTAAAGAACATACGGAAATCTTCAATCTAAACATAAAGATAGACCATAACTACCAGAATAGAGAGGACACACAGAAATCCTCATACTAGTAGTCTTTGGGATAGGGAAGACGCACAAAAATCTTCACATTATCCCGGATTTATGATCACCCCAAGTAGTAAAGTCATTCTCTACCACTTGATGACTAGGGAAGCTCATGTAAAGAGGGAGGTCTTCCTCAACCTCAATCACCATGGTATAGAAAATTCTCAATCTCTCTTACCATTTTTTAAGACTTACTCTAAGTCTAAGGTATATCTAAAATCTCACTCAGCCTAGTTCCACAAAGGGATACCCATAAAAATAAATTCATTTTTATCAAATCTCTTTGTTTGTCAAATCATCAAATATACAATATAATGCATAATCCAATCAATCTCATTATGGGTATTCAAAATCATCAATCAATCATCGTTCCATCTTAATCGATCAAATCAAATCATATAATCAATTCTCAATGTATTTGAATGAATAATCCTTCACAATCAAATTCATAATGTATCATTATGATCAGATGATTCAAATATCGTGCATCATAGTCATTCTCCAAAACCTTTATGCATTAAAAATAGTAGCCTCAAATTCAAGCTTCTTAAGGCCAAAAACAAGTGTTCTTTGAAATATTTTGGTATTAAAACTCATCAAACCTTTCAACCATATGTTTTTAACACCATTTAGTCAAAATATTAAGCAAACACTGAACCAAAATTTGGTTCAATTTGGGCATCATTCTGCCTTAGCAAATTGCCACTAATCAAGCTTCATTTCAAACATAAACACTAGGATACATTCGTAAATGGGGCAGCACCTTGCTATAATTTTTAAGTACATTTTTAAGCCACCAAATTATCACATAAAGACATAAAAAATCTAGTTACAATAAGCTCACACAGTTGTGACATTTAGGTTCATAATATCATCATAATAATCTCTGGAAAAGAATAATAAATTGGAATCCAAGAGCCACCCATACAAAATCAGTCCTCTATTTTATAAAGTCAATATATATTCTCTAAACCAATCATTAAACAACACTAACATCCTCACAATTTCATATCCAACATCCAAGATACATTTAGAGCAATCAATCCAATAGGGGTTTTAACCCATTTTCTAAGCTCAAATTTCATTAGGAATTAAATCAAGGAACCAATTTCTCAAACCACAATCAACATATAAACCACCATTTTCCATTTCAAAATCTTTATTAAACAAAAATTTTCTGAACAATTAGAAAATGAAAATAACAATAAAACCCCCTACCTTTTCCTTTCTTGAATCTTGCATTTTCCTTGTTAGAGCTTTATGTTCCTCTCTCTTTCTCCATTTTATGTTTGTTTGTTGTTGCTCTTCCTCTTTCTTTCTATTATTTTTTTTCTATTTCAGCTCACATAAAACAAAAGAAAGAAAGCAAGTGAGAATCAAAGAAACAACCAAGAAAAAAGATGATCAAAACAGATCAGGTAGAGCAATCATGAGGACAAACTAGCGAGAGTGAACCCCCAAACAAGAGAAGACGGGCGAACGAAGCAATAGCGAGATGGTGAGCAGACGAGCGAGCGAGGAACAACGAGAGAGAGAGAGAGAGAAAGAAAAAAAGAAAGAAAGAAAGAGAGTAGATGAGTGAATAGTGGGAGTGAAAGAGAGAAAGAAAACAGGTGGATGAGAGTAGCGGACGAGCACAAGAAAGAGGAAATAGAAAACTAAAAAAAAAGTTAGTGGAGATATTTTGAGGGAAATAGTTAAATATTCACTTTGAAGCATTTTATATTTTAAAGACATTTTATCCTCCATACTCAATCTCCAAACTTCCTCTAGAATCATAAAATATTTTAAGATACCTTTTTAATCCCAAATCTCATCCTTCGACACATAATTATAGGCACATTTATCAGTTATTAAGCGTCATTATACATCCCTGAAACATTTTAAACCTTAGAAGATTGAACTAGGAAACTCTGAAATTAATCTTCATCCTTTATTTTACATCTGCTCATAACCTTATAATTTTTTGAACTATTTCTCATGTTCAGTGTTATAGTTTATGCTCAATTCATTCCAAACAATTACCCAAAATTATCAAGTAACTTATACCTGATTTATTGAGCTACTATAACACCGAGTAAGACTATTGGGTTAGGCAGAATGTTACAGTATGCTAAGTTTGTTTAGCAATAGTGAAGTGCCATAGCCATATCTTCTTTTGACCAACATATGATTTCTTTCTAATTCTACATGTAGATGAACTATGTCCTTTTCTTCCACAGTGAAAGCATGTAATAAAAGGACTACTTGACATACTTGAAGAAACAAAGAAGTTCTTATAAAAATTTTGTTATTTCTTAGGATTGTAACCTAATCCAGCTTTATCAAACACATATCTTTGTGTTCCAAGTATGATATTCAAGTTCTCTCTATCAAAAGTAAATTTAGCAAGAGTGTTTTTCAAATCTTCAACTTCTTGTTCTAAGGATAAGCATGAATTACATGAAGAAGATGAAGAGGGAGCATCCTTATGTGAAGAGCAAGTAGAGCATGATGAATTTGCATTAATTAACCCAAGAGTCTCATTTTCTAATTTCAATTTCTTTACTTCTTTGTTTAAAATAGAAATTTGACTCTCAAGAGAGGGAATTGTTTTCTTTCACAATGAAACCATTTTTGCAAGCTTCAAGGATTCTTCATGCAATTCCTCAAAGGTATCTTGCAATTCATCATAAGAATATTGAGATTCAAGAGTTTGTGAGTCTACCTTAAGATCCTCCTTGGCCATGAGACAAAGGTTGGCTACTTTATCTTCCGATTCATCCAAGGAGTCCATGTCATTGTTCTCCCAAGCAACATATGCTCTTCTCCCTTTAATCTCTTTGTTGGGCCTTCTTTCAAACTTTTCTGCCTTCTTTTGACCAATAGGGCAATCCATTTTTATGTGCCCAGGTTTCCCACATCCAAAGCAAGTGGTGTAACACCCTCTATAGGGCATTACATTTTTGACTAAAAATTTAAAACCTGAAAATCATTTCATAAAAGCTTTGAGTTATAAAATATGGATTATAAAATTTTCTTTTTGTTGACAATATAAACTTACCAAATATATAAGTAATATAGAAAATAAATTGAACTGATTAATACACATTATACTGATACCACATAATATTCAACAACATTTAAAACATAACTTACAGACTCAAGAAATAGTAGTAAACCCAATGACGGGTCCTACTTAATAGCACGGTAACAACATTAACGAAATAAACTTCACACACTTGTTTTGTTCCTCCACCAAACTGCATACTATCGAAAACTGGAAGATCACTCCTCGACTCCATCACCGACCTCAGAACATTGCCTCCAGTTAAGTTTAGGAAACTCGTTTCGCCTATTATACAAATTTTAACAATACAAACACAACAAAATAATACAGCAAAGAAGTGAGACAATCTACATAATTACCAGTATGGCAATACAGAAAATGACAATACAAACAGATATAACAGTTGATACCATAATTCATATTATCACATCATACATAATATCTCATAATCCAATATAAATAATCACATCATACATAATACCTCATAATCAAATATAAATAATCACATCATACATAATACCTCAAATAATAACATTATGATGCATGCCACAAATACAAATGCACAACGACTCATTCCTACTCCATAGAGCTAGACACAGACATCAGAGAGAATGATTTGAAAAGATCTATCAGTACCTCAGGCTGCCCAACCAAACTATTACACTGTCCAACGTCATGTCTATAGCCCACAGTCCAAAACATCATGTAGTAGTACACAGTCCAAACACGTCGTGCACTACCAGCATTGTACTAAACAGTCTCCACAAGATCTTGATTAAGAATGGTGTGTGTCGAGATCATTAATGTGTTGTCAGTTACTACAGCTCAGAGGAGTTACCAACTGTCCACATGTGGAATACTCCGCACACTAATGCCTCAAAGTCCACTCGATGAACCACACTACGCTTATCACACCGACAACACGGTCTAATTCGTCTCGTCAATCAATCGCCAATATCAACCAAATTGACATAACTCTCAAATGCATGAATGAGAACCATAATTACAAAATTGCCCTTAGTCTCAAAATATTATCATATTTACAAAAATGCCCTCAATCTCAATATTCTCAAATATAGTACGTCTCCACTTAACAGTACCATATCTCAACATGTCTGGGTCCACCACTTTGGCTCGACAGCAAAACTCACTATTCCATTTAATCGCATAGAAATTTTATTTCGTTTTCACAATTGCGTCACTTTTACAAACATTTTTAAATCGCGTAAATATATTTTGATGTTTTTAAAATCGCATAGTATTTTTAAATCATTTTCTCAATCGCGTAAGATTTTTAAATCGTTTTCTTAATCGTAAAACTAAAACTCATTATTTTAAATAAGCGTAAGCTATTTCTAATACTTTTAAACTACGTAGAATATTTTCCTTACGTTATGAATATATTATGAAACTTTCTCTTTTATTTGTCCGTTTCTAATAAATTTTGACAGCATTTTGTCTAGAAAATCTATTAAAAATGTGCTTTCTACGTTTTCCTTTAAAAAATTACTTGCTTTAATTATAACCATTATTTACACTTTGAAACTCACTAACATGCTGCAAAACCCAAAGTGAGCTTTACGTAAGCATTTTTCAAGTGTTCAATTTATTTCTTATCCAATCTTAATTTCTCTATTTTAGTTTCTAAAATAAGTTTGTTTACTTTCTTCTCTAAAATTCATCAAAATCCATACTTAGTGAATAACTTTAATTTAGAAACATCATAAGTAGGCATGTTGGCCCAAAAATCATTCTATGCTGTATAATTCATCCCTAATTATTTCTATGTATTTAATCTCTTGTAAAACTCTTAATCTAATTTATTTTTATTAGATCATCTAGTCCATAGTTAGAAAATAATTTTGGATCAAAGGTATATGGCATGTTGGCCGAAATTCTACATGTCCTTATAATTCATCTTAAAATTATTTTCCATCCTCTAAATCATTGAAAAATCCATTAATCCAATTAAATCATTTAGGTCATTCTTTTAGAAAATGGTTGAGAACATTTTGGTCCTCTTTTTCATGGTGAAGCCGTGAGCTCCATGTTGTGTTCTTTGGAACACTCATGCAAACCTTACATGTTATTCACATCCTACAATGATTATCATGCATCTATGAACACATACCATATATTAAAGCAATCATAAAACACATACCATATATTAAAGCAATCATAAAACACATACCATATATTTTAAAGCTATAGACATGCTTGCACACATAATCAATCACAAATAGAAAAGACATTAAACATGCACACATAATCAATCACAAATAGAAAAGACATTAAAGAACCAAGTGAATGAATCCTTATGGATTCTTCATCACCAATACATCCATTTTCTCACCACCACACAAAGTTGATGAGATTAAATCTCCCTCTTACCTCTTGGAGAAACCTCCAAAGCTCCTTGTTTTGCTTCTTGTACAAGTCCTTCACCACCAAGAGCTTCTTTAAAAATCAAAGTAAACACACATAATTAATATCTAAAGCTTGAATAAGAAAACCATGGATCAAAACATGGTTTAGAACATGAAAATAAGACAAGTAGTGAAGTTTCCACAAACTCCACCTTAAAACCCTAGAACTTGATCTTGAAGAAAGTCCTTAAAGATGAATGATTTAGAGAAAGTCTCTAATATGAAAGTTGCTTAGAATAAAGTAAGGATTCAAGAAACAAGGTTGGTTGAAATTATTGAAGAGTAGAGGTATGAACTAGGCCTCTTGGCCGTGAGCTTGGTTGAGAGGAAAGTAAGAGTTTATGTGTTTGGCTTTGAAAGAACTCCTTGATAATGGATGATCTAGCCTTTGTTTTCAACTAGGAATAGTCTTAGAATGATGAGAAGATTAGAGAAGTAAGGTTAATAGAATTTATTGAAGATGGGAGGGTGTTTTTCTCCACCATGGCTGTGAGCTTTGTTCTTGAGAAATGAAGAGAATTTTGTGAATTTGCTTTAGGAAAATGATGAAGATGAGTGATGGAAAAGAAATGAACACTTTCCTATGGCTTCTTACTCTTCAAAACTGTGGCCTCCCCCCCTTGTACACTCAAGGAATGACTAAATTCATTAGCCACCATTTTAGGCTTCAAGAGCCATTGATTAGATCAATGGTTGATATTAGGTAGAAGCTTCCAAATGATATGATCAAATCAAAGCCATTGGATCTCTTCTCCATGAAATCCTAGCCATTAGATGCATCTTAAAAAATGGAGGGTCAAGATCTTCTCTACATACTTTCCATCCAATGGTCACAAATGATCCTAGCCACTTTGTGAGACCAATCTCCACCGTATATTAAATCAACGGTGGATATCCAAAACCTTCCTTATTAAGCTTGTCTTTACAACCATTGATTAGATCAATGGTGAACATCCAAAGCTTCCTAACTAAGTTTACTCTCACACCATTGATTAAATCAATAGTGATCATCCAAAGCTTCTTCATTATGTTTGTTTCTCAACCGTTGATTAGATCAATGGTTGATATTCAAAACTAAACCTCCTCATCTAATGGTGCAAATTAAGTCAAGCCCTCTTTGTTGACTAATTCCTATTGGCTTAAAAAATAATTCAAGCCATCAACGTAGACTACTTTTCTAAACGTGGGTCCCTCAAACCAATTATGGGTCCCACAAACTAAAAATAGGTCCCACAGACCAAAAATGGGTCCCATAGACTTTTTCGGGTCTATGGTCGTTCTATTTGTACTGACTAATAAAATAAAATTATAAAAATATAAAATTATTTTATTGTACAGATAAATTCTAAAAATTAAAAGATTGATACACGTATTATTCGGAATTGGATTTAGTAAGATCCCCCAGCTCCAAATAATCAAACAACGATTTTTCCCGGGCCCGAAAATTATTATTTGCTTGACTCTGAACAAATCACACAAAACAATCAAATACAGCTACGAAACAGTCAAAGTAATTTTATAACACGCAGAAAACAGAAAACAACACAATTGGGGAAAAATCATAATTTAGCCAAAAGTTAGGGTGTTACAAGTGGGAGGAGTTGGAGTTGAGCTTTCACCCTTTATAGAGTTCTTTGGAGGAAATGGTGGTCTTCTCCCATTTCCCTTCTTCTTTAGAAACCTTCCAAATCTTCTAACCAAAATGTTGAAGGTCTCTTCATTCATCTCCAAGTCCTCAACCTCATCTTCATCATCATCTTCATCATTGTGGGATGAGGAGGCCTTGAGAGCTAGACCCTTCTTCTTTCTATCAATATCCTCATTTTCGTGAAGCCTTGATAATTCTATTTCATATTCTTGTAACTTCCCAAAGAGTGTTGGAAGAGTCATGGTGGCAAGATTCCTTGTGTAACATCCTAATACTAAAATCCTAATATATCAAACATATACCTGGATAAATAGTATTAGTTATGCTACTTCTAACTAATTCATTAAACTAATCCATAATATTTATATAAATAAATCATCACAGAGAGCCTTGTGGAACAATATCCACTTATATACATAACTTTGTCATATTTGACATAAAGTAAAACTACTGCATACATCTTTTTCTTTTACAACTTTAAACTTATATACATGAAAATATAAAATCTATCTAATAAACATAAAGATAACTATACTAATCTTCATTCTTCATCTTCTGCTTGTCCTTGGAGCTTCAACCTGAATTTATATGAAACACACGCAATGAAAATTTTATAATTCTCAGTATAAGTGTACCAATACCAGCAGTCGTATAACAATATATAACCCATAAATATATGAAATGAACCTATATCTGGAAATCAAGCTATTAATCATTCTTCAATCATAAACTTCATAAATAAATCTTTACAGACCATCAAATCGTTACTCAATACTCTAGGAACATACATATTCTCTCTCTACGTAACGTTCCTAAGCAAACATATTCCTGAATCATCTTATTACTCAAGGAACAATCACAATTTCTTTTTCTGTGAAATGTTCCCAACTAGGTTTACCTTTGGATTAATTCACGTTTATAAAAAAAATCAATGATATTAATCAATTGCCCATACAATTGAATAATACCATTGAACAAAGCTACATGCACAAACAATCAATGATATTATACAACCATCCATACAATTGTACAATACCATTGAACAAGACACACATATACAAAAGAATCACAAACTCATAAATACAAACAAATATCATTATCAGTTCAAGTAATGCAATAATTGTATGATGTATGATTATGCTCAACCAAAGGTGTATGGAGGTGTAAATATAATGTCATAAGATGTCATGAACTTGATTATTTCTAGGAACCTAGTTCCTTGTTGGGTAGGGAGGGAATCTATTACCTCTTTAACTCCTTAACCTACTAGGTAGGGAGGAAATCCTTTACCTCCTTTACCTACCTCGTAAAGAGTGGATTGTTCCACAACATTACACAACACAGAAATAGCAAGCATATGCATGAATGTGTGTGCTAATGTGGTGTTATGTCTAACTCTTACATAACTACCATATAAACTTTATACCAAATCTGTCTTTTCACTACTAGCTCTTCCTCTTGGAAGGGATGGAATATGTAACCTCCTGTAACCTACCAAGTAGGGAGAGAATATATAACCTCTTATAACTTACCTTAACTCTCTGAGAGCTTTCATACATTGTAGTCCTTAATTTTTACTAACTAGGCACTAGGGCCTTCGCTCTTGTCATCTAGGCACCATGGCCCTCACTTTCGCTAGCTAGGCACTATGCCACTCAACTCTTACCAACTAGGCACCATGGTACTCAATTATTGCCAATTAGGCCCTATGGCACTCAACTCTTGCCCACTAGGCCATATGGCACTCAACTCTTGCCAACTAGGCCCTATGACACTCAACTCTTTCCAAATAGGCCCTACGACACTCATTTCTTGCCAACTAGGCACTATGACACTCAACTCTTACCAACTAGGTACTATGGCACTCTTACTATACTTTTACAACTCAAATTTAACTATTAAAGTAGCTACTAGTGTTCCTAGGGCTCAAACCATTCCAAAACACCTCAATATTTGCCTCAAAAAGGCTGATTTTCAAGATTGCACAAAATGTGCATCATAACGTTTAAAATTCTAAAATTTTATGGCCAAATAGCCTTTCCTCATATCTTTCAAATGCCACAAACCTCACTTCATTTGGTTGAGTGCAACCAAAGTTATGTGACATTATGTAGAAGCTAAAATATGGCATTCTTTATTTTACCCGAAAATGACCTGACTTTAAAATGAAACTGGGAACAAACTAAGAACTCAAAAATTTTGAAATTTAATAGTCAATTACCCTTACATGTTAGCTTTCAAATGCCACTAGTTTCATGCAAATATGACATCGGAGCAAGAAATTATGTAATTTGGTTTACTGGCTACCAGAATACCTTTTCTGCAGAATCTATCTTGGATTCAAACAGAAACTGATACTGATTGGCTTATTCTAAAATTTTGAAATTTTTACTACATGAAGTCTTATGTCTTAGCTTTCAAATTCCATAAGAATCAGGTCAATCCAATGTCTGTAGCTCAATCTATGCAGCAAACGTCACAGGCTACTCACTTGATTCTGCAGAATTTAAGAATTGTCCTATTGGTATAATTCTCACTTCCAATCATTCAAGATCAGTTTCTATGTGATTTCTAACACCAATTACAGCCCTTAATCATGTTGTAAACCTCAAACTACCTCTTGAATTAACCATTCATAAATCAAAACTCAAATTTCAAATTAAAATCCCTTTTCCCTCTTCTTTAATCTCACTCAAAAACTATGGTTCTAAGTAACCAAAAACTGAATTCCAAGCATCAATTAAGTTGTTTCCTATCTCACTTCATCCTTAAACACATAAAACTAACATCAGATCTCACTTTTCTCACCCAAACCCTTTTTTTCCCATCAAACCATAAACTAAGAAAAGATGGAAATAAAAGAAAAAAGGAAGAAGGAAGAGAAAACAAGCACCTCTACCTTGGTGGATTCATTGGCCTTTAATATTTCCTTTTCCTTCTTTCCTTCTCTTCTCTTTCGGTTTCTCATTTCTTTTCTCTTCTTCTCTCTTTTGTTTTTTGCTTCCGTTAGAAACAGGAAAAAAAGGAGTCAAAAGGCTCTTATACGATAATTACTAAGCTTTACTGATATTTTATATCTGTTAGGAACACTTAGATTTCACCAAATCAAGTTTCCTAACTTCCTTAGTTATTAGAATAAATTATAAGATTTATCTAAATACCAAACTCTTCATTTCCATTAGTTTCTATATCTGCATTAAGTTCATCCGGTATTAAAACACTCACTCAGTGTGCTTAAAAACACTAAACAAACTTAGTTTACCCTCAAACTTTAACCATCTCATACTTAACTCATTTATGACTTGGAAATAAATAAATTATCCATATTTATTTCCTTTAACCTTTAAAACCATTTTCTGAGTCATTTTAGGTCACTTTCCACCTTCTGTGTTACGGCAAAGTGCCTAAATTAACTCAGTTCGCCATAAAACTTCACAGGCATGTCAAGCAAACATTAGGCTGCCTTTGTAACTCTATACAAGTCTGACATGTTATCGAGGGTGTTACACCTTGATTCAGTAATGACGGTCACCTTGGGTTGCCACTCTTTACTTAAACATCTTAAAACTTTGTTAATCAGATCTTCATTTAGAAAAGTTTTTCCCAATGAGGCAAGATGATTAACTATGTGAGTAAACCTTTTTTGCATATCTTGTATGCTCTCACCTTGATTCATTCTAAATAATTCATACTCATGTGTGAGAGTATTTATTATAACCATTTTCACCTCACTAGTTTCCTCATGGGTGACTTGAAGAGCATCCCATATTTTTTGTGTTGTTTTGCAGTTAAAAGCGCAAAGTACTCATCATATCCTAGAGCACTAGTAATGATGTTCTTGGCTCTAGCATTAGTTTGTACTCTCTTTTTATCATCGTCAGTTCATTCAGCTCTTAACTTATCAACTTGTCAACCATCAATAAACTTGGTAGGAACAAAGGGACCATTTTCAATGGCATCCCAAACATCAAGATCAATAGCTACAATGAAAACTTTCATTCTCTCTTTCTAGTAAGTATAACTGGTGTCATTAAAAGTTGGAGGCCTATTAATTGAGGCACCTTCAGGTAAAACATTTTGAAAAAAAAAACATCACTCCTCTTGAAGTTGTTAAGCTCTTTAAATAAGAGTCTAACTCTGATATTACTTGATATCAAGTGGCTTCAAGACTCCAGAGTGGGATGAATTGAGTATTTTAATACTTTTTGAAAATAAGCCCCTTTTAATTCTCGTTGAAGCTATTTTCTTTGAATTGAATGGATTTATGATAATAACAAGTTCCCACACAAGTTTAGATAGAATGGATGAATGGAAGAATAAGCAGAAGTATGAAATAGTAATAAATAAGCTTGAATGTAAAGAGATAAGGGTTGAGAAGATTACAAACAGAGATTTATACTAGTTTAATCACCCTTGTGATCTCAGTCCAGTCCCTTGGATCATCCACCCAAGAGTTCCTAGTATTTTCAAGCTTCACAAGGTGCTTAACAAACCTTTTACAATATTTGAGTTCTTCCTACACTTCAAGGATCATCCACCTCTTGTGTAGAAGCATCTTAGTTTCTCAAAGGATCCTCCACTCTCTCAAGTGTTTACAAATAGATAGAAATAAATTAAGCTCTCTCAAAGAGCATATATACAAATTAAAGTTCTATGAAGCTCTCTCAAATATATCTCAAGATATTTCAAAAATAGAGCACAAAGAATGAAATAATTGATTCACTGATTAAAAGCTTGGGAATGAGTTTTCAGAGTGTTAATTAGTTGTAATAAGTGTCCCAAGACTTGTATTTATTGCTCTCTTTGAAAAAGATCCATTGTGGTTGTTTTTCTCTAGCATTAAATGCTTCTGAAACCAATTGTTGTTGATTTCAGACTCATGGTAATCGATTACCAACATATGGTAATCTATTACCATATGTTCAAAACATGTTATGGGCTTTTCTGGGCAATGGTAATCGATTACCAAGCTTCTATTTATTATGGTAATCGATTATCAAGCTTGGTAATCAATTATCAAGCTTTTGACATTTGAAAAATAGGTTCTTGAATGCTTGTAAATTGCAATCAATTACCAGCTCAAGGTAATTGATTACTAGCTTTCAAAAAAGCTTGTAATTGATCACTAAGTCATTGTATAGTTCTCCTCTCCTCAATTTTTTTTTGGTCTGCCAAGTCCTTTCTTAAAGTGGGGTGGCAAGATTGGCTCATGTTCATTTCTAGGCCATTTATTTTGCCCATTGATAGGACTAATTACTTGGCTATAACATTTCTCATATAAAACCCTCTTATAGCATACATAGATATATGACTCAAGGTCATCACCCCTGTAGCAAATTGCTACCACATGTCTACATGGGATCCTAACCAAATCCCAAAAATTATATGAACAAGATTGCTTGTTCAACTCCACTATAAACCTCTCAGTGAAAAACTTCTGTGACACCTTAAATTTCAGGTCCCCTGACCAAATAGCAAACTAATTCCCATTGTGTTGCACCTTGTAACATCCCGAAAAATACATATTTGATCATAAATCATCATTTTATAATATTCTTGATTTTTAGGAATTTTTTCGGAAATTTTCGGGCTTGACGAATATTTTAATATATTCTTCGTTTTACGTTTAATGCAATGGTGAGAATTCTTGAGACCAGTGTAACACTTCGGAAATTGATTATTTCACTATGAATAGTCATTTTCTAATATTTGTGATTTATGAGAATTTTTTGGAATTTTTCGGAAACGACGAATATTTTAATATATTCCTCGTTTTACGTGAAACTCGAAAGCAGAGTCGTGAAAACGACTGTAACGCTTTAAAAATTGAAAATTTATATGACGGATAGTCGTTTTATAATATTTGCAATTTTTGAGAATTTTCTGGGAATTTTTCGGAAACGTCGAATATTACAGTATATTCCTCGTTTTGCGTGCACACTGACCGGAAGGGAAAACGCGATGTTTTCTCTGCGAACTTTGGACTATGGATAAGTCAACGGGGGATCTTACTAAACCCGGGACTTGACACAGTTTACGAGGTTTCGCAAATTTCCGAGAAATCTTTACAGACACAGTTAAATCAATACAGCGAAGAATTCATCTGTCAGATTAATTAAATACTGACTTCTGTCAACTGTAACTATTATCTAATGGATAATAGTGTGTAATAAAAATACTATCACCTTATCCTAATGCTATTTACATTATATTTAATTTACTCACTTTAATTCAAATTTAAGTGTATTTTAATCAAAGCTTCCTTAACAAGCTTTGACCCAAGCTTTGACCAAGTGTTTAGCTTCCAAAGGAAGCCAAATTTTTCCCACTCATTTCTCTCCCTCTCACTTACGTGGTCTGCAGCCCAAATTGGAGAAAGAAATTGGATTCAATTATTCAAATAAATCAATTGACATAATATCACCAAAAAAACACATTTTGCTTCTTCATTTACGTTCTCTTCTTCTCCTTTCTTTTTTCACACATTTCTCTTCTCCTTCCAGCAGCCCCTGCGTCCAGCCCTCTCCCATGAAACCTAACCTTCACAAAAAATTTAATCTAACCACATTTCTTTAATCTCCTACTCCTCCTCTTCATCTTTGGTGCTTGGAGTTTCAAGAAAAGCTTCCATCTTCAACCATTCCTCAAGCCTTGAAGGTGAGCTCCCATGGCTGAAAAATTCCAGCCTTCCCCTCCCATTTTCGTTTCTGTTTTTCCTTGGTTTATTGGCCATTTTCTTCTTCTTTTACACACCATTTCATTGTTCTAACTTGGACCAAATTTTCTAGGGTTTTTGGTGCTCCAAATCCGAAAATCAAGGGTGATTCTTGGAGTTTCTTGGTTCATCAACTTGGTAAGAGGAAGATTAATCCTCCTCAACCTCTTTAGCAACTAGGAATCTTGTATTTAATTTTTGGAAGAAGAACCACATGGTGGTTGTTCTTGAACTTGCTTGAAATTGGTTTCTTGAATGTGATTTTGATTTAGCTTTGAGTGGTTGATTGATTGTGTAATTTTGTGATTGGAAACCATGTATGAATGCTGAAAAATTCTGGTTTGTTGGACCCTTGGAGTGCCACGGTTTTTGGCTTGTTTTTGGGGCTGTCTTTGTGCTGGAAATTCAATGGAAGTGGTGCTTAATTTGTGATCAATGCATGGTTAATTTAATCAAGTAGTTGAGTGAGATTGAAGTGAGCAAAATTCTGGTTTTTGGACCCTTGGAGTGCCACGGTTTTTGGCTCTGTTTTGGGCTGGTTGTGTGCTGGAAATTGAATAGAAATGAAGCTTAATTTGTGATCAATGCATGGCTAATTTAATCAAGTAGTTAAGGTTGATTTGAATGGATAAAATTCTGGTTGTTGGAACCTTGAGTGAGTCACGGTTTTTGGCTTGTTTTTGGGGCTGTTTTTGTGCTGGAAAATGAGTGGAAGTAATGCTTAATTTTTGATCAATGCATGGCTAATAAAATCAAGTAGTTAAGGTTGGTTTAAATGGACAAAATTCTGGTTGTTAAACCTTGGTAAGTGCCACGGTTTTGGGTTGTTTTAGGAGCAGAATTTTGGTTGTCATGGTGCCAAGAATAATGCTAGGTAGGTTAAGTAAAGGAAGACTAAATTAGTGAGAAGAAAATTGTGATCTAAGACTCTCTTGAGTGCCACGGTTTTGAGGGCTTGAATGAGGGAAAAGATTTACAAATTTGAGATGTCAAGACTTGAGTTAATCAAGCGATTAAAAATGTAGATTGATAATAGGAAACTTGTAACAATAAATTCATGATGGATTGTGGTGGAGACTTAGGAAATGAGCTAAGCTTGGAAGGTAATTATAAGAATCAAGTAACTTGAATCAAATGACAAGTAAATGAACCAATGAGATGAATTTCATAAGACTTGGAGATTTTAGAAATCCATAATGGACCCATAATGTGTTCCTTGAGTTATAAATTGATATTATGTGGATATTGGGTTCTTCTTGGATGCAAATTTGCTTATTGCACTCTCTTGATCAATTATGGTATATTATGAATTCGTATGAGATGGTGGATCATACATGAGCATGCATAGTGTCTTATGCATTGTGATGTCCGTGTGGACTGTTGTATGTAAGGCCAAGTTGCCTAGGAGATTGAACACACCTTAGTGCGGGTGCGAGTAGACAAGTGTGGGTCTTGTTATGACCTTGGGGCGTCGGGGTGCGGGTCCTTCGCAATGGGCAGTTGGTAGCTCCTGCGTACGTGGGGCAAACCGATGCAAACGCACCGACGATCCGGACTTGACACCGTCCTATATCGTGATCTAGTGTAGAATGTACGTGCAATGCCATGATTGTGCACGCGGAAAATTATTGATAGCACGGCCTCGGCGGTAGGAGTCACGTACATGTCTCCCGATCTTTCTCTCCGATGTTGTTTGAGTCTAGCTCCATGGAGTAGGAAATTGAATGTTGAGTCCATGCATCATGGAATATTCGACATCGAAAATTATTGTTTACACGATATTTAAGCTGCTGGATATTATGAATTATTCATTACCTTTATTAATGATTACTCGACCGGTTATCTGTTTAAAAGCTTATTTATTGCCTTTACATGCTACGTGGGCGTTATGCGCCGTTCGGTTCTTGGTTCTTTGTATTGGTATTGATGGTAGGATATCTTACCTCTTTCCCCGTGCTTCTATTACTTGCTTGTTTATGTGCACCATCGATCGAAGACGACGGTGAAGAGACGAGAAGAGCCTGCCTTCCCGGCTTCGGCCCGCACGGGATTGACTTTGACTACGACGATGTGCACGCACGCACGCGCGGATTTTTGGGAGATGTGCGCCGACCTTCCTCGGAGGGCGGAGTGTTGGCACATCAACCTAAACTCCGACCGTTGTGTGTATGTGGGAGACGTGTCTGTATCACTTGCCTGGAGACGCCATGAGGCACCGGTCCTCACTTGCTACATCAGCTTACGCTTGGAGTTTTACCTGCCTATCAGGGTGATGTGGGGTCCCCGTTACTACACCCCGCAGGAGGATTCGTTTGATTCCACCGCTCGGGCTCCGTCCCGCGCCTCTGTGGTTCCTATGGATGAGTCCTCGGATGAGGAAGATCCTGATGAGGGTCCTCCTGATGATCCTGAATCGGTCCCTTTCTATTTGAGGGGTCAATGATCATTGGTGGCTACTGATGGCTGCCAGTGTTTTTGTTTTTGGGGGCATGATGTATCTTTCTTTTGATTTGGGTTGTATATTTTGTATATGCATGTGGGTATATATGCATGTTTCCCTTGGGGTGGGTATAGTTTTGCTTTTTGATGATGGCCAGGCTTGTATTTATGAAACAGCTGTATTAAACTCTAGATATATATATGCATGCTATTCAGGTGCAAATCTCTATGTATTGTTTTATTCGTTACTTTTATCCGCACTCTGTAGTATCATTATTATTATTATAAAAAAAAATATATTGTCAAATTTGCTCACATGGTTAAACATTAATTAATTAAAATGAACCGGGTCTTAATCGTTAATTATTTAATTTCCGCATTTTACTTTGTTTGACAATGTGACGTTCCCTCCCGTTAAGGGGCGTTGCACACCTCCCTATCAAGTCTCCTTCTTGGTTTAGGCATAACAATAGTAGGGTACTTGGATACTTTCTCCTTAAAGGTCGTAAACCTACCCATTAGGTATGTCCTAAACCACTTAAACATTGTTATAATTAGCTTGTGCCTATCTAACACGATTATGCTATTAAATGCCTCTAATAGGTTATTCATCACGACATCACTTTAGGGTAATAAATTACTGCATGCTTACACCATGCAGTTTTAGGGACAGCTAGAAGCCAAGCTTAAGATTTCTCATCAATATCTTTTATTTGTTCCATCTTCTCCTCGCAAGCCTCAAGATAGGTGGCCTTGGCAGTGCCCATCATCAAATCTCTCATCAATGCCCTTCCCCTAAATTCTTTCTTAAAATTGTTGTACAGGTGCCTAATGCAAAACCTGTGTTCAACACCCTCTAACAATTCATCAAAAGCAAACATCAAGCGCTAGTCAACAAGATAAAACATAATGTGCAAAAATTAGTATTCAACGACAGAAAAAAACATAATAAAAAATAATGGTTTATTCATATATATATATATATATATATATATATATATATATATATATATATACATACATACCTTCTACTGGTCTAAAATAAACACCCATCTATTTGTCTACACATATCTAATGTTCTCTAACAGAAGAGTTAGAAACCATTTCCTATTTTCCTTAATCTCAGTCTCAACAATAGCAAAGTCTAATGGGAAGTATTAGTCATTTGGATCCCTTCCCACAGCTATAAGAAGTTGTCCACCATACTTAGTTTTCAAATAACAACCATCTACTCCAACGAATAGCCTACATGCAGCAAGAAATCCCTTCTTGCATCCATCCAAACACATGTAGAAATTACCAAATATAGGTTGCATTGAAGGGTCTGGCCTTTCCAATTGTATCTTACATGTATTCCCAACACTTGCCATTCTTAGCTCAGCACTATAACTCCACAACAAACTATATTACCTGCATGCATCTCCCTCTACCAAATCCATGACAATTTGTTTTGCTTTAAATGCATGTGGTAATACCAATAGAACCTTGGCCAATGAATAATGTCTTTCAAACGAATATTAGAATTGCTTCTAAACTTGTTAACTAGAACCTTGGCCAACCACTTGGAGTTTGTATTTTGTTACTAAACATCCTGCCACAAGTATGTTTGGCTACCAAAGTCTTTAATCTGTATGTGTGAGTCCTTCCTACCTTACTAACATATGCTTCAAAGTTGCACTTACCCATGCACTTAACTCTACACCTAGTAGCAGCATTCTTTACATACTTGATTTCTTTTTCATTCAACATTGAATGCTCCATTATTGCTTCCTTGAATAATGCCAATGAGGAAAACTTCATGCCTAGTTTAAATTGAAATTTCTTAGACATGTACTTCTTCTTATACATAGGATACTTAGGTTTTCCTTCTAAGTCAAAAGTAGACTCTTTATCACCATTGTTCAAGTCTTTACTCATGTACTCATCCTCCATCTCATTCATATCATCACTGTTTGGTGGTATAAATGTCTCAGCTTCACACCCTGCAACATCCTCATCAGGATTGTAGTCCATATCAAAATCATTGAGAGGGTCATCCTGATGAGGACTGTGTTCCATATTAGCCTCACCCTCACCTGTAGCCTCACCATTTGCTTCAGCAGCACACTCATCAAATTGTTGGTTTAGATTCCTCTATTTTTTCTCCCCTAAGTGGTAGTTTTTTTTTCTTCTATTTAGCCTTTTTTGGGGACACCCAAGCCCTACGTGTAGCTTTTGTTTTCACCTTATACCTACCACATTTGAGCTATATTCCAAGTCCTTCATCCTTAGCAACCCAAATTCCTTTCTCAGCTCTTCTATCACTTACTGTCTCAAATCTATCATCTAATCCTAAATTCATTACCTCCTCACTGTCATGTCCTTCACAGACTCATTACTACTATCATTGTCCCCATCATCTTGGTCCTCACCTCTTTGTACCTCACCTGCCTGAACCTAAACACCCTTAGCTTGGACAACATTATCTACATTCTCAACTTGGCCCACAGTCTCATCACACTGAGCTTCGACCACCTTGTCAGCTTGGGCCACATTTTCAGTGCACTGTGTAACACCCTTATGGGGATGTCACATTTATGAAATAAAATAAAATAAAGATAAATAAGATTCTACCCAAGTTGTAAAACATTTGTTACATAGTAATACGAGTTGTAAAATTTTTCCAGTTAAATAGAATATTACGAAATAAAATAACATGGAACATAAAATAAACAAACTGTCATCACACATAATATACATATATTTTTATTTCAAGTAGTACAAATAATTTACAGCTATAAATATTTAAACCAACACCGTAAACAAAGCAGTAAGAAGTCTATATATACAAAACGCCGACGTGCCCAAGTACGCATCACAGAACTCTAACCCTCTGAAGGATCACTCTCAGATGAAACTTCAGGTGATAAGTATCCAAGATGCCTCGACCCTTTACGGACTCTAGTCCGTGCTGTCGACACGCTGCTAATCTCGCTAGGCGCATCAAACATACCACCCAAATGACGCCTAAGAGATAGCAACAACTCCACATGTAAATATAATACAGTAGAAAAGATAGGCACTCCATCAAACTCTATACGTATGGTCACAGTTAGACGCTCTACGTACATAACTGAATCTCTGTCCTCTCGCAGTCGCCAGGCTTCAGAGCCTCCATGAAAGTCCAACCTCACGAAACTAAAGAATCTTGGTAGTGTCATACTCATACAATCAATCCAATGGGAATGGATGATCGGATGGTTCTTGGTCGTCGAACTGATCTTCAGCTTGCTGCTGCTCCTTGTCCTCGGGGTATACACACTCAAGAGGCTGTTCCTCTTCCTCAAACTCTTCTTTTAAAACATAATTTAAAATACAACAATAACACATACAATGAAGAGGTAAGACAATCTATATCACCACAAACATGGTAAATAAGAAAATGACAATACAACAGATATAGCAATTCATACAATATAACATACCATAATAGCATAAATAATAATATAAAGTAACACAAAAATTAAGTGTAACAGCATCACATAATGTCACAGATAAAATGGTACAGATAAAATGGTACAGATAATAATATTATAATGCACAACACATAAATCATATGTAATACGACTCAACCCTACTCCATGGAGCTACAACCACAGACATCAGAAAGAATGACCTGTAAGTTCTATTAGTACCTTAGGCTGCCCAACCAACTATTGAACTGTCTCACATTGTGTCTATAGCCCACTGTCCAAAACATCATGGTGTAGTACACAGTCCAAACATCGTGTAACTACAGGCATTGTACTAGCATAGTTCTTACAAGATCTTGATTAAGTATAGTGCGTGTCGAGATCAGTAGTGTGTAGCCAGTTACCACGGCCTAGAGGAGTGACCAACTGTCCACATGTGGAATAATCCGCACACTAATGCCTCCAAGTCCATAAAGAAATGAACCACACTACGCTTATCACACCGACAACACGATGTAATTCACCTCGTCAATCAATCGCCAATTCCACAACGAATCGACTTGACTCTAAAAATATGAACAGAACTATAATTACCAAAATACCCTTCAAATCTCAAATAATTACCAAAACACCCTCAAACACCAAATGCAGTACGTCCCACTTGACAGTACTGTTTCTCAATTTGTCCGGGTCCACCACTTTGGCCCGACAGTAAAACTTACTATTTTCATCAATCGCGTAAAAATTTTATCACGTTTTCACAATTTTGTCATTTTTACAAACATTTTTAAATCGCGTAAATATATTTTGTTATTTTTAAAATCGCGTACTATTTTTAAAACGTTTTCTCAATCGTGTAAGATTTTTAAATCATTTTCTTGTCCGAATTCCTTAAAAATCACTATTTAAATAAACAAAAAATAATATTTAATATGTTTAAGTTACGTAGAATATTTTTCATACCGTATACAATATATTGGATATCTTTTCTATCTTATTTGTCCATTTTTAACAAAAATTGATAGTATTTTGCTTTGAAAATCTATAACAATGTTTTTCTAAATTTTTCTGTTAAAATTTCTTTTGATTATATTACAACCATCTAATTATACTTTTGAAAATTACTAATAGGCTTCAAAACATAAAGTGAGCTTTACATTAGAAATTTTACAAAAGCTACTGTATTATCTCCTAAACATTAAAATTATTAGTTTTAACTTCTTTAACTTAATCTAATCATTTTTATTCGTCAAAACTCATTGTAATAGAATTCCTTTTGGCATTATTCCTTAACCTTGATTGAAAACAATTTTAGAAACTAAAAACACTTAACTTTGGCATGTTGGCCGAAATCCATTAACTTGTCATTTAATCTATAGATTTGTTTTTCTTGTTCTAAATCAATTTGTATCTTGTCAATTTACCTAAGTTAATTAAATCACTCTTTTAGAAAATGGTTGAGAACATTTTGGTTCCCATTTTGTGTTGAGGTCGTGAGCCTTGGATTTGTGCTCTTTGGAACACACATGCAAACCTTGCATATTATTCACATCCTACTACTTATTCATGCATTTCTAACACATACAATATATTCAAAGCTTGTAGACATACATATCAATACAAATCACAATTAAGAAAGCTATTACAACAAACACACAAATGAATCCTTATGGATTCTACAATCACAAACAATTCCATTTTCTTATCACCACCCAAGGATGATAAGATTCAAGTCTTCCTCTTACCTTAAGTGAAGCTAAAATCTCTTTCACTCCTTTCTAAGGGTTTCGGTTTCACCCTCCAAAGACACCTATCAAGCTTAAATAATTTCTACAAGTTACTAACATGAAAGAAAGCATAAACCATGGATCAATCATGGCTTAGAACTTTAGAAATAAGATTAAAAATGAAAAACAAGCAATTTCACCTTCAAGGTAGAATCTCCAAAGTAGTTTTTTAAGCTCAAGATGATGAATTTTGCAAGAACTCTCAACTAGAGATGTTCTTAGAAATGTGTTTAGGTTGAGAAAAGTAGGTTGGATAGAATTTTAGGTAGATAGTGTAACACCCCAAACTTCCTGTGTATTAAACAGTAATTTTGACAGTTAACAGAATTCTACTGTTTAGTGATTTCTGTGTACTATAAAGTTATTTTGAATATTTTGTCTGTATATTTGATCGTTTTGAGTAATTTGCTCCGTGTCAAGAAAATAATAATTTTTGAGCCAGAAAAATTTACGTAAATTAATTTTTACTATTTAGTCTTAATTAATTTACGTAATTTGACTTGATATTTGTGAATTTTCTAATTTTTGTGATTTTATACGTGATTTTAGAATTCTTACTGTTTGTGGGCCCCACAAGGTGTATATGGGCCCAGGTGGTCATACGTGGGCCTAGGTGGGTCCCGCAAAATGAAAAATTTTTCTATGTACAGAAAAATTTGTACTATTTAGACGGAGACAGGGGATCTTACTAAACCTGAGTCCGGAAACAGTTTTAGAAAATTTCCTTTACTGTATTTTGTACTGTATTTAATTATTGGACGATAAAAATACAGTAATTATATTCTTTTGTAGGGTTATAACTGATAAAAATAAAATTTTATATTATTAAGTCAACATTAGTGGTTTGGATATCCACTATCAATTTAATTACCGTTGGAAATTTAATCTTGATTTAATTAACGGTAGAGATTTGATCTTAAAATTGAATAGGATCAATTATAACCATTAGATGGAAATTAAATCAAGGGTAGAGATTTAATCTTATAAATGGCTATGACCATTATCAACCCTTGGATGTAGAATTAATCAATGGTGAAGATAGATCATTAATAACCATTGGATTTGAATTTAGATCAATGGTGGAGAATTAGTCATCAAAAATGACTACAACCATTTTGGACCCTTGGATTAAAGTTTGAAGGTGTAATCTTGACCTTTCATTTTGGAGACATATTCAATGGTTAGGATTTCAAGCTAAAAATGATCCAATGGCTCAAATGAAGTCTTCCATCTATAACCTAAACCTAGTAGCTAATTTAAATCCAAACCATTCTTTTAATCAATGGTTAGGATGACTTATAGTGATGGCTATGTAATTTGGCACATTTGGAATGCATGAAGAAGGGGGGACGGTTTGGAGAGCAAGGATGAAGGGAGACATTTTAGTGTAGGCTTTTTTAGGCCAAAGAAAAAAAAGAATGAAGACAAGCCATGTGTCAAGACCATTTAGTATTGCTCATTAATGCTTATGTTCTTCAAACTTCACTTTCCACTCTCTCTATTTGCATGCTACGGCAATGCATTCTCTTGAAGACCAAAAACATTCATTTCTATACTTCATAATATCATTTCTTCACTTTTCCACTTAAGTTTCAAGACCAAACCAAAGAAAATTTCATTCTTTCTCCCAAAAACATACCATTCGGCCAAGCACTCCAATTCACTCTTCCATCACTCTTTAATTTCATACAACCTAGTTTCTTGAATCTTTATCTCATTCTAAACAACTTTCATGTTGAAGACTTTCTCAAAATCTTCCATCTTGAAGGACTTTTACTAAGATCAAGTTCTAGAGTTTTGTTGGTGAAGTGTAAGAAAACTTCATTTATTCTTTTCTTTTTCATGTTCTAAACCATGTTTGATCCATGGTTCTTCTTATTCAAGCTTGATATACTAATTTTCTTGTATTTGTTTCATGTTTAAGAACTTGTGTTGGTGGAGATCTTGTTCAAAACACAAATCAACAAGCTTTTTGGTGGTTCTTCAAGAGGTAAAGAGGAGATTCATCTCACCAACCAAGCATGGTGGTGAGAGATGGTTTTATATTTGATGGATGGTGAATCCATGTGAGGATTCCTATCCATGGTCATGTAATAATTTATGTGTGTTATGTGCTTTGATTATTTTTGCCTATGTTTGATATGCTTTGCATGGTTTACTTGTGTATGCATGCTTAGTATGATTTTTATTTGTTTATATGGTATACTTATAATATGCATGATGATATATGTTAAATATATTATGATGGATGTATGTTGAAATAAGCAAAGTTTTGGCTCCAAAGGCCATAGAGGAGGTCACAGTTTTGAACTTCCAAGATTAGGGTTTTTATTGAAATTTTTCAAGAACTATGGAGTTAAGTTTTAGTCCTTGAACTAAAGCAAATTTTGGTAAGACATCAACCAAATTAGTGTTCACAAAATTATATTTTCATGAATGACAATATTGAATGATTTGAGAAGTAAGGAAATTAAATAAAAGGGTTTGTTTTACAAAAATAAGGCACACAGTTTTTGAGTTATATTTTTATTAATTTATTTTGTGTAGAAAACAAGAATGGAACTTAGATGATTTACAAGAAAAATATTTGGTAGTTTCAAAGGCCATATATAAGGTTTTGACAATTTAGAAAAAATATTTGATGTTATAAAATACAAGAATTTTCAAATAAGGATTTTTGGAAAAAGGAATTAAAGTGTAATATATTTAGTGAAGTGGAATTTTTATAAATAAAAGGAAAAGGAAATTGAAAGTGTTGAATTTCAAATTATTTTAAAGAAAATTAATTTTAGAAGTGATTTAGAAATATAAAAGAAAACGTTCATAACTTAAATTTACTAACATAGTATTTATTTATTGAGTTTTGGAAAACGTTAGGAAATTTAAAGTTAGAAACAGTAATTAAATCAACTAAATGTGATTTTGTAAGATTAAATCAATAAAAAGTGATTTTTGAGAAAATATATTACGGAAAAGATTTTTGACTAAGAATAAGAAGGGAATAAAGTAAGAAATTATATTATTGTAAGAAAAGTCCAAAATAATATTTTTTAAAGTTAAGAAATATTTTACGAAGGGTAAAAACGGTGAAAAACGATTTACGTTACTCAAAAACATAATTTTTAAGTTACGCGATTTGAAAAACGTTAAAATGTTTCTACGTGATTTTTAAAGCATTTAAATATTTTACATGATCGAAATGCTGTAGAAAAATATCGCTAGGTGACTTAAAAATGAAAGAATATTTTACGCATTTTAATACAGTAAAAAATTATTACGCGAATTTTTAAACGTAATAGAAATATTACAAATCATTGATTACGTAATAAAATATTACGTGACGTGAAAACGTGAAAAACGTGACAAAAATATTTTACGAATGAGAAAAACATGATAATGTGTTTTTCGTTTGCATATATTATGTGATGGTGACAAAAATATTTTACTTAATGAGAAAAACATGATAATGTGTTTTTTTGTTAATTATACAAAACTTTACAGATTAAAATCAAGATATACGAATATTGTACAAGAAATTGAGAAGTTTGCCTGAAATTGGCATTAATACATGAACGTAAAACAGTATTTGAACCTCGTATGAGAAATTATGTGATTTACCTTTGGTTGGTAATTGGTGCATTACACATGCATTTAAAATGGTCCGATGGATTGTATATGGCTAATTGCCTAGGAGAAACATACACCTCTTGAGTGGGTGCGATACGTGTAGTGTAGGTCACTTGTTGACCTTGGGGGCATCGGGGTGCGGGTTGCTCGCAATGGGTAGTTGGTAGCTCTCCTGCACCGTGAGTTAGACCGATGCAACACACCGATGATCTGGACCGAGACACTATTCTTAATCGAGATCTGATAAAGACTGTCGTGTATGTGCTAGATGGTGCGAGGCACTTGGTACCGACAGATCTTTTCGATCAATTTCTCCGACATGAGTATTAGCTCCATGGAGTAGGACATATGATGATGGCATAATTGTGATCTATATGACATGATGGTGTTTTGTAATTATTTTGTGATTTAAACGGTGATGTTATGATGGTATTATTTTACACTATGATGATGGCATAATTGTGATCATGACATGATATTTTTGCATGATATGTTATTTGTATTATCTTTGTGCTATCATGTTGGTATTGGCGTAGGTGATCTCACCTCTTTGTATGTATATTTGTATATGGTATTTATAATTGGTTGAAGACGTTGAGGAAGAAACAGTACAAGAAGGAGAAGAAGAACTACTTCTCACGTCTGGAAACGCAGAATTTTGAAGATGGAGATGCCCAGCTTCCTAGGATACATGACGTTACAGTTTCGTGGAGGTTCGGAGGCATGGCATGTTCATTTGGATCGACAATGTATATTTTATATAGGGGATCTGAACATTACCTATAGTAGGCTTGAACAAGGGAACACCTATTTTAGTGTCAATATATATGTACAGTTAGAGTTTCCAATATCCATTAGGCAGTATTGGGGAGCCTACTACCGTACTCCTAGTGAGATAAGTATCGTGTCGTCTGCACGGACACTGTCAGCCGTAGAGCGCACGTAATAACGGATTCCTATCTCACTGCCGAGGAATCCGAGGAGGACCCATCCGAGGGTTCTCATTGTTTAGTCGACTTGGGCAATATGTGAGTCTTAAATTATGTTTAATTACTTTGAGAACTTGGTCTGTATATAAATAATCCTGACAGTACTTCTGTTATGTATAATGATGTAAATTACGTGTGATGACAGTTATGTATAATGATGTACATTATGTGTGATGATGTATAATAGTTTTATTTTCCTCTAAGTTTATTTTATTGTCATAAAAAAAAATTTTACAACTCGTATTTTATTATAACATCATATTTTACAACTTGGGGATAATTTGGCAATAAAGTAACATAAATGTGGCACCCTACGGTGGGTGTTACAGATAGTTGGTGACTTAGATGGTGAGGCCGAATGGTCTCCAAAGTGCATCAATGGTGTTTTCTTGTTTTTAGTGAGAGAAAAGCTTAAGTTAATAGATAGAAAATGAATGAAGAATGGTCTCCTAAGGGCATATGGCCGTGGAGCTCTCCTTGGCTAGGTGTACCCTTGGTTGGCTTCATCCAAGCCTTAGGATTCATCAAGGGCCAAGATTAAAACTTGGTCACCAAGCTTGTCATCCATTGGCTAATCCAAGCCTTGTCACATGCTTAGTCACATGCCTTGTCATAAGCTCTTGAATGTTCCACCACTAATGATGCTTAATTAAGCTACTAATGTTGACTACTTTAACTAAACGTGGGTCTCGTAATTCATTTTCAGGTCCGCTGTCATTTATTTATACTGCCTAATAAAATAATATTATAATAATATAAAATTATTTTATTTCACAGTAAAATCCTAAAAATTAAAAGATTAATAACAGTATCATTCAGAATTGGGTTTAGTAAGATCCCCTAGCTCCGAATAATTAAAATAAGATTTTTCCGGCCCAGAAATTATTATTTTCCTGTCCCGGAGCAAATCACACAAAAAGTCCAAATAAAATCATAGACAGTAAAATAAAATACTGTATCATACAGAAAAATAACAAACAGTACAATTCAGGACACAACGATCATTTATCCTAAAGTTTGAGGTGTTACAACTCTCCCCTACAAATAAAAATTTCATCCCTGAAATTCGTTATACATCAAAACAAATGAGGATACTGCTCCCTCATTTTATCTTCCAGCTCCCAGGTAGCATCACCTGTCACATCATTCCATATGACCTTCACTAGCTCGATTATCTTCCCTCGAAGCTGCTTCACCTTTCAGTCCTCTATTCTGACAGGTAAAGTCTCATAAGTCAAATTATCCTTCAACTGTACTTTATCTGGCTGTATCACATGCGTCGGATCAGGAATATACTTCCTTAACTGAGACACATGAAATACATCATGCAAATTAGATAGAAAAGGCAGCAAAGCAATCTGATATGCTACAGGACCTATTCGTCGAAGAATCTGATAAGGCCCAATAAACTTAGGAGTAAGCTTTTTAGACTTAATAACTCTTCAGACACCAGTCGTAGAAGTCACTCTTAAGAATACATGCTCACCCTCCTCAAATTCCAGAGGTCGCCTTCGCTTATCAGCATAACTCTTCTGTCTACTTTGCGGCGTCTTCATCTTTTCTTGTATCATCTTTACCTTCTCTGTAGTTTGTTGTACAAGATCTGGTCCAATAGTCATACTCTCCCCATCCAGATACCAACACAGAGGTGTTCGACATCGTCTTCCATATAACGCCTCATAGGGTGCCATCCCTATACTCGAGTGAAAACTATTGTTGTAGGTGAATTTTGTCAAAGATAAAATTCATCCCAACTTCCACGTTGCTCTAACACACAAGCACGCAACAGATCTTCCAAAGATTGTATAGCCCTCTCCGTTTGACCATTAGTTTGTAGATGATAAGCTGAACTCAACCGCAATTTGGTTCCCATGGCTTCTTGCAAACTTTGCCAGAATCTTGATGTAAACCTTGGATCTCGGTCAAAAACTATACATGTAGGCATACCATGTAACCTCACAATCTCATTGATATACATCTGGGTTAATCTCTCAAACGAATACTTAATATTGATGGGCAAGAAATGCGCCGATTTTGTAAGCCTATCAACTATAACCCATATCGAATCATGACCTTTCCTTGTCTTCGGTAATCCGGTAACAAAATCCATCGAGATACTATCCCACTTCCACTCTGGAATAGCTAACGGTTGTAACATACCGGCTAGCCTCTGGTGTTCTACTTTTGCCTTCTAACAAACCAGACAAGACGCCACATGTTCCGCTACATATCTTTTCATCCTTGGCCACCAAAACAACCTTTTCAAGTCTTGGTACATCTTGGTCATCCCCGAATGTAAACTCAAATCACTAGTATGAGCTTCATCTAGAATCCTCTTCTTAAGTTCAGAATCATCAGGTATACAGATTCTGCCCTTGAACTTTAAGATTCCATCTGACCCTTCCTCTACTGTCGCCTTATGACCTTGCTTCAACAATTCCCTTTCGTTTTGTAAAAACGCATCTTCCTCTTGTTTATCTCGAACTATATCAAGCAATTCATTTATGATCACGACCTTACATAGGCGAATTCTTCCAGGCACAAACTCCACTGACAACCACAAATCTCGGAATTTGTTAATCAATTCCTCCTCCTTTATCATCATTGCTGAAACACTAATCACCTTTCTGCTTAAGGCATTAGCTACCACATTAGCTTTTCCTGGATGGTATTGGAGTTGAAAATCATAATCCTTCAAGAATTCCAATCATCGCCTCTGCCTCATATTCAATTTTTTCTGATCAAACAAATACTTTAAACTCTAGTGATCACTAAAGACATTGAACATTGCTCCATACAGAAAATGCCTCCACACCTTCAATGCAAAAACCACAGCAGCTAATTCCAAGTCATGTGTTGGATAATTCCTCTCATGAACCTTCAACTGTCTAGAAGCATAAGCCACTATATTCCAGTTTTGCATCAATACACATCCTAGTCCTTGGTAAGAAGCGTCATAATACACATCAAAAGTTCCGTTAGAATCCGGTAGAATCAACACTGGTGTAGTTGTTAACCTCTTCTTCAATTCTTGGAAACTTGCTTCACGTTTTTCCGTCCATTCAAAAGCTTGACTTTTCCTCGGGAGCTGCGTAAGCGGTCCGGCAATCTTGGAAAAACTTTCTATAAACCTCCGGTAATATCCAGCAAGTCCAACAAAACTTCGAACTTTTGTCACCGTCTTAGGCCTTTCCCATTACAAAACAGTCTCCACTTTCGATGGGTCTACCGCAATGCCTTCCTTGGAAATCACGTGACCTAAAAATTGAACTTTCTCCAACCAAAACTCACACTTCACCAATTTTGCATACAGCTTCTTTTCTTTCAGAATTTGAAGGACTATACCGAGATGTTCAGCATGCTCTTCTTTGGTCTGAGAATAGATCAGAATGTCATCGATGAAGACAATGACAAATCTGTCTAAGTATAGATGAAAAATCCTATTCATATAGTCCATGAATATGGCAGGAGTATTCGTCACTCCGAATGGCATTACCCGATACTCATAATGTCCATAACGAGTTCGAAAAGCTGTTTTAGGTACATCCTCCACCTTAACACGAATCTGATGATATCCCAATCTCAGATCTATCTTAGAAAATACCACTGCTCCCCTCAACTGGTCCATCAAATCGTCAATTCTCTGAAGTGGATATTTATTCTTTATAGTCACCTTGTTCAGCTGACGATAATCTACGCAAAGTCTAGAAGTTCCGTCCTTCTTCCTGACCAAAAGCACTGGTGCTCCCCACGATGAAACACTAGGACGTACAAGCTGTTTCTCCAACAGTTCTTCTAATTGCTTCTTTAATTCCACCAACTCCGCTGGAGACATCCGATACGGTGCAATTGAGATAGGACCTGTTCCTGGTACTAAATCAATAGAAAATTCGATCTCCCTCTCTGGTGGCAAACCAGGTACATCCTCAGGAAAAATCTCTGGAAATTCATTGATGACAGGAATAGTATTCACATCTTTCTCACTCTTGACCTCTAACGAAGACAATAGCATATATCCCTGTACTCCATCTCTTAACAATGACTTGACTTTAACAGCAGTCAAGAATCCAGACTTTTCTTCCTTAGGAAATACTAGGGTTTTGTTTGCATAGTCTATAAGGATATGGTTAGAAGATAACCAGTCCATTCCTAGTATTACATCTAACCCAACAAGAGGCAAACAAATCAAGTTGACAGAAAACACACGGTCCTTTATAACAACAAGACAATCCAAACATATCTTAGATATAAGTACAGGTTTAGCAATTGGTGTAGATACAATCAGTTTAACATTTAGAGAAGACATAGGCAACTTCAATCTTTCCATACAATCATATGCAATAAATGAATGTGTCACTCTAGAATCATATAACACAGTCAGAAGATTACCTTCAATGACACCTTCCCCTTGAATCAGATCCTCAGACTGTGAAACTTCCGTTCCAGTCATAGTGTATACTCGCCCTCCAAACCTCGGTTGAACAGCATGAACAGTTCTCATAGCAGGTTTCCTTTCCGGCTATGTACAATCCTTAGCTATATGTCCTGGTTGTCTGCAATTAAAGCAAATTGTCCCTCTGATTGAGCAATCAGTAGAAATATGGCCCTTCTTTTCGCACTTAAAACATGTTGGCGTAAACACCACTTTCTGTCTAGCTCAACTACCACTAGCATTTTCCCCAACTGGTGGTCATTGAGGTTGACTCCCCGGTGGTCTAGTATATGGCTTGCGCTGAAACCGACTGTTGTTACTGCTACCACCCCTCTGAAATCTTGTTGGTCCAAAATTACGGTTTCTGGGATCCCGTGACGGCACCAATTCCTCAAGGCGTGCACAAGCATCTACCAAAGCATGAAACTGATTCATCCTCAAGGATAATATTCCTCGTTTCAGTTCCACTCTCAGCCCTGCCTCAAACTTCCTACATCTCCACACATCATCCGGTCGAGTTTGAGCATAATCTGAGAACTGACACAAACTCTCAAATTTAGAAGCATACTCATTAACTGTCATGTTGCCCTGACGCAAACCAAGAAATTCCATCTCCTTGGCATGTCTAGCACTCGCAGGAAAATACTTCTCTAGAAATACCTCAGAAAATACCTCCCATGTAATTTCCATTCCTTCAGTCTGCAACAATCGGCGGGTTCCTCTCCACCAATGTTCACCGTCTCCTCTCAGCATAAAAGTTGCATACGTCACCTTCTTGTCATCTGTACATCTTATTCCTTCAAATATCTTCTCCAAATCTTGTATCCATTGACTTACCTTCTCCGAATCAATCTTGCCTCTAAATTGCGGTGGATTGTTACGCCTAAATTCAGATAAATTTAGGGCATCAGCAGTAGCATCTTGCTGTTGAGCTGCTCTCTGATTCTGCTGAGTAATTACTTCAGCCATTTGCTGCATAGCTTCGTAGGCTGTAATCATAGGATCCACAAGCACGATTCACATTCGCACGTCCTCCTCTTCCGCCAGACATCTTCTTTCTTCAATCATAACAAAGCAAAGTCAGATACATCCTTTCAGAAGTAAATCACAGAGAATCACACAACACAAGCAAAAACAGACCCAACTACAACCCCAAAAGACTCTAACTTGGGCTCTGATACCCACTAATGTAACACCCTTATGGGGATGTCACATTTATGAAATAAAATAAAATAAAGATAAATAAAATTCTACCCAAGTTGTAAAACATTTGTTACATAGTAATACGGGTTGTAAAAATTTTCCGGTTAAACAGAATATTACGAAATAAAATAACATGGAACATAAAATAAATAAACTGTCATAACACATAATATACATATATTTTTGTTTCAAGTAGTACAAATAATTTACAACTATAAATATTTAAACCAACACAGTAAACAAAGCAGTAAGAAGTCTATATATACAAAACGCTGACGCGCCCAAGTACGCATCACAAAACTCTAACCCTCTGAAGGATCACTCTCAGATGAAACTTCAGGTGATAAGTATCCAGGATGCCTCGACCCTCTACGGACTCTAGTCTGTGCTGTCGACACGCTGCTAATCTCGCTAGGCGCATCAAACATACCACCCCAATGACGCCTAAGAGATAGCGGTAACTCCACATGTAAATATAATACAGTAGAAAAGATAGGCACTTCATCAAACTCTATACGTATGGTCACAGTCAGACGCCCTACGTACGTAACCGAATCTCTGTCCTCTCGCAGTAGCCAGGCTTCAGAGCCTCCATGAAAGTCCAACCTCACGAAACCAAAGAATCTTGGTAGCGTCATACTCATACAATCAATCCAATGGGTATGGATGATCGGATGGTTCTTGGTTGTCGAACTGATCTTCGGCTTACTGCTGCTCCTCGTCCTCAGGGTATACACACTCAAGAGGTTGTTCCTCTTCCTCAAACTCTTCTTTTAAAACATAATTTAAAATACAATAAGAACACATACAATGAAGAGGTAAGACAATCTATATCACCACAAACATGGTAAATAAGAAAACGACAATACAACAGATATAGCAATTCATACAATATAACATACCATAATAGCATAAATAATAATATAAAGTAACATAGAAATTAAGTGTAACAGTATCACATAATGTCACAGATAAAATGGTACAGATAAAATGGTACAGATAATAATATTATAATGCACAACTCATAAATCATATGTAATACGACTCAACCCTACTCCATGGAGCTACAACCACAGACATCAGAGAGAATGACCTGTAAGTTCTATTAGTACCTTAGGCTGCCCAACCAACTATTGCACTATCTCACATTGTGTCTATAGCCCATTGTCCAAAACATCGTGGTATAGTACACAGTCCAAACATCGTGTAACTGCAGGCATTGTACTAGCATAGTTCTTACAAGATCTTGATTAAGTATAGTGCATGTCGAGATCACTAGTGTGTAGCCAGTTACCACGACCCAGAGGAGCGACCAACTTTCTACATGTGGAATAATCTGCACACTAATGCCTCCAAGTCCATAAAGAAATGAACCACACTACGCTTATTACACCGACAACACGATGTAATTCACCTCGTCAATCAATCGCCAATTCCACAACGAATCGACTTGACTCTAAAAATATGAACAGAACTATAATTATCAAAATACCATTCAAATCTCAAATAATTACCAAAACACCCTCAAACACCAAACGCAGTACGTCCCACTTGATAGTACTGTTTCTCAATCTGTCCGGGTCCACCACTTTGGCCCAACAGTAAAACTTACTGTTTTCATCAATCGCATAGAAATTTTATCGCGTTTTCACAATTTCCTCGTTTTTACAAACATTTTTAAATCGCGTAAATATATTTTGCTGTTTTTAAAATCGCGTACTGTTTTTAAAACGTTTTTTCAATCGCGTAAGATTTTTAAATCATTTTCTTGTCCAAATTCCTTAAAAATCACTATTTAAATAAACAGAAAATAATATTTAATATGTTTGAGTTACGTAGAATATTTTCCATACCGTATACAATATATTGGATATCTTTTCTATCTTATTTATCCATTTTTAACAAAAATTAACAGTATTTTGCTTTGAAAATCTATAACAATGGTTTTCTAAATTTTTTTGTTAAAAATTCTTTTGATTATATTACAACCATCTAATTATACTTTTGAAAACTATTAACGGGCTTCAAAACATAAAGTGAGCTTTACGTTAGAAATTTTACAAAAGCTACTGTATTATCTCCTAAACATTAAAATCATTAGTTTTAACTTCTTTAACTTAATCTTTTCATTTTTATTGTTCAAAACTCATTGTAATAGAATTCCTTTTGGCATTATTCCTTAACCTTGATTGAAAACAATTTTAGAAACTAAAAACACTTAACTTTGGCATGTTGGCCGAAATCCATTAACTTGTCATTTGATCTATAGATTTGTTTTTCTTGCTCTAAATCAATTTGTATCTTGTCAATTTACCTAAGTTAATTAAATCACTCTTTTAGAAAATGGTTGAGAACATTTTGGTTCTCATTTTGTGTTGAGGCCGTGAGCCTTAGATTTGTGCTCTTTGGAACACACATGCAAACCTTGCATATTATTCACATCTTACTACTTATTCATGCATTTCTAACACATACAATATATTCAAAGCTTGTAGACATGCATATCAATACAAATCATAATTAAGAAAGCTATTACAACAAACACACAAATGAATCCTTATGGATTCTACAATCACAAAGAATTCCATTTTCTTATCACCACCCAAGGATGATAAGATTCAAGTCTTCCTCTTACCTTAAGTGAAGCTAAAATCTCTTTCACTCCTTTCTAAGGGTTTCGGTTTCACCCTCCAAAGACACCTATCAAGCTTAAATAGTTAAGCCTTCTAGTCATAAATCAACAAGTCCAACCACTTTTGTGGACTAACTTCCTATTGGTTTAAAACTTCAAGCCATTATTGTTGACTAGATCTCATTGGCTTAGGATTAAATCTAGCCAGAAACGTTGACTGGTTCTCTAAACATGGGTTCCACAGACTTTTTCGGGTCCATGGTCCATTTTGGAACAGAATTCTACTGTTTTTAAGATAGTAGGCACTGTACAATAAAATAATATTATAATAATATAAAATATTTTTATTGCATAGTTAAATCCTAAAAATTAAAAGATCAATACACGTATCACTTGGAATTGGGTTTAGTAAGATCCCCCAGCTCCAAATAATTAAATCAAGATTTTTCCGACCAAAAAATTATTATTTTCTTGACTCAGAGTAAATCACACACAACAGTCAAATACGATCATGAAACAGTCAAATTCATTTTATAACTCACAGAAAACACAAAACAGTACATTTATGACAATATCATACTTTAACCAAAAGTTAAGGTGTTACAAATGCTGGGTGTCTCACCTATTTCCTGTATCCCTGTATTTCTATTTTATATTTATATTTGATAAAAGATCGTGAGGAAGATGAAAAGGGTCCACACCCTTGTTGATTGGACTGGGTCGATTCATTATTTTTGATATGGCGTCTGGACGAGATTTTCGGCTACGTACGAGTGTAACTTCATGGGGACATTGATGCCTGACTTGTCGATTAAGACTCCAAGTGTCACATATATATGGGGTTGCAGTTTTGTCTGCTAGTAGTACCTATTCCAGGGTTACTACTTTCTCCCTTTAGTGCTTTTGTACACGTTACCTTTTATTTGAATATGAAAGTACTATGTTTTGTGTTATCAATGCTTTGTGTTAAGGACAAATATTATATATGAAATATGTTTTCCTTTAGTGGTTGTATAAATTATGATTGGGTACTAAGCATGCTTTATTCGAGGCTCATATTTTCTATTTAAGTATAATGGAAATTTTTGAAAAGATTGTTGTCGAGACTATGACACGCCTAGATTTAGTGACTGTGGTGTAATAACGATTGTGCCATAGTTATTAGATCTAGGGGTGTTGCATTAGGTGGTATTAGAGCGGTTCATACTGTTGAGCCGGAGTATGGACTTGTTATGTTTAGGACTATTAGAACTTTTGTATGTTGTGTACTTCCTTGTCTCTTGATTGAGATGATGGGAAAGGAATGCATGACTTGTCGTAGGTTGAATGTTAGTAGCTACTGTTATACAGTTGCATGATATTGAGGATTGACTTACTCAATATGTAATGTTCTATGTGTACAGGAAACTATGACTTCACCTAGACATACTATATTAGGAGAATATGAATTCTTTTAGTAAGGAGATCAAGAGGTTTTGGAGAACTAGTCTTTTGGAGAAAGAAATAATTGGTGTAAGTTTGGTTTGCGAAGCTGTTTGGGAGTTGAAGACTTGCAAAAGGTTACGCCATAGAAGGCAGAGTGAAGAAGCTCGAGTTGGAGACTGTAAGGATTCGTGGGTTGGACTTATCTTGTTTGAAATGTGTGATTCTTTATGTTTGGTTTCTGAAAGGAGACAATGCTATTTGAAATAATTATGTTTGCTTTTGTTGTGTCATGTTTTGTCCGTCTTTGAAGAAAGTCAATGGCTCGCAATAGATATACAAGGGCGATGACTCGTGATGGACGTATACATATGAGTACAGGACGAGACAATGGAAGTATGACTGCGACTGTAGAAGAGATGCAAAGGATAGTTGAGGTGACAACTCACCAAGATCAGAGGGCCGCATAGCAGCGACAATTGGAAGTTGAAGTTTAGAATCTATTAGAGGAAAGTCGATTTTGGGGTAACTTTGGACTGCCTAGATTCCAAGGGAGGAATAATAGAAAGGTTAATCGGTTTAAGCGGAAACCGTATTCACGATTAATAGGGAAGCGACAACAATATCCAACTTATGGAGAAAGTGTTAGTAACCATGGTTCCAACCAGACTGCAACATCTTTACCAAGATGTAAGAAATGTGAAAAGAACCATCCAACAAGGAAGTGTAAGATCAAGAAGATAGTCTGTTTCAAGCACAGAAAGGAGCACCTAACGAGGAATTGCACAATTGAAAGAATTATTTGCTTTAGATGTGGGAAGCCTGGACATATTTCCTGCGACTGCAACCAAGCCAAGGCAGAGCCTTCAGTCAATGCTGCAAGAGTTGTGAAACCGCAGGTAAGAGGCAGAGTTTATACCATGAGTGGAGCTGAGGCCTCTAAATCCTGAAGATCTAAACAATGGAGATTGTGCCTCAAGCGACGATCCCGTAACTGTGCTGTATAATTCTGGGGGCAACCTATTTCTTTATAGCGTATGACTGTATGGATCATTTGGATTCATTTGTGTCTTTAATTATCTTTGACCTAGTTATTTCTACTTCTGTTATTGAGACTTGTCGTTGATACTTAAATTTGTTTAACCTATCCTATTTCTACTAAAGATCGAATCTTTTGTTGATTTGGCTTGCATACCTAAAATGACACCTATTAGAGTTCATGGTTTTAGGAATAGATTGATTATTTTCTAGTTATGTTCTGCTAGATCATTCAAATGAAAACCTTAGTGTTTCCTAAAACTAATATTTTTGAGTTTGTAATAGCTAACAAAGTTGAAGCTTTGTGGGGAAAAGGAATCCAAAGATACATGTTATCTTTTGTAAAGGACAAAAGCAAGGCGAATATGCATGTCACTATTGTAGTCAATGAGTTCTCATGATGAGCTATAGTGCCGTCAGTTAAGGAGAAGAATGGAACTTCTCGGTGAGATGGGGACTGTCGTTAATTAGATAGGATTACGATCAAGGATGAGTATCCTCGGATGAAGATAAATGATTCAATTGATCGGTGAGAAGGGAGTCTTTGTTTTCTCCAAGATAGATGTACGTCCTGGTTGTCATCAAATTCGTGGGAAGTTGAGGATGTTCCAAAACGATTTTCGAACTCGTTTTGGATATTATGGGTATCTTGTGATGCCGTTCGGAGTAACAAATGCTCCTGTCGTATTCATGGATTGCATGAATCAGATCTTTCATCCTTATCTAAACAAATGTGTCGTTGTCTTTATCGATAACAATTTGATCTATTCTCGAAAATACAGAGGAACATGTTGAATATCTCAGTATAATTTTCCAGACTTCAAAGGAGGAGAAATGTACGCCAAATTATCATAGAACAAATTTTGGTTTGAGAAGGTTAAACTTTTGGGTCATTAGATTCCAAGAAAGGAATTGTTGTGGATTCACCAAAGGTTGAAGCAGTCCTTCAATAGGAAAGACAGGAGACCATAAAGGAGATTCGTAATTGGTGAGATTGATTGGTTTTATCAAGGGAGCAACAATGGATTCTTCAAGACAGTAGGATCTCTCTCTCAGCTTACAAGAAGGAATTAAGTCATTTTATGGACCAACACATGTGAAGGAATTTCAAGAGTTGAGGAGATATTTAAATACTCGCCAGTGTTGGTTCTACTTGATCCCAAGGGACCGTTTGTAGTGTTTATGGTGCTTCACATCAAGGTCTAAGATGTGTGTTCATGCAAAGTTGGGAAGTTGTGACTTACGCCTCGAGGTAGTTGAGGGTACATGAGGAGAATTACCCAACTCATGACTTGGAGTTAGCCACAGTTGTATTTGCTTTGATAATACAAAAACACTTGCTACGATCAATGCCTTTAGCACTCACAAGAGCTTGAAGTAACTATTCGACAAAAAGGAGCATAACATGAGATAAGAAGGCAACCAGAATTCTGAAAAAGTATGACTTCTAGCCTTAATGTCATCCTGGAAAGGCAAACGTCATAGCAGATGATTTGAATCAGAAACTACTTAATACCTTCATTATGATGGTTAAGAAGAAGGAATTAATAGAGTAATTCAAGGACATGTGGTTGCCATTGGAAATGATACCGGATGAGGTATGTCTAAATATGGTTACTATTTCAAATGATCTGTTGGGAAAGATTCTAGAGAAGTAGAAAAGTGACCAATTTCTACAAGACAAGGAAGAGCTATTAAAACAAGGCATGGCGTCAGGTTGTGAGGAAGGAATTCAACAAAAATCCTGATGTTCACGGATAAGGTTTGTAAACCGGATGATTTAGAACTCAAGGAGTTAATCTTCGATGGAGCTCACGTGAGTAAATTGAGTATACACACCAGAACGACCAAGATGTATCAAGACCTAAGATAGAAATATTGGTGACAAGGAATGAAGAGCGATGTTGTCAAATGTATGTCATCTTGTCTGAGTTGCCAACCAACTTATTTCCAAATTCTTCAAACTATATCAAATTCCACTTTGGATTGGTCCGATAGCCTATCAACTAATTCTGTCATCCTTTCTTTCTAATTTTCATAATGTCTTCCATATGTCTTAATTGCGAAAGTGTATCCCTGATCCAGCCATGTCATCGAACTGAACACAATACAATTAAAAGAGAGGTTGATCTATAAAATGCTTCCTGTAAAGATCGAAGGTAGGAGAGCAAAGCAACATGGAGGCAGGGAGATCACATTGGTAAGGGTGATCTGTAACACCCCAAGTTTCCTAACTAGTTGACAGTAATTTTGACAGTTAACAGAATTCTACTGTTTAGTGATTTCTATGTGCTGTAAAATTATTTTGATTATTCTGTCAATACATTTGATCGTTTTGTGTGATTTACTCCATGTCAAGAAAATAATAATTTTTGGGCCGGGGAAAATCTTACGTAATTTAATTATTACTGAAAAGTCTTAATTATTTTATGTAATCTGATTTGATATTTATGAATTTTTTAATTTTTGTGATTTTGTGTGTGATTATGAAATTTTTATATTACTCTGATTATTTTAGCGTTATTTGTGGCCTGTCTGTGGGCCCAGGGAGGTCGTATGTGGGCCTCACGTGGGTCCAGAAAGGTAAAAAAAAATTCTGTAGCTAGGAAAATTTATACTGTTGAGACAGAGACGGGAGATCTTATTAAACCTGAATCCAAAAATAGTTTTAAAAATTTTCTTTTACTGTGTTTTGTACTGTATTTAATTATCGGGTGATAAAAATACAGTAAAAATATTATTCGAAGAGTAATAGCAGATACAAAAATAAATATTGCACTGCGTAGTCAACATCAGTGGCTTGGATATCCACCATTGATGTAATCAACAGTGGAGACTTGATCTTGATTTAATCAATGATTGAGATTTAGTCTTATAAAGTGGCTAGGACCATTTATAGCCCTTGGATGTAAAGTTTGAAGGAGTAATCTTGACCCTTCATTTTTTAAGATGCATCTAATGGCTATGATTTCAAGGAGAAAGATCTAATGGCCTAGATTAAGTATTCTAACTTAAAGTCTACCTTAATCCTAACCATTGATCTAATCAATGGCTTAGAATGCTTAGGATGGTAGCTTGAAAAGATAATCACTTATTGATCACTTATTGAATGCATTAGGAAGAGGGGGGACAGTTTTGGTGATGTTTAATGCATAGCAAAGTTGAAGACCACCATTATTACTCATTCTTGATCATTCCAAAGCCTAAGTTCTTCAAAAATTTCTCTCCATCTCTTCTTCAACCAAGTTTTGGCCAAGCACCCTAGAATTGCCCTCCATCACTCAAAAATTTTATCCAACCTAGTTTCTTGAATCCTTACCTCATTCTAAGAACATCTCTAGTTATGAGTTTTCACAAAATCATTCATCTTGAGCTTCAAATCCAAGCTTCAAGTTTCTATCAAAAAGGGTAAAGTTCATATTTTTTCACCCAAACTTCAAGTTTTAATTTTCTAAGCCATGCTTGAACCACAGTTTACCTATTTCTACACTTGTTATTGATTTTAACATTTTTTTATGATTTTTAGGGATTTTTCCATGGAGCTCCACGAAATTAGTAGGAAGGGAAACTAAGTGTTTTCACTTCATTCTTTATCTTAACCAAGTCTAAGAAGTTTTCCTTTCACAAAAATCAAAAACTCCATCCTTGTTCTTGAAGAGGAACCATTCGGCCATACCACCCAAAATCACCCTCCAATCTCTTTTAATTTTATCCAACTATAGATCTTGAATCTATATGATATTCTAAGCAACTTCCATGTTGGAGACTTTCTCTAAATCATCCATCTTCAACCTTGTTCTTCAAGCTAAAGATTGAAGTTGTATTGGTGAAATTTGTTAATCTTCACTTTTCTTTTGATTTTCAAGGTTTTAACCATGATTCATATCCATGGTTTTCTTATTCAAGTCTTATATATATTAATTATGTGTGTGTTTTGTTTTGTATTTGAGAAGCCCTTGGTGGTGAAGGACATGGAAAAAGAAGCAAAACAATGAGCTTTTGAGGTTCTTCAAGAGGTAAGAGGGAAATCTGTAACACCCTCCGTAGGGCGTCACATTTTAAATAAAATATAAAATCAACTGAAATCATTTTATAAAAGTTTTGATTGTTAAAAGATGAATTTTAAAATTTCATTTCGCGGAAATATAAACTTACCAAAAATTATAAGAAAAATCGAAATTAAATTGAATTAATTAATACACATAATATAAGTACCACCAAATATTCATTATAGAAGTAAAACATGTAATTTACAGACTCAGAGAAACAGTAGCAAACCTAATGAAGGTTACTACTAATAGCACGGTAATAACACTAACGAGAAAAACCCAACCTACAAGATCCATGTCTCCACCAACTGCATCCTGTTGAAGTCTGAAGGTCACTCTTCGACGCCGTCATCATCTTCAAAATATGGCCTCCAATAGGTTTACTCCGCCTACTATACGATTTTAATAACACAACACAACACAACAATACAGTAAAGAGGTGAGATCCCCTTTCACCAATACCAGTACGGTAGCAAAGAATGATTCGAATGACAAAGTCATTCCATACACACAGATATCACAATTATAGTCATGTTATCAATTTACAAATATTTCTAATATGCATATAACCTAATAAAATAAACAAACAATAACATTATCGGGATAGATATAACAATTCATACCATATAAAATATCATAATAGTACAATATAAAAGAAAGATCAAATGTCATAACAATGAAATATCACAAATGAAAGGTCACAGATAAAAATCACGAGATAGAAATCACAAATAAAAATCACAAATAAAAATATAATAGATAAAAGATAACAAATAAAAGATAATGAATAAAAGATAACGAGATAAAAATAACAAATAAAAGAAATAACAAATAAAAGATAATAGATAAAAATAACAAATAAAAGATAACAAATAAAAGATAATAGATAAAAATAACAAATAAAAGATAACAATGCACCACATATCAACATATACAACAAGACACAATCCTACTCCATGGAGCTAAACCAAATAAACACGGACATCGAGAGCGAATGATCCGCAAAATCTATTAGTACCACGGCTGCCCAACCAAACTATTGACCTTTGTCACACGTTGCGTCTATAGCCCCACGACACTGGAATCCACCATCCAGGTGTGGTGTAGTTCACGGTCTCACGTTGTGACACTACGGTGCAATGTACTATTAGACTTTACAAGACCTCGATTAAGTATAGTGTGTGTCGAGTCCATTAGTGTGTTACCAGTTACCACGGCCCAGAAGAGCAACCAACTGTCCACATATGGAATTATGCACACTAACGTCTCCAAGTTCATTCAAGATCGAACCACACTACGCTTATCGCACCGACAATACGATGTTATTCACCTCGTCAATCAAACCAAAGCCTGTACGGGTTCACCTCATAGCCCGACAGCGAGAAAGAAAAATATACAAAGCCTGTACGGGTTCACATTTTCCCGACAGCGAAAGCTTGCCCTCATTGGCAACAAATATAGATATAAAGAAAGCCTGTACGGGTTCACATTTTCCCGACAGCGAAAAAATATAGTAACGTTCAATCGCGTAGAAATTTTATCGCATTTTCACAATTCCGTCGTTTTTACAAACATTTATAAATCGCGTAAATATATTTTACTGTTTTCAAAATCGCGTAGAATTTTTAATACGTTTTCTCAATCGCGTAAGATTTTTAAATCGTTTTCTTATCCAACTTCCTTAAAATAACTGTTTAAAACAAACAGAAATAATATTTAGTACTTTTAAATTACGTAGAATATTTTTCATAGCGTATACTGTCTTTTGCTCATCTTTTCTACCTTATTTGTCTATTTTTAATAAAAATTGACAGTATTTGATTTAGAAAAATTATAATAATGGTTTTCTAGGTTTACTGTCAAAACTCCTTTTATTTTTATCACAACCAATTAATTACACTTTTGAAAATTACTAACGTGCTTCAAAACACATGGGGAGCTATACGTTAGAAATTTTATAAAGCTACTGTATTTCTTCTTACAGTAAAAATCATTAGTATTAACCTCTTAAACTTAATTCTAACCACTTTATTTCTTTAAACTTATTGTAGAAAATTTATTTTAACTTGTATTGCTTCTTCTTGATTGAAAATAGCTTGGAATTAATTTTAGAAATCATGAATATCTAATTTGGCATGTTGGCCGAATTTGATAAAAACTTTGCATTTGATTTCCAAATTATTTTTCACCTTCTAAATACATGTTAAATCTCTTGTATTGTCTACATTGATTAAATCATTACCCTAGAAAATAGTTTTAGAAATCAAAGTGTTGAAGTTAGACATGTTGGCCGAAAATGTAAGGTTATGCCATTTGATTTCCAAATTCATTTTTCTTGATCTAAACAAATGGATATCTTACCAATTCTCCTAGGTTAATTAAATCATATTTTAAGAAAATTAAGAGAACATTTTGGTTCCCCATTTGGATCATGGCCGTGAGCCTTGTTAGTGTGTTCTTTGGAACACTCATACAATCCTTGACATATTATTTACACCCTATATTTTATCATGCATTTCTAACACATGCAATATTATCAAAGCTTGTAGACATGCAACTTAAAGCTTGTAGACATGCAAATTATTACAAACATCAAATAAGAAGGCTACTAACAAATACACAACAACCTACTAACAAACACAAAATTAACAAACACACAAATAATAAACACATAATCAATCACAATTAGGAAAAACTATAAACAATCAAGTGAATGAATCCTTATGGATTCTTCACCACAACCACAAACATTCCTCACCACCAACACATGGTTGATGAGGGTAATCTCCCTCTTACCTCTTGTAGAACCTCCAAAGCTCCTTGTATGTCTCCTTCAAGCAAATTTTCTCCACCAAGAGCTTCTTGAAAATCAAAGAAAACATACAATATTAATACCTAAGGCTCTAAACTAGAATAATAATGGATTAAAATCATGATTAAAACTTTAAAATGGATAAAAATATGAAGATTAAAGACTTCCACCTTCAAGGCTTCAAACTTGAGCTTTGAAGAACGAAAATGAAGATGGATGATTTAGGGAAAATCTCCAACATGAAAGTTCCTTAGAATTGCATGGAGATTCAAGATCTATGGTTGTTTAGAATTATTGAAGCTTGGAAGGTGACTTTAGGGTAGTTGGCCGTGAGCTTAGGGAAAGAAGAAATATGAGCTTTTGTGGTTTTTGCTTGATAGGGAGATGAAGATGAAGGAATCTTGAGAAATTCCTAACATGAATGTGTCTTGGATTGATGAAAGGATTCAAGAAATGATATTGGTAGGATTTATTGAAGTTTGGAGAATGATTCTTGGTGATTTGGCCGAAATCAAGGGGGAGAGAAAAGGAGAGAATTTTGGTTGCTTGGTCTTAGTTCTTTGGAGAAAATGATGTGTAGAAGAGTAAATGAGGTGAATGGGTGGAGATTGTCTCCATTTGGGAGCCATGGCCGTGGAGCACATGGAGAGAAAAGGAAGGTGAGAGCTTCTTGCCAAAGTTGAAAATGAGCCAAGGCTCTCCTATTTATAGACTCCAGGAAAAAGATGAAGGCTTAGGATATTTTTCGGTATATCATAAGCAATGAACAACAATTACTGCTTATAAAGTCAATGTTTATTGTCTAATGGGTGATAAAATATACATAGATTTTTATCTTATACTAGCAGAGTAGAAATTATTATTGATCATTTTTCTACTGATTGCCCTTGATGAGTCATAAAGCGAGTCATCAAAGAAAAATTTCTAGAATATGTGACTCACTACGATGAGTCAGTATGATGAGTCATCGTGGAATTTTCTAGAACGGGTGAGTCAGCATGGCGAGTCAGCGTAGATATTTTTCTAGAGCAGATGAGTCAGCATAGATATTTTCCAAAACAGGTGAGTCAGCATGGCGAGTCAAACATCTTCGAGTCACCGACTACATCACAACCTGCATCATTGGTGCGTCATCAATGGTGAGTCACAAAGACCGAGTCATCGAGAAGCTTCGGAACCGACGAGTCACCGCGGTGAGTCACGGGCCGAGTCGCACTTACGGAACCTTCTAGAAGCTGCCGAGTCATGATCTTGAGGTGTCACGCCACGTGTCATCGTCCTATTGGCCCGTTGCGATGAGTCATAGCCATCAATTTTGACCACTCCTCATTGGTCCACGTGTACAAAGACTTGATGACTAAACGTGGGTCTCGCAAAATATTTTCGGGTCCGTCATTGTCACTTATTTGTACTGACTAATAAAATAATATTATAATAATATAAAATTATTTTATTTGACAGTTAAATCCTAAAAATTAAAAGATTAATTTTAGGCTCATTCAGAATTGGGTTTAGTAAGATCCCCCGCCTCTAAATAATTAAAAATAGATTTTTTCCGGTCCGGAAAAATATTATTTTCCTACCCCGGAGCAAATCACACAAAAAGTCTAAATAAAATCACAGACAGTAATATTGAGCACTGTATCAAGTAGAAAACAATTAAAAACAGCAAAAACATCAAAAACAGCACATTCGGGACGTAATGGTCATTTTCTCATTTTTTCCCACAATGTAGCTAATCATCCAAAACGTTCAAATAAAATATCCAGCAGTATTATATAGCTGTATATTACACAGAAAAATTTAAAACAGCGGATTCAAGAAAAATTTTATTTCACTGTCTTGAAGAAAAATACGTAAAACGATTATATAAAATACCAGACAGTATTATACATCTGTTTTTCACGCAAAAAAATTTAAAACAGTAATTTGATAAAATTTTTATTTTACTGTATCGAAACAAATTATGTAAAACGACCAAATAAAATAACAAACAGTATTATTTTTCTGTATTTCATACAGAAAAACAAGAAACAGTAAATAAGGACACAACGATCATTTACACAAAAGTTTGAAAAACAGCAAACAGGACATTCGGAATATTTTTCCAAAATTTGGGGTGTTACAAGATCTATCTCACCAACCAAGTATGGTGGTGAGAGATGGTTTTGTATTTGATGGATGTTGAATCCATGTGAGGATTCATATCCATGGTCATATAATTATTTGTGGGTGTTTATATGTTTGATTTATTTGTTCATGCTTTGTATGATTTGCATGATCTATTGCTTTTGATTATGGCATGCTTGTAGTATATATGATGAAATATGTATATGTATGCCATGATTTGATGATGGAAAGGAAATTGATTTTTGGTTCCAAAGACTAAGAGGAATTTCGGCCAAGACACCTCAAAATAGGTGTTCATAAATTAATATTTTCATGAATGATAAAATTGGATGATTAGAAAAGCAAGGAAAATAAACAAAGGGTTTGTTTTTCCAGAAGTAGTGTTCACGGTTTTGAGAAGAATTTTTATTGATTTATTTTGTGTAAAAACAATAATAGAATTTAATGGAACTCAAGGACATTTTTCAATAAAAATATTCTAAGTATTTTACAAATCATGAGTTTTAAATGAAAAGAGCAATGAGTTGATGATTTTAAGGATTTGCAAAGAAAGTGAAAAATGAAAATGAACAAATGATTTGATTTAAAGACTATGAGTCTCACGGTTTTGTTAAGGAATTTTTAATGGTTTTGTTTGTGTAAAACCATATTGACTTAGAAGGAAAAATATTTGATGGTTTGAATGGCCAAGTACCACGGTTTTGAAGGCTTTTGAATGCCTTGATTTTATGAAACAAAGTGATTTTCAAAGTAGAAATACAATTGGGTTTAGTACAAGGAATTTGGAACGGGAATCAGAGTGTTTTATCACTTGAGAAATGAAAATTTTGTATGTAAATGGAAAATAGAGGTTGAAAGTGTTTGAACTCAATTTATTTTAAAGAGGATTAATTTTTAGAATTGATTTGAAATTACAAAGAATACGTTAGTGACTTGAGATTTTCTAACGTGTAACTCATTCTTAGAGTTTTGGAGCGCGTTAGTAAATTTTAAGATGGAAATATTGATTTAAAATCGATGGAAATGGTGAAATTGTGGAATTTATTGTGAAAAAGATTTTCTTGAGTAAGAAAATAAGGAAAATAATATGAGAAGTCATATTATTTTGAGAAATTGATTTCTTAAAGGAGAAATGTGAAAAATGATGTTGGAAATGATATTGAATTGTTTGAAAGTCCAAAATAATGTTTGGAATATTGAGGAATATTTTACGTGATTGTAAAATGGTGAAAAATGATTTACGTAACTTAAAAAAGTGATTTTTAAGCTATGCGATTTGAAAAATGTTAAAATATTTTTACTCGATTTGGAAAGCGTTTAAATATTTCAAAAATGATGGAATATGGTTTACGCGACTTAAAAGAATGATTTTTAAGTTACGCGATTGTGGAAAATCGCTACACGATTTGAGTAACGTGTAAATATTTTTACGTAATTGAGAAAACGTTGAAAAATCAATACGTAATTTGAAAACATAACAAAAATGTTGCGCAATTATAAAAACACGACGAAAGTGTTTTGTGACTATAAAAATGCGATAACATGATTTCGCTATTGAATATAGAGTATGATTACTATTGAACCAGTGTATGGACACTGTATAAGAAAATGACGAGTTTTACCTGTGAATGGCTTTTGGTGCATTTTACATGCATTAGAAAGATATGCCTGTGATTGGCATTAGTGCATTGAATATGCACTGGAAATGATGAATTTTTCCTGTGATTGGCATTGGTGCATTGATTATGCATTGGAAAGATATGCAATGAAGCATATGATGAAATTGAAAAATATGCATTGAGGCATTGTCTGTGGGCTAAGGCTGGGCAATTGTCTGTGGGCTTATGCTGGGCAATTAACTAGAGCATTCTTGTCGAAATTATGAAAACCTCCATGGAGTAGGACATTGAGTCTATGTGCACATGCATAACATATGCATCATTATTGAGTATTGGTTATGAAAATTGAACTGTTGAATACCTGGATAATGTTGAGAGCATTATCGTAAATATTGAATATTTATATCTGTGTGATATAATAATTGAGGAATATTGGATGATGATGATGATAATAATGTTGATGGCATGATTGTAATTATTGTATCTGTGTGATGACAATAATGTTGATGGCATGATTGTAATTATGGTATGATATATTGTTTGTGTTATCTCTATGCTACCATGTTGGTATTGGCATAGGTGATTTCACCTCTTTGTTATATTGTTTTGTTGTGTTTGTATTATTAAAAATTATATAGTAGAAGGAACGAGTTGTCTTAGACATGACAGGTGGTAGATATTCTGAGATTGGTGACAACATGGAGGAGTGGTCATTCAGGATTCAATAGTATACAGTATTGATGAGGAACAGATACATGGTACATCAAGATGGTAACAAGAAGGAATAAGTATGTTAAGTTTTCTCGTTAGTGTTTTACCGTGCTATTAAGTAGGGCTCGTGATGGGGTTTGCTACTGTTTAAAATTGAGTCTATAAGTTTTATATTTATTGAATAATTGTTAAATATCAATTGGTGTCAATATTGTATATTAATAAGTTTAAATCTATTTTTCAGTATTATCTATAAATTCCGGTAAATTTATGTTTCAACAAGAAGAAATTTTAAACCCACTTTTTATAACTCAAACCTTTTATGAACTGATTTTCAGATTATAAGTTGGTAGCCATAAATGTGATGCCCAATGGGAGGTGTTACATGATCTGAATTGACGTGACTAGAGACGCGACGTGAAAGTTAGAAGATAAGATGAAGAAACAACATCCATGTTTATACTAAGGAAAGAAAATTTCGAGGATGAAATTTCTATTTGAAGGGGAGAGTTGTAACATCCCAAAAATTAATAATTTCATGATAAATAGTCGTTTTATAATATTTGTGATTTTTGTATTTTTTCTGGATTTTTTTGAGAATGCTGAATATTTTAATATTATTCCTCGTTTTACATGCACATTAAGCGGAGTCAGAAAAATGAGATATTTTTATCGAGAACCTTGAGCTGTAGAAACGTAGACAGGGGATCTTACTAAACCCAAGGCCAGACACGATTTATGAGATTTCACGTTTTTTAAAATTTTTATCTGATAAATAAAAATTACAAAATAATTTTATTATCCTTGGACAATAAATATCAGTTTTTGTTAACTATAATTTCTGTCCACTGATAATAAATCTGATACAGTGTTAGTAATAATTTAGCGAACACTTTAGTGACATCACAATGGTAACATCATCACCATAACATCACCTTGACTTTTCAAAAAGGTGAACTTGGCTTTTTGGAGAAGCTTGGAGGAAGCTTCCTTGCACTTTCCTATTGGTTTCTTCAAGAAGCCATATTTTCCTCTCTTCTCCTCTCTACCACAATTTTGAGGGCTCTTTGTGGCCACACATTTTATTTCATATATTTACACAAAATACACCTAATTACACATTTCATTCCATTTCAAATTTTGCTATCACTTTCTCTCTCTACACTTTTCTCTCAACCATTTTCTCCTCCTCCTCTCTAACTCCATGGCAATGCTTCACTTTAGGGGAGCCAAGATTTGCTTCTTCATTTTATCACTTTCATTCTTACTTTCAAAAGTTTCCAATACACTTTTTCTCTCCATTTTCTCCCTTCTCCCATTCTTCTTCAAGTTTTCTCTTTTCTTCTTTCCTTCACCCTCTCCACGGCACCACCATCTCCACCCACCTCTACCATGGCAAAAATTACAAGTCTTCATTTTTCTTAAGCTACTACACATCCTAGACACCATCCTTATTGGATCCATCCATAAAAGTTCACACATTTACCATTTTCCTTCAAGATTCAAACTTGGAGCTTGAAGGTAAAGCTCCTAACTTTCTCTCTTTTTCTCTTCATTTTCGTTGTCCTTGGTCACATTGGTAGCCAAGGAGTTTTCTTTTTCAAGATTTGGTGTTGATTCTTTAAGTTTGGTTTTCTAGGGTTTTTGGGAGCCCAAAACCGAACCACCAAGGAGCAAGTAAGGAGGTGATTTTCGTGTTCTTCCTTTAGGTAAGAGGGAGATTTACTCACTTCAACTATTATTGGTGGTGAGAAGACCTTGTGTGGTTGTAGATGGAGAAATCCATCTTGGATACTTACTTTGTTTGGTTTATTTTCATGCTTGGTGTGATCTTGATTAAGATTAAAGTTTGATTGTATAAATGTCTTGATAATAATGGATTGGATGAATGAAGAATTTAGGGTTTTCCTATCACCTATGAAGGTCACGGTTTTGATTAAATTTTAGGAATGAGAATTTGATTTTGTATAAGAATAAAATGAAGCTTATGTGATTAAGTGTTGAATGATAATGTTAGATTTAATAAATGGAAAAGTTTGGGGGTTTGCTACCCTATGGAGAGGCCACGATTTTGGTTATGAATTTTAAGGGATTGGATTAATTTTGTGTGAAATAAGATTTAAGTGATTAGGTATTAAGTGACCAATGCATAATATGAAAAGAAATTTGGAACCTTGATGACCTAGGGAGGCCATGATTTTTAGAGGAAATTTTGGGTCCAAGTGATGCTTTGGTGCATCCTTGGGAATTAAGGACTTAGAGACATATATAATCCATAATGAGATGGAAGAATTAAATTGAGCAATAACTCGTAAGGGAGCCACAGTTTCTAAGGGTTCCTTAACCTAAAATTCTCACAATTGATTAAGATTTAAGACATTGGAAATGTTGGATTCCATAATATGAAATCATGATAATTGTTGAACCATATATATATATATATATTGATATTGAGAATTAGTTTTATGCTATTATGAGTCCATATGAGGGACTAAGTACTTGTTGATGTGTACTTGATAAAGTTTGCGGCATGATATTATTGAGAATTGTCTATATGCCATTGTGCTATGTTCCATGAGAAATACTTGTTGACGAATATGCATGTGATGCATTGCTTATGTGGAACACAACATTGATACACATACATGATTGAAAATTGAGTCGTCATGCATATGTGATGTCCGTTGGACTTTATTGAGAAAGGCGATGTATGCTTAGGAGATTGAATAACACCTTTGTGCAGGTACGAGTAGACTAAGCGCAGGGTCATAGTAGTTGACCCTGGGGGCATTGGGGTGCGGGTGTTTCACAATAGACAATGGTAGCTCCATTGGGGCCGTGGGATAGACAAATGCAAACACACCGACGATGCAGACTGAGATGCTGTCCTATATCGCGATCAACTATTGAGGTGCCATGTATAAGCCATATTGCGCAAATATTTTTATGAGATGAAGCACACTATTTTTAAGGCTAACGAGATACTAGCATGACTCCTTGATCATTCTCTTCGAAATGTTGATGTCTAGCTCCATGGAGTAGGAATTTGGTACCATATGCATTGTGCATTGTCAATCTCATATTTCATTAACCATGAGTACTTATGACTACCAAACTATCTACTTTTGTGAATGCTTATGTCATGAAGCATATCAAATAAGTTTTTGATGATAACAAAGCCAAGAGAAAAAGACCAAGATCAAAGGAAAAGATCAAGACCAAGAAAAGAAGACCAAGATCAAAGGAAAAGAACAAGACCAAGAGAAGAAGACCAAGATCAAAAGAGGTATATTAGATATAGGTCTTAGAACATCAATGTGAAATGCTCTCAAGGTATCTCAATTATATTCAAATGGTTTTTTCAAAGATCTTATAAATCAACTTGTTTTCAAAGTTCATATTTTAAAGAAATGTTGATTTCAATCTTGGATTATGGTAAACATTTGTAAATCTTGTTTTGTCCAAGTACCCAAATGATAAAAATGGCCTAGAGACTTAATTGGGATTGAAAAATGTGTTCAAAGTGGCAAGCGTAATCGATTACACACTCTTGGTAATCGATTACAAGCAAAAGTCGAGAGGACTTGTAATCGATTCTGATATCCATGTAATCGATTACCATGTTCCGTAAATCCAAGAACACGATCAAAAAGGCCATGTAATCGATTACATCAATATTGTAATCGATTACCAGAAAGTCAGAGGGCGTGTAATCGATTACACAAGTCTTGTAATCGATTACCACAAACCCAGAAAGCCAAGAACACGTTTTAACTGTCATGTAATCGATTACCAGAACCCTGTAATCGATTACCAGCATTCTGACAAGCCCAACGGCTATATTATTTGGCTTTTAATGATGCCCATTAAAGCCCCCAACGGCTCTTTTGTTCCAACAACTTATAAATACTCATCTTGGGGCATCATTTGTGGTTGAACAACACTTGAGAAACATCTTTCAATCACTATAATCCGAGATTCATACTTAAATCACTTTTGCTCTGTTTTTGTATATTGTTGAGATATTCTTGAAGAGCATTATTAGAACTTCAATTTGTATCATCTACTCTTGTGAGAGTTTTCATTTCATAAACACTTTGATTCTTTGTAAAGGGGGTGAGGCATCCCTCTAGAGAAAAGAGAGTGAGGTATCTCTCTAGGTTTGTAAAGGGTGAGGTATCCCTTGTTGAAGGTGAGGCATCCTTCAAAGGTTGTAAAGAGGGTGAGGTATCCTCTAGTGAAAAGGGTGAGGCATCCCTGGTTTGAGGCTCAAGCTCAAGGGTGAGGCATCCCAAGGAGTTGAGTGCTCTTTTGTGTAAAGGTTTTCAAGCACCCGTTCAAGCTTGAAGTTTAGTGGAAAATCTCGAGTGGTTTGCTTGAGGATTTGGACGTAGATCACAAGTGGATTGGTGATCGAACCAGGATAAATCTTGTGTTTGTTCCTCTCAACTCTATCTCTTTACTTTGTGCTTTAACTATATTTGCTTAAGTTGAGTTCGATATTTTGCTTTGCTTGAATTCTTTCTATCTTGAGTTGTTTATTTGTGAGTGAAGTATTCAATCTCGTTTATCTATTCACTTCAATCATCCAATAGCTTCAACGAAAATTGTTAATCAAACGTTTTGCGAAAGATTTACGAAAATATTTTACATACTCAATTCACCCCCCTCTTGAGTATTGAGGCCACTTGGTAACAACTTTTACTACTGTAATAATTGTCTGATGATTGAATTGTTGATTGCTTAAGATACTATTGTTGTTGATTCTTATTACTGTTTATTGTTGTTCTCCTTTTACTGTTAATATATTTATTACTATTGATGAATATATGTGTTGAAATGTTATGTGGGCATCTTGCGCCATTCTGTTTTCTTACTACCTTATTGGTATTGAATGTTGGGTGTCTCACCTCTTTCCTGTATCCCTGTATTTCTGTTTTATATTATATTTGGTAAAAGATCGTGAGGAAGACGAAAAGGGACCACACCCTTGCTAATTGGACTGGGTTGATTCATTATTTTCGATATGGCATCTGGATGAGATTTTCGGCTATGTACGGGTGCAACTTCATGGGGCCATTGATGCCAGACTTGTCAACTAAGACTCTAAGTGTCACATATATATGGGGTTGCGGCTTTGACTGCTAGTAGTACCTATCCCAAGGTTACTACTTTCCCCCTTTAATGCTTTTGTACACATTACCTTTTATTTGAATATATAAGTACTATGTTTTGTGTTATTAGTGCTTTGTGTTAAGGACAAATATTATATATGAAATATGTTTTCCTTCAGTGGTTGTATAAATTATGATTGGGTACTAAGCATGCTTCATTCGGGGTTCATATTTTCTATTTAAGTATAATGGAAATTTTTGAAAAGATTGTTATCGAGACTGTGACACGCCTGGATTTAGTGATTGTGGTGTAATGATGATTGTGCCGTAGTTATTAGATCTAGGGGAGTTACAACTTTGGTCTTCCATTCCCCCCCCCCCCAAAACCGTGGGGCCCAAGTGAGAGAGAAAAAAGCTTCTCTAACAAGCTAAGAGGAAATTACTAGAAAGCTTCCTTGAGGAGCTTTTTGATTAATTTAATCATTCTTTTGAAATAAAGGAGATTGGATGTGACATAAAGTAGATTTCATTCGGATAAGGTGATAGGATTTCTACTACAAGCTATTACCCATTGGACAATTGTTATAGATAGCAAAGCCAGTATTAATTATCCAACAGACAATAAAATGTATAGTGATTTTTATTTTTATTTGATAAAAATCTCAAAAAACATGAAATCTCATAAATCGTGTCTGACCTCGGGTTTAGTAAGATCCCCCGTCGACGTTTCCACAGTTCTAGGCTCTCATGAAAAATATCTCATTTTTTCGGCTCTGCTCAGTGCGCACGTAAAACAAGAAATAATATTAAAATATTTCACATTTTTGAAAAAATCTAGAAAAATTCACAAAAATCACAAATATTACAAAACGACTATTTATCATGAAATTATTAATTTTCGGGGCATTACAACTTCCGCTTGGTTCGTCCCCAAACCACACCGTACTGGGAGAGGTCCCGTCTCTGATACCATCTATAACATCCTAGAACTGCCTGTAGGATTGACGAATGTCTCCACAAACCAATACAGGTATTTTTAGCGTGCTTTGTCCTCACTCATATACATCCTAGGAAACTTCCCAGGAGGTCATCTATCCCACAAGTGCTCTAGGTTAAGCACGCTTAACCATAGAGTACTTATTTTATTGGCTCTCGAAAAGAAGATGCATCTTGTTGATATGGTTACTACTAATCAATTCCTTTAAGTCATCCTCAACTATGAAGCCCTATACCTGCACAGTCTCTGAATCCCTCTCATTCCGGTGTGAATTCAGTTCATTCATGTGTCTCTTCACCTAGAAGCCTACCATGAGCCACTTATTGATGCTTTCACTTTAGCACCGACGACCACTCCCCACCCTCGTCGGCCCCGGGATGCCACATGTTGTAACACCTCAAAAATTCGTATTTTATTTATTTCGGTCGATTCTTAATTATTTTGAATAATCTGACTCGACTTCCATGAATTTTATATTTTTTTGTGATTTTTAGAAATTTTTTGGAGTTTTTACGTTTTTTGATTATTTTAATATCATTTTTTAGGCTGTATATAAGCCATTGTATTTTATTTCTTTCTGTTAATCCTTAATTATTTCTACTAATCTGATTTGATTTTCATGAATTTCATAATTATTATGATTTTTGAGAATTCTTGTGTGTTTTTATATTTTTTGGATTATTTTAATTTTATTCTCAGGCTGTATGCGGGCCCGGGGCGAACCCGAAAATATAAAATTTTTCTATGAGCAAAAAATTTTGTATTGTTGATACGGGGCCGGGGGAGCTTACTTAACCCAAAATCGGAAGTAGTTTTTGAAGTTTTGTTTTTCTACGATTTTATCTGACAAATAAAATCTATATACGTTTTATTATCCATTGGACAATAAAAAAATACAGTAGCTATTGTCCATTGGTTAATTTCTATCGAAAAATATCTTGTATGCACCAATAGGAAGAAAACTTCAAGGCTAAGCAAGGTGTGGTCAACGTTAGCGGCTATGACGCCTTTATGGAAAACCAATGAAATGCTAGTCAATATAAATGGCTATAACTTCTTTATAAACCAATGAGAGCTAAGCTTGAAAGTAGTCAAATTTGGTGGCTTGCTTCAAGGAAGCTCACGGCCATGCACTAATTTGGAGGACCAAAAATCTACACATAATTCATCCTTTCATCTTTTATATCAAGCAACCAAGAAATAGTTAACAATGGTGGCTACTCCTCTTGATTCCTACGGTCGTGCACCATTTTGAAGGCCCAAAATATACACTTAATTCACTTGGCCATTTTTCTATTATACATTCAAATAACTACACAAATATTGGTCAATTATTGTGGCTTTATTCCTATGCATTCACGCTATGCATTTCTTTTGGAGACAAAATATCTATATTTCATTCATCTTTTCTCTTACACACCAACGACCATGCACTTGAAGGAGGCCAATTCTTTACTCATTTTACTTGGTCAATCTTTGTGGCTTTCCTCCATCACACTCCACGGCCATGCACCTTTGGAGAACAAGAAAATATACACTTAATGTACTTGGTCATCTTTCCATCAAATATTCAAGAAAGCTACACACAAAAATATCTTCTTACCTTTCTCTCAAAGTGGCTCATGGCCATGCATTTTTGGGAGACAAAATATCCTACTCTTAATGCATTTCTCTCATTCTCTTTCATGAACCAAAAGCTAAAGCCAAAAATTCTCTATTTTCTCTCAAAGTGTTCCACGGTCAAGCACAAGAAAACTACCCTCCAACCTTCAATAATTTAATCTAACCCCACTTCTTGAATCCTTACAATATTCTAAGATACTTTGTAGAAGAAACCTAAGCCTAAATCATCCATCTTCATCCTTGTTCTTCAAGCTCAAGGTTTAGAGTTTTAAGGTAAAGTTTGTAAAATCTTCACTATTGATTTCATTCTTTCCTTCTAAACCATATTTTAATCCATGGTTTTTCTTATTCAAGCCTTAGATATTAATATTGCATGTTTTCTTTGATTTTCAAGAAGCTCTTGGTGGAGAAAAGTAGATCCAAGGACATACAAGGAACTTGTGGACTACATCTAAGGTAATAGGGAGATTACCCTCATCAACCATGTGTTGGTGGTGATGAGTGGATTTGTGTGTGGTAAAAAATCCATAAGGATTTATTCACTTGGTTGTGTGTGCTTAAGTGTTCTATGTTATGTTATATGTGATTTTATTTCTTTGATAGCTATGCATGATTTTATTGCTTGATTAGTATGTGTGATAGTATGATTTTGATTGCCTTGCGATAAATTGCTTAGTATGTGTTTTATTGCTTTAATAATATGCATGAACATGTGGTAGTATAAATATGATTAAAATAATATGTGCATATTATGATATATATTGCAAAGAAAAGAATTTTGGTCCCAATGGCCATAAAGAGGCTCACGGCCTTCACTTTTGATTTAGAGCAAACTAATTGAAAATGTTTTACTAAGTGTAAATTTAGATGATTTAGTAACAAGTAACATGATTAAAGATTTTTATAAAGAAAAATGAGATAGAAAATGAATAAATATTCAATTATGAAGCAAAGATTGATTTTCGGCCAACATGCCAAGAATTGATATTCTAGATCAAAAATATTTTCTCAAGTGCAATCTTAAAGGATTAATTAATAGGAACTCAATTTAGTGAATTTTGAAATATAAAAAAAGAAAGTAAACTAGTTTTTGGAATTAATCAAATTAATGAATTTAGGTTATGATGGGAAATAAATTTATAATTTGAAGTTACTAACGTATAACTCACCCATTTGGGTTTTTGAAGCGCGTTGGAGGACTTTGATCTATAAAATTTGATTAAATTAAAGTAATGTAAATTTTAGTGAAGAAAATATTAGAAAGTGTTTCTAAGAGGAATATGGAAATATATAGCTTTTATTTGAATAAAAAATGATTTTTAGTAATAGAATTGAAAAAGGAGTTTTTAAGGGTGATTTGAGAATTCAAGTATTTTATTTAAAGAGAATAGAACAAGTTTTTAGTAGATAAAAGTGATTTTTATTTATGATAATGGATAATAAGTTTTTGAAAGTGATTTAGAGCTCAAAGTATTTTATTTTAAAAGGATTTTAGTAAAGGTAACGGTAGAAGATTTTATTAAATTTAAATAATACAGATTTTGAGGAAAACGTCAGAAATTATTACTTAGAGAAGTTTTTATGAGAAAAATGGGAAATGATGTCCAAACAATTTTTTTTTAAAAATTTGGAGAATGTCAAAATTTAATTCGGAACGTTAAGAAATATTTTATATAGTGAAAAAGAGTAGAAAAACCTTACGCGTTTCAAAAATAATGGTTTTTGAGCTATGCGATTTAGAAAGCGTTTAAATATTTTTACGCGATTGGGAAAACGTTAGAAAATATTTAGGCAATTTAAAAACATGACAAAAACGTCACGTGATTATGAAAACACGATAAAAAGGTTATGCGATTGAGAAAACAATGGATTACTATTGGGTCGACGTATTGGACCCGGGTGGATCATTGATATTATGTAATTGTATAGGTGGTTATATAATATCATTGATACTAATGGTATTAAACAATTGTATGGGTGGTTGTTCCAATATTATTAGGAACAGTACAACGGTGGCTTGAGTTATCATGCATTGAACATTGTATAGTCGATGGCTGTTATGGCTTTTGTTGCCTATGAGTGAATGAGAAATGGGTAGTGCGATCCATGAGGGATCTACTGGGGGCGTCAGGGTGCGGTGATTCATTTGGTGACCTGTTTGTCACATTATATGCCTCTGGCCATGATAAACTGTTGCAATGCACTAGCGCATGTCCTGACAAACAATATTGCTTTCGCATCCATCGTAGGCTGTCATTGAGGCTGGCAGATCCTCTAGGCCATTCACATCCAAAGTTGTTTAGCTCCATGAAGTAGGAAGATGGTACATTGTGCATATGCATAGTCGGTATACATATTGTTGTGGCATGGTCAATGTACATATCATGGTGGCATAATCATTATACATATATATATTGTTAATATCTGTTGTTAAAATACCGTTAATGTTTATATTATTGTGAAATATGTTTTCTGAAGATAATTATAAATTGATAACATGATTATATTTGTGATATCAGAGTGTATGGAATGACTTTGTCATTCGTATCATTCTTTGCTACCATACTGGTATTGGTGAAAGGGGATCTTACCTCTTTATTGTACTATTTTGTTGTTTTGTATTGTTAAAGTTTTGTATAGTAGACGAAGCGAGCTTCTTAGACTTAACTGGAGACAATATTCTGAGTTCGATGACGGCATCGAGGAGGGATCTTCCTAGTTTTGATAGTGTGCAATTTTGTGGAGGAAACAGATATCTGGTGCATTGAGATGGATGCGAAACAGAACAAGTATGTTGAGTTTTCTCGTTATTAAGTAGGACCCGTCATGGGGTTTACTACTATTCTTCTTTGAGTCTATAAGTTTTAAGTTCTAATGTTGTTGAATATTATGTGGTATAAGTAACATGTGTATTAATCAGTTCAGTTGATTTTCTGTATTACTTATATATTTCGGCAAGTTTATGTTTCTATAAAAAGAAATTTTACAACCTAAATTTTATAACTCAAACTTTGTAAGAAATAAACAAATCTCTTATGAAATGGTTTTCAGTTTTAAAGTTGTAGCCAGAAATGTAATGTCGTGCAGAGGGTGTTACACTAATTGATCTCTTGAGCTTGTATAATAGCTTTAACAAGTGTGCGAGACATGTTTGGGGTTGAAAATAGTGATTCTTGGGTGATGTTCTGCAGAATTCTACAGAACTCAAAAATTTGAAGGGAAGCTGCGGTCCCCAAGTCCCTGCATCTCAAGAAATGGCACCCGAGAGCAGGGAGCTGTGACATAAAATGAGTGGGATCTGCTGCCCTCCTCCAAAAATGCCAAAAATGGTTTCTGTGATGGATTTTTGCTATGTAATGCATTATGTTTTGATATAAAATGATGTAATGGAACACATTAAGATTTGATTGATGATATGATAGGGGTGAAACATGAACTTTTATTTTATTGATTGGGAACTTGATTCCTAATGTAATGTAATATTATGTCAAATATGATTACGTATAGGTTAGTTATGAATGCCAAGATTTATGAGATGATTGAGTATTGAATGTTGATAAAAAATGGAAAGGATAGTATTTTGATATGTCAAATTGAAATATGTATGATGTGAATCATTGTTTATGCCTTGTATGAAATTAATGGTAGCCAAGATGAATAAGATGTTAAATGATGTTAACAAGTATAGTATGGAGAAGCATAATGACTTATGCATGTTAATAAATGATGTTGACGAGCATGATATTAAGAAGCAATATAAATAGAAAGGATGAATGTAGATTGAGGTTGAATAAGCCCTTCTCTACAGGTATATAGTATGATGTATAAATGAAAGTTAGACGATTATAGTTTTGCTTCCCAATTATGCATGGAAAGCAAGGTTATGTGAAAAATGAATGAAGGAAAGGTTTTAAATATTATTGCATGTTTTGTTTTCAAACTTGTTGCTTGCTAATTTCTATTTATGAATGGCCCTAAAGGTTGAGCCAAAAGGGAACTCCTAGTGCCAGGGTTATAGGTATTAAGAGTTAATCCTACTATTGTGGGAGAAGATAACAATTATACCCAATATGGTATTAAGGGTTAATCCTATTATTGTGAGAGAAGATAACCAAATATACCAAGTAGTACAAGGAGGATAAGGAACAATAGGGCGTCCTACTTCTTCCTACCCAAGATATACAAGGAACAAAAGGACATATCCCAGAACAAAAGATTTCTTGGAAATATGCAAGTAATATGTATTTTTTAAAATAAAATCTTTTAAAAATATTGTGTAACATTCTGCTCAACTTGATGATATTTATAGGTGTTATAGTAGCTCAATAAATCTGGTATTCATTACTTGATAATTTAGGTGACTGCTTAGGTTGAATTGAGTATAAATCCATAACACTAAATGTGAGACATAGCTCCAAATAGTAAAAAAAAACCTAGCTTAAATAGCTAAGAAATCAAAAATAAATATGGAAAATTATTTCTAAATCATAAATGCTTGGAATAAGCTATATTAAATTTTTAGAGATCAAATAAATTAGTTCGATATTTTTAATAACACTGAGAAAATGTTTATAAATTAAATAAAATAGCTAGATAGCTTGAAAATTTATGAAACTGTTTAGAGATGATAAGTTGAATGTGAAAAATATTTTGATATGAAAAATAAGTTAAGGCAGATACGTTTACCTACTTTGCATGTTCGATTTAATTTAAAAGAAATAGTGCAGTTTATTTGATAAATAACAATGTATAGAAAATTATGGAAATAAAAAAAAATATGAATTTAGTTAAGATCTGTGATTTTTAAGAACACTCATGAAAGTTGAAAAATTTAATTTTGAAATATTAAAGTGTTCCTAGAAGACATAAAAGTTTCACGTGAAATTATTTTATAAAATTTATTTCTCATATTTTGAGCCTCAAATTTCTTATCTATCCACTATTCATTTTCTTTTCATTTCTCTTTTTAGGTGGTTCACTCTCATTTCTTGTCTCCCACATGCTCATCCATTCTTGTGGCTTTCTCACTCATACGCTCTCTCCATTCTCTTGCTAGCCTGGTTTCTCTCTTGCTTGCCATTTGTTCTCACAGTTATTTCCTCTCCTGCTCGGTTGTTCGTTCTCTGCTCACGTCTGTTCTCTGGTCAGTCGTCCGCTCTCTGTTGTTCTAGCTCAGATTCACCGTTTCTCTCACTCGCGGGTTGCTCTCTCACTATCACTCGAATCTGATCTGTGTTGATTGTCTTCTTGTTTTCTTATTTCTTTAATTCTCATTCACTTTCTCTTTCGTTTCTGTGTCTGTTGAAAATAGAAGGAAAAAGGGTGAGAAAATAAAAGAAAAAAAATAGAGAAAGGAGGGAGAAGAGAGAGGATGTGAAAAAGGAGAAAATGGAGAGGGAAAGCTTGAAGAATAAAAGGGGAACAAAGGAAAATCATAAGGTAAGGGATGCTTGCCCTTGACTTGCTTTTCTTTTTCTATGATATTTTTGGTTAAATTTTGACCTTGTTTTCGTGTATGTCACGGCTGGACAAAGTTAAAAAGAGCATGATTTTGTTATTTTTGTGCTCTAGTTACTTAATTCCAACTAGTTCTTTCTTTGATGATTATTGAGTGAGCAACTTGACAAATTGATGATGTTTCTGATTATGGACCTCACGGTCAAACCAAGTTTATCATGTTTCAATTTGTGTTTTATCTTCCATTGAGTGTTATGTTGATTTAGTGATTGTTTAAATGGAGTTTGTGATAAAGTTTTGCTTGAACGGTGTTATGGAAATGTGCCCTGCTCCTAACTAGAATTTTTAGTATTTTAATACATTAAATGATGATTCAAGTGATGAATGAGAAAGAGGGCAAAATGCTGCCAAATATAATCAGAATTTTGGAGCAAATGTTCATGTATTTATTGTAACACCCCTTTGGAGGATGTCACACATAAAAGAAAATAAAAGAAATAGAAATAAAATCTACCCAAGTTGTGAAACATTTGTTAAATATTATTACGGGTTGTAAAATAATTCCTGATAGACAGAAATATGTAATAAAAAGATAATGCGAAAAATACGAAATAAAAAAAAAAACATCATCACTAATAATATACATATGATTAAGTTATAAAGCTGTACAAATAATTTACAACTAAGATTACAAATATTTAAACGAAACAAGATAAAGAAAGCAATAAAAGAGTTAATATATACAGACATCTGCTGACGCGCCAAAAAAAAACATCATGATTATCTAATCCTCTGATGGATCACTCTCAGTATGAAAATGATCATCAGGAGATAGATATCCTGGATGTCTCGACACACGGCGATAACGGGATCGCGCAGTCGATACGATGCTTATCTCACTAGGCTCAGGGTTTTTAGCACCCCAATAACACCTAATGGATAAGGGTAACTCTAAGTGCAGAAAAAGTGTCGTAGTCATGACAGGCTCTTCATCAAAACGATGACGTAGGATCACAGTCACACGTCCTGCATACGTCATAGAGTCACGATCTCCTCGTAAATGCCAAGCCAGAGCACCTCCATGAAATACCAGCTCTATGAATCCTAAAAATCCTGGCGTCGCCATCCCTCACAATCAATCCAGAGGATATGGATGATCGGATGGTTCTTGATCGTCAAACTGATCGTCTGCTTGCCGGTCTTCCTCCTCTTCAGGGTACACGATCTCAAGGGGCTGTTCCTCTTCCTCGAAGTCTTTACCGCGTAAAATAAATAAACAGAAAATACATATAACAAAGAGGTAAGACAACATAAAATCATCACAACATGGCCAATAAAAAGACGACAAACAATATACATACAGTTCATGCAATACATAAAGCTTTAACAATTATAATACAGATTGAAGAAAATTTAGATATTATCACAATGTATCACATCACACATAAAACTTCACAGATAAAACAAGAAAGATAAGAATAAACAGATAAGATATAATAATCAAATATAATAACAATAACCAGACAAAATAAACAAATAAAATACAGATAAACAATAAATAGATAAGATGGAAACAAATAGACATAGAGATAAATAAATAATACAACAAAACCCTACTCCATGGAGCTAAAAAAACACAAGTATCGAGAGAGGAATGATTCGCAAAACCTAATAGTACCACGGCTGCCCCACCAACTATTGCTTGTTGTCACACGTTGCGTCTATAGCCCCACGACACGGGAATCTATCAATCCGGGCGTGGTGTAGTTCACGGTCTCACGTTGTGGCACTACAGGCAAATGTACTACTAGATTTCACAAATCTCGATTAAATATAGTGTACGTCGAGTACCATAGTGTGCTATCGGTTTACCACGGCCCAGCGGAGCGACCAACTGTCCACATGTGGGATCCCGTACACTAAAGCCTCCAAGTTCATTAGAACAATGAACCACACTATGTTTATCGCATCGACAACACGATGTGATTCGTCTTGTCAACAAATCCACCAAATACATGGCACACATAACAGATAGATGGAAAGCCTGTACGGGTTCACATTTTCTCGACAGCAAATAATTCTCAAAAACCTGTACGGGTTCACATTTTCCCGACAGTAAATAGATTTTCAAAAGCCTGTACAGGTTCACGGGTTCACATTTTCCCGACAGTAAATAGATTTTCAAAAGCCTGTACGGGTTCACATTTTCCCGACAGCATATAGATTTTTAAAAGCCTGTACGGGTTCACTTTTTCCCGACAGCATAAAATAATTATAGTAATGGTCAATCGCGTAGAAATTTTATCGTATTTTCATAATTCCGTCGTTTTTACAAACGTTTAAAAATCGGGTAAAAATATTTTTCTGTTTTTAAAATCGCGTAGCATTTTTAATACGTTTTCTCAATCGCGTAGGATTTTTAAATCATTTTCTTATTCGAATGCCCTTAAAATTACTGTTTAAACAGATAGAAATAGTACTTAGTACATTTAAACTACGTAGAATAATTTTTCATACCGCATACTGTCATTAGGATATTTTTACTATCTTATAGGTTCATTTTTACTAAAAATTGACAGCATTTTGTTTATAAACTTATAATAATGGTTTTTCTAAATTTTCCATAAAATTTTCTATTTACCTAATTTTTAACCATATCATTTAATTCTTTTTGAAATCTCTAACATGCTTCAAAACTTTAAAGTGAGCTATATGTTAGAAAATTTCTCAAAATTTCTGTATTTTACTTCCTAATGATAAAATCACTAGTTTTAATCCTTTAAGCTTAATTCTACTCAATTTGTTTCTTCAAAAATCATTATAGAAAATTTCTTCTTAACTTGTATTGTCTCTTTTTGATTGAAAAAGGTTTGGAATCAAGTTTTAGAAATCATAATTACCTATAGTGGCATGTTGGCCGAATTTTGTAAAACTTTTTCATTTGATTTCTAAATCATGTCAAAGGTATTATCTTATCTAAGTTCATTAAATCATGTTATAAAGTAAAGATTTTGAATCAAATAAACCCTTTAGGCATGTTGGCCCAAATTTACTAAATCTTTACCATTTGATTTCTAAATTCCTTTTCTTTGATCAAAACAATTTGAAACCTTCTTATTTCTCCTAATTAATTAAGTTGCACTTTAGGAAAAATGAAGAGAACATTTTGGTCCTCACACTTTGTCATTGCCGTGAGCTAGGGAATGTGTTCTTTGGAACACTCATGCAAATTTACACATGTTATTCACATCTTATACTTTATCATACAATTCTAACACATGCATTTATATTTCTAACACATGCAAAATATTTCTAACACATAAAACCTAAATTAAAGCTTATAGACATACAATCAAAAGCTAATAAACATGCAAAATTATTACAATCACCAAACAAGAAAGCTACTAACATACAACACTTAAGCTACTAGCAACCACAAAAATTAACAAATACACATCAATAAACACACCACAACCGAATCCTTATGGATTCTACAAACAATCCATCTTCTTACCACCATCAAGGGATGATAAGAATTGTCTTCCTCTTACCTTAAATGAAGACAAAAAGCTTGCTTTCACACCTCCTATGGTTCGGTTTTCACTCCACCAAATACCTAAAAATCTCAAATAAAATCTACATGTTATTAACCATGAAAAAGAAGCTAAACCATGGAGAAATCATGGTTTAGAACTTTGAAAAAGAAGAGAGAAAAGAAAAATATGATATTTCACCTTCTAGGTCAAATCTACAAGGTTGATTTCCAAGCCCTTAATGGAAGATTTTGAAGAAACTTCCAACTAGAAAGGTTCTTAGAATAGTGTTTAGGTTAAGGAAACTTGGTTAGAAAAATTTTTTGATGGTTGGATGGTTAAGAAACAAGCTTGGCGAATGGAAGGAGAAAAAGAACAACAATGGTGGCTAGGGTTCTTGATGAGAGAGAAGAGAGAAAAGTGATGAAGATGAAGTGTTGTTTTTGGCTTTCTCACTCCTAATGGCCGTAGCCTTCAAGTGGTAAGGATGTGCATGGATTTGGCTTCATCCAAGCCATTGAATACATCAAAGGTCAAGATCAAATCTTGCTTAACAAGCTTAAATTCTATTGGTTGCTCATGGTGACTCACCTTGCTTAGTCACACAAAGGTAATAAATTCTCTCATTTGAGTCACTAGTGAGTCGACACTGTTCTGAAAGTTCTACGCTTACGGTGATTAATTAAGCTACCGATCTAACCGTTTACGCTAATTGTGGGTCCCGCAAAATATTTTAGGGTCCATCTTGTCACTAAATTATCTTGACTAATAAAATAATATTATATTAATATAAAATTATTTTATTTGATTAAATCCTAAAATTTAAAAGATTATTTTTAGTCTCATTCGAGAATCGGGTTAAGTAAGATCCCCCAATTCTAAATAATAAAATAAGATTTTCCCGGCCGGAAAATATTATTTTCTGCCTCGGAGCAAATCACACAAAAATTCCATATAAAATCACAGACAGTATTTTCAGGCATTAAATCAAGAAGAAAACAATTAAAAACAGCAAAAACAGTACGTTCGGGACGTAACGGTCATTTTCCCATTTTTTCCCACAACGTAGGTAATCGTCCAAAACGTTCAAATAAAATATCCAGCAGTATTATATAGCTGTATATCTTTCAGAAAAATTAATACTGAAGAGCTCAGAAAAATTTTTATTTCACCGTCTCGAAGCAAACTACGTAAAACGATCAAATAAAATTTGAGCCTGTATTATCGTAATTGTTTTCATACAGAAATCGAAAACAGAAAAATAGGGACACAGCGATCATTCATACAAAAGCATGAAAAACAGAAAACAGTACATTCAGAATATTTTCTAAAAATTGGGGCGTTACAATATTCATATTACATAGCATTCTCATTGCATTTACGGATAATTGTATAAGCATTGTCCGTCACTGTTGGTATTTACAGCTGTATAGGTGTTGTATATATTAACAATGTGTAGGCTATCGGTTGATATCACACTATAAGAAAGTGTGCTGATATGAGAAAAGAGGAGGAAACTCCTAAGTTAGAATTATAGCATCTGTTATATAATTGTTATATACAATGTTATAGTTAGCTGGTATTGGAATTACTTTTACTGAGAATGTTAATTCTCACCCTAGTTGTTCTTCCATGTAAATCCAAATACTGGCGTAGACACAAGAACATGTACAAAGGTACAGACCCTGTTAAGGGTAAGAAGATAAAGCATAAAGACTAGAGTAGTTTTTATTGCTTTAAATAGACAGAACTTATGTAATTAGTTTATATTTGTTCTGTATATTTTATGTTATATGTATTACAATAAGCCCTCTTGTGGCAAAGTTTGTATATATATGTATGAGTTTAAGTTTTTCCACAATCTCTCAAGACTTTTTATAATTACTCAGTTGTGATTATGGATATATGTTAGAATATAGTATGAGGAAGTGACGTTTCTAGTACCGTTATCTTTATATATCGTTGTGTAACTATGATATATCCAGATATCTGTTTTAGGATGTTACAACCCTCCTCTAAAAATGCCAAAAATGGTTTCTTTGATGGATTTTTGCTATGTAATGCATTTTGTTTTGATATAAAATGATGTAATAAAACTCATTAAGATTTGATTGATGATATGATAGGGGTGAAACATGAACTTTGATTTTATTGATTTGGAACTTGATTCCTAATGTAATGGAATATTATGTCAAATATGATTACATATAGGTTTATTAAGAATGCCAAGATTTATGAGATGATTGAGTATTGAATGTTGATAGAAAATGGAAAGAAAAGTATTTTGATATGTCAAATTGAAATATGTATGATGTGAATCATTGTTTATGCCTTGTATGAAATTAATGGCAGCCAAGATGAATAAGATGTTGACAAGTATAGTATGGAGAAGCATAATGACTTATGCATGTTAATAAATGACGTTGACGAGCATGATATTGGGAAGCAATATAAATAGAAAGGATAAAGGTAGATTGAGGCTGAATGAGTCCCTCTCTACAAGTATATAGTATGATGTATAAATGGAAAATTTGATGATGTTGATTTTGCTTCCCTATTATGCAAAGACAAGCAAGGTTATATGAAAAGTGAATGAAGGAAAGGTTTTAAATATTGTTGCATGTTTTGTTTTCAAACTTGTTGCTTACTAATTTCCTTGTATGAATGGCCTTAAGGGTTAAGCCAAAAAGGAGCTCCTAGTGCCAGGGTTATAGGTATTAAGAGTTAATCCTATTATTATGGAAAAAGATAATAATTGCACCCAATATGATATTAAGGGTTAATCCTACTATTGTGGGAGAAGATAACCATATGTACCAGGTAATGCAAGGAGGATAAGGAACAATAGGGCTTCCTACTCCTTCCTACCCAAGATATACAGGGAACAAAAAGGCGTCTCGAAACAAAGGATTTCCTAGAAATGTGCAAGTAACATGTGTTTTCTAAAATAAAATCTATTAAAAACAATGCATAAGCATACTTTAGGACTTTCATTAGGCATAAACATACACCACCATACATTGCATAAAATTAGCAATTGTAAGAGCAATTGTATTGTTTTCATTAAATGTGAAGATTAAGGATAAAAGTTAATAAGAAAAGGCTGAGAATAGTACTTAAAGTGAGTTAGATATTGTTTCTAGTATGATGATAAAAGTTTAAAGTACATGTTGTTAAAATTGATTGTTATGTAATAATTTAATTATTGTGTAATTAAATAAACAGTCTATCGCGGGAAGGGAAATGACTAAGTTTTGGTTTATGCCACCTTTCCATATATTATGTTAAAAATTGGTTTTTTCCCGAAGCAGCTGTGTTTACCATGACGTCACGATTTCTAACTTACTACCGAGGATTATTAATTCTCACCCCTAGTTCTTTTTATGTTTTCCATAATAAATTTAGAGGAGGACCCAAGCAAGCGTAGAGCAAGGAGAAGAAGACTTAGTTAAGTTATTCATGTAATTATTTTCGCTTTTTATTTATATTAATTGTGTGAATGCTTATGTCTTGAAGCATGTCAAATAGTTTTTTATGATAACAAAGTCAAGATGAAGATCAAGTTCAAAGAGAAGATCAAGATCAAAGAAAGAAATCAAGGAATTTATTAGACATAGGTCTTAGAACATCAATGTTAAATGCTCTCAAGTTATCTCAAATAGTTTTTCAAGATCTTTCAAAGTTCATATTTTAAAGAAATGTTGATTTCAATCTTGGATTATGTTAAACACATGTCAATATTGTTTAATCCAAGTTTCTTAATGTAAAAAATGGCCTGGATACTTAATTAGAGCTGAAAAATGTGTTCAAAGGGCAAGGTAATCGATTGCACATATGTTGTAATCGATTACAAGCTAAACAGAGGCCTCGTAATCGATTACATTGATCATGTAATTGATTACAAGCATGGCAGAAGCCTTGTAATCGATTACACTGATGCTGTAATCGATTATATCTTGCCCAGAAAGCCAAGAACACATTCAAACAGCCATGTAATCGATTACAGAGATTGCGTAATCGATTACCAGTAGTCTGATAGTGCCCAACGGGTATATTAGGTGCATTAAATGTTGGGCTTTAATGTCCAAAACGGCTCCATTGATCAAATTTCTTATAAATACTTGAGTTGGGGCTTCATTAAAGGTTGACCTTGAACCAAAAACTGATTGATAACACTTTAATACGAGAATCAATCCTTGAAATCATTTCTTGCTCTGTTTTTGTGAAAATCTTAAGATATCTTTGAAAAGCATTTAGAGCTTCAATTTGTATCAATCACTCTTGAAAAAGTTTCATTCTATCAATCTTGATTGCTTTGTAAAAAAGGGTGAGGCATCTCTTGTTTAAAGAGGCTCAAGTACAAAGGATGAGGTATCCCAAGGTGTTGTGTGCTCAAGTTTGTAAAGGTTATCAAGCACCTATTGAAGCTTGAAGATATAGTAGAAAATCTCGAGTGATTACTTGAGGACTGGACGTAGGTCACAAGTGGATTGATGGTTGAACCAGGATAAACCATGATGTTTGATTCTCTAAACCCTTCTCCTTATATTTGTGCACTAGTTTATTTGCTTACTTGATTAATTCTCTCTTGGTTGGTTCATTGGTGGGCAATATCTTTCTATCTTATCTATACATTCATTTCTATCAATTAATAGCTTCAACGAAAATTAGTAATCAAGAGGTTTTCGAAAGATTTTCAAAAAGTTTTTATAAACTCAATTCACCCCCCTCTTAAGTCTTAAGTTCACTTGGTAACAAGTGGTATCAAAACTAGACTGTTGTATAAAGAGCTTAGCAGCTTTAAGAGAAAAGATGACTTCAAATGGTTTTTCAAACAAAGGTTCTTCTATAAGGTTATCTCCTTTTTTCAATGGGGATGCTTATGCCTATTGGAAAGAGAGAATGAAAATTTTTATTGAAACTATTGATATTGATGTGTGGGATGCTATTAAAAATGGTCTTTTTGTCCCCACACGTATGGTTGATGGTGTAAGAACTAATACACCAAGAAATGAATGGACCAATGAAGACAAGAAAAAGGTCTAATACAATTTGATAGCCAAGAACATCATCACCACTTCTTCGGGGTATGATGAATTCTTTAGGGTGTCAAATTATAAGACAGCCTAAGAAATGTGGGACACATTGCAAGTAATCCATGATGGTACAAGTGAGGTATAAAGATCTAAAATTAACACACTCACTCATGAATATGAATTATTTAGAATGAACCAAGGGGAAAGCATTCAAGAAATGCAAAAATGATTTACTCATAGTTAATCATCTTGCTTCATTAGGAAAAACTTTTGCCAATGAAGATCTTATTAACAAAGTTTTGAGATGCTTGAACAGGAATTGAAAACCCAAAGTGACGACCATATCAAAGTCAAGGAATCTAGCCACAATGACTTTGGCCACCCTCTTTAGAAAGCTTCAAGAGCATGAGTTAGAGCTAAATAGATGAAGTCAAAATGAGGAGCAAGATAAAAAGAAAAAGAGAATTACTCTTAAAGCCACTTCCTCCTCAATTGAAAATGAAGATGAAGATGATGGAGATGGCATTGACAATCTTGAGATGAATGAAGAAAATTTTAGCTTCCTTATGAAGAGGTTTGGAAGATTTCTCAAGAAGAAAAGGAATCAAAGAAGACCACATTTTCCTCCTAAGAAGACATATCAAAAGGGAGAAGGAACTTCATCCACTCCAACTTGTTATGAGTGTGGAAAACTGGGGCACATGAAGATGGAGTGTCCGACTTATAAAAAAAAATGGAGAAGTATGAAAAGAGACCCTCCAAGGAAAGAAAAGGAAGGAGAGCATACATTTGCTTGAGAAGACAACGATATGGATTTCACCAATGATTCGGAAAGTGAGGAAGCTCATCTTTGCCTCATGGCAAGTGGAGAAGAAGAAGAAGAAGAAAGTGAAATCGAGGTAACCTCATCTAATCTTGAACCTTCTCCTTCATATAGTGAATTGCAAGATGCATTTCAAGAATTACATGATGAATCCATGAGACTCACAAAAATGGTTTTAACTTCCAACAAAACAATCTCTTTATTGTCAAACAAAGTTTCTATTTTAACTAAGGAGATTGAAGAACTCAAAGTTGAAAATGAGACTCTTGGAATTATTGATACTAATTCATCATGTATGATTTATTCTGCACATGATAATGCACCCATACCCTCATCTTGTTCATCATGTAAAGCATTTGAAAATGAAATTGAGGATTTGAAAAATACACTTGCAAAATTTACATTGGGAAGGAACAATTTGAATATGTTACTAGGGAAACAAAGATGTGCTTTTTAAAAGGCTGGTTTGGGGTATAATTCTAATAACCAACAAAAATCTTATAAGAATTTCTTTGTCTCCTCAAGTACATCAACTAGCCCATTTATCAAATGCTTTTATTGTGGTAGGAAAGGGCATAGTGCATCTACATGTAATGCTAGAAAGAACAAAAACACCAAGGTTGGAACTAAAATGGTTTGGGTTCCTAAAGGCACCTTGCCTAACTCTAACACACAAGGACCCAAGACAATTTGGGGATTAAATGTTAAAACTTGAATGTGTGTTGTAGGTGTGCTTGAAGACCAAAAGCTCAAATTGGTATCTTGATAGTGGTTGCTTCAAGCACATGACTAGTGATGGCTCCAAGTTTTTCTTCCTTGTCCCCAAGAAAAGTGGTCACGTGACATATGGTGACAACAACAAAGGAAAGATCCTTCGAGTTGGTAAAGTTAGTAAGATCCCTTCTTCATCCATTGATAATGTTTTGCTTGTTGAAGGATTCAAACATAACTTGCTTAGCATTAGTCAATTGTGTGATAAGGATAATAGAGTAATATTTGATTCTAATTGCTGTATAATTGAAGGAAAAATGATAAACATGTTAAGTTTGTTAGTCATAGGGTCAATAATATATATATGATTAGCCTTGATGACATTTTCTCAAATGATGCTAAATGCTTTATGACTAAAGAAAATGATTCATGGTTATGACATGGAAGAATTGCTCACATTCACATAGATCACTTAAATAAGTTAGTTTTTAAAGAACTAGTAATTGGACTTCCAAAGCTCAAATTTGAAAAAGATAAGCTTTGTGATGCATGTCAAAAGGAAAAACAAGTAAAGGTTTCTTTTAAAGCTAAAAATGTGATTTCAACATCTAGACCTTTACATCTTTTGCATATGGATCTTTTTGGTCCCTCTAGAACTATGAGCTTTGGTAGGGATTACTATGCTTTAGTGATTATAGATGATTTTTCTAGGTTTACATGGATATTATTTTTGTCTCACAAAAATGATGCTTTTCAATCATTCAAAAAGCTTGCTAAAGTTATCCAAAATAAAAAAGGTATTTGTATTGCATCCATAAGAAGTGACCATGGTGGGAATTTGAAAACCATGAATTTGAAATCTTTTGTGATGAACATGACATTGAACATAATTTTTATGCCCCTAGAACACCACAACAAAATGGTGTTGTAGAAAGGAAAAATCGATCTTTAGAAGAAATGACAAGAACTATGCTTAATGAGGCCAATCTTCCTAAATATTTTTAGGCGGATACGGTTAACACTGCTTGTTATACTATGAATAGGGCCCTAATAAGGCCAATTTTAAAGAAAACCCCCTATGAATTATACAAAGGAAGGAAGCCAAATGTTTAACATTTCCATGTCTTTGGATATAAATGCTTTGTTTTGAATAATGGAAAGGATAACTTGGGGAAGTTTGATGTAAACTCTAATAAGGGAATATTTCTTGGCTATTCTATATATAGTAAGGCATTTAGAGTTTATAATAAACAAACTATGACCATAGAAGAGTCCATACATGTTGCATTTGATGAAACTAATCCAAATAAGTCAAGAAAGGAGTTTGTTAATGATGTTGCAGAGATTTTGGCAAGGACTCACCTAGAAAGCAAAGAAAAAGAAGTCAAGAAGTAAGAAGAGAGCCCATATGGTTCCCCAAGACAAAAGGATTCTCAAATCATAGACTTTTCCAAGGAATAGAGAACATCAAGATATCATTCTCTTGACAAAGTGATAGGTGATGTATCAAAAAGGGTAATCACTCGTAACTCTCTTAGAGATGTATGTAACCATATGGCTTTTATCTCTCAAGTTGAACCCAAAGACACAAATGAGGCCATGAATGATGAACATTGGATCTTGGCCATGCAAGATGAACTAAACCAATTTGAGAGGAATCAAGTTTAGGAGTTAGTTCTAAGGCCCAATAATCATCCCATAATTGGCACCAAATGGGTCTTTAGGAACAAACTTGATGAAACGAGCTTAATAATAAGAAACAAAGCTAGGCTTGTAGCTAAGGGTTATAATTAAGAAGAATGTATAGATTATGAAGAAACTTATGCTCCCGTAGTTAGATTAGAAGTCATTAGAATGTTACTTGCATATGCATGCAGCATAGATTTTAAGCTTTTTCAAATGGATGTCAAAAGTGCCTTTCTAAATGGTTTTATACAAGAAGAGGTGTATATGGAACAACCTCCTAGTTTTGAAAACTTTGAACTGCCCAACCATGTTTTTAAATTGAAAAAGACCTTGTATGCTTTGAAACAAGCTCCTAGAGCTTGTTATGAAAGGCTGAGTAAGTTTTTTTTTGAAAAATGGCTTTTCTAGAGGAAATGTTGACACTACTATCTTCATTAAGCATAAAAAGCATAACATCCTTCTTGTTCAAATATAGGTTGACGATATTATATTTGGTGCTACTAATGACTCTCTTTGTAAAGAATTTACTAATATTATGCAAAGTGAGTTTGAGATGTCCATGATGGGTAAGCTTAACTTCTTCCTTAGTCTTCAAATCAAGCAAACAAGGGATAAGACTTTCATAAGTCAATCCAAATATTGCAAGGAGTTGCTCAAGAAGTTTGGAATGGAAGGTGCCAAGCAAATGGCTACACTAATGGGCACCTTTTGTTACTTTGACAAGAATGAAGGAGGTAAATTTGTAGAAATTACAAAATATAGAGGTATGATTGGTTCACTCCTTTATCTTACCGCAAGTAGGCTAAATATCATGTTTAGTGTATGTATGTGTGCTAGATTTCAAGCAAATCCGAAGGAATCACACCTAAGTGCTGTTAAAAGAATCATGAAATATCTAATATGCACTTCACAAATGGGATTATAGTACCCTAAAGGTGCCTCTTGTAGCCTAATTGGTTATTTTGATTCTGATTTTGCTAGATGCAAAATGGATAGGAAGGGCACTAGTGGGACATGCCACTTGCTTAGAAGCTCACTAGTTTCTTGACATAGCAAGAAACAAAATAGTGTGGCATTGTCTAGAGCTAAAGCTGAATATGTTACAGATAGAAGTTGTTATGCTCAAGTCCTTTGGATGAAGCAATAACTTCTAGACTATGGTCTTAAGCTTGATCACATCTCTATAAGATATGATAATACAGTGCAATCAACTTGTCTAAAAATCCCATTTTGCACTCAAGAACAAAACACATAGAAATAAGACATCATTTCATAAGAGATCATGATCAAAATGGTGATTGCATGCTTGAATTTGTGGAAACCACTAAGCAACTAGATGACATTTTCACTAAACCTTTGGCAAAAGAACCATTCTTCTACATAAGAAATGAACTTGGCATATTAGATCAATCATGCATAAACTGAATTTCTGCACAAATCTCAATCTACTGCATGATATATCTTTTCTACTGCATAATCAATTCACTTGCTATATAAACATATCTTTTGTTGCATAATAATGGTGTTTGTTGTATAACTTTGTGTTTCTTAATCATTCTTGAATCCAATACTGACTTGAGCATCGGAGGTTTCCCCTTAGTTGTTTTCGCAGGTACTGTAACACCCCAAAATTTGGTATTTTACAGTAATAAATGAATTATACGATTTTATAATTTCTATATGTTGTAAATTTATTTTAATTGTTCTGTGACTATTTTTGATCGTTGAGTGTGATTTACTCCGAGTCAGGAAAATGATAATTTTCAGGTCGAGAAAAATCTTCGCTGATTTATTCGGAGCCGAGGGAACTTACTAAACCCGAATCCAAGAGATACGTGTCTTGATCTTTTAATTTTTAGAATTTATCATTGAAATAAAAATATTTCATATTTTTATTATCTATTGGACAATACTTACTGACTTGTGAGCAGTATGTTCGGTCCATTGGGTAATAGTTTCTGTAACTATTGTCCATTGGACAATAGCCTTTAGAGAAAGTTTTGATGACTGGCTTTGTGAACCAATTAGAAAACTTGAAACTTGATGAAAACTAATAGAAAGTGGTCAACGAAAATGGCTAGACTAGTTAGCTAGGAAACTAGATGACTTAAACTAAGTTAGTCTAAAGCCTATGTAGTAACTAAATGAAACAAACTAAGTTTGCTAATCATTAGAGCCCATGGTTACAAGAGTATTCTAGCACCTTCTAGAATGTATTATTCACACCTAAGTAACTAAATGGTTAGCGATGGAACTAAGTGATCTAACTAAGTTAGCTTAAGTTAGTTAGGAACTAATTGAACAAAGCTTGGTTAGCCTTCCCCTTTGAGTCCCATGGCCAAGAAGCTTCATGCACTATCTAGAATTGGTGATTCACTTGCATGACTCTTAAGTCTAAACTAATAGAAAATTAAATGATCAAAGCATGATAACTTTGTGACATAGGCCATGTGCTAATCATAATTGTTAGCAAAGTTTTTGACTCTCCTTTTCCTATACACCTCCATGGCAAAGAGCTTTAGGTTAGGATATTCATTTTCATCTTCATCACATTTTGAGACAAAGAAGCTATTCTCTCCATTCTCTTTCTTCCAAACTCAAACAAAAAAAAAACTCCATTCTTCTTTTCTTTGAAGGTCTCGGCCAGCTCACATAGAAGCACCTTCCAAGCTTCCAAAATTTTATCTAACTTCATTTCCTAAACCTAAACACCATTCCAAGAACTTTTCATGTTGTGAGCAAAGCCTAGTTCATCCATCTTGTACTTGGAAATCAAGCTTGAGTTTTCTACTCTTAAAGGTGAAAGCCTTGTGTCTTGATTCAAAGTTTAGTTCTTGAGTTTCTAAGCCATGATTGATCCATGGTTTCTCTTTTTCAAGCTTAGTTTATGACTTTGTGTTGGTTTAAGCTTGTTAAGGTTTTCTTTGGAGGCTACAAGAAATCTTTGGAGAAAGTAACTAAGAGGATTTTGTCTTCCTTAAGGAAAAAGAGAGATTAACCTCATCAACCAAGTGTTGGTGGTGAGGGAATGACTTGCGTGTGGTGAAAAATCCACAAGGATTTATTCACTTGTGTGGTTTAAGCTTGTTTTGTTTGTGATAATTTTTGGTTGGTATGCTTTATTGGCTTTGATTATATGCTTGTTTATGTTATTTATGGAAGCATGTTGATTATTGTAAAAGTAGGATGTGATTCACATGATAAGGAGTTGTATGAAGGTTCCAAAGAACCTAGATGCTCACGGCTTCAACACCACAAAGAGAGCAAAATATTCAAAAGTATTTTCCTAATCATGGATTAAGTGATTTAATGATGAGAAATTGGATTTAGGGTTTTTATTAAGAATAATGAGATAGAAAATAAATAAATATCATTTATGAAACATAAATGGATTTTTGGCCAACATGCCAAGGTTTGGTGTTGTAGATCCAAAATTATTTTCCTAAGTGTAGACTTAGGTAATTGATAAACAAGAACTCAATTTAATGAATTTTTCGAAGTAAAAAGAAAGTGGACTAAAGGTTTAGAATTATATTAGCATAATTAAGTTATGATGAGAAATAAAATTAAAACTTGAAATTTGCTAACATATAGCTCACCCTTTGGGTTTTGAAGCGCGTTAGAAAATTTCGAACTGTAATATCTAATTAAATCAAAGAAGTGAAAATTTTGTAAGAAATAATGGAAAATAGTACTTTAAGAATTTTTAGTAGGAAAATATTCTAAATAAGGCTAAAATACCTACATTATGTACAGAATGTTATAAATAAGTTTAGAAAGCTAAGAAATATTTTACTCAAGTGAAAAATACTAGAAAAATCTTACACGATTTAAAAATAGTGATTTTTAAGCTACACGATTGAGAAAATGATTTAAAATATTTACGCGATTGAGAAAATATTTAAAAATCTCTACGTGATTTAAAAAATGTTTGAAAATATTTTTAAGATTGCAAAAATGTTTGGAAATACTTACGCAATTTGAAAACGTAAGAAAAATGTTACGCAATTTCAAAAATGCAATAAAATGTTTACATGATTAGAAATAATAGCAGTTTGTTGTTGGACCAGTTGTGTTGGAAAGTGATATCGCCAAGAGATGTAGTGTGCATGCAAAATACTATGAGAATGATGTTTGTATGTGTTTTTGGATCATACATCATGCATTGAAAAATGTCTTAGCTTATTTGGTTAAGACAAGTTTGCCTAGGAGATTGAATTTACACCTTCGTGCAAGTGAGAATTGCATAGTTACGATCTTAAGTGATCTTGGAGACGTCAGGGTGTGGAATGTCATATGTAGCTAGTTGGTAGCACCTCTGTATCGTGGTATCCTATGCAAACACACCAACGATCTAGACGGAGTTGCTACTCTTTGCATGATTGGTTGAGAGTGTCTTGTATGAGCCATGTTGCATACAATGATATGATATATTGGCACATGATTTGAGGCTAACGATACACAGACATATACTCCTTATCTTTCTCTCAGAAATTGTGTTTAGCTCCATGGAGTAGGATTTGATCTTTGTGCATATGCATAGTAGGTTAGCTTATTGATATGATAATTATGCTTATCTGATATATTATCTGTGATGTGATAATATGACTGTATATGATAATATTGTATCTGTGTCATTTACTGTCATTTTCTATACTGCCTCATTGGTATTGATGTAGGGGTTCTCACCTCTTTGCTGTGTTATATTTGTTATTGTGTATGTTTGATGAAGACCGAGGAGACGATGAAGCTGGTAATTCTATTTACTATCAGTGATATTTTTGTTGTGTTTGTTTGTATGGCGGCAAGGCGTCAAGTGTTGGGTTTTGTCCGAGTTCAGTTTCATGGCGGAACTGATGCTTAGAGATTTGATTTTGATAATGAACGTTTTGTTTACACCGGGGACTTAACTTTAAACCTTAATGGTACTAGGGATGGGACTCTGTTCTAACGCAACATGTATCTGTGTGTTATGAGTTCACTATGCCAATACTTGAGCTTTAGGGTAATAGTATCTATACCCCACAAGAGAATTCTATGGTGTCATCTGCTAGGACACTAGCCCAGTGTGTGATGTATCCGCCAGGGTTCTTTAGTGATGACACTGAGGAGGAGGATCCTTCTGAGGGCATTAATCCTTAGCTTGGTTTTTAGGTGTTATAGTTTAGTATTTTATGTTTGTCATGTGTATTGTATATTTTATCTTTTGGGAGTAAGTGTGTCTTTATGTAAATTATTTGTAAACAAGGTTTCAATATGTATATAAATTATGGCAAGTTTATTTTCAGTTACGGTTTTTGTTTATTTTCATTTATTCTGCAAACGAAATTTTAAAATCAGTATTTTATAAGATTAATTCTTTTACAACTTGGGTAAGTTATATTAGGATTAGTCTTAAATGTGATACCCTACAGTGGGTGTTACAGGTACTTCATCATGCCAAAATCCTCCAAGAAGCTCAAAACTTCACCAATCCATCAAAATGGTGTAATTCTTGGTAAAAGTTGTAATTTTGCATAAACATGAGTGTTGGATCAAAATCTGATCAGTTTTTGTGCTTGCATGATGTTTGGAATTGATTTGAGATGTTTTGGAACTGATTTGAAAGGTTTAAGATCGGCCCTTTACTGTTTAAAATGCAAAAATTGAGTTTTAGTAATTTAGTAATCGATTACACGACCTTTGTAATCGATTACAATGGCTTTGTCAAGCAAGTAATCGATTACACATAACATGTAATCGATTACAATGAACCCAGAACTCAGGTAATCAATTACACCAACTCTGTAATCAATTACAAGGTTCCCAGAAGGATGGTAATCGATTACACCAAATATGTAATTGATTACATGGTTAACAGAAGGCTGATAATCGATTACACTCCTATTGTAATTGATTACACAGGGGGTTTTAAAAGGTTTTCAGGCAGGTGAAAGGTCATTCTTCATCTGAAAACTCATCATTCTCTTTCTCTACACCCACAATACCCTCATCCCAAATCCTTCATTGCTCTCTCAAATCTCAACCAAATCACTCTATTCCACCTCCTACATACTTGAAATTCATCTCTCCACAAAACCCATCCATCAAAACTCACCAAAAATTGCCAAAATCTCACCTCAAATTCCTTCACCCCTTCATCTTTCTCTCTCTTATCACTCACAAACCAAACCACAAAAAATCCTCCTTTTTCCATCCTCCCCTTCACCCACACATCTCCAAACACTTTCCCCTTCATCCCTTTTCAACCCACTCTCATCAATGGATGAACCTTCCCAACGAACAAAACGTGTAAGAATAGGGCTTAACGTTGGAGAGTCCTCTAATGCTTCTATGCGCAATATCTCAGGGTTGGACCTCATACATCACTTCTCCACCACTAAAAAGACTGAGTTGTTCAGGAAGAACTTCCAGTTAAAGAAACTCATCTCTCCCAGGTATCTCACTCAGTCTTTCTGCTTAAGTGAACCCTTGGAGTGTTTTAGTTTAATTGAAAGGTTAGGATTACTTGGGTTCTTTAGCATTCAGAAGGCTATCTACCCAAATTTGGTTAGAATGTTTTATGCTAATCTGAAGTATGAAGACAACTGCCTGATTTTTTAGGTTAAGAAAACACAAATTGTGATCACTAAGGATGAATTGTGTAGGTTAACCAAGCTTACATATAATGGAACAAGTTTCTATGGAAATGAAAATGCTTGGGGAGTTGACTTTGAGTATAAGAGTGCTTTGACCTCCTTGATTAGGTCTGGTTATGTTATTCCAAGGGACAAGAAAAGAGTGATGGCTACTGGCTTGACAATGGAAAACATAGTTCTTCTAAGGGAGGCAATTACTCCCAGGTTCTGAGAGACGATGTGGTAGTATTGTGGGCAATGACCACAGGCAGGCCAATCAATTGGGCCTATTACATAATTCAGCATATGTTGGATATCAAGAAGAAGAAGAACTCTACTCTCCTATATATTATGCTTGTAACAGTAATCTTGGAGCATTGTCACATCTCCTTGTCTGAAGAAACAAAGGATACAAGCTCCAAAGGTCCATAGTCCATAGGCCTGCACACCTTGAAAAAGCTTCAACTGAGTAAAGTGGATGGTAGATTGTACTATCTCACCCATGGGAGCTATGGTCATATTCTTCATGATCCTAAGGATGATAATGATGAAGAAGAAGCTTAGCAACCTCCTCCTACAGCCACCATAGAGCTATTGCTACAGGAGATCCGTAGCTTGAAAATGAGGATGGAATGAATCGAGCAAAATGTGGATCATCTTGAACTGAGGATGGACTACTCCGATTAGGAGCTTGCCACAATTCGCTCTTTTCTGGAAGGACCAGGATATACACTACGAGGAGCAGCTACTGCACCTACCACCTCTACTACCCTTCCTACTCCTCTATCCTTCGTTGCAAAACTCTAAAATTTGAAGGGAAGCCACGACCCCCAAGTCCCTGCATCTCAGGAAATGGCACCCGAGAGCAGGGAGTCGCGACCCTCCTTTAAAAATACCAAAAATGGTTTCTTTGATGGATTTTTGCCATGTAATGCATTATATTTTGATATAAAATGATGTAATGGAACACATTAAGATTTAATTGATGATATGATGGGGGTGAAACATGAACTTTGATTTTATTGATTTGGAACTTGATTCCTAATGTAATGGAATATTATGTCAAATATGATTACTTATAGGTTTATTATTAATGCCAAGATTTATGAGATGATTGAGTATTGAATGTTGATAGAAAATGGAAAGGATAGTATTTTGATATGTCAAATTGAAATATGTATGATGTGAATCATTATTTATGTCTTGTATGAAATTAATGGTAGCCAAGATGAATAACATTTTAAATGATGTTGACAAGTATAGTATGGAGAAGCATAATGACTTGTGCATGTTAATAAATGATGTTGACGAGCATGATATTGGGAAGAAATATAAATAGAAAGGATAAAGGTAGATTTAGGTTGAATGAGTCCCTCTCTACAAGTATATAGTATGATGTATAAAAGAAAAGTTTGATGATTTTGATTTTGTTTCCTTATTATGCAAGGAAAAGCAAGGTTATGTGAAAAGTGAAAGAAGGAAATGTTTTAAATATTATTGCATGTTTTGTTTTCAAACTTGTTGCTTGTTAATTTCCTTGTATGAATGGCCCTAAGGGTTGAGCCAAAAGGGAGCTCCTAGTGCTAGGGTAATGGGTATTAAGAGTTAATCCTACTATTGTGGGGAAAGATAACAATTACACCTAATATGGTATTAAGGGTTAATCCTACTATTGTAGGAGAAGATAACCATATATACTAGGTAGTGCAAGGAGGATAAGGAACAACAGGGCATCATACTCCTTCCTACCCAAGATATACAGGGAACAAAAAGGCGTCTTGGAACAAAGGATTTCCTGAAAATGTGCAAGTAACATATGTTTTCTAAAATAAAATCTTTTAAAAACATTGCATAAGCATACTTTAGGACTTTCATTAGGCATAATCATACACCACCATGCGTTGCATAAAATTAGCAATTGTATGAGCAATTGTCTTGTTTTCATTTAATGTGAAGATTAAGGAAAAAAGTTAATTAGAAAAGGCAGGGAATAATACTTAAAGTGAGTTAGATATTGTTCCTAATATGATGATAAATGTTTAAAGTACATGTTATTGAAATTGATTGTTATGTAATAATTTAATTATTGTGTAATTAAATGAACTGTCTATCTCAAGGATTATACCATCTTTCCATATATTATGTTAAAAATAGGGTTTTCCCCAAAGCAGCTGCATTTACCATGACGTCACGATTTCTAACTTACTACTGAGGATTATTAATTCTCACCCTAGTTCTTTTTATGTTTTCCATGATAAATCCATAGGAAGACCCATGTAAGCATAGAGCAAGGAGAAGAAGACTTAGTTAAGTTATTAATGTATTTTTTTTAGCTCTGTATTTATATTAATTATATGAATGCCTATGTCTTGAAGCATGTCAAACGATTTTGGATGATAACAAAGTCAAGATGAAGATCAAGTTCAAAGAGAAGATCAATATCAAAGAAAGAAATCAAGAGGTTTATTAGACATAGGTCTTAGAACATCAATGTTAAATGCTCTTAAGGTATCTCAAATGGTTTTTCAAGATCATTCAAAGTTCATATTTTAAAGAAATGTTGATTTCAATCTTGGATTGTGTTAAACACATGTCAATATTGTTTAATCCAAGTTTCTCAAAGTAAAAAATGGCCTAGATACTTAATTAGAGCTGAAAAATGTGTTCAAAGGGCAAGGTAATCAATTACACATGTGTTGTAATCGATTACAAGCTAAACAAAGGCCTTGTAATCGATTACATTGATCATGTAATTGATTACAAGCATGACATAAGCCTTATAATTAATTACACTGAGGTTGTAATCAATTACAAGTTTGGCAGAGGCCATGTAATTGAATACACAAGGCTGGTAATTAATTACATCCTGCCCAGAAAGCCAAGAACATGTTCAAACAACAATGTAATCGATTACAGAGATTGTGTAATCGATTACTAGTGGTCTGACAGTGTCCAATGACTATAATAGGTGCATTAAATGCTTGGCTTTAATGTCCCCAATGGCTCCATTGATCAAATTTCTTATAAATACATGAGTTGGGGCTTCATGAAAGTTGACCTTGAACCAAAAATTAATTGCTAACACTTTAATACGAGATTCGATCCTTGAAATCACTTCTTGCCCTATTTTTGTGAAAATCTTAAGATATCTTTGAAAAGCATTATAGAGCTTCAATTTGTATCAATCACTCTTGAAAGAGTTTCATTCTATTAATCTTGATTGCTTTGTAAAAAAGGGTGAGGCATCCCTCCAAATTGTAAAGGGTGAGGCATCCCTTGTTTAAAGAGGCTCAAGTACAATGGGTGAGGTATCCCAAGGTGTTGTGTGCTCAAGTTTGTAAAGGTTATCAAGCATCTATTGAAACTTGAAGATATAGTAGAAAATCTAGAGTGATTGCTTGAGGACTGGACATAGGTCACAAGTGGATTGGTGGCTGAACCAGGATAAACCATTGTATTTGATTCTCTAAACCTTTCTCCTTATATTTGTGCACTAGTTTATTTGCTTACTTGATTATTTCTCTCTTGGTTGGTTCATTGGTGGGCAATATCTTTCTATCTTATCCATTCATTCATTTCTATCAATTAATAACTTCAACGAAAATTAGTAATCAAGAGTTTTTCGAAAGATTTACGAAAAGTTTTTATAAACTCAATTCACCCCCTCTTGAGTCTTGAGGCCACTTGGTAACAAATTGTTCTATAATTAAATTAATATGATTAGCTCTTTGTGAAAGTTTATAATCTTAGACATATCAGATAGATGTTTAGTAAAGAGCAAGTTTCTAGATGTGCAAAATGTCTGTCTCTCTTACTTTTATTAATGGCTCTATATATTTACTCGTTAATAGTTATTATACAGGTTATATATTCATGTTTAAGTTTTAAAAGTGACATACTCAGTTCTATTTACTTAGTATACTTAGAGTATACTGTAGTATCTAGTATTAGGGTGTTACAAAAAACCCTTGCCAAACTGCCCTTGTAAACATGCATCTATTACCTTATTTCAACACTATGTTGCCTAAGGTACTAGATACTTACCTAGGCAATCCATTAATCTTGGTTACTCTTAAGTTTATACATTTCCTTTACTTACTACATAGTCATTCCTTCCTTGAATTACCCCTAGTAGTATCTTAACATACACTAAAAAGTATGTACAAAGGATCCCACAAGAAGAGTACTTCATTTCCTTCAAAATACAAAACTTGGCAATTTTCTGGTCACTAGGCGCCCTATTCCCAACACTCAGGTGCTAGGTGCTCATCAGCATGCTGCCTTTTCTAGTATTGGGCGTTTGGGACCCAACTCCTAGCGCCTAGGCGAGTGCACCTGAATCTCATTTCCATGTTCTTTTGATTCCCAAACTTGTTTCAAGTCATCAATCCTAGGTTCTAAGTGATTTTAAACCTCAATTATGGCCTCTAAGCATGTTAAAAACCTCATGCTCACCTTCAACTCATATATCATGAAGTTTTGAACAAGAATTCAAAGAGTCTGACGCCTATTTCTCAACTTGCAATCTAAGTATTCAAATGAGTTTTTCTAAGATTCCAATCAACAACTAAGCATAGATTAAGCTAAATCAAACCACAATCAACCATTGAAGACAACAAGCAATCAAGAACACATCATAAACTTCTCAAAAACCCACTTTTCAATCGAACATGCATACTTTGAATGCAAAGATGGATATAGGATTAGAGACATAAATGAACACAAATACCCCTACCTTAAACCTTGAAGATGGTGTTAAGCTATGGATGAACTCAAGCTTTGGGCCTTTCCTTTTTCCTTCCTATTCCTTTTCTCTTCTTCCTTATTTTCCTCATTTCCTTGGTGTTTTCCTTTCCTCCTTGTGGCTGCCATGAAAGAGAGTGAAGAATGAGTGAATTCAAGTGTGAAACCAACCAAAAAGTCAAGGTTGATGGCTCATGAAGAGCTGTGAAACCCTTGGCTAAAATTTGATATTTTGCAGGAACTTTATACCTGCTAAGAACATTTAAATTTTACCAAATCAAATTTTCTAACTTCCATATGTATTAGAATAAATCTTAAGATTCATATCAATACTAACTTCATCATTTTCATTAGTTCTCATATCTATGACTCATCAATCTGGTATTAAAACACTCAATCAGTGTCCTTAAAAATACCAAATTGACTCCGTTTATCCTCAAACTTTAACTACATCATATTGCATACATTTGTGACGTAGAAACAAATTCTCCATATTTGTTTCCCTTAACTAAGTAAGTTATGCCATTATTAGAGTCATTTTAAGCTTCTTTTCATATTCATTGCTATAAGAAAGTGCCTAAAAAAACTCAGTTCGTCAGAAAACTAAGCAAAGATGTCAAACAAGTATTATGATACCTCTATAATCATATACAAGTCTAACATTCTAAAAAGAAGATGTTACATTTCTCCCTTCCTTTTTAAAATTTTAACCTCAAAATTGCTTACTGAATATAAACAACTATGGGTAGTCCTACTGCATATGGGACTCCGACTCCCAAGTAGCTTTCTCGGTGTCAAAGCCACCCCAAATAACCTTCACTAGAGAAATTTGCTTATTTCTAAGCTCTTTGACCCCTCTGTCTATGATCCTTAATGGCTGTATATCGTAAGACAAATCATTTCTTAATTGTATAGATTCGTGTTCTATTATATGTGAAGGATCCATATTATATTTTCTTAATTGAGACACATGAAAAAATCGTGATGGTTAGACAAACAGGGAGGAAGGGCTATCTTGTAAGCTATGGGTCCTATTCTCTTTAGAATTTGGTAAGGACCAAGAAAATGAGGATGTAACTTTCGGGTTTTCAATGCTTTACTAATCCTTGTTGTAGAAGTAACTCTTAAGAAAACATGTTCTCCCTCATCAAACTCAAGAGGTCTCATTCTTTTATCAGCATAACTCTTTTGCTGACTTTGAGCAATAACCAACCTATCCTTATTAATCTTAATCTGCTTAATGGTCTGCTGCACCAACTCAGGACCTAGGATGGTTCTCTTACCTACCTCATACTAACACAGAGGCGATGTACACTTCCTTCCAAATAGAGCCTCATAAGGTTCCATACCGATGCTGGTGTGATAGCTATTGTTATAGGTAAATTCCATTAATGGTAAGAATCAATCCCAACTCCCCTGTTGCTATAAAAAACATACTATAAGCATATCCTTAAGGGTTTGGATAGTCCTTTCTGTTTTACCATCTATCTGTGGGTGATAAGTTGTGCTAAGACATAACTTAGTCCCAAATGCCTTTTGCAAGGATCCCCATCTAGATGTGAACATAGGGTCTCTATCTACACTATACTCACAAGAACTCTGTGCAACTTAACTATCTATTTAAGATATAACTGAGCTAATTTCTCTAGAGAATAGTTAGCTCTGATTGGCAAAAAGTGGACAGATTTGGTTAATCTATCCACTATGACCCATACTGCATCACATCTTGACTGAGTCTTAGGTAAATGATAACTCCATTAAATGTAGTTATTGGTGCCCTATCTTTATGCTTTGTTGATAAGCTTAGTCCTTGTTGTAACACCCCGAAAATTACTAGTTTCATGATAAATAGTCATTTTGTAATATTTGTGATTTTTGTGAATTTTTTTCGAAAATGTTGAATATTTTAATATATTCCTTGTTTTACATGCACACTGAGCAAAACTGGAAAAATAAAATATTTTTCTCGAGGCTGGTAAACCTTGAATTATGAAAACGCTAATGGGGAATCTTACTAAACCTGAGGCCAAGCACAGTTTACGAGATTTGCATTTTTCTAGATTTTTATCTGATAAATAAAAATTATTGTACAATTAATTATCTGTTGAACAATAAATACTGATTTATGTTAACTGTAACATTTATCCATTGGATAATAACTTGTATTAAAATGCTTGTCACATTTTCAAAAGTGTCAACTTTATGTCACATCATGTTGACTTTTGCAAAAATTTAACAAAGCTTCTCAAGGAAGCCAATTTTTCCAAAGCTTCTAGAACACTTTTTCTTTCTCCCTCTCTCTCACCTCTCCACGGCAATAGGCCAAAAATTAGAGCCAAAAAGTTATCTTTTCACTTTATTATTTTTCATTCTAATTTTGAATCTTTTTCACCTTTTTCATTCTTCATCTTTTTCTCTCAAAACTTTTTCTCTTCCTCTTCTCTTCTCTTCTACCCACGGCAGCCACACCTTCTTCCTCCTCCATTATTGCTTGATTTTAAGCAACCATCTTGCTTGAATCCATTTCTCCCTTGAAGCTTTTCTTTTCTTGTTGAAATCACCTACAAAGAACTCAACTTTCCTCTCCATTTTCTCTCCACACCCACGGTCAAGACTCCATTTTTGGCCATCCAAGCTTTTTCATTCAATCAACCTCATTTCCTACATCTTCTCATTATCTAAAATGTTTTTCCTTTTGTAACCATCTCTTGAATCCACCATTTTCATCTTCTTCCATCAAGCTTTAAAGCTTGAAACTTTGAGATAAAAGTTCATAGCTTTTTCATTTCTCCATCTCATGTTTGTGATCCATGGTCACTTTGGTGATCATGGATACCTTTTTCAAGCTTTGATTGTGATTTTTTGTGAGTTTGAATATTCTAGGGCATTGAGGTGGTGGTGGACGAATTTCCAAAGAAAAAGGAACTTGCTTTCATTGTTATTTCTCTTGGTAAGAGGGAGATTATCCACTTCAACCTCTATTGGTAGTGCAAAGCTTGTTTGTGCGTTGGTTGTGAGAAACCCATGTTAGGGTTGCTCTCTTGGTTATATGTTTTTTTAACGATTTTTGTATTAATTTCCTCTTATGTGGTTTTATTGGTTGTATTTGTGTATGTTGATGATCTTGGATTGATTTTGATGGATTGGAAATATGAAATGGAAGCAAGGGTTCCTTGCTTTCCTTAATTAGGCTCACGACCATACCCCCTTCAATAGGGTGATTACGGTTAAAATTTTGTAATAAGTTGGAAAGATAACTAATTAAGTGAATAATAATTAATAGAACAATGAAAATTTCAAACCCCTATTTCCCTTGAGGCTCATGGCCTCTTAAGGTAAAAATGCCAAAAATGTAGGGTTAAAATGTAGACTTAGTTAATTAAAAAATTAGAGATTTACTAGAAGTTCATAAAATGGGAAGACTAAAGAATAAGACTTTATCCTATAACTTAGAACAATTTTGGACTTAAGAAAAGAACAAGAGAGTGTGTGAGACTTGGAGGACCTTAGAATAATTTTCTAAGTGATTATGATTTAAGTTAAAGTAAAGAACTTAACTAATTAAGAGAAATAAAGATTGAATGAGAATTTCAAGAGAATTCCTCTAGAGAGAGATTTCATAAGAAATGTTAAGTTAAAGTGAAATTCCATAATGAACCTTAAAAAGTGTATTGTCACTTTTGAGAACTTGATACTATGTTATTATGGGTCCATGAGTGGGACTAAGAAATTATTGATATTTAACTTGGCCAAATTGTGGCATGTTATGGAAAAGTACATTATTGCTAAATATACATGTATATGAATTGAGTCATCATGCATTGTTGAAGTAAGGTTGTATGCCTAAGAGTTGAATCACACCTTAGTGCGGGTGCGAATAGACTAGTATAGGTCATATCGTTGACCTTGGGGGCGTCAGGGTGCAGGTGTCTCACGAATGGATAATTGGTAGCTCTTCTGGGCCGTGAGATAGACCGACGCAAATGCACCGACAATCCGGACTAAGACACTATCCTATATCGCGATCCTGTGAGAATGCCATTATATAAAGCCTTATTGCTCAAATGATTGATTTTTTTGGAAAGCACTTGATTTAGGCTGTCGAGATACTGACATGTCTCCTTGATCATTTTCTCCGATGTTTGTGTCTAGCTCCATAGAGTAGGATTTTTAGTACCAAATGTTGGATTTTGGTACCATGTGCACGTGCATAGTGAGTCAACATATTGTTTGGCATTTATTTATATGATGATTGGAATTGTTGCTTTATTTATGTCATAATTGCCTCGATTTGTTAATTTGTTTACTATGTGAATCTTGATGCTAATTATTATTCCTGCTATGCTATGTGGGCATTTTGTACCGTTCTATTTCTTTACTTCCATAATTGGTACTGAATGTAGGATGTCTCACCTCGCTTCTCTATTTATTTTGTACCGTTCTATTATGCCACAGTTTCTTCTCGTTAGTTTTAGGGGCTGATACTGTTGGTAGCTACTGATGGCTATCTGTAAATCTTTTTGGGGAGCCTGGTGTTTTGTCTTTTTGGTGGGGTGTATATGTGCAATCATTTTAGGGCATGTAAAGCTTCTGCTTTTTGTATATTTGATTATGTATTTAAACAGTTATGATATAAGTATATATATACGTATGATATGTGAATGTCTAGTTTACTTATCGTGTTAACTTCTGCTATAATTATGCCTTATCATTTTCTTACAACAAAAAAAAAAAAAGAATTCGCCAAATTATTATATGTTTACAAATGAACAGACTTATCTATATTATAATGAATCAAGTCTTAGTTTATGTTTCGTTTTTCGCATTGTGGTCTTGGTGTGACATTCCCTTCTTAAAAAAGGGCGTTACACTCGTTTGGTATCAAAGCCCTAGTTTAAGTTTTCTTTTGTGTCTTTGTGGTTAGGTCTATCTTGTTTGTGCTGTGTGATTATTTGTGTTTGGTATTCTGAAAGGGTACATCTAATTCTTCCTTGTGTTTTTGTTCAGTTTACTTTGAAAAAGCATAACGGCACATAATGGAGGTATTGCTGCAGCTGCTGAGGCCATGCAACGAATGATGAACGTTATCGCACAACAAACTGAGAGAGCTACTCAACAGCAGGAAAGGGTTGCACAGCAGTTAGAAGCATCGGTTGAAACTCAAAATTTGTTGGAGTTCCGTCGTAACAACCCTCCTCAGTTTAAGGGAGAATTTGATCCAGAAAAGGCTAGTCTTTGGGTCAAGGAGCTGGAGAAAATTTTCAGAGGCATGAACTGTGCTGATGACAAGAAGGTAACCTATGCTGCTTTCAAGCTAATCAGAGATGTGAAAGATTGGTGGAACAGAGCGCAGAGACTACTACAAGCTGAAGGTCGAGTAATCACCTGGGAGGTATTCAAGGATAGATTCTTGGAGAAGTATTCCCCAGCAAGTGTAAGACATGCCAAAGAGATGGAGTTCCTCAGTTTGAGGCAAGGAAACATGGTTGTCAGCGAGTATGCTGCGAGGTTCGAGAGCTTGTCCAAATTTTCAATGTATTTCCAACACTAACCAAACGAGGAGTGGAAGTGTCAGAAATTTGAAGAAGGATTGAGGCATGACGTGAAGAGGGCGGTCATAACTTTGAGGATCAACCAATTTTCAAAACTATTGGACACTTGTCACCGAGTGGAAGATTTAGATTAGGCACAGGACACGAGGAATCGTAACTTTGGACCTACTAGGTTCCAAAGAAGAGGTGGCAACAATGTAAACCACTTTCAGAAGAAACCTTATTCCCGACCACTGGGAAATCAGCAACAGTCACCTGGTGGAGGTACCAACAGAGGTTTTGGTAGAAATCGAACTAGTCAGAATGTGGCATCTTTGCTAAAATGTATGAAGTGCAGGAAGGATCACTTAACGAGGAATTACACCATCAAAGGAATCATCTGTTTTCGATGTGGGAAGCCTAGGCATATCTCTTGTGATTACAACCAAGCTAAGGCAAAGTCTTCGGTCAACACTGCAAGAGTTACAAAACCGCAAGTAGGAGGTCGAGTCTATACCATGAGTGGAGCAGAAGACTCCGAATATGAAGATCTGATACAAGGAGAGGGTACCATAGGAGGTAATCTTTTGACTATACTGTATGATTCTAGGGTAACCCACTCTTTCATTTCTTATGACTATGTGCAACGACTTGGTTTACCTGTGTCTTCTTTACCTTTTGACTTGACTGTATCTACCCCTACAGCTAAACTTGTTGTTTCCGCCAACGTTTGTTTAAATTGTCCTTTAATTGTTGAAGGTTGAATCTTTTCTATTGATTTGATCTGTTTACCTCTTTCCCAATTAGACGTAATTTTAGGAATGGACTAGTTGTCTTCTAACCATGTCCTGTCAGATTGTTCTAGTAAACCATAGTTTTTCCTGTGGATGAAGTTTCTAGATTTTTGACGGCCAACCAAGTTCAAGCTTTCTTGAAAGAAGGAGCTCAGGGATATATGTTGTTGACTTCCTTAAAAGTCGAGAGCAAGGCAGATGTGAATACAATTCCAGTGGTTAACGAGTTTCCCGAAGTCATTCCTGATGATGTACCTGGTCTACCACCGGAGCGGGAGATAGAGTTCACCATTGATCTTGTGCCGGGATCTGGTCATGTATCTATAGCACCCTATAGGATGTCACCATCAGAGTTAGTTGAGCTCAAGAAGCAGCTAGAAGAACTCTTGGAAAAACAGTTTGTTAGACCCAATGTGTCGCCATGGGGAGCACCAGTGTTGCTAGTCAAAAAGAAGGATGGGACTTTGCGATTGTGTGTGGACTATTGCCAGCTAAATAAGGTCACAGTCAAGAATAAGTATCCACTTCTGAGGATACATAACTTGATGGATCAACTAAAAGGAGCAGCAGTATTCTCTAAGATCGATCTGCGGTCGGGTTACCATCAGATTCGAGTAAAGGTGGAGGATATTCCCAAAACGACTTTTCGTACCCGTTACGGTCATTACGAATATCTTGTGATGCCGTTTGGTGTGACGAATGCTCCTGCCATATTCATGGATTATATGAATAGAATCTTTTATCCTTACTTGGACAGATTTGTTGTTGTCTTCATTGACGACATTCTGATCTACTTTCGAAATCAGGAGGATCATGCTAAACACCTCAGTATAGTTCTCCGAATTCTAAAGGAGAAGAAGCTGTACGCCAAGCTATCGAAGTGTGAATTTTGGCTGGAAGAGGTCAAGTTTTTAGGCCATGTAATCTAGAAGGAAGGGATTGCAGTAGATCCGTCAAAGGTGGAAGCAATTCTATAATGCACTCGCAACTGTCTCGAAGCGTAAGCCACCATTTTTCTGTTTTGTATAAGCACACACCCAAGTCCTTGGTATGAAGCATCGCAATACACCTCGAAAGGTTCATTTGGATCGGGTAGAACTAACACTGGTGAAGTAGTAAGTCATTTCTTCAATTCTTGGAAACTTTCTTCACAAGCATTAGTCTACTCAAAGGCTTAATTCTTTCTCGTGAGCTGAGTGAGGGGCCCTGCTATCTTAGAAAATCCCTCAATGAATCTCCAATAATATCCAGCTAGTCCCACAAAGCTCCGAATTTCTGTTGCCGTCTTCGGCCTTTCCCATCAAGTTTCCTAACTTCCAATGGATTCATCTAAATTGTTGTTTCATCATTTTCATAATTTTTCGTATCTGTTGCACCTCAATCCGGTACTTAAACATTCACTCAGTGTCCTTAAAAATATCGAGCTGACTCTGTTTGTCATCAAAATTTAACAACATTCTCTTTCACACATTTGTGACCTAAAAATAAATTTTTCATATTTATTTCCTTTAATATTGCTTTTATGCTATTATCCTGAGTCAAATTAGTCATTTTGCACGTTCTGCGTTGCAACAAAGTGCCTAAATTAACTCAAAAATGTTACAAAATTTTGCAGACATGCGAAACAAGTATTATGGTACCTCTATGATCATATACAAGTCTAACATGCTAAAAAGAGAATGTTACATTTTTCCCCTCATTTTTTTAAAAAATTTTGTCCCCAAAAATTTGTTTTCCATACTAAATATTTGGAGAACCACATTAGTTACCTTTTATTGTATCCATCTCGTCCATTCCAAACTTTAAATTGTTTTATCCTAACAAGAGTTACCTTGTAAGAAGTCGAAAGAATGAACATCCCTTTACATTCTTAAAGTATATACCCTTCTTCGAGCTTGTAATCTAGGATTGGTTATAACTTTCTGCCTCTACTGACATCTGTAGACATAGTGCCCTAGTTGATCACACTCATAACACACAAAACAAGGTTTGTCGCCATTTTGTCTTCTTCCAGACTTAGGGCATTCAGGCTCCATAGTTTCATTTGATTTTAGCTCATTTCCATTTTGTGAATCGCTAGGTGTAAAATCGCATTCCTTATCCTCATCATCTATCCTTTTTCTTTTTTGAAAATTCGTGATGATGTGCTTAATGTGAAACTTGGATTCAGTAGTCTCTACAAGTTTACACTTTTTGACTAAAGTGGAAAAAATCCCTAATCTCCATAAGCCTAGCTAAACTCTTGTTTTTTATCCCTTCAATCCATATTCAAACTTAACGCACTTTCAGTTTTCGTTTGGGTTGAGCCTAACATTTGAGGAAAACTTGAAGAGTTCCCAAACTTCACTTCACTTCATATTATACAATGGACATATCCCTTTATTTTAATTATAAAATATTCCATTTCTTTATCATCCTTTATATTTCTTAGAAAACACTTATTTAAGAAAGTTTCCCTAAATGCCTCCCACGTTATATAAGTACGTGTAACTTCTGATAATCTTATTAAATTCCTCCACCAATTCTCTGCTTTGTCCATTGCCTTAAAAGTTCAACTAGATTAGGAATTTTCTTAATTTTTTTATTTATTCTTTGAGTCCCTTCTTTTTGACATATTGCAAGAGCAAAAACATTGTTAAATCTTCTAAAACGAACCCAATTTCATCCATGTGAATACGTGGTTTCTTCTTATCATATGCAATGTTGCAATTTTCATCCTGACGGTATACAGCTTCAATACTTTAAACCGTTATAGTTACCAAGTTAATTTTTAGTGTTAAGTTCTTGACAGAATGGGAAAAACCTTAGCCATATATTTGTCCACATTAGCTGACATGTAAACATGCATAAATAAAGATCTAACTTCAAATATTGTCTCATTTGGCAAGATGTGAGATGCCTTCTCATCAACAGAAGAATATGATTTCATTCTAAAATAACATTTCACAAAAAAGGTGATTGAGTCCTTTTTTTCCAAACTTTCTATAGAGAACATCAGCTTCTTAAACACTAGCCCTAAAATTCCTTACATAATTACCCTGTTCAACAATTTAACAAACAAAACATTATCATCACCTAGAGATTAATGTGAGTGTGTCCATGTATTATGTAAAATAAGGCCCTTGAACCTCAAGCTTCCATCTAATGAAACATAGCAATGATATACGTATAGCTCATGAGAATCTCATTCCAGATACAGTTGTCGTCCCTTTTCACAATTCATGTATCTTTGAAAACTTGCAAATTCAATGAATTGATACGTTAAACCTACAACTTCCTATACTATTTTATTCAGGTTACCACTTGATCTTATTCGAAAAGAATACTATAGAAAAATAATTTGAAAACTTCAAAATGACAACTTTCTTGCTCTTTCAATTTTATACCAATTTTCTTAATTCTAATGTATCTAATGACACCGCATCTCATATAGAAAAGAATAAGGACTCCATAACAAACTCTGTTGAATATTTCCACATTTACAAACATATCTTTACCATTATATCGTTAGACAACATAACTCGATTTAGATCCTTCAAAAATATTTACCTAAAAACATATTTAAAGATCACATTGATCTTTGCCTTTGTGTACAGTCCTTCATATAGTATCCTGGTTTTACTGCATGCTTAGCATATCAACTAGCCTACCAAACTCAGCCTACTTCCATATTGCTTTCCATATCTTGTGTACTTTGGCCCCATATTCCAACTTGAGTTGGCTTTTCTTTATATTGAGGAAATTAAGATCTGACTTCAACATTTGACTTCCAATTAGTAATAGATTCGCTTCTCTAAGCTCCAAATAATCATGGGAACCTTGATCCCAGTTGTAGAGGTGGATTGGCTTCTATCTTGACAAAATCTTATTAATAATAGTAACTCATTTCCTCATAGCAGTTGCCACCATCTTAATTCTTTCAAGCATATTACTAGTACCATCTCTAGTGAACTTCATAACTCATAACTCAACTTCACTAAATCATGATTTTACTTCGAGCATCATAATAAACTCATTATTATTCATCAAACTTCCGCTTTATATTACCTTATGAACATACTACCTTACTTCAACTCAAGAATTCCACATTCTTATCTCCTTACTTATTCTTTAGCAAATATTTATCCAAAAAGGTCACTCTAAATCTCTTCCAATTTATCTATGCACCTGCAACTTCCATTAATCCTCTCAAACGCATTCACCAATGTTCCACTTCTCCTTTCAACATAAAAAAAGGCGAACGACACCTTTTGTTTGTCTGGATAATTCATTCCCTTAAATATCTTCTTCCTTTCACTTAACCTCTCTTCAGCTTTTATTGAGTCAGGTTCGCCTCAAAACAACACGGGGTTCAGTTTTCTAAATTCTGAAAGATCATGGAGGTGCTGACTCCTTACTATTACTACTTCCTTAGCTGGTGGATTTGATCCCATTCTCTTCATTGTTTTATTAATAACCTCAGTCTTGTCCTACTTCATTCTATTAGTAACTTCTATCAGTTCTCTAGTGGCAGCGCTCTGTTCTCTCATCGCTTTCATCAACAGCCTAATTATCTTAGACATATCATTATTACCCTCTTTGAAAGTTTCCCTATTCTCCCATGTTCGCCTAGGAGGTGTCATAAAAATTGAGATGTTGTACGTCGTCATGTGGCTGTGTGAGGGAACGAGTGGGAGAAAGAAGTAAAGAAGAAAAATGGAAGAAGGCTTACCTGGTGGTTGCGTCGTTGTGGTTGTGGCTGCGTGCTTGCATCGCTGTCTCTCTCATCACTTGCATCATTGCTATATTCAGAAGGAGGGAAAGGGAGTGCTAACTTTGTGACTTTCTAACTTTCTAATTCTAATTCTAAGTTTCCTAGGGTTTTCTTCTCTTTATTTACTTAAATTTTCAATTTTAAAATTTTATCAAGTTTTGAGAGGGAATTCCCTCGCTAATTCTCTCCTTGAAAATGACTCAACATTGCGAGGGATTTTTTCCTCGCTAATATATTTAGCGAGGGATCTTTCCCTCTCTAATATATTTAGGGAGGGAATTTTGTTAGCAAGGAAAACTTTCCGTCGCAAATCCCTCGCTAATCACTAGTTGTTTCCACCTTGAATTTTTTTTTTGGAATTTAGCGAAAGCTCAATTTTCCCTCGCTAATCCCTCGTTATAATTAGCGAGGGATTTGTGAGGTAAATATCCCTCGCTAAATAGTGAATTTATGTAGTGTCCTTTCTTATAACTTTTACTTTACGATAATCTGAACTTACTTGGGAATCGTCGCTTTGACTATTAGAAATTAAAATCCCCTCTTAAAAAGGGTAGCAGTTTCAAGCTATTTGCCAACTGCCCGCTACTCTCGTGGACAGTCATAGAGACGGAGCATTAAAATGTGGCTTCTAAAATGCGATCAGTTCAGCTCTTCAGGGACCAATCGGAATGCTTCGTTCCCTTTATAAATAGGGAATGTTTGCATTAAGGTTGACATTCCTTTTGTTCTGTGACTTTGCTTAAGAATGATCTCTTTTCAGAAAATTTATCTCCCTTTTTTTGTACACATATGGAGGGCTTTACCCCCATCTGTCACCATCTTTCTATTTTTCTCAAAATCTTTGAAGGTGTTCCTTTGGCTACTGTCAATTTCTCTGATGGAGGCCTTTGTTTCTCGGCGTAATGGCTTGGTGGGGACCAAGTACCTACCCTATGTGGGCTGGCCAACATGCATCTGGGAAGTAGAATGTAACACCCACCGTAGGGTGCTACATTTAAACATTATTATTACCGAATTACTCCCAAGTTCATAAATTGTGATGTTATAATAAAAATACGAGTTGTAAAATTTATTGATGTTGATAAAATAAACTTAGCAGAAAATAAAAATATTATAACATCATCACAAATAATTTACATCATATATACACAAGTCTTAGTACTGTCATACTTAAATATTTACAGACCAGGTTCTCAAAGTATTTGAACATTATTCAAAACTAACATATTGCCCAAGCATTACTAAGCAGTAGAACTCAGACGGGTCCTCCTCAAATTCCTCAGCAAGTAGGAATTCGACTTGACATGATGTCCTACGAATAGGTGTCTGCGCAGACAACACAATACTAATTTCTGTTGGGACGTGAAACCTACCGCTCTAATACCATCTAATTGACAGCGGAAATTCAACATGTACATATATAGTTACAGAAAAGAACGAGTCTCCATGAAAAATCCTACTTGTAACGCACCTAAATATAACAACCGGAGCGTAATCGTCATTACACCACAGTTACTAAATCCAAGTGTGTCACAGTCATGATAACAGTAATTTAAATTCTCAAGAGTCTATATTTTTTTTTTGACAATCTGCATAAGTAGAAAATATGAGCCTCGAATGAAATATAAATATATTCAACCCATAATACAACCACTGAAATAAAATCATATTCCTTATATATATATTTTATAGTCAATTTACACAAATCACTGATGACATAGAATATAATAATTACAGAGTCCAATAAAATACAGCGGGAATAAAAATACTAAAGGGGGAAAAGTAGTAACCCAGGGATGGGTACTACCAGCAGACAAAGCCACAACCCCATATGTACATGACGCACGGCGTCCCAGTTGACACGACAGGCATTAATGCCTCCATGCGGCTGCACTCTTACGTAGTCGAAGAAATCTTGTCCAGACGCTCAAGCCAATCAACCAAGGTGTGGTCCCTCTTTATCTTCCTCACGATCTTTTATCAAATATAAATATAAAACAAAAATGCACAAATATAGGAAAGAGGTGAGACACCCGTCTTTCATTACCACTATTGGCAGTAAGAAAACAACACGACACAAAACGCCCACCAAGCAATACAGTTCATATATTCATCAATAGCAACGGCCGAATTTATAATAAAAGCAATTCAATTCTAAACAATAATCAGAGTTAATAATAACAGTGATATTTATAGTAAAGGTAGAACAACAATAAGCAATAGCAGGCAGATCACAATAGTATTTCCAGGAATCAGCACAACAATCAGATAATCATTTATAGAAGTACAACAATTATCTTCACATTCACAGGTGTTCATGCTCAACAGTTTATGAGACCGACAATGAACGATGCACAATGCATTATGATACCACAATTTCTACTCCATGGAGCTAGACATAAATAGTTGGAGAGAAAGATCAAGGAGTAATGCCAGTATATCTTTAGCCTTAAAATACAATATGCTTCATCTCATAAAAAGTTTGCGCAATGGCTTATACATGGCACCTCAATAGTTGATCGCGATATAGGACAGCGTCTCAGTCTGGATCATCAGTGTGTTTGCATCGGTCTACCCCACGGCACAGAGGAGCTCACAACTGTCCATGTGAGGAACCCACACCTTGACGCCCCCAGGGCCAACAACCATATGGCACCTACGCTAGTCTATTCGCACCCGCACAAAGGTGTGTTCAATCTCCTAGGCATACACCTCCTTACAACATTGTCCAACGGACAAGACATATGCATGACAACACAATGTCCAATCATGTATGTTCATCAATGATGCATTCATCATATACACTGCCATAACGGTATATAGTCATTCTCAGTATCAACATGTTATATCTTATCGAGAATTAAATCAAGAAACACATAGCTCTTCATAGGGATTCACAACACATAGAGTTAAATTTCAATATCCATATATATATTATGGTTTATCATTAACACCATTCTATTAAATTGATCAAGTTCCTTGATCTAGTCAATTATGCCATCTTAAGGTCAACTAACCCTTAGAAACTTTGGTCTCACATGCCTTCAAGGTTCTAAATTCCTCTCCATATTATTCACTAGTCTCTTGATACCATTCATTTAGTTTTGATTCCATACAGGATTAATTCAATTTATCATCATCATTAAGTACTCATGGTTTATCACATACCATAATGTCCCTATTAGGGATACTTATTTTCAAAATCTTAAGTCTTTGGTCAATTATGAAGAGGTTAGGGTTAATAACCCTTTAAACTATGGTCTTCTCAAATGCCATTACTCAATTTAATTCCTTTGCTTCATCAAGGATTAGGTAAATCTCTAATTCCTCAATCTCCAAGCTAAAACCATGGCCTTCCTAAATCCTAAAAATTTCATTCTTTCACATAACATGTGTTAGTTACTTGATACTTAATTACTCAATTTCTATTTCTCACAAGATTAATTTAATTGCCTAAGGTCCATGCCAAAACCATGGCTTCATAGGTCTTCTAAGTTCCACTTTTTATTTCTCATTTATGTATTAATTCCTTAAGATCAATTTTCTTAAGTTTAATGTATCAAGGTCATTCCATTTGCCTTATTGCTCAAGCTAAAACTGTGGCCATCAATGAGTCTTCAATGTCCAATCTTTCCTTCTCTTTTAGGTATTAAGTTCTTGTTATTAATTCACTTAAGTTTTTAGTTCATTAAAATCAATCCAAGTGCCTAAGATTCAATGCCAAAACCGTGGCTTCATGATGTCCATTATCCAATTTTTCTTTCCATTTTTATGCATTAGTTTTCTTAATACTAATTCACTTAAATTTAGTTCATCAAGATTAATCCATTTGTCTCTTTACCAAGACCAAAACTGTGGCACCCCTCTTGGGTATTAAACTCTCAAGGTCCTCCATTCATTTGTGTTAATACTATCATTCAACCTTTGATTTCATAAGTCTTATTTCACTTGTATACAAAACCAATTTTCACCCCTAACTTCTAGTCAAAACCGTGGCACCATGTTGAGGTAGGAAACTCCAAATTTTCCATTTAGCAACCCCAACATGATCAAGCACAATTAATATATCAAACATATTCAAGAGCATAATCAAGTATCAATCAAATTCAAGAATACTAAATCATACAAAATTTATAATTCAAGCAAGCATACAAAGAGCATACAAGGATGGATTTCTCCATCAACACACATGCAAAGTCTCCTCACCACCATAAGTGGTTGAAGTGAGTAGTCTCCCTCTTACCTAGAGGAGACAATGCAAGAAAACAACTCCTTGGTTCCTTGATTTGCAATTTTCGGATTCCACCTTCAAGAGAACCATAAAGTGGTCAAATTCTCATATTTACAAACTAAAGCTTGAAAAGAATGATCCTTGGTCACATAGGTAACCAAGGAAAATGAAATTGAGAGGTGAATTGGAAGAACTTTACCTAAAGCCTTAAGCTTGAACTTCTTGAGATTCCTTTTTGGTGATTTTCGGATTCCACTCTCCCAAGAACCCTAGAGTGTTCAAAATCACTCAAATCACACAACAATGCTCAAAAAGAGAAGCCCTTGGTCACATAGCAACCAAGGAAAACGAAAATGAGAAGAAAATGGAGAGAAATCAAGAATCTTTACCTTGGAAGACAATGGAGACAAGGTTGGATTTTGAGCAAACCTTCTAAATGAAACTTGTAGAGAAGATGAAGATGAGTGTATAAATGTGTTTAGTGAAGAGAAAAATCAAAAAGCTTGGTCATCCATGGAAGGGTGATTTTCGGATTTGGAGGAGGAGAGGTAGAAAGGTTGGATTTTTGAAGAGATTTCCTAAAGAGAAAGTGTAAAGGAGGTTGCGAGAAGTATAGAAATGGTGTTTATAGAGAGAAAAGTGAAGAGAAACAATGGTGGTGGTGGCTGCCATTTTTGGATTCAAGAGGAGGAAGAAGAGAAGAGGTGGAGAGAAAATGGAGGTAGAAATGGAAAATGGAGAAACTTTCTACACAAAGAAGGTAGAGGAGTTGAAGGCAAGTGTAGAAATGGGCTTGGAGAGGAAAAAGATGAACAAAAATGGAGGAGGAGGGGCTACCATTTTCGTACTCATGGTGGAGGTAGAGAGGAGGAGGAGAAATGAAGATGAAGAAGATGAAGTGAAGAGAGAGAAAGTGATAGGTAAAGTGAATTAGGGTTTGGTGGGTTTAGGTTAAGTGTGGATGAGTCACATTTTTGCCCTCCTTGGCATGAGTGGGCTGCTGAATAGAGGAGAGAGTGAGGGGAAAAATTTGGCTTCTCATGCAAGCCAAGGGTAATTGGGTCATTTGGTGGTCAAAGCTTCTCAAAGAAGCTTTGAAAAAGTACACAAATTTGAATTTAAGTGAGATTGATTTGACATAAAGTGAATTACATTGAGATAATATGATAGGATTTCTAATGCATGCTATTATCCAATGGATAATAGTTACAGTCGATAGAAGTCAGTATTAATTTATCTGACAGATGAAATTTACACAGCGTTTTGTTATTTCGTCTATTAAATTTCTTAAAAAATGTGAAACCTTGTAAACTGTGTCTGGTCTCGGGTTTAGTAAAATCCCCCGTTGATGTTTCCATAGTTCAAGGTTCTTGGGAAAAATATTTCATTTTTTCGGCTCCGCTCAGTGCGCACGCAAAACGAAAAATATATCAAAATATTCAACGTTTCCAGAAAAATTCCAAAAATCGCAAATATTGTAAAATGAATATTCGTCATAAAATTTTTCAACTTTCGAAGTGTACGGTCATTTTCCTGAGTCTGCTCAATGTACACGTAAAACGAAAAATATATTAAAATATTCAACGTCTCTGAGAAATTCTAGAAAATTTCCCATAAATCACAATTATTATAAAACGACTATTCGTCACAAAATTTTCTAACTTTCGAAATGTTACAGTCGTTTTCCCAACTCTGCCCAATGTGCACGCAAAACGAAGAATAATATTATAATATTCTGCATTCTCTGAAAAATCCAGAAAAATTCCTAAAAATTCTAAATATTGTAAAATGATTATTTATCCTAAAATTATAAATTTTCGGAATGTTACACTACTCATGATGACCGTCAAAAGTCCCTGATAAATGAGTCCCTCCTTATTGGGACTCAACCTCCAAGCACCAGCTCCACTGTGGAACTGTAGTCGCACGTACCCAAAGAAACTTGACCAGGATGCCATCCGATCAAAACTCAGCTTCCTCTACAGGAATCTACTCCTCTTCACCCTCTTGTTCTATCCCTTGTTCAGCGCCTTTACAATATAAATACAATACAAAATAGGCATACAAAGAGGTGAGATCACCTACGCCAATACCAACATGGTAGCATGGAGATAACACAAACAGCACACCATACAGGTATATCATATCATAATTACAATCATACCATCAGCATCATTTATCGTCACAACAGATGAAATAAATAATAATTACGATCATGCCCTCAACAATATCCAAATATTCAACAATTCAATTATCATAAACAATAATTACAATAATGCCCTCAACAATATCCAAGTATTCAACAATTCAATTATCATAAATGATAATTATGATAATGCCCTCAACATTATCCAAATATCAAACAGTACAATTATCATAACCAATATTCCTCAATTAATATATCACACAGATATAGATATTCAGATTATGCATGTGCACAAAGACTCAATTTCTTACTCCATGGAGCTAAAACTCAAGTCGGAGAAATTGATCCAAAAGATTTGTCTGTACCAATATGCCTCAGACTACGTCCACTATTCTCATTAGTGTTTGCACATCTAACATATACACGACAGTTTTTCATAGATCTTGATTAAGAATAGTGTCTCGGTCATGATCATCAGTGCGTTGCATCGGTCTAACCCATGGTACAGAAGAGCTACCAACTACCCATTGTGAGCAACTTGCACCCCGATGCCCCCAAAGTCAACAAGTGACTTACACTACGCATATCACACCCACTCAAGAGGTGTACGTCTCTCCTAGGCAAATAGTCTTATCCAGTCCATCGGACCTTTTCAATGCATGTACAATGCACCAATCTCAGTTCAAATTCATAATTCATATTCAGGGTCCACACACTTGCCCATTTTCAATTCAAATTCATAATCTCATAATTTCTCATACAATGTCCATACACTGGTCCAACACTAATCCTACTGTATATTCAATTGCAAATTCATATTATCTCATTTTCATAGTCACGCAACACTTTTGTCACGTTTTCACAATTTCGCAACATTTCTGTCTCGTTTTCAAAATCACGTAGTGATTTTCCATTGTTTTCTCAATCACGTAAAATTATTTCATCATTTTTCAATCGCATTAGCGATTTTTTCATAATATCTCAATCGCGTAAAAATATTTAAATGTTTTCCAAATCGCATAAAAATATTTAAATGTTTTTTTTTCAAATCGCGTAGCTTAAAAATCACGTTTTTAAGTTACGTAACACATTTTTCACCATTTTACAACCACGTAAAATATTCCTCACTATTCCAAACATCATTTTCCACATTTTCTCCTTTAAGAAAACCTTTCCACAATTTATTCCATAAATTCACCATTTCATTAAATTAAATCAATGCTTCCAACTTAAAATTTCCTAACGCGCTCCAAAACCCAAAGGATGAGTTATACGTTAGTAAATTTTAAGTCACCAACGTATTCTTTATAATTCTCAATCAATTCTAAAAATCAATCATCTTTAAAATAAATTGAGGTTCGAACATTTTCCACCTCTCTTTTCCATTCATATACAAAAATTTCATTTTTCAAGTGACAAAATACTTTGTTTCCATTTCTTTAATCCTTGTACTAGATCATTTCTATTTCCACTTTGAAATCACTTTGTTTCATAAAACTAAGGCATTACAAGCCTTCAAAACCATGGTACATGACCATTGAAACCATCAAATATTTTTCCTTCTAAATCAACTAAGTTCCATTCATGTTTTTACACAAACAAAACCATTAAAATTCCTCCAAAAACCGTGAGACTCTTGTTCTTTGAAATCAAAACATTTATTCATTTTCCTTGCTCTTCTAAACATTTAATTTTACCATTCATGAAAATATTAATTTGTAAACACCTATTTTGAGGTGCGAGGCCGAAATCCTCTTGGTCTTTGGAACCAAAAATTATTTTTCTTTCCATCATCAAATCATGGCATACATATACATATTCATCATATCATATAATCAAGCATACCTTAAAGCAATAAAAATCACCTAAAGCATGCAAACACAAATAAATAATTTAAAGCACATAAAGACCCACAAATAAATTACATAACCATGGATATGAATCCTCACATGGATTCATCATCCACCAAATACAATTTCATCTCTCACCACCATATTTGGTTGGTGAGATGGATCTCCCTCTTACCTCTTGAAGAACCTCAAAAGCTCTTTGCTTTGCTTCTTTTTCAAGTCCTTCACCACCAAAGGTTTCTTAAACACAAAACAAAACATATATTTATTAGCATATATTGATCTAACCATTGAGGCAGGGAAATATGACTATGAGTGAATATGCTGCCAAGTTTGAGAGTTTGTCCAAATTCTCAACCTACTTTCAACATCAACCGAACGAGGCATAGAAGTGTCGAAAGTTTGAAGAAAGTCTCAAACATGATGTGAAGAGGGTTGTCATAACTTTGAAGATTACACAGTTTTCAGAATTACTTGATACGTGTCGTCGGGTGGAAGACTTATACCATGCACGTGATGCAAGAAATAGAAACTTTGGGCCTTTTCGGTCCCAAAGAGGAGGAAGTAATAATGCTAATCGTCACTAGAAGAAGCCTTATTCCAGACCACCTGGAAATCAACAACAGAGGCCACAAGGTGGAAGTCCTAGAGGAAGTCTAGGCAGAACTGGTCAAACAACAGCGTCTCCACCGAAATGCCTGAAATGCAGGAAGGATCACTACACGAGAGACTGCACTATTAGGGGAATGATCTATTTAAGATGTGAGAGACCTAGACATATTTCTCGTGACTGTAATCAACCCAAGGCGGAACCTTCCGTCAATGCTGCTAGAACTACTAAATTGCAAGTTGGAGGTCGGGTTTATACTCTGAGTGGTGCTGAAGCCTCTCAATCTGAAGATCTTATACAAGGGGAAGGTCTTATTGAAGATAATCTTTTAAATGTACTGTATGACTCTGGTGCAACTCATTCTTTCATTTCCTATGACTGTGTGAAAAGACTTAGTTTGCCTGTGTCTTCTTTGCCATTTGATTTGACCGTTTCAACTCTCACTGCTAAACTTGTTCTTACTACCAAAGTTTGTTTAAATTGTCCATTGATTGTTGAAGGTCGAATCTTTTCTGTTGATTTGATCTGTTTGCCATTATCTTAATTAGATATGATCTTAGGAATGGATTGGTTATCTGCTAACCATGTCCTATTAGACTGTTCTAAAAAAACCATAGTTTTCCCTTTGGATGAGAATTCTAGATTTTTGACTGCTAACCAAGTGAAAGCTTTCTTGAATGAAGGAGCTTGGGGATACATGTTATTCTCTTCTTTGAAGGTCGAGAATGAGGTAGATGTGGACGCAATCACAGTGGTTAGAGAATTTCCTAAAGTCTTTCCCGAAGATATACTTGGTTTACCACCGGAGCGGGAGATCGAATTTGCCAGTGATCTTGTACTTGGAGCTGGCCCTATTTCCATAGCGCCTTACCGAATGTCACCTGCAGAGCTAGCTGAGCTTAAGAAGCAACTGGAAGAGCTTTTGGAGAAGCAATTTGTGAGACCTAATGTATCATCTTAGGGAGCACCGGTATTGCTAGTCAAGAAGAAAGACGGTACGTCGAGATTGTGCGTGGATTATCGTCAGTTGAACAAGGTCACGATCAGGAACAAGTACCCATTGCCAAGGATAGATGATCTAATGGTTTAGTTGAAAGGAGCAGCTGTGTTTTCTAAGATCGATTTGCGATCGGGCTACCATCAGATCAGAGTGAAAGTTGAAGACATTCCTAAAATGGCTTTTCGTACTCGTTATGGGCATTATGAGTACTTGGTCATACCTTTTGGTATGACCAATGCACCTGCTATCTTCATGGATTATATGAATAGAATATTTCGTTCTTATTTGGACAACTTTGTCATTGTTTTCATCGATAATATCTTGATCTATTCAAAGAATCGGGAGGATCATGCGGAGCATCTTAGTATAGTTCTTCAGACCCTGAAAGAGAAAGAGCTCTATGCTAAGTTATCAAAGTGTGAGTTTTGGTTGGATGAAGTTAAATTCTTGGGCCATGTGATTTCAAGGGAAGGAATTGCTGTAGATCCTTCGAAGGTAGAAGCTGTTCTTCAATGGGAGAGACCGAAGACGGTGACAGAGATTCGAAGTTTTATTGGATTAGCAGGCTATTATCAGAGGTTCATTGAAGGATTCTCTAAGATTGCTAGACCTCTCACTCAACTCACCAGGAAGAATCAAGCTTTTGAATGGACGAATGCTTGTGAAGAGAGTTTTCAAGAATTGAAAAAGAGACTAACTACTTCACCAGTGTTAGTTCTACCTGAGTCGAGTGAACCATTCGAAGTGTACTGTGACGCTTCATACCAAGGATTGGGCTATGTCCTAATGCAAGGTGGAAAAGTGGTGGCCTATGCCTCAAGACAATTGCGAGTGCATGAAAAGAGCTACCTAACGCATGACTTGGAGTTAGTTGTTGTTGTATTTGCTTTGAAGATATGGAGACATTATCTCTATGGAGCAACGTTCAATGTCTTCAGTGGCCACAAGAGCTTAAAATACCTGTACGATCAAAAAGAGCTGAACATAAGATAGCGAAGATGGTTAGAATTCTTGAAAGACTACGATTTCCAACTTCAGTACCACCCTGGAAAGGCGAATGTTGTGGCTGATGCCTTAAGTCGAAAAACGGTCAGTGTTTCTGCTATGATGATTAGGCAGAAAGATTTGATAGAACAGTTCAGAGACATATGGTCTTTTGTGGAGTTGATGTCGGGCAAGATTTGCATGAACATGGTTACCATCTAGAGTGACTTGATGGACGACATCTGAGAGAAGCAAAAGGTTGACAAGTTCTTACAAGGGGAAAGAGAACTGATACAGTAGGGTAGTGTATCAATATTAGAAGAAGGAAGCGATGGAATTTTGAGATTCCAAGGTAGAGTCTGTGTGCCAAAAGATGAAGAGCTTAGGAAGTACATTCTAGAACATTCTCATACAAGCAAGTTGAGTATGCACCCTAGAATGACTAAAATGTATCAAGACTTGAAGAAATTATTTTGGTGGTGTGGGATAAAAGGAGATATCGCTAGATGCATATCGTCCTATTTGGTTTGCCAGAAAACAAAGATTATGCACCAATGACCATCTAGAATGTTACAACCCTTGACTATTCCCGAATGGAAGTGGGATAGTATTGCCATGGACTTTGTTGTCGGATTGCCAAAGATTAGAAAAGGATATGATTCAATATGGGTAATTATGGATCAACTTACAAAGTCAGCACACTTCTTGCCGATCAACAATAGATATCCTTTGCAGAAATTGACTCAGTTGTATATTAGTGAAATCGTAAGATTACATGGTGTGCCTACTAGTATTATTTCTAACAGAGATCTAAGATTTACATTGAAATTTTGGAAAAGTCTTCAAGAAGCAATGGGAACAAAATTATGATTAAGTTCTGCTTACCATCTGCAGACTGATGGTCAATCAAAGAGAACAATTCAATCGTTAGAAGATTTGTTGAGAGCTTATGCTATAGAGCAGACTGGAGGTTGGGACAAAATTTTACCATTGGTGGAATTTACCTACAACAATAGTTACCATTCGAGCATAGGGATAGCACCCTATAAGGCTCTGTATGGACAAAGGTGCCGAACGCCTTTATGTTGGTATCAAGACGGAGAGCGACTTACCATTGGGCCTGATCTTATTCAGCAGACAACTGAAAAGGTTATGATGATTTAGGAAAAGATGAGAACAGCTCAGAGCCGACAAAAGAGCTATACGGATAGAAAAAGAAAACCTCTTGAGTTCGAGGAAGGAGAGCATGTGTTCTTGAAAGTCACGCCTACGACTGGGGTCGGTCAGGTTCTCAAATCTAGAAAGCTCACTCCAAAATTTCTTGGACCCTATCAAATTCTTCGTTAGATAGGTCCTGTTGCTTACCAAATAGCTTTACCACCTTTTCTTTCAAATCTACATAATGTCTTTCATGTGTCACAACTTCGAAAATACATTTCGAGTCCTGATCATGTCATAGCACCCGATTCAGTACAATTAAAGGAAAACTTGACTTATGAAATAACTCCTGTAAGGATTGAGGATAGGAGAATGAAGCAACTCAGAGGGAAAGACATTCCATTGGTGAAAGTAATCTGGAACGAAGCAACTGGAGATGCGACATGGGAGCTGGAGGACAAGATGAAAGAGCAATAACCAGAACGGTTTTAAGGTATAGAAATTTCGAGGACGAAATTCTTATTTGTTAGGGAGAGTTGTAACACCTCAAATTTTATTTATTTTGTGATAAATATTCATTTTTCAATATTTGTGATTTTTAAGAATTTTTCTGAATTTTTCTGAGAATGCAGAATATTTTAATAGTATTTCTTGTTTTACGTGTAAATTGAGCAGAGCCGAAAAAATAAGATATTTTTTCCGAGAACTTTGATCTGTGGAAATGTCGACGGAAGATCTTACTAAACCTGAGGTTGGACACGATTTACGAGATTTCATGTTTTTCGAGAAATTTTAACAGATAAAATAATAAAATGCTGTGTAAATTTTATCTGTCAGACAAATTAATACTGATTTCTATCAACTGTAACAATTATCCCTTGGATAATAACATGTATTTAAAACCCTATCACATTATCCTAATACAATCTACTTTATGTCTAATCAACTCACTTTAATTTAAATTTAATGTATTTTAATCAAAGCTTCTTTGAGAAGCTTTGACCACCAAATGACCCGTGTACCCTTGACTTGTTGAGGAAGCCAAAATTTCCCTCTCTCTCCCCTCTCATTACTGCAGCAATGCCCCACCATGGGAGGCAAAATTTTGCCTCCTCACTTAATGCCTAATACACAAAATACCTCATTTCAACATAACATATTTTCTCTCTCTAGTTCTTCTTCTTCATATTATCTCTCTTCCTTCTCTCTTCTTCTCCCCTCTCTATACGGTTTTGCAGCCCACATCTCCAACCATTTTCTTCATTTTTCTCTTCATCAAGATCATTTCTACACTCACCTTCTCCTTCTCTACACTTTCTCTTTAGAAATTTTCTTCAAAATCTAACCTTTCTTCCATTGTCATCCAAGACAAAGCCTCAAGCTTTAAGGTAAACTTTTTATTTTTCTTCTCCTTTCTCTTCATTTTTGTGCTTCATGGTCTCTTTGATGACCATGGATCTCTTCTCTTTCAACCCTTGGTGTTGATATATTGTCTTGAAATTCCTAGGGTTTTTGGAAGCTCAAAAACCGAACCTACTAGGGAGCATCTAGGAAGCCATTTTCGTGATTCTCCTTTAGGTAAGAGGGAGATTACTCACTTCAACCATTATGGTGGTGAGGGAACCTTTGAGTGCTTACTTTGTTTTAGTGATTTTGTATGCTTATGTATTTTTTGTTGGATTAATGTTTGGATGGTGATCTTGGATGTGTTGAAATGCTTGATCATGGTAGGGTTGTTAAATGGAAAATTTGGAGTTTCCTACCCTAATATGATGCCACGATTTTGAATAGATTTTAGGGGTATAAATTGATTTTTGTATACAATGAAATGAAGCATATGTGATTAATTGTTAAATGATGATATTAAAAATTAATGAATGGAGAATTTTAAGGGTTTAATACCCTAGGGTGAAGCCACGGTTTTGATCTTAAAAGTTAGGAGATTGGATTGGTTTTGTGTAAAATAAAAATTTAAATGATTAGATACTAAGTAATTGATGCATAAAATGGAAGGAAATTGGAATCTTGATGACCTAGAGAAGCCACGGTTTTTAGAGAAAATTAGGGGTTGAGTGATGCCTTGATACATCTTTGGAAATTAGGAATTTAGAGGCATTCATAATCCATAATATAGTGGAAGGATTGGATTGAATAACAACACTCAAGAAGGACACAGTTTTGAAGGGCTATTTAATAAAAAATTGTCATAATTGACCAAAATATAAGACTTTGAGAATGTGAACCCATAAGGTGGACTTATGATAAGGGATGAACCCTAAGTATATATTGACATTGAAAATTGATTCTACATCATTGTGGATTCCTATGTGGGCTTAGTGGTTGTTGATTTCGTACTTGAGGAATTTGTGACATATTGATACTATGACATGTTGATATTGAACCATGTATATTTAGATATGCCAGTGTGGTATATTGCATGATTATTGTATCATTGATAAACATACATGATTAGACATTGTGTCATCATGCATATGTGTTGTCCGTTGGACATTGTTGTAAGGGCGGTGTATGCCTAGGAGTTTGAATAACACCTTTGTGCAGGTGCGAATAGACTAGTGTAGGGTCATAGTGGTTGGCCTTGGGGGCGTCAGGGTGCGGGTGTCTCACAATGGGCAGTGGTAGCTCCACTGGGGTCGTGGGATAGACCAATACAAACACACCGACGATTCGAACTGAGATGCTGTCCTATATCGCAATCAACTGTTGAGGTGCCATGTATAAGCCATATTGCGCAAATGTTTTTATGTGATGAGCACACTTTTTTTTAAGGCTAATGAGATACAGGCATTACTCCTTGATCATTCACTTTGAAAATGTTTATGTCTAGCTCCATGTAGTAGGAATTTTGGTACTTTTTTGCATTGTGAATCGTTAGTCTCATAATGCATTGAGCATGAGTATTTATGATTGTGGGAGTTATTTGTTATAATTACCGTAATGCTTATTTAATTGTTGAACTGTTGACTGTTGGGAATATATGGTTGTTGCTACTATTTATTGTTGATCTGCTTTACTGTCAATTCTAATTATTGTATGAACTGTGTTGATATGTGGGCGTCCAGCACCGTTCTGTTTTCTTACTGCCATTTTGGTACTGAAAGCTGGGTGTCTCAACTCTTTCTGTATTTTTTGTATTTCTATATTTTTTGTATTTCTATCAGACTGTGTACTTCTGAGAAGATGCTTGTGAGGAAGAAAAGGAAACAATTGAGTTTCCAGGTTTCTGGCCGCACTACGACTAGAGCTGTTGAGGATGTCGTCATGCCCATGCCGCTTCTTGGGATACGTGAAGTTGACCTTCCATGGAGGACTAGACTGCTGGCACTTATATGTGGAGACAGACCAATGCGTCTACCGCGGGGAGCTGTCGGTGTCCTTATCTTGGGATTGTTATGACGCCCCTGTCTTTGATTTTTTAGCTTTTGTTATTTTTGAATTTCACCTACCTGTGAGGGACATGTGGACTGACATGTTCTAAACCCCTCAAGAGGATTCTTTCCTCTCCACTGCTCGGGCTTCTAGCCGAAACTCGGTCACTCCGATGACAATTTCGTCAGATGATGAGGACCCTGAGGAGGACCCAGCTACGGTCCCTTCTCGTCAGTCGTAGAGGCTGATACTGTTCGGTGGCTGCTAATGGCTAACCGTTTATCTTTTTGGGAAAGCCTGATGTTTTGCCGTACTAGATAGGTGTATATTTGTATCTCTTTGGGTGGGTACATATTTTGTTTTTTTTGTATAATTTTGTAATATATATATATATATATATATATGCATATATATATATATATGAATGTTGTAAATGTATCGTCTTTAGTTTATGTTGATTTTATTGTATCGGGAGTTATTCTTACTTCTTCTATTACAAAAAAAAATTGTAGTACATATTTCTATGTACAATTATTTTCGCTATCAAGAATACAAACTATTTAATTTTGTGTTAATATTGAACCGGGACTTAATTAATCACCGTAACTAAAATTTTCGCAAATTTATTTCATGTTTTTAGTATTATGGTGTGACGTTCCTTCTTCGTGACGTTAAGAAAAAGAGGTGTTACACTCGTCGTAAGAACATTCCCCACCGATGGTTCCGCCTTCAACTGATCACATTCCCTAGAGAAATGTCCAGGTTTCCCACATCTATAACAAATAACTCCTTTATGCTGACAATCCTTGGTTAGATGGTCCTTCCCACACTTGAAACATTTAAACGTAGAAGTTCTAGCTTGACTTGCCTTACTGCCACCAGAACTTCCTCCAACAGATTGATGCCGGTTCTGACTTCCTGTCGGTTTGGTATATGGTTTCTGCTGAAAACGATTTCCACCACTACTCTTTCCCTTTTGGAATCGTGCAGGTCCAAAGTTCTTATTTCTCATCGCACGTTGTTGATCAATCTCCTCAACCTTATGACACTTGTCCAACAATTCTAGAAACTGTTCAATTCCCAAGGTTGCTATAGCTCACTTAATGTCAAGTTTCAACCCCTCTTCAAATTTTCTACACTTCCAATCCTCGTTCGGGGTGCATCTGAAAATACCTCGAAAACTTAGACAAGCTTTCGAATTTTGTAGCATACTCACTTATAGACATCACCCATTGTCTCAGACTAAGGAATTCCATCTCCTTAGCATGACGAACACTTGCTGGAAAATACTTTCCCAAAAACTTCTGTTTAAAGAGTTGCTATGTCACAACTCTTCCCTCAGCTTGAATCAATCTTCGGGCTCCTACCCACCAATCTTCTCCATCTCCAACTAACACAAAAGTCGCAAAAGTAAGCTTTCGTTCATCGGTACAACCTATACCTTCAAGGGCGGGGAATTAAATTACGTAAAATTTTCTCTAGCCCAAAAATTATTATTTTCCTGACATTGAGTAAATCACACAAAACGATCAAATGTAATCACGGAATACTCAATAATTTTACAGTACACAGAAATCACTAAACAGTAAAATTTTGTTAACTGCCAAAATTACTGTCAAACAGTTAGGAAATTTGGGGTGTTACAACTGGCCGACGAGGGCGGGGAGTGGACGCCGGTGTAAGAGAAGCACGTACAAGGAGCGGCTCCTGGCAGGCTTCTAGGCGAAAGGTGTAACATCCCAGGACTGCCTGCAGGATTAACGAGTGTCTCCACAAACCAACACGAGTCTTTTCAGCGCGCTTTGTCCTCACTCACACGCATCCTAGGAAACTTCCCAGGAGATTACCCATCCCACAATTTCTCCAGGTCAAGCATGCTTAACCATGGAGTTCTTATGTTCTAGGCTCCCAAAAAGAAGTTGCAACTTCTTGATATAGCTACGCCTAATTAATTCCTTTAAGTCATCCTCAACTATGCAGTCCCATACCTGCACAGTCTCTGAATCCCTCTCATTCCGGTGTGTAACACCCCTTGATGTAGCAACCAGAGCGTAATTGTCATTACACCATAGTTACTAAATCCAAGTGTGTCACAATCATGATAACAGTAATTTAAATTCTCAAGAGAGTATATTTTTTTTTTTGACAATTTGCATAAGTAGAAAATACGAGCCTTGAATGAAATATAAATATATTCAACCCATAATACAACCATTGAAATAAAATCATATTCCTTATATATATATTTTATAGTCAATTTACACAAATCACTAATGACGTAGAATATAATAATTACAGAGTCCAATAAAATACAGTGGGAATAGAAACACTAAAGGGGGAAAAGTAGTAACCCAGGGATGGGTACTACCAGCAGACAAAGCCGCAACCCCATATGTACATGACGCACAGCGTCCCAGTTGACACGACAGGCATCAATGCCTCCACGCAGCTGCACTCTTACGTAGTCGAAGAAATCTTGTCTAGACACTCAAGCCAATCAACCAAGGTGTGGTCCCTCTTTATCTTCCTCACGATCTTTTATCAAATATAAATATAAAATAGAAATGCACAAATATAGGAAAGAGGTAAGATATCCTACCATCATTACCAATTATAGCAGTCAGAAACAAAATGGCACAACGCGCCCAAAATTGTAATTCAAAACAGCATTTCCAAATAATAAATAGTAGACCCAACAATAAGCAAATAAACAATTCCAGGTAGATGTTCATTACAGTAATGGTCAGACAATTCACAGTTATGGAAAATAATGATTTACAATGATAGATTATTTCATGATGCACATGCATGCTTTCCCAAATTCCTACTCCATGGAGTTAGGCACAAACAGTCGGAGAGAAAGATCAGGGGACATGTTTGTAACTCGGCTGCTACGGCCAAAGTGCTAAAAACAATAATTCTCACGTGCATATCCAGGCATTGTACAGACATTCCACGTTCGATCACGATATAGGACAGTGTCTCGGTCTGGATCGTCGATGCGTTTGCGTCGGTTTGCCCCCACGGGTAGGAGAGCTACCAACTACCCATTGTGAGGGACCTGCACCCCGACGCCCCCAAGGTCATAACATGACCTACACTAGTCTACTCGCACCCGCACTAAGGTGTGTTCAATCTCCTAGGCAACTTGGCCTTATAATAGTCCACAGGACAATCACAATGCATCAGACTCTATGCATGAGCATGTATAATTCACAATTTCATACAATTCCATAATATGTCACATTTGACCAAGATAAGCATCAACACATAAATAGTCACTCACATAGACCCATAATGTCATAGTATTGAAATCAATTACGGTAATATCTTTCTAAGGTCCATTATGCATTCTTATTCAAGATTTGCCAATCATACAAGAATCCGACACTAAGTAAGTTTTCATAATTAATTGGATTTTCTAAAGTAATTTATTCTCATACACTTAGAATGATTATTATAAGATCTCAAATCTCATACTCTCTTGTTCTTACTCTTGTAAAATTTTCTCAAGTTTCAAGACAAGTTTCTTCCTTAGTCCTTTAAAATTTATGAATCTCCAATTGTATTTAATTCTTCCAAATTTGCTACCATACTAATTTATTGCCTATGTTCCAATCATTTAATTTTCTAAATTCCAAGATCACCAAAAATTACATAATTAAGTCCTAAATAGCCCTAGAGGCCGTGGCCTCCCTAGTGGATTCAATTCTCAATTTTTCCATTCCATTGATTTTATATTACACACTTGATTAATTTAGTCAATCACTTATTAAATTTTTTTCACCAAGAACACATCAATTTTCACCTCAAAACCGTGGCCACCCAAGAGCCCTTCCAAATTCATTTTCTTCCATTTCAAGCCATCCAATCCAATCCAACATATCAATATACACAATAAATCAAATCAAGGTCATGAACTCCATAAAATCAACATGTAAGCATTTAATTTAGCAAATCAAAGAATAACCCTCATTAGGGTTTTTCCACAAACAACACAACCAAGGTTCCTAGATACTAATAGAGGTTGAGGAGGAGTGTCTTCCTCTTACCTAAGTGTAGAAATCAAGGAGAACCACCAAGAAACTCCTTGCAAATTCGGATTGGGTGCCACCAAAACCCTAGAAATTTCAACTTGGTTAAAACAACACCAATGCTTGAAAAATAAAGCATGGATGGTCACCAAGAGGACCATGAACACGAAAATGAAGAGAGGGAAGGAAGAATAAAAAATATTACCCAAGAACTCAAAGCTTGAAGCTTGAAGAAGATGGTGAAAATAGTGGAATCTCAAGATGCTCCAAGCAAGAGAAGTGTTTAGCAGAGGAAGAGGATTAAGAAAATGTAGTTGGATGAAAATTTTGTGAAGAATGAGTGGGGGAGAGGGCTACTGGCCGTAGCACACCAAGAGAGAGGGAGGAGAAAAAAATGAAATGAAGAAAGAAGAAGAAGAAGAAGAAGAAAGAAAAAGTGTTTTTAGGTTAAATGAATTTTATGATGTGTAATTAGTTAAGTGAAGCAAATTAATTTTTCCCCCCATAATGGGCTGCAGCCGTGTGGTGTTGGAGAGAGAGGAGGGAGAGCTTGTGGCTTCCCTTGGAAGCTAAGGGCTTCTTGGTCATTGTTTGGTCAAAACTTCTCAAAGAAGCTTTGATTATTTTACATTAAATTTGAATTAAAGTGAGTTGATTAGGCATAAAGTAGATTGCATTAGAATAATGTGATAGGATTTTTATTACATGCTATTATCCAATGGATAATAGTTACAGTTGACAGAAGTCAGTATTTAATTAATCTGACAGATAAATTTCACATAGTATTATTTTATTTTATCTGTTAAAATTTCTCAAAAAATGTGAAACCTCGTAAATTATGTCCAGCCTTAGGTTTAGTAAGATCTCCCGTCGACGTGTCCATAGTTCCAGGTTCACAGAGAAAACATCGCGTTTTTTCGGTTTCGTTCAGTGCGCACGCAAAATGAAAAATATATTAAAATATTTGTCGTCTCCGAAAAATTTCGAAAGAATTCACATAAATCACAAATATTAGGAAATGAATATTTGTGGTAAAATAATTAATTTTCGGAGCGTTACACTGACCCCAACAATTCTTAGCTCAGTGTGCACGTAAAAGAGTAATATATTAAAATATTCGTCGTTTTCGAAAAATTCCAGAAAAATTCCTAAAAATCAAGAATATTATAAAATGATTATCTATAATTAAACAGGTATTTTTAGGGATGTTACACGGTGTGTATTTAGTTCATTCATGGGACCCTTTGCCTAGAAGCCTGCTAAGAGCCTCTCCTTATACGTGCTTCTCTTACACCGGAGTCCATTCCCCGCCCTCGTCGGCCCCGGGACACCACATGCCCACTAACTTCCGCTTGGTTCGTCCCCAAACCACATTGTACTGGGAGAGATCCCGTCTCTGATACCATCTATAACATCCCGGGACTGCCTGCAGGATTGATGAGCGTCTCCACAAACCAACACGAGTCTTTTCAGCGTGCTTTGTCTTCACTCACAAGCATCCTAGGAAACTTCCTAGGAGGTCACCCATCCCACAATTGCTCCAGGTTAAGCACGCTTAACTAGGGAGTTCTTATGTTTTAGGCTCCCAAAAAGAAGTTGCAACTTGTTGATATGACTACGCCTAATCAATTCCTTTAAGCCATCCTCAACTATGCAGTCTCATACCTGCACAGTCTCTGAATCCCTCTCATTCCAGTGCATATTCAGTTCATTCATGGGACCCTTCGCCTAGAAGCCTGCCAGGAGTCGTTCCTTGTATGTGCTTCTCTTACACCGACGTCCACTTCCTGCCCTTGTTTGCCCCGGGACACCATATGCTAGACAGTGTAACGCCCCTTTTTCTATAAGTAGCCACGAAGAAAAGACGTCGCACTATAACTATAATAATAATTTGTAATGTAAGCGAAATAAATTAAATTACGAAAAATAGTAATTGTTTTTAAAACTCGTAGTCCCGATTCATTTTATGGTAATTTAGGTTCCTTTATAAATATCACTATATATATTATTTTTTTGGTTAAGATTAAAGATCATTGCCAAGTGGCGTTAAGAGAGTCAAGTTAAAATCCATCACGTGTAGAGATCTTAAATAATGCAGTTACAATAAATAAAATTTGACAACGTAAAATGAAACATACACAACATATATATGTTTAAGAGCCTGTTTAATTACATTTCCAAAATGTACAAAAAGCAAAATATGTACCCACCCAAAGATATACAGATATACCCCAGCATGTACAACAAAATGTCAGGCTTCCCAAAAAGATAAACGGTTAGCCATCAGTAGCTACCACTAGTATTAGCTCCTATGACTGACGAGAAGAGACCGTAGTCGGGTCCTCCTCAGGGTCCTCCTTGTCCGAGGAAACATCCATCGGAGCGACAGAGCAACGGGCAGAAGCCCGAGCAGTGGACAAAAAGGAGTCATCACATGGGGTGTAGTACATATCAGCCCACATGTCCCTAACGGGCATGTAACACTCCAACTAGACAAAAGCATGAAAATAAAAAATGGAGGTGTCATAACGACCCCATGCAAGGGACACCGTCAGCTCCCCATGATATACATAGTGATCTGTCTGCACGTTAATGTGCCAGCAATCAGGACCTCCGTGAAAGTTGATCCGCACGTAGCCAAAGAACCCACGGGGGCGCGACGACATCCTCAAATAGCTTCAGTCGTTGTCTAGCCAGAAGCCTGGAAACTCAGGAGCTTCTTTATCTTCTTCACGGACGTCTTCTCAGAGGTACACAATCCGGCAGAATGCACAAATAAAGAGAGTACAGAAAGAGGTGAGACACCCAACTTTCAGTACCAAAATGGCAGCAAGAAAATTAAACGACGCTGGACGCCCACATAAAGCACAGTTCATAAATCCAAGTACAATAATAATTGGAAAGCAGCAATAAGAGTAAAACAACAATGAATCACCGTAAACATTATCCATAATAGGTAAACAACATCAACATTCCCAAGAATCAATTAATTATTACAGCTATAATAGAAAAACATATTTTACAATTATAAATGTTCATGCCCAATGAACCTTATGACTGACAATCCACTATGCAAAGGGTACCAAAAATTCCTACTCCATGGAGCTAGACAATACATTTTCGGAGTGAATGATCAATGAATCATGCCAGTGTATCGTTAGCCTTAAAAAAAGTGTGCTCATCTCATAAAAACATTTGCGCAAAATGACTCACACATGGCACCTCAACAGTTGATCGCGATATAGGACAGCGTCCTAGTCAGGATTGTCGGTGTGTCGCATTGGTCTATCCCACGGCCCCAGTGGAGCTACCACAGTCTATTGTGAGACACCCACACCCTGACGCCCCCAGGGTCAACAACATATAACACTTGCGCTTAGTCTACTCGCACCCACACAATGGTATTATTCAAACTCCTAGGCATACATAGCCTTTTCAACAATGTCCAATGGATAACACATATGCATGACGACACAATGTCCAATCATATATGTTCATCAATAATGCATTCATCATAGCGTATCACAATGACATATATATTCATTTTCAATATTAACATGTCATAATTTCATCATGAACTTGGTCCCACATAGGAACTCACAATTAAGATTAACCATTCTCAGTATTAACACATATGCATGTTCATCATTTCATACATACCAAAATTTCCATGTTATGGATTCCAAAAATTTCACTTTCAAGATCATTTCTCCATTATAGGTTTGGATATACAATCCTATCACATTTAAGTGAAATAAAATCCCAAAATCTAAGGTTTAAGATTTATGTTTGAGTTACAAGGGATAAGGAACCATATTTCCATCATTTTTAGCTCAAAATCTCATTTTAAGACCCTGGTAATCGATTACATATCTCTGGTAATTGATGACCAGCTCAACAGAACCTATGTAATTGATTACAGACTAAATGTAATCGATTACATAGCTGCCCAGAACAACATTCGTAACTCCAAGGACCTGGTAATCGATTACATAACTCTGGTAATCGATTACCAGTTGGACATAACCTCCATAATCGATTACAAATTGATTGTAATCGATTACGTGATTCCCAGAATCACGATTTTATAACTCCAAGGGCTTGGTAATCGATTACAACCTCTATGTAATCGATTACCATGCATAAACTTGCTGAAAAATGATCTTTAAGCCATCCAAAATCAAACCACATCAATCCATAACATTTCCAACATCATATTAACTCAAACAGACATCCAAAATCACATAAAGGAAATCAATAACTCGTACAAATCAAACCAAATACACCATTGTGAAAGGAAGAAAGAACAACACATAATGAAGAAGGAAATCCACCCATAGATCCCTCAATCAACAACAACACACATGACATCTCCTTACTACCAAGATTAGTTGAAGAGGATTATCTCCCTCTTACCTAAATGAAGATAATACAATGGTACTACTCCTTTTTGCTCTTTGATTTTCGTTCTCCCCCTTTCAAGAGAACACTAAAGTGAGTGACTTCTACATTGTACACTCAAACTATGGAAAGGTGAGTTCTTGGTTACATTGGTGACCAAGGAAAACGAAAATGAGAAGAAAATAGAAGAAAGTTGAAGACTTTACCTCAAAGCTCAAAGTTTTAGCTTCAATGGTGAATAATGGAAGAAGAATAAGAAGAACCAAAGGATGACCACCAAGGAGGATGGTCTTGGAATGGTGTAATAAAGCTAGAAATGTGATGGTGAAGCAAACTATGGAGATTGCCTCCAGGAAGTGGGTGTATGGTGGAGGAAGAAGGAGAAGAGAGAAATGAAGAAGAGAAAAGGTGATAGGTGTATTTGGTGTTTAGAAATGTGAGAATAAGGTAATAAAGTGAGAATGTGAATATTTAGGCTCCCAAATGGCCTCTGCCATGAAGAAGAGTGGAGAGGGAAAAGAGAGAAAATGTGTTAATAAGGAAACTTCTTGGAAGCTTCCTATAAAGCGGTTTTGAATTAACTTTATCTTTATTTTGTAAATAAAGTTAAAAAATGTGACACAGAGTAGATTTTGGATAATGTGGTAAGATTTTTTTATTACATGCTATTATCCAATGAATAATAGTTACAGTCGACAGAAGTCAGTATTAATTAATTTGACAGATAAAATTTACATAGTGTTCTGCCATTCGTCTGTTGAATTTCTCTGAAAAAATATGAAATCTCGTAAATTGTGTCCAGCCTCTGGTTTAGTAAGATCCCTCGTCGACGTTTCCACAGACCAAGGTTTTCAGGAAAAGTATTTCATTTTCCCAACTCCGTTCAGTTTGCACGTAAAACGAAGAATAATATTAAAATATTTCACGTTCTCAGAAAAATCTAGAAAATTCCAGAAAATCACAAATATTATAAAGTGAATATTTATAACAAAATAAATAAATTTTGGGGTGTTACAACACTCCCCAACAAATAAGAATTTCGTCCTCGAAATTTTCATACCTTAAAATAATTGTGGGTATTGCTTCTTTATTTTGTCCTCTAATTCCCATGTCACATCTCCAGTTGCCTCGTTCCAGATTACTTTCACCAATGAAATGTCTTTTTCCCTGAATTGCTTCACTCTCCTATCCTCAACCCTTACAGGAGTTGATTCATAAGTCAATTTCTCCTTTAATTGTATCGAATCAGGTGCAATGACATGATCAAGACTTAGAATGTATTTTCGGAGTTGTGACACATGAAAAACATTATGAAGATTTGAAAGGAAAGGGGGTAAAGCTATTTCGTAAGCAACAGGACCTATCCGACGAAGAATTTGATATGGTCCGAGGAATTTTGGAGTGAGCTTTCTAGATTTGAGAACCCGACCAACCCCAGTCGTAGGCGTGACTTTCAGAAATACATGCTCACCTTCTTCAAATTCAAGAGGCTTTCTTCTTTTGTCCGCGTAGCTCTTTTGTCAACTTTGGGCTGTCCTTATTTTCTTCTGAATCATTTTGACTTTCTCAGCTGTCTATTGAATGAGATCAGGTCTGACTGTAAGTCGCTCTCCATCTTAATACCAACATAGAGGTGTTCGACACCTTCGTCCATACAAAGCTTCATAGGGTGCCATCCCTATACTTGAATGATAACTGTTGTTGTAGGTGAACTTTACCAACGGTAAGATTTCATCCCAACCTCTAGTTTGCTCTATAGCACAAGCTCTGAGCAGATCTTCCAATGATTGGATTGTTCTCTCTGATTGACCATCAGTTTGTGGATGGTATGTAGAACTCAACCGTGGCTTTGTCCCCATTGCTTCTTGAAGACTCTGCCAAAACTTTGATGTAAACCTCGGATCTCGGTCAGAAATGATGCTTGTAGGTACATCGTGAAGTCTGACAATTTCACTGATGTACAACTGAGTCAACTTCTCCAATGGATATTTGATGTTGATTGACAAAATATGCACTGACTTCGTAAGCCGATCCACGATTACCCATATTGAGTCATGACCTCTTTTTGTTCTTGGCAATCCAACAACAAAGTCCATGGCAAAGTTATCTAATTTCCATTCGGGAATAGTCAAGGGTTGTAAAAATCCTGACAGTTTTTGATGCTCAATCTTCGTCTTCTAACAAACCAAACAAGATGATATGCATCTAGCGATATCCCTTTTCATTCCATGCCACCAAAATAATTTCCTCAAGTCTTGATACATTTTGGTCATTCCAGGGTGCATACTTATTTGACTCGTATGAGCATGTTCAAGTATATACTTCCTGAGTTCCTCATCTTTAGGCACACATACTCTACCTTGGAATCTTAAAATTCCATCACCTCTTTCTTCTAATGTTGATACACCGCCCTGCCTTATCAATTCTCTTTCCTCTCGCAAGAACTTATCGACCTTCTGTTTCTCTCGGATATCATCCAATAAGTCATTCGAGATCGTGACCATGTTCATGTAGATTTTTCCCGGCGTCAACTCCACAAAAGACCATACGTCTCTGAATTGTTCTATCAAGTTTTTCTCTCTAATCATCATGGTAGAAACACTAACTATTTTCCTACTCAAAGCATCAGCCACCACATTCGCCTTCCCAGGGTGATACTGAAGTTGGAAGTCATAGTCTTTCAGGAATTCTAGCCATCTTCGCTGTCGCATGTTCAACTCTTTCTGATCGTACAAGTACTTCAAACTCTTGTGGTCGCTGAAGACATTGAAAGTTGCTCCATACAGATAATGTCTCCATATCTTCAATGCAAACACCACGGCAGCTAATTCCAAGTCATGCATTAGGTAGTTCTTTTCATGTACTCGTAATTGTCTTGAGGCATAAGCCACCACTTTTCTGTTTTGCATAAGGACGCATCCCAAACCTTGATATGAAGCATCACAGTACACCTCAAACGGTTCATTTGAATTAGGCAGAACTAACACGGGTGAAGTAGTTAGTCTTCTTTTCAGTTCTTGGAAACTTCCTTCGCAAGCATCTGTCCATTCAAAAACTTGATTCTTTCTGCTGAGTTGAGTGAGTGGTCCAGCAATTTTAGAAAATTTTTCAATGAACCTCTGGTAATATCTAGCTAATCCAACCAAAGCTTCAGATTTCCAAAGCTTCGAAGGATCAACAACAATTCATTTCTTTTAAAATCACATGGCCCAAGAACTTCACTTCGTCCAACCAAAACTCACACTTGGACAATTTAGCATACAACTTTTTCTCCTTCAAAATATGAAGAACTATACGGAGATGTTCAGCATGATCCTCATGATTTTGTGAATAGACCAAGATGTCATTGATGAAAACAACGATGAATCTATCCAAATAAAGACGAAAGATCCTATTCACATAGTCCATAAAGACAACAGGTGCATTAGTCACGCCAAAAGGCATTACCAGATACTCGTAGTGTCCATAACGAGTACGAAAAGCCGTTTTGGGAATATCTTCCACTTTTACTCTAATCTGGTGGAAACCTGATTACAAATCGATTTTGGAAAACACCGCTGCTCCCTTCAGTTGGTCCATTAAGTCATCTATCCTCGACAATGGATACTTGTTCTTAATTGTGACCTTATTCAGTTGACGATAATCCACACATAACCTCGAAGTACCGTTTTTCTTATTGACCAGCAACACTGGTGCTCCCCAAGGTGATACACTGGGTCTCACGAATTGTTTTTCCAAAAGCTCTTCCAATTGTCTCTTGAGCTCAGCTAGCTCAGCTGGCGCCATATAGTAAGGTGCTATGGAGATAGGACCAGCTCCAGGTACCAACTCAATAGCAAATTCGATCTCCCTTCCAGTGGCAAGCCAGGTATATCTTCGGGGAAAACTTCAGGAAACTCTCGAACTACAGAGATCGCGTCCATATCAACTTCATTCTCGACCTTCAAAAAAGATGATAGCATGTATCCCCGAGCTCTTTCTTTCAAGAAAGCTTTCACTTGGTTAGCAGTCACAAATCCAGAATTCTCATCCAAAGGAAAAACTATTATTTTTCTAGAACAATCTAATAGGACATAGTTAGCAGATAACCAATCCATCCCTAATATCACATCTAGTTAAGATAAGGCCAAATAGATCAAATCGACAGAAAAGATTCGACCTTCAATAATCAATGGGCAATTTACATAGACTTTGGCAGTGACAACAGGTTTAGTAGTTGGAGTTGAAACAATCAAATCAAATGGCAAGGAAGACACAAGTAAACTAAGTCTTTTCACACAGTCATATGAGATGAAAGAATGAGTTGCACCTGAATCATACAATACAATTAAAAGATTACCTTCAATGAGACCTTCCTCTTGTATAAGATCTTTGGATTCGGAGGCCTCAGCACCACTTAGGGTGTAGACTCTACCTCCAGCCTGCGGTTTAGAGGTCTTACCAGCGTTGGCGGAAGGTTCCGCCTTGGCTTGATTACAGTCACGAGAAACGTATCCCGGCTTCCCGCACCTAAAGTAGATAAACCCCTTGATAGTACAGTCTCTGGTGTAGTGCTCCTTTCTGCACTTCATGCATCTCGGTGTAGATGCCGCATTCTGTCCTGTCCTTCCTGGACTTCTAGTTGGACTTCCACCCGGTGATCTTTGCTGTTGATTTCCAGATAGTCTGGAATAGGGTTTCTTCTGATGATGACCAGCACCACTGTTTCCTCCTCTTTGGGATCAAATTGGCCCAAAGTTTCTATTTCTCGCCTCACGCGCCTGGTCCACACTTTTCACCCGACAGCATGTATCGAGCAGCTCAGAAAATTGGGTAATCTTCAGAGTTATGACGGCTCTCTTCACGTCATGTCTCAGGCCTTCTTCAAATTTCCGGCATTTCTAAGCTTCATTAGGTTGATGTTGGAAGTAAGTTGAGAATCTCGACAAGCTCTCGAACTTAGCAACATATTCGCTCACAACCATACCTCCCTGCCACAAACTTAGAAATTCCATTTCCCTTGCGTGTCTAGCACTCTCAGGGAAATACTTGTTCAAGAACCTTTCCTTGAATACTTCCCAAGTTATCACCCTATTTTCAGCTTGCAGCAACCTTTGCTCTCCAGTCCACTAGTATTCAGCATCTCCTATCAGCATAAATGCAACATAGGTCACCTTTCGGTCATTGGCACAGTTCATGCCAGTAAATATCTTCTCCAGCTCTTGGATCCAAAGCATAGCTTTCTCCGGATCAAACTCTCCTTTGAACTGCAGAGGGTTAGCGCGATGAAATCCCTCTAAGTTCTGAGTATCAGTCGTAGCTTCCAGCTGTTGTGCAGCTCTCGCTTGTTGTTAAGCCGTTTGTTGATTCTGCTGCAGCATTGCTTCAGCCATTTTCTGTATTGCTTCAATAGCAGCAGCCATATCACATCTGCGAGCCATAGTTTCTTTCAAATCAAACTACACATAATATAGAGAAAAGTCAGATGCATCTTTGCGGAATACCAAATGTAACACCCCAAAATTTACTTTTCTACTATCAGAATTCATTCTAAAAACCTTTATGATTTTCTGGAATTTTCTGAGAGCGCGGAATATTTTAATATATTTCTCGTTTTACATGTGTACTGAGCGGAACCGGAGGAATGAGATATTTTCTCCGAGAACCTTGAACTATGGAAACGTCAACGGGGGATCTTACAAAACCCGAGGCCGAACACAGTTTACAAGGTTTCACATTTTTTGAGAAATCTTAACAGATAAAATGATAAAGCACTGTGAAGAATTTATCTGTCAGATTTGTTAATACTGACTTCTACCAACTATAACTATTGTCCAATAAATAATAACGTGTATTAAAAATATTATCACTTTATCCAAAATCTAATTTTTGTATCACACCTATTAGTTTTAATTTCAAAAGAAAGATTAAATTTAATCCAAGCTTGTTATGGGAAGCTTCCTAGCAATTTCCCTTACAACACATTTTTCTCTCTCCTTTTTTTTCACTCTTCTACGACAGAACTACAAGGGGAAGTGCCAATATTACCTTCCATTGCTTTCATATTTCACTCATTTTTCTAAACCCAACTACCCATTCTCTCTTCCTCTCTTCTTCTTCCTCTCCACCGTCCACACACACACACACCATCACATTGGTGACCAACTTCCTCATTTGCCAAGCCAATCACATTTTCTTGTTCCTTCCACTATTAAGAGACTACTCTCCTTATTGGTTATCTCTGTTGGTGTATGCCCTAGTGGCCAATACGTTTTGTTTGTATTTACATACATTATATTATGCTATTTTATATGAGGCATTTCATTTATTATGTTCTTTTTTTTTTTTTGGTAAACATGATAAAGTCCTTAGAATAGTAAATTTGATACCATAGGACATCAAGTGGATGACTTGATCGTGAGATCCTATTGGATAAAACACTATTCTTAAATGTCCCTAGTCAAGTATTATTGTTAATTAGGACAACAATAATGCTTTGAGACTAGTATGTGCGTAGACTGATGACCACATCTCACGGGTCATGGATATGAGATATCAAGTCTACACATGGATACATATTAGAGTAATGATGTATTGGACAGACCCGCCATGAGAACGCTACGTGGATCATTACGTGAGTGTCATAAGCAATTCTCATAGTGATAATGGTGTATGTGGTCCTTTGACCGAAATCACTATGATTCCTACATGAGGAGTTGTGTGTTTTAATGCCATCAAACAAAGACATCGTAACAAGATGATTATAAAGTTAGTTATTAGACATACCGCGATACATGTGGAGGGATGTGAGTGACCTAGATGGGATTTGTCCCTCCTACATAACAGAGTGATATCTTCGGGCCCCCCGATTGAGTGAGACTATGAAATGCATGGCCATGCTCAAATGAGTCAATATGAGATATTGATCTCATTTGTCATTACTATGTCTACTCGGGAATCAGAAGCGAAGATTGAACTAAACAAGGGTGACACGTTCCATGCCTTGTGTTCAATTTGGATATCCGGACAAAGGGACTAAACTACACGGAAACATTGGTCACGGATAGGTTATGTCAAATCACCGACATTCTCATTACTTGGGTAGAGTGATGTGTTGCTAGATACCGCTCACTTGTTTGTAATATTAAAATGAGATTTTAATATTACTACCAACGTCATGAGAACTGCAGGGTCGCACACTTAGAAACGAGACTAAATTGGAGTAATCGAATCCAAGTTGGACTCGGATTCAATTGTGGGCCTAACTCATGACAGATGGGTTTAGGGTTGCACCACTTACCTTGCTACTGCTCACACTCACTTAAGGCAGCCACTATTATAAATAGTACTGCTAAGGGGGCTGCTACTAGGCTACATCACAACCCTAGCCGCACCTACGAAAGGAGTGAGAGATAGTGAGGTCTTCTTCTCCTCTCTTCGCACCTAGCACTACGAAACAGAGGCGTGACTCCTTTTGCAAGTCTGTTCGTGTGGATACCGCAGAAACATCGTCGCTATTACGGTGTTGGTGATTCACCTCGCTTGTGTCTGTCACGCTTCAAGAGGTAAAATTTTAAAAACCTCGGATTATGGATTTTTCGCATGGATCCTGTGAGGGAATTCTGTTATTCCGCTGCGGGACCCCCGTCGGGGCGCTGCCCCGAACCCCGTTTCGTGGTGTGTGATATTCGAAAGTGCAATATTCAAAACTATTTTTATAATTCGCAAAATAATAATGTGTTATTGCCTTGTGTTTATGTATTATTAGAGATGCATGGTGCATGGTTATGGCCTTAGTCTTTATTTTATGTTATTTTGGTTATTTTAAATACGACCTGCGTGTCGTGCCTTTCTCTCTACATTCTGATTGTACATTCTCTTCTCATCTAACTCCCCTCGAATGTAAAAGAGGTTTCTATAATGTAATCTTCATGTGGAGACAAGGAGACGACATCAAGTGAGAACGTTGGTGGGAGACGCTTGGTGAAGCTGACATTTATTAATGTTACTCTCTTAGAGGCCATAACCATGTCACATTTATTATATGCTTTATATGTATGAGATGCATGGATAATGTTTATGGTATGATTAACAAGTTTAATAAATGGTGAGATCTAATAATAAAATTCCCTCAAAGAAAATATTAAGTCATTATGTGATGCCTTCCAATGCGTGGCACTCGTCAAGACTAATATCGATCAAGTGTAGGTCTGCCAAAGCAGGGTGCCTTTATCTATATTAGTAAGATGCGATAGGATAATAGTAATATCCAATTGTCAACCATTGGGTTTGACTTAACTAGGCCATTTCAATAGGATTGAAGGCTTAGAGGCATGAAGTTGGGCTTTAGTCCATTAGATGGATTAGAATAAGTGTTATTCACCCAACTATCCAAGAGTTACATGTGATGTAATTGGAAAGAGTTTCCTACCTAAATAAGCTGAATTTTGGGCGATCACCAAAGCTGACTCAAAACTAGGTGAAATATGGATCTTGGCCCACTAGGAAATCTTCCAATGGGATTTTCCAAGTCAATCTTGAGGGTCATTGATTTGAATAAAATAGTGGGAGACGTATTTAATTAAAAGACCTTGTTAAATATGTTTATAGCATAATACTTATATTTTGCATATTTCGTTGATAGATTACCATGGCAACAAACACATCAAGTAACTTATCATTACGATCGGTCCTTGAGAAGGACAAGTTGTATGCAGGACAAATTTCCTAGGCTCAGTACGGGAACTTGAGGATTGTCCTCAAGCAAGAGAAAAAGCTGTATGTTTTAGAACAACCTATTCTGAACCACTGCCGCTAATGCCCCTAGAGTGAAAGAGATGCTTATAAGAAGCATCAAGATGATGCCTTGGACATTGGATGTCTAATGCCAGCCACCATGAACTCGAGCTCCAAAAGCAACACGAGAACATGGAAGCCTACGATATGATCGTACACCTCAAAAAGCTCTATCAAGAGCGAGGCTAGACATGAGAGATATGAGGTCTCCAAAGCACTCTTTCAAGTGCAAGTGGTAGAAGGAAGCCCTGTTGGTGCTCATGTACTCAAGATGATTGGGTACATTGAAAACCTTGAGAGACTCGGTTTTCCTATGGGCCAAGAGTTGGCCACCGACTTAGTCCTGCAATCGTTGCTTGGGAGAGTTTTAGTCAATTTGTCATGAACTACAACATGAATGAAATTGACAAATCACTACCAGAGTGCTAAGCATGTTGAGAAGCTAGCGAGCGAGAACATAAACAAAGGCAAAGGAAAGGCCATAATGATGGTCCATAAGAATAAGGGCAAGAAACGTGAGAAAAAGCCCCGTGACAAGTGGAAGGGTAAGGGCAAGGAAAAGTCCAAGCCTAGTACTTACGGCTTGAAACCGTGGGTGGAGTGGCTAAGGAAGGTACATGCTTCCACCGCGGTCGACCGGACATTGGAAGAGGAACTGTGCCAAGTACCTAGAGGAGCTCAAGAAGAAGAAGGAAGTGAGACTTCCACTTCGGGTATTTTTGTTATAGAAGTCAATTTATCTACTTACGCATCATGGGTATTAGATCTTGGATGTGGATCTCACATTTGTGTAAATGTGCAGGATCTAAAGAGCAAGTAGACCATTGACTAAGGGCGAAGTCGACCTACGAGTGGGAAATGGAGCAAAGGTTCTTTGCACTAGCCGTAGGGACTTATTTATTAGCTTTGCCAACTGGGCTTGTAATTGAATTGGATAATTGTTATTTTGTGCCCGCTATTAGCAGGAATATCATTTTTGTTTCTTGTTTGGACAAGAAGGGTTTTACTTTTATAATTAAGAACAAAAGTTGTTCTCTTTATTTGAATGATATTTTCTATGGTAGTGCACATTTGAGTAATGGACTTTATGTCCTTGATCTCGAAACGCCCATTTATAACGTAAATACAAAGAGGTTCAAGTCAAATGATATGAACCCGACTTATCTCTCGGCATTGTCGTTTGGGCCATATAAATGAGAAACGCATTTCCAAACTCCATAAAGATGGATTCTTGGACTCGTTTGATTACGAATCATATGAGACATGTGAATCTTGTTTATTGGGAAAGATGACTAAGGCCCCATTCACTGGACAAGGTGAAAGGGCTAGTGATCTTTTGGGCCTCATACATAGTGATGTATGTGGGCCACTAAACACACTAGCTAGAGGCGGTTTTCAGTACTTCATTAGTGATGTACTTCATTACATTTACTGATGATTTCAGTAGATATGGATTTGTATATCTTATGAAGCACAAATCAGAATCCTTTGAAAAGTTCAAAGAGTTCAAGAATGAAGTACAAAACCAACTTGGCAAGAGTATTAAAATCCTTCGATCAGATCGAGGAGGTGAATACTTAAGCCAACAGTTTGATGATCATCTGAAAGAGTGTGGGATAATATCTCAACTCACTCCTCCTGGAACACCACAATGGAATGGTGTTTCTGAAAGGAGGAACCGGACCTTGTTGGACATGGTCCGATCTATGATGAGTCATGCAGACCTTCCAGGCTCCTTTCGGGGACATGCTCTGTTAACAGCAGCTTTCACACTTAACCGTGTTCCATCTAAGACGGTTCAACAGACACCATATGAGATGTGGACTGGGAGACGACCCAGTATGTCTTTTATGAAGATTTGGGGTTGCGAAGCTTATGTGAAACGTCAAGTTTCTGATAAGCTTGGCCCAAAATCAGATAAATGCTTCTTTGTGGGGTATCCTAAGGAAACCAAGGGATACTATTTCTATAATCCTACCGAGGGCAAAGTGTTTGTCGCACGGACTGCTGTATTCCTAGAAAAGGAGTTTATCTCCAAAGGAATCAGTGGGAGGAAAGTAGAACTTGAAGAAATTCAAAGTTCACAAAGTAGCAGCGAACCAATGGTGGAAATAGAGCAGCCTCCACAAGTCGTTGTGGAACCACAATCTGCTCTAGTAGCACAAGACCCGCGTAGGTCTAACAGGATACGTCGTCAACCAGAGAGATATGGATTTCTCATGACTCAACAAGGTGACGTATTACTCATGGATCAAGATGAGCCTGTGACTTACCAGGAAGCCATTATTGGCCCAGAATCTGAAAAATGGCTTGAGGCCATGAGATCTGAAATGGAATCCATGTATACCAACCAGGTATGGACCTTGGTTGACCCACCTGAAGGGATAAAACCCATTGGGTGCAAGTGGGTTTTTAAGAAGAAAACCGACATGGATGGTAATGTGCATACCTTTAAGGCGCGATTGGTGGCTAAAGGTTTCAAGCAAATTCATGGTGTAGACTATGATGAGACTTTTTCCCCAGTTGCGATGCTTAAATCCATTCGGATCTTGATTGTTATTGAAGCATACCATAATTATGAAATCTGGCAAATGAATGTCAAAATAGCTTTCCTTAATGGAAATCTTCTCAAGGATGTGTACATGATACAACCTGAGGGTTTTGCCACTCCACAGGATGCTACAAAGGTATGCAAGTTGCAACGATCTATTTATGGATTGAAGCAAGCTTCCGGAAAATTTGGAATCTTCGTTTTGATGATACAATCAAACAGTTTGGTTTCATAAAAAATGAAGAAGAATCTTGTGTCTACAAGAAGGTTAGTGGGAGCACAGTTGTCTTTCTAGTATTGTATGTAGATGACATACTACTAATTGGAAATGACATCCCTACCCTACAGTCCGTAAAGACTTGGTTAGGGAAGTGCTTTTCTATGAAGGACTTAGGCGAAGCCACCTATGTATTAGGTATCAGGATCTATAGAGATAGGTCGCAGAGATTGCTTGGTCTAAGTCAGAGTACATACATAGACAAAGTGTTAAGACGATTTAACATGCATGAATCCAAGAAAGGACTCTTGCCTATGTCGCATGGTATAAGCCTATCTAAGGCTCAATCCCCTTCCACCCGGGATGAGAGGGATCGCATGAGTAAGATTCCATATGCATCCGCAATTGGATCTATCATGTATGCCATGTTATGTACTCGACCGGATATCTCGTATGCTTTGAGCATGACGAGCGTGTACCGCCCCGATCCGGTGAGAGTCACCTGGAGTCTTTGTCAAAAACATCCTTAAGTACTTGAGAAGAACTAAGGATTCGTTTTTGGTATATGGAGCCGAAGAGGAACTAGTAGTAAAGGGTTACACGATGCTAGCTTCCAAACCGATAAGGACGACTCCAGATCGCAATCGGGTTTTGTTTATTGCCGAATGGTAGAAATTTGTGAGTGGAAGAGTTCAAAGCAGGAGACAATCGTGATTCTACCACGGAGGTGAGTATATTGCTTTGCCTCCAATGCAAAGAAAGGAGGCCGTTTGGATTAGAAAGTTCATTATTGAGCTTGGTGTAGTTCCTAGCATTGTGGACCCGGTGGACCTCTATTGTGATAATAATGGAGCCATTGCACAAGCTAAGGAGCCCAGATCACACCGGCGATCCAAACATATACTTAGGCGCTTCCATCTCATTCGAGAAATCATTGATAGAGGAGATGTGAAGATATGCGAGTACCAACAGATGATAACATTGCTGATCCATCGACGAAGCCTCTTGCACACTGAGAAGCATGAGGGTCACACTAGGTCTTTAGGCATTAGAAATATGCCCGATTGGCTCTAGTGCAAGTGGGAGATTGTTGGTGTATGCCCTAGTGGCCAATACGTTTTGTTTGTATTTACATACATTATATTATGCTATTTTATATGAGGCATTTCATTTATTATGTTCTTTTTTTTTTTTTTGGTAAACATGATAAAGTCCTTAGAATAGTAAATTTGATACCATAGGACATCAAGTGGATGACTTGATCGTGAGATCCTATTGGATAAAACACTATTCTTAAATGTCCCTAGTCAAGTATTATTGTTAATTAGGACAACAATAATGCTTTGAGACTAGTATGTGCGTAGACTGATGACCACATCTCACGGGTCATGGATATGAGATATCAAGTCTACACATGGATACATATTAGAGTAATGATGTATTGGACAGACCCGCCATGAGAACGCTACGTGGATCATTACGTGAGTGTCATAAGCAATTCTCATAGTGATAATGGTGTATGTGGTCCTTTGACCGAAATCACTACGATTCCTACATGAGGAGTTGTGTGTTTTAATGTCATCAAACGTCATCTGTAACAAGATGATTATAAAGTTGGTTATTAGACATACCGCGATACATGTGGAGGGATGTGAGTGACCTAGATGGGATTTGTCCCTCCTACATAACAGGAGTGATATCTTCGGGCCCCCTGATTGAGTGAGACTATGAAATGCATGGCCATGCTCAAATGAGTCAATATGAGATATTGATCTCATTTGTCATTACTATGTCTACTCGGGAATCAGGAAACTGAAGATTGAACTAAACAAGGGTGACACGTTCCATGCCTTGTGTTCAATTTGGATATCTGGACAAAGGGACTAAACTACACGGAAACATTGGTCACAGATAGGTTATGTCAAATCACTGACATTCTCATTACTTGGGTAGCAGTGATGTGTTGCTAGATACCGCTCACTGTTTGTAATATTAAAATGAGATTTTAATATTACTACCAACGTCATGAGAACCTGCAGGGTCGCACACTTAGAACAGACTAAATTGGAGTAATCAGAATCCAAGTTGGACTCGGATTCAATTGTGGGCCTAACTCATGACAGATGGGTTTAGGGTTGCACCACTTACCTTGCTACTGCTCACACTCACTTAAGGCAGCCACTATTATAAATAGTACTGCTAAGGGGGCTGCTACTAGGCTACATCACAACCCTAGCCGCACCTACAGAAAGGGAGTGAGAGATAGTGAGGTCTTCTTCTCCTCTCTTCGCAGCTAGCACTACGAAACAGAGGCGTGACTCCTTTGCAAGTCCTGTCGTGTGGATACCGCAGAAACATCGTCGCTATTACGGTGTTGGTGATTCACCTCGCTTGTGTCTGTCACGCTTCAAGAGGTAAAATTTTAAAAACCTCGGATTATGGATTTTTCACATGGATCCTGTGAGGGAATTCTGTTATTCCGCTGCGGGACTTTGATCCGCAAATTCCCAACAATCTCTTGGTTCTTCTTCTTCTTCTTCTTCTTCTTCCACCATTAAAGCTAAAGCTTGGAGCTTTAAGGTAAAGTCTTCAACTTTCTTCCATTTCCTTGCTATTTTCATTTTCTCTTGGCCACCTTGGTGACCAAGAACCTGTTTTTCATGGCTTGAGTGAACATTGTGGTGATTACTCACATTGGAGTTTTTCTTGGAGGGAAAACGAAAATCTAAGACAAGAAGGAGTGGCACATTGTCTTGTTTTCCATATAGGTAAGAGGGAGATGATCCTCTTCAACCAACCTTGGTAGTAAGGGAATATCTTGTATGAGTATTGTTGTTGATTTTTGTATTTATGTATAAAGTTCCTTCATTTTTATGTTGTTCTTGATGATAATGTATTTTATTTAGTTTGTATGATTTATTGATGTCTCTTGTATGATTTGGAGCTATATTTGAATACCTTATTGATTAAATATGATGAGGAATGGTTTGGTTTGAGTTAGAGGACCTGAGAACTCTGTTTTTTTGTAAACTTACGTGTGGTAATCGATTACATGAGGCTTGTAATCGATTACCAAGCTCTTAAAGATGCAAAATCGTGATTCTAAAAATCTGGTAATCGATTACATCTGGTGTGTAATCGATTACAGAGATTCTGTTTAGCTTGTAATCGATTACAAGAGGAGTGTAATCGATTACCAAGCCTCTGATGTCACAAAATGGTGCTGCTGGGAATCACGTAATCGATTACAACTTGTGGGTAATCGACACGGAGGTTGTCAAATGGTAATCGATTACCACTTTGTGTAATCGATTACGGTCTGAAGTTACGAAACGTGATTCTGGGAATCACGTAATCGATTACAATGAGATTGTAATCGATTACAGAGGTTCTATTTCTCAGGTAATCGATTACAAGGGTGTTGTAATCGATTACCAAGACCAAAAATGAAATATTTGAGCTGAAAATGATTGAAATTATGGTTCTTTATCCTTTGTAACTCAAACATAACAAAAAAAAACCCTGGATTCAAGGATTTTTACTTTATTAAATTGTGATAGAAATGTGCATTCACCCCATTAGGGAAGAAATGGTTTTGAATATGGAATCCTTGGATCCATGATTATGGAAATTGTGGTATATGTGTAATAAGAAATGCATGTTGATGCTGAGAATTATTGACATAGTGCTCAATGAGATAAGGATGATGATGTGCCATTGAGGCAATGTTTTGAATAAATGTATTGTTGATATGTCATGTTGGACATTGAATATTGCTTATGTGCCATTGAGGAAAGGCTTATGCTAAATGCATCGTTGATGAGCATACATGATTGGACATTGTGTCATCATGCATGCGTATTGTCCGTGGGACATTGTTGAGAAGGCTATGTTGCCTAGGAGTTTGAATAACACCTTTGTGCGGGTGCGAATAGACTAAGCGTAGGTGTCATATGTTGTTGACCCTGGGGGCATCGGGGTGTGGGTGTCTCACAATAGACAGTGGTAGCTCCACTGGGGCCGTGGGATAAACCAATGCAACACACCGACAATCTTGCCTGAGATGTTGTCCTATGTCGCGATCAACTGTTGAGGTACCATGTGTGAGCCATTTACGCAAAATGTTTTTATGAGATGAGCACACTATATTTTTTTTAAGGCTAACGATACACTGGCATTACTCCTTGATCATTCACTCCGAAAATGTTTATGTCTAGCTCCATGGAGTAGGAACTTTGGTACCCTTGTTGCATTGTGAGTTGTCAGTCACATGGTCCATTGAGCATTCATGATTGGATAATGTATTTACTATTATGACTGTGATATTTATCTGATGCTTGGTAATGCTGATGTTGCTAGTTGGCTATGGACGATGTTAATTACTAATCCTTACTGTTTTATCCTTATTAATTGCTTTCATACGTTGCTATACCTGTATGTGTTAACTGTGGCTTATGTGGGTGTATGACACCGTTTATTCTCTTATTGCCTTGTTGGTACTGAAAGCTGGGAATCTCACCTCTTTCGGTATTTTTCTTTGCTTTGCATTTTGGGTTGAATCGTATGCTCTCTAGAAGACACTCGTGAGGAGAACAGGGAAGCTACTGAGTTTCAAGGTTTCTGGCCTTATCTCGATTAAATACCGAAGTTGCTGAGAATGTCTTTTTGCCCCCGTGGATTTTTTGGTTACGTGAGGATCAACTTTCATGGTGGTCTGGATTGCTGGCACATCAACATGCAGACTGACCGGTGCGTGTACCACGGCGAATTGACGGTGTCTTTGGCATGGGGACGCTACACTGCTTCAATTTTTTATTTTCATGCTTTTGTATGGCTGGAATTCTATATGCCCGTGAGGGACATGTGGGGTGAAATGTATTATACCCCTCGTGAGGATTCCTTTTTGTCTACGGCCCGAGCTCCTGCCTGCTATTCTGTTGTCCCGATGGATGACTCGTCGGACGACGAGGACCCTGAGGAGGACCCGTCTACAGTTCCTTCTCATTCCAGGCAGTCTTAGGGTTGTTTTTTTTTTACTGATGGCTACTGATGGCTATCCGTTTATTTTGAAGGAGCCTGACGTATTATTGGATTAGTGGGTAGATATTTGTATCTCTTGGGGTAGGTACACATTTTACTTTTTGTATATCTTTTGGAAATGTAATTTAAACAGGCTTGTAATTATGGTATAAAGTATGTAGTTATCTATGTTGTACATGGTTGTATGTCCCGTTACCTATTGATTTCTCTTTAACGTTTTTGATAAGAAGTTTTATGTGAGGGAGGAACTTTTAATTTTAACTCAATTACGCGGTATATTTACAAACAGGTGTATAAGTACATTGATGGAAGTTTTAACCGGATTTATGTAAACAAAAAAAAAGAAAAAAAAATGTGTTCAAATTTTACGTAATCATTTGTGCGTCATTTCACTATGGTGCGACGTTCCTTCTCCTTGCCCAATTATGATTAAGGGAGGACAAGGGGCGTTACACCAAACACAAGGAATCACAGAGAATCACACAGCACAAATATGACAGTCCAAAACCACATGACCCAAAAGAAAAACTAAATTGGGAGCTCTGATACCAAGACAATGTAATGCCCCTTTTTCTATAAGTAGCCACGAAGAAAGGACGTCGCACTATAACTATAATAATAATTTGTAACGTAAGCGAAATAAATTAAATTGCGAAAAATAGTAATTGTTTTTAAAACTTGTTGTCCCGATTCATTTTATGGTTATTTAGGTTCCTTTATAATATCACTTTGTATATTGTTTTTTTGGTTAAGATTATAGATCATTGCCAAGTAGCGTTAAGAGAGTCAAGTTAAAATCCATCACGTGTAGAGATCTTAAATAATGCAGTTACAATAAATAAAATTTGACAACGTAAAATAAAACATACACAACATATATATGTTTAAGAGCCTGTTTAATTACATTTCCAAAATGTACAAAAAGCAAAATATGTACCCACCCAAAGATATACAGATATACCCCAGCATGTACAACAAAACGTCAGGCTTCCCAAAAAGATAGATGGTTAGTCATCAGTAGCTATCGCTAGCATCAACTCCTATGACTGACGAGAAGGGACCGTAGTCGGGTCCTCTTCGTCTGAAGAAACATCCATCGGAGCGACAGAGCAACGGGCAGGAGCCCGAGTAGTGGATAAAAAGGAGTCATCATGTGGGGTGTAGTACATATCAGCCCACATGTCCCTAACAGGCATGTAAAACTCCAACCAGACAAAAACATGAAAATCAAAAATAGTGGCGTCATAACGACCCCATGCAAGGGACACCGTCAGCTCCCCATGATATACATAGCGATCCGTTTGCACGTTAATGTGCCAGCAATCAGGACCTCCGTGAAAGTTGATCCGCAAGTAGCCAAAGAGCCCACGGGGGCACAACGACATCCTCAAACAGCTTCAGTCGTAGTCTGGCCAGAAGCTTGGAAACTCAGGAGCTTCCTTATCTTCTTCACGGACGTCTTCTCAGAGGTACGTAATCCGGCAGAATACACAAATAGAGAGAGTATAGAAAGAGGTGAGACACACAGCTTTCAGTACCAAAATGGCAGCAAGAAAATTAAACGGCACTGGACGCCCACATAAAGCACAGTTCATAAATCCAAGTACAATAATAATTGGAAAGCAGCAATAAGAGTAAAACAACAATGAATCACCGTAAGCATTATCCATAACAGGTAAACAACATCAACATTCCCAAGAATCAATTAAATATTGCAGCTATAATAGCAAACATATTTTACAATTATAAATGCTCATGCCCAATGAACCTAATATCTGACAACCCACAATGCAAAGGGTACCAAAAATTCCTACTCCATGGAGCTAGACAATACATTTTCGAAGTGAATGATCAAAGAGTCATACCAGTGTATCGTTAGCCTTAAAAAAAGTGTGTTCATCTCATAAAAACATTTGCGCAAAATGGCTGACACATGGCACCTCAACAGTTGATAGCGATATAGGACAGCGTCCCAGTCAGGATCGTCGGTGTGTCGCATTAGTCTATCCCACGGCCCCAGTGGAGCTACCACTGTCTATTGTGAGACACCCACACCCCGGCGCCCCCAGGGTCAACAACATATGACAACTACGCTTAGTCTACTCGCACCCGCACAAAGGTTTTATTCAAACTCTTAGGCACACATAGCCTTTTCAACAATGTCGAATGGACAACACATATGCATGATGACACAATGTCCAATCATGTATGTTCATCAATGATGCATTCATCATAGCGTATCACAATGACATATATATTCATTTTCAATATTAACATGTCATAATTTCATCAAGAACTTGGTCCCACATAGGAACTCACAATTAAGATTACCCATTCTCAGTATCAACACATATGCATGTTCATCATTTCATACATACCAAAATTTATATGTTATGGATTCCAAAAATTTCACTTTCAAGATCATTTCTCCATTATAGGTTTGGATATACAATCCTATCACATTTAAGTGAAATAAAATCCCCAAATCTAGGGTTTAAGATTTATGTTTGAGTTACAAGGGATAAGGAACCATATTTCCATCATTTTCAGCTCAAAATCTCATTTTAAGACCCTGGTAATCGATTACATATCTCTGGTAATCGATGACTAGCTCAACAGAACCTCTGTAATTGATTATAGACTGAATGTAATCGATCATATAGCTTCCCAGAACAAGATTCGTAACTCCAAGGACCTAGTAATTGATTATATAACTCTGGTAATCAATTACCAGCTAGACAGAACCTCCGTAATCGATTACAAACTGATTGTAATCGATTACGTGATTCCTAGAATCACGATTTTATAACTCCAAGGGCTTGGTAATCGATTACAGCCTCTGTGTAATCGATTACCACGCACAAACTTGCTGAAAAATGATCTTTAAGCTATCCAAACTCAAACCACATCATTCCATAACATTTCTAACATCATATTAACTCAAACATACATCCAAAATCACAAAGGAAATCAATAACTCGTACAAATCAAACCAAATACACCATTGTGAAAGGAAGAAAGAACAACACATAATGAAGAAGGAAATCCACCCATAGATCCCTCAATCAACAACAACACACATGACATCTCCTTACTACCAAGATTAGTTGAAGAGGATTATCTCCCTCTTACCTAAATGAAGATAATACAATGGTACTACTCCTTTTTGCTCTTTGATTTTCGTTCTCCCCCTTTCAAGAGAACACTAAAGTGAGTGACTTCTACATTGTACACTCAAACTATGGAAAGGTGAGTTCTTGGTTACATTGGTGACCAAGGAAAACGAAAATGAGAAGAAAATAGAAGAAAGTTGAAGACTTTACCTCAAAGCTCAAAGTTTTAGCTTCAATGGTAGATAATGGAAGATGAAGAAGAAGAACCAAAGGATGATCACCAAGGAGGATGGTCTTGGAATGGTGTAATAAAGCTAGAAATGTGATGGTGAAGCAAACTATGGAGATTGCCTCTAGGAAGTGGGTGTACAGTGGAGGAGGAAGGAGAAGAGAGAAATGAAGAAGAGAAAAGGTGATAAGTGTATTTGGTGTTTAGAAATGTGAGAATAAGGTAATAAAGTGAGAATGTGAATATTTAGGCTCCCAAATGGCCTCTGCCGTGAAGAAGAGTGGAGAGGGAAGGGAGAGAAAATGTGTTAATAAGGAAACTTCTTGGAAGCTTCCTATAAAGCGGTTTTGAATTAACTTTATCTTTATTTTGTAAATAAAGTTAAAGAATGTGACACATAGTAGATTTTGGATAATGTGGTAAGATTTTTTTATTACATGCTATTATCTAATGGATAATAGTTACAGTCGACAGAAGTCAGTATTAATTAATCTGATGAATGAAATTTACATAGCGTTTTGTCATTCGTCTGTTGAATTTCTCTCGAAAAATGTTAAATCTCGTAAACCGTGTCCAACCTCGGTTTAGTAAGATCCTCCATCGACGTTTCCACAGATCAAGGTTTTCAGGAAAAGTATTTCATTTTCCCGACTCAGTTCAGTTTGCACGTAAAATGAGGAATAATATTAAAATATTCCATGTTCTCAAAAAAATCTAGAAAATTCTAGAAAATCACAAATATTATAAAGTGAATATTTATAACAAAATAAATAAATTTTGGGCTGCTACAAAAGGTCACATGAATGAACTGAATACGCACCGAAATGAGAGAGATTCAGACACTGTGCAGGTATGGGACTGCATAATTGAGGATGGCTGATAATCACATATTTTATTCATTAAGAAACCCTTATGTTTAGTCATTTACACTCTCCATATTCTTAATTGATTGAGTTTGGTATGATTTTGTGAGTTTGAGCTCAATTTGGTCCTAATTGAATATTTCCAGCATTATTGAGATTTGACACTGTTTCTGTATTTTGGCCATAACTTGAGTTCCTAATATCTGATGAACATGAATTTTACCTTGTAGGAAAGCTAAGAGGAAGCTCTACAACTTTGATGAAGAGCTTTAAGTCCGATTCAGATGTCTAAGGGACCTAAGTTTACATGGAAGTCAGAATACGGGTTCTGTCAGTAGAATCCGAACAGTGTGCACTCATAAAATCATATCTCAAGATGTAATAATGGAGAGGTGCTGAAGTTGGGTTTGAGCAACCTACGGTATTTGGGACATATCTTGGGCTTAAGGAAGCCAAATTGGACGAACCAGCTATCCATTTTATAGCCAAGACAAGGATCTACAACTTTTATGAAGAACAGTTTTCGTGGTTCTGAAGTATAGTGGGTCGTTTTTGGCTTCCAAGTCAGACACGAAATTTTCGTCCTCAACCACCCACTCATCCATCCACTAATCCACTCATCCACTCATCCACTAACTCACCCATTCATCCACTCATACACTAATCCAACCACTTAACCACTCCACCCACTCATCCACTAATCCATCCACTCACCCATTCATGTCCATAATTTCCCACTCACCAAAAGTCCTTTGGCATTTTTCACTAATTCAACCACTCAACCATTCCACTCACTCATCCACTAAACCAATCCACTAAACCAACCCACTAATCCATCCACTCAAACACTCCACTCACTCATCCACTCATCCACCCACTTCCCTTTGTCATTTTGTTACCTTAGACTTCTATAAAAGGCACCATTTATCATGAACAAGAGGTATTCTCCTTCATTTCTCTCATAGTTTCTTCTTGTTTCTTCATAGTTTCTCATAGTTTTTTGTATATTTTGATGCTCCCCTTCATGGTAATGGAGGGCTAAGCTACTTTGGGTCAATTTAGAACTCTTGAAGAGATTGTGGTTTGGATTCTTGAGACATTGGTTATGTATTGTATTTGATTTGTAATTGAATTCCTCCTTTCTTCTTCTTTTTCTTCTTCTTGATCTTGAATGCATGAATGGTGATTCTATTTATGTTGATCTGATTGATCTTGGTTTAAGATTGAGATTTGTGATGAAACTTAGAACTGATTGATCTAAACTAATCACATAAATGAAGATTGAGATTTGTGATGAAACTTAGAACTGATTGATCTAAATTAATCACAGAATTGAAAAGGTTAGGTTACTGATTTGTGCCTAAGTTAATTGAATTCGGTACTTGAAATTAACATAGATCTTCATGAATGGTGCGATTGCGGATTTGTGTTTATCACTTGTTAATTGAATTCTAGACGATCGTCTAGTATGAATTCTGGATTTGATGCAGAGATCTCGGTTAGATCCAAAATTAACAATTCAATTGCGCTTCAAGTGTTCTATGAAGGGTCTATGATTGAATCCACCCAATCTTGGATAGGTTTCTAAATTGACTGCTCTTTAATTGTTATTTCTTCCTTTAATTTTGTTAAGTGCGATCTTAAACTGTCAAACCCCCCCTTTTTTGCTAACTTTCACTTGATTTGATTAAATTGCATTTACGATCCTTGAGGAGACGATCCGGTGTTTTTCACTATACTACAAGTTTAGGTAATAACTTCGGTTATAATTTTGACTGAGTTCGGCGCTCGTCTAAATTTTGGCACCGTTGCCGGGGATTAGTAAGTGTAATCTTTTTATTTTAAGTGTTTTTACTAACCTTTGCTCTTTATTAACTTTTCTAACAATGGACCATGCATAATGGAGTCAAAACTTGAGGAGTTGACTTCTTTGGTAAGACATATAGTAGTGAGACAACAATCACCTGTGCAGGAAGCTACACTTGTGTGTAACATTTGTTTTTGTTCATCTCACCCCACATATGCATGCCCTACACTTCGATATGATAGTTCTGTTTTTCCAGATCAATTTGTTGCAAAGAAATACTGGTTATTTTCCGATGAACCACGGTTCAAAGAGAGACAGAATGAGTTATGACCCCTTCTTCAACACATACAACCCTAGTGGGAATACTATCCGGATCGGGATATGGCAATACGGCATCACTACAAAGAACAATCATTTCAATATGAGCACCATTCCAAAGCAGATAACAAGTCCATCAACCACAAAACTTGAGCCTTCATGGGAGGACTTGATGAAAACCCAAATTGAGTTCCAGCAGAGTTTCACTGCCACTATTCAGGATTAAACAACCCAAATTGAGCAGATGACAACCACTATTAATGAACTGAGAAGTCAAGAGTCAGACCAACTCTTTTCCCAAACAATTCCCAACTCCCTGCATTCTAATTGTCATATTGATTTACCTGCAGATTTAGTTGAGGAAACTCATGATGAGTTGTGTGCTGAATTTCCTGATTTAATTGGTTTTGATGATTCTATCAATTGCAACTCATGTACTGATTGTGACGGTGATATAAAATGTGTTATGTGTGCTGAGATTTCTGTATATTTGAAAGCTGATGATTCTGTTTACGCAACATCTAATGATATTGAAGGGTCTATCAATAATGCAATTGCAGAATCTGAAACACATAGGGAGGTGGAGTTGAAGGCCATTGAGGAATTTTCAAAGAAGGAGGAAAGACAGCATATGACAGTAACTACTGAAGTGGATTTTGTTTTTGGGCCATGGTCCAGCATTATCAATGAAAGCAGGATTGCAAAATTACACGTATTGCATGCCATTGGTGAAGTCAAGGAAGACCAATGGGACCCCAATGTGAACCCTCATGCTTCAAGCTTCACTTGGTCGTTACACTTCAACCAATAGGACCGTAGTGGAAGCTATCATGTTGTGTCAACCATAACCTAGTCATCACGTTTCAACCAATGGGATCCTGGTGGAGTCTTTTCACCAACCTCACTTGATAAGACCAATGGACACCGCCTCAAACAGTATCATGAACTTCCAAAGAATGCAGAAGTGGAGGTGATGAACCTTCTCCATCCGCATTATGAATGAAAAAAAAAGAAAAAAAAACAGCTGTGTGTCCGATAATGAGGTAGGTAGTGCCATTAAATTTTGTTACTCGGAAGCAAGTGGAGGTCACTTTTTCTTCAACGACAACAACTGCGAAAATCTTGCAGTATGGATTTTATTGGCCCACTTTATTCAAGGTCTGTTACACCTTTTGCAAAAGTTGCAGAAATTGTTCAAAAAGGTTCTGCTTTGAGATTATCATCTGCACCTACTCCTTGAAAAATTGAGATCCAGTGGCGCGGTTCTTTTGTTGTCAAACACGTGTATCCCTCGGGGTCAGTAGATATTGAGGATCCTAGGAATGGTAATGCGCTTAAAGTTAATGGACAAAGACTCAACCATTCCTGGAAAACCAAGTTCTTGAGTTCTTTGTGTTGCCGGTTAAGTGGCGGATACGGTACTCCGTGACTCTCAAGTCGGTTTATTTTTCAGTTTCCCAAAATAACTGAATCCTTCTTCTCCTTCAAAATGGATGTCATTCTTTCAAACCTGAGAAAACATTTTCCTTCTCTTCCTCAAAATGCTCTGAGAAAAATCTACAAAGTTCGATGTGAAAGATTGAGACTGTTAATGCACAAAGGTATGCCAGAAGATGTACGCTGGATAATTGAAGCGAAGGTCCAATTAGCAGGTGAGTCCTCAATTTCATTTGACTCATATATGCCCGGTCTTGGAAGAAGTTCATATTCTAAAAGGAGAAAAGCAAAAAGGTTACAAGTCTGTCACAAATGTGGACGATGGAACTGTAACAAGCGATGTCGTACTTTGGGGATAGTTTCCGCAAATAGAGAAGATAAAATTTTCTTCAATGGCTTAAAGGAATGGATTTGACATAGCCATATCAACAAGTTGTAACTTCTTTTCGAGAGCCTAGAACATAAGAACTCTATGGTTAAGCGTGCTTGACTTGGAGCAATTGTGGGATGGGTGACCTCTTGGGAAGTTTCCTAGGATGCGTGTGAGTGAGGACAAAGCACACTGAAAAGACCCATGTTGGTTTGTGGAGAAACTCATCAATCCTACAGGCTGTCCCGAGATGTTACAGATGGTATCAGAGACGGGACCTCTCCCAGTACGGTGTGATTTAGGGACGAACCAAGCGGAAGTTGGTGGGCATGTGGTGTCCCGGGGCCGACGAGGGCAGGGAGTGGATGCCGGTGTAAGAGAAGCACGTACGAGGAGTGTAACATCCCGGGACTGCCTGCAGGATTGACGAGTGTCTCCACAAACCAACACGAGTCTTTTCAGCGTGCTTTGTCCTCACTCACACGCATCCAAAGAAACATCCCAGGAGGTCACCCATCCCACAATTGCTCCAGGTCAAGCACGCTTAACAATGGAGTTCTTATGTTCTAGGCTCCCGAAAAGAAGTTGCAACTTGTTGATATGGCTACGCCTAATCAATTCCTTTAAGTCATCCTCAACTATGAGGTCCCATACCTGCAGTCCCAACACGAGTCTTTTCAGCGTGCTTTGTCCTCACTCACACGCATCCAAAGAAACTTCCCACGAGGTCACCCATCCCACAATTGCTCCAGGTCAAGCACGCTTAACAATGGAGTTCTTATGTTCTAGGCTCCCGAAAAGAAGTTGCAACTTGTTGATATGGCTACGCCTAATCAATTCCTTTAAGCCATCCTCAACTATGCAGTCCCATACCTGCACAGTCTCTAAATCCCTCTCATTCCGGTGCGTATTCAGTTCATCATGGGACCCTTCGCCTAGAAGCATGCCAGGAGCCGCTCCTTGTACGTGCTTCTCATCCACCGACATCCACTCCCCGCCCTCATCAACCCCGGGACACCACATGGAGCAGTTCCTGGCAGGCTTCTAGGCGAAGGGTTCCATGAATGAACTGAATACGCACCGGATTGAGAGGGATTTAGAGACTGTGCAGGTATGGGATTGCATAGTTGAGGATGGCTTAAAGGAATTGATTAGGCATAGTCATATCAACAAGTTGTAACTTTTTTTCGGGAGCCTAGAACATAAGAACTCCATGGTTAAGTGTGCTTGACCTGGAGTAATTGTGAGATGGGTGACCTATTGGGAACTTTCCTAGGATGCGTGTGAGTGAGGACAAAGCACGCTGAAAAAATCCGTGTTGGTTTGTGGAGACATTCATTAATCCTACAGGTAGTCCCGGGATGTTACATTGAAGCCTTTTTTTTCTCCCGGTGTATGTAGGAGTGTGCCACCTTTTTGCATGTGTCAAAAGGGCTTGTTGGTTCTGTGTAAATCTAGTGAAGCATGGAGGTGTTTTGCATTTCTTCCTCCTCCTTTCCTAACTATTGTGGAGATAATTTAGCCATAGTTTCACTTCCTAAGTTCTTTGAAGCAACTTGGCGTGATTATGAAGCCTGTTGTAGTTCAGGTGGAACAATCTTTTGATACAGAGCATTCTTATATTGGGTAGCAAGGAAGATGTAGGTGCTGGTGTCTAGAAGAACCTTGGAGATGACAGTGACTGATGGTCGTCATCGTCAATGCTATCCTAGCTTCCTTCCTAGTTCTTTCCAGTTGGCTTTCTTGACTTTTTTTGTCTTGGTCTTTTATGTATTCCTTTTTGTTAGAGCTAACGATGTATGGAATGAAAGTAATAATAATTTTTTTTTTCTGAATCTTGTATCTTTTATTTTCTATTTTTATTCCTCGTCTTCTTCTTTTTCTCCGGGATTAGTCAACACTCATCTTGTAATGATGTCATGTTGCTCCCAGCTTAGTACTTGGCTAGTATAGTGAAGTAGTAATATAAAATCTCAATGCCCCCAAGGGATAGTATCCATGTTTCAATTGAAGTCATGGTTCATGCTATCCCATGGGATTAAGAGTTCTGATCTGGGGATGTTTACGACTAAGTCATTTGATATTCTTGAGAATGTCATAGTCCAGACTGAGTTCACACGTCATTCGACCATAAGTAGACGTTTCGGGTATAGTCAGAGTCCGTAGAAAAAATTTGGGCTCAACTACAGAAGTTGTGTGACGTTTGATTTGCTACATAACCATCCTTTCAACTGCTTTGACAGTTGTGAGGTCCACATAGTGCGCCTCAATTGGATAGTTGTGCTTAGTGGTTCGTGCGCCATGATGGTGGTTTTTTGAAATCCAAGGAGTCATGATGGAATTGCCCCTTAACCATTTGGGCTCTATAAATAGGGGTTAATGGTGCTCCATTCCATGCTTTACTATTCTATTCCAAAACCTGGTGGCCTAAGGCAATTTCTGGTGGCTTTCCCTGGCGGAGAAGTATGGTTTCCATTTGTTGAAAATAGTTCCCAACGATTTTACTGAAGTTTTAATCCCTTTGTTCATCTAGTATTTCTATTTTTCAAAGATATACCCTTCTCTACCTTCTATTTTGCTATTCATAGCATCTTAGTGCGAGTTTTCTTCTTCGTTTTGGTGTGTATTCCCTTCTTCGTTCAGTAAAATGAGTTGGGTTACCCCTATTTGTTGGGTCCTTTCAAAGGCATCGCTCAATGAAGCACCTTCTTTGCCGCATTGTGGGAGGTGGAGGTGTCCATATGAGGCTTCAGGACTTAGTGTGCGCAGAGGCTGATATTCGTAATTGATACGGGTGTGAACTTTCGATTCCTTTCTCGATCCAACCCTTCCGTGTTCGAATCTGTAAGTTAATTGATTTTGACAATTACTTACCAACCAATGTGGTTGTTTCTAAGGATTTAATGGCTAGGAGACGAGTAACTAGACCCTAGACGCCAGCTGCAGAAGTTCAGATGCCGGTTGAAGAAGACCCCATGGTGATTGTCTGCGGTGCAAGGCAGGTGTTATAACATCCCAATACTGGTATCCCATTATCTGATATATACAGGATGTCTAGCACTGGCTAAGTTACTTCTAACTTAAAACAATAAACTAAACCCATATCATTCATTTACACAAATAAATATGGAGAGCTTGAACAACAAAAAGTTATATACACACATCATTAGCCTCATACAAGCATACTATAATACATAACTTTATACAACCTCAAAGCAGTGTAAAAGAATACAAGCTTAAACTCAAAAGAAATAAAATAAACTACACTAGTTCTTCTGCTTCTTCTCTTTTCCCTTAGTAGGGTCTCGACCTGGATTTGTATGGAAACACAAACGGGGTGAGAAATCACAATTTCTCAGTATAAGTATTCCAAAACCAGAGTTTATTCATTCATAATGAGTAAACCAAACAAAGACATAAGATTATGGTCATAATAGATAAATGAGCCATTACTCAACACTATTAGAATATATACACAAACTCTATGTAACATTCACAAGGCAAGCCATAATCTTAACTCACGTGTATAATAATCAACGATATTGAACAACTGACCATACAATCGTAAAATATCATCAAGTAAGACAACTGTCCATACAGCTGTCAACATATGCAATGCTGGTTTTGGTGTACGTTTATGTCATGGAAATATATTAATAGCATGATTATGCAATGCTAGTGCAGGTTTTGGTTTTAGAAATCACATGCTACTTGTTCATTCCCAAGAACCACGTTCCCTTGTACATACTAAGCAAGATAGACCTAATAGACTATACACATCCTGGTAAAGTGTATACCTTCCCCTCACAATCGTAAGAATACTATACCACACGCATACCGGTAACCATAATAGCATTGCTCGCTACGAGAAGTTAGATCAAACACTTGATTGTCTAGCCAAATGGTTACAATACATAAGAATTAACAAATAACAAGTTTGAAAACAAAATATGCAAATTCATTTCTTTAAAACACTTATATATATCACAAGGTTCGCCTATCCAAGTGAAAAGCAACACTAGTAACTTATGGTTCTACTTCAACTTATCACATAAGTTGTAGGATTCGTATTACTAGTAATTCAGTATCGTGTACCATACTCCCTCACTTCACAAGTGATTCCTAAATCAACCTCATGTTGATCAAGGTCCTAGGTACAACCCTATGGCATTCCATTACACAAGGATACTATAGGTTTCTCACAAATTTCCCATATATGTAAGGTGATAATTCTCTCCAAGAAATATCCCCAAAAATGCCTCATTACACTCTAAAAGACTTACATAGGTGATCCCCTCAAATAGAGATTTCAAACAACAACAATTCTCCAAATTATTGAAGTTGCCTTATCTGGGCGCTTAGGCACTCCACCCCTAGTGCCCAGGTACTGGCATGGTAGAGGCAACCCCTACATTCCCCTACGACTGGCGCTTTGGTGCTCGAACCTGGTACTCGCTGCACGCTTAAGCACTCAAAACTTAGTGCTTAGGCGCTCAGTGCATTACAACACGCACCACTTTTTGGGCAGTGGGCTCTTGGGTGCCTAACTCCCAGAACAGAATCTGTAAAATTCTGCTGATATGGTTACTGTTCCATTGGTAACTAAAACAAAATTCAACCACTACAATTTAGTTCCTAGGTGATTTTAAGTCCCTGACAAGTTCACTAACATATAGGAATCATCAATCACTAACTCAAGTCACCAAAATTGGATCCATGAACTAAACCACTCATACAAAAACCCATTTTCTCACTTTGTGCATCCACCAGTTGAAGATCCATTGGTCGAGCGGGGGAGCCGATTCAACTAGAGGAGTCTCCTATGCCACCATTCTAGAGGCAAAAGAGGAGGGATGTTGAGGATGGCAGGGCGGATGACCGAGGGAAAAGGGCGGCAATTGAAGCGGATGATGAGGGCCTGATTAGTTTGCATGAAAACAACTCGGAGCCTGGGAATTTTATTGACTTTAATATCCTAGACAACAAATTCATGGAACATATTGCTCAACATAACATGACGGAGATCCTGTCGACATTTCAAACTTATGCCCTCCGCCTTGCTGCTGAAGCTTGTTTTTTTGGAAAGATGTTATAGGGAGTATAATCGGTGGATGGCGAAGAAGGTGACAGTAGCAGAGGAGGGCGAAAATTGAGCCCTTAAGGCCAAGGAAGAGGCTATGAAGGCCAAGAACTAAGTTGAAGCTAAGGCCAACGAACTAGAGAAGGAACTAGCAGCCTTGAAGGACAATCTAAAGTAGGAGAAGGCCAGTTCGGTAGAGGTTAAGAAGGAAGTCACTGACCTCTGTGCTGAATGTGAGAACCTCTGTACTAAGAACCAGGGCCTCCAGACTGAAGTGGTGTGGCTGCAAGAGGATTCTCAACAATTGATTATAGTTTGGATGAATATCATTGGGGAGCAATTCCAAAATGTAGTTGCCCAAGTCCAACTTTTCAATCCTGGGGTGGCCTTAACATTAGATGCACTGGACCCCGAGAAGATGATCTGAGATGGTTGTCTTATGCTTCCAAGTTTTGCTCAGGATGACCAAAGTGTCATTGAGGCCCTAGTCACTATTATCCAGGATCCGAACATTGGCACAGGAAATATGGCTTAGCTTGCCCTTCTTGTTTTTACCCCTTGCATGGGGTATTTTTTTCACTTGTAAAGACAATTCCCCCATTTGTCGAAGTACTTTAATTCAGTTCTTTCACTTTTATTGGCTTTTGTATGTGTTCTCTATCTATGGTATAATATCCTCCCTAATGTCATAGTCCTAATCAGAGTTATGGAAGCTCAGTAACTCCAGTATGAGTTATCTGTTAATTAGGGTAACCTTTTGGACTAGTTTGAGCCTAATTCTATAACACTGAAATGTAAAAAATAACTAAAGTTTCTGCATAAAAAGTTGATATGATGAAAATAAATATAAAAAAAATATTTCCTAGATATAAACAGTTGATATGAACTATAGTAAATTTTGGAGAATCAATTAAGTTAGTATGGTATTTTTAAGGATATCGATAAGAGATAAATGGAATAACTAAGTACCTCAAAAAATTATGAAATTATATGGAGATGATAACTAAGACATGGAGAATAATTTGGTATATAATACAAACTAAGATAAGTATTAGTAAGTATATTTACTTAATTCCTAAGTTTACTTTAACTTAGGATAAAGTAATGAAGCTTAACTGATAAATAGTAGTATATGGAAAATTATGAAAAAATGGATCCAAGGACTAAGTTGAGACCTGAAATTTTCCATAATACTTATGGATACTTGAAAATTCAGTTTTGGAAGATTAAAGTGTTTCTAAGAGATACAGAAGTTCTATCATGAAATTTTTATTCATTCCTTTTGGTCTCCACTGCCATACTACTCTCCACTTTATCTAATCTAATTTTTTACTTTTCCCTTCATCTTTTTGCCCTCATTTCACACAAACTAGTAGTAGAAAAATAAAGGAAACACACAGCTAATAGAAAGGAGAAAAAGAAAGGAAAAAGGAAAGAAAAGTGAAGCAAATTCAAGGAACCAAAGCTAGGAAGTGAGGTAGGGGATTCAAGCTTTCAACTTGTTCTTCTTTCTATTGATTTTGAATAAAAAATATGGTCTTTATGCCTAAGGGAACTCATAGCCAAGCTATAATTTGATGGAGGATCCTAGCTTTAAATTTTGTTATTCTTCTTCTTTTAATGATTCTTAACTTAGAGTTGTGATATTGATTGTGATGAGAAAATGATAAAATTATTGTATTTTGTGATGAGGAAAGTCACATCTAACCATGACCAAGTAAGAGAAATTATGTGTGTGTGTGTTTCAAGTATTCACACTTTGATGTTCTAAGTGTTCACACTTAGAAACCATGTGTGTGCTATTGTGTGTTCCTGTTAGGAATTGCAGATACATCACACAGCGGAATAATAAAAATTCCCTCACAGGATCCATGCGAAAAAGCCATAATCTGAGTTTTAAATGTTTACCTCTTGAAGTATGATAAACACACGCGACGTGAATCACCAATGTAACACCCCAATTTTTGGTTAATTATGTTTTTGCCCTTATTGTACTATTTTCTGATTTCTGTGTGTTATAAAATTAATTTGACTGTTTCGTAACTGTATTTGATTGTTTCGTGTGATTTGCTCCGAGTCAAGAAAATAATAATTTTGGTAGGGAAAATCTTGTTTGATTATTTGGAGCTGGGCGATCTTACTAAACCCAATCCGAATAATACATATAGTAATATTTTAATTTTTAGGATTTTTCTGTATAATAAAAATATTTATCATGCAGAAAAATCTGTGGGACCCACGTTTGGCTTGTGGGACCCACATTTGTCTTGTGGGACCCACGTTTGGGTTTGTGGGACCCACTTTTAGGAAAAATTTACCAACGTAAAAGGCTTGTAAAATTCTAAACCAAAAGGTTAAAAATCTACAAAAATGATTAGACTTAGTAGATTAGTTAGTTTAAAACCTAACTTAATTGAATAATTAGTCTAAAACTTAATTAAGTTTGAGTGATAATTAAATGGACTAAAACCTAATTAATTTTTACCATATTATAGTCTAGTATAATTAAGAAGGAGATTAGTGTTTCTAAATAAATAGATGATTAACTAAATAATAAAGGAACCTAGCTAATTTTTAATTAAACATAACTATGAGGATTTAAGTATAAATAAGTTATTAAAAATCAATCAAAATTGATTGATTCTCCTATAGCATTTTCGGCCTTATGCATGAATTATGCACTCAAAATTCAACAAGGAAGCAACCAAGAAGTTGCTAAATGCTTAGTCATCCACCATCCAAATAATAATGTTAGCAAATTGTCAACAAAGGAGACAAAGCTCCATAATTTGTGTCCTATGGCTATTATTAAGCCAAATTTGTCAAACAAAAAAAAATGGATAGCTTTTTGCTTGAAGTCCTACGGCATATCATCTAAAATTTCCTAACATTCTATATCATTCACTCTTTTCTCTCCTACCCAAAGAACTCAAGAAAATTTCCTAAGTTTCGATTTTCTCTACCATTCGGCCAACACCACTTCTAACCCTTCCACTCATTTAAAATTTTATCTAACATCATTTCTTAAACCTAAACCATATTCTAAGAACATCTCTAGTTGTGAGTTTTTGCTAAATCATCCATTTGGAGCTTGGAAAATCACTTTGAAGTTTCTTTCCTATAAGGTGAAAATTCTTGTTTCTTGTTTCTAATTTTATTTTAAATGTTCTAAGCCAAGATTGATCCATGGTTTATCTTTTTTTTTAACCATAATTTATGACTTTATAATTTGTTTAAGCTTGCTAGGATTTTTGTTGAAGCTACACAAAATTTCTAAGGAGGAGTCCAAGGAGATCTTGTCTTCCTTATAGGTAAGAGGGAGATTTAATCTCATCAACCATGTGTGGTGGTGAGAAAATGGATGTAATTGTGATGAAGAATCCATAAGGATTCATTCACTTGGTTGTTTGTTTTGTGATTAATTTTGTGTGCATGTTTATTGTCTTTTCTAGTTGTGATTAATTTTGTGTGCATGTTTATTGTCTTTTCTATTTGTGATTTATTATGCATGCAAGCATGTTTATAGCTTTGATATTTGGTATGTGTTTTATTATTGCTTTAATATATGGTATGTGTTCATAAATATATGTATATGTTCATGGATCTATGATAATTATTGTTGGGTGTGCAAATATGTTGAGATTGCAAAAGTGTTCCAAAGAACACAAGATGAAGAGCTTATGGTTTTTACTATGAAAGAGAACTAATATGTTCTCAACCATTTTCTAAAAGGATAACTTAGTTGATCTAATTAAGTTAAAGGATTTTTCAATGATTTAATGGATGAAAAATAATTTTAAACATAGTTTGTATAAAAATGGTGATTTTTGGCCAAAAATTTATTTTAATGTTTAATTGATCCAAAATTTATTTTCTAAGTGTAAACTAGTTTATTGACCTAAAAAGAATTTATTTACAATGGATTTTCAAGAACCAAATAAGTAAACAAATTTTTATTAGAAGTCTAGTGTATGAAAGAAATAAATTTTTGACACTTGAAAATACTTACCTTTGAGTTTTAAAGTATGTTATCAATTTTTAAAGTGTATTTTATGGTTATAATTAAATAAAGGAATTTTTAAAAGGAAAACGTAGAAAATATTACTCAGTGGATTTTCTAAGTGAAATGTTATCAAAATTGATTAAGAATGAGTAAGTATTGAAGAACGTTTCAAAATAGCATTTAGAAAGCAAGGAAATATTTTACGTAGTTAAAGAATAAAATTAACTATAGAAGAATTTATTAAAATCGAATTTTTGGGAAAAACGTCAGAAATTTTTACTTAGAGTAATTTTTGTAAGAAAAATGGAATATAATGTTCAAATAATATTTTTAGTTTGGAAAGTTTCAAAAATTTAATTTGGAACGTCAAGAAATATTTTATACAGTGAAAATAGTAGAAATAGCTTACGCGTATTTAAAATGATGATTTTTAAACTACGCGATTGAGAAAATAATTTAAAAATGTTACGCGATTGAGAAAACGTTGAAAAATAAATATTTACGCGATTGAAAAACGTTTGTAAAGTGTGACGTAATTGTGAACATGGGATAAAATATTTACGCGACTTATGGAAACAGTAAGGTTTTACTGTCGGGTCAAAGTGGTGGACCCGGACATGTTGGGAAATAGTACTGTCAAGTGGAGACATACTATTTTTGGAATTATTAATACTAAGGGTATTTTTGTAATGATGGTGATAATGAGGATATTTATGTAATTATGATTTATGGTGATACTGAGGGTATTTTTGTAATTATGGATCATTACATACATAGAGTAGTATGTCAATTTGGTTGAAATTGATAATTGACTGACGAGATGAATTACACCGTGTTATGGGTGTGATAGGCGTAGTGTGTTCATGTGGAGAACTTGGAGGCGTTAGTGTGCTGTAAATTCCACATGTGGACATGGTGGTAGCTCCTGGGCCGTGGTAATCGAAAAACACACACTAGCGATCTCGACAAATACTATTCTTAATCATGATCTATTGGGGACTGTTTGGTACTATGCCTGGACGTACACGACATATTTGACTGTGTACTATTTACACGACGTATTTGACTGTGTACCATTCACACGACGTATTTGACTGTGTGCTATTTACACGACGTATTTGACTGTGTAATAGTTGGTTGAGACAGCCTAATGTACAGACATGTCCACCGGATCATTCTCTCTGATGTTGTGTTTAGCTCCATGGAGTAGGAACGAGTCTGAGTACATGGCATATTTAATCTGCATTACTGTGTGAATAGTTATAATTTGATTTATGATATTTTGCATGTGTGATAATGTGAATAGTTATAATTGGATATTTTGCATGTGTGATAATATGAATTGTTATATTAACTGTTATATTTGTTTGTATTGTCGTTTTTTCTTGCGCTATCTTTGGTAATGATGTAGATTGTCTCACCTCTTTATATATATTTTCTGTATTATTATTTATGTTCCGCAAAGTCGTTGAGGAAGTAGAAGAGGAGCAACTGTTGGATTGTCAATACAACGAGGAGCAGCAACCGAGTGACCAGTTCGAGGAAGGTGAACCTCAAGATCATCCATATCATATGGATTGATTTCAGCGTGGTATGTTGTTATCAGAGTATTTTTGTCTTCCGATAATCTTCCTGAGGAGGATTTTTCGGAGGATCAGAACTTTTAGTGTTATGCTTGGGCTAGTTTATGGTTTGCTTTAAACCGCATAGCCAGTTCTTGTTCTTAATTAACGAGTTTGTAATGTAAATCATTTGTACCTATTAAAAACAAAATCATATGTATAATTATGGTGTGTATGTAATAGTTTGTTTTATTTTATGTTCTGTTTATTTTATTTTACAATATAATGTTAAAAAAATATTTTTACAACCTATATTATTATATATATTACGTAATAATTTATAACTTGGGTAGAGGTTATTATTATTGTTCGAAAATATGACATCCCTATTAGGGTGTGACATTTTAGTTGGTATCAGAGCCGAAGTTAGAGTCTTTTGGGGTTGTGGTTGGGTCTGTTTTTGCTTGTGTTGTGTGATTCTCTGTGATTGGTATCCGAAAGGGTACATCTGACTCTGTTTTGTCTTGTTTGACTGAAGAAGAAAATGTCTGGCGGAAGAGGAACGCGTGCAAACATGAACCGTAATGTTGACCCAATGACTGCAGCTGCTTAGGCTATGCAGCGTATGGCAGAGGTGATTACGCAACAAAATGAACGAGCAGCTCAACAGCAAGATGCGACTACTGATGCTCTAAACTTGTCTGAGTTTAGGTACAATAACCCGCCGCAGTTCAGAGGTGAATTTAATCCAGAGAAGGCGAGTCTTTGGATCCAAGATCTCGAAAAGATATTTGAAGGAATGGGGTGCGCCAATGATCGAAAGGTGACGTATGCTACATTTATGCTGAGAGGGGATGGTGAGAACTGGTGGAGAGGAACCCGACGCTTACTACAAGCTGAGGGAACTGAAATTACCTGGGAGGTATTCTGTGAAGTATTTTTAGAAAAGTACTTTCCTGCCAGTGCTCAACATGCCAAGGAGATGGAATTTCTTGGTTTACGTCAGGGCAATATGACTGTCAATGAATATGCTTCTAAATTTGAGAGCTTGTCTCAGTTCTCAAACTATGCTCAAACTCGACAGAATGATACGTGGAAATGCCATAAGTTTGAGGAAGGGCTGAGGGTAGAGTTGAAGCGAGGAGTGCTACCCTTAAGGATGAACCAGTTTCATGCTTTGGTGGACACATATGTACGACTTGAGGAGTTAGAGCCGTCACGTGATCCAAGAAATCGTAACTTTGGACTGACTAGGTTCCAAAGAGGAGGCAACAACAACAACAATAACAACCGGTTTCAGCGCAAGCCGTATTCGAGACCACCGGGGAATCAACCTCAACGTCCATCTATCGGTGGAAGTTCTAGTGGCAACAAAGTTGGTACAAGCGTGGCGTTTACGCCAAGATGTTTTAAATGTGGAAAGAGTGGCCACATATCTAGAGACTCTTCAATCAAAGGGCCAATATGTTTCAAGTGTGGAAAGCCCGGACATGTTTCTAGGGAATGTAACTAGACAGAAAGGAAGCCAGTGGTGAGCAATGTTCGTGCTACTCAGCCGCGATCTGGAGGGTGAGTGTACACGATGAGCGGGGCTGAGGCTTCTCAGTCTGAAGATCTTATTCAGGGGAAAAGTGTCATAGCAGGTAATCTTTTGACTGTACTATATGATTCAGGTGCGACGCATTCATTTATTGCGTATGACTGTGTGGATTGGTTGAAATTGCCTGTGTCTTCTTTGAGTTTTCAATTGATTGTTTCTACACCAACTGCCAAACCTGTTGTTACATCTAAAGTATGTTTGAACTGTCCTATTACCATAAATGATCGAGTCTTTTCTGTCAATTTAATTTGCTTACCTCTTGTTGAAATAGATATAATATTAGGAATGGATTGGTTATCTTCTAACCATATCCTATTAGACTGTGCCAATAAAACCTTAGTTTTTCCTAAGGATGAGGATTCTGGATTTTTAATTGCTGTCAAAGTCAAATCTTTGTTGAGGGACGGAGCTCAAGGATACATGCTGCTGTCTTCTTTGGAAGTCAAGAGTGAAAAAGATGTGAATACTATTCCAATCGTGAATGAGTTTCCGGAAGTTTTTCCTGATGATGTACCTGGCTTACCACCGCAAAGGGAAATCGAGTTTGCTATTGATTTGGTACCAAGAGCAGGTCCTATTTCAATTGCACCATATAGGATGTCGCCATCGGAATTGGTGGAGTTGAAGAAGCAATTGGAGGAATTGTTGGAAAAGCAGTTTGTGCGACCGAGTGTTTCGCCGTGGGGAGCACCAGTATTACTAGTCAAGAAGAAGGATGGAACTTCTCGTCTTTGCGTAGACTATCGTCAGCTGAACAAGGTCACGATAAAGAACAAATACCCGCTTCCAAGGATCGATGATTTGATGGACCAGCTGAAAGGAGCAGCTATTTTCTCTAAAATAGATTTGCGATCAGGTTATCATCAGATTTGTGTCAAGGTAGAGGATATACCTAAGATCGCTTTTCGAACTCGTTACGGGCATTATGAGTATCAGGTGATGCCGTTCGGAGTGACGAATGCTCCTGCAATATTCATGGACTATATGAATAGGATTTTTCGTCCATACCTAGACAGATTTGTCGTTGTTTTTATCGATGACATTCTGATCTACTCCCAAAATAAGGAAGAGCATGTTGAACATCTCAGTATAGTTCTCCAAATTTTGAAGGACAAGAAGCTGTATGCAAAGTTGGCAAAGTGTGAGTTTTGGTTAGAAGAAGTTCAATTTCTGGGTCACGTAATTTCCAAGGAAGGTATTGCAGTGGACCCATCGAAAATAGAAACTATTTTGCAATGGGAGAGGCCGAAGACGGTAACCGAGATCCGGAGTTTTGTTGGATTGGCCGGATATTATCGGAGGTTCATTGAAGGCTTTTCTAAAATAGCTGGACCTCTTACGCAACTCACAAGGAAGAGTCAAGTTTTTTATTGGACGAAAGAATGTGAGGCAAGTTTTCAAGAGTTAAAGAAGAGATTGACGACTGCACCAATACTGATTTTGCCAGATCCTAACGAGGCTTTTGAGGTGTATTGTGACGCTTCTTATCAAGGGTTAGGATGCGTGTTGATGCAGAACAGAAATGTGGTAGCCTATGCTTCAAGACAGTTGAAGGTTCATGAGAGGAACTATCCAACGCACGATTTGGAACTCACTGCAGTGGTTTTTGCATTGAAAATGTGGAGACATTTTCTGTATGGAGCTGTGTTCAATGTCTTCAGTGATCACAAAAGTTTAAAATACCTGTTCAATCAAAAGGAATTGAACATGAGGCAGAGGCGATGGTTGGAGTTCTTGAAGGACTATGATTTTCAACTTCAATACCATCCGGGAAAGGCGAATGTGGTGGCGGATGCTTTAAGTAGAATGGTGATCAGTGTTTCTACCATGATGATAAAGGAGGAAGAATTGATCAATCAGTTTAGAGATTTACGGTTGTCAGTGGAATTGGCACCAGGAAGGATTCGTCTAAGTAAAGTTATTATTTTGAATGACTTGCTGGAAGAAATCAAAGAAAAACAGGATAAGGATCCATATTTGTTGAATGAGAAAGAATTTTTGAAGCAAGGTCATAAGGCAACAGTTGAGGAAGGATCTGATGGAGTTTTAAGATTTAAAGGAAGGATTTGTATACCTAATGATCCCGAGCTGAAGCAAGCGATTTTGGACGAAGCTCATGCTAGTAGATTGAGTATGCATCCGGGAATGACAAAGATGTATCAAGATTTAAAGCGGATGTTTTGGTGGCTAAGGATGAAAAGAGATGTTACGGAACGTGTGGCGTCTTGTCTGGTTTGTCAAAAAGCAAAAGTGGGACATCAAAGACCAGCCGGTATGTTACAACCTTTAACTATTCCTGAGTGGAAATGGGATAGTATCTCGATGGATTTTGTTACCGGATTGCCAAGAACTAAGAAGGGTCATGATTCTATATGGATTATAGTTGATAGGCTTACGAAGTTAGCACACTTCTTGCCGATCAATAACAAGTATTCGTTGGAACAATTAACCCAGGTGTACATTAGTGAAATTGTTAGACTTCACGGTGTACCCTCAAGTATAGTTTCTGATAGAGACCCGAGGTTTACATCAAGGTTTTGGCGAAGCTTACAAGAAGCCATGGGGACTAAGTTACGTCTGAGTTCTGCTTATCATCCGCAGACTGATGGTCAAACGGAGAAGACTATTCAATCGCTAGAAGATCTGTTGCGTGCTTGTGTGTTGGAACAACAAGGGAGTTGGGATGAATTTCTGTCTTTGATAGAATTCACCTACAATAATAGTTTTCACTCAAGTATAGGGATGACACCCTATGAAGCACTTTATGGGCGACGATGCCGAACACCTTTGTGTTGGTATCAAGATGGGGAAAGTATGATCATTGGATCTGATCTTGTGCAACAAACTACGGAGAAGGTGAAGATGATTCAGGAGAAAATGAGGACAACTCAGAGCCGACAGAAAAGCTATGCTGATAAGCGGAGACGACCTCTTGAATTCGAAGAAGGTGAGCATGTGTTTTTGCGAGTAACACCTACGACTGGTGTCGGAAGGGTTATCAAATCTAGAAAACTCACTCCTAAATTCATTGGACCTTATCAAATCATTCGTCGGATAGGTCCTGTAGCCTACCAGATAGCTTTACCACCTTTTCTATCCAATCTTCATAATGTATTCCATGTGTCTCAACTGAGGAAATATATTCCTGATACAACACATGTCATTCAACCTGATGAAGTACAACTGAAAGATAATTTGACGTATGAGACACTTCCTGTTAAGATTGAGGACAGGAGAGTGAAGCAACTTCAAGGGAAGATGATTGTTTTGGTAAAGATTATATGGAATGAGATAACGGGAGATGCTACTTGGGAGCTAGAAGACAAAATGAGGGAGCAGTACCCACATTTTTTCTAAGGTACGATAAATTTCGAGGATGAAATTTCTGTTAGTGGGGGAGAGTTGTAACACCCCAATTTTTGTTTAATTACGTTTTTGCCCTTATTGTACTATTTTTTGATTTCTGTGTGTTATAAAATTAATTTGACTGTTTCGTAACTGTATTTGATTATTTCGTGTGATTTGCTCCGAGTCAAGAAAATAATAATTTTCGGGCCGGGGAAAATCTTGTTTGATTATTTGGAGCTGAGCGATCTTACTAAACCCAATCCGAATAATACATATAGTAATCTTTTAATTTTTAGGATTTTTCTATATAATAAAAATATTTATCATGCAAAAAAAATCTGTGGGACCCACGTTTGGCTTGTGGGACCCACATTTGTCTTGTGGGACCCACGTTTGGGTTTGTGGGACCCACTTTTAGGAAAAATTTACCAACGTAAAAGGTTTGTAAAATTCTAAACCAAAAGGTTAAAAATCTACAAAAATGATTAGACTTAGTAGATTAGTTAGTTTAAAACCTAACTTAATAGAATAATTAGTCTAAAACTTAATTAAGTTTGAGTGATAATTAAAAGGACTAAAACCTAATTAATTTTTACCATATTACAGTCTAGTATAATTAAGAAGGAGATTAGTGTTTCTAAATAAATAGATGATTAACTAAATAATAAAGGAACCTAGCTAATTTTTAATTAAACATAACTAGGAGGATTTAAGCATAAATAAGTTATTAAAAATCAATCAAAATTGATTGATTCTCCTATAGCATTTTCGGCCTTATGCATGAATTATGCACTCAAAATTCAACAAGGAAGCAACCAAGAAGTTGCTAAATGCTTAGTCATCCACCATCCAAATAATAACGTTAGCAAATTGTCAACAAAGGAGACAAAGCTCCATAATTTATGTCCTATGGCTATTATTAAGCCAAATTTGTCAAACAAAAAAAAATGGATAGCTTTTTGCTTGAAGTCCTACGGCATATCATCTAAAATTTCCTAACATTCTATATCATTCACTCTTTTCTCTCCTACCCAAAGAACTCAAGAAAATTTCCTAAGTTTCGATTTTCTCTACCATTCGGCCAACACCACTTCTAACCCTTCCACTCATTTAAAATTTTATCCAACATCATTTCTTAAACCTAAACCATATTCTAAGAACATCTCTAGTTGTGAGTTTTTGCTAAATCATCCATTTGGAGCTTGGAAAATCACTTTGAAGTTTCTTTCCAGAAGGTGAAAATTCTTGTTTCTTGTTTCTAATTTTATTTTAAATGTTCTAAGCCATGATTGATCCATGGTTTATCTTTTTTTTCAACCATAATTTATGACTTTATAATTTGTTTAAGCTTGTTAGGATTTTTGTTGAAGCTACACAAAATTTCTAAGGAGGAGTCCAAGGAGATCTTGTCTTCCTTATAGGTAAGAGGGAGATTTAATCTCATCAACCATGTGTGGTGGTGAGAAAATGGATGTAATTGTGGTGAAGAATCCATAAGGATTCATTCACTTGGTTGTTTGTTTTGTGATTAATTTTGTGTGCATGTTTATTGTCTTTTCTAGTTGTGATTAATTTTGTGTGCATGTTTATTGTCTTTTCTATTTGTGATTTATTATGCATGCAAGCATGTTTATAGCTTTGATATTTGGTATGTGTTTTATTATTGCTTTAATATATGGTATGTGTTCATAAATATATGTATATGTTCATGGATCTATGATAATTATTGTTGGGTGTGCAAATATGTTGAGATTGCAAAAGTGTTCCAAAGAACACAAGATGAAGAGCTTATGGTTTTTACTATGAAGAGAGAACTAATATGTTCTCAACCATTTTCTAAAAGGATAACTTAGTTGATCTAATTAAGTTAAAGGATTTTTCAATGATTTAATGGATGAAAAATAATTTTAAACATAGTTTGTATAAAAATGGTGATTTTTGGCCAAAAATATATTTTAATGTTTAATTGATCCAAAATTTATTTTCTAAGTGTAAACTAGTTTATTGACCTAAAAAGAATTTATTTACAATGGATTTTCAAGAACCAAATAAGTAAACAAATTTTTATTAGAAGTCTAGTGTATGAAAGAAATAAATTTTTGACACTTGAAAATACTTACCTTTGAGTTTTAAAGTATGTTAGCAATTTTTAAAGTGTATTTTATGGTTATAATTAAATAAAGAAATTTTTAAAAGGAAAACGTAGAAAATATTACTCAGTGGATTTTCTAAATGAAATGTTATCAAAATTGATTAAGAATGAGTAAGTATTGAAGAACGTTTCAAAATGGCATTTAGAAAGCAAGGAAATATTTTACGTAGTTAAAGAATAAAATTAACTATAGAAGAATTTATTACAATCGAATTTTTGGGAAAAACGTCAGAAATTTTTACTTAGAGTAATTTTTGTAAGAAAAATGGAATATAATGTTCAAATAATATTTTTAGTTTGGAAAGTTTCAAAAATTTAATTTGGAATGTCAAGAAATATTTTATACAGTGAAAATAGTAGAAATAGCTTATGCGTATTTAAAATGATGATTTTTAAACTACGCGATTGAGAAAATAATTTAAAAATGTTACGCGATTGAGAAAACGTTAAAAAATAAATATTTACGCGATTGAAAAACGTTTGTAAAGTGTGACGTAATTGTGAAAATGGGATAAAATATTTACGCGACTTATGGAAACAGTAAGTTTTTACTGTCGGGTCAAAGCGGTGGACCCGGACATGTTGGAAAATAGTACTGTCAAGTGGAGACATACTATTTTTGGAATTATTAATACTAAGGGTATTTTTGTAATGATGGTGACAATGAGGATATTTATGTAATTATGATTTATGGTGATAATGAGGGTATTTTTGTAATTATGGATCATTACATACATAGAGTGGTATGTCAATTTGGTTGAAATTGACAATTGACTGACGAGATGAATTACACCGTGTTATGGGTGTGATAGGCGTAGTGTGTTCATGTGGAGAACTTGGAGGCGTTAGTGTGCAGTAGATTCCACATGTGGACAGTTGGTAGCTCCTCTGGGCCGTGGTAACTGAAAAACATACACTAGCGATCTCGACAAATACTATTCTTAATCATGATCTATTGGGGAATGTCTGGTACTATGCCTGGACGTACACGACGTATTTGACTGTGTACTATTTACACGACGTATTTGACTGTGTACCATTCACACGACGTATTTGACTGTGTGCTATTTACACGACGTATTTGACTGTGTAATAGTTGGTTGAGGCAGCCTGATGTACGGACATGTCTACCGGATCATTCTCTCTGATGTTGTGTTTAGCTCCATAGAGTAGGAACGAGTCTGAGTACATGGCATATTTAATCTGCATTACTGTGTGAATAGTTATAATTTGATTTATGATATTTTGCATGTGTGATAATGTGAATAGTTATAATTGGATATTTTGCATGTGTGATAATATGAATTGTTATATTAACTGTTATATTTGTTTGTATTGTTGTTTTCTTACTGTTATGCTGGTAATGATGTAGATTGTCTCACCTCTTTATATATATTTTCTGTATTATTATTTATGTTCCGTAAAGTCGTTGAGGAAGTAGAAGAGGAGCAACTGTTGGATTGTCAATACAACGAGGAGCAGCAACCGAGTGACCAGTTCGAGGAGTGAACCTCGAGATCATCCATATCATATGGATTGATTTCAGCGTAGTATGGTGTTATCAGAGTATTTCTGTCTTCCGATAATCTTCCTGAGGAGGATTTTTCGGAGGATCAGAACTTTTAGTGTTATGCTTGGGCTAGTTTATGGTTTGCTTTAAACCAAACAGTTTACTATTCTTAATAAACGAGTTTGTAATCTGTAAATCATTTGTACCTATTAAAAACAAAATCATATGTATAATTATGGTGTGTATGTAATAGTTTGTTTTATTTTATGTTCTGTTTATTTTATTTTACAATATAATGTTAAAAAAAAATATTTTTACAACCTATATTATTATATATATTACGTAATAATTTATAACTTGGGTAGAGGTTATTATTATTGTTTGAAAATGTGACATCCCTATTAGGGTGTGACAACCAACACCGTAATAGCGACGATGTCTCTGCGGTATCCACACGAACAGACTTGTAAAAAGGAGTCACGCTTCTTTTACGTAGTGCCAGCTGTGAAGAGAATAGAAGAAGACCTTTTATTGTCTTTCACTCACTTTTTGTAGGTGCGGCTAGGGTTGTGATGATACATCCTTAGCAGCCCCCTTTGCAGTACTATTTATAATAGTGGCTTCCTTAATTGAGTGTGAGCAGTAGCAAGGTAAGCTGTGCAACACTAAACTCATCTATTATAAGTTAGGCCCATAATTGAATTCGAGTCCAACTTGGATCCTTATTGCTCCAATTTAGTCTGTTCTAAGTGTGCGACCCTGCAGGTTCTCATGATGTTGGTAGTAATATTAAAATCTCATTTTAATATTACAAATAGTGAGCGGTATCTAGCAACACATCGTTGCTACCCAAGTAATGAGAATGTCAGTGATTTGACATAACCTATCTGTAACCAATATTTCCATGTAGTTTAGTCCCTTTGTCCAAATATCTATATTGAACACAAGGCATGGAACGTGTCACCCTTGTTTTGTTCAATCTTTAGTCTCCTGATTCTCGAGTAGACATAGTAATAACAAATGAGATCAATATCCCATATTGACTCATTTGAGCATGGTCATGCATTTCGTAGTCTCACTCAATCGAAGGGCCCAAAGATATCACTCCTATTATGTAGGAGGGACAAATCTCATCTAGGTCACTCACATCCCTCCACATGAATCGCGGTATGTCTAATAACTAACTTTATAATCATCTTGTTACAGATGACGTTTGATGGTATTAAAACACACAACTCCTCATGTAGGAATCGTAGTGATTTTAGGTCAAAGAACCATATACATCATTATCACTATGAGAATCGCTTATGACACTCACGTAACGATCCACATAGTGTTCTTATGGCAGGTTTGTCTAATACATCATTACTCTAATATGTATCCATATGAAGACTTGATATCTCATATCCATTACCCGTGAGATGTGGTTATCAGTCTACGCACATACTAGTCTCAATGCATTATTGTTGTCCTAATTAACAATAATACTTGACTAGGGACATTTAAGAATAGTGTTTTATCCAATAGGATCTCATGATCAAGTCATCCACTTGATGTCCTATGGTATCAAACTTACTATTCTAAAGACTTTATTATGTTTATAAAAAAGAAACGCAATAAATGAAATGCTTCATATATTAAAAATAGCATAATATAATGTATATAAATACAAACAAAACATATTGGCCTCTAGGGCATACATCAACAGTTCCAAGTTTGATTTTCTATAATGGATGTTCACACGGTTTCCACATAGACCAAAGACCAAGTATTCTATGTGTTCACACTTTGACTGTTAAAGGTGGTGTGGTCATGGTTTTGAAGGTAGAAACCGTGTGAAAAAATTTGTTGAAAAGCAAGGCTTGAATTGATATTGGTTTCACACTTTGGTTCTCTCTAAGTGTTCATACTTTGGTTTCACACTTTGGTTTTCTATTGGCTGTGACTTATTTATAGTAAATTTGTGCTTGATATTGATCATTTAAGGTACTAATGTACTTGAATTCTTGTATTGTGCAATTGGATGTTTAAGCAGTCTAATTGGATATATAAATACTTTGGCTTATCATGTTAGTCATGAAGACCGAATAAAACTTCAAAGAGATACAGTAATCTGTATATTTATTCAATTGCTTATACGCTTGAATTGTGCTTGATTTATTGTTTATATGTAAATTTTTTAAAGAATTAGCCATGTAGCATTTAATGACTAAGTGCTTGATTTGTGTTTGAGTTATTGATTTTAGTCGTGTACCCAAGAGAGCTTCATTAAACTTGATTTGATATTCAATTGATGATTTAAGAGATTTCAGAGAATTTATGGAATGTAATTAGAATTTAAGAGATTTCAGACATGAACCTCGTACTAGATATAATAATTGATGTTAAAAAGAATTGTTGATTATCCACGTACTTGATGGATATCATATTGATTATCCTTGTACTTAAAAGATATATTGTTGATTATCCATGTACCTGATAGATATTATATTGACTATCCTTGTACCTAAAGAAAATATTATTGATTATCTATGTACCAGAAGGATACGATATTGATTTTCCATGTATCTGATGGATATATTATTGGTTAATCCTTGTACTTAGAGGTTATGTTATTGATTATTTTAATGCCATCAATAATATGTTAGACTAGTAAATGGTTATAGATACAGCGTAGTACTTGTTTAGCATGCCAGTTTAATTTTGTGGCTTTCTGAGTTAGTTTAGTCACTTTGTTGTAGCACTATGTGTGGAAAGTAGCTGTTATTAGCTCAGGAAATGGCTTAAACTGTTTAGTTAATGAAAATAAACATGGAGGATTTGTTTCTAGGTCACAAATATGTGAAACCTCATGTAGTTAAAGTTTGAGGATAATCTGAGTCAGTTTAGTATTTTTAAGTACAATGGTTAAGTGTTTTAATACCAGATTGATAAATAACAGATATGGAAACTCATGAAAATGATGAGAATAGGATTTAGATGAATCCTAGGATTTTTCATAATACCTTTGGAAGTTAGAAAACTTAGATTTGTGAGATAAAAGTATTCCTAAGAGGTATAAAGTTCCAACCTATATTGGATCTTATCCTTTAAGAAGCCATCTTTGACTTTGCTTTTTCATTTTCTCTCCATTTCTCACAGCTAAGACATAAAATAGAGGAGAAAGAAGAGAGAAATAAAGGGGAAGAAAGAAAGAAAAAGAAAAAGAAGGAGGAACCATGGAAGATCAAGAGCAAAGCTAGAGCTTGATTTTTATGTTGACTACAAGAGGTTGGGGTGTTTGATTAACCATTCTTTTCTATTCTTCTTGATACATGGTTCATGTATATTAGGATAGAAAGTGGGTTTTTTATGAGTTTCTTAGAGATTGAGTTAGATGAACTCATTAGAAACTTGAGGTATGATTGTATTTGAGTTAAGCTATACATGGTTGATAGTTTGGATCATAGGAATGTCCATGAAACTCTTTGTGTTTGAGTTTGAGAAATATGTATTTTGAGTTGTGATTCATGGTCATAAATCCATGCTAGATGTTATGGAGTTGTTTGAGGGTTGTTATGTGATTAGGGACCTTAGTTGTGATTGAAGTCACCTAGAATTCATGAGTTAAGGATTGGAACTAGTTTAGACATTAATGGAATAGGAAACAAAGTTGTTTTCTGCACCAATAATGCTATTCTGCAATGCCTTATTCGAATAACAAGGTTGCTATTCGAATAAAGCATCACAAAGAGCTTCAGAAAGTGAAATTTCATATGTGTTATTTGAATAACACAAGTGTTATTCGAATAAACACAAAACAAAGAGAAAATCCAATCTTGACAGCTTGTAGTGTTTGTAGCATAACTTGATTTGTAGTTATCAAAATGACTTGCTATTTATTTCATTTGAAAGCTAATATATAGGGCTTTATGTACTAAAAATTTCATTTTTTAGGGTAACCCAAGTAGTACCAGTTTCGATTTGAATTTGAGTCAAATTCTGCAGAAACAAGTAGACTGACATCTATTAAACCAAATTGCATAACTTCTTACTCCGAGGTCTAGATTACATGATACGAGTGGCATTTGAAGCTAACATTTAAGGCTATAAGAGGTAATTTTTTTAATAATTTTGTACTCTTCATGCATTCCCAATTTCAATTTAAAGTAAGGTCAGATTCTAGTAAAATAACTAGTTGCCCTGTTTTAGCTTCTGCATTTTGTTGCATAACTTTAGTTTCACTAAGTCAAATAAAGTGAGGTTTGTTTCATTTGAAAGATATGAGATAATACTACATTCCTATAAAATTCCATAATTTTAAAGTTAGGATGTACATTTGGTGCATTCATGAAAATCAATCTTTCTAGGCGCCCAGAGCACTAGGAAGCTTTTCTTGGGAAAATGGACTTCCCTAGGTGATGGTATCCCTTATACATGTCTTTTAGTGTGAGTTAAGACATTGTTAGGGATATTTCATAGAGGAAATAAGTACCTAGTGCATGTGTTAAAGAATCGAACTTGTGAATCCAATGGCGGTGAATTACCATAGGAAGGAGTCTAGTATTTTAAGTAACATGTTGTAGCATGTGATATCACTTGTGATGTGATGATATGGTGCACTAGGTGTAGTATACTAGGTGGTTTAGCATAGTTAGTATATCATTATGCAAGAGTTGCTTCTTTGGCGAAAGTTCAGCTCAAGGTGCATGAATGATAGTTGTTTTCCTTATTAGCTAAGGTTGTGTTGTGAGGATAACCTAGAGACATGATTAGCTCCTTTGTGAGATATAGTGAGCTAAGAGTGCACGTTAGTTCATTGGGTTAGTGTGGACCTAGTGATGTTGAATATGTGATGGGAATACCACATAGAGAAAGTGTGTAAGCATTCCTATATTAATGAGTGAAACCTCGTGGAGGAGGATAGACTTATGTGTGAGCATTGGATATGAACTTGTGTAGGAAAGTATCTTTTGTGGTGCTTAAATGTGTTTCTTTATATTACTTTGCATGTTTTCACATACATGTTATTCTTGCATATTTGTAATTGTGGTTACCGATATATGTAGTGGTACAAGTATACTCATTGTGATGAATAGAAAAGAGTCCATTCATTACCAAGTAGTGAGAAATGGTCGTGACCATGCTACCTAGAATAATACAAGGAACCTGGTTCCTGGGAATAGACAAGTTCATGACATTGCACAAACACTATTTTAACTACATTTCATATTCATTGCTTTAGGATATACATTGGCATAATTATATGACATAAGCATGAGCATATTGTTTTCTATTGCATTTGCCTTTGGTGACAATTGTATGGGTGATTGTCTTGTTTAACTTCGGGTTTCTATTTGTAACACCCTTCGTAGGGCATCACATTTTTTAAATAAAAAACTTAAAACCTAAAAATTATTTTATAAAAGCCTTGAGTTCTAAAAGATAAATTTTACAATTTCTTTTTGCGGAAACATAAACTTACCGAAAATCATAAGTAAAACAGAAATTAGATTGAACTGATTAATACACATATTATATATATACCACAAATTATTCAATAACAATTTAAATCATAAAATTTACAGACTCAGAGAAACAGTAGCAAACCCAAGAACAGGTATTACTAATAGCACGGTACCCACACTAACGAGAAAACTAAACATACATGTTCCTTTTTCTCCACCAAACTGCATCCCATTGAAACTTGAAAGATCAGTCCTCGACACCATCACCAACCTCAGAATATTGCCTCTAATAAGTCTAAGAAACTTGTTTCACCTACTATACGAATTTAACAAGACAAACACAACAAAGCAATACAGTAAAGAGGTGAGATCCCCTTTCACCAATACCAGGATGGTAGCAAAGAATGATACGAATGACGAAGTCATTCCATACACACAAATATCACAAGCATAATCATGTTATCAATGTACAAATAATTCTAGTAAACATATATTGTAATAAAATGAACAACAATCATGTTACCATAACAAATAAAACAATTGATACAATAAACCATATTATCACATTACGCATAATAACTCAAATAAACACATCATACATAATAACACAACAAATATAAACATTGACAGTATATCAACAACAGATATCCATAATATACATATATAATGATTATGTTACCATAAAATGTACCTCGACAATGCCACAACAATATGTACACAGACTATGCATATGCACAATGCACCATATTCCTACTCCATGGAGCTAAATAGTTTCGGATATGAATGGTCCAGAAGATCTGCCACCCATAATGACAGTCTAAGCTAGACGCGAGACATAAATAGTGTTTGTCGGGACACTACGCCAGTGCGTTGCAACGGTACATCATGGCCAGGCAGATAATGTGACAAATAGGTCACTATGAATAACCGCGCCCTGACGTCCCCATTAGATCACCCACCTAGATCACACTATCCAGCTCTCATTCATTCCTAAACAACAAAAGCCATCACAGCCATCGACTATGCATGCCCACTTGATGCATATATATGAACCATAATTATATAAATACCCTCAAATCTCAACAAACCTCAAATATAGTGCGTTCCATCTGACAGTACTATTCCTCAATCTGTCCGGGTCCACCACTTTGGCCTGACAGTAAAACTCGTTGTTTTAGTCAATCGCGTAAAAATTTTATCCTATTTTCATAATCTCGTCATTTTTACAAACGTTTTTAAATCACGTAAATATATTTTGCTGTTTTTAAAAATGCGTAGTATTTTTAAATCGTTTTCTCAATCGCGTAAGATTTTTAAATCATTTTCTTGTCCGAACTCCTTAAAAATCACTATTTAAATTAAACAAAAATAATATTTAATATGTTTAAACTACGTAGGATAATTTTCATACCGTATACAATGTATTGGATATCTTTTCTATCTTTTTTGTCTGTTTTTAACAAAATTGACAGTATTTTACTTAGAAAATCTATAACAATGGTTTTCTAGATTTTCTATCAAAAATCCTTTTGCTTATATTACAACTAATTAATTACACTTTTGAAAACCACTAACGTGCTTCAAAACATAAAGTAAGCTTTACATTAGAAATTTCACCAAAGCTACTGTATTTTCTTATAAATGGTAAAATTCTTAGTTTTAGCTCTTTAAACTTAATCTAATCATTTTTATTCCTCAAAACTCATTGTAATAAAATTCCTTTTGGCATTCTTACTTAACCTTGATTGAAAACAATTTTATAAACTAAAAACTTTTAAATTTGGCATATTGGCCGAAATCCACAAAATTTGTCATTTGATCTTTAAGTTCATTTTTCTTGCTCTAAATCAATTTGTATCTTGTCAATTTACCTAAGTCAATTAAATTACTCTTTTGAAAAATTGTTGAGAACATTTTGGTTCCCTTTTTGTAGTGAGGTCATGAGCCTTGGATTTGTGTTCTTTGGAACACTCATGCCAACCTTAACATGTCATTCACATCCTACTAATTATTCATGCATTTACTAACACATACAATATATTCAAAGCTTATAGACATGCATATCATTACAAATCACAACTAAGAAAGCTTTTAAAAACAATCCACACAAATGAATCCTTATGGATTCTCACACACATATAAGTCCACTCCTCACCACCAACACATGGTTGATGAGGGTAATCTCCCTCTTACCTTAGATGTAGTCCACAAGTTCCTTGTATGCCTCCTTCAAGTAAACTTTCTCCACCAAGAGCTTCTTGAAAATCAAAGAAAACATGCAATATTAATACCTAAGGCTCTAAACTAAAATAATCTTGGATTAAAATCATGATTAGAACTTTGAAATGGATAGAAACATGAAGATTAAAGAACCCTACCTTCAAGGCTTCAAACTTGAGCTTTGAAGAACAACATAGAAAATGGATGATTCAAGCTTAGGTTTCAACTACAAAGTATCTTGAGATGAATTAAGGAAGCAAGATATAAGGTAGTTTAGAATTATAGAAGAGTGAATAAGGAGATTGGGTGGGGAGGCCGTGAGGTTGAAGAAAAAAAGGAGAAGGAAAATTTGAGAGCTTTGCTTGTTTGATAGTTTTGGAGAAAAGTGAAGACTTTGATTAAATAAAAACAAATCTTCCTTTTTGTTATGCATGGCCGTGAATCACTTTGAGAGAAGGTGAGAAATACTTTTGGTTTTGTTTTCTACAAATGCATGGCCGTAAATGCATAGAGAAATGAGAATGAATTGAAGTGTAGAAATTTGCCTTCCGAAAGGCATGCATTGCCGTAAATGCACATGAAGAGAAGCCACCAAAATTGACTTTGTCTTACTTATTTAATTAATGAAAGATAATAAGAATTAAATTGTGATATTTGTCTCACAAAAACTTGCTTGACCATGGAATACAACAAAGAAAAGCTATCAATATTGACTAGTCTTCATTTTATTCAACTTAGGCTTTCTACGTGAATTTCACAAAGTGAATTGGTCATTTAGAGCAATTTGCTCTTCTCCTTCACCGTAGAATCAATAAATTTCAAGAAGTCCAAATTTATTTAATAGCTTGTTTCCTATTGGTCCTTAAAGAGTCAAACCATTATTCTTGACCAATTTCTATTGGTTGAATATTTATTAACTTGATTCCTATTAGTTGCTATTTTTGTTGACCAATTTCTATTGGTGCACACTGTATATTTTCTAGTATACTTTAACCAATGAACAATAATTGTAACATCCCGAAAATTTATAATTTTAGGATAAATAGTCGTTTTAGAATATTTGTGATTTTTGGAAATTTTCTAAAATTTTTCTGGAAACGTTCAATATTTTAATATATTCTTCATTTTACGTGCACACTGAACGAAGTCGGGAAAATGAAATATTTTTTCGAGAATCTTGATCTGTGGAAACGTCGACGGGGGATCTTACTTAACCCGAGGCCAGACACGGTTTACAAGGTTTCACATTTTTCAAGAAATTCTAACAAATAAAATTATAATCGCTGTATAAATTTTATCTGTTAAATTAATTAATACTGACTTCAGTCAACTGTAACGATTGTCTACTAAATAATGATATGTATTAAAAACCTTATCACAGTATTTAAAAATCTACCTTGTGTCAAATCCATTAGCTTTATTTTCAAAATAAAGATAAAGTTAATTTAAAACCAATATAGGAAGTTTCCAAGAAATTTCCTCCCATTTCACATTTCTCTCTTTTCCCTCTCCACTCTTCTCCCTACGGCAGAGGCCATTTGGGAGCCCAATACTCACATTTTCATTTTATTTCTTCTTCTCCTCCTTCTCTTCTCCTTCCTCCTCTACCGTACACTCTCACCATTCACCATCTTCATTTCCTTGCTTCACCACTCCCATATCTAGCTTTCGTCCATCATTCCAAAACCACTTTCCTTGTAGCCATCCTTGGTTCTTCATTTTCTTCTTCCATTTTCCACCATTGAAGCTAAAGCTTGGAGCTTTTGAGGTAAAGTCTTCAACTTTCTTCTATCTTCTTCTCATTTTCGTTTTATTGGTCACCTATGTGGCCAAGGAGTCATTTTTCCATGATTGGGGTGAACACTTTGGGAATTGCTCACCCTTGGGTTTTCTTGAAGGGGGAAAACGAAAATCAAGAGCAAAAATAGAGTAGCACCGTTGTGTTGTCTTCTAAATAGGTAAGAGGGAGATGATCCTCTTCAACCAATCTTGGTAGTAAGGAAATGTCTTGTGTATTGTTGCTGATGAGGGAATCCATGTTGGATTACTCTCTTTGTTATATTGTATTATTTCCATGATTTTGTAGTTGTTTGATTTGTACGAATATATAGATTTACATTGTGTGCTTTGATGACTATGGACCTATATATTGATATTTTGTATTTAGAGGTCATGAATCATATTTTGGATTGTTGGGAAAAATGAATGAGAAACTTTGATGAAGGATAGGCCAAGGTTCTGCAGAAACGAATTCTGCAAAACCCTTGTTAATGCACTAGCGCTCAGGCGCTGTGCATAGAGCGCCTAGGCGCTCTATGCCCAGAATGTTTTCCCTGTGACGCGGCCTGGTGAGCACTCAGGCGCTTCGTGGTCAACGCTCAGGCGCTACACCAGTGCTCAGATGCTCCAGATATGGCGCCTAGGCACCCAGAACAGAACCAGCTAGGTAGCTGTGAGATGAAGCTATGTAATTGAAGATTTGAATGTTAATGTTGGAATTTGAGATAGAAAGTTTTAAGGGTTTATTAACTCAATTTGAAGCCATGATTTTGGCATTGAACCTTAGGCAATTGGATTGGTCCTAATGAACAAAAATCTAAGTGAATTGATAACGATGACCTAGTACATAAAAGGGAAAGAAATTGGATTCTTGAGGACTTGAAGGGCCACGATTTGGACCCATGATGATGAGAGTTTGGATTGAGTTAGTAAGCAATAAAGCTTGTGTAATTGAATACTAAAGGATTTATGATCATAGTGGAGTTGATTATGAAAAACTTGAAGTTTAAATGATGCCTTTGTGCATCTTTGGAGATTAGGAGTTTAAAGACATGAAAAATCCCTAATGTGGATATGATGATAATTGATAAACCATGAATACCTAATAATGTTGAGGAATTGGATTGATCCCATGTAAAATAAAAATGAAGTGATTGGTATCAAGAGGCTAGAGCATAATGCGAGAAGGAATCTAGAACCTTGAGGGCTTGTGAGGCTACGGTTTTAAAGGTTAGTTAACCTAAAGGTCTGCATAATTGATCAAGATTTAGATTCGTGGAATTGTTAAACCCTTAGTGGGAAATAGTGGTTTTGATAAGCCATAATATATATTAACATTGAGATTTAACTCTATGTGTTGTGAGTCTTTAAGAGCTTAGAATGATTTATCAAGTGTAAAAGAATGAATTACAATGTGAAGATTAAATTAATTATGAGAATTTAATTGGAAATGGACTTTATAGGAAAGACAAATTCTAAGTTAGGATTCATAATGGACCTAAGAATGTACCATTTGGCTTGATCTCAATATTATGATGTTATGGGTCCATATGAGAGACCATTTGTATATTGATGCTCTCTTGGCCAATTGTGGCATATTATGGAATTGTAAGAAATTGATGATTATACATGTCCATGCATAGAGTCTTATGCATTGTGAATGTCCTGTGGACTGTTGTAAGGCCAAGTTGCCTAGGAGATTGAACACACCTTAGTGCGGGTGCGAGTAGACTAATGTAGGTCATGTTTGACCTTGGGGGCGTCGGGGTGCGGGTTCCTCACATGGACAGTTATGAGCTCCTCTGTGCCGTGGGGTAGACCGATGCAAACACACCGATGATCCAGACCGAGACACTGTCCTATATCATGATCTAGCGTGGAATGTCTGTACAATGCCTGAATGTGCACGTGAAAATTACTGGCTTATAGCACTTTGGCCACGACAGCCGAGTTACAAACATGTCTCCTAATCTTTCTCTCCTACTGTTTATGTCTAGCTCCATGGAGTAGGAATTGTGGTATCATAATACATTGTGCATCGTTCATTGTTGGTCTCATAAACTGTTGAGCATGAACACCTATGAATGTGAAGATAAATGTTGTACTTCTGTAAATGATTATTTGATTGTTGTGCTGATTCCTGGAAATACTATTATGATCTGCCTGCTATTGCTTACTATTGTTCTACCTTTACTATAAATATCACTGTTATTATTGACTCTGATTATTGCTCAGAATTGAATTGCTTTTATTATAAATTCCGTTGTTGCTATTGATGGATATATGAATTGTATTACTTGGTGGGCGCTTTGCATGCCGTCTTTGTTTTCTTACTGCCAATAGTGGTAATGAAAGATGGGTGTCTCACCTCTTTCCTATATTTGTGCATTTCTGTTTTATATTTATATTTGATAAAAGATCGCGAGGAAGATAAAGAGAGACCGCACCTTGGTTGATTGGCTTGAGCATCTGGACAAGATTTCTTCGACTACGTAAGAGTGCAGCCGCGAGGAGGCATTGATGCCTGTCGTGTCAACTGGGACGCCGTGCGTCATATACATATGGGGTTGCAACTTTGTCTGCTTGTAGTACCCATCCTTGGGTTACTACTTTTCCCCCTTTAGTGTTTTTATTCCCGCTGTATTTTATTGGACTCTGTAATTATTATATTCTATGTCATCAGTGATTTGTATATAAAAATAAATATATATATATATATATATATATATATATATAATATATATATATATATATATATATAAGGAGTATGATTTTATTTCAGTGGTTGTATTATGGGTTGAATATATTTATATTTCATTTGAGGCTCGTATTTTCTACTTATGCAGATTGTCAAAAAAAAAATTAGACTCTTAAGAATTTAAATTACTGTTATCATAGCTATGACGCACTTGGATTTAGTAACTGTGGTGTAATGACGATTACGCTCTGGTCGCTACATCAAGGGGTGTTACAATAATTACTGTTTATAAAGTCAGTGTCTATTGTCCAATGGGTAATAAAATATATATAGATTTTTCTCTTGCTCCAGTTGGGTAGCAACTATTGTTGATTATTTTCTACTGATTGCCCTTGATGAATCACAAAACGAGTCATCAAAGAGAAATTTCTAGAATATGTGACTCACTACGATGAGTCAGTATGATGAGTCACCATGGAGCTTTCTAGAACGAGTGAGTCAGCATGACGAGTCATCAGCTGAGTCACCAATGGTGAGTCATGATGCTGAGTCGTCAGAGAAGCTTCTGGAACAGGTGACTCACTACGGTGAGTCACAGGGCGAGTCACCGCTTCTGGAACCTTCTAGAATTTGCTGAGTCACAGGTGCTGAGGTGTCACGCCATGTGTCGAGTTTCTATTGGCCCTTCGTGATGAGTCATAGCCACCAATATTGACCAGTTCCTCATTGGTCCACGTGTAAAGCATTCGATGACTAGGCGCGTTGACGAGGCATCTTCCAGAGTTTTCTAGAACAGTCTAGAACATGTGAGTCACTAGGCTAGTCACCAAACGATGGGTCATCGTCTAGAACATTCTAGAGTGAGTGACTAGGCTCGCATCTAGAATCATCCACTAGATATTTTTCAAGAAAAATATCATCCAATGGATAATAAAACATACCCCGATTTTATTTGTCAGATAAAATCGTAGGAAAATAAAACTTCAAAAATTGTTTCCGGTTTCGGGTTTAGTAAGATCCCCCGGCTCCGAATCAACAGTACAAAGCTTTCTGGCCAATAAAAATTTTTACTTTTTAAAAATTCGCCCAGCCCACATACAAACCAAAAATATCGAAATATATTAAATATTCAAAATAAAATATAATATTTAAAATATCTCAAAATATCCTAAAATATCTTAAAATATCTTAAAATATCTAAAATATATTATAATATTCAAAATATCCGAAATATCACAAAAATTCACAAAAATCATATTAATTGTGAAACTCATGAAAATCAAATCAGATTAGTAAAAATAATTAAGAATTGAGAGAAAGAAATAAAATACAAAGGCTTATATATATACTGCCCAAAATAATATTAAAATAATCAAAAACGTAAAAACTCCCAAAAATTCCTAAAAATCACATAAATCATAAAATTCACAGAAGTCGAGTCGGATTACTCAAAAGAAGTCGAGTCGGATTACTCAAAATAATTCGAAATCGACGAAAACAAATAAAATACGTATTTTCGGGGTGTTACACTATTTGCTTGGGAGTAACACATAGAGTGAGTATGTGATTGTTCCTTTAGTATAGAGTGGTGACTCATATACTTGTTGCAAATATATCCCTATTTTGTTGGGTTTGTTTATTCATTGTGGATGGATAAATGCTAATTTTGTAATGCTTATACTGAGGATATATGAATTCTCACCCCACTATTTCCATGTAAATCTAGGTCATGACCCTTCCAAGGGAAAGAATACAAGAAGCAGAAGAACTAGTGTAGAGTGGTTTTACTGCTTTTAGAACAAAGCTTGTATATTGATGTTATATTTGCTTTGGTTTGTTTTAAATTTTTATATATTTACAATATGCCCTTTTGAGGCCGAGGTTGTATTTATATAATTTATCTTTTCAGGAAGGCTCTTTATAATAACATATGTGGTTATTATGAATATAGTTTATTGTTATCAGGTTAAAAGTGACATGGCTAATATTGCATACAATTGTATATTCCGTATATACTAAGGTATCTGGTATTAGGATGTTACAATTATCCCTTATATCTAAAGAGTATATTATTAATTAATCCTCGTATCTAGAGAAAATGAGACTATAATCTTATTATAGAGAGTTATGACTCATGAGAGATATACTTTTTGAATGTGATATATGATAATGGATATGTAATTGCATTTGAATGATGATAATGTGCTTATAACTATGAATTGTTTTTAGAAATCTGTTAATAATTGGAATTCTGTTTTAGGAAAAGAAAGGACCATATTTGGCATTTTGCTACCTTTCTAGTGTATTATATAATTTCTGTTTTTAAAATGTGTTTTTTTACCGAAACAATTGGAAGTATTATGATGACATATATTTTCATTAGTATTAATGAGAATTCTTTGAATTCTCACCCCTCTTGTTTGTATTTTCATAATATTTCCAAGGACATGTACTTCAGCTAGCAGACAAAGGAAGAAGATATAGAATAGATTTTGTCATCCTTTTGTAATATGTGATGTATAATTAGAACTTTGTAACATATTATGTATTGTTGTGTATTACAATATACTTTGTATATTGTTCTTCATAATATATACACATTATCTCAACCTCACAGATTCATATTTTCTGTACAATTTATAAATGTAATTTAAAGTTATTATATTAGTATTACGTGGCATGCTTAATTTTAATTGCTAATACATAATTCTAGATACGTTATTAGTAATTGAATTAAGGATGTTTAATTCGGCTTGAGGGTCTTAAGTTTGTTGAAATCCAGACCCCATGAGGGACGAGCTCAGTGGACATTCTCAAGACGAAGTCTGACTTGAGAGTCTTTTGAGACTTTAAATAATGCAAGATGATGTCTAAAAAACTTCATTTTATTAACAGATTGGAGGACTAAAGTTTGTACAAAGTATAGAATCGCCAAAATTGGGGCAGACCAAACAAAGTAAACTAAGAGACTAGGCCTTTAAAGGGCACTTAGCTATGGTACTTTCTAAGTTTGTTCGCATTCCAATAGTTCTTGATCGGCTTGCCTATTAATGTTTCCAAGGTGTAAGCTCCATTGCTAGTGCTGATCACGATGCGGTAGGGGTCTTCCTAATTAGGGGCTAACTTTCCCTAGGAGGCATTCCTACCCCTAATTTCTGCTCTCCGGAGCATTAAGTCCCCTGGCTGGAACTTCCTTGGGATAACCTTCAAGTTATACCGAGTCGTCATCCTCTACTTCATGATGGCATTGTATATATGAGCAATGCACCTTCTTTCCTCCAGAAGATCCAAGTCTTCTCTTATCATTTCGGGGTTACTGTCAAGTGAAAAATGCTAGAGATGGCAACTCGGTTCCCCTATCTCCACCGGGATCCTAACCTCACACCCATAAGTGAGTTTAAAGGGAGTTTCACTTGTTGTAGAATGAGGCATAATCCGGTAGGCCCAGAGGACATGGTCTAGTTGTTCGGCCATGTTTTCCTTGGCTTCTTCTAGCCTTCTTTTGATTCCTCATACAATAACCCAATTGGCGATTTCGGCTTGTCCATTTGTCTTGGGGTTCTCAATGGAACTGCAATTATGCTTTATTTTTAGCCCGACAAGTAGCTCTTTGAAACCCTTATCCTTGAATTAGGTTCTGTTGTTTGTCACAATGGACTCCAAAACCCCGAACCTGCTGATGATGTGGCACCAAGTGAACTTATGGACCCCGACAGAGGTGATCGTGACTAAGGGTTCTGCCTCAATCCATTTTGTGAAGTAGTTCACAACCACAACCAAGTACTTCAATTATCCAAGTGCTTGAGGAAACGGATCAAGGATATTCATACCCCATTTGTAGAATGGCCAAGGTGTAGATATCGTAGATAATTCCTCTGGGGAAGCTTGATAATGGTCCAAGTGGCGCTGACATTTGTCAAAAACTCGGACATGTGCAAGGGAGTCAACTTCCATTATTGGCCAATAGTATTAGGCCTTGAGTGCCTTTAGGGCTAAGGCTTTATGTTCTAAGTGGTGTCCGTAGCTCCCCTCGTGAACCTCATCCAGTACATATTATACTTCTTTTAGCGTGAGGCATTTGAGGAGAGGTTGTAACACCCCTTTGGAGGATGTCACACATAAAAGAAAATAAAATAAATAGAAATAAAATCTACCCAAGTTGCGGAACATTTGATAAATATTATTACGGGTTGTAAAATAATTCCTGATAGACAGAAATATGTAATAAAAAGTTAATGCGGACAATACGAAATAAAAAAAAAACATCATCACTAATAATATACATATGGTTAAGTTATAAACTGTACAAATAATTTACAACTAAGACTACTACTATTTAAACGAAAACAAGAAAGAAAGCAATAAAAGAGTTAATATATACAGCATACATACGCCGACGCGCCCAAAAAAAAAAACATCATGGTTATCTAATCCTCGATGGATCACTCTCACCGAAAATGATCATCGGGAGATAGATATCCCGGATGTCTCGACACACGGCGATAACGGGATCGCGCGCGGTCGACACGATGCTTATCTCACTAGGCTCGGGGTTTTCAAGCACCCCAATAACGCCTAATGGATAAGGGTAACTCTAAGTGCGTAAATAATGTCGTCGTCGTCAATCGGATCTCCATCAAACCGATGACGTAGAATCACACCATACGTCCAAAGATAGGTAATGAAGCACGATCTCCTCGTAAATGCCAAGCCGATCACCTCCATGGAATATCGCTCTATGAATCCCAAAAATGCAAAGGCGTCGCCATCCCCCACACAATCAATCCGAGGGTATGGATGATCGGATGGTTCTTGCTCGTAAACCGATCGTCGGCTTTGCCGACCTTCCTCTTCCTCGTGGTACACGATCTCAAGAGGTTGTTCCTCTTCTTCCTCTTCAAACTCTTTACCGCATAAAATAAATAGACAATAGACACATACAATAAAGAGGTAAGACAACATAAAATCATCACAACATGGCAAATAAGAAGATGACAATTAACTACTACACACTTTATACAATACGAAGAAACTATAACAGTAATACATATTAAATATCCTAGTGTTTTCGTAACATCACAGATATAACACAAATAAAGAAATTCACACGAGATAAATCAATTTCACAGATAAACTAAGATAAGAAATAGACAACTAACATAAAAATTATCGATAAATACAAATAGAGAAAATGTAAAAACATCCAAGATGTTACCGATAAAGATAAATAGAGAAAAATGGAATATTATCCAAGATCTACTCAAATATACCAAAACACAACCCTACTCCATGGAGCTAAACCCAAACAGATATCAGAGAGAATGACTTGCAAAATCTATTAGTACCACGGCTGCCCAACCAACTATTACGCGATCACACGTTGCGTCAATAGCCTACGACACCGGGAATCCACCATCCAGCGTAGTATAGTTCATGCCTCCGTTGTGGCACTATAGGCAATGTACTACTAGACTTTACAAACCTCGATTAAATATAGTGAATGTCGAGTACATTAGTGTGCTATCGGTTTACCACGGCCCAAATGGAGCTACCAACCGTCACATGTGGGATCCCGTACACTAAAGTCTCCAAGTTTATTAGAACAATAAACTACACTACACTTATCGCATCGACAACACGATGTGATTCGCCTCTCAACCCAAAACACCAAAAATGGTATAAAGACAAAACATAATTCCAAATATATGAAATTACGAAATTGCCCTTAAGATAAAAATATATGCCCTCAATGGCGTAAAGCCTCGACGGGTTCACTTTTTCCCGACAAATAAATAACCTCAAAACTCGTACGGGTTCACATTTTCCGACAATGAAAAATAAATACGGAACGGTCAATCGCGTAGAAATTTTATCGCGTTTTTGAAATCTCGTCGTTTTTACAAACGTTTAAAAATCGGGTAAAGATTATTTTTCTGTTTTTAAAATCGCGTAGCATTTTTAATACGTTTTCTCAATCGCGTAGGATTTTTAAATCATTTTCTTATTCGAATGCCTTTAAAATTACCATTTAGACAGATAGAAATAATATTTAGTACATTTAAACTACGTAGAATAATTTTTCATACCGTATATCTTGTCATTAGGATATTTTTACTATCTTATAGGTTCATTTTTACTAAAAATTGACAAGATATTTTGTTTAGAAACTTATAATAATGATTTTCTAAATTTTCCATAAAATTTCTATTTACCTAAATTTTTAACCATTTCATTAAATTCTTTTTGAAATCTCTAACATGCTTCAAAACCAAAAGTGAGCTATATGTTAGAAAATTTCTTAACATTTCTTGTATTTCCTTCCTAATGATAAAATTATGAATTTTAACCCTTTAGACTTACTTCTAATCAATTGGTTCCTTCATAAATCATTATAGAAAATTTCTTCTTAACTTGTATTGTTTCTTTTTAATTGAAAAAGATTTAGAAACAAGTTTTTTAAAAATCATGAATTCCTATAGTGGCATGTTGGCCGAATTTTATAAAACTTTTGCATTTGATTTCCAAAATGTCTTTCACCTTTTAAATCATATCAAATGTATTCTATAGTCTAAGTTCATTAAATCATTTTAGAAAATAGTTATCTATAGTCAATTTAATCCTTTAGGCATGTTGGCCCAAAATACTAAGTTTGTACCATTTGATTTCTAAATGCATTTTTCTTTGATCAAATCAATTAGAAACTTTCTTGATTCTCCTAGGTTAATTAAGCTATACTTTAGGAAAAATCAAGAGAACATTTTGGTCCTCCAAACTTGTCATTGCCGTGAGCTATTGGATGTGCTCTTTGGAACACTCATGCAAATTTACACATGTTATTCACATCCTAAACCTTATCATACAATTCTAACACATGCATTTATATCTCTAACACATGCAAAATATTTCTAACACATGCAAAATATTTCTAACACAAAAACCTAATTTAAAGCTTATAGACATACAATCAAAAGCTATTAGACATGCAAAATTATTACAATTACCAAATAAGAAAGCTACTAACACATAACACTTAAGCTACTAGCAATCACAAAAATTAACAAATACACATCAATAAACACACCACCACCGAATCCTTATGGATTCTACAAACAACTCATCTTCTTACCACCATCAAGGGATGATAAGAATTGTCTTCCTCTTACCTTAAATGAAGACAAAAAGCTTGCTTTCTCACCTCCTAGGTCACGGTTTTCACTCCACCAAACACCTAAAAATTTCAAACAAAACCTACATGTTACTAACCATGAAAAAGAAGCTAAACCATGGAAAAATCATGGCTTAGAACTTTGAAAAAGAAGAGAGAAAAGAAAAGTATGAAATTTCACCTTCTAGGTAAAACTTCCAAGGTTGGTTTCCAAGCTTTAGATGGAAGAATTTGAAGAAACTCCCAACTACAAAGGTTCTTAGAATGGTGTTTAGGTTAAGGAAACTTGGTTAGAAAAATTTTTGGATGGTTGGATGGTTAGGAAATGAGCTTGGCCGAATATGGTGAAGAAAATGGGCAAGAATGGTGGCTAGGGTTCTTGATGAGAGAGAAGAGAGAAAAGTGATGAAGACAAAGTGATTTTTGGTCCTTCCTCCTTCACTTGGCCGTAGCTCTCTAAGGGCATGCAAGGTGGCTCCTTGCTTGGCTTCATCCAAGCCATTGGATGAATCAAAGGCTAAGATTAAGCCTTGGTGAGCAAGCTTAATTCTCATTGGTTGGTTCCCGGTGACTCACATGGCTTAGTCACACGCGTAATAAATGCTCACTGAGTCAGTCGACTAGTCACTGTCTCGGAAAGTTCTACAGCTTACGGTGATTAATTAAGCTACCGATCTAACCGTTCTGCTAATTGTGGGTCCCGCAAAATATTTCCGGGTCCAATGTCACTAAAACATCGACTAATAAAATAATATTATAATAATATAAAATTATTTTATTTGTGATTAAATCCTAAAAATTAAAAGATTATTTTTAGTCTCATTCAATCGGGTTAAGTAAGATCCCCCAATTCTAAATAATCAAATAAGATTTTCCCGGCCCGGAAAATATTATTTTCCGCTCGAGCAAATCACACAAAAAGTTCATATAAAATCACAGCATGTATTTTCTCGGCATTAAATCAAGAAGAAAACAATTAAAAACAGACAAAAACAGAGAAAACAAGACGTTCGGGATGTAACGGTCATTTTCCGCTTTTTTCCCACAACGTAGGTAATCGTCCAAAACGTTCAAATAAAATATCCAAGAAGTATTATTTAGTCTGTATATCTTTCAGAAAAATTAATACAAGAGTTCGAAAAATTTTTATTTTACCGTCTCGAAACAACTACGTAAAACGATCAAATAAAATTTGAACCTCAGTATTATCGTAGTTGTTTTCATACAAAATTCAAGAACGAGAAAAACAGGGACACCGCGGTCATTCATACAAAAGCATGAAAAACAGAAAACAGTACATTCGAATATTTTCTAAAAATTGGGGCGTTACAACACTCCCCAACAAATAAAAATTTCGTCCTCGAAATTCGATGTTCATCCGAACAAATGAGGATACTGATCCTTCATTTTATCTTCCAGTTCCCAAGTAGCTTCACCCGTCACATCATTCCATATAACTTTCACCACTGACTCGATCATCTTCCCTCGAAGTTGCTTTGACCTTTCTGTCCTCTATCCTGACAGGTAAAGTTTCGTAAGTCAAATTCTCCTTTAATCAGACACGTCATCTGACTGTATAACATGTGTCGGATCCGGCATATACTTCCGTAATCGAGACACATGAAACACGTCATGCAAATTGGATAGAAACGGCGGCAAAGCAACTGATATGCTACAGACCTATACGTCGGATAATCCGATATGGTCCAATGAATTTAGGAGTAAGCTTCTTAGACTTAATTACTCTTCCGACACCGTCGTAGGAGTAACTCTCAGAAACACATGTTCACCCTCTTCAAATTCAAGAGGTCGTCTTCGCTTATCCGCGTAACTCTTTTGTCTGCTTTGCGTCGTCCTCATCTTCTCTTGTATCATCTTGACTTTATCCGTAGTTTGTTGTACAAGCTCCGGTCCAACAGTCATACTTTCTCCATCTTGATACCAGCATAACGGCGTTCGACATCGTCTTCCATACAATGCTTCATAAGGTGCCATTCCGATGCTTGCGTGAAAACTATTGTTGTAGGTGAATTCTATCAAAGATAAAAATTCATCCCATCTTCCCCGTTGTTCCAAAACACAAGCACGCAATAAATCCTCCAAAGACTGTATAGTTCTTTCGGTCGACCGTCTGCATGGATGATACGCCGAACTCGCCGTAACTTAGTTCCCATAGCTTCTTGCAGACTTCGCCAAAATCTTGACGTAAACCTCGGATCACGATCAGAAATTATACTTGTCGGTACACCATGTAGTCTGACAATTTCACTGATGTACAACTGGGTTAATCTTTCCAATGAATATTTGATATTGATCGGTAAGAAATGAGCCGATTTCGTAAGTCTATCGACTATAACCCATATTGCGTCATGACCTCTCTTTGTCTTTGGCAAACCAGTAACGAAATCCATAGAAATGCTGTCCCATTTCCATTCTGGAATCGATAATGGTTGCAACATCCCAGCTGGTCTTTGGTGTTCAACTTTTGACTTTTGACAAACTAGGCAAGTTGACACGCATCTAACAACATCACCCTTCATTCCATGCCACCAGAATAACTTCTTCAAGTCTTGATACATCTTTGTTATGCCTGGATGCATACTCAATAGACTAGTATGGGCATGTTTCACAATATATCTTCTCAACTCTCGATTACGAGGAACACAGACTCTACCCCGAAATCTCATAATTCCATCACTGCCTTCCTTGAACTCTAGTGTCTCGCCTTGTTTCATTTGCTCCCTTATTCCTTGCAAAAATTTATCGGCATTTTGCTTTTCTTTTATGTCTTCCATCACTCACTCGAGATAGTAACCATGCTAACACAGATCTTCCCCCGGTTTCAACTCAACAAATGACCACTCATCTCTAAACCTGTTCAATGAGCTCCTTTTCCTTGATCATTAGAGCAGCACACACTAATAATCTTCCCGCTCAAGGCATCGGCCACGACATTCGCCTTACCAGGATGGTATAAAAGTTGAAAATCGTAATCGTTCGTAAATTCCAACCACCTTCGCCGCCTCATATTCAGCTCCTTCGGTCGTACAAGTACTTCAAACTCTTGTGATCACTGAAAATGTTGAACGTTGCTCCATAGAGAAAGTGTCTCCATATCTTCAAAGCAAAAACTACCGCAGCCAATTCTAAATCATGCGTGGGATAATTCTTCTCATGAATCTTCAATTGTCGAGAAGCATACGCCACCACATTCCGGTCTTGCATCAACACGCATCCTAGTCCTTGATAAGAAGCGTCACAATACACATCGAAAGATTTCGTCGAACTGGTAGGATTAACACCGGCGCAGCTTGTTAACCTCTTCTTCAACTCTTGAAAGCTAGCTTCACGTTCCTCTGTCCATTCGAAAGCTTGACTTTTCCTCGTAAGTTGTGTAAGCGGTCCAGCAATCTTGGAAAAACCTTCGATAAACCTCCGATAATAACCAGCAAGTCCAACAAAACTTCGAACTTCGTTCTTCGTCTTAGGTCTCTCCCATCGTAAAACAGTCTCCACTTTCGATGGGTCCACCGCTATACCTTCTTTAGAAATTACGTGACCAAGAAATTGAACTTCTTCCAACCAGAACTCACACTTAGACAACTTCGCATACAACCGCTTCTCCCTCAAAAATCGAAGAACAACACTTAGATGTTCAAGATGCTCTTCCTTCGATCTAGAATAGATCAGAATGTCATCGATAAAAACAACGACAAATCTGTCTAGATACGGACGAAATATCCTGTTCATATAATCCATAAATATGGCAGGAGCATTCGTCACCCCGAATGGCATTACCTGATACTCATAATGTCCATAACGAGTTCGAAAAGCAGTTTTCGACACGTCTTCCCCTTTTACACGAATCTGGTGATAACCCGATCGTAGATCTATCTTGGAAAATATCACAGCTCCTCTCAATTGATCCATCAAATCGTCGATTCTTGGAAGCGGATATTTATTCTTGATAGTCACCTTGTTCAATTGTCGATAGTCCACACAAAGTCGTGACGTTCCATCCTTCTTCTTGACCAAAAGTACTGGCGCACCCCATGGGGAAACACTAGGTCGTACAAATTCTTTCTCCAACAGTTCCACCAATTGCTTTTTCAGCTCCTCCAACTCTACTGGCGACATACGATATGGTGCAATTGAGATAGGACCTGCTCCCGTAACATCAATTGAGAACTCGATCTCCCGCTCAAAGCAGTAAACTGTGTACATCTTCGGGAAAACATCCGGAAAATCGTTGACAACAGGAATAGTATTCACATCCTTCTCATTCTTAACTTCTAGAGAAGACAATACCAGATATCCCTGCGCTCCATCTCTCAATAAAGACTTGACCTTAACAACAGTTAAGAATCCAGACTCTTCTTCCTTAGGAAAAACTATAGTTTTCTTCGCACAATCTATGAGGATATGGTTAGAACATAACCAGTCCATCCCTAATATTACATCTATCTCAATGAGAGGCAAACAAATCAAATCGACCAAAAACAAACGGCCCTTCACAACAATAGGACAATCCAAACAGATCTTAGAAGTAACTACAGGTTTAGCAGTTGGTGTAGATACATTCAACATAACATTCAGAGAAGACATAGGCAACTTCAACCTTTCCACACAATCATATGCAATAAAAGAGTGTGTAGCACCCGAGTCATACAAGACGTCGAAGATTACCTCCAATGTCTCCTTCTCCTCGAATAAGATCATCGACTTAGAAATCTCGATCCCACCATTGTATACACTCGTCCTCCGGATCTCGGTTGAGTACTTCCAGATTTTTGCCGATTAGCTTTAACATACCGAACAAATGGGTTTCTCTCCCATTGTGGACAATCCTTTGCTATGTGCCCTGTGTTGTTTACAATTGAAACAAACTGCACCTTTAACTGTACACTCGGGAGAAATATGACCTTTCTTCCCGCACTTAAAACATGTTGGCGTAAACGCCACCCTCTGTCCAGCTCCACTACCACTTGCACTTCCACTAACAGATGGTCGTTGAGATTGACTTCCTGTTGGCCTGGTATACGGCTTACGCTGAAACCGATTTGCATTACTACCTCCACCTCTCTGGAACCGTGTCGGTCCAAAATTCCGATTCCTCTTATCTCTAGATGGCTCCAACTCTTCAAGTCGAGCACAAGCATCCACCAAGGCATGAAACTGAGTCATCCTCAAAGATACTACTCCTCGTTTCAGTTCCACCCTTAAACCTGATTCAAACTTCCCGCATCTCCACACATCATCTTGTCGTGTCCGAGCATAATCCGAGAATTGAGACAAACTCTCAAATTTTGTGGCATACTCATTCACCGTCATATTCCCCGTCGCAAACCAAGAAATTCCATTTCCTTGGCATGCCTAGCACTCGCAGAGAAAATATTTATCCGTAAAAGTATTAGAAAACACTTCCTGTGTGATCTCGGGTCCTTTCACTTGCAACACTCGGCGGATTCCTCTCCACCAATGTTCTCGATCTCCTCTCAAAGCATGAAAACAAAGATAAGTTACTTTCTTTTCATCCGTACATCTCATCCCCTCAAAGATTCTCTCTAAATCTTGCATCCACCGACTCGCTTTCTCCGGATCCACCTCGCCTCTAAATTGTGGCGGATTATGACGCCTAAATTCAGATAAATTTAGGGCATCCGTCGTAGCATCTGTTGTTGGGTGCTCTCAAATTTTGTCGAGTTATCACCTCACCATCCGCCGCATAGCCTCAAGAAGAACCAACATCGGGTCCTCATCTCGATTTACGTTAGCACGTCCTCTACCTCTACCAGCCATCTTCTTTCTTCAAACATAACAAAACAGAGTCGATACATCCTTCTAGATATTTCCGAAAGGATATAAATCACAAACATCACAGAGAATCACACAAAGACAAACAAAAACAGACCCAACCACAACCCCAAAAGACTCTAACTGGGCTCGATACTAACTAATGTAACACCCCTTTGGAGGATGTCACACATAAAAGAAAATAAAATAAATAGAAATAAAATCTACCCAAGTTGCGGAACATTTGATAAATATTATTACGGGTTGTAAAATAATTCCCGATAGATAGTAAATATGTAATAAAAAGTTAATGCGGACAATACGAAAAAAAAAAAAACATCATCACTAATAATATACATATGGTTAAGTTATAAACTGTACAAATAATTTACAACTAAGACTACTACTATTTAAACAAAAACAAGATAAAGAAAGCAATAAAAGAGTTATATATATACGTACATACTTACGACGCGCCCAAAAAAAAAAAAAACATCATGGTTATCTAATCCTCGATGGATCACTCTCGGCCCGAAAATGATCATCGGGAGATAGATATCCGGATGTCTCGACACACGGCGATAACGGGATCGCGCGGTCGACACGATGCTTATCTCACTAGGCTCGGGTTTTCAAGACCCCAATAACGCCTAATGGATAAGGGTAACTCTAAGTGCGTAAATAATGTCGTCGTCGCAATCGGATCTCCATCAAACCGATGACGTAGAATCACGGTCATACGTCAAAGATAGGTAAATGAAGCACGATCTCCTCGTAAATGCCAAGCCGATCACCTCCATGGAATATCGCTCTATGAATCCCAAAATGCAAAGGCGTCGCCATCCCCCACACAATCAATCCAGAGGGTATGGATGATCGGATGGTTCTTGCTCGTAAAACTGATCGTCGGCTTGCTGACCTTCCTCTTCCTCAGGGTACACGATCTCAAGAGGTTGTTCCTCTTCTTCCTCTTCAAACTCTTTACCGCATAAAATAAATAGACAATAGACACATACAATAAAGAGGTAAGACAACATAAAATCATCACAACATGGCAAATAAGAAGATGACAATTAACTACTACACAGTTTATACAATACGAAGAAACTATAACAGTAATACATATTAAATATCCTAGTGTTTTCAGAACATCACAGATATAACACAAATAAAGAAATTCACACAGATAAATCAATTTCACAGATAAACTAAGATAAGAAATAGACAACTAACATAAAAATTATCAGATAAATACAAATAGAGAAAATGTAAAAACATCCAAGATGTTACCAGATAAAGATAAATAGAGAAAAATGGAATATTATCCAAGATCTACTCAAATATACCAAAACACAACCCTACTCCATGGAGCTAAACCCAAACAGATATCAGAGAGAATGACTTGCAAAATCTATTAGTACCACGGCTGCCCAACCAACTATTACGCGATCACACGTTGCGTCAATAGCCTACGACTTTGGGAATCCACCATCCAGCGTAGTATAGTTCTGAGCCTCCGTTGTGGCACTATAGGCAATGTACTACTAGACTTTACAAACCTCGATTAAATATAGTGAATGTCGAGTACATTAGTGTGCTATCGGTTTACCACGGCCCAATGGAGCTACCAATCGTCCACACGTGGGATCCCGTACACTAAAGTCTCCAAGTTTATTAGAACAATAAACTACACTACACTTATCGCATCGACAACACGATGTGATTCGTCTCAAATCAACCCAAAACACCAAAAATCGGTATAAAGACAAAACATAATTCCAAATATATGAAATTACGAAATTGCCCTTAAGATAAAAATATATGCCCTCAATGGCGAGAAAGCACAGACGGGTTCACTTTTTCCCGACAAATGAAATAACCTCAAAACACATGACGGGTTCACATTTTCCCGACAAGCCGAAAAATAAATACGGTAACGGTCAATCGCGTAGAAATTTTATCGCGTTTTTGAAATCTCGCGTTTTTACAAACGTTTAAAAATCGGGTAAAGATTATTTTTCTGTTTTTAAAATCGCGTAGCATTTTTAATACGTTTTCTCAATCGCGTAGGATTTTTAAATCATTTTCTTATTCGAATGCCTTTAAAATTACCATTTAGACAGATAGAAATAATATTTAGTACATTTAAACTACGTAGAATAATTTTTCATACCGTATACTGTCATTAGGATATTTTTACTATCTTATAGGTTCATTTTTACTAAAAATTGACAGTATTTTGTTTAGAAACTTATAATAATGATTTTCTAAATTTTCCATAAAATTTCTATTTACCTAAATTTTTAACCATTTCATTAAATTCTTTTTGAAATCTCTAACATGCTTCAAAACCAAAAGTGAGCTATATGTTAGAAAATTTCTTAACATTACTGTATTTCCTTCCTAATGATAAAATTATGAATTTTAACCCTTTAGACTTACTTCTAATCAATTGGTTCCTTCATAAATCATTATAGAAAATTTCTTCTTAACTTGTATTGTTTCTTTTAATTGAAAAAGATTTAGAAACAAGTTTTTTAAAAATCATGAATTCCTATAGTGGCATGTTGGCGAATTTTATAAAACTTTTGCATTTGATTTCCAAAATGTCTTTCACCTTTTAAATCATATCAAATGTATTCTATAGTCTAAGTTCATTAAATCATTTTAGAAAATAGTTATCTATAGTCAATTTAATCCTTTAGGCATGTTGGCCCAAAATACTAAGTTTGTACCATTTGATTTCTAAATGCATTTTTCTTTGATCAAATCAATTAGAAACTTTCTTGATTCTCCTAGGTTAATTAAGCTATACTTTAGGAAAAATCAAGAGAACATTTTGGTCCTCCAAACTTGTCATTGCCGTGAGCTATTGGATGTGCTCTTTGGAACACTCATGCAAATTTACACATGTTATTCACATCCTAAACCTTATCATACAATTCTAACACATGCATTTATATCTCTAACACATGCAAAATATTTCTAACACATGCAAAATATTTCTAACACAAAAACCTAATTTAAAGCTTATAGACATACAATCAAAAGCTATTAGACATGCAAAATTATTACAATTACCAAATAAGAAAGCTACTAACACATAACACTTAAGCTACTAGCAATCACAAAAATTAACAAATACACATCAATAAACACACCACCACCGAATCCTTATGGATTCTACAAACAACTCATCTTCTTACCACCATCAAGGGATGATAAGAATTGTCTTCCTCTTACCTTAAATGAAGACAAAAAGCTTGCTTTCTCACCTCCTAGGTCACGGTTTTCACTCCACCAAACACCTAAAAATTTCAAACAAAACCTACATGTTACTAACCATGAAAAGAAGCTAAACCATGGAAAAATCATGGCTTAGAACTTGAAAAAGAAGAGAGAAAAGAAAAGTATGAAATTTCACCTTCTAGGTAAAACTTCCAAGGTTGGTTTCCAAGCTTTAGATGGAAGAATTTGAAGAAACTCCCAACTACAAAGGTTCTTAGAATGGTGTTTAGGTTAAGGAAACTTGGTTAGAAAAATTTTTGGATGGTTGGATGGTTAGGAAATGAGCTTGGCCGAATATGGTGAAGAAAATGGGCAAGAATGGTGGCTAGGGTTCTTGATGAGAGAGAAGAGAGAAAAGTGATGAAGACAAAGTGATTTTTGGTCCTTCCTCCTTCACTTGGCCGTAGCTCTCTAAGGGCATGCAAGGTGGCTCCTTGCTTGGCTTCATCCAAGCCATTGGATGAATCAAAGGCTAAGATTAAGCCTTGGTGAGCAAGCTTAATTCTCATTGGTTGGTTCCCGGTGACTCACATGGCTTAGTCACACGCGTAATAAATGCTCTTGAGTCACTAGTGAGTCACTGTTCGGAAAGTTCTACGATTACGGTGATTAATTAAGCTACCGATCTAACCGTTCTGCTAATTGTGGGTCCCGCAAAATATTTCCGGGTCCAATGTCACTAAAACATACTGACTAATAAAATAATATTATAATAATATAAAATTATTTTATTTGACAGTTAAATCCTAAAAATTAAAAGATTATTTTTAGTCTCATTCAGAATCGGGTTAAGTAAGATCCCCCAATTCTAAATAATCAAATAAGATTTTCCCGGCCCAGGAAAATATTATTTTCCCGCCTCGAGCAAATCACACAAAAAGTTCATATAAAATCACGTACAGTATTTTTCGGCATTAAATCAAGAAGAAAACAATTAAAAACAGACAAAAACAGAGAAAACAGTACGTTCGGGATGTAACGGTCATTTTCCGTTTTTTCCCACAACGTAGGTAATCGTCCAAAACGTTCAAATAAAATATCCAAGAAGTATTATTTAGCTGTATATCTTTCGAGAAAAATTAATACAATAGCTCTAAAAATTTTTATTTTACCGTCTCAAACAAACTACGTAAAACGATCAAATAAAATTTGAACCTGTATTATCGTAGTTGTTTTCATACAAAATTCAAGAACAGAAAAACAGGGACACCGCGGTCATTCATACAAAAGCATGAAAAACAGAAAACAGTACATTCAGAATATTTTCTAAAAATTGGGGCGTTACAACACTCCCCAACAAATAAAAATTTCGTCCTCGAAATTCGATGTTCATCCGAACAAATGAGGATACTGATCCTTCATTTTATCTTCCAGTTCCCAAGTAGCTTCACCCGTCACATCATTCCATATAACTTTCACCAGCTCGATCATCTTCCCTCGAAGCTGCTTTACCTTTCTGTCCTCTATCCTGACAGGTAAAGTTTCGTAAGTCAAATTCTCCTTTAACTGTACGTCATCTGACTGTATAACATGTGTCGGATCTGGCATATACTTCCGTAACTGAGACACATGAAACACGTCATGCAAATTGGATAGAAACGGCGGCAAAGCAATCGATATGCTACAGACCTATACGTCAGATAATCTGATATGGTCCAATGAATTTAGGAGTAAGCTTCTTAGACTTAATTACTCTTCCGACACCAGTCGTAGGAGTAACTCTCAGAAACACATGTTCACCCTCTTCAAATTCAAGAGGTCGTCTTCGCTTATCCGCGTAACTCTTTTGTCTGCTTTGCGTCGTCCTCATCTTCTCTTGTATCATCTTGACTTTATCCGTAGTTTGTTGTACAAGCTCCGGTCCAACAGTCATACTTTCTCCATCTTGATACCAGCATAACGGCGTTCGACATCGTCTTCCATACAATGCTTCATAAGGTGCCATTCCGATGCTTGCGTGAAAACTATTGTTGTAGGTGAATTCTATCAAAGATAAAAATTCATCCCATCTTCCCGTTGTTCCAAAACACAAGCACGCAATAAATCCTCCAAAGATTGTATAGTTCTTTCGGTCGACCGTCATCATGCGGATGATACGCTGAACTCAGCCGTAACTTAGTTCCCATAGCTTCTTGCAGACTTCGCCAAAATCTTGACGTAAACCTCGGATCACGATCAGAAATTATACTTGTCGGTACACCATGTAGTCTGACAATTTCACTGATGTACAACTGGGTTAATCTTTCCAATGAATATTTGATATTGATCGGTAAGAAATGAGCCGATTTCGTAAGTCTATCGACTATAACCCATATTGCGTCATGACCTCTCTTTGTCTTTGGCAAACCAGTAACGAAATCCATAGAAATGCTTTGTCCCATTTCCATTCTGGAATCGATAATGGTTGCAACATCCCAGCTGGTCTTTGGTGTTCAACTTTTGACTTTTGACAAACTAGGCAAGTTGACACGCATCTAACAACATCACCCTTCATTCCATGCCACCAGAATAACTTCTTCAAGTCTTGATACATTTTTGTTATGCCGGATGCATACTCAATAGACTAGTATGGGCATGTTTCACAATATATCTTCTCAACTCTCGATTACGAGGAACACAGACTCTACCCCGAAATCTCGAATTCCATCGGTTGCCTTCCTTGAACTCTAGTGTCTCGCCTTGTTTCATTTGCTCCCTTATTCCTTGCAAAAATTTATCGGCATTTTGCTTTTCTTTTATGTCTTCCATCGCTCACTCGAGATAGTAACCATGCTAACACAGATCTTCCCGGTTTCAACTCAACAAATGACCACTCATCTCTAAACTGTTCAATGAGCTCCTTTTCCTTGATCATTAGAGCGAGACACACTAATAATCTTCCCGCTCAAGGCATCGGCCACGACATTCGCCTTACCGGGATGGTATAAAAGTTGAAAATCGTAATCGTTCGAAATTCCAACCACCTTCGCTGCCTCATATTCAGCTCCTTCTGGTCGTACAAGTACTTCAAACTCTTGTGATCACTGAAAATGTTGAACGTTGCTCCATAGAGAAAGTGTCTCCATATCTTCAAAGCAAAAACTACCGCAGCCAATTCTAAATCATGCGTGGGATAATTCTTCTCATGAATCTTCAATTGTCGAGAAGCATACGCCACCACATTCCGGTCTTGCATCAACACGCATCCTAGTCCTTGATAAGAAGCGTCACAATACACATCGAAAGATTTCGTCGAATCTGGTAGGATTAACACCGGCGCAGTTGTTAACCTCTTCTTCAACTCTTGAAAGCTAGCTTCACGTTCCTCTGTCCATTCGAAAGCTTGACTTTTCCTCGTAAGTTGTGTAAGCGGTCCAGCAATCTTGGAAAAACCTTCGATAAACCTCCGATAATAACCAGCAAGTCCAACAAAACTTCGAACTTCTGTTACTGTCTTAGGTCTCTCCCACTGTAAAACAGTCTCCACTTTCGATGGGTCCACCGCTATACCTTCTTTAGAAATTACGTGACCAAGAAATTGAACTTCTTCCAACCAGAACTCACACTTAGACAACTTCGCATACAACTGCTTCTCCCTCAAAATCTGAAGAACAACACTTAGATGTTCAGCATGCTCTTCCTTCGATCTAGAATAGATCAGAATGTCATCGATAAAAACAACGACAAATCTGTCTAGATACGGATGAAATATCCTGTTCATATAATCCATAAATATGGCAGGAGCATTCGTCACCCCGAATGGCATTACCTGATACTCATAATGTCCATAACGAGTTCGAAAAGCAGTTTTCGACACGTCTTCCCCTTTACACGAACGGTGATAACCCGATCGTAGATCTATCTTGGAAAATATCACAGCTCCTCTCAATTGATCCATCAAATCGTCGATTCTTGGAAGCGGATATTTATTCTTGATAGTCACCTTGTTCAATTGTCGATAGTCCACACAAAGTCGTGACGTTCTATCCTTCTTCTTGACCAAAAGTACTGGCGCACCCCATGGGGAAACACTAGGTCGTACAAATTCTTTCTCCAACAGTTCCACCAATTGCTTTTTCAGCTCCTCCAACTCTACTGGCGACATACGATATGGTGCAATTGAGATAGGACCTGTTCCCGGTACTACATCAATTGAGAACTCGATCTCCCGCTCAGGCGGTAAACCAGGTACATCTTCAGGAAAAACATCCGGAAAATCGTTGACAACAGGAATAGTATTCACATCCTTCTCATTCTTAACTTCTAGAGAAGACAATACCAGATATCCCTGCGCTCCATCTCTCAATAAAGACTTGACCTTAACAGCAGTTAAGAATCCAGACTCTTCTTCCTTAGGAAAAACTATAGTTTTCTTCGCACAATCTATGAGGATATGGTTAGAACATAACCAGTCCATCCCTAATATTACATCTATCTCAATGAGAGGCAAACAAATCAAATCGACCAAAAACAAACGGCCCTTCACAACAATAGGACAATCCAAACAGATCTTAGAAGTAACTACAGGTTTAGCAGTTGGTGTAGATACATTCAACATAACATTCAGAGAAGACATAGGCAACTTCAACCTTTCCACACAATCATATGCAATAAAAGAGTGTGTGTAGCACCCGAGTCATACAAGACAGTCGAGAAGATTACCTCCAATGTCTCCTTCTCCCGAATAAGATCATCGACTTAGAAATCTCGAGATCCCACCATTGTATACACTCGTCCTCCAGATCTCGGTTGAGTACTTCCAGATTTTTGCTGATTAGCTTTAACATACCGAACAACAGGTTTTCTCTCCGGTTGTGGACAATCCTTTGCTATGTGCCCGGGTTGTTTACAATTGAAACAAACTGCACCTTTAATCGTACACTCGGGAGAAATATGACCTTTCTTCCCGCACTTAAAACATGTTGGCGTAAACGCCACCCCTGCGTCCAGCTCCACTACCACTTGCACTTCCACTAACAGATGGTCGTTGAGATTGACTTCCTGTTGGCCTGGTATACGGCTTACGCTGAAACCGATTTGCATTACTACCTCCACCTCTCTGGAACCGTGTCGGTCCAAAATTCCGATTCCTCTTATCTCTAGATGGCTCCAACTCTTCAAGTCGAGCACAAGCATCCACCAAGGCATGAAACTGAGTCATCCTCAAAGATACTACTCCTCGTTTCAGTTCCACCCTTAAACCTGATTCAAACTTCCTGCATCTCCACACATCATCTTGTCGTGTCTGAGCATAATCTGAGAATTGAGACAAACTCTCAAATTTTGTGGCATACTCATTCACCGTCATATTCCCCTGTCGCAAACCAAGAAATTCCATTTCCTTGGCATGCCTAGCACTCGCAGGAAAATATTTATCCAGAAAAGTATTAGAAAACACTTCCTGGTGATCTCAGTCCCTTCAGCTTGCAACACTCGGCGGATTCCTCTCCACCAATGTTCTCGCATCTCCTCAAAGCATGAAAACAAGATAAGTTACTTTCTTTTCATCCGTACATCTCATCCCTCAAAGATTCTCTCTAAATCTTGCATCCACCGACTCGCTTTCTCCGGATCCACCTCGCCTCTAAATTGTGGCGGATTATGACGCCTAAATTCGGATAAATTTAGGGCATCTGTGTAGCATCTTGTTGTTGGGTTGCTCTCAAATTTTCTTTGAGTTATCACCTCACCATCTGCCGCATAGCCTCAGCAGCAACCAACATCGGGTCCTCATCTCGATTTACGTTAGCACGTCCTCTACCTCTACCAGCCATCTTCTTTCTTCAAACATAACAAAACAGAGTCAGATACATCCTTCTAGATATTTCCGAAAGGATATAAATCACAAACATCACAGAGAATCACACAAAGACAAACAAAAACAGACCCAACCACAACCCCAAAAGACTCTAACTTGGGCTCTGATACCAACTAATGTAACACCCCTTTGGAGGATGTCACACATAAAAGAAAATAAAATAAATAGAAATAAAATCTACCCAAGTTGCGGAACATTTGATAAATATTATTACGGGTTGTAAAATAATTCCTGATAGACAGAAATATGTAATAAAAAGTTAATGCGGACAATACGAAATAAAAAAAAAAAACATCATCACTAATAATATACATATGGTTAAGTTATAAACTGTACAAATAATTTACAACTAAGACTACTACTATTTAAACAAAAAACAAGAAAGAAAGCAATAAAAGAGTTAATATATACGAGACATATCTGCCTGACGCGCCCAAAAAAAAAAAAACATCATGGTTATCTAATCCTCGGATGGATCACTCGGTCTGAAAATGATCATCGGGAGATAGATATCCGGATGTCTCGACACACGGCGATAACGGGATCGCGCGGTCGACACGATGCTTATCTCACTAGGCTCGGGGTTTTCAAGCACCCCAATAACGCCTAATGGATAAGGGTAACTCTAAGTGCGAGAAATAATGTCGTCGTCGCAATCGGATCTCCATCAAAGCGATGACGTAGAATCACGGTCATACGTCCAAGATAGGTAACGAAGCACGATCTCCTCGTAAATGCCAAGCCAGATCACCTCCATGGAATATCAGCTCTATGAATCCCAAAAATGCAGGCGTCGCCATCCCCCACACAATCAATCCAGAGGGTATGGATGATCGGATGGTTCTTGCTCGTAAAACTGATCGTCGGCTTGCTGACCTTCCTCTTCCTCAGGGTACACGATCTCAAGAGGTTGTTCCTCTTCTTCCTCTTCAAACTCTTTACCGCATAAAATAAATAGACAATAGACACATACAATAAAGAGGTAAGACAACATAAAATCATCACAACATGGCAAATAAGAAGATGACAATTAACTACTACACAGTTTATACAATACGAAGAAACTATAACAGTAATACATATTAAATATCCTAGTGTTTTCAGAACATCACAGATATAACACAAATAAAGAAATTCACACAGATAAATCAATTTCACAGATAAACTAAGATAAGAAATAGACAACTAACATAAAAATTATCAGATAAATACAAATAGAGAAAATGTAAAAACATCCAAGATGTTACCAGATAAAGATAAATAGAGAAAAATGGAATATTATCCAAGATCTACTCAAATATACCAAAACACAACCCTACTCCATGGAGCTAAACCCAAACAGATATCAGAGAGAATGACTTGCAAAATCTATTAGTACCACGGCTGCCCAACCAACTATTACGCGATCACACGTTGCGTCAATAGCCTACGACACTGGGAATCCACCATCCAGGCGTAGTATAGTTCTGATCTCCGTTGTGGCACTATAGGCAATGTACTACTAGACTTTACAAACCTCGATTAAATATAGTGAATGTCGAGTACATTAGTGTGCTATCGGTTTACCACGGCCACGTGAGCTACCAACCTGTCCACATGTGGGATCCCGTACACTAAAGTCTCCAAGTTTATTAGAACAATAAACTACACTACACTTATCGCATCGACAACACGATGTGATTCGTCTCGTCAACCCAAAACACCAAAAATCGGTATAAAGACAAAACATAATTCCAAATATATGAAATTACGAAATTGCCCTTAAGATAAAAATATATGCCCTCAATGGCAGAAAGCCTGTACGGGTTCACTTTTTCCCGACAGCGAAATAACCTCAAAAACCTGTACGGGTTCACATTTTCCCGACAGCGAAAAATAAATACGGTAACGGTCAATCGCGTAGAAATTTTATCGCGTTTTTGAAATCTCGTCGTTTTTACAAACGTTTAAAAATCGGGTAAAGATTATTTTTCTGTTTTTAAAATCGCGTAGCATTTTTAATACGTTTTCTCAATCGCGTAGGATTTTTAAATCATTTTCTTATTCGAATGCCTTTAAAATTACCATTTAGACAGATAGAAATAATATTTAGTACATTTAAACTACGTAGAATAATTTTTCATACCGTATACTGTCATTAGGATATTTTTACTATCTTATAGGTTCATTTTTACTAAAAATTGTGATATTTTGTTTAGAAACTTATAATAATGATTTTCTAAATTTTCCATAAAATTTCTATTTACCTAAATTTTTAACCATTTCATTAAATTCTTTTTGAAATCTCTAACATGCTTCAAAACCAAAAGTGAGCTATATGTTAGAAAATTTCTTAACATTCTTGTATTTCCTTCCTAATGATAAAATTATGAATTTTAACCCTTTAGACTTACTTCTAATCAATTGGTTCCTTCATAAATCATTATAGAAAATTTCTTCTTAACTTGTATTGTTTCTTTTTAATTGAAAAAGATTTAGAAACAAGTTTTTTAAAAATCATGAATTCCTATAGTGGCATGTTGGCGAATTTTATAAAACTTTTGCATTTGATTTCCAAAATGTCTTTCACCTTTTAAATCATATCAAATGTATTCTATAGTCTAAGTTCATTAAATCATTTTAGAAAATAGTTATCTATAGTCAATTTAATCCTTTAGGCATGTTGGCCCAAAATACTAAGTTTGTACCATTTGATTTCTAAATGCATTTTTCTTTGATCAAATCAATTAGAAACTTTCTTGATTCTCCTAGGTTAATTAAGCTATACTTTAGGAAAAATCAAGAGAACATTTTGGTCCTCCAAACTTGTCATTGCCGTGAGCTATTGGATGTGCTCTTTGGAACACTCATGCAAATTTACACATGTTATTCACATCCTAAACCTTATCATACAATTCTAACACATGCATTTATATCTCTAACACATGCAAAATATTTCTAACACATGCAAAATATTTCTAACACAAAAAACCTAATTTAAAGCTTATAGACATACAATCAAAAGCTATTAGACATGCAAAATTATTACAATTACCAAATAAGAAAGCTACTAACACATAACACTTAAGCTACTAGCAATCACAAAAATTAACAAATACACATCAATAAACACACCACCACCGAATCCTTATGGATTCTACAAACAACTCATCTTCTTACCACCATCAAGGGATGATAAGAATTGTCTTCCTCTTACCTTAAATGAAGACAAAAAGCTTGCTTTCTCACCTCCTAGGTCACGGTTTTCACTCCACCAAACACCTAAAAATTTCAAACAAAACCTACATGTTACTAACCATGAAAAGAAGCTAAACCATGGAAAAATCATGGCTTAGAACTTTGAAAAAGAAGAGAGAAAAGAAAAGTATGAAATTTCACCTTCTAGGTAAAACTTCCAAGGTTGGTTTCCAAGCTTTAGATGGAAGAATTTGAAGAAACTCCCAACTACAAAGGTTCTTAGAATGGTGTTTAGGTTAAGGAAACTTGGTTAGAAAAATTTTTGGATGGTTGGATGGTTAGGAAATGAGCTTGGCCGAATATGGTGAAGAAAATGGGCAAGAATGGTGGCTAGGGTTCTTGATGAGAGAGAAGAGAGAAAAGTGATGAAGACAAAGTGATTTTTGGTCCTTCCTCCTTCACTTGGCCGTAGCTCTCTAAGGGCATGCAAGGTGGCTCCTTGCTTGGCTTCATCCAAGCCATTGGATGAATCAAAGGCTAAGATTAAGCCTTGGTGAGCAAGCTTAATTCTCATTGGTTGGTTCCGGTGACTCACATGGCTTAGTCACACTGCTGTAATAAATGCTCATTTGAGTCACTAGTGAGTCACTGCTGGAAAGTTCTACAGCTTACGGTGATTAATTAAGCTACCGATCTAACCGTTCTCGCTAATTGTGGGTCCCGCAAAATATTTAGGGTCCAATGTCACTAAAACATACTTGACTAATAAAATAATATTATAATAATATAAAATTATTTTATTTGTGATTAAATCCTAAAAATTAAAAGATTATTTTTAGTCTCATTCAGAATCGGGTTAAGTAAGATCCCCCAATTCTAAATAATCAAATAAGATTTTCCCGGCCCGGAAAATATTATTTTCCCGCCTCGAGCAAATCACACAAAAAGTTCATATAAAATCACAGACAGTATTTTCGGCATTAAATCAAGAAGAAAACAATTAAAAACAGACAAAAACAGAGAAAACAGTACATTCGGGACGTAACGGTCATTTTCCCGTTTTTTCCCACAACGTAGGTAATCGTCCAAAACGTTCAAATAAAATATCCAACAGTATTATTTAGCTGTATATCTTTCAGAAAAATTAATACAGTAGCTCAGAAAAATTTTTATTTTACCGTCTCGAAACAAACTACGTAAAACGATCAAATAAAATTTGAACCTGTATTATCGTAGTTGTTTTCATACAAAATTCAAGAATAGAAAAACAGGGACACCGCGGTCATTCATACAAAAGCATGAAAAACAGAAAATAGTACATTCAGAATATTTTCTAAAAATTGGGGCGTTACAGAGGTGACGAATGTAACATCCCAATATTGCTATTCCAATATATCTGACATATATAAGAATAACCAATACTAGCCATGCTACTTCAAACTAAACCCATAACATTTATACAAATAATTATAGAGAGTCACGATAACAAAAGTTATATATATACATCATTGCCTTAACAGGGCACATTGTAATATATAAACTTCCCTATCAACTAGATCTAGTATAATATACAAACTTTAATTATATAAAGCATGTAAATTATACTAGTCTTCATACATCTTTTGCTTCCCTTTTGCGGAACTCGTACCTGGATTTACATGGCAACACAATCGGGGTGAGAAATAACTAATCTCAGTAGAAGTATTTCAAAACCAATATTTCATACATTCATAAAGAATACGCAACCGCCCATACAATTGCATGTCATGAATTTATATGTGATGGTGACAACCGCCTATATAATTGTCATGCTATCCCAAATTATGTCTAATGTTTAGGTCTATGCAGAAACCTAAGTATGTAATAAATAATGTTATGATACTAAGTCCTTGGTAATGTCATGATATGCATGAGCCTTGAACAAAGCAAAGGAAATCCATCTCAAGTCTTGAACAAGTACTGGAACCCTGTTCTAATAGTCTTCACTCCAGGTAGTAAAGATATAACCCACCTCAACTACGCGGTCTTTATTAATCATAGAGAGGATATTACTCACCTCAACTATTCACGAAGAGGCATCTCACCTCAACTAAAACAATCGAAAGAGGCATCTCACCTCAACAGGTCAAACCAGGATCATCTCCAGTAAATACGGATATAACCCACCTCAAATACCTTCCATCTAGGATAACATCTAATAAAGAGGGAGGATATGACTCACCTCAGCTTAACTACTAAAGTAATAAGGGAGGATATGACTCACCTCAACTCAACTACTAGAATAATGAAGGAGGATATAACTCACCTCATCTCATCACTATAATATGGAAGGCATCATCCCACCTCACACTATTACAGATTATCCCCAAATGTGAGGATCACATCCTTCAACAATCACAAATATTACATATATATTTATCCATTTCTATTTACATCACATAATTAGCATTGCAAATCAACTTGATTCATCAACAATGAGGACTTATGCAAAACAATAATGCTAATTAGTACCATAACTAGCATGCTAATTGGTTTACATCCATAACTACAAACATGAAAAACAATGATATTAAGTATCACAATAATTAACATATCAATTAATTTATATTCATTTTACCAACACATGCTTAAATACTCCTATTTAAGTCTCAATTCTCATTATGAAGCATAAAAGAAGAAACTACACCTTTGGAAAGCTCCAAGGCATCAAAACACAACTCTTAGTTGCTTCTAGGCACCCACATCGCAGCACACCAAGTTCTATTTTGTGGAGTCCAGCTCTCAGGTTGAAGTACTGGACAAGAATGCTGCTCACGCCGCGGCACACCAAGTGCCATACCATGGCGTGAAGCCCTAAAAACACCCTATGCTGCAGCATACCATGTGCCACGCCGCAGCGCATCATGTGCCATGTCGCGGCGTGCATAGAAGAACTCACATTCTGCAGAATTCTACAGATACGGGTTACTATTCCATTGGATCTAAACCCTCTTCCAATCACTTAAAACTTCATTCCAAGTGACTTCCAACCTCAAACAAGGTCCATTTACACATTGCAACTCTTGTACAACTTCAATTCCACTTATACATGAATCAATGCATCATTCATTAACTCGAAACTTGAAACCCCTCTTTTAGCTCAAGTGAGGTTATAAGTGTTCAAGAGATGATTAATGCATCACTAAGCATCCAACAATTCATAAACAAGCAATCCTCAAGTCCTCCAACAAGATTCAAGCCAAAAAACACCAAAACACACACTCAACACCTAATTCTCACATCAAACCTGTTGGGAATTTGTGGATCAAAAGTCTCGCAGCGGAATAACAGAATTCCCTCACAGGATCCATGCGAAAAATCCATAATCTGAGTTTTTAAATTTTTACCTCTTGAAGCGTGATAGACACAAGTGAGGTGAATCACCAACACCGTAATAGCGACGATGTTTCTGCGGTATCCACACGAACAGACTTGCAAAAGGAGTCACACCTTTGTTTTCGTAGTGCTAGCTGCGAAGAGAGGAGAAGAAGACCTCACTATCTCTCACTCACTTTCTGTAGGTGCGGCTAGGGTTGTGATGTAACCTAGTAGCAGCCCCCTTAGCAGTACTATTTATAACAGTTGCAGCCTTAAGTGAGTGTGAGCAATAGCAAGATAAGTGGTGCAACCCTAAACCCATCTGTCATGAGTTAGGCCCACAGTTGAATCCGAGTCCAACTTGGATTCTGATTACTCCAATTTAATCTGTTCTAAGTGTGTGACCCTGCAGGTTCTCATGACGTTGGTAGTAATATTAAAATCTCATTTTAATATTACAAACAGTGAGCGGTATCTAGCAACACATCACTGCTACCCAAGTAATGAGAATGTCAGTGATTTGACATAACCTATCTGTGACCAATGTTTCTGTGTAGTTTAGTCCATTTGTCCAGATATCCAGATTGAACACAAGGCATAGAACGTGTCACCCTTGTTTAGTTCAATCTTCAGTTTCCTGATTCCCGAGTAGACATAGTAATAACAAATAAGATCAATATCTCATATTGACTCATTTGAGCATGGCCATGCATTTCGTAGTCTCACTCAATCAGGGGGCCCAAAGATATCGCTCCTGTTATGTAGGAGGGACAAATCCCATCTAGGTCACTCACATCCCTTCACATGTATTGCGGCATGTCTAATAACCAACGTTATAATCATCTTGTTACAGATGACGTTTGATGGCATTAAAACACACAACTCCTCATGTAGGAATCGTAGTGATTTCAGGTCAAAGGACCACATACACCATTATCACTATGAGAATCGCTTATGACATTCACGTAACAATCCACGTAGCATTCTCATGGCGGGTCTGTCCAATACATCATTACTCTAATATGTATCCATGTGTAGACTTGATATCTCATATCCATGACCCGTGAGATGTGGTCATCGGGCCCACGCACATACTAGCCTCAATGTATTATTGTTGTCCTAATTAACAATAATACTTGACTAGGGACATTTAAGAATAGTGTTTTATCCAATAGGATCTCACGATCAAGTCATCCACTTGATGTCCTATGGTATCAAACTTACTATTCTAAGGACTTTATTATGTCTACCAAAAAGAACACAATAAATGAAATGCCTCATATAAAATAACATAATATAATGTATGTAAATACAAACAAAATGTATTGGCCACTAGGGCATACACCAACAATCTCCCACTTGCACTAGAGCCAATCAAGCATATTTCTAATGCCTAAAGACCTAGTGTGACCCTCATGCTTCGTTGTGCAAGAGGCTTCGTCGTGGATCAGCAATGTTATCATCTGTTGGTACTCTGCATATCTTCACATCTCCTCTATCGATGATTTCTCGAATGAGATGGAAGCGCCTAAGTATATGTTTGGATCTGGTGAGATCCGGGCTCCTTAGCTTGTGCAATGGCTCCATTATTATCACAATAGAGGTCCATTGGGTCCACAATGCTAGGAACTACACCAAGCTCAATAATGAACTTTCTAATCCAAACGGCCTCCTTTGTTGCATTGGAGGCAAGCAATATACTCAGCCTCTGTGGTAGAATCGCCGATCGTCTCCTCGCTTTGAACTCTTCCAGCTCACGGCCCCCACCATTCAGGCAATAAACAAAACTTGATTGCGATCTGGAGTCGTCCTTATCGGTTTGGAAGCTAGCATCAGTGTAACCCTTTACTACTAGTTCCTCTTCGGCTCCATATACCAAAAACGAATCCTTAGTTCTTCTCAAGTACTTAAGGATGTTCTTGACAACACTCCAGTGACTCTCACCGGGATCAGACTGGTACCTGCTCGTCATGCTCAAATCATACGAGATATCTAGTCGAGTACATAACATGGCATACATGATAGATCCAATTGCAGATGCATATGGAATCTTACTCATGCGATCCCTCTCATCCTGGGTGGAAGGGGATTGAGCCTTAGATAGGCTTATACCATGCAATGTAACGCCCCAATTTTTAGAAAATATTCTGAATGTATTGTTTTCTGTTTTTCATGCTTTTGTATGAATGACCGCTGTGTCCCTATTTTTCTGTTCTTGAATTTTGTATGAAAACAACTACGATAATACAGGTTCAAATTTTTTTTTTGATCGTTTTACGTAGTTTGCTTCGAGACGGTAAAATAAAATTTTTTCTGAGCTACTGTATTAATTTTTCTGAAAGATATACAGCTAAATAATACTGCTGGATATTTTATTTGAACATTTTGGACGATTACCTACGTTGTGGGAAAAAACGGGAAAATGACCGTTACGTCCCGAACGTACTGTTTTCTCTGTTTTTGTCTGTTTTTAATTGTTTTCTTCTTGATTTAATGCCGAGAAAATATCGCCTGTGATTTTATATGAACTTTTTGTGTGATTTGCTCGAGGCAGGAAAATAATATTTTTCGGGCCGGGAAAATCTTATTTGATTATTTAGAATGGGGGATCTTACTTAACCCGATTCTGAATGAGACTAAAAATAATCTTTTAATTTTTAGGATTTAGCGTCAAATAAAATAATTTTATATTATTATAATATTATTTTATTAGTCAAGTATGTTTTAGTGAAGTGGACCCGGGAATATTTTGCGGGACCCACAATTAGCGTAACGGTTAGATCGGTAGCTTAATTAATCACCGTAAGTCGTAGAACTTTCCGAACAGTCGACTCGACTCACTAGTGACTCAAACAGAGCATTTATTACACAAAGTGTGACTAAGCCATGTGAGTCACCGGGAACCAACCAATGAGAATTAAGCTTGCTCACCAAGGCTTGATCTTAGCCTTTGATTCATCCAATGGCTTGGATGAAGCCAAGCAAGGTGCCCACCTTGCACCCCACATCATGTTCACGGCCAAGAGGCCTTAGGAGACAAAAATCACTTTCATCTTCATCACTTTTCTCTCTTCTCTCTCATCAAGAACCCTAGCCACCATTCTTGTCCATTTTCTTCACCATATTCGGCCAAGCTCATTTCCTAACCATCCAACCATCCAAAAATTTTTCTAACCAAGTTTCCTTAATCTAAACACCATTCTAAGAACCTTTGTAGTTGGGAGTTTCTTCAAATTCTTCCATCTAAGGCTTGGAAACCAACCTTGAAAGTTTTACCTAGAAGGTGAAATTTCATGCTTTTCTTTTCTCTCTTCTTTTTCAAAGTTCTAAGCCATGATTTTTCCATGGTTTAGCTTCTTTTTCATGGTTAGTAACATGTAGGTTTTGTTTGAAATTTTTAGGTGTTTGGTGGAGTGAAAACCGTGACCTAGGAGGTGAGAAAGCAAGCTTTTTGTCTTCATTTAAGGTAAGAGGAAGACAATTCTTATCATCCCTTGATGGTGGTAAGAAGATGGGTTGTTTGTAGAATCCATAAGGATTCGGTTGTGGTGTGTTTATTGATGTGTATTTGTTAATTTTTGTGGTTGCTAGTAGCTTAAGTGTTATGTGTTAGTAGCTTTCTTATTTGGTAATTGTAATAATTTTGCATGTCTAATAGCTTTTGATTGTATGTCTATAAGCTTTAAATTAGGTTTTATGTGTTAGAAATATTTTGCATGTGTTAGAAATATTTTGCATGTGTTAGAGATATAAATGCATGTGTTAGAATTGTATGATAAGGTTTAGGATGTGAATAACATGTGTAAATTTGCATGAGTGTTCCAAAGAACACATCCAATAGCTCACGGCAATGCTAAAGTGTGAGGACCAAAATGTTCTCTTCATTTTTCCTAAAGTGCAACTTAATTGATTAGGAGAAATAAGAAGGTTTCAAATTGTTTTGATCCAAGAAAAGGAATTTAGAAATCAATTGGTAAAGATTTAGTAAATTTTGGGCCAACATGCCTAAAGGATTTATTTGATTTAAAATCATTACTTTATAACATGATTTAATGAACTTAGATAAGATAATACCTTTGATATGATTTAGAGATCTAATGAAAAAGTTTTACAAAATGCGGCCAACATGCCACTATAGGTAATTATGATTTCTAAAACTTGATTCCAAACCTTTTTCAATCAAAAAGAAACAATACAAGTTAAGAAGAAATTTTCTATAATGATATTTGAAAGAACCAATTGATTAGAAGTAAGTTTAAAGGGTTAAAATTCATAAGTTTATCATTAGGAAGGAAATACAGTAATGTTAAGAAATTTTCTAACATATAGCTCACTTTAGGTTTTGAAGCATGTTAGAGATTTCAAAAAGTATTTAATGAAATGGTTAAAAATTAGGTAAATAGAAATTTTATGGAAAATTTAGAAAACCATTATTATAAGTTTATAAACAAAATATCTTGTCAATTTTTAGTAAAAATGAACCTATAAGATAGTAACAATAACCTAATGACAATATGCGGTATGAAAAATTATTCAACGTAGTTTAAATGTACTAAGTACTATTTCTATATGTTTAAACAGTAATTTAAGGGCATTCGAATAAGAAAATGATTTAAAAATCCTACGCGATTGAGAAAACGTATTAAAATGCTACGCGATTTTAAAAACAGAAAAATATCCTTACCCGATTTTTAAACGTTTGTAAAACGACGAGATTTCAAAAACGCGATAAAATTTCTACGCGATTGACCGTTACTATATTAAATTTTATTTGTCGGGAAAATGTGAACCCGTCTGTGCTTTTGAGGTTACTTACATTTGTCGGGAAAATGTGAACCCGCATGTGCTTTACGCCATTGAGGGTATATTTTTATCTTGAGGGCATTTTCGTAATTTCATATATTTGGAATTATGTTTTGTCTTTATACCAATTTTTGGTGTTTTGATTGACGAGACGAATCACATCGTGTTGTCGATGCGATAAGTGTAGTGTAGTTTATTGTTCTAATAAACTTGGAGACTTTAGTGTACGGGATCCCACATGTGGACAGTTGGTAGCTCCGCTGGGCCGTGGTAAACCGATAGCACACTAATGTACTCGACATTCACTATATTTAATCGAGGTTTGTAAAGTCTAGTAGTACATTGCCTATAGTGCCACAACGGGAGACTGTGAACTATACTACGCCTGGATGGTGGATTCCTAGTGTCGTAGGCTATCGACGCAACGTGTGATCGCGTAATAGTTGGTTGGGCAGCCGTGGTACTAATAGATTTTGCAAGTCATTCTCTCTGATATCTGTTTGGGCTTAGCTCCATGGAGTAGGGTCGTGTTTTGGTGTATTTGATTATATCTTGGATAATATTTCATTTTCTCTATTTATCTTTATCTGGTAACATCTTGGATGTTTTTACATTTTCTCTATTTGTATTTATCTGATAATTTTTATGTTAGTTGTCTATTTCTTATCTCATTTTATCTGTGAGATTGATTTATCTGTGTGAATTTCTTTATTTGTGTTATATCTGTGATGTTCTGAAACACTAGGATATTTAATATGTATTACTGTTATAGCTTCTTCGTATTGTATAAACTGTGTAGTAGTTATTTGTCGTCTTCTTATTTGCCATGTTGTGATGATTTTATGTTGTCTTACCTCTTTATTGTATGTGTCTCTTGTCTATTTATTTTATGCGGTAAAGAGTTTGAAGAGGAAGAAGAGGAACAACCTCTTGAGATCGTGTACCCTGAGGAAGAGGAAGGTCAGCAAGCCGACGATCAGTTTTACGAGCAAGAACCATCCGATCATCCATACCCTCTGGATTGATTGTGTGGGGGATGGCGACGCCTGCATTTTTGGGATTCATAGAGCTGGTATTCCATGGAGGTGATCTGGCTTGGCATTTACGAGGAGATCGTGCTTCTGTTACCTATGCTGGACGTATGACCGTGATTCTACGTCATCAGTTTGATGGAGATCCGATTGCGACGACGACATTATTTCTGCACTTAGAGTTACCCTTATCCATTAGGCGTTATTGGGGTGCTGAAAACCCCGAGCCTAGTGAGATAAGCATCGTATCGACTGCGCGATCCCGTTATCGCCGTGTGTCGAGACATCCGGGATATCTATCTCCCGATGATCATTTTCAGACTGAGAGTGATCCATCTGAGGATTAGATAACCATGATGTTTTTTTTGGGCACGTCAGCGTATGTCGTATATATTAACTCTTTTATTGCTTTCTTTTCTTGTTTTTATTTAAATAGTTGTAGACTTAGTTGTAAATTATTTGTACGAGTTTATAACTTAATCATATGTATATTATCGTAATGAAGTTTTTTTTTTTTTATTTCGTATTTTCCGTATTATCTTTTTATTACATATTTCTGTCTATCAGGAATTATTTTTACAACCCGTAATAATTTTAACAAATATTCCGCAACTTGGGTAGATTTTATTTCTATTTATTTTATTTTCTTTTATGTGTGACATCCTCAAAAGGGGTGTTACATGCAACATAGGCAAGAGTCCTTTCTTGGATTCATGCATGTTAAAACGTCTTAATACTTTGTCTATGTATGTACTCTGACTTAGGCCAAGCAATCTCTGTGACCTATCTCTATAGATCCTGATACCTAATACATAGGTGGCTTCGCCTAAGTCCTTCATAGAAAAGCACTTCCCTAACCAAGTCCTTACGGACTGTAGGGTAGGGATGTCATTTCCAATTAGTAGTATGTCATCTACATACAATACTAGAAAGACAACTGTGCTCCCACTAACCTTCTTGTAGACACAAGATTCTTCTTCATTTTTGATAAAACCAAACTGTTTGATTGTATCATCAAAACGAAGATTCCAACTTCTGGAAGCTTGCTTCAATCCATAAATAGATCGTTGCAACTTGCATACCTTTGTAGCATCCCGTGGAGTGGCAAAACCCTCAGGTTGTGTCATGTACACATCCTCGAGAAGATTTCCATTAAGGAAAGTAGTTTTGACATCCATTTGCCAGATTTCATAATCATGGTATGCTTTGCAATAGCAAGCAAGATCCGAAACAGATTTAAGCATCGCAACCGGGGAAAAAGTCTCATCATAGTCTACACCATGAATTTGCTTGAAACCTTTAGCCACCAATCGCGCCTTAAAGGTATGCACATTACCATCCATGTCGGTTTTATTCTTAAAAACCCACTTGCACCCAATGGGTTTTATCCCTTCGGTGGGTCAACCAAGGTCCATACCTGGTTGGTATACATGGATTCCATTTCGATCTCATGGCCTCAAGCCATTTTTCGATTCGGGCCAATAATGGCTTCCCGGTAAGTCATAGGCTCATCTTGATCCATGAGTAATACGTCACCTTGTTGAGTCATGAGCAATCCATATCTCTCGGTTGACGACGTATCTGTTAGACCTACGCGGGTCTTGTGCTACTAGAGTAGATTGTGGTTCCACAACGACTTGTGGAGGCTGCTCTATTTCCACCATTGGTTATTTGCTACTTTGTGAACTTTGAATTTCTTCAAGTTCTACTTTCCTCCCACGATTCCTTTGGAGATAAACTCCTTTTCTAGGAATACAGCAGTCCGTGCGACAAACACTTTGCCCTCGGTAGGATTATAGAAATAGTATCCCTTGGTTTCCTTAGGATACCCCACAAAGAAGCATTTATCTGATTTTGGGCCAAGCTTATCAGAAACTTGACGTTTCACATAAGCTTCGCAACCCCAAATCTTCATAAAAGACATACTGGGTCTTCTCCCAGTCCACATCTCATATGGTGTCTGTTGAACCGTCTTAGATGGAACACGGTTAAGTGTGAAAGCTGCTGTTAATAGAGCATGTCCCCAGAAGGAGCCTGGAAGGTCTGCATGACTCATCATGGATCGGACCATGTCCAACAAGGTCCGGTTCCTCTTTTCAGAAACACCATTCCATTGTGGTGTTCCAGGAGGAGTGAGTTGAGATATTATCCCACACTCTTTCAGATGATCATCAAACTATTGGCTTAAGTATTCACCTCCTTGATCTGATCGAAGGATTTTAATACTCTTGCCAAGTTGGTTTGGTACTTCATTCTTGAACTCTTTGAACTTTTCAAAGGATTCTGATTTGTGCTTCATAAGATATACAAATCCATATCTACTAAAATCATCAGTAAATGTAATGAAGTACTGAAAACTGGTTCTAGCTAGTGTGTTTAGTGGCCCACATACATTACTATGTATGAGGCCCAAAAGATCACTAGCCCTTTCACCTTGTCCAGTGAATGGGGCCTTCGTCATCTTTCCCAATAAACAAGATTCACATGTCTCATATGATTCGTAATCAAACGAGTCCAAGAATCCATCTTTATGGAGTTTGGAAATGCGTTTCTCATTTATATGGCCTAAACGACAATGCCAGAGATAAGTCGGGTTCATATCATTTGACTTGAACCTCTTTGTATTTACGTTATAAATGGGCGTTTCGAGATCAAGGACATAAAGTCCATTACTCAAATGTGCACTACCATAGAAAATATCATTCAAATAAAGAGAACAACTTTTTTTCTTAATTATAAAAGTAAAACCCTTCTTGTCCAAACAAGAAACAGAAATGATATTCCTGCTAATAGCAGGCACAAAATAACAATTATCCAATTCAATTACAAGCCCAGTTGGCAAAGCTAATAAATAAGTCCCTACGGCTAATGCAGCAACCTTTGCTCTATTTCCTACTCGTAGGTCGACTTCGCCCTTAGTCAATGGTCTACTGCTCTTTAGATCCTGCACATTACACAAATATGAGATCCACATCCAGGATCTAATACCCATGATGCAGAAGTAGATAAATTGACTTCTATAACAAAAATACCTGAAGTGGAAGTCTCACTTCCCTTCTTCTTCTTGAGCTCCTCTAGGTACTTGGCACAGTTCCTCTTCCAATGTCCGGTCTAACCGCAGTGGAAGCATGTACCTTCCTTAGCCACTCCACCCACTGGTTTCAAGCTAGAAGTGCTAGGCTTGGACTTTTCCTTGCCCTTACCCTTCCACTTGTCCTGGGGCTTTTTCTGCTGTTTCTTGCCCTTATTCTTATGGACCATCATTATGGCCTTTCCTTTGCCTTTGTTTATGTTCTGCTCAGCAGTTCTCAACATGCTTAGCAGCTCTGGTAGTGGTTTGTCAATTTCATTCATGTTGTAGTTCATGACAAATTGACTAAAACTATCCGACAATGATTGCAGGATTAAGTCAGTGGCCAACTCTTAGCCCATAGGAAAACCGAGTCTCTCAAGGTTTTCAATGTACCCAATCATCTTGAGTACATGAGCACCAATAGGGCTTCCCTCTACCAGCTTACACTAAAAGAGTGCTTTGGAGACCTCATATCTCTCATGTCTAGCCTGCTCTTGATAAAACTTTTTGAGGTGTACGATCATATCGTATGCTTCCATGTTCTCGTGTTGCTTTTGGAGCTCAGAGTTCATGGTGGCTAGCATTAGACATCCAATGTCCAAGGCATCATCTTGATGCTTCTTATAAGCATCTCTTTCAGCTCTAGGGGCATTAGCAGCAGGTGGTTCAGGAATAGGTTGTTCTAAAACATACAACTTTTTCTCTTGCTTGAGGACAATCCTCAAGTTCCTGTACCAGATCTAGGAAATTTGTCCTAGACAACTTGTCATTCTCAAGGACCGATCGCAATGATAAGTTACTTGATGTGTTTGTTGCCATGGTAATCTATCAACAGAAATATACAAAATATAAGTATTATGCTATAAACATATTTAACAAGGTCTTTTAATTAAATACGTCTCCCACTATTTTATTCAAATCAATGACCCTCAGCATTGACTTGGAAAATCCCATTGGAAGATTTCCTAGTGGGCCAAGATCCATATTTCACCTAGTTTTGAGTCGCTTTGGTGATCGCCCAAAATTCAGTTATTTAGGTAGGAAACTCTTTCCAATTACATCACATGCAACTCTTGGATAGTTGGGTGAATAACACTTATTCTAATCCATCTAATGGACTAAAGCCCAACTTCATGCCTCTAAGCCTTCAATCCTATTGAAATGGCCTAGTTAAGTCAAACCCAATGGTTGACATTTGGATATTACTATTATCCTATCGCATCTTACTAATATAGATAAAGGCACCCTGCTTTGGCAGACCTACACTTGATCGATATTAGTCTTGACGAGTGCCACGCATTGGAAGGCATCACATAATGACTTAATATTTTCGTTGAGGGAATTTTATTATTAGATCTCACCATTTATTAAACTTGTTTAACATACCATAAACATCATCCATGCATCTCATACATATAAAGCATATAATAAATGTGACATGGTTATGGCCTCTAAGAGAGTAGCATTAATTAATGCCAGCTTCACCAAGCGTCTCCCACCAACGTCCTCACTTGATGTCGTCTCCTTGTCTCCACATGAAGATTACATTATAGAAACCTCTTTTACATTCGAGGGTAGTTAGATGAGAAGAGAATGTACAATCAGAATGTAGAGAGAAAGGCACGACACGCAGGTCGTATTTAAAATAACCAAAAAGCATAAAATAAAGACTAAGGCCATAACCATGCACCATGCATCTCTAAGAATACATAAACACAAAGTAATAACACATTATTATTTTGCGAATTATAAAAACAGTTTTGAATATTGCACTTTCGAATATCACACACCACGAAACGGGGTTCGGGGCAGCGCCCCGACGGGGGTCCCGCTTGAACCCTAAGGCCCGCAAACACATGAACGCTTCATGTGCCGCAGGGGTTCCTCACAGCCGTCATCGCCTATCCAGAAACAAGGTTTCCAGAATGCGTGAAGACATGAACACTTCATGTCATGAGGAAGCTTCATGGCCGTCGCAAAATGGAAACAAGGTTTCCAAAACCTTGTGTCGCGTTGTTGTGTATATCGCATTCATACAGAAAATATGCAGAAATAGAAAGCATTCAAAACAGTTTTTGTAGAATCATACATATCACATATGTATATACCAGAAAAACGCAAAAATAGAAAGCATTCAAAACGATTTTCATTCATACATATCATATATATATACTAGAAAAACGCAGAAACAGAAAGCTTTCAAAACAGTTTTCGCAAAAACATATGAACATCTTCATGGTTTCAGAAACAACATATAAAGATCATATCTTTTATCAAAAGAAAGCAATGAATCATGTTATCGCATATAACAAGAAAAGCAAAAAACTGAATCATGGTTTCGCAAGTGGCTCTGATACCACTGTTGGGAATTTACGGATCAAAAGTCTCGCAGTGGAATAACAGAATTCCCTCACAGGATCCATGCGAAAAATCCATAATCCGAGTTTTTTAAATTTTTACCTCTTGAAGCATGATAGACACAAGCGAGGTGAATCACCAACACCGTAATAGCGACGATGTTTCTGTGGTATCCACACGAACAGACTTGCAAAAGGAGTCACGCCTCTATTTTCGTAGTGCTAGCTGCAAAGAGAGGAGAAGAAGACCTCACTATTTCTCACTCACTTTCTGTAGGTGCGGCTAGGGTTGTGATGTAACCTAGTAGCAGCCCCCTTAGCAGTACTATTTATAACAGTGGCTGCCTTAAGTGAGTGTGAGCAGTAGCAAGGTAAGTGGTGCAACCCTAAACCCATCTGTCATGAGTTAGGCCCACAGTTGAATCCGAGTCCAACTTGGATTCTGATTACTCCAATTTAATCTGTTCTAAGTGTGTGACCCTGCAGGTTCTCATGACGTTGGTAGTAATATTAAAATCTCATTTTAATATTACAAACAGTGAGCGGTATCTAGCAACACATCACTGCTACCCAAGTAATGAGAATGTCAGTGATTTGACATAACCTATCTGTGACCAATGTTTCCGTGTAGTTTAGTCCATTTGTCCAGATATCCAGATTGAACACAAGGCATAGAACGTGTCACCCTTGTTTAGTTCAATCTTCAGTTTCCTGATTCCTGAGTAGACATAGTAATAACAAATAAGATCAATATCTCATATTGACTCATTTGAGCATGGCCATGCATTTCGTAGTCTCACTCAATCAGGGGGCCCAAAGATATCGCTCCTGTTATGTAGGAGGGACAAATCCCATCTAGGTCACTCACATCCCTCCACATGTGTTGCGGCATGTCTAATAACCAACATTATAATCATCTTGTTACAGATGACGTTTGATGGCATTAAAACACACAACTCCTCATGTAGGAATCGTAGTGATTTCAGGTCAAAGGACCACATACACCATTATCACTATGAGAATCACTTATGACACTCACGTAACGATCCACGTAGCGTTCTTATGGCGGGTCTGTCCAATACATCATTACTCTAATATGTATCCATGTGTAGACTTGATATCTCATATCCATGACCCGTGAGATGTGGTCATCAGTCTACGCACATACTAGCCTCAATGTATTATTGTTGTCCTAATTAACAATAATACTTGACTAGGGACATTTAAGAATAGTGTTTTATCCAATAGGATCTCACGATCAAGTCATTCACTTGATGTCCTATGGTATCAAACTTACTATTCTAAGGACTTTATTATGTCTACCAAAAAGAACACAATAAATGAAATGCCTTATATAAAATAACATAATATAATGTATGTAAATACAAACAAAATGTATTGGCCACTAGGGCATACACCAACAAAACCAAGTCTCATGAACAATATGAAAAGAATAAAAGGATATGCAAAACAAGGTTCCCCTTACCTCAAACTTCAGAAATTGAAGTCACTAAGTAATGCCTTTCGAAAATCTTATTCTTCTTCCTCTTTGGTGGATGATTATCGTCCTTTGCCTTGCTTCTTTTTTTTACCTTTGTGCTTGCATGTTTCAGCCTTGAAGTGTGAAGAAAAATTAGACAATTATCCCATTATAAAGGCATAAATCAAGGTTTCAGAAAGAAAGAAACATGAGGGACTTTGGTCACTTAAGTAGCCAACTGATACATCCCGATCTACTAAGAACACTTAGATTTCACCAAATCTCATTTCACCATTATGACAATTTTCCATATCTGCTGGTAGTCGATCTGGCATTAAAACACACAACCAGTATGCTTAAAAATAACAAACTAACTCTGATTGTTCTCAAATTTTAACCATAGCACAAACCACACATTTGTGACCTAGAAACAAATTCTCCACATTTATTTCCATTAACTAAGCAATTTAAGCTAATTACGGGACTACTAATAGTTATATTTCACATATAGTGTTATAGCAAAGTGACCAAACATGCTCAGAAGGCCACAAAATTCAACAGGTATGTTAAGTAGGTAATATGCTACCTTAGTAACCATTTATAAGTCTAACATGTTTTTCAGGGTGTTACAAGGAAAACCCATGTTGGTATAACTACCCATCGTTGATGGTGTACTTGACCACGATCTTGACTAGTTTGGAGGATTCTTTTGGATCAAAGGACCTCGTTTCAGACTGTAAATGCTTCATGATCAGGATGATCCAAGTACACTCTCCTTCTTCCACTAGGAAAATGAATGCATCTATGATGGAGGGTTTCGAGAGGGTCTCTTGGATCACATAATAGTTATTGCCCAGGCTTTTAGTACTGGCCAATTTGGACAAGAGGTCAGCTCTAGAGTTCTACTCCCTGGGCATGCATTCTATCTTAACATCCTAGAAGCTTTTAAGGAGCTCTTATACCTTAACTAAGTATCTCTGAAAGAGGGGTTCCTTAGTCTGATAGTCACCTCGAATTTAGGAGGTCACAATTGGGAGCCACTGCAAAGCATGATATTATTTGCTCCTATGTCCTTGGCCATTACCAGTCCGACAATACATGCTTCATACTTCACCTGATTGTTTGATGTTGGGAACTTAAACTTTAGGGAGTTTTCCATTGTCACTCCTCAAAATTTTCTAAAATCACCCCGGCACCACTTCCCTTGGGGTTCGAGGAACCATCAACATATATGGTCCAAGAAATTCCTTCAGGGTCAACAAAGTCCGATGTAAGTTCTACAAAAAAAATCAAAGAGTATCTGAGTCTTTATTGCAAGTCGAGGCTCATATGCGATTCTGAACTCAGACTGCTCAATGGACCAAGTAATCATTCTTCCTATTAAGTCTAGCTTGTGCAGCACCTGGCGGATAGGTTGGTTCGTTCTTACCACCATGGGGTGGCACTTAAAGTATTGTATAAGTCTCCTGGCCATGGTGATAAGTGCAAAGGAAACATTTTCAATCTTCTGGTAGTAGAGCTCTAGGCCTTGCAAAACCTTGCTTATGAAGTAGACCGGCTTCTGTCCCCATACCGTCTCCCTGATCAACACTGAGCTTATAGCCTCATTATGTATTGAAAGGTACAAGTACAATACCTTCCTAGATTATAGTCTTGACAATATGGGGGGAAAGGATAAAAGATTCTTTAGAAAAGAAAAGACATCCTTAGACTCCTAAGTCTATTAAAACTCTTTCCCATTTTTGAGCAGTTTGAATAAGGGAAGGGACTTGTGAGCAGTTTTAGCAAGGAAACGTGTGAGGGTCGTAATCCAACTAGTTAGTTATTGAACTTCTTTAATACTCTGAGGGCTGCGCATGTTGAGAACTACTTGGTATTTATCTGGATTAGCCTCAATTCTATACTGAGTCAGCATAAAACCCAAGAACTTGCCTGCTTGGATTCCGAAGGTGCACTTCTCTTGGTTAAATCTCATGTTATGCTTCCAAAGTTGTGCAAACACTTCTTTGAGGACTGCAATATGTGATCCGCCTTGTGGGCTCTTCACTATCATGCCATCAATATAAACCTCTAGCATCTTCCCCCACTTGGTCTTCGAATACCCTATTCTTCATTCTTTGGTAGGTGACTCCTGCATTTTTCAAACCAAAGGGCATTACCTGTAGTAGTAGCTTACTCTGTCAGTGATGAAGGTAGACTTGTCTTTATCTCTAGGGTACATTAGGATCTGATTGTACCCAGAGTATACATCTATGAATGACAACAAATAGAAACCTGAGGAGCTGTCCACCAGTTTATCCACGTTGGGAAGTGGGTATGGATCTTTAGAGCAAGCTTTGTTTAAGTTTGTATAGTCTACGCATATTCTCCACTTCCCATTTGACTTCTTCACCAACACCACGTTGGACAGCTATGTGGTATGGTACTTCCTTGATGAAGCCGGCACTGAGTAACTCCTTTACCTGTCCTTCGATAACTTGTTGCCTTTTTGGGCCAAATTTTCTTTTCTTCTGAGAGACTGACCTTACATCATCCCTGATAGACATGTGATGACTGATAAAGGTGGAGTTAAGCCCAAGAAAGACTAAGGATATCCAGGTGAAGAGATCTTTGTTTTTATGCAAGAGCTCAATCTTAGCACCTCTCTCTTTCTTCCAGGTTCGCTCCAATCATGGTGACCTGATCCGACTTGGCACCAAGTTGAAGGGGCTGAAGTTCACCCTCCGGCTGAGGTCTGGTACCCCAAATTTCTTCTTGCACATCTAGCTTAGTCATAAGGATATTGACTTGATCTAGAGTCAAGCTAAATGTGCTAGTTTTTGCTTTCTTGTGTTACCCAAGTGGCTTCAGTACTCAAGAGGAGGGTGAATTGAGTATATAAAGTTTTTTCGCAAACGCTTGTAAAACAAATTTCGTTGAATCTATTTTTAAATGAAGTGAATAAAAAGATAAGATAAAGAACCTTAAAGCAGAGAAAATAAACACGTAATAAAATAAATTACAAGAAATAAAGAGATTAAGATAAGAAAAGCAGGTAGAATATTTATCCTGGTTCAGCCACCAAACCACTTGTGGCCTATGTCCAGTCCTCGAAAAAGTATGTGAGATTTTTCACTATACTTTCAGGCTTAACCAAGTGCCTACAATCTTTACACAACAGAGCACTTTTCACACTTGGGGATACTTCACCCTTTGTGTCTTGAGTCTCAACAAACAGGGATACCTCACCCTTACAAATTCCTTGAGAGATACCTCACCCTTTTTACAAACCTTTGAGGGATACCTCACCCTCTTTACAAACCTTTGAGGGATACCTCACCCTCTTTACAATAGAGCAAAAAATAGATGAAGAGAAACTCTCACACAGAGTAAATAATACAATTTGAAGCACTAAGAAAGCTCTTTAAGGATATCTCAAAGTTTTGGAAAAAAGAGCACAGGAAATATATAAAAATTGTAAATCACATGTTAAAGCAAACAAGGATTGATTCAGATAGAGAGACCCCTTTCAAAGATGACCCAAGGTCTCTATTTATAGAGCTTTGAAGAAAAGAGTCGTTGGGTGCAATTAAATCATGTAATAAATGCAAATATGGTCGTTTATTTCTAAATCAGAATCCCAAGTTTATTCAATAACTTCTGAGTTATTCAAATAACTCATTTTCAAAAGTTGCGAGAAAATAGATTCTGATATATGTTATTCGAATAACATAAATGTTATTTGAATAAATCCTTTTAAAAGAGTTTTATGAAAAGCACAATTATTTGAATAACTCCCTTGTTATTTGAATAAGCCTTTTTGAAAGATACGCATAGTAATGCCTTTAGTCGAATAGCTTAAATGCTATTCAAATAGCACAATTTGAAAACAAAGGTGTGCAGCTTATTAGAAACCTATTATTCGAATAACTATGAAGTTATTCGAATAAACTTTTATAAAAGCTAATAATTTGAGATTGGTTTATTCGAATAAAGAGAACTTTATTCGAATAAAGCTATTAAAAAAGAATTTCTTAAACATTTTCAAAAAACCTGTGAATTGCTTCCAAATTTCCAAACTAACTTTTAATCATTTTCAAAACCATTTTGAAAACATATATATATTTGAAAAACAGGTTTAAGATTTTTCTTTCCAAAACCAATGAGATATCCAAAAGGCTTCGTACAAAAAGACTCTAAGTCCTAAAGCTATTCTTGCAGGTTTTGGACTTTGTCTTATCATCATCTTCATCATGTTTAGTATCATCAAAATTATTATCAATGCCAGTTAGCCAATTACATCTTGGGCACCCTACAAATTCTGAGGCTCTCGTTATAGCATTTTTAGGCTGCAATTTGGTCGCCCTTTATTATGACAACCTCATTGTTCTTGTTGAGAAACTTCATAACCAAGTGGGTAGTACCACGATGTCCAGGGCATTTAAGGCAGGGCAGCCCAAGATGATGTTGTAGCCCGAAGGACAATCTACAATCAGAAACCTGACCTTGATGGTCCTAAAAAGTTTAGGGGACCCCAAAGGCAAGTGGGTCTTAAAGTATCCTGTCGGGGTGATCTTCTCACCGATGAACCTTATAAGCTTGCCATTGTAAGGAGTCAGTTCAGAACATGAACTTCTAATTTTTGGTATTAGTCCATAAACATAATATCCGCCAAACTCCCTTGATCAATGAAGATACGTCAGACCTCGGCATTTAAAATTACTCCTGAGATGACTATAGGGTCGTCATGATCTAGGATAATTCTGCTATAGTCCTCGTCTGAAAAGGTGATGGGGGGAGTCATCTATTCTCCGGCCCGTGACTTAGGTTCGGAGTGAGAGATGCTTAACACAGCCATCCTAAGGGCTTTCTTACAGGCACCATTGGACGAACCACCACTGGCGAACCCACTAGCAATAATGTTAATAGTTTAGTTAGGCTGGGCACTGTGGTCATCGTTGTCATCAAATGGAGTGTCCTGGTTCCTGCCCTGCCAATTGTCTATGTCATGATGAGGTGGACTTCGAGATCTTTTCCTTGGGCTCTGGGTTCTTCATCTTTGGTGTGGAGATGGGCTTCGATGAGGATTGCATCTCCTTTCCTTCCTTCCTCTTCGATGTCCATCACTTTGGACATGGTTGATGAGGTATTGATCAAGTCGTCCTACCTTGATAAGGGACTCGATAGTGTCTCAAAGTTTATAACAGTCTTTCATTTCATGGCCATAGCTTTTATGCCATGAACAGTGTTTGGAACAATCCTTTTGCTTATGTTTCTTCAAAAGGGCTAGCCTCTTAATGTCCAAGAACTCTGTTTGCAATAGCTCCCTCAAAATTGTTTCACGATGGGTGTTTAGAGGTGTGTAATTGAAGTATTTTCCCCGGGAAGGACTGTCCTTGGAGGATTTATGGGTCCGTGAGGAGTTATGGTTAGCTTTCTAGTGAGAAGACTCACCCTTCTCCAAACTCCTCTAAGCCTCAGTTGCCTCCTCAAGATTTATATACTTCTGGGACCGTTGTCAAAATTCTTTTGTAGTCTCTGATTTTTACTTTGCTAAAGACACAAAAAACTCAGAACTAGCCCGGAGGCCACTTTTGACATTATGGAGGGTGATTTTGTCATCGAAGTTCTCCACATTAATACAAGCCATGTTTGAGCTTTTTAACATACTCACAAAGGGGCTCATCACACCCTTGGTGAATCTTGGATAAAGATTCAATAAACTTGGGTTGTTCCTTGCTAGTAGTGTACTGAAGCAAGAAATAATGTCTGAGGTTCGGCTAGTTGATGATGGGTCCCCGTGGTAGGGTCATAAACCATTTGAGGGCTCCTTTCTTCAGGGAAAAAGGAAAGCCATGACATAGCAACTATGAGGATCCTCTATGAAAGCACATAGATTAGACGTAAATGTCTATGTGTTCCTGAAGGTCCGTGGTCCCATCATAGAGTTCCACATTGGTGGGAAACTTGAAGTTTCTTGGAACTCTATACTCCATGAGTTGGGCAAAGAAGGGCTACTCCTGATTGCCAAGGTCCTGGTTGTTATCAACAATATTGGATATTTTGGCATCTGCATACAGTCTCCTCTACTTGTCATTCATATTATGCCTTCTATCGTTACGATGAGATCTGGATTGGTTGTCATGCATGGACTGCTCTAAATCTTCCAGTTTGTGGTGTTGTTCTTCGAGTTATCATCGCAACAAGTTTAGACGATGATTTCTGGACATTTTAAGAAGGATCGTGCCTTCTTGGTGGGATACACGATCCTCTGCATTATCGTTTGTGGGTCCTAGGCACTGATATATTAGGATTCTGGACCCTTGAACATTAGGATTGGCCTATTGCACAAGGGTTCCAATTCTATCCCTGATTGAGACCCTATGCGATGGGTGTGGGCTTTTGTCAAAAAGCGAAGTTTCGTGCCCATCACATAAAGTTTTAGCATCGGGTTCCTGGTTCCTCATGGAAGGAGTCTCGGTAGCTAGCGGTGGGACAAGGTGAGGAGAAGGTTGCATCGTTGGTCCTTGCCTTTAAGCCGCAGAGGTTTGCACAGCCTCTTCTTTTCTCGAATTCTATCGCATGTTTACCATGGTTGAGTGGGAATAGGATTTTATGGATTCCCTACAAATAACACCAATATTCTAAAGTTGATTCAGAGGTGTACCTGAGATAGGTATGTCACGATGGTTTTCAAATTGCATAGCAGTAGCAGAATGCGTTGAACTGAGGGGGTTGGTACCTGCAAAGGGACTCCAATGCTCAAGTCAGGCTGTGCATAAGTAGAGTTTATGCAATGAGTGATAAGTTACATGTAGAAAGTGATTTAGCCTGGTATTTATAGAGAGCAATTATGGTTTAGTCTCTCTTAATTGTAGCAAGAAATCCCTATAAGATTAGAACAGTAATACTATAGTTATGAGCAACTTGAGGTAGTTATGGGTGCTATAATTTTGTAAGATCATGATTGACAGTTACTGATATCTTGGGAGTTATCCTCTATGCAAATCTCATGCTTTTGATGCACTTGCCCAATGTTGCAATCCGATGTACGTGGTACCGAGTTCTTCATAGCATCCAGCGCTTAGCTGGGATGTTCATGGCGGATTTTGGTGGTGTGCATGCTAGGTTGGTCCACTTAACCATAGTCCAGATCACAGTCCAAAATAGTTTCCATTTGTTTAATTTAAAAGATACCTCACTCTTTTACAAGTTTAGAGAAAGATAAAAGACAAAAACTCAATAAAGATTAAAGAAAAAACAATGAGTAAGGTGAAAATATCTCAAGTTTAGCTCAAAACTCTATGCATTTGATTATCCTCAGATTTACTAGTTTTGATTTTTATATCTTGAAATGTCTTTACTTATATGTAATGATCCTAAGCTTTTGTTGTCGCTCATGACTTCTATTATTTATTTATTTTTATTTTTTTTGCAAAAAAAGGAGAAAAAGTAGAAGTTGAGGAAAGTACACTTTGAGCGGAGGCATGCATATTTGAGTTTGTTATATCCAACTACACTTGCATCCATGTCTCTTTAGATCTTTTCTTGCTTTAGAAACTATGCCAATAAGCATTCTTAGCTTTTTTTTGTTCCCACAAAATATTTCTCATCATAGCACACAAATGATTAGTAATCCTATGCTTTTAATGCATAATATCGGTTGTGACTAATTAGATCTGTTCAGAACTGAGTTCTGAGGGCTTCTTGGAAAGGTAGAAGATGGTGGTGTCCTCTATAGGCGCAATTTATGCAGCAATGGAGCGAGGGGGTAGGTACCTGCAAAAAATATTTCAACGCTCAAGTTAGTAGCTACGCAAGGAGGATAATGTGTAATTGAATTAGGGTCTACCTTGTCTCTCTTACTTATTGTATTTATATGAGCATTTTAGGGTATGTGGTGTCTAAGCATTCAGTGCGTGTCGAATGGTGCTACCTAGGATCGTGGCGACACGATCATGGGGGACAGGATCGTGGAGACAGGGTCGTGGAGACCTCTATCCTTTTGTCCTTATTCCCCTACTTGTATGAGATATGGTCAGGATTTGTTATTGTCGTTATGCATAGCGTTTAGGCTGCTTCATGCGCTAGGTACATCTAGATGCCAGCCTGGCGGGTCGAGTTCCTCAAGTTCTATGGACTCATAACTTGGTCCAGAACAATTATCCCTAGTTTGGTGCTTTGATGGGACAGGTAAGTTTCAAGATACGAGTTCAACTAGGGCACACAGCACGCGATGGACCCTAAGTCATTGTATCAACGTCCAACCTTGTGATATTTTTCCAAAGGATCAAAGTCGGTGATGTATCATGGTGAATTCCCAAGGTACGTGAGTAAGGCTAGGATCCAGGTTGGATTGCTCTACTTACGTCATCATTCCATGATTCGGGGTATACAGTTGATTGTCCCCATGCCTTTTGTGGGGTTCATGTTGCAATCCAATCTTGGATCAAGATCTCAAGTGTTGCTTTAACGCAGGATCATGCCGAAGATCAGTTGCCTTTACTCAACTGTTCGTAACAGTCTGCACTTACTCAGAAACCATTGTCTTGCATTTATTGGGAATTAAATTGTTTTGATAACAATAGCAGTTTCATCCTGTTTCCCAACTACCCATTGCTCTCGTGGCTAATCACAAAGGGGGAAGCATTTAAACGTGGCTTTGAATGTGCAACCACTTCACCTTTTTGGCAACCAACCAAAATGCCTTATCCCCTCTATAAATAAGGAATGTTTGTAGTGGGGTCATCATCTGTTTCTTTTATTCTCCATTTGTGCTTGAGAGTGGGTTTTTTTCAAGAGAATGGTCCCCTCTCTACTTTTTGCGGGTGCATGGACGGTCGTATCCCCTTCTAAGATCATTTTTCTCTTCTTTTCCAAATTCTTAAAGGTGTTTGTTTTTTCCCTCACATATTCTTTTGGTAGAGGCCTTTCTTTCCAAGCATAATGGTTTGGTGAAGGCCAAGTAGCTGCTCTACGTTGCTCGGTTAACGCACCTCTGGATAACAGAAGTCTTTCTTTCTCAGTATATGCGGAAGTGGACAAATTTCTTACTCTTGCTGGGAGGGTCCATGACTTTTGTTGTAATTCCTGTGAGGCATGGAGAGGTTTCACCGATGTCCTTTCTTTGCTTCCATGCTTTGGGATCATTGGTGTGTAGTTGGATGCGCACGAGCATCATAGAGTGAAGCAATCTCCTCATATTGGTTGAGAGGGAAGATACAAACATGCACGTCTAGAGGAGCTACGGAGGCGGTCAGTGGTTGATCGTTGCCATCATCTTGCCAGGTTACCTTCTTGGCTTCTCTCTAATGGGCATTCTTAGACAATTGTAGCTTGTAGGTTCTTCTTGTAAAGTAAATGATGTATGGAATGTGAATATTGAAAATTTGTTTTTCTTGAATATTCACTATGTGTCTTGAACCTGGTGGATCTTTATTTTGTTTTCATGTTTCCAAGATGGGTCCAATGTCGGATCTAGGACTTTATTCAAAAGAACGCTCGTTTTTCCTGGACGGGATGAGTCTAAAGCTCGATCTCGGAGGTAGAGTTCGTTGAGCTGGACAAACACTCGTTTTTCCAAAGCTCGAATCTCGATGGTTGGGTTTAGTTTAACTGGATAAACACTCATTTTGCCAGTCGAGATGAGTCCAAAGGTCGAATATCAGTGGTTGGGTTCATTTAATTGGACGAACACTCATTTTTCCAGTTGGGATGGATCTAAACCTCGAATCTCAGTGGTTGGGTTCGTTTAATGCATATGACACGGAAGCCTCTTGGTGTGGGGTCCATGATCTAGGGCTTCGGTCGATTACGCTTAACCTATGTAAACTATGGTGGGTTTATGGGTTAAGGTCAGGCCATAAAGGTACGAGTGAAAACCCTTGAATGTGTTGCTTGACCCCAGACGGTGTTCAAGTGGATTCCTTTGTCTGGCCCGTCAAGTAAGAATACGCTTAACATATGTAAACTATGGTGGGTTTTGGGTTAAGGTCAAGCTCAAATGGGTATGAGTGAACCCTTGAATGCTTTACTTGACCCCGAAGTATGTTCAAGTGGATTCCCCAGTTTGACTGTCATATAAAGATGTTAGAATAGCTTATCCTTTCAGACCTTATATTCTTTGGACCTCACCAAGGTACGGTGATCTTGTGGGTTGCAATAGGCCTAAGTATTTGTGGACTCGAGGTCACTATTGAGATATCGATTTTAAAGGTTAACAAGCTGAAATACCCAGGGATTCAAGGTCACGGTCGAGGTATTGGCTTTCGAATGAGACAACAGTTGGGATGAGAAAACTAATTTCTTAGTGCCAGAACATGTTTCTTATATGGCAAAAGTGACAACTTAACACTAATATTTCCTCAACTTGTTAGCATTCCAACAGTTTTTTATTACCTTGCCCAAGAGGGTTTCCAGAGTGAAGACTTCCATGTTGGTTTTAGACGTAACCCTGTAGGGTTCTTCCCAATTAGGAGTTAATTTTTTACCTCTTGTGTTTCTCCCCCCGATGTCTACCCTGCATAGAACGAGGTTGCTGAGGTTAACATGGCGTGGAATCACTTTGGAATTATACTACGCGACGATCCTATGTTTAACGGTTGCTTCCCTGATGTGGGCAACACGACGTTGTTCTTGGTAAATGAGGTACGGGTTAGTTTCCTCAGAGAAATTTTGCTTCATTAAACTCGGCTCTCTTACTTCAACTAGGATCATGGCCTTGCAACCGTAGGCTAACTTAAAGGGGCTTTCGCTCGTAGTGGACTATGTGTTGTCTGATATGCCCACAAGACATGATCTAGTTGTTCCACCCAGTTTCCTTTAGCGTCATTGAGCCTCTTTTTGATTCTCCTAAGTATAACCCAGTTAGTAGCCTTGGCTTGCTGGTTAGTTTTTGGATGCTCAATTGAGGTGAACTACTGCTTGATTTTGAGTTCGACCAAGAAATCTTTGAAGTTCTTGTCAGTGAACTGGGTTCCGTTGTCTATGACAATCGACTTTGGGATTCCAAATCTGTTGATGATATTCTTGTGGGTGAACTTTTGGATTCAAGCAGAGGTGATTGTAGCCAACGGTTCTGCCTCAATCCATTTAGTGAAGTAATCAATGGCCACCACCAAGTACTTGACTTGCCCTGGTGTTTGGGAGAAAAGGCCTAAGATGTCCATTCCTCATTGGTAAGGAACTGATATTATTGACAATTCTTCTGTCGGTGTCGTATAAACATCTTAGTAATGCTAGCACTGGTCGCACTTTTGCATATGTTCTTTGCTATCAGCTTCCTTGGTGGGCTAATAATATCCCACCGTCAACGCCTTCCGGGCTAAGGAATTTGCCCCCGATGTGGTTTCCTGAGCTTCCCTCATGGATCTTAGCTAAGACATACTCTGCTTCTTTGGGGCCAAGACATTTAAGAAGGGGAGAAGAAAAACATCGATGATATAGTTGATTGTCATAGATAGTATACCAGGCCGTTGTCCGTAGTATCTTTTGGGCTTCCTTTTGATCTTCAAGAAGTGTTCCACCATGGAGGTAGGCTAATATAAGAGTCATCTAGGTTTCTTTGCCTTCCAGTAGGAGCACTTCATTATTTGTGATACTGGGGAAGGGTAAGGTGTCCTAGATTACTGACCTGTTATTACCTGGTCTCTTGGTGCTTACGAGCTTCGATAAGATGTCAGCCTTACAGTTTTCTTCCCTTGGGATATGCTCCATGTAACACCCTAACTTTTGGATAAATGACAATTTTGTCCTGATTGTACTGTTTTATATTTTTCTGTATGTTATAAAATTTATTTGACTGTTTCGTGTTCATATTTGAGTGTTTTGTGTGATTTACTCTGAGTCAAGAAAATAATAATTTTCGGGCCGGGAAAATCTTATTTTAATTATTCGAAGCTGGAGGATCTTACTAAACTCAATTCCGAGTGATATGGTTGTTAATATTTTAATTTTTAGGATTTAACTGTACAATAAAATAATTTTATATTATTATAATATTATTTTATCTAACAGTACCTACTGTCTCAAAAATAGTAGAAATCTGCTCTAAAATGACTATGCATCCGAAAAAGTCTGTGGGACCCACATTTAGAGAAGCAGTCAACATTTCTGGCTAGATTAAATTCTAAGCCAATAGAAACAAGTCAACAATGTAGGCTTGACATTTCTAGACCAATAGGAATCAAGTCCACAAAAATGGTTAGACTTGTTAGATTAAGACTAGAAAGCTTAACCAAGTTAGCTTAAAACCTAACTAAGTTAACATAGAAGGCTTATGTAGTAACTAAGTGAAGTAACCTAGTTAGCTATCTAGTTAAGTTCTAGTTAGACAATGATCTCAAAATATCAAGACTAACCTAGTTAACCTAAGTAACTAAATGAATTAATCAAATGCACCTAAATGTAACTAGAAGACCAAATGGATCATAAAATCATAAACTTAGTTTGCTCTCCTAAGGGGCCATTCGGCCAAGAGCTTTCAAGAAGCTTCAAGAAGAGCTTAGTCACTTAGTGACTAGGTTTTTATGCACCAATGAAAGACAAGCTTGGAGGCCAAGCTTTGATATCAACCCTTGATCAAATCTAAGGCTAGGAGGAGTCAACAAAGGAGGCCACCTCCTTAGTGAGCTTGACGAGCGTCGAACTCAGTCAAAATTATAACCGAAGTTATTACCTAAGCTTGTAGCACAGTGACAACACCGGATCGTCTCCTCAAGGATCGTAGATGTAATTTAATCAAATCAAGTGAAAGTTAGCAAAGGGGGGTTTGACAGTTTAATATCTTACTTAACAAAATTAACGGAAGAAATGACAATTAAAGAGTAGTCAATTTAGAAACCTATCCAAGATTGGGTGGATTCAATCATAGACCCTTCATAAAACACTTGAAGCGCAATTGAATTGTTAATTTGGATCTAACCGAGATCTCTGCATCAAATCCAGAATTCATACTAGACGATCGCCTAGAATTCAATTAACAAGTGATAAACACAAATCCATAATCGCACCATTCATGAAAATCTATGTTAATTTCAAGTACCGAATTCAATTAACTTAGGCACAAATCAAGTAACCTAACCTCTTCAATTACGTGATTAATTTAGATCAATCAGTTCTAAGTTTCATCACAAATCTCAATCTTCATTTATGTGATTAGTTTAGATCAATCAGTTCTAAGTTTCATCACAAATCTCAATCTTAAACCAAGATCAATCAGATCAACATAAATAGAATCACCATTCATGCATTCAAGATCAAGAAGAAGAAAAAAGAAGAAGAAAGGAGGAATTCAATTACAAATCAAACACAATGCATAACCAAGGTCTCAAGAATCCAAACCACAATCTCTTCAAGAGTTCTAAATTGACCCAAAGTAGCTTAGCCCTCCATTACCATGAAGGGGAGCATCAAAATATACAAAACTATGAGAAACTATGAAGAAGCAAGAAGAAACTTAGAGAGAAATGAAGGAGAATTACATCTTGTTCATGATAAATGGTGCCTTTTATAGAAGTCTAAGGTAACAAAATGACAAAGGGAAGTGGGTGGATGAGTGGGTGAGTGAGTGGAGTGGTTGAGTGGATGGATTAGTGGGTTGGTTTAGTGGATTGGTTTAGTGGATGAGTGAGTGGAATGGTTGAGTGGTTGAATTAGTGAAAAATGCCAAAGGACTTTTGGTGAGTGGGAAATTATGGACATGAATGGGTGAGTGGATGGATTAGTGGATGGATTAGTAGATGAGTGGGTGGAGTGGTTAAGTGGTTGGATTAGTGTATGAGTGGATGAGTGGGTGAGTTAGTGGATGAGTGGATGAGTGGATTAGTGGATGGATGAGTGGATTAGTGGATGGATGAGTGGGTGGTTGAGGATGAAAATTTCGTGTCTGACTTGGAAGCCAAAAACGACCCACTATAATTCATAACCACGAAAAGTGTTCTTCATGAAAGTTGTAGATCCTTGTCTTGGCTATAAAATGGATAGTTGGTTCGTCCAATTTGGCTTCCTTAAGCCCAAGATATGTCCCAAATACCGTAGGTTGCTCAAACCCAACTTCAGCACCTCTGTTCTGACTTGCAAGCTCAAAATGACCTACTAGACTTCTTTTTCTCAAAATGTGTTCTTCATGAAAGTTGTTTATTTGGATCTTGAATATCCACTGTCCAAATTTCATCCCATCTCCATTATTACATCTTGAGATATGATTTTATGAGTGCACACTTGTTCGGATTCTACTGACAGAACCCGTATTCTGACTTCCATGTCAACTTAGGTCCCTTAGACATCTGAATCAGACTTCAAGCTCTTCATCAAATTTGTAGAGCTTCCTCTTAGCTTTCCTACAAGGTAAAATTCATATTCATCAGATATTAGGAACTCAAGTTATGGCCAAAATACAGAAACAGTGTCAAATCTCAATAATGCTGGAAATATTCAATTAGGACCAATTTGAGCTCAAACTCACAAAATCATACCAAACTCAATCAATTAAGAATATGGAGAGTGTAAATGACTAAACATAAGGGTTTCTTAATGAATAAAATATGTGATTATCAAATTCCCCCACACTTAGCTTTTTGCACTCCTGGGCAAAACTCAAGACCAAAATTTTACAATCAAGAAGAACAACCAAAGGTTCAAGGATCAAAACATTCATGAGTTAACAATTCTCCACATCTCAAACCAACAAGCAAGGTATCTTCAACATGAATCGAGAATGATAGATCTTCACAAGATTCCCTCTCAATCTCTCAAGTGTTTAAAGGGTAGGTATTTCACTCAATTCAACCCATGAAAATTGCACTACCATAAGCTTTATCTTCTACTTCTCCACTACTCAAAACACATGCACACACAAATCATGAGGACTTTATTCAAGGTTGTAGTGAGGTCAAGGTAACGAGGAGAGGATAAAATGGATATGAGAAGATAAATACTAAAGAGAATAAAAGCAAATGAGAAGTGAGTTCAAATAACAAGCATAAAAGTTCATCCCAACTCTAGTGTATATCCCTTTACATATTCATTTCCCAATCCTTTTTTTTTTTTTAAACACTTGGTTTTTTTTTTTTCTTTTTTTTTTTTTTTTTCTTTATATGAACATAACTATATACATACATTTTTTTTCTTTTTGGACACTCTTTTCTTTTTCAACAACCATTTTGTACACACCCCCACACTTGTTCAAAAACTCATCCATTAACCAAGCTAATGTTCTTTTATTCCCTAAGGTAAAGTAAGAACATGATTTCTCATTTAAGGCACATAATGAGCTAGAAATAAGGAATGGTCAAATAAGCTCAAAGGGGTTAAGCAAAGGAAAATATACAAGGTTGGCAGGAATCAGAGAATTTTCAAGAAGTCAAAAGAGTGCTTGATATCATATTGAAAACAAGGTTGGCTATTTGGTTAAACTAGCTAATTAAGAAAGAGGGCCTCAATCATGTTCATGCATGCAAGTGAAATGTAGCCTCAAAAAGAATCAAAGCAAGTTCTAGAGTGGTCATTAACATGAGTGAAAATCACACAAGAAAGAAGAGAATGACATAAATGTTGAATCCATCCATTAGGCTCAAAATCTCACAAGGTATACATCCATCAAACTCAATTCATCAATTCAATCATCCATCACCAAGCATATCAGTTCAAGAAGGGAGAAAAGTTATTCAATCATGTAATGAACTTTTTTTTTTATTATTATTTTTTAACAAAAAAGAAACATGCTAAAATCTCTCCCCCACACTTAATATAGACATTGTCCTCAATGTGAAAGTGATAAATAAAACGGAAAGAAAAGAGCAACACAACCTGATGAGGGGCGAGATAATGGCAAGCAGAAAAGATGCGTAAGATTCAAAGCTGCAACAGAACCTGAAAACTCACAAAACAAATGAGTAAAATGTAAAACCAAAATAACATGACTGGAATAATATAAAATTAAAGAGGAAATGTGGGTCTTTTAGAGTCAGATTCCCAAGACTATAACACTTCTGTTCATCTCTGAAGAGATTCCACAATTAAGAAGTTCATGATGTACCAGGCCACAAGAATGCGTCTCAAGAGTCAATAAGGTATAACTTACTGACTCCTTACTCAGCCATTTAAAGTGAAGTATGCTTTTATCTTCTCAGATTGCGAAAACCATCCCCAAAGATCTTGAAAACAAATCTAGTTGGGTTGCCTCCCAATAAGCGCTTGTTTAACGTCATTAGCTCGACATTGGGACACTTCTTAGTGATCTTTATAATGTGGATGGTAAAAGCCCATCACTTTTACTTCCACATTTTTCGGCTTGAGATGGTGTCCATTGGTCTTATTAAGTGAGGTTGGTGAAAAGACTCCACCAGGATCCCATTGGTTGAAACGTGATGACCAAGTTATGGTTGACGCAACATGATAGCTTTCACTATGGTCCCATTGGTTGAAGTGTAACGACCAAGTGAAGCTTGAAGCATGAGGGTTCACATTGGGGTCCCATTGGTCTTCCTTGACTTCACCAATGGCATGCAATATGTGTAATTTTGCAATCCTGCTTTCATTGATAATGCTGGACCATGGCCCAAAAACAAAATCCACTTCAGTAGTTATTGTCATATGTTGTCTTTCCTCCTTCTTTGAAAATTCCTCAATGGCCTTCAACTCCACCTCCCTATGTGTTTGGATTCGCAATTGCATTGTTGATAGACCCTTCAATATCATTAGATCTTTGCGTAAACAGAATCATCACTTTCAAATATGCAGAAATCTAAAAGACACATAACACATTTTATATCACCGTCATAATCGGTACATGAGTTGCAATTGATAGAATCATCAAAACCAATTAAATTAGGAAATTCAAGACACTGACTCATCATGAGTTTCCTCAACTAAATCTGCGAGGTAAATCAATATGACAATTAGAATGCAGGGGAGTTGGGAATTGTTTGGGAAGAGAGTTGGTCGACTCTTGACTTCTCGGTTCATTAATAGTGGTTGTCATCCGCTCAATTTGGGTTGTTAAATCTGAATAGTGGCGGTGAAACTTTCTTTGGAACTCAATTTGGGTTTTCATCAAGTCCTCCCATGAAGGCTCAAGTTTTGTGGTTGATGGACTTGTTATCTGCTGGAATGGCTGCTCATATTGAAATGATTGTTGCTGTAGTGATGCCGTATTGCCATATCCCAGATCCAGATAGTATTCCCAGCTAGGGTTGTATGTGTTGAAGAAGGAGTCATAACTCTGTTGCTGCTGCTGGAACTGTGGTTCATGAGGAAAATAACCAGTTGCAGCAACAAATTGATCTGGAAAAATAGAACTACCATACTGAAGTGTAGGGCATGCATATGTGGGGTGAGATGAACAAAAACAAATGTTACACACAAGTGTAGCTTCCTGCACAGGTGATTGTTGTCTCACTACTATATGTCTTACCAAAGAAGTCAACTCCTCAAGTTTTGACTCCATTATGCATGGTCCATTGTTAGAAAAGTTAATAAAAAGCAAAGGTTAGTAAAAACACTTAAAATGAAAAGATTACACTTACTAATCCCTGGCAACGGCGCCAAAATTTTGACGAGCGCCGAACTCAGTCAAAATTATAACCGAAGTTATTACCTAAGCTTGTAGCACAGTGACAACACCGGATCGTCTCCTCAAGGATCGTAGATGTAATTTAATCAAATCAAGTGAAAGTTAGCAAAGGGGGTTTGACAGTTTAATATCTTACTTAACAAAATTAACGGAAGAAATGACAATTAAAGAGTAGTCAATTTAGAAACCTATCCAAGATTGGGTGGATTCAATCATAGACCCTTCATAAAACACTTGAAGCGCAATTGAATTGTTAATTTGGATCTAACCGAGATCTCTGCATCAAATCCAGAATTCATACTAGACGATCGCCTAGAATTCAATTAACAAGTGATAAACACAAATCCGCAATCGCACCATTCATGAAAATCTATGTTAATTTCAAGTACCGAATTCAATTAACTTAGGCACAAATCAAGATAACCTAACCTCTTCAATTCGTGATTAATTTAGATCAATCAGTTCTAAGTTTCATCACAAATCTCAATCTTCATTTATGTGATTAGTTTAGATCAATCAGTTCTAAGTTTCATCACAAATCTCAATCTTAAACCAAGATCAATCAGATCAACATAAATAGAATCACCATTCATGCATTCAAGATCAAGAAGAAGAAAAAGAAGAAGAAAGGAGGAATTCAATTACAAATCAAACACAATGCATAACCAAGGTCTCAAGAATCCAAACCACAATCTCTTCAAGAGTTCTAAATTGACCCAAAGTAGCTTAGCCCTCCATTACCATGAAGGGGAGCATCAAAATATACAAAACTATGAGAAACTATGAAGAAGCAAGAAGAAACTTAGAGAGAAATGAAGGAGAATTACATCTTGTTCATGATAAATGGTGCCTTTTATAGAAGTCTAAGGTAACAAAATGACAAAGGGAAGTGGGTGGATGAGTGGGTGAGTGAGTGGAGTGGTTGAGTGGATGGATTAGTGGGTTGGTTTAGTGGATTGGTTTAGTGGATGAGTGAGTGGAATGGTTGAGTGGTTGAATTAGTGAAAAATGCCAAAGGACTTTTGGTGAGTGGGAAATTATGGACATGAATGGGTGAGTGGATGGATTAGTGGATGGATTAGTAGATGAGTGGGTGGAGTGGTTAAGTGGTTGGATTAGTGTATGAGTGGATGAGTGGGTGAGTTAGTGGATGAGTGGATGAGTGGATTAGTGGATGGATGAGTGGATTAGTGGATGGATGAGTGGGTGGTTGAGGATGAAAATTTCGTGTCTGACTTGGAAGCCAAAAACGACCCACTATAATTCATAACCACGAAAAGTGTTCTTCATGAAAGTTGTAGATCCTTGTCTTGGCTATAAAATGGATAGTTGGTTCGTCCAATTTGGCTTCCTTAAGCCCAAGATATGTCCCAAATACCGTAGGTTGCTCAAACCCAACTTCAGCACCTCTGTTCTGACTTGCAAGCTCAAAATGACCTACTAGACTTCTTTTTCTCAAAATGTGTTCTTCATGAAAGTTGTTTATTTGGATCTTGAATATCCACTGTCCAAATTTCATCCCATCTCCATTATTACATCTTGAGATATGATTTTATGAGTGCACACTGTTCGGATTCTACTGACAGAACCCGTATTCTGACTTCCATGTCAACTTAGGTCCCTTAGACATCTGAATCAGACTTCAAGCTCTTCATCAAATTTGTAGAGCTTCCTCTTAGCTTTCCTACAAGGTAAAATTCATATTCATCAGATATTAGGAACTCAAGTTATGGCCAAAATACAGAAACAGTGTCAAATCTCAATAATGCTGGAAATATTCAATTAGGACCAATTTGAGCTCAAACTCACAAAATCATACCAAACTCAATCAATTAAGAATATGGAGAGTGTAAATGACTAAACATAAGGGTTTCTTAATGAATAAAATATGTGATTATCAGAGCTCTACGGCTATGCATTAGGCAAAGGAGACCATTTTGCTCTTCATTCTCATTTCTTACTATCACTTAACCTATACTTTCTCTCTTCTAAAACAAAACCCACCATTGTTGTTTCCTTTGAAGACCATTCGGCCAAACACCATACACCACTATCCAACCATCTAAAATTTTATCCAACCTACTTTCTCAAACCTAAACACAATTCTAAGAACATCTCTAGTTGAGAGTTCTTCCAAAATCTTTCATCTTAAGCTTGGAAAATTTCTTTGGAGATTTTTCTTACAAGGTGAAACTCCTTATTTTTCATTTCTAACTTCATTTCTAAGGTTCTAAGCCATGATTGATCCATGGTTTGTAATTTTCTCCTATAATTATAACTCTTTAAATTTTTGTTTAAGATCTTTTAGGATTCTTGGAGGGCCACGAAATCAACTAGGAAGGAGAGTAGAAGGTTTTATCTTCCTTAAAGGTAAGAGGAAGATTTAATCTCATCAACCAAGTGTGGTGATGAGAAAATGGATTGTATGTGTGTGAAGAATCCATAAGAATTCACTTGTTTAATTGTTTAAATGCTTTCCTACTTGCGTTTGATATTGTTTGTATGCATGTCTATAAGCTTTAAAATTTATTGCATGTGTTGATATATGCATGATTATTAATTAGGATGTGAATAACATGTAAGGTTTGCATGAGTGTTCCAAAGAACACAACCAAGGAGCTTTCGGCTTCAACAAGAAAAGAGAACCAAAATGTTCTCAACCATTTTCTAAAGGAAGGATTTAATGGAATTAGGTAAATTAATGAATTCCAAAATGATTTAGAAGATAGAAAATGATCCAAAGATCAAATGCCAAAGTTTTGTGAAATTCGGTCAAAATTCCATTTTAATGTGTAATTAATCCAAAATTTATTTTCTAATTGTAGACTAGAGGTTTAACCTAAAAAGAATACATTTGCAAGGGATTTTTAAAATTTAAAGAAGTAAACTAATTTTTATTAGAAATATAACATAGAAGGAAAATAAACAAAACTCTTGAAAAATACTTATCTTTGAGTTTTAAAGCATGATTGTAATTTTTAAAGTGTATTTTGTAGTAATCAATTAACCAAATGAATTTTTAAAGGTAAAACGTAGAAAGCACATTTTTAATAGATTTTATAGACAAAATGCTGTCAAAATTTATTAAAAACAGAAAAATAAAAGAGAACGTTATATAATATATTTATAACGCAAGGAAAATATTTTACGTAGTTTAAAAGTATTAAAAATAGCTTACGTAATTTTAAAATAGAGATTTTAAAGCTTTTCGGTTAAGAAAACAATTTAAAAATCTTACGTGATTGAGAAAACAATTTAAAAATGCTACGTGATTTTAAAAACAGCAAAATATATTTATGCAATTTAAAAACATTTGTAAAAGCGAAGAGATTGTGAAAACGCGATAAAATTTCTACGCGATTAATTGAAACAACGAGTTTTGCTATCGGTCCAAAGTGGTGGACCTGGACATGTTGAGATATGGTACTATCAAGTAGTGACGTCCTATATAATGCAATTTTTGAGATTGAGGGCATTTTTGTAAATATGATAATATCTTGACTAAGGGTAATTTGGTAATTATTGTTCTTATTCATGCCTTGAGTTGTGCCAATTTGGTTGATATTGGTGATCGATTGACGAGGTGAATTACATCGTGTTGTCGGTGTGATAAGCGTAGTGTGGTTCATCTTGTGTGGACTTGGAGGCATTAGTGTGTGGAGTATTCCACATGTGGACAGTTGGTCGCTCCTCTGGGTCGTGGTAACTGGCAACACACTAATGATCTCGACACGCACTATACTTAATCAACATCTTGTAAAGACTGTTTAGTACAATGCCTGTAGTGCACGACGTGTAACACCCTCCTTAGGGCATCACATTTCTGACTACCAACTCCCAATCTGAAAATAATTTCATAAAAGGTTTAAGTTATAAAAGGGTGAGTTTTAAAATTTCTTATTACAGAAATATAAACTTACTGAAATCCATAAGTATTACTAATATACAATATTGACACTAATTAATATTTAACAATTTAAAGAGAAATATAAAACTAACAGACTCTTTTTTTTAACAGTAGCAAATCCCATCACGTGTCCTACTTAATAGCATGGTACAACACTAACGAGAAAACTTAACATACTTATTTCTTCTTATATCCATCTTGATGCATCAGACATCTGTTCCTTGTTAACACTGCACGCTATCGAATCTGGAATGGTCATTCTCTGATGTTGTCTCCGATCTCAGAGTATTATCACCCGTATGTCTAAGACAACTCGTTCCATCTATTATATAATTTTTACCAATACAAGCACAACAACACAATATAACAAAGAGGTGAGATCACCTACGCCAATACCAATATGGTAGCATAAAGATAATACAACCAGTATATCATACAGATATATCATACCATAATTCCAATAATGCACTCAACATTAATCAACTATCATCATCATGCCATCAACATTATTATCATCACACAATAATCACAATAATGCCATCAACATGATTATCATCATCATCATCCAATATTGCTCAATTATTATATCATGCAGATATAGATACTCAGATTTATGCATATGTTATACATGTAGACTCAATGTCCTACTCCATGGAGGTTTTCACAATTTTGAGAAGAATGCTCTGTTAATTGTCAGCCTTAGCCCAAAGACAATCTTCCAGATTAGCCCACAGACAACGCCCAGCCATAGCCCACAGACAAATGTCCAGCTTTCGAAAAGAATAGTGTTCTTGTCGGGTATCGTCAATGCATTGCAACGGACTGCATCACCAAGTGGCATATGGTCCAGCCGTAACCCACATACAAATATCCACTGGTCGACCGCCGCGCCTTGACGCACCCCAAGATCCACCATAGACCTCACTATCAATTCACATTCCCTCTTCAACCACAAGGGTCCTAATAGCATCAACTATCAATTTTTGTTCAATTCAAAATCATCATATGCCTCAATGCATATCTTTCCAATGTATGTTCAATGCACCAATGCCAATCACAGGCAAAATTCCTCATTTCCAATGCATGTTCAATGCACCAATGCCAATCATAGGCAAAATTCACACTTTCATATTCAGTGTCCACACATTGACCCATTCTCAGTTTAATTTCATTATCTCATAATCAGGGTCCACACACTGGCCCAACAGTAATCATACTGTATTTTCAACAGCGAAATCATATTATCGCATTTTCATAATCACAAAACACTTTTGTCGTGTTTTCATAATCGCGTAACATTTCTGTTACGTTTTCAAAATTGTACAACATTTCCGTTGCATTTTCAAATCATGTAGTGATTTTTTAACGTTTTCTCAATTACGTAAAAATATTCCATCATTTTTAAATTGTGTAGCGATTTTTCAACAATATCTCAAACGTGTAAAAATATTTAAACGCTTTCCAAATTGTGTAGAAATATTTCAACGTTTTTCAAATCGCGTGGAAATATTTAAACGTTTTTCAAATCGCGTAGCTTAAAAATCATGTTTTTAAGTTACGTAAATCATTTTTTACCATAATTCCATTATGAAAAATATTTCTCAACCTTCAAAAATTCCATTTCAACCTTTCTCAAAATAATATGACTACTCACATTATTTTTCACATTTTCTTACTCAAGAAAATCCTTTTCGTAATTTGTTTCATAAAATCATCATTTCATTGAATTAAATCAATGTTTCTAACTTTAAAAATTTCTAACGCTCTCCAAAACCCAAAGGATGAGTTACACGTTAGAAAACATCAAATCACTATTATATTCTCCACTTTTCTCAAATAAATTCTAAAATCAATTCTCTTCAAAATAAATTGAGGTTCAAACACTTTCAACCTCTCTTTTTCATTCATATACAAAAAAAATTACATTTTCTCAAGTGATAAAACACTCTGATTCCCTTTCCAAATTTCTTATACCAAATCAATTATATTTCCACTTGAAAATCACTTTGTTTCATAAAATCAAGGCATTCATAAGCCTTCAAAACCATGGTACTTGATTATTTAAACCATCAAATATTTCTCCTTCTAAGTCAATATGGTTTTACACAAACAAAATCATTAAAAATTCCTTAACAAAATCGTGAGACTCATGGTCTTTAAAATCAAATCATTTGTTCATTTTCATTTTTCACTTTCTTTGCAAATCCTTAAAATTAACAACTCATTGCTCTTTTCATTTAAAACTCATGATTAATAAAATACTTAGAATCTTTTGATTCAAAAACATCCTTCCAAAAACCGTGAACACTTATACTTTGAAAACAAACCCTTTGTTTATTTTCCTTGCTTTTCTAATCATCCAATTTTATCATTCATGAAAATATTAATTTATGAACACCTATTTTGAGGTGTCATGGCCGAAATTCTCTTGGTCTTTGAAACCAAAAATCAATTTCCTTTTCATCATCAAATCATGGCATACGCATACATATTTAAATATATATCACAAGTATGCCATAATCAAAGCAATAAATCATGCAAATCATACCAAGCATAGGCAAATAATCAAAGCACATAAACATACATAAATTATTACATGACCATGGATATGAATCCTCACATGGATTCACCATCCATCAAATACACAAACCATCTCTCACCACCATACTTGGTTGGTGAGATGAATCTCCCTCTTACCTCTTGAAGATCCTCAAAAGCTCCTTGTTTTGCTTCTTTCTCCAAGTCCTTCACCACCAAGGGCTTCTCAAATACAAAACAAAACATATATTTATTAGTAAATCAAGCTTAAACAAGATAAACCATGGATCAAACATGGCTTAGAACCTTGAAAATTAAAAGAAAAGTGAAGATTAATAAACTTCACCAATAAAGCTTCAATCTTTAGCTTGAAGAACAAGGTTAAAGATAAATGATTTAGAGAAAGTCTCCAACATGAAAGTTGCTTAGAAAATCATGTAGATTCAAGATCTATGGTTGGATGAAATTAAAAGAGATTGGATGGTGATTTTGGGTGAATGGCCGAAATTCCTCTTGAAGAACAAAGTTGGAGTTTTTGATTTTTGTGAAAGAAAGACTTCTTAGACTTGGTTAAGATAAAGAATGAAGTGAAAATACTAAGTTTTCCTTCCACCAATTTTGTAGAGCTCCATGGAAAAATCCCTAAAAATCATAAACAAATCTTAAAATCAATAACAAGTAAAAGAATAGGTAAACCATGGTTCAAGCATGGCTTAGAAAATCAAAACTAAAAGATTGGGTGAAGAAATATGAACTTTACCCTTTTTGATAGAAACTTGAAGCTTGGATTTGAAGCTCAAGATGAATAATTTTGTGAAAACTCATAACTAGAGATGTTCTTAGAATGAGGTAAGGATTCAAGAAACTAGGTTGAATAAAATTTTTGAGTGATGGAGGGTAGATTTGAGGGTCATGGCCGTAAGCTAGCTTGGAGGAGAAGGAGAGAAATTTTTCTAAGAGCTTGCTTGAAGGAAATGGTCAAGAATGATCAATAAGTGACCAAGACAACTAATAATGGTCTTCAACTTTGCTTTAGCTCCTAGACAAGCACAAAAACCGTCCCCCCCCCCCCCTCTTCATGCATTCTCCTTGAGTGCAAAATGATCAATAATTATGCATAATTGACCAAGACCACTAATAATGGTCTTCAAACTTTCCTTTAACTCCTAAAACAAGCACAAAACCATTCCCCCCCCCATGCATTATGCATTCAATAAGTTGTCATCTTTTCTAGCCACCATTTAGAGCCATTTAAGCCATTGATTAGATCAATGGTTAGGATTTAGGTAGACTTTTGATTAGAAGACTTAATCTAGGCCATTAGATCTTTCTTCCTTGAAATCCTAGCCATTAGATGCATCTCCAAAATGAAGGGTTAAGATTACTCTTTCTTACTTTTAATCCAAGGGTCATAATTAGTCATAGCCATTTTAGAAGGCCAAATCTCCACCATTGATTAAATCCAAATCCAATGGTTATAAATGATCCATCTCCACCATTGATTAAATCCAAATTCAATGGTCACAAATGATCCTAGCTACTTTTATAAGATCAAATCTCCACCCATGATTTAAATCTAAATCCAACGGTTATAAATAGTCATAGCCATTTTATTAGACTAATCTTACATCGTTGATTAAATCGACGGTTGATATCAAAGTCTTCAATATTAGACTTGCTTACTATTGGTCCGTCAAAAGAATTAAACTTGTTTCCTATTGGTCCATCAAAAGTTGTCATAACCACTATTGTTGACTTAAGCAGTAGAATTTCTATTTTTATCTGCTAAAAACCCCATGAAAGAATATATTTACTATATTTTTATCGCCCAATAATTAAATACAGTACAAAACACAGTACAAGAAATTTTTGAAAACTATTGTCGGATTCAGGTTTAGTAAGATCCCTTGTCTCTGTCTCAACAGTACAAATTTTTCTATACGTAGAAAAGTTTTCATGTTTTGGGACTCACCCCGGGCCCACGTAGGACCACTAGGGCCCACAAATAGCCCAAAAACAGCCAGATAACCATCAAAATTTATAATTATCCACAAAAATCACAAATATTAGAAAACGTATGAAAATCAAATCAGATTGTTAAAAATAATTAACAATCAAGAGAAATAAATACATAAAGATTTTCCCTGGCCTGAAAATTATAACTTTCCTGACACGGAGTAAATCACTCAAAACGATCAAATACGCTGACGGAATACTCAAAATAATTTTATAGTACACAGAAATCACTAAACAGTAGAATTCTGTTAACTGTGAAAATTACTGTAAACTATTTAGGAAATTTGGGGTGTTACACGACGTATTTTGGACTATGTACTACTACACGACGTTGGACTGTGGGCTATAGACACGACGTTAGATAGTGGAATAGTTTGGTTGGGCAGCCTGAGGTACTGATAGATCTTTACGGGTCATTCTCTCTGATGTCTGTGTCTAGCTTCATGGAGTAGGAACGAGTCATACTGCATTTGTATTTGTGTCATGCATCATAACATTATTACTTGTGATATTATATGATACTGTTGTATTAAGTTTTTGTGTTAAATTGTGTTATTATTTATGATGTTAGGGTATACTTTATTGTATTAAATTGTGATATCTATTGTATTGTCATTTTCTTATTGGCCATACTGGTATTGATGTATAATTATCTCACCTCTCTATATGTATTATTTTTGTATTATTATTCATGCTTATAAAGAGTTTGAGGAAGAGGAACAACCTTTAGATTGTGTGTATCCTGAGGAGGAGGAGCAATAGCAGACGAGTGATCAGTTCGACGAGTGCGAGCCTTCCGATCATCCATATCCTTTAGACTGATTGGTGAGTATGGCGTTGCTAGGATTTCTTGGTTTCATGAGACTTGAGTTTCATGGAGGTTCAGAGGCCTAGCGATTATGCGAGGATCGAGGATCATTGATATACTTAGGACGTCTGACTGTGTCCCTACGAGGAGAGTTTGATGTTGTGCCAGTTTTTACTACCACTTTATACTTACATCTAGAGATGTTGTTGGATCTGAGGCGTCACTGGGGAGGACTTTTTCGTACCCCTAGTGAGATCAGTATAGTGTCAACAGTGCGGACTCCTGTCCGTAGAGCTGTGAGACATCCCGGATTCCTGTCACCTGAGGTTTCATCTGAGAGTGATCCTTCGGAGGGTTAGGGATCTATGATGTGCACTTGGGCACTTTATGTTGTTGTACTGTATATTAACTCTTTATTGTTTTGTTTAAATATTTTGTAATTGTAAATTATTTGAATAACTTAAGACAAAATTATATGTATATGATGTGTGTGATAATAGTTGTTTATATTCCGTGTTATTTTATTTAAGGTTATTAGATATAAAAGGAAAAATTTTACAACTCATATTAATTATGTATCAAATGTTTTATAACTTGGGTAAGGTTTTATTTTATTACATTCATAAATGTGACATACCCACAAGGGTGTTACACTCCACTCTGACATTGTCGAGATTTTCCATCAGTTTTTTAACTTTAGGTAAGTACTTCTACAACAAGGGTTCTTTAGCTTGGTATTCTTCTTTTATCTGAGTTGTTTCCAACTACGAATCACTACATAAGACTATATCTTTTGCTCCTATCTCCTTGGCCAGGTTAATGCTCGCTATGTACACTTCGTACTAGATCTAGTTGTTAGATGTTGGGAACTTGAATCTCAATAAATGTTCTAATACGAGGCCAGCTTCGCTTTCCAATATGACCCCAGCTCCACTCTCTTTGGGATTTGAGGATCCATTAACATAGATAGTCCAAGAATGCACTCTAGGATAGTCAGAGTCTAGGATGAGCTCAATTAGGATGTTGAATAACACCTTAGCCTTTATAGCTGGTCTTGGCTCATAGGTGATCCCGATCTCAGAGAGCTTTACCGATTAGGTGATCATTCTTCCCGCGAGATCTGGCTTGTGTAGTTCTTGCCTGATTGGCTGGTCTACTCTCACTACGATAGGGTGACATTGGAAGTATTGTCTCAGCCTTCTCACAGTGATTACTAATGCCAGAGCTAGCTTCTCAATTTTTTGGTAGCAGGTTTTAGGGCCTTCAAGGACTTTGCTGATAAAGTAAACCAGTCTCTAACCTTCATCAGTCTTTCTTATCATAACTGAGCTTATCACCTCATTACTAATAGAGAGGTAGGTGTATAGCATTTCGCTGAGGTCAGGTCTTGTCAGGATAGGTGTAATACCCTTAGTAACATGTTAGACTAGTATATGGTTACAAAAGGTAGCATATTACTTGCTTAACATGCCTCAGAAGTTTTGTGACAAATTGAGTTCATTTAGGCACTTAGTTGCAACACAGAAGTTAAAAAGTAGCTTAAAATGACTCAGATAATAGCATAAGTTGCTAAGTTGAGGGAAATAAACATAGAGAGTTTGTTTCTGGGTCACAAATGAGCTAAGTAAGATGTGGTAAAAGTTTCAAGAGAATCAGAGTCAATTTGGTATTTTTAGGCATACTGGTTGTGCGTTTTATTACCGAATGACTAGCAGCAAATATAGAAAATCATAAAAATAGTGAAACAATAATTTAGATGAATCCTATGATTTATTCTAAAGTTGTTGGAAGTTAAAAAACTTGAATTAGCATAATTCAGGTGTTCTTAGCAGATATGGAAGTTCTAGTAAAATATCTTGAAGGATATGATGGTCATTCTCTTATTTCCCTCTCTCACGGTTAATAGGGCAGCAGAAGCTGCAAAGGAAGAAAAAGAAAGAAAACAAAGGGAGAAAGGGAGAGAAAGGAAGAAGAAGGAAGGAAGAAGGAAGATCAAGAGCAAGAGGATCAAGATCAAAGCATAGAGCTTGAAGATCTTCATCTCAGTCATTAAAAGGCAGGGGAGCTTAACTTCATACTTCTAGTGTTCACTTTCTTTTTGTCCTTAGTTTTCTTTGATGAATAGTGTAACACCCTAGAAAACATGTTATACTTGTATATGGATATAGAGGTTGCCTAATACTTGCTTAATATATCTGTTAAGTTTTGTGTGGAAAATAACTATTTTTAGCTTCGGAAGTGGCTTAAACTACTTAGTTAGTGGAAATAAATGTGGAGAGTTTATTTCTAGGTCACAAATGTGTGAATTGTGCTACAGTTAAAGTTTGAGATTGATCAGGGTTAGTTTGATATTTTTAAGTATACTGGTTATGTGTTTTAATACAAAATTGATAGCCAGCAGATATGAAAAAATATGAAAATGATGAAAATAGAATTTTAATGAATCATAGGATTTATTTTAAGTCTGTTGGAGGTTAGAGAACAGGATTTGGTGAAATCTGAGGGTTCTTAACAGGTCGAGGTTTTAGTGCTTATCTAAGAGAAGCCAAATTTGACTTCCCATTTATAAGTGGCTTACAGCTGAGAGGAGGGGAAAATAGAAAGAAAAAAAAAGAGGAACCGAGGAAGAGAAAGAAAGAAGGAGAAAAGGGGAGAAAAGCTAATGGACCAAGGATCAAGGCTTGAAGGAGGATTCAAGAGCAAGATCAAGACTTCAAGATCTTCATCTTTGCTGCACAAGAGGTAGGGGTTCTTGAGCTCAACTTCATCTTTTTTCTCATTTTTGTCATCTTCGTTTATGACTTGTTTATGCAAAGAGTTTGGATTAGAAACCAAAACTGTCCATTTTGGACCTAAAATTCTCTAAGTGTTGATTTTAGGGGTTTGGATGGGTGATTTGGTGTTTTGATCCATTTTTGGTGAAATCAATTGGTGTTTTAAGTTTCCTTCATGTTTATGAACTTGTTTGGGACTTAAAATCATCAAGAAACGGGTTTGAAGGGATCAAATCTCGTGATTTTGGCCAATGATACAGTAGCTAGGTCATGTAGAATTTTCTACAGTGTTACTGTCAAAGAGACACGGCCAGTGTCTGAAGACACAGGTGGGGCCCTATCAAACAACACTACCAGTGTCCTTAGATAGAGTGAGAAATAGCTTTTGTGGTATTCATGAAAGTTATAGCTCTTTCTCTTAGCTTTCAATGGCACCAAAATCACCTCGTTTCGATTTTCGTAGCTCAAGTTATGCTCATTTTACTGAGCAAAGGTCAAAGGTTGAGATTGACCAAAAATGGGAAGAATGTTGTCTTGGGGGCAACGAGTTTTCTTAAGTGTTGAGACCACTCATATATGCCTTTTTAAGGGTGTTGAGGCACTAATGGAGGTACTTCTTGGAGAGAATAGTCATTTGCCTTATGAGAAGGGCTTTGAGAGTTAAATACAAGGTGTACTAGGAACAACTTGTTTAAGTTGTTTGGTATATTATGGCTACCTATATGCGAAGTTTACTCCTTTAAAGTTAAAGTTGAGTTTAAAATGTATAGATGGTGTATGTTCTCTTGTTCTTAAAGGTTGAACTTGAGGGTATGCTAGAGATATAAGATGGTTCCTTTATGTGATAGAGTTGTGCCAGGAGATCGTGTAATCTAGTTTGAACCTTTCACTTGGATAAGGTGAACCATCATATGATAGGATGAGAAAAACCCTAGGCATCCTTTGAGAAGTAGAATTCCATAGGTCAATACCTAGAACCTTAAGCAACTTGTGGTTGCCTTATGATTCACTTGCGAAGTGATGAAGTGATGTCTTAGGTGTTGTATGCTAAGTGTGCTTAGCAAGTGGTACTTGTTATCATGCATTGATTGCTCCTTTGTATAGAAAGTAGAGCTGAAGATGCATGGATGACATTTACTCCATTGTGAGACAAGGTTTGAGTTATAAGAAAGACTAGAAACATGACCTTGCATCTTATGTGATAAGTGAGCTTGGTTAGTTAGTTTGCTAGTTTTCCTTAATCATTTGGTTAGGAAAGGCCTAGTGATGATTATATGTATTTGTGAAATATATTGCAAATCTTCTTTTCAAACTTGCTATGTCTTGTTTCCTATGTATTGTAACCTAAGATGGTGTGCACAACCATGTGGCTTAAGAATAAGGTGTTGAATCTAGATTCTCATTGCATTTATGCTTATATGGTCAGGGTTACCGATATGGGGGTGGTAGCAGTACTCTTACTATTGTGAAAGGAAGGAATCCACTTACTATGAGGTGGTGTGATGGCTCTTTTGCCTAACCTATTGAGACAAATACAATGAATGAAGGTTCTTGGGAAACAAGTAAGTGGCATGTGTTTACTAAAACTTAAAACCTGCATTAACATTGCATCATCATATTCTTATGATCTTGTGTGGGCATAACCATACATCATACCATAAAGCATTGCATTTGTTGGTAGTTGTATGGGCAGTTGCCTTGTTTGTTGGTTGCTCAATGATATCCTACGATTGTATGGGCAGTTGTTTGATATTGTTGATTATCGTTTGGTCACTATGGGTTAAGATCGTTGATTGTCGTGTGAATGTTACAAAGAGTAGTATGTATATTCTGATAGTGTGGAGCAGTGGCTCATTTATTCAGTGGTAGGCTTAATCTTATGGTTGTAGTTTGTTTATTCATTGTAAATGAATGAACACTGGCATTGAAATTGCATATACGGAGAAATTGTGATTTCTCACTTCGTTTGTGTTTCCATGTAAATCTAGGTACAGGAAAAAGGGAAGCAGAAAAAACTGAAGATCTAGCATAGTTTATATTGTTTAAAATAAATATATATGTTGTATATTTATTTTCCTACTACCTTGTCTTTGTAAAGGTTATGTATTATAGTATACCTTTGAGCGGTTGATGATGATGATGTGTGTGTGTGTGTGTGTGTATATATATATATATATATATATATATATATATATATATATATATATATATATATATATAGCTTTTTGTTCTTCAGGCTCTCCATATTGACTTATATGAATGAATGATATGGGTTAGTTGTCGTTATAGGCTAAAAGTAGCATAACTAATATTGCTTATCCAGGTATATGCGCAATGTACCAAGTTCTCACTATTGAGATGTTACAAATATGAAGATGTGTTCTTGAGATGTTTGTGAGTGTTGAAGTTTGAACCTTGTTTGTTTAGTTGAAATGAGAATGATATAAGCTTGTTTGATGCATGGTAGTTAATTTCCATCCCTTGGAAGCCATAATATTCACTAGTGTAGTGAAGTGAGAAATGGATCTTTAGGTTGGTTTGATGGCTAAATCCATGTGTAAATGAGTTAGAATTAGTGGTTGATGATTCTAATATGATTGGAAATCGTATTTAAAATTGGATATCACTTAGAATCCAAGATATGGAGGTTGGAGAATGATATGGATCCAATAACACAGTGGTTGTGCTCTTGTTCTGCGTTTTTCATGTTTCTTGTATGCACCCATAACTGATTATGGATGTTGGCTAATCGGTTATGGGAAAGAGACAGAGAATCACGTTTTCTGTAAAATGAGCCATAACTGATTATGAAGAATGTATAACCGATTATGGGATTAGAACAGAGACTTATGTTGAACCTTAATAAGCCATAACCGATTATCAAGGTTCCATAACCTGTTATATATAGTTCTAAAGTTAGATTGCAGCTTGTCTTAGCTTTTTATTCAAGAGGAATAAGGGCTAGGACTTTAAGAATGTTAAGTTTAACATTCTTGGGCTTCATGTAAGGGTAGTTTAAGCTAGGTAATGAATACCCACGATTGAGTAAAGACTCTTATACATGTTTTAATATGTATAGGAAATGTTTAAACCTTTGATCAACCCAAAGTGAGGGATTGACTTGGGTAAGTGTCAAATACCCTTATTGACTTAATGTTGTTTGAGAGTTCACTTGAGACGTGATGGTGTGGTATAATTTCTTCTTTTATGCTTCTTAATGAGTGATAAAACTCTAATAGCAGTATTTAATGAAGTGAGAATGTGATAAATCATGAATGATTTGTAAGGGTAATTATGTGAGGTAATTAGGCATGGATATGCATATATACATAAATTGTGTATTGTGATATTGTGAAAAATAAGTTTCCCTAGGAGTTAGAATTACTCGTGTGTACTCTTTTATGAGTGTTGGAGTACTTTTAGAAGTATACTAGGATGGATTATAGTATTCACTCTAATAAGTATGAGAAATGTATAAACCTTAGGAGATCCAAGAGCAGTGGATTACCTTGGGAAGGTACCTAGAACCTTAAGCAACAAAGAGTTGTAAGTAAGAACCACTCTTGCATTAAATTCACTTGAGTAGAGATAAGGTTGTGTATTAGTTCCAAAGAGGAAATGTTTTTGTATTAAGTCTCTAGTTAAGCAGGACCTTGTGCATTGTAAAATACACAAAAGGATGAATGTTAACTTGTAAGCTTGTAACATTCATTAAGTATGCAAAGTTCTAGAGAAATGCTCACTTATTTCCTTAAGTAAGGTTGAATGAGGCATTAGCTAAGATAGGCTCTCTCATTAGATTAAGTTGAGTCTATAGGAAAGTTATAAGAACCTTTGAGCATTCTAGAGTAATGGTTTGCCTTAGGTAGGTATCTAGCACCTTAGGTCACTTTATGTGGTGTTTATTTCACTTAAGATGTAATGAGTGATGACGGGGTGTATTAGATGCAGTCAACTAGGATGGATTGGTAGTGTTTGCCGAAGAACGTGACTTTATATGATGAAAGGTCATTTAGCCAGAAGGAAAGGAATCAGAAGTTCCTAAGGGAACAAGTTATTCCTGACCAAGTGCTGGGGTTGCATGTAGTATGAGGTTATAGATTCTCCTCTCTACAAAGGGCAAACATAAGAAGCCAAAGTTCCTAGTAGAATATGCTTGGGTCTTAAACGAACTAAGTATATAAGTATGTAAGTATGACTATTGAAATGGTCTAGTAGTATTGTTCTTTATGAGTGTCCTCTGGTGTTGTACACCATCATTAAGGCTAAAGGAGATAAGTGAAGAGTCCGTAAAGTTCTTTTGAACAGAGATTTAGCCTGAACTTCTCAGTGTGCTAGGATACGTGTAATGTGAGGATGAACTTTCCCTCTATTTACCACAGGTGGATATACTGAACCAGTTCCTAATGAACTTCTTAGTTTTCCAAATAAAACTCTACATGTATTTCAAAACAAAACAATGCACAAGCATATATTTAGGATCTTTCTTAGGCATAATCATATTGCATATCATCTGCATTGCATTTATAAGCAGTTGTATGGGCATTGCCTATTGTTGTTGGTATTTACAATTGTATGAGCAGTTGTTTATATTTAACGGTATGTAGGCTATCGGTTTAGATCATACTACTTGGTAGTGTGCAATTATATGAATTAGAGAGGAAACTCCTATGTTAGTAGTTATAGTAGTAGTTATATTTGTTATATAATGTTATAGCTAGCTAGTATTGGAATTGCTTTTTCTGAGAATTGTAATTCTCATCCCTGTTGTTCTTCCATGTAAATCTAGGTAAAGACGGTGAAGCATGAACACTAGTATAGTTTCATATGTTTTTCTACCCAGAACTTATGTATACAATTTACGTTAGTGTTGTGTGTGTGTGAGTTTAAGTTTTGCCACAATCTCTCAAGGTTTTTTATAATTACTCAATTATCATTATAGATATATTTTAGTATGTAGTATGTAAAAGTAACGTCTTTAGTACTAGTTATCTTTATATATCTCTGTATATCTAGGATATATCTAGATATTTGTAGTAGGATGTTACAATAGGCGGAGTGGACAACATCTTCTTCAACTCTTGGAGCACAGCCTCACACCCTATGGTCCACTCGAAGTTCTTTTCCTTTTTTAAAGTTTGAAAAGGAGGAGAGACTTTTAGGCGGCTTTGGCCAAGAAATGTGTGAGGGCAACAATCCGACCTATGAGCTGCTGCATTTCCTTGATAGACTAAAGGTTGCACATGTCGAGCGTGGATTGGCATTTTTCCAAGTTGGCCTCAATTCCATGGTTTGTTAATAGAAACCGTAGAAATTGTTCAGTCTGTGTACTCTAAAAGCACATTTCTCCAGATTCAGTCGTATGTTGTACTTTTGAACCTCAGCGAATACTTCCTCCAAGTCCTCGACTTGACTAACAGTATGCACCATCTTGACTATCAGATTGTTAATGTATACCTCCAACATTTCACCAACCTACCCCTCAAAGACTTTGATCATTATCCTTTAAAAAGTTACCTCGGCATTTTTAAGTCCGAATGGCATAACCAGCTAGCAGTAGGTCCCCATCTCGGCGATGAAGGCAGTCTTTTCTTCATCTTCTAGGTTATGGGAATTTGATTGTATCCGGAGTAAGCGTCTATAAAGGAGAACTACCTAAATTCGGATGAGTTGTTAACCAGCTTATCGATGTTAGGAAGCAAGTAAGGGTTTTTTGGACACATCTTGTTTAGGTCAGTGTAATCGACGCACATATGCCACTTCCCACTAGCCTTCTTAACCACATTGGAGAGCCACATGGTGTAGGAGACCTCTCTGATGGACCTGGTGTCAAAGAGCTCCTTCACCTATTTTTGGATTACATCTTGCCTTTCAAGTCTGACCTTCCTTTTGCATTGGGCCATTGATTTTGTATTCTTCTCAATATAGGGTCGATGGTAAATAAAGTCTGAGTCTAAACCTTGCATGCTAGCGGAAGTCCAAGTGAACAAGTCCTTGTTTTTTTTTGTCAAGATCTCGATTAACTAGGACCTCTCCTCTTGACTGAGTTGTCCTCTAATCTTGGTCACTTAGTCTGGCTTGGTACCAAGTTGAAGCGACTAGATGTAACACCCTAATTCTAGATATCATAGTATATTCATCATATACACAAGTAAATAGAGTTAAGTGGGTTACTTCTATCTGATAAACAAGAATCATAATCCATAATAACATATATGTCATTATAGAGAGCCTTTAAAGGAATAAAGATACATTTTAATACAATATTAGCCTCAAAAGGGAAAATACATAACATATTTATACATCACAAAAGCAAATATAAATATAATATAGGCTTTGCCAAAAAGAAACTAGCTATCTAGTCCATTTGTTCCTTCTTCTTTCCCTTGAAAGGAGCTTGACCTGGATTTACATGGAAACAAAAACGAGGTGAGAATTCATAATTCTTAATAAAAGTATTCCAAAACCAATCATTTATAACATTATCAACACAATCATAACAAATAAGAAGTAAGATATGTTTTAAAAGCTCTTCCATGATTCATCTTTAGTAACTAAAAGAGTCAACCTAAGTAAACATTCATGGAACAAAAAAGAACCAAACTAAACTTATTTTCATGGCCCATCAAAGTAAACTAAGTTAATTTCATTACCATGGCTCATTAAAGAACAAAGCTCATGCTATCCATAGTTCATCAAAAGAACTAAGCTCTCTTAACTAGTATCTAGTACATCATATATGATATATAAAACCACACATTGTGCTTAAGGCCCTAGATACATGATAATCACATATTTGATTCATTAATAAACTCTTATGTTTAGTCATTTGCACTCTTCATGTTCTTAATTGATTGAGTTTGGTCATGATTTGTGAGTTTGAGCTCAAATTGGGCCTAATTGAATATTTTCAGCATTATTGGGCTTTGACAGTGTTTATGTATTTTGTCCATAACTTGAGTTCCAGATATCTGAAAATCATGAATTTTACCTTGTAGGAAAGCTAAGAGGAAGCTTTACAACTTTGATGAAGAGCTCAAAGTTTCAATTAGATGTCTAGTGGGCCTAATTTTGCATGGAAGTCAAAATACGAGTTTAGAGACCCTTTGATGTTGTTTTGCTCATAACTTGAGTTCTAGACCTCCAAATTGCATGGGGTTTAGGCCCAAATGTTCATAACTAACCCAACTTTGAAATTAATGAGTTTTGATTATGTCAAGCCAAAATAAGGGGTAGTTTAGGGGGTTGCAAGTCAGAAATCGAGGCACCTCTCATTTTAACACTTTTCTTTCTTCTCTCTAGAACTCTCCTCCTCCTCCTACTCTCTAATTTTCATTTTCTTCTTCCTTCTTTTAATTTTCTGAGTTCTCCCCTTCTCATGGAGGGCTAGAGCCTTTAGATCAATTCAAGTGATTGAACATGCTTAGTTGTTAATCTTGAGATTTCATTTTTAATGTTTAAGTTCATCTATTAATCAAGTTTCTCTTCTTCTTCTCTTTGTTAATTCTGGTTGCTTAATTGGAATTTTCATATGTTAATTGTTTAATTACCATGTGCAAAGAGATGAACTCAAAGATTTAACAAGACATTGAAGGTGTTTGATGAAATGTTTAACTTTGTTGGATCTTGGCTTTTAAGTTGATTTCGATTTTGATGAGTGCTTGACTTGTCTAATATTAATTAATTGAAATGTAGAAGCATTTCGAGTAGAAGAACCATGATCATTGAGAGGCATCTTGAAGTGATTTAAGACCAAGGACTTGATCAATAATTGAATGGACCTTTAGTAAGATGGATTAAAATCAAGTTTGAACAATTTTCTTGGATTGGTTGCTTTCTTAATTCTGATTTACCCTTTTATTCGAATTCTGATTCTTAATTCTGTTTGTTAATTATGTTTCTTAATCTCACCTAACCCCTCCCATTTTAACTTGACTTGATCAAATTGTATTTTATAATCCTTGAGAGACGATCCAGTGTTGCTTCCTATGCTACAAGACATAGGCATAACTCGGTTATAATTTTGGTGAGTTCAGCGCTTGTCAGAATTTTGGCGTCGTTGCCGGGGATTGTGATCTTTAATCTGATCATATTAAGTGTCATTACTGACTTAACCACTGTTGCTGCATTCTGGTATATTCGGATCTGATCTGTTGTGTTATACTATATTCTGATTTCTACTATTGATTGCTACTCTAATTGTTACTCTGATTGCTACTCTGATTCCTACTCTAGTTACATAATTTCTGCTGCATTGATAGGTGCATTTTGCTGCATAATCTCTAATCGGTACTGTTTCATCACTCGGTACTAATAGTATTTTGCATTTTGCTGCATTCTTCTGGTTTCTGCTGCATTTTGCTGGTTACTATTGCATTGAATTTTGTTGCTGTGCATTACATTCTGTTCCTCTACATGGTATGTGTAACACCCCAAAATTTATTTATTTTATTATAAATGCTCATTTTATAATATTTGTGATTTTTTGTGATTTTTTTGAGAATGAGAAATATTTTAATATTATTCTTCGTTTTACGTGCACATTGGGTAGAGTCGGGAAAACGACTGTAATGCTCCGAAAGTTGGAAAATTTGATGACGAATAGTCATTTTATAATATTTGTGATTTTTGGGAATTTTCTGGAATTTTTCTGAAACGTCAAATATTTTAATATATTTTTTATTTTACGTGCACACTGAGCGAAAATGGGAAAATGAGATATTTTTTCTGAGAACCTTGATCTGTGGAAACGTCGACGGGGGATCTTGCTAAACCCGAGGCTGGACATGGTTTATGAGATTTCATATTTTTCTAGAAAATTTAACAGATAAATAATGAAACGCTGTGTAAAATTTATCTGTCAGACTAATTAATACTGACTTCTGTCGACTGTAGCTATTATCCATTGGATAATAGCATGTAATAAAAATCTTATCACATTATCCTAATGCAATCTACTTTATGTCTAATCAAGTCACTTTAATTCAAATTTTGCCTCCTAATTAAGAAGCTTCTTCAAGAAGCTTTGCCCAAAAGACTACTCTACCCCTTAGCTTACATGAGAAGCTAGCAAATCTCCCTCTCTTCTCTCCTCAATGCCGCGGCAACACCAAGCCCAAAAGGGGGGAATTTGACTTACACACTTAACCTAACAATCACTAAATGCCTTCATTTTAACCTAATCACTTATCTCTCTAAAAACATCATCTTCTTCCTTCTCCTCCTTCTCTCTAAAACTCCACCATTGCTACGAAATTTGCAGCCCCTTCTCCTTTCATTTTTCTTCTCCTTTCTCTTCATTAAACTCATTTCCTTACTCCTCTGCATCTTCTCTACCACTTCTCTTTAGAAAATTTCTTCAAAAACCCAACCTTTCTTCATCGCCTTCCAAGACAAAGTCTCCATCTTTAAGGTCAAGCTTCAACCTTTCTTCTCATTTTTCTTCATTTTCGGATTCTAGGGTCTCAATGGAGACCCAAGATCCATTCTTTTTCATTCCTAATGTTGATTTTAATGGTTGAAAAATTAGGGTTCTTGGAGCCCTTGAAACCGAATTCACCAAGAAGCTTGGAGGAGTCATTTTCGTTTGTTCTTCCTTAGGTAAGGTGGAGACTACTCACTTCAACCAATTTTGGTGGTGAGGGAACCCTTGAATGTTCATGTGTTTTGTGATTTTTGGTTGTTTATGTGTTCTTGGAAATTGATTGATGTTTGATTTATGATTTTGAGTGGATTGGAATTGTTAAATGAGCTTGATCATGTTAGGGTTGCTAAATGGGAAATGTGGAGTTCCTTACCCTAACATGAAGGTCACGGTTTTGAGAAGATTTTGGGTTGGAAAAATTGGTTTCTTGTACATAATAAATTGAAGCTATGAAATTAAAGATTGAATGTTAATGTTGGAATCTTGAGATGGAAAATTTTAAGGGTTTATTACCCACTTTGAAGCCACGGTTTTGACCTTAAAAATGTGGGAATTGGATTGATCTTGATAAATCAAAATTTAAGTGAACAAATAATAAGAAACTAATGCATGAAAATAAAAATAAACATTGGACTTGAAGACCTAATGATGGCTACGGTTTTGGCTTGAATGAGGAGGAAATGGATTGATTTTGATGAGCTAAGCATTAAGTGAATTGATGATAAGGAACTAATGCATAATGTGGTGAAAGAATTGGACTTGGAAGACCCTTGAAGGCCACGATTTTTAGAGACAAATTAGGAGCTAATTGATGCCTTGATTAATTTTTGGGGACTTAAGAATCTAGAGATTTGCATAACTCTTAATCAAGTGGAAGAATTAAATTGAATAATAACCCTTAGAGGGCCACGGTTTTGAAGGGGTAAATTGCCTAAAATTTTTCATAATTAATCAAGCAAAAGACTTTGAAAAAGTGAATTCATAATGTGGACTTGTGATAGTGGATGGACACTTGAAATAAGTATGGACATGGAAATTGATAAGCTATGTATGATTATATATTGATATTGAGAATATCATGATGTGATGATATTGAGAAATGAATATATATGTGTACATGTATGTTTATGTACCATGGTGTTATGACTATGACAAATGCATCATTGATGAACATGCATGATGGAAATTGAGTCGTCATGCATATGTGTTGTCCGTTGGACATTGTTAGAAAAGCTAAGTATGCCTAGGAGTTTGAATAACACCTATGTGCGGGTGAGAATAGACTAAGCGTAGGTGTCATATGTTGTTGACCCTGGGGGCGTCGGGGTGTGGGTGTCTCATGTCACACCCTAATAGGGATGTCACATTTTCGAACAATAATAATAACCTCTACCCAAGTTATAAATTATTACGTAATATATAATAATATAAGCTGTAAAAATATTTTTTTTTAACATTATATTATAAAATAAACAGAACATAAAATAAAACAAACTATTACATACACACCATAATTATACATATGATTTTTTGTTTAATAGGTACAAATAATTTACATATTATAAACTAGTTAATTAAAACAACAACCTGTCTGGTTTAAAGCAAACCATAAACTAGTCCAAGCATAACACTAAAGTTCGATCCTCCGAAGAATCCTCCTCGGGAAGTTTATCGGAAGACATAAATACTCCAGTAACATCATACCACGCTGTAATCAATCCATATGATATGGATGATCTCGAGGTTCACCGTCCTCGAACTGGTCACTCGGTTGCTGCTCCTCGTTGTATTGACAATCCAACAGTTGCTCCCCTTCCACTTCCTCAACGACTTTACGGAACATAAATAATAATACAAAAAATATATGCAAAGAGGTGAGACAATCTACATCATTACCAGCATAGCAGTAAGAAAACGACAAAACATACAGATATAGCAGTTAAAGCAACAAAATCATGTTAGCACAACATATATCATATCTCAATCAAGTATAAATGTCACAGATGTGAAATATCATAAATCAAATTATAATTATTCACACAGTGATGCAGATTAAATATGCCATGTACTCAGACTCATTCCTACTCCATGGAGCTAAACACAAACATCAGAGAGAATGATCCCAGAGACATGTCCGCACATCAAAGCTACCTCAACCAGCTATTACACGCAGTCAACCAAATACATCGTGTAAATAGCACAGTCAAATACGTCGTGTGAATGACACACACACCAAATACGTCGTGTGAATAGTACACACAGTCAAACACGTCGTGTACATCCAGCATAGTACTGCATAGGCCCCCAATAGATCCCGATTAAGAATAGTATTTGTCGAGATCGCTAGTGTGTGTTTTTCGTTACCACGGCCCGGAGGAGCTACCAACCGTCATGTCACATGTGGAATCTACGCACACTAACGCCTCCAAGTTCTCCACATGAACACACTACGCCTATCACACCCGCAATACAACATTGTAATTCATCTCGTCACCAATCGTCAATTTCAACCAAATTGACATACCACTCTATGTATGTAATGATCCATAATTACAAAAATACCCTCAGTATCACCATGAATCATAATTACATAAATATCCTCATTGTCATCATAATTACGAAATACCCTTCGTAAAAAAAACAAGATGTCTCCACTTGACAATACTATTTCCTAACGTGTCCGGGTCCACCACTTTGACCCGACAGTAAAAATTTACTGTTTCCATAAGTCGCATAAATATTTTATCCCATTTTCACAATTACGTCACATTTTACAGACGTTTTTCAATCACGTAAATATTTTTCAACGTTTTCTCAATCGCATAACATTTTTAAATCATTTTCTCAATCGCGTAGTTTAAAAATCACCATTTTAAATACGCGTAAGCTATTTCTACTATTTTTCATCGTATAAAATATTTCTTGACATTCCAAATTAAATTTTTTAAACTTTCCAAACTAAAAACATTATTTGAATATTATATTCTATTTTTCTTACAAAAATTACTCTAAGTAATAATTTCGACGTTTTTCCCAAAAATTTGATTTTAATAAATTCTTCTATAGTTAATTTTATTCTTAAACTACGTAAAATATTTCCTTGCTTTCTAAATGACATTTTGAAACATTCTTCAATACTTGCTCATTTTTAATCAATTTTGACAAAGATTTCGTTTAGAAAATCCACTAAATGATATTTTCTACGTTTTCTTTTTAAAAATTCATTTATTTTATTATAACCATAAAATACACTTTGAAAATTGCTAACATATTTTAAAACTCAAAGGTAAGTATTTTTCAAGTATCTAAAATTTATTTCTTTTCTATACTAGACTTCTAATAAAAATTTGTTTACTTATTTATTTCTTGAAAATCCATTGTAAATGAATTCTTTTTAGGTTAACTAACTAGTTTACACTTAGAAAATAATTTTTGGATCAATTAAACATTAAAAGTGTATTTTGGCGAAAATCACCACTTTTATACAAACCATATTTAAAATTATTTTTCATCCATTAAATCATTGAAAAATCCTTTAACTTAATTAAATCAATTAGGTTATTCTTTTAGAAAATGGTTGAGAACATATTGGTTCTCTTTTCATAGTCAAAACCATAAGTTTCTTCATCTTGTGTTCTTTGGAACACTTTTGCAAATCTCAACATATTTGCACATCCAACAATAATTATCATAGATCTATGAACATATACATATATTTATGAACACATACCATATATTAAAGCAATAATAAAACACATACCAAATATCAAAGCTATAAACATGCTTGCATGCATAATAAATCACAAATAGAAAAGACAATAAACATGCACACAAAATTAATCACAACTAGAAAAGACAATAAACATGCACACAAAATTAATCACAAAACAAACAACCAAGTGAATGAATCCTTATGGATTCTTCACCACAATTACATCCATTTTCTCACCACCACACATGGTTGATGAGATTAAATCTCCTCTTACCTATAAGGAAGACAAGATCTCCTTGACTCCTCCTTAGAAATTTTTGTGTAGCTTCAAGAAAAATCCTAACAAGCTTAAACAAATTATAAAGTCATAAACTATGGGTGAAAAAGATAAACCATGGATCAATCATGGCTTAGAACATCAAAAATAAAATTAGAAACAAGAAACAAGAATTTTCACCTTATAGGAAAGAAACTTCAAAGTGATTTTCCAAGCTCCAAATGGATGATTTAGCAAAAACTCACAACTAGAGATATTCTTAGAATATGGTTTAGATTTAGAAAATGAAGTTGGATGCAATTTTTGATGGATGGAAGTGTATTGAAGAGGCTTGACCGAATGGTAGAGAAAATGGGAACTTAGGAATTTTCTTTGGTGTTCTTTGGGTAGGAGAGAAAAGAGTGAGAGATAAGAAAGATAGAATGATTGAAATGAAGATGATAAAGTGAATAATTCCCTCAGTAGAGCATCAAACAAAAGCTAACCACCTTTTTGACAATTTTGGCTTAATTATTAGCCTTTGATGACTTGGATTGAATGACTAAGCTTTTAGCAACTTCTTGGTTGCTTCCTTGTTGAATTTTGAGTGCATAATTCATGCATAAGGCCGAAAATGCTATAGGAGAATCAATCAATTTTGATTGATTTTTAATAACTTATTTACGCTTAAATCCTCCTAGTTATGTTTAATTAAAAATTAGCTAGGTTCTTTTATTATTTAGTTAATCATCTATTTATTTAGAAACACTAATCTCCTTCTTAATTATACTAGACTATAATATGGTAAAAATTAATTAGGTTTTAGTCCATTTAAATATCACTCAAACCCCTTTAGATTAACTTAATTAAGTTTTAGACTAATTATTCAATTAAGTTAGGTTTTAAACTAACTAATCTACTAAGTCTAATCATTTTTGTAGATTTTTAACCTTTTGGTTTAGAATTTTACAAGCCTTTTATGTTGGTAAATTTTTTCCTAAAAGTGGGGCCCACAAACCCAAACGTGGGTCCCATTAAAGCAAATGTGGGTCCCACAAGCCAAACGTGGGTCCCACAGATTTTTCTGCACGATAAATATTTTTATTATACAGAAAAATTCTAAAAATTAAAAGATTGATATATGTATTATTCGGATTGGGTTTAGTAAGATCCTTGTCAAATTCCAAATAATCAAACAAGATTTTTCCTAAAAAATTATTATTTTCAATTGGAAGCAAATCACACTAAACAATCAATCAATACAAGATTCTGAAATAGTCAAATTAATTTTATAACACACAGAAATCAGAAAACAGTACAATAAGGGCAAAATCGTAATTAACTAAAAATTGGGGTGTTACATCTCACAATAGACAGTGGTAGCTGTAACACCCCAACTTTTGGATAAATGATAATTTTGTCCTGATTGTACTCTTTTATATTTTTCTTTATGTTATAAATTTATTTGACTGTTTCGTGTTCATATTTGAGTGTTTTGTGTGATTTACTCTGAGTCAAGAAAATAATAATTTTAGGGCTGGGGCAATCTTGTTTTAATTATTCGGAGCTGGAGGATCTTGCTAAACCCAATTTCGAGTGATATGGTTGTTAATCTTTTAATTTTTAAGATTTAATTGTACAATAAAATAATTTGATATTAATATAATATTATTTTATCTGACAGTGCCTACTGTCTCAAAAATAGTAGAAATCTGCTCTAAAACGACCATGGACCCAAAAAAGTCTGTGGGACCCGTATTTAGAGAAGCAGTCAACGTTTCTGGCTAGATTAAATTCTAAGCCAATAGAAACAAGTCAACAATGTAGGCTTGACATTTCTAGACCAATAGGAATCAAGTCCACAAAAATGGTTAGACTTGTTGGAATCAAACTAGAAGGTTTAATCAAGTTAGCTTAAAACCTAACTAAGTTAACATAGAAGGCTTATGTAGTAACTAAGTAAAGTAACCTAGTTATCTATCTAATTAAGTTCTAGTTAGAGAATTGTTCTCAAAATATCAAGACTAACCTAGTTAACCTAATTAACTATATAGTTAGGCAAGTAACTAAATGAATTAATCAAATGCACCTAAATGTAACTAGAAGACCAAATGGATCACAAACTTAGTTTGCTCTCCTTAGGGCCATTCGGCCAAGGGCTTTCAAGAAGCTTCAAGAAGAGCTTAGTCACTTAGTGACTAGGTTTTCCTAGACCAATGAGAAACATGCCTGGAGCCAAAGTTTTGTTCTCCACCCTTGATCACATCTAAGGTGATTAAGTGGCCTTGGAAGGTCAAACAAAGAGGCCACCTCCTCTTGGATGAGCTCCACGGCCAAGTAGAGCTTAGGAGACCATTTCACTTCATTCTTCATCTTTGCTATCACAAAATCTCTCTTATCTTTCTTCAAGAACAAGAACTCACCATTGTTGCTTTTTTTGAAGACCATTCAGCCAAACACCCTACACCACCATCCAACCATCTAAAATTTCATCCAACCTCATTTCTCAAACCTAAACACCATTTTAAGAACATCTCTAGTTGAGAGTTTTTCTAAAATCCATCATCTTAAGCTTGGAAAATTTCTTTGAAGATTTTTCTTACAAGGTGAAACTCCTTATTTTTCATTTCTTACTTCATTTCTAAGGTTCTAAGCCATGATTGATCCATGGTTTATGCTTTTCTCCTATAGTTATAACTCTTTAAATTTTTGTTTAAGATCTTTTAGGATTCTTGGAGGGCCACGAAATCAACTAGGAGAAGGAGTAGAAGGTTTTATCTTCCTTAAAGGTAAGAGGGAGATTTAATCTCATCAACCAAGTGTGGTGATGAGAAAATGGATTGTATGTGTGTGAAGAATCCACAAGGATTCACTTGTTTGATTGCTTAAATGCTTTCATATTTGTGTTTGATATTATTTGTATGCATGTCTATAAGCTTTAAAATATATTGTATGTGTTGATATATGCATAATTATTAATTAGGATGTGAATAACATGTAAGGTTTGCATGAGTGTTCCAAAGAACACAACCATGGAGCTTTCGGCTTCAACAAGAAAAGAGAACCAAAATGTTCTCAACCATTTTCTAAAAGAAGGATTTAATGGAATTAGTTAAATTAATGAATTTCAAAATGATTTAGAAGATAGAAAATGATCCAAAGATCAAATGCCAAGGTTTTGTTAAATTCGGTCAATATGCTTCTTAATGTGTAATCAATCCAAAATTTATTTTCTAAAGTGTAGATTTGATGTTTAACCCCTAAAGAATACATTTCTAATGAATTTTTCAAGAATTAAAGAAATAAACTAATTTTATTAGAAGTGTAGTATAGAAGAAAAATAAACAAAACTCTTGAAAAATAGTTACCTTTGAGTTTTAAAAGTATGATGAAAATTTTCAAAGTGTAGTTAGTAGAAATAAACTAACCAAAGGTTTTTAATAGATTTTATAGACAAAATGCTGTCAAAATTTATTAAAAACAGACAAATAAAAGAGAACATTTTATAATATATTTATAACGTAAGGAAAATATTCTTCATAGTTTAAAAGTATGAAAAATAGCTTACGCAGTTTTAAAAATAGAGATTTTAAAGCTTTTCAGTTAAGAAAATGATTTAAAAAAACTTACGCGATTGAGAAAAAGATTTAAAAATGTTACGCAATTTTAAAAACAACAAAATATATTTACGCAATTTAAAATCATTTGTAAAAGCGACGAGATTGTGAAAACGCGATAAAATTTCTACGCAATTAATCAAAATAGCGAGTTTTGCTGTCGGGCCAAAATAGTGGACCCGGACATGTTGAGATATGGTATTGTCAAGTGGTGACATACTATATATTGAAATTTTTTAGATTAAGGGCATTTTTGTAAATATGATAATATTTTGAGAATAAAGGTAATTTGGTAATTATTGATTTTATTCATGCATTGGGTTGTGCCAATTGGTTGATATTGTCGATTGATTGACGAGATAAATTACACCGTATTGTCAGTGTGATAAGCGTAGTGTGGTTCATCTTGTGTGGACTTGGAGGCATTAGTGTGCGGAGTATTCCACATGTGGACAGTTGGTCGCTCCTCTGAGTCGTGGTAACTGGCAACACACTAATGATCTTGACACGCACTACACTTAATCAAAATCTTGTAAAGATTGTTTAGTACAATGCCTATAGTGCACGACGTATTTTGGATTGTGTAATACTACACGACGTTGGACTGTGGGATATAGACACGACGTTAGACAGTGGAATAGTTTGGTTGGGAAGCCTGAGGTACTGATAGATCTTTACGGGTCATTCTCTCTGATGTCTGTGTCTAGCTCCATGGAGTAGGAACGAGTCATACTACATTTGCATTGGTGTCATGCATCATAACATTTTTAATTGTGATATTATATGATACTGTTGTATTAAATTCTTGTGTTAAATTGTGTTAATATTTATGATGTTATGGTATGCTTTATTGTATTAAACTGTGATATCTGTTGTATTGTCGTTTTCTTATTGGCCATGTTGATATTGATGTATGATTATCTCACCTCTCTATATGTATTGTTTTTGTATTATTATTTATGTTTATAAAGAGTTCGAGGAAGAGGAGCAGCCTCTAGACTGTTTGTACCCTGTGTAACACCCCAATTTTTGGTTAATTACGATTTTGCCCTTATTGTACTGTTTTCTGATTTCTGTGTGTTATAAAATTAATTTGACTATTTCATAATTGTATTTGATTGTTTCGTGTGATTTGCTTCGAGTCAAGAAAATAATAATTTTAGTAGGAAAATCTTGTTTGATTATTTGGAGTCAAGCGATCTTACTAAACCCAAGAATAATACATATATCAATCTTTTAATTTTTAGAATTTTTCTGTATAATAAAAATATTTATCGTGCAGAAAAATCTGTGGGACCCACGCTTGGCTTGTGGGACCCACATTTGCTTTGTGGGACCCACGTTTGGGTTTGTGGGCCCCACTTTTAGGAAAAATTTACCAACATAAAAGGCTTGTAAAATTCTAAACCAAAAGGTTAAAAATCTACAAAAATGATTAGACTTAGTAGATTAGTTAGTTTAAAACCTAACTTAATTGAATAATTAGTCTAAAACTTAATTAAGTTAATCTAAAGGGGTTTGAGTGATATTTAAATGGACTAAAACCTAATTAATTTTTACCATATTATAGTCTAGTATAATTAAGAAGGAGATTAGTGTTTCTAAATAAATAGATGATTAACTAAATAATAAAAGAACCTAGCTAATTTTTAATTAAACATAACTAGGAGGATTTAAGCATAAATAAGTTATTAAAAATCAATCAAAATTGATTGATTCTCCTATAGCATTTTCGGCCTTATGCATGAATTATGCACTCAAAATTCAACAAGGAAGCAACCAAGAAGTTGCTAAAAGCTTAGTCATTCAATCCAAGTCATCAAATGCTAATAATTAAGCCAAAATTGTCAAAAAGGTGGTTAGCTTTTGTTTGATGCTCTACGAGGGGAATTATTCACTTTATCATCTTCATTTCAATCATTCTATCTTTCTTATCTCTCACTCTTTTCTCTCCTACCCAAAGAACACCAAAGAAAATTCCTAAGTTCCCATTTTCTCTACCATTCGGTCAAGCCTCTTCAATACACTTCCATCCATCAAAAATTGCATCCTTCCAACTTCATTTTCTAAATCTAAACCATATTCTAAGAATATCTCTAGTTGTGAGTTTTTGCTAAATCATCCATTTGGAGCTTGGAAAATCACTTTGAAGTTTCTTTCCTATAAGGTGAAAATTCTTGTTTCTTGTTTCTAATTTTATTTTTGATGTTCTAAGCCATGATTGATCCATGGTTTATCTTTTTCACCCATAGTTTATGACTTTATAATTTGTTTAAGCTTGTTAGGATTTTTCTTGAAGCTACACAAAAATTTCTAAGGAGGAGTCCAAGGAGATCTTGTCTTCCTTATAGGTAAGAGGAGATTTAATCTCATCAACCATGTGTGGTGGTGAGAAAATGGATGTAATTGTGGTGAAGAATCCATAAGGATTCATTCACTTGGTTGTTTGTTTTGTGATTAATTTTGTGTGCATGTTTATTGTCTTTTCTAGTTGTGATTAATTTTGTGTGCATGTTTATTGTCTTTTCTATTTGTGATTTATTATGCATGCAAGCATGTTTATATGTTTATAGCTTTGATATTTGGTATGTGTTTTATTATTGCTTTAATATATGGTATGTGTTCATAAATATATGTATATGTTCATAGATCTATGATAATTATTGTTGGATGTGCAAATATGTTGAGATTTGCAAAAGTGTTCCAAAGAACACAAGATGAAGAGCTTATGGTTTTGACTATGAAAAGAGAACCAATATGTTCTCAACCATTTTCTAAAAGAATAACCTAATTGATTTAATTAAGTTAAAGGATTTTTCAATGATTTAATGGATGAAAAATAATTTTAAATATGGTTTGTATAAAAGTGGTGATTTTCGCCAAAATACACTTTTAATGTTTAATTGATCCAAAAATTATTTTCTAAGTGTAAACTAGTTAGTTAACCTAAAAGAATTCAATTACAATGGATTTTCAAGAAATAAATAAGTAAACAAATTTTTATTAGAAGTCTAGTATAGAAAAGAAATAAATTTTAGATACTTGAAAAATACTTACCTTTGAGTTTTAAAATATGTTAGCAATTTTCAAAGTGTATTTTATGGTTATAATAAAATAAATGAATTTTTAAAAGAAAACGTAGAAAATATCATTTAGTGGATTTTCTAAATAAATCATTGTCAAAATTGATTAAAAATGAGCAAGTATTGAAGAATGCTTCAAAATGTCATTTAGAAAGCAAGGAAATATTTTACGTAGTTAAAGAATAAAATTAACTATAGAAGAATTTATTAAAATCAAATTTTTGGGAAAAACGTCGGAATTATTACTTAGAGTAATTTTTGTAAGAAAAATAGAATATAATATTCAAATAATGTTTTTAGTTTGGAAAGTTTAAAAAAATTAATTTGGAATGTCAAGAAATATTTTATACAGTGAAAAATAGTAGAAATAGCTTACGCGTATTTAAAATGGTGATTTTTAAACTACGCGATTGAGAAAATGATTTAAAAATGTTATGCGATTGAGAAAACGTTGAAAAATATTTACGTGATTGAAAAAGCGTCTGTAAAATGTGACGTAATTGTGAAAATGGGATAAAATATTTACGCGACTTATGGAAACACAGAAATTTTTTGTCGGGTCAAAGTGGTGGACCCGGACACGTTAGGAAATAGTATTGTCAAGTGGAGACATCTTTTTTTTTTATACGAAGGGTATTTCACGTAATTATGATGACAATGAGGATATTTATGTAATTATGATTCATGGTGATACCGAGGGTATTTTTATAATTATGGATCATTACATACATAGAGTGGTATGTCAATTTGGTTGAAATTGACGATTGACCGACGAGATGAATTACACCGTATTGCCAATGCGGGTGTGATAGGCGTAGTGTGTTCATGTGGAGAACTTAGAGGCGTTAGTGTGCATGTAGATTTCACACGTGTGGACAGTTGGTAGCTCCTCCGGGCCGTGGTAATCGAAAAAACACACACTAGCGATCTCGACAAATACTATTCTTAATCGGATCTATTGGGGATCGTCTGGTACTATGCCTGGATGTACACGACGTGTTTGACCATGTACTATTCATACAACGTATTTGGTTCGTGTGTCATTCACACGACGTATTTGATCGTGTGCTATTTACACGATGTATTTGACTTAACGTGTAATAGCTGGTTGAGGAAAGTGACGATGTGCGGACATGTCTACTGGGATCATTCTCTCTCGATGTTTGTGTTTAGCTCCATGGAGTAGGAATGAGTCCGAGTACATGGCATATTTAATCTGCATCACCGTGTGAATAATTATAATTTGATTTATGATATTTCGCATCTCGTGACATTTATACTTGATTGAGATATGATATATGTTGTGCTAACATGATTTTGTTGCTTTAAGCTATATCCGTATGTTTTGTCGTTTTCTTCTTCTGCTATGCCGGTAATGATGTAGATTGTCTCACCTCTTTGCATATATTTTTCGTATTATTATTTATGTTCCGTAAAGTCGTTGAGGAAGTGGAAGGGGAGCAATCGTTGGATTGTCAATACAACGAGGAGCAAGAACCGAGTGACCGGTTCGAGGACGGTGAACCTCGAGATCATCCATATCATATGGATTGATTGCGGCGTGGGTATGATGTTATTGCAGTATTTTGTCTTCCGATAAACTTCCCGAGGAGGATTCTTCTGAGGATCGAACTTCTAGTGTTATGCTTGGAAGCTGGTTTATGGTTTGCTTTAAACCAGAGCATTCTTTCGTTTTAATTAACTAGTTTATAATATGTAAATTATTTGTACCTATTAAACAAAAAATCATATGTATAATTATGGTGTGTATGTAATAGTTTGTTTTATTTTATGTTCTATTTATTTTATAATATAATGTTAAAAAAAATATTTTTACAAAACTTATATTATTATATATTACGTAATAATTTATAACTTGGGTAGAGGTTATTATTATTGTTCGAAAATGTGACATCCCTATTAGGGTGTGACATTTAAGTTGGTATCAGAGCCCAAGTTAGAGTCTTTTGGGGTTGTGGTTGGGTCTGTTTTTGCTTGTGTTGTGTGATTCTCTGTGATTGGTGTCCGAAAGGATACATCTGACTTTGTTTTGTCTTGTTTGATTGAAGAAAAAGATGTCGGCGGAAGAGGAACACGTGCAAACATGAACCGTAATGTTGACCCAATGATTGCATTTCTATGAGGCTATGCGGCGTATGGCGAGGTGATTACGCAACAAAATGAACGAGCATTCTCAACAAAGAAGATGCGATCGCGATGCTCTAAACTTGTCCGAGTTTAGACGCAATAACCCGCCGTAGTTCGAGGTGAATTTAATCCAGAGAAAGCGAGTCTTTGGATCCAAGATCTCGAAAAAATATTTGAAGGAATGGGGTGCGCTAATGATCGAAAGGTGACGAATGCTACATTTATGCTGAGAGGGGATGCTGAGAACTGGTGGAGAGGAACCCGACGCTTACTACAAGCTGAGGGAACTGAAATTACCCGGGAGGTATTTCGTGAAGTATTTTCGGAAAAGTACTTTCCCGGTGCTCAACATGCCATGCCAAGGAGATGGAATTTCTTAGTTTACGTCGGGGCAACATATTTGTCAATGAGTATGCTTCTAAATTTGAGAGCTTGTCTCGGTTTCGGACTATGCTCAAACTCGACTGAATGATACGTGGAAATGTCGTAAGTTTGAGGAAGGGCCGAGGGTAGAGTTGAAGCGAGGAGTGCTACCCTTAAGGATGAACCCGGTTTCATGCTTTGGTGGACACATGTGTACGACTCGAGGAGTTGGAGCCGTCACGTGATCCAAGGAATCGTAACTTTGGACCAACGAGGTTCCAAAGAGGAGGCAACAACAACAACAATAACAACCGGTTTCAGCGCAAGCCGTATTCGAGACCACCGGGGAATCAACCTCAACGTCCATCTATCGGTGGAAGTTCTAGTGGCAACAAAGTTGGTACAAACGTGGCGTTTACGCCAAGATGTTTTAAATGTGGAAAGAGTGGCCACATATCTAGAGACTGTTCAATCAAAGGGCCAATTTGTTTCAAGTGTGGAAAGCCCGGACATGTTTCTAGGGAATGTAACCAGACAGAAAGGAAGCCAGTGGTGAGCAATGTTCGTGCTACTCAGCCGCGATCTGGAGGGCGAGTGTACACGATGAGCGGGGCTGAGGCTTCTTAGTCTGAAGATCTTATTCAGGGGGAAGGTGTCGTAGCAGGTAATCTTTTTACTATACTATATGATTCAGGTGCGACGCATTCATTTATTGCGTATGACTGTGTGGATCGGTTGAAATTGCCTGTGTCTTCTTTAGTTTTCAATTGATTGTTTCTACACCAACTGCCAAGCCTGTTGTTACATCTAAAGTATGTTTGAACTGTCCTATTACCATAAATGATCGAGTCTTTTCGGTCAATTTAATTTGCTTACCTCTTGTTGAAATAGATATAATATTAGGAATGGATTGGTTATCTTCTAACCATATCCTATTAGATTGTGCCAATAAAACCTTAGTTTTTCCTAAGGATGAGGATTCTGGATTTTTAACTGCCGTCAAAGTCAAATCTTTGTTGAGGGACGAGCTCAAGGATACATGCCTTTGTCTTCTTTGGAGGTCAAGAGTGAAAAAGATGTGAATGCTATTCCAATCGTGAATGAGTTTTCAGAAGTTTTTCCTGATGATGTACCTGGCTTACCACCGCAAAGAGAAATCGAGTTTGCTATTGATTTGGTACCAGGAGCAGGTCCTATTTCAATTGCACCATATAGGATGTCGCCATCAGAATTGGTGGAATTGAAGAAGCAATTGGAGGAATTGTTGGAAAAGCAGTTTGTGCGACCGAGTGTTTCACCGTGGGGAGCGCCAGTACTACTAGTCAAGAAGAAGGATGGAACTTCTCGTCTTTGCGTAGACTATCGTCAGCTGAACAAGGTCACGATAAAGAACAAATACCCACTTCCAAGGATCGATGATTTGATGGACCAGCTGAAAGGAGCAGCTATTTTCTCTAAAATAGATCTGCGATCAGGTTATCATCAGATTCGTGTCAAGGTAGAGGATATACCTAAGACCGCTTTTCGAACTCGTTACGGGCATTATGAGTATCAGGTGATGCCGTTCGGAGTGACGAATGCTCCTGCAATATTCATGGACTATATGAATAGGATTTTTCGTCCATACCTAGACAGATTTGTCGTTGTTTTTATCGATGACATTCTGATCTATTCCCAAAATAAGGAAGAGCAATTGAACATCTTAGTATAGTTCTCCAAATTTTGAAGGACAAGAAGCTGTATGCAAAATTGGCAAAGTGTGAATTTTGGTTAGAAGAAGTTCAATTTTTGGGTCACGTAATTTCCAAGGAAGGTATTGCAGTGGACCCATCAAAAATAGAAACTATTTTGCAATGGGAGAGGCCGAAGACGGTAACGAGATTCGGAGTTTTGTTGGATTGGCCGGATATTATCGGAGGTTCATTGAAAGTTTTTCTAAGATAGTTGGACCTCTTACGCAACTCACAAGGAAGAGTCAAGTTTTGATTGGACGAAAGAATGTGAGGCAAGTTTTCAAGAGTTAAAGAAGAGATTGACGATCGCAAGATCGATTTTGCCGATCCTAACGAGGCTTTTGAGGTGTATTGTGACGCTTCTTACCAAGGGTTAGGATGCGTGTTAATGCAGAACAGAAATGCGGTAGCTTATGCTTCCAGACAGTGAAGATTCATGAGAGGAACTATCCAACGCACGATTTGGAACTCGCTGCAGTGGTTTTTGCGTTGAAAGTGTGGAGACATTTTTCGTATGGAGTGTGTTCAATGTCTTCAGTGATCACAAGAGTTTAAAATACCTGTTCAATCAAAAGGAATTGAACATGAGGCAGAGGCGATGGTTGGAGTTCTTGAAGGACTATGATTTCCAACTTCAATACCATCCGAGAAAGGCGAATGTGGTGGCGGATGCCTTAAGTAGAAAGGTGATCAGTGTTTCTACCATGATGATAAAGGAGGAAGAATTGATCAATCAGTTTAGAGATTTACGGTTGTCAGTGGAATTGGCACCAGGAAGGATTCGTCTAAGTAAAGTTATTATTTTGAATGACTTGATGGAAGAAATCAAAGAAAAACAGGATAAGGATCCATATTTGTTGAATGAGAAAGAATTTTTGAAGCAAGGTCATAAGGCAACGGTTGAGGAAGGATCGATGGAATCTTAAGATTTAAAGGAAGGATTTGTATACCTAATGATCCCGAGTGAAGCAAGCGATTTTGGATGAAGCTCATGCTAGTAGATTGAGTATGCATCCGGGGATCACAAAGATGTATCAAGATTTAAAGCGGATGTTTTGGTGGCCAAGGATGAAGAGAGATGTTACGGAACGTGTGGCGTCTTGTCTGGTTTGTCAAAAGCAAAAGTGGAACATCAAAGACCAGTTCTAGTATGTTACAACCTTTAACTATTCCTGAGTGGAAATGGGATAGTATCTCGATGGATTTTGTTACCGGATTGCCAAGAACGAAGAAGGGTCATGAACACGATCACAAGATCTTAACTCACTATACTGAACATCTATATGGGTTATAATTGATAGGCTTACGAAGTCAAGCACACTTCTTGCCGATCAATATTAAGTATTCGTTGGAACGATTAACCCAGGTGTACATTAGTGAAATTGTTAGACTTCACGGTGTACCCTCAAGTATAGTTTCGATAGAGACCCGAGGTTTACGTCAAGGTTTTGGCGAAGCTTACAAGAAGCCATGGGGACTAAGTTACGCTCGAGTTCTCGCTTATCATCCGCCCGATGGTCAAACGGAGAGGACTATTCAATCACTGGAAGATCTATTGCGTGCTTGTGTGTTGGAACAACAAGGAAGTTGGGATGAATTTACGTGTCTTTGATAGAATTCACCTACAATAATAGTTTTCACTCAAGTATAGGGATGGCACCCTATGAAGCACTTTATGGGCGACGATGCCGAACACCTTTGTGTTGGTATCAAGATGGGAAAGTATGACCATTGGACCCGATCTTGTGCAACAAACTACGGAGAAGGTGAAGATGATTCAGAGAAAATACGGACGACTCGGAAGCATGACGCAGAAAAGTTATCGCCGATAAACGGAGAAGACCTCTTGAATTTGAAGAAGGTGAGCATGTGTTTTTGCGTGTAACACCTACGACCTGGTGTCGAAGGGTTATCAAATTTAGAAAACTCACTCCTAAATTTATTGGACCTTATCAAATCATTCGTCTGATAGGTCCGTAGCCTACCGCAGATAGCTTTACCACCTTTTCTATCCAATCTTCATAATGTATTCCATGTGTCTCACATTGAGAAAATATATTCTGATCCAATACATGTCATTCAACCCGATGAAGTACAACCGAAAGATAATTTGACGTATGAGACACTTCTCGTTAAGATTGAGGATAAGAGAGTGAAGAAGCCTTCGGAGGAAGATGATTGTTTTGGTAAAGGTTATATGGAATGAGATAACGGGAGATGCTACTTGGGAGCTAGAAGACAAAATGAGGAGAAGTACCCACATCTTTTCTAAGGTACGATAAATTTCGGGGACGAAATTTCGTTAGTGGGGAGAGTTGTAACACCCCAATTTTTGGTTAATTACGATTTTGCCCTTATTGTATTGTTTTCTGATTTCTGTGTGTTATAAAATTAATTTGACTATTTCATAATTGTATTTGATTGTTTCGTGTGATTTGCTCCGAGTCAAGAAAATAATAATTTTCGGGCCGGGGAAAATCTTGTTTGATTATTTGGAGCTGGGCGATCTTACTAAACCTAATCTGAATAATACATATATCAATCTTTTAATTTTTAGAATTTTTCTGTATAATAAAAATATTTATCGTGCAGAAAAATCTGTGGGACCCACGTTTGGCTTGTGGGACCCACATTTGCTTTGTGGGACCCACGTTTGGGTTTGTGGGCCCCACTTTTAGGAAAAATTTACCAACATAAAAGGCTTGTAAAATTCTAAACCAAAAGGTTAAAAATCTACAAAAATGATTAGACTTAGTAGATTAGTTAGTTTAAAACCTAACTTAATTGAATAATTAGTCTAAAACTTAATTAAGTTAATCTAAAGGGTTTGAGTGATATTTAAATGGACTAAAACCTAATTAATTTTTACCATATTATAGTCTAGTATAATTAAGAAGGAGATTAGTGTTTCTAAATAAATAGATGATTAACTAAATAATAAAAGAACCTACTAATTTTTAATTAAACATAACTAGGAGGATTTAAGCATAAATAAGTTATTAAAAATCAATCAAAATTGATTGATTCTCCTATAGCATTTTTGGCCTTATGCATGAATTATGCACTCAAAATTCAACAAGGAAGCAAACCAAGAAGTTGCTAAAAGCTTAGTCATTCAATCCAAGTCATCAAAGGCTAATAATTAAGCCAAAATTGTCAAAAAGGTGGTTAGCTTTTGTTTGATGCTCTACGAGGGGAATTATTCACTTTATCATCTTCATTTCAATCATTCTATCTTTCTTATCTCTCACTCTTTTCTCTCCTACCCAAAGAACACCAAAGAAAATTCCTAAGTTCCCATTTTCTCTACCATTCGGTCAAGCCTCTTCAATACACTTCCATCCATCAAAAATTGCATCCAACTTCATTTTCTAAATCTAAACCATATTCTAAGAACATCTCTAGTTGTGAGTTTTTGCTAAATCATCCATTTGGAGCTTGGAAAATCACTTTGAAGTTTCTTTCCTATAAGGTGAAAATTCTTGTTTCTTGTTTCTAATTTTATTTTTGATGTTCTAAGCCATGATTGATCCATGGTTTATCTTTTTCACCCATAGTTTATGACTTTATAATTTGTTTAAGCTTGTTAGGATTTTTCTTGAAGCTACACAAAAATTTCTAAGGAGGAGTCCAAGGAGATCTTGTCTTCCTTATAGGTAAGAGGAGATTTAATCTCATCAACCATGTGTGGTGGTGAGAAAATGGATGTAATTGTGGTGAAGAATCCATAAGGATTCATTCACTTGGTTGTTTGTTTTGTGATTAATTTTGTGTGCATGTTTATTGTCTTTTCTAGTTGTGATTAATTTTGTGCATGTTTATTGTCTTTTCTATTTGTGATTTATTATGCATGCAAGCATGTTTATAGCTTTGATATTTGGTATGTGTTTTATTATTGCTTTAATATATGGTATGTGTTCATAAATATATGTATATGTTCATAGATCTATGATAATTATTGTTGGATGTGCAAATATGTTGAGATTTGCAAAAGTGTTCCAAAGAACACAAGATGAAGAGCTTATGGTTTTGACTATGAAAAGAGAACCAATATGTTCTCAACCATTTTCTAAAAGAATAACCTAATTGATTTAATTAAGTTAAAGGATTTTTCAATGATTTAATGGATGAAAAATAATTTTAAATATGGTTTGTATAAAAGTGGTGATTTTCGCCAAAATACACTTTTAATGTTTAATTGATCCAAAAATTATTTTCTAAGTGTAAACTAGTTAGTTAACCTAAAAAAGAATTCAATTACAATGGATTTTCAAGAAATAAATAAGTAAACAAATTTTTATTAGAAGTCTAGTATAGAAAAGAAATAAATTTTAGATACTTGAAAAATACTTACCTTTGAGTTTTAAAATATGTTAGCAATTTTCAAAGTGTATTTTATGGTTATAATAAAATAAATGAATTTTAAAAAAGAAAACGTAGAAAATATCATTTAGTGGATTTTCTAAACGAAATCTTTGTCAAAATTGATTAAAAATGAGCAAGTATTGAAGAATGTTTCAAAATGTCATTTAGAAAGCAAGGAAATATTTTACGTAGTTAAAGAATAAAATTAACTATAGAAGAATTTATTAAAATCAAATTTTTGGGAAAAACGTCAGAATTATTACTTAGAGTAATTTTTGTAAGAAAAATAGAATATAATATTCAAATAATGTTTTTAGTTTGGAAAGTTTAAAAAATTAATTTGGAATGTCAAGAAATATTTTATACAAAGTGAAAAATAGTAGAAATAGCTTACGCGTATTTAAAATGGTGATTTTTAAACTACGCGATTGAGAAAATGATTTAAAAATGTTATGCGATTGAGAAAACGTTGAAAAATATTTACGTGATTGAAAAACGCCTGTAAAATGTGACGTAATTGTGAAAATGGGATAAAATATTTACGCGACTTATGGAAAAAGTAAATTTTTACTTGTCGGGTCAAAGTGGTGGACCGGACACGTTAGGAAATAGTATTGTCAAGTGGAGACATACTATTTTTTTTTATACGAAGGGTATTTCTGTAATTATGATGACAATGAGGATATTTATGTAATTATGATTCATGGTGATACTGAGGGTATTTTTGTAATTATGGATCATTACATACATAGAGTGGTATGTCAATTTGGTTGAAATTGACGATTGACTGACGAGATGAATTACACCGTGTTGCGGGTGTGATAGGCGTAGTGTGTTCATGTGGAGAACTTAGAGGCGTTAGTGTGCAGTAGATTCCACATGTGGACAGTTGGTAGCTCCTCTGGGCCGTGGTAACTGAAAAACACACACTAGCGATCTCGACAAATACTATTCTTAATCAGGATCTATTGGGGACTGTCTGGTACTATGCCTGGATGTACACGACGTGTTTGACTGTGTACTATTCATACAACGTATTTGACTGTGTGCTATTTACATGATGTATTTGACTGTGTAATAGCTGGTTGAGGCAGCCTGATGTGCGGACATGTCTACCGGATCATTCTCTCTGATGTTTGTGTTTAGCTCCATGGAGTAGGAATGAGTCTGAGTACATGGCATATTTAATCTGCATCACTGTGTGAATAATTATAATTTGATTTATGATATTTCGCATCTGTGACATTTATACTTGATTGAGATATGATATATGTTGTGCTAACATGATTTTGTTGCTTTAATTTGCTATATCCGTATGTTTTGTCGTTTTCTTACTTGCTATATCTTTGGTAATGATGTAGATTGTCTCACCTCTTTGCATATATTTTCGTATTATTATTTATGTTTAGTAAAGTCGTTGAGGAAGTGGAAGGGAGCAATTGTTGGATTGTCAATACAACGAGGAGGAAAGAACCGAGTGACCGGTTCGAGGACGGTGAACCTCGAGATCATCCATATCATATGGATTGATTGCAGCGTGGTATGATGTTACCGAGTATTTCGTCTTCCGATAAACTTCCCGAGGAGGATTCTTCGGAGGATCGAACTTCTAGTGTTATGCTTGGGCTAGTTTATGGTTTGCTTTAAACTGACAGGTTCTATGTTTTAATTAACTAGTTTATAATATGTAAATTATTTGTACCTATTAAAAAAAAAATCATATGTATAATTATGGTGTGTATGTAATAGTTTGTTTTATTTTATGTTCTATTTATTTTATAATATAATGTTAAAAAAAATATTTTTACAGCTTATATTATTATATATTACGTAATAATTTATAACTTGGGTAGAGGTTATTATTATTGTTCGAAAATGTGACATCCCTATTAGGGTGTGACATTTAAGTTGGTATCAGAGCCCAAGTTAGAGTCTTTTGGGGTTGTGGTTGGGTCTGTTTTTGCTTGTGTTGTGTGATTCTCTGTGATTGGTGTCCGAAAGGATACATCTGACTTTGTTTTGTCTTGTTTGATTGAAGAAAAGATGTCTGGCGGAAGAGGAACACGTGCAAACATGAACCGTAATGTTGACCCAATGATTGCAGCTGCTGAGGCTATGCAGCGTATGGCAGAGGTGATTACGCAACAAAATGAACGAGCAGCTCAACAGCAAGATGCGACTGCTGATGCTCTAAACTTGTCTGAGTTTAGACGCAATAACCCGCCGCAGTTCAGAGGTGAATTTAATCCAGAGAAAGCGAGTCTTTGGATCCAAGATCTCGAAAAAATATTTGAAGGAATGGGGTGCGCTAATGATCGAAAGGTGACGAATGCTACATTTATGCTGAGAGGGGATGCTGAGAACTGGTGGAGAGGAACCCGACGCTTACTACAAGCTGAGGGAACTGAAATTACCTGGGAGGTATTCTGTGAAGTATTTCTGGAAAAGTACTTTCCTGCCAGTGCTCAACATGCCAAGGAGATGGAATTTCTTAGTTTACGTCAGGGCAACATGACTGTCAATGAGTATGCTTCTAAATTTGAGAGCTTGTCTCAGTTCTCAGACTATGCTCAAACTCGACAGAATGATACGTGGAAATGTCGTAAGTTTGAGGAAGGGTTGAGGGTAGAGTTGAAGCGAGGAGTGCTACCCTTAAGGATGAACCAGTTTCATGCTTTGGTGGACACATGTGTACGACTCGAGGAGTTGGAGCCGTCACGTGATCCAAGGAATCGTAACTTTGGACCAACGAGGTTCCAAAGAGGAGGCAACAACAACAACAATAACAACCGGTTTCAGCGCAAGCCGTATTCGAGACCACCGGGAATCAACCTCAACGTCCATCTATCGGTGGAAGTTCTAGTGGCAACAAAGTTGGTACAAACGTGGCGTTTACGCCAAGATGTTTTAAATGTGGAAAGAGTGGCCACATATCTAGAGACTGTTCAATCAAAGGGCCAATTTGTTTCAAGTGTGGAAAGTCCGGACATGTTTCTAGGGAATGTAACCGTACGAAAGGAAGCCGGTGGTGAGCAATGTTCGTGCTACTCACCGCGATCCGGAGGGCGAGTGTACACGATGAGCGGGGCTGAGGCTTCTTAGTCGAAGATCTTATTCGGGGGAAGGTGTCGTAGCAGGTAATCTTTTACTATACTATATGATTCAGGTGCGACGCATTCATTTATTGCGTATGACTGTGTGGATCGGTTGAAATTGCCTGTGTCTTCTTTAGTTTTCAATTGATTGTTTCTACACCAACTGCCAAGCCTCGTTGTTACATCTAAAGTATGTTTGAACTGTCCTATTACCATAAATGATCGAGTCTTTTCGGTCAATTTAATTTGCTTACCTCTTGTTGAAATAGATATAATATTAGGAATGGATTGGTTATCTTCTAACCATATCCTATTAGATTGTGCCAATAAAACCTTAGTTTTTCCTAAGGATGAGGATTCTCGGATTTTTAAGCGCCGTCAAAGTCAAATCTTTGTTGAGGGACGAGCTCAAGGATACATCTTCTTTGTCTTCTTTGGAGGTCAAGAGTGAAAAAGATGTGAATGCTATTCCAATCGTGAATGAGTTTTCGAAGTTTTTCCCGATGATGTACCGGCTTACCACCGCAAAGAGAAATCGAGTTTGCTATTGATTTGGTACCGGGAGCGGGTCCTATTTCAATTGCACCATATAGGATGTCGCCATCGAATTGGTGGAATTGAAGAAGCAATTGGAGGAATTGTTGGAAATAGTTTGTGCGACCGAGTGTTTCACCATGGGGAGCGCCAGTACTACTAGTCAAGAAGAAGGATGGAACTTCTCGTCTTTGCGTAGACTATCGTCAGCTGAACAAGGTCACGATAAAGAACAAATACCCACTTCCAAGGATCGATGATTTGATGGACCAGCTGAAAGGAGTAGCTATTTTCTCTAAAATAGATCTGCGATCAGGTTATCATCAGATTCGTGTCAAGGTTGAGGATATACCTAAGACCGCTTTTTGAACTCGTTACGGGCATTATGAGTATCTGGTGATGCCGTTCGGAGTGACAAATGCTCCTGCAATATTCATGGACTATATGAATAGGATTTTTCGTCCATACCTAGACAGATTTGTCGTTGTTTTTATCGATGACATTCTGATCTATTCCCAAAATAAGGAAGAGCATGCTGAACATCTTAGTATAGTTCTCCAAATTTTGAAGGACAAGAAGCTGTATGCAAAATTGGCAAAGTGTGAATTTTGGTTAGAAGAAGTTCAATTTTTGGGTCACGTAATTTCCAAGGAAGGTATTGCAGTGGACCCATCAAAAATAGAAACTATTTTGCAATGGGAGAGGCCGAAGACGGTAACCGAGATTCGGAGTTTTGTTGGATTGGCCGGATATTATCGGAGGTTCATTGAAAGTTTTTCTAAGATAGTTGGACCTCTTACGCAACTCACAAGGAAGAGTCAAGTTTTTGATTGGACGAAAGAATGTGAGGCAAGTTTTCAAGAGTTAAAGAAGAGATTGACGACTGCACCAGTACTGATTTTGCCAGATCCTAACGAGGCTTTTGAGGTGTATTGTGACGCTTCTTACCAAGGGTTAGGATGCGTGTTAATGCAGAACAGAAATGCGGTAGCTTATGCTTCCAGACAGCTGAAGATTCATGAGAGGAACTATCCAACGCACGATTTGGAACTCGCTGCAGTGGTTTTTGCGTTGAAAGTGTGGAGACATTTTCTGTATGGAGCTGTGTTCAATGTCTTCAGTGATCACAAGAGTTTAAAATACTGTTCAATCAAAAGGAATTGAACATGAGGCAGAGGCGATGGTTGGAGTTCTTGAAGGACTATGATTTCCAACTTCAATACCATCCGAGAAAGGCGAATGTGGTGGCGGATGCCTTAAGTAGAAAGGTGATCGTGTTTCTACCATGATGATAAAGGAGGAAGAATTGATCAATCGGTTTAGAGATTTACGGTTGTCAAGTGGAATTGGCACCGGGAAGGATTCGTCTAAGTAAAGTTATTATTTTGAATGACTTGATGGAAGAAATCAAAGAAAAACAGGATAAGGATCCATATTTGTTGAATGAGAAAGAATTTTTGAAGCAAGGTCATAAGGCAACGGTTGAGGAAGGATCTGATGGAATCTTAAGATTTAAAGGAAGGATTTGTATACCTAATGATCCCGAGCTGAAGCAAGCGATTTTGGACGAAGCTCATGCTAGTAGATTGAGTATGCATCCGGGGATCACAAAGATGTATCAAGATTTAAAGCGGATGTTTTGGTGGCCAAGGATGAAGAGAGATGTTACGGAACGTGTGGCGTCTTGTCTGGTTTGTCAAAAAGCAAAAGTGGAACATCAAAGACCAGCCGGTATGTTACAACCTTTAACTATTCCCGAGTGGAAATGGGATAGTATCTCGATGGATTTTGTTACCTGGGATTGCCAAGAACGAAGAAGGGTCATGATTCTATATGGGTTATAATTGATAGGCTTACGAAGTCAAGCACACTTCTTGCCGATCAATATTAAGTATTCGTTGGAACGATTAACCTGGTGTACATTAGTGAAATTGTTAGACTTCACGGTGTACCCTCAAGTATAGTTTCTGATAGAGACCCGAGGTTTACGTCAAGGTTTTGGCGAAGCTTACAAGAAGCCATGGGGACTAAGTTACGTCTGAGTTCTACTTATCATCCGCGGACGATGGTCAAACGGAGAGGACTATTCAATCATTTGGAAGATCTATTGCGTGCTTGTGTGTTGGAACAACAAGGAAGTTGGGATGAATTTCTGTCTTTGATAGAATTCACCTACAATAATAGTTTTCACTCAAGTATAGGGATGGCACCCTATGAAGCACTTTATGGGCGACGATGCCGAACACCTTTGTGTTGGTATCAAGATGGGGAAAGTATGACCATTGGACCTGATCTTGTGCAACAAACTACGGAGAAGGTGAAGATGATTCAGGAGAAAATACGGACGACTCAGAGCAGACAGAAAAGTTATGCTGATAAACGGAGAAGACCTCTTGAATTTGAAGAAGGTGAGCATGTGTTTTTGCGTGTAACACCTACGACTGGTGTCGGAAGGGTTATCAAATTCAGAAAACTCACTCCTAAATTTATTGGACCTTATCAAATCATTCGTCGGATAGGTCCCGTAGCTTACCAGATAGCTTTACCACCTTTTCTATCCAATCTCCATAATGTATTCCATGTGTCTCAATTGAGAAAATATATTCCTAATCCAAAACATGTCATTCAGCCTGATGAAGTACAACTGAAAGATAATTTGACGTATGAGACACTTCCTGTTAAGATTGAGGACAGGAGAGTGAAGCAGCCTTCGAGGAAGATGATTGTATTGGTAAAGGTTATATGGAATGAGATAACGGGAGATGCTACTTGGGAGCTAGAAGACAAAATGAGGGAGCAAGTACCACATCTTTTCTAAGGTACGATAAATTTTGGGACGAAATTTCGTTAGTGGGGAGAGTTGTAACACCCCAATTTTTGGTTAATTACGATTTTGCCCTTATTGTCTTGTTTTTCGATTTCTGTGTGTTATAAAATTAATTTGACTATTTCAGAATCTTGTATTTGATTGTTTCGTGTGATTTGCTCGAGTCAAGAAAATAATAATTTTCGGTAGGGAAAATCTTGTTTGATTATTTGGAGCTGGGCGATCTTACTAAACCTAATCTGAATAATACATATATCAATCTTTTAATTTTTAGAATTTTTCTGTATAATAAAAATATTTATCGTGCAGAAAAATCTGTGGGACCCACGTTTGGCTTGTGGGACCCACATTTGCTTTCATGGGACCCACGTTTGGGTTTGTGGGCCCCACTTTTAGGAAAAATTTACCAACATAAAAGGCTTGTAAAATTCTAAACCAAAAGGTTAAAAATCTACAAAAATGATTAGACTTAGTAGATTAGTTAGTTTAAAACCTAACTTAATTGAATAATTAGTCTAAAACTTAATTAAGTTAATCTAAAGGGGTTTGAGTGATATTTAAATGGACTAAAACCTAATTAATTTTTACCATATTATAGTCGAGTATAATTAAGAAGGAGATTAGTGTTTCTAAATAAATAGATGATTAACTAAATAATAAAAGAACCTAGCTAATTTTTAATTAAACATAACTAGGAGGATTTAAGCATAAATAAGTTATTAAAAATCAATCAAAATTGATTGATTCTCCTATAGCATTTTCGGCCTTATGCATGAATTATGCACTCAAAATTCAACAAGGAAGCAACCAAGAAGTTGCTAAAAGCTTAGTCATTCAATCCAAGTCATCAAAGGCTAATAATTAAGCCAAAATTGTCAAAAAGGTGGTTAGCTTTTGTTTGATGCTCTACGAGGGGAATTATTCACTTTATCATCTTCATTTCAATCATTCTATCTTTCTTATCTCTCACTCTTTTCTCTCCTACCCAAAGAACACCAAAGAAAATTCCTAAGTTCCCATTTTCTCTACCATTCGGTCAAGCCTCTTCAATACACTTCCATCCATCAAAAATTGCATCCAACTTCATTTTCTAAATCTAAACCATATTCTAAGAACATCTCTAGTTGTGAGTTTTTGCTAAATCATCCATTTGGAGCTTGGAAAATCACTTTGAAGTTTCTTTCCTATAAGGTGAAAATTCTTGTTTCTTGTTTCTAATTTTATTTTTGATGTTCTAAGCCATGATTGATCCATGGTTTATCTTTTTCACCCATAGTTTATGACTTTATAATTTGTTTAAGCTTGTTAGGATTTTTCTTGAAGCTACACAAAAATTTCTAAGGAGGAGTCCAAGGAGATCTTGTCTTCCTTATAGGTAAGAGGAGATTTAATCTCATCAACCATGTGTGGTGGTGAGAAAATGGATGTAATTGTGGTGAAGAATCCATAAGGATTCATTCACTTGGTTGTTTGTTTTGTGATTAATTTTGTGTGCATGTTTATTGTCTTTTCTAGTTGTGATTAATTTTGTGTGCATGTTTATTGTCTTTTCTATTTGTGATTTATTATGCATGCAAGCATGTTTATAGCTTTGATATTTGGTATGTGTTTTATTATTGCTTTAATATATGGTATGTGTTCATAAATATATGTATATGTTCATAGATCTATGATAATTATTGTTGGATGTGCAAATATGTTGAGATTTGCAAAAGTGTTCCAAAGAACACAAGATGAAGAAGCTTATGGTTTTGACTATGAAAAGAGAACCAATATGTTCTCAACCATTTTCTAAAAGAATAACCTAATTGATTTAATTAAGTTAAAGGATTTTTCAATGATTTAATGGATGAAAAATAATTTTAAATATGGTTTGTATAAAAGTGGTGATTTTCGCCAAAATACACTTTTAATGTTTAATTGATCCAAAAATTATTTTCTAAGTGTAAACTAGTTAGTTAACCTAAAAAGAATTCAATTACAATGGATTTTCAAGAAATAAATAAGTAAACAAATTTTTATTAGAAGTCTAGTATAGAAAAGAAATAAATTTTAGATACTTGAAAAATACTTACCTTTGAGTTTTAAAATATGTTAGCAATTTTCAAAGTGTATTTTATGGTTATAATAAAATAAATGAATTTTTAAAAAGAAAACGTAGAAAATATCATTTAGTGGATTTTCTAAACGAAATGCTGTCAAAATTGATTAAAAATGAGCAAGTATTGAAGAATGTTTCAAAATGTCATTTAGAAAGCAAGGAAATATTTTACGTAGTTAAAGAATAAAATTAACTATAGAAGAATTTATTAAAATCAAATTTTTGGGAAAAACGTCGGGAATTATTACTTAGAGTAATTTTTGTAAGAAAAATAGAATATAATATTCAAATAATGTTTTTAGTTTGGAAAGTTTAAAAAATTAATTTGGAATGTCAAGAAATATTTTATAAAGTGAAAAATAGTAGAAATAGCTTACGCGTATTTAAAATGGTGATTTTTAAACTACGCGATTGAGAAAAATGATTTAAAAATGTTATGCGATTGAGAAAACGTTGAAAAATATTTACGTGATTGAAAAACGCCTGTAAAATGTGACGTAATTGTGAAAATGGGATAAAATATTTACGCGACTTATGGAAACAAGTAAATTTTTCTTGTCGGGTCAAAGTGGTGGACCCGGACACGTTAGGAAATAGTATTGTCAAGTGGAGACATCTGCTTTTTTTTTATACGAAGGGTATTTTTCGTAATTATGATGACAATGAGGATATTTATGTAATTATGATTCATGGTGATACCGAGGGTATTTTTATAATTATGGATCATTACATACATAGAGTGGTATGTCAATTTGGTTGAAATTGACGATTGGTGACGAGATGAATTACACCGTATTGCGGGTGTGATAGGCGTAGTGTGTTCATGTGGAGAACTTAGAGGCGTTAGTGTGCAGTAGATTCCACATGTGGACGATTTGGTAGCTCCTCTGGGCCGTGGTAATCGAAAAAACACACACTAGCGATCTCGACAAATACTATTCTTAATCGGGATCTATTGGGATTATCTGGTACTATGCCGGATGTACACGACGTGTTTTTGTGTACTATTCATACAACGTATTTATGTGTCATTGACGTGTGCTATTTACATGATGTATTTGTTGTGTAATAGCTTGAGTTGAGCGACGATGTGCGGACATGTCTACCGGATCATTCTCTCGATGTTTGTGTTTAGCTCCATGGAGTAGGAATGAGTCCGAGTACATGGCATATTTAATCTGCATCACTTTGTGTGAATAATTATAATTTGATTTATGATATTTCGCATCTGTGACATTTATACTTGATTGAGATATGATATATGTTGTGCTAACATGATTTTGTTGCTTTAATCGCTATATCTCGTATGTTTTGTCGTTTTCTTCTTGCTATCTTTGGTAATGATGTAGATTGTCTCACCTCTTTGCATATATTTTCTCGTATTATTATTTATGTTCCGTAAAGTCGTTGAGGAAGTGGAAGGGAGCAAGCTGTTGGATTGTCAATACAACGAGGAGCAAACAACCGAGTGACCGGTTCGAGGACGGTGAACCTCGAGATCATCCATATCATATGGATTGATTGCGGCGTGGTATGATGTTTGGAGTATTTACGTCTTCCGATAAACTTCCCGAGGAGGATTCTTCTGAGGATCGAACTTCTAGTGTTATGCTTGGGCTAGTTTATGGTTTGCTTTAAACCGCATGACGGTTCTTGTTTTAATTAACTAGTTTATAATATGTAAATTATTTGTACCTATTAAACAAAAAATCATATGTATAATTATGGTGTGTATGTAATAGTTTGTTTTATTTTATGTTCTATTTATTTTATAATATAATGTTAAAAAAAATATTTTTACAAGCTTATATTATTATATATTACGTAATAATTTATAACTTGGGTAGAGGTTATTATTATTGTTCGAAAATGTGACATCCCTATTAGGGTGTGACATTTAAGTTGGTATCAGAGCCCAAGTTAGAGTCTTTTGGGGTTGTGGTTGGGTCTGTTTTTGCTTGTGTTGTGTGATTCTCTGTGATTGGTGTCCGAAAGGATACATCTGACTTTGTTTTGTCTTGTTTGATTGAAGAAAAAGATGTCTGGCGGAAGAGGAACACGTGCAAACATGAACCGTAATGTTGACCCAATGATTGCAGCTGCTGAGGCTATGCAGCGTATGGCAGAGGTGATTACGCAACAAAATGAACGAGTAACTCAACAACAAGATGCGACTGCTGATGCTCTAAACTTGTCTGAGTTTAGACGCAATAACCCGCCGCAGTTCAGAGGTGAATTTAATCCAGAGAAAGCGAGTCTTTGGATCCAAGATCTCGAAAAAATATTTGAAGGAATGGGGTGCGCTAATGATCGAAAGGTGACGAATGCTACATTTATGCTGAGAGGGGATGCTGAGAACTGGTGGAGAGGAACCCGACGCTTACTACAAGCTGAGGGAACTGAAATTACCGGGAGGTATTCTGTGTGAAGTATTTCGGAAAAGTACTTTCCCGCGTTGCTCAACATGCCAAGGAGATGGAATTTCTTAGTTTACGTCGGGCAACATGATTTGTCAATGAGTATGCTTCTAAATTTGAGAGCTTGTCTCAGTTCTCAGACTATGCTCAAACTCGATGAATGATACGTGGAAATGTCGTAAGTTTGAGGAAGGGCTGAGGGTAGAGTTGAAGCGAGGAGTGCTACCCTTAAGGATGAACCAGTTTCATGCTTTGGTGGACACATGTGTACGACTCGAGGAGTTGGAGCCGTCACGTGATCCAAGGAATCGTAACTTTGGACCAACGAGGTTCCAAAGAGGAGGCAACAACAACAACAATAACAACCGGTTTCAGCCGCAAGCCGTATTCGAGACCACCGGGAATCAACCTCAACGTCCATCTATCGGTGGAAGTTCTAGTGGCAACAAAGTTGGTACAAACGTGGCGTTTACGCCAAGATGTTTTAAATGTGGAAAGAGTGGCCACATATCTAGAGACTGTTCAATCAAAGGGCCAATTTGTTTCAAGTGTGGAAAGCCCGGACATGTTTCTAGGGAATGTAACCAGACAGAAAGGAAGCCAGTGGTGAGCAATGTTCGTGCTACTCAGCCGCGATCTGGAGGGCGAGTGTACACGATGAGCTGGCTGAGGCTTCTTAGTCGAAGATCTTATTCAGGGGGAAGGTGTCGTAGGGGTAATCTTTTTACTATACTATATGATTCGGGTGCGACGCATTCATTTATTGCGTATATTTGTGTGGATCGGTTGAAATTGCCTCGTGTCTTCTTTAGTTTTCAATTGATTGTTTCTACACCAACCGCCAAGCCTGTTGTTACATCTAAAGTATGTTTGAACCTGTCCTATTACCATAAATGATCGAGTCTTTTCGGTCAATTTAATTTGCTTACCTCTTGTTGAAATAGATATAATATTAGGAATGGATTGGTTATCTTCTAACCATATCCTATTAGATTGTGCCAATAAAACCTTAGTTTTTCCTAAGGATGAGGATTCTGGATTTTTAACCGCCGTCAAAGTCAAATCTTTGTTGAGGGACGGAGCTCAAGGATACATACATGCTTTGTCTTCTTTGGAGGTCAAGAGTGAAAAAGATGTGAATGCTATTCCAATCGTGAATGAGTTTTCAGAAGTTTTTCCTGATGATGTACCGGCTTACCACCGCAAAGAGAAATCGAGTTTGCTATTGATTTGGTACCAGGAGCAGGTCCTATTTCAATTGCACCATATAGGATGTCGCCATCAGAATTGGTGGAATTGAAGAAGCAATTGGAGGAATTGTTGGAAAAGCAGTTTGTGCGACCGAGTGTTTCACCATGGGGAGCGCCATTACTACTAGTCAAGAAGAAGGATGGAACTTCTCGTCTTTGCGTAGACTATCGTCAGCTGAACAAGGTCACGATAAAGAACAAATACCCACTTCCAAGGATCGATGATTTGATGGACCAGCTGAAAGGAGCAGCTATTTTCTCTAAAATAGATCTGCGATCAGGTTATCATCAGATTCGTGTCAAGGTAGAGGATATACCTAAGACCGCTTTTCGAACTCGTTACGGGCATTATGAGTATCAGGTGATGCCGTTCGGAGTGACAAATGCTCCTGCAATATTCATGGACTATATGAATAGGATTTTTCGTCCATACCTAGACAGATTTGTCGTTGTTTTTATCGATGACATTCTGATCTATTCCCAAAATAAGGAAGAGCATCTTTGAACATCTTAGTATAGTTCTCCAAATTTTGAAGGACAAGAAGCTGTATGCAAAATTGGCAAAGTGTGAATTTTGGTTAGAAGAAGTTCAATTTTTGGGTCACGTAATTTCCAAGGAAGGTATTGCAGTGGACCCATCAAAAATAGAAACTATTTTGCAATGGGAGAGGCCGAAGACAGAACCGAGATTCGGAGTTTTGTTGGATTGGCCGGATATTATCGGAGGTTCATTGAAAGTTTTTCTAAGATAGTTGGACCTCTTACGCAACTCACAAGGAAGAGTCAAGTTTTTGATTGGACGAAAGAATGTGAGGCAAGTTTTCAAGAGTTAAAGAAGAGATTGACGACCGCACCGATCGATTTTGCCGATCCTAACGAGGCTTTTGAGGTGTATTGTGACGCTTCTTACCAAGGGTTAGGATGCGTGTTAATGCGAAACGTAAATGCGGTAGCTTATGCTTCCGACGGCACTGAAGATTCATGAGAGGAACTATCCAACGCACGATTTGGAACTCGCATGCAAAGTGGTTTTTGCGTTGAAAGTGTGGAGACATTTTCTGTATGGAGCTGTGTTCAATGTCTTCAGTGATCACAAGAGTTTAAAATACCTGTTCAATCAAAAGGAATTGAACATGAGGCAGAGGCGATGGTTGGAGTTCTTGAAGGACTATGATTTCCAACTTCAATACCATCCGAGAAAGGCGAATGTGGTGGCGGATGCCTTAAGTAGAAAGGTGATCAGTGTTTCTACCATGATGATAAAGGAGGAAGAATTGATCAATCAGTTTAGAGATTTACGGTTGTCCGTGGAATTGGCACCGGGAAGGATTCGTCTAAGTAAAGTTATTATTTTGAATGACTTGATGGAAGAAATCAAAGAAAAACAGGATAAGGATCCATATTTGTTGAATGAGAAAGAATTTTTGAAGCAAGGTCATAAGGCAACGGTTGAGGAAGGATCTGATGGAATCTTAAGATTTAAAGGAAGGATTTGTATACCTAATGATCCCGAGCTGAAGCAAGCGATTTTGGACGAAGCTCATGCTAGTAGATTGAGTATGCATCCGGGGATCACAAAGATGTATCAAGATTTAAAGCGGATGTTTTGGTGGCCAAGGATGAAGAGAGATGTTACGGAACGTGTGGCGTCTTGTCTGGTTTGTCAAAAAGCAAAAGTGGAACATCAAAGACCAGCCGGTATGTTACAACCTTTAACTATTCCTGAGTGGAAATGGGATAGTATCTCGATGGATTTTGTTACCGGATTGCCAAGAACGAAGAAGGGTCATGATTCTATATGGGTTATAATTGATAGGCTTACGAAGTCAGCACACTTCTTGCCGATCAATATTAAGTATTCGTTGGAACGATTAACCCAGGTGTACATTAGTGAAATTGTTAGACTTCACGGTGTACCCTCAAGTATAGTTTCTGATAGAGACCCGAGGTTTACGTCAAGGTTTTGGCGAAGCTTACAAGAAGCCATGGGGACTAAGTTACGTCTGAGTTCTGCTTATCATCCGCAGACTGATGGTCAAACGGAGAGGACTATTCAATCACTGGAAGATCTATTGCGTGCTTGTGTGTTGGAACAACAAGGAAGTTGGGATGAATTTCTGTCTTTGATAGAATTCACCTACAATAATAGTTTTCACTCAAGTATAGGGATGGCACCCTATGAAGCACTTTATGGGCGACGATGCCGAACACCTTTGTGTTGGTATCAAGATGGGGAAAGTATGACCATTGGACCTGATCTTGTGCAACAAACTACGGAGAAGGTGAAGATGATTCAGGAGAAAATACGGACGACTCGAGCGCATGAGAAAAGTTATGCTGATAAACGGAGAAGACCTCTTGAATTTGAAGAAGGTGAGCATGTGTTTTTGCGTGTAACACCTACGACTGGTGTCAGAAGGGTTATCAAATTTAGAAAACTCACTCCTAAATTTATTGGACCTTATCAAATCATTCGTCGGATAGGTCCTGTAGCCTCTCACCGATAGCTTTACCACCTTTTCTATCCAATCTTCATAATGTATTCCATGTGTCTCAGTTGAGAAAATATATTCCTGATCCAATACATGTCATTCAACCTGATGAAGTACAACTGAAAGATAATTTGACGTATGAGACACTTCCTGTTAAGATTGAGGACAGGAGAGTGAAGCAGCTTCGAGGGAAGATGATTGTTTTGGTAAAGGTTATATGGAATGAGATAACGGGAGATGCTACTTGGGAGCTAGAAGACAAAATGAGGGAGCAGTACCCACATCTTTTCTAAGGTACGATAAATTTCGGGGACGAAATTTCTGTTAGTGGGGGAGAGTTGTAACACCCCAATTTTTGGTTAATTACGATTTTGCCCTTATTGTACTGTTTTCTGATTTCTGTGTGTTATAAAATTAATTTGACTATTTCGTAACTGTATTTGATTGTTTCGTGTGATTTGCTCCGAGTCAAGAAAATAATAATTTTCGTGGGGAAAATCTTGTTTGATTATTTGGAGTCAAGCGATCTTACTAAACCCAATCAATAATACATATATCAATCTTTTAATTTTTAGAATTTTTCTACGTATAATAAAAATATTTATCGTGCAGAAAAATCTGTGGGACCCACGTTTGGCTTGTGGGACCCACATTTGCTTTGTGGGACCCACGTTTGGGTTTGTGGGCCCCACTTTTAGGAAAAAATTTACCAACATAAAAGGCTTGTAAAATTCTAAACCAAAAGGTTAAAAATCTACAAAAATGATTAGACTTAGTAGATTAGTTAGTTTAAAACCTAACTTAATTGAATAATTAGTCTAAAACTTAATTAAGTTAATCTAAAGGGGTTTGAGTGATATTTAAATGGACTAAAACCTAATTAATTTTTACCATATTATAGTCTAGTATAATTAAGAAGGAGATTAGTGTTTCTAAATAAATAGATGATTAACTAAATAATAAAAGAACCTAGCTAATTTTTAATTAAACATAACTAGGAGGATTTAAGCATAAATAAGTTATTAAAAATCAATCAAAATTGATTGATTCTCCTATAGCATTTTCGGCCTTATGCATGAATTATGCACTCAAAATTCAACAAGGAAGCAACCAAGAAGTTGCTAAAAGCTTAGTCATTCAATCCAAGTCATCAAAGGCTAATAATTAAGCCAAAATTGTCAAAAAGGTGGTTAGCTTTTGTTTGATGCTCTACGAGGGGAATTATTCACTTTATCATCTTCATTTCAATCATTCTATCTTTCTTATCTCTCACTCTTTTCTCTCCTACCCAAAGAACACCAAAGAAAATTCCTAAGTTCCCATTTTCTCTACCATTCGGTCAAGCCTCTTCAATACACTTCCATCCATCAAAAATTGCATCCAACTTCATTTTCTAAATCTAAACCATATTCTAAGAACATCTCTAGTTGTGAGTTTTTGCTAAATCATCCATTTGGAGCTTGGAAAATCACTTTGAAGTTTCTTTCCTATAAGGTGAAAATTCTTGTTTCTTGTTTCTAATTTTATTTTTGATGTTCTAAGCCATGATTGATCCATGGTTTATCTTTTTCACCCATAGTTTATGACTTTATAATTTGTTTAAGCTTGTTAGGATTTTTCTTGAAGCTACACAAAAATTTCTAAGGAGGAGTCCAAGGAGATCTTGTCTTCCTTATAGGTAAAAGGAGATTTAATCTCATCAACCATGTGTGGTGGTGAGAAAATGGATGTAATTGTGGTGAAGAATCCATAAGGATTCATTCACTTGGTTGTTTGTTTTGTGATTAATTTTGTGTGCATGTTTATTGTCTTTTCTAGTTGTGATTAATTTTGTGTGCATGTTTATTGTCTTTTCTATTTGTGATTTATTATGCATGCAAGCATGTTTATAGCTTTGATATTTGGTATGTGTTTTATTATTGCTTTAATATATGGTATGTGTTCATAAATATATGTATATGTTCATAGATCTATGATAATTATTGTTGGATGTGCAAATATGTTGAGATTTGCAAAAGTGTTCCAAAGAACACAAGATGAAGAGCTTATGGTTTTGACTATGAAAAGAGAACCAATATGTTCTCAACCATTTTCTAAAAGAATAACCTAATTGATTTAATTAAGTTAAAGGATTTTTCAATGATTTAATGGATGAAAAATAATTTTAAATATGGTTTGTATAAAAGTGGTGATTTTCGCCAAAATACACTTTTAATGTTTAATTGATCCAAAAATTATTTTCTAAGTGTAAACTAGTTAGTTAACCTAAAAAGAATTCAATTACAATGGATTTTCAAGAAATAAATAAGTAAACAAATTTTTATTAGAAGTCTAGTATAGAAAAGAAATAAATTTTAGATACTTGAAAAATACTTACCTTTGAGTTTTAAAATATGTTAGCAATTTTCAAAGTGTATTTTATGGTTATAATAAAATAAATGAATTTTTAAAAAGAAAACGTAGAAAATATCATTTAGTGGATTTTCTAAACTAAATGCTGTCAAAATTGATTAAAAATGAGCAAGTATTGAAGAATGTTTCAAAATGTCATTTAGAAAGCAAGGAAATATTTTACGTAGTTAAAGAATAAAATTAACTATAGAAGAATTTATTAAAATCAAATTTTTGGGAAAAACGTCAGAATTATTACTTAGAGTAATTTTTGTAAGAAAAATAGAATATAATATTCAAATAATGTTTTTAGTTTGGAAAGTTTAAAAAAATTAATTTGGAATGTCAAGAAATATTTTATACAGTGAAAAATAGTAGAAATAGCTTACGCGTATTTAAAATGGTGATTTTTAAACTACGCGATTGAGAAAATGATTTAAAAATGTTATGCGATTGAGAAAACATTGAAAAATATTTACGTGATTGAAAAACGTCTGTAAAATGTGACGTAATTGTGAAAATGGGATAAAATATTTACGCGACTTATGGAAACAAGTAAATTTTTTACCGTCGGGTCAAAGTGGTGGACCCGGACACGTTAGGAAATAGTATTGTCAAGTGGAGACATATGCTTTTTTTTATACGAAGGGTATTTCGTAATTATGATGACAATGAGGATATTTATGTAATTATGATTCATGGTGATACCGAGGGTATTTTTATAATTATGGATCATTACATACATAGAGTGGTATGTCAATTTGGTTGAAATTGACGATTGGTCGACGAGATGAATTACACCGTATTGCGGGTGTGATAGGCGTAGTGTGTTCATGTGGGAGAACTTGGAGGCGTTAGTGTGCGTAGATTCCACATGTGGACAGTTGGTAGCTCCTCCGGGCCGTGGTAATCGAAAAACACACACTAGCGATCTCGACAAATACTATTCTTAATCGGGATCTATTGGGACCCCTCGGTACTATGCCTGGATGTACACGACGTGTTTGATCGTGTACTATTCATACAACGTATTTGTTGTGTGTCATTCACACGACGTATTTGACTCGTGTGCTATTTACACGATGTATTTGACCGTGTAATAGCTGGTTGAGGCACGATGTGCGGACATGTCTACTAGGATCATTCTCTCTCGATGTTTGTGTTTAGCTCCATGGAGTAGGAATGAGTCCGAGTACATGGCATATTTAATCTCGCATCACCGTGTGAATAATTATAATTTGATTTATGATATTTCACATCCGTGACATTTATACTTGATTGAGATATGATATATGTTGTGCTAACATGATTTTGTTGCTTTAACTCGCTATATATCCGTATGTTTTGTCGTTTTTCTTCGCTATCTTTGGTAATGATGTAGATTGTCTCACCTCTTTGCATATATTTTCTGTATTATTATTTATGTTCCGTAAAGTCGTTGAGGAAGTGGAAGGGGAGCAACTGTTGGATTGTCAATACAACGAGGAGCAGCAACCGAGTGACCAGTTCGAGGACGGTGAACCTCGAGATCATCCATATCATATGGATTGATTGCAACGTGGTATGATGTTACCAGAGTATTTCTGTCTTCCGATAAACTTCCCGAGGAGGATTCTTCGGAGGATCAGAACTTCTAGTGTTATGCTTGGGCTAGTTTATGGTTTGCTTTAAACCAGACAGTTTGCTGTTTTAATTAACTAGTTTATAATATGTAAATTATTTGTACCTATTAAACAAAAAATCATATGTATAATTATGGTGTGTATGTAATAGTTTGTTTTATTTTATGTTCTGTTTATTTTATAATATAATGTTAAAAAAAAATATTTTTACAGCTTATATTATTATATATTACGTAATAATTTATAACTTGGGTAGAGGTTATTATTATTGTTCGAAAATGTGACATCCCTATTAGGGTGTGACACCCTGAGGAGGAATAACAGCAGACGGGTGATCAGTTTGACGAGTGCGAGCCTTCCGATCATCCATATCCTTTTGACTGATTGGTGAGTATAGTGTTGCCGGGATTTCTTGGTTTCGTGAGACTTGAGTTCATGGAGGTTCGAAGGTCTGGCGATTGCGAGAGGATCGAGGATCGGTGATCTACTTGGGACATCTGATTGTGTCCCTACGAGGAGAGTTTAATGTTGAGCCAGTTTTTACTACTACTCTATACTTACATCTGGAGGTGCCTTTGGATCTGAGGCATCATTGGGGAGGACTCTTTCGTGTTGCCAGTGAAATCAGTATAGTGTCAACAGCACGGACTGTTGTCCGTAGAACTGTGACACATCTTGGATTTCTATCACCCGAGGTTTCATCTGAGAGTGATCCTTCGGAGGGTTAGGAATCTATGATGTGCACTTGGGCACTTTATGTTGTTGTACTATATATTAACTCTTTATTGCTTTGTTTAAATATTTTGTAGTTGTAAATTATTTGTATAACTTAATACAAACTCTTATGTATATTATGTGTGAGATAATAGTTGTTTTATGTTCTGTGTTATTTTATTTAAGGTTATTATGTATAAAAGGAAAAATTTTACAACTCATATTAATTATGTATCAAATGTTTTATAACTTGGGTAAGGTTTTATTTTATTGCATTCATAAATGTGACATCCCCACAAGGGTGTTACATTAGTTGGTATCAGAGCCTAAGTTAGAGTCTTTTGGGGTTGTGGTTGGGTCTGTTTTTACTTGTTGATCGGAGTTGATTTTGATAGCTTTTTATTAGTTAATTCCCTATAATTAAGAATGATTGTTAATTGGATCCTTATTAATATCTTTGTTTTTGTAGAATCAAGAGATTCAATACAATTGGATGAAAACAAGGGAGGATACTAAGTTATGAAGGCAAAAGAGATCCATTTTGGCTCTAGCAGGGTTCCGTGGCAATTCAGGAGCTATTAGGGACTTAGACATGGCCATGTCTAACTTGGATGAAGCTTTCTACAGGTCACACAGCTGTGTCTCTAAGTCACATGGCCGTGTCTACCCAATTTTGCTGAAAAATGCCATTTTTACACTAGACACGGCCGTGCCTAACCCAAAACTTGCAATACAAGCTTAATTTAACCCAAATGTGCGCGCCACGCTATCATAAATTGATGAATACGCTATTGTGACAAGTTACACGACCATGCTTGAAGGAGACACGGCTGTGCATGCCCTGTTCAGGTTCACACGACCGTGTCTTATGACTGGGAAGCTTCTGTTTTAGGAGACACGGCCGTGCTTGAAGGAGACACGACCGTGTTCCCTTTAGAAAACCCAAAATCTATAAATAGCCCCCCATGGAGCTTTGGACGGAGCTCTTCAACCTCCCTTCAGTTTTTCTTCTTCTTTTACATAATTTTTCATAGTTCGTGTATCTTTTGATGATTTCTTTCATTGTAATGGAGAGCTAAGTTACTTCCAGTCAATTTGGAACTCTTGAAGAGATTGTGGTTTGGATTCTTGAGACCTTGGTTATGTAATGTATTTGATTTATATTTGAATTCTTCTTCTCTTCTTCTTCTTCTGTTTTCTTGATCTTGAATACATGAATGGTGATTTTGTTTATGTTTGATCTGATTTGATCTTGGTTTAAGATTAAGTATTGTGATGAAACTTAGAACTGATTGATATGAATTAATCACATAACTGAAGATTGAGATTTGTGATGAAACTTAGAACTGATTGATCTAAACTAATCACGTAATTGAAGAGGTTAGGTTACTAATTTGTGCCTAGGTTAATTGAATTCGGTGCTTAAATTGACATATATCTACATGAATGGTGCAATTACAAATTTATGTTTATCACTTGTCAATTGAATTCTGGACGATTGTCTAGTATGAATTCTGGATCTGATGTTGAGATCTCGGTTAGATCCAAGTTAACCATTCAAATGTGCTTCAAGTGTTTGTTGAAAGGTTTATAATTGAATCCGCCCAATCTCGGATAGATTTCTGAATTGACTTTTCTTCTAATTGTTATTTCTCTTTAAATCTTGTCATTGTGATCCTTAAACCATCAAACCCCCCCCTTTTCTAACTTAACTTAATTTGATTAAATTGCATTTACGATCCTTGAGGAGACAATCCGGTGTTGTTCACTATTCTGTAAGTTTAGGTAATAACTTCAGTTATAATTTTGACTGAGTTCGACGTTCGTCAAAATTTTGGCGCTGTTGCCGGGGAATCGTAGGTGTAATCTTTTCACTTTGAGTGACTTTACTAACTTTTGTTTTTCTTTTTCATAATTATTCTGACATTTTTTTCTTTCATTTCCTAACAATGTTTATACTATACTAACATTTTTCTCTTAGTTTCTGAATTTTTCTGATTTAGGAAAGACAAAAAACGGGTGATTACGGGTAACTGTTGCAATTTTCGAACTGAAACGCGCCTAGAATGAGTTGAAATTTGAATGGTTGAAGGAAAACATCCTGATAAACAAGACTCACAGTAAATTGTGAGGTCACCCCAGGTTTTTCGAAATTCCATCGTTTAGACCATTTTTTCAATTTTTTTCTTTAAATATTTTTTTTATTGCATTTTCTAGTTTCATTTTTATATAGATTTTGTGCTGTGTTGATCCCATGATTTTTTAAAATATTTAGTTATATTAACTAGATTTATTTTTGCATATTTTTAGTGTTGTCTAGTGTATTTGGCTTATTTGTTGTTTTTGTGTTTTTTGTGCTTTAGTTGCTGCACGACTAGGTCCAACCTTGATATCTTGTTTAATTTTGATCCTGAGATTGATAGGACCTTGCATAGATTGATTAGAGCTCGTATGTTAAATTCCAGAGTTGTTTCTAAACCTAATTTTGATTTTGAAATTGAGCGTGAACCTGAGATACTTGAGAGTGAACCTAATAACTTAAGTAGTCTTGAAATCATGGCTGATAACTTGCATAATAGAACTCTTAAGGAACTTGCTGCTCCTGATGTAACTTACCAGTCCTTGTGCATTCAATATCCTGATCTTGATGCTAATTTTGAGTTAAAATCTGGTTTGATACACTTGTTGCCCAAGTTTCATGGTCTTGCGGGTGAAGACCCTCACAAGCACCTAAAAGAATTCCATGTTGTGTGCTCAACCATGAAGCCACAAGGCATCCCTGAGGAACACATCAAGCTAAGGGCATTTCCTTTCTCACTTGTCGATGCAGCCAAGGATTGGTTGTTCTATCTTTCACCAGGTTCGATCAGAAGTTGGAATGACATGAAGAGGTTGTTCTTGGAGAGATTCTTTCCTGCCTCTAGAGTTGCTGCACTTAGGAAGGACATATGTGGCATCAGACAAATGTCTGGTGAGACTTTGCATGAATATTGGGAGAGATTCAAGAATTTGTGTTCGAGCTATCCTCATCACCAAATCAGTGATCAACTCTTGATTCAATATTTCTATGAGGGCTTGCTTCCAAATGACAGAAGCATGGTCGATGCTGCCTTGGGAGGAGCCTTAGTAGACAAGACCACTGCCGCAGCAAGAGATCTGATAGCAAACATGGCAACCAATACCCAACAGTTTGGCTCGCGGATCATCACCGCAACCAGAGGAGTTAATGAAATTCAAGTGTTTCGTATGGACCAACAAAGAATGGAACACAGATTAGATGAATTGACTTCTTTGGTGAGACAGATAGCAGTAGGTCAACAACCACCTATGCAGATGACTGCAACAGTGTGTGGAATTTGCTCTAGTTCATCTCATCCTACTGATTCGTGCCCTACACTTCAGGAAGATAGTTCTATTTTTCCATATCAATGTGTTGCCGCAGCTGGTATTTTTCCTGGTAAACCCCAATATCAGCAATCACAGCAACAATCTAGATATGATCCATTCTCTAGTACTTATAATCCTAGTTGGCGAGACCATCCCAACCTGAGATATGGGAATTCTGGTCAGTAACAATAACCCAACCACCAGCAACAACAATTTAGATACCAAGCTGCAGGTCCAAGCAACAAATACCAACAAATACCTTCTGCATTCAGACAACAGCAACCTGTTCAGCAGTCTGTCTAATCCACTCTAGCTGAGCCGTCATTGGAAGACTTGATGAAACAAATGGCCACAAATAACATTCAGTTCCATCAGAACGTCAGTGCCAACATTCAGAACTTATAAACTCAGATCGGGCAGCTGGTGACCACTGTGAGTGAGCTGAAGAGTCAAGGTTCAAGCCAATTACCTTCACAAACAGTCAATAATCCAAGAGGCAACGTAAGTGCCATTACCTTGAGAAGTGGCAAAGAAGTAGATGTTCCAACCTTGCAGCAACCAGAAATTGACCAGAAACAACAGGAAATGGATAACTCAGTCCAGAAATCCATAACACTAAAGAAAATTGCAGAGAATTCAGATGTGACCATTCCATTACCTTTTCCAAATAGGGTCACACAATCCAAGAGAACAGTGCAAGCAGAAATGGAAAAAGAAGTCATGGAGACATTCAGGAAGGTGGAAATCAATATCCCCTTCCTGGATGTAATCAAGCAAATTCCAAAATATGCCAAATTCCTCAAGGAGCTGTGCACTCATAAAAGAAGGTTGAAGGGGAATGAGAAGATCAGCATGGGTAGAAATGTTTCAGCAATGATTCTGCCAAGCATGCCACAGAAATGCAAAGATCCTGGAACTTTCACAATTCCTTGCACAATAGGCAACTCTAGATTTGAACACGCAATGCTAGATTTGGGTGCTTCAATCAATGTCATGTCCATGTTAGTTTATAAGTCTTTGAACATTGGTACTTTGCAACCCACTAGTATCGTGATTCAGTTGGCAAATAGAGCCACTGCTCATCCTGCAGGTGTACTGGAAGATGTGTTAGTTCGGGTGAATGAGTTGATTTTTCTAGCAGATTTCTACATTCTGGACATGGAAGATGAGTCTTCAACAAACTGTGCTCCATTGATTCTAGGCAGACCATTCCTCAAGACCGCCAAGACCAAGATAGACGTGCATGCTGGCACCATTTTTATGGAGTTTGGCGGCGATTTGGTTCAGTTTAACATTTTTTATGCCATGAGACACCCCCTAGAGGAGCATTCTGTTTTCCATGTTGATGTGATTGAAATGATGGTTGATGATGTCTATACTGATTTATATGCTAAATTCCCTGATATTGCTGACTATCTGGATTCTATTTCTTATGATACATGTGCTGCTTGTGATGTTGAGCCATGTGCTGCATGTGCTGAGATTTATGCTATTATGAGTAACGATACAGCTGATGATGATACAACATTCGAGAATGAGAGTCAGAACCATGTTGAAATTAATGCTGCTGAGTTAGTTGTTTCAAATCAATTGTTACCTTCCATTATGCAACCTCCACCTTTGGAGTTGAAGACTTTACCAGACCATCTTAAATATGCATATTTGGGAGATGGTGAGACACTGCTGGTGATCGTTGCTAAAAACCTACAACCTGAACAAGAAGAAAAATTACTGCAGATTTTGAGGCAGAATAAGCAAGCCATCGGATGGACTCTTGTAGATATTCCTAGTATTAGTCCCTCCACATGCATGCATAAGATTCTATTGGAAGAAGGGATCAAACCAGTGAGACAGCCCCAAAGGAGACCAAATCCCCTGATTCTAGATGTGGTGAAGAAGGAAGTTACCAAGCTACTTCAAGCTGGCATTATTTATCCCATATCTGACAGTCAATGGGTGAGCCCCGTGCAAGTGGTTCCCAAGAAATCTGGGGTCACAATGGTTATGAATCAGAACAATGAGCTTCTACCCACACGAGTTCAAAACAGTTAGCGGGTTTGCATTGATTATAGGTGGCTTAACCAGGCTACCAGAAAAGATCATTTCCCGTTACCTTTCATTGATCACATGTTGGAGAGGCTAGCTGACAAGTCACATTTTTTTATTTTTTGGATGGATATTCGGGTTATTTTCAGATTCATATAGCCCCAGAAGATCAAGAGAAGACTACTTTCACTTGTCCATTTGGCACATTTGCATACAGGAGGATGTCATTTGGTTTGTGCAATGCTCCAGGCACCTTTCAAAGGTGTATGGTAAGTATCTTTTCTGACTTTTTAGATAATTGCATGGATATGTTTATGGATGATTTTACTGTCTATGGATCTTCCTTTAATGCATGTCTGGATAGTCTGGCTCAGGTTTTGCATAGATACATTGAGACGAACCTTGTTCTAAATTATGAGAAATGTCATTTCATGGTAGAGCAAGGTATAGTTTTAGGGCATGTAATATCTCGCGAGGGTAGTGAGGTAGATCCTGCAAAAATAAATGTCATTTCATGCCTATCTTACCCCACATGCGTGCGGGAGATTCGTTCTTTCCTTGATCATGCAGGTTTCTATAGGCGGTTCATAAAGGATTTCAGCAACATTGCCCTTCCGCTATCCAACTTACTGCAAAAAGATGTGGATTTCCACTTTGACAAGAAGTGCCAGGATGCCTTCAATCAACTGAAGCAAGCATTGACCAGTACACCTATCATCCAACCACCGGATTGGACATTGCCATTTGAGCTCATGTGTGATGCCTCTAATTATGCATTGGGAGCTATTTTTGCACAAAGAGTCGGCAAAGTATCTCATGTCATTTCCTATGCTTCGAGAACTTTAGATCTTACACAAGTCAACTACACCACAACTGAAAAGGAACTTTTAGCAATTGTTTTTGCTTTAGATAAATTTAGATCATATTTGTTTGGTTCTAGAGTGGTTGTGTTTTCAGATCATGCAGCTTTGAAGTTTCTCCTGAAGAAACCCAATGCAGAGCCACGGTTGATTAGGTGGATGTTGCTCCTCCAAGAGTTTGATATTAAGATCTGTGATAAGAGTGGAGCGGAGAATTTGGTGGTTGATCACCTGAGTCGAATTGAAAGGGAGGCAGATGTTTTTCCCATCTGTGATGTTTTCCCGGATGAGCAGCTTTTCAAGCTATAAGACAACATCTCTTGGTTTGCTGATTTGATTAATTTCTTGGTTGCTAAAGCACTACCTGCACATTTCACTAAGGCTAAGATTGATATATTGAAATGTGAGTCAAAATATTATGTGTAGGATGATCCTTACTTATGGAGATTTTGTAGTGACCAAGTTATTAGGAGATGTGTGCTTGATGATGAATTCCATTCTATTCTTAGTTTTTGTCATACACTCGCATATGGCAGGCATTTCGGTCCCCAACAGACTGCTAAAAAAGTTTTAGACTCTGGATTATATTGGCCCACTCTATTTCATGATGCATATATGTTTTGCAAATCTTGTGATCAATGCCAGAGAATAGGAAATACTTCTCGTAGGAATGAGATGCCCCAGAAACCCTTATTGTTCTGTGAGATTTTTGACATATGGGGTATTGATTTTATGGGACCTTTCCCTATATCATTTGGTTTTGTTTACATTCTGCTTGTTGTGGATTATGTATCTAAATAGGTGGAGGCTAAGGCCACTCGGACTGATGATTCTAAAGTTATTGTGGATTTTATTAGATCTCAGATTTTCTGCAGATTTGGAGTCCCGAGAGCCATCATTAGTGATCAGGGTTCACATTTTTACAATCGGAGCATGGAGGCTTTGATGAAGAAGTATGGAGTGCTACACAAGGTTTCTACACCCTACCACCCCCAAACCAATGGGCAAGCTGAGGTTTCCAACAGAAAAATTAAGCAGATACTTCAGAAGACAGTCCAGTCAAATAGAAAGGACTAGAGCAAGAGACTTGAGGATGCTTTATAGGCTTATCGGACCGCCTACAATACACTAATTGGGATGTCTCCTTATTGGATTATTTTTGGCAAAGCATGCTATCTTCCAGTGGAAATTGAGCATCGTGCATTTTGGGCGGTGAAGAGATGTAACCTGGACCTAGACCAAGCAGGCTTGGAGAGAAAGTTACAGTTACAAGAATTAGAGGAGATTCGCTTGGAGGCCTATAAGAGCTCCAGGATTTATAAAGAGAAGACCAAAGTCTTCCATGATAGAATGATTTTGAGAAAAGCATTTGAGATTAGTCAAAAAGTTCTCCTTTATAACTCCCGTCTCAAACTCATGCCTGGCAAATTAAGGTCTAGATGGGATGGACCATTTGTTGTTACTAAAGTTTTCCCTTCTGGTGTTGTGCAGGTTAAAAGTGAGAATGACACCAAAGTTTTCATCGTCAATGGGCACCGTCTCAAACCATATCATGAACTTCCAGAGAGCGCAGATGTGGAGAAGATGAACCTTCTCTCTTCGCATTATGAATAACGCAAGGAAGTCACAATGTTTGGCTGAGGACATTAAACCAAGCGCTCGTTGGGAGCCAACCCAACCAGATTGGCTTCAAATTACAATTTGAAGATGGTTTCCGCAAACTGAGAAGATGTACATATACTTCATTACAAATGGCAGAGTAAGGAGTCTGTAAATGCCAGTTTATTGACTCTTGAGACGCATTATTGTGAACTTGTATATCGTGAACTTCTTATTTGTGGAAACTCTTCAGAGATAAACATAAGTGTTATAGTCTTAGGAATCTGACTCTAAAAGACCCGCATTTCTTCTTTAATTTTATATTATTCCAGTCATGTTATTTTTGTTTTACATTTTACTCATTTGTTTTGTGAGTTTTCAGGCTCTGTTGCAGCTTTGATTGTTGCGCGTTTTTTCTGCTTGCCATTGTCTCATCCCTCATCAGGTTGTGTTGCTCTTGTCTTTACGTTTTATTTATCTCTTTCACATTGAGGACAATGTTTATATTAAGCATGGGGGAGTGATAATGTATTTGAAAAAAAATAATATTTTACATAACTGATGAGCACTTAGGTATTATTGGTATTTGAGCTGGAATTATGTGTTAATTGCTTGATTTATTCTGAGCTGATAGAGATATGTTTGAAAGGGGAATTTATTTATCATGAAATAATTTTGCATGAAGAAATCTTGTTCAATTAAGAAAAGTTAAATTCAGCATCTTTCTTGGAAATTAGCCTTGTCTGCTTGCTTCTGTTTTCTTTATCAACTTAACAAGAAAAGTGAGTTTTGAGCTATAATGACTGGATTTTTCATAAAGATCCTATTTTTCTTCTGGGTGAATTTTTCTCTTGATTGATGTATGCTAGAACTTGCTTTGACATCTTGTTGAACTTTAATGATTCGCATACATTCTTGAATATGATTGAGGCAATTAGGCTTTATTCTTTCTTGGCTTTCAGAGTTGTATTGATAAAATAATCTATTAGTTGCCCTATTTGAGCCTGAATTTGAATTCTTTGGAGCATATAATGTGTTGATCAAAAAGTCTTGAAAGTGTGGTTTTATCCTCAAGGGTATATATTTATAAAAAAAAAAAGAAAAAAAGGGAAAAGAATTATTGGTGAAGAATAATGAAAATATTGGGTTGAAAGTGAGAATTGATTAAATCCTTGTGCATCATAATTTCAGCCTGATTCTGCTCTGTATTGATAGTTCTTTACCTTATTTACCTTTTTCCTACCTTAACCCTTGGCCCTGTTGCAACCAATGAAGTCCTCTTAATTCTTGCTATGTATGTGAATTGATAAGTAAAGATGAGATTGATAGGCAAGTCTATGGTTTTGCATTTTTCATGAGAAATTCGAGTGATCACTTTATCCTTAAATACTTGAGTGATGGAAAGATGAGTGATCTCATACGTTGGTAAAGAGAAAAGTTGCAAGCTAGGCTAAAGCATCTTATTGTTTAAAAATTGCTGAATGATTGAATTTGATTGCTGAACCTGAACTTGAATAGCTTTTAAAATTATGAAATTCTCCTTAATTCATGTTTCTGGATGCTAAATTGATCTTGTTGTTGATTCATACTCTTTGCTTGAGGACAAGCAAAAGCTCAAGTGTGGGGGTGTGATCGGAGTTGATTTTGATAGCTTTTTATTAGTTAATTCCCTGTAATTAAGAATGATTGTTAATTGGATCCTTATCAATATCTTTGTTTTTGTAGAATCAAGAGATTCAATACAATTGGATGAAAACAAGTGAGGATAGTAAGTTATAAAGGCAAAATAGATCCATTTTGGCTCTAGCAGGGTTCCGTGGCAATTCAGGAGCTATTAGGGACTTAGACATGGCCATGTCTAACTTAGATGAAGCTTTCTACAGGTCACACGGCCGTGTCTCCAAGTCACACGGCCGTGTCTACCCAATTTTGCTGAAAAATGCCATTTTTACACTAGACACGGCCATTCCTAAATGTCACATGGTCGTGCCTACCCAAAACTTGCAATACAAGCATAATTTAACCAAAACGTGCACGCTACGCTGTCATAAATTGCTGAATATGCTATTGTGACAAGTCACACGGCCGTGCTTGAAGGAGACATGGTCGTGCCTGCCCTGTTCAGGCTCATATGACCGTGTCTTATGACTGGGAAGCTTCTGTTTTAGGAGACACGGCCGTGCTTGAAGGAGACACGACCGTGTTCCCTTTAGAAACCCCAAAAATCTATAAATAGCCCCCCATGGAGCTTTGGATGGAGCTCTTCGACCTCCGTTCAGTTTTTCTTCTTCTTTTACATAATTTTTCATAGTTCTTGTATCTTTTGATGATTTCTTTCATTGTAATGGAGAGCTAAGTTACTTCCAGTCAATTTGGGACTCTTGAAGAGATTGTGGTTTGGATTCTTGAGACCTTGGTTATGTAATGTATTTGATTTATATTTGAATTCTTCTTCTCTTCTTCTTCTTCTTTCTTCTTCTTCTTCTTCTTCTTCTTCTTCTTCTTCTTCTTCTTCTTCTTCTATTTTCTTGATCTTGAATACATGAATGGTGATTCTGTTTATGTTTGATCTGATTTGATCTTGGTTTAAGATTAAGTATTGTGACGAAACTTAGAACTGGTTGATCTGAATTAATCACATAACTGAAGATTGAGATTTGTGATTAAACTTAGAACTAATTGATCTAAACTAATCACGTAATTGAAGAGGTTAGGTTACTGATTTGTGCCTAGGTTAATTGAATTCGGTGCTTAAATTGACATATATCTACATGAATGGTGCGATTACAAATTTGTGTTTATCACTTGTCAATTGAATTCTAGACGATTGTCTAGTATGAATTCTGGATCTGATGCTGAGATATCGGTTAGATCCAAGTTAACCATTCAAATGTGCTTCAAGTGTTTGTTGAAAGGTTTATAATTGAATCCACCCAATCTCGGATAGATTTCTGAATTGACTGTTCTTCTAATTGTTATTTCTCTTTAAATCTTGTCACTGTGATCCTTGAACCATCAAAACCCCCCCTTTTCTAACTTAACTTAATTTGATTAAATTGCATTTACGATCCTTGAGGAGACGATCTGGTGTTGTTCACTATTCTGCAAGTTTAGGTAATAACTTCGGTTATAATTTTGACTGAGTTCGGCGTTCGTCAAAATTTTGGCGCCATTACCGGGGAATCGTAGGTGTAATCTTTTCACTTTGAGTGACTTTACTAACTTTTGTTTTTCTTTTTCATAATTATTCTGACATTTTTTTCTTTCATTTCCTAACATTGTTCATACTATACTAACGTTTTTCTCTTAGTTTTTGAATTTTTCTGATTTAGGAAAGACGAAAAACGGGTGATTACGGGTAACTATTGCAATTTTCGAACTGAAACGTGCCCAGAGTGAGCTGAAATTTGGATGGTTGAAGGAAAACAGCCTGATAAATAAGACTCGCAGTAAATTGTGAGTGCTACCCTTGAAGATGAATCAATTTCATGCTTTGGTGGATACATGTGGACGACTCGAGGAGTTGGAGCTGTCACGGGATCCAAGGAACAGTAATTTTGGACCAACTAGGTTTCAGAGAGGAGGTAACAGCATCAGTAGCCAGTTTCAGCGCAAGCCGTATTCGAGACCACCAGGAAGTCAACCTCAACGTCCACCTGTTGGGGGAAGTTCTAATGGTAATAGAGTTGGTCAGAATGTGGTGTTTACGCCAAAATGTTTCAAGTATGGAAAGAGTGGTCATATCTCTAAGAATTGCTCAATCAGAGGGACAATCTATTTTAATTGCTGACAACCTGGACATGTTTCTAAGGACTGTACTCAGCTGGAAAGAAAGCCTATTGTGAGTAATGTTCGTGCTACTCAACCGAGATCTGGAAGGCGACTATATACAATGACTGAAACTAAAGCTTCTCAATCTGAGGATCTTATTCAGAGGGAAGGTGCCATTGAAGGTAATCTTCTGACTATGTTATATGATTCGGGTGCAACACATTCATTTATTGCATATGATTGTGTGGAACGATTGAAACTGCCTGTGTCTTCTCTGAGTTGTCAATTGGTTGTTTATGCACCGACTGCCAAGCCTGTAGTTACATCCAAGATATGTCTGAATTGTCCTATTATTATGAAGGATTGTGTGTTTTCGGTTAACTTAATTTGTCTACCTCTTGTTGAGATAGATGTAATATTAGGAATGGATTAGTTATTTTCTAACCATATCCTTATAGACTGTGCAAACAAAACCATAGTTTTTCCTAAGGAAAAAAGTTCTGGATTTTTGACTGCTATTAAAGTCAAATCCTTATTGAGAGATGGAGCTCAGGGATATATGTTATTATATTCTCTAGAAGTTAAGAGTGAGAAAGACGTGAATGTTATTCTTATCGTCAATGAATTTCCAGAGATTTTTCCTAATGACGTACCTGGTTTGCCACTGGAAAGGGAGATCGAGTTTTCTATCGACTTAGTACCAGGAGCAAGTCCTATATCGATTGCACCGTATCGGATGTCGCCAGCAGAATTAGTAGAGTTGAAGAAGCAATTGGAGGAACTGTTGGAGAAACAGTTTATGCGACCGAGTGTTTCGCCATGGGGAGCACCAGTGCTTCTAGTCAAGAAGAAGGATGGAACTTCTCGTCTTTGTGTAGATTATCGCCAGTTGAACAAGGTTGCTATAAAGAATAAATATCCACTCCCGAGAATTGACAATTTGATGGACCAGTTGAAGGGAGCAGCTATTTTCTCTAAGATAGATCTGCGATTAGGTTATCATCAGATTCGTGTCAAGGTAGATGATGTGCCTTAGACAGCTTTCCAAACTCGTTATGGGCATTATGAGTATCAAGTGATGCCGTTCGGAGAGACTAATGCTCCCGCAATATTCATAGACTGTATGAATAGGATTTTTCGTCCGTATCTAGACAGATTTGTCATTGTCTTTATCGATGACATTCTGATCTATTCTCAGTCTAAGGAAGAGTATGCTGAACATCTCAGTATAGTTCTTCAGATTCTGAAAGAAAAGAAGCTGTATACAAAGCTACCCAAATGTGAGTTTTGGTTGGAAGAGGTACAATTTTTAGGTCACGTGATTTCCAAGAAAGGTATTGTGGTAGACCCATCAAAGGTAGAGACCATTTTGCAATGGGAAAGGCTTAAGACAGTGATGGAGGTCCGAAGTTTTGTTGGAATGGCCGGATATTACCGAAGGTTCATAAAAGGTTTTTCCAAGATAGCTGGACCACTTACGCAGCTCACGAGGAAGAGTCAAGCTTTTGATTGGGCGGAGGAACGTGAAGCAAGTTTTCAAGAGTTGAAGAAAAGATTGACGACTGCACCAGTGCTGATTTTACCGGATCCTAACAAGTCCTTTGAAGTGTATTGTGACGCTTCTTACTAGGGGTTAGGATGTGTGTTGATGCAAAACAGGAATGTGGTGGCTTATACTTCTAGATAGTTGAAGGTTCATGAAAGGAACTATCCAACACATGATTTGGAACTAGCCACAGTGGTTTTTGCATTGAAAGTGTGGAGGCATTTTCTATATGGAGCTATGTTCAATGTCTTTAGTGATCATAAGAGTTTGAAATACTTGTTTGATCAAAAGGAATTGAACATGAGACAGAGGCGATGGTTGGAATTCTTGAAGGACTATGATTTTCAACTTCAATATCATCCAGGAAAAGCTAATGTGGTGGCAGATGCCTTGAGTAGAAAAGTGATTAGTGTTTCTACCATGATGATAAAGGAGGAGGAATTGATCAACCAATTCAGAGATTTATGGTTATCAGTGGAATTGGTACCTGGAAAAATTCATCTGGGTAAGGTGGTAATTTTAAATGAATTGCTTGATGTAATTCGAGACAAACAGGATGAGGATGAGTTTTTGCAAAACGAAAAAGAATTTTTGAAGCAAGGTCATAAGGCGACGGTAAAGGAAGGATTAGATGGAATCTTAAGATTTGAAGGAAGAATTTGTATACCTGATGACCCTGAACTTAAGAAAGCAATTTTGGATGAGGCTCATACTAGTGATTTGAGTCTACATCCGGGGATGACCAAGATGTATCAAGACTTGAAAAGATTGTTTTGGTGGCCAAGGATGAAAAGAGAAGTAGTGGAACGTGTGGCGTCTTATCTTGTTTGTCAAAAGGCAAAGGTGGAGCATCAAGGGCCAGCCGGTATGTTCCAGCCGTTAGCTATTTCAAAGTGGAAATGGGATAGTATCTCAATGGATTTTGTTACTGGATTGCCAAGGATGAGGAAGGGACATGATTCTATATGAGTTATAGTTGATAGGCTTACGAAGTCAGCACACTTCTTGCCAATCAATATTAAGTATTCATTAGAAAGATTAACCCAAATGTACATCAGCGAAATTGTTAGACTGCATGGTGTACCTACGTGTATAGTTTCTGACAAAGATCCGAGGTTTACGTCAAGGTTCTGGCGAAGTTTGTAAGAAGCAATAGGAACTAAACTACGATTGAGTTCTGCTTATCACCCGCAGACTGATGGTCAGACGGAGAGGACGATACAGTCTTTGGAAGATTTGTTGCGCGCTTGTGTGTTGGTACAACGAGGAAGTTGGGATGAATTTTTATCTTTGATAGAATTCATCTACAACAATAGTTTTCACTCAAGTATAGGGATGTCACCCTATGAAGCGCTATATGGACGACGATGCCGAACACCTTTGTGTTGGTATCAAGATGGGGAGAGTATGACTATTGGACCAGATCTTGTGCAACAGACTACGAAAAAAGTGAAGATGATACAAGAAAAGATGAAGATGACTCAAAGCCGACAAAAGAGCTATGCTGATAATTGAAGGTGACCTCTAGAATTTGAGGAAGATGAGCATGTATTCTTGCGAGTAACACATATGACTGGTGTCAGAAGAGTTATTAAATCCAAGAAGCTTACTCCTAAGTTCATTGGGCCTTATCAAATTATTCGACAGATAGGTCCTGTAGCCTGCCAGAAAGCTTTATCGCCTTTTCTATCCAATCTACATGATGTATTCCATGTGTCTCAATTAAGGAAATATATTCCAGATCCGATGCATGTTATACAACCCGACGAAGTGCAACTAAAGGATAACTTAACGTATGAGACACTTCCTGTTATGATTGAGGTCAGGAGAGTGAAATAGCTTTGAGGGAAGATGATCGAGCTGGTAAAGGTGATATGGAATGATGTAACAGGTGATGCTACCTGGGAGTTGGAAGACAAAATGAGGCAGCAATACCCTCAATTGTTCTGATGTACGACAAATTTCGGGGATGAAATTTCTGTTTGTAGGAGAGAGTTGTAACACCCCAACTTTTGGATAAATGATAATTTTGTCCTGATTGTACTGTTTTATATTTTTCTGTATGTTATAAAATTTATTTGACTATTTCGTGTTCATATTTGAGTATTTTGTGTGATTTACTCTGAGTCAAGAAAATAATAATTTTCGGGCCGGGGAAATCTTGTTTTAATTATTCGGAGCTGGCGGATCTTACTAAACCCAATTCCGAGTGATATGGTTGTTAATCTTTTAATTTTTAGGATTCAACTGTGCAATAAAATAATTTTATATTATTATAATATTATTTTATCTGACAGTGCCTACTGTCTCAAAAACAGTAGAAATCTGCTCTAAAACGACCATGGACCCGAAAAAGTCTGTGGGACCCACGTTTAGAGTAGCAGTCAACGTTTCTGGCTAGATTAAATTCTAAGCCAATAGAAACAAGTCAACAATGTAGGCTTGACATTTCTAGACCAATAGGAATCAAGTCCACAAAAATGGTTAGACTTGTTGGAATCAAACTAGAAGGTTTAATCAAGTTAGCTTAAAACCTAACTAAGTTAACATAGAAGGCTTATGTAGTAACTAAGTAAAGTAACCTAGTTAGCTATCTAATTAAGTTTTAGTTAGAGAATTGTTCTCAAAATATCAAGACTAACCTAGTTAACCTAATTAACTATATAGTTAGGCAAGTAACTAAATGAATTAATCAAATACACCTAAATGTAACTAGAAGACCAAATGGATCACAAACTTAGTTTGCTCTCCTTAGGGCCATTCAGCCAAGGGCTTTCAAGAAGCTTCAAGAAGAGCTTAGTCACTGAGTGACTAGGTTTTCCTAGACCAATGAGAAACATGCTTGGAGCCAAAGTTTTGTTCTCCACCCTTGATCCTATCTAAGGTGATTAAGTGGTCTTGGAAGGTCAAACAAAGAGGCCACCTCCTCTTGGATGAGCTCCACGGCCAAGTAGAGCTTAGGAGACCATTTCACTTCATTCTTCATCTTTGCTATCACAAAATCTCTCTTCTCTCTCTTCAAGAACAAGAACTCACCATTGTTGCTCTTTTTGAAGACCATTCGGCCAAACACCCTACACCACCATCCAACCATCTAAAATTTCATCCAACCTCATTTCTCAAACCTAAACACCATTTTAAGAACATCTCTAGTTGAGAGTTTTTCTAAAATCCATCATCTTAAGCTTGGAAAATTTCTTTGGAGATTTTTCTTACAGGGTGAAACTCCTTATTTTTCATTTCTAACTTCATTTCTAAGGTTCTAAGCCATGATTGATCCATGGTTTATGTTTTTCTCCTATAGTTATAACTCTTTAAATTTTTGTTTAAGATCTTTTAGGATTCTTGGAGGGCCACGAAATCAACTAGGAGAAGGAGCAGAAGGTTTTATCTTCCTTAAAGGTAAGAGGGAGATTTAATCTCATCAACCAAGTGTGGTGATAAGAAAATGGATTGTATGTGTGTGAAGAATCTATAAGGATTTACTTGTTTGATTGCTTAAATGCTTTCCTATTTGTGTTTGATATTATTTGTATGCATGTCTATAAGCTTTAAAATATATTGTATGTGTTGATATATGCATAATTATTAATTAGGATGTGAATAATATGTAAAGTTTGCATGAGTGTTCCAAAGAACACAACCATAGAGCTTTCAGCTTCAACAAGACAAGAGAACCAAAATGTTCTCAACCATTTTCTAAAGGAAGGATTTAATGGAATTAGGTAAATTAATGAATTCCAAAATGATTTAGAAGATAGAAAATGATCCAAAGATCAAATGCCAAGGTTTTGTTAAATTCGGTCAATATGCGTCTTAATGTGTAATCAATCCAAAAATTTATTTTCTAAAGTGTAGATTTGATGTTTAACCCCTAAAGAATACATTTCTAATAAATTTTTCAAGAATTAAAGAAATAAACTAATTTTATTAGAAGTATTGTATAGAAGAAAAATAAACAAAACTCTTGAAAAATGCTTACTTTTGAGTTTTAAAAGTATGATGAAAATTTTCAAAGTGTAGTTAGTAGAAATAAACTAACCAAAGGAATTTTTAGAGGAAAAACGTAGAAAGCACATTTTTAATAGATTTTATAGACAAAATGCTGTCAAAATTTATTAAAAACAGACAAATAAAAGAGAACATTTTATAATATATTTATAATGTAAGAAAAATATTCTACGTAGTTTAAAAGTATGAAAAATAGCTTATGCAGTTTTTAAAATAGAGATTTTAAAGCTTTTCGGTTAAGAAAACGATTTAAAAAATCTTATGGGATTGAGAAAACGATTTAAAAATGCTACGCAATTTTAAAAATAGCAAAATATATTTACGCGATTTAAAAACATTTGTAAAAGCGACAAGATTGTGAAAACGCAAAAAAAATTCTACACGATTAATCAAAACAGCGAGTTTTGCTGTCTGGCCAAAGTGGTGGACCCGGACATGTTGAGATATGGTATTGTTGTAACACCCCTTTGGGGATGCCACACATATAAAGAAAAATAAAATAAATAAATAAAATCTACCCAAGTTATAAAACATTTATTACACAATAATATGGGTCGTAAAATAATTCCTGTTAAACAGATTATTAAAAATAAAATATTGCGGAAAACATAAAATAAACAGAACAACATCACTCATAATATACATATGTTCCAAGTTATAAGTTATACAAATAATTTACAACTACAACTACAAATATTTAAACAAAAACAGTAAATAAAGCAATAAAAGAGTCAATATATACAGACATACGCAGACGCGCCCAAAAAAAAACATCATGCATATTTAATCCTCTGAAGGATCACTCTCAACATGAAAATGATCATCAGGAGACAAATATCCCGGATGTCTCGACACTCGGCGGACATGAGACCGCGCAGTCGATGCGAGTGTCATCTCACTAGGCTCAGTGGATACACCACCCCAATGACGCCTAATGGATAAAGGTAACTCTAAATGCAGAAACACCGTCGTCGTCATCACTGGCTCGTCATCAAATCTATGGCGTAGGGTCACCGTCATCCGTCCCGCATACGTCACGGAGTCTCTATCTCCTCTCATGTGCCACGCTAACGATCCACCGTGAAACTCAAGAGTCACGAACCCCAAAAATCCAGGCACCGCCATACCAAAACTAATCAATCCAATGGATATGGATGATCAGATGGTTCTTGATCGTCAAACTGGTCGTCGGCTAGCTGATCTTCCTCCTCCTCGGGGTACAGAACCTCCAGAGGCTGTTCCTCTTCCTCCTCCTCAAACTCTTTACCGCGTAAAATAAATATACATGAAACATACACAATACAGAAAAGAGGTAAGACAATCTAAAATCACCATAAACATGGCCAATAAGAAGACGACAAACAACAGTTATACAATTCATGCAATATGAAAAGCTATACGTAAATCAGAATGAGAATAAAGAAAAAGATTTAATTATCATAACGACACATAATATCACGAGATAAAATAAAACATCACAGATAAAATAATACAATGATAAATAATCCTCATAATACTAACCGGATAAAATAGACAGATAAGATAAAATAAAGTTCCGGATATACTCATAAGAAATATGACACGTTCCTACTCCATGGAGCTAAACAACACAGATACCACGAGATATCGAGGAATGACTCGCAAAAATCTATTAGTACCACGGCTGCCCAGCCAACTATTCCGCGGTCATACGTTGCGTCTATAGCTCCACATCACTGGGAATTTACCATCCAGGCGTGGGGTAGTTCACTGTCTCACGTCGTGACACTACAGGCAAATGTACTACTAGACTTCACAAATCTCGATTAAATATAGTGCGTGTCGAGTCCATTAGTGTGCTATCGGTTACCACGGCCCAGCGGAGCGACCGACTGTCCATATATAGAATCCCGTACACTAAAGTCTCCAAGTTCATTAGAACAATGAACCACACTACGTTTATCGCATCGACAACACGATGTGATTCACCTCGTCAACCAAAATTCACCAAAAATTGGTAAACTACCAGAATACCCTCAAGATAATAATATGCCCTCAATGGCAGAAAAATAGAAAGCCTGTACGGGTTCACAATTTCCCGACAACGAAAAATCCTCAAAAGCCTGTACGGGTTCACATTTTCCCGACAGCATAAAATAAATACAGCAACGAAAAATCCTCAAAAGCCTGTACGGGTTCACATTGTGTTAATATTTATGATGTTATGGTATGCTTTATTGTATTAAACTGTGATATCTGTTATATTGTCGTTTTCTTATTGGCCATGCTGGTATTGATGTATGATTATCTCACCTCTCTATATGTATTGTTTTTGTATTATTATTTATGTTTATAAAGAGTTTTAGGAAGAGGAGCAGCCTCTAGACTGTTTGTACTCTGATGAGGAACGACAGCAGACGGGCGATCAGTTTGACTAGTGCGAGCCTTCCGATCATCCATATCCTTTAGACTAACTGGTGAGTATGGCGTTACCGGAATTTCTTGGTTTCGTGAGACTTGAGTTTCATGGAGGTTCGGAGGCCTGGCAATTACGAGAGGATCGAGGATCGGTGATCTACTTGGGATGTCTGACTGTGTCCCTACGAGGAGAGTTTGATGCTGAGCCAGTTTTTACTACTACTCTGTACTTACATCTGGAGATGCCTTTGGATCTGAGGCGTCACTGGGGAGGACTCTTTCGTGTTCCCAGTGAGATTAGTATAGTGTCAACAGCACGGACTCCTGTCCGTAGAACTGTGAGACATCATGGATTTCTATCACCCGAGGTTTCATCTGAGAGTGATCCTTCGAAGGCTTAGGAATCTATGATGTGCACTTGGGCACTTTATGTTGTTGTACTGTATATTAACTCTTTATTACTTTGTTTAAATATTTTGTATTTTTAAATTATTTGTATAACTTAAGACAAACTCTTATGTATATTATGTGTGAGATAATAGTTGTTTTATATTCTGTGTTATTTTATTTAAGGTTATTAGGTATAAAAGAAAAAAATTTACAACTCATATTAATTATGTATCAAATGTTTTATAACTTGGGTAAGGTTTTATTTTATTGCATTCATAAATGTGACATCTCCACAAGGGTGTTATAGTAGCTCCATTGGGGTCGTGGGATAGACCAATGTGCCATGTATAAGTCATTGCGCAAATATTTTTATGAGATAAAGCACACTATATTTTTAAGGCTAACGATATACTGGCATTACTCCTTGATCATTCACTCTGAAAATGTTTATGTCTATCTCCATGTAGTAGGAATTTTTGGTACCCTTTGCATTGTGCATTGTGAGTCTCATAATACACTGATCATGAGCATTTATAACTGTCTGATTATCTGAATTGTCGACTATTGAGAATACTGCTGTTATTTGTTCGTCATTGTAATTTCTTATTGCTACTCTGTCTTTACTGTTATTTATCTGTTATTGATGACTTTATTACTACTTATTGTTTTTCTACTTTTACTGTTAATTTTAATATTACTATGATTAAATGTATAAATTGTGTTATATGTGGGCGTCCAGCGCCGTATTATTTTCTTGCTGCCAATTTGGTACTGAAAGCTGGGTGTCTCACCTCTTTCTGTATTTCTATATTCTCTGTTTATTTGTATGATTTTGAGAAGACGAGCGTAAAGAAGAGGAAGCCCCTGAGTTTTCAGGGTTCTAGTCATATCTCGACTAAGATTGAAGCTGCTGAGGATGACGTCTCGCCCTCGTGGATTTTTTGGCTACGTGCGGATTAACTTTCACGGAGGTCCTGATTGCTGGCATATCAACGTGTAGACCAACCGTTGTGTGTACCATGGCGAGCTGATTGTGTCCTTGGCGTGGGGTCGTTACGACGCCTCTATTTTTTACTTTCATGCTTTTGTGTGGCTAGAGTTTTACTTGCCCGTAAGGGACATGTGGGTTGACATGTATTACACCCCACGTGATGACTCATTTTTGTCCATTGCTCGGGCTCTCACACGTTGCTCTGTCGCTCCGATGGATGTTTCGTCGGACGAAAAGGACCCCGAGGAGGACCCTTCTACGGTCCCTTCTCGATCTCGTCAGTCTTAGGGACTGTTCCTATCGGTGGCTACTGATGGCTATCCGTTATCTTTTTGGGGGAGCCGGACGTATATGCTAGATGGATGGGTGTATGTTTGTATCTGTAACACCCTCCCTAGGGTATCACATGTCCGACTCCCGACTCATAATCTGAAAATGTTTTCATAAAAGGTTTGAGTTAAAAACGTGGGTTTAAAAATTTCTTTCTTGTTGAAATATAAACTTACTATAATCCATAAGTATTACTGAAAAATATATTGCACAGGTTCATATACAATATTGACACCAATTAATATTTCACAATTTAAAGAGAAATATAAAACTAACAGACTCTCTTTTTTTTTTGTAACAGTAGCAAACCCTATGACAGGTCCTACTCAATAGCACGGTACAACACTAACGAGAAAACTTAACATACTCATTCCTTATCTTGTATCCAGCTTATTGCATCAGAACTCTACTCCTTGTCTACTCAGAACACCTTCGAACTTGAGACAGCCACTCTTCAATGTTTTCATCAATCTCTGAGTGTCCATCGTCCGTTATGTCTAAGACAACTCATTCTTTCTCTTGTTTAATTTTAATAATACGACACAAAGAAGACAACATAACAAAGAGGTGAGATCACCTACGCCTAATACCAACATGGCAGAAGACGGAGATAACACAAGCAAGAATATCATACGGGGATATCATATCAAACTTCCAATAATATATTCAATATTAATCAACTATCATCATCAAATCATTTATCAATTCAATTATCATAAACAACAATTACGATAATGTCCTAATTATCATCATCATCATCCAAGTATTCAAAACAATTGTCATAGCCAATATTCCTCAATTAATATATCACACGAGATATAAATGTTCGGATTATGCATGTACACAAGACTCGATTTCCTACTCCATGGAGCTAAAACTCAGGTCGGAGAAAATGATCAAAAAGACTGCACGGCACCACGTGCCTCGACCACGTGCTTTAATTCTCATTTCAATTTTTGCACATCTAAGCACATACACGACAGCCTTTATCAGATCTTGATTAAGAATAGTGTCTCGGTCAGATCATCGGTGTGTTGCATCGGTCTAACCTACGGGAAGAAGCGCGACCAACCACCCGTGTAGGCAACCCGCACCCCGATGCCCCCAAGGTCAACAAGTGACTTACACTACGCATATCGCACCCACTCAAGAGGTGTGTTTCTCCTAGGCAATCATCCATATCTAGTCCTCATCGGACCATTCCAATGCATGTATAATGCACCAAATACCAATCACAGGTATAATACCAATCACAGGTATATCTTATAATTTTATATATATATGTATATATTTTTTTCAATGCATCTAAATTGCACCACGTGCCAATAACAGGCAAAACTCGTTGTTTTCACAAACAGTGTATGGACACTGGTTCGCATAATCATACTTGTATTTTTCAATAACAAAATCATCTTATTATTTTTTATAGTTATAAAACACTATTGTCGTGTTTTCACAAAATTGCGCAACATTCTGTTACGTTTTTCACAATTCCACAACACTTTTGTTGCGTCTTCAAAATACCGTAACCCTTTTGTTACGTTTTTAAAATTCTAAAACATTTTTATTACGTTTTCACAATACCGTAACATTACTGTTACGTTTACAAAATTTCGTAACATTTCTGTTACGTTTTCAAAATACTGCAACTCTTCTGTTGCACTTTTAAACCACATACAAATTTTTTAACGTTTTTCTCAATCGCGTAAAAATATACGTTTCTCAAATCCCATAATATTTTTTTTTCACTGTTTCAAAATTGCGTAACTTAAAAATCATTCTTTTATGTTACGTAAATCATTTTCTGTCATTCTCAAAATATTTAAAACACTTTCCAAATCACATAACGATTTTCCGTCATTTTCACAATCACGTAAAAATAATCTATCACTTTTCCATCACGTAGTAATTTTTCAATAGTAATTTAGATTACGTAAAATATTTAAACGTAATTCAAATCGCGTGGAAATATTTCAACGTATTTAAAATCGCATAGAAATATTTTATTGTATTTCCAAACACTTAGAAATATTTTACAGTATATCAAATCACGTACTTTAAAATTACGTTTTTAAGATACGTAAATAATTTTTCACCACAATTTCATTACAGAAAATATTTCTTGACCTTTAAAAATTCCTTTTTAACTTTTCTCAAAATAATATAACTTTATACTTCATTTAATATATTTTCTTACTCAAGAAAATATTTTTCCACAGTTCTTTACTCAAGAAATTCTTTTTCAAAATATACTTCACAAAAATCACTTTTCCATTGATGTAAATCAACGTTTCAAAACTTAACATTTTTTTTAACGTATTTCAAAACTTGAAAATAAGTTATACGTCAGTAAATTTTCAAAACACCATTATATTCTTCATTTTTCTCAAATCAATTCTAAAATCAATTTTCTTCAAAATAAATTGAAGTTTAAATATTTTCAACCTCTCTTTATTTTTCCGTTTACGAAATTTCTATTTTCTCAAGTGGTAAAATACCTTGATTCCCTTTCCAAAATTCTTGTACTAAAACATTTTGTTTCCACTTTAAAATCACTTTGTTTCATAAAATCAAGGCATTACAAGCCTTTAAAAAAAACGTGGACATGACTATTGAAACCATCAAATATTTTTTCTTTTAAATTGATATGGTTTTACACAAACAAAACCATTAAAATTTTATTTTCAAAACCGTAAGACTTATGGTCATAAAAACCAAACCCATTTGTTCAAATTCATTTTCACTTTCTTTGCAAATCCTTTTTCACTTTCTTTGTAAATCCTTTAAAATTGACATTGTTATTTTCATTTAAAATTCATGTTTAGAAAAATACTTAGGATCCTTTTACACAAAATAAATCAATAAAAATCCTTATAAAACCATGTTCTTGTTCTCTTGAAAAAATAATTCCCTTGTATATTTTTCATGCTTTTCAAATCAATCAATTTTATTCTTCCACTAAAAAAAATATTAAGTTACAAACACCTATGTTGAGGTGTCTTAACCGAAAATTCCATAACCTTTAGAATCAAGCGAATTCACTTTCTCCTCTTCACAATTTTTCATCTAAACAAATCAATTTTCTTGTACTTGAAAATTTCAACATAGCACCCTAATTTTGGGTGACAAAACCGTAGCCATCTCTTTGGTCATTGGAACCAAAAATTGATTTCCTTTCCATATCAAGTCATGGCATACATATACATATAATCATATATATCATAAGCATGCCATAATTAAAAGCAATAATTTTTGCGTAGAAAAATTTTTGCTTTGCAGGACCCACCTGGGCCCACATATGGCCACCTGGGCCCACATACCCCTTGCGGGGCCCACAAATAGGAAAAATTTCAAAATCATCCATAAAATCACAAAAATTATAAAATGCACAAATATCAAATCAGATTACGTAAAATAATTACCTAACGGTAAAAATTAAATTACGTAAAGTTTTCCCCGGCCCGAAATTTTTTATTTTCCTGAAACGGAGTAAATCACTCAAAACGATCAAATACGCTAACGGAATAATCAAAATAATTTTACAGTATCCAGAAATCACTGAACAATGAAATTCTGTTAACTGTCAAAATTACTGTTTAAGAGATATGGAAATTTGGGGTGTTACAGTATCTCTTTGGGTGGGTACATATTTTGCTTCTTTCTGTATATTTTGGAAACTAACTAATACAGGCTTATGCATATAAATATATATTGTGTATGGTTTATCTTGCGTTGTTAAATTTTATTTATTGCAACTATTTTAATTATGATCTTTATAAGTAATGAATTTTAAATTAACTCTTTTAATGCCACTCGTTAATAATTTATAGTTTTAACAAAAAAAATAGTGACAATTGCAAACAAAAAAAAAAGGGAAATTAAATAACCATATAAAGATCACCGGGTTTATGAACATGAAAACAATTACCATTTTACTGTAGTTTAATTTATTCAGCTTTATGTTTCATATTATATTATAATGCGACGTCCCTTCTTTGCGTGTACTTAAAGCAAAAAAAGGCGTTACAATATGATTTCGTACAACTGTATTGCATAATATCACATAACTGATAATTCTGCTGCAACACTCACACAATTGTCCAATTACTTGCTGCATTGCAATTCTGCTGGTTAGTTACTGTTCCATTGGTTTTTGCTGCTGTTAACCATCCTTTTACTGGCCTTATTGCTAATTGCATTGCAAGACCTCAATGTAAGTGTCATTCACTCATTTTGGACGTGTTTCTAACTACCTACCACTGTTTCATACCCTGCTAGCATTCTTTCCCTATTTTCTAATTTTTTATAGGGCAGGGGAGATTAGTTCAATTTTGGTTGTGGAGTTTTGAGCTGAGATTTGGTCCCCAAAGTTAAATCACCATTCTGAGCAAGGTGATCTCCTATCATCCACTCAGATTTTAACCAAATTCCATCATCTGATATGAGTTTTGAGAAAATCAGGGATATAACGATAATTTTAGTAATTATTTTGGTAAGTCAGAATGACCTGAATTTTGGCCAGTTAATAGAGAAAAATCCAAATAACTTGGCCAGGAAACCCTAGCTATGCTCCTTTTGGCCAAATTCCATCGTTTAGACCACTTTTTCAATTATTTAAATACTTTCTTTGCATGGTAATTTTCTAAAAAATCATAGTTTTCATTCTGTGGTGGTCGCATAATTTTTAAAAATCATTTGATATGTTTTTTATTTTTTCTAGCTATTTTTGTAGTGTAGATTTGCATGGTTTTTAGTTTTTGGCTTTCTGAAACTCTTTTAGCCCTGATTGGTGCATGACTAGGTCTGATTCTATTAATTTGCTTGATCTTGATCCTGATATTGATAGGACTTTGCATGCATTAATAAGAGCTTGTAGGCTTAGTCAAGTAATTGATTTCTCATTCTATTCTGATATTGAATCTATCATTGAATATAAGAGTTTAAGTGATTCTGCAACCATGACTAATAACATGCATAATAGAACTCTTAAAGAGCTTGCTTCCCCTGATGTCACTTATCAACCATTATGCATTCACTATCCTGAGATTGATGCTAACTTTGAACTAAAGTCTGGACTAATCCATTTGCTGCCTGAGTTTCATGGACTTGCAGGTGAAGATCCTCATAAGCACCTAAAGGAATTCCATGTTGTGTGCTCAACCATGCGACCTCAAGGCATCCATGAAGATCACATCAAGCTAGGGGAATTTCCCTTCTCCCTTGCTGATGCAGCCAAGGACTGGCTTTACTATCTCTCACCTAGCTCTGTGAATTGCTGGAATAATATGAAGAGGCTGTTTTTAGAGAAATTTCTCCCTGCCTCCAGAGCTGCTGCAATTTCGAAGGACATTTGTGGCATCCGGCAGATTTCTGGTGAAACCTTGCGTGAGTACTGGGAGAGATTCAAGAAGTTATGCTCAAGTTGTCCACACCACCAAATCAGCGATCAGTTGTTAATCCAATACTTTTATAAGGGACTAATGCCAATGGAGAAAAGCATGATTGATGCTGCCAGTGGAGGAGCTTTGGTGGATAAGACCCCTGCTGCTACCAAAGACTTGATAGCAAACATGGCAGATAACACTTAGCAGTTTGGAACTCGAATGATCACCTCAACCAGAGGAGTCAATGAAGTTCAAATGTCTCATGTAGATCAATAGAGAATGGAGCACAGATTGGATGAGTTGACATCTTTGGTGAGGCAGTTAGCAGTGGCACAACAACCACCTATGTAAATGGCTACCACTGTTTGTGGAATTTGTTCTTATCCTTCTTATCCTACTGATGCTTGTCCAACCCTTCAAGAAGAGAATTCTGCTAACCAAGCTTATCCTGTTGCTGTAGTAGGCATTTTTCCTAGTAGACCCCAATACCAGCAGCCCCTACAGTCCAGATATGATCTATTTTTTAGTACTTATAATAACCCTGGCTGAAGAGACCATCCCAACCTTAGATATGGAAATTCTGGGCAGCAACATTAGCCCTATCAGCAGCAACAACAACAACACTTTAGATACCAAGCTGCAGGCCCTAGCAACAAGTACCAACCACCTGCATTCAGGCAAGCACAACCTATGCTGCCACCCATGCAGTAGCCCCTCCAGCTACCTAGTCTAGTAGGCACTCCAGTCGAGCCATCCTTGGAAGACTTGATGAAACAGATGGCCTCAACCAACATTTAGTTCCAACAGAATATCAATGCCACAATTCAGAATCGACAAACTCAGATTGGGCAGCTGGAAACCACTGTTAATGAACTGAAAAGTCAAGGATCAAGTCAATTGCCTTCACAAACAGTCAATAACCTAAGAGGCAATGTAAGTGCCATTACCTTAAGAAGTGGCAAAGAAGTTGATGGTCCTAAGCAACCTGAGATGCAACCCGAGATGCAATATGAGCAACAACCAGTTCAGCTTCCAGTTCCACATCATGAGCAGTAGCACCCTGAGCAGAAAATAAGTGGCTCAGACCAAAAATCTGTGGCACAAAAGAATTATGCAGAAAAATCAGATTTAGACATTCCACTACCCTTCCCAAATAGAGTCACACAGTCCAGCAAGCAATACAAGTTGACATGGAAAGAGAAGTCCTGGAGACATTTAGGAAGGTGGAAATTAATATCCCCCTCCTAGATGCAATCAAGCAGATTCTAAAGTATGTCAAATTTCTCAAGGAGTTATGCACTCACAAGAGAAGACTTAAAGGGTACAGAGAAGATTAGTATGGGCAGAAATATGTCTGCAATGATTCAGTCAAGTATGCCACAGAAATGCAAGGATCCTTGAACATTCACCATTCCTTGCATCATAGGCAGTCATCACTTCATTCATGCAATGCTGGATTTGGGAGCCTCCATTAATGTCATGCCCAAATCAATTTTTGAATCCCTGCACATTGGAGAGTTGAAGCCCACCAAAATCATTATTCAGCTAGCAAATCGGAGCACAACTCATCTAGTAGGAGTGCTTGAGGATGTTTTAGTAAGGGTAAATGAGTTAATATTTCTAGCAGATTTTTACATTCTGAACATGGAAGATGAATTTGCATCTAGCCAGCCACCATTAATTTTAGGTAGACCTTTCTTGAAAACTGCTAAGACTAAGATTGATGTGCATGCTGGTACCCTTTCCATGGAATTTGGTGATAACATTGTTCAATTCAATATCTTTGATGCCATGAAACATCCATTAGAAGAGTATTTTGTTTTTCATTTAGATGTCCTTGATATGTTAGTTGATGATGTGCATTTTGACATGCTAGCTGATTTTCCTAGGATTGTGGGATTTTTAGATGGTGTTGCTGTTTCTGCTAAATATGCATGTGTTGTTTCTGAAATTGATGATTATGTTGTTCCTAATTTTACTGATTTTGATAAATCTAAATTTAATGCTTATGTTTCTGCATGTGCTTCTACTGTTAATTCTGATCCATATACTGATCTTGTTGTTTTTGCATTTGCTTGTTCTGATAAAATTGAGATCCTTACTATTTCTGATTCTGCTGATAACATTGATTCTACTATTTTTTATTTTGCTTCTATTTGTGAAAAATCATCTGCTACTGCTATTGTTGTCCCTGATTCTGTTTTCTCTAGTTGTTTTGAATTTAGTAATTCTGGTTGTTTTGAAAATAATAACGTTGCATGTTCTACATTACCTTCCCCTATGAGACATGATCCTACTATTTGGGAAGTTTCTACAACCAGTTTGATACCTTCAATCCAAAAACCACCCACCCTTGACCTTAAACCTTTGCCTGAGCATCTAAAGTATGCATATTTGGGGGATGATGAGTAGCTTCCGATGATTGTAGCCAAGAATCTCCTTGCTGAATAGGAGGTGAGATTGCTGCAAGTTTTGAGAGAAAATAAGAGGGCCATCGGATGGACACTGGTGGATATTCTTGGCATAAGCCATTCCACCTGCATGCATAGAATTTTACTTGAGGATGAAGCTAAATCTGTGCGTCAACCCCAGAGGAGACTGAACCCTCTGATTTTGGATGTGGTAAAGAAAAAGGTCACCAAGCTACTGCAAGTTGATATTATTTACCTTATCTCTGACAGCACTTGGGTGAGTCCTTTGCAGGTCATCCCCAAGAAGTCTGGAGTGATGGTTGTGGCCAACTAGAAGAATGAGTTGATCCCTACCAGAGTGCAGAACAGTTGGCGAGTCTGCATTGATTATAGGCGGCTCAACCAGGCCACTCGGAAAGACCACTACCCTTTGCCCTTCATTGATCAGATACTGGATCGATTGGCTGGGAAATCCCATTATTGCTTCCTGGATGGATACACTGGCTACTTTCAGATTCACATTGCACCTGAGGATTAGGAGAAGACCACATTCACCTGCCCTTTCGACACCTTTGCTTACAGGAAGATGCCTTTCGGCCTCTACAATGCCCTTGATACCTTCCAGCGATGCATGGTAAGTATTTTCTCTGATTTTCTAGAGGAGTGCATGGAGGTGTTTATGGATGATTTCACTGTCTATGGTTCTTCTTTTGATTCTTGTTTGGATAGTTTGTCTAGAGTACTGCATTGATGCATTGAAACTAACCTTGTCCTGAATTTTGAGAAATGTCATTTCATGGTAGAATAGGGTATAGTTTTGGGTCATGTAGTGTCTAGTGAGGGTATTGTTGTTGATCCCGCAAAAATAGATGTGATTACCTATTTATCTTACCCCACTTGCGTGCGGGAAGTTTATTCTTTTCTTGGACATGCGAGTTTCTACAGGCGTTTTATCAGAGATTTTAGTCAAATAGCCCTTCTACTATCCAACCTGTTGCAGAAAGATGTGGAGTTCACGTTTGACCAGAAGTGCATGGAGGCCTTTGATCATTTGAAGCGTGCATTAACTAGTACCCCTGTCATTCAGCCACCTGATTGGACACTCTCGTTCGAGCTTATGTGTGATGCCTCCCACTATGCTGTGGGAGCTGTCTTGGCACAGAGAGTGGGCAGAGCTTCCCATGTGATCTACTATGCTTCACGCACTTTAGATGCTGCTTAAGCAAATTACACAACCACAGAAAAAGAACTTTTAGCAATTGTGTTTGCAGTAGACAAGTTTCGATCTTATTCGCTTGGTTCTAAGGTTGTGGTATTTTCTGATCATGCAGTTCTAAAATTTCTTCTGAAGAAGCTTAAGGCTAAGCCACAATTGATTAGGTGGATGCTGCTACTCCAGGAATTTGATATGGAGATTCGAGATAAGAGTGGAGCAGAGAACCTAGTGGCTGATCACTTGAGCAGAATTGAGAGAGCCTCGGATCCCCTTCCTATTGATGATTTATTTCCTAATGAGCAGCTTTTATAGTTACAAGGTAAGGTCACTTCTCCTTGGTTTGCGGATATGGTTAATTTCCTAGTTTCTGGTGTTTTCCCTGCATGTTTTACTAGGGCTCAGTTTGATAAGTTGAAGAGTGAGTCTAAGTATTATGTGTGGGATGATCCTTATCTTTGGAGATTTTGTAGTGACCAGTTAATTAGGAGATGCATCCCTGATCATGAGTTTGATTCTGTTCTTAGCTTTTGTCATGCATTTGCATGTGGTGGACATTTTTAGACCTACTCGTATAGCTAGGAAAGTTTCGGACTCCAGTTTATATTGGCCTACCTTATTCCATGATGCATATATGTTTTGTAAGTCTTGTGAACAGTGCCAGAGAATAGGTAATATTTCTCACAGGAATGATATGCCGCAAATACCTTTTTGATATTTGGGGTATTGATTTTATGGGACCATTTCCTGTTTCTTTTGGTTTTGTTTACATTTTGTTGACTGTTGATTATGTATCCAAGTGGGTGGAGGCGAAAGTCACTTGGACTGATGATTCCAAAGTTGTTGTGGATTTTGTTAGATCATAGATTTTCTGCAAGTTTGGAGTCCCGAGGGCCATCATTAGTGATCAGGGTTCACATTTATGCAATCAGAGCATGGAGGCTTTGATGAAAAAGTATGGGGTCTTGCACAGGGTTTCTACACCTTACCACCCCCAGACCAATGGATAAGCCAAGGTTTCTAACAGAGAGATCAAACAGATATTCCAGAACACAGTTCAACCTAACAGAAAGTACTAGAGCAAGAGGCTTGAGGATGCTTTATTGGCTTACCGAACTGCTTGTAAGACACTGATCAGGATGTCTCTATATCAGATTGTTTTTGGCAAAGCATGCCACCTACCAGTGGAAATTGAGCATCGCGCATTCTGGGCAGTGAAGAGGTGTAACTTGGACCTAGATCAAGCAGGCATGGAGAGGAAGCTACAACTGCAGCAATTGGAGGAGATTCACTTGGAGGCTTATGAAAGTTCCAAACTCTATAAAGAGAAGACTAAAGTCTTCTATGATAAGATGATTCTGAGGAAAACATTTGAGATTGGCCAAAAAGTTCACCTCTACAACTCCCGCCTCAAGCTCATGCTCGAGAAGCTCCGATCTAGATGGTTAGGTCCATTTGTTGTCACTAACATTTTTCCTTCTAGTGCTGTGCAGATTACAAGTGAGGCCACTGCGAAAGCTTTCACAGTCAACGGCCACCGTCTCAAGCCATTTTATGAGGGAGCATAAGCTCAAGCAAACAATGTGGAGGCGATCACCTTGCAAGAAGCTGTCTACCCCACTTGATCAGGTTGTTTCTTTCCCTTTTCTCTTATTTTGCTTGTCTCATATTTGTTGATGCTATTGCTGGTTTGCTGATGATTTTTGAGCTTTACATTGAGGACAATGCAAAATTTAAGTGTGGGGGAAAGATTTAGCATGTTGTTTCTATTTTCTTTGTTTCTGTTTTGCTACATTTTTGCTGTTTTTTGTAAATAAAAAAAATTGATGTTCTGAGATTTGTGATGTTTATGAGTTTGAAGCAATTGAAATTCAAGGTCATTGCATGATTGAATAAATTTTCTTCCTTCTTGAAACTGATTTGCTTGGTAGTGGATGTTTGAATTAGTAGATTGAGTTTGATAGATGCATACTTTATGAGATTTTGAGCCTATTGATGGATGGATTTAACATTGCACCATTCTCTTCTTTCTTGTGTGATTTTCACTCGTGTTAATATTCACTCTAGAACTTGCTTTGATTCTTTTTTAGGCTATATTTCGCTTGCATGCATGAACATGATTGAGGCCTTCTTTCTTGATTAGTTACTTTCGCCAAATAGCCAACCTTGCATCCCTTTGATTAATCCCCTTGAGCCTATTTGCCTATTCTTTGTCTTAGCTCATTTTATACCTTTGTGAAAAGCCATGATTTTACTTTACCTTAGGGAATGGGAGAACGTTGGTTCATTTTCATTTGAGGAGCTCTTTTGCTTGTGGGCAATTAATAGTTCAAGTGTGAGGTTTATGCAAATTGATGTGTAATATGCAAGGTGATTGAAAAAAATGAAAAAAAAAATGAAAATTAAATGAAAAAGAAATAAAGAGAAAAACAATAAATGCAAGAAAGGTTGTGAAAGCAAAAGGAAATGAATATGTAAGAGAATGTGCATTACATGAATTTTTGGGGGTAAAATTTCATGCTTGTTACTTGTCATTTGAGTTCCTCCCCATTGCTCTTTTATTCTCTTGGATGCTTAACTTGCCATTTCCATATTGTTTCCTTCCCTTACCTTGGCCCCATTACAACCTTGAATAAAGTCTTCTTGATTTTTGTGTGCATGTGTTTGGTAGTGGAGAAGTAGAAGATAAGCAAGCTTATGGTAGTGCAATTTTCATAGGTTGAATTGAGTAAAATACTTACCTTATAAACACTTAAGGGTTGAGAGTGTATCATGTGAGAGTCTATCATTCTTGATTCATGCTTTTCAATTTGAAGCTACCTTGCTTGTTTGTTCGAGTTATGAAGAAATGTTAACTCATAAATGTTTTGATCCCTTGAACCTTTAGTTGTTCTTCTTGCTTGTAAACTTTTGCATTCTTGAATGTCATTAGAATTTGAGTTCTTTTTGTTGATCCCTTTTGCCCTTGTTTTGGTCTTTTGTGTTTTGCCCAGGAGTGCAAAAAGATAAGTGTGAGGGAATTTGATAATCACATATTTGATTCATTAACAAACCCTCATGTTTAGTCATTTGCACTCTCCATATTCTTAATTGATTGAGTTTGATCATGATTTGTGAGTGGGCTCAAATTGGGCCTAATTGAATATTTTCAGCATTATTGTGTTTTGACACTATTTCTGTATTTTGTCCATAACTTGAGTTCTAAATATCTGAAAACCATGAATTTTACCTTATAGGAATCTAAGAGGAAGCTCTACAACTTTGATGAAGAGCTCGAAGTCTCAATCAGATGTCTAGTGGGCCTAATTTTGCATGGAAGTCAGAATACGAGTTCAGAGACCCTTTGATGTGGTTTTGGTCATAACTTGAGTTATAGACCTCCAAATTGCATGGGGTTTAGGCCCAAATGTTCAGAACTAACCCAACTTTGTAATTAATGGATTTTTAATTATGTAAAGCCAAAATAGGGGGTAATTTAGGGGGTTGCAAGTCAGAAACCGAGACACCTCTTATTTTGATACTTTTCTTTCTTCTCTTTAGAACTCTCCTCCTCCCCCTTCTCTCTAATTTTCATTTTCTTCTTCCTTCTTTTAATTTTCTGAGTTTTCCCCTTCTCATGGAGGGGTAGAACCTTTAGATCAATCCAAGAGATTGAACATGCTTGGTTGTTAATCTTGAGATTTTGTTTTTAATGTTTAAGTTCATCTATTAATCAAGTTTCTCTTCTTCTACTTCTCTTTATTAATTCTGGTTACTTAATTGAAATTTTCATATGTTAATTGCTTAATTACCATGTGCAAAGAGATGAACTCAGAGATTTAACAAGACATTGAAGGTGTTTGATAAAATGTTTAACTTGGTTGGATCTTTGCTTTTAAGTTGATTTTGGTTTTGATGAGTGCTTAACTTGTCTAATCTTAATTAATTGAAATCTAGAAACAATTGATGGGTATTAATCCTTCTTAAACGCGGTTCATATCTACTCCTGAATCAATTAATGCTATAAGATTAAATATTTCATCTTGAACTATTAACTCTATAGGGCAGTGCCATTTTTGAACAAGTACTTGACTTAATAAATTAGTATATGGATCTTCTTTGGATTTTACTCTGGATGAGCTTGCTAGTTATTCTTGAACAATTATCTATCCTTGTAGATTTAACATTTTGAACTCAATCACAATTATCCTATATTTATTTTCTTTAAAGATTGATTTTGGAACATTTATCATCTTATATATAGGTGTTTTTTTTTTATCTAAATTTTTATTGATGTTTTGAGTTGTTTTTTTTTCTCTTTCTTCAATTTAGCATTTTATTCTTTCTAGATGTTGAGACATATTATAGAGCATTTTATTGGAGTAATTAAGTTGTTGATGAACTTTATAAATATCATTTTTTTTTTGTCGGTTGTGCTAATGATTTTGTTAGTCTTATTGGAGACGTATCTACTTCTATTCTACCATTTATCATTACCTTTACTGCTTCTAAAAAAATATATTCCGATGTAATTATCTTTTCTGTATCTGTCTTCTAAAGGAGGATTTTAATGAAGAAAAAAAAATTGTGTTTAGTATTAATGAAGAGAGAGAATCTAACTTTATTACAAACTTTATTCTTTATTATTTAATTTTATATTACAATTTTTTATTTAAATCAATGGAATAATAATTTAAAATATATATATGATATTATTTATTAAATAAAAACAAAAGGGTAACATATACTTAGTTATTATTTATTTAGTTTTTATATTTTAAATTAAAATAATATAATAATATTTGACATATATGCTTTTATTTATTAAAAAATATAGATATAAAATAGTTAAAAAAATTTTAAAAAAAATTGATACATAAAAAAATTATGTGTTTAACAATTATATATCAAATGCAAACGTATCATAATACGCTTCAAATATAATTTCATCAGTACCAATTCAATTTATTTAAAAAAATTCATTATTTTTATGTTGTATATTTTTATCTTTATTTTTATTTAATAAATAAAATCATAAATAAATATTGAATAATGTTATTACAAATAATAATTAAAAAATAAATATTAATAAGTAAATTATATTTCTTCATGTTGTGCCTCTTCTTTAAAGCCCAATTCAAATATTATATTTCTTCATTAAAATCAGACTCCATTATTCTATTTCTTTATTAAATAAGTGAAAGTGCAAATATCTAAAATGCCAACAAGTTTAAATTACTTTTAGTATATATATATATATATATAAAATCGAATAAAGGAATTTCAAAAGGTTACAATCGAATGTGAAAAGCCTTTAATCGATTTCATCAGATCTTAAATCAAATTTTCAGCAAGAGCGATTAGGGCAATCACTCAATCAATTAATAAGTTTTTAGAAAACATTAACCGGTTAGAAGGATGACCTAATCAATTAAAACGTGTGGGAACCTTCCTTCTAATAATAACACATGGTTAAATAAATGGCATCATGTAAATCAATTAATGATCCACAACTGTCATTTTTTAAATAACATAAGGTTTATCAATTTGGCAACGTCTCGTCCATATACGCGTAAAATGGGTTACGACATCTAATTATTTGACACTTTTAGGTTAAAAAATTAGAGAGTATCTATCAGTTAGCTTCAGATGGGACTCATAAAAAACATATTATAGATGTAAGACTCCAATTAGAAACTTTTAAACTACAGAAACTAATTAAAAAATTATAAGAAATTATAGGAACCAACAAAATAATTAAACAAAAAATTAATTTTCTATTACGAAAAACTGGGAAAATTCTAGACATAAACCTTGGTGTTCATATTGCTCTTCTTCCTAACAATTTTTTTTTTTAAAAAAAAATCTTATCAGGTTCCAGGTGGTAAACAGGGAATCCAAATGCATTTAAGGGTACTTGACACATTTGACATTTATAAAGAGCAAATAGTGATGATGGAAAACTCAATTATTCTGTTACATTAATTGCCAATCTCACAAACCTACCACTATTGCTGGACCTTCAGTACTGGGAAGGCGATTACATCTCGAATACTGGGAGAGTTTGTCAAAAGCATCACGAGTCTGTCGATGCCAAGTCCCTGGAAAGAATATCCTCTTCGTAAATGGCAGTTAAAAAGCAGCAAGAAAAATCCCTGACAAAAGCTAAAACAAGCAACAAAAACAGTTTGCTATTCCCGTGTGTAGGATAAATAATTTAGGAAAAAGATCATCCTACACCCCTTTTTGGAGTGTAGGTACTGTTAACACCCTTTTTAAGGGTGTCAGATTTAGTGAAAAAAAATAATAAAAAAAAGTATATATGATGAATGGTATTAGATAAAATGAAAATGAATGTATACACTGTCTGATGTAAGATTATCGGAGTTGAATAATTTAACACAGATTAACATCATAATACTGAAAACATTAACTTGAACGATAGTTGATTATTATACTTATTATATCATTGTAATACACAGACATGTTGGTTCATCTACATACAGATGCATAACAATTTCATTGATACATCATAATTCATATGTCCTATAAATATGTTCTTTAACATGAAATCCAATATATTACAGCTGAGCCAGAAGCCTGCTGAAACATAAATGCAAAGATAAAAATTAGATATGACATATACATACAATGCAAATCACAATTTGGCCTTACAACACCATGTATTTATGAAATTAATATTTTAAAATGAACTTAAATGATTGTGATTTAAACCAAGCACGACTTTCCTTTTCCAAAAAGGCACGAATCTAGGAATTTGACCTGTTATCAAAGTTGACTTCATGACATGAGAATTGTGAATTGCTTTGGACATAATTAGTGCCTTCAATTGGTAACATTTTTAAAAAGATTTTGGCCCAAAATGTCAATATAAATCAGTATTCATTCTCATCTAGGATAAATCCACAACTATACAAGAAGGACATGCAAACTGATTATGATACCATTCCAGAAGCTGGAGGCATTCCATATTCCAAAGCTGTTAGAAAGTCATCATCAAGAGTCACTTCATATAAGCCATCCTCATTTTCCATTCCTTCCTTCTTATCACCATTTGTTGAAGCAGCTTCTGCTCTCTTCTTTTCATGCTGTCTAATTTGATCCTCTAACCGTCCTCTCTGCCAAGTACAAAAAATGCAACCATTTTGTTTACCATCAAACTATTTAGTCTTCAATAATTAACTTCAGACAAAGTTATGAGTTAAATTATCTGTTGAAAGAGAGAAAAGAGAGACATATGAAGAAACTATGTATGAATTACACAACGGAGGCTGAATTATATAAAGTTATTGTAATAAATACAAAGATTACAAAAGATCTTAATTATCGTAATTACATGATTTGGTTATGATTTAATTAGCCTATACAATAAATCTAAACATAGTTTTCAACACTCACCCTCAAGCTGGAGCATATAGGTCATATGCACTAAACTTGTTACAAATATAACTTACCGCGTACCTCTCAAAGACTTGGTGAAAACATCCACCAATTGATCATTCGAATTGACAAAGTTAGTATATTCTCTCTAATAAAATGACAATGTATCTCTATGTATTTAGTCCTCTCATGAAACACTGGATTAGAAGAGCTTGGTCACCAAAAATGAGCATCATTTGCATAATATCCCCAAATTGGAGCTCCTTAAACAGTTGTTTTAAACAAATGAGTTCACAAGTGGCTAAAGTCATTGCTCGATATTCTGCTTCGGCACTTGATCTTGCGACCACATTTTGTTTCTTACTCTTTCATGATATCAGATTACCTCTGATGAATACACAATACTCAAAAGTGAATCTTCTATCTATAGGAGAGCTTGCCCAGTCAGCATCTGAATATCCAACAATCTGAGTATAACCTTTACATTCATAGTTGAGTCCTTTTCCTAGAGCTTTTTTAATATACTTCAGAATACGAATGACTGCATCCCAATGTCCTTCACAAGGTGAGTTTAGAAACTGACTTACCACACTGCAAAAGAGATATCTAGACGACTAACAGTAAGGTAGTTTAATTTTTCAACCAATCTTCTATATTTTCCTTGGTCTGAAAGTGGCTCCCCCTAATCAGGTACAAGCCTGACATTAGGATCCATAGGAGTGTCAATAGGTTTTGCATTCAATAAACTTGTTTCCTCTAGGATGTCCATAGCGTACTTCCTTTGCGAGATAACTATACCATCCATGGATTGTGCCACTTCGATTCCCAAGAAATAACGAAGTTTGCCAAGATCTTTGGTCTAAAAATGATGACAGAGGTGTCGTTTTATCTGAGTTATGCCTTGGTGATCGTTGCCAGTGATAACAATGTCATCCACATATACAATCAAATAGATGCAACCTCAGGCTGTATGGCGATAGAAGACAGAGTGGTCATCCTCACTCCAAAACATACCAAATTGCAGAACTACAGTATTGAATCGACCAAATCAAGCCCGAGAGAAAAGACTCCCCCTGAGCAACAAACCCTGGTGGTTGCTCCATATAAACCTCTTCTTTTGGATCACCATGGAAGAAAGCATTCTTGATGTCTAGCTGATGAAGGGTGATGGCGAATAGCAACCATAGATAGAAAGAGCCGAACAGAAGCCATCTTCGCCACCGACGAGAAAGTGTTTCCATAATCCAAGCCAAAAATCTGTGTATACCCTTTTGCTACCAAACGCGCCTTGAGGCGATCAAGCTTGCCATCTAGGCCAACCTTGACTGTATAGATCCACTGACAGCCTACAACAACCTTTCTTGTAGATAGAGGAACAAGTTCCCAAGTACCATTATTCTGAAGAGCACACATTTCCTCAATCATAGCTTGTCTCCACCTAGGATGGGATAAGGAGTCACCTATAGATTTAGGAATAGACACAGAAGACAAAAAAGAAAGACTTGCAAAATGCAAAGAAGACAGGCGATGATAACTCAAAGTAACATAGTGAGAAGGGTTACGAGCAGACCGTATACCTTTTCGGAGAGCAATGGGAAGTTCAAGCTCAAGAGATAGTGTCGGAGCTGGTAAAGGAGTTGATGTCGGAGGAGTCCGCAGTGACCTCTACAACTTCTAGTGGAGGTAGTGGCAGTGGAGGTGGCTGGGGCCGGCAATGATATACTTGAAAAGGTCGTATGATCGATGGGGGTCCTTCAATAGGAGGTGGCTAAGGGGTATCATATGCAGCTGGGACAAGAGGAGGAGAAACAGGGAAGACCTCAGTAATGGGTTTAGGAGTCAAACTAGAAGTGTCAAAGAAGGGAACCGACTCGAAGAATGTGACATCGGCAGAGACCAGGTATTTGAGACCAATTGTAATCAAGAAAAACATATTTGAAGGAGCAGGCAGAAAGTTTGTCAAGACCAAGAGTGAGATTATGGACAAAACATGTTGACCCGAAAACACGAAACGAAAGAGAATGGAGGGTTGATGAGAAAACAACACAAAGTGCGGTACCTGGTTATCAAGCACAGAAGAGGGTATGCAGTTAATCAAGTAACAGGCAGTAAGAACTGCATTGCCCGAAAAACGGAAAGGGACAAGACTATGAAGCAAGATGGCTCGAGTTGTTTCAATAAAGTGTCTATTTTTGCACTCAACAACCCTATTTTGTTGAGGAGTATAGGCACAAGATGTTTGGTGAAGAATGTCATTAGATGCCATAAAATGTTGAAAAGGCTGAGATAAAAATTCACGGCATTGTCATTACGCAAGGTACGAATTGGAACACCAAATTGAGTTTTTATTTCATTATAAAGTTTCTGAAAAATAGAAAACAACTCAGACTTCTTGTGCATTAAAAATAACCAAGTACACTGAGAGTAGTCATTAATGAAAGTAACAATATTTGAAAGCCAAAGTAGACTCGATACGACTAGGACCCCAAACATCAAAATGAACTAAAGTAAAGGGAGACGCAGCTCGGCGACAAACTCTGTCAGGAAATGGAATACGTGTGTTTCCCAAGTTGACACGACTCACAAGGTAAACTAGATAACTTAGATAAGCTTGGGACCATTCTATGTAGTTTGGCAAGGCTCAAATGACCCAACTGAGCATATGGATGGTGAGAGGGGAATCCGTGACAGAGCAAACAAGAGGTGGCAAAGAGCTAGTAGAGGTCATTGGACTCACATCTGGCGCCAATCATCCGTCCCAAACTCCGGTCTTGCAAAATGACAGTGTCTTTAGTGAATGTAATGTTACAATCTAAAGAACGGGTCAAACGACTGATGGATAATAAATTTAAAGGACTCCCATGAACATAAAGTATGGAGTCAACAGACAGAGAAGGGAGGGGATGGACAATGCCAATCCCTTGCGACTGTGTTTGGGAACCATTTGCTAAAGTGATGATAGGTAAATAACCAGAAGTAGAAATTTTCGAGAAAAGGTGCTTATTACCAGACATGTGATCAGAGGCACCAGAATCAAGGATCCAAGGATAGTGACTGAGAGAGACAAGCAAATGCATTACTAGTGTGCTCAACAGATGTAATGGAACTAGAGGCCTGATGTTGCTTAACCCATTTCAAAAAATCTGCTTAGGCAACGAGAGATGCAGTTGGTTAGGCAGAGGGCTTAGGTGGACTCAGGGCAGCAGTCTGGGCGGGGAGGGCGGCCATGTAAAATCCAACATTTATCAATGGTATGACCCAGCTTGTTGCAATGATCAAATTTCGAACGGGATCTACCCGAGTTGCCAGAACGAGAACCACGATTGTTGCTCTGGGAGACCAGGACAGAGGTATCAACCAGGGCTGGAGCAACAACAAAATCAGAGGGTTGCTTGGCCAGGACCCGGAGTAAAGTGGACCAAGTCATGCTCAGAGTAAGGATAGTGGGAGAACCCAAAATCTGATCACAGTTGGTAGAATATTCTGGAGGCAAACCATACAAGGCTATGAGCATGAAGAAGGTATTGCGTTGATCGAGTTCCTTCGCCAGGGTATCAGCAGGGGGCAGCAGCTCATTGAAATCATGGAGAGCACCATGGACCTTCTCCAAATAAGCCGACATAGTACTATCAAACTTCCGAGGAGCAACAACACTCATAAGGTTATGACACACCCCATATAGCCATTAAGTGTCATTGGTGTAAAGAACCTTAGCCTGCTCCCAAACAGATTCACAAGTAATATGAGCGTAGAAGATCTGCTTGAGGGAGGGATGAATAGTAGATTTGATGACACTGCATAACTGGGAATCAATCTTCTTCCACCTTGATTTGTCAGCCTCGGGCACAGACTCAAGCTTCGTGATGAGGTGCTCTTCATAACCTTGGCCATTGAGCCACAATTTGATGTCTGAAACCCAAGTATCATAGTCACTGCCATCCAATTTGTCAGCAGAGAGAGGGGTACTGACGTAACTGGTGAAAGCAGGATGCTCTGCCTTCGAGAGGTCTTTAGAGCCAGCTGAGGAAGGAGAACTAGCCATGGATCAGTAAACAACAGGCCAAAAAACACAACCAAACAGTACCTAAATGCACTGATGCAAAAGGGGTCTCGACAAACGATCACGAACACAAAGGGCGAGAGCAGATCCAAAAAAGAGAGGAGAGAGGCAATCACTGCGCGACAAACGGTAGCTGATGGGGGTCCGCCACGTGCCTCATCGCGCCTATGAAAGGATTGCCGGTGGAGTTGTGTGCAGAGGCTTTGGTCGGCGCGTGTGGGCGCGTCAGAGGGAATTTCAAGTTGGGCTTTCGGGTTCTGGATGAGTAGGGAGAGGCAATCCAGGTGGTGGTGTTGCTGGCCAGAAAAGTCACTAGAAAAGTTGGACGGCGGCGGTGGACAATAGTGGGCAGCGGTGGGTCTGCTAGAAAGAGGACACAAGAGAAGGTGAGAGGCTAGCAAACCAGAATGGAAACACGGTTAGCTGGAAAAATTTTCATCGGAGAGCAGTAAGCTTACTAGGCGTGCACAGTTCTAGGATTGCCTCCCTTTAGGCTCTAGATACCATGTTGAAAGAGAGAAAAGAGAGAGACATGAAGAAACCGTGTGTGTGAATTACACAACAGCGGCTGAATTATATAGTTATTGTAATAAATACAAAATTTACAAAAGATCTTAATTACCATAATTACATGGTTTGGTTATGAATTAATTAACCTATACAATGAATCTAGACATAGTTTTCAACATTATCCACAAATAATCACTAGACTTCATTCATTTTCCAGACATGTTGGCATGAACAGAGCCTCATTGTCTAGTGTTTGGAACAGATTAGTAAATAAGCAATCAACCTAAAAAGAAAAAACTCAAATCTTCTACATGTATTTAAATAAGCACCAATTTAATCATAATACACCACCAAGTTCGACTAAATTGCCTTGCTAATATGTCATTAAGTTTTCATAAATGATGCTTAATTTGTTATCCAATATGTCATCAATCTTGTTAAGGTGTTATTGCAGATACAATATAATACAAGATAAATAAACTATTCTGAACTAACAATCACAAGAACCAACCTACCTCATAACTTACATAGAATAATATCTAATATTCATATCCTACTGGGGTCTTTCTCTTTTCCCCTTTTCCCAAGCTGTTTATGATGAGAAATAGTTGATGCTAACACATTATATTTAGTTTATGGTCAGTAAAATCTATACGAACTATGCAGGGTAGTACCTGAATACAAAAGTTTGAAAACTTTGGAAGCTTACCTGATCTATAGGATCAGTCAATTCGGAGAATGCATTGCCTAGCTCACGACCACAAATGAAAAGTTCAAATCTCTCAGTCAAACCTGTGGATCTAATGGACGATCAAGTGTAAGATAGAAGATAATGTCTAGAAACAGGAAATGTGTATCAGACTTTATTATTGAGTTTGCTTATGATGTGTTCTTACAAGAAATTCTATCACTTCTTGCCAGAAAATATATAGTAAAGCATGAATATCAACAATTATTTCATAAATATCAGCTACAGGAAGAAAGGAAAACAGTAACATCTTACTATTATTAGACTTCAATATAAATGCCGAAATTATAAACCTATAAAGCCCATAACGAGTTTATCTTTTCACACTGATGCCAACATCATGGGGGAACAAGGGAATGGTTCAAGAGCAGAAAGATTATGGGCAGCATTTTAACTGCCAGTAAAACTATATTGATGATGATAGTCTAGGAATAATTTCCTGAATGGGTTGTATTGATTATTGCATATTCTGATTGTATATTCTGATCTGATTGTGATTAGATTAGGATTTATTTTGATTTGATTTTTCTGTTAGTTAACTATATTAGGAAACTCCTATTATTATGGGATATTGATTAATCCCCTTAGTAATTACTTGCTATTCCTTGCTGTATATATTGAATGAGTGCTGAGAGGATTTCTCTCAAGCAATTCCAACATATCAAGTTGGTATCCAGCGCAGGTTTCAAACCAGGGACGCGTCTTCGCTTCCTTTCGCGGTTCTCAGTCACTGTCACGACTGGAACCCTAACCTCCGGACCCTCCACCACCAAGGTGAGGGAATGAATCGTCTCAGAAGCATCCGGCCGGCCATCCCTCTGAGCAGCTCACCGGAGGCCCCTGCCATGCAATAATGGTGTCTTTACTATGGCAATCTATTGATCCGAAGTTATTGGTGCACTTTCATTCTTACAAAACATGTCATGACATATGGAAGAAGGCTCAGAGTGTGTATTCTAATGATATACAACGCCTCTATGATTCAGTCCATAACTTGGCCACGCTCCAGATGACGAACCGTGACCTTCCTGCTAACCTAAACAGAGCACTGTCAGTCATTGAAGACATCAAACTCATCCTATCAGGCGATGATCTTACAAAGGTACTAGAAAAATATGATAACATGTATATGGTCTTTGTTCTCCACGGTCTACATAAAAATTTTGAATCTGTCCGAAATCAATGTTTGACCAATCCTAATATTCTTGTTGGAAACATATATAATTAGGTGTAATTAGTTGTACAACTGTTAGTCCCACATCATGTAAATTGTGTAATTATTTATTACTTATTGAGTATATATTCAGCTTCCGTTGTGTAGTTGAAACACACGGTTCAGTACATGTCTTTCTTTTTCTCTCTCTCTCAACATGGTATCTAGAGCCTAGAGAAAGGCAACCTTAGAACCGTGCTTACCCGGAGGACCCACTGTCCCCCGATGCCAAAAATTTTTTCCAGCAACCCGTGTCATCACTCCGGGTACCGGATCTCCTTTGCCGTGTTCCATTCCGGCCAATTTCAGCCCTTGCCACCGCCGCTGACGTCCTTTCTAGCCACCGCCGCCGACGTCTTTTCCAGCCACCGCCACCACCACTCGGAGCGCCTTCCTCTGCTCAGCCCAATCCCCGAAGCGCAGGCCTAGCCACCCAGCCATGCACCCTCACGCGCAAGATCAGTGGGCTGCATTTCGCACCCACGCGCCTCTCTCCAGCTGCGTGTGACGACGCGTCCGGCCGCCTTTCTGACCGACGATTGCCCCGCCATGCTCGAAGGCCACTCCTCCGTTGAGCTCAGTCCTCCACCTCCCCAAATGCATCCTTCAGACGTGTCGTACCCTTGCCCATATCAGTTTCAAGTACTATTCATTGCGTTTTTTGGGTTCTTTGTCATCTGATCCATGGCTTCCTTGAGTCCTACAGATGCTCTGAAGGTGGAACTTGGTGTTTTCACTAATTATATCAGTACTCATCTCTCCACAGACAAATTGGATGGCACTAATTATGATTCCTGGGCCTCCGACATCAAACTTTGGCTTATCGGTCAAGGGTACGAGGATCATCTCACTACCAAGGTTGATTCTGTGCCTGAGGGTGACCGTCCCAAGTGGAAAAAGATTGATGCTCAGTTGTGCAGTGTGCTGAAGTCCACCATCCTCAAAATCAATTTCTTGTAATTCTTCTTCCAACTCCTCAATGTGGTCTTCAAATTCCAATTCTTTGTCATCTTCAACTTCAACCACTTTCTCTTTTCCTCTTTTGGTTGAAGATGCACTTGTTGAACCTTTCTTGGTCTTAGAAACTCTTGCAGCTACTGTACCTGAACCACTTGCTGGTTCCTTTCTTTTTTTAGTTTGGCGCCTAGTATATGTTCTAGGCTCTCCAACCCCCGAAGCCCTATAAACAGTTTCCCAATTAAGACCATCATCATCCTCAAAAACCCTCTCATTCGCAGCATCATCATCATCACCATCCATCTCTCCAAGTAGCCATTCATTACACTCATCAATATCATCGAGTGAGATTGGGTCAATTTCATCCCTAACATTGTATCTTCGGTTGAGTGCTTGATTATATTTGACATACACTAAGTTGTGCAATCTTTTATGCTCAAGCCTATTTCTTTTCTTAGAATGAATCTGCAACATTAAGATAAGCAATTAATAAGTGTTAATAATTATAAGAAAGTATTGATTATTATTGATGATTTGAGGTAGACCAAAATGAAAGCAATTTGATAATTAGTTGCTCAAACACACTCCAATTACATTCACATCCCGATCCACTGCATGTCAAGCTCAAGATCTTAATAGCTAGTTTCTGCAAATTTGGAGCTGACTGTCCATACATTCGCCACCATTGAGCTACAAAGCCAAAGATATTTTGTTAAGCAAATGACTTAAATTTTAAAAGTTAGAAGAACTTAGAACTCAACTTACTTAGAAGACTAGAAGTTCTATTCTTAGTTTCTCACCTGGTGCAATAGCTTTCCTCTGTAATATTGCAAAGTTATTTCCAAACATACCACTAGCAGCTTTATAAATTGGTAACTCCAAGAGTATCTTTTGTTTCACCTCTTGAGTTGGCACCAACTTCTCAATGCATGCATACAATCCATTTGTAACCTCAAAATCATATTCCATGTCAGGATTGTCATAGAAGAATTCTGGGTTTAAAAAGTGACCAGCCACATGTAATGGACGATGAAGCTGGCAAGTCCACCTCTTATCAATGATTTCAAAAACCTCTTTGTATTTGCTTTCATTATTTTTGAAAGACTTGATAATGGCTTCTTTTGCCTTGTCCATTGCTTCATAAACATAACCCATGGCTGGCTTTTTCTCACTATCAACAAGCCGAAGCACTCGAACAAGAGGAGCCATCACTTTAAGTATAAACACCACATTATTCCAAAAAGCCGGCATAAGTACAGTTCTTGTCGCTTCCCTCCCCTTAGCCTCCATAGACAACTTGTTTCTTACCCAATCATCTGAGGTAAAGATTCTTCTAAGATTTGCTTTCTCTTTATGAATCCTTTCCAATGATAGAAAGGATGTTGCAAATTGGGTTACTGCATGCCTCACCAATTCCCTCTTGTTTGTAAAGTACCTCAACAAACTCAAGGTACTTGAATGGCTATAGATGAAGCCAACAAGAGAGATTCCCCTTTGAATTGTCTTCTTTATCAAAGGAAGCTTACCAATGTCTTCCAAAATCAAGTCTATGCAATGGGCTGCACAAGGGGTCCAATAAAGATGTGGTCTTTTTTCTTCCAACAACTTACCGGCTAGAACATAGTTGCTTCCATTGTCCGTTATAACTTGGACAACCTTTTCCTCTCCAATCTCCTCCACAATAGAGTCAAGCAACTCAAATAATTTCTCACCGGTCTTCACAAAGTTAGACCCATCAATAGACTTCACGAACATTGTCTCGGCAGGAGAGTTGACCAAAAAATTGATCAAGCATCTTTGCTTCCTATCAGTCCAAGCATCCGACATAATAGAGCAGCCAAAACTTGCCCATTGCTGCTTTTGACCCTTCCACAATTTTTCGGTGTACACCAACTCCTTGTTGAGGAGTGGAACTCTTATTTCATAATAACTTGGAACTCGCAAATGTGGTCCGAAGCTTCCAATGGCTGCAACCATGTCATGAAAGCTTTGCAATTTGATCATGTTAAACGACAACCCAGCTTGGTACCAAAACCGAGCTATATATTGATGGACTCTTGCTGTAGCTTCTTTATCACATGCCTCTCTAATGCTTGCTTGCCTCAACCTCTCTTTCTTATTTTTTTCAATCGCAGTTTCTGGTTTTCTAAAAAACAGATCAATAGGGCCCTTCAAAGTACCCTTACCCGTACCCCTCCTACTTGCAGATGCAGGTGCAGGTGCTATATCTCTAAACTCATATGCTTCATCCATTGCACGTTCTTCATCACTATCACCATCAAGATCAAGAATATCCTGCATTTGTAATTTATGATTTTGAATTGCAGCAATTGCTTCACTCTCTTGCTTCTTTTTATCTTTCAAATATCCCCATAACTCTTCTCTAACTTCCTTTGGACATTTAGAGCAAGCTGCAACATTGCCTTTCTTCCCCGTTAGATGCTCTTTTGCTCTAGTGATTCCTCCCCTTGTGACTTTACCACAAAAATTGCACACACAATTGTTGGTATCATTTTCTGCAAGTTGGTGGCAATATTTCCACCTGTGGTCTGTCCTATTATTATTAGCAACGGAGACCTTGAAGTGTTAGAGGAGGTTTCACTTTGTCCACGAGATGCCATTGATCTAGGTTAGGTCCTAGAAATGAAAATAAAACAGAGACTTAGATAGGAATAGGATCATAGGAAAGAAAAATAAAGTGCAGCAATTAAGAAGTGTAAAACAGAGAGTTGATACCATAAAACCCAAAATGGAGAAAAGTGAAAAACCCAAAACGAAAAAAAAAAACTGAATGTCATTCACGAGAATGAGAGAAACAGAACAATGAACATACGAAAAAAAAACTGAATGTCATTCACAAGAATGACAGAACAATGAACATAGTTTGAGAATAGAGAACAAAAAAAAATAAAGAAAGAAGTGAAGATTGAAGAAAGAAGAAGTGAGGCTGAGAAGTGAGAAGTGAGAACAGAACAGAGAGAGACAGGGAGCTGAGATTCTGAGAAGGATGTTCTCACATTACCTCGCCGGAGAAGGTCGTCGGTCGCCGGAGGTCCCGCCGCTCAGTCGCCGGAGTTGATGGAGGAGGACGATGGGTGGGGGTGGGAGGAAGTCGAGAGGTAGAGAGGCAGAAGAAGTGGTCTTCGTAGAGAGGCAGAAGTGCCTTCGTATGGAATGGGTTAGGGATTTAGTAAATCCCGTTGTGAAAAGCCCAAAATGCCCCTAAAAAAAGTGTTGAAACCGCTATTTCAGCAATAGGGCGCCATAACCGCCATGGCGCCATGACCATGGCGGCCGCAATTCGGAACGAGGCGGAATCCGCAACTCAGCAACTAGCGAATGGCGGATTCCGAGAATCCCGCCATCGCAATCCACCATGGCGCCGCCATGGCTGCAATTTAACAACACTGGCTGATTATGCAAATTTTCTGAAGTGGTTTGTGCAGCGTCAGTCTTCTGGTTCCACTGTTTTTGTTGCGCACACTGGTAATTCCTATGCTTGTCTCTCTCAGTCACCATCCCTTGGCCCTTGGGTTCTTGATTCTGGTGCATCCAATCACATTTCTGGTAATAAGGTTTTGTTTTCTCAACTCTCTAATTCTAGTTATTTGTCTATGGTTACTTCAGCTAATGGTTCTCAGACACAATCTCAAGGGATTGGCACTACTAATCCCCTCCCTTCACTCACTGTTGATTCGGTTCTTTATTTTCCTGGGCGTCCTTTTAATATACTTTCCATTAGTCGTTTAACTCGTTCTCTTGACTGTTCCATTACTTTCACTAAAAATTTTGTTCTTCTGCAGGATCGGAGTTCGGGACAGATGATTGGCGCCAGATATGAGTCCAATGGCCTCTACCAGCTCTCCAAGCCTTCTCGTGTTTGCTCTGCCACGGATTCCCATCTTACCATCCATGCTCAGTTAGGTCATCCTAGCCTTGCCAAACTACAAAGAATGGTGCCAAGCCTCTCCAAGTTATCAAGTCTTCCTTATGAATCATGTCAGTTAGGGAAACACACCCGTAGTCCGTTTCCTGATCGTTTTGGTTCTCGAGCTGCGTCTCCTTTTAGCTTAGTTCATTCTGATGTATGGGGTCCTAGTTGTACTATTTCTGCTTTAGGGTCAAAGTACTTTGTTACCTTTATTGATGATTACTCTCGATGTACTTGGTTATTTTTAATGCACAACAAGTCTGAGTTATTTTTCATATTTCAAAAGTTTTATCAAGAAATTAAAACTCAGTTTGGTGTTCCTATTCGTACTCTGCGCAGTGATAATGCCAGTGAATACTTATCTCATCAATTTCAGACTTTTATGGCTTCTCATGACATTCTTCACCAAACGTCTTGTGCCTATACACCTTAACAAAATGGGATAGCTGAACGGAAAAATAGATACCTTATTGAAACAACTCGGACCCTCTTACTCCATAGTCAGGTTCCTTTTCGTTTTTGGGGTGATGTTGTCCTTACTGCATGCTATCTTATCAATCTCTTGATAACCGTGCTTGATAACCGTGTCCCTCATTCCGTCTTGTTTCCCCATCAGCCTCTTCATTCTCTTCCGTCTCACGTCTTTGGGTCCACTCGTTTTGTCCATAATCTATCTCCTGGTCTAGACAAACTCACGGCCCGATCCCTCAAATGTGTTTTCCTTGGTTACACTTGGTCCCAAAAATGTTATCGTTGTTATTCTCCTACTCTACGGCGTTACCTTATCTCGGCCGATGTTACTTTCTTCGAGTCTGTACCATTCTGAGTTGTCTCCTTCGACTCTCGAGTCAATCTCTGCGGTCCTTACGGTTCCTCTTGTCCCTGTCACTATCGAGTCTGAACCGCCCCCAACCACTACCCATACAAGTCCCCAGCACCACTGACCGTTTCTTCCACACTTATCACCACCGACCACAACCTCCAGTGCCCCATGTCCCTCCTCCAGATACTGCTGCTAAGATCATTGCGAACTCTTCTCCGGAACCAACTCCTTTACCAGCTCCGGCACTGCCAGATGACTCTGATCTTCCCATTGTCGAGCGAAAAGGTATCCGGTCTACTCGTAATCCTTCTCCTCATTATATTGCTTTAAGTTATCACTGCCTTTCTTCTTTGCACTTTGCTTGTCTTTCTTCCTTGTCTTCTGTTTCCATCCTTAAATCTCCAGGTGAAGCCTTATCCCATCCCGGATGGAGACAATCAATGGTTGATGAAATGAGTGTGCTTCACAACAGTGGTACTTGGGAACTGGTTACTCTTCCTCCACGGAAATTTGTTGTTGGCTGTCGATGGATCTATACAGCCAAGATGGGTCCTGATGATAAAATTGATCGTCTCAAAGCTCGTCTTGTGGCAAAAGGGTACACACAGATCTTCGGCTTAGATTATGGGGATACTTTCTCTCCTGTGACTAAAATGGCCTCTGTCCGGTTGTTTTTGTCCATGGCTGCCATTCGACACTGGCCTCTTCATCAACTTGACATTAAATGCATTCCTGCATGGTGATCTAGAAGAAGAGGTATATATGGAGCAACCTCCTAGATTTGTTGCTCAGGAGGAGTCTTCTAGCCTGGTATGTCATCTCCACAAGTCTCTTTATGATCTCAAACAGTCTCCTAGAGCTTGGTTTGGACAATTCAGTATTCTGATTCAGTAATTTGGTATGATTCGGAGTGAAGCAGATCACTCTGTGTTTTATCGCCACACAGCCCAAGACTGTATTTATCTGGTTGTGTATGTTGACGACATTGTCATCACTGGAAGTGACCACCATGGCATATGTAAGTTAAAACATCTCTCTCTTCACTTTCAGACTAAAGACTTGGGTAAACTTCGATATTTCTTGGGGGTTGAAGTAGCTCAATCTAAGGATGGTATAGTGGTGTCTCAAAGAAAGTATGCTACGGATATCCTTGAAGAAATAGGATTGTTGAATGCCAAGCCGATTGATACTCCCATGGATCCAAATGCCAAACTCGTACCAAATTAGGGGGAACCTCTATCAGATCCGGAAAAGTATAGGAGATTGGTTGGGAAGTTAAACTACCTCATTGTTACTCGGCCAGACATCTCTTTTGTAGTCAGTGTGGTTAGCCAATTCCTAAACTCTCTTTGTGAGGGTCACTGGGATGCAGTGATACGAATCCTAAAATACATTAAGGGAGCTCTTGGAAGAGGCCTCACCTATGAAGATAAGGGACATACTCAGGTCGTTGGATACTCAGATACTGACTGAGCAGGTTCTCCTACTGACAGACAATCCACTTCTGGGTATTGTGTACTCATTGGAAACAACCTAGTTTCTTGGAAAAGTAAGAAACAAAATGTAGTTGCAAGATCTAGTCAAGCGAGCGAAATCGAGTTATGGCCTCAGTCACTTGTGAACTCATTTGGTTGAAACAACTCCTCAAAGAACTTCAATTTGGTGAGGTTATGAAAATGACACTCATATGTGACAATCAAGCTACTTTGCATATAACTTCCAATCCAGTGTTCCATGAAAGGACTAAACATATTGAGGTCGACTGTCATTTCATCAGGGAAAAGATTCTATCAAGCGACATAACCACAAACTTTATTAACTCAAATGATCAGCTAGCAAATGTCTTCACTAAGTCCCTGAGAAGTGCACAAATAAGTTATTTATGTAACAAGTTTGGTGCATATGATTTATATGCTCCATCTTGAGGGGGAGTGTTGGAAACATATATAATTAGGTGTAATTAGTTGTACAACTGTTAGTCCCACATCATGTAAATTGTGTAATTATTTATTACTTATTGAGTATATATTCAGTCTCCGTTGTGTAGTTAAAACACATGGTTCATTACATGTCTTTCTTTTTCTCTCTCTCTCAACAATTCCTACGGTGGAGGAACTTGTTGGAATTAGTAGCAATTAATTCAGATTCATGAAGCTAACAATTCATGTACCTAGTTTATATCTATGCATGTACTTAGGAAATAGTTGTCATTAATATCTTTGTAAACATAAATTGTATTTATGATCAAGTGTATACAAATATCAATGTGCTGAGTGCTTTTTCACGGCAGCATTTTCACAAACACTATTGTCTAAATTATATCCAAGTCTTTCAATATGGTATCAAGAGCAGGTTCATGTGTCCTTTGAAGGTTTCTGCCTCTGGTCCAGCAGAATCCTTGCACCTTCAACCTTTATCCTTGTACAAAGTCTTTGGCCTCTTGTTCGTCTGTCCTTCAACACTGTCCCAACCAAACAGCACCTCTCAAGACCAAAAGTCACTCCGAAAGTCACTATCCCGACCAACTCAATCTCCACCGTCACCGGAAATAGCCTCAGAAGTCTCCGATCGGCCTTCCCACCAAGCGGCGTCACCAGAAAACCCGCCACACGCCGCCACTCGCATCCACGCGCCGCTGTCTTCCCAGTACTGTTCACGCACTATTTTTCGTACTGTTCTGGAACTGTTCACATCACTATTTCAACTATTCCGTACTGTTCTGTCACTGTTCATTACTGTTCTGTACTGGTCCGTCACTGTTCGTTACTGTTCATTACTATCCGGCCACCAGAAAACCACCGCGACCGCCCAAAACTGTTCGCCTCGACCTCCTCTGTCTGTCTAGCTGGTCAAAATTCACTTTTTCGGTTGTTTGGAAAAATGGGTCGTCCTCAATGCACATATTGCAAGCGAATGGATCACACTCATAATACTTGTTACTCTCTTCATGGCTTTCCCTGAAAATCAGTCAATGCTGAAATGTTCAAGGAAAAATTTTCCGAAGCCGAGTACCAAGAGTATCTTCAATTGAAAGCTGCCCATCAGTCTCATGGGTCTACTGCCACTTGGTGTTCATGACTCCTGAGCCTTCATATCTCAATCCAGTAACAATCAAAATCTTTGGATAATTGATTCGGTGCTCTACGATCATATTCTTTGTGTAATCGTTCTTTATTCTCCTCCATATCTTCTCCTAAATTTCCTCACTTCATTACTCTTGCGGTTGGTTCTAAGGTCAGCGCCAAAGGAATCGGTCATGTTTCTGTCACTTCTTCTATAACTTTAAAATCGGTTTTGTTTATACCTGGTTGCCCTTTTAATTTGATCTCCCTTAGTCAACTTACTCGATCTCTAAACTGCTCAATAACTTTTGATGCTGGTTCTTTTACTATACAGGAACTTGGTACGGGTCGGATGATTAGTGTAGGACATGAATCACATGGTCTTTATTACCTCCAATTAGCTCCCTCTATAAGTTGTACTGTAGTCGAGTCTCCAAATCTTCTTCATGAACGATTGGGCCATCCAAGTTTGTCAAAATTGAAGCAAATGGTTTCGAATCTTGCAAAAATGTCATCATTGAACTGTGAGTCGTGTCAACTAGGCAGGCATGTTCGCTCTTCCTTTCCCAGCAAAGTTGAAAGCCGAGTTGATTCCCCTTTTTCAGTTATCCATTCAGATATATGAGGACCGAGTCGTGTGTCTTCTAATGGCTTTCGATATTTCGTTACCTTTATTGATGAATTCTCTCGGTGCACTTGGGTTTTCTTAATGAAAGAACGATCTGAACTTTTGTCTATTCTCACCACTTTTGTTAATGAGGTCAAAACCCAATTCGGTAAGACAATCAAAATCCTTAGAAGTGATAATGCAAAAGAATACTTTTCTTTTGCTCTTTCTTCTTTTTTGTCATCACAAGGCATTCTCCATCAATCCAGTTGTCCTCATACCCCTCAACAGAATGGCATAGCTGAAAGGAAGAATAGACATCTTGTTGAAACTGCTCGAACCTTGTTACTTCATGCGAATGTACCTATCCGACATTGGGGAGATGTAGTTTTGACAGCTTGTTATTTAATTAATCGGATGCCATCATCCTCTCTTGATCATAAAATACCACATTCCATTTTATTCCCTAAAGAGCCGCTATTTCATGTCGCTCCACAGATATTTGGATGCACTTGTTTTATTCATGACTTGTCTCCAGGTCTTGATAAGTTTGCTGCCCGAGCCATCAAATGTGTCTTTTTGGGATATTCCAGGTTACAGAAGGGTTACAAGTTTATCGTTATTACATTTCTGCAGATGTAACGTTCTTCGAAGAAAAGTTTTACTTCTCACCATCCACAGTTGAGTCTCATACTATTCAAGAGGTCTTTCCGATTCCTTATCTTGGTCCATCACCTTCCCCTTTGTCAGAATCTGTTTCGACTACAGATATTCCTAACAATCCCCTACTCGAGCAATCTCAAAGGTCTCCCATCATATACCGTCGTCGTCCACGTGTTGCTAATACAGAATTGGAAGGCACTAAAAGACCAGTTGAATCATGTCCTGCTCCAGCGGATGACCCTACAACGGACCTACCTGAAGGAAAGCTTGACTTGCCCATTGCTCTTAGGAAAGGTACTCGGTCAACTCGGAATCCTCATCCTATTTATAATTTTTTAAGTTATCATCGTCTTTCTCCCTCTTACTATTCCTTTGTGTCATCCTTATCTTCTGTTTCTATTCCTAAACATGTTCATGAGGCACTTGATCATCTAGGATGGCGACAAGCCATGATTGATGAAATGCAGGCACTTGAGCACAATGGTACTTGGGAGTTGGTTCCCCTTCCTTTTGGCAAGAAACCTGTTGGATGCCGCTGGGTGTATGCTATTAAGGTTGGCCCAGATGGACAGATTGATCGTCTCAAGGCTCGTCTGGTGGCCAAAGGTTATACACAAATTTATGGTCTTGACTATGGAGATACCTTTTCCCCAGTGGCAAAAATTACTTCTGTTCGACTGTTTCTTGCCATGGCTGCCATTCGTCATTGGCCATTATATCAGTTAAATATCAAAAATGCTTTTCTTCATGGTGAACTCGAAGAAGAAATTTACATGGAGCAACCACCTGGCTTTGTTGCTCAGGGGGAGTCTGGATTAGTCTGCAAACTACGACGATCCCTCTATGGGCTTAAACAATCTCCACGAGCTTGGTTTCGGAAATTTAGTTCTGTTGTCTAGGATTTTGGACCAAAACAAAGTAAAGCAGATCATTCAGTCTTCTATTGTCATACTTCTTCGAATAAATGTGTTTACTTGGTGGTTTATGTTGATGTTATAATCATCACAGGAAATGATCATGAAAGAATCTCTCAACTTAAGGAACATCTCTTCAGCCATTTTCAAACCAAGGATTTGGGGAAGTTAAAATATTTCCTTGGCATTGAAGTTGCTCAGTCAAGTAATGGGATCACAATCTCACAAAGAAAGTATGCATTGGACATACTTACTGAAACCGATATGTTGGATTGTAGGCCCATTGATAGCCCTATGGATCCAAATCAGAAATTACTACCTAGTCAGGGGGAGCCTTATTCTGATCCAGAAAGATATCGAAGATTGGTTGGAAAACTTATCTACCTCACTATTACTAGACCAGATATCTCCTTTGCAGTTGGGGTAGTAAGTCAGTTCATGCAATCCCCTCATACTGATCATTGGGATGCAGTGATACGAATTTTGAGATATATCAAAAAGGCACCGGGACAAGGGCTACTCTATGAAGACAAAGGAAACACCGAAATAGTTGGGTATTGCGATGCAGATTGGGCAGGATCACCAATTGACAGACGATCTACTTCAAGATATTGTGTTTTTATTGGAGGGAATGTTGTCTCCTGGAAAAGCAAAAAACAAAATGTTGTTGCACGATCTAGTGCAGAAGCAGAATATAGGGCTATGGCTACAGCCACTTGTGAACTTATTTGGATCAAACAACTTCTTCAAGAATTGAAGTTTGGAGACACCCAATAGATGAAGTTGTGTTGTGATAATCAAGCTGCCCTTCATATAGCTTCTAATCCAGTGTTTCATGAAAGAACTAAACATATTGAAATTGATTGTCATTTTATTCGTGAGAAGGTTCTTTCTAAGGAAATTAGTACTGAACCTGTTAGCTCTAATGATCAACTGGCAGATATCTTCACAAAATCTCTAAGGGGGCTGAGAATTCAATATATTTGTTCCAAGCTTTGAGCATTTGATTTATATGCTCCAGCTTGAGGGGGAGTGTTGGAATTAGTAGCAATTAATCCAGATTCATGAAGCTAACAATTCATGTACCTAGTTTATATCTATGCATGTACTTAGGAAATAGTTGTCATTAATATCTTTGTAAACAAAAATTGTATTTATGATCAAGTGTATATAAATATCAATGTGCTGAGTGCTTTTTCACGGCAGCATTTTCACAAACACTATTGTCTAAATTATATCCAAGTCTTTCAATAGAACTCATTGATCGTTTTCTTCGCGTTCCCTCATCGGAGGAGACATCTAGCATTGGTTCTCAGATAGTTTTAGAATCTTCAGCTTTTGTCTCAAACTTAGTAGATCATGTCGTGGGCGTGGTGGAAGAGGTGGTCGTGGTAAAGGTGATCGCCCTCAGTATTCTTACTGCAAGCACATAGGACATACTCAAGACAAGTGTTATTCTCTGAATGGTTTTCCTGAGAAGACAGCTAATGTAGCCCAGTCTCAGGCATCGGATTCTGCTGATAAGAAAATTGAATTTGGAAGCGACAATAAGAATCTCTTTTCAACCAGTGAATACAAGGAGTACCTTCAACTTAAGGCCAGCCAACAAGCCTCATCTTCAGCAACTATAGCCCATACTGGTAATTCTACGGTTTGTTTCTCTCATTCATCTCCTGTTGGTTCCTGGGTTTTGGATTCTGGTGGTTCTGATCATATAGCAAGTAATTCTTCTTTCTTTTCCACCTTATCCTCTCCCAAAACACTACATCACATCACTCTTGTTGATGGCTCTAAAACAACGGCCACTGGCATTGATCAAGCTTCACCTCTTCCCTCTCTATCTTTGAATTCAGTTTTATTTATACTTAGGTGTCCCTTTAATTTAATTTCTATTAGTCAACTTACTCGATCTTTCAATTGTTCCATAACCTTTACTTCTAATTCTTTCCTTATCCAGGACTGGAACACGAGACAGACGATTAGAGCAGGATCTGAATCACATGGTTTCTATTATCTGCAGCCTCCGTCCTCAACCATATGTGCTGCCATAGAATCTCCTAGCCTTCTTCACCGTCGTTTGGGTCATCCGAGTCTGAATAAACTCAAGAAAATGATTCCTCATTTCTCTCATCTACAGTCCTTGGAGTGAGTCATGTCAACTTGGAAAACATGTCTAGGCTTCCTTTCCAAGCAAGGTTACGGGTCGTTCAGAGTCTCTTTTTGAGATTGTTCATTCTAATGTTTAGGGTCCTAGTCGTGTCGTGTCTGTCTTAGGATATAGGTACTTTGTTACTTTTATTGATGATTTCTCAAGATGTACTTGATTATTCTTAATGAAAGAACGTTCCGAGTTGTTTACTGTTTTTCAAAATTTTTGTAGTGAAATTCTCAATCAGTTTGGTCAAACTATTAGTGTCTTACGTAGTGATAATGCAAAAGAATATTTTTCTGCCCCTTTCAAGTCTTTCATGGCACTCTCATGGTATGGTTCATCAATCTAGTTGTCCTCACAAACCTCAACAAAATGGTGTAGCTAAGCGCAAACATCGTCATATAGTTGAAACAACTCGCACTATTTTATTACATGCCAATGTCCCTTTAAAATTTTGGAGTGTTGTTCTCAATGTAGGTTATTTAATAAATCGTATTTTATTCTCAATAATCAGATTCCTCACTCTCTTTTATATCCTAAGGAATCCCTTTATACTGTTCCACCTCGTGTTTTCGATTCTACTTGTTTTGTCCATATTGTTGCTCCAGGTCTAGACAAGCTGACTGCTCGTGCTGTGAAGTGTGTCTTTCTTGATTATTCTCGTGTCCAAAAGGGGTACCGGTGTTATTCTCCGTCCACCCATCGTTTTTACATCTCTGCAGATGTCACCTTCTTTGAGGATACACCTTATTTTGTCTCATCGGTTGTGCCAGAATCTGTCTCTCAGGTATTCCCTCTTTTGATTCTCCCATCTCTATTCCTTCTGTGCCATAGATGCCCGAAAATTCACCGGCCTCAAAGTATCCTATCCAGCCATTCCGTCTCACTTACCAACGTCGTCCACGTCCTGAGATTCTGGAGGCTACCCCTGTTCTAGACACCAGTGATTCACCTCCTGCTCCTGCGTCTCCACCTATTCCGGCCCACCCCATGCCTCCAACTGACCTGCCCATCGCTATTCGCAAAGGTACTCGTTTTTCTCGTAATCCTCATCCTATTTATAATTTTTTGAGATATCATCGTTTATCTTCTTCCCATTATGCCTTTGTCTCTGCCTTCTTGTTCATTTCTATTCCTAAAACTGTTCAAGAAGCACTATCCCATCCTGGGTGGCGATAGGCTATGCTTGATGAGATGACAACCCTGGAATCTAACCATACATGGACTCTTGTTCCATCCCCTCCTGGGAAGTCTACGGTTGGCTGTCGTTGGGTTTTCACTGTCAAAGTTGGTCTCAATGGCACAGTGGATCGATTGAAAGCTCGTCTTGTGGCAAAAGGGTACACTCATATCTATGGTCTCGATTATGGTGATACTTTCTCTCCTGTTGCTAAAATGGCCTCTGTTCGTCGCTTTTTGTTGATGGCTTCCATGCATTGTTGGCCTTTGTATTAGTTGGATATTAAAAATGCCTTTATACATGATGATTTGGAGGAGGGATTTATATGGAGCAAGCACCTGGGTTTATTGCTTAGGGGGAGTCGGGTCTTTGTTTGCAAACTGAGGAAGTCGTTATATGGCCTAAAACAGTCTCCTCGGGCTTGGTTTGGGAGGTTTAGCAACGTCATACAGCAATTTGGTATGGTCCGTAGTGAGGTGGACCACTTTGTGTTCTATAAACATTCATTGTCTAGTAAGTTCATTTATCTTGTGGTTTATGTGGATGATATTGTAATCACAGGTGATGATAATGAAGGGATCAATGGTCTAAAACAACACTGGTTCCAATATTTCCAAACCAAGGATTTGGGTAGGTTAAGATATTTCCTTGGGATCGAAGTTACTCAATCAAAGACAGGAATTGCCATATGTCAAAGAAAATATGCACTTAACATTCTGGAAGAAACTGGGAAGCTAGATTGTAAGCCAGTCGATACTCTTATGGATCCGAATGTTAAGCTTATATCAGATCAGGAGGAGCCATACTCAGACCCAGGCCGATATTGGAGGTTGGTGGGAAAATTAAATTATCTCACTATGACCAGACCAGGTATATCCTTTGCTGTTAATTGTAAGTCAGTTCCTTAACTTCCTTTGTGATATTCATTTGGATGCAGTAGTTCGCATCTTACGATATATCAAGGGGTCTCCTAGAAAGGGACTAATCTATGAGAACAGAGGTCACACAGATATTGTTTCCTACACAGATGCAGACTAGGTAGGATCTCCTGGTGATAGGAGGTCAACTTCTAGATATTGTGTTTTCATTGGGGGCAATCTTATTTCTTGGAAGAGTAAAAAGTAGAATGTAGCCGCGAGATCAAGTGCAGAAGCAGAATACCGAGCCATGGCCGCCCTCACTACATGTGAACTTATATGGCTAAAACATTTACTTCAAGAGTTGAAGTTTTGCGAGATAGGCTCTATGAAATTAATTTGTGATAATCAAGCAGCTTTGCACATTGCTTCCAATCCTATCTTTCATGAACGAACTAAGCATAGAGAAATTGATTGTCATTTCATTCGAGAAAAGCTCCTTTCAGGGGAGATCAATATTTCATTTGTAAACTATAATGATCAACTTGCAGATGTTCTCACCAAGGCTCTGCGGGGTCCAAGGATGACATACATATGCAACAAGCTTGGTGCTTATGATGTATATGCACCAGCTTGAGGGGGAGTATTGATTATTGTATATTCTGATTGTATATTCTGATCTGATTGTGATTAGCTTAGGATTTATTTTGATTTGATTTTTCTGTTAGTTAACTATATCAGGAAACTCCTATTATTATGGGATATTGATTGATCCCCTTTGTAATTACTTGTTATTCCTTGCTGTATATATTGAATGAGTGCTGAGAGGATTTCTCTCAAGCAATTCCAGCATATCAAGTGGTTGGATAATTTGACTGCTGTATTGAGAACAAAAGGCAAAGCCAACCGATAAATCAATTTAAAGACAGAAATTTCTTTAATCTCCATGAACTAATCAAGAACTTTGCATTACTAAGAAAATAAACAGTCAATCCATTCTTCCTCAACAGACTTTAACCTACAATATTTCCACAAGCACCAAGTTTAATCATAAACCACTTTTACTTGCACTCAGGATATGCTAATGGAAAAGCCACCTCACAGATTCACTGTACCTTAAGATATATAATCACAATCCGTAAACCTATTTTACGTAAAACCAACATGAACAACAATGTTGATTCGTATAAATGCAAAACACAGATTTTAAGCGATACATTCTGTCACATATTAACTACAGCCATCTATTAACTTCATTAAGTATTAGAAAGTTGCAAAAGAATGTTTATACCCTTTATGGATCCTTAACAGAATAATATTTCATAGAAACGCATTTAATAACAGCAAGTAACATTGCTAGATATTTTCTATGTTTCTACCTTCGGTGTGGTTTAGCCAGCGGAGATATTTCAATTGGATAGTCTAAAACAAATGTAGGTTGGATGAGCTTTGGTTCCACAACAATCTCAAAAACCTAACAGACAAAATAAAAACTTCTTAGTGTATGTAAGTAAAATTGACAATATAACAAACGCCAAAAGTGCAGTCAGAAAGGAATGTCAATATATAAATCATCACATTGAAAGAATAAGAGTGATTAATTGCAAAGATAACCAAGTTTTTATCAAATAAAATGAAGAAAACAAATAGATGCACATATAAGAGAGGAAGAAAAAAGGTGAAACCAATCAACCTCATTAAGAAGGTGGCCAACAGATTGGCATGCTTCAATGGAAGCTTTATCTTTGTTATCAAGATCATTTTCGAGGGTACTCAGAGTAACTTTCTTTGCAACCTCAAGATCATTTCCCAATTCATTGAAATCAATTCCAGCAGTTTCTTTAACAAGGTTGTGCATGGTCTCCCTCCTCCAGGGCCTCTCCAGACATATCTCGACTCCCTGCATAGAATCATTACACCGGCTTCAGCAGATTTGTTGTATGCAAAGAAATTTCAAGAGAAGGATGTCATCACTCGTGATACACCAGTGCAAGAGAACTGTACAAGCATGTAGCAGGAATAATATTATAATACCAAGTTCATCTAATTTAAAGTGAAAATAATACAATTAGGTGTGATATAAGAAAATTTTAACACTAAAAACTTGAAAGGGATTAAAAGATTAGCTGATATTTGAAACTCATCTTTTTTTCATGCTAGGCTACTATTGAAAGAACTACCCAAGAAGAGGTAATCTCTGAAAAATTTAAAAATTCTATTTAAAGCTTTAAAACAACTTCTGATGAATACGAAAAGGTAATTGTTAAACACCAATTCTCCTAAAAGCTTAAGCTACTAGGTGGAGGCTCATGAATAGTTTTATTATATCCTTAACAGTAGTCAAAGGTGAAAGGTATCCTTAAGGCAAGAGGCACCAAAAAGCACACACCTCACTGAAGAAAGGTGTTAATATTACTGTTTTGCATTAACTTTTCATATAAATTAACTACGCAAGCATAACATTCCTAGAAAAAATAAAACATTAATATGTTCAAGTGATAACAAGCTCTAAAGAGAAAAATTCATGACCAAAACAGATATGGAAGCCCTAAAAAAGAAAATTCATTTCAAAAAGTCATAAACAGCCTAGACTAGGCAGCACTAAGCCCTTAAGTTCATTAGAAAAACAGAAATCAGTGCAAGAGTGCATCCATGAAATCATCACCATATTCAATTCCATAGCTGTCATCACTTTCATCCCCTCCTTCATTACATTTAGATCCTTCTTCAACATCATTTTCTGTCTTATCTGATTCTACCTCTATCTTCGGTGTTAGGAAGTGACTTTGAGGCTTGAGCCTTTTGCTGCTGACTTTTCTCGTGTTAGCCTTTTTGGTAGGCTTCCAGTATTTTTACTTGCTTCTCCAACACCAGCTTCCCTTGCTAGTCAATCTGTCATTGTCACTGCCAAAGACAACTTCATCTTCAACACAATGTTTCATCTTCATCTTCAATGATACCTTGTGCCCGTCCTTCTCCCACTGTAAGGTGAGGTCTCTAAAGTTGGCTTGTATGTCCCCAAGGCTCTCCAACCAATCCATCCCCAAAACTGCCATAGCCCCCCCTAGTTCAAAGAGGAATAAATTTTGTTGTATTTCCACCCCTTGAATTGACATCCTCACATTGCTGCAAACTCCCTTGCTCCTCACCTTACAACCATTACCTATTTCCACTGTGTAATCAGAAGTATCTTCAACTGCTAGGCCCAGCTCCTTCACTAACTCCTTTGAAATAAAATTATTAGAAGCTCCACAATCAACGAGCACTACTAGCTGATGCTCCCCAATTTTTCCCCACAATTTCAGGGACTTAGAAGAAGTTAATCCCATTATACTCTTCATTGATAACAGTAGAGCTTTATCATTCAAATCCTACTCCAAATCCTCCTCTTCCACATTGGATTCCTCATCCTCATCCTCCTCTCCTTCCAACATAAATAATTGGTAGTGTTTAAATTTACAAATATGCTCTCTGCCCCACCTTTCTCCACATTTGAAGCATAATCCCTTTCAGCTCCTCTCCTGGAGTTCTTCCTGAGAAAGTCTCCTAGGCCACGTATGCTTCTTCTCATCTGCCACTCCATCTCATCTGCCACTCCATCTACTGGTTTAGGTTCTACAGGTGACCTTGGATTAATACTGCCTCTTGGTGCTATTTGATAATAACTCTTTCCTCCTTTAGATCCTCCATAATGTCAGTATCCACCTTCTCCTTGCACTTTTTTAAATGGAATTCCTTCTCCTTTCATTGAAGATCCCCCTTTTTGTAAGGCCCAATTCTTTTCTTCAATCAACTAGGCTCTGTCCATGATATCAAACAAGGGGAATGCAGCTCATACAGCTTCAACTCAGCTTTTAGTTCCTCCTTTAGTCCATTCAAAAAAATTCCCCTCATCACCGTGTTGTCCCCTATCTTGACTAACCCTGCAACTAGCTCAAACTGTTCACGGTACTCCGTGACAGTTCCGGTCTGCTTGATACTCAGCAGAGGTTCCAAAGGATTTTGGATAATTCCAAGCTGAAACCTGCGAATTACCACTTCCTTGAATTGGTTCCAACTGGGATTATACGTTTGATCCTCCCACCATTGATACCAGTTCAGCGCCCTCTCTTCCATGGCCACCATTACCGATTTCATCCTTTCATTTCCAACTACTCCGTTCACCTTGAAGTAACGCTCCACACGGTTAATCCAGCCATACGCATCCTCTCCCGAAAATATTGGAATCTCCAACTTCCTTCCTCCTTCATTTCTTTCTAGAGGTCGGCTCCTTGCCGATGAGTGTGTCCCAGAACTCCTAGACCTGTCTCCCTCTCGACGTGAAGAATCCCGCATTTGTTCCTGCCCAGCCTTGCTTCTCTGGTCTCTGTCCACGCCCTCCTCTTCATCGCGCAGTGAGGATCGCCTCCTGTACCATGACCGCCCTCTGGAATTCCCCTTGTTTCTCGCTTTGAACAAGTGTACCAGCTCGTCCAACTTGGCCTCCATCTTTTCTTGTTTCGTCAGACTTTCCATCAAACTCCTCTCCATCGTTTCCAATCGGGATTCCATGTTTGCTCTGGTATTGACCATCCAAATGCCCAAAACGAACAGCTTTGATACCAATTCATAGGTATCAAACAGATTTTAATAACAGAAAAACAATAACATAGAGAGAAATTGAATATTCTGGGTGATATCAATATGATATCACAACCAATTTTAGTGTATTCTTGAAAAAGGAAGATAACAGAATTACAGAGAAGAAAGAAAATAGCTCTAGACAAATGTAAAGTGTCTAGTCCCTCCAATGCCCAACCCAATTCTTGCCTACCTACATTTTCCTTCTCAGCATATAAACCACTCTAACAAACTTCCACTCACTTTTCCCACACCATCATTCGACCAACTCAACAGTTAGTTACTGCCTGCTGTTGGTGCCTCCTTCTGGTGTAGACTTGTGTCACTTTTGGGCCTAGACCTCTATCAATACAGCTTGGGTCTCTATCATATGATCATCAACAAAAGTTATAAACCACCTTTTTCCAGAACTTGTTAGTGTCCTAGATGGCCCCCCACACATCACTATGGATCAGATTAAAAGGTTTAGAGGATTTATATGGTTGAGCAGGAAAAGGCACACGATGGTGCTTAGCTAATTGATAAATATCACACTAAACTGATGATAAGATTTTATTATGAAACAAATTTGGAAACAAGTACTTTAAATATTGAAAACTAGGATGGCCTAACCTACGATGCCATAACATTATTTCATCCTCAATAGAACTAAGGCATGCTCCTTGATTTGAGAATTTCGGTTGCTGACACAAAGGATTTCCAGCATCAAAGTAATAGAGACCACCATACTCTCTAGCATTGCCAATCATCCTCCCCGTATCCAGTTCCTAAAATTCACAGCAATTTGGGAGAAATTTAGCACAACACTTTAAAAAACAGGTTATTTTACTAACAGACAATAGATTACAAGAAAGATTTGGGACATGAAGGACATTGTGAAGGACAAGAGTATGAGAGATGACAATTGACCCTTTCCCAACAATGGCTGAGAGAGAGCCATCAACGATCTTAATTTTTTTATTGCTTGCACAAGGACTATAGGAAGAAAATAGTTTAGAACACCCTGTCATATGATCTGTGGCACCTGAATCTATTATCCATGGGAAAAGAGGAATAGTGGACACATTAAGGCAGCAAGTTGAAGATAATTACCTTTCCGGGCTAAGGAACAAGAAGAAGATACAGAATTAGAGAATTGTAGGGACTGAAAAAGTCTATACAATTGTTCTATTTGTTCCTTACTGAACGAAGGTGTCACCACTATGGCTTTTGTGCTTCCATTCTCCTCTGTGGTTGAGTGGAAAGCCTTTGAATCACGATTTGGCTGACCAAAGGTCCATGGCTTCCAGTTGGGAGGCTTTTCGTGCAAATCCCATAGGTCTCCCTAGTGTGTTGTGGCTTGTGGCAGTGATCACACCATACTTTCTCACTTTTCCAGTTCTGTCGTACTTGGGATTGAGGATTACTGTGATTGTTCCTGGTAACTAAGGTTGAAACTTCAGGGATAAATAAGTGTTTTTCACCTAACATCCTGACTTCTGAAAAAACTTCCCGAATTAATGGCAAAGGGGTTCTACCAAGAATCCGGCCTCTAACCTCATCAAGACTCTTATTCAAGCCTACCAAGAACTCATAAACCCGATCATTCTCCATTCGTTTCAAATAACGAACGCTATCAGTTTTACAGGCCCAATCATCTTCATAGCAGAGATCAAGTTCCTGCCATAACGCCTTCATCTCGTTGTAATATTCAGTGACCTCACGATCGCCCTGCTTTGTCTACCACAATCTCGTTTTCAACTCAAAAATCTGAGATGAGTTTCGAGGTCTGAATATGTTTCTCGGACTGCATCCCACACATCCTTTGCAGTGGGCAGGAACAAATACGTTTTCCCTATTAAGGCCTCCATGGAATTGATCAGTCAGGCCATAATGAGGGAATTTTCAGACTTCCAACTCCGCCATGTCGGATCAGATTTTGTTGGCTCCTTCATCTCGCCGGTGAGATAGCCAAGTCTTCCCTTGTCGTCGACCACCAGCTTGATTGACTGAGCTTGATTGACTGAGCCCACTCCAAGTAATTTTTCCCGTTCAATTTGTGAGTGGTTAATTGAATTGGAAAATTTTCAATTCCGCTAGGGTTACAGACCCTAACGACAGCAGCGCCCCAATGCTTCCTCCAGAAGCTTTGGTGGTGGATACATCTTTGCCAGTCGTCAGCTCCTCAGGCATGGTTGATTGCGCCCTCACAACAGAAATGAATGAAAAAAAAAGGAGGAGAAAATGGACGAAAATATGTTCAAGCTAGGTTTGAATACGCCATAGCTTTGATACCATGAGCGCAATCAGGAAACAATATAGGAGAAAAGAATATTTCTTTTCATTGATATTCAGAATTTACAAAAGGTTAGGTTATATAGGCTGTACACTCCAAAAATATCTCCTCAATCTTAGTAGCTATACAATCACTATCCCTAGAAATTAGGAGTCAACTATCTAGACAAATCTTTTCTATTTTCTACAATATCTAAATAAATCTTTCTATTTTCAACAAAGGTGATAGGTGGGGTGCAAGACCAGGAGATCATTGGGATTCAGAGGTGTGGGTTATGTCGTGCTGGGCTGCGAGATGGCTTTGGTAGTCTCGTCTGACATGGTTGTAGTTGAACAGGAGTAGGAGACACCGGCAAACAGAATGGGACTGCCGGCAAGGTGAACTGAGCCTTGGTCAGTGGCGCGTGGCTTACATGCGCCAGCAGGTGGACGTGCGCATGCAAACGTGTGAGTGGTTTTCTAGCCTGAGGCTCTGGGAGTTGGCCGGTAGGAGGTCTGGGTGACGACATGTGTCTTAGCTCTGACAATTTGGATGCAGGAAATGGACTAGGTTGAGTCACAGTCATGAGCGTGCAATGAAGACGCTGAACCATGCGATAGAAGACTGGTTTGATCAGCAATAAAGGCTTATGGTAGCGGAAACAACAGAGGCTCCCAAATCGGGAGCTCTGATACCAACTTGAAAGAATAATTCTTAATATTATTACTTGAATTACAATTGTACAGAAGTAATTTACATTATATAGACTTATTGTCGCGACCGTGATCGCGGCGGTATAACGACTTAATTTACAAAATTTTAGGGAGTCACCACCAATTTTATTTTTTTATTGGGAAAAAATTGGAAAACCAAAAAGATATGGTCTACGTTTAAAAACTTAAGTTCGGGAGTCTAATTATGCATAGGGAAGGGTGGAGACTTAACCCCACAGCACCCCTAATACATCCGTCTCAAGACGGTTACCTTAAATCAATTGTGCAAATTTTGATAACCCTTGAGAAATATTTATTTACCCATTTTGTTAAAATATAAACTAAGACGAATAAATTATGAAAATTACGAATATTTATTTACCCATTTTGTTGTAACTTATCATTCTATAAATTGAGGAGGCTGAGAAGGTTATTCTAAGCCATTCAGCTATCATAACTTGGTATCTAGAGCTAGGGTTCGATCTGGTCAAGAACCGCTCTCCGGCGATCGTCTCCGGCCATTGTCTCCGGCCACCGTCTCCGATCACCAAAGTAAGGTGACTGGATAACTCAGAAAGCGTCGGCGATCCGTTTCCGAGAAGACCCACCTTTGTTCTCCGCTGTACGCGTCGCCACTATCCGCAGATCTCCGCGCGCGTGAGCTCCACGTGCCGCCGTCCACGCGCCGTTTCGTCCGCACGTCATCTCCGTCTTGTTCGCTGGCGTCCTCTAGCCTCCTTTTGACTATCAAAGTCCAGTTTCAAGAACTTTCATTCTTCTCCTTCTCACCATGTCCGATTCAACCACCGGCTCTTCCAAAGGTTCGACGTCAGTGCAGTGCTGGTTCTGGGTCTACAGGGAAGGGTTTCATCTTTTTTGCCTTCTCTGGAAGTCCCATTATCACATCGGAAAAACTCAATGGTAAGAATTTTATGGATTGGTACAATGCGGTTGAAGTTTGGTTTTTAGGTCAAGGGCTTTATGAACATCTCACCAAGAAGGAAGCACAGATTGATGAGAAAATTCGTGATGAATGGAAAAGGGCAAATTATCAGTTGGTCTCTATTTTATGGCAGTCTATTGATCCGAAGTTGATGGTACACTTTCGCCTGTACAAAACTTGTTATGAAATATGGAAGAAAGCTCAAAATGTCTATTCCAATGATCTACAACGTCTCTATGCTTCTGTCCACAATTTGGCCACTCTTCAGATGACAAATCATGATCTTCCCTCTTATCTGAACAAAGCACAGTCTGTCATTGATGACATTAAACGCATTATAACAGGTGATGATCTTACGAAGGTACTAGCAAAACTTGATAATATGTATATGGTCTTTGTTCTTCATGGTTTACATAAGGACTTTGAATCTGTCCGGAATCAAGCTCTAACTAATCCTAACATCCCCACGGTGGAGGAGCTCATTGATCGTCTTCTACGAGTTCCGTCACCAGTGGAGACATCTGAGATTGGCTCCCACACAGCTTCAGAGTCCTCGGCCTTTGTTTCTAATTCGGCAAACCGTGGTGGACGAAGCCGTGGGCGTGGTGGAAGAGGTGGTCGTGGTAGAGGTGATCGTCCTCAGTGCTCTTATTGCAAGCGCGTGGGTCATACCCAAGACAAGTGTTATTCTCTTCATGGTTTCCCAGAAAAGTCAGCTAATGTGACGCAGTCTGCCGATCAGAAAGTCGAGGTTGTGTATGATAATCAGATAGGTCACAATCATAACAAATTTTCAATTGATGAACATAAGGAGTACCTTCAGCTTAAGGCAGCCCAACAAGCCTCATCTTCAGCAACTATAGCTCATTCTGGTAATTCTATGGTTTGTTTCTCTCATTCATCTCCTGTTGGTTCCTGGATTTTGGATTCTGGTACTTCTGATCTAGTAACTCTTCTCTCTTTTCTACTTTATCCCCTACTAAAACACCACATCACATCACCCTTGCTAACGGCTCTAAAACTCAAGCCACTGGTATTGGTCAAGTTTCACCTCTTCCCTCTCTGTCTTTAAATTCAGTCTTATTTGTACCTGGATGCCCTTTTAATTTAATTTCTATTAGTCAACTTACTCGATCTCTCAATTGTTCCATCACCTTCACTCTTACTTCCTTTTCTATCCAGGACCGGAGTACGGGGAAGACAATTGGAGCAGGATCTGAGTCACGCGGTCTCTACTACTTACAACCTGCATCCTCCACCATATGCGCTGCCATAGAGTCGCCAAGTCTTCTTCATCGTCGTTTTGGCCATCCGAGTTTGAATAAATTAAAGAAAATGGTCCCTCATCTCTCTAATTTACCTGCATTGGAGTGTGAGGCATGTCAGCTTGGAAAACATGTTCGGGCATCCTTTCCAAGCAAGGTTACAGGTCGTGCAGAGTCTCCTTTTAGTCTTCTTCATTCTGATGTTTGGGGTCCTAGTCGTATTTCTTCTTTCTTAGGATACAGATATTTTGTTACTTTCATCGATGATTTCTCTCGTTGTACCTGGTTATTTTTAATGAAAGAACGTTCTGAGTTATTCACAATTTTTCAAAAATTTTGTTCTGAAATACATAATCAATTTGGACAAACTATTCGTATCTTACGCAGTGATAATGCCAAAGAATATTTTTCTGCCCCTTTTAATTCTTTCATGGCATCGCACAGTATAGTTCATCAATCGAGTTGTCCTCACACACCTCAACAAAATGGTGTGGCTGAGCGCAAACATCGCCATATCGTTGAAACAGTTTGTACTCTCATGTTACATTCTAATGTTCCTGTGAAATTTTGGAGTGATGTTGTTCTCACTGCAGGTTATTTAATAAATCGAATGTCATCTTCTATTCTCAATAACCAGGTTCCTCACTCTATTCTATATCCTCAGGCATCCCTTTATACTGTCCCCCCTCGTGTTTTTGGTTCCACATGTTTTGTCCACAATGTTGCTCCAGGTCTCGACAAACTTGCTGCTCGCGCCATTAAGTGTATCTTTCTTGGTTATTCTCGAGTTCAAAAGGGGTACAGATGTTATTCTCCATCCACAAATCGTTCTTACATCTCCGCAGATGTTACCTTTTTCGAGGATACACCTTTCTTTCCCTCACAAGTCTTGTCGGAGTCTGTTTCTCAAGTCTTGCCTATTCCAGTCTTCGATTCTCCCATTTTAAGTCCACCTGTCTCACATATACAAGAGGTTGCCCCTGTTGCTCCTAAGTACCCCATGGAGCCATTTCGTCTCACTTATCACCGTCGTCCTCATCCTACTACTCCAGAGGCTGCACCTGTTGTGGACACCAGTGACTTACCTCCTGCTCCTCCGTCTCCGTCGATTTCGGTCCAACCTGAGCCTACCACTGACCTTCCCATTGCACTTCGCAAAGGTAATCGTTCTTCTCGCAATCCTCATCCTATTTATAATTTTCTAAGTTATCATCGTTTATCTTCCAACCATTATGCCTTTGTATCTGCTTTGTCGTCCATTTCTATTCCTAAAACTGTTCAGGAAGCACTATCCCATCCAGGATGGCGACAAGCTATGATTGATGAGATGACAGCATTGGAATCTATCCACACTTGGGCTCTTGTTCCCTCTCCTCCAGGGAAGTCTACTATTGGTTGTCGTTGGGTTTTTACTGTCAAAGTTGGTCCCGATGGGACTGTGGATCGCTTGAAGGCTCGTCTTGTGGCCAAAGGATATACTCAGATTTATGGTCTTGACTATAGTGATACATTCTCTCCTGTTGCTAAAATGGCATCTGTTCGTCTCTTTTTATCCATGGCATTGCTATCTCTTCTTTGGCCTTTATATCGGTGGACATTAAAAATGCCTTTTACATGGTGAGTTGGAGGAGGAGATTTATATGGAGCAACCACCTGGGTTTATTGCTCAGGGGGAGTCAGGTCTTGTTTGCCACTTCAGAAGTCATTGTATGGGTTGAAACAGTCACCTCGAGCTTGGTTTGGGAGGTTTAGTAAGGTCATACAGCAGTTTGGCATGATTCGTAGTGAGGTTGATCACTCTGTTTTCTATAAACATTCACCGTGTAAAAAGGTCATTTATCTTGTGGTATATGTGGATGATATTGTAATTACAGGTGATGATCATGAAGGGATCACTAGACTAAAGCAACATCTGTTTCAGCATTTCCAAACCAAAGATTTGGGCAGGTTGCGATACTTCCTTGGTATTGAGGTTGCTCAATCAAAAACAGGCATTTCCATTTGTCAAAGGAAGTATGCACTTGATATTTTGGAAGAGACTGGGATGCTAAATTGTAAGCCGGTGGATACTCCTATGGATCCGAATGTTAAGCTCATGCCAAATCAGGGGGAGCCGTACCCAGATCCAAGCAGATATTGAAGGTTGGTGGGAAAGTTGAATTATCTCACTAGGACTAGACCAGATATAGCCTTTGCTGTTAGTGTTGTGAGTCAATTTCTTAACTCTCCTTGTGACAATCATTGGGATGCAGTGACTCGCATTTTAAGGTATATTAAAGGATCTCCTGGAAAGGGGCTAATATATGAGAACAGAGGTAACACAGACATTGTTGCCTATACAGATGCAGACTGGGCAAGATCTCCAAGTGATAGGAGGTCAACTTCTGGGTATTGTGTTTCCATTGGAGGTAATCTCATCTCTTGGAAGAGTAAGAAGCAGAGTGTAGTTGCAAGATCGAGTGCAGAAGCAGAATATAGGACTATGGCTCTTACAACATGTGAACTTATATGGTTAAACCATCTACTTTAAGAGTTAAAGTTTTACAAAATGGGTTCTATGCAGCTGATTTGTGATAATCAAGCAGCCTTACACATTGCTTCTAATCCTGCCTTTCATGAACGAACTAAGCATATAGAGATCGATTGTCATTTCATTCAAGACAAGATTCTTTCAAAGGAGATTAGTACTTCATTTGTCAATTCTAATGATCAACTTGCAGATGTTTTCACCAAGTCTCTACGGGGCTCACGAATAACTTACATATGTAACAAGCTGGGTGCTTATGACATCTATGCACCAGCTTGAGGGGGAGTGTTGATATTGTTTGATTTAGATTTGATATAGTCTGATATAGTTTGATATAGCTTGATATTGTTTGATATAGTTGTTAATAGTCAATCCCTAAAATCAAGGGATTTTGTATTCAATTGTTGTAACTTATCATTCTATAAATTGAGGAGGCTGAGAAGGTTATTCTAAGCCATTCAGCTATCATAACTGGTCTTATAGAAGGAGTTAAAGTGAGCTTGGAAGGGGTTGTAGTCTTATCATTTGCAAGTTTGAGTCGTGGAATCAACCTCTTGCAAATGCAAGGTAAGGCTGCCTACTATAGACTCACATAGTGGGTCCGACCCTTCTCTAGACCCCGCACATAGTGGGAGCTTTATAGCACTAGGCTGCCCCTTTTTTTCACTAACTAGCTTTCTATTAATTTATTTGTGGTTGGTTTAGAATACAGTGGTTTGGCATATTAGATTAAACTGTGATAGTTACATTCAAAAAAATTGGATATCTCTCTCTCTCTCTCTCTCTCTCTATATATATATATATATATATATAATATGTCATGTGGTTTGACCACCAATCTTAACTAGTTGAACCCATCAAACTATTACCTGGAAGCTTTGCCAGTACGACCTCCAATCCGATCTTTTACAACATTGCTTCAACATGTTCAGCAACACATGGTTCAACACCTATACTCAGTGGTCCTCTACAGCGACTACTATCTTCCAGATTTCTCAAATTTGGTTTGTTTACAAAACCCTATGCTACTAAGAATCAAAAACCTACAACTAATTATTTTGTTATCATTCTGACTATTTACTCTCTTAACATCACAGTTAGCAAGTTAGATGACTGGTCTTTTAGGTATTTTACAGCCATCACTTAAAATTGACTATATCGTAAATTTCAACAAGGCACTAAAGGCAAGTGCCTTGCCTAAACCAGAAAACCGTACCTAAGGTGTGCATCTCATCGAAGGGCAGCACCTCAACCAGCAAGAGACGCTGACACCTTTTGATGCCTAATCTCAACGCCTGAGGCATGCCTTTTGGTGCCTTTGACCAATAAATTATAAGTTATATTTAGTAAGAACAATGTCTACCTGATAATCAATGGTAAGCTTCCCATGAACCGCAAGAGAACATTGAGTAACAATCTCCTCTGCCAAATTCATCATGCTTTGGTAGTCCGAGTATGCTTCATACATCTAAAATTTAACTAATATCAATACAAATCAGAATGACATTCAAGATAAAATGAGAATTATCAATTTATACAATAATCAAATTAAAATATCATGTAATCATTGTGAAAGCACCTAGCTTGAAAGCTTAATCTATGACAAGATTAGGGGAAACATTATATATGCCCATACCAAGTACCAAAACTAACTGATTTTAGACTCTCAAGTCTCAAGGTAAATTCAAAACAACACAAGGTAGTCAATAGCAGCAAATCGCTCCACTATCGTGCCGTCACGGTGTGTCACATGGCCTCTCTGCGACGAGCAGTTTGTCGTGTCGTGTTTATTCGTTGCAGCAAATTGCGGCCACTATCTCATGCAAGGGTAAAAAACCCAGTTTACCCCCATTTTTAGCCGTTTCCTGCCTTTTGTTGAGGACCTTTTAGTGATTTCCTACCCTTTTTTTGAGTCAGAAGGTTATTTAGGGTTAGAAACCCCTCTTCTTCGACCAAAAGTGTCCCCCACCTCTGTTTTGTGCTCCGATTTGAAACCTTACAGCCCACCATTTTTCCGGGCAAGCTTGGCCATTTTCTGGCAACCCAGTGTCATTCCGGCGACCGAACATCCTTCGCAGGTCTGTGATGAGCTCTTCGCAGCCCAGGAACTCCTTTCTTGCAGGTCAGTGGTGCTGCTTTGTTCGAACCATTCCCCCTCTGTTCTTCACTCCTTCTTTTTTGTTGTGTTCTGAGTCCTTGTGACTTCAAAGCATTCCTCCCGCTTTTCTTTTTTTTTGTTGCTGTGTGTTGTGAGTTGTGACTTTAAACTCATTCATGTGTTCTTTCCATTTCAACCTCAGGTGGTGAACTCTCTGTTCGAACTCAACTCCCTGATTCCCTGTCTTCCTCTTTGGTGCAATCATGGCTTCATCTTCTCCACAAAACACCTCAGCTGCAGCCTCTACTTGTGGACTAACGAAACCTACAGGTGAAAATATTGACTTGGCATGGTGGTGGAATAGCTTGAAAGATATCAATAATCGGAAGAGTGTGACTTGTGATTTCTATGTGTTAAGAGTAGAAACTATGCATGTGCTTTTAATTTGTACTATTGTGTACTATTCGTACTGGGTTGTACTGCTAGCCCATCTTACATATATAAATACATAACCAGCACCCATAGTGGGTAAGGTTTTCCATTCTTCTTTTCTCATTACATGGTATCAAAAGCTAGTTTTTAAATTTTTTTTTTCTCTCTCAACTTTCCCCACAAAAAAAAAAAAAACAACAGAGCATTTTCGTTTTTAGATCTAGGTCAGCCGCCAGCGGTTTCCGCTTAGTTTCGAGTTCTAGCCGGCAGGGAGTGCTGGTGTAAGGTCGTCCGACGCCGAGGGAGGGCCAGCGAGGCGGTGGGTGGCGCCAACGACATAGGAGCAATGTCGTTTGGGTGCTCTGTTTGTGCCAAACTCACTGGTCCGGAGCGTGGGGAACATCCAGGCCTCGTGGGTGGTTGGCGTGGAGTTCGTCTGCCACAAAGAGGTGCAACCGATGGTTGCGGAGCTCCGACGAGGAGATTTTGGCGTTTTCGTGCTGGTTTCTTGTCGATTTTGGGCTGTTCTGTTCCAGGTTGGCGTGATCTACGTCGTTTGTGGTATTCCGAGCCCATTTTGTGTGTTGTTGGTGATCTTTTCCCTCCTTCTAGGCTGATTTGTTGTGTTTGTGGCTATGGGTGACGAAAACGCTGAGATTGTGGGTACGGGCAGCAAGAATGGAGCTTCCGACACCACCTCCACTAATGTTCTGGCTGAGGTGATTCCTTCCAACACCAAAATTACTAATTAAAAGCTTGATGGTGATGGTGCTAACTATCCTCAGTGGAAGAAGGCAATTCTGATGTACTTGAAAGGTCACAGGAAGGAAGACCATCTCACCCAAGATAGTCCGCACGATGAAACAACTAAGGATTTGTAGATTCGGGAAGATATGCGATTGTATTCACTGATTCAGAGGACCCTGGATCCTCGGGTTGATGATATTACCACCCATTGCACCACTGTCAAGGAATTATGGAACTACCTTCACTCTTTGTTCTCAGGTGCCGATGATTTATCCCTCCTATATACGAAGACACAGGATCTGTATTGTGCCAATCAGATGGATGAATCTCCTAGTGACTATTATACAGGCTTCAAACGCCTATTTGAAGAACTGAACACATTGTTACCTATCACTTCAGATGTGCAGGAGATGAAAGCTCAGAGGGAGCAATTGGCAGTGATGTGTTTTTTGTTAGGGCTGCGTGGTGAATTTGGTGCGGCCCGATCTCAGATTTTGACCGGTTCTGGTAGTCTGACCTTGAAAAAGGTATACTCTCGTCTCTTCCAAGTTGCTCGTGAGCTTTCTAAGTCCCATCCCTTAGCTTCGAGTGAGGCCTCCGCTTTGGTGAGTTGTAGTTCTCGATGAGACAGTTCCCAGGGTGGTCGTGGTGGTACTCATGGTGGATGAGGTGTGGCCGTGATACTGGACATCCAGGGGATAGTGGAGGTGGAGGACGGGATCTTGGGGAACCACTTATTTGTCGCTATTGTAAAAAACCTGGTCACATTAAGCGAAACTGTTGGAAACTTCAGCAGAAGAATCGGTCTAATCAACCGCGTTTTGCTCATATTACGACTGATGAAGGCATTCCTCCCAGCAACCCATCAATCAGACCTGTTATGATGACAGCAGGCGAGTTTGCTCAGTACATTTAGTTTCAAGCCTCTCGATCCATTCCACCATCTCCTTCTGTTGCCTTTACTTAGAATTTGAAGAATATAAACAATGTTTTATTTCCTCAACACCATGTTTACAGAGGCAGTGATATATTTATAGGAGTTGCTATAGTTATACATTAAATCTAAAATACCTAATCAATCAGCAATACTAATACCTAATCAATCTAATACCTAATCAATCTAATACCTAATCAATCAGTAATACCTAATCAATACCTAATACCTAATCAATCTAATACCTAATCAATCAGTAATACCTAATCAATCAGCAACAAATAAAAAAAACACAAAGAACATGGGATCCAACCAAGAGGCCACCATCCATTCCATAGTGGGATCCAACCAAATCCGTCCTAATTATATTGCAAAAATTATGTAACGCAACACTCCCCCTCAAGCTGGTGATTGTATATCTATCATTCCCAGCTTGCAAGTAAGATCTTGAAACTATTTTGTGGGAAGTCCCTTGGTGAACATATCTTCCAACTGAAGTCTTGAAGGGATGTACTCAGTGGCTATAAGACCATTGTCCAATTTCTCCTTAATGAAATGTCGATCTATCTCTATGTGCTTTGTCCGATCATGCCGAACCGGGTTGTGTGCAATGCTGATGGCGGACTTATTATCACAAAACAATCTCATAAGAGCTTCACATTTTATTTTGAGGTCATCAAGAATAATCTTCATCCATAACAACTCACAAACTCCTTGTGCCATAGCTCTAAATTCTGCTTCTGTACTTGATCTTGCAACCACATTTTGCTTCTTACTCCTCTAAATCACCAGATTTCCACCCAAGAACATGCAATATCCTGTGGTGGATCTCCTATCAACAATTGACCCTGCATAGTCAGCATCGGTATATACTTCCATGAATAGATTTCCTTCCTTTTTGAATAGCAGTCCCTTCCCTGGAGAGGCCTTCAAGTACTGAATAATTTTATTCACTGCCTACAAGTGTCTTTCTCTTGGATCATGCATGAACTGGCTAGCCATACTAACTGAATAAGCTATATCTAGCCTGGTGTGGGATAAATAGATGAGTTTTCCCACAAGTCTTTGGTATTGTGCCTTCTCCACCTTTGGGCTCTCCACATCATTCCCAATTCTGTGATTTTGCTCTATGGGCGCTCCAGTAGTCTTACAGCCCAACTTACCAGTCTCTTTGAGGAGGTCAAGGATATATTTCTTCTGAGAAATAAAGATACCTTGCTTAGAGTAGGCAACCTCTATCCCAAGGAAGTATTTTAGCTTCCCGAGATCCTTCATCTCAAATTGAGCAATCAACTTCTCCCTTAGAGTCTGTTTTTCAAGCTCATGATTGCCTGCAATAATCATATCATCTACATAGACCAAAAGCAGTGTAAGTTTGCTATCCTGAGAATGTTTTATAAAGAGAGTATGGTCACCTTGACTTTGTTTGTACCCCAAGGATACCATAGCCTGAGTGAACCTTCCAAACCAAGCACGGGGAGACTGTTTGAGGCCATACAATGCCTTCTTTAGTCTGCAAACCTTATTTCCATCATTAGTGGCACCATATCCAGGTGGAATCTCCATGTATACTTCCTCCTCCAAACTTCCATGTAGGAAAGCATTTTTAACATCGAATTGATGCCTTTCCCAACCAAACTGCGCTGCCAAGGAGAGGATGATTCTCACCGTATTCATTTTTGCCACTAGAGCAAACGTCTCCTCATAATCGATCCCATAGGTTTGGGTGTATCCCTTTGCAACCAGCCTCGCCTTATACCGGTCCAGTGTACCATCAGATTGATATTTAACTGTGTATATCCACCTACAACCCACTGCCTTCTTGTCATTCGGTCTCTCTACAATCTCCCAAGTCTCGTTCTTTTCCAAAGCACCCATTTCTTCATTCATGGCTCGAACCCAGTTCTCATCCTTTAAGGCTTCTTGTACTGATGTAGGGAATCTGATAGAATCCATAGCTTAAATAAAGCCCTGGTGCTGCATAGAAAGGTTTTTAGTAGACACAAATTGGGATATAGGATATTTGGCACAAGATTTTTTTCCTTTTCTCGAGGCAATTGGTAAATCATCTGGGTTAGGTTCACAAGAGGCATTTAAGGTGTCCTCAAGAGTAAGAGTTCTTACCTCCGGTTTGGATGATTGAAGTTGCTGTTCGACCAAGTCGGGTTTTTGTCTTCGCAGATATTGAGCCCCAAAGCGTTTGTCCTCATTATTCTGCACTGGTAATGATGTTGGTTCAAGTGTCATCCTTCGTAGGAGTGGAATCCTGCAACAAAGGAAAAGATGACAACTCAAGGAACTCAGCTTCTAGACTACTCTCCCCCTAAAGCTAAGGACTAGTGAAGAAAGACTCTGTTTCATGAAAAGTGACATCCTTAGAGATATAGACACGACGACATTCAGGGTGATAACATTTGTACCCCTTTTTGTTTGAAGCATAACCTATGAAGATACATTTGATAGCTCGAGGATCTAACTTTCCCCGATGAGGACTATGAACATGGACAAAGACAAAACATCCAAAGACACGACTCTGAAGGCTGATCATAATGGGAATAGAAGGATAGAATGTGGTGATGAGCTGTACAGGACTAACACCATCTAAAACCTGAGAAGGTAATCTATTTATCAAGTAAGTGGCAGTTAGAACAGCTTCCCCCCAGTAAGACTTAGGAACCGACATTTGGAAGAGTAATGCTCTAGTAACTTCAAGGAGATGACGATTTTTCCTCTCTGCAACCCCATTCTGTTGAGGGGTGTCTACACAGGTTAACTCATGAACAACACCATTATCTTTGAGGAATTTGGAAAGGTTTTGATTCACATACTCTCCCCCATTATCCGAACGCAATCTTTTAATCGGGTTCCCAAATTGTGTTTGAACCATATGGTAAAAGTTTACAAACAATTGGAAAATTTCAGACTTATCTTTCATGAGGAATATCCAGGTAACCCGAGTACAGTCATCAATAAACGAAACAAACCACTTTGCACCATAAATATTGCAAAGAGATGCAGGTCCCCACACATCCGAATAACAAGATCAAAAGGTTTAAAACTTCTATTAGTACTGGGAAGAAAAGTTGTACGATGGTGTTTAGCAAACTGACAAACATCACAATGAAAGTACTCAACTGACACTTTTGTAAACAAGAAGGGAAATAAGGACTTACGGACACTAAACGGAGGATGACCAAGACGCCTATGCTGAAGCCATATTTGGGATGATGACCAAGACTCTGAACTTGTCTGATGATTGGAAGTGAGAGCCTTATGTCTGGTACAATCTTTATTTTCCTCATGCTGCAAGTAGTATAATCCGCCCTGCTCTTTAGCAATTCCAATCGTCCTCCCCGTGGTAAGATTCTAAAAAACGCAATAGGAGTGGAAAAATGTCACTGCACAGTTTAAGTCTTGGGTGAATTTATGAATGGACAAGAGATTATTAGATAGTTTGGGAACATGAAGCACATTTTTTAAATGAAGGGAAGGTTGAAGTTGAATGTTACCAGAACCGATAACGAGGGTATTAGAACCATTAGCTACAGTGATGTGTTGGTTACCAGGTAAAGTGGTGTAGGATGAAAAAAAGGAGGAATGAGGTGTCATATGATCAGTAGCACCAGAGTCTATAATCCAAATATCCTCAGTACCAGAAGCATTAAAGGATAAGAAGCTAGAACTCTTACCAGTCATGGTTAGGGAACAACAGCTAGATGGCTTACTAAGAGAGTCCATAAGAGCCCGCAGTCGTTCCAGCTCTGCTTTGCTAAGTGCTAGGACCTCCTTTTCAGCTTGTGGGATAGGTGGGTCTTCTACCACACTTTCTGAGTCAGACGTTGCTTGATTAGCACGCCTCTGTGGGGTACCTTTGAATCCTCCAATGCGCTCAAGGACCTTCTCCCTTCCATGAAGTTTATAACATGTCTCCTTAGTATGACCCGCTCTCCTACAATAGCTGCACCAACGATCTTCGCGGTTAGACTTTGTGGGAGGCTTCCCAGATGAATAGGATGATCCTTTTATAGGACCCTTTCCAGTAACCAAGGCAGAACCATCAACACAACTGCCCCCCTCCAACATCACTGACCTCCGAGTTTCTTCTCCCCGTACAGTGTAGAACACCTCTGAGAGAGAAGGAAGGTTTACTTTGCCTAAAATCTGAATCCTAATAGGATCAAACTCAGAATTCAATCCAGAAAGAAATTTGAAGATTCTCACCCTTTCAATGAACTGTGTCAGTGTGGCAAAGTCAGCATGGCATGTCATTCTCAAATTCTGATACCGATCTAACTCAATCCACAAACCATTCAACGTCCTATAGTAGTCTGTCACTGAAAGACTCCCCTGCTTGGTATTGAAGATCTTATTTTCTATCTCATAACATGCGGCAATATCCTTCTTCATAGAGTATGTCTGATTGAGGTTCTCCCAAATCTCCTTAGCAGTTGAGAAGAACATAGAGTTCCGACTTATCTCTGGAGTCATAGAATGCCATAACCAGGTCATGATAAGAGAATCTTCATCATCCCAAGCTTCATACTTTGGGACTATTTTGGCTAGAGGGTCCCCTTCTATATGATTCAGCTTCTTTCGTCCCTTAAGGGTAGTGCGAACCAACTAGGCCCACTGGAGGTAGTTACGCCCATCAAGGCAGTATGAGCCTTGCAGCACCTGTAGATCATTGTTCGAGAATGGAGGAGGAGCGCGGGCTTTCAAACAGCCACAAAAGAAGCCAAAGTTAGAGCAAAATAGCCCCAGAAACAGGAACAGAAGAGGCTGGCGACCAAGACTGGGCAACCGGCGTCGAAAACGGTGGCCGTAACGGCGGCGCGTGGGCTGCAAGCGCCGAAAATGCAGCACTGTTGAACGCGGGCGTAAGGGCGCGTGTGAAGCACGTTAGGTACGAGGCTTTGTGGGCCTTGTAGATCGGCTGATAGCAATTCTGGCAGTGTTAGTTTCTCTGGAAAATTCACCTGAAAATTTTCCAACAGCGGCGGAAGCGACTGAAGAAGTGGCGACAGCGGCGATGTATGCAGCAATGAAGGCTGCTTGGAAAAGGTTTATGCAGAAGCAGAGCTCCCGGGATCGGGAGCTCTGATACCAACTTAGAATTTGAAGAATATAAACAATGTTTTATTTCCTCAACACCATGTTTACAGAGGCAGTGATATATTTATAGGAGCTGCTATAGTTATACATTAAATCTAATACCTAATCAATCAGTAATACCTAATCAATACCTAATACCTAATCAATCAGTAATACCTAATCAATTAGCAACAAATAAAAAAAAACACAAAGAACATGGGATCCAACCAAGAGGCCACCATCCATTCCATAGTGGGATCCAACCAAATTTGTCCTAATTATATTGCAAAAATTATGTAACACAACACCTTTGTTGCTCATACAGGTAATCCTACTACATGTTTATCATCACTTTCCCGCAACTGTGTCATTGATTCAGGGGCTTCTGACCACATGACTGGACAGACAGGTACTCTTACATCCTTTAACCTCTCCCCTCATCTTCCTGGTGTTACTTTAGCTAACGATTCTGCTGCTTCTGTCATTAGGAGTGGTACTGCGTCTCCCACCACTGCCCTCCCTCTTTCTCGAGTCTTATGTTTGAATCAATTCCCGATTAATTTACTTTCTGTTAGTCAAATTACTCAGTCACGTAATTGTAGTGTTCACTTCTTCCCTGATTATTGTGTCTTTCAGGAATTCGGGACGAAGAGGGTGATTGGTAGGGGTCGTGAGCAGAATGGATTGTACATCCTTGAATGCTGTCCAGATCAAGAACTGGTGCCCGTTGCTTGTTCGGGTGTGGCTGATCCTCTCCAACTTCATTGTCGTTTGGGTCATCCCTCTCTACAGTCTTTAAAAAAGTTGTGTCCTAATTTGAGTCGTTTATCTACTTTAGAATGTCAGTTGTGTCAGTTGGCTAAACACCATAGGAGTTCTTACCCCTCACGAGTCAATAAGCGGACTATGTCCCCATTTGAGCTAGTTCATTCTGATGTTTGGGGTCCGTGTCCTATTACTTCTAAGTCTGATTTTCGATATTTTGTGACTTCTGTGGATGATTTTTCAAGAATGACTTGGCTATATTTTATGAAATCTCGTTCTGAATTATTTATATTTACAACTTTTTGCTCTAAAATTAAATCCCAATTTAGCACCTCAGTGTGTGCCTTCAGAAGTGATAATGCTAAGGAATAGTTCTCTCATGGTCCACCAATCCTCCTGTGTTGTTACTCCTCAGCAAAATGGGGTTGCTGAATGAAAAAATAAGCATCTTTTGGAAGTTGCTCGATGCTTGTTGCTTCATATGTTTGTTCCTAAAGTTTTTTGGGCTGACGTTGTTTCTACTGCTTGTTTTCTAATTAATTGGAAGCCATCTTCTGTCTTACAGGGCCAAGTTCCTCATTCTATCCTTTGTCCTTCCCAATCCCTGTTTCCCCTACCTCCTCGTATTTTTGGTTGTCAATGTTTCGTGCTGGATGTTCGGCCTCAACTTTCGAAACTACACCCTCGCTCACTAAAGTATGTCTTTTTGGGTTATCCTCACCATCAGAAAGGGTACAAATGCTTCTCGCCTGAATTGGGACAGTATCTTGTGTCTGATGATGTCACCTTCTTTGAATCTACTCCATTCTTCGTTCAGTCTCCTCCTCCGATGATTGAGGAAGATGAAGAAATTATCGTTTATCAAGCACTTCGGTCTCATGATTCTGCGTCGACTCCATCCTCTGGTGTTCTCGTTCCGTCTTGTCCTCCCCTTCGACCACCCATTTGACAAATGTACGTTCGCTGGACTTGTGCTCCCTCCACCGGTACTGCACCCATGGATGTACATTGCTCTTTAGCAGACACACCACATCCATCCACCTCTTCGTCACAGGATCCAACTCTAAATCTTCCTATTGCCCTTTGTAAAGGTAAACGTTCTTGTGTCACTAAACATCCTATTGCATCTTTTATTCATTATGAGCATCTTTCCCCTTCCTCCCAATCCTTTGTTGCCTCTCTTGATGCTATCACAGTTCCCAAAACTATTGTTGAGGCTTTGTCTCATGATGGGTGGCGCAATGCCATGGAAGAGGAAATGCTTGCTTTGGAACATAAGCAGACGTGGAATCTCGTTCCCCTTCCCTCTAGTAAGCGTGCTATTGGGTGCAAGTGGGTGTTCACTGTTAAAGTCCATCCGAATGGTACTGTTACTCGTTTAAAGGCTCGGCTGGTGGCCAAGGGTTATGCTCAAACTTATGGTGTTGATTACTCAGAGACCTTCTCTCCTGTAGCCAAATTGGCCTCTGTTCGCCTATTCATCTCGTTGGCTACCTCTCATCACTGAACCCCTACACCAGTTTGATGTTAAAAATGCCTTTCTTAATGGTGATTTACAGGAAGAAGTCTATATGGCGCAACAACCTAACTTTGTTGCTCAGGGGGAGTCTGGGCGAGTTTGTCGGCTGAGACGCTCCTTGTATAGGTTGAAACAATCTCCCCAGGCTTGGTTTGGGAGATTGAGTGAAGTTGTTGTGAATTTCGGCCTAAAAAGGAGTAGCTATGGTCAATCAGTCTTCCATAAAAAGTCCGAGGGAGGATACATCCTCATGGTTGTGTATGTTAACGATATAGCGATAACAAGCAGTGACTTCTTTGGCATCTCAGAACTCGAGCTTCCTTCAAACTAAATATCAGACAAAGGATCTTGGTCCTCTAAAATATTTCTTGGGAATTGAGTTAAGTAGAAGCAGAAAGGGCATTTTCCTCTCATAACGGAAATATGTCCTTGACTTTCTATCTGATGTTGGCATGTTAGGAACCAAGCCTTGTGATACTCCGATGGTTCCAAATGTGAAACTCAATGCTGATGATGGAGAACTACTATCAGATCCCGAGAGGTACAAGAAATTGATGGGCAAGCTTAACTACCTTACTGTGACACGTCCAGATATATCTTTCCCAGTAAGTGTAGCCAATCAATTCATGTCATCTCCTCGAAAATCTCATTGGGATGCGGTATTACATATCCTGAGATATTTGAAAGGAGCCCCGGGTTGTGGGATTCTTTATAAAGATAATGGACATTGTAGGTTAGAAGGTTATTCCGATGCAGACTGGGCTGGGTGTCATGTAGATCGGAGATCAACTTCTGGATATTGTGTGTTCCTTGGATGAAATATGATATCTTGGAAAAGTAAGAAACAAAATGTAGTAGCAAGGTCAAGAAGTGTTGAGTCCAAATATCGAGCAATGGCTCAAACCTCTTATGAATTACTGTGGGTCTATCATTTACTTGATGAGATAGGGTTCAAGATTTCTCTACCTACGAGACAATGGTGTGACAACCAAGCTGCCCTTCACATTGCCTCGAACCCAGTTTTTATGAACGGACAAAGCACATAGAAGTTGACTACCATTTCATTCGAGAGAAGATCCAGCAAGGACTCATATCTATAGGGCATGTCAGGACTGGTGAACAAATAGCAGACATCCTCACAAAGGCTCTTAACAGGAATCGGGTCAATTATCTTTGTAACAAGTTGGGCATGATTAACATCTATGATCCAACTTGAGGGTGAGTGTTAAGAGTAGATATTATGCATGTGCTTTTAATTTGTACTGTTGTGTACTATTCGTACTGGGTTGTAATGCTAGCCCATTTATTGCTAGCCCATCTTACATATATAAATACATAACCTACGCCCATAGTGGGTAAGGTTTTCCATTCTTTTCTCATTACACTATGGCAAGGTATCTATGGGATTACTAGAGCAAGAAGACACCAAATGGGAAGAGATGTGAATTCTTGTACTAAAATTCCACTTGAAATTAAAAAGTTGCTCAAGGAAGCTTTTGAGAAGAAAAAGGCTGAAAAGGATACATATTTCACTGAGTTGCAAGAAGATGATGATAAGGAAGAAGAGGTCTAAGAAATTCGTATTATTAGAAATGGAAAAAGTGTTGCAACACCATCAAGTGATAATTCTGTTCCTGCCAAGAAAGCCAAAAGTGTGAAAGGCCACATGGATTTGCTTCTTCTTAGAAATTCAGAAGCAACTATTAAATTAGGGAAGGCTAAGAAGCAAACAAGTACAAATGATGCTTGTGATAAAGAAGGAAGAGCTAGAACTGTTTAGTACATAGCTCGATGTTTTTATAGGAACGGAATACCTTTCAATGTTGTGCATACAAAAAGCTTCAAGCTGATGGTAGAAGCTGTGGAAAAAATAGAATGAATATTCTGACTGATTTTTCTTACTTTCATTGAAACAGTAGTATGATATATATACAGGATACTAAGCACTAAATGAGGAAGTCAATCAGCCTATTCTAGGCTAGAATCCCTTTGAGGGATTTACCCTAATTACAATCATAAATACAGATTTACAATCATAACTACAGATTGATATGATATATTTACATTCCTAAAGAAGGAATAAAATCCCACACTCCCCCTCAAGCTGGTGAATAGGTATTTGCCATTCCCAGCTTGGATACAAATCCTTCAAATGTTGCACTGCCTAATCCTTTAGTGAGAATATCCGCAAGTTGCCCTTGTGTAGGTACATACGGAGTACATATTAGTCCACTATCCAGCTTCTCCTTGATGAAATGTTTGTCTATTTCAATATGCTTAGTTTGATCATGTTGAACTGGATTGTGTGCTATGCTAATTGCTGATTTATTGTCATATAAAGCCTCATAGGTTCTTCCCACTTAATCTTCAGATCTTCTAAAATAATTTTAAGCCAAAGGAGCTCACATATGCCTTGTGCCATAGCACGAAATTCTGCCTCAGCACTAAAACGTGCCACCACATACACTAATACCATTGTTACTCTCCCTGAAACAGAATGTTTAAGGAACAATGTATGGTCACCTTGACTCTGTTTATACCCCAAGGTTGTCATAACTCTAGTAAACCTTCCAAACCAAGCTCTAGGTGATTGTTTCAGCCCATACAAGGCCTTTTTTAACCTGCATACTGTGTTGGTAGCCACATTCTTGTCATATCCTGGAGGTAATTCCATGTAAACTTCCTCTTCAAGGTCTCCATGCAAGAAGGCATTTTTTACATCCAATTGTTGTAACTCCCAACCATAATTGGCAGCAAGAGACAAAATTACCCGAACTGTATTCATCTTTGCAATCGGGGCAAAGGTCTACGAATAACCAATCCCATAGGTTTGTGTAAACCCTTTGGCAACCAGCCTAGCTTTGTATCTCTCAATTGACCCATCAGCCTTGTATTTTATTGTATACACCCATTTGCACCCTACCGGCCTTTTTTTTGGTAGAGTAACTAACTCCCAGGTCCTATTCTTCTCCAATGCCTCCATTTCTTCACTCATAGCTTGCTTCCATTTTCCATTAGATAAAGCCTCAGATAGGGAAGTGGGTATAGAGGTACTGTTTAGGTTCACAAGGAAGGTTTTATGGGCTGGAAAGAAATTTTTAAATGATAGATAATTTGAGAGTGGGTGTAATGGTTGTTTGGTGCATTTTCTGGTTCCTTTCCTAAGGGAAATTGGGAGGTCCAAGTCATTATTTTCAATTTCATCATGTAAAGTTGGAGAATCAGAAATAATTACCTCATTTAAAGGAGACTCTTGGAGTCGTGTAGGTTCTGGAATGGCCTTAGATCTTCTAGTATACACCAAACCTTTTCCAAATCTCATATCAAGTTGGTTAGCCTCCTCAGATTCGAATGCAGCTGCTGGTTGCAGTGGAGTTGAATCTGATTCAGCTGGTTTATCTTCCTGTTCAGTAAGGTTAGGAGTTCTAGAAAGGCTAGGGAACTCAAAATTTTCAAAATTTTCCTTATCTTCCCTAAAATTCTCCCCCGGAAGATAAGTATGAGAGAAAAAAGCTTCTTGTTCATTGAAAGTAACATCCCGTGACACAAAGAACCTTTTTTATGGAGGATGATAGCACTTATACCCTTTTTGAGTGGAAGAATACCCAATAAAGACACATTTTAGAGCCCTAGGATCAAGTTTCCCCCTATCTTGGCTATGGATATGAACAAAGGACACACACCCAAATATCCTAGGTTTCAGATTATTGGTAGTTGAAATATTTGGATAAAAGGAGGACAAAACTTCCATAGGACTTTTGAACCCTAAGACTCTAGAGGGTCGTCTGTTAATTAGGTATGTTGCGGTAAGAGTGGCTTCCCCCCATAAGGTTATTGGGACATTTTTCTGATACAATAGTGCCCGGGTTTGTGTTAGAAGGTGCCTATTTTTCCTCTCTGCAACCCCATTCTGTTGTGGTGTTTTGACACAAGAAAACTCATGAATGATACCTTCTCTTTGACAAAAAGAAGTAAGGTTCTAGTTAAAGTAATCTTGGGCATTATCAGACCTAAGTTTCTTGATAGTCACCCCAAACTGATTTTTTACCAGAGAGACAAAATTTTGAAAAACAATGCATACTTCAAACTTCTGTTTAAGTAAGAAAACCCAAGTAACTCGTGTACAATCATCTATGAAAGTGACAAACCATCGAGCACCAGACACAGTGGGAATGACAGAGGGACCCCATACATCAGAATGAATAAGATAAAAGGAAAGTGTGCTCTTTTCATTACTAATAGGAAAGGGTACACGCTTATGCTTAGCCATTTCACACACCTCACAATGAAAACTCTCAACATCCAAATTGGTAAATAAAGAAGGAAATAGAATCCTAAGGGTCCTAAAAGCAGGATGTCCTAGACGATAATGATAAAGAAAAACTTTCTCCTTGTTGGATAGCAGGGAGTCTGTCATGAATGACTAATGTAGGCACTCCTAGGCAATTCCATCTGTCTCCTCCAGGTAGTAAAGGTCATTCCATTCCCTAGCACGTCCAATCATCGTCCCCAAAACCTTGTCCTGAAATACACAATGATTGCTGTCAAAAATTACATTACATGACAAGTCTTTTGTAAGCTTTTGTATAGAGACAAGATTGGTGGATAATTTTGGGACATGGAGCACATTGTTCAAGGTTATTGAAGGATTAATGTGGATGTCTCCTAGGCCAACTACGGTTACAAGGGTTCCATCGGCTGTGGCAATTTTCTTATTGCTAGGCCAAGGTGAGTATGTGGAAAAGTGTTTGGAGGAGGGTGTCATGTGATCTGTTGCACATGAATCTAGTATCCAAAAATTTTGGGAGGGGGCTTCTGAGACATTTAATCCAAAGGAAAATGGAAGCTTACCGAAGTATGCCAAAGTACAAGTACCTAGCGGTTTTTCCAGACTCATAAGGAAGGCTCTCACCCTGTCTATCTCCTCCTGATTGAGAATAGTAGATTCGGTCTTGCTTCCTTCACCTTTTTCAGCAATAGCAACCTGAGCATGTCCACCCTTCAGTGCAGGTTCCACTCTTTTGCTCCATTCATGGGCAGCAGACTTCCCATGTAGTCTCCAACACTTCTCCCGGATGTGGCGTGGCTTGTTGCAATAGGTGCACCACAATGCATCCTTCTTCTTCTCTACTGCATATGTTGGAATGCGTTTAGAATGTTAAGCCACCAAATGCTGAACTTTCAATGACTGGGGTATCCAACATCAAACTCCTCCTGCTTTCTTCACCTCGAACCATAGCCACCACTTCATTGAGACATGGGAGATCAGATTTCCCTAAAATCTGAATTCTGACTTGATCATATTCAGGATTCAGACCAACCAAAAAATCATAGACCCTGTCCTGCTCAATGAACTTCTTTAGAATAGCTGCATCAGCGAGGCAATTGGTTTTGATCACTCTATAATGATCCAGTTCCATCCATAGAGACTTCAAGTGATTTGCATATTCGGTGATTGATTTGTTCCCTTGCTTTTCGGCTACTGTCTTCACCTTTACTTCATAAACCTGAGTTGCATCCTTGGCTTTAGAATAAGTTTGTTCCACTGCATCCCATATCTCCTTGGCAGTATTGAGGAACATACAAGTGTCACTGATCTCTGGAATCATTGTGTTCCATAGCCAAGCCATGATCATAGAGTCCTCTTCATCCCACGCTACAAACTTAGGGTTGTGCTTGCTAGGTCCAGCACTAGTCAAATGACTTATCTTCCCCTTTCCTTTCAGTATTGTACTAACAAGCTGGGACCATTTCAGATAATTTTTTCCATTCAATCTGTATGCAGAATGGATGTTCTGCAATTCTTGTTGTTGAGCATCTCCCTGAACATCTACAACCTGTTTTTCCTCCTTAGCTACCATTGGTGATGATTCTGACCCCTCCCACCAATGCAGAAAATCTGCAATTCTGAAACCGGCGGCGGTCAACGGCGGTCAATGGCGGTCGGCAGCGGTGGTCGGTGGGCGGCTGACAGCAATGAAGGCAATCGAAAGTAAGGCGCAATGAAGTTAGCCTTGAGGAAATTGCAGCCGCAATGAAGGCGGCCAAATATGGAGACTTTTCTCCTGGATCAAAAACCAGAAGCTCGTGAAACCATGTGGAAAAAACAGAATGAATATTCTGACTGATTTTTCTTACTTTCATTGAGACAGTAGTATGATATATATACAGGATACTAAGCACTAAATTAGGAAGTCAATTAGCCTATTCTAGGCTAGAATCCCTGTGAGGGATTTACCCTAATTACAGTCATAAATACAGATTTACAATCATAACTACAGATTGATATGATATATTTACATTCCTAAAGAAGGAATAAAATCCCACAGAAGCTATAGGGAACTATGTGTTGGACAGTAGTGTTGGACGGTGGCCTCTTGGTCTTGTTCCCACGATTTTTAGTGTAGATATTATTTTTAGTGTTCTATTAATTTGTTGCTTATTTTCTAGGGACTAGTGTTTAATGTACAATAGCTGCTTCTATATATAATTTTCATTGTAAACATTCTGATTTGATGAGAAATAATATACAGTTATTCATATATTCACATTCTAAGATGGTATCAGAGCAGTTTCGATTCAGGACTATCTCTATTTTTCGCTAAGCCTTTTTTTCGGTCGGCCTTCATTGCCAACCAATCTCTGTTTTTGGCCTTCATTGCCCTTTTCTTTTGGCCTTCATCGCCCCAAACAGTACCCAAACAGTCGGCCTTCACTGCCAACCAAGGCCTTCATAGTCATTCTTCCATCCAAGTAAGGTCATGAGGTGTCTCAGAAATCTCCGACTGGCCATCCACCTGAGCGCCACAGTCGGAGACCTTGTCACACGCCGCCACATGCGTTTGGAGTTCTCAGCGTGTGGGAGTCACACGCCACCTTTCGGTCACCAAAGAGCGACGCCGTTGGTTCCATTCAAGAGTCCTATGAATATCCTCTCCACTTTTTATCCAGATCTACACACTTCTAATAATCTTGTCCCTAAAATTTTTAGATGTGTATCTTTTGTCCGTGTTCATAATCCAAACAGGGGGAAACTTGATTCGAGGGCTCTAAAATGTATCTTTGTAGGCTATTCTTCGACCCAAAAAGGGTACAAGTGTTATCACCCTCCAACCAAAAAATTCTATGTCTCCAAGGATGTTACATTCAGTGAAGAAGAATCCTATTTTTCTCATCCTTATCTTTAGGGGGAGAAGTCAATGAAGGAAGATAAGGAAGATTTCCTACTTGACTTGTCCTTACTTCTTGTGTCTAATGATCCTTCTCATGACCTTCTTGTTGTCCCTATTCCTCCTCCTGAAGTCACTGTTGAACTTGTGTCTAAACCTATGTCCAAAACCATTCCTAACCCAGTGGCTGAGTCTGCTCTTGAAAATGTATATCACCTTCTTACCTTGACTTCACCCCACATTTTTAGGGATCGTTTCGACGTCAATCCCATAATATTGTGCATCGATAATTGGAGAGTTTTCTGGTCCAATCCTTCATGATTCTCTAAACAGCCATCAATCACCTCCTCCTCCTCCATACATTCCTCCATTAACATAACTTGTAATTGTTTGTTTTTACATACATGTTCCGAACTATATTTCTCATCACAACAAAAACACAATCCCTTTCTAATTTTTTCTTGAAGTTCAGCATCGGACAGCCGCTTAAATCCTCCCCCTTTGCTCCTACCAGCCCCATTGTATCTACTAGCAACTGAGTCTACCACTGATAGGTTTGGTGAAGCCATTGTCCTCACTCCAGGTTCATATGTCATGGTTCTTGAAGATGGAAACCCCTTTGAGAGTATTCCCCCTCTATTCCCTGTACCAAAGCCTCCCCTATTCCATGCTTTATTTTTCTCCTCAATTATTTGAGCCATATCCATCATGTCAGTCAAGGAATCTACAGCATGCTATCTCATCTCCATTCTGATTTCTTCTTTCAATCCATTCAGAAAAATTCCCTTGAGATATTCTTGGTCCTTACCTCACAAGGTACCAGCATACATCTCAAACTGCTTCCTATATTCCTCTACTGAAGATAATTGCTTCAGCCCCAACAACAACTCATAAGGATTCTTCAACATTGAAGGCTGGAATCTCCTTATGACTGCTACCCGAAAATCTTCCCAAGAAGGATTTTGAGCACAAAACTCCCACCACTGGAACCACGACAGTGCATGCCCCTCCATAGCTACCATTACCGCCAGCAACCTTTCTACCTCCGTCACTCCTTTGAGGCTGAAATAGCGCTCGACCCGGTTGACCCACCCGTACGCGTCCTCGCTAGAGAAAAGAGGAATCTCAAAGTTTCCTCCAACCCTCCTCTCTTACTTCTCTGCCCATACTGCCTTCGTTATTATTCTCTGCCGTACTGCCCATACCAACCGCTGGGTGGTTTCGCGGTTCTTCCATCGATTGATTATGCCCACCCCTACCATCGTTGCTTCCAACCATGCCTTCTAGAGATCGCGTCGTTGTTCCCTGAAGATGCCGCGATATCTCTCCCATTATGTCCTCCAGCTTCTTTAATTGATTTTCTTGATTTTCTTGGTTCCTTATAGCTAACTGATTGTTCTCCTCCACTTTATTCATCAACGCCTTGAAGCGCCTTTCCAAGAATTCCAATCTGGCCTCCATCCTTGTATGTACCATGAACCCTCCACACTCCCAAGAATCTTGTGCTTTGACACCAGTTGTTAGAAACTGGCTGAGAAAACGAAATAGAAATACTGAAATAGGTTTTGTTTCATCACCCACTCCCTTAGACTCTGAGTCAATGTGACAATAGAATTCAAGATGAAAGGCAAGAATTGATCTTTACAATCCAAGACAGATTTCGAGAGTGCCTGGTCTCTCCTTCCCACTCCTTATTTCTAAATTCTTTCCTACCTTACTCTCTCCTCTCTTCTCCTATTTATAGTTAGGATAACTGTCCAGCTAGTAAGTTAGCTAATGAAGACTCATAGCTGGAATGTAAGAGGGTTAGGTAGTTGTCTGAAATGTAAGAGAGTTAGGGAGATAATCTACAAAGTAATTCCTGATGTAGTCTTGCTTCAAGAAACCAAGCTTGAGGATTCGGATGCTTTACTAGTTAAGGACCTGTGGGACTCTAGATTTAAGGATTGGGAGTGTTTCCCTTCTCTTGGAGCGTCGGGAAGTGGTATGTTGATCATTTGGGACACTAGGTTTCCCTCTAAGGTTGATTCCATCTTTGGTATCTTTTAAGTGTCTGTCTTTATTAGATGTAAAAGGGAGAGGTCAGTCGTTGATTACCTCGGTTTACGGCCCTAATAATCCTAGACAACGTTCTTTCTTCTGCGAAGAGCTAGATTTTTTGTCTTCCTTTTGTGGGTCGCATTGGTGCCTGGGTGGGGATTTCAATGCAGCTAGATCCCCAGCCGAAAAGCTGGGTGGCAATCGTCTCACTTCTTCTATGAGGGGTTTTGACAGTTTTATTAGGGAGTGTAGCCTTAGGGATATTCCCCTCTCCAATGCTAGATTCACCTAGTCGGCTAGAAGACAATTCAGTGTTGCTTCTCGGTTGGATAGATTCCTGTTTACCTCTACTTGGGAGGATGTTTTTCCTGATCTGGTGCAAGAGAGCTTATCTCGTTCTTTTTTTGATCATTTGCCTATCGTGTTGGAATCAAGTAAGGTGAAATGGGGCCCTACTCCTTTTAGGTTTGAGAACATGTGGCTTAGTCATCACTCTTTTCTCCCTTGTGTTAAGGAAGTTTGGAGTACAGCTTCTGTTGAGAGCTGGGAAGGTTTTAAAATTATGAGGAAATTAAAACTTCTCAAGAAAAAGCTGAAAGAGTGGAATAAGTTGGTCTTTGGGGACATTCAGATTAGAAAAGAAAATATTTTAAAAGAGATTGACTCGTTGGATAGGTTGGAGTTAGAGCGTAATCTCTCAGAGGTTCTGTGTGCTAGGAGGCAGAAGCTAAGACTAGATTTAGATGAAATTCTAGTTAGGGAAGAATCTAGTCGGAGACAAAAGAAGAAATTTCAATGGGTTAAGGATGGGGATGCTAATTCCAAGTTATTTCATAGGGTGGCTTCTGGAAGGCGTAGAAAGAGCTTAATTAAGGAGCTGGAACTTGAGGATGGTAGTGTTGTTAGAGATATTGAGGTCATTGCTGTTGAAATCTCTAGGTTCTACTCTGAATTGTTCGCTGAAAATATGCCTATTAGGCCTTTCATTGACGATTCGGATTGGTGTCCCATTGATTTGGATAAAGCTCGTTGGTTGGAAAGGCCTTTTGAGGAGGAGGAAATCCGTAGGGCTGTTTTTAGTTTGGGGAAAGGCAAAGCGCTTGGTCCTGATGATTTTACTTTGGATTTCTTTCAAATTTGTTGGGATATTATCTAGTCTGACCTCCTTAGGGTGTTTGTTGAATTCTTCCTTAATGGTAAAATTGGAGTTTGCATGAACTCAACTTTCATATCTCTTGTTCCTAAGAAGGATAGGTTGATTAAAGTAAAGGACTTTCGACCCATTAGTTTAGTATCTAGTGTTTATAAGATCATAACAAAAGTTCTTGCTTCCAGGTTGAGTGAGGTCCTTTCTGATACCATCTCTGAGAACCAAAGTGCTTTTATTCCGGGTAAGCAAATTCTTGATGCTGCTCTCATTACTAATGAGGTGGTGGATGATGTTAGATCCAAGAGAAAACATGGTCTTGTTTTTAAGTTAGACTTTGAGAAAGCTTATGATCGTGTTAGTTGGGGTTTTTTGGACAAAGTCTTGGATAGGAAATGTTTTGGGGTAAGATGGAGATATTGGATTTCGGAGTGCTTATCCTCTTCCACCTTTGTTGTCATAGTGAACGGGGAACCTAAATCTTGGTTTAAGGGTCAAAGGGGAGTGAGACAAGGAGATCATTTATCTCCGTTTCTTTTTACCATTGTGGTCGATGTGCTTAGCCGTTTAGTGTCTAGAGTTGTAAATAATGGGTTGGTTAAGGGGTTAACTGTTGGTTCAGAGGAGGTTTTAGTCTCTCATCTTCAGTTTGCCGATGATACTGTTTTCTTCTTGGAACCTGATGTTGATTCTTTTGTTAATACTTTCACTATTTTGAGGTCTTTTGATGTCATTTCGGGTCTTAAGATTAATTTGGCAAAAAGTGGTTTGGCGGGTGTGAACGTGGACAATCAGATTTTATCCGCTTTTGCTACTTTAGCCGGTTGTCAAATTCTTCAGTGGCCTCTCACTTACCTTGGGATTCCTTTGGGAGGTAATCCTTATGTAGTTTCCTTTTGGGACCCGATGGTTTGTAAGATCTCTAAGCGGTTAGATTGTTGGAAGGGTGCCTTTTTCTCTTTGGGTGATCAAATCACTCTTATTCAGTCTTGTTTGTCTAGTATCCCTCTTTACTTTCTCTCCCTTTTTCGTATTCCTATGGCTGTGGCTCATAAATTAGAGAGTTATGAGGCATTTCCTCTGGTCAGGGGCGGGTGATTCTAGTAGAGACCACCTTGTTAGCTGGGAGGTTTGTTGTAGACCTAAGAAGGAGGGAGGATTGGGTCTTGGTAATTTGGTGTCCAAGAATAAGGCATTGGCAACTAAGTGGCTTTGGCGTTTTCCTATACAAACTTCTTCTTTATGACATCATGTTATTCGAAGTAAGTATGGTTTGCATCCGAATGGGTGGGATACCAATTCTACAAGTAGAGTTTCTCATGCTAGTCCTTGGAAATTTATCTCTTAGGGTCATCCTTCCTTTACTTCTCCCTTGTCCTTGCATCTAGATGATGGCTCTCGTATTAATTTTTGGGAAGATATTTGGGTTGGTACTGTCCCTCTTTCTGAGGCTTTTCCAAGGCTTTTTGGCCTTTCTTCTTTACATAATGCCCCTATTTGCCAATTTTTTTCTCATGATAACTTCTCTTGGAACTTCCATTTTTTTAGAAACTTGCATAATAGCGAGGTTAGTGAGTTAGAGTCTCCTGATTTTAATTGATTCGATTCGTCTTTCTTCTATGCCTGATTCAAGAACTTGGACCCTTGAATCATCAGGAGTTTTCTCTTGTAAATCTTATTACCAGTTCTTGACTCAATCTCAAAACAGGGATAGATTTCTCTTGGATAAACCCATCTGGAAATCCAAAATTCCTTCAAAGGTCAAAGCTTTTGTCTGGACTATTGTTCTTAACAGGATTAACACTAATGACATGCTTCAGAAACGCAGGCCTCTCACTGCTTTGTCTCCAAATATGTGTATTATGTGTGGTTCAGATTTGGAATCAGGAGCTCATCTCTTTTTGCATTGTTCTGCGACTAATTATCTTTGAAATAGACTATTTGGGATCTTTGGAGAGTCTTGGGTTTGGCCGATGGACTTGCATCTTTTTCTCCTTACCGAGTTCAGAGGTTTTGGTGCTCGTAGAGAAGCAACGATCTTGTGGCAGTGCTCTGTTTATGATGTTCTTTGGTGTATTTGGTTGGAAAGGAATGCTAGAATCTTCAAGGACTCCCTTTTGACTCTAGACTTCATTTAGGATAGGGTTACCCTTTTGGCATCCCTTTGGTGTTCTACTCATGGTCTTTTTAGTGGTGCTTCTTTGGTAGACATACAAAGGAATTGGCATGCCTTGTTGCAAGATTTTCCCGCATAGGTTTAAGTTGTTTCTCTTTGTTTTTTTTGTGAGGATTCCTTATCCTCTTTCTTTGTACTCTCTTCTTCTCATCTAATAATATTTTTTTTTATCAAAAAAAAAAACTAACTGTCCAGCTGTAACTAACTAGTTACAGTTATTAGTTTAGTTACAGCAACTAGCAACTAGAATAGTGGTATCTAATCCTCTACATCCTTTCCTATCTCTTCTAACATAGCTCTTAAAGAACACTTTGACAGCCGTGATGTGATTGACACCATTCTCCTAAATGACATTGATGATAGTAAGGAGTGGTTGGTGGGAGAATTGGGTGGAGATGGAGAAGCAGCTGAAGATGAGTTGGTTTTTGATGATGATACTTTGACTTGGGGGGCTGTTGCTAATGTAATTGGGGCTGGTGAGCCTACAACACACACTAGGAAGCAAACAAGATTGAACAAGAAAGCTACTTCTAGGAAGGGAGACGAAGTTATACAAGATGAAGAGGAAGAAGAGGCAGATGATGTAGAAACTGAAGAGGAGGAGGAAGAGATCTACAAATTTAGTAGTGGTGAAAGTGACAACGATGAAGAGAGCTTGGAAGATGTTGGAGATGATGATTCTTCTAGGACTAAATCTGATTGAGGAAAAACTTCTTTAAATTTGGTTGTTTAGTTACACTCTAAGTCATAGAGGCTTAAACTTATTTAGGAGTTGGTGTTGTACTCTTTGTTTTCCTTATGCTCCTTGACTTTTGTTGTTATTAACTTGTTAATTATGCCTTAGATTGGTGGTGATTGTTTGTGTAGAGTCTCTAGACTATGACTTTGATTATTAATGATAAATATGCCTTTAATTTTGGTAATTTTTTATTTTTGAGCATTTATATGTGTGTAGTATAGATTAGTTATATTGTATCCCTAATCTTCGATATAGCGGCCATCCCGCTATCCGCTATACCGCTATAGTGTTTTTGGAGCCAGCCACTCCGCGCCGCTATCCAGGATTAACTACCTTGAAACAACAATTGTTGATCCATGTTAAGATTCAATAGAGTTTTACGTTGAATGTTCCTAACACAACCCTTTTCTTTTATTTGAGCATGGGACTGGCTATGTATAAATTGGCCTTTTCTTTTATTTGAGCATGGGACTGGCTATGTATAAATTGGTAACAAATGTTGACAACCAAAATAACAATAACTGAGGAAAAACAATGGAAGCTTAAAAAGCTCACCTCCTAAGGGTAAACTAAAAAAATTTACCTCTATAGTTGTAAATTCAGGATTATGACGCGTTGAAATTCCTTCATTTCTAAATATTCGACCAATCTCGTATACTCTTTCAAACCCACCCACCTGCCATAAAGAAAAACATTAAAGTGGTTAACAGCTTGACTAATCAAGAACATCTTTGTTTATCTATCCAATTTCAAATTTATAGTTTGAACTTGAAGAAGTCCCCTCTATGCTATGTTCAAGAAAAAGGATTTTCAAAACGTTTGCAGCTAAAATAAAAGAAATTATCCTTAAAAAGAAAAGACAAGATTCTAATTAGTATTGTATAGACAGCAATATTTCAGAATGCCCAAAGAATTTTGAAAATCTCATAAAAGAAACAAGATTATGACAGGTAATCTTATTCTTTTGCACTACATTCAGGGTGAATATTGAACATATCTTCTTTCTTTGTTAAACATAGTGTTGAAAACTACGTAAATAATGTCTATATTCATTGAATAGGCTAACCAAATCATGTAATTACATAAATTAGGATATTTGTGATCTTTGTATTTATTATAATAACACAATATAAGCCAGCCCCGTTATGTAATTTATACACACGGATTTCATCATATGTCTCTCTTTTCTCTCTTTAATCTTAACATGGTATCTAGAGCCTAAAGAGGGGCAACCCTAGAACCGTGCTAGCCCGGTGAGCCCACTGCTCTCTAGTGAAAAAAAAAATTCCAGCCAACTATGCTCCCACTCTTGTTTGCCGGCCTTTCTCCCTTCCCACGATGTCTTTTTGGCACCTTCATTCCGATCTCAGCCGCCATCCACCACCGCCGTTGACGTTTTCCGGAAGAATCTCCGGCTACCCACCTTACTGACCACCTCGCACCTATCTGTGCAGCCCAACCTTAAAGACCCAGCCTATGACGTCCATGGACGTGCCCTCACGCGTGCCTCTCATCCTCAACACATTGATTCACGCGCTTCTCTTTCTCCGGCGCGTTAGCCACCATTTCCAACCGCCATTTGTTGTGCAGTACTCGCCCTCCTCCCCTCTACCCAGATCTGACCTCACCTCCTTCAATCAGTCTCTGTGTTGACTCATACACTCACGTAGAGACATTTAGGTACCTTGTGGTTTTGTTTTTTGCCCTTTGTATTCAGACCCATGGCTAGTTCTAGCTCCTTAGATGGCTCGAAAGACACCTCGAAGGTTGAGCCCCCTGTTTTCACCAGTTGCGTCAGTGCCCTCTCTCAACTGACAAATTGGATGGAATCAACTATGAAACTTAGGCTTCAAACATCTAACTATGGTTCAACGGGTAAGACTACGTGGACCACCTCTCTAAAAAGGTTAAAACTGTGCTTGAGAACAAACGTTCCCCGTGGGATAAGGTTGATGCCCAGTTGTGTAGTGTAATCAAGTCCACCATTCATCCCTCCTTGAAGCAGATCTTCTGCGCTCACATCACCTATGAGTTACTTTGGGCGCAGGCCAAGGCCCTTTACACTAATGATACTCAACGTCTTTATGGGGTTTGTCATAACCTCACGAGTGTCACTGCCCCTCAAAAGTTTCATGGTCTTATGTCTACCTATTTGGGGAAGATTCACGGCGCTCTGCATGATATCAATGAACTGTTGCCATCCACAAAGACACCGGCGAAGGAACTTGAGCAGCGCAATACCTTCTTCATGTTGTTGGCCCTATATGCTTTGCTTCCAATATACTCTACCAATCGTGATCAAATTTTGGGGCTCACCCGTTATCCCTACTTTGGCCACGGCTTGGTCAACTTTGCTCCAGATCCAGGCCAAGCAGTCCTCTAATTTGCTTATGGCACCTACTCCGATTGATACCTCAGCTCTTGTCTCCCAAAGCAACAGTTGTGGTCATTCCCAAAGTGGTAACTCTAGTAAACCTCATCCTAAGTGCGATCACTGCCACCGTTAGGGCCATACCATTGATAGGTGTTGGACTCTACATGGATAACCTCCTCACACTGCTAATGTTGCACAAGTTGCTGCGTCAGAGACATCTAAGTCATCAGACCAACCAATAGCATCTCTGGGTGCCTATGCACATTTTTTTAAGTGGTTTGAGCAACGCTAATGCTCTAGGGCTCTAGTTCCACTGCCTCTATTGCGCACACGGGTAATTCATTTGCTTGTCTCTTTCAGTCGCCATCCTTGGGTCCTTGGTTCCTTGATTCTAGTGCAACTGATCACGTCTCTGGTAATAAAACCCTTTTCTACACACTTTCTACATCTGGTTATTTACCTACAGACACCTTAGCTAATGGCTCCAAAACACAATCCCAAGGGATTAGAACTGCCCATCCCCTCCCTCCCCTTTCAGTTGACTCTGTGCTTTATGTTCCTGGTTCTCCATTTAATTTACTTTTGATTAGTTGTTTGACTCATTCTCTAGATTGTATGATTTCTTTCACTAAAGATTTTGCCGTTTAGCAAGACCAAAGTTCGGAACGGATGATTGGCACCGGATGTGAGTTCAATGGCCACTACCAGCTCTCTAACCCTTGTGTTTGCTATGTCATGGATTCCCCTTTTACCATCCATGCTCAATTGGGTCATCCTAGCCTTGCCAAGCTACAGAGATTGGTGTCAAGCCTCTCCAAGTTGTCTAGTTTACCTTATGAGTCGTGTCAACTTCAGAAACATACCCATAGTCTGTTTCCCGATAGAGTTTGTAGTTGAGCCACGTCTCTGTTTGCTTTAGTTCATTCTAATGTTTGGGGTCCTAATCGTACTATGTCTACTTTAGGATCCAAACATTTTGTTACTTTCATTTATGACTATTCTCATTGTACTTGGTTATTTTTAATGCAAAACAAGTCTAAGTTGTTGTCCATCTTTCAAAATTTTTATCAAGAAATAAAAACTCTATTTGGTGTTCCCATTCATGCTTTGTGTAGTAATAATGCCCGTGAATACTTACCTTAGCCTTTTCAAAATTTTGTCTTCTAATGGCATTCTTCACCAAACATCTTGTGCTCAAACCCCTCAACAAAATAGGGTTGCCGAACGCAAAAACAGAAAAATATTGAAACAACTCAGTCGCTCGTACTTCATGGACATGTTCCTTTCGATTTTTAGGGTGATGTTGTTCTTATTGCTTGCTACCTCATTAATCGCATGCCCTTATTTGTCCTTAATAACCAGGTACCTCACTCTGTACTGTTTCCCCATCAACCTCTACATTCCCTGCAACCTCATGTATTTGAGTCTAGTGGCGAAGATGGCTTTTGTTCGGCTTTTTCTGTCTATAGCCGCTATTTGTCACTAGCCCCTTCATTAGCTAGACATCAAGAATGTTTTTCTCCATGATGATATCAAAGAAGTGGTTTATATGGAGCAACCCGCAGGGTTTGTTGCTCAAGAGGAGTCTTCTAGACTAGTTTGTCATCTTCACAAATCTCTATATGGCCTTAAATAGTCTCTTAGGACTTGGTTTGGCCGATTTAGGATTGTAGTTCAGTTGTTCGGTACGACACAGAGTGAGGCTGACCACTTAGTCTTCTATCGCCATTCAGCTCAAGCGTGCATTTATTTGATTGTGTATGTCGACGATAGTGTTATCACTGCCAGTAATCACCATGGCATAATTCAAGTAAAACAACATCTTTGTCATCACTTTCAAACCAAAGATCTTGGCAAACTTCGATATTTCTTGGGAATAGAGGTGGCACAATCCAAGGATGGTATAATAATTTCAGAGGAAATATGCCATGGACATTCTTGAGAAAATAGATCTGTCGAATGCAAAGCCTATTGACACTCCTATGGATCCAAATGCTAAACTTCTACCAAATCAAGAGGAGCCTCTTTCAAATCCAGGAAGATATAGAAGATTAGTTGGGAAATTGAACTACCTCACAGTTACCCGTCTAGACATCTCATTTGCAGTCAGTGTGATAAGTCAGTTTCTAAATTCACCTTGTGATGGATATTAGGATACAGTGACTTGCATCCTAAAGTATATTAAAGGAGCTCTAGGAAACGGCCTTGTCTATGAAGATAAAGGTCATACTCGGATTGTTAGATACTTAGATACTAATTAGGCAAGTTCTCCTACAGATAGAAGATCCAATTCTGGGTATTGTGTATTCATCGAGGGTAATCTGATATCCTGGAAAAGTAAGAAACAAAATATGATCGCAAGATCTATTGAAGCAAAATATCGAGTCATGGCCTTAGCTACTTGGAAACTCATTTGGTTGAAACAACTACTTAAAAAGCTTCAATTTGGGGAGATTATGCAAATGACGCTCATTTGTGATAACCAAGCTGCATTGCATATATCCTTTAATCCAGTGTTTCATGAGAGGACCAAACACATTGAGATAAATTGTCGTTTTAGTAGAAAGAAGATCCTATCTAGAGAAATTACCACTAACTTCATCAATTCAAATGATCAATTGGTGGATGTTTTCACTAAGTCTTTGGGGGGCCCTCGGATAAGCTATATTTGCAACAAGCTTGGTGCATATGGCCTATATGCTCCAGCTTGAGGAGAAGTGTTGAAACTATGTAAATAGTGTCTAGATTCATTGTATAGGCTAACCGAATCATAACCAAATCATGTAATTACAGAAATTAAGATATTTGTGATCTTTGTATTTATTACAATAACTATATAATCCAACCTCCATTGTGTGATTTAGACACACGGATTTCATCATGTCCCTCTTTTCTCTCTTTACCCTTAACACATAGCATTTTATCTTTACTATATAAAATACAAAGAGGCTAATTCCTCAATACTAAGCCTAGGCATGGTTCAGTTCAAGTTAAAAAACCGAACTGAATTGAACCAAACTGTTAAATGCAGTTTAAAAAACCGAATTGAACTGAATGTATGTTATAAGAAAAAAACTGAACCACAGAACCAGCTTGTCCAGTTTGGTTAACCGGTTCAAACATTATTGATTGCCACTTCTAAATGGTCCAGAACCTTCGTCAACAACCTCCTCTACAACCTCACCGTCGTCATCTCAGCGATGGAGAGTTCAAGTTTTCAACCTCGATATCCAGACCAATTAGACGAAGCCTACGTCAACATTCGCAAGGGAAAGATCAACGTCACTTAAGAAGGCGAGGTCATGATTTCCAAAGGGAAAACCTTACTCAAGGTTGACGTGACCGTCGAAATTTCAGTAATCATTTGTGTAAGAAGAATGAGTTGGAGGCCAAAACAGCGACGGAGTGAGGTGATGGTGGTGTACAAGTGACTCGACGGAGGTCATAGCAGCGAAGGTGTGCTGTGAGACAATGGAAGAGGATCTTCTATAGAATGGTTGAGCTCTGAGACAAATACCACCAAAAACCTTGCACAAAATGAGTTGGAGGCAAAGAGTCACCAACTGGAACTGCATTGATGACAGTTGCGGCGGCAGTGAAGAAGGAGGTTGCAACAGAGAAGAAAGAAAGGAAAAATTAGCTTGATGGAGAGGTTTAATTGCTGGTGAGGGATTTGTGGTGAGTATATTGGTTTGGTTAGTATCGGTTCACCGAACCCAATGATGCAGGTTACTAAGCGCACCAGTTTGAGATTAGAACAAGTGAGTTTAATAGAATCAGTTCTAAATGGTTTGGATATTTTTGGTTCAGTTCAGTTTGGTTCTTCAGTTTGGTTCAGTTCTTAGTTTATTTTGCCCACCCCCAATACTTCGTTCCCTAGCAAACAAAGGAATGCTTTTGTAAGCTCTTTTGTTAGAATGTACCCCATACAAGGACTTCACAATAACAAGTATTTCAAATCTCACCAGCATTCTCTTTAGATGCAGTTCAGTTGCAATTCTCAGATATAAGTCCCTTCCAAGAGAATTATGGTATGTAATAAATGGTCTGGCTTCTGCTCCCCCAGCTGCTCCCTAGTCAATGAAACTAATCAGAAAGAAAAAGAAGACATCCATGTACAAAATGTCATAGACACCTTATACATTGTATTAATAGAATTACAAAAAGAATACATTTCATACAGTAATTACATCGCTTATCAGTTGCTATTGAGAGCCGAAACTAAATGAATGTATGGGTAAAATGCAATCTATATACAAGGACCAATATTTGAAAGGTATCCAGTTACTGCTTTGACAAACTTCATATAATTTTATTACTACTTTGAAAGCACAGTAATACTCGAAATAAAAAAGGAATTACTGAATGTCAAAGCATCCACATAGAACCAAAAAGGGGAGCCAACATGACATAATAAAAACAAGGTGGCAAAATAAATTTCTAAAACAAATGGCTATCGGGTAAGTAATTGGCAGTAGTGTCATTATAGTTATCATTAAAGGTTTAGCACTGAATTAATAATGACAAGGAATCAAATAAACTCAGCAGACAGGCAAAAAGAGGGGGTGAATTGGGTTGCACTTATAACCAAACAGTTAGCTTAGTGAAAATCACATCCAACAATGACCTATTTGTCACAATGCCATTTAATCGAGATCTTATATCCCCCTATATCAACTGTCAGAATATCAAAATTATTTCTGAAGGATTGATGCTCTTAGCATTTTATAAATATTAAATAAGAAGATAGCATATATCAAACAACAAGCAGAGTCCCCAAAAATTGTGAAGGTACATTTTTTTACATAAAAAAAAATTGTGTAGATACAATTTTATTTTATTTTTTTATAAAAGTGTGTAGGTACATTAAATCAACAAACCTGCAAAACTGGAGTTTCTACTTCAACGAAACCTAAAGAATCCATTGTCCTCCGTATCTCTGATACAACCTATTTGAATGGAATTAATTAGAACATTAATAAAATAGGAGCTATTTGCTCAGGCATTAAATAAATGGAGAAGTATTTTTTATCAATCTGACTGATAGAAGCACAGAATGTGAGGCTACAATCTCTAAAACCAAAATTTTGGTATCTTCTTTCAAATCAAATCCATTAAAATTATATAATAAAAACATGGAAAAACAAGTAGCTTTACAGTAACAAGAATGCAAGAAAAAGAAAATGTTGACATATAAGATAATGCATTACAACCCCAAACATAATGAGCATGGCAATTCATACCCAATAATTTTACCAAAATTCTAAACCAGACATGGTAGCTATCATGGTCCTATGGATACACACTCTTCTCTTATGAGTCAACAATCTGAATGGTTATAAGCATAGGCCACATCATTCCGTTATACAATCCCATAGACATATCCAAATACATCTTTATTCAAACATAATTTGAAAACCCAAAATCTGAACAATACAAGGATTACCTTTAGCTTTCATTAATCTTACTAGTTCAAGACTTGAAGGATAATTATAAAATAACAAAGATGGGTGAGTCTGACATGGTGATGTATTAAGATGGCTGGTAACTTACATGTAGAGATATTGATTAGAGTTGTTGCTTCATTTTCTATTTTTTAGTCTAGTTTATTTGGACAAAGTGGAAGATAAAACATACAAAGTTCTAGACATTCTCTGGCTGAACTGAAAACACACTTCCCATAAACGTTAATGTGGAATTGTAACTTATTTTCCACCAAGTCCAATTCCTAGACTCTCTTGTTTTAGATTGTCTTATGGCCCCTTGATATCCTCCAATGAAATAATAGAATAAATTGTTCAACTTGAACTATTTCATATTCCACTTTTTCAATAGAAAAAAAAATTATTAGAGAGTAAAGAAGCAAAGTACAAATTGGTGAGGATAAGATCTTCACCCAAACATAAAAAATCTACATACAACAAGGGACATGGAAAAATCTAGGATCATATCAAACCCTTAGGTTTCACATAGATATGAACTAAACAAAAAGAATATCTTTCCATATTTAATTTACACACTTTGGGAACACTTCAATTGATAAGTGAAGCTGAGAATCAGTAAAAACCTTTAAACAAAAAAGGTCTTTGCAGTTGATATTGTATCTAGAAACTCACAAACTTACACACCAGCATAGTACTTCCAATCATCAACCTAGTAATTTTTGGGTTGTGCTACTTCTTTTCCATTATTTGTATTTTGCCATCTTCTTTCTTCATTTCTACATCCCTTGAAAACAGCAGCAACAGTAGGTTTCTCATAGAAAATTCTGTCCCAACGAAAAAACGAATAAAAGTAACCCTGGTATGATCACTCTAGGGACGATCCTTTTTTCGGATAGAAAAAAAAATTTGTTCAATCTATTATACACTTTGGTGCATATGGTTGGAACATAACTCTCATTCCTATAAGGAGGTTTCCGTGGCACAGCAGCAGAGTTGGGATAAGATTAGGCATTTGGCTTCTATTTAGTGTAAAGCACATGAACTTTTAAAGGTTTCCCTAACAGATATGTTGAGAAATTAGACAACTTTGCTCCGTTAATGTTTTCTTTTTTCTTTGTTGTTTTGTGTTTTCCTCTTACTTGAACGAGGATACCTTATCCTCCAAATTTATTGTAATCTCTTCTCTTTGTCTTAATGAATTTCTTCTTTTATTAGGAAAGGGAAAAAGAAAATTTACCAGACAAATAGAAAGGACAACTAGGAGAAGGATAAGATATATTCCAAAATAAGAAAGTAAAAGCAACAAAGAACAGCAAAGAATAAAATACTCCAACAAAACTGTCCGGTCTCTGCATATCAGAAATGGAAACAACTTTGAAACAACAATGAGCAAAGCACCAGTGAGAAGCCATAAAAGCAACCCTATCCCAAAACAAATCTAGCGGCAAAGGGACGCCCTTAAAGATGCAGGCATTCCCCTCCAACCAAATACACCAATTAACTGCATAAACCTCAAACTGCCCAAAAAATCTTTGCCACATAGTTTTAACTAAAACCTTATCATGAGAAACTGCTCCAAAGTAAAAGGATGCATTCAATATTCATCAAGCACACTAAAAAATTTATGCAAAGGAAGGTAGCCACAAAATAGTTATAACCCAATCAAGAGACATGGGAACAGGAAAATAGTCAGATAAAATAAACTTTCTGAATCTACAATAAATTATAAATTTTTAATATTAAAACTAAAACAATTGAGCAAAATTTGTCTTAAAAATAGTTTGGAAGATAAACCACCTTTGCTCTTTTACGGAATACATCTGCTACCTCTGGATTCGCAATCATATCTACATACCTAACCACAACAAACATGAAGAAACATTTGAACACAAGAGCTAGACAAGTTTCAGTCCAAGGGCGAAAGGGATAATTAGAGAACATGTGGAAATAAGAAGGAATAAGAAATAAGTTCATCAGATAAGAAACAAATAAAAACAATTGAAAAATTTTTTTAGATGAAAATATTTATCAGAGAAGAGAAAGAAAGAAGAACACAGGACAAGATATCCTCCAACAAAAATACAAAAATCAGAATAAACCAGAAAAAGAACACCCAGTATAGAAGAATTGTAGTCATAAATAAAATCACAAATAAAATACTAAATGTGTCAGTATATAATAGAAGACACTATTCACCCTCCCCCCAACAAAAAAAAAAGAGAACAGTAATTTCAAGAAGTAAAGGAGAAAAAAAACACAAAATATTAAAGTTTAAGCTTACCTCTGGCGATAGCGTATATCTATATCAGTTAGACCATGATATTTGTCAGGCAGTGGAAGCAGGGATTTTGTAAGGATTGCAAAAGAAAGCACGCACACAGAAAGTTCTCCTGAAGAGTGAAGTAAGACAAGAAAGAACATGAGAAGGTGGTAAGGCTATAATAACAGGCTATTTCAAAAGACTGCTCCACCCTTTTTTGCACTTTTTAGATTTTTACTAAGGCTGCCTACTATCAGTGTTATTAATGGCGGATGGCGATTAATGGCGGAAAGCCAAAAATCCACCATACAAATATGGCGGATGGCGTTGCGGTTAATGGTATGGCGGATGGCGTTGCGGTTAATAGCGGAAGCCATGGCGGCTATATTAATATATATTATATATATATATATATATATATATATATATATATATACACACACACACACACACAAAATACTAAAAAAAAACTAATAACATATATCAATAACAATAAAATTAGAAATATATTCTAAGAAATAAAATTCACCAAAAGTATAACTGTTATATATAATTTGAACTATATAGGATTTACATTTATGACATTATGTTACTTATAATCAAAGTCAAATTCTCCATGGCAGCCGCCATAACCGCCTATGGCGTTCTGCCCGATTTCCGCCCCGCCATGGCGCCGCCATAACCGCCTTTTGATAACACTGCCTACAATAAACCCACACAGTAGGTCCGACCATTCCCTCGACCCTACGCATAACGGAAGCTTTATATGGCACCAGGCTTTCCTTTGATGAAGAGAGAAAGGGAAAGGAAAGCAACCATCTAAAAGATAATATATAAATAAAAAAGATAAAGATCACATTCATTAGGAACAGGATATTTTTGAAAGACCAAGAAGATGAAAATCAAATATGGAGTAAAGTTAATCTCCCAACTTAATTAGTCACCACTAATCACTTTATTATTGAGTGATTTTCTACTTTTCTAGATTTCTTGCAAGTTTCCAATATAAGGAATGCAAGGCAGCAAAGTGAGATGAACATTCCTTCACTGCATTCACTTTCCAAGAAAACGAGCCCTTCATTGTATAAATACAACAACAACAACCAAGTCTTTTCTTACTAGGTGAGGTCAGCTACATGGATCAAACGACACAATTGTACCCTTATCATAAACTAAGTCTTCAGAAATGTAATTCAAATTTAAATCTTTTTTAATCGTTGCACCTATAGTCTTTCTTGGTCTCCCTCTACCTCTAGCTATTGGGCTATCCTCCACCTGCTCTACTCTTCTTATAGGGGCTTCTAAGAGTCTTCTCCTTACATGTCCAAACCACCTAAGACGAGATTCTCCCATCTTTTCCATAATAGGTGCTATTCCTATTTTCTCTCTAATGCATTTATTTATAATCCTATCTTATTTTGTATGGCCACACATCCAGCGCAACATCCCCATCTCAGCGACACTGATCTCATGCTCTTCCTGGTTTTTTACTGCCCAACATTCAGTACCATACAACATCGCGGGCCTTATAGTTGTGCGGTAAAATTTACTCTTAAGCTTGAGAGGCACTTTTCTATCACAAATAACTCTTGAAGCATTCCTCCATTTCATCCGTCCATTTCACAAAAAATTTAGCTATCTTGCTTGATTGGCCCATCCAAAATGATCTAACAAGTCTTACCTGAACAAGCAAATGATTACTACAGCCAGGATGGTTGTTGTTTTCTTACCATAAAAGTAATAATGCCCTTATGTGGTGACAATCCAAGTACAGAGACTGTACATAAAAGGTTACAACTTGTAGGCAATAACCCTAAAAATTAATACAATCTAAAAACTCCAACTTCAGAGAGGACACTAGAGCCAGAAAGAAGGAAAGCACACAGGGCAACAATGAAACTAACAGCTCAAAAAATACCTCTTAAACTCCTCCAAAAGCTTCTTTTTGCTGTTAAAAGTGAAATGTTTTTCTCTTGATCAATATACACAACATAACACAATAAACATAACACTGTAATATGCAGAGACTAGCAATGGATAAAGCCATGAACTTTGGTTTGATTTCAGAAGTTTACACCCAATATCTGAAAGGAAAACATCATTCCCAATTTCTAAATTCTATGATCATGATCTGACTTGTGGTTTGAAGTCCCAAACTTCAGCAAAATGTCAAACACCTTATAATTTCATTTAATGGTTACAGAAATACTTACATAACTGTTAAAATATATTTAGGATATCTTTATATTATCTTAGAATATATTTAGAATATAATGTAGAATCAATTAGTCATCTAATTGAGCGTGCAATCTTAGGATTCTAATTTCGTTATATTTCCTGATTTGTTTCTTCATTTAATTAGGGTTAGTAGTCTTCTAATTATTATATTAGTGGGCTTGGGCTTGTACTAGTAGTACTACACTAGTACTTAACCTAATTATTAGTATAAATAGAACCATTGTGTTAGTATTTTGTAACACATTACATCTATCAATTAATTATGACACTGAAAACAAATTCATATTTTGAAACTATCATTTCATTCATGCTTTCATTCCATATTTAGATATTAAGGACTATTAAAGACCATTATGCTTTTGCTTTGGAGCATATTTCTTTGTACATTACATGTGTTCTTTGGTTGCAATCACTCAATTCGTTTTATTGCAATATTTACTTGCCTATATGATATAAATACATCACATTATTCTCTAAAGACCAACTTTTTTATTTTAATAATTTTTTTAGAAACAATATTCTTAAACCTTAATTGAAACCATGGTTCCCCTTTTATAAAAATCCAGACCAGAGGACCAACATATAAGCAACTGCAGAACATGTATCCCTAGTAGGAGACAAAAGGTAAATAAAGGAAAGTTATGATTGTCTACTACATTTGTCTAAGGGTGTATTTGTCCCAGCAGAGAAAGGAATATCAATCTTAAAAGGTGTCAACTATTTGATAAACAATTTTCCACTCTCATAAGTAGTTCCTAGTCACTTTTTGAAATGTTTGCAAAATACATGAAAGAGTAATTACTGGTATGATATATCCTAGGAATCTGCCGCAGATAGACACTACTAAGGAAAAAGAAAAACATAATGAAACCAAAGATGGCTGAGGCTGAGCAAGCTCTAGTTGAATAAAATAATAAGACAACTATTAGCATATCTATTCACCGAAAGAGATTCTCCAACAAACATTGTTCGGTTTAATCCAACTAGAGACACGTTGAGACTTCCAATTGGAGTAAACACGTTGTCAACATGCTAACCTTCTTTTACCTAAAAAGAAAAACACTTACTTTCAGTAGCTCAAATTTACATATACATAACCAAAACAAGGGCACATGCACATGAATTCACAGGCATACAAGTCATAGAATTACTACAAGCTCATAACTTTGTTCACATTGAGGTAACACATAAAACGGAACGGAATCTGGGATAGACTATAACTTTTGGACTCGAGATATAAAATGTTACAAATGCAAGTCATATCAATTTATTAAAAATTTACTTCTTGCCCCAAAAAGAAAAAGAAAATCCATTTAAGATGCCTATTAGAAAATAACCTTTTTCTGTGCGTTTTATTGAACCTCTAGCACCTACTATATCACCAATATCAACATGCGCCTTCAACTGCTCAAACTGATCACCTATGAGTCTCTCCTTATCACAGTAGAGCTGAAATCATAAATTTCAACAACTTCAGTTAGCAGCTCTCCACAGCATTTACTTTAAAGAAGGAAGACAACTTCTACCTTATCTATGAATAAAAATGCAACTAACTATTGAGACTTGAATTCACATATACTTAAGTTCTTAACAAAAGTTCGACATGTCTTGGTTCAAACTTCAAAGCTACATTGAACGTAGAGAAATCAATAAAAGGTGTAAAAGAAAACCTGAATTGTCCCCAAATCATCTCTTAGTGTCAAAAAGACAAGCTTTCCAAATGCCCTCCTAGCAACAATTCTTCCTGCAACAGATACGTGATCATTCTCACTACTTGCTTCCTCACCATTTCCTAAATCTCTATATATATCTTGCAGCTGATTAGCACTGTGAGTTTTGTCCCATCCATAAGCATATGGATCGAGCCCCTTGCTTCTCAATTCTTCAACCTACAAAACAACCATAAAGAAGGGTAGTTAAAAACAATAAGCTTTCTTCAAATTAGAAGACAATCTCAAATTTTTTATTTTTTTATTAAAAAAAGATAAAGACAATCTCAAAATAAAGACCACTAGTTTTTAAGCCTTTTGGCAAGCAATCCATCAATATCTATCACATTGCCCAAACTACCCATAATTGAAGAAGGAGGCATCTTATCCCAACCAATGATATTTGACAACATAGAAGTTTGCATCCAATTTTCCATCACATCCTCTAGGGAAAAAAAAAAAAAGAAAAGAAATGTTGCCAAATAAAATTTGGAAAACAAGATTTACAAAAAAAAAAAAGTAAAAGTAAGACATGCAATTCTCATTTTCCCAAAAATCAAATTTCCAACCTTCTTTCATTACTTCCCCTCATATTTGCAAGAAACTGAAAACAACCCAAGAGTATAGATCAATATAGATAATAAAATTAAGTGAAAGGCAATCCTGTATTGTCGTTCAATGAACTATCTCACAATTTAGAAGTTTCAAATTTAAACCAAATCCAAACTCAACTTTAATTCAGCTTAAATTCTTCCCTCACCACACATAAAATACACCCCAAAAAAAAAAAGAAAAAAGAGCAAGGAAACAGAACAAAACACAACGTGAATCAAACATCTCGCAACACACTCACATTGCAAGCAAGCGCGAGTGAAGCGAGTCATATACCTTCTTCAAGCGAATGGCTCGAATGGCATCCCTATCCGAAGTTGAAGTCGTGGACGACGACGAGGAGGTCCGCCGGTTGCGACCGGCGGCCCTGGCTGCGTCTTTGTCGGCGGCGGCGGTGGAGGAAGAGCAGGAGCGGAGAACGAACCTACGAGGTGTTCGACGAAATGCGTAGGAGGTGGGGTCAGAGAAGCGCCTGAGTGGGTAAGATGTTAGATTCCATAGTTTTACTAGCGCCTCCATTTTCTTGTCTCCCGCACTGCACGATTGGATCGCGCACTTAGATGAAACGTACTCCTTCCTTCCAAAATATCTGTCAGTTTATTTAAAATATAAAAAAATAAAAAGATTTGATTTGTCTTTTTATATTTTTGAAAATCAAATTAGAAGGAAGGATAACAACAAATTTTTTTACATTTTTTTAATATTTATTTTATTATTAATTTACTTTATATATTTAAAATAATTATTATTAGAAAAATATTAACATTTATTTTTGACTCAACAATAAAATAAATATTAAAAAATTATCTAAAAAATATGTTACTAATATTTTTTATCAAATTAGTGTTGAATACGTTGTCAATGCATTTAGTAATTAAAAAATTAGAATAAAATATTCTAATTTTTCTTCTATGTACTTAGTTTTTCACATTCTTTCCTTTATTTTTAAAAATTAAGTACAATAAATTTAAAAATATTATATATAAAATCAATTAAATACAATAAGTTTAAATTAACTAACAAAATCATTAATTAACCATTAATAACTTTAAAGTGATATTTATATTATTAATTTTATTAGTGTTACTTGTAATATTAAATATTTATTATTGAAATAATATTTTTATCCTTACACTTTTATCTTTAATGATATTTTCACCTTTAATGTCATTTAGTATTACAAGTAACATTTATAAAATTAAAGGTATAAATTTTATTTCAAAGTTATTAATAGTTGATTAGACTCTATTAGTCAAATTTAGAATTATATTATAATTAATTAAATTTATGTATAATGTTTTTTCAAAATATGAAGGACATATGTCCATATAAATGCTAAAGGGAGTTTTGAATAATTTTTTAAATTAAAAGGAGATATGTGAAAAAACTAACAAATAGAGAGCAAGTTTGGATATTTTACTTAAAAAATTATATTCTTTGATATATCAATAAAAAACTATTTATTAGTTCTAAAATATTAATATTAAAAGAAAGAATCAAACATATAAAAATAATTTAAATATAAAAAGAATTCAAATCATATATTTTATGATTGGTGTACAAATTTTTTATATCTAGTAAAAAAAATTATTTTACTACTTGCCCGTCTATAGTCCTGGTTAAGGATCGAACTAATTTTTACCTTTTGTTTCCGTCTTTATTTGGATTATCCTTGCGTCTTTTCAAATGAGAATGCATCGCACTTATTCCATTTTCATACTTGATCAAGGCATTGCAATAGTTGCATCTAGCTCTTTTATTTGAACCAGACTTCATAGAAAAGTGATTCCAAACCTCCGATTAGTTTCTATGCCCATCAATGTGAGGCAGTAACACACCAATAGTATCAGAAATAGCTGGTGGAGTAGAAACCAAACGCTTTGTTGTCTCCAAGATCGGAAAGTCATTTTGATCACTCATTGATGATATCTGTGTGTAAACTAAGATGTTAATTATCAACCTCAACATCAATTATTTCTGAAATCTTCATTTCCTTCTTAACATGGTATGACCCTATTCCATTTAAGAAGAAACTTTTTCAATACTTGGTTAATAGTTATTCCTTAAATCTCATATCATATACTTGACAAAATTTTGACAACATTTCTCATTGGTCTCCAAGTGGACTACTTGAATGCGGTGAGATTTACCGTGATCAAGTACGCACCTAGAGAGTAAAAGGAAATGTAACAGACTGAAATTTCGTCAAGTATAAGATATGAAATTTAAGGAATAATTATTATTAAGTGAAGAAAAAGTTTCTTCTTAAATTATCCCACTTAAACAATTTAAGATTCAATACAATGAGTGGTAACTTGAAAAGATACGCATGCTCACTAATATTAAATCTCAAATGAAAAACTAAGGCTTTACTCAAATTTTAACTCAAATAAGAAAATAAAATTTTAACCATATGTAACAATTTTACCCTTAGTACTTGAAAATCAAGTTCATAGGATATATGTCAAAAGAGTCACCAATAATGGTGGCTGACCCTCAGTAAACTATGTATGTTTGCATATTAACAAGTACCACATAGTGAAACCACATGCAAAATAGTAAAATCTATTCTATTATTTTCTAAGAAACTTGAAAGGTGTGATTAATTGAAAAATAGCAGCACCCTTAAGGCTTAAATTTGGGGTCTTTTCTATCCATTCAACTGAATCCAAAACATAAATTTTGCTACAAACCAAATACAACAACCAGAAAACTTTCTTGAAGATGGGTCTCTGAAGGGATCGAATTAACATGGTATGAGGCTAAAATGCAAGAATCTTACTTTTTTTAGTTATGAAATATTGAAATATAATGTATGGATATGTATGTCTTTTTCTTTGAATTTGATTAAATTTCTCACATATGGTGTTGAAGCACTAAGATGCACTCTTTCTTCAGGCTGCCGAGAAGGCACTTGGAAGTCTAAGAACAATGCTTGGTCAAAACATTCAGAAATAGCAGCATTCTCCCAAGTCCATTTTTCATTTTTCTGTTCTGGGTTTTCTTTTAAATTTACACAAGCTGTTGTGGATGAAATTAAATAGATTTGGAGGAGAAATGAACTTGCTTTGGTTAAATTTGACGTCCTTTTATTCCGAAATATGGATAGAGCTCAAGAAATCCTCGAGGTTAGGCTTTTATTGTTGTCTTTATTTGCATTCTGGTTTCAAGATGGGCAATATAAGGCCATGTTGCCTATATATTTTTTTCCCTGCTGACCCTCTAGTTCTTTCTTGTTGATGTTAAACATACATTCTTTAGTATTTTTTTGGCTAGTTAAACATTTGTTTTGGTTTGGTAGAATTTCTGACTTCAAAAGCTAAGGATTCGAAGCAAACTGATTTTGCTAGTATGTTTATAGATGTTGAATATTGAAAATTAATATGAGCTGATTTGACTAATTCTTGACATCTAATATTTTGAGTGAATGTGTTACTACTATATAAAGCATATATTCTCTATTATATATGTAATAATTGTATGAATCTTCTAATATTAATCAAAATGCTTTGACTTGTAGATAATTATTTAAAGTTTCTATTATATATGTTGTATGAATATTCTAAAGTTCTAATATTAATCAAACTAATTTGACTTGTAGATAATTATTTGGTGTTTGATAATTTAAAGTTTCTCTTAGCATGCAAAATACTCAATAAGAAAATGCTATATACATAATGCAAATTTATAGAATCCACCAAAGTACATAATACCAAATTTATAGAATCCACCAAAGTATGAAGCAAAACAACATTAAATAATGGTGCAGAATCTATATTATAGCAAATTCATATAATAGATGCAGGGAACTACGTATCAAAGAAGATCAAATTACCTTAAGTCTCCTTGTAGAATCTATATATATTTCAAGATATGCAACAACAACAAGTTCTTCAGCTGCAACAACACATCATACAAGCAAAGTGTGTGAATTTGCTTAAGTGGATGACAAAAACTAGAGCAAACACTAATCTATAGACACAAGTCAAAGAATCAACTTACGCAACACTAGAGAATACAAATCACCAGTAATTTGCCTGTGAGATTCTAACCTAAAACTAATTAGTATCAAGTGGAGTGACCTAACTGGTATATAAACTACACCCAGAAGATTAAGACAAGCGATATGAGACTCTAACACCCTCCCTCCACAGATACCTGAAGAAAACATGGGAGCCTAATGGAATAGGTGATGAAGAAGCCTAGCAGAATAGGCGACGAAGATGGGATATTGACTCTGATACTATGTGAGATCTTTTCTTGATATTTTAATACTCCTTCTCAACCTAAAGCTTACTAAGCTTTAAGCTTGTTACAAATGTAACATCCCAAATTACTAACTCTAATAATGTATCCGATTTACGCATCAATAATTAGAAATTTGGTACATTACTCATGAATATCTAAAATTTTAAATAAAATAATTTAATAAAATATAAAATATGAGCCTTTTGTGGAAACGTAAATATGTACAATATAAAAAGAATTATATACAATGTATACCTAACTAAATATTACATATTATACAATACCACGGTACTAAAAACTAAACCAAAGATACTAACTATATCTTAATTCCAAGTTTCATCTATCTTCATTCTGTTTGACTGATATTGATCTTTCTTGGAATCATCAGGGAAAACATAGATGTAGGGGAATGAGAATTATGAAATTCTCAATAATTTAATTAAAAGTGTCATCACAACAATTCCAGTTATTTCAGGGAAAAATCATTATTAGACATTTATTATCTTTATAGGAGGGTGGCAAAAAATCAAAATAGATCATTCCTCTTCCCGAAATAGTTAATTCATTTTATCTTTATAAAAGTTGTATGCAACACCCTCCCTAGGGTGTCACATTTTAGACTACAACTTACTAAGCTATAATTAAATTGTAGAAGATTTAATATTATAGAATATGGGTTACAAAATTTCTTTTCACTACAAACATAACCTTACCAAAAATATAAGTGATACAAAAACATATTTGGACTGATTAATGCACCACATAATATTCAACGACATTCATAACATAAAACTTCCATACTCAGAGAAACAATAGCAACCCAATAACGGTTTCTACTCAAAAGTACGGTAACAGACTTAACAAAAGACTCAAAACGCCCGCATCAAGATGGACACGCCATACGATGATACCTCCACAGCACTGCATCCTCTCGTAACCAAGGAAGATCTCTGTTTCACAACCACGACGGACTTTACAAAACATATACATATAAACAGAACAAGACAATAAAGATGTGAGATCCCCTATATCAATATCAACATCGCAGCATAGAAACAATAAGAACAACAATGTCATTCAATACAAGATAAATAACACATACAGTCAATATATCAAAACACTACATAATTCAATAGATAATTTAATAGATATAATTAACAGATGATTTAACAGATATATATAAATATCATAATGAGATGTCAACTGACTATGCATATGCACAATGGACCAAACCATACTCCTTTGAGCTAACAAAATTTCAGAGATGAAGGATCCAGAAGACCTGCCACCCTCAATGACAGTCTACATTGAACTGCGAAAGGAATAGTATTTGTCAGGTCTTCGTCAGTGCGTTGCAACGGTTTTTCATGGTCAGAGGTGTAATAAAAAGGTGAATCATTGCACCCTGACGCCCTCAGAGATCCATCATGGATCACACTACTCAATTCTAGTTCACTCAATAGGTGCTTGCTACTGTTACAAACCTAAGCACTCTTCGCACCTTGAGATACCTTACCCTTGTACTTAAGCCTCAACAGTAGGGATACCTCACCCTTACAAATTTCCTTAGGGATACCTCACACTCATTACAAATTTCTTGAGGGATACCTCACCATTGTTACAATCAATCAAGAATGAAACAAAAACGAAACTCTCTCAAAGAGTGTGTATTACAAATTGAAGAACTAGGAAGCTCTCTCAAGAATATCTCAAGAATTTCAAAAATAGAGCAAAAGAGGGGAAAACAATTGATTCACGGATTAGAGCAATAAAATAGTGGTTCTCAATGTTTGTTCACTCTAAAAACTGACCACTCAAAGAGTATTTAAAGTTTTCTCACAAAAAAAGACGTTAGGGTGCATTTAAAGCCACATTAAATGTGTAGAAAAGAGCCGTTATGGACTTTCAGTGGCTGTGTAATCGATTACAAGAGTAATGTAATCGATTACATTGTTCATAAAACGTGTCCTAGGCATTCTAATCTTAACGTAATCGATTACAAAGCTTTTGGAATCAGTGTAATCGATCACAGAGCTTCTAACTTTTGAAAAATGGTTTCCCGTGTAACACCCTCCTTAGGGCATCACATTTCTGACTACCAACTCCCAATCTGAAAATGATTTCATAAAAGGTTTGAGTTATAAAAGGGTGAGTGTTAAAATTTCTTATTACAGAAATATAAACTTACTGAAATCCATAAGTATTACTAATATACAATATTGACACTAATTAATATTTAACAATTTAAAGAGAAATATAAAATTAACAGACTCTTTTTTTTAACAGTAGCAAACCCCATCACGGGTCCTACTTAATAGCATGGTACAACACTAACGAGAAAACTTAACATACTTATTTCTTCTTATATCCATCTTGATGCATCAGACATCTGTTTCTTGTCAACACTGCATGCTATCGAATCTGGAATGGTCATTCTCTGATGTTGTCTCCGATCTTAGAGTATTTATCACCCGTATGTCTAAGACAACTCGTTCCATCTATTATATAATTTTTACCAATACAAGTACAACAACATAATATAACAAAAAGGTGAGATCATGTAACACCCCTTTTGAGGATGTCACATATATAAAGAAAATAAATAAAATCTACCCAAGTTATAAAATGTTTATTTCGTACTAATATGGGTTGTAAAATAATTCCTGTTAAACAGAATAGCATTAAATAAAATAAAGCGGAAATATAAAGTAAACAGAAACAACACCACTCATAATATACATATGTTCCAAGTTATAAGTTATACAAATAATTTACAACTACAACTACAAATATTTAAACAGAAACAGTAAATCAAAACAGTAAAGAGTCAATATATACATACGCAGACGCGCCCAAAATACACATCATAAATATTTATTCCTCTGATGGATCACTCTCAGGAAACTCATCAGAAGATAAATACCCAGGATGCCTCGACACTCGGCGGACATGAGACCGCGCAGTCGATACGAGTGTCATCTCACTAGGCTCAGTGGAAACACCACCCCAATGACGCCTAATGGATAAAGGTAACTCTAAATGCAGAAGCACCGTCGTCGTCATCACTGGCTCGTCATCAAATCTGTTACGTAGGGTCACCGTCATCTGTCCCGCATACGTCATGGAGTCTCTATCTCCTCTCATGTGCCACGCTAACGATCCACCGTGAAACTCGAGAGTCACGAACCCCAAAAATCCAGGCACCGCCATCTCCAAACTAATCAGTCCAACGGATATGGATGATCAAATGGTTCTTGATCATCAAACTGGTCGTCGGCTAGCTGATCTTCCTCCTCCTCCTCGGGGTACAGAACCTCAAGAGACTGTTCCTCTTCCTCTTCCTCAAACTCTTTACCGCGTAAAATAAATATACAGGAAACATACACAATACAGAAAAGAGGTAAGACAATCTAAAATTATCACCAACATGGTAAATAAGAAAACGTCAAACAACAGTTATACAATTCATGCAATATGAAAAGCTATAACAGAAATTAGTAATAGAATAAAGAAAAAGATTTAATTATCATAACGACACATAATATCACAGATAAAATAAAACATCACAGATAAAATAATAGAACAGATAAATAATCCTCATAATACTAACCAGATAAAAATAGACAGATAAAATAAGATTCCAGATATACTCATATAAAATATGACACGTTCCTACTCCATGGAGCTAAACAACATAGATACCATAGATATCAAAGGGAATGACTCGCAAAAATCTATTAGTACCACGGTTACCCAGCCAACTATTCCGCGGTCACATGTTGCGTCTATAGCTCCACATCACTGGGAATTTACCATCCAGGCGTGGTGTAGTTCACTGTCTCACGTCGTGACACTACGGGCAAATGTACTACTAGACTTTACAAATCTCGATTAAATATAGTACGTGTCGAGTCCATTAGTGTGCTATCGGTTACCATTCTGCGGCCAGTGCGGAGCTACCAATCGTCCATATATGGAATCCCGTACACTAATGTCTCCAAGTTCATTAGAACAATGAACCACACTACGTTTATCGCATCGACAACACGATGTGATTCACCTCGTCAACCAAAATTCACCAAAAATTAGTAAATTACCATAATACCCTCAAGGTATAAAAACATATGCCCTCAATGGCAAAAATATACAGTAAGTCCCCCTTGGACAAATACTGTCTCAAAGCCTGTACGGGTTCACCTCATAGCCCGACGCCAGAGAAAAAATACGTAAATCCGAGAAAAATCTTGTTTTGGTCAATCGCGTAGAAATTTTATCGCGTTTTCACAATCTCGTCGTTTTTATAAACGTTTTGAAATCGCGTAAATATATTTTTCTCGTTTTCAAAATCGCGTAGGATTTTTAATACGTTTTCTCAATCGCGTAAGATTTTTAAATCATTTTCTTGACCGAATTCCTTAAAAATTACTATTTAAATAAGCAGAAATAATAAATAATACTTTTAAGCTACGTATAATATTTTTCATATCAGTATATCTTGTCTTTTGGACATCTTTCCTATCTTATTTGTCCGTTTTTACTAAAAATTGACAGATATTTTGCTTAGAAAATTATATTAATGGTTTCTTAATTTTACCGTAAAAATTCTGTTTATTAAATTTTTAAACCATATAATTAATCCTTTTGAAAACTACTAACATACTTCAAAATACAACATGAGCTATATGTTAGAAATTTTCGAAAGTTATTGTATTTCATTTCTAATAACAAAATCATTAGTTCTAAGTTCTCAAACTTATTTCTATTTGATTTTTTTTCCTTAAAACTCATTTTAGAAAAATTCTTTTTAACACATATTGCATTCTTATACTTAGAAAAGGTTTGGATTTAATTTTAGAAACCATGGATACTTGGTTTGGCATGTTGGCCGAAACTTAGAAATTTATGCTATTTGATTTCTAAATTCATTTTCCCTAATCTAAACAATGTAATAATTTGTTAATTCTCCTAGATTAATTAAATCTCAATTTAGGAAAAATATGAGAACATTTTGGTTCTCCCTTTGTGTCCATGGCCGTGAGCCTTAGGCTTGTGTTCTTTGGAACACTCATGCAATCCTTAACATGTTATTCACATCCTATACATTATCATGCAATTCTAACACATGCAATATATTTCTAACACATATAACCTAAATCAAAGCTTGTAGACATGCAAATTATTACAAACAACAAATAGGAAAGTTATTAACAAATACACAACCATATTAACAAGCTACTAACAACCACACAAATGAATCCTTATGGATTCTACAATCACAAAACCACACTCCATCTTCTTACCATCATCCATAGATGATAAGATTTGTCTTTCTCTTACCTTAAATGAAGACAAAAGGATTCTTTCACTCCTCCTAGAGTTTCGGTTTTCCTCCTTCAAGAACCTAACAAGCTTAAACAAAATCTACAAGTTACTAACCATAGAAAGAGAGCTTAAACCATGGAGAAATCATGGCTTAGAACTTTGAAAAAGAGTTTAGAAAAGAAAAACTAGAAATTTCACCTTCTTGGTTGAATCTTCCAAGTAGGTTTTCAAGCTTCAAATGAAGGAATTTGCAAGAACTCTCAACTAGAGATGTTCTTAGGATTGTGTTTAGGTTTAGAAAACTTGGTTAGATGAAATTTTAGGTGGTTGGATGGTGTAGGTATTGGCTTGGCCGAATGCTTCACAAGAAAAGCATCAATGGTGTTTAGGGTTCTTGGATGAGAGAGAAGAGAGAAATTTGCATGAAAGAAAAGTGAAGAATGGTCTTCCACCTCCCTTGGCCGTAGCATTCAATGGGCATGCAAGGTGTGCATGGATTTGGCTTCATCCAAGCCCTTGGATGCATCAAAGGTCAAGATTAAGCCTTAATTAACAAGCTTTGCTCTCATTGGTTGGTTTAAGCTTAGTCATCTAGCTTAGTCACCTAGCTTAGTCACTAATGACCTAGTCATCTAGCTTAGTCACTATGTTCAAGAAGGTTCCACTCTTAATGATGTTTAATTAAGCTACTAAGTTAACTGTATTAGCTAAACGTGGGTCTTGCAAAACATTTAGGGTCCACTGTCATCTAATTATACTGACTAATAAAATAATACACAAAATTATTGTATTAGCAGTTAAATCCTAAAAATTAAAAGATTACTAATCGTCTCATTCAATTGGGTTTAGTAAGATCCCCGGCTGAATAATTAAAACAAGATTTCTCGCTCCAGGAAAAATATTATTTTCCTATCCCTGAGCAAATCGCACAAAAGTCCAAATAAAATCACAGACAAGTAATATTGAACACTAAATCAAGTAGAAAACAATTAAAAACAACAAAAACAAAGACAAACAAAGACTTTCGGGACATAATGGTCATTTTTCCATTTTTCCCCACGACGTAGCTAATCATCCAAAAAGTTCAAATAAAATTACAGACAGTATTAATTTTCTGTATATTTCTCAGAAAAATTAAAACAGTAGCTCGAGAAAATTTTTATTTTACTGTATCAAAGCAAAATACTTAAAATGATCAAATACAATTTTAGCCTGTAAAACATATTTGTATTTCATACAGAAAACAAGAAACATTAAAATAGGGACACAATGGTCATTCACACAAAAGCTTGAAAAACAGCAAATAGTACATTCGGAACATTTTCTAAAAATTGAGGTGTTACAGATCACCTACGCCAATACCAATATGGTAGCATAGAGATAATACAACCAGCATATCATACAAATATATCATACCATAATTCCAATAATGCATTCAACATTAATCAACTATCATCATCATGTCATCAACATTATTATCATCACACAATAATCACAATAATGCCATCAACGTGATTCCAGCCTTAGCCCACAGACAAATGTCCAACTTTCGAAAAGAATCTTGTTCTTGTCGGGTATCGTCAATGCGTTGCAACGGACTGCATCGCCAAGTGGCATATGGTCCAGGCGTAGCCCACAGACAGATATCCACTGGTTGACCGCCGCGCCTTGACGCACCCCAAGATCCATCATAGACTTCACTATCAATTCACATTCCCTCTTCAACGACAAGGGTCCCAATAGCATCAGCTATCAATTTTTGTTCAATTCAAAATCATCATATGCCTCAATGCATATCTTTCCAATGCATGTTCAATGCACGAATGTCAATCACGTGCAAAATTCCTCATTTCCAATGCATGTTCAATGCACCAATGTCAATCATAGGCAAAATTCACACTTTTATATTTAGGGTCTACACATTAGCCCATTCTCAGTTTAATTTCATTATCTCATAATCAGGGTCCACACACTGGCCCAACAGTAATCATACTGTATTTTCGATAGCGACATCATATTATCAAGTTTTCATAGTCACAAAACACTTTTGTTGTGTTTTCACAATCGCGCAATATTTCTGTTACGTTTTCAAAATTTTACAACATTTCCGTTGCATTTTCAAATCACGTAGTGATTTTTTAATGTTTTCTCAATTACGTAAAAATATTCCACCATTTTTAAATCGCGTAGCGATTTTTCAACAATATCTCAAATGTGTAACAATATTTAAACGCTTTCCGAATTACATAGAAATATTTCAACATTTTTCAAATCGCGTGGAAATATTTAAACGTTTTTCAAATTGCGTAGCTTAAAAATCACGTTTTTAAGTTACGTAAATCATTTTTCACCATAATTCCATTACGAAAAATATTTCTCAACCTTCAAAAATTCCATTTCAACCTTTCTCAAAATAATATGACTACTCACATTATTTTCCATATTTTCTTACTCAAGAAAATCCTTTTCATAATTTATTCCATAAAATCATCATTTCATTAAATTAAATCAATGTTTCAAACTTTAAAAATTACTAACGCTCTCCAAAACCCAAAGGATGAGTTACACGTTAGAAAATATCAAATCACTATTATATTCTCCACTTTTCTCAAATAAATTCTAAAATCAATTCTCTTCAAAATAAATTGAGGTTCAAACACTTTCAACCTCTCTTTTTCATTCATATACAAAAAAAAATTTCATTTTCTCAAGTGATAATACACTCTGATTCCCTTTCCAAATTTCTTATACCAAATCAATTATATTTCCACTTGAAAATCACTTTGTTTCATAAAATCAAAGCATTCATACGCCTTCAAAATCGTGGTACTTGATTATTTAAACCATCAAATATTTTTCCTTCTAAGTCAATATGGTTTTACACAAACAAAATCATTAAAAATTCCTTAACAAAACCGTGAGACTCATGGTCTTTAAAATCAAATCATTTGTTCATTTTCATTTTTCACTTTCTTTGTAAATCCTTAAAATTAACAACTCATTGCTCTTTTCATTTAAAACTCATGATTAATAAAATACTTAGAATCTTTTGATTCAAAAACATCCTTCCAAAAACCGTGAACACTTATACTTTGAAAATAAACCCTTTGTTTATTTTCTTTGCTTTTCTAATCATCCAATTTTATCATTCATGAAAATATTAATTTATAAACACCTATTTTGAGGTGTCATGGCTGAAATTCTCTTGGTCTTTGAAACCAAAAATCAATTTCATTTTCATCATCAAATCATGGCATACACATACATATTCAAATATATATCACAAGCATGCCATAATCAAAGCAATAAATCATGCAAATCATACCAAGCATAGGCAAATAATCAAAGCACATAAACATACATAAATTATTACATAACCATGGATATGAATCCTCACATGGATTCACCATCCATCAAATACACAAACCATCTCTCACCACCATACTTGGTTGGTGAGATGAATCTCCCTCTTACCTCTTGAAGATCCTCAAAAGCTCCTTGTTTTGCTTCTTTCTCCAAGTCCTTCACCACCAAGGGCTTCTCAAATTCAAAACAAAACATATATTTATTAGTAAATCAAGCTTAAACAAGATAAACCATGGATCAAACATGGCTTAGAACCTTGAAAATTAAAAGAAAAGTGAAGATTAATAAACTTCACCAATAAAGCTTCAATCTTTAGCTTGAAGAACAAGGTTGAAGATAAATGATTTAGAGAAAGTCTCCAACATGAAAGTTGCTTAGAAAATCATGTAGATTCAAGATATATGGTTGGATGAAATTAAAAGAGATTGGATGGTGATTTTGGGTGAATGGCCAAAATTCCTCTTGAAGAACAAGGTTAGAGTTTTTGATTTTTGTGAAAGAAAGGCTTCTTAGACTTGGTTAAGATAAAGAATGAAGTGAAAACACTTAGTTTTCCTTCCACCAATTTCGTAGAGCTCCATGGAAAAATCCCTAAAAATCATAAACAAATCTTAAAATCAATAACAAGTAAAAGAATAGGTAAACCATGGTTCAAGCATGGCTTAGAAAATCAAAACTAAAAGATTGGGTGAAGAAATATGAACTTTACCTTTTTTTATAGAAACTTGAAGCTTAGATTTGAAGCTCAAGATGAATGATATTGTGAAAACTCATAACTAGAGATGTTCTTAGAATAAGGTAAGGATTCAAGAAACTAGGTTGAATAAAATTTTTGAGTGATGGGGGGTAGATTTGAGGGTCATGGTCGTGAGCTAGCTTGGAGGAGAAGGAGAGAAATTTTTCTAAGAGCTTGCTTGAAGGAAATGGTCAAGAATGATCAATAAGTGACCAAGACAACTAATAATGGTCTTCAACTTTGCTTTAACTCCTAGACAAGCACAAAAACCGTCCCCCCTCTTCATGCATTCTCCTTGAGTGCAAAATGATCAATAATGATGCATAATTGACCAAGACCACTAATAATGGTCTTCAAACTTTCCTTTAACTCCTAAAACAAGCACAAAACCATCGCCCTCCCATGCATTATGCATTCAATAAGTTGTCATCTTTTCTAGCCACCATTTAGAGCCATTTAAGCCATTGATTAGATCAATTATTGGAATTTAGGTAGACTTTTGATTAAAAGACTTAATCTAGGCCATTAGATCTTTCTTCCTTGAAATCCTAGCCATTAGATGCATCTCCAAAATGAAGGATTAAGATTACTCCTTCTTACTTTTAATCCAAGGGTCATAATTAGTCATAGCCATTTTAGAAGACCAAATCTCCACCATTGATTAAATCCAAATCCAATGGTTGTAAATGATCCATCTCCACCGTTGATTAAATCCAAATCCAACAGTCACAAATGATCATAGCCACTTTTATAAGATCAAATCTCCACCCTTGATTTAAATCTAAATCCAATGGTTATAAATGGTCATAGCCATTTTATTAGACTAATCCTACATCGTTGATTAAATCGACGGTTGATATCAAAGTCTTCAATATTAGACTTGCTTCCTATTAGTCCATCAAAACAATTAAACTTGTTTCCTATTGGTCCGTCAAAAGTTGTCATAACCACTATTGTTGACTTCAGTAGTAGAATCTCTATTTTTATCTGCTAAAAACCCCACAAAAGAATATATTTACTGTATTTTTATCGCCCGATAATTAAATACAGTACAAAACACAGTACAAGAAATTTTTGAAAATTGTTTTCGGATTCAGGTTTAGTAAGATCCCATGTCTCCGTCTCAACAGTACAAATTTTTCTATACGTAGAAAAATTTTCACTTTGTGGGACCCACCTCGGCCCACGTAAGGCCACCCTAGGCCCACAAACAGCCCAAAAACAATAAGAGAAATATAAAAAATTTATAATCATCCACAAAAATCCCAAATATTAGAAAACGTATGAAAATTAAATCCAATTGTTAAAAATAATTAACAATCAAGAAAAATAAATACATAAAGATTTTCCCCTGCCCGAAAATTATAACTTTCCTGACACAGAGTAAATCACTCAAAACGATCAAATATGCTGACAGAATACTGAAAATAATTTTACAATACACAGAAATCACTAAACAGTAGAATTCTGTTAATTATCAAAATTACTGTCAACTATTTAGGAAATTTGGGGTGTTACATCCTGCATGAATGTAATCGATTACTAGGCCATTGTAATTGATTACAAGCTTCCTAAAAAGCTGTAAATGGATTACTAAGCCTAAGGATAAGATTACAATCATCTTTAAACCCATTTTTATGCCCAATTAAGCTTTGAAATCATTGAGATTTAGAAAAACTTGGTTTGTGAAGGAAATAAGTTTGTTTTTCATATACCAAGAAATAAAATATTATTTAGAAAGAAAAGCTCTTTCAAGAAAAACTTTGAGATACCAAGAGAGCTTCTTACATTAAGATCCTAAGCCCTAAAAACTATACCCACTTTGCTTCCGTTGGGCATGGTCTTTGACTTTGTTTTGTTGTCAACAAAACTTCACGATCTCCGTGACATAAGCATTCACGAAAGAGAAGAGAAAAAAGTGAGAGAGAAATGTGAAACTTTTGAATGGAAAAGATGAAAATGAATGCTTAAGTGAAAAGATGACAACTTTGTCTTCTTTTCCTCCCCCTAAAACTGTGGGCTTCACCAAGGAAGAAAGAGAAAGTGGCTTCTCCAACAAGCTTGATGCAAAGCTTATCCAACAAGCTTGATGCAAAGCTTCTCCATTAAGTTTTCCCTAAAGCTTGCTTAGGAAGCTAGATTTCACTTTTTAGAAAGTCAAAAGTGATGTCACATAGATGATGTCACCAAGGAAAGCTTTTAAAAAAGATGACTAATACTTTACTAAAAGTTATTATCTAATAGACAAATGTTACAGTTAATAAAATCAGTATTTATTATTCATTGGATAATAGGACGTACCCTGATTTTATTTATCAGATAAAATCTCAGATAATAAAAACTTCATAAACTATGTCCGGCTTTAGATTTAATAAGATCCCCTGGTCCCATTTCACAGTCCAAAATTTTTCATCCTTGGAAAAATTTTATCTTTTCGACCCAACATAATGTGCACGAAAATTGAGAAATATAATAAAATAATCAAAATCGCCCCAATAATTCACAAAAATTCACAAAATTCACAAAAATTATAAAAAACATATATAACAATAATTAAGCAATTTCTGGTGTGTTACAATACTCCTCCTCTAAAAAAAAATTTTGTCCTCAAAATTCATCGTACCTTAGATTAGATGCGGATATTGCCCCTCTCATTCTGCCTTCAGTTGAGTTCAATTTCTGAAAACATGTCTAGGCTTCTTGCACTTGAAACAGACGATTCCCTTAATCCTACATTCCTTTGTTATGTGGCCCTTTCCACACTTCAAACATTTTGGCATAAATGTTATAGACTGACTGAATCCATTGCCACTAGAACTTCCCCCGGTAGATTGCTGTTGATGTTCCTGATGATTCCCTAGTGGTCGGGAATACGGCTTTCTATTGAAACTGGTTGCCATTGCCATTGCCTTCTTTTTGGAATCAAAATGGTCCAAAGTTACGAGATCTCGTGTCTTGAGATTGGTCCAACTCCTCAATCTGACAACACTTATCTAACAAGGCTGGGAACTGATCAATTTCCAAAGGTAACATTGCACACTTTAGGTTGTGCCTCAAACCTTCTTCAAACTTTTAACACTTCCACTCCTCATCTGGCTGAGGTTGAAAGTCCCTTGAGAATTTTGATAAGTTTTTAAACTTAACAACATATTCACTTACCGTCATTCCTCCTTGTCTCAGACCAAGGAATTCCATTTCCTTAGCATGCCTTGTACTGGCTGGAAAATATTTTTCCAAGAATTTGTTCTTAAAAACCTCCCATGTAATCATCGTCCCTTTAGCTTCCAACAGTTGTTGAGCTCCTGGCTGTAACACCCCAAATTTCCTAAGTTTTTGACAGTAATTTTGACAGTTAACAGAATTTTACTGTTTAGTAATTTCTGTGCATTGTAAAATTATTTTGTTTATTCCGTTAGCGTATTTGATCGTTTTGAGTGATTTACTCTGTGTCAGGAAAATAAAAATTTTCGGGCCAGGGAAAACTTTACGTAATTTAATTTTTACCGTTAGGTAATTATTTTACGTAATCTGATTTGATATTTGTGCATTTTATAATTTTTGTGATTTTATGGATGATTTTGAAATTTTTCCTGCCTGAGGGCCCCGCAATGGGTATGTGGGCCCAGGTGGCCATACGTGGGCCCAGGTGGGTCCCACAAAGTGAAAAAAATTTTTACGCATAGAAAAATTTGTACTGTTTAGACGAAGACAGGGGATCTTACTAAACCTGAATCCAGAAACAGTTTTAGAAAATTTATTGTATTGTATTTTATACTGTATTTAATTATCGGATTATAAAAATACAGTAAAAATATTATTTGTAGGATACAAGAATAAATATTATACTGCGTAGTCAACAAAGAGAGCTTGACTTGATTTATACCCTTGGATGAGAATACTTAGTTTGAATATTAACCATTGATTTAATCAAAGGTTAAGAAACAAACTTAAAAAAAGCTTGGATAATAACCATTGATTTAATCAATGGTGTGAGAATAAGCTTAGTTAGGAAGGCTTTGATATCAACCATAGATGTAATCAAAGGTGTAGAATTGGTCTTGAAAAATGACAAAGACCATTTATAACCATTGGATTTAGATTAAATCAAGGGTGGAGATTTAATCTTAAAAAGTAACAAAGACCATTTATGACCATTGGATGAAGAATCAATCAATGGTGGAGATTTGATCTTCTAAAATGGAAAAGACTAATTATGACCCTTGGATTTAAAATTTGAAGAAGCAATCTTGACCCTTAATTTTGGAGACACATCTAAGGGCTAGAATTTAAAGGAGAAAAATCCAATGGCCTAGATTTAGTCTTCTAAAATTAAAAATCTACCTAAATCCTAACCATTGAATTAATCAATGGCTAGAAATGCTTCAAATGGCAGCAAATAATGAAGACAACTTTATTGAATGCATTATGAAGAGAAGGTGATGGTTTTGGAGTGTTTAGAAGACAAAGAGACAAGCTTTATGTCATTTTTGCATGTCTTGGTCAAGTTAGACATCATAATGGCTTACTTTTGATTTTTGCACTCCAAGGAGAATGCTTGAAGGGAGGGCACGGTTTTGGTACTGCATGAAGGAGTTTGGAAGACCATAATTGCATGCTTTTGTCATTATTGTCTTCCTTGGTCTTCATTGATTCATTTTTAAGAAGGAAACTTAGAAAATTTTCTCTCCATTTCCTTTCTTCTCTAGATTTCGGCCAAGCCCTCCAAGAGCACCTTCCATCACTCAAAAATTTCATCCAACTTGATTTTCTAAACCTAAACATCATTCTAAGAACATCTCTAGTTATGAGTTTTTCCAAAATCATTCATCTTGAGCTTCAAATCCAAGCTTCAAGTTTCTATCAAAAATCAAAAATTTCATCTTTGTGCTTCAAGAGAAACCATTCGGTTATCTACCCTAAAATCACCATCCAATCTCTTTTAATTTCATCCAACCTTAGATCTTGAATCTCCATGATATTCTAAGCAACTTTCATGTTGAAGACTTCTTCTAAATCATTCATCTTCAAGGAGTTTCTTCAAGATTAAAGTTATTGGGTTTTTGAGGTGAAGTATAAGGGAACTTCATTTTCTTCTCTCTTTTTCATGATCTAAACCATGTTTGATCCATGGTTCCTCTTAATCAAGTTTGATATGTTAATTAACTTGTGTTTTGTTTTGTATTTGAGAAGTCCTTGGTGGTGAAGGACTTGGAAAAAGAAACAAATCAAGAAGCTTTGGAGGATCTTCAAGAGGTAAGAGGGAGATCCATCTCACCAACCAAGCATGGTGGTGAGAGATGGTATGTTATTTGATGGATGTGGAATCCATGTGAGGATTCATATCCATGGTCATGTAATTAATTTGTGGGTGTTTATGAGCTTTGATTAATTTTCTATGCTTGATATGCTTTGCATGATTTTATAGCTTTGATGATATGCTTGATATGCTATACATGCTTTTATGGCTTTGATGGTATGCTTATATTATTTATGATGAAATATATATGTATATGCCATGACTTGATGGTGGAAAGGAAATTGATTTTTGGCTCCAATAGCCAAGGAAGAGCTACGGTTTTGATGCCCTTGATTAGGGTTCATGTTGAAAATTTTCAAGAACAAAAGAATTGATTTTTGAGTACTTAGAACATGGTGGATTTTGAACAAGACACCTCAAGATAGGTGTTCACAAAATTAATATTTTCTTGAATGATGAAAATGGATGTTTAGAAAAGTAAGGAAAATAAACAAAGAATTTATTTTTCAAAGAGTACATGAATATGGTTTTAGAAGGATTTTTATTGATTTATTTTGTGTAAAAAGTTCTAAGTGTTTTACTAAAGATGAGATTTAAATGAAAATAACAATGATAATTTTAAGGATTTGCAAATAAAGTGAAAAAGGATTTGTAAGGAAATTAAAAATGAATTTGAACAAATGGGTTTGGTTTTTATGACCATCGGTATTTCGATTTTGAAAATAAAGAATTTTAATGGTTTTGTTTGTGTAAAACCATATCAATTTAGGAGGAAAATATTTGATGGCTTCAATGGCCAAAGACTCTACGATTTTTGGAGGTTGGAATAATTTTGGATTTTATGAAACAAAGTAATTTTAAAGTGGAAACAAAATGTTTGAACAAAATGTTTTAGTATAAGGATTTTGGAAAGAGAAATCAAAGTATTTTATCACTTGAGAAATGAACTTTCATATGAAAATGAAAAAGAAAAGTTGCAAGGGTTTGAATCTTAATTTGTTTTGAAGAGAATTAATTTTAGAATTGATTTGGGAAAAATGGAGACTATAATGGTGTTTTGAAAATTTACTAACGTATAACTTATTTTCAAGTTTTGAAATACATTAGAAAATGTTAAGTTTTGAAACGTTGATTTACATCAATGAAAAAGTGATTTTGAGAATTATATTTTGAAAAAGAATTTCTTGAGAAAGAATCGTGGAAAAATATTTTCTTGAGTAAGAAAATATATTAAATGAAGTGTAAAGTTATATTATTTTGAGAAAAGTTAAAAAGGAATTTTTAAAGGTCAAGAAATATTTTCTGTAATGAAATTGTGGTGAAAAATTATTTACGTATCTTAAAAATGTGATTTTTAAGTTACGTAATATGGAAAAATATTTCTACGCGATTTTAAATACATTAAAATATTTCTACGCGATTTGAACTACGTTTAAATATTTTACGTAATCTGAATTACTATTGAAAAATCACTACGTGATGGAAAAGTGATGAATTATTTTTACGTGATTGTGAAAATAGCAGAAAATCGTTATGTGATTTGAAAAGTGTTTTAAATATTTTGAGAATGACGGAAAATGATTTATGTGACTTAAAAGAATGATTTTTAAGTTACGCGATTTTGAAACAGTGGAAAAATACTATGTGATTTTGAGAAACGTATATTTTTACGCGATTAAGAAAAACGTTAAAAAAAATTAGTACGTGTTTTAAAAGTGCAACAGAAGAGTTGCGGTATTTTGAAAACGTAATAGAAATGTTACTGTATTGTGAAAACGTAACAGAAATGTCACGGTATTGTGAAAATATAACAGAAACGTTTCAGAATTTTGAAAACGTAACATAAGTGTTACGATATTTTGAAAACGTAATATAAACATTTTGGAATTGTGAAAACGCAATGTAAACGTTTTGGAATTGTGAAAATGAAACGAAAATATTACGCAATTTTGAAAACACGACGAAAGTGTTTTATAACTATGAAAATGTGATAACATGATTTTCTTCATTGAAAATACAAGTATAATTTGGTGCATTTTATATGCATTGGAAAAGAGATGCTTGTGATTGGATTTGGTGCATTATACATGCATTGGGAAAAAAAATATACGTTGAGGCATATGATACATTGAACAAATGAAATTGAAAAGATTTGGCTCTTTGGGGTTGGACTTGCACGGATATACTCGTGCATTGTATATGGCCCTTGTGGTCGAAGAGGGAATGAGAATTGATAGTGAGGTCTATGATGGATCTTGGGGGCGAGGCGTAGCGCGGTCGACCAGTGGACGGTGGCGAGTACCACCTGTGCCACTTAGCGATGCGATCCGTTGCAACGCATTGACGATACCCGACAAGAACACGATTCTTTTCAACAACTGGAAGATTGTCTTTGGGCTAAGGCTGACAATTGACAGAGCATTCTCCTCGAAATTGTGAAAACCTCCATGGAGTTGTTTTTGAAAAACTGAGTCTTTGTGCACATGCATAATCTGAACATTTTATATCTGCATGATATATTAATTGATGGATATTGGTTATGACAATTGTTTTGAATATTTGGATGATGATAATGATAATTAGAACATTATTGTAAGTTGTTGTTTATGATAATTAAACTAATAAATGATTAGATGATGATAGTTGATTAATGCTGATAGCATGATTATGGTATGATCTATCTGTATGATATGATGTTTGTGTTATCTCTGTACTGCCATGTTGGTATTGGCGTAGGTGTGATCTCACCTCTTTGTTATGTTGTTTGTTGTGTCTGTACTGTTAAAATAAAATAATAGAAGGATCGAGTTGTCTTAGACATAACGGGCGATGGATACTCTGAGATTGGTGACAACAATAAGGAGTGGACATTCAGGACTCGAAGGTGTGCAGTGTTGACAAAGAACAGATGTAGAACAGATATCTGATGCAACAAGATGGATACACAACAGAATAAGTATGTTAAGTTTTAACGTTAGTGTTGTACCGTGTTATTAAGTAGGACCCGTCATGGGGTTTGCTACTGTTAAAAAAAAAAGAGTCTGTTAGTTTTATATTTCTCTTTAAATTATGAGATATTAATTAGTGTCAATATTGCATAATGAATAGTTGAAATATGATTTTCAATATTACCTAATATTTTCAGTAAATTTATGTTTCAGTAAAGAAGAAATTTTAAAACCCACTTTTTATAACTCAAACCTTGTGTGATCTTCTTTACAGATTTTGAGTCGGGAGTCAGACATGTGATACCCTAGGGAGGATGTTACATTAGTTGGTATCAGAGCACGGTTTGAGTCTTTTGGGGTTTGTGGTTAGGTCTGTTTTGTTTGTGTTGTGTTCTCTGTGTTATTGATTTCCGAAAGGAAACAATGTTGTTTATAATGGATATCAGATCCATTGTATTTCGATCCGCATGCCTTGGGAAGAAAAAAAAAAGGAAATGGCTCGGGATAGTTGTACTTGTGTGGAAGTGGAACATGTTACTAGTAATGCAGTTGCAGTTACAAGAGCAACGGGAGCAACGTAGAAGGATGACTGCAGGAACAAAGGACCGTTATTCGGTGGGAAAGAAATGAAAGTTGAGGTTCAGGATCTGATGGAAGAGAATCAGTCTTAGAATATATGACTACGTAATTTTGGAACTCGATATTTTTAAGGATATTGAGAAAGTAATTGATTTTGACGGAAGATGTATTTACAACCATTGAGGAAACCAAAGACAGTAAATGATGTGAAAGAAGGTACTTAATAAAGGAATATACGTCAAAGAAACAAACGTTTATTTGAAATGGTTACATCTGGTTTCCATTTTATTTTGATTCGTCCATCTTTGAAGAAAAGAAATGACTCGTGATAGATGTACGTGTGTGGAAGCGAGACATAATGGTGGTGATATGACTGCAACTTTGGAAGTAATACAAACAAATGGTGAAGCAATTACTGACAAACTCGAGAAAATTATTCTCGCATGAAGAAGAATTGATTTCTTAAGCTAAGATTTTGTTAGAGTTAAATCACTCTCAGGATGAGAGACCCTGTAACGTTGGACTATATTAGTTACGAAAAAAAAGAAAAAGGGGAAATCGTAAGGTCAAGCGATTCTAACAGAAAACGTACTTGCAATCTCCAAAAAGTCAACAACAACAACAATCTTGTGGAGAAAGTACTAGTAATGACAAGTTTGGTTTGACTGTGATATCTGCACCGAAATGTAAGAAGTGTGGAAAGGGGCACTTAATGAAAGATTGTACGTTCAAGGAAATAATTTGTTTTAAGTGCGGGAAGTTTGGAATACAATTTTTGAAAATGGAGTTCCAATGAAAACAGAGTTTTCTGTTAGTAAAATCTCAAGTAGTAGGAAGTGTTCGGAGCGGCAGATTTAAACAATGGAGATTGTGTCATTAGAGCTAATCCTATAAACCATATTGAATATTTCTGTGAATAACCTATTCCTTATGACATATGATTGAGTAGATCAATTATATGTTAGAGTTATTCGCAATCCTCTGATTTGTTTACTTCTGTTTCTATTCTTAGCCGATTGAGCTACTCAAGTTATTCAAATCATTATTATAGATCAAATCTTTGTGTTAATTTGATCTGTCGTTCAAAATTTTGTGTTAGTTTGATCTGTTTCATAAATAGACGTGATCTTTGAAAATGGATTGGTTATTTTCTAATCATATCCTATGAGATTGTCTCAATACAGTGTTAGTATTTCAGAAAAAATTCATTCCTGAAAATCAGGCAAAATCAAATTCTTGTTGAATATGTTTGGTAACATATTAGATCATTTCACTACCTTATCTTCCTAAATCTCTATAATGTTCTTTCATATACTGCATTTGCAAGAAAGAATATTTTACAAGAAAGGATATTCCTATTTAAAATCTATGTCATAGTATCTGGTATATAATGCGGTTGAAAGGAGAACTCGGTTAGTGAGACGTTTCCTGTTAAAGAAGCTAAAGCTGGAGAATAAAGTGATATGAGGATAATAAAATTTTAAGTAATACATTACTTTAGTTAGAAATTATCTGAGAAAAACTATTCTAGGCATGAATGAAGGTTGGTAGCCGCTGTATTGGTATCAGAGAATTCATTCTTGAAGATCGAGTTACATCCAATTCCTTGCTGGATATGTTCGACAACATATTCGATTCGTTTTGTTCTTTTCCATGATGTTTTCTTTCATCTACTGCAAGTGAAAGAATATCTTTCAAGAGAGAATATTCCTATGTATATCCAGGTCAGAGTATCAAAGTGGCGCAGTGGAAGTGTGGTGGATTCTTCAAAAATTGAAGAAGTCTGTCTATGGAAAAAGTTAAGACGGTAATGGAAAACCGTAGAAAAAAAATTATTAAGATATTTGTTTGATCAGGAGAAGTGAACAAGAGATAAAGAATTTTCAATGGTTTAGAATCGTTTGGAATAACGTAAGAGGTGAAACTACATGGGAACTGAAGAAAAGATAAAGGAATAATGTCATTATTTATTCCGAGGGTGTGAAATCATGGTCATGAAATTTCGAGGACGAAATTTCTGTAAAGAGGGGGAGTATTGTAACACCCCAAATTTCCTAAGTTTTTGACATGATAATTTTTGATTAATGTAATTTTACTATTTAGTAATTTAAATGTACCTTTGTAAAATTATTTTGTTTATTCCATCGGCGTATTTGATCGTTTTGAGTGATTTACTCCGTGTCGGAAAATAAAAATTTTGGTAGGAAAAACTTTACGTAATTTAATTTTTACCGTTAGGTAATTATTTTACGTAATCTGATTTGATATTTGTGCATTTTATAATTTTTATGATTTTATGGATGATTTTGAAATTTTTTCTATCTGTGGGCCCCCCAAGGGGTATGTGGGCCCAGGTGGCCATACGTGGGCCCAGGTGGGTCTCACAAAGTGAAAACTTTTTCTACGCATAGAAAAATTTGTACTGTTTAGACGGAGACAGGGGATCTTACTAAACCTGAATCCGAAAACAGTTTTAGAAAATTTCTTGATACTGTATTTTATACTGTATTTAATTATCGGATGATAAAAATATAGTAAAAATATTATTTGTAGGATACAAGAATAAATATTATCTTTGCGTAGTCAACAAAGAGAGCTTGACTTGATTTATACCCTTGGATGAGAATACTTAGTTTGAATATTAACCATTGATTTAATCAAAGGTTAAGAAACAAACTTAATAAAAAGCGCTTGGATAATAACCATTGATTTAATCAATGGTGTGAGAATAAGCTTAGTTAGGAAGGCTTTGATATCAACCATAGATGTAATCAAAGGTGTAGAATTGGTCTTGAAAAATGACAAAGACCATTTATAAATTGGATTTAGATTAAATCAAGGGTGGAGATTTAATCTTAAAAAGTAACAAAGACCATTTATGACCATTGGATGAAGAATCAATCAATGGTGGAGATTTGGTCTTCTAAAATGGCAAAGACTAATTATGACCCTTGGATTTAAAATTTGAAGAAGCAATCTTGACCCTTAATTTTGGAGACACATCTAAAAAATTTAGAATTTAAAGGAGAAAAATCCAATGGCCTAGATTTAGTCTTCTAAAATTAAAAATCTACCTAAATCCTAACCATTGAATTAATCAATGGCTAGAAATGCTTCAAATGGCAGCAAATAATGAAGACAACTTTATTGAATGCATTATGAAGAGTAGGTAATGGTTTTGGAGTGTTTAGAAGACAAAGAGACAAGCTTTATGTCATTTTTGCATGTCTTGGTCAAGTTAGACATCATAATGGCTTACTTTTGATTTTTGCACTCCAAGGAGAATGCTTGAAGGGGGGGCACGGTTTTGGTGCTGCATGAAGGAGTTTGGAAGACCATAATTGCATGCTTTTGTCATTATTGTCTTCCTTGGTCTTCATTGATTCATTTTCAAGAAGGAAACTTAGAAAATTTTCTCTCCATCTCCTTTCTTCTCTAGATTTCGGCCAAGCCCTCCAAGAGCACCTTCCATCACTCAAAAATTTCATCCAACTTGATTTTCTAAACCTAAACATCATTCTAAGAACATCTCTAGTTATGAGTTTTTCCAAAATCATTCATCTTGAGCTTCAAATCCAAGCTTCAAGTTTCTATCAAAAATAAAAAATTTCATCTTTGTGCTTCAAGAGAAACCATTCGGTTATCTACCCTAAAATCACCATCCAATCTCTTTTAATTTCATCCAACCTTAGATCTTGAATCTTCATGATATTCTAAGCAACTTTCATGTTGAAGACTTCTTCTAAATCATTCATCTTCAAGGAGTTTCTTCAAGATCAAAGTTATTGGGTTTTTGAGGTGAAGTATAAGGGAACTTCATTTTCTTCTCTCTTTTTCATGATCTAAACCATGTTTGATCCATGGTTCCTCTTAATCAAGCTTGATATGTTAATTAACTTGTGTTTTGTTTTGTATTTGAGAAGTCCTTGGTGGTGAAGGACTTGGAAAAAGAAACAAATCAAGAAGCTTTGGAGGATCTTCAAGAGGTAAGAGGGAGATCCATCTCACCAACCAAGCATGGTGGTGAGAGATGGTATGTTATTTGATGGATGTGGAATCCATGTGAGGATTCATATCCATGGTCATGTAATTAATTTGTGGGTGTTTATGAGCTTTGATTAATTTTCTATGCTTGATATGCTTTGCATGATTTTATAGCTTTGATGATATGCTTGATATGCTATACATGCTTTTATGGCTTTGATGGTATGCTTATATTATTTATGATGAAATATATATGTATGTGACATGACTTGATGGTGGAAAGGAAATTGATTTTTGGCTCCAATAGCCAAGGAAGAGCTACGGTTTTGATGCCCTTGATTAGGGTTCATGTTGAAAATTTTCAAGAACAAAAGAATTGATTTTTGAGTACTTAGAACATGGTGGATTTCGAACAAGACACCTCAAGATAGGTGTTCACAAAATTAATATTTTCTTGAATGATGAAAATGGATGTTTAGAAAAGTAAGGAAAATAAACAAAGAATTTATTTTTCAAAGAGTACATGAATATGGTTTTAGAAGGATTTTTATTGATTTATTTTGTGTAAAAAGTTTTAAGTGTTTTACTAAACATGAGATTTAAATAAAAATAGCAATGATAATTTTAAGGATTTGCAAAGAAAGTGAAAAAGGATTTGTAAGGAAAGTAAAAATGAATTTGAACAAATGGGTTTGGTTTTTATGACCATCGGTATTTTTGATTTTGAAAATAAAGAATTTTTAATGGTTTTGTTTGTGTAAAACCATATCAATTTAGGAGGAAAATATTTGATGGCTTCAATGGCCAAAGACTCTACGATTTTTGGAGGTTGGAATAATTTTGGTTTTTATGAAACAAAGTAATTTTAAAGTGGAAACAAAATGTTTGAACAAAATGTTTTAGTATAAGGATTTTGGAAAGGAAATCAAAGTATTTTATCACTGAGAAATGAACTTTCATATGAAAATGAAAAAGAAAAGTTGCAAGGGTTTGAATCTTAATTTGTTTTGAAGAGAATTGATTTTAGAATTGATTTGGGAAAAATGGAGAATATAATGGTGTTTTGAAAATTTACTAACGTATAACTTATTTTTAAGTTTTGAAATACGTTAGAAAATGTTAAGTTTTGAAACGTTGATTTACATCAATGAAAAAGTGATTTTGAGAATTATATTTTGAAAAAGAATTTCTTGAGTAAAGAACTGTGGAAAAATATTTTCTTGAGTAAGAAAATATATTAAATGAAGTGGAAAGTTATATTATTTTGAGAAAAGTTAAAAAGGAATTTTTAAAGGTCAAGAAATATTTTCTGTAATGAAATTGTGGTGAAAAATTATTTACGTATCTTAAAAATGTGATTTTTAAGTTACGTAATATGGAAAAATATTTCTACGCGATTTTAAATACGTTAAAATATTTCTACGCGATTTGAATTACGTTTAAATATTTTACGTAATCTGAATTACTATTGAAAAATCACTACATGATGGAAAAGTGATGAATTATTTTTACGTGATTGTGAAAATAGCGAAAAATCGTTATGTGATTTGAAAAGTGTTTTAAATATTTTGAGAATGACGAAAAATGATTTATGTGACTTAAAAGAATGATTTTTAAGTTACGCGATTTTGAAACAGTGAAAAAATACTATGCGATTTTGAGAAACGTATATTTTTACGCGATTAAGAAAAACGTTAAAAAAAATTAGTACGTGTTTTAAAAGTGCAACAGAAGAGTTGCGGTATTTTGAAAACGTAACAGAAATGTTACTGTATTGTGAAAACGTGATAGAAATGTCACGGTATTGTGAAAATATAACAGAAACGTTTCAGAATTTTGAAAACGTGACATAAGTGTTACGATATTTTGAAAACGTAATATAAACATTTTGGAATTGTGAAAACGTAACAGAAACGTTTTGGAATTGCGCAAATGAAACAGAAATATTACGCAATTTTGAAAACACGACGAAAGTGTTTTATAACTATGAAAATGTGATAACATGATTTTTCTTCATTGAAAATACAAGATAATTTGGTGCATTTTATATGCATTGGAAAGAGATGCTTGTGATTGGATTTGGTGCATTATACATGCATTGGGAAAAAAATATGCGTTGAGGCATATGATACATTGAACAAATGAAATTGAAAAGATTTGGCTCTTTGGGGTTGGACTTGCACGATATACTCGTGCATTGTATATGGCCCTTGTGGTCGAAGAGGGAATGAGAATTGATAGTGAGGTCTATGATGGATCTTGGGGCGTCGAGGCGCGGCGGTCGACCAGTGGACAGCTGGCGAGTACCCTGTGCCATTTGGCGATGCAGTCCGTTGCAACGCATTGACGATACCCGACAAGAACACGATTCTTTTCAACAACTGGAAGATTGTCTTTGGGCTAAGGCTGACAATTGACAGAACATTCTCCTCGAAATTGTGAAAACCTCCATGGAGTTGTTTTTTAAAAACTGAGTCTTTGTGCACATGCACAATCTGAACATTTTATATCTATATGATATATTAATTGAGGGATATTAGTTATGACAATTGTTTTGAATACTTGGATGATAATAATGATAATTAGAACATTATTGTAATTTGTTATTTATGATAATTAAACTAATAAATGATTGGATGATGATAGTTGATTAATACTGATAGCTTGATTATGGTATGATCTATCTGTATGATATGCTGTTTGTGTTATCTCTGTGATGCCATGTTGGTATTGGCGTAGGTGATCTCACCTCTTTGTTATGTTGTTTGTTATGTCTGTACTGTTAAAATAAAATAATAGAAGGATCGAGTTGTCTTAGACATAACGGGCGATGGATACTCTGAGATTGGTGACAACAATAAGGAGTGGACATTCAGGACTCGAAGGTGTGCAGTGTTGACAAAGAACGGATGTAGAACAGATGTCGATGCAACAAGATGGATACACAATGAGAATAAGTATGTTAAGTTTTAACGTTAGTGTTGTCAGAGTGCTATTAAGTAGGACCCGTCATGGGGTTTGCTACTGTTAAAAAAAAAAGAGTCTGTTAGTTTTATATTTCTCTTTAAATTATGAGATATTAATTAGTGTCAATATTGCATAATGAATAGTTGAAATATGATTTTCAATATTACCTAATATTTTCAGTAAATTTATGTTTCAGTAAAGAAGAAATTTTAAAACCCACTTTTTATAACTCAAACCTTGTGTGTACTTCTTTACAGATTTTGAGTCGGGAGTCAGACATGTGATACCCTAGGGAGGGTGTTACACTGGCCACCAATCTTCGCTATCTTCGACGAGCATAAAGGTAGCGTAAGTTACCTTTCTCCCATCGGTACATCTCATTCCTTTAAATATCTTCTCCAATTCCTTGATCCACAAACTAGCCTTTTCCGGATCAAATTCCCCTCTAAAATGTGGTGGATTGTTGTGATGAAACTTCGAAACACTCTGAGCTTCTACAGTCGCTTCCTGTTGTTGATTAGCTCTCTGACTTTGTTGTATCATAATGTCTACCATCCTTCACATAGCTTCAGTAGCCGCAACCATGCCTTCATTATCACGTCCAGTATTCACACGTCCACCTCTACCACCAGCCATCGCTTTTCTTTGAGATCAGACTTTAATCATATGCAGACACTACTCTTTCATTCTGCCTTCTTGTTCCTACATTGCATCTTCAGTCACCTTACTCCATATCACTTTTAGCAATGAAACTTCTTTTCCTCTGAACTGTTTCACTCTCCTACCTTCAATCTTTACAAGAAGAGTCTCACAAGTTAAGTTCTCTTTTAACAATATTGTATCTGATACTATGACATGAATTAAATCAGGAATATACTTTCTTACAATTGTGATATATGAAAAACATTATGAAGGTTAGAAAGAAAAAGGTAGCAAAACTATCTGATGTGTTACCGGATATATCTAATAAAGAATTTGATATGGTCTGATTTTTAGGCATGAGTTTTCTGGAACACTAAAATTTTATTGGTACAATCTAACAGGATATGGTTGAAAGATAACCAATCAATTTTTAAGATCACGTCTATTTTGTGAAAGGGGTAAACAAATCAAATTAATAGAAAAGATTTGGTCTTTAATAGAAATAGGATAGGCAACTAGATAGTAATAATAGGTTTAGTAATAGAAGTAGAAATAAACAAGTCAAAAGGTAACAAAGACAAAGATAACTCTAATCAATCCACATAGTCATAAGCCATAAAGAAATGAGTTGCCCCCAGAATTATACAGCATAGTTAAAGGATCACCTCCTGTGACACAAACTCCATTGTTTAAGTCTTTTGTAACACCCCAAAATTCATTGATTTCATTATAGATATTCATTTTATAATATTTATGATTTTCTAGAATTTTTTTGGATTTTTCTGAGAACGCGAAATATTTTAATATATTCTTTGTTTTACGTGCACATTGGACAGAGTCGGGAAGATAACTGTAACGTTCCAAAAATTGGGAAATTATAGGATGGATGGTCGTTTTATAATATTTGTAATGTTTGGGAATTTTATGGGAATTTTCTGGAAATGCCGAATATTTTAATATATTCTTCGTTTTACGTGCGCATTAAGCGGAGCCGGAGAAACGAAGTATTTTCTCCGAGAACCTCGAACTCTGGAAACGTCAACGGGGTATCTTACTAAACCCGAGGCCGGACATAGTTCATGAGGTTTCATGTTTTACGAGAAAATTCTAACAGATAAAAACTAGACAACGCTATGTGAAATTCATCTATCAGATTAATTAATACTGACTTCTGTCAACTGTAACTATTATCCAATGGATAATAGCATGTAATAAAAAATCCTATCACCTTATCCCAATATAATCTACTTTATGTCATAACAAACCTACTTTAATTCAAATATATTGCTATTTTAATCAAGTTTCTAGAAGCTTTGACCCAAGAATGACCACAATGCCCTTAGCTTACATGAGAAGCTAACAAATTTCCTCTCTCCTTTCTCTCAATGTCGCGGCTAACCTAAGGAAAAAGGGGGGAAATTTCACTCATTCACTTACCTAATCACTCCAAACTATCTCACTTTAACCTAATTGCCATCTCTCTCACAATTAAATTGGACATAGTTCACGAGATTTCACGTTTTACGAGAAAATTCTAACAGATAAAAACTAGACAACGCTGTGTAAAATTCATCTATCAGATTAATTAATACTGACTTCTGTCAATTGTAACTATTATCCAATGGATAATAGCATGTAATAAAAAATCCTATTACCTTATCCCAATATAATCTACTTTATGTCATAACAAACCTACTTTAATTCAAATATATTGCTATTTTAATCAAGTTTCCAGAAGCTTTGACCCAAGAATGACCACAATGCCCTTAGCTTACATGAGAAGCTAGCAAATTTCCTCTCTCCTCTCTCTCAATTCCGCGACTAACCTAAGGAAAAAGGGGGGAAATTTCACTCATTCACTTAACCTAATCACTCCAAACTATCTCACTTTAACCTAATTGCTATCTCTCTCTAAACTTCATCTTCTTCCTTGCTCTCCCTTCTCTCTAAAACTCCATAGCCAAACCAAAATTTGCAGCTCACCCTTCACTTAGTCTCTTCATCTTTTCTCTTCATCAACCATATTTCTTTACTCTCCATTATCATTTCTACCACTTTTCTTCACAAGGTTTCACCAAAATCTTTCTTCTCCTTTCCTCTCCATTTCGGGTTGCCATCTCCACCATCACCATTTTCGTTTTCTTGCTTCATTAATCTCATTTTTAGCTTTTCTTCATCATTCTAAACCTTTTTCCTTCCATGCACTACATCAAAATCTTTCATCTTCACCAATCTTCTTCAAGATCAAAGTTTGAGGCTTTAAGGTAAAAATCATAACTTTCTTCTCTTCTCTTCTCCTTTTCATGTTCCAAGACCATTTTCATGGTCAAGGATGCTTTTCTTTTCAAGATATGGTGTTGATTCTTTGAGGTTGTTTTCTAGGGTTTTGAGGAGCACAAAACCGAAATCACAAGGAGCACATTGGAGGTCATTTTCGTGCTCTCCTCTTTGGTAAGAAGGAGACCACTCTATTCAACCAAAAATGGTGGTTGGAGATTTGTTGTTTGAAGATTTGTGAGAAACCCTAATAGGGGTTACTCTTGTTATTTCATTTTCTTATAATTGATTCTTTAAATTTTCATTCTTTTAATTGATTTGTTAGATAGATTTGAATCTTATTGCCATTGTAAAGATTGTGATGGATTGAAAATTGATGAGGTTGAGACAAAAGCCCCTTGCTTAAGGCATGGAGGCTCACGGCCACACTCTCTTTGGTGGGGTGTTAGTGTTTAAAATTTTAAAGCTTAATGGATTGGTATTAATTGAGTGATTAAGGACTAATGAAGAAATAAAAATCCTTGAACCTTAAATTTGTGAGGCTCACGGCCATGGAGGGGAACAATGGTGAAATTTTTTGACTTGGATGGAGAAATTGATAAATTGGACATTAGAAGACCATTAGGAATTAATAATGTGCAAAGATAATTAAATTAGCGCTTAATTTGGTAAAATTGAGAATCCTACTCAAGAGAAAGAACATGAGAGTGTGAGTTTTGGGAGAACATGAAATTAATACATAGAGTGAATTAATAATGAGACATTAATGCATAAAAATGAAGACAAATATTGGACTTGAGAGCCTAATAAGGACCACGGCCTTGGCTTGATTAATATGGAAATAATTTGACCTTAATGAACTAATGGGATTAAGAGAATTAGTGGTAAGGAGTTAATGCCTAATGCAATGAAAGGATAAAAATTCAAAGACCCTTAAATGACATGAATTTAAAGGATTAAAGCAACCCAATGTTATCACATTTGGCCAAACGACATATAACTTGAAAAAGTGGATTCCATGATGTGGACCATGATGGTGTACGTACTCTGGAAAAATTGGATTTGATACAAAATATGACTCTAAGTGATTGTGGACCCCCATTGTGGGCTAAATACTTGATGGTTACATGTCATGAAAATATTCTGATGAAATGACATTGTTATATGACTATGATAAACATACATGATCTGACATTATGTCGTCATGCATATGCGTTGTCTGTTGGACACTGTTAGAAAGGTTGTGTGGGCCTAGGAGTTTGAATAACACCTATGTGCGGGTGCGAATAGACTAAGCGTAGGTGTCATATGTTGTTGACCCTGGGGGCGTCGGGGTGTGGGTGTCTCACAATAGTCAGTGGTAGCTCCACTGGGGCCATGGGATAGACTAATGCGACACATTGACGATCCTGTCCGAGACGCTGTCCTATATCGCGATCAATTGTCGAGGTACCATGTATAAGCCATTGCACAAACATTTTTATGAAATAAAGCACACTATATTTTCTTAGGCTAACGATATACTGGTATTACTCCTTAATCATTCACTCCGAAAATGTTTATGTCTAGCTCCATGGAGTAGGTTTTTGGGACACTTTTGCATTGTTAGCTGTCAGTCGTATAACTCATTAAGCATGAGCATTATTAACTGTGAAACATGTTTACTATTATTATGCAACAACTGTTGGTTACCTAAACTGTTGACTGCTGATGGTATTGCTACTATTTAAATGTTGTTAGTCCACTTTCACTGTAAATTTTAATACTGTGATGCTTAAATGAATAAACTGTGTTCTATTTAAGCGTTCAACACCGTTTAGTTTCCTGCTGCTATTATTGGTAATGAATGACGAGTATCTCACCTCTTTATGGTATATTCCGCTACTGTATATTTTCTCATGATTGACTGAAGACATTCGTGAGGAGGACAAGGAAACCACTGAGTTTCAGGGTTTCTGGCCATATCTTGACTAAGATCGAGGCTGCTGAGGATGTCATTTCGCCCCCGTGGATTCTTTGGTTACGTGCGAATCAACTTTCATGGCGGTCCGGATTGCTGGCATATCAACGTGCAGACTGATCGTTGTGTATACCACGACAAATTGACGGTGTCCTTAGCATGGGGACGATATACTGCTTCTATTTTTGATTTCCATGCCTTTGTATAGCTGGAATTTTACTTACCTGTGAGAGACGTGTGGGCAGATATGTACTACACCCCACGTGATGACTCTTTCTTGTCCACTGCTCGGGCTCCTACCCATTGTTTCGTCGTTCCAATGGATGTCTCGTTGGACGATGAGGACCCTGAGGAGGACCCATCTACGATTCCTTCTCGTTCTCGTCAGTCTTAGAGACTGTCTTCTTTTTAAATCGATGGCTACTGATGGCTGTCCGTTTATTTTGTGGGAGCCTGACGTATTATTGGATTGATGGGTATATATATTTGTATCTCTTGGGATAGGTACATATTTTGCTTTTTGTGTACATTTTGGAAATGTAATTAATACAGGCTTGTACGTATAATTATGATAATGAAATTCCGATGTATGGTTTAATTTTTGTTGACTGTATTATAACTATTCAGTGTTTGAAGTTTCGCCACAACGGGGATTTTTCTAATTTACTATTGTACTACTTACAATAACTTACAAAAAAAAAAAAGAATATATAACAATGATAATGTAATAAGAGCATGGCAAAAGTTTTAAGGTAGATTAAACCAGCATTAATATACCGGGTTTTGGAAATTTTAAACAAGTACTATTTTTTGCAGTGTAATCTTACCTTATATTTTACGATTATATAAATAAAATGGTGTGACGTTCCTTCTTCGCGGGTATTGGATAACAGAAAAAAGGGCATTACATCTTCAGTCTGAGATGTTTTTACTCTACTGGGAGAATCGACTCTCCCTTCTATGTGAGATTTTGAAGGATGTTCATTACCAACGGAAGGCTTCGTCTTTTGTGAAGTACAATTCTTGAACACGTGTCCTGACTTTTCACACTTGAAACAAACTTTTCCCTTGATCGTACAGTTCTATGTTGCGTGACCTTTTGTACACTTCTTACATATCTGTAAAGGTGCTACCATCTAACTAGGTTTACTACTACTAGCACTTCCTCCATATGTTTGTTGTTGCTGTTGATTTCCTGGTGATTGTGAATACATTTTCCACTGAAATCAATTTACCTTTCTATTATTCCTCCTTTGAAACCTAGGTAATCCAAATTTACCCCAAAACTGACTCTCCTCCAACAAATTTTGAACCTCAACTTCCAGTTCCTGCTGAACGACCCTCTGCTCTTGTTGTACTGTTATGTTAGCTATTCTCTGCATTGCTTCCATAGTTGCAACCGTTCTATCAGTGTCATGTGCCACTTCCACACGCATACGTCCACCACGAACCATTGCTTTCTTCAAAGATGGACAAATCAAAAGGCAATGGAAACCAAAGTAATCATTCTAATCAACAATGTCTCTTTTTGGAAACCAAAACATAGAGAACACACGGCACAAATAAAACAGACCTAACCACAAAACCCAAAAGACTCTAACCGTGCTCTGATACCAACCAATTGCAACATCCTCCATAGGGTGTCACATTTTCGACTACAACTTACCAAACTATAATTAAATTGTAAAAGATTTAATATTATAGAATATGAGTTATAAAATTTCTTTTCACTGAAAATATAACCTTACTAAAAATATAGGTGATACAAAAACATATTTGGACAAATTAATACACCACATAATATTCAATGACATTCATAACATAAAACTTCCATACTCAAAGAGAAACAATAGCAACCCAATAACGGTTCCTACTCAAAAGCACCGTAACAGACTTAACAAAACACTTAAAACGCCCGCATCAAGATGGACACGCCATATGATGATACCTCCACAGCACTGCGTCCTCTCGTAACCAAGGAAGATCTCTGCTTCACCACCACGATGGACTTTACAAAACATATACATATAAACAAAATAAGACAATAAAGATGTGAGATCCCCTACATCAATACCAACATGGCAGCATAGAAACAATAAGAACAATAATGTCATTCAATACAAGATAAATAACACATATAGTTAATATATCAAAACACTACATAATTCAATAGATAATTCAACAGATATAATTAACATATGATTTAACATATATATATATAAATATCATAATGAGATGTCAACTGACTATGCATATGCATAATGGACCAAACCCTACTCCATAGAGCTAACAAAATTTAAGAGATGAAGGATCCAGAAGACTTGCCACCTTCAATGATAGTCTACGTCAGACTGCAAAAGGAATAGTATTTGTTAGGTCTTCGTCAGTGTGTTGCAACGATTTTTCACGGCCAAAGGTGTAACAAAAAGATGAATCACCACGCCCTGACGCCCTCAGAGATCCATCATGGATCACACTACTCAATTCTAGTTCACTTATAGGCAACCAAAGCCACAACAGCCACCGACTATATAATGTTTAATGCATGATAACTCAATGCATAACACAAGCCACATAATGTTCAATGCCTGATAACTCAATTTATAACACAAGCCACAACGGGTCATAATCCATAGACCAACAAACACAGGGTCTAGTACATCAGCCAGACAACAAACCTACTATATTCTCAATCATGTAAGGATAGTTAAACATTTTCTAAATCGTGTAATTCAAAAATCCACGTTTTTGAAATGCGTAAGGTTTTTCACTGTATAAAATATTTCTTGACAAATTCAATGTTGAAACTTTCTAAATTTAAAATATCATTTGGACTTCAAATTCCCATTTTTTTCATTAGAATACCTCTAAGTAATATTTTCTGACTTTTTTCTCAAAAATCTATGTTATTTTAATTTAACCAACATTAAAGAAATTCTCTTTACATCTCCGTCACTAAAAATCCTTTAAACTTTAAATAAAATACTCTAAATCTCAAACCATCATTCTAACTCATTATCCATGATCAAAAATTCCTTTTTCCCAATAATAAAAACTTTGCTCCATTCTTCTTAAATAAAATATTTTAAATCTCAAATCACCTTTAAAAACTCCATTTGCATTCATATTGCTAAAAGTCATTATTTATCCTAGACAAGCTATACATTTCCACATTCTTTCTTAAATAAAATACTTTAAATCTTCAAATCACCTTTAAAACTCCATTTTTATTCCTATTGCTAAAAATCATTATTTATCCAATAAAAGCTTTACATTTCCACATTCCTCTAAAAAATCCTTTTTAATTTAATTTCTTATCAAATCTCCTCTAAATAATATCTTCCAATGCTTGTTCACAAAACTTTACTATCTTTATTAAATCATTCCTTTCGAAAATTATTCTTTGTTTACCATTACTTAAGCACTTCTAAACAAAATACTTAATATTCCAAATCCTCTTTTAGACTCATTTCCTTTCTCATGATAAAAAAAATCAATCATTTTTTCAATAATAAAACTTTGTTCACTTCCTTTATCAACTTGTAAAACCTTAATTCATATCCTTTTTATAAAATCAACTAAATTCATGATTAACAAAATATTTTCACTTGGTTCATCCCAAAAATCACAATGAAGGCCGTGAGCCTCTCAAGGTCTTTGGACAAAAAATTCTTCCATTTCATGTGATTCACAATCATAAAACATATATCCCTCATCATATTTCTATTCTAACAAATTCAGGCATATAATTAAAGCAATAAAATCATCACAAAACATGAAACTTATACACACAAGTGAACAAATCCACACATGCATTGTTCAAACCCAATCAATTTCATTCCTCACTACCATGGTTAATTGATGAGCTTAATCTCCCTCTTACTTCAAGAGAAGATCAAAAGGAAGCTCCTTGATGATTTTCATCCACCACCACCATGCCAAACCCTAGAAACTTCCGAGCATTCAAATATCACAAACTAAGCATAAACAAGACAACCTTGGACCAAACACAAGGTTTTGAACCTTAAAAACAAGATTGGAAGAAAAGATTGAGAACTTTACCTATAAAGTTCCAAGCTTGGCTTGATGAAAATAGGTTGAAGATGAGAGTATTTGGAGATGGTCCCAACAAGAAAAAGTCTCCAATTGATGTATAGATTCTAGATTTATGGTGGTTTGGAATTAAAAAGGATTGAAAGGGTATTTGTTGGGGTATGGCCGAAACTTCAAGGAGAGGAAGTGGAGAGAGTTTTTGTTTTCATGCAAGTGAGATAAACTTGAAACTAAGAGAAATAAGTGAACAAGTGAGGTAGGAATGAGCAAATGAAGGATTGACTCTTGAACCCTTATGGCCATGAGCTTCCATGGAGAGAAAAGGTGAGTGTTTTTTTCTTTTGGTTCTTGAAAATGAGATAGAAAGAAACCAAGTGAGATGAGAGAATTAGATGATGATCACAATATAGAAAATCATCCAAGGGGTGTGTAGATTCAAGAAGTGAAATTGATTAGAGCAAACAAACATGGAGGGTGGAAAATGGGTGCTTGGCCGTGAAGCATGGAGAGAAAAAGAGAAGAGAAAAAGTGAGAAAGAAATGTGAAACTTCTTAATGGAAAAGATGAAAATGAATGCTTAAGTGAAAAGATGACAACTTTGTCATCTTTTCCTTTCCCCAAAACCGTGGGCTTCACCAAGGAAGAGAGAGAAAGTGGCTTCTCCAACAAGCTTGATGCAAAGTTTTTCCATTAAGTTTTCCCTAAAGCTTGCTTAGGAAGCTAGATATCACCTTTTAGAAAGTCAAATGTGATGTCATCTAAGTTATGTTACATGGATGATGTCATCAAGGAAAACTTTTAGAAAAGATGACTAATACTTTACTAAAAGTTATTATCCAATGGACAAATGTTACAGTTAACAAAATCAATGTTTATTGTCTGTTGGACAATGAGACGTATCTTGATTTTATTTGTCAAATAAAATCTTAGATAATGAAAACTTCGTAAACTATGCCTGGCTTCGGGTTTAGTAAGATCTCTCGATCCAATTTCATAGTCCAAAATTTTTTTGCCTTAGAAAATTTTTATCTTTTTGGCCCCGGATAACGCTCACGAAAATCAAGAAATATAATAAAATAATCAAAATTACCCAAATATTTCACAAAAATTCACAAAAATTATAAAAAGGATATATAACAATAATTAAGCAATTTCCGGGGTGTTACATTTTACATATTAATAAAATTTATATCATAAATCATATTTTTTATTCTCCTATTTTAAAATATGCATAAATATCATTAATACCAAAAGTTTATCGATAAAATCTTATTTTTGAAAACTCTTCAAATCATGACTCAATATCATCATGGAAATCATTTCTCAAATCAACAACCCAATACTATTCTCTTAGTTCAATAATGTGCATGATAATCAATATTTTGTTTATCATTTACATTCTCAATCAAAACTTGTTATTTAAGCATAACTCATATATAATTAACTATAGCCAAAACTGGGCAGACCTCAACCACCACCACCTTTCAAGCCAACTCATCATGCACAATTTCAACATATTTCTTATTACAATAAGGCAACCTTTTTGCCTTAACATTTCCAACCATTTCAAGTCACTATAATACATATTTAAAGTAACAAAATACTAGTTCAATTTGGTCAGTTTTCTGCCTTCACTTTTCATCACAATTCAGACCTAATTTTCAATCACAAAATCAAGCATAATATCATCATAAATTCTGTCAGAATAGACCATGTGCATCTGTGAGTCATAACATTAAAACATTGATCAAATTCATAACACTTTTACTCAAGAACTCAAATTTCCTTATCATTATTGGGCAGGATTTCGGTAGAGGTTTTTAAAACCATAATAGTCACAACTCCAAGCAAACAATGAACAAATTCTGGTCTTAAATAAGACATGAACTGCCGTGACCATTTAAGCACATTCAGGCCACCATTTACATGTTAAAAACAACCACATTACCAAGCATAAAATATATTCAAAATTCATCTCTAAGTATGGCAGCATTCCATCATCATTTTATCCACCATTTAAACTTCAATTTCAATGACTAGGTATTACAAATTTAGCCCTAAAGTAGGGTATTTAGCCGTAAGTCAAACAAAAGAAGTTACAATCCATATCTCAAATTTTTCATTCAATAATTCATGATAGGAAAGGACTTAACACAAACAAGGATTAAAATCACCAAATACAAGATAAATTCTTGCTTTTATTCCATGGTCCAGTCGTGGACTCTAAAGGCATCAATGACCAAAATTTAACTTAGAAACAATAGGAAATAAAGGATGGAATGAAAGCAAGGGATGTCCTCTAATTCATAACTTGACCGTATAGGTCAATTCAATAACTCAATAGAAAGTGAAGAACAAAATTAAGACACACGACTACAACTATGAAAATTAAGGTACAAAACTATTCATAAACATAGAGAATATGTCTCACAAAGTCAATAAAATTCACAAATTATGGTCTTGGTTATGGATAGCTAGACTTAAAATCAATTAAACTCAAAGATAACAAAGGATACATAAAAGTCAAGGCAATGGTCAAGGCTTAATCAAATCACATATCAATTAAGTTTAAAGTCAATAAAAATGGCTCAACTAAATTTAAGTCAACAAAAGTGACTCATATACATTTTTGGCCGTAGCCAACACTTTCAATTCAACAATATTATCATTAAATGACTCTTAACTATGAACAACCTAAAAACAAATATGAAAACATGGACTTTTTAAAGAACCAATCTATATTGGTTTTGTTTCAACAATTAACTGTGACATATATTATTCAAAATATCAAGAATCTCATTCAACAACAACACAATTTTTATTCAACAACTTATACATATAAACAAGGAACAGACATAATAAATTCAAGAGAAACTAAAGGTAATTAACCCCTACCTTATGATTCTCATTTGTTCCCTTTTTATTCTTCAAGCTTTCCCTATCCATTTTCTCCTATTTTACGTCCTTCATCTTCTTCCTCTATTCTCTCTATTTTTCTTCTTTATTTTTCTTACCCTTTTTCCTTCTGTTTTCAGCACCCATAGAAACAAAAGAGGAGTGAGAAAGAATCAAAGAAATAGGAAATAATGAAGATGGTCAGACTAGACCCAGTTAAGCGACGGCGAGGACCCAGCAAAGGAGCCATGAGAATGAACGGTGCAAGGGAGGAAACAAACGTGAGAACGAACGACGAGAGAGAGAGAGAGAGAGAGAGAGAGAGAGAGAGATCGAGCTAGCAGGAGAATGGAGAGAGTGTACGAGTGAGAAAGCCACAAGAACAGATGAGCATGTAGGAGACAAGAAAATAAAAGTGAACCAGCTAAAGAGAGAAATGAAAATAAAATGAATAATGGATGGATAAGAAATCTGAGGCTCAAAACGGTGGGAAATAAATTTTATAAAACAAATTCACTTGAAACTTTTATGTCTCCTAGGAACACTTTAATCTTTCAAAACTAAGTTTTTTCCAATTTTCATGAGTCTTCCTAAAAATCATAGATCTTAACTAAATTCATATATTTTGATTTTCCATAATTTTCTATACACTATCATTTATTAGATAAATTGCATTATTTCTTTTAAATTAAATCAAACCTGTAAGATAAGTAAACGTATCTGCCTTAACTTATTTTTCATATCAAAATATTTTTCACATTCCACTTATCATCTCCAAACAGTTTCATAATTTTCTCAGCTATTTAGCTATTTTATTTAATTTATAAACATTTTTTTAGTATTATTAAAAATATCAAACTAATTCATTTAATCTCCAAAAATTTAATATAGCTTATTCTAAGCATGTATGACTTAGAAATAATTTACCATATTTATTTCTGACTTCTTAGCTATTTAAGCTGATTTTTTTTTTACTATTTAGAGTTAGTTCTCACATTCAGTATTATAGATTTATACTCAATTCAACCTAAACAGTCACCCAAATTATCAAGTAACCAATACCAGATTCATTGAGCTACTATAACACTGATAAATATCATCAAGTTGACCAGATTGTTACAACAATCACTTTAAAAAGAAAATAACATAAAAAACATGGGCTCCTCAATACATGGTTGGAAATGTAACACCCCAAATTTTCTAGCTATTTAACAGTAATAACAGAATTCTACTGTTTAGTAATTTCTGTATACTGTAAAATTATTTTGATTATTCCATGAATGCATTTTGATCATTTTGTGTGATTTACTTTGTGTCACGAAAATAATAATTTTTGGGCTAGAAAAAATCTTACGTATTTTATTTATATCTGTTGATTCTTAATAAATTTTTCAAATTTGATTTGATTTCCATGAATTTTATCATTTTTATGATTTTGTGGATGATTATGAGATTTTATATATTTTTGATTATTTTAATATTATTATTGGGCTGTTTGTGGGCCCAGAGGCCTGTATGTGGGCCCAGACGGACCCGAAAAAGTAAAAAATTTTCAGAATCAGAAAATTTTGTACTGTTGAGATGGGGACGGGGGATCTTATCAAACCTGAAACCGGAAACAATGTTTGAGATTTTCTTTTACTATGTTTTGTACTGTATTATTTATCTAGTAATAAAAATACAGTAAATATTATCCGTAGGGTAATAGCAACTAGAGAAATATTATACTGGTTAGTCAAAATTAGTGATTATGATAACTTTATGAAGGATCAATAGGAAGCAAGCTTGGTGAGGAAGGCTTTGGATATCCACCATTGATTTAACCAATTGTGGAGATTGGTGTCACAAAGTGGCAATTGTAACACCCTCCATAGGACATCACATTTTTAAATAAAAACTTAAAACCTAAAAATCATTTCATAGAAGAATTGAGTTCTAAAATATGAATTTTTAAAATTTCATTTCACAGAAACATAAACTTACCGAAGCATGAGTAATACAGAAAATAAACTAAATAGATTTTTACACAACTTTATTTATGCCACATAATATCTAATAAAGAAATAAAACATATATCTTATAGACTCAGAGAAATAGTAGCAAACCTAATGACGGGTACCACTAATAGCACGGTAACAACACTAACGAGAAAAACCCTACATACATGCCTCGTTTCTCCACCAACTGCATCTCGTTGAAACTGAGAAGATCACTCCTTGACGTCGTCACCATCTTCAGAATTTTGCCTCCAATGGGTCTAAGAACTTGCTTCGTCTACTATACGCATTTAAATAAAACAAACACAACAAAACAATACAGTAAAGAGGTGAGATCCCCTTTCACCAATACCAGTACGGTAGCAAAGAATAATACGAATGACATAGTCATTCCATACACACAGATATCACAATTATAATCATGTTATCAATTTACAAATAATTCTAATAAACACATGTTATAATAAAATGAACAGCAATAACATTACCATGATAGATATAATAATGGATACAATTAAACCATATAGTCACAACATACATAATAACTCACATTAACACATCATACATAATATCTTTACAGTGAATATAAATAACCACATAAAGATGCAGATCACATATGCAAATGTAATGGTACAGATAGATAAAATGTTACAGATAATAACATCATAATATACAACACATAAATATATGTAATGTGACTCAATCCTACTCCATGGAGCTAAAAACACAGACATCAGAGAAAATGACCCGTAAAATCTATTAGTACCACGGCTGCCCAACCAAACTATTCCGCGGTCTCACGTTGCGTCAATAGCCCACAGTCGCATGGCGTGCTGTACACACTGTCTAACGTCGTGTCACTACAGGCAATGTACTATTAGACTTTACAAGATCTCGATTAAATATAGTGCGTGTCGAGTCCATTAGTGTGTTGCCAGTTACCACGGCCCAGAGGAGCGACCAACTGTCCACATATGGGATACCGCACACTAACGTCTCCAAGTCCATAAAGAAAATGAACCACACTACGTTTATCGCACCGACAATACGATGTGATTCACCTCGTCAATCAATCCACCAAAAATTGGCATTAACTCAATAAATGTCTAGAAGAAAATTTCCAAAATACTCTCAATGGTATAAATATGCGTATTTACACAAATGCCCTCAATGGCAAAAATTCTAAATATGCCCTCAATGGCAAAAATTCCAAATATATACAGTATGTCCCACTTGACAATACTGTTCCACAATCTGTCCGGGTTCACCACTTAGCCCGACAGAAAAACTCACTGTTTTCATCAATCGCGTAGAAATTTTATAGCGTTTTCACAATTTTGTCATTTTTTTACAAACGTTTTTAAATCGCGTAAATATATTTTACTGTTTTTAAAATCGCGTAGAGTTTTAAATACGTTTTCATAATCGCGTAAGATTTTTAAATCATTTCCTTGTCCGAATTCCTTAAAAATCACTATTTAAATAAACAAAAATAATATTTAATACGTTTGAACTACGTAGAATATTTTTCATACCGTATATAATATAATAGATATCTTTTCTATCTTATTTATCTGTTTTTAACAAAAATTAACAGTATTTTGTTTAGAAAATTTATAACAATGGTTTTCTAAGTTTTCTGTTAAAATTCCTTTTATTTATATTATAACCAATTAATTATACTTTTGAAAACTACTAACGTGCTTCAAAATATAAAATGAGCTCTACGTTAGAAATTTCACAAAAGCTACTGTATTTTCTTTTAAATGGTAAAACTCTTAGATTTAGTTCCTTAAACTTAATCTAATCATTTTTATTCCTCGAAATTCATTGTAATAAAATTCTTTTGGCATTATTACCTAACCTTGGTTGAAAATAATTTTAGAAACCAAAATATTTAAATTTGGCATGTTGGCCAAATTCCACAAAAATTGTCATTTGATCTTTAAATTCATTTTCCTTGCTTTAAAATTGATTTGTATCTTGTCAATTTACCTAAGTCAATTTAATTGCTCTTTTAGAAAATTGTTGAGAACATTTTGGTTCCCTTTTTGTATTGAGGCCGTGAGCCTTGGATTTGTGTTCTTTGGAACACTCATACAAACCTTACATGCTATTCACATTTTATAATAATTATTATGCATCTATGAACACATACCATATATTAAAGCAATCACAAAACACATGCAAAATATCAAAGCAATCATAAAACACATACTATATATTTTAAAACTATAGACATGCTTGCACACAAAATCAAACACAATTAGGAAAAATAATAAACAACCAAGTGAATGAATCCTTATGGATTCTTCACTACAAACACATTCATTCCTCATCACCGACACATGGTTGATGAGGGTAATCTCCCTCTTACCTCTTGAAGAAACCTCCAAAGTTCCTTGTATGTCCTTTTGTTGTCTCCTTCAAGATGAACTTCAACCACCAAGTGTTTCTTGAAAAACAAAGAAAACGTGAAATATTAATACCTAAGGTTTGAATAAGAAAACCATGGATCAATATATGGTTTAGAAGGAAAGAATGAAATCAATAATAGAGATTTCATAAACTTCACCTTAAAACTCCAAACCTTGAGCTTGAAGAACGAAAATGAAGATGGATGATTTAGGGAAAATCTCCAACATGAAAGTTCCTTAGAATTGCATGAAGATTCGAGATCTAAGGTTGTTTAGAATTATTGAAGCTTGGAAGGTGACTTTTGTGGGGTTGGCCGTGAGCTTGGGAAAGGAAAAGATATGAGCTTTTGTGGTCTTTGCTTGATAGGAAGATGAAAATGAATGAACCTTGAGAAATTCCTAACATGAAAGTGTCTTGGATTGATGAGAGGATTCAAGAAATGATATTGGTAGGAATTATAGAAATTTGGAGAAGGTTTCTTGGTGCTTGGCCGAAATCATGGGGGAGAGAAAAGGAGAGAGTTTTGGTTGCTTGTTCTTGGTTCTTTGGGGAAAAGGATGTGTAAGAGAGCAAGTGAGGTGAATGGATGAAGGTTGTCTTCCACTTTGGGAGCTTTGGCCGTGGAAGACCATAGGAGAGAAAGGGGTGAGAGTTTCTTGCCAAAGTTGCAAATGAGTCTAAGCCCTCTTATTTATAGATTTCATGAAAAAGATGTAGGCTCAAGATATTTTTCAGTATACTATAAGCAATGAACAATAATTACTGCTTATAAGGTCAGTATCTATTGTCTAATGGGTAATAAAATATACCTAAATTTTTTTCTCTTATACTAACAGAGCAGCAACTATTATTGATCATTTTTCTACTGATTGCCCTCGATGAGTCACAAAGCGATTCATCAACGAGAAACTTCTAGAATATGTGACTCACTACGATGAGTCAGCATGATGAGTCAGCGTAGATATTTTCTAAAACAGGTGAGTCAGCATGGCGAGTCACAGTGCTGAGTCACTAGCTGAGTCAGCATGACTAGTCACCAGCTGAGTCACTAATGGTGAGTCATAGCGCTGAGTCAGCATGGTGAGTCGTCAAGGGAGCTTCTGGAACAGGTGACTCACTACGGTGAGTCACAGGTGCTGAGGTGTCACGCCACGTGTCAAATTTCTATTGGTCCTTCGTGATGAGTCACAACTACCAATATTGACTAGCTCCTCATTGGTCCACGTGTAAAGCATTCGATGACTAGGCGCACTGACGATGCGTCTTCTAGAACAATCTAGAACATATGAGTCACTAGGCTAGTCACCTAGGTGAGTCGCCAACGATGAGTCATCATCTAGAATATTCTAGAGTGAGTGACTAGGCTTGCATCTAGAATCATCCACTAGATATTTTTCAAGAAAAATATCTTCCAATGAATAATAAAACATACTCCGATTTTATTTGTCAGATAAAATCGCAGGAAAATAAAACTTTAAAAACTGTTTTCGATTTCGGGTTTAGTAAGTTCCCCCGGCTCCGAATCAACAGTACAAAGATTTCTGGCCAATAAAATTTTTTATTTTTTCGGGCCCGTCCCGGGCCCACATACAAACAGCCCAAAATATCGAAATATATTAAATATTCAAAATATATCAAAATATCAAAAATATAATATAATATTCAAAATATCTCAAAATATCCTAAAAATATCTCAAAATATCTAAAATATAATAAAATATTCAAAATATCTAAAATATCATAAAAATTCACAAAAATCATATTAATTGTGAAACTCATAAAAATCAAATCCAATTAGTGAAAATAATTAAGGATTGAGAGAAAGAAATAAAATACGAAGGCTTATATACATACCGCCCAAAATAATATTAAAATAATCAAAAACGTAAAAACTCCCAAAAATTTCTAAAAATCACATAAATCATAAAATTCACAGAAGTTGAGTCGGATTATTCAAAATAATTCAGAATCGACCAAAACAATTAAAATACTAATTTTTGGGGTGTTACAGCAATGACCATTTGTGACCTTTGGATGGAAAGTATGAAAAGTAAATCTTGACCATCCATTTTGGAGATATATGTAATGGCTAGGATTTCATGGAGGAGAGATCCAATGACTTAGATTTGATCATATCACTTGGAAGCTTCTACCAAAGCTCAACCATTGATTTAATCAATGGCTATTAATGCCTAAAATGGTGGCTAATGAGTTTAGACACAACCCTAGAGATCAAGGGGGTTCGGTTTTGAAGAGTAGAAAGCTATAGGAAAATTCATTTCATTTTCTAATTACTCATCTTTGCCATTTCCAAAAAGCTAAAGCTTCACAAAAAATTTCTCTCCTTTCCTCTCAAGCTAGCTCATGACGAAGACCTTAAAGTCCTACTATCACTCTTCAAAAATTTCAAACAACCTTACTTTTTGAATCTATACCTCAATCCAAGACATTTTGTAGTTAAGGCCAAGTCCTAATTCATTCATCTTCAAGGACTTTCTTCAAGATCAAGTTCTAAGGTATTTGAAGGTGGAGTTATGGAAACTTCACTACTTGTCTCATTTTCATGTTCTAGGCCATGTTTTGAGTCATGGTCTTTCTTATTCAAGCTTTAGATGCTAATAAACTTGTGTTTGTTTTATGTTTAACAAGCCCTTGGTGGTGAAGGAGTTGAAAAAGAAGTAAAGCAAGGAGCTTTAGAGGTTTCTTCAAGAGGTAAGAGGGAGATCTATCTCACCAACCAAGTATGGTGGTGAGAGATGAATTTATATTTGATGGATGGTGAATCCATGTGAGGATTCATATCCATGATTGTGTAATTTATTTGTGGGTGTTTATGTGCTTTAAATTATTTATTTGTGTTTGTATGCTTTATGTGATTTGTATTTCTTTATGGTATGCTTGATTATATGGTATGATGAATATATATTTGTATGCCATGATTTGATGATGGAAAGGAAAATAAATTTTTGGTTCCAAAGACTAAGAGGCACACGGCCTCAACACCTCAAATAGGTGTTTCTAAGTTAAGATTTTCATGAATGATAAAAATGGATGTTTAGAAAGGAAAGGAAAAAGAAAAGCTGTGTTGGTTTCAAAAACCAAGTGCTCACGGTTTTGAAGGTTTCAAAGGAGGAAATTTTGCTTGAAATTATGATTGAGAACTGGAAAGTAATTAATTTAAAAAAAATGAGAATAAGGATTTTAGAAATGGAAATGAAGTGTTTTTGTCACTTGAGAAATAGAAATTTCGTTTATAAGAGAAAAAGAGAGGTTGAAAGTGTTTGAACCTCAACTTTATTTTAAAGAGAAATGAATTTTTGAATTGATTTAGAATTATGGAGAATACATTGGTAGCTTGAAATTTACTAACGTATAGCTCGATCTTTGGGTTTTTGAGCGTGTTAGGAAATTTTAAGTGAGAAAATATGGAAAAGTAAAGCAAGAAGTGGTATGAATTTGAGAAAGGTTGAAATGAAATTTAGAAGGTTGAGAAATATTTTACGTAGTGGAAAAATGGTGAAAAATGCTTTACGTAACTTAAAAATGTGATTTTTAAGTTACACGATTTCAAAAACGTTGAAAAATCGTTACACGATTGAAAAACAATGAAATATTTTTACGCGATTGAGAAAACGATGGAAAATCACTACGCGATTAGAAAAACGCGACAAAAGTATTGTGCGATTGAGAAAACGTGATAATATGATTACACGATTGAATATACAGTAGGATTACTGTTGGAACAATGTATGGACTCTATAAGAGAAATAATGAATTTTGCCTGTGATTGACATTGGTGCATTGAACATGCATTGGAAAGGTCCGATGGACTGGATAAGACTAATTGCCTAGGAGGAGAATACACCTCTTGAGCAGGTGCGATATGCATAGTGTAAGTCATTGTTGACCTTGGGGGCATCGGGGTGCGGGTTACCTACAATGGGCAGTTAGTAGCTCTTCTATACCGTGGATTAGACTAATGCAACACACCGATAATACGGACCGAGACACTATTCCTAATCAAGATCTGATAAAGACTGTCATGTATATGCTAGATGTGTAAACACTTATGAGAATTGTGACACGTGGTTTGAGGCATGTTGGTACAGACAAATCTTTTCGATCAATCTCTCCAACTTGAGTTTAGCTCCATGGAGTAGGAAATTGAGTCTATGTGCACTTGCATAATTTGAGCATTTATATCGGTGTGATATTTGAACTATTGAATAAGTGGATAATGTTGAGGGCATGATTGTAATTATTGTTTATGATATCTGTTATGATGATAAATAATGTTGATGGTATGATTGTAATTATGGTATGATATATCTGTATGATGTGTTGTTTGTGTTATCTCTATGCTACCATATTGGTATTGGCGTAGATAATCTCACCTCTTTGTATATTATTTTGTATTGTATTTATATTTTGGTAAAGACGCTGAGTAAGGTATTGAACAAGAAGGGAAACTGAGTATTGATCGGATGACAACCCGTTCGAGTTTCTTTGGATACGTGAGACTAGAGTTCCATGGAGGAGCTAGCGCTTGGAGGATTAGTCCCAATGAGGAGGGACTAATTTATCAGGGACATTTGACGATTAACATGAGCAGGATATTTCATGGAGATCCATTCTTTTCTATAACTATTTATGTATATGTCAAATTTTCGCTATTGATTAGGCAGTATTGGGGTGGTAGGTATCACATTCCAACAGAGATCAGTATAGTGTCATCTGCGCAGACACCGGTCCATAGGACTTTACGTCAAGTTGGATTTCTTCCTGCTGAGGAATCTAAGGAGGACCCGTCTGAGGGTTCTGCTGTCTAGTTATACTTAGGCAAGTGTGTTAGTTTAAATAATATTTAAATACTTTTGAGGACTATGTCTGTAAATATTTAAGTATGATAGTACTAAGACTTGTGTATATATGATGTAAATTATTTGTGATGTTTTTTAGGATTTTATATTCTGTTAAGTTTTATTTTATCGATATCAAGAAATTTTATAACTCATATTTACATTACAAATCATATTTCATAAAGAAAATGGGTAATTTGGTAATAAAATAACATAAATGTGATACCCTATGGTGGGTGTTACAGGAAAGGCAACTCAAGGATGTTAGAGATGTTGGAAAGATAATTTAGCAAGCCGACTGGAATGATCATTAGCCAAACAAAAATTTTTTGACAAGCAATCAAGCATAACAAGGCCCAAACTTCTCAAAATTGCATTTGGAAGCTTCAAACAACAATGTCAAATACCAAAAACTTTGAAATTGAAACTAAGGCTAGTGTGCATCACAATGGAGGATTCATCACCAACATTATTCATAAGTGAGATAGGAGAAATCACCAATGACATCATTCATGATTGGAGGTTGGTTGAATCACAGCCAATTCATCACTTAATGACTCATTAATGAGAAAAAGTTACCGGAGGCTGGTATGAGTTATAGCCAATATAAATCACCATTGGAATGATCATTGACAGTAAAAGAAGTCATTACTAGTATGATTCATCCGTTTGAGAGAAACCATTATCGAAATGATCATTGGTGAGAAGAGAAGTCACCATTGATATGATTCATTAGTGGGAAAAGAACAACCTAACAAACACCAAACTAGAAATATCAGACTTTCTAGTGGGCAAACAGGCAATAGAAGTGGTCATAGTGGCCAAAGACATCCACTTTAATTACAGGATCTAGATGGATAAGGGTTAGAGATGGACGGAAAAGGCTTGTCAGAGAGGGCTGATGAGGCAATGGTCAGAAAAAGGCCAAAAACTAATATCACAATATACCCAAACGTGATGGAGTTGTTGGTCGGAGAAGAAACGAACCTCATGCGTAGATTTGAGATCGCAACCACAAGAAGAGAGAGAAAAATGTACGGACTAACAGATTTATGGATTTTTGAGAAGATGGTGGCAATGATCAGTAGAAAAGCCCACTGATGAAGATGAACCACCATTGACAACTAGAAATAGGAGAGAGAAAGTGACAGTGGAGAGATAAAGAGATGGTGCGAGAAAGAAAACATGACAAGAGAGGTGACTAATTGAAGTTCCAATTTTTTGGGAACTAAGGTGATAGGACAGGTCATAGAGGATCGTATTGCTTTGATATCATGTTGAATTGGTGGGTTTTAGGTAGGAAAGAGAGGAAAAGAGAGAATAGAAACTCAAAAAAATATGACATTGATATTAATTTAATGTGATGATAATGTAATACAAAAAAACAAGCTCAATAGTCCTATCTTATTTAAACTAATACTAGACTCATAAACTTAATTAAATAAAGAAACAAATCATTAAATAATAAATATGAAATAACTCCTAAGAGATCATCTAAGATACTCTAAAATATTCTAAAATACAATAAGGATATTGTGAGACTGTCTCATCTCATTCCAATACTAAAGAAAAATGTTTGATAATTTCAAAGAAAAATGTGAGACTCTAACACCCTCCCATCACAGATGCCTGGAGGGAACAAGCTAGCCTAGTGGAATAGGCGACGAAGAAGCCTAGCAGAATAGGCGACAAAAATGAAATTTTAGCTCTAATACTATGTGAGATCTTTTCTTGATATTCTAATAGGGTCATTGAGAATACAAATCAAATAAACATCAACAAATGGTGATTTCTTACCCAAAAGAAAACTTATCTTATCACCACTTGAGAAATTGATAATAAACATCAAAGAATACAAGTTACCCAAGGCTTAGAGAATACAAGTTACTAGAGAATACAAATCACTGTAGTAGAAATCACCACTCACCAGTATAACCCAATCGATTGCACAAGCACTAACACTAAGCAGTAGTAGATAATCGATGAAGACGCAAATTGAAGCAAAAAGATTAAGATGCAGATTAATGTAGAAAGAAGAAAACGCAGCACTAAGTGTCCAAACTAATCATCGCAACTCGCAAGCGAATCGGCCCCAAGCGAGTGATGTAGTGAGTAGCGACCACTCTTAAAGCCTGATGGTGTCTCCAATTGAGCAATTCGTTGAATTGTGGTGCTCAATTTAGGGTTAGGATTATTGATTTGGGGGTTAGGGCTCATAAAATTTGGGGTTAAGGTTCATAAAGTGAGAATTATGAGAGAAACTCAGAAAAGTGAAAAGTAAGAGTTTGTTTTCGAATGATTTCTAAAGAGTGGAAAGGGTTTGGTTTTTAGTAGTGAATCGAACTAGATAGAAAAAATGTTAATTGAATCACTTTTTTTTCTAAAAAAAACAATTCAGGTTATAAAATTGGTTCAGAAAAATGTGGTTATTTATTAAATGGTTTGATTTAGTTTGCGGTTTGATTTGATTTGGTTCTTTTAGATTTTTTACACACCCCTAATTCTATGTAGCTAACAAGACTAAATCATTATTTTAAATTGTGTCATCATAGAAAACACACCTGAAATTTGAAAAATTCACTTATATTTTAAAAATAAAACTCAGAGTAGTATAATTGATATTACTTATTCCTTTCATTTGAATTTAATTCCAAGCATTTTGATTCATTTGAATTTAATTCCAATCATTTTGAGGTGAAACTACATATAACACTAAAAGTATGAAGCTGTTGTGAGTATAACATTGTCCTATATTATATAGTAAAAAAAACATAATATATAATTCCATTAATATATTCACATCTATTACATAATATCACACTAAAAAAAATTATAATATGTAACAAAACTAAAAATAAATTATGCTTTATATTGATATCTTCTGAAAAATTTCTTTGAAAATTACATTCTTGGTCGTATGACAAAACTCACCATTATCATTACAAATTAATATTTTCAAACTACTCCTATATTTAACCCTAGAAACAGCTACATGCATACATACAATTGTCTATGAGAAAATAAAAGACTTGACAAATATAAACCCACATGAGAAAATACATACAATAGCATTCTTACTCAATAACTCATATCTAGAATATTAAAAAAATAAAATAAATTAAATATTAACTATATAGTAATAACCCGTGGACTGGCTGAACACCATTTATAGCTGTATAACTTATAAAACTTGCATGTATTCTCATTGTCACTGCGTTTCCTTTTTCCCCTTAAATATTGTCTCCTGCTCTGACGTGCAACTTTGCTATTAGCTTCACTTCGGCGGTGCATATCCATGAGAAGAGTGCACAGGCAATTAATAGAATGCCTATAATCAATGCATTCCCAACAGCAAACAAACCACACTCTGCAAGGAAAACCAAGATATCCTTCAACCAAAAAGGAATAAAAGAGAGCAATTCCACTGTAAACTACACAAAGGAAAATAAATTCAAAACAACCAAATAGTTTTTTAATATCTTCAAATAAAAAACACATTTTAAATTTTCCAAACAACAAAAAAAAAAGGACATTAAAAAATACTTTATCTGCAAACCTACTCATCAACCTATAACATAGGAAGTATTAATTTTTTTTTTTTTCAGTCTAAGATAGGAAGTATCATTAAAAAACTAAAGCTGACTAACACTACATGTCTACAACTAAATACCCAACCCATAATTTAACATAGCCACAACATGGAAAAAAAGGCAGCCAAATAGATGCCCTTAAACTTCAATAAGATAAAGCCTGCTACAAATATTACCAAATAATATAGTTGCGTGAAGCAATAACAAATTACCTTCTTCAAATTGCTTTTGGTCATTGACTTCCCTAATATTGAAAGACACTCAGTGGCTTTGGAAGAAAGTAATGATCGTAAAAAAAAAAAAAATCACATAATGAATGATAACTACAAAAATATTTGCCAAAGTAGAATATATTTAAAAAATAATGCCCAAAATAAATGATCCCCAAATAGCTTATATATATATATATATATGGGAAAAAAAGTATCCAGATGTGGTCACATTTGACTCATATACACCTCACAAATTTGAGAAAGAATAAATATAAATATAAATAAAAGAAGAAATATGACAAATTTTTAAGGCTAATATTCACCACATAAACCGAGTAATGGAAAACTTAATTATAAAAAGACTTAAATAAAACATATAACTCATATCCATTTAAAATATACCCTACCAAAAAGAACCTTCGAAATTGGTTAACAATAAATTTTAAAAAATCTTATTATTAAACAAATACTGCATATATATAACTAAAACACTAAGAGAGGTGGACATATTAGCATTGTGTGGACCGTGATATAGGGTCCATTTATCTGCAGAGTGTCAGAGTTTTTTTTTTATATATATATTTAGACATATGCCGCATACATATCCATAGGAACTCAACCGAGAAAAAGGTTACAAATTTCTCCCTAATACAACTAAAACACACATTACAACAGGATGAGAAAACTTGGAGGAGTTTCTCTAATATAAGGCTAACCAAATGACTCTACTTCCAAGTTAGCAAAACTAAAAGAAAGATAATAACAAATGTATTCGTCAAACCTACTTATTGGAAACTGAAAAAAGAAACACACCCAAATAAAAAAAGAACATTGTAGCAGAAAAGAGAAGAGAAACATACCCGACAGAAGACAACATATGAACAACCCTTTAGCAATTAGCCAGAGAAGGAGCTGAAGGACAGAGGGGCACAACTGAGAGTGATTTTAGAACAAAAAGTGATGAAGGAGGCCAGGTGAAGGAGAAGAAACGAAGAACACTTCCTTTTTTTTCTTTTTTTTTTGAATATTAACTAAGATGGGAGTGATTGGACATTAGCAATGTTAATGTGTAATGGGAGTAAATAGGTATAGGGGTGAACAGCCATGGACAATATAAAAAGAATGACAAAAGGTAATTAAAGGAAACTTACACACCAACCCCTCGGCACACTTAACCAAAAGATGTGGGGAGAAATTTTATCATGATGCTGGAGTACGATTAATTAATGTATGTTCTAAAAAGAATTTTTATAATTGATTTTAAATAAATTTATATAAATTTTAAGTTATTAATTTAAAATTAATAATAATTTTTTTTTAATTATATATTTATTGTACTTCAAGAATATTTAATAATTCACACAGGTGGGTAACAAAAAACAGTTACACGTGCACACAAACACAAAGTCAAAATAAAAGGCAAAGGCTTAAGTATATTTTTGGTCATTTTAAATATATCAATTTTTAGTTTCAGTCTTTTATAAGTTTTTATTATGGTTTGTATTCTTGTAATTTTAAAATTGAGTGAAATTAAACCTTGTCATCATCTTAAAAGTGAATGAGATTGACTCAATTCAGCATTCTCATATTATTGTGCCCTCCACATAGTAGGAATTTTTATTTAAATAGTTTGATTATTACCTTTTATAATTTTAGTTCCCTCATTAGTTGATTTCTAGATTTGTTCCTGCTTATTAAGGACTAATTTGAATGACATTTGAAATTCTTAGAGACCAAGTTGAGAGTTTGCATTTTTCATAGACTAAAGTATTTGCTGCTAAATTTTTTAAGGATGAATTTGGGAGTTTACTCTAAAAAACATAAAGAGTTAATGTCCACAGAGAGAAAGAAAAAAGAGATAAAGGAAGACCGAGAGAAAGGAAAGAGAAAGAGAAGGGGGAAAAGAAAGTCATAAAGGATATTATGCAAGTTGTAGGAAACAAATTTTCCTTTCTTTTAAAATCAAGAGTTTGTATGTGAGTTTTCAACAAGTTTGGGTTATGTTTGTCGAGAAACCATTGTAACATCCTAATACTGATATTCTAGTATATATGATATATACCAGAATAAATAATATTAGTTAAACTACTTTATTTTGAATATAAAACTAATCCATAATATTTAAAAAAAATGATCATGGAGAGCCTTGTGGAAACAATATTCACTCATATACATAAACTATTCTATCAGAAATTACATATTGTTCTTTATACAATTGTTTACATTACCAAAATAAAATATATACATGATGTACAAACTGAAACTAGAGGATAATAATACTAAACTACTCTTCGGTCCTTTTCTTTATTCTGGTAACTGGACGAGCTTCCACCTGGATTTATATGGCAACACCCGGGGTGAGAATTTAAAATTCTCAATAGTAATGTACCAATACCAACAATTGTAATATCCATGTTGAATATATACAACTCATAAACATTAATTACAACTACAAATGGCAATTAAATTAAACTATTACTTAATAGATCTTGTGATTAAAACTGAAAACAATAATTAAATTACTATTCAATATTTGAGGAACATTTACATTCTTACTTTTTGTAATGTTCCCAGATAGACATAATTTGAATTATTTCATACAAAACATAAAATAACTGCCCATACAACTATCTAAAAATGCAATGGATAAGACAACCGCCCATACAACTGTCTAAAAATGCATATGTTGTACTATGATGTATGGGTACGATGCAATGCTAGTTGTGTTAATAAAATGTCATGAATAATATCATGAATGTCATGAGCTTGTTATTACTCCTTGTAGTGGGGAGAAAATCTATTACCTCCTTAACTAACCTTCTTAACTGTTTCTGAACTATGAATTGTTCTTTTCTCATCTTTTCTTAAATGATATCTATAAAATACGATGTTACTCATAAGACTAAACTCTTATTTGAAACAATCTATGTCTGATGGATTCACAACTTTCCTTGCTTTCCATATTAATTCAAACCTTCACTATACATATAACTACTCTTTCACAATCATAATGGCGTCACTAAAACTTCCATAGCTCCTATTATCCGTAACTTAACTTGGTTGAACCTCTAATCACCATTCCCAATTCTAATCTTATTTCTAATCTCTTAACTTGTCTCAAATATATGAACGGATCTTTCTCTTCATGAAATTCTTTCATTTGATGATTAATTAAATCTTAAGAAGTTGAACATAATGTTATAAATCATGGTTTAGGGTTACATTAGGTTCTTGGATGTCAAAAAGCTCTATTTCTTCAAATTAAGCTGATGGTAATCGATTACAAGCTTCTTGTAATCAATTACATCAAGCCCAGAAATGCATTTCGTGACTAGGTGATCGATTGTCAGCTCATGTTAGGGTAATCTAAACTAATCACATATACATCAAAATCAACAACTAAACTCCATAGAAAACAAGCCAAATCAATTTTAAAACTATATGCAAATATGGGTAATTTCATACCCATTTCTTATTTTGCAACTCAAGCAACATCCATGAATTCTAAGGAATCAAAACTAAACCTCATACATCAAACAAGCTTAAACTCAACTCACTTCACCTTTGGAAGCGAGGGACTAGCATCTAAACTCACTAAGATCACCCAAACCCATTTTTCCTCATCATGACAAACTAAAGAAACAAGATGAAGAAAGAGAGGAATGGATAGAAACAAACACCCTTACCTCATTGTGAAATTGATGCTTAAACCTTGACATTTCCTCTTTCTCTTCTCTTCCTCTCCTCTTCTTCTTTCTCTTTTCTCTTTTCTTCTTCTCCTCTCCCTCTCTCATTTTCTGCTTTGAGAGAAATGAAGAGAAATAAGTCATATAATGACTTAACTTAATAGATAAGTATTAAAACTTATACCTCTTAGGAACACTTTGATCTTATTATTTCAGATTTTATCACCTCCATAGGTATCAGAATAAATCCTAAGATTTACCTAATTACCAAATTCATCATTATCTTTAATTTTCATATATGCGTTGAGTCCATTTGGTATCAAAACACTTACTCGATGTGCTTAAAAATACCAAATGAGCTCTGTTTACCTTCAAACTTTAACTGCAACTTCCTTAACTTACTTATAACTTATAAACAATTTGTCTTTAATTATTTCTCTTATCTAGGCAATTTATGCCTTGTTTTGAGTTATTTTAAACTAATTTCCACATTCCGTGTTGTGGTAAAGTGCCTAAACTAGCTCAATTTGCTATGAAACCTCACATACATGTTAAACAAGTATCTGACTATCTCTGGAACCTTATACTAGCCTAACATTTTCTTGGGGATGTTACAGGTTTCATTTTTGTAGAACCCAAACATTTCATGGGGAGTCGCGACACAAACCATGGAGAGCCGTGACCCCTAAGTCTCTGTTTCACAGGAATGAGCGGCCTGAAGGTGAAGAGCTGTGTCACAAAAGAATTTGGAGCCACAACACTTCCTAAAATAGAAAAGGAGCCACGACACTCATGGAGCATGAGCCGCGACACACTTGGCAAAATTCTCCTACATTTGATTTCTTGTGTGATTTTTGCTATAAAATGCATGGTATATTGGTATGAAATGATTAATGGAATATACTAACACTTGATTGATGATATATTAATGCATTAACCTATGTAATTGGATTGATTGGTAAATTTGCATATTATTGCATGATGACAAAATGTGAGGCCTAGAGCTATAATATGAGATGATATGATAAGATGAATTGTTATATACAAGATGAGAATGATGATTGATGAATGATTGAGTTTTTTAGAAGTAACCCATTACCTAGGATATCATTGGACCTAGGGGATGACTTGGAAATGGTGGTTGGGGATGGACATTCCCTCACCACTTAAGAAATGAGGTTAAGAACGGGCATTCCCTTCCTCTTTACCTGAGTTTCCCCATAGTTGATGTGTAGTTGAGGACGTACCTTCCCTCTCTACACTTGAAGCATTCCTAGTTTGAAGATAGTGCGAGGAAGGATGATACCATCCCTATCAGTAGTAGTTGAAGATGGACATTCTCTCTCTGCTCACAACTATAATGAGGATGGACATTCCCTCAGTGTTGTGGCCGATTTGGGTTACTTAGAGTAGTTCTATATGGGTTGAAGTGTACTGACCCAAAAATAGACTACTACCAAGTGATTGGTATTGTGAGGACGAACATTCCCTCTAAACCAATGATTTTAGGATGACACATATGTTTAAATGATCTGGTGATATGAGATGTGATGATGTGACTTCTAATTTAATGACTTGATTTTTGATGCTTTGATATATGACGAGTATTTACAAAAAAAGATTTCTTAATATGATTATGAGTTGATGACCTGAAACTTGATGCATGAATGTATTATTTGATGACTTAAATGATTTTCACAATGCTAAAATGAACTGTTTATTTCGAGAAGAGGAAGGACATAGGTTTGGCTTTCAACCACCTTCTTAAACTGTTATTGAATGTTTTATAATGATTTTTTTTCCTGAAATAGCTGGAATGATTATGATGATATATTTCTATAACTGATGAGAATTGCAAGATTCTCACCCCATTTGTTTCTTTTCCATAATGATTCTAGGATGTCTACGGGTAGATCTCAGAGGCGATGAAGGATTGAATCTTTTAGACCTTTTGATTGACTTTATTTTGATTCTTTTTGTAAATGGTTGTATACCATTATTTTGTACCTTTGAGGCTTGCGATGTATGTAACATACCTTGAGGTACTTTTATATATGACTCCGTCCTATATTTATATATTATGTATTCTTGTTTCAGGCTCATATTTTATGTAAAATATATGAGTATTTCTTCAGAAAATTTGGTATTGATCTAAGTGACATACTCTAATACGATTGTTAATGCATAATTCCGGATATGTCATTAGCTTAAGTATTACGTTGTTACATTTTGTAATGTAAGAATGATATAGATACACTTTGGTGTTAAAACAAGACTCAATATCCAGAAAAATCTCTTTATGTAATCATGGTTGCTAATATGATTTTTATCCAAATTTGATACATGTTTTCTGCTATATCTTATATCCATTCCTTTTTCAATTAATGTTTGGAACACTATTTTACTCTTAGTTCATTTTCATTTAATTGTTGGAAACTTGGTCACTCTTTTTCAACCATGCTCCACCAGATTTTCTCCATTTGTTTTTTCAATCATTACTTCAAATCCAGTACTGCAACTTGTTGCTTGCTAATAATTATTTTTCAATCCAAACTTGACACATATTGCTGCTAATGTTTGTTTCCTTGGTGAAATGCTTGCTGATCAAGGCTTGGATCTAGTTTGGTTTCTTTGGAACTAGTTAGTTTGATTCATCATAAGGGAGTGAAACTAGTTTCCACTTTTGCTGCAATGTGCTGTGTCTCCCACTATTTCTGATATGAGTCACTCTATTTGAATAACATAAGCCTTATTCGAATAAAGTGATGTGGTTTATCCTATATTTTCATGTAGAAAGGATTTTATTCGAATAACCTTTTGGTTATTCGAATAAATGGGTCTTTTCTTGAAAAAATTATTTATCAACTTTTGTTTCTTGAAGGCTGTTATATTATTTTTATTTAATATTTTTAGGGATGTTACAAGCTCTTCAATGAATACCACATATACCCTTGAATGTATTGTTGGTTGGATGGACCATGGTTTTGGGTAAGCGACAATTTCGTGATTCGGTTTTGGCTTATTCAGAAATAAAGGCTTTGGACATGGAATTAAATGAGTGTGGTTTTTCCTTAGTTGATCTTATTACATACATCAATCAAGTATCTATAAATGCAAATTCTAAGTTATTCTATAATCAGTACATAAAATTTAATGCCAGATTATTCTTTCATAGTTACACTTGATGTAACATCTTCCCTAATCTATTAGCCTTAATTATTATTATAGTAACTTATTAACACTTATGTGAGTTACCTGTTAATTTTGATGATTTTCTGAGTTAGTTTAGGCATAATGCTATAACACGATGTTGAAAATAACTTATATTAATTCAGAACTTAGCACAAACTGCTTAGATGATGGAAATAAATATGAAAAATTTATTTTTAGGCCACAAATAATTAGAATGAGTTATGGTAATTGTTAGGGAATTAAATGAATTAGTTTGACATTTTTAATAAATAGAATGAATGTTTAAAGACCAAATTAAATAGAAGAGTAACTTGAAAAATCATGAGATTTTGTGGAGATGTCAAATAGGGGATGAATGTTATTCTGGAAATGATTACAAATTAAGACAGATACCTGTAAGCATATTAGTTTAACTCCTTAAGTTTATCTTAACTTGAGGAAGAGTAATAGAGTTTAATAACTATCAATTGTGAGTATAGATAATTATTAAATGATAAGTATAGGAACTGAATGAGGTCATAGAATTTTCTATAGTACCTATAGAAGTTAGAAAACTCATCACTGGAAGGTCAAAGTATCTCTAAGAGATAAATCTCTTTCACTTAACCATGACAACACATCTTTCTTTCATTTTAACCTTATCTCTCCACTTTCCACTGCCTCACTCACACTCACACTCTCACAATTCTCTTTCTCACTTCTTCTCTTCACTCTCATACGACAACAACAAAAAACAGAAGAGAAGAAAGAAAAGAGAGAAAATGAGCATCATCATCAAGGGAATAAAGGAGTTGCAAGGGAGAGAAAAGATTAACAACATCATCAAGGGAGCTTAGATAGGAGTTTGTGCATCTCAACCTTACTCTTTTCTCTTCTTGCTTCTCAAATCTTGTATTAGTGGATTGGTTTAAGAATTGTTCTTGTGAGCTTTATATTGAATTGATGGCATATACATATATATATATGATTGTTGAACTTGAGGATATCTATAAATCTTTAAGGATTTGAGGTTGATGATATAAGGAATTTTATTGGTTTGATCATTATTGTTAAACCTTGTGGATTTTTCACTTGAATATATATATATATATATATATATAGATAGATAGATAGAGAGAGAGAGAGAGAGAGAGAGAGAGAGAGAGAGTGATGATGTTGTCTTGATTGTAAATGAAAGGAAATGTATTCTTTTAAGATTACTATATTTGAGAGCCTATTCTAGTTGTGAAAATGCATTTGATAATAGATTATCATATATGATAATTAATTATCAATTTTCAGAATGCTAATGCTCGAAGGGTGATAATCGATTATTAGATATGATAATCGATTACCAAATTATAGAATGCATTTGCTGGTATGTAATAATTGATTATAAAGATGTGATAATCAATTATTAACTTACAGAATGCTACTGCTGGATGGTGATAATCAATTATCAAACTATGATAATCGATTATCAAGTTACATAATAAGATTAAATGTGTGTTATAATCGATTACCAGCCATGGTAATTGATTATCAATCCCTTATTTTAAGTAAACACAGTTCTCTATTACATAAAAACCCAAATGGATAATCAATACTATGTGATGTGATGAGATTTGATTAAGTTCACTAAGTAAGGTGACTTATGTGTATGTATGTGCACTTGATAAACTTGTGAAATGATAATATTGTGCACTTGATGTACTTGTGAAATCATGATATTGTGCACTTGATATGCTTATGTAGTGAAGATAATGTGCACTCGATATATTTATAAGATGAATTGTGATATGTTCTTTTAGAATGATAAAATTGAGCCAGTAATTGAATTGACATGTAAAGTGCTCAAAGCTTAAAAGATATTGGACATGATCCTCATACGGGGGGTGATCCTTAGATGCTATTCCCTTATGAAGGTAGCCCATTGATTGATTTGGCTAGTGATTGATATTGGAAATGATCCTCGTACTAGGAGGTGATCCTAGATGTTTAGTAGATCGAGGAGGCAATATTCCCTCTCTACCTGTGATTCTAGATTGAGGAGAAGACATGCTCGCTCTAGATTTGGTCAGGGTTACCTAGGATAGTGTTGTGTAACGAAGTACTGTTACGTATAGGTTGAGTGCACTAGCCTGATAAGAAGACTATCACCAAGTGTTTGGTATTGTGAGGATGCGGCATTTTCTCCTTACTAGGGTAGTGCGAGGATATGACATTCCTTCCCTACTTATTTGATGTAATTAATGAGAAATATGATAATTTATAAGCACTAAAGAAAAATTTATGGCATTGTTGAGATTTGCACATCAACATGAAATTGTCATATATATATATATATATATATATATATATATATATATATATATATATCATAGATTTGGAAATAAATATTTGCATCTTGAGAAATTGTAAATATTCTAATGATAGTGAGATATGGTTTATATGTTGATACATTTCTTATCATTATTATGATTTTTTATGATGCGCTTGAAAATATTTATATTAATTGAGTATATGTTAATGATTAATGATTAAAATTGAATTTCTGCCCTCGAGAAGATAAATGAACCATTTTGACATTAGTCACATTTCTATGGAATATTGTAAGAATTGTTTTGATTCCCCGAAGTAGCTGGAATTGCTATGATGACATCTAAATATTAGAAATAATGAGAATATCTAGAATTCTCACCCCTTTATCTTTTCTTTCCATGATAATTCCAACACGTGACCCGCCTATGGAGTAGAGACAAAGATGCTGATGTAGTATAGAATTACTTATTCTTTTTTACCATTGTCATGTACTTATAATTATGTAGTCGTTTATATATAGTTTATATGTATATATGCCTATAAAGGCTTGTATGTATCACTTGGATGCTAAAGTACTAGATTGTATAGAATATTAATATATGTATGGCTTATACATGTCAAGTATACAATTGGGTATTTTAGGTGTATGTTTATATTTGGAAATATTATTACCCCTCACAAGGCTCAAATAAGAAATAGAATCAATATGGTTAATTATCAAGAAAAATGATAGTTTAGCCATGATGTGCCTAAATCTAAATATTTCTGTGTATTCATGATATACTTAAAGTATTAGTTTTGGAGCGTTACACTTGACACGTGTCAATGTTTCAGTAAGCCAGACGACAACATGTTGCAACATTTCGCTACCAAAGTCTCTTTTTATATTTTAATTAATAGATATTAGATAATTCATTAATTATGATCAACACGCAATAAATACTAGACATATTGCTTAGGTACCAAACTACCAGTACCCTTAAAGAAAGATGACTACGTAATCCCTATTATTTATGTTTAGGGATTACTCTAGTACCATAATTTTTTTTCAAAGGTTTTTGATACCCATGATGAGTTGTCAATGATATATTGCTTTTTGGATATATTTATGATAAAATCACCAGCCAACAAATTTAACAACTCACTTCGAGTAATGCCGTAAGGGTAAGGCTACATATGGGGTTAGGTCGAGTTTAAGGAAAGTTGAAGTCCAAACCAATTTACCTTTGTTTGAATTGGGTTAGATCGGATTTACGAAAAAACTTAGCCAACATTGTTTGAACTAAGTTAGGTTGGTTTATGTCGAGTAATCGAGTTACATATATATATATATATATATATATATATATATATATATATATATATATATATATATATATATATTTAAAGCATGTATAAGTAAAATAAAAAAACAAAAAAATTTGATAAATTCCATTATTTCACAATCATATTTGCCTTTATTCATGCTCAATATTCAAAATAGATCAAAATTAAATGGAAAAAAAACCCATATACATACAAGATGGTTTATATTGACTTCATACCCAATCTACATAGAATTAAGCCAAAATAGAAAAAAAATTAAACACAACTATATTTATGGGAACCATCATTGAGGGATGCTTGTAGTCACAAAGGAAGAAGTAGAGGGAACCTTCACTAAGAGATGCTCGCACATCGTGTAATGTCCTAAAACTAAACTAATACTAATAGTATACCCGGATTTACACGAAAGTAATTAGGTTTAGGTATGTCACAACTAATATGATATCATTATCGATAATCAAGTATGATATATATATATATATATATATATATATATATATATATATATATATATATATATATATATATATATATATGAGCCTTGTGAGGACTAATAATATACATATAACTTGAATGTTTGATCTATACAAACTAGTACATCATTGTACAAATAGTACAAACTTGGCCCTTATAAGCATACATACAATCCATTATACAAGAGTGAATACAAGGCAATGGTTAAAGAGTAGTTTATCCCACTCTACATCTACATCTTCTATTTTACTTCGCAGGAGGATCTTGCGCTAGAATTATCATGGAAAATATAAATACAAGGGGTGAGAATTCTAAAATTCTCAGTATTACTAACATATAAAATGATATCATAATAACTCCAACTAGCTCGGAAAAATCAAATCAATATTTAAAATATAATATAGAAAGGTGACAAAAGCCAAAATGGTTCCTTTTTCTTCATGAGACAAAGAATCAATTATTATCATTACTCGTTAAGTCATAATCAACCAACATTAATCAATCATAGGTTACATCGAGAATATACATATCAGATATTAGTTATAACTCTATATCACTAAAATATTTACATACTCTCATAATGCAAACATTTATAATCAACTATGTGATTTATATCAATGTCATTCTCATGATGATATGGAGATATTCAATCATGTATAAATCATATACAAGTGTTTATTTATCATCATCTTTCTAAGCATATTTCCAAAACCCATATCAATGTACCTCAATAGGTAGGGCCACCTCATATAACTTTAGGTTCTATTATCTGAAGGTAGGGAGTGAATATGAACTTCACACTACCAAATACTTGGTGATAGTCTACTTATCAGATTGATGCACTCAACCTATATGTAACAGTACGTCATTACACAATACTATCTCAAGTAACTCTAGCCAAAACAAATGAGGAAAACTAATAACTACCGAAGAAACTAATGAGGAATTACGTATGAATTTAGGATCACTTTCCTCATCGAGGATCATTTTCATGATTCATAACTAAGAATTTCATATCACCTTCCTCCATTGAGGGTCATTTCAAAAATTCACTAATTGCAAAGATTGATTATTCAATTAGTGGGTTACCCATCATAAGGGAATTTCACCCTTGTATAATCGATTGTGACTCACGATCAAAACATTTTGGAAGTTGATAATCAATTACCATTCAATGGATAATCGATTATCACCCGTAATATGACTTTATGGAAAATGATAATCAATTATCACTCACTGGTAATTGATTATCACATATAATCTTCACATTTTGGAAAACGATGATCGATTATCTCAAGCAGATAACGATTATCTGGTGAAATTTCATATCAGAACCCAGTTTTTTCTCATACCAACTTCTATTTACTTCTATTCCTTCAATCATCATACCAGCAAAACCACAACATATATATATTCAAGATAAAAACCATGTGGTAAATCAATAAGAATCAATCCTATGGTATTCTATATATCATGAATCTCAAACTCTAATGGTTGTGTATATATATCCATACTTAAAGCTCATTAATTACATATACATATATACACAACTAATTCATTCATACTTGTCTTGAGAAATAATTTCTTAAGATCTTGATACATTTTTGTTTCTCATGGATAGATTGTGTATTTACTCTTATGGGCCTCTTCCAAAATTCTCTCTTTGATTTATGTTTTCTTTGGGATGCAAAGTCTATTTCTAAACATAATTATTCTATCATTTGTTCTACTAAATTTCTTTCCCAATAAGATTTGTTCATTTATTTCTTTTAAGGCCTCATCTTTTTCTTAAGTTTCATTGGTTTGAGTCTTCAAATCACTATTTACTCCCAATTTACTCATACAGAGACTATGTGGTGACACAGTCACTACCAGACTCAAGTTTCTAAAGTTTTCCAAAAGCTTCATTTCTTAAATCATTATTTGGGACACATGTATAAGTTTTCTATTAAGTGCATCAACCACTACATTGGCTTTACTGAGATGATATTTCAATTCAAAGTCATAATCTTTCAAAAAATTTATCCATCTTCTTTATCTTATATTTAATTCTTTTTTATCTAACAAATATTTCAGGCTCTTGTGGTCACTAAACAATTCAGACTTCACTCCATACAAATAGTGTCTCCAAATTTTTAAAGTAAACACAATAACTGCTAATTCCAAATAATAGGTACCATATTTCTTTTTATGAGGTCTTAGTTGCCTAGAAGCATAGGCAACTACCCATCTATTTTGCATTAGAACACATCCTAATCCCTTCTTTGAATCATCATAGTATACTTCAAAGTTCTCTTGTGGGTTTGGAATTACTAAAACATGTGTTGTGGTTAGTTTTTGTTTCAACTCTTGGAAACTAGCTTCACATTCTTATGTCCAATCAAATGAGCTACCTTTCCTAGTTAATCTTGTCAAAAGTAAAGTTATTTGAGAAAATATTTCTATAACCTTCTGTAATACCCATCCAGTCCTAAGAAACTTCTAATTTTCGTTACAGTAGTAGGTTTGTCCCATTGCATTACTGCTTCCACCTTGCTAGGATCCACTAATATCTCTCCTTGAGATTTCACATGCCCCAAAAATTGCACTTCTTTCATAAAAAATTCACATTTTGTCAATTTGGCAAATAATTGCTTCTCTCTTAGGATTTCTAAAACTATCCTAATGTGTTGTTCATGTTCTTTTGTTGTGTTTGAATATATAAGATTGTCATCTATAAAGACAACCACAAACTTGTCTAGTTATGGTCCAAAGATTTTGTTCATATAGTCCATGAACACTACAAGTGCATTGGTTAAGCCAAATGACATCATAAGATATTTATAATGTCCGTACCTAGTCTTGAAAGCAGTTTTAGGGATATCCTATTCCCTAACTCTGATTTGATGGTATCCAGATCTTAGATCAATTTTCGAGAAAACTATAGCCTCTCTTAATTGATCCATCAAATCATCTATTTTGGGTAAAGGGTACTTATTCTTGATGGTTATTTTATTTAATTTCCTGTAATCTACACATAGCCTCATACACCATCTTTCTTTTTCATTAGAAGCATTAGTGCTCCCCAGGTGATATACTAAGTCTAATAAATTTCTTATTTAACAACTCCTTTATTTGCTTCTTGAGTTTAACAAACTCTAAGAGTGACATCTTATAAGGTGTTATAGATATATGTTTGGTTCCTAGTACTAAATCTATAGTGAACTCTATTTCTCGCTTAGGTGACAACTCAATTATCTCACTGGAAAATACTTCTGGATACTACCTAACCACAAGTATACCTTCTAAGTTCTGGTCAACTTTAGAATTTAAAGAGAAGAGTAGAACATATCCCTAAGCCCCTTCTACTAAACAATTGATAACCTGATTAGCATTTAGATACATAGACTCGGAAAAAACAATTATGGAAGCAATATTAGACATAAACACCAAAATCTTATTTGAACAATTCAAGGCAACATGGTTTGCAGACAACCAGTCTATACCCAAGATGATATCTGTGTCAACAAGAGACAAACAGATAAGATTTACAAAGAAAATTCTATCTTCTACTTGTACACAACAATTTAGGCAAACATGGGAGGTTATCATTGACTTTCCTGTGGGTGTAGAAACAGATAAATCATAAGGAAGCTCAGACACTAGAAAATATAACATGTTCACATAATCATAGGAAATAAAGGAGTGAGATACTCCTAAATCATATAATATAGTTAAGATATTATCTTTAACTATACATTTACCTTGTATGAGATCGGGAGATTGAGTCACCTCTTTTTCACTCAAAGTAAAGACTTTTCCCTTAGTTTGGGATTTGGGGTTGGGTGTCGCTCCCTGTCTCTGAGGGTAGTTCCTAGCATAATGCCCTGGTTTGCCACAAATATAACACACTGCCTGATCCATCAAGCAAGGCTTGTTGCCATGATATCTCCCACATTTAGTACACTTTGGCCCCTATGGTTCCACATGAACCCGGTTTCCTTTGTCTTGTGGGTACTTGGGCCGAGAAACACCTCTTTTGAACCTATCATCAATCCTATTCATCTTTCGTAAGTTCTATGGCCTCTGTTCCTGTGGAGGCTTAAAATCATAGGACTCTATAATCCTACAATTATTTACCAAGGTAGGGAAATCTCTAATCTCCAAATGTCCTATGGCTCTCTTTATGTCATCCCTCAATCCCACTTCAAATTTTACACATTGTCATCCCTCATCTGGATTGTATGTAAAGTAAGAGGAGAACTTGGACAACTCCTCAAATTTGGCCACATATTGGCCCACAAACATACTTCCCTATTCCAACTTCAAGAGCTCTAACTCTTTTGCATTTTGCAAATTCTTAGGCAAGTATTTATCTAAAAAGGTAATCATAAATACCTCCCTGGTGATTTGAGTTCCAGTTGCCTCTAATAATCTTTTGGCACTAGTCTACCAATATTCTACCTCTCCCAATAGCAAATAAGAGGCAAAGGTTACCATATGTTCATTTGTACGTCCCATAACATCAAAAAATTTCTCCATCTCCCTAAGTCATCCCTCCACCTTGACCAGGTTATACTCTTCCCTAAAAGATGAAAGATTAGCTTTCCTAAACTCAGAAAGGTCATGAAAGTTTTAATTTCTTACTAATACCACATCATCTACTGGTTGTGGAGGTGGATTTATTCTCATCCTCTCTAATACCCTATTGGTGATGACATTCTGCTCCCTTATCGCAGCAACCATTTCCCTAAATGCTCCTATCATCTCTATCGTATTATCATTGGTAGGTTCTCTATTTCCTCGAATTCACATGACAGATGCCATAGTTTCCTATACACACAGAACAATACATATTGAGTTAATCAGCCTCAATATCGTGTAACAATACGACAGTAACTATTAACATTTATGCCTAAGGCTATTATGCAATTCTATCCATATATTTCATCATCAAGTTAAGAAAATGGTCACTAAAGTATGTCCCAAAAATAATACTAATTACAAGGAAATGGTCAAAGAGTAGTCTATCCTACTCTACATCCATATCTTCTATTTTACTTCGTAAGAGGATCTTGCACTGGAATTATCATGGAAAATAGAAATACAAGGGGGTGAGAATTCTAAAATCCTCAGTAGTTCTAACATATAAAATGACATCATAATAACTCCAGCTGCTTCGGAGAAATCAAATCAATATTTAAAATATAATATAAAAAGGTGGCAAAAGTCAAAATGGTTCTTTTCTCTCCCCGAGGTAGAGATTCAATTATTATCATTACTCGTTAATTCATAATCAACAAATATAAATGAATCATAGGTTACAATATACATATCGGATATGAGTTATAACTCTATATCTCTAAAATATTTATATACTCTCATAATGCAAACATTTATAATCAACTCTATGATCTATATCAATATCATTCTCATGATGATATGGAGATATTCAATCATGTATAAATCTTTTACGAGTACTCATTTATCATTATATTTCTAAGCATATTCCCATAACACTTATCAATGTACCTTAATAGGCAGGGCCACGTCATATAACCCTAGGTTCTATTATCTGAAGGTAGGGAGTGAATGTGGGCCTCACACTACCAAATACTTGGTGATAGTCTGCTTATTAGGTTAGTGCACTCAACCTATACATAATAGTCGTCGTTACACAACATTATCCCGAGTAACCCTGTTCATAACTAATGAGGGAAACTAATAACTAATAAAGAAACTAATGAGGAATTATTTATGAATTTAGGATAACCTTCCTCATCGAGGATCATTTCCATGATTCATAACTAAGAGTTTCAGATCACCTTCCCCCATTGAAGGTCATTTTCAAAATTCACTAATGGAAAAGATTGATTATTCAATCAGGGGGTTACCCATCATAAGGGAATAAAAATTAAGGATCATTTTCCTCCCCTTTTCAAGGATAATGTCCAATTTCTTTTAAACTTTGGGCATATTACATATTAAATCAACACTAGCTCAACTTTAACAATGTAAAAGACCAAATTACAATTAATTATTTGATACTAGCTCAACTTTAACTTTATAAAGGAGCAAATCATTTCTAGTACACCTCATAATTGTAACAATTGTACATATCAAGTTATACTAAGTTCACAAATAAACCAAGTGCACAATATCATTAATTCATAATATACTAAGTGCACTAGATGACCACTTCACATGTAAACTAAGTGCACAATATTATTACTTTCAAATAAACTAAGTGCACTATATCATCATCATACATGTAAACTAAGTGCACAATTATATCACTTCTCAAGTACACAAAGTGCATATTCATAGAATAAGTCACTTCATTTAGTGAACTTAGTTAAATCTCTTCATATTGTACAATATGGAACTCTATTTACTCAAAACATGGGACTGATAATCAATTATCATGGTTTGGTAATCAATTATTATGTATAATATGGAACTCTATTTACTTAAAATAGGGGATTGATAATTGATTATCATGGTTTGGTAATCAATTATCATCTTTATTTGTTCTTATTTTATAATCTGATAATCGATTAGCACACTCTGATAATCGATTATCACTGCTCAGTAATGACATTCTATAAGTCCATAATCAATTATCACCATTGTATAAGACTCACAATCAAAGCATTTTGGAAGTTGATAATCGATTACCACTAAATGGATAATCGATTATTACCCATAATATGACATTTTGGAAAAATGGTAATCGATTAGCACTCACTGGTAATCGATTATCACACAAAATCTTCACATTTTGGAAAATGATGATCGATTTTCTCACTCAAATAATCGATTATCTGGTGAATTTCATATCAAATCCTAGTTCTTTCTCATACTAACTTCCATTTACTTCTATTCCTTCAATCATCATATCAACAAAACCACAACATACATATATACTAAAAACCATGTGGTAAATCAATAAGAATCAATCCCATGGTATTCTATATATCATCAATCTCGAACTCTAATGGTTGTGTACATATATCCATACTTAAAGCTCATCAATCACATATACATATATATATAGCCAATTCATTCATACATGTCTTGAGAAAACAAGACGGAGAAGGGGTTTGGCAAATATGCACATAACCGCTACCAATACTCCTTTATTGATGGTGAAGCTTCTTATTCTTTATTGGTTTTCCTTCTTATTCCTTCTTCCTTCTCTTTCTTTTCTTTCTTATCTTTCTCTTGCTGCTAATGTATGAGTGGAGAGAAAGTGAGAAATGAAAAAGTGAGAAAGTCAAAGATGGTGAAGGGAAATAAAGGATAAGAATGTATGACTTTTATGGCTAGGTGGAAATGTTATATCTCTTAGGGATACTTTTATCTTACATTAATGAGTTTTCTAGCTTTCATAGGTATTATAAAAAATTCTAGGACTTTATTTAGTTCCTATTCTCATCATTCAATAATTTTATATACACAATTAATAGTCACTTTTGTTCTATTACTCTTCCTTAAGTTAAGTCAAACCTAAGGAATTAAGCTAATAGACTTACAGGTATCTGCCTTAAACTGTATTCATTTCCAGAATAATCTCTATCCTCTACTTGACATCTCCACAAAATCTCATTTTTTTGAGCTACTTTCCTATTTAATTTGGCCTTTAAACACTCACCCCGTGTTATTAAAAATGTTAAACAAACTCAGTTAATTATTCAAATTTTATCACAACTCATTCTAATTATTTGTGGCCTAGAAATAAATTTTTCATATTTATTTCCATCATCTAAGCAGTTTATGCTAAGTTTTGGGCTAATATGATTTATTTTTCATATTATGTATTATAGCATTACATTTTAACTAAACCAGAAGGTCACCAGAATTAAAAAGTAACTCACACAAGTGTTATTGAGCTTCTATAACAATAATTAAGGCTATTAGGTTAGGGAGGATGTTACACGTCGCATTATCGTTGTTGTTGAGGTGTAGTAGGGGAAGGAGTCACCATCTTTGTCATTGTTGCATGGGAAAAAGCCAACAACTATAGCCACAAATTAAGGGAAAGAAGAAGAGGTGAGGGAAAGGAAAGGAGGGTAGCACAGAGGAGGTAGGGCACGAAACTAACAAAAGAGTTACCGAGTAATGTCTGAAAATGAGAAATATGATCTACTGAGTTAGAAATACAAAATGCATTTTTTCGGGAGGGGGTGTTATAATCCAATCATTAATTTGTGTAACATCCTCTTTTTACACATATTAAGCTTGTATAAAGTTACAGAGGTAGCTTAAAACTTGTTTAACATGTCCGCTAAATTTTATGACATTTTGAGTTAATTTAGGCACTTTACCGCAACACAAAACGTGTAAAATGACTACTTTTAACTCATAAAAATAGCATAAATATGTAATTAAAGGAAATAAATATAGAAAGTTCATTTCTAGGTCACAAATGTGTGGAAGAGGATATGGTTAAATTTTGAGGGCAAACATAGTCAGTTTGATATTTTTAAGGATATCAAGTGAGTGTTTAAGTATTGGATTGAGGCACAACAGATATGAAAAATTATGGAAATGATGAAATCAGAATTTAAATGGATCTTATAATTTATTTAAATGTTGTTGGAAGGCAGAAAACTTGATTTAGTAAGATCAAAGTATTATTAATAGATATGAAGTTTAGTAAAATGACTATTTCGCCCTTAATGTCATCTTTTAAAAGATGAGATCATTCTCATCTTTCTCATCCCTCTCTCAAGGTTCTGCACAGGCAAAGGAAACAGAGAAAGAAAATGGAAAGAGGGAATGAAGAGGGAAGAAGAAGGAGAGCTTGGAGCTTCCATAGTCATCTTTAAGACCTTGAGGTAAACGGGTTTTCTCATTTCTTTTATTCTTCATTTTTGTACCTTCAAATCTGAAAATTTGATGGTTAGTTGCGATTATGATTGATAATGGATTGTGTAGTTGTTGAGGATTTCAACAAGTTTTGGTGGTTGTTTTGGTTGATAATCATGGTTGAGATTTGATAAATGGATGTAAAACCCTTATTTGCTTCTTGACTTGAAAATGGATCTTTGGATGTTTGTAAATGAAAACTTGATAGTTTGATGAGAGGTTGAGTTGAGGATGAATTATACATGATTTAAGTTTGGATTGGAGTGGATAAATGGCTTGTGGGAGGTGTTTTTCCCGTTCATGGAAAAAGCTAAAAATTGCATGGGAGCCACGTCACTCCATGGGTGGAAGCTGTGACACTACACTTTTAGGAAGTAAGAAATACTTCCCGAGAAGCTGAGGCCGCGGCATTGAGGAAAGGGAGCTGTGACCCTCTGTGAAAAATAAGCCAAAATGCTTGTTTTGATGGATTTTGCTATGTAAGGCCTTATGTGTTGTTATTAAATGATGTAATGGGACATATTATTATTTGATTAATGATATGATGAGGGTGTAATATGAACTTTGATTTTATTGATTAGGAAATTGATTCCTCATATAATGTTATATCAAATTGATATATTTAAATGACGTGTATCATTGTTTATATCTTGTAAGAAATTAATGGTAACCAAGATGAATAAGATGTTAAACAAGGATGAAAATGAGGCATTGAGCCATGATATGATGTAATGTTGAGAAATATAATGATTTATACATGTTATTAAATGATGTTGATGAGCATAATATTGGAAAACAATATAAAAAAAAAGGTAAAGGTAGATGAGGTTGAATGAGTCCCTCTATACAAATATGTATGGTAATGTACAAATGGAAAGTTTTATGATTATGGTAATTGCTTCCCTATTATATAAGAAAAAGTATGATTACGTACAAAGTGAAAGATGGAAAGGTTTTTAATACTGTTGCATGTTTTGGTTTTCAAACTTGTTATTTGATGTTTTCATGTATTGTAAACCTATGACTTGGACAAAAGGGCTCCAAGTGGCTTGGACAAAAGGGCTCCAAGTGTCAAAGTTAAAAATGTTTGGTAGTGCAAGGAACAAAATGACGTCCTGCCTACCCAGAAACAATATAAAGAACAAAAGGCTTCTTGAAAATATTCAAATAACATGTGTTTTCTAAAACAAAGTTAGTTTTGTAAAATCATAACACAAGCATTCTTTAGGGCATATCTTAGGCATACCATACATCACCATGCATTGTATAAATTGACAATTGTATGAGCAATTGTCTTGTTTTTAAAATTTAAATTAGCAAAGACCAAAGTTGATGCCTAACTTGAGAATGTTCTGAAGGAATGAATTATAGGGATTATGATAAGTGATAAAGATTTTATAAAGTTTAATAATTAAATCTCTATTTTGGGAAGAGAGATGACCATATTTAGCAGATTGCCACCTCTCTAACTTATATATATATTATGAATTTTAATCAAATGTTGTGTTTTTTTTTTCGAAACAGCTGAATTTATTGTGATGTTTGTAACATCCTCTTTTTACACATGTTAGACTTATATAAGGTTATAGAGGTAGCTTAATACTTGTTTAACATGTCTGCTAAATTTTGTGACGTTTTGAGTTAATTTAGACATTTTGTCGTAACACAGAATGTGCAAAATGACTATTTTAACTCAGAAAATAGCATAAATATGTAATTAAAGGAAATAAATATGGAAAGTTCATTTCTAGATGACAAATGTGTGGAAGATGATGCAGTTAAATTTTTAGGACAAACAAAGTCAGTTTGGTATTTTTAAGGATACCGAGTGAGTATTTAAGTACCGGATTGAGGCACAGTAGATATGAAAAATTATGGAAATGATGAAACAATAATTTACATGGATCTTATAAATTATTCTAAGGTTGTTGGAAAGTAGGAAACTTAATTTAGTTAAATCAAAGTATTCTTAACAGATACAAAGTTCAGTAAAATGACCATTTTGCCTATAAACTCATCATTTAAAAGATGAGATTTTTCTAATATTTTTCACTTTCTCTCACATTGGTTTCAGAGAAACCAAATAAAGAAAAACAAGGGAAGAAAAGGGGGAGAGGAAGGAGGAGGAAATAGAGAAGAAAGAAAGGGAAACAAGAATCAAATTGAAGACTTGAGGTAGGGGGATCCATTCTCACTATTTTCTCACTTTTTTCTCTCATTTTCCTTCTCCCATGGCTGTTGTTTGTGCTAAGTAGAAATGAGATTACGTGAATAATGAAGTTTCTTTTGGTTATCTTGAATATGTTTAAGGTATGGAATTAGTTTATGACTTTGATTTTTCATGATTTTGATAGAACAAAAATGTGTTTTTCATAGGTGAATGGATTGAGTTTTAATCCAAGATTCATGAGTTAAGTGTATATTTTGATGTTACAAAGTGATTTGACATCATTGTTGACGTTTGAATACTGATTTTGGTGATGGTTTTTGGTTTGGAATCAAAGGAATGCTGAAAACACATTTTTGCATAATTTTCTGGTGTTGGTCATGCCTAGGCGCAACTCTGTCAGTTTCAATTTTAGAATAGGCTGAGAGTATGACACCCAGGCATGGTAAATTCATGCCTAGGCATGGTAAACTCATGCCTAGGCATGGTAAATTTTGTAATATGTTGAGAGAACTATGATTATGGTAACTGTAATGAGGGAATAAGTTGCTAATGTTAATCAGACTTTGACAAGATGGAAGTCAATCCACCTCTACAACTAGGAACAAGATTTTTATGATTATATAGAGTTTGAAAGGATGAATTTGTTATTAATCAGAAAAAGATACAATATAGTGATCGTCAAGGAACAGAGTGAATCAGTAAAATCTTTAAAAGAGTAAAAGGTCAAATATTGAAGTTAGATCATGATTTGTACAATATATAAGAAAGCAAACTTAAGTTAGGATATGAGGCCAGAAGTGAGCCAAATGTAGGAAGTAATATAGAAGTATGTCAAGTTTGATAGGTCAGCTTATATGTTACACATGTAGTAAAACCATGATATTAAATGAAGAATTTTCTATGGAGGATTGTTTATAAAGACACATAATGGTATGATCTTTCAATATGTTTTGAGGTAAACATTTTTAAGGTTATAAATTTCGAAGATCTAAATGGAGTTACGTTTCCTGAAGATATATGGTAAAGATATGCATGTAAATATGGAAGTATTCAATAGAGTTTATTGTGGAGTTCCATTTTGATTCTACATGAGATGTGGTGTCATTAGATACTATAGAATTAAAATATTGATGTAGAAGTGAAAGAACATGAAAGTGGTCATTTTGAAGTTTTTAGTTTGTTTTTCTCTAATGTTATTTTTGAATCAGATCAAGTGGTAACTCAAAAAGAATAATGTAGAAAGTTGTAAGTTTGGAGGTATCAATTAGTTGAATCCATAAGTTTTCAAAGATACATCAACTATGAAAGGGAATGATAATTGTATTTTGAATGAAATTCTCATGAGCCATATGTATATTACAACTATGTTTCTTCAAATGGGAGACTGAGGTTCAAGGATATAATACACGGACACACTCGCATTAATCATTAGGTAATGATAATGTTTTCGTTGATGATTTATTGAAAAGAGAAATGTAAGGAGTTTTAAGACCAGTGTTCAAGAAGCTGATGCTTACTATAGGAAATTTGGAAAGGAAGAAAGACCCAAGGATTTATCTTGTGAAATGTTATTTAGTTAGAATAGAAGTATATTCTTCTGAAAATGAGAAGGCATCTTACATCTTATCAAATAAAACAATGTTTGAAGCTAGATCTTTATTCAGGTATGCTTACATGTTAGCTAATGTAGACAAGTATATGGCTAGAGTTTCCTATTTTGTTTAGACCTAACACTCAAAATTGACTTGATAGCTATAAAGGTTTAAGCTATTGAAGATGTATACTGCTAGGAAGAAACCACGTATTCACACGGATGGAAGTCTTAGAAGATTTGGAAATGTTTTGCTTTGGCAATGTAAGGGAAGGAAGACACTCAAAGAATAAATAAATTAAGGGAATTCCTAATACGATTGAACTTTTAAGACAATGGGCAAATCAGAGCATTGGTGGAGGAGTTAAATAATGTAACACCCCAAATTTCCTAACTATTTGACAGTAATTTTGACAGTTAATAGAATTCTACTGTTTAATAATTTTTGTGTATTGTAAAATTATTTTGAGTATTCCGTCAATACATTTGATCGTTTTGTGTGATTTACACCATGTCAGGAAAATAATAATTTTTGGGCTGGAGAAAATCTTACGTAATTTAATTATTATTGTTAAGTCTTAATTATTTTACGTAATTTGATTTGATTTTCGTAAGTTTTATAATTTTTATGATTTTGTGGATGATTATGAAATTTTTATATTTCTTTGATTATTTTAATATTATTCTTGGGTTGTCTGTGGGCCTAGGGGGCTGTACGTGAGCCTAGGTGGGCCCGAAAAAGTGAAAATTTTTATGCAGCCAGAAAATTTTGTGCTATTGAGACGGAGACGGAGACGGAGACGGGGACGGGGACGGGGGATCTTACTAAACCCAAAATCGGAAACAATTTTTAAAATTTTCTTTTACTGTGTTTTGTACTGTATTTAATTATCGGGCAATAAAAAAATAGTAAAAATATTGTTTGAAGGGTAATAGCAGATAAAAATAAATATTATACTGCTTAGTCAACATTAGTGGTTATGACAGCTTTATGACGAACTAATAGGAAGCAAGCATATTGAAGCCTTTGGATATCCATCATTGATCTAATCAACGGTGGAGATTTGGTCTTATAAAATGGCTAGGACCATTTATGACCATTGGATGGAAAGAATGAAGAGGTGATCTTGACTATTCATTTTGGAGATACATCTAATGGCTAGGATTGCAAGGAGAAAGATCCAATGGCCTAGATATAGTCTTACATCTAGAGGCTATAATTAGAATCTACACTAATCCTAACCATTGATCTAATCAATGGCTAACAATGCTTAAAATGGTGGCTAGTGAGATTGGTCACTCAAGGAGTGTACAAGGAGGGGGGGACAATTTTTGTGAGGGTTTAATGCATAGCAAAGTTTGAAGACCACCATTATTACTCAATCTTGATCATTCCAAAAAGCTAAAGCTCACAAAACATTTTCTCTCCTTTTCTTCTTCTCTAGCTCATGGCCAAGACCACTAAGTCCTACCATCACTCTTCAAAAATTTTAAACAACCTTACTTCTTGAATCTATACCTCAATCTAAGACACTTTGTAGTTTAGGCCAAGTTCTAAATCCATCATCTTCAAGGACCTTCTTCAAGAGCAAAGTTCTAGGGTTTTTAAGGTGAAGTGTAAGGAAACTTCACTTCTTATCTCTTTTTCATGTTCTAAACTATGTTTGATCCATGGTTTACCTTGTTCAAGCTTAATATGCTAATAAATATAAGTTTTGTTTTGTGTTTAAGAAACCTTTGGTGGTGAAAGACTTGAAAAAGAAGGAAAGCAATGAGCTTTTGAGGTTCTTCAAGAGGTAAGAGGGAGATTCATCTCACCAACCAAGTATGGTGGTGAGAGATGAATTTGTATTTGATGGATGGTGAATCCATGTGAGGATTCATATCTATGGTTGTGTAATTATTTGTGAGTGTTTATGTGGTTTATGTGCTTTGCATGGTTTATTTGTGCTTGCATGATTAGTATGATTTTTATTGCTTTTATGGTATGCTTGAAATATAATATGTTAATTATATGTTATGTATGCCATAAAAATTGTTGGAAAGGAAAAGGAATTTTGGTTCCAATGACCATGAGGATTTCGGCCTCAACACCTCAAAATAGGTGTCTCCAAACTAAAATTTTCATGAATGGTAAAATTGAATGATTAGAAAGGAAAGGAAAAAGAAAAGATAGATTGTTTCAAAGAACAAGAGTCTCACGGTTTTTGAAGGAATTTTAATGGTTTTGTTTGTGCAAAAACATGAATGGAACTTAGTTGATTTAGAAGGAAAAATATTTGATGGTTTCAATGGCCATGTACCACGGTTTTGAAGGTTTGTAATGCCTTGGTTTTATAAAACAAAGTGATTTTAAAGTGGAAATGGAATTGATTTAGTACAAGGATTAAAGAAATGGAAACAAAGTGATTTGTCACTTGAAAAATGGAATTTTCGTATGTGAATGGAAAAGAGAGGTTGAAAGTGTTAGCGTATGCCCTAGAGGCCAATACATTTTGTCTGTGTTTACATACATTATATTATGCTATTTTTTGATATATGAGGCATTTCATTTATTGTGTTATTTTTGGTAGATATAATAAAGTCCTTAGAATAGTAAGTTTGATACCATAGGACATCAAGTGGATGACTTGATCGTGAGATCCTATTGGATAGAGTACTATTCTTAAAATGTCCCTAGTCAAGTATTATTGTCAAATAGGACAATGATAATGCATTGAGACTAGTACGTGCGTAGACTGATGACCACATCTCATGGGTCATGAATATGAGATATCAAGTCTATACATGGATACATATTAGAGTAATGATGTATTGGACAGACCAGCCATGAGAACGCTACGTGGATCGTTACGTGAGTGTCATATGCGATTCTCATAGTGATAATGGTGTATGTGGTCCTTTGACCTGAAATCACTACGATTCCTACATGAGGAGTTGTGTGTTTTAATGCCATCAAACGTCATCTGTAACAAGATGATTATAAAGTTGGTTATTAGACATACCGTGATACATGTGGAGGGATGTGAGTGACCTAGATGGGATTTGTCCCTCCTACATAACAGGAGTGATATCTTCGGGCCCCCTGATTGAGTGAGACTACGAAATGCATGGCCATGCTCAAATGAGTCAGTATGAGATATTGATCTCATTTGTTATTACTATGTTTACTCAGGAATCAGGAAACTGAAGATTGAACTAAACAAGGGTGACACATTCCATGCCTTGTGTTCAATCTGGATATCTGGATAAAGGGATTAAACTACACGGAAACATTGGTCACGGATAGGTTATGTCAAATCACTGACATTCTCATTACTTGGGTAGCAGTGGTGTGTTGCTAGATACCGCTCACTGTTTATAATATTAAAATGAGATTTTAATATTAATACCAACATCATGAGAACCTACAGGGTCGCACACTTAGAACAGACTTGATTGGAGTAATAAGGATCCAAGTTGGACTCGGATTCAATTGTGGGCCTAACTCATGACAGATGGGTTTAGGGTTGCACAACTTACCTTGCTACTACTCACACTCACTTAAGGCAGCCAATATTATAAATAGTACTGCTAAGGGGGTTGCTACTAGGTTACAACACAACCCTAGCCGCACCTACAAAAAATGAGTAAGAGATAGTGAGGTCTTCTTCTCCTCTCTTCGCAGCTAGCACTACAAAAACAGAGGCGTGACTCCCTTTTGCAAGTTTGTTCGTGTAGATACCTCAGAGACATCGTCACTATTACGGTGTTGGTGATTCACCTCGCTTGTGATTATCACGCTTCAAGAGGTAATTTTTAAAAACTCATATTATGGACTTTTTCGCATAGATCCTGTGAGGGAATTCTATTATTCCGCTGCGAGACTTTTGATCCGCAATTCCCAACAGAAAGTGTTTGAACGTCAATTTATTTTAAAGAGGATTGATTTTTAGAATTGATTTAGAGTTGCAAAGAATACGTTGGTGACTTAAAATTTACTAATGTATAACTCATCCTTTGGGTTTTGGAGCGCATTAGGAAATTTTAAGTTAGAAACATTGATTTAATTCAATGAAACAGTGAAATTATGGAATAAATTATGATAAGAATTTTCTTGAGTAAGGAAATGTGGAAAATGACGTGAGAAGTCATATTATTTTGAGAAAGGCCAAAATGAGGTTGAAAAATATTTTACGTAGTGGAAAAATGGTGAAAAATGATTTATGTGACTTAAAAACGTGATTTTTAAGCTACGCGATTTGAAAAATGTTTAAATATTTTTATGCGATTGAGGTATTGTGAAAAAATCGCTAATGCGATTGAAAAATGATGAAATAATTTTTACGTGATTGAGAAAACGATGAACGCGACAGAAATGTTGCTCGATTGTGAAAACATGACAAAAGTGTTGCGTGACTATGAAAACGCGATAATATGATTTCGCGATTGAATATACAGTAGGATTATTGTTGGACCAATGTGTGGACACTGTATGAGAAATTATGAGATTATGAATTTGAACTGAAAATGGGCCAGTGTGTGGACCCTGAATATGAATTATGAATTTGAACTGAGAATGCTGCATTGTACATGCATTAAAAAGGTCCAATGAACTGGATAAGGCTATTTGCCTAAGAGAGACGTACACCTCTTGAGTGGGTGCGATATGTGTAGTGTAAGTCACTTGTTGACTTTTGTGGCATCGGGGTGCGGGTTGCTCACAATGGGCAGTTGGTAGCTCTTCTGTACTGTGGGTTAGATCGATGCAACGCAACGATGATCCTGACCGAGACATTATTCTTAATCAAGATCTATTAAAGATTATCGTGTATATGCTAGATGTGCAAACACTAATAAGAATAGTGGCACGTGGTCTGAGGCATGTTGGTACATACAGATCTTTTGGATCAATTTCTCCAACTTGAGTTTTAGCTCCATGGAGTAGGAAATTGAGTCTTTGTTGATAACTTCAGAAAATGAAGTTAATTCACTTGAATTTGATTGTATCTGAGCATGTTATCCTTAAGTTTTCAAGGCCATAGGTTCAATTATTGCATGACTTTGGTGATTTAAGCTTGTTAATTCAAATGATTAAGAATGGAATCCTTGAAGGTATTGTTTATGGAAGTAGGATGGATTATGGTTTGATGAACTTTAGCATTGTTTTGATGCAGTTATTTAAGATAGGAAAGACCTTGGAAATGATGAGGAAGCAAAGAGGAGCTCAAATGAAGAAGGATGCAAGAGAGAAGGAAAGGCTGTCAACCTACGTCTAGGCGTGACAAATCCACTCCTAGGCGTGGCCCTCTCAGGCTTTCAGACCAATTCAGGCAGAGACATCCATGCTTAGGCGTGGGAAAGTTATGCCTAGGCGTGACACTCTTAGATTTCTAGGATTTTTAGACAGAGGCACCCACGCCTAGGTGTGGAAATGCCACCCCTAGGCGTGGTCAGCAGATGCCAACTTGTGATTCATAACCATGCCTAGGCGTGGAAAATACATGCCTAGGCGTGGGTAAAACCCTGGTCTGCGATTTTAGCCCTTTTTATCTGATTTTGGGGAGCATTTTGGGGATCTTCTGTTTTTTTTCACAAAACACGAAATCCCTAGAGCAAGTGGGAGGAGGAGGAACTCTTAGAAGATAGAAGTGATTCAAGTGAAGAATCAAGATCAAGGAGGAAGATCAAGCATTGGATTCTCACCATTCTTGTTCATTTTTTCCCTTTTCTCTCTTGATTTGTAATTTGATGGGTTTCTTGAATTCGTTAGTTTGCTCCTCTTTTATGATGCGTAACTAAACTCTAATCTAGGGGCTCTCTAGGATCTTGCTATGGATTTGATTAACTTGTAATTAGTTGAGTATCCTTTCAATGAAATTGGTTTTGTTCATCCATATCTATGCTTAGTGCTTGTTATTGATTGGCCATTAATTGCATGATTTTTAATATTCCAACTGAACTAGAAATAGGGTGTTGTGAATATGGATATGGTATGGTTGATGTATGTTCAATTACATTCTATTGGTATGAGAGTGTTGATTAACTAAGGGGATGGACACATACCTCTTGGTCATGCATGGCAAGTGTTTGATAATTGGTCTCAATGAGTGATTCTTATGTTAACTCACATGGACACATAGTGGATTAGCTAGGTTTCACATAAGTAATTGTCCTAGACATAGGCTTTTATCTATTGATGGTTATTAGCTAACAAATATCATTTCATTGATTGATGCTTGTTAATTGCAATTATTCATTGAAGTAGCAAATGAATACGGACCCCTAGGCTTTAATCATTCTCATCTTTTCTTGTGGATTTGGTGTTTGGTGCTCTCTTATTTTGTTTCTTTGAAATTGTTATTTTAATTTGCAACCCACTCTCACATTTCGATTGCTTGGATAAAAATTTGTGAAATTTGGTTAAGTTTAGCATTCTTCTAATTATCAATCCCTTGGGACACGGTATTCAAACTCTCATTTATATTACTTGTCGACCCATGCACTTGTGGAGTTACAGTTAATAACCAACAAGTTTTGGTGCCGTTGCCGGGGATTGAGTTTAGATTTGGTGTTATTTTTTACATCTATTCACAATTCTTATTTCAAGTTTCGTTTGTTTTGTTTTGTAATTTTTGATTTTCAAGTACTTGGCTTTTATATGCGAAAAACTCAAGGTGTGTCTCAATTTCCTTACGATCTTGAGATCGAGAGGAAATTTCGTAGATTGCTAAGAGAACGACAAGCACAAGCACAAGCACCAACGTTAGTTAACAAATCTGAGATGGCGGAGGAGGCAAATGTTGAAAGACCTTTGAGGGAATATACTACTCCAAATGCTAGGGAAATCCGATCTAGCATTAGATGACCAGCTGTCCAAGCATAGATTTTTGAGATCAAGCCTGCTATTATTCAGATGGTTCAGAATAATGTGCAATTTGGAGATTTATCCCATGAAGATCCTAATGCTCATCTAGCCAACTTCCTAGAGATATGTGATACTTTCAAGCATCATGGGATGACTGATGATGCAGCTCGCTTAAGGCTCTTCTCTGTTTCCTTGAGGGATAGGGCCAAGGCATGGCTTCATTGTTTACCAGAACATTCTATCATTACTTGGGAAGAGCTGGCTTAGAAATTCTTGGATCGATTCTTTCCTCCTATGAAGGCAATGAAGTACAGGAATGACATCTTGTCCTTCAGGCAATTCGAAGGAGAAACCTTGTATGAAGCATGGGAGCGATTCAAGGAGTTGTTAAGGAAGTGCCCCCACCATGGTATTGCAAAATGGATGTTAGTGCATACCTTCTACAATAACTTGATAACATCCATTCGATCCATAATTGATGCAGCAACTGGAGGGGCTATTATGAGGAAGACAGTGGATGCAGCTTATGACCTGTTGGAAGAAATGGCTAACAACAACTATCAGTGGCCAACAAAAAGGGTTGCTCCTAGGAGAACGGCTGCCGGCATACATGAGGTGGATGCTCTCACTTCACTTTCAGCTCAAGTGGCTGCTCTTTCTAAAAAAATTGACACCATGGGAGTCAACTCAATTGCAAGTGGGGCTAATATCACAGCTGAGATTTATGATCATTGTGGGGATCATCACTCCACTGCTAATTGTACGACTAGCTTGGAAAGTGTATAATATGCTAGTCAATTCTGTCAATCAGGTCATAACACTGCGTTTGGTAATACTTATAACCCCAGTTGGCGGAACCATCCTAATCTCTCATGGGGTGGAAATGTTCAAGTCTCTTCCTCATCTTATCAGCATAATCAAGCACCTCGTGCTCCTCCAGGCTTTCAACAACAGAGCCCCCTTCAAGCCCAAACTTTAACATCGACTTCAACTTCTAATTTGGAGAAGATGTTTGCTCAGTTTATGACTAGTCAACAAGATTACATGACCAAGACTGATTCAAGGCTAGCATCCCACGATGCTTTAATGCAAAGTCAAGCAGCTTCATTGAGGAATCTTGAGACTCAAGTGGGTCAACTTGCCCAAGCTCTAAATAACAGACCCCAAGGGAATTTCTCAAGTGACACCATCAACAATCCCAAGGGTGCATCTAATAAGCATTGAAAGTTTATCTCATTGAGGAGTGGGAAGGAGATAGAAGGTAATCCAATGACCAAACAACTTGAAGAAGAAATTGAGGTGGCTCAAGATGAAGAAGTTGTGAGCAATAAGGTTGAGAAAAATGAGAAAATGGCTAAGGAAAGGGTTGAAGACAAGAAGAAGGAGGACAAGCCCATAACACCACCTCCACATTTTCGTAACCGGCTAGTAAAGCAGAAGCTTGATGCTCAGTTCCAAAAATTCTTAGAAATTTTCAAGAAGCTTCACATCAACATTCCATTTGCTGAGGCGTTAGAACAAATGCCGAGTTATGTGAAGTTCATGAAGGACATCTTGTCCACGAAGAGAAGACTTGGGGATTATGAGACAGTAGCTCTCACAAAGGAGTGTAGTGCCATCTTACAAAATAAATTACCTCCTAAGCTCAAGGATCCAGGGAGTTTCACCATCCCTTACACAATAGGTGAGAAGTTTAGTGGCAAGGCCTTATGTGATTTGAGAGCTAGCATTAGTCTCATGCCCTATTCCATTTACAAAAGACTAGGTTTGGGGGAAGCTGCACCTACTTCAATTACCTTACAGTTGGCAGACAGAACCCTTACTTACCCGAAGGGGGTTCTTAAGGATGTGTTGGTTAAAGTGGACCAGTTTATCTTCCCTGTAGATTTCGTCATACTTGATATGGAGGAAGACAGTAAAGTCCTTTTGATTTTAGGCCGACCCTTCCTTATAACTGGAAGAACCCTTATTGATGTGGAGAAAGGAGAACTTACCATGAGAGTTCAAGATAAACAGGTTACTTTCACTATTTTCAAAGATACCAAGAGCCCTCAAGATTAAGAAGAATGTTCTGTGGTGACTGTAGCTGAAGGGAAGACATCCGAGGCAAGGGATTTAATTATTGTCTATGCTCCTGGTGAAAGTCATGTGATCTCAGTGGATGATAGGGAAGAAGTTCAACTGAAGCAGCGGCACGTAAGTAGGGTGGTTTACTCATGCAAATCACCCATTGAGGAGGCTCTAACCATGGAGTTAAAACCTTTGCCATTTCATGCATACCATGCTTACTTTGATGAAAAGGAGGAAGATCCTCCTCCCATAAGCACGTGCAAGTGAAACTGAAAATAAGGTCCAGCCAGGACTATAAATAAGGCGCTTGTTGAGAGGCAACCCAATTTCTTAACCCTATCTCTTCGCTTAGGACAATTTTATGCATGGTTTTTCTTTTATTTTGTAATTTTGGTTGATCTTGTTTTATTGTTTTATAGTGTTTGTTTTTCAATTTGATGCTTTGATTGTTCTTGTCATTCCTATGCTGTTCTTAGATGTTTGAGAATAAGGAGGGTGTATTTGATGCATGGATGTGGGGTATTCTGGTATTGCTGTTCAGTTTTTAGATCTAGAGTCCCACGCCTAGGCGTGATTTTTACACGCCTAAGTGTGGTAGTCTCAGCTGCAATAGGGGGAATTTTCCAGAGAGTTACACGCCTAGGCGTGTATTAGCCACTCTTAGGCGTGGTCCTCTCTGCATTTTTAGTAATTTTGACCTGCAAGTATCACGCCTAGGCATGAGTTTTACATGCTTAGGCATAGTGTTTCTGTTTATAAAAAAAAATGAATTAAATCCCACGCTTAGGCGTGATAATACCACGCTTAGGCGTGATAATGTCATGCCTAGGCGTGATGTGTCTGCTGCTACACAAAACGTAGCAGTCTTTTCTTTTGTTCATTTTCCCTCTTAAGCCCTAATTCCCCTTTTCTGATTTCTTCCCACCCTCCACCAACACACCACCAACTGTACCATCCTTCTTCGTCCTCCCATTTTTCTTCTTCTCTAACATTCATCTCCCTTACCATCTTTCTCTTCCCCACCTTCTCTATGGCCAACCTTCGTAACCCACTCCACCCAAAACACCGCCGTAACCTACTCCACTCAAGGGTCTCTTCGTGTTTCTTTTGGTTCGTTATGCGTTTGGTGCTTGTTTCTTTTCTCTGGTGCCTGCTCTTCTTGCGCTTCATCCAAGGTTATTATTTTCTCTTCCCATCTTTCTTTAATTCCAAATTGTGAAACCCTTGCCATGATGTGTTCTGTTCAATTATTGATTAAATGGTTAACATGTGATTAAATTGAACTGTGCGGTAGCCTATATGATTCTGATATGATACTAGGAATTTTGGGTTTGTGTGCACATTGTTCTGAATCTTGGTAAGTTTTATGCCTTCATAGTTGCTGCTGAGTTACTTAGAACTGATTACTTGATTCTGCTCGGTAAATCTGCCATAAATTGGAATTATTGAGTTATGTTGGTCTTCATGTGGGAGGATAGTTCTAGTCAGTGTCCCTGCTCTATTCAGAATTGTTAATTGTATATATGTTCAATTGCACTATAATTTCTATAGTAGGGTTGTGATTTGTTTGGTTTTGAACTAGTTGAGCTGGGAAATTAGTTTTCAGTTAGAATCATTTGGGCTGTGTTATTTGGTCTGGTTGGGCAATACAGTAGTTGAGTTGTGCTTGGGTTTGGCTGTGAGTTGAATAGGTTGTGACTTAACCATGAGTAAGTTTAGGGGTGGCCTAGGTTTGGATATTTTGCTAAGAATGAACTTCATTGTCAATAGTACTCAATTGTCCTTTTGCTTGAGTTGACCCTTGTTAATATTTGGTTGGCAAGATTGAGTTGACAATATGTTCTAAACTGTGGACTTGTGCAATTGCATGATTATTTTGAGCTGATTGGGCTATGATATGTCAATGCTTGTTTCAAAATTGGACCCTGTTAATTGCTAGGATTTGATGCATATAAGTTGTGCATGTTGCTTGGGCTAGGACTTGATTAACCTTGTGGCTTGATTAGATAGTGAGTAGAATTGACTTGGTTGACTATGCTATGGATTGTTGAATTATTGGTTAGCTTAATGCATATCTGGGTTATACATACTGCATGACTCTGATCTGATTGCATTTTGGTTGGTTATTGAACAAGGTTGCTTGATTGCATTGCATGCTGTCTTATTGGAAGTGGCTGATTTCATTGAAATTATTCTCATTCTTTGTTCAAATGGTAATAACTAGCACCATCTTATTTTTCAGGTTGTTCCTAAACATGTCAAAGAGACAGTGCAAAACTGTTGAGGCTGACCCAAGTAACACAGAGGATGCTAAGGAAATTCCCATCTATGACCCACAAATTTTCGTATCTCAAGAGGCATATGATTACTTCTGGCAGCATTTGAGGAAGATTAACATCATCATTGAGTGGGGATTCCATGACCTTAATGTGGTACAATATCCTACCATTACTAGTACCACTGAGGAGCTCTACTGGAAACATTTTACGGAGCATCCTGTGGAAGAACCAGTAGCTGCAATAGTCAAGGAATTCTATGCCAATGCATTTGCTGAAAATAGTTTTGAGACTATTGCTAAAGTCAGAGGGAGGACTGTTAACTACTCTGTTGAGCGCATCAGCCAGGTTTTGCACCTTGGCCCTCCTCCACTGGTGTGTGCGTACCAAACACTGCAGCTGCCGGAAGAGGATGTTGGTACACCTTTTGAAACAGTATTGGTAGCCATCTGTGATTCTACCTTTCCTGTTCAAGTGCAACGCAACACAGATCATTCGATCTGTTTCATTAAACAGGAAAGTTTGCGCAAAAAGCTGCGCCTATGGAACCACTTCGTTTGCTCCTCATTGCTACCTACGGAGCATAGATCAGAGATTTATCTTGAGCGCGCATACATGCATTATGCCATCCATACTCTTCAGCGGGTGGACATTGCACAGATTCTTTATGATCACCTCAGGCTTTGCATCACAGTGAAGCTGAAATTGTTGTTCTTCCCTTCTCTTATTTGTGCGCTGTGTCGGAAATCGAAAGTGGCTTGGAAGGACACTGAAGTCCGTGTGAATTTGAAGACTCCCAGGACAAAATAGGCAGTGCAGACCATTAAGACTGCTCAGGAGAAGCACCGACGAGCCCCGATCTAACCCCAGTTCCAGATGCCGAGCCTGCTCCTGCACCTGCTCCACAGCCTGCTCCAGTCTTTGATGCCGCCTGGGCAAACTCCATTGAGCAGCGCATGGATCAGTACCAGGCGATGCTAGCTACACAGCAACAGATGCTAGCTGCGATTTACCGGGGCATTCATTGGATGGCCTTGGGTCAGGGACGCCTAATGGATGCTTTTCCTGCATTCCCACCATTTGCAGCTCCACCAGTTGCAGCTTCACCCTCTCCTCCAGCTCCTCCACCTGTTGATGATACAGAGATGGGAGTGGATGGAGATGACCTGTTGGATGAGGATGACTTGATTTGAGGCACCAGCTTATTATTTTTATGATATTTCGTTTATTTTTCTGTCTTTACTTTCTGTCCGCTGTACATACTTTATTGGAGACTTGATTTCTTTTGGATACAGTGGGACACTGCATGACTTAGGTTTGGGGGGGATTGGATTAATGATCATTTTTGTGATTTGCTTGTTGAATCATTGTTTGGACATATATATATATATATATATATATATATATATATATATATATATATATATATATATATATATATATATATATTGATTCCCTTCTCTTTTCTTTGCTTTTGCTGAAATTTCGGATCTAAGTGAGCATGATTTTGCCTTGAGGGTTGCGTGAATTAGGAATTGAATTGATGAGTGTGTGTTGAGGCAGGTTGAATTTGTGCATGCCTGATTTCTAATTAGAATATCTGATGATTGTGTGGATCAAATATACACCTCACTACTTGCGAACTCATTTTTAAAATTCAAGATTTTGTGCTTACACTTATTGCCATAATTGCATATGAGAGAAGTTCCCTGTTGTATGTGTGGTGGATTCTGGAATATGAATGAAATGCATGATTGGAGAAATTTATGATTGGCATGTGTATAGTCAATTTTGCATCTTAGAAGCTTGTCTAATTCCCTTTTGAGGTGAAATTCTAGGCAATGCATTTTCAATGAAATGACTAGGGCACTTGTTTGGATAGATTGAGCTTTTCAAGCTAACCTTGAATGAATGATATCCCTAGTTCCCATTTTGAAGCCTAGTGTGCATATGTGTGGCCTGATTTTTCCTTCTTTAAACCTAATCTCTCCACCTTCTTAAACCATGCTTGTGAAAGAAAGATCTCTTCCCCTCAATACAGGTCCCTTGTTGAGCACATGATTAAGCAGTTCTGTTGTTTTGAGCCATAGTGTTTTACATGATGCTTAGAATCCAGGAATTTGTAATTACTAGCTTTCATTCAAGAATGGTGTCCATAAAAAAAAAGAAGAGAAAAAGAAAAAGAAAAAGAAGAAAAAAAGAAAGTAAATAAGTGGGTTGTATGTAAATTGAAGCCCTTTTGATTATGTGATGAGAAAATGATGAGAAAATGAAATAAAGAAGATTGATTCTTCAAGTTGGATTGTGTTTGTGCATCTACATGCTTGGCTTGATTCAATGGAAGTGGTTGATTATGTGTTCGATATTTGAATTCAAATCCTTTCCCTTCTTTCTTAGCCACTACCCTTAGCCTTACATTACAAGCTTAAAAGACCCTTATGATCTTTGATTTTGTCTTGCCTACATTAATGGAGAAAGGGATGAAGGACATTCTTTTGAGAGTGCATGTGCATTTTATAAATTCATCCATCTTGCTCTTCATGAATAAGAGAGGGTCTTAAATACATGAGCTTGGGAAATCTTTCATGCACAAAAATGGCATTCTAGGGTAATCATGATAGTTGGGAATTTCTTGCATGTGTGGACCTTGTTGTGAGGTTGTGAAGTGATTTCTGAGGGTATGAATGATAATTGGAAGCTGGATATGCCTTAGTTCAATTTGCTCCATGAGTTTTGTATCAGATTGTGTTCCTTCTTCCCTTGCTTGGTTTAGTTTGCTTGAGGACTAGCAAATCTTTAGGTTTGGGGGTGTGATAACTTCAGAAAATGAAGTTAATTCACTTGAATTTGATTGTATCTGAGCATGTTATTATTAAGTTTTCAAGGCCATAGGTTCAATTATTGCATCACTTTGGTGATTTAAGCTTCTTAATTTAAATGATTAAGAATTGAATCCTTGAAGGTCTTGTTTATGGAAGTTGGATGGATTATGGTTTGATAAACTTTAGCATTATTTTGATGTAGGTATTTAAGATGGGAAAGACCTTGGAAAGGATGAGGAAGCAAAGAGGAGCTCAAATGAAGAAGGATGCAAGAGAGAAGGAAAGACTGTCAACCCACGCCTAGGCGTGACAAATCCACGCCTAGGTGTGGCACTCTCAAGCTTTCAAACCAATTCAGGCTGAGACATCCACGCTTAGGCGTAGGAAAGTCACGCCTAGGCGTGACACTCTCAGATTTCCAGGGTTTTTAGACAGAGGCACCCAAGCCTAGGCGTGGTTAGCAGATGCCAGTACGTGATTCATAATCACGCCTAGGCGTGGGTAAAACCTTGGTCCGCGATTTTGGCCCTTTTTATCTGATTTTGGAGAGCATTTTGGGGATCTTCTATTTTTTTTCACAAAACAAGAAATCCCTAGAGCAAGTGGAAGGAGGAGGAACTCTTGGAAGATAGAAGTGATTCAAGTGAAGAATCAAGATCAAAAAGGAAGATCAAGCATTGGATTCTCACCATTCTTGTTCATTCTTTCCTTTTTTCTCTCTTGATTTGTAATTTGATGGGTTTCTTGAATTCGTTAGTTTGCTCCTCTTTTATGCTGTGTAACTAAACTCTAATCTAGGGGCTCTCTAGGATCTTGCTATAAATTTGATTAACTTGTGATTAGTTGAGTATCCTTTCAATGAAATTGGTTTTGTTCATCCATATCTATGCTTAGTGCTTGTTATTGATTGGTCATCAATTGCACGATTTTTAATATTCCAATTGAACTAGAAATAGGGTGTTGTGAATATGGATATGGTATGATTGATGTATGTTTGATTACATTCTATTGGTATGAGTGTGTTGATTAACTAAGGGGATGGACACATACCTCTTGGTCATGCATGACAAGTGTTTGATAATTGGTCTCAATGAGTGATTCTTATGTTAACTCACATGGACACATAGTGGATTAGCTAGGTTTCACATAAGTAATTGTCCTAGACATAGGCTTTTATCTATTGATGGTTATTAGCTAACAAATATCATTTCATTGATTGATGCTTGTTAATTGCAATTATTCATTGAAGTAGCAAATGAATACGGACCCCTAGGCTTTAATCATTCTCATCTTTTCTTGTGGATTTGGTGTTTGGTGCTCTCTTATTTTGTTTCTTTTAAATTGTTATTTTAATTTGTAACCCACTCTCACATTTCGATTGCTTGGATAAAAATTTGTGAAATTTGGTTAAGTTTAGCATTCTTCTAATTATCAATCCCTTGGGACACGATACTCGAACTCTCATTTATATTACTTGTCGACTCGTGTGCTTGCGGAGTTACGGTTAATAACCTTTGTGCACATGCATAATTTGAATATCTATATTTGTGTGATATATTAATTGAGGAATATTGGTTATGATGATTGTATTGTTGGATATTTGGATAATATTGAGGGCATTATCGTAATTATTGAATATCTGAAAAATATTGAGGGTATTATCGTAATTATTGTTTATGATAATTGAATTGTTGAATATTTGGATATTGTTGAGGGCATGATTATAATTATGATATGATATATCTGTGTGGTGTGCTGTTTGTGTTATCTCCATGCTACCATATTAGTATTGACGTAGGTGATCTCACCTCTTTGTATGCCTATTTTGTACTGCATTTATATTGTAAAGACGCTGAACAAGAGATTGAACAAGAGGGTGGAGAGGAGCAGATTCCTGTAGAGGAAGCTGAGTTTTGATCGGATGGCATCCCGTTCAAGTTTCTTTGGGTACGTGCGACTACAGTTCCACGATGGAGCTGGCTCTTGGAGGTTGAGTCCCAATGAGAAGGGACTCATTTATCAGGGACTTTTGACGGTCATCATGAGTAGGATTTTTCATGGAGACTTATTCTTTTCTGTATCTATATATGTACATGTTGAATTTCCACTGTCAATTAGACGGTATTGGGGCGGTAGGTTTCACGTCCCAACGGAAATTAGTATTGTGTCGTCCGCGCAGACACCTGTGCGTAGGATGTCGCGTCAAGTCGGATTCCTACCTGCTGAGGAATCTGAGGAGGACCCGTCTGAGGGTTCTGCTGCTTAGTAATGCTTGGGCAATATGTTAGTTTTGAATAATGTTCAAATACTTTGAGAACTTGGTCTGTAAATATTTAAGTATGACAGTACTAAGACTTGTGTATATATGATGTAAATTATTTGTGATGATGTTGTAATATTTTTATTTTCCGCTAAGTTTATTTTTTCGACATCAAGAAATTTTACAACTCGTATTTTTATTATAACATCACAATTTATGTACTTGGGGGTAATTCGGTAATAATAACGTTTAAATGTGGCACCCTACGGTGGGTGTTACAAATAAGACTATTGAAGTTTGGAGAACTTTTCAAGTTTTCCTCATATGTTAGGATCAATCCAAATGAAAACCAAAACTGTGTCAAGTTTGAATTTGGAATGAAGGGATAGAAAATAAGAGATTTGCTAGGCTTATGGAGATTAGAGATTTTTCCCACCTTAGTTAAGAGTTAAAAAACTAGTGGAAACCATTGAATCAAAGTTTTATATTAAGCAAAACATCAAGAATTCAAAAGAGGAAAAGTATAAGTAAAGAGGATGAGGAATGCAATTTTAAATCTAGTGAATTACAAAATGGAAATAAGTTAAAAATCACATGGACATTTTGAAGTCTAAATGTTATAAGTGTGGAAAAAGATAACATGGTGACAAACTTTGTTTGGTATGCTACATATGGATCAACTATGGTACTATGTCAGTAGATGTCAGTAAAGGCAGGAAGTTATATCTGATCCTAGACTATAGGTTTCAGGAAGGGTATATACTTTAAGAACGTACGAAGGAAAGTTCAATCTTCTTATTCTTTACAGGATAACTCTCGTCAGAAATGAAAGAATATGAATATCTAGTTTGGTTAAAAGTTGAAATGGATAAGATGGATACAATGAAGAGGCAACTATTATGGTTCTCTAAACCATTAGTTTGAGCTGCTAAATTTTGGGGACAAAATTTTTTAAAAAGGAGGGGAGAATTGTAACATCCTCTTTTTACACATGTTAGACTTGTATAAGATTGCAGAGGTAGCTTAATACTTGTTTAACATGTCTGCTAAATTTTGTGACGTTTTAAGTTAATTTAGGCACTTTGTCGCAACACAGAATGTGTAAAATGACTAATTTAACTCAAGAAAATAGCATAAATGCTAAATTAAAGGAAATAAATATGGAAAATTCATTTCTAGATCACAAATGTGTGAAAGAGGATGTGGTTAAATTTTTAGGGTAAACAGAATCAGTTTGGTATTTTTAAGGATACCGGGTGAGTATTTAAGTACCATATTAAGGCACAACAGATATGGATAATTATGAAAATGATGAAATAAGAATTTAAATATATCTTATAATTTATTCTAAGGTTGTTGTAAGTTAAGAAACTTGATTTAGTTAAATCAAAGTGTTCTTAACATATACGAAGTTTAGCGAAAGGACAAAATTGTCCTCAATTTTATCTTTTAAAAGATGAGAATTTTTCTCATCTTTCTCACTTCTCTCATGCTGCTCCAGAAGAAGGAAAATAGAACAAAAAGAGAGAGGGGACGAAGGAGAAAGGGGGGGAAAGAAGAAGAGGAATAGAAGAAATAAAAGACCAAGCCAAGGATTTAAGCTCATTATCCAAGCAACAAGAGGTAGGGGTTCTTGATTTCTCACATTTCTTCCCTACTCTTCACCTTATTCATGTTTTGACTTGATGGAGATTAATGATCTTTAGGTGTGAATAGAAAGTTATAATCTAGTTGATGCTTGATTAATGAAGTGAAAAGCTTAGAATCCATAGTTTTCTAACCATAGAATTCATAGCTTTCATAGTGTATAGTTTATGAAGTAGGAGGGTTGAATCTCATTTATGTTTTACTTTATTTGATAATGTTTAAATGGTTAGAAATCAAGTCAGGGGTGGAAAACCCTTTGAAATGGTTTAAATTGGTGCTTCTTGGGTGAGGTTTCTGCAGAATTTTACAAAAAATAAATTTCTACCCAGGAGCCGTGGCACAAGGTAGGGGAGGCCGTAGCACACCTGCTTCTGTTTTTAATTTTTTGACACCCGAGAGAGAGGTGCCGCGGCACCAAAGAAAAGTATGCCGCGGCCCTTCCCCAAAAACCTTCCAAAATGCATTTTCTTACATCTTTTGCAAGGAAATGCATTATGCTTTGGAATGGAGTGATGTAATGGAGTATGATCAAGCTCGAATTAAGGAGATTACAATGTTCAAGCTTGAATTAAGGAGATTACAATGTGCTATGCCATGAGAGGAAATTGTATGGTGGTTATGGATACTCGAGGTAACCAAAACCCTAGTTATTTTCCTTAATAGTTTAAGTTGAGCAATCATGTCATGTAATGATGAGAAACACCATAGTATATAATGGATGGATGTATTATGTTTTGATATCAAAAGAATAATAAATGTGATTGATGTTGAAATAATATATTGCTTGATGAATGAAATTAGGATACAATTTGAGTGTGGATATTGAATGAAATTGATTATGTGAAATATTGAATATACCTTGTACGGTATGAATGAGGATGATAGACATAGTGTTGGGAAGCAATATAAAGAAATAGTAAAGGTAGATGAGGGTGAATGAGTCTCTCTCTACAAGCATGTTTGATGATGTATAAAGAGAAAATTTAATGATTATGATAATTGATTCCCTATTATGTAAGAAAAAAAAAGATTATCTACAAAGTGAAAGAAAGAAAGGATTTTAATACTGTTGCATGTTTTATTTTCAAACTTGTTATTTGATGTTATCATGTATTGTAAATTTATACTTGGACAAAAGATCTCTAAATGCCAAAGATATAATGTTTGGTAGTGCATGAAACAAAAGGGCGTCCTGCATACCCAGAAAACAATATAAGGAACAAAAGGACTTCCTAGAACAAAAGAGCTTCCTTGAAATAATCAAATAACATGTGTTTTCTAAAAACAAATTCTTTCAAAGAAATCAATGCATAAGCATGCTTTAGGGTTCTCATTAGGCATAATCATACATTACCATGCATTGCATAAAAATTGATAATTGTATGAGTAATTGTCTTATTTTTATTAAATGTGAAGATTAAGGATAAAAGCTAGTTAGAAAAGGTTGAGATTAGTATTTAAAATGAGTTAAGTGTGGTTCCTAATATTATGATAAATGTTTAAGATATATGTTACTCAAATTGATTGTTATATAATAAATAAGTTATTTTGTAATTGAATGAACTATCTGCTTTGGGAAGGGAAAGAACTGAGTTTTGGCTTATGCCACCTTTCCAAATGATTAAGTTCAATTTGTGTTTTATCCCAAAGCAGCTGGATTTCCCATGATGTCACGTTTTAAATTTTACTACTGAGAATTAATAATTCTCACCCCCAGTCTTTTTATGTTTCCATGACAAAATCCAGTGGAGGACCAAAGCAAGTGCAAGACGAGGTGATGAAGATTTAGTTAAGTTGTTAATGTAATAGTTTTAGTTATGTAATTATATTTATGATTTTGTAATTAAATTACTATGATTAGATCTTTGTATAAGTTATAATCTCAGACATATCAGATAGATGTTTAGTAAAGAGCAAGTTTCTTGAGGAATAAAATGTCTTGCTCTATTAATTCTGTAAAGGCTCTATATATTTATTCGTTAAATAGATATTGAACATGTTATAAATTACGCTTAAGTTAGAAAGTAACATACTAATTTTATTTACTTAGTATACGTATGATATATTACAATGAATGGAATTAAGGTGTTACAAGCATAATAACAATTAGCTTCATGTCTTCCAACTTCTAGGCTTCTTCAATTTATAGGCATTCAGAAACTAGTCGTTTAAAGTTCCAACAATTATTGTTCATAGTACAATTATTGTTTTCTTGTCTTGTAGTGACCAGTCAACTTTTCTTTGCTTTTGTCTTTTTCCAACGATAGACAGAAGTTTTGAACTTCTGATTCTTTATGACTTGGATTTTGCTATTTTTGTATAGGATTCATCTTCTAAACTTGGATGCTTATGAAAAGACTCATTCTTTTAATGCTTGATGTTTCTGATAGGTCTATCTTCTAATGGTGTTTCTTTCTGATTGTAGTCTTTTGATTGAATTTGATTCTAAAGACTTGTCTTTTGACGAACTTGGTTTCTGAAGCTTGTCTTCTGATGGACATGGTTTTTGAAGCTTGTCTTTTGATGAACTTGGACTTCGAAAACTTATCTTATGAGGAACTTTTGTTTTAGAACCTTTACATTTGAAGAATTTTTCACAACTTCCTCATGAAAATAGTTCTTTACTTAGTTTTTTTCTAAAAGCCTTTGAAGACAACTTTTGACTTTAACAAGACTCTCATCAGACGATGCTTAGATAACATGATATATGAAAAACAAGTCTAAGGGTCTTCTCAATCTATTCTATGAAACACTTAAGACAAAAGATTACAAGAAAAGTTCTAAGGCTAAGTTTGTTGATCATCAAAACTCAGAAGTTACTAAAGAACTTCAGCAAGTGAATGCTTCTGAAGGGCTTTGGAGCTTACATTATGTTCTTCTAAGTAAAAAGATGAGTTTGTGAAAATTATTTTCTGACTTAAAAATTAGTAAAGGTTTTTTTAAACTTTGAGAAAGTTGTTTTCTAAAGCATTCTATTAGTTTTCTGAACCATATCATTATCAGGTTTCTAATATTCTTTTTAGCTAATTAGTTTATGATACTTAGCTTTCTGAAGGAGACATTAACCTTCTGATCATAATATCTAAAATTGTACACTTAGGAAAGCTTGTTTAAGTTTTAGATAAAAGTTTAGAAAATTTCGAAGAGACACAATTCAACCCCATTTTTGTGTAAAAGCCATCTTCAATTGGTATCAGAGCTCAACCTCTAAGTTGAATGCCTGCCAAGTGAAGAGGAAAGATCCTTGTTGGTAGAATGACAAATCAGAATACTACTCCTTTTGCGCCTGAAGGTTCCTCAGTCAACAGACCTCTAACCTTCATTGGAGAAGACTAGCATTATTGGAAAGACAAGATGAGGTTGATTATAGAATGAACACATGTTGATATATGGGATATCATTGAGACTGGTCCTTATTTTCGATAGATCACATATAATGATAGAAGAGAGGAAGACAAGCCAAAAGCACAATGGATTGATGCTGAGAGAATAAAATATCAATTAAATTGCAAAGCTAAATTCTTTCTTACTTGTGCTCTAAGCAGAACTAAATATGATAAAGTTCATGGTTGTGCCATACAAAAGAAATTTGGGACATATTTTCTATTGCTTGTGAGGGAACTAATCAAGTTAAAGATTCAAAGATTAGTATGTTAGTTCATCAATATGAATTTTTCAAGATGCACGATCATGAACCCATTGATAAGATGTTTGGAAGATTCCAACCTACTATTAATGGTATGAAATCCTTGGGAAGAACTTACAACAACCAAGATCATGTAAGAAAAATCTTGAGAAGTTTACCAAAGATTTGGAGACCTAAAGTGACTGCCATTCAGGAAGCCAAAGATTTGAGCTCTATGAGGTTGGATGAGTTACTTGCTCTCTAAAGACTCATGAACTAGAGTTGGAAGAAACTGAAGAGATTGTTCCTAGAAGAGGAAAATCTATAGCTCTAAAGGCTAATAAGAAAGCTTCTAAACCCTCATCTCAAACCACTATTTTTAATGTTGCTGAAGACTCTGAGGTTTCTGATGAATCAGATAATGAAGATTAAGAAGATGATGAATTATCTTTCATTTCTAGAAAGATAAGAAGAAAGTGGATAAAGTATGGAAAATTCAAAAAAGGTTTTCCATAAAAAAAAAACATTCAAAAAGGAGACTCAAGCGAATAAGAAAAGAATTGGATCATCTGTTATGAATGTAAGAAACTTGGACACATCATAACAGAATACCCTCAGCTAAAGAAGCCTACCAAGAAGTTCAAAATGAAGAAAGGATTGATGGCTACCATTAAAGATCTTGATGATTCTTTAGAAAGTGAAGAAGAAATTGAAGAATCTGCCCATCTATGTCTTGTAGCTAATATAAGAGAAGAAGATGATGAGGTATCATATTCTGACCTTTCTCCTTCTGTATTACAAGAAGCATTTAATGATCTTTTGTGTGGCTTAAAGCACCTAGCTTCTAAGTATTCTTCTCTCAAGAAAAGCTTTCTGCAACTTTCCAATGATTTTGAAAAACAAAAACTTGAGAAAGAAACCTTAGAAACTGAGAATGCTGAACTAAGGGATAAAAATAACTAGTTAAAATTGATTTATGAAGAAAACTTAAATGAGATTTCTCATGAGTCCCTTTGTGAACATTCTGATGAGGTTGAGAAACTTCAACAAAAAAGTTAATTAGCTTACATTTAACTTGGCTAAATTTGTAAATGGCACAAAGAACCTTGAAATGATGTTAGGAAAAAAATGTGTTTTTGACAAAACTAGCCTTGGTTATAAAAAATCTATCAAACAAAAGTATCTTAAAAACTTCTTTGTTAAAGCATCTTCCAAGCATGAGAAAGCTTTGCTACCAAGTGGCTTCAAACTTGAGAGGAAGGGGGGTGAATTGAGTTTCTAAAAGATTTTTGCAAACTTTTCCAAAAATACTTATTTATCAATTTTTGTTAAAACTATTAATTGTTAGAGATGAGTAGATAGATGAGGATGAACACTTTTTACACTAAGAAATAAGTTAAGATGTAAAGTATTCAAGAAAGTATATAACAAAGAAAGCTCAAATGTAAAGGAGATAAAGTAAAGAGAAGCAAACTCAAGATTTATACTGGTTTAACCACTTCTTGTGACCTACGTCCAGTCCTCAAGTGATTCACTCGAGATCTATCCATTAAACTTCAAGCTTCAATAGGTTCTTGCAACCTTTACATTCAAGAGCACTTATAACACCTTTGGAATACCTTACCCTGTGTGTTTGAGCTTCACTACAAGGGATACACTTGAGTCCCCAAAGGTTTGTATTTAAAGCCCAAGTCATTAAAGAGCCATTGAGAGTGAGTTGGTAGCATTTAATGGGAGCTACTAGCCGTTATTACTGCTTTTAGAAACCCAGATAATCAATTATTGGAATCTTATAATCGATTATTTGCGAGATAGTACAAAAAAACATGTTTATGAAACTCCAATAATTGATTATTAGCAAGCTATAATCAATTATTGCCTTTTGGTAAAAAAAAAGGTGCGAAATGATCTTTTTAACTCAATAATCGATTATTGTCATGCAATAGTCAATTATTGCTTGAAAGATTAAGTGTGTGTTTGGATTGCAGTTAGTAAACTTAAGTTTGGTTGAAAGTGAGTTTACTGTAACGTAATTTATGTTTGGGAACTTTTGTCTCAAAAGTGAATTTGACAAAATAGTTGATAAAGTAAAAAGGTTGCTTTTAGTCCCAACTGAACACAAAAGCAACAAAATGTTGCTTTGGTCCCAATTCACGTTTCAAAGGGAAAGTATGTTGAGGCAAATGAAAAAGTAAACAACCCAAACAACATTGCACTATGTTCAAGGCATCCTAACTCACATTTGTGTTCCCAAACAGGTTCCCAAATACACACTAAAAATCATGGCATTTTGACTTTTGCTAATCAATTATGGTAATTCTATAATCGATTATTTGACTTAAAATCCAAAATAGTGCATTCTATTGAACCCAAACGATTGATTATAGCAAGCTCATAATCGATTATTTGACTTCAAACAACTTTAAAAAACTTAGCCATTTTAAGCCAAATGCCTCAAATGGTTCCAACATACATTCAAGCACTTAAAAGCCATTTTACTTGATTTTAAAAACATTTTTAATAACTTGAAAACATATTGATCCATTGAGTGCTATCTTGGGTTTTTGAAAAATAGACTTAGAGATAACTGTGAACCATTTTTTACCTTTACATGAGATCTAAGTCCTATAACTATTCTTGAATGTTCTTGGACTTGATCTTGCAAACATCTTGTTTGTGATCATCAAAACTATTGCCAATTGCCAATTACAAGCTTTATCTTATTGTAACAACCTAATACCAATACTAATGACATGTCTAGGATCATGTCTTAGTATTTAGCATTAGTGATGTCACTTTAAAACTAATAACAAGTTTATGAAAATAAACATAACTTATACAAAAATATGAGCCTGATATCAATTTAATCATACACATATACTGAAAAGACACTGATACAAATACATACTTCTTAATAGAAATAATTCATAAAATGCCTCTATGGCAAAACATATTCAAAGCTTTACATAATGCTTTATCTAATAATTACATCTAAGTTTTTCTTCTTCGATACTGGTCTTTCTTTCTTCTTGCTAAGCCTTTGGTTTTCCTAGAAATCATATGGAAATACAACATGCAGGGGTGAGAATTCAAAGAATTCTCAGTAGTTATAAAAAAATGTCATTGTAGTATTTTCAGCTATTTCAGAGAAAACACATCCTTTGTTAAAATGCAATATAAACATATTTATATGTATGAAAGTTAAAGAGGTGCCAAATTACTAAAACTAGTCCTCTCTCTTCCCAAAATAGAGGTTAAGTATTATCCTTTATAAAAACTAGTTGCACAATTCAACAAAATCATTCAGTTTGAAATCTAGTTCTTTATCACAATTAAATCAAGTATTTACATCAGGTATACGTAATATAAATTACATGTATTCATCTTTTATAATAAACATAAGACAATAATCCATATCAAATATCATACCTCAACATAATCACAATATTCTTTCATTATCTCTTAATATTCTTTACAAGTTCAATACTTCATCATTTATTCATCATTCAATATATTTCGTTCCAATAGCTTTTAAGTACTATAAATCACTATTTTTCATTCTTTTGAAATATTCTTAAGTCAGACATCAACCTTAGTCCTCATTAATTTAATTAAACAAAAAGACAATTATCATTTTATGCAATGCATGATGATGTATGAGTATGCCTAAGAAATGCCCTAATGTATGCTTATGCAATGTTAGCAAAAACATTTTATTTTAGGAAAACTCATGATATTTGCATATTTCCAGGATAACCTTTGGTCCTTGTATTTCCTTTGTGTAAAATGAGGTATTAGGAAAACCTTTGTTCCTTGACCTCCCTCATTAACGTACTAGGAAACCCTTTGTTCCTTAACTTCCCTTAATATAATAACCCTAGCATTAGGAGCACCTTTGGCTCAAGCCAAATACATGGAAATAGTAAACATCAAGTTTGAAAACCAAAACATGCAAGAATTTTTAAAACCAATCCCTTCTTTCATCTTTCACATAATGTAGCTTTTCCTCACGTAATAAGGAAGCAAAACCTTAATCATTAATCCTTTCATTTATACATATCCTTCATTCCATGTAAGATTCATAAAATGAATCTTATTCTCATCAAAGAGCTAGATGCAATGAATTAACAATATCAACTCATCCAAATGTTCATTACTAGAACTCATAGGTAGGATATCAATTCATTTCATTACAAGGTACATACAACAATTCTCATCAAGTGGTCATTTTTAAACATAACCAATCATCATTTAAACTCAAATAATCATAAAAAATTCTTATCAAAACAAGGTAGCCATCTACCCTATATTTCAACCACATATCAAGTCTTAAACTCATGAACATTTGTACCCAAAATTCTAGTTAATTTTTTTTGGCAGCATTTTACCTTGATTTCTATTTACCATTCAAGTCACTATTCCACTTTATGTTCATATACAATAAATAATCATTTCACCTAATCTTAGTATTCATGACTAAAATCATGCATAATCTTGCTTGCATAACACTACTTTTCATATACATCTTAGAGACCTCCATGCCTCTTTAGCCTACATGGCCATTACAAATATTCTATCTCAAATGGTCATTATCAAACATAATGATTCATAATGAATAATCTAATCTCTATTTAACATATAGTCATCCAATTAATCATAATTCATGAAGCAAATAAAATTAGGTAATTGAACTACACAGTTGTTGGAACAAAGTGAGCAACACACAGTCTCACAAACTACAAACTTAATTTTTAAAGTCAATAAAGAAAACAAAGTATGCAGCACATGGTCTCACAAGCTACAAACTTAAATTTATCTTATCAACTAGAATTAGAAACAAGGGTATTAAATCTACTTTAATTCCATTTTCTTCTTGAGTCGACTATAAACTACATAGTTCTATAATATAATCAATTTCACAATTTTTCACTCAAGATTTTATAAAAGAAAGTAAACTAGATGATGGTAAGAAGTAAAAACAAAGAATTTCCCTTTTTATTTCATGCTACGGTAGCCTCAAGTAAAAATAAAGAATTTCCCTCCTATTTTCATGCTTATCCATAACCTCCTCAAAACACCAAAATCCACATATTAAGTTCATAAACTCTTCAAGAAAAAGAACAAATTAATAGCAAAGAACCCCTACCTCACATCCTAGCCTTGTTTCCTTGGTTTTTCTCCTTTCTTTCCTCTCCCTTGGCCTTCAGGTTGCTCACTTTCCCCCTTGTTTTTGGTACTAGTTTTTGCCTCTATTTTGGGCTGCCAACCGTGTGGAACAATGGAAGAAGGACAAGGTTAGTGTAGGTGAAGATGGAAAGATGAAGAATGAAGAAAGAAATGAAGAAAATGGAAAGTTTTTCCTCTTTGTTTTTTGGCTTTAGATTTTCGCAAAATGAGGAAGAGAAATGGGGAGGAAAAGTGACAAAAAATGAATGGTAGAAAGAGTGGAAGAATTTGGAGAAAGAGAGAAGAGAGAGGTGAGAAAATGAATAAAAAATTATATACTGAAACTTTAATATCTGCTATGTGCACTTTAATTTTTCAAAATTGAGTTTTCAAATATCCATAAGTCTTATAATATATTTTAGGACTCAACTTAGTCCTCAGATCTATTTTTCCATAACTTTTCATATACCAATATTCATTAAATAAGCTGCATTACTTTTCAAATTAAATCAAACCTATAAAATAGGTAAATATGTATGCCTTAAATTATTTTCCATACTAAAATATTCTCCATATTCTACTTAACATTTCCATGAAATTTCATAATTTTCTAAGCTGCTTAACTGTCCAGGCTATTTTTCAGCAGTATCCTTAAAAATACCAGATTAACTCATTTAACTCTCCAAAATTTTCTACAACTCTTATCAATTTTAATAGCTAGAAAATAAATTTTTCATATTTATTTCCATCATATCTGCTGATTTAGCAGATACCTTAATTATTCTCTTGTATGAAGTGTTATAGAATTACACTCAAACTAGTTCAGAAATTACCCGAATTAACATATAATCTCTTATTAGTATTACTGAGCTACTATAACCCTGATTAGGATCATTAGTTTAGGGAGGGTGTTATACTTATTGCCATAAATCTGGTCATTCTTACTCTGTATGTTTTAGAAGAAAAAGATTAGAAAGCTCTGGACAGGCATCAGAAAGCTTTTGATCAGTGTTAAAAAACTAACAAGAAAGGGCCCAAACTTATGTGTGTACCTAAATAAGTAGCAATATCACCTGTAGGTATGCTTGAGAAGCAATAAAACAAGGAGAAATGGTATTTGGACAGTGACTGCTCAAGACACATGATAAGAGACTGATCTATGTTCCTTTCCCTAAAGCCTAAAAATGGAGGCATTGTCACCTTTGGAGATGACTTCAAGGGAAAAATCATTGGAATTGGTAAGATGTATGACAATTCCTTTATTTTTATTAATAATGTTCTGCTGGTTGATGGATAAAGCATAATCTACTTAGCATAAGCTGTAACACCCCTCGATTTAATAACCATAGTGTAATCGTCATTACACCACAGTCATTAAATCCAGGCGTATCACAGTCTCAACAATAATTTTTTCAAAATAAATATTTCATTTATGCATAGATGGAAAATATAAGCCCCGAATGAATGCATATTTAGTACCCTAACCATTTTAAAACACAACCACTTTAAGAACAACATACTCCATATATAATATTTTCGTCTTTACACAAAGCACTGATAACACGAAATATAGTACTTATATATTCAAATAAAAGGTAACAAGTGCAAAAGGGAAAAGTAGTAACCCTGGGATAGGTACTACTGTTACGTTTTCACAATTCCAAAACACTTCTGTTGTATTTTCAAAATACCGTAACACTTTTGTTACGTTTTTAAAATTCTAAAACGTTTTTATTACGTTTTCACAATACCGTAACACTATTGTTACGTTTACAAAATTTTGTAACATTTCTGTTACGTTTTCAAAATGCTGCAACTCTTCTGTTGCACTTTTAAACCACGTACTAATTTTTTAACATTTTTCTCAATCACGTAAAAATATACATTTCTCAAATCGCATAGTATTTTTCTACTATTTCAAAATCGCGTAACTTAAAAATCATTCTTTTAAGTCGCGTAAATCATTTTCCATCATTCTCAAAATATTTAAAACACTTTCCAAATCACATAACGATTTTTCATCATTTTCACATTCACGTAAAAATATTCTATCACTTTTAAATCACATGTTGATTTTTCAACAGTAGTTCAAATCACGTAAAATATTTAAACGTAATTCAAATCGCGTAGAAATATTTTAACGTATTCCAAATCGTTTTAAAGATACGTAAAATATTTTTCAACATTTTACAATCACGTAAAATATTCCTTAATATTTCAAACATTATTTTGGACTTAAATAAATCAATATCATTTTCAACACATTTTTCAAATTGCGTAGCTTAAAAATCACGTTTTTAAGATACGTAAAACATTTTTCATCACCATTTCATTACAAAAAATATTTCTTAACCTTCAAAAATTCATTTTCAACTTTTCTCAAAATAATATGACTTTGTATTTCATTTTTCACATTTTTTTACTTAAGAAAATCTTTTTCCACATTTCTTTACTCAAGAAATCCTTTTCCAAAATATAATCCACAAAAATCACTTTTCCATTGATTTAAATCAACGTTTCAAAACTTAACATTTTCTAACATATTTCAAAACTCGAAAATAAGTTATACGTTAGTAAATTTTCAAAACACCATTATATTCTCCATTTTTCCCAAATCATTTCCAAAATCAGTCTTCTTCAAAATAAATTGAAATTCAAATGTTTTCAACCTCTCTTTGTTTTCCATTACGAAAATTTCTATTCTCTCAAGTGATAAAACACTCTGATTCCCTTTCTAAATTCCTTGTATTAAATCAAGTTACGTTTCCACTTTGAAAATCACTTTGTTCATAAAAATCAAGGCATTACAAGCCTTCAAAAACGTGGACATGACTATTGAAACCATCAAATATATTTTTTCCTTCTAAATTGATATGGTTTTACATAAACAAAACCATTGAAAATTCTTTAACAAAAAACCGTGAACGTGTTCATTGAAGACTGTCAAATCTTTCGAGTAACAAAACACTTCGTTTTATAAAATATCATTTTGTTTCATAAAAATTTAGGCATAACTAGTTTTTCAAAACCGTAGGGTATTTGACCATTAAAGCCATCAAACATTTTTCCTTCTAACTCAATTATTTATCATTTCTATTTTCACCCAAACAAAACCATTAAAATCTTTGTTTTCAAAACCGAAATACCGATGGTCATAAAACCAAACCCATTTGTTCAAATTCATTTTTACTTTCTTTACAAATCCTTTTTCACTTTCTTTGCAAATCCTTAAAATCAACGTTTCCCGTTTCGTTTTTCGAAATCAAGTTTAATAAACACTTAGAAACAACATTGCCCATTTCGTCTAAAACTCATGTTTAGAAAAATACTTAGGATCTTTGTACACAAAATAAATCAATTAAAATTCCTCAAAAACCATGTTCTTGTTCTCTTGAAAAATAAACCCTTTGTTTATTTTCCGTACTCTTCAAATCATCCATTTTCATCCTTCATGAAAATATTAATTTGTGAATACCTATTTAGAGGTGTCTTGGCCGAAATTTACCATGTTCTAGGGACCCAAAAAATAATTCCCTTGTTCTTGAAAAATTTCAACATAAACTCTAATCAAGGGCATCAAAACCGTAGCCCCTTCCTTTGGCCATTCGAGCCAAAAATTGATTTCCTTTCCATCATCACATCATGGCATACATATACGTATTTCATCATATATACCATAAGCTACCATAAGCATGCCATAATCAAAAGCAATAAATCATGCAAATCATACAAAGCATGAACAAATAAATCAAACACATAAACACCCACAAATAATTACATGACCATGGATATGAATCCTCACATGGATTCACCATCCATCAAATATAAGACCATCTCTCATCACCATATTTGGTTGGTAAGATGGATCTCCCTCTTACCTCTTGAAGATCCTCAAAAAGCTCCTTGCTTTTCACTTTGAACAAGATCTCCACCAACAAAAGTTTCTTAAACACAAAACAAACACAAAGAAATTAGTATATTAAGCTTGATTAAGAGGAACCATGGATCAAACATGGTTTAGATCATAAAAAAGAGAGAAGAAATGAAGTTTCCTTACACTTCACCATAAATACTCCATAACATGGATCTTGAAGAAAGTCCTTGAAGATGAATGATTTAGAGAAAGTCTCCAACATGAAAGTTGCTTAGAATAAGGTAAGGATTCAAGAAATATGGTTGTATGAAATTAAAGAGTGATGGAGGGTACTCTTGGGTGCTTGGCCGAAACATGGAGGAGAAGAGAAATGGAGAGAAATTTTTGAAGTGTTAGCTTCTTGAAATTGACAAAGAAAGACCAAGAATGAGTAATAATGGTGGTCTTCCACTTTGCTACTCTCTTAAGCCACCAAAAACCATCCCCCCTCTTCATAATGCATTCAATTATTTGTCATCATAATTAGCCACCATCTAGAGCATTCTAGGCCATTGATTAATTCAATGGTTAGGATTAAGGTAGACTTTAAGTTAGAAGTCTAAATCTAGGCCATTGGATCTTTCTCCTTTAAATTCTAGCCCTTAGATGTGTCTCCAAAATGAAGGGTTAAGATTACTCCTTCAAACTTTACATCCAAGGGTCATAAATGGTCTTTGTCACTTTTTAATACTAAATCTCCACCATAGATTAAATCCAAATCCAATGGTCATAATTGATCCATCTCCACCGTTGATTAGATTCAAATCCAATGGTCACAAATGGTCCTAGCCACTTTGCAAGACCAAATCTCCACCCTTGATCAATTCTAAATCCAATGGTTATAAATGGTCATAGCCATTATATTAGACTTATCCTACACCGTTGATTAAATTGACGGTTGATATCAAAGTCTCCAATATTGGACTTGCTTCCTATTGGTCCATCAAAAATTATCATAACCACTAATTGTGGACTTAACAGTATAATATTTATTTTTATCTGCTAAACCCCACAAAAATTATATTTACTGTATTTTTATCATCCGATAAATTAAATACAGTACAAAACACAGTACAAGAAATTTTCTAAAACTATTTCCGGATTCAGGTTTAGTAAGATCCCCTGTCTCCGTCTCAACAGTACAAATTTTTTTATGCGTAGAAAAATTTTCATGTTTTGGGACTCATCCCGAGCCCACGTAGAACCACTAGGACCCATAAATAGTCCAAAAACGGTCGGAGTATCATAAAAATTTCATAATCACCCATAAAATCACAAAAATTAGAAAACGCACAAATATCAAATCTGATTACGTAAAATAGTTAAAACCTAACGGTAAAAATTAAATTACGTAAAGTTTTCCCCGGCCCGAAAATTTTTATTTTCCTGACGTGGAGTAAATCACTCAAAACGATCAAATACGTTGATGGAATAATCAAAATAATTTTATAGTATCCAGAAATTACTAAACAGTAAAATTCTGTTAACTGTAAAAATTACTGGTTAAGAGATACAGAATTTTTAGGGTGTTACATAGACCTCGACATTTTTATCAAGATGAAAGAAATATGGAAAGAACCACGTAACGAGAGAGTGTAAGATCAAAGGGATAATCTGCTTCAGATGCGGAAAGCCTGGACACGTTTCTAAACATTGTGCTTCAGCGAAGAAGAAGTCTTCTGTTGATGATGCGTGTGCTTCAAGATCCCAAGCTGAAGGGAAAGATTACACCCTGGATGGAGCGAAGGTTTCCCAGACTGAAAATCTAAACAATGGAGATTGTGCCTTAACTGACAATCCCGTAACTGTGCTGTACAATTCTGGGGGCAAGACTAAAAATCATTTGGATTCATTTGTGTCTTCAATTATCTTTGACTTAGTTATTTCTACTTCGGTTACTAAGACTTGTCGTTGACGCTTAAGTTCGTTTAATCTATCCTATTTCTACTAAAGATCGAATTTTTTGTTGATTTGACTTGCTTACCTAAAATCACACCTATTAGAGTTCATGATTTTAAGAATAGATTGGTTATTTTCCTAGCTATATCCTACTAGATCATTTCAATGAAGACCTTAGTGTTTCTTGAGACTAAGACTTTTGAATTTGTAATGGCCAACAAAGTTTAAGCTTTGTGAAGAAAAGAAATCCCAGGATACATGTTATCTTTTGTGGAGGACAAAAGTAAAGGGAATATGAATGTTACTATTATAGTCAATGAGTTTCTCATGATGAGCTACAGTGCTGTCAGTAAGGAAAAGAATAGAGCTTTTCGTCGAGATATGGACTGTGACCAATTGAACAAGATTACGATCAAGGACGAGTATCCTCGGAAGAAGATGAATGATTTGATGAATCAGCGAGAAGGGAGTCATTGTTTTCTCCAAGATAGATGCACGTTCTGGTCATCGTAAATTCGTGGGAATTTGAGGATGTTCCTGAAACAGTTTTTTTTTTCAAACGTGCTTTGGACATTATGGATATCTTGTGATGTCGTTCGGAATGACAAACACTCTTGTCGTATTCATGGATAACATGAATTGGATCTTTCATCCTTATCTAGATTGATATGTCGTTATCTTTATCTTATTTGAGATGTTAAAAAGGAATTGCATGATTTGCTTTAGGTTGGATGTTAGTAGCTATTGTTGCACGGTTACATGATATTCAGACTATAGCTTAATATGTAATGTTTTGTGTGGACAGGAAACTATGACTTCACCTAGGTGAACTAGGAGAATTGGAGTTCTTCTAGTAAGGGTTCAGTTGGCATGAATGAACTCGTTAGGAATTGTTTGCATCTACACCCTTTGGAGTGGTACCTCTAGTGTGAGTAGAGCCCATGGGTTAAATAAAGGGTTGTTAGATAAGGCTTGAAAGGATTATGGACAAGGAAATCCAAGAGTTTATGGAAAACAAATTTTCTTAGGTGAAGAATATCTGACATAGGTTTGGCTTGGGAGCTGGAGACCGATATGAGATAAGATTGTCTTGAGTTGATGTGAATAGCTGGATATCACTAAGGAATGTGGGATTCCTTTGATGTGATGGCTGATGGAGATCTTGGAAGCTTAGTTGTGAGAGACCAAGTGTTGATGGCGAGCGAATTTTAGGGACAAAATTCTAAAAAGGTGGGTAGAAATGTAACACTTGTGAAAACATGATAGACTTATATATGGTTACGGAGATATCCTAATACCTGTTTATCATGTTTGTTAAGTTTTGTGGCTTTCTGAGCATGTTTAATCACTTTGCTGTAATGTTATATGTTAAATATAACTGTAATTAGCTCCGAAAATGGCTTAAACTGTTTAGTTAGTAGAAATAAAAATGGAGAGTTTTTTTCTTGGTCACAAATATGTGATCTATGCTATTGTTAAAATTTGAGATTAATCGGAGTTTGTTTGGTATTTTTAAGCATACTGGTTGTGTGTTTTAATGCCGGATTGACTACCAACAGATGTGGAAAAATGTGAAAATGGTGAAATCAGATTTTTAATGAATCTTAGGAATTATTTTAAGTCTGTTGGAAGTTTGAGAACTGGATTTAGTGAAATTTGAGTGTTCATAATTGATCGATGTTTTAGTGCTTATCTAATGAGAAGCCAAAGTTGACTTCTCTATATAAATTTCCCATGGCAGAGAAAATAAAATAAAAATAGAAGAAAGAAAAAAGAGAAGAATGAAGAAGGAGAAAGAGGAAGGAGAAAGAGGAAGAAAGGGAAAGAGGAAGGGAGAGCTTGGATCTTCCATAGCACATCCTTGGCTTCATCTTCAAGACCTTGAGGTAGGGGTTTTTGAGTTGAAACTTCATCTTTTTCTCATTCTTCCATGTTAGGCTAATTTGAGGTTTAATATGCCAAAATGAGTTTTTAAGGTGTGTGAAGTGATTTTCTTGCTTGGATAAGTTTTAAATGAGATTTATAACTTGTTCAAGCTAAGAGTTTGGATTAGAAACTGAAAATTCTCCATTTGGACCTAAAATGCTCTAAGTGTTGATTTTAGGGGTTTGGATGAGTGATTTGGTGATTTGATCCATTTTTGGAGAAATCAATTAGTGTTTTATGTTTTCCCTCATGTTTGTGAACTTGTTTGGGACTTAAAATCATCGAGAAATGAATTTAAGGTAATCAAATCTCGTGTTTTTGGCTAATGGAATAATGGCATAACACCGTAGAATATTTTGCAGTATGTCTGTCCCAGAAACACAGCCCGTGTCTGAAGACACAAGGGGCCGTGTCTCACTTTGGAAGCTTTTGTGGTCTTCATCAAAGTTTTAGCTCTTTCTCTTAGGTTTCCAACGCCACTAGAATCACCTTGTTTCGACTTCCATAGCTCAAGTTATGCTCATTTTATTGAGTAAAGGTCAAAGGTTGAGATTGAGCAAAAGGGCAACATGTTGTTTTGGGCAAAACGAGCTTTTCTAAGTGTTAGGATCATTCTGATATGCTTTCCTAAGTGTGTTGAGGCACTTTTGGGGATATTTCTTGGAGATAATTACCATCTTGCATACATGAAAAGTTTGGGAAATGTTTAGACATTCAAAATGTGATAGAATGCCTAGGTTGGTGTTTAGAATTTTGATCAATGTGAGATTGACTTTATTATCACTTATGATGATGATATGTGATAGGAATCACATATGGTGTGAATATGTGAGTAGTCCTAAGTTGATAATTGGAGCACCTCGTGGAGGAGGATGGGCATGTTTAAAGGCATTGGTTATGAACTCGTGTAGGAGAGTATCCGATGTGGCGTTGAATATGTGTTAACTATCACTTTCCATGATTTCTAGCACACGTGCTATTTTCTACGTAACTGTGAATGGTATATGAGATGGTTACAGTACACTCATTGTTGTGAGATGGAATAGTCCATTCATTGCCAGGTAGTGTTTTAAGGTTGGAGCCTCACTACTCAGAGAGGTAAAAAGGAATTGTAGTTCTTGGAAATAGTTGAGTTTCATGACATTGTACTAATACTATTTTTACTACATTACATATCCATTGTCTTAGGACATATTAGGCATAAACATACAACATAACAAACATTGCATTTGCATAGTAATTGTATAGGCAGTTACCTTAATCAATGATATTTATGATTATATGGGTGGTTGTATAATATTGTTAATAGTTTTTAATGTGTGTTTAACAATATGGTTTACTTGAGAATACTACATAGGGCTGCTATGTTGGTTATTCTTTTAATAGTAAGTAGTGATTCATATACCTGTTGTAAACTTATTTCTGACGCTAATTGTAGGTTTATTGTAACACCCTCCCTAGGGTATCACATGTCTGACTTCCGACTCATAATCTGAAAATATTTTCATAAAAGGTTTGAGTTAAAAACGTGGGTTTAAAAAAAATTTCTTTCTTGCTGAAATATAAACTTACTGTAATCCATAAGTATGACTGAAAATATATTTAAACTAATTCATATACAACATTGACACCAATTAATATTTCACAATTTAAAGAGAAATATAAAATTAATGTTTTTTTTTTTTTTTAACAAGAGCAAACCCCATGACGGGTCCTACTAAATAGCACGGTATAACACTAACGATAAAACTTAACATACTCATTCCTTATCTTGTATCCACTTGTTGCATCGAACTCTACTCCTTGTCTACTCGAGAACACCTTCGAACTTGAGACACCACTCTTCAATGTTTTCATCAATCTCTCGAGTGTCCATCGCCCGTTATGTCTAAGACAACTCATTCTTTCTACTTGTTTAATTTTAACAATACGATTACAAAGAAGACAACATAACAAAGAGGTGAGATCACCTACACCAATACCAACATGGCGACACACGAGAGATAACACAAGCAAAGCAATATCATACGGGGATATCATATCAAACTTCCAATAATATATTCAATATTAATCAACTATCATCATCAAATCATTTATCAATTCAATTATCATAAACAACAATTACGATAATGTCCTAATTATCATCATCATCATCCAAGTATTCAAAACAATTGTCATAGCCAATATTCCTCAATTAATATATCACACACATATAAATGTTCAAATTATGCATGTACACAAGACTCGATTCGATTTCCTACTCCATGGAGCTAAACTCAGGTCGGAGAAATGATCGAAAAGATCCTGTCGGTACCACATGCCTCGGACCACGTGCTATAATCCTCACTTTGATTTTGCACATCTAGCATATACACGAGTCTTTATCGATCTTGATTAAGAATAGTGTCTCGGTCCGGATCATCGGTGTGTTGCATCGGTCTAACCTACGGGAAGAAGCGCGACCAACCACCCGTGTAGGCAACCCGCACCCCGATGCCCCCAAGGTCAACAAGTGACCTACACTACGCATATCGCACCCACTCAAGAGGTGTGTTTCTCCTAGGCAATCACCATATTCATCCTCATCGGACCATTCCAATGCATGTATAATGCACCAAATTCAATCATAGACAAATATGTCATTTTCTCACAAACAAGTGTATGGACACTGGTTCAACAAGAATCATCTTGTACTTTCAATGACAGAAAATCATGTTATCACGTTTTCATAGTTGTAAAACACTTTTATCGTATTTTCACAATCGCGTAACATTTCTGTTACATTTTCACAATCCAAAAACTTTTCTGTTATGTTTTCATAATATCATAACACTTCTTTTATATTTTCACAATACCGTAACATTTTTGTTACGTTTTTAAAATTCCAAAACATTTTTATTACATTTTTACAATACCGTAACACTACTGTTACGTTTACAAAATTTCGTAACATTTCTGTTACGTTTTCAAAATGTTGTAACTCTTCTGTTGCACTTTTAAACCACGTACTAATTTTTAACGTTTTTCTCAATCACGTAAAAGCATACGTTTCTCAAATCGCATAGTATTTTTCTACTGTTTCAAAATCACGTAACTTAAAAATTATTCTGTTACGTCACGTAAATCATTTTCTATCATTATCAAAATATTTAAAATACTTTCCAAATCTCATAACAATGTTCTATCATTTTCACAATCACGTAAAAATATTCTATCACTATTCAAATCACGTAGTGATTTTTCAACAAATTTGTCGCGTAAAATATTTAAACGCTTTTCAAATCGTGTAGAAATATTTAAACATTTTTCAAATCGCGTAGAAATATTTTACTGTATTTCAAATTGTTTTTAAGATACGTAAAATATTTTTCAACATTTTTCAATCACATAAAATATTCCTCAATATTCCAAACATTATTTTGGACTTAAATAAATCAATATCATTTTTAACACATTGTTCAAAATTGCGTAGCTTAAAAATCACGTTTTTAAGATACGTAAAATATTTTTCATCACAATTTCATTACAGAAAATACTTCTTAACCTTCAAAAATTCCTCTTCAACTTTTTTCAAAATAATATAACTTTATATTTCATTTAATATATTTTCTTACTCAAGAAAATATTTTTCCACAGATCTTTACTCAAGAAAATTCTTTTTCGAAATATACTTCACAGAAATCACTTTTCCATTGATGTAAATCAACGTTTCAAAACTTAACATTTTTCTAACGTATTTCAAAACTTGAAAATAAGTTATACGTTAGTAAATTTTCAAAATACCATTATATTCTTCATTTTCCCAAATCATTTCCAAACTCAACCTTCTTCAAAATAAATTGAAGTTGAAAACATTTTCGTTTACAAAAACTTGATTTTTCTCAAGTGATAAATGCTCTGATTCCCTTTCCAAAATCCTTGTATTAAATCCAGTTACGTTTCCACTTGGAAATTCACTTTGTTCATAAAACAATCAAGGCATTACAAGCCTAAAAAAAACGTGGACATGACTATTGAAACCATCAAATATTTTTCCTTTTAAATTGATATGGTTTTACACAAACAAAACTATTAAAAATCCTTTACAAAAACGTAAGACTCATAGTCTTTGAAAATCAAACCATTTGTTCATTTTCAATTTTTCACTTTCTTTGCAAATCCATTTTCACTTTCTTTACAAATCCTTTTTCACTTTCTTTGCAAATCCTTAAAATCATCATTGCTATTTTCATTTAAATCTCATGTTTAGTTAAACACTTAGAAACTTTTTACACAAAATAAATTAATAAAAATCCTTCTAAAAACCGTGTTCTTGTTCTCTTGAAAAACAAACCCTTTGTTTATTTTCCAAATTCTTCAAATCATCCGTTTTCATCATTCATGAAAATCTTAAGTTATAAACACCTATGTTGAGGTGTCTTGTTCGAAATCCACCATGTTCTAAGTACTCAAAAATCAATTCTTTTGTTCTTAAAATTTTTCAACATGAACCCTAATCAAGGGCATCAAAACCGTAGCTCTTCCTTGGCTATTGGAGCCAAAAATCAATTTCCTTTCCACCATCAAGTCATGGCATATACATATATATTTCATCATAAATAATATAAGCATACCATCAAAGCCATAAAATCATGCAAAGCATATCAAGCATAGAAAATTAATCAAAGCTCATAAACACCCACAAATTAATTACATGACCATGGATATGAATCCTCACATGGATTCCACATCCATCAAATAAAATACCATCTCTCACCACCATGCTTGGTTGGTGAGATGGATCTCCCTCTTACCTCTTGAAGATCCTTAAAAACTTCTTGTTTTGCTTCTTTTTCCAAGTCCTTCATCACCAAGAGCTTCTCAAATACAAAACAAAATACATAGAAATTAGTATACTAAGCTTGATTAAGAGGAACCATGGATCAAACATGGCTTAGATCATGAAAAAGAGAGAAGAAAATGAAGTTTCCTTATACTTCACCTCAAAAACCCAATAACTTTGATCTTGAAGAAAGTCCATGAAGATGAATGATTTAGAGAAAATCTTCAACATGAAAGTTGCTTAGAACATCATGTAGATTCAAGATCCAAGGTTGGATGAAATTAAAAGAGCTTGGATGGTGATTTTAGGTAGTATGACCGAATGGTGTATTTTGAAGAACAAAGATGAAATTTTTGATTTTTGATAGAAACTTGAAGCTTGGATTTGAAGATCAAGATGAATGATTTTGGAAAAACTCATAACTAGAGATGTTCTTAGAATGGTGTTTAGGTTTAGAAAATCAAGTTGGATGAAATTTTTGAGTGATGAAAGGTGCTCTTGGAGGGCTTGGCCAAAATCTAGAGAAGAAAGGAGATGGAGAGAAAATTTTCTAAGTTTCCTTCTTGAAAATGAATCAATGAAGACCAAGGAAGACAATAATGACTAAAGCATGCAATTATGGTCTTCCAAACTCCTTCATGCAGCACCAAATTTGTAGTCCCCCCTTCTTGCATTCTTCTTGAGTGCAAAAAAATCAAAAGTAAGCCATTATGATGTCTAACTTGACCAAGACATGCAAAAATGACATAAAGCTTGTTTCTTTGTCTTCTAAACACTCCAAAACCATCACTTTCTCTTCATAATGCATTCAATAAAGTTGTCTTCATTATTTGCCATCATTTGAAGCATTTCTAGCCATTGATTAATTCAATGGTTAGGATTTAGGTAGATTTAGATAGGTTAGAAGACTTATCTAAAGTAATTGGCCATTGGATTTTTCTCCTTTAAATTCTAACCATTAGATGTGTCTCCAAAATTAATGGTTAAGATTGCTTCTTCAAACTTTAAATCCAAGGGTCCTAATTAGTCTTTGCCATTTTAGAAGACCAAATCTCTACCCTTGATTAATTCTTCATCCAATGGTCATAAATGGTCTTTGTTACTTTTTAAGATTAAATCTCCACCCTTGATTTAATCTAAATCCAATGGTTATAAATGGTCTTTGTCATTTTTCAAGACCAATTCTACACCTTTGATTACATCTATGGTTGATATCAAAGCCTTCCTAACTAAGCTTATTCTCACACCATTGATTAAATCAATGGTTATTATCCAAGGCTTCTTTATTAAGTTTGTTTCTTAGCCTTTGATTAAATCAATGGTTAATATTCAAACTAAGTATTCTCATCCAAGGGTATAGATCAAGTCAAGCTCTCTTTGTTGACTACGCAGTAAAGATAATATTTATTCTTGTATCCTACAAATAATATTTTTACTGTATTTTTATCATCCGATAATTAAATACAGTATAAAATACAGTACAAGAAATTTTCTAAAACTGTTTCCGGATTCAGGTTTAGTAAGATCCCTGTCTCCGTCTAAACAGTACAAATTTTTCTATGCGTAGAAAATTTTTTCACTTTGTGGGACCCACCTGGGCCCACGTATGGCTACCTGGCCCACATACCCCTTGCGAGACCCACAGACAGGAAAAATTTCAAAATCATCCATAAAATCACAAAAATTATAAAATGCACAAATATCAAATCAGATTACGTAAATTAATTACCTAACGGTAAAAATTAAATTACGTAAAGTTTTTCCCGGCCTGAAAATTTTTATTTTCCTGACACGGAGTAAATCACTCAAAACGATCAAATACGCTGATGGAATAAACAAAATAATTTTACAGTGCACAAAAATTACTAAACAGTAAAATTCTGTTAACTGTCAAAATTACTGTTTAAGAGATACGGAAATTTGGGGTGTTACATTTATCCTTTGTGAATGGATAAAATGTTGGTTTTAGAATACTTCTTCTGAGAATTGTGATTTCTCACCCTAATTGTGTTGCCATATAAATCCAGGTATGAGTTCTTCAAAAAGGGAAGAAGAAGCTAAGAATGCTTAGCTTAGTGTAGCTGAGTAGTTTCTTTTGAAATGATGTACGTTTTGTATTTATGAGAAATACAGTTGTGGTGTATATATATATATATTCATTCAAGGCTCATATTTTCTATGTAGTGTTGTTATGTTATATTGGAAATTGTATAGCTGTGAAAGTAGCAGGTCTGAATCTAATGACCATGGTGATCTACTATGGTTATTAAATTCGGGATGTTACACATATTTGACATCCCTTCTTTAAATGCTCTTTCTGAGTCTGTATACTTGAATGCCAGTCAAATCACTAACCTTCTAGTAGAAGGGGCTCAGGGTTATGTTCTCCACTTTTCGTTGAATTCTGAGAAGGAACAAAGTTTCTAGAGTAGAACTGTTGTGAGCAAGTACCCAGAGGTGTTCCCTGACGAAGTGAGTGAATTGCCACCAAAGAGAGAGATTGAGTTTGCTATAGACTTATTGTCAAGAATAGGGCCTATCTCCATGGCACCTTATAGAACGTCCCCTCTAGAGCTCTCATAATTAAAGAAATAGATAGAAGAGTTATTAGATAAAAAGTTTATTCAACTTAGTGTCTCACTTTGTGGAGCTCCTGTGCTCTTAGTGAAAAAAAAGATGCCAATATGAGGCTATGTGTGGACTATAGGCAGCTGAACAAGGTGACAATTAAAAAAAAATACCCACTACCTAAGAGAGATGATTTGATGGATCAGTTGAGAGGAGCTGCAGTGTTTTCCAAGATTGATTTGAGATCCAGATATCATCAAATTAGGGTCAAAGAAGAAAACATCCCTAAGACTGCCTTTAGGACTAGATACGGCCATTATGAATACCTTGTGATGTCTTTTGGTCTAACAAATGCACCTACCATTTTTATGGATTATAAGAACATGATTTTTAGGCTATATCTTGATTAATTTCTTGTTGTCTTCATAGATGATATTCTCATTTATTTGAAGACAACTGAAGAACATGAGAAGCATCTAAGGATAGTCTTAGAACTCCTAAAGGAAAAGAAATTGTTTGCTAAGTTGTCAAAGGAGTTTCTTAGGCTTAACTAGGTATTACAGAAGATTCATAAAGGGTTTTTATCAAATAGCTTTGCCTTTGACAAAGTTGACTAGAAAGGGAAGCATTTTTTAGTAGACCCAAAAGTGTAAGGATAACTTTCAAGAGCTAAAGCAGAACTTAACCACAACACTTGTGCTAGTGATTCCCAACCCATAAGAAAACTTTGAGGTTTTCTGTGATGCTTCAAAAAATGGATTAGGGTGTGTGTTAATGCAAAAGGGATGGGTAGTTGCTTATGCATCTAGGCAACTAAGACTGCATGAGGAAAACTATCCAACTCATGACCTAGAACTAGTAGCAACTGTGTTTGCTTTAAAAAATTGGAGGCATTATTTGTATGGGGCCAAGTTTGAGTTCTTTAGTGATCATAAGAGTTAAGCATCAAAATAAACTTATTACTATTCACTAAACTACTGCTTCATATTACCTTATGGACATACTACCTTACTTCAACTTAAGAATTCCATTTTTCTTATCTTCTCACTTATTCTTTAGGAAATATTTATCCAAAGAGGCCACTTTAAATCTCTTCCAATTCATCTATGTACCAACAGCTTTCATTAATCATCTTAAACCCATCCACCAATGCTTCACTTCTCCCTTTAACATAAAAGAAGCAAATGACACTTTTTGTTCGTATGGACAACTTATTATGTCAAATATCTTTGCACTTAGTCTCTCTATTTTAAAACTTCAACATTTCAACTAATTGAGTGTCCTCAAAAATCTTGAGACATGTTTCTTGCTAACATTTCAGTTCTTTAGTTCTTTTATCATATTCACTATTCAAACCTTGAGATCTTCTGTTCTTATCACATCATTCAGAAAGCAACTTCAAATAACTACTAACTTTATTTTGTACCTTCTCTCAAAATCAGCCTTGTCATCTTCAACTAGAGAATTTGGTCTTCTTCTTTTCCTCTTGCTACTAATAGCCTTAGACTGTTCCCACATCATTCTATTAGTAACTTTTGTCTGTTCTCTAGTGGCAACGCTCTATTCTCTCATCGCTTTCATCAACGGTCTAACTATCTCAAACATATCATTATTACCCTTTTATGGAAACTTTCCCATTCTCCAGTGTTCGCCTAGGAGGTGTCATAATTTCCTGTTCACACTGAACATTACATATTGAGTTGGCCAGACTCAATATCATGTAACAATATGCTAGTAATTATTAACATCCAATCCTAAGGTTGTTATACAATTCTATTCATATATCTCCTAGTGAGATAAAAGAATGCATAATACAAACAAAAACAATAAATCATGCCCAAAAGCATAGTTAGTCCATTCCTTAGCTCGACAGGAAGAACTGCTCTGATACCAAAATGTAACAACCTAATTCTAGGTACTATAGTATACTCTAAGTATACTAAGTAAGTAGAATTAAGTATGCCACTTTTAAACTCAAAATGTGAATACATAACCTGTATAACAAATATCAACGTATAAGTATATAGAACCTTTACAGAAGTAAGAGAGCAAGAGATTTCACACCATTTGGAAACTTGTTCTTTACTAAACAACCATATGATATGTTTGAGATTACAAACCTTTGTAAAACTAAATATATAAACTTAATTACAGAACCTTTAATATAAATACAGAGCTCAAATAATTGCATTAATGGCTTAACTAAGTCTTCTTCTCCTTGCGCTGCACTTGCTTGAATCCTTATCTGGATTTATCATGGAAAAATGTGACATCATAATAAATCTAGTTGTTTTGGGGAAAAACAAAGCCTTTCTTTAAAACTTGACACACACACACACACACACACACACACACACACATATATATAAACTTAATTACAAAACCTTTAATATAAATACAGAGCTCAAATAATTGCATTAATGACTTAACTAAGTCTTCTTCTCCTTGCGCTACACTTGCTTGAATCCTGATCTGGATTTATCATGGAAAAATGTGACATCATAATAAATCTAGTTGTTTTGGGGAAAAACAAAGCCTTTGTTTAAAACTTGACATATATATATATATACATACATATATATATACATACATATATATATATATATATATACATATATATATATATATATACATATATACATATATATACATATATATATATATATATATATATATATATATATATATATATATATAAGTTAGAGAGATGGCAATATGTCAAATCTGGTCCTCTCTCTTCCTGAAACAGAGATTCAATTATTAACCTTTAAAAAATCCTTGTACAATTAAATAAATCATAGATATTCACCTCTTTATAATGAATCATATACTAATAATAATCCATATCCTTCAACATAATCACTATAATCCATTACTTCAGAACACTCTCAAGTTAGGCATCAACTTTGGTCTTTGCTAAATTAATTTCTAAAAACAAGATAATTGCTTATACAATTGTCAATTTATGCAATGTATGAAGATACATGGTATGCCTATGATATGCCCTAAAGAATGCTTGTGCTATGATTTTACAAAACAAACTTTGTTTTAGAAAACACATGTTATTTGAATATTTTCAAGAAGCGCTATTGTTCTTTGTATTGTTTCTAGGTAGGCAGGACGCCCTTTTATTCCTTGCACTACCAAAATATATATGGATAACCTTAGCATTATGAGCCCTTTTGTCCAATCCATAGGGTTACAATACATGGAAATAACAAATAACAAGTTTGAAAACCCTAAAGTATGCTTATGCAATGTTTTTAAAAGATTATATATATATATATATATATATATATATATATATATATATATTATGAGCCCTATTGTCAAAGCCATAGGGTTACAATACATGGAAACAACAAATAACAAGTTTGAAAACCCTAAAGTATGCTTATGCAATGTTTTTAAAAGATTTTGTTTTAGAAAACACATGTTACTTGCATATTTCCAAGAAATCCTTTATTCTGAGATGCCCTATTATTCCATGTAAGATGCCCTATTGTTCCTAATCCTCCTTACACTACCTGGTATGTGTGGTTATCTTCTCCCATAATAGTGGGATTAGCCCTTAATACCGTACTAAGTATAATTGTTATCTTCTCCCATAAGAATAGGATTAGCACTTAATACCCATAACCCTACAACTAGGAGCTCCCTTTTGGCTCAAGCCTTAGGGCCATTCATATATGCAAATTAGCAAGCAACAAGTTTGAAAACAAAACATGCATAGTTATTTATAAAACCATTTCTTCATTCACTTGTAACATAATCTTACTTTTCCTTGCATAATGGGGAAGCAAAACCATAATCATTAATCTTTCCATTTCTACATCATACTATATACATGTAGAGAGGGACTCATTCAACCTCAATATACATTTATCCTTTCTATTTATATTGTTTCCCAATATCATGCTCATTAACATCATTTATTAATATGCATAAGTCATTATGCTTCTCCATACTATAATTGTCAACATCATTTATCACCTTATTCATCTTGGTTACCATTAATTTCATACAAGGCATAGACAATGATTCACATCATACATATTTCCATTTGATATAACAAGATGTTACCAAGTGACCTCAATACTCAAGAGGGGGTGAATTGAGTTTATAAAATAATCAATGCACAAAGGTAAAAGAGAAAGGTTAAGAAAATCAAACACAAGATTTATCCTGGTTCAGCCACCAATCCACTTGTGGCCTACATCCAGTCCTCAAGCAACCACTGGAGTTTTTCCACTATATCTTCAAGCTTCAATAAGTACTTGACAACCTTTACAAACTAGAGCATTCAACACCTTGGAATACCTCACCCTTGTGCTTGAGCCTCTTTTTTCAAGGGATGCTTCACCCCTTTTTACAGAATAATCAAGGTTGATAGAATGAATCTCTCACAAGAGTAATTATATACAAATTGAAGTCCTAACAATGCTCTTTAAGAATATCTCAAGTGATTATGCAAAAATAGAGCAATAAGGGTTTGAGGAATTGATTCTTAGATTAGACTGATAGAAATAAGTTTCAAGTTGATGGTTAGCCATTAATGATGCCCCAACTCAAGTATATATAGAGTTTTTAATCAATAGAGTCGTTGGGTGCATTAATAAGCAACATTAAATGCAAATAAAATAGTCATTGGGCAATGTCAGACTAGTTGTAATCAATTACACAAGCTTGTAATCGATTACATGGCGGTTTGAACGTGTTCTTGGCTTTCTGGGCAGGATGTAATCGATTACTAGCCTTGTGTAATCGATTATATGGCCTCTGCCAGACTTGTAATCAATTGCAGCCTCAGTGTAATCGATTACAAGGCTTCTGTCATGCTTGTAATTGATTACATGCTTAATGTCATCGATTACAAGTCCTCTGTTTGTTTTATAATCGATTACAACACTTGAGTAATCGATTACATTGGCCCTTGAGCACGTTTTTATGCAGGCCATTCTTTACTTAGAGAAAATTGGATTTGACAAGATTTACATATGATTTACAAAATCTAAGATTGAAATCAACATTTCTTTAAAATATGAACTTTGAATTTCAAGTTGATTTAAAAAGTCCTTTGAAAAATGATTTAGAGATAATTAAGATATCTTGAGAGCATTTCACATTGATATTCTAAGACTAGTAACCTATATCAAATATACCTCTTTTGATCTTAGTTTTCTTCTTTTGATCTTGGTCTTTTCTTTTAATCTTGGTCTTCATCTTGACTTTGTGATAATAAAAAAATCATTTGGTATGCTTCAAGACACAAGCATTCACACAAGATACTATCCTTTCTATTTTCTATTAACATTCAATACTTCATCATCTCATAAATCTTAGTATTCAATATAAACTTATACATAATCACTTTTGATATATCATTACATTACATTAGGAATTACGTTCTCAATCAATGAAATCAAAGTTCATGTTACCCCCATCATATCATCAATCAAACATAAATGTATTCCATTACACCTTTTTATATCAAAACATAAAGCAACACATAGTAAAAATCAATCAAAGAAACCATTTTTGGCATATTAATAGTGGAGGGTCGTGGCTGATAACTCCATGAAATATAGTTATTTGTACCCCGTATCTATGCTTCATTGATTGCTTAAGTCCTCATTGTATGCATATTTGGAAGGTTTTGTACTTATATTTGTTATATTCTATTTTGATGCCTTTCCAATATGATATTGAGCAAATTGGGCTTACTTTGTTATTGATTAAGTGGATTTGCAATTGTTAATGATTTGATAATTTCTCTATTACAGGAAAGGCTCCAAACAAGATGATATATGGAACATTTGAGCTAAAATTGGAAGAGAAAGCCAAGTTGAAGACCAACACTTCAATGTCGCAGTGCAAGCTGTGTCACGCCGTGACGTGGTGCATTCCCTGCATCAGGCAGAGAGACCCAAGAGCATAGCATTGCGGCGCAAGTAAGAGATATCGTGCCGTTAATGACCTAATTGTATGCGCGCTGCAGCGCAACATGTTTAACGCCGCGACGTGGCTCTATTTTCTGAGCCTATAAATACATTTTTAACAGATTTTACAAGGAGAGCTTTTGAGGTTTTAGAGAAGTTACGGCTGGAATTCACGTTTTGGAGGCTGAGAAGGCCCAGGTTGGAGGCCATCTTCTTCATGGAAGGAGATTCAAGCATCAAAGATCATATTCATGAGCTTCCTTTCTTCTTCCTTTTCTTTTCTCTCTTCCATCTTCCATGAACATGACTTTTGTGATAGATTTTCATGTTTCATGATGTAGTTGAGCTATATTTAGGGATTACTTTGGATCTTTCTATGAATATTGATGATTTTGTATTACTTTGAGTATATATTGATGTTTGGTTCTGTTTAATCATATGGATCTTAATGCTCTTGATAGTTTGGCCAACTTTTAGGTGATTTGATGAAATCTGATGAACCTAGACATAGGAATTTGGATAAGTTGATTTGCTAATAGGATAAAAATATACCTCTTAGCCATGCATAGTGTGTGTTTGAGAATAAATCGTTTATTAGTGGATTTCACTCTGTATCTCATGGAAGCATAGTGAGCTAGGTGAAGGAAGCCAAAGTTAACTGACCTAGACATAAGCTTTTAACTAAATTAGATTCTCAAGCCAACTTAATTATTCATTAATGTTGCTTATAAGGATTGCATATCATTAATTGAAGTATGAGGTGAAGAAGAATTCCCTAAATCTTTAAACCATTATCTTTACTTTCATTTATCGCTTTTCTATCTTTAGATTAGTTTTACTGCCCTTTTCCCTATTTTTATGTTCTTGAATAGAACTAGATAAGCTATTGGTTGATACTTAGTATTGGAAGCCAATCATCCTCGTGGGAACGAACTTTTACTCTGTATCTGTATTACTTGAATGACCCGTGCACTTGTGGTACACAAATGGTCTAACAGTGACTCCTATTTATTTGTGTTGCTGCTCCCTGCTCTCGGGTACCATTTCTTGAGAAACAGGTACTTGGGGGTTACGGCTCTGAAGGGAAAATGTCACAACTTTCCTTCACATATTTTAGTTCTGCAAAACAAGAACTGAAGATCACCATTTTTAATCATTCCAAATGAATCCATTCATAAACCTAATCCTTAAACACCTCTAAACATCAATCACAACACATATATAATTTCTCAAACATCTACACATGATTTTTGGGAACCAAAACCCTAACTCAAACTTAGAACAAATCCAAGCATATATATGCTGAAAACAAAGACCATACTTTAACCAAACCAACTTTAACCCTTTAATTGAAAAACAAGTATAGAAACCCCAAATTATCAACCAAATTCAGTTCTCATTTTCTAATAAAAACTCAAACAAATGAAAGAAATGAGAGAGAGGAGTTGTAGAAAGATTATCCCCTACCTTGGTTTCTATGGATGCTTGATCTTACTTTTCCTTTCCTTGATCTTTCTTCTTTCTCTTCATTTTCTCCTTCTTCTTCTCCCCCTTTCTTCCCCTGTCAGCTGCTGGTCACATGAGAGAGAAAGAGATGAGAAAATGAGATGAAATCTCACTTTTAAAAGATGACATTAAGGGCAATTTTATCCTTTCGCTGAACTTTGTATCTATTAATAACACTTTGATTTAAATAAATCAAGTTTCCAAACTTCCAACAATATTAGAATAAAGTCTAAGATTCATCAAAAATCTTGTTTCTTCATTTTCATAATTTTTCATATCTGCTACACCTCAATCTGGTACTTAAACACTCACTCAGTGTCCTTAAAAATATCGAACTAACTCTGTTTGTCTTCAAAATTTAGCTACATTCTCTTTCACACATTTGTGACCAGGAAATAAACTTTTCATATTTATTTCCTTTAATATAGCATTTATACTATTTTCCTAAGTTAAATTAGCTATTTTGCATGTAACACCCTAATACCGATAACCTAGTGTATCATGCATACACTTGGATAAACAGTATTAGCTATGCTACTACTAACGTAATCAACAAACTAATCCATATCATTTAAACACAATAATAATGGAGAGCCTTGCAGAAAACTAAAAGTTATATATATATTCTTGCTTCGAAAGAGCACATTGTATACATAAATTTTTTTTATTTAACTTAAATCAACATAAATAATTACAAGCTTAAAAAAACTAAGCATAAAAACTATCCCAGTATTCATACTTTTTCTTCTTTTCTTTGGATGAACTTCCACCTGGGTTTACATGGTAACAAACAGGGTGAGAAATCACATTTCTCAGTATAAGCATACCAATACCAGCAGTCTAAACTTTAGCAAAGAATAAACCACATTGAAACTAATAAATAAACTAATACTTCCTGCATAAGAAACAATTACAAACTTCTTCTCTATGTAACGGTTCTAAGCAAACGATACTTCTGTTCTCATAACTAAAACTACAATGATATCAAGCAACCGCCCATACAATCATTTGAAATTGTTGACCAGACAACAGCCTATACAGCTGTCACCGAAGGCACAAAGTAACACATACACAACAATCACATAAAATATCCAAACAAAGTAAAATTTAATAATGTAATGATGAGATGATGTATGCTTAAAGAAAAAGTGTATGCAGTGTAAGTGCAGTGTCATGATATTTAATTATTCCCCCTGGGTAGGGAGGTATTCTTCCATAATTGTAACACTCCAAAATTCACTAATATACAGTAATGTCTGAATTGTACTGTTTTGTGATTTCTGTGTGCTGTAAATTTATTTTGACTATTCTGTGACTATATTTGATCGTTGTGTGTGATTTACTCCAGGTCAAGAAAATAATAATTTTTTGGCCGAAAAAAATCTTTATCTGATTATTTGGAGCTTGGGGATCTTACTAAACCCAATTCTGAGTGATACGTATACTAATCTTTTAATTTTTAGAATTTATCTGCAAAATAAAAAAATATTTTATATTTTAATATTATTTTATTATCTATTGGATAGTATCTACTGACTTAAAAGCAGTAGCTTCTGCCTAGTGGACAATAGGAATCGAAAAAGTCTTTGTGACTTACAACATAGTAAACCTAGTCAACGTTAGAGTTTTTTTAAGCCAATAGGATCTAGTCAATAATAAAGGTTGGACTAGTTAGCTTAGAAAGTAGAAAACTTAACTAAGTTATTCTAGATTATATGTAGTAACTAAATGGAATGAAACTTAGTTTGCTATTCTTTAGGGATTCTTGTTACAAGATTTTCGAGTGCATTCTAGAAGCTTGTTAGTCACACCTAAGTAACTAGGAAATCTAACTAAGTTAGCTTGATTTAATTAGAAGTAATGAAATTAGAAACTAGGTTAGCTTAAGCTTAACTAGGTAACTAAATGAACCAAACTTGGTTTGTTTTTCCCTTTAGCATTCCACGGCCAAGACACCTTTAAGGAAGGTTCAAGGCTTAAATTTTTAAAGCCTATCACTTAAGATAAATATCTAGCTTCCATAATTATCTACTTGGTAGAAATATCAAACAACAACTTACCATTCTCTCCTTGCACCTCCACGGCTAGCACATAAGGAGATAGGATCTCATTTCACTTCATCTTCATTAGTTCTATCACACAAATCTATTCTCTCTATTCTCTTTCTTCCAAGAGCCAAAAACTCCATTGTTTTCCTTCAAGGAGCTCACGGTCTCTGTAACACCCCAAATTTTATTCATTTTGTGTTAAATATTTGTTTTCCAATATTTGTGATTTTTGGGAATTTTTTTGGATTTTTTTTCTGAGAATGCGAAATATTTTAATATTATTTCTCATTTTACGTGCAAACTGACTGAAGCCGGGAAAATGATATATTTTTCCCGAGAACCTTGATCTGTGGAAACGTCGACGAGGGATCTTATTAAACTCGAGACTGGACATGGTTTACGAGGTTTCACGTTTTTGAAAAATTTTAACAGATAAAATAATAAATCGCTGTGTAAATTTTATCTGTCAAATAAATTAATACTGACTTCTGTCAACTGTAACAATTGTCTCTTAAATAATAACATGTAATAAAAATCATATCTCATTATCCTAATATAATCTACTTTAAGTCTAATCAAACCTACTTTAATTCAAATTTATAGTATTATAATCAAAGCTTCTTTGAGAAGCTTTGACCAACTAATGACCATGATGCCCTGGGCTTGTTGGGAAAGCCAAAATCTCCCCCCTCTCTCCTCTTGTTACCGCGGCAATACCCTCCAAGGGAGGCAAAATTTTGCCTTCCAACTTAGTCAATAATCACCCAAAAATTTTATTTTTCATACAACACTTTCTCTCTCTAACTTCATCTTCTTCACATTTTCTCTTCCTTCTCTTTTCTTCTCCTCTCTTCATATGAAAATTTCAGCCCCCATTGTGACCACTTTTCTTCACTTTTCTCTTCACCAAGCTCAATTCTATACTTACCTTTATCTTCTCTACCTTCTCTACTTAGAAAGTTTCTTCATTTTCCATCTTCACCTTCATTGTCATCCAAGACAAAGCATCAAGCTTGAAGGTAAAGTTTTCATTTTTCTTCTTCTTTCTCTTCATTTTCGTGCTCCATGGTCTCTTTGATGACCATGGATCTCTTCTTTTTCAATTCTTCATGTTGATTCATTGTCTTGAAATTCCTAGGGTTTTGGAAGCTCAAAACTGAAACTACCAAGAAGCAAGGAGGAGATCCTTTTTGTGTTCTTCCTTTAGGTAAGAGGGAGACTACTCACTTCAACCATTTTGGTGGTGATGGAACCTTTGTTTGCTCACTTTGTTTGGTGATTTTGTATGTTTATGTATTCTTGAAATTTGATTTATGCTTAATGGATGATCTTGAATGTATTGGATGTATTGGAAATGCTTGATTATGTTAGGGTTGTTAAATGGAAAATTTGGAGTGTTCTACCCTAATGTGATGCCACGATTTTGACTAGGATTTAGGGGTTCAAATTGGTTTTTGTACACAATGAAATAAGGCTTATGTAATTGAAGGTTGAATGATAATGTTGGAATTAATGAATAGAAATTTTGAGGGATTCCTAATTTATGGTGAGGCTACGGTTTTGACATTGGAATTGAGGGATTGGATTGGTTTTTGTGAAAGATAGAATTTATGTGATTAGATATTGATTAGTTAAGGTATAAAATGGAAAGAAATAGGAACCTTGGTGGCTTAGGGAGGCTACGGTTTTAGAGAGAAAATTTTGAGGTAAAATGATGCTTGATGCATCTTTGGAGATTTAAGAATTTAGAGACATGCATAATCCATAATCAAGTGGAAGAATTAATTTGGATAATAACACTTAAGAGGACCACGATTTTGAAGGGTTGTTGAACCTAAAACTTTCATAATTGACCAAAGCTTAAGACTTTGAAATGTAAGGATCCATAATATGAACTTATGGTAATTGATGAACCATAGATATAAATTGATGTTATTATGGACCATAAGTAGGCTAAGTACGTGTTGACTGTGTACTTGAGAATGATTATATATGCCATTGTGGTATGCTCATGATGAATGCATCATTGATAAACATGTGTGATGTACATGGTGTCGTTATGCATATGTGTTGTCCATTGGACATTGTTGAAAAGGCCATGTTGCTTAGGAGTTTGAATGACACCTATGTGCGTGTGCGAATAGACTGGCGTAGGGTCATAGTGGTTGGCCCTAGAGGCATCGGGGTACGGGTGTCTCACAATGGATAGTGGTAGCTCCACTGAGTCCGTGGGAAAGACCGATACAAATGCACCGAAGATCTGGACTGAGACGCAGTTATATATCGTGATCAACTATTGAGGTACCATGTATCAGCCATTCTTGTGCAAATATTATTTTTATGTGATGAGCACAAGGCCGACAGTATATTGGCATTACTCCTTGATCATTCACTCTAAAAATATTTATGTATAGCTCTATGGAGTAAGAATCTTGGTACCATTTGCATTGTGAACTGTCAGTCTTATAATTCATTGAGCATGAACATTCATAACTGTGGAATAATATCTGTTCTTATTACAGTAAAAATTACTTGGCTTGTTTACTGTTGTTAATTCTTACTACTGTTTAATATTGTTTGCTTTTACTGTTAATTGTAATTATCACTGTGTTCGTATGTGGGCGTCCAGCGCTGTTCTGTTTTCTTACTACCATTTTGTTACTGAAAGTTGGGTGTCTCACCTCTTTCTGTATTTTTTCTATTTTCTGTATTTCTGTTGGATTGTGTACTTCTGAGAAGATGTTCGTGAGGAAGACAAGGAAACACCTGAGTTTCTGTGTTTTTGGCCGCATTACGATTAGCGCCTACCGAGGATGTCGTCGTGCTACTTCTTAGGGTACGTGAAGTTGACCTTTCACGGAGGACCCGATTGCTAGCACTTACATATGGAGACGGACCGCTGTGTCTACCGTGGGGAGCTGACAGTGTCCTTATCTTGGGGTCGTTATGACTCCCCTGTCCTTGATTTTTCTGCTTTTGTTATTTTGGAGTTTCACCTACCCGTGAGGGACATGCGGATTGATATGTTCTACACCCCTCAAAAGGATTCTTTCCTCTCCACTGCTCGGGCTTCCGCCTGAAACTCGGTTGCTCCGATGGCAATTTCATCGAATGATGAGGACTATGAGGAGGACCCGGCTACGGTCCCTTCTCATCAGTTATAGGGGCAAATACTGTCGGTGGCTACTGATGGCTAACTGTTTATCTTTTTGGGGAAGTCTGATGTTTTGTCGTTTCAGATGGGTGTATATTTGTATCTCTTTGGGTGGGTACATCGTTTATTTTTTGTATAATTTATATTGTAAATAAACAGGCTGGTGTGTAACGCCCCAATTTTTAGAAAATATTTTGAATGTACTGTTTGCTGTTTTTCAAGTTATTATGTAAATGACCGTTGTATCCTTATTTTACTGTTTCTCGATTTCTGTATGAAATACAAATACGTTTATACAGGCTCAAATTTTATTTGGTCTTTTTACGTAATTTGTTCTGAAACGGTAAAATAAAAATTTTTCCGAGCTACTGTTTTAATTTTTTTGGAAGATATACAGACAATTAATATTGTCTGTAATTTTATTTGAACTTTTTGAACAGTTAGCTACCTTGTGGGAAAAAAATGGGAAAATGACCATTACGTCCCGAACGTGCTGTTTTTGCTGTTTTTGTTGTTTTTAATTGTTTTCTACTTGATTTAATGTCCGATATTACTGTCTGTGATTTTATATGCACTTTTTGTGTGATTTGCTCTGAGGCAGGAAAATAATATTTTTCCGGGCCGGGGGAAATCTTATTTTATTATTTAGAATTGGGGGATCTTACTCAACCCGATTCTAAATGAAAGATAAATAATCTTTTAATTTTTAGGATTTTCTTGTCAAATAAAATAATTTTATAATATTATAATATTATTTTATTAGTCAAGATAATAAAATGACAAATGGACAGGAAATGTTTTGCGGGACCCACGTTTAGCTAATACGGTTAACTTAGTAGCTAAATTAAACATCATTAGCAGTAGAACTTTCCAGAACAAGCTGACTCAGCTAGCTGACTAAGCTGATAATAAATGGACAGTGTGACTAGGCTTGTGAGTCACCCATGATCAACCAATAGGAGACAAGCTTGTTAAGCAAGCTTTGATCCTAACCTTTGAAGCATCCAATGGCTTGGATGAAGCCAAGCAAGGTGCCCACCTTGCATGCTCTTTGATGAGCTACGGCCAAGGGTGTTAGGAGACCAAAGACCACTTTGCTTCCATGCAACAATTCTCTCTTCTCTCTCATCAAAACCCTAGCCACCATTCTTGTTCATTTTCTTCACCATTTTCGGCCAAGCTTACTTCTTAATCATCCAACCACCCAAAATTAAATCAAGCCAACTTTTCTAAACCTAAACACTATCCTAAGAACATCTCTAGTTGAGAGTTCTTGCAAATTCTTGCATTTGGAGCTTGGAAACCAACCTTGAAGATTTTACCTAGAAGGTGAAATCTCATGCTTTTCTTTTCTCTCTTCATTTTCAAAGTTCTAAGCCATGATCTATCCATGGTTTAGGTTCTTTTTCATGGTTAGTAACATGTAGAATTTCGTTTGAGTTGCTAGGTATTTGGTGGAGGAAAACCGAACCTTAGGAGGAGTGAAAGCAAACCATTAGTCTTCATTTAAGGTAAGAGGAAGACTAATCTTATCATCCCTTGGTGGTGGTAAGAGGATGGATTAATTTGTGGTGTTTGTAGAATCCATAAGGATTCGGTGGTGATGTGGTTGTTATGTGTTTAATTGTTAATTTTTGTGTTTGTTAGTAGTTATGTGGTATTTGTTAGTAGCTTTCTTTATTTGGTGATTGTAATAACCTTGCATGTCTACAAGCTTTAAGTTGCATGTCTATAAGCTTTGATAATATTGCATGCGTTAGAATTGTATGATAAAGTATAGAATTGCATGATAATGTATAGGATGTGAACAACATGTCAAGGAATGCATGTGTGTTCCAAAGAACACTCCATGATGGCTCACGGCCACTAACAAAAATGGAGGACCAAAATGTTCTCTTGATTTTCTTAAAAGGTGATTTAATTAACCTAGGAGAATTAAGAAGGTTTCAAGTGGTTTAAGTCAAGAAAAATGAATTTGGAAATCAAATGGCATAACCTTATATTTTCGGCCAACAAGCCTAACTTCAACATTTTGATTTCTAAAATTATTTTCTAAGGTAATAACTTAATCAATGTAGACAATACAAGAGACTTAACATGTATTTAGAAGGTGAAAAACAATTTGGAAATCAAATGCAAAATTTTTATCAAATTCGGCCAACATGCCAAATTAAGTATTCATAATTTCTAAATTTAATTCCAAGTTATTTTCAATCAAGAAGAATCAATACGAGTTAAAGTAAATTTTCTACAATGAGTTTTAAATAAATAATGTGGTTAGAACTAAGTTTAAGAGGTTAATGCTAATTATTTTTACTGTAAGGAGAAATACAGTAACTTTTGAAAATCTCTAACATATAGCTCATGCTGTATTTTGAAGCATGTTAGTAGTTTTCAAAAAGATTAATTATATGGTTTAAAAATTTAATAAACAGAATTTTTATGGTAAAATTAGGAAACCATTAATACAATTTTCTAAACAAAATACTGTCAATTTTTAGTAAAAACGGACAAATAAGATAGACAAGATGTCCAAAAGACAGTATACGGTATGAAAAATATTATACGTAGTTTAAAAGTATTATTTAGTATTTCTGTTTATTTAAACAGTGATTTTAAGGAATTCGGTCAAGAAAATGATTTAAAAATCTTACGCGATTGAGAAAACGTATTAAAAATCCTACGCGATTTTAAAAACAGAAAAATATATTTACGCGATTTCAAAACGATTATAAAAACGATAAGATTTTGAAAACGCGATAAAATTTCTACGCGATTGACCGTTACTATATTTATTTTTCGCTGTCGGAAAAATGTGAACCTGTACAGGTTTTCTTTATATTTGTTGCCAATGAGGGCAAGCTTTCGCTGTCGGGAAAATGAGAACCCGTACAGGCTTTCTGCCATTGAGGGCATATTTTTATCTTGAGGGCATTTTCGTAATTACATATATTTGGAATTATGTATTGTCTTTATGCCAATTTTTGGTGTTTTGGTTGACGAGACGAATCACATCGTGTTGTCGATGCGATAAACGTAGTGTGGTTCATTGTTCTAATGAACTTGGAGACATTAGTGTACGGGATCCCATATGTGGACAGTTGGTAGCTCCATTTGGGCCGTGTAGTAAACCGATAGCACACTAATGGACTCGACACGCACTATATTTAATCGAGATTTGTGAAATCTAGTAGTACATTTGCACTGTAGTGCCACAACGTGAGACCGTGAACTACACCACGCCTGGATGATGGATTCTGTGTCGTGGGGCTATAGACGCAACGTGTGACAAGCATGCAATAGTTGGTTGGGCAGCCGTGGTACTAATAGATTTTGCGGGTCATTCTCTCTCGATATATTTGTGTGTTTTTAGCTCCATGGAGTAGGGTGTGTTTTATATTTATTTATTGGGATCTTATCTATCTATTTCATCTTATCTATTTATTTCATCTTATCTATTTATTTCATCTTATCTATTTATTTTATCTTATCTATTTATTTTATGTTATCTATTTATTTTGTTTATCTGTTTATTATATTGATTTATTTCTTTACTGTGTTTGTGTTATCTATTGTTGCATTGTAGCATTTGTTTCTTATTTTATCTGTAATGGCGTATTGCTAGAATATTTATATCTTTTTGAATCTTTACGCTACTCTGTTACTCATTACTGTTATAGCTTTTCATTTTGTATGAACTGTATATCTGTTGTTTGTCGTCTTCTTATTTGTCATGTTTGTGATGATTTTAGATTGTCTTACCTCTTTATTGTATGTGTTTCCTGTATATTTACTTTGTGCGATAAAGAGTTTGAGGAAGAAGAAGATGAACAGCCTCTTGAGGTCTTGTACCCTGAGGAGGAGGAAGATCAGCAGACCGATGACCAGTTTTACGATCAAGAACCATCTGATCATCCATATCCATTGGATTGATTAGCTTTGGTATGGCTGTGCCCGGATTTTTAGGGTTCGTGACGCTGGAGTTTCACGGTGGATCTCTATCGTGGAACATTAGAGGAGATAGAGACTCGGTGACATATGCTGGACGGATGACGGTGACCCTACGCCATAGATTTGATGGAGAGCCGATCATGACTACGACCGTGTTTCTACACTTAGAGTTACCCTTATCCATTAGGCGTCATTTTGGTGGTATGACCACTGAGCCTAGTGAGATAAGTATCGTGTCGACTGCGTGATCACGTTATCGCCGAGAGTCGAGGCATCCAGGATATTTGTCTCCTGATGATCATTTTCATGATGAGAGTGATCCTTCAGAGGAGTGAATATGTTTGATGTTTTTTTTTGGGCGCGTCTGCATATGGATGTATATATTGACACTTTTACTGTTTTTATTTACTGTGTCTGTTTAAATATTTGTAATTGTAGTTGTAAATTATTTATATAACTTATAACTTAAAACATAGGTATATTATGAGCAATGTTATTCTGTCTAATTTATGTTTTCCGCAATATTTTATTTTTATTAAATTGTCTATCAGGAATTACTTTACGACCCATATTATTATTGGTTAAATGTTTTACAACTTGGGTAGATTTTATTTCTATTTCTCTTATTTTCTTTTATGTGTGACATCCTCCAAAGGGGTGTTACATGGTGCATATAAAATATATATTTATATTGTGAATGTATTATGTTCAATACTGTGTTGATTTTATTGCATCTGTAATTATTGCTATCTTTTACTGTTATTTAAAAAAAAAGAGAAAAAGAAAAATGTACACATAATTCGATATTCGATCACCTTACAATCCAAGAACGCAAATTATTTAATCATGTGTTAAAAATGAACCGGGTCTTAATTAATCACTATAACTATTATTTTCCGCAAAAAATTATTTCATTTCTTAGTATTATGGTGCGATGCTCCTTCTTTGCGGTATTAATAAAAAAGGGCGTTACATGGTCTTGGTATCAGAGCCCCGGTTTAAGTTTTCTTTTGGGTCATGTGATTTTGGACTGTCTTGTTTGTGCTGTGTGACTCTCTGTGTTTGGTATTCTGCAAGGATACATCTGACTTTCTCTATGTTTTTGTATAGCTTAAGTTGAGGAGAATTATGGCTCGTCAAGGTGACATGACTGTTGGATCGAAACAATTCAGAAGATGGCTGAAGCTATGCTATAACAAAACCAGCAAACAGCTCAACAGCAAGCGAGGACTGCACAATAATTGGAGGCAACTGCTGATGCCCAAAATCTGGCAGAATTTCGACGCACTAACCTTCCACAATTTAAGGGAGAGTATGATCTTGAGAAGGCTACTCTGTGGATCAAAAAGCTGGAAAAGATATTCATGGGTATGAATTGTGCCAATGACAGGAAGGTGACGTATGCTGCGTTCATGCTGATTGGGGACGCAGAAAATCGAGCAATCAACTGGGAATTGTTTAAGGAGAGGTTCTTGAATAAGTACTTCCTGGAAAGTGCTAGGCATGCTAAGGAGATGGAATTCCATGGCTTGAGACAAGGAAATATGACTGTGAGTGAATATGCTGCCAAGTTTGAGAGTTTGTCCAAATTCTCAACCTACTTTCAACATCAATCAAACGAGGCGTAGAAGTGTCGAAAGTTTGAGGAAGGTCTGAGATATGACGTGAAAAGAGCCGTCATAACTTTGAAGATTACTCAGTTCTCAAAACTACTTGATATGTGTCATCGTGTGGAAGACTTGGATCAGGCACGTGATGCAAGGAACAGAAACTTTGGGCCTTTTCGGTCCCAAAGAGAAGGAAGCAGTAATGCTAATCATTACCAAAAGAAGCCCTATTCCAGACTGCCCGGAAATCAACAACAGAGGCCACAAGGTGGAAGTTTGGGAGGAAGTCTAGGAAAATTTGGTCAAACAATGGTGTCTCCGCCGAAATGCCTAAAGTGCGGGAAGGATCACTACACGAGAGACTGCACTATTAAGGGAATGATCTATTTCAGAGGTGGGAGACCTGGACACATTTCTCGTGACTGTAATCAACCCAAGGCGGAACCTTCCGTCAATGCTGCTAGAACTACTAAACCACAGGCTGGAGGTCAGGTTTATACTCTGAGTGGTGCTGAAGCCTCCGAATCCGAAGATCTTATACAAAGGGAAGGTCTTATTGAAGGTAATCTTTTAAATGTACTGTGTGACTCTAGTGCGACTCATTCTTTCATTTCCTATGACTGTGTGAAATGACTTAGTCTATCTGTGTCTTCTTTGCCATTTGATTTGACTGTTTCAACTCCCACTGCTAAACCTGTTCTTACTACCAAAGTTTGTTTAAATTGTCCATTGATTGTTGAAGGTCGAATCTTTTCTGTTGATTTGATCTATTTTCCATTATCTCAATTAGATATGATCCTAGGAATGGATTGGTTATCTGCTAATCATGTCCTATTAGATTATTCTAGAAAAACCATAGTTTTCCCTTTGGATGAGAATTCTAGATTTTTGACTGCCAACCAATTGAAAGCTTTCTTGAAAGAAGGAGCTCGAGGATACATGTTGTTATCTTCCTTGAAAGTCGAGAAAGAGGTAGACTTGAACGCAATCTCGGTGGTTCGAGCGTTCCCTGAAGTTTTTCCTGAAGATATACCTGGTTTGCCATTAGAGCAGGAAATCGAGTTTGCCATTGATCTTATGCCTAGAGCTGGTCCTATTTCCATAGTGCCTTACCGAATGTCGCCTGCAGAGCTAGCTAAGCTCAAGAAGCAACTGGAAGAGCTTTTGGAGAAGTAATTCGTGAGACCCAATGTATCACCTTGGGGAGCACTGGTATTGCTAGTTAAGAAGAAGGACGATACTTCAAGATTGTGTGTGGATTATCATCAGTTAAACAAGGTCACGATCAAGAACAAGTATCCATTGTCGAGGATAGATGACCTGATGGATTAGTTGAAGGGAGCAGCTATGTTTTCAAAGATCGATTTGCGATCGGGTTACCATCAAATCATAGTGAAAGTGGAAGACATTCCTAAAATGGCTTTTCGTACTCGTTATGGACATTACGAGTACCTGGTGATGCCTTTTGGTGTGACTAATGCACCTGTGATATTCATAGATTATATGAATAGAATGTTTCGTCCTTATTTCGACAAATTCATCGTTGTTTTCATCGATGATATCTTGATCTATTCGAAAAGTTAGGAGGATCATGCTGAGCATCTCAGAATAGTTCTTCAGACTTTGAAAGAAAAAGAGCTGTATGCCAAGTTGTCGAAGTGTGAGTTTTGGTTGGATGAAGTCAAATTCTTGGGTCATGTGATTTCAAAGGAAGGAATTGTTGTAGACCCATCAAAGGTGGAAGCTGTTCTTCAGTGGGAAAGGCCGAAGACAATGACGGGGATCCGAAGCTTTGTTGGACTAGCAGGCTATTACCGGAGATTTATTGAAGGATTTTCTAAGATTGCTGGACCCCTCACTTAACTCACTCGGAAGAATCCAGCTTTTGAATGGACAGATACTTGCGAAGGAAGTTTCCAAGAGCTGAAAAGAAGACTAACTATTTCACCAGTGTTAATTCTACCAGATTCGAATGAACCATTTGAGGTGTACTGTGACACGTCACACCAAGGATTGGGTTGTGTCCTTATGCAAGGTGGAAAAGTGGTGGCTTATGCCTCAAGACAACTACGAGTGGATGAGAAGAACTACCCAACGCATGACTTGGAGCTAGCTGCTGTTATATTTGCTTTGAAGATATGGAGACATTATCTCTATGGAGCAACATTCAACATCTTCAGCGATTGTAACATCTCGAAAATTAATAATTTCATGAGAAATAGTTATTTTATAGTATTTGTGATTTTTGTGAATTTTTCTGAGGACGCGAAATATTTTAATATTATTCATCGTTTTGGGTGTACATTGAGTGGAGCTGGGAAAATGAGATATTTTTTTCGAGAACCTTGAACTATGGAAACGTCGACGGGGGATCTTACTAAACCCGAGGCCAGACACGGTTTACGATGTGTCACATTTTTCAAGATTTTTATCTGATAAATAAAAGTCACAGAATAATTTTATTATCCGTTGGATAATAAATATCAGTTTTTGTTAACTGTAATTTCTGTCCACTGAAAATAAATCTGATATAGTATTAGTCATATTTTAGAGAACGCTTTAATGATATCACCATGGTGACATCATTACTATGACATTACTTTGACTTTTCAAAAGGAGGAAGCTTCCTAGCACTTTCCTCTTTGGCTTGTTGGAGAAGCTTGGAGGAAGCTTCCTTGCACCTTCCTATTGGCTTCTTCAAGAAGTCAATTCCTCTCTCCTCCTCTCCACCACACATTTTGAGGGCTCTTTGTGGCCACACATTTTAATTCACACACTTACACAAAATACACCTAATTACACATTTCACTTCATTTCACCTTACTATCACTTTCTCTCTCTAATATTTCTCTCCTCTCACTTTTCTCTCAAACTTCATCTTCTCCATCTTCTCTCTACTCCACGACAATGCTCCATGTTAAGGGAGCCAAGATTTGCTTCTTCATTTTACCACTTTCATTCTTACTTTCAAAAGCTTCCCAGACACTCTCTCTCTCCATTTTCTTTCTTCTCTCATTCTCCTTCAAGTTTCCTCTTTCTCCTCTCCTTCACCCTCTCCACGGCACCACCATCTCTACCCACCTCTACCATGGCAAAAATTTCAAGTAACCACATTTCCTTGATCTCCATTACATTCTAAACACTTTTCTAGTTGGAGTCATCTTCAAAAAACTTAACCTTTCCTCTCCATTTTCTCCCCTCTTCCACGGTCAAAACCACCATTTTTGGCCATCCAAGCTTTTTCATTAAAACCAACCCTTGATCTTGAATCTAGACATCATTCTAAGCAACTTTTATGTTGTGACCATCACCAAAATAATCCATTTTCGTTTTGGATCTATCAAGCTTCAAAGTTGGAAACTTTAAGGTAAAGTTCATAACTTTTCTACCATTTTCTCCTCATTTTTGTAATCCTTGATCTCTTAGGTGATCAAGGGTTCCTTTTCTAAGCATTGATGATGATTTTGATGAGTTTTGATGTCCTTAGGATTTCCTTGAAGGTGTAGTATGAAAATCCCCACAAGGGACCAAGAGGCTTGCTTCCTTGTGTTGTCTTCAAGAGGTAAGAGAGAGATAATCCTCTTCAACCTATCTTGGAGGTGAAGAGACCTTGTGTGATTATTTGATGGAGAAATCCATATTTGTATGCTTACTTTGTTTGGTGATTTTGCATGTTTATGTATTCTTGATTTGGATTAACACTTGAATGGTGATCTTGAATGTATTGGATGTGTTGAAAATGCTTGATCATGTTAGGGTTGTTAAATGGAAAATTTGGAGTTTCTTACCCTAATGTGAGGCCACAGTTTCAACTAAGGTTTTGGGATGTAAATTAGTTCTTGTATACAAGTAAAATGAAGCTTGTGTAATTAGAGATTGAACGATAATGTTGAAATTAATGGATGGAAAATTTTAAGGGTTTCCTAAGTGAGGCTATGATTTTGGCCCTAGTTATTAAGGGTTCGAATTGAACTTGTGTGTAATAAAACTAATGTAATCGAACACCTAAGGATTGATGCTTGTAATGGAAGAAATTGTTGATAGTAATGGACTTTGGAGGTCACGGTTTTGATCATGGATTTTAGTGGGGTTGGATTGATTTTGTGTGAAGAGAGAGTTAAGTGATTAAATGATAAGTGATCAACATTGTGGTGAAAGAAAAAGGGTAGACTTATGTTGTAATGAGGCTCATGGATTTTAAGGCAAAATGCCACAAAATGTAGTGCTAAAATGGATACTTAGATGATTGGGAGATTTTAGATCCCTTAAGAATTCATAAAATAGAAAGAATAAAGGAAAAGACTTCATCCTACAGATTGGAGTGATTTTGAACATAAGGGAAGAACAAGAGAGTTGTGAGACTTGTAAAACCTTTGAGTAATTTTTAAGTGAGCATAATTGATTAGATTAAGGAACTTGATCAACCTAAAGGAGTGAAGATTTAATGAGGACTACAAGAGAATCCCTCTAGAGAATGAATTCATAAGAGATGTTAATTAAAGTGAAACCCGAAATAAACCTCTAAAAGTGTGCTATCACTCTTGAGAAATTAATACTATACTATTGTGGGTCTGTGTTTGGACTAAAATTTTGTCTATGCTTAAATTGGCCAAATTGCGCCGTGTTATGGAAAATATATCATTATTGTTGGATATACAGGATTGTGCATGGAGTCAACATGCATTGAACATTATACACCTTTGGTTATTGTGCCGATGTGCTGAACCCGGGTGGATCAGTGTTATTATGTAATTGTATGGGCGATTGTTTAATATCATTGGGGATAGTACAATGATGGCTTGAGTTATGCGCATTCGCATTGAACAATTTACTCAGTCGATGACTGTTAAAAAGCTGTATGAGCTGTTGGGAATTGCGGATCAAAAGTCTCGCAGCTGAATAATAGAATTCCCTCACAGGATCCATGCGAAAAATCTATAATCCGAGTCTTTAAAAATTTACCTCTTGAAGCGTGATAATCACAAGCGAGGTGAATCACCAACACCATAATAGTGACGATGTCTCTGCGGTATCCACACGAACAGACTTGCAAAAAGGAGTCACGCCTCTGTTTCGTAGTGCTAGCTGCGAAGAGAGGAGAAGAAGACCTCACTATCTCTCACTCACTTTCTGTAGGTGTGGCTAGGGTTGTAATGTAACCTAGTAGCAGCCCCCTTAGCAGTTTTATTTATAACAGTGGCTGCCTTAAGTGAATGTGAGCAGTAGCAAGGTAAGTGGTGCAACCCTAAACCCATCTGTCATGAGTTAGGCCCACAATTGAATCCGAGTCCAACTTGGATTCTGATTACTCCAATTTAGTCTGTTCTAAGTGTGTGTCCCTGCAGGTTCTCATGACGTTGGTAGTAATATTAAAATCTAATTTTAATATTACAAACAGTGAGCAGTATCTAGCAACACATCACTGCTACTCAAGTAATGAGAATGTCAGTGATTTGACATAACCTATCCGTAACCAATGTTTTCGTGTAGTTTAGTCCCTTTGTCCAGATATCCAGATTGAACACAAGGCATGTAATGTGTCACCCTTGTTTAGTTCAATCTTTAGTTTCCTGATTCCCGAGTAGACATAGTAATAACAAATGAGATCAATATCTCATATTGACTCATTTAAGCATGACCATGCATTTCGTAGTCTCACTTAATCAGGGGGCCCGAAGATATCACTCCTGTTATGTAGGAGGGACAAATCCCATCTAGGTCACTCACATCCCTCCACATGTATCGCGGTATGTCTAATAACCAACTTTATAATCATCTTGTTACAGATGACGTTTGATGGCATTAAAACACACAACTCCTCATATAGGAATCGTAGTGATTTCAGGTCAAAGGACCACATACACCATTATCACTATGAGAATCGCTTATGACACTCACGTAACGATCCACGTAGCGTTCTCATGGCGGGTCTGTCCAATACATCATTACTCTAATATGTATCCATGTGTAGACTTGATATCTCATATCCATGACCCGTGAGATATGGTCATCAGTCTACGCACATACTAGTCTCAATGCATTATTGTTGTCCTAATTAACAATAATACTTGACTAGGGACATTTAAGAATAGTGTTTTATCCAATAGGATCTCACGATCAAGTCATCCACTTGATGTCCTATGGTATCAAACTTACTATTCTAAGGACTTTATTATGTCTACCAAAAAGAACACAATAAATGAAATGCCTCATATAACATAATATAATGTATGTAAATACAAACAAAATGTATTGGCCACTAGGGCATACTCCAACAATCTCCCACTTGCACTAGAGCCAATCAGGCATATTTCTAATGCCTAAAGACCTAGTGTGACCCTCATGCTTCTGTTGTGCAAGAGGCTTCGTCAGTGGATCAGCAATGTTATCATCTGTTGGTACTCTGCATATCTTCACATCTCCTCTATCGATGATTTCTCGAATGAGATGGAAGCGCCTAAGTATATGTTTGGATCGCTGGTGAGATCTGGGCTCCTTAGCTTGTGCAATGGCTCCATTATTATCACAATAGAGGTCCATTGGGTCCACAATGCTAGGAACTACACTAAGCTTAATAATGAACTTTCTAATCCAAACGGCCTCCTTTGCTGCATTGGAGGCAACAATATACTCAGCCTCTATGGTAGAATCAGCGACTGTCTCCTGCTTTGAACTTTTCTAGCTCACAGCCCCACCATTCAGGCAATAAACAAAACCCGATTGCGATCTGGAGTCGTCCTTATCGGTTTGGAAGCTAGCATCAGTGTAACCCTTTACTACTAGTTCCTCCTCGGCTCCATATACCAAAAACGAATCCTTAGTTCTTCTCAAGTACTTAAGGATGTTCTTGACAGCACTCCAGTGACTCTCACCAGGATCAGACTGGTACCTGCTCGTCATGCTTAAAGCATACGAGATGTCTGGTCGAGTACATAACATGGCATACATGATAGATCCAATTGCAGATGCATATGGAATCTTACTCATGTGATCCCTCTCATCCTGGGTGGAAGGGGATTGAGCCTTAGATAGGCTTATACCATGTGACATAGGCAAGAGTCCTTTCTTGGATTCATGCATGTTAAATCGTCTTAACACTTTGTCTATATATGTACTCTGACTTAGGCCAAGCAATCTCTGCGACCTATCTCTATAGATCCTGAAACCTAATACATAGGTGGCTTCGCCTAAGTCCTTCATAGAAAAGCACTTCTCTAACCAAGTCTTTACAGACTGTAGGGTAGGGATGTCATTTCCAATTAGTAGTATGTCATCTACATACAATACTAGAAAGACAACTGTGCTCCCACTAACTTTCTTGTAGACACAAGATTCTTCTTCATTTTTGATGAAACCAAACTGTTTGATTGTATCATCAAAACGAAGATTCCAGCTTCTGGAAGCTTGCTTCAATCCATAAATAGATCGTTGCAACTTGCATACCTTTGTAGCATCCTGTGAAGTGGCAAAACCCTCAGGTTATGTCATGTACACATCCTCGAGAAGATTTCCATTAAGGAAAGCAGTTTTGACATCCATTTGCCAGATTTCATAATCATGGTATGCTGCAATAGCAAGCAAGATCCGAACAAATTTAAGCATTGCAAGTGGGGAAAAAGTCTTATCATAGTCTACACCATGAATTTGCTTGAAACCTTTAGCCACCAATCGCGCCTTAAAGGTATGCACATTACCATCCATGTCGGCTTTCTTCTTAAAAACCCACTTGCACCCAATGGGTTTTACCCTTTCAGGTGGGTCAACCAAGGTCCATACCTGGTTGGCATACATGGATTCCATTTCAGATCTCATGGCCTCAAGCCATTTTTCAGATTCTGGGCCAATAATGGCTTCCTGGTAAGTCACAAGCTCATCTTGATCCGAGCAATACGTCACCTTGCTGAGTCATGAGAAATCCATATCTCTCTGGTTGATGACGTATCCTGTTAGACCTACGCGGGTCTTGTGCTACTAGAGCAGATTGTGGTTCCACAACGACTTGTGGAGGCTGCTCTATTTCCACCATTGGTTCGCTGCTACTTTGTGAACTTTGAATTTCTTCAAGTTCTACTTTCCTCCCACTGATTCCTTTGGAGATAAACTCCTTTTCTAAGAATACAGCAGTCCGTGCGACAAACACTTTGCCCTCGGTAGGATTATAAAAATAATATCCCTTGGTTTCCTTGGGATACCCCACAAAGAAGCATTTATCTGATTTTGGGCCAAGCTTGTCAGAAACTTGACGTTTCACATAAGCTTCGCAACCCCAAATCTTTATAAAAGACATACTGGGTCGTCTCCCAGTCCACATCTCATATGGTGTCTGTTGAACCGTCTTAGATGGAACACGGTTAAGTGTGAAAGCTGCTGTTAACAGAGCATGTCCCCAGAAGGAGCCTGGAAGGTCTGCATGACTCATCATAGATCGGACCATGTCCAACAAGGTCCGATTCCTCCTTTCAGAAACACCATTCCATTGTGGTGTTCCAAGAGGAGTGAGTTGAGATATTATCCCACACTTTTTCAGATGATCATCAAAGTGTTGGCTTAAGTATTCACCTCCTCGATCTGATCGAAGGATTTTAATACTCTTGCCAAGTTAGTTTTGTACTTCATTCTTGAACTCTTTGAACTTTTCAAAGGATTCTGATTTGTGCTTCATAAGATATACAAATCCATATCTACTGAAATCATTAGTAAATGTAATGAAATACTGAAAACCACCTCTAGCTAGTGTGTTTAGTGGCCCACATACGTCACTATGTATGAGGCCTAAAAGATTACTAGCCCTTTCACCTTGTCCAGTGAATGGGGCCTTAGTCATCTTTCCTAATAAACAAGATTCACATGTCTCATATGATTCGTAATCAAACGAGTCCAAGAATCCATCTTTATGGAGTTTGGAAATGCGTTTCTCATTTATATGGCCCAAACAACAATGCCAGAGATAAGTCGGATTCATATCATTTGACTTGAACCTCTTTGTATTTACGTTATAAATGGGCGTTTCGAGATCAAGGACATAAAGTCCATTACTCAAATGTGCACTACCATAGAAAATATCATTCAAATAAAGAGAACAACTTTTGTTCTTAATTATAAAAGTAAAACCCTTCTTGTCCAAACAAGAAACAAAAATGATATTCCTGCTAATAGCAGGCACAAAATAACAATTATCCAATTCAATTACAAGCCCAGTTGGCAAAGCTAATAAATAAGTCCATACGGCTAGTGCAGCAACCTTTGCTCCATTTCCTACTTGTAGGTCGACTTCGTCCTTAGTCAATGGTCTACTGCTCTTTAGATCCTGCACATTTACACAAATGTGAGATCCACATCCAGTATCTAATACCCATGATGCAGAAGTAGATAAATTGACTTCTATAACAAAAATACCTGAAGTGGAAGTCTCACTTCCCTTCTTCTTCTTGAGCTCCTCTAGGTACTTGGCACAGTTCCTCTTCCAATGTCCGGTCTGACCGTAGTGGAAGCATGTACCTTCCTTAGCCACTCCACCCACTGGTTTCAAGCTAGAAGTGCTAGGCTTGGACTTTTCCTTGCCCTTACCCTTCCACTTGTCCTGGGGCTTTTTCTGCTGTTTCTTGCCCTTATTCTTATGGACCATCATTATGGCCTTTCCTTTGCCTTTGTTTATGTTCTGCTCAGCAGTTCTCAACATGCTTAGCAGCTCTGGTAGTGATTTGTCAATTTCATTCATGTTGTAGTTCATGACAAATTGACTAAAACTCTCCGGCAACGATTGCAAGACTAAGTCAGTGGCCAACTCTTGGCCCATAGGAAAACCGAGTCTCTCAAGGTTTTCAATGTCTAGCCTGCTCTTGATAAAGCTTTTTGAGGTGTACGATCATATCGTAGGCTTCCATGTTCTCGTGTTGCTTTTGGAGCTCAGAGTTCATGGTGGCTAGCATTAGACATCCAATGTCCAAGGCATCATCTTGATGCTTCTTATAAGCATCTCTTTCAGCTCTAGGGGCATTAGCAGCAGGTGGCTCAGGAATAGGTTGTTCTAAAACATACAGCTTTTTCTCTTGCTTGAGGACAATCCTCAAGTTCCTGTACCAGTCTAGGAAATTTGTCCTAGACAACTTGTCCTTCTCAAGGACCGATCGCAATGATAAGTTACTTGATGTGTTTGTTGCCATGGTAATCTATCAACAGAAATATGCAAAATATAAGTATTATGCTATAAACATATTTAACAAGGTCTTTTAATTAAATACGCCTCCCACTATTTTATTCAAATCAACGACCCTCAACATTGACTCGGAAAATCCCATTGAAAGATTTCCTAGTGGGCCAAGATCCATATTTCACCTAGTTTTGAGTCAGCTTTAGCTTCCCAAAATTTAGTTATTTAGGTAGGAAACTCTTTCCAATTACATCACATGCAACTCTTGGATAGTTGGGTGAATAACACTTATTCTAATCCATCTAATGGACTAAAGCCCAACTTCATGCCTCTAAGCCTTCAATCCTATTGAAATGGCCTAGTTAAGTCAGACCCAATGGTTGGCATTTGGATATTACTCTTATCCCATCGCATCTTACTAATATAGATAAAGGCACCCTGCTTTGGCAGACCTACGCTTAATCGATATTAGTCTTAATGAGTGCCACACATTGGAAGGCATCACATAATGACTTAATATTTTCTTTGAGGGAATTTTATTATTAGATCTCACCATTTATTAAACTTGTTTGACATACCATAAATATCATCCATGCATCGCATACATATAAAGCATATAATAAACGTGACATAGTTATGGCCTCTAAGAGAGTAGCAATAATTAATGCCAGCTTCACCAAGCGTCTCCCACCAACGTCCTCACTTGATGTCGTCTCCTTGTCTCCACATGAAGATTACATTATAGAAACCTCTTTTACATTCGAGGGGAGTTAGATGAGAAGAGAATGTACAATCAGAATGTAGAGAGAAAGGCACGACACGCAGGTCGTATTTAAAATAACCAAAATAGCATAAAATAAAGACTAAGGCCATAACCATGCACCATGCATCTCTAAGAATACATAAACACAAAGCAATAACACATTATTATTTTGTGAATTATAAAAACAGTTTTCAATATTGCACTTTCGAATATCACACACCACGAAACGGGGTTCGGGGCAGCGCCCCGACGGGGGTCCCGCAAACACATGAACGCTTCATGTGCCGTAGGGGTTCCTCACAGCCGTCATCACCTAGCCAGAAACAAGGTTTCCAGAATGCGTGAAGACATGAACACTTCATGTCATGAGGAAGCTTCATAGCCGCCACAAAACAGAAACAAGGTTTCCAAAACCTTGTGTCGCGCTGCTGTGTATATCGCATTCATACAGAAAATGTGCAGAAACAGAAAGCATTCAAAACAGTTTTCGCAGAATCATACATATCACATATATATATATATATATACCAGAAAAACACAGAAATAGAAAGCTTTCAAAATAGTTTTCACAAAAACATATGAACATCTTCATGGTTTCAGAAACATCAACATGTTTCGTAAACAACAAATAAAACAGAACACGGTTTCATACATCATTATTTCGATTTCAGAAATAACATATAAAGATCATATCTTTTATCAAAAGAAAGCAACGAATCATGTTATCGCATATAACAAGAAAAGCAGAAAATCGAATCATGGTTTCGCAAGTGGCTCTGATACCACTGTTGAGAATTGTGGATGAAAAGTCTCGCAGCGGAATAATAGAATTCCCTCACAGGATCCATGCGAAAAATCCATAATTCGAGTCTTTAAAAATTTACCTCTTGAAGCGTGATAATCACAAGCGAGGTGAATCACCAACACCATAATAGTGACGATGTCTCTGTGGTATCCACACGAACAGACTTGTAAAAAGGAGTCACGCCTCTGTTTCGTAGTGCTAGTTGCGAAGAGAGGAGAAGAAGACCTCACTATCTCTCACTCACTTTCTGTAGGTGCGGCTAGGGTTGTAATGTAACCTAGTAGCAGCCCCCTTAGCAGTATTATTTATAACAGTGGCTGCCTTAAGTGAATGTGAGCAGTAGCAAGGTAAGTGGTGCAACCCTAAACCCATCTGTCATGAGTTAGGCCCACAATTGAATCTGAATCCAACTTGGATTCTGATTACTCCAATTTAGTCTGTTCTAAGTGTGCGACCCTGCAGGTTCTCATGACGTTGGTAGTAATATTAAAATCTCATTTTAATATTACAAATAGTGAGCGGTATCTAGCAACACATCACTGCTACTCAAGTAATGAGAATGTCAGTGATTTGACATAACCTATCCGTGGCCAATGTTTCCGTGTAGTTTATTCCCTTTGTCCAGATATCCAGATTGAACACAAGGCATGGAATGTGTCTCCCTTATTTTGTTCAATCTTCAGTTTCCTGATTCCCGAGTAGACATAGTAATAACAAATGAGATCAATATCTCATATTGACTCATTTAAGCATGGCCATGCATTTCGTAGTCTCACTCAATCTGGGGGCCCGAAGATATCACTCCTGTTATGTAGGAGGGACAAATCCCATCTAGGTCACTCACATCCCTCCACATGTATCGCGGTATGTCTAATAACCAACTTTATAATCATCTTGTTACAGATGACGTTTGATGGCATTAAAACACACAACTCCTCATGTAGGAATCATAGTGATTTCAGGTCAAAGGACCACATACACCATTATCACTATGAGAATCGCTTATGACACTCACGTAACGATCCACGTAGCGTTCTCATGGCGGGTCTGTCCAATACATCATTACTCTAATATGTATCCATGTGTAGACTTGATATCTCATATCCATGACCCGTGAGATGTGGTCATCAGTCTATGCACATACTAGTCTCAATGCATTATTGTTGTCCTAATTAACAATAATACTTGACTAGGGACATTTAAGAATAGTGTTTTATCCAATAGGATCTCACGATCAAGTCATCCACTTGATGTCCTATGGTATCAAACTTACTATTCTAAGGACTTTATTATGTCTACCAAAAAGAACACAATAAATAAAATGCCTCATATAACATAATATAATGTATGTAAATACAAACAAAATGTATTGGCCACTAGGGCATACACCAACATGAGCCTATGAATGAGAATTGGATAGTGTGGTCTATGATGGATCTTTGGGTGTGTCAGGGCACGGTGATCCCTCTAGTGACCTTTTTTTGTCACATTGTATACCCCTGGCTGGAAAGCCGATTGCAACGCACTGACGAGGAACCGACAAGCACTATTCTCTTCGTGGTCCAGCATAGACTGTCATTGAGGGGGACAGAGACTACTTGAACGTTCATCTTTGAAATGGAATAGAAAGTCTTGGTACCAAGTGCACTTGTATTGTGAGTCAGCATTATGTGTCAGCATATCATTTGACACTCATTTATATGATGATTATACTATTGTGTTATTGATGTCATGATTATTTGAAATGTTTTTAATTGTTCATTATCTGACATTCTGATGTTGTTTTTTTTTACCGTATGTGATTACTGTTACTTAAATGTTATTGCTCTGCTATGTGGGCGCTCTGTGCCATTCTATTTCTTTACTGCCATAATTGGTAATGTAAGTAGGATATCTCACCTCTTTCCTGTATCCTTGTATTTTTATTTTATATTTATATTTGATAAAAGATCGTGAGGAAGAAGATGAGGGACCACACCCTTACTGATTGGATTGAGCTGACTCATCACATTTCAATATGGCGTTTGGATGAGATTTCTTCGGTTACGCACGGGTGCAACTTCATGGGGGCATTGATGCTTATCGTAACGATGGGGACACTGAGCGTCACGTACATATCGGGTTGCGGCTTTGTCTAATAGTAGTGCCTATCCCAAGGATTATTACTTTCCCATTTTGTGCTTTAGTACCGACTGTATTTTATTTGAATATATAAGTAATATATATTTCGTGTTATTAGTGCTTTGTGTTAAGGATGAAAATACTATATATGGAATATATTTTCCTTCCGTGGTTGTGTTTCCCATGGTTGGGGACTAAATATGTATTCATTCGGGGCTTATATTTTCTATTTATGTATAATGGAAATAATTAATTTTGAAAATACTATTTTGAGACTGTGACACATCTTGATTTAGTGACAATCGTATAATGACGATTGTGTCGTGGTTCCTATATCAAGGGGTGTTACTGCGATCACAAGAGCTTAAAGTACCTGTACGATAAAAAAGAGCTGAACATGAGATAGCGAAGATGGTTAGAATTCCCAAAAGACTACAATTTCCAACTTCAGTATCACCCTAGGAAGGCGAATGTTGTGGCCGATGCCTTAAGTCGAAAAGCAGTCAGTATTTCTACTATGATGATTAGGGAAAAAGATTTGATAGAACAATTCAGAGACATATGGTCTTTTGTGGAACTAATGCCGGGTAAAATCTGCATGAATATGGTCACTATCTCGAATGACTTAATAGATGACATCCGAGAGAAACAAAAGATTGATAAGTTCTTGCAAGAAGAAAGAGAGCTGATAAGGCAGGGTGATGTGTCAACATTAGAGGAAGGAAACGATGGAATTTTGAGATGCCAAGGTAGAGTCTGTGTGCCAAAAGATGAAGAGCTTAAAGTACATTCTAGAACATGCTCATACAAGCAAGTTGAGTATGCACCCTGGAATGACTAAAATGTATCAAGACTTGAAGAAATTATTTTGGTGGCATGGGATGAAAAGAGATATTGCTAGATGCATATCTTCCTATTTGGTTTGCCATAAAACAAAGATTGAGCACCAACGACCATCTGGAATGTTACAACCCTTGACTATTCCCGAATGGAAGTGGGATAGTATTGCCCTGGACTTTGTTGTCGGATTGCCAAAGACTAGAAAAGGATATGATTCAATAAGGGTAATTGTGGATCGACTTATGAAGTCAGCACACTTCTTGCCGATCAACATAAGGTATTCGTTGGAGAAGTTGACTCAGTTGTACATTGGTGAAATTATCAGACTACATGGTATACCTACGAGTATCATTTCTGACAGAGATTTGAGATTTACATCGAAATTTTGGCAAATTCTTCAAGAAGCAATGGGGACAAAGCTACGATTGAGTTCCGTATACCATCCTCAGATTGATGGCCAATCAGAGAGAACAATTCAATCGTTGAAAGATTTGTTGAGAGCTTGTGCCAAAGAGCAGACTGGAAGTTGGGACTGAATTTTACCATTGGTGGAGTTTACCTACAACAACAGTTATCATTCGAGTATATGGATGGCACCCTATGAGGCCCTGTATGGACGAAGGTGCCGAACGCCTTTATGTTGGTATCATGACAGAGAGCGACTTACAGTCAGACCTGATCTTATTCCGCAGACAACCGAAAAGGTTAAGATGATCCAGGAAAAGATGAGAATGACTTAGAGTCGACAAAAGAGCTATGCGGATAGAAGGAGAAAACCTCTTGAGTTTGAGGAAGGAAAGCATGTGTTCTTGAAAGTCACGCCTACGACTGGGGTCGGTCGGATTCTCAAATCTAGAAAGCTCACTCCAAAATTCCTTGGACTTTATCAAATTCTTCGTCAGATAGGTCCTATTGCTTACCAAATAGCTTTACCACCTTTTCTTTCAAACCTTCACAATGTCTTTCATGTGTCACAACTTCGAAAATACATTCCGAGTCTTGATCATGTCATTGCACCCGATTCAGTACAATTAAAAGAAAACTTGACTTATGAAACAACTCTTGTGAGGATTGAGGATAGGAGAATGAAGCAACTCAGAGGGAAAGACATTTCATTGGTGAAAGTAATATGGAACGAGGCAACTGGAGATGCGACATAGGAGCGGGAGGACAAGATGAAGGAGCAATACCCAGAACTTTTTTAAGGTACAAAATTTCGAGGACGAAATTCTTATTTGTTGGGAAGAGTTGTAACACCCCAAATTTTATTCATTTTGTGATAAATATTCATTTTACAATATTTGTGATTTTTGAGAATTTTTTTGGATTTTTTCTGACAACGCGAAATATTTTAATGTTATTTCTCGTTTTACATGCAAACTAAGCGGAACCTGGAAAATAAGATATTTTTCCCAAGAACCTTGATCTGTGATGTAACACCCTCTGTTGGGCAATAAATTTCCAACTAAAAACTTAAAATCTAACAATCATTTCATAAAAGCTTTGAGTTATAAAATATGGATTATAAAATTTTCTTTTTGCTGATAATATAAACTTACCGAATATATAAGTGATATAGAAAATAAACTGAACTGATTTATTCACATTTTACTTACATCAAATAATATTCAACAACATTGAAAACATAACATACAGACTCAAGAAATAGTAGCAAACCCAATGACGGGTCCTACTTAATAGCATGGTAACAACACTAACGAAATAAACTCCACGTACATGTTCTATTCCTCCACCAAACTGCATACTGTCGAAACTTGGAAGATCACTCCTCGACGCCGTCACCGACCTCAGAACATTGCCTCCAGTTAAGTTTAAGAAACTCGTCTCGCCTATTATACAAATTTTAACAATACAAACACAACAAAACAATACAGCAAAGAGGTGAGACAATCTACACCATTACCAGTATGGTAGTATAGAAAATGACAATACAAACAGATATAATAGTTGATACAACAATTCATATTATCACATCATACATAATATTTCATAATCAAATATACATAATCACATCATACATAATATTTCAAAATCAAATATAAATAATCACATCATACATAATATCTCATAATCAAATATATATAATCGTATTATGATGTAGACCACATATGCAATGTACACAGACTCATTCCTACTCCATGAAGCTAAACACAAACATCAGAGAGAATGATCTGGTAGACCTGTCCACACATCAGGCTGCCTCAACCAAGCCTTACACAGTCAAATACATCGTGTAAATGGCACACAGTCAAATACGTCACGTGGATGGTACACAGTCAAATACGTCGTGTACGACCAGACAATTGTACCAGACACTCCCCAATAGATCTTGATTAAGAATAGTGTTTTGTCGAGATCGTCAGTGCGTGTTCCAGTTACCACGGGCCAGAGGAGCGACCAACTATCCACATGTGGAATCTACTGCGCACTAATGCCTCCAAGTTCACTCAAAGAACACACTACGCCTATCACACCCGCAACACGGTGTAATTCATCTCGTCAGTCAATTGCCAATTTCAACCAAATTGATATACCACTCAATGTATGAAATGAACCGTAATTACAAAAAATACCCTCATTATCACCATGAACCATAATTACTAAAATACCCTTAGTATCAATATTTCCAAATATAGTATGTTTCCACTTGACAATACTATTTCTCAACATGCCCGGGTCTACCACTTTGGCCTGACAGTAAACTTACTGTTCCCATTAGCCGTGTAAACATTTTATCGCATTTTCACAATCGCGTCACCTTTTTCAAACGTTTTCAAATTGCGTAAATATTTTTCAATGTTTTTAAAATCATGTAGTATTTTAAATCTTTTTCTCAATAGCGTAATGTTTTTAAATCATTTTCTCAATCGCGTAGTTTAAAAATCACTATTTTAAATACGCGTAAGCTATTTCTAGTATTTTCAACTACGTAAAATATTTTCTTTCTTTCTAAATTTTATTTTGAAACCTTCTTCATTACTTGATCATTTTAAATTAATTTTGACAACATTTTGTCTAGAAAATCTATTAAGTGATATTTTCTACATTTTCCTTTAAAAATTCTCTTGTTTAGTCATAACCATTAAATACACCTTGAAACTTGCTAACGTACTTTAAACCCAAAGGTAAACTCTACGTTAGTATTTTTCAAGTGTTCAATTTATTTCTTATCCAAACTTAATTTCTCTATTTAAGTTTCTAAAATAAGTTTATTTACTTTCTTCTCTAAAATTCATTAAAATCCATACTTAGTGAATAACTTTAATTTAGAAACATCATAAGTAGGCATATTGGTCCAAAATCATTCTATGCTTTATAATTCACCCCTAATTATTTCCATGCATTTAATCTCTTGTAAAACTCTTAATCTAATTTATTTTTATTAGATCATCTAGTCCATAGTTAGAAAATAATTTTGGATCAAAGTATATGGCATGTTAGCCAAAATTCTACATGTCCTTATAATTCATCTTAAAATTATTTTCCATCCTCTAAATCATTGAAAAATCCATTAATCCAATTAAATCAATTAGGTCATTCTTTTAGAAAATGGTTGAGAACATTTTGGTCCTCTTTGGTGTTGATGGAGCCGTGAGCTCCCTTGTGTTCTTTGGAACACTCATGCAAATCCTCACATGTTATTCACATCCTACAATAATTATCATGCATCTATGAACACATACCATATATTAAAGCAATCATAAAACACATGCCAAAAATATTAAAGCTATAGACATGCTTGTAAACAAAATCAAACACAAATAGGAAAGACATTAAACATGCACACATAATCAATCACAAATAGAAAAAGCATTAAACAACCAAGTGAATGAATCCTTATGGATTCTTCACCACAAATACATCCATTTTCTCACCACCACACAAGGTTGATGAGATTAAATCTCTCTCTTACCTTAAGGGAAGACAAACTCCTCCTAGACTCCTCCTAGTGATTTTCATGTAGCCTCCAAAGGATCCCTAACAAACTCAAATAAATTTTAAAGAGTCATAACTATGAGTGAAAAAGATAAACCATGAATCAATCATAGCTTAGGACCTAGGAAATCAAGTTAGAAATAAGAAACAAGGGTTTTCACCTTGTAGGAAAGAATCTTCAAGGTGGTTTTCCAAGCTCAAGATGGATGATTTTGTGAAAACTCACAACTAGAGATATTCTTAGAATATGGTTTAGGTTTAGGAAATGGTGTTGGATGAAATTTTAGAAGAGTGGAGGTAGGAGAAGTAGGTGATGGCCGAATGGTGCAACGAGAGAAGCTACGGAGTTTTTCTTGGTGTTCTTGGAAGAAAGAGAAAGGAGAGAATAAGTTAGAGTGATAGAAATGATGATGATGAAGTGCAAATGGTGTCCCCCCTATGCATGGCCGTGAGCTTCACCAAAAGGACGTGGCCACTTTAGTTGACTCCTAAGACTCCATCCTAGCCTTAGCTTGCACCAAGGGTTGATATCAAAGGCTTTGTCTCCAAGCTTGCCTCTAATTGGCTTATTCAAGTCTTAGTCACATGTTCTTGAAGGTTCTAACCTAATGGTGATCATAGGATACTAATTAAGTTACTAATCCCATTAAGTTTCTATGCACACTTAATCTAACTTAATTAGGAAAATTAGTTACATTACTAACTACATAGTTTTCTATGCTTGAATCAAATATTCTAGATTACTCTACACTCTACCAAAACCGTATGGCATTTAGAAAATTAACTAAGTTTATTTTCATTTAATTACTTCCTACACTTCTTAGAATAACCAAATTAGATTTAGGCTAATTCAGTAAATTTTCTAGTTACATTACTAATTAATCAGTATTCTTGCAACTAAGCTTCAAGAGCCAATGATTAAACCGATGGTTGATATTAGGTAGAAGCTTCTAAATAATATGATCAAATCTAAGTCATTGGATCTCTTCTTCATGAAATCCTAGCCATTAGATGCATCTTCAAAAATGGAGGGGCAAGATCTTCTTTACATACTTTCCAACCAATGGTCACAAATGATCCTAGCCACTTTGTGAGACCAATCTCCACCGTACGTTAAATCAACGGTAGATATCCAAAGCCTTCCTTATTAAGTTTACTCATACACCATTGATTAAATCAATGGTGATCATCCAAAGCTTCTTCATTAAGTTTGTTTCTCAACCGTTGATTAGATCAATGGTTGATATTCAAAACTAAACCTTCTCATCCAATGGTACAAATTAAGTCAAGCCCTCTTCGTTGACTAATTTCTATTGGCTTAGAAATAATTCAAGCCATTAACATTGACTGCTTTTCTAAACGTGGGTCCCGCAAACCAAATGTGAGTCCCACAAACCAAATATGGGTCCCACAAACTTTTTCGGGTCCATGGTCGTTTTATTTGTCTTGACTAATAAAATAATATTATAAAAATATAAAATTATTTTATTATATAGATAAATTCTAAAAATTAAAAGATTGATACACGTATTATTCAGAATTGGGTTTAGTAAGATCCCTAGCTCCAAATAATCAAACAACGATTTTTCCCGAGCTCGAAAATTATTATTTTCTTGACTCGGAACAAATCACACAAAACAATCAAATACAGTTACGAAATAGTCAAATTAATTTTAAAACACACAGAAAACAGAAAATAACACAATTGGGACAAAATCATAATTTAGCCAAAAGTTGGGGTGTTACATGTGAAAACGTCGACTGGGGATCTTACTAAACCCGAGGCTAGATACGGTTTACGAGGTTTTATGTTTTTCGAAAAATTTTAACAGATAAAATAATAAATCACTGTGTAAATTTTATTTATCAAATAAATTAATTCTGACTTCTATCAACTGTAACAATTGTCTCTTAAATAATAACATGTAATAAAAATCTTATCTCATTATCTTAATGTAATCTACTTTAAGTCTAATCAAACCTACTTTAATTTAAATTTATAGTATTATAATCAAAGCTTCTTTGAGAAGCTTTGACCAACTAATGACCATGATGCCCTTGGCTTGTTGGGGAAGCCAAAATCTCCCCCATCTCTCCTCTTGTTGCTGCGGCAATGCCCTCCAAGGGAGGCAAAATTTCGCCTCCCAACTTAGTCAATAATCACCCAAAAATTTTATTTTTCATACAACACTTTCTCTCTCTAACTTCATCTTCTTCACATTTCCTCTTCCTTCTCTCTTCTTCTCCCATTTTCATACGAAAATTGTAGCCCCCATGGTGACCATTTTTTTTCACTTTTCTCTTCACCAAGCTCAATTCTATACTCACTTTGATCTTCTCTACCTTCTCTACTCAGAAAGTTTCTTCATTTTCCATCTTCACCTCCATTATCATCCAAGACAAAGCTTCAAGCTTGAAGGTAAAGTTTTCACTTTTCTTCTTCTTTCTCTTTATTTTCGTGCTCCATGGTCTCTTTGATGACCATGGATCTCTTCTTTTTCAACTCTTCATGTTGATTCATTGTCTTGAAATTCCTAGGATTTTGGAAGCTCAAAACCAAAACTACCAAGAAGCAAGGAGGAGATCTTTTTTGTGTTCTTCCTTTAGGTAAGAGGGAGACTACTCACTTTAACCATTTTGGTGGTGAGCGAACCTTTGTTTGCTCACTTTGTTTAGTGATTTTGTGTGTTTATGTATTCTTGAAATTTGATTTAAGCTTAATGGATGATCTTGAATGTATTGGATGTATTGGAAATGCTTGATCATGTTAGGGTTATTAAATGGAAAATTTGGAGTTTCCTACCCTAATGTGATGCCACGGTTTTGACTAGGATTTAGGGGTTCAAATTGGTTTTTGTACACAATGAAATAAGGCTTATGCAGTTGAAGGTTGAATGATAATGTTGGAATTAATGAGTGGAAATTTTGAGGGATTCCTAATTGAAGGTGAGGCTATGGTTTTGACATTGGAATTGAGGGATTGGATTGGTTTTTGAGAAAGATAGAATTTAAGTGATTAGATATTGATTAGTTAAGGTATAAAATGGAAAGAAATAGGAACCTTGGTGGCTTAGGGAGGCTACAGTTTTAGAGAAAAAAATTTGAGGTAAAATGATGCTTGATGCATCTTTGGAGATTTAAGAATTTAGAGACATGCATAATGCATAATCAAGTGGAAGAATTAATTTCGATAATAACACTTAAGAGGACCACAATTTTGAAGGGTTGTTGAACCTAAAACTTTCATAATTGACCAAAGCTTAAGACTTTGAAATGTAAGGATCCATAATATGAACTTATGGTAATTGATGAACCATAGATATAAATTGATGTTATTATGGACCCTAAGTGGGCTAAGTACGTGTTGACTGTGTACTTGAGAAATGATTATATATGCCATTATGGTATGCTCATGATGAATGCATCATTGATAAACATGTGTGATGTACATGATGTCGTCATGCATATGTGTTGTCCGTTGGACATTTTTGAAAAGGCCATATTGCCTAGGAGTTTGAATAACACCTATATGCAGGTGCGAATAGACTAGCGTAGGGTCATAATGGTTGCCCTGGGGGCGTCGGGGTGCGGGTGTCTCACAATGGACAGTGGTAGCTCCACTGAGTCCGTGGGATAGACCGATGCAAATGCACCGATGATCTAGATTGAGATGCTGTCCTATATCGTGATCAACTGTTGAGGTACCATGTATGAGCCATTCTTGTGCAAATATTATTTTTATGTGATGAGCACAAGGCCGACGGTATACTGGCATTACTCTTTGATCATTCACTCCGAAAATGTTTATGTCTAGCTCCATGGAGTAGGAATCTTAGTACCATTTGCATTATGAACTGTCAGTCTCATAATTCATTGAACATGAACATTCATAACTGGAATAATATTTGTTCTTATTACTGTAAAAATTACTTGGCTTGTTTACTATTGATAATTCTTACTGTTGTTTAATATTGTTTGCTTTTATTGTTAATTGTAATTATCACTGTGTTCGTATGTGGGCGTCCGGTGCCATTCTGTTTTCTTACTGCCATTTTGGTGCTGAAAGCTGGGTGTCTTACCTCTTTCTGTATTTTCTCTATTTTCTGTATTTCTATCGGATTGTGTACTTCTGAGAAGATGTTCTTGGGGAAGACAAGGAAACACCTGAGTTTCTGGGTTTTTGGTCGTATTACGATTAGAGCTTGCTGAGGATGTCGTCATGCCCACGCCGCTTCTTGGGGTACGTGAAACTGGCCTTTCACGGAGGACCTGATTGCTGGCACTTACATGTGGAGACGGACCGCTGTGTCTACCGCAGGGACTGACAGTGTCCTTATCTTGGGGTCGTTATGATGCCCCTGTCTTTGATTTTTCTGCTTTTGTTATTTTGGAGTTTCACCTACCCGTAAGGGACATGTGGACTGATATGTTCTACACCCCTCAAGAGGATTCTTTCCTCTCCATTGCTCTGGCTTCCGCCCGAAACTCGGTCGCTCCGATGACAATTTCATCGGATGATGAGGACCCTGAGGAGGACCCGGCTACAGTCCCTTCTCGTCAGTCGCAGGGGTTGATACTATCGGTGGCTACTAATGGCTAACCGTTTATCTTTTTGGGGAAGCCTGATGTTTTGCCGTTTCAGATGGGTGTATATTTGTATCTCTTTGGGTGGATACATCTTTTGTTTTTTGTATAATTTACATTGTAATTAAACAGGCTAATGCATATAAAATATATATTTATATTATGAATGTATTATGTTCAATACTGTGTTGATTTTATTGCATCTATAATTATTGCTATCTTTTACTATTATTTAAAAAAAAGAGAAAAAGAAAAATGTACATATAATTCAATATTCGATCACCTTATAATCCAAGAACGCAAATTATTTAATCATGTGTTAAAAATGAACCGGGTCTTAATTAATCACTGTAACTATTATTTTTCGCAAAAATTTATTTCATTTCTCAGTATTATGGTGCGACGCTCCTTCTTCGCAGTATTAAGAAAAAGGGGCATTACACGGTCTTGGTATCAGAGCCCTGGTTTAAGTTTTCTTTTGGGTCATGTGGTTTTAGACTGCCTTATTTGTGCTTTGTGACTCTCTGTGTTTGGTATTTTGCAAGGATACATCTGATGTAACACCCCAAAATTTACTTTTCTACTATCAGAATTCATTCTAAAATATTTGTGATTTTCTGGAATTTTTCTGGAATTTTCTGAGAACGCGGAATATTTTAATATATTTCTCGTTTTACGTATGTACTGAGCAGAACCGCAAAAATGAGATATTTTCTCTGAAAGCCTTGAACTATGGAAACGTCGATGGGGGATCTTACTAAACCTGAGACCAGACACAGTTTGCAAGGTTTCACATTTTTCAAGAAATTTAACAGTAATAATAATGAAACGCTGTGTAGATTTCATCTGTCAGGTAAATTAATGCTGACTTCTATCAACTGTAATAATTGTCTACTAAATAATAACATGTATTAAAAACATTATCCTACTATCCAAAATCTATTTTGTATCACATCCATTAGCTTTAATTCCAAAAAGAATGATTAAATTAATTAAGCTTGTCAAGGGAAGCTTCTTAGAAATTTCCCAAATAATTCATTTTCTCTCTCTTCACTCCCCACACTCATTCCCACGGCAGATGGCTATTTTGGGAGCCTTAAATACCCACTTTTCTCATTCTCACTTTTATCACTCCACTCTCACACTTCAAACACTCTTCTCTTCTTCTCCTTACTTCACCACCGTACACACACTCATTGGAGATCATCTCCATTGTTTGCTACAACTAAACTCATTTTGTGTTTTCTTCCACCATTCCAAGACCATCCTTTGGTTCTTCTTCTTCCACTATCCACCATTGAAGCTAAAGCTTTGAGCTTGGAAGTAAAGTCTTCACCTTTCTTTCACTTTCTTCTCATTTTCGTTTTTCTTAGTCACCTATGTGATCAAGAACTCATTTTTCCATGGTTTGAGTGGACATTATGGAAATCACTCACATTGGTGTTCTTCTTGAAAGGGAAAACGAAAATCTAGGGCAAGAAAAGGTAACACCATGTGTTGTCTTCCAAATAGGTAAGAGGGAGATGATCCTCTTCAACCAATCTTAGTAGTAAGGGAATGTCTTGTATGTGTGTTGTTATTGATTTCTGAATCCATGTACAAAGTTCTCTTATTTCATGTTGTTCTTCATGATAGTGTATTTTGTTGGGTTTGTATGATTTATTGATGCCTCTTGCATGATTTGAAGATATATTTGAGTAACTTGTTGATTAAATATGATAATGATTGGTTTGGTTTGAGTTAAAGGACCCGGAGAACTCTGTTTTCTGCAAGTTTACGTGTGGTAATTGATTGCACAGAGCTTGTAATCGATTACCAAGCCTTAAGGATACGAAATCGTGATTCTAGAAATCTGGTAATCGATTACGTCTTGTGTGTAATCGATTACAGAGATTCTATCTAGCTTGTAATCGATTACTAGAGTGGTGTAATCGATTACCAAGCCTCTGATGTCCCGAAAGGGTGCTTCTGGGAATCGCGTAATCGATTACAACTTGTGGGTAATCGATTACGGAGGTTCTGTCCAATTGGTAATCGATTACCAGGGTTGTGTAATCGATTACCAGGTCCTTGAAGTTACGAATCGTGGTTCTAGGAATCACGTAATCGATTACAATGAGATTGTAATCAATTACAGAGATTTTGTTACGCTGGTAATCGATTACCAGGGTGATGCAATCGATTACCAAGACCCAAAAATGAGATTTTTGAGCTGGAAATGATTGAAATCATGGTTCTTTGCCCTTTGTAACTCAAACATAACCTAAAAACCCTGGATTCAAGGATTTTACTTTATTTAAATGCGATAGGAATATGTATTCATACTGATAGAGAAGAAATGATTTTGAAAATGGAATTCTTGGATCCATGACATGGAAATTATGATATGTGTGTAATAAGGAACATATATTGATACTGAGAATTATTGATGCTAGTGTGATTCCCTATGTGGGTTATGCACTTATTGATTTAGTGCTCAATGAGATAAGAATGATGATATGCCATTGAGGCAATGTTTTAATAAATGTATTGTTGATATGTCATATTGGACATTGACTAATGCTTATGTGCCATCGAGGTAATGCTTATGTTGAATGCATCATTGATGAACATACATGATTGGACATTGTGTCATCATGCATGTGTGTTGTCCATTGGACATTGTTGAGAAGGCCATGTTGCCTAGGAATTTGAATAACACCTTTGTGTGGGTGCGAGTAGACTAAGCGTAGGTGTCATATGTTGTTGACCCTGGGGGCGTTGGGGTGTGAGTGTCTTATAATAGGCAGTGGTAGCTCCACTGGGGCCGTGGGATAGACCAATACGACACACCAACGATCCTGTTTGAGACGCTGTCCTATATCATGATCAACTATTGAGGTACCATGTATGAGCCATTGCGCAAACAATTTTATGAAAGAAAGCACACTATATTTTAAGGCTACTGATATACTGGTATTACTCCTTGATCATTCACTCTGAAAATGTTTACGTCTAGCTCCATGGAGTAGGAACTTTGGTACCCTTGTTGCATTATGAGTTGTCAGTCACATGGTCGATTGAGCATTTATAATTGGGTAATATGTTTACTATCATGACTGCGATATTTATTTGACTCTTGGTAATGCTAATGTTGCTAGTTGGCTATGGATAGTGTTAACTATTGTTCTTTGCTGCTTTACTCTCGTTAATTGCTTTCGAGTATTACTGCACTTGTATGTATTAACTGTGTCTTATGTGGGCGTTCGACGCCGTTTATTTTCTTGCTGCCATGTTGGTACTGAAAGTTGGGAATCTCACCTCTTTTGGTAATTTCTCTATTTTGTATTTTGGTTGTATCGTGTGCTCTCGAGAAGACGCTCGTGAGGAGGACAAGGAAACCACTGAGTTTCAGGGTTTCTGGCCTTATCTCGACTGAGATTGAAGTTGTTGAGAATGTTATTTTGGCTCCGTGGACTTTTTGGCTACATGCGAATCAACTTTCTTGGAAGTCCGGATTGTTGGCATATCAACGTGCAGACTGATCGATGTGTATACCACGGCGATGTGACGGTGTCCTTAGCGTGGAGACGTTATAACGCTCCTATTCTAGATTTTCATGCTTTCGTACGGCTGGAGTTCTATATGCCCGTGAGGGACATGTGGGGCGAAATGTATTATACCCCTCGTGAGGATTCCTTTTTGTCTACTGCCTGGGCTCCTGCCCGCTGTTCTGTCATCCCGATGGATGTCTCGTCGGACGAAGAGGACCCTGAGGAGGATCCATCTACGGTTCCTTCTCGTTCTAGGCAATCTTAGGGTTGGTTTTAATTGATGGCTACTGATGGCTGTCCGTTTATTTTGAGGGAGCCTGACGTACTACTTGATTAGTGGGTATATATTTGTATCTCTTGGGGTAGGTACACATTTTGCCTTTTGTATATTTTTGGAAATATAATTCAAACAGGCTTGTATTTCTGGTACAAAGTATGTAATTATCCATATTGTGAATGGTCGTATGTTTCATTCCACGTTGATTTCTCTTTGACCTTTTTGACAGAATTTTTATTGGAAAGAGGAACTTTTAATTTTAACTCAATCACGCAATATATTCATAAACAGGTGTATATATACATTAAATGGAAGTTTTAACCGGATTCATGTTAAGCAAAAAAAAAGTTCAAATTTTCTGTAATCATTTGTATGTCGTTTCACTATAGTGCGACGTTCCTTCTTCTTACCCATTATGACTATGGGAGAAAAAGGGGCGTTACACTGTCTTGGCATCAGAGCTCCCGGTTATGTTTTCTTTGGGTCGTGTGGTTTTAGATTGTCTTGTTTTTTTTACTGCGTTACTCTCTGTGACTTTGTTGTTCGGTATTCATAAGGATACATCTGACTTTCTCTGTATTTTGCATAGCTCAACTTGAAAGGAAACGATGGCTCCTAGGGGTGATATGGCTGCTGCCATAGAAGCAATACAGAAGATGGCTGAGGCAATGTTACAGCAGAACCAGCAGACAGCTCAACAACAGGCTAGGGCTGCACAATAGCTAGAGGCTACAGCGGACGTTCAGAACTTGGAAGGATTTCGTCGCGCTAATCCTCCACAGTTTAAAGGGAAGTTTGATCTGGAGAAAGCTACATTGTGGATCCAAGAGTTGGAGAAAATATTTACGTGTATGAATTGTGCTGATGATAGGAAGGTGACCTATGCCACATACATGCTGATGGGAGACGCTGAACATTGGTGGATGGGAGAACAAAGGCTACTGCAAGCCGCGAATGAGAGTGATAACTTGGGAAGTGTTCAAAGAAAGGTTCTTGAACAAGTATTTTCCTAAAAGTGTGGGCACGCAAAAGAAATGGAATTTCTGAGGTTGCGACAGGAGGTATTTGTGAGCGAATACGCCGCCAAGTTTGAGAACTTGTCCAGATTTTCGATCGATTTTCAACTTCAACCCAATGAAACTTGGAAGTGTCGGAAGTTTGAGGAAGGCCTGAGGCAAGATGTGAAGAAAATTGTGATAGCCTTGAAGATTTCTCAATTTTCTGAGCTACTCGACACTTGCTGCCGATTGGAAAGTGTGGAACAAGAACGTGAGGCGAGAAACAGAAACTTTGGGCCAGTTCGATCCCAAAGAGGAGGTGGTGGTAATGCTAGTCGTTATCAAAAGAAGCCTTATTCTAGACCCTCTGGAAGTCAACAGCCACAAAAATTTCAAGGAGGAAGCCCAACTGGAAGCCCTAGAAGGATGGGTCAGAATGCTACAACTACTCTGAGATGTGTGAAATGTGGGAAGAAGCATTTCACAAGAGACTGCACAATCAAAGGATTTATTTGCTTTCGATGCGGGAAACCTGGTCACGTTTCTCGAGACTGCCATCAGACCAAGGCGGAACCATTCGTCAATGTTGCTAAGACTTCTAAACCACAAGTTGGAGGCAGAGTCTACACCCTGAGTGGTGTTGAGGCCTTTGAATCCGAGGATCTGATACAAGGAGAAGGTATCATTGAAGGTAATCTTTTAATTGTACTGTATGACTCTGGTGCTACTCATTCCTTCATTTCACATGACTGTGTGAAAAGACTTGGATTGTTTGTGTCTTCTTTGCCTTTCGATTTGACTGTTTTGACTCCTACTGTAAAACCTGTCGTCACTACTAAGGTGTGTCTAGGTTGTCCTATAATCACGGAAGGTCGAATCTTTTCTGTCGATTTGATCTGTTTACCATTATCCCAACTAGACGTGATATTAGGAATGGACTGGCTATCTGCCAACCATGTCCTGTTAGATTGTTCTAGAAAGACAATAGTTTTCCCTTTGGAAGAGGATTCTAGATTTTTAACCGCCAACCAAGTGAAAGCTTTTCTGAAAGAAGGAGCTCGGGGATACATGCTATTATCTTCTTTGAAAGTCGAGAGTGAAGTTGATGTGGACGCAATCTCTATTGTTCGAGAATTTCCTGAGGTTTTCCCTGATGATGTACCTGGTTTGCCACCTGAACGAAAGGTCGAGTTTGCTATTGACTTAGTACCAGGAGTTGGCCCTATTTCTATAGTGCCTTACCGTATGGCACCAGTAGAGCTCGTGGAACTTAAGAAGCAGTTGGAAGAACTTCAGGAAAAACGATTCATGAGACCTAATGTGTCACCTTGGGGAGCACCTGTGTTGTTGGTTAAGAAGAAAGATGGGACTTCAAGATTATGTGTGGACTACCGTCAGTTGAACAAAGTTACGATAACAACAAGTATCCATTGTCGAGGATAGATGAATTGATGGACCAATTAAAAGGAGCTATTGTGTTTTCCAAGATCGATCTACAATCAAGTTATCACTAAATCAGAATGAAAGTGGAAGATATTCCCAAGACGACTTTTCATACTCGTTATGGCCATTACGAGTACCTGGTGATGCCTTTTGGTGTAACAAATGCACCTGTGATATTTATGGACTACATGAATAGGATCTTTCGTCCTTATTTGGACAAATTCGTCGTTGTTTTCATTGACGATATCTTGATCTATTCGTAAAATCATGAGGACCATGCCGAACACCTCAGCATAGTTCTCTAGATTTTGAAGGAAAAAGAGCTATATGTGAAACTATCCAAGTGCAAGTTTTGGCTAGATGAGGTGAAATTCTTGGGTCATGTAATCACAAAGGAAGGAATTGCAGTGGATCCTTCAAAGGTAGAAGCCGTACTATAGTGGGTAAGACCAACGACAGTGACGGAAATCCGAAGCTTCGTCGGGTTAGCCGGATACTGCCGGAGGTTTATTGAGGGATTTTCCAAAATTAGTGGACCACTCACTCAACTCACTAAGAAAGACCAAGCTTTTGAATGGACAGATTCCTGTGAAGGAAGTTTCCAAGAGTTAAAAAGGAAGCTGACTACGTCACCAGTGCTAGTCTTACCGAATCCTAGTGAACCATTTGAAGTGTACTGTGACGCTTCGTATCAAGGTTTGGGGTGCGTTCTCATGCAAAACGGAGGGGTGGTAGCTTACGCCTCAAGACAATTGCGAATGCACGAGAAGAACTACCCAACACATGATCTAGAGTTAGCTGCAGTGGTGTTTGCATTGAAAATATGGAGACATTATCTGTATGGAGCCACATTCAACGTCTTCAGTGACCACAAAAGTCTGAAATACCTGTACGATCAGAAAGAGCTGAACATGAGGCAACAAAGATGGCTAGAATTTTTGAAAGACTACGACTTCCAACTTCAGTATCATCCTGGAAAGGCGAATGTGGTGGCCAATGCTTTGAGTAGGAAGACGATTAGTGTTTCTACTATGATGATTAGAGAAAAGGACTTGATAGAGCAATTCGGAGACATATGGTCATTTGTAGAATTAACACCGGGTAAAATCTGCATGAATAAGATCACTATCTCGAATGACCTGATGGATGATATTCGAGAGAAACAAAAGATCGATAAATTCCTGCAAGAAGAAAGAGAATTGATGAGGCAGGGTGGTGTATCAACGTTGAAGGAAGGAAGCAATGAAATTATGAGATTCCAAGGAAGGGTCTGTCTGCCTAAAGATGGGGAACTCAGAAAGTACATACTTGAACATGCTCACTCGAATCAGTTAAGTATGCATCCTGGAATGATCAAGATGTATCAAGACATGAGGAAGTTGTTTTGGTGGCATGGGATGAAAAGAGACATCGCTAGATGCGTGTCATCTTGTTTGGTCTGCCAGAAAACGAAGATTGAACATCAAAGACCAGCTGGACTGTTACAACCCTTGTCTATCCCCGAATGGAAATGAGATAGTATTGCCATGGACTTTGTTGTCGGGTTGCCAAGGACTAAGAAAGGAAATGACTCAATATGGGTAATTGTGGATCGGCTTAGAAAATCAGCTCACTTTTTGCCAATCAACATAAGATATCCATTGGAGAAGTTGAGTCGGATATACGTTGGTGAAATTGTCAGACTTCATGGTGTGCCCACAAGTATCATTTCTGACAGAGATCCAAGGTTTACGTCTAAGTTTTAGAAGAGTCTTCAAGAAGTTATGGGAACGAAGTTGCGATTGAGTTCGGCATACCATCCGCAGACTGATGGCCAATCAGAGAGGACAATTCAGTCATTAGAGGATCTGCTGAGAGCTTGTGCGATAGAGCAAACTGGAGGTTGGGATGAAATCTTACCATTGGTGGAATTCACCTACAATAACAGTTACCATTCAAGTATAGGGATGACGTCCTATGAGGCTCTATATGGGCGGAGGTGTCAGACGCCTCTATACTGGTATCAAGATGGAGAATGGCTTACCGTTGGACCTGAACTCATTAAGCAGACAACTGAGAAGGTTAAAATGATTCAAGAGAAAATGAAAACGGCTCAGAGTCAGTAGAAGAATTATGCGGACAAAAGAAGGAAACCTCTTGAGTTCGAAGAAGGAGAGCATGTCTTCTTGAAAGTCACACCTACGACTGGAGTCGGTCGTGTCCTCAAGTCTAGAAAACTCACTCCAAAATTCCTTGGACCTTACCAAATTCTTCGTTGGATAGGTCCTGTTGCTTACCAAATAGCTTTACCTCCTTTTCTTTTAAACCTTCATAACGTCTTTCATGTGTCACAACTCAGAAAATATATCCCAAGTCCTAATCATGTCATAGCACCTGATTCCGTACAATTAAAGGAAAACTTGACTTATGAGACAGCTCCTATAAGGATTGAGGATAGGAGGACAAAGCAACTCAGAGGAAAGGACATTGCACTAGTGAAGGTAATCTGGAATGAAGCAACTGGAGATGTGACGTGGGAGCTGGAGAACAAGATGAAGGAGCAATATCCCGAATTGTTTTAAGGTATGGAAAATTTCGAGGACGAAATTCTTATTTGTTAGGGAGAGTTGTAACACCCCAAAATTTACTTTTCTACTATCAGAATTCATTCTAAAATATTTGTGATTTTCTAGAAATTTTCTGGAATTTTCTGAGAACGCAGAATATTTTAATATATTTCTCGTTTTACGTATGTACTGAGCGGAACTGGAGAAATGAGAAATTTTCTCCAAAAGCCTTGAACTATGGAAACGTCGACGGGGGATCTTACTAAACCTGAGACCGGACATAGTTTGCAAGGTTTCACATTTTTCAAGAAATTTAACAGTGATAATAATGAAACGCTGTGTAGATTTCATCTGTTAGGTAAATTAATGCTGACTTCTATCACCTGTAATAATTGTCTACTAAATAATAACATGTATTAAAAACATTATCCTACTATCCAAAATCTACTTTGTATCACATCCATTAGCTTTAATTCTAAAAAGAATGATTAAATTAATTAAGCTTGTCAAGGGAAGCTTCTTAGAAATTTCCCAAATAATTCATTTTTCTCTTTCTTCTCTCCCCACACTCATTCCCACGGTAGATGGCTATTTTGGGAGCCTAAAATACCCACTTTTCTCATTCTCACTTTTATCACTCCACTCTCACACTTCAAACACTCTTCTCTTCTTCTCCTTGCTTCACCACCGTACACACACTCATTGGAGATCATCTCCATTATTTGCTACATCTAAACTCATTTCGTGTTTTCTTCCACCATTCCAAGACCATCCTTTGGTTCTTCTTCTTCCATTATCCACCATTGAAGCTAAAACTTTGAGCTTGGAGGTAAAGTCTTCACCTTTCTTTCACTTTCTTCTCATTTTCGTTTTTCTTAGTCACCTATGTGATCAAGAACTCATTTTTCCATGGTTTGAGTGGACATTATGGAAATCACTCACATTGGTGTTCTTCTTGAAAGGGAAAACGAAAATCTAGGGCAAGAAAAGGTAACACCATGTGTTGTCTTCCAAATAGGTAAGAGGGAGATGATCCTCTTCAACCAATCTTAGTAGTAAGGGAATGTCTTGTATGTGTGTTGTTATTGATTTCTGAATCCATGTACAAAGTTCTCTTATTTCATGTTGTTCTTCATGATAGTGTATTTTGTTGGGTTTGTATGATTTATTGATGCCTCTTGCATGATTTGAAGATATATTTGAGTAACTTGTTGATTAAATATGATAATGATTGGTTTGGTTTGAGTTAAAGGACCCGGAGAACTCTGTTTTCTGCAAGTTTACGTGTGGTAATTGATTGCACAGAGCTTGTAATCGATTACCAAGCCTTAAGGATACGAAATCGTGATTCTAGAAATCTGGTAATCGATTACGTCTTGTGTGTAATCGATTACAGAGATTCTATCTAGCTTGTAATCTATTACTAGAGTGGTGTAATCGATTACCAAGCCTCTGATGTCCCGAAAGGGTGCTTCTGGGAATCGCGTAATCGATTACAACTTGTGGGTAATCGATTACGGAGGTTCTGTCCAATTGGTAATCGATTACCAGGGTTGTGTAATCGATTACCAGGTCCTTGAAGTTACGAATCGTGGTTCTAGGAATCACGTAATCGATTACAATGAGATTGTAATCAATTACAGAGATTTTGTTACGCTGGTAATCGATTACCAGGGTGATGCAATCGATTACCAAGACCCAAAAATGAGATTTTTGAGCTGGAAATGATTGAAATCATGGTTCTTTGCCCTTTGTAACTCAAACATAACCTAAAAACCCTGGATTCAAGGATTTTACTTTATTTAAATGCGATAGGAATATGTTTTCATACTGATAGAGAAGAAATGATTTTGAAATTGAATTCTTGGATCCATGACATGGAAATTATGGTATGTGTGTAATAAGGAACATATATTGATACTGAGAATTATTGATGCTAGTGTGATTCCCTATGTGGGTTATGCACTTATTGATTTAGTGCTCAATGAGATAAGAATGATGATATGCCATTGAGGCAATGTTTTAATAAATGTATTATTGATATGTCATGTTGGACATTGACTAATGCTTATGTGCCATCGAGGCAATGCTTATGTTGAATGCATCATTGATGAACATACATGATTGGACATTGTGTCATCATGCATGTGTGTTGTCCATTGGACATTATTGAGAAGGCCATGTTGCCTAGGAGTTTGAATAACACCTTTGTGTGGGTACGAGTAGACTAAGCGTAGGTGTCATATGTTGTTGACCCTGGGGGCGTTGGGGTGTGGGTGTCTCACAATAGGCAGTGGTAGCTCCACTGGGGCCGTGGGATAGACCAATGCGACACACCAATGATCTTGTCTGAGACGCTGTCCTATATCGCGATCAACTGTTGAGGTACCATGTATGAGCCATTGCGCAAACAATTTTATGAAAGAAAGCACACTGTATTTTAAGGCTATTGATATACTGGTATTACTCCTTGATCATTCACTCCGAAAATGTTTAAGTCTAGCTCCATGGAGTAGGAACTTTGGTACCCTTGTTGCATTGTGAGTTGTCAGTCACGTTGTCCATTGAGCATTTATAATTGGGTAATGTGTTTACTATCATGACTGCGATATTTATTTGACTCTTAGTAATGCTAATGTTGCTAGCTGGCTATGGATAGTGTTAACTTGTTCTTTGCTGCTTTACTCTCGTTAATTGCTTTCGGGTATTACTGCATTTGTATGTATTAACTGTGTCTTATATGGGCGTTCGATGCCGTTTTTTTCTTGCTGCCATGTTGGTACTGAAAGTTGGGAATCTCACCTCTTTCGATAATTTCTCTATTTTGTATTTTGGTTGGATCGTGTGCTCTCGAGAAGACACTCTTGAGGAGGACAAGGAAACCACTTAGTTTCAGGGTTTCTGGCCTTATCTCGACTGAGATCGAAGTTGTTGAGGATGTCATTTCGGCTCTGTGGACTTTTTGGCTATGTGCGGATCAACTTTCTTGGAAGTCCGGACTACTGGCATATCAATGTGCAGACTGATCGATGTGTATACCACGGCGATGTGACGGTGTCCTTAGCATGGAGACGTTATGGCGCTCCTATTCTAGATTTTCATGCTTTCGTACGACTGGAGTTCTATATGCCCGTGAGGGACATGTGGGGCGAAATGTATTATACCCCTCGTGAGGATTCCTTTTTGTCTACTGCCCGGGCTCCTGCCCGCTGTTCAGTCGTCCCGATGGATGTCTCGTCGGACGACGAGGACCCTAAGGAGGATCCATCTACGGTTCCTTCTTATTCTAGGCAGTCTTAGGGTTAGTTTTAATTGATGGCTACTGATGGCTGTCTGTTTATTTTGAGGGAGCCTGACGTACTACTGGATTAGTGGGTATATATTTGTATCTCTTGGGGTAAGTACACATTTTGCCTTTTGTATATTTTTGGAAATGTAATTCAAATAGGCTTGTATTTCTGGTACAAAGAATGTAATTATCTATATTGTGAACGGTCGTATGTTTCATTCCACGTTGATTTCTCTTTGACCTTTTTGACAGAAGTTTTATTGGAAAGAGGAACTTTTAATTTTAACTCAATCACGCGATATATTCATAAACAGGTGTATATGTACATTAAATGGAAGTTTTAACCGGATTCATGTTAAGCAAAAAAAAAGTTCAAATTTTTCGTAATCATTTGTATGTCATTTCACTATGGTGCAACGTTCCTTCTTCTTACCCATTATGACTACAGGAGAAAAAGGGGCGTTACATCTGACTTTCTCTATGTTTTTGTATAGCTTAAGTTGAGGAGAATTATGGCTCGTCGAGGTGACATGACTGCTGGATCAGAGCAATTCAGAAGATGGCTGAAGCTATGCTACAACAAAACCAACAAACGGCTCAACAACAAACGAGGACTACACAACAATTGGAGGCAACTGCTGATGCCCAGAATCTGGCAGAATTTTGACGCACTAACCCTCCACAATTTAAGGGAGAGTATGATCTTGAGAAGGCTACTCTTTGCATCAAAGAGCTGGAAAATATATTCACGGACATGAACTGTGCCAACGACAAGAAGGTGACGTATGCTGCATTCATGCTGATTGGGGACGCAGAGGATTGGTGGACCAGAGAGCAGAGGCTATTGGAGGCAGAAAATCGAGCAATCAACTGGGGATTGTTTAAGGAGAGGTTCTTGAATAAGTACTTCCCGAAAAGCGCTAGGCCTGTTAAGGAGATGGAATTCCTTGGCTTGAGGCAAGGAAATATGACTGTGAGTGAATATGCTACCAAGTTTGAAAGTTTGTCTAAATTCTCAACCTACTTTCAACATCAACCAAATGAGCCATGGAAGTGTCGAAAGTTCGAGGAAGGTTTGAGACATGACGTGAAGAGAGTCGTCATAACTTTGAAGATTACTCAGTTGTCAGAACTACTTGATACATGTTGTCGTGTGGAAGACTTGGATCAGACACATAATGCAAGGAACAGAAACTTTGGGCCTTTTCGGTCCCAAAGAGCAGGAAGCAGTAACACTAATCGTTACCAAAAGAAGCCTTATTCCAGACCACCTGGAAATCAACAACAGATGCCACAAGGTGGAAGTCCGGGTAAATCTGGTCAAACAACGGTGTCTCCGCCGAAATGCTTGAAGTGCAGGAAGGATCACTACACTAGAGATTGCACTATTAAGGGAATGATCTGTTTCAGATGTGGGAGACCTGGACACATTTTTCGTGATTATAATCAACCGAAGGCGGAACCTTCTGTCAATGCTGCTAGAGCTGTTAAACCGCAGGCTGGAGGTCGGGTTTATACTCTGAGTGGTGCTGAAGCCTCCGAATCCGAAGATCTTATACAAGGGGAAGGTCTCATTGAAGGTAATGTTTTAAATGTACTATATGACTCTGGTGCGACTCATTCTTTCATTTCCTATGACTGTGTGAAAAGACTTAGTCTATCTGTGTCTTTTTTGCCATTTGATTTCACTGCTTCAACTCCCGCTGCTAAGCCTGTTCTTACTACCAAAGTTTGTTTAAATCGTCCATTGATTATTGAAGGTCAAATCTTTTCTATTGATTTGATCTGTTTGCCATTATCTTAATTAGATGTGATCCTAGGAATGGATTGGTTATCTGCTAACCATGTCCTATTAGATTGTTCTAGAAAAACTATAGTTTTCCTTTTGGATGAGAATTCTAGATTTTTGACTGCCAACCAAGTGAAAGCTTTCTTGAAAGAAGGAGCTCGAGAATACATGTTGTTGTCTTCCTTGAAAGTTGAGAATGATATAGATATGAATGCAATCTCGGTGGTTTGAGAGTTCCCTAAAGTTTTCCTAAAGATATACCTGGTTTGCCACCAGAGCGGGAAATCGAGTTTGCCATTGATCTTGTGCCTAGAGCTAGTCCTATTTCTATAGTGCTTTACCGAATGTCGCCTGCAGAGCTAGCTGAGCTCAAGAAACAAATGGAAGAGCTTTTGGAGAAGTAATTCGTGAGACCCAGTGTATCACCTTGGGGAGCACCGGTATTACTAGTTAAGAAGAAGGACGGTACTTCAAGATTATGCGTGGATTATCATCAGTTAAACAAGGTCATGATCAAGAACAAGTATCCATTGCCGAGGATAGATGACCTGATGGATTAGTTGAAGGGAGCAGTTGTGTTTTCAAAGATCGATTTGCGATCGGGTTACCATCAAATCAGAGTGAAAGTGGAAGACATTCCTAAAATGGCTTTTCGTACTCGTTATGGATATTACGAGTACCTGGTGATGCCTTTTGGTGTGACTAATGCACCTGCAATATTTATGGATTATATGAATAGAATCTTTCGTCCTTATTTGGACAAATTCGTTATTGTTTTCATCGATGATATCTTGATCTATTCAAAAATTCAGGAGGATCATGCCGAGCATCTCAGAATAGTTCTTCAGACTTTGAAAGAAAAAGAGCTGTATGCTAAAAGATTCTAGGGCCATGTGATTTCAAAGGAAGGAATTGTTGTCAACCCATCGAAGGTGGAAGCTGTTCTTCAGTGGGAAAGGCCAAAGATGGTGACAGAGATCTGAAGCTTTATTGGACTAGCAGGCTATTACTAGAGATTTATTGAAGGATTTTCTAAGATTGCTGGACCGCTCACTCAACTCACCTGAAAGAATCAAGCTTTTGAATGGATGGATGCTTGCAAAGGAAGTTTCCAAGAGCTGAAAAGGAGACTAACTACTTCACCAGTGTTAGTTCTACTGGATCCGAATGAACCATTCGAGGTGTACTGTGACGTGTCATACCAAGGATTGGGCTGTGTCCTTATGCAAGTGGAAAAGTGGTGGCTTATGCCTCAAGACAACTGTGGATGCATGAGAAGAACCACCCAACGCATGACTTGGAGCTAGCTGTTATTGTATTTGCTTTGAAGATATGGAGACATTATCTCTATGGAGCAATATTCAACGTCTTCAGTGATCACAAGAGCTTAAAGTACCTGTACGATGAAAAAGAGCTGAACATGAGACAACGAAGATGGTTAGAATTCTTGAAAGACTACGATTTCCAACTTCAGTACCACCCTGGGAAGGCGAATGTTGTGGCCAATGCCTTAAGTCGAAAAGCAGTCTGTATTTCTGCTATGATGATTAGGGAAAAAGATTTGATAGAATAATTCAGAGATATATGGTCTTTTGTGGAACTAATGCCGGGTAAGATTTGCATGAATATGGTCATTATCTCGAATGACTTAATGGATGGCATCCAAGAGAAGCAGAAGATTGATAAGTTCTTGCAAGAAGAAAGAGAGCTGATGAGGCAGGGTGGTATGTCAACATTAGAGGAAAGAAGCGATGGAATTTTGAGATTCCAAGGTAGAGTCTGTGTGCTAAAAGATGAAGAGCTTAGGAAGTACATTCTAGAACATGCTTATACAAGCAAGTTAAGTATGCACCATGGAATGACTAAAATGTATCAAGACTTGAAGAAATTATTTTGGAGGCATGGGATGAAAAGAGATATTGCTAGATGCGTATCTTTCTATTTGGTTTTCCAGAAAACAAAGATTGAGCACCAACGACCATCTGGAATGTTACAACCCTTGACTATTCCCGAATGGAAGTGGAATAGTATTGCCATGGACTTTGTCGTCGGATTGCCAAAGACTAGAAAAGGATATGATTCAATATGGGTAATTGTGGATCGACTTACGAAGTCAGCATACTTCTTGCCGATCAACATAAGGTATTCGTTGGAGAAGTTGAATCAGTTATACATTAGTGAAATTGTCAGACTACATGTTGTACCTACGAGTATCATTTCTGATAGAGATCTGAGATTTACATCAAAATTTTGGCAAAGTCTTCAAGAAGCAATGGGGACAAAGCTACGATTGAGTTCCGCATACCATCCTCAGACTGATGGCCAATCAGAGAGAACCATTCAAATGTTGGAAGATTTGTTGAGAGCTTATGCCATAGAGCAGACTGGAAGTTAGGACGAAATTTTACCATTGGTGGAGTTTACCTACAACAACAGTTACCATTTGAGCATAAGGGATGGCACCCTATGAGGCCCTGTATGGACGAAGGTGTCAAACGTCTTTATGTTGGTATCAAGATGGAGAATGACTTACGATCGGACCTGATCTTATTCAGCAGACAACCAAAAAGGTTAAGATGATCCAGGAAAAGATGAGAACGGCTCAGAGTCGACAAAAGAGCTATGTAGATAGAAAGAGAAAACCTCAAGTTTGAGGAAGGAGAGCATGTGTTCTTGAAAGTCACGCCTATGACTAGGGTCAGTCGGATTCTCAAATCTAGAAAGCTCACTCCAAAATTCCTTGGACTTTATCAAATTCTTCGTCGGATAGGTCCTGTTGCTTACCAAATAGCTTTACCACCTTTTCTTTCAAACCTTCACAATGTCTTTCACGTGTCACAACTTCGAAAATACATTTCGAGTCTTAATCATGTCATTGCACCCAATTCAGTACAATTAAAGGAAAACTTGACTTATGAAACAACTCCTGTAAAGATTGAGGATAGGAGAATGCAGCAACTCAGAGGGAAAGACATTTCATTAGTGAAAGTAATCTGGAACGAGGCAACTGGAGATGCGACATGGGAGCGGGAGGACAAGATAAAGGAGCAATACCCAGAACTATTTTAAGGTACAAAATTTCGAGGACGAAATTCTTATTTGTTAGGGAGAGTTGTAACACTCCAAATTTTATTCATTTTGTGATAAATATTCGTTTTCCAATATTTGTGATTTTTGAAAAAAAATTTGATTTTTTTTATAACGCAGAATATTTTAATATTTTTCTTCGTTTTACGTGTAAACTAAGCGGAGTCGAAAAAATGAGATATTTTTCTTGGGAACCTTGATTTGTGAAAACGTCGATGGGGGATCTTTCTAAACTTGAGGCTCAACACGATTTACGAGGTTTTACATTTTTCAAGAAATTTTAACAGATAAAATAATGAATCGCTGTGTAAATTTTATTTGTCAAATAAATTAATACTGACTTTTGTCAAATGTAACAATTGTCTATTAAATAATAACATGTAATAAAAATCCTATCTCATTATCCTAATATAATCTACTTTAAGTCTAATCAAACTTACTTTAATTCAAATTTATAGTATTATAATTAAAGCTTACTTGAGAAGCTTTGACCAACTAATAACTATGATGCCCTTGGCTTGTTGGGGAAGCCAAAATCTCCCCCCTCTCTCCTCTTGTTTCCGAGGCAATGCCCTCCAAGGAAGGCAAAATTTTGCCTCCCAACTTAGTCAATAATCACCCAAAAATTTTATTTTTCATACAACACTTTCTCTCTCTAACTTCATCTTCTTCACATTTCCTCTTCCTTCTCTCTTCTTCTCCCTTCTTCATACGAAAATTGCAGCCCCCATTGTGACCATTTTTCTTCACTTTTCTCTTCACCAAGCTCAATTCTATACTCACCTTCATCTTTTCTACCTTCTCTACTTAGAAAGTTTCTTCATTTTCTATCTTCACCTCCATTGTCATCCAAGACAAAGCTTCAAGCTTGAAGGTAAAGTTTTCATTTTTCTTCTTCTTTCTCTTCATTTTCGTGCTCCATGGTCTCTTTGATGACCATGGATCTCTTCTTTTTCAACTCTTCATGTGGATTCATTATCTTGAAATTCCTAGGGTTTTGGAAGCTCAAAACCAAAACTACCAAGAAGTAAGGAGGAGATCCTTTTTGTGTTCTTCCTTTAGGTAAGAGGGAGACTACTCACTTCAACCATTTTGGTGGTGAGGGAACCTTTGTTTGCTCACTTTGTTTGGTGATTTTGTGTGTTTATGTATTCTTGAAATTTGATTTATGCTTAATGGATGATCTTGAATGTATTGGATGTATTGGAAATGCTTGATCATGTTAGGGTTGTTAAATGAAAAATTTGGAGTTTCCTACCCTAATGTGATGTCATGGTTTTGACTAGGATTTAGGGGTTCAAATTGGTTTTTGTACAAAATGAAATAAGGCTTATGTAATTGAAGGTTGAATGATAATGTTGGAATTAATGAATGGAAATTTTGAGGGATTCCTAATTTAAGGTAAGGCTATGGTTTTGACATTGGAATTGAGGGATTGGATTGGTTTTTGTGAAAGATAGAATTTAAGTGATTAGATATTGATTAGTTAAGGTATAAAATGGAAAGAAATAGGAACCTTGGTGGCTTAGGGAGGCTACGGTTTTAGAGAAAAATTTTTGAGGTAAAATGATGCTTGATGCATCTTTGGAGATTTAAGATTTAGACACATGCATAATGCATAATCAAGTGGAAGAATTAATTTGGATAATAACACTTAAGAGGTCCACGGTTTTGAAGGGTTGTTGAACCTAAAACTTTCATAATTGACCAAAGCTTAAGACTTTGAAATGTGAGGATCCATAATATGAACTTACTATAATTGATGAACCATAGATATAAATTGATGTTATTATAGACCTTAAGTGGGCTAAGTACGTGTTGACTGTGTACTTGAGAAATGATTATATATGCCATTGTGGTATGCTCATGATGACTGCATCATTGATAAACATGTGTGATGTACATGGTGTCATCATGCATATGTGTTGTCCGTTGGACATTGTTGAAAAGGTCATGTTGCCTAGGAGTTTGAATAACACCTATGTGCGGGTGCGAATAGACTAGCGTAGGGGCATAGTGGTTGGCCCTGGGGGCATCAGGGTGCGAGTGTCTCACAATGGACAGTGGTAGCTCCACTGAGTCCGTGGGATAGACCGATGCAAACGCACCGATGATCCGGACTGAGACGCTATCTTATATCGTGATCAACTGTTGAGGAGCCATGTATGAGCCATTCTTGCGCAAATATTATTTTTATGTGATGAGCACAAGGCCGACGGTGTACTGGCATTACTTGTTGATCATTCACTCCGAAAATATTTATGTCTAGCTCCATAGAGTAGGAATCTTGGTACCATTTGCATTGTGAACTGTCAGTCTCATAATTCATTGAGCATGAACATTCATAACTGTGGAATAATATTTGTTCTTATTACTGTAAAAATTACTTGGCTTGTTTACTGTTGATAATTCTTACTGTTGTTTAATATTGTTTGCTTTTACAGTTAATTGTAATTATCACTGTGTTCGTATGTGAGCATCCAGCGCCATTCTGTTTTCTTACTGCTATTTTGGTACTGAAAGCTGGGTGTCTCACCTCTTTCTATATTTTCTCTATTATCTATATTTCTGTCGGATTGCGTACTTCTGAGAAGACATTCGTGAGGAAGACAAGGAAACACCTGAGTTTCTGGGTTTTTGGCCGCATTACGATTGGAGCCTGCTGAGGATGTCGTTGCGCCCATGCTGCTTCTTGGGATACATGAAGCTGACCTTTCACAGAGGACCCGATTGCTGGCACTTACATATGGAGATGGACCGCTGTGTTTACCGCGGGGAGCTGACGGTGTCCTTATCTTGGGGTAGATATGACGCCCCTGTCTTTGATTTTTTTGCTTTTGTTATTTTGGAGTTTCACTTACCCGTGAGGGACATATGGATTGATATGTTCTACACCCCTCAAGAGGATTCTTTCCTCTCTACTGCTCGGGCTTCCGCCTGAAACTCGGTCCTCTGATGGCAATTTCATCGGATGATGAGGACCCTGAGGAGGACCCGGCTACGGTCCCTTCTCGTCAGTCATAGGGGTTGATACTGTCGGTGGCTACTGATGGCTAACTGTTTATCTTTTTGGGGAAGCCTGATGTTTTGCCGTTTCAAATGGGTGTATGTTTGTATCTTTTTTGGTGGGTACATCTTTTATTTTTTGTATAATTTATATTATAATTAAATAGGCTGATGCATATAAAATATATATTTATATTGTGAATGTATTATGTTCAATACTGTGTTAATTTTATTGCATATGTAATTATTGCTATCTTTTACTGTTATTTAAAAAAAGTGAGAAAAAGAAAAATGTACACATAATTCGATATTCGATCACCTTACAATCCAAGAACGCAAATTATTTAATCATGTGTTAAAAATGAACCGGGTCTTAATTAATCACTGTAACTATTATTTTTCACAAAAATTTATTTCATTTCTTAGTATTATGGTGCGACGCTCCTTCTTCGCAGTATTAAGAAAAAGGGGTGTTACACTCTCCACACCATAACCAAACCTCCTCTCTTTTATAATTTTATCCAACACCACTTCTGAAACCTAAACACCATTCTAAACATCTTTCATCTTATATGTTTCATAAAAATCAATCATTTAGTGTTTGGAAATCAAGTTTGAAGTTTCTACTCTACACGGTAAAAATCCTTGTTTCTTGTTTCTAAATTGATTCTTGAAGTTCTAAGCCATGATTGATCCATGGTTTCTCTTTTTGGCTTTGGTTTGGTTCAAAGTTTGTTAGCGATTTCTTTGGAGCTACACGAAATCTATAGGATCAAGCAAGAAGGATTTTTGTCTTTCTTAAGGTAAGAGAGAGATTTAATCTCCTCAACCATGTCTTGGTGGTGAAAAAATGGATTTGTTTGTGGTAAAGAATCCATAAGGATTCAATCACTTGATTGTTTAAAGCTTTTCTTATTTGTGATTATTTTTTATGCATGCATGTTTATAGCTTTGATTATATGTTTTAGTGAAGGCATGATAGTTATTGTATGTAGTAGGATGTGAACAACATGATAAGGAATTGTATGAGGGCTCCAAAGAACCCATAAGGCTCACGACCTGCACCACCACAAAGAGGACAAAGTGTTTTAAATTATTTTTCTACTCATGGATTAAATGATTAATAATAAATTGGATTAAGAATTTTTACAAGAGATTAGATGATAGAAAATAATTAAAGATGATTTATGAAATATATAATGATTTTTGGCCAACATGCCTACTCATGGTATTTTTTATCCAAAATTATTTCCTAAGCATGAAATTATGTAAATTAATGAGAACTCAATTTAATGAATTTTAGAGAATAAAATGAAGTGAATTTATTTTAGAGATTAATTAGGGAGATTAAATAAGGATGAGAAATAAAATAAATACTTAAAAAGTACTAACATATAGCTCACTCGTTGGGCTTCGAAGCGCGTTAGCAAGTTTCAAGCTGTAAATATTAGTTATGTCCAAGAAGGGTAAGTTTTAAAGGAAACAATAGGAAATATTACTTAGAGAATTTCTATTAAGAAAATACTGTAAATATGACTAAAAATAGATATCTAATGGAGAAAGTTTCAAAATTTAATTTAGAAAGCAAAGAAATATAAAACACAATTGAAAAATGATTTAAAACATTACGCAATTGAGAAAATAATTTAAAATCACTACACATTGAGAAAATGATTTAAAAATGCTATGCAATTGCAAAAACATCGAAAAATATTTACGCGATTTGAAAACGTTAGAAAAAAGGTTATGCGATTGTGAAAATGCAATAAAATATTTACGCGAATGAAAATAATAGCAGTTTGTTGTCGCGTTAACGTGGTGGGCCCAGTTACGTTGGAAAATGGTACTGCCAAGTGATGGCGCGTGATTGTGTGAAACAATGATAATATCGATATATGTGTGTGCTTTTGGATCATGCATCATGCATAGAGAAACGTGTCAATTTGGTTGATATTGCAAGTTGCCTAAAAAATGAATTACACCGTAGTACAAGTGCAATAGGCGTAGTGTTGTTCATTGATTAAACTTGGAGGCATTAGTGTGCGGAGGATTCCACATATGGACAGTTGGTAGCTTCTCTGGGTCGTGGTACCGGGCAACGCACTAGCGATCTCGACAAAGCACTATTCTTAATCACGATCTAGCGTAGACTATCTGGTACAATGCCTGATGTATATGACGGTTAGACTGTATAGCACTTGGCTGGGGCAGCCAGAGCTATAGACAGGTCTTCTGGATCATTCTCTCAGAAAATTGTGGTTAGCTCCATGGAGTACGAATGAGTCTGTGTGCATATGCATATTTGGTCTACATCATGATGTGATAATTATATTGATATGAGATATTACGTATGATGTGATAACATGATTTGATGTATTGAATGCTATATCTATATGTACTGTCGTTTTCTATACTGCCATGTTGGTAGTGATGTAGATTGTCTCACCTCTTTGTATGCATTTCTGTATTATTATTATGTTCGGTAAAGATTTTGAGGAAGGAGAAGAAGAGTGATAATCACATATTTTATTCATTAAGAAACCCTCATTATTAGTCATTTACACTCTTCATGTACTTAATTGACTGAATTTGATTATGTTTTGTAAGTTTGAACTCGAATCGGACTTAATTGATTTTTCAGCATTATTCGAGTCTTACACTATTTCTGTATTTTGGCCATATCTTGAGTTCTAAATGTCTGATAATTATGAATTTTACCTTGTAGGAAAGATAAAAGAGAGCTCTACAACTTTGATGAAGAGCTCGAAGTCAAATTCAGACATCTAGTGGAGCTAATTGGGCATGGAAATCAGAATACGGGATTTGTGACTGGAACCCGAACAGTGTGTAGTAACCAGAACATAATTCGAGTTTGGGTTTATAGAATGGGCTGAAAATTGGTGATCTGAAAGTTAAGACCCATATGTACAACTTTCATGACAAACACAAAACTTGATTCGGGCTCCTTGATGGAGATATTAGGTCTGAAAGTCAAAACAGAGGTGCTGAAACTGGTCCTGAGTAGTCTGTAGTAATTGGGTCATATCTTGGGCTGTAGGACGAATTTTTAGGTGCTTCTAGAGCCATTGGAAAGCTTAGACAATTTCCTAGAACTTTCATGAAGACCATTTGGCTCAAAAATGACAAAATCAATGAGTTCAGCAATGAATACTTTCGGAGACAAGGAAGCTCACCTACCAAGTTCACCTACCAAGCTCACCTACCAAGTTCACCTACCAAGCTCACCTACTAATTCCACCTACTAATCTCATCTACCCATCTACTATTACTCTGAATCCTCTATAAAAGGAAGCATGTGGAGAGCTCTAAACATAACATACACTTAGTGTTAGAAATAGCTTTTCATAGTTCTTGTATATTTTTCCTTCATTGTAATGGAGAGCTAAGTCACTTCTAGTCAATTCGGGACTCTTGAAGAGATTGTGGCTTGGATTCTTGAGACCTTGGTTATGTAATGTATTTGATTTATATTTGAATTCCTCTTCTCTTCTTCTTCTGTTCTCTTGATCTTGAATGCATGAATGGTGATTCTGTTTATGTTTGATCTGATTTGATCTTGGTTTAAGATTAAGTATCGTGATGAAATTTAGAACTGATTGATCTGAACTAATCACGTAATTGAAGAGGTTAGGTTACTGATTGGTACGTAGGTTAATTGAATTCGGTGCTTAAATTGATATATATCTACATGAATGGTGCGATTGCAGATTTATGTTTATTACTTGTCAATTGAATTCTGGACGATTGTCTAGTATGAATTCGGATCGATCTTTGAGATCTCGGTTAGATCCAAGTTAACCATTCAAATGTGCTTCAAATGTTTGTTGAAAGGTCTATGATTGAATCCACCCAATCTCGGATAGATTTCTGAATTGACTTTTTTCTAATTGTTATTTCTCTTTAAATCTTGTACACTGCGATCTTTGAACCATCAAAACCCCCTTTTTCTAACTTTCACTTGATTTGATCAAATTGCATCTACGATCCTTGAGGAGACGATCCGGTGTTGTTCACTATACTACAAGTTTAGGTAATAACTTCGGTTATAATTTTGATTGAGTTCAGCGCTCGTCAAAATTTTGGCGCCGTTCTGGGGATCTCGTAGGTGTAATCTTTTCATTTTGAGTAACCTTACTAATTTTTGTTCTTTCTTACCTATTCTAACAGTTATTTTTCATTTACTAACAGTGTTCATACCATACTAACATTTTTATCCTAGCTTTTGAATTTTTCTAATTTAGGAAAGACGGAAAAGCAGGTGATTACGGTAATCTTGTTGCAATTTTCGAACTGCAACATGCCCAGAATGAGCTGAAACTTGGTCGGTTGAAGGAAAACAGCCTGATAAACAAGACTCACAGTAAACTGTGAGGTCACCCCTGGTTTTTCGAAATTCTATCATTTAGACCACTTTTTCAATTTTTTAATATTTTTTATTGCATTTTCTAGTTTCATTTTTATGTAGATTTTGTTCTGTGTTGATTCCATAATTTTTAAAAATGTTTAGACATATTAACTAGATTTATTTTTGCATATTTTGAGTGTTGTTTAGTGTATTTTGCTTAGTTACGCTTTTGTGTTTTTGTGCTTTAGTTGATGCATGACTAGGTCCAATCCTCGATATCTTGCTTGATCTTGATCCCGAGATTGATAGGACCTTGCATAGATTAATTAGAGCTCGTGTGATAAATTCCGAGTTAATTCTGAACCTAATTTTGGGAGTGAACACGATAACTTAAGTAATCCCGAAATCATGGCCGATAACATGCATAATAGAACCCTTAAGGAACTTGTTGCTCCCGATGTATCGTACCAATCTTTGTGCATTCAATATCCTCGATCTTGATGCAGATTTTGAGTTAAAATCTGGTTTGATACACTTGTTACCAAAGTTTCATGGTCTTGCGGGAGAAGATCCTCATAAGCACACGAAAGAGTTCCATGTTGTGTGTTCAACCATGAAGCCACAAGGCATCTCCGAGGAACACATCAAGTTAAGGGCATTTCCCTTCTCACTTGTCGATGCACCAAAGATTGGTTGTTTTATCTTTCACCAGGTTCGGTCGAAGTTGGAATGACATGAAGAGGTTGTTCCTGGAGAGATTCTTCCCCGCCTCGAGAGCTGTTGCAATTAGGAAGGATATATGTGGCATCAGACAGATGTCTGGTGAGACTTTGCATGAATACCGGGAGAGATTCAAGAAGTTGTGTTCGAGCCGCCCTCATCACCAAATTAGTGACCAACTCTTGATTCAATACTTTTATGAGGGTTTCTTTGCCAAATGATAGAAGCATGATCGATGCTGCCTCTGGAGGAGCCTTAGTAGACAAAACTCCTACCGCCGCAAGAGATCTGATAGCAAACATGGCAGCTAATACCCAACAGTTTGGCTCGCGGATCATCACCGCAACCAGAGGAGTTAATGAAATTCAAGCATCTCATATGGACCAACAAAGAATGGAACACAGACTAGATGAATTGACTTCTTTGGTAAGACAGATAGCAGTGGGTCAACAACCACCTATGCAGATGACTGCATCAGTGTGTGGAATTTGCTCTAATTCATCTCATCCTACTGATTCATGCCCTACACTTCAGGAAGATGGATCTGCTTTTCCAGATCAATGTGTTGCTGCAGCTGGTGTTTTTCCTAGTAGACCCCAATATCAGCAACAACAGCAACAATCTAGATATGATCCATTTTCTAGTACTTATAATCCTGGTTGGCGAGACCATCCCAATTTGAGATATGGGAATCCTAGCCAAGCAACAATGCCCCACCAAGAAGAACAACGGCCCCACCAAGAAGAACAACAATTTAGATACCAAGTCTGCAGGTCCAAGCAACAAATACCAACAAATACCCCTGCATTCAGACAAACAAAGAATTCTGCTCGATAGTCATGTCAATCCACTCCACCGGTGAGCCATCATTGGAAGACTGATGAAACAAATGGCCACAAATAACATTCGGTTCCAAAGCAGAACGTCGGTGCCAACATTCAGAATTTACAAAACTCAAATCGGGCGGTGGCAACCACCGTGAGCGAGCTAAAGAGTCAAGGTTCTAGCCAATTGCCTTCACAAGTCAACAATCCAAGAGGCAACGTAAGTGCAATTACCTTGAGAAGTGGCAAAGAAGTTGATGTTCCAACCTTACAGCAATCAGAAATTGACCAAAAACGGCAGGAAATGGATAATTCAGTCCAGAAATCTGTGCCACTGAAGAAAATTACAGAGAATTCAGATGTTACCATTCCATTACCTTTTCCAAATAGGATCACACAATCCAAGAGAACAATGCAAGCAGAAATGGAAAAAGAAGTCATAGAAACATTCAGGAAAGTGGAAATCAATATTCTCCTCCTAGATGCAATCAAGCAAATTCCAAAATATGCTAAATTTCTCAAGGAGTTGTGCACTCATAAGAGAAGGTTGAAAGGGGATGAGAAGATCAGCATGGGTAGAAATGTTTCTGCAATGATTCTGCCAAGCATGCCACAGAAATGCAAAGATCCTGGAACTTTCACAATTTCTTGCACAATTGGCAACTCTAGATTTGAGCATGCAATGCTAGATTTGGGTGCTTCGATCAATGTCATGCCCATGTCAGTGTATAAGTGTTTAAACATCGGTACTTTGCAACCCACTGGTATCGTGATTCAGTTGGCGAATAGAGCCACCGCTCATCCGCAGTGTGCTTTGGAAGATGTGTTAGTTCGGGTGAATGAGTTGATTTTTCCACAGCAGATTTCTACATTCTGGACATGGAAGATGAGTCTCCAACAAACCATGCTCCATTGATTCTAGGCAGACCATTCCTCAAGACCGCCAAGACCAAGATAGACGTGCATGCTGGCACCCTTTCTATGGAGTTTGGCGACGATTTGGTACAATTTAACATTTTTGATGCCATGAGACACCCCCTAGAGGAGCATTCTGTTTTCCATGTTGATATGATTGAGATGCTGGTTGATGATGTCTATACTGATTTATATGCTGAATTCCCTGATATCGTTGACTATCTTGGTTCTGTTTCTTGTGATACATGTGCCACTTGTGATGTTGAACCATGTTTGCATGTGCTTGAGATTTATTCTCATATGTTATGAGTAATGATACATGCCGATGATGCAACAATTGAGAATGAGAGTCAAGTACCATGCTTTGAAATTAATGTTCTTTGAGTTAGTTGTTTCAGATCACTTGTTACCTTCCATTGTACAACCTCCATCCTTGGAGTTGAAGACTTTACTGAGACCATCTTAAATATGCATATTTGGGAGATGGTGAGACACTTCCAGGTGATCATTGCTAAAAACCTACAACCCGATCAAGAAGAAAAATTACTGCAGATTTTGAGGCGAATAGGCAAGCCATCGGATGGACTCTTGCGAGATATTCTGGTATTAGTCCCTCCACATGCATGCATAAGATTTTATTGGAAGAAGGGATCAAACCAGTTAGATGCCCCAAAGGAGACTAAATCCCCCGATTCTAGATGTGGTGAAGAAGGAAGTTACAAAGCTACTTCAAGTCGGCATTATTTATCCCATATCGACGATCAATGGGTGAGCCCCTGTGCAAGTGGTTCCCAAGAAATCTGGGGTCACAGTGGTTGCGAATCGAACAATGAGCTTGTGCCCACACGAGTTCAAAACAGTTGGCGAGTTTGCATTGATTATAGGCGGCTCAACCAGGCTACCGAGAAAGGATCATTTCCCGCTGCCCTTCATTGATCGGATGTTGGAGCGGTTAGGTGGCAAGTCACATTATTGTTTCTGGATGGATATTCGGGCTATTTTCAGATTCATATAGCCCCAGAAGACCAAGAGAAGACTACTTTCACTTGTCCATTTGGCACATTTGCATACAGGAGGATGCCCTTTGGTCTATGCAATGCTCCAGGCACCTTTCAGAGGTGTATGGTAAGTATCTTTTCTGATTTTTTAGAAAATTGCATGGACGTATTTATGGATGATTTTCTTTGTCTATGGATCTTCCTTTGATGCATGTTTAGATAGTCTGGCTCAGGTCTTGCATAGATGCATTGAGACTAACCTCATTCTAAATTTTGAGAAATGTCATTTCATGGTAGAACAAGGTATAGTCTTAGGGCATGTGATATCTCGTGAGGGTATTGAGGTAGATCCTGCAAAAATAGATGTTATTTCATGCCTATCTTACCCCACATGCGTGCGGGAGATTCGTTCTTTCCTTGGTCATGCGAGGTTTCTATCGGCGGTTCATAAAGGATTTCAAGCAAAATTGCACTTCCGCTATCCAACTTACTGCAAAAAGATGTGGAGTTTCACTTTGACAAGAAGTGCCAGGATGCCTTCAATCAATTGAAGCAGGCATTGACCAGTACACCTATCATCCAACCACCGGATTGGACACTTCCATTTGAGTTGATGTGTGATGCCTCTAATTATGCATTGGGAGTTGTTCTTGCACAAAGGGTCGGTAAAGTATCTCATGTCATTTCCTATGCTTCGAGAACTTTAGATCCTGCACAAATTAACTACACCACAACTGAAAAGGAACTTTTAGCAATTGTTTTTGCTTTAGATAAATTTCGATCATATTTGCTTGGTTCCAGAGTGGTTGTGTTTTCAGATCATGCAGCATTGAAGTTTCTCCTGAAGAAGCCCAATGCCAAGCCCCGGTTGATTAGGTGGATGTTGCTCCTCCAGGAGTTTGATATTGAGATCCGTGACAAGAGTGGAGCGGAGAATTTGGTGGTGATCACTTGAGCCGAATTGAAAGGAGGCAGATGTTTTTCCCATCCATGATGTTTTCTCGATGAGCGACTTTTCAAGCCGCAAGGCAACATCCCTTGGTTTCTTGATTTGATTAATTTCTTGGTTGCTAACGCAATACCCGCACATTTCACTAAGGCTAAGATTGATAAATTGAAAAGTGAGTCAAAGTATTATGTGTGGGATGATCCTTACTTATGGAGATTTTGCAAAGTGACCAAGTAATTAGGAGGTGTGTGCTCGATGATGAATTCCATTCCATTCTTAGCTTTTGTCATAAACTTGCATGTGGCGGCCACTTCGGTCCTCAACGGACTGCTAGGAAAGTTTTAGACTCGGATTATATTGGCCCACTCTATTTCATGATGCATATATGTTTTGCAAATCTTGTGATCAATGCCGAGAGAACAGGAATACTTCTCGTAGGAATGAAATGCCCCGTAAACCCTTATTATTCTCGTGAGATTTTTGATGTTTGGGGTATTGACTTTATGGGTTCTTTTCCTGTATCATTTGGTTTTGTTTACATTCGCTTCTTTGTGGATTATGTATCTAAATGGGTGGAGGCTAAGGCCACTCTGACCGATGATTCTAAAGTTGTTGTGGATTTTATTAGATCACGTGATTTTCTCGTAGGTTTGGAGTCCCGAGATCCATCATTAGTGATCAAGGTTCACATTTTTGCAATCGAAGCATGGAGGCTTTAATGAAGAAGTATGGAGTCCAACACAAGGTTTCTACACCTTACCACCCCCAAACCAATGGGGGCAAGCCGAGGTCTCCAACAGAGAAATTAAGCGATACTCCGGAAGACAGTTCAACCTAACGAAAAGGACTGGAGCAAGAGGCTTGAGGATGCTTTATGGGCTTACCGGACTGCTTATAAGACACCAATCGGGATGTCTCCGTATCGGATTATTTTTGAAAAGCCTGCCACCTACCGGTGGAAATTGAGTATCGAGCATTCTCGGGCGGTGAAAAGGTGCAACTTGGACCTAGATCAAGCGAGGTTTGGAGAGGAAGTGCATGCCTGCACAGCAATTGGAGGAGATCCGCTTGGAGGCTTATGAAAGTTCCAAACTTTATAAGGAGAAGACCAAAGCCTTCCATGATAAGTTAATTCTGAGGAAAACATTTGAGATTGGTCAAAAAGTTCTCCTCTATAACTCCCGCCTCCGACTCATGCCTGGCAAATTAAGGTCTAGATGGGATGGACCATTTATTGTTACTAATGTTTTTCCTTCTGGTGCTGTTCAGATTAAAAGTGAGGTCACTGCCAAAGCTTTCATCGTAAATGGACACCGCCTCAAACAGTATCATGAACTTCCAGAGAATGCAGAAGTGGAGGTGATGAACCTTCTCCATCCGCATTATGAATAAAAAAAAAAAAAAAAAAAAAAAAAAAAAAAAAAAAAAAAAAAAAGAAAAAAGGAAAAAAAAAAAAAAAAAAAAAAAGCGGTGTGCCCGACAATGAGGTAGGTAGAGTCGCTCGAAGCATGTGGAGGTCATTTTTCTTCGGCGACAACAAGCTGCGAAAATCTTGCAAGTATGGATTTTATTGGCCTACTTTATTAAAGGTCTGTTACACCTTTTGCAAAAGCTGCGGAAATTGGTCAAAAAGTTCGCTTTGAGATTATCATCCGCACCTACTCCTTGGAAAATTGAGATCTAGGTGGCGTGGTTCTTTTGTTGTCGACACGCGTATCCTCTCAAAGATCGATACCGAGGATCCTAGGAATGGTAATGCGCTTAAGGTTAATGGACAAAGACTCAATCATTCCTGGAAACCAAGTTCTTGAGTTCTTTGCGTTGCTTGGTTAAGTGGCGGATACGGTACTCGTGACTCTTGAGTCGGTTTATTCTTCGATTTCCCAAAATAACCGAACCCTTCTTCTCCTTCAAAATGGATGTCATTCTTTCAAACCCGAGAAAACATTTTCCTTCTTTTCCTCAAAATGCTCGAGAAAAATCTACAAAGTTCGATGTGAGAGATTGAGAATGTTAATGCACAAGGGTATGCCGAGAAGATGTACGCTGGATAATTGAAGCAAAGGTCCGATTAGCGGTGAGTCCTCAATTTCATTTGACTCATATATGCCCGGTCTTGGAAGAAGTTCATATTCTAAAAGGAGAAGAGCAAAAAGGTTACAAGTCTGTCACAAATGTGGACGATGGAACCGTAACAAGCGATGTCGTACTAAGGGGATGGTTTCCGCAAATAGAGAAGATAAAATTTTCTTCATTAAGAATGGGTGAGTAAGGAGTCATTAGATGATATCTTATTGACTCTTGAGACGCATTCTTGTGGATTGGTGCATCGTGAAATTCTTAAATTGTGGAATCTCTTCAAGGATGAAGAACAACGCTACGATCTTGGGAATCGACTCTAAAAGACCCTGTTTGCCAATTTATAAGAAAATTGGATGGGAAGCTTATCCTCGACTCATAGAAGACGTTTAAGCCGTTACTGGACGTTAAACCAGAGGCAGATGTGAGCCATATCCACAAACAATCTGTACATATCATCCTCTTCTTCTTCTTCTTCTTCATGGCATTTTACAAAAAAAAAAAAAAAAATTCAAAAAAAAAAAAAAAAAAAAAATTCAAAAAAAAAATGAAAAAAAAAAAAATGTATACTTCTTAGGGTTGGCTTTGGTAACACAAACCGTGAATGGGGAAATGCATGCATCCGATCCAGCCTTCTTAATTGAAAAACAAAGAAGGTAGATTGTATCCCACATGTGAGGCCGGTCGTATTATGGTCACTTGTCCCTTCGGGAGCCCTATGTTCTTATTTGGTCTTGAATGGGTCGAATCTTGGTCAAAAATGCTTTGGCACAAAGCCGAAAGAGCAGACTACCTCCATCCCAATCTTAAGTAAGTATACACTTATCTTTCATCAAGTTTTTCTAACAATTTCAAAAAAAAAAAAAAAAAAAAAAAAAGGAACGTGATGTCTCGCACTCATGACGCCATAAAGTATAAAGATACGCCATGGAAACTGTACATACAGGTATGTCATCATCTTTGTATCATTTTGTTGTATTTTGATTTTTGTACAGACGATCCTTTGAGCAGGGTCCTTCAGGGGTTTCTAGACTTCTTTACCTTGATGGTTTTCTTGAAGTCAAAAAAAAAAAAAAAAAGATTCTGTGTCTCTTAATTTCAACCTTTTCTGACAACCGCCAACCTACCCTCATAGGTGCAATTATTCCCCTTTCCATTCTTTTTCCTATTTAAACACTCCATTTTCTCCATTTTCCTTCAAACTCGAAACACTCAAAGGGAGGAAGAGTATAGAATGGGGCCTTCTATTCGTAACCTCAAAAATGTCGTGTGTTTTTGTGGGTCGAGTTATGGGAAGGGATTAGAGTTTGTAAACGCAGCTAGCACTCTTGGTCGATCACTTGCTGCGAGGAACATTCATCTTGTATATGGGGGAGGTTGTCGTGGGTTAATAGGGGTCTGTATCACTTGCCGCCTTTGTAAGAGACAATCAGGTTCTAGGTATCATTCCCGAAACTTTAGCTCAACAGAACATCACTGGAAAGACAATTGGGGAGGAACTTAAGGTATCATCAATGCATGAATGCATGAAGATAATGCTTGAAAACTCTGATGCATTCATTGCCTTACCAGGTGGTTTTGGTACTTTGGAAGAAATTTTTCAAATTGTCTCTTGGTCGAACTAAACATCCACCATAAACCCATTGGTTTGTTGAATGTTAATAATTTTTTTGATCTTTTGTTTTTTTTTCTTGACAAAGTCGTGGAACATAAATTTATCACTCCTTCTAAGAAGACAACTTCTTATCTCTCGCCTCCACTATTGATGAGCTCATTGATAAATTAGAAGCTTTTGAGTATGTACCTGATCAGGTATCAGCTCAGATAGATTGGTCAACAGGAAGCAGCGAAGGAAGTAACAAGAAACAAGAGCCCGATCTGAAACTTTCTCTTTAATGGGTTTGATTTTTAAAAAAAAAATTATTGTTGTTTTGTTTAGTATGATATGGTTGTCATGGACTTATTAAACCAATTAGTGATGGCAGAGTAAGGAGTAATTTTACTCTTGAGACGCATCTTAATTGGTGGCAGAGTAAGGAGTTTTTTAGGTAGTAATTAATTAGTATTGAATTGTGGAAGTACTAACGTTTTCTTATTTGATTTCTTTTCAGGGTCTGATGCGGCACTGACAGTGTGTTTCTTTTCTGCTTAGCGTTGATTCACTTCTTATCAGGTTGTGTTGCTCTTTTCTATCTCTTTCTTTCACATTGAGGACAATGTTATATTAAGTGTGGGGGAGAGATTTTAGCATGTTTCTGTTTCTTTTCGTTTGTTAAAAAAAATTCAAAAAAAAAAATTCAAAAAAAAAAAAAAGAGGTTCATTGCATGATTGAATAATTTTTCTCCCTTCTTGAACTGATATGCTTGGTGATGGATGATTGAATTGATGAATTGAGTTTGATGGATGCATACCTTGTGAGATTTTGAGCCTAATGGATGGATTCAACATTTATGCCATTCTCTTCTTTCTTGTGTGATTTTCACTCATGTTAATGACCACTCTAGAACTTGCTTTGATTCTTTTTGAGGCTACATTTCACTTGCATGCATGAACATGATTGAGGCCCTCTTTCTTAGCTAGTTTAACCAAATAGCCAACCTTGTTTTCAATATAATATCAAGCACTCTTTTGACCTCTCGAAAATTCTCTGATTCTTGCCAACCTTGTATATTTTCCTTTGCTTAACCCCTTTGAGCTTATTTGACCATTCCTTGTTTCTAGCTCATTATGTGCCTTAAATGAAAAATCGTGTTCTTACTGTACCTTAGGGAATAAAAGAACATTAGCCTGGTTAATGGATGAGTTTTTGAACAAGTGTGGGGGTGTGTGTACAAAATGGTTGTTGAAAAAAAAAAAAGAGTGCCTAGAAAAAAAAAAGAAAAAAAAAAGAAAAATGTATGTATATAGTTATGTTCATATATATAAAAAAAAAAAAAAGAGAGAGAGAAAAGGATGGGGAAATGAATATGTAAAGGGATATACATTAGAGTTGAGATGAACTTTTATGCTCGTTATTTGAACTCAGCTCTCATTTGCTTTTATTCTCTTTGGTATTTATCTTCTCATATCCATTTTATCCTCTTCTGTTACCTTGACCTCACTACAACCTTGAATAAAGTCCTCATGATTTGTGTGTGCATGTGTTTTGAGTAGTGGAGAAGTAGAAGATAAGCAAGCTTATGGTAGTGCAATTTTCATGGGTTGAATTGAGTGAAATACATACCTTTTAAACACTTGAGAGATTGAGAGGGAATATTGTGAAGATCCATCATTCTTAATTCATTCTTTTCAACGGAAGTTTCCTTGCATTTTGGTTTGAGATGTGAAGAAATGTTACCTCATTTATGCTTTGATCCCTTGAATTTCTTGTTGCTCTTCTTGCTTCATTGAGTCCTTTAGAGTTTTTAACTTTTAAGTTTGTGTCGTTTGTCTTTGTCTTCTAACTTTAGTTTTATATGTTTTGCCCAGGAGTGCAAAAAGCTAAGTGTGGGGGAATTTGATAATCACATATTTTATTCATTAAGAAACCCTCATTATTAGTCATTTACACTCTTCATGTACTTAATTGACTGAATTTGATTATGTTTTGTAAGTTTGAACTCGAATCGGACTTAATTGATTTTTCAGCATTATTCGAGTCTTACACTATTTCTGTATTTTGGCCATATCTTGAGTTCTAAATGTCTGATAATTATGAATTTTACCTTGTAGGAAAGATAAAAGAGAGCTCTACAACTTTGATGAAGAGCTCGAAGTCAAATTCAGACATCTAGTGGAGCTAATTGGGCATGGAAATCAGAATACGGGATTTGTGACTGGAACCCGAACAGTGTGTAGTAACCAGAACATAATTCGAGTTTGGGTTTATAGAATGGGCTGAAAATTGGTGATCTGAAAGTTAAGACCCATATGTACAACTTTCATGACAAACACAAAACTTGATTCGGGCTCCTTGATGGAGATATTAGGTCTGAAAGTCAAAACAGAGGTGCTGAAACTGGTCCTGAGTAGTCTGTAGTAATTGGGTCATATCTTGGGCTGTAGGACGAATTTTTTGGTGCTTCCAGAGCCATTGGAAAGCTTAGACAATTTCCTAGAACTTTCATGAAGACCATTTGGCTCAAAAATGACAAAATCAATGAGTTCAGCAATGAATACTTTCGGAGACAAGGAAGCTCACCTACCAAGTTCACCTACCAAGCTCACCTACCAAGTTCACCTACCAAGCTCACCTACTAATTCCACCTACTAATCTCATCTACCCATCTACTATTACTCTGAATCCTCTATAAAAGGAAGCATGTGGAGAGCTCTAAACATAACATACACTTAGTGTTAGAAATAGCTTTTCATAGTTCTTGTATATTTTTCCTTCATTGTAATGGAGAGCTAAGTCACTTCTAGTCAATTCGGGACTCTTGAAGAGATTGTGGCTTGGATTCTTGAGACCTTGGTTATGTAATGTATTTGATTTATATTTGAATTCCTCTCTCTTCTTCTTCTTCTCGTTCTCTTGATCTTGAATGCATGAATGGTGATTCTGTTTATGTTTGATCTGATTTGATCTTGGTTTAAGATTAAGTATCGTGATGAAATTTAGAACTGATTGATCTGAACTAATCACGTAATTGAAGAGGTTAGGTTACTGATTGGTACGTAGGTTAATTGAATTCGGTGCTTAAATTGATATATATCTACATGAATGGTGCGATTGCAGATTTATGTTTATTACTTGTCAATTGAATTCTGGACGATTGTCTAGTATGAATTCTGGATCTGATGCTGAGATCTCGGTTAGATCCAAGTTAACCATTCAAATGTGCTTCAAATGTTTGTTGAAAGGTCTATGATTGAATCCACCCAATCTCGGATAGATTTCTGAATTGACTGTTTTTCTAATTGTTATTTCTCTTTAAATCTTGTCACTGCGATCTTTGAACCATCAAAACCCCCTTTTTCTAACTTTCACTTGATTTGATCAAATTGCATCTACGATCCTTGAGGAGACGATCCGGTGTTGTTCACTATACTACAAGTTTAGGTAATAACTTCGGTTATAATTTTGATTGAGTTCGGCGCTCGTCAAAGAGCAGCCTTTGGGTTATCAGTACGAGGAGGAACAACATCCTAGTGATCAGTGTGAAGAGGACGAGCCTCTAGATCATCCTTATTGTTTGGATTGATTTTGTCATGTTATGGTGCTACCGAGTTTTCTGGGATTCGTGAGACTGGAGTTCCATGGGGGCTCTGATGCCTGGCATCTACATGTGGATAGGGAGACTGTTGTGTATGTGGGACAAATGATTATGTCCCTTAGTAGGGAATATGATGGAGTTCATATGTTCTCTACTACTGTTTATGTATATCTAGAGTTACCCTTATCTATTAGGCGTTATTGGGGTGGTCGTTTCCATGCCCCTAGTAAGCTTAGTTGTGTATCAACCACACAGACTCTTGTTCGTAGGGCTACACGACATCCAGAGTTTCTATCTTCTGATGATCTACCAGAGGAGGATCCTTCGAGGGATCAAAACTTCTAGTTCTATACGTAGGCTAGTTTATGGCTTGTTTTGAGTCATACAGTTTACAACTTTATTAAACAATTTGTAGTGTGTAATTATTTGTATCCTTAAAAAAAAATTATATGTATAATTATGGTGTGTTTTTAGTAGTTTGTTTTATTTCATGTTCAGTTTATTTTATTTAACGATATAATATACAAAAAGAAAATTTTTACAAGTTATATTATTATATGATAACAAATGATTCATAACTTGGGTAAGGTTTTATTATAACTCATCGTAAATGTAATGCCTTACGGAGGGTGTTACATTAGTTGGTATCAGAGCCCAAGTTAGAGTCTTTTGGGGTTTGTGGTTAGGTCTATTTTACTTGTGTTGTGTGATTCTCTGTGATTTGTTTCCAAAAGGTTACCTCTGACTTTTATTCATTTTGTTTGATTGAATTGAAGAATGGAATGTCTCGTGGTAAAGGAACGCGTGCAAACATGGGACATGATACTGATGCAATGACTGTAGTTACCGAGGCCATGCAGAGTATGGCCAAGGTAATTATGCAGCAGAATCAACGAGCTGCCCAGCAACATGAGGCGACTGCTGATGCTCAGAACTTATCTGAGTTTCGACGTAATAACCCGCCACAGTTCAAGGGCGAGTTTGATCTATAGAAGGCGAGTCTTTGGATCCAAGAGCTAGAAAAGATTTTTGAAGGAATAGGATATGTGGACGATCGAAAAGTGACATATGCTACGTTTATGCTGATGGGAGATGGTGAAAACTGGTGGAGAGGGACTCAGAGGTTACTACAAGCCGAGGGAAGAAAAATTATGTGGGAGGTGTTTTGTGAAGTATTTTTGGAGAAGTACTTCCCGGCTAGTGCACAATATGCTAAGGAAATAGAATTTCTTGGTTTACGACAAGGTAACATGACTGTTAGTGAGTATGCTGCGAGATTTAAGAGCTTGTCAAAGTTCTCAAGGTATTTCCAAATCTAGCCTGACGAGGAATAGAAATGTCGTAAGTTCGAAGAAGGGCTGAGGGTTGAATTGAAAAGGGGAGTGCTACCAATGAGGATGAATCAATTTCCTGCATTAATGGATACGTGTGACGACTTGAAGAACTAGAGCCATCACGAGACTCGAGAAATCACAACTTTGGACCGTTTAGGTTCCAAAGAGGAGGAAATAATAATAATAGCCGATTTCAGCGCAAATCGTACTCGAGACCACTGGGGAACTAACCCCAACATCCATCTTTTGGGGGAAGTCCTAGTGGCAACAAAACTAGTCAAACCGTGGCGTTTACGCCAAAGTGTTTTAAATGTGGGAAGAGTGGCCACATATCAAGAGACTGTTCAATCAAGGGAACTATTTGCTTTAAATGTGGAAGGCCTGGTCATGTTTCCAAGGACTGTAACTAACCAAAAAGGGAACCAACTGTAAGTAACGTTCATGCTGCTTAGCTGCAGTCTAGAGGGCGAGTATACACGATGAGCGGAGTTGAAGCTTCCTAGTCCGAGGATCTTATTCAGGGAGAAGGTGTTGTAGCAAGTAATCTTTTGACTGTACTATATGATTTGGGTACAACTCATTCATGTATTGCATATGACTATATGGATCGATTGAGTTTGCCTATGTCTTCTTTGAGTTTTCAATTGATTGTTTCTATACCAACTACTAAGCCTGTTGTTACATCTAAAATATGCTTGAATTGCCCTATTACCATTAATGATTGAGTCTTTTCTATTGATTTAATTTGTTTACTTCTCATTGAAATAGATATAATCTTAGGAATGGATTAGTTATTTTCTAACCATATCCTAATAGACTGTTCCAATAAGACCTTAGTTTTTCTTAAGGATGAGAATTTTGAATTTTTAACTGCCACTAAAGTTGAATCATTGTTAAGGGATAGAGCTCAAGGATACATGTTGTTGTCTTCTTTAGAAGTCAAGAGTGAGAAAGACATGAACGCTATTTCTGTCATTAATGTAACGCCCCTTTTTGGGAGGGAACGTCACATTGTCAAATAAAATAAAATGCAGAAATTAAATAAACAAACGATTAAGACCTAGTTCATTTTATTTAATTGATGTTTAACCATGTGAGCAAAATTTGGCAATATATATATATATATATATATATATTTTTTATAATAATAATAATGATAATACGGAATGTGGATAAAAGTGACGAATAAAACAATACATTTAATTTGCACCTGAATAGCATACATATATATATATATATATATAGAATTTGATACAACTGTTTTGTAGATACAAGCCTGGCCATCACCAAAAAGCAAAACTATACCCACTTCAAGGGAAACATGCATATATACCATCATGCATATACAAAATGTACAGCCCACCAACAGTAATACATCAGGCCCCCAAAAATAAAAACACTGGCAGCCATCAGTAGCCACCAATGATCATCGACCCCTCAGATAAAAAGGGACCGATTCAGGATCCTCAGGAGGACCCTCATCAGGATCTTCCTCATCCGAGGACACTTCCATAGGAACCACAGAAGCACGGGACGGAGCCCAAGCGGTGGAATCAAAAGAATCCTCCTGCGGGGTGTAATAACGGGCACCCCACATCTCCCTAATGGGTAGATAAAACTCCAGACGCAAGCTGAGGTGGCAGGTGAGGACAGGTGCCTCATGACATCTCCAGGCAAGTGTTATCGACACGTCTCCCAAGTACACACAGCGGTCGGAGTTCAGGTTGATATGCCAGCACTCTGGCCCCTCAAGGAAGGTCAGACGCACATCTCCCAGGAATCCACGCATATGTGCAGACATCGTCGCAGTAGAAGTCAATCTCGTGCAGGCCAGAAGCCGGGGAAGGCAGGATCTTCTGTCTCCTTACCGTCGTCTTCGATCAGTACAGGGTACACATAAACAGCAAATAATAGAAGCACAGGGAAAGAGGTAAGACATCCTACATCATTACCAGTTATAGCATGCTAGAAACAAAACGGCGCCACGCGCCCAAATAGAAATCCAACACATCATATTCAATTAATGAGCAGTAATCTCAACAGTAAGTAATTAAACAGTTCCAGGCATATAATTATTATAATGACAGTTAAATCAAGTATAGTTACAGAAATAAGAATTAATGATGATAGTGTATATCATGACTTGTATGCATGCTTTCCCAAATTCCTACTCCATGGAGCTAGACTCAATCAGTCGGAGAGAAAGATCAGGAGACATGTCTGTAACTCGGCTGTCGAGGCCAGTGCTATCAATAATTTTTCCACGTGTACAATCATGGCATTGTACAGACATTCTACACTAGATCATGATATAGGACAGTGTCAAGTCCGGATCGTCGGTGCGTTTGCATCGGTTTACCCCACAGGCAGAGGAGCTACCAACTGCCCATTGTGAAGGACCCGTACCCCGACGCCCCCAAGGTCATAACACGACCCACACTTGTCTACTCGCACCCGCACTAAGGTGTGTTCAATCTCCTAGGCAACTTGGCCTTACAACAGTCCACAAGGACATCACAACGCATAAGACACTATGCATGCACATGTATGATCCACAATCTCATACAAATTCATAATATGCCACATTAGGCCAACATAAGCATCATTATATAAATGGTCACTCACATGGACCCATAATCACATAGTATAAGTATCAAGCCCATTAATGCATCATTAGGTTCATTATGAATCCTAAATTAAACTTTGTCCCCCTTTCTAAGGTTCATGTTCAAAAATCAATCCTTATAGCCAACTTAATATTCCAAGACAACTCAATTCCCCATAACTTACATTTTATTTGAGCCCTTAGGCCTCACACTCTCATGTTCTTCACTCACCTAGAATCTCCTTAATTCTTATGACACTTTCACTCGTGGTTCTTTGAAAATTTATGAAGTCTTAGCTTTAATAAATTCTTCTAATTTCTTAATCATCCATTTCATTACTTAGGTTTACAATTACCTAATTAATTATGCTTCCAATTCATTAAAATCACATTTTCCACCCAAAATTGCCCTAGAGGCCGTGGCCTCCCTATAAATTCAATTTCAAATCTTTTCAAGTCATAATCATGTACATCATTCCCTTAATTATTTAAGTTGTTCACTTGTCCAATTAACTCACCAAAAACCCTAGGTTCTTGGCTCCAAAACCGTAGCCACCATAAAAATTCCAACTTCAAATTTTTCTTCCATTACATTCCATTTCATACCTTGATAATTTAAGTCTTATGCCAATTACAATTTCAACACAAACTCCTCTAATTTTCTAACCTAAAACCGTGGCACTCTTGAAGAGTGTTCAATCAATTTTATCATCCATTTAAATCACTAAATCCATTCCAACATTCCATTATATACAACCAATCCATCCAATAGCATAAATGAATTAAAATCAACACATAACACAATTAATCATTAAATTCAAGAACAACCCTCATTAGGGTTCTTCACAAATCAACACAACCAAGGTTCCTAGATGCTAAAAAATGGTTGAAGAGGAGTGTCTTCCTCTTACCTAAGTGAAGAAATCAAAGAACTCCAAGAAAGCTCCTTGGATTGTCGGATTTGGCCACCAAAACCCTAAGAAAATGGTGATTTGTTAGGATCAATATCAAGGCTTGAAAAATCAACCATGGATGACCATTAAAGGAACCAAAATCACAAAATCAAGAGAAGAGGGAGAGTGGTCATGAAACTTACCCAAAATGCTCAAAGTTGGAGCTTGGAGAAAATGGTGAAAATGGAGGATTTTCAAGAAGCTCCAAGAAGAAATGATGCTTAGAATGGTGAGAGGATTAGGAAAATGTATTTAGTTGGAATTTTTGTGATGGTTGAGGAAGAAGAAGAGAGCTTGGCCGTAGCAATGGAGGAGAGAAGGAGGAGAGAAAAATTGAAGAAAGAAGAAGAAATGGTAGAGAGAGAAAGTGTTTTGGAAATTAATGTATTTTGGGTAATAAAATGGAGTAAGGAAAATCAAATTTCCTTTGCCTTGGGGCTGCAATCAGCCGTGTGGGGAGAGAGAGAAGAGAGAGGGAATGGCTTCCAAGAGAAGCCAAAACACATGGGTCAAAGGTTGGGTCAAAGCTTCTTAAGGAAGCTTTGATTATTTAATCAATAAATTTGAATTAAAGTAGATAGATTTGACATAAAGTAGATTACATTTGGATAATGTGATAGAATTTTTATTACACACTATTATCAAATAGATAATAGTTACAGTTGACAGAAGTCAGTATTTAATTAATCTGACAGATGAATTTTTCGCTGTATTGATTTAATTGTATCTGTTAAAATTTCTCGAAAGTTGTGAAACCTCGTAAACTGTGTCAAGCCTCGGGTTTAGTAAGATCTCCCGTCGATATGTCCATAGTCCAAGGTTCTCAGAGAAAACATCGCGTTTCTCTGGTTCTGCTCAGTGCGCACGTAAAACGAAGAATATATTAAAATATTCGACGGTTCTGGAAAATTCCCAGAAAATTCTCAAAAATTGCAAATATTATAAAACGACTATCCGTCATATAAATTTCTAATTTTTAAAGCATTACAGTCATTTTCACGACTCTACTCAATGTTTGCGCAAAACGAGAAATATATTAAAATATTCATCGTTCCCGGATAATTCCGAAAAAATTCACATAATTCACAAATATTGGAAAATGACTATTCATGGTGAAATAATCAATTTCCGGAGTGTTACACTGGTCTCAGCAATTCTCAGCCTAGTGTGCACGCAAAACGAAGAATATATTAAAATATTCGTCGTTTCCGAAAAATTCCAAAAAAATTCCTAAAAGTCAAGAATATTATAAAATGATGATTTATGATCAAATATGTATTTTTCGGGATGTTACAATTAACGAGTTTCTCGAGGTTTTTCCCGATGAGGTACTCAGTTTACCACCGAAAAGAGAGAGTTTTCTATTGATCTTGTACTAGGAGCAGATCCTATTTCGATTGCACCATATCAGATGTCGCCATCGAAATTTGCAGAGTTGAAGAAGCAATTGGAGGAACTTTTGGAAAAATAGTTTGTACAACCGAGTGTTTCACCATGGGGAGCACTAGTACTTCTAGTCAAAAAGAAGGATGAAAATTATCGTCTTTGTGTGGACTATCGTCAATTGAACAAGGTCACAATAAAGAATAAGTACCCACTTCCAAGGATTGATGATTTGAGGGTGTTACCCAAGTGGCTTCAGTACTCAAGAGGAGGGGTGAATTGAGTAATTAAAAATATTTTTCGCAAACCCTTTTTAATACAAATTTCTTGAAGCAATATAATGAATATGTGTAAAGATGATAAAATACCTTAAGAACAGTAAATAAATAATTAAGTAATAATAAATAAATTGCTGAAAATAAAGAGATAAATGATAGAAGAGCAGGTACAATATTTATACTAGTTCGACCACCAACCACTTATGGCCTACGTCCAGTCCCCGAAACACAGTTCGAGATTTTTCACTACTCAATACAAGCTTAAAACAGGTGCTTGCAACCTTTACACAACAGAGATACCTCACCCTATATACTAGAGGGATACCTCACCCCCTTTGAAGGATACCTTACCTTCTTCACAACAAGGGATACCTCACCCTTTTACTGAGGGATACCTCACCCTCACAATTTCACTAAGGGATACCTCGCCCTTTTTACAGAAGCAGAAAATAGATGAAGAAAAACTCTCACTTAGAGCAAATATTACAAATTGAAGCACTAAGAAGCTCTCTTAGGATATCTCAAGATTTTGGTGAAAAGAGCACAGAAAATATGAGAAAATAGTGAATCACATTTTTGGCACAAGCAAAAATAATTCAAGTCATTGGGCTAGTGTAAAAGATGATCAAAACCATGTATTTATAGTGTTCCAAGAAAAAGAGCCATTGGGTATTAATTTCACTTATTAAAAGCTCCAGAAAATAGCCGTTACGTGATTTCTGGGTTGTGTTATTCGAATAACACATTTGGTATTCGAATAGATCCTTCAAAAACATGTTCTGGAACGTTTTCTGTGTTGTGGTATTCGAATAACTACTTAGGTATTCGAATAGATTCTTAAAAACACGTTCTGGAAACTTTTCTGGGGTGTGTTATTCGAACACCTATGTGGTGTATTCGAATACACCACTCTGATTTTGAAATCTAACTTTAAAAGGTCATAACTAATTCATTTCTTATCCGTTTAAAGCAAATGACTAGTCATTGGAAAGATATTTGAGTCTATTTTCAAATGAAATAAGTTTCAAAATAAAAATCAAATTATTTTGAAAGTTATGATTAAAATAGTAACCAAAGGTCAGATTTTCAAAACTCAAATTTGGCTATTTTTCATAAATTTGAACTACCATCATAACTAAAGCTTCAAAACTTATTTGTTGGGTATTTTAACATGTGAAAATCATTTTTAAATATTTGAAAATATATTTGAGATATCTAGAAGGCTTCGTACAAAAAGATCCTAAGTCCTATAAGCTATACCATTTAATCTTCCTTTGGACTTGGTCTTTGACATGATTTTGTTGTTATCAAAACCTTCTTCTCCTTGAGTTGAGCATAAAAGAGATCTTTGCTTTCTTGTTGCAATGCTCACTCTTGGTACTTGAACTATACATCATCTTCATCATGTTTGTTATCATCAAAACTATTTTCCATGTCAGCTAGCCAATTACATTCTCCCCCTTTTTGATGATGACAAACTAACATTTGAGAAAAGAATTAGTTCTTATAAATTAGAATTCACAAAGTTGTTTAGAGATGCTTACTCCCCCTCTTTTTCATAAGAGGTGATTTATATCAGAGATGTGCACAGCAGCTCTCCCTTACTTTTGGAATCCAATTTCCATTTTTGTCTTACCGAACTTTTACTTTTTCTCCCTCTGACTTTTCTCAAACAAAGAGTTCAAGCTTTTTCTCCCCTTTTTGTCATGATAAAAAAGATGGGGCAAGATAAAGCATAAGGCTAAACAGAGTATATTCCAGTCTAGCAAGTTCATTCATAACATACAAGAATAGCAACAGAGTTTAATTTTATAAATTTAGCAATATAAGCATAATATTCGGCACATGAGCAAAGATATATTCATTCATAGATCAACTAATTGTATTGTATTATCATCAAAAATAGTCATTACATTTACCAAGAGAATTATTTATATTTGATACCACTTGTTATCAAAATGTAAAACATTTGCCACTTGTTATCAAATATAACCACTTGTTGTCAATTTCTTATGAATCTGCCATATATCAAGAGAATCATAGATATTAAATATTTTACTTGATGAAATATGCTATAGAGATCAGAGCATTGCATAGAACTAGCATTATTTACCCTATATGCAATGACAGAAAAAAATATCCAATTTGGCACTTTTGTCAATGCTAAGTATGCTACTCATGAAAAAAAAAATATAGTCATTTAAGATAGTCTTGAACTTTCTTCCATTGAGTATTTCATTTCAATGTGCTTGAAGAAAGTCTCCTCATGTCCTCTTCATTCATTTTCCCTCAAGTTGAATAATTTTCATTTAAAATTTTGCTTGAGGTAGTTATAACCATACAAAACAATACAAAGCATTTTCTTTGGTATCCATTAATTTTTGGATCCATAGTGATTAGCCAAACTCATAAGCAAATAATCATTCAAAATAATAAGGCAAAATAACAAATGAGTTCATAAGGGCAAAAGATATTTCATTGATTAATTTGGCCAATTAACCACTTGTTTGTTACCACTTGTTACTACTTGTTATTACGTTCATACCACTTTGTTTGATACTACTTGTTGCACTTGTTCATATATTTATTAAAACAGTAGCCAATTACATTAAGCATTTACCTTACAAAGAATTTAAATGCACAGCATATTCTTGAGAAAAAGAAGGACCAAGAACAAGCTAAGAAATATGCATTTAAGAACATCATGTAATTTTCATTTAAGGCATAAAATTAGGCTCAAGAAAAACTATTTGAAAGATTTTGCTGGAAAAACTAAGATGCGCACCCTTCTGATAGAAGATATTCGAATACCTACCCAGTTATTCGAATACCCACTACACAAATATGAACAAAGCAAGAGCAAGTATTCGAATACTTTGGAAGTTATTCGAATACACCAGCTTATAAAACCATAATGTTGTTGTACTGATATATGGTATTCGAATACCTTATGATGGTATTCGAATAGACCTATCAGAAAAATATAGATTTTCACGTACAGATGCAATGGTATTCGAATACCATAGGGAGGTATTTGAATAGCTTTATTAGAAAAACAAGATTAACACGTACTAAAGTGCATTCTGGGAGAGGGAAACTTATTACCTAATGATGAAGAGCTTATTTCATGATTACAACTTTAAGCTTCACGAGAATAAGAAAGAGAGCTTAAAAATATTTCCGATTTTGTGCTTGCAGCAACCATTTTCAAAATACCATCGTTAGCTCTTGGCCTTCAAGCACACCTACAACACATTTCAATTTGCGGCTTTTGGTACCCAAATTTTCTTGGGTCCTTGAATGTCAGTTTTGGGTATAGTACCTTTAGGAATCCATACCATTTTAGTTCCAATTTTTGTATTAATGTTTTTCCTTGCATTGCATGTTGTTGCACTATGACCCTTTTTCCCACAATAAAAACATTTAGTGAATGGGCTACTAGAAGTACTTGAATAAATAAAGAAATTTTTATACGGTTTTTGCTGATTTTTCGGGTTATAACTAATTCCAATTTTTTCAAAAACAACCCTTTGTTTTCCTAATATAATATTTAAATTATCTCTTCCGAAAGTGAATTTAGCAAGAGTGTTCTTTAAGTCTTCAATTTCTTTTTCAAGCATATGACATGAAGAACAAGATGAAGAAGTAGAAGCATGTGAAGTGCAGGTTGAGCATGCATCAATTAATCCTAATGTCTCATTTTCAATTCTTAATTCTTTAATTTCTTCATTTAAAATAAGAATTTGATTTTCCAAAGAAGAAATAGTTTTCTTAGATGAAGAAATTAATTTTGTGAGCCTTATTGATTCGTCATGTAATTCTTCGAAAGCATCTTGTAATTCATCATAAGAAGGAGATAAGTTAGAATTTACCTCGTTGTCGCTTTCTTCTTCTTCTCCTTTGGCCACAAAACATAAATGGGCTTCTTCACTATCTGAACTATCGGTTGAGTCCATGTCGTTGTCGTCCCATGCTATGTAAGCTCTTCTTTCCTTTGAGGGCTTCTTTTCAAATTTCTTTTGAGAGTAAGGCGATCTTCTTTGAGTTCTTTTCTTTTTGAGAAACCTTCCGAATTTCTTCACTAGAAGACTAAAGTTCTCTTCATTTAACTCAATGTTGTCCACGTCATCTGCATCGTCTTCTTCTTCATTATTGATAGTGGAGGTGGTGGCTTTAAGTGCAATCCCTTTCTTCGTCTTATAGTGTTCCTCACTTTGGTCAAGCCTGTTGAGTTCTAATTCGTTTTCTTGAAGCTTTCCAAAGAGGGTAGCCAAGGACATGGTTGTCAAGTCCCTTGATTCTGAAATTGCTGTTACCTTTGGTTGCCAAGTCCTGCTTAAACATCTTAATACTTTGTTAATTAAATCTTCGTTAGTAAAACTCTTTCCTAATGATGCAAGATGATTAACAATGTGGGTGAACCTCTTTTGCATTTCTTGAATGCTTTCTCCTTGGTTCATTCTAAACAATTCATACTCGCGAGTTAGAGAATTAATTCTCGACCTCTTAACTTCACTAGTACCCTCATGGGTAACTTGTAAAGTGTCCCACATTTCTTTAGCAGTTTTACAATTTGAAATTCTGAAAAATTCATCATACCCCAAAGCAGTGGTAATGATGTTTTTGACTATCAAGTTATATTGAACTTTTCTTCTATCATCTTTAGACTAATCATTTCTAGGTGTCTCGGTTTTTACACCATCAACAACTCGTGTAGGTATAAATGCGCCATTTTCGACAGCATCCCACACATCTAGATCAATAGCCTCGATAAAGATTTTCATTCTTTCCTTCCAATATGCATAACCATCCCCATTGAAAAACGGTGGTCGATTTATGGAAGTTGCTTCTGAAAAACCATTTGATGAAGCCATGTACTCTTGAAGCGGCTAAGCTCTTTATACAAGAGTCTAGCTCTGATACCACTTGTTACCCAAGTGGCTTCAGTACTCAAGAGGGGGGTGAATTGAGTAATTAAAAACTTTTTCGCAAACCCTTTTAAATACAAATTTCTTGAAGCAATATAATGAATATGTGTAAAGATGATAAAATACCTTAAGAACAGTAAATAAATAATTAAGCAATAATAAATAAATTGCTGAAAATAAAGAGATAAATGATAGAAGAGCAGACACAATATTTATCCTGGTTCGGCCACCAACCACTTATGTCCTATGTCCAGTCCCCGAAACACAGTTCGAGATTTTTTACTATTCAATACAAGCTTAAAACAGGTGCTTGCAACCTTTACACAAAAGGGATACCTCACCCTATATACTAGAGGGATACCTCACCCCCTTTGAAGGATACCTCACCTTCTTCACAACAAGGGATACCTCACCCTCACAATTTCACTAAGGGATACCTCACCCTTTTTATAGAAGCAGAAAATAGATGAAGAAAAACTCCCACTTAGAGTAAATATTACAAATTGAAGCACTAAGAAGCTCTCTTAGGATATCTTAAGATTTTGGTGAAAAGAGCACAAAAAATATGAGAAAATAGTGAATCACATTTTTGGCACAAGCAAAAATAATTCAAGTCATTGGGCTAGTGTAAAAGATGATCAAAACCATGTATTTATAGTGTTCCAAGAAAAAGAGTCGTTTGGTATTAATTTCACTTATTAAAAGCTCCAGAAAATAGTCATTACGTGATTTCTGGGTTGTGTCATTCGAATAACACATTTGGTATTCGAATAGATCCTTCAAAAACATGTTCTGGAACGTTTTCTGTGTTGTGGTATTCGAATAACTACTTAGGTATTCGAATAGATTCTTAAAAACACGTTTTGGAAACTTTTCTGGGGTGTGGTATTCGAATACCTATGTGGTGTATTCGAATACACCACTCTGATTTTGAAATCTAACTTTAAAAAGTCATAACTAATTCATTTCTTATCCGTTTAAAGCAAATGACCAATCATTGGAAAGATATTTGAGTCTATTTTCAAATGAAATAATTTCAAAACAAAAATCAAATTATTTTGAAAGTTATGATTAAAAGAGTAACCAAAGGTCAGATTTTCAAAACTCAAACTTGGCTATTTTTCATAAATTTGAACTACCACCATAACTAGAGCTTCAAAACTTATTTGTTAGGTATTTTAACATGTGAAAATTATTTTTAAATATTTGAAAACATATTTGAGATATCTAGAAGGCTTCTTACAAAAAGACCCTAAGTCCTATAAGCTATACCATTTAATCTTCCTTTGGACTTGGTCTTTGACATGATTTTGTTGTTATCAAAACCTTCTTCTCCTTGAGTTGAGCATAAAAGAGATCTTTGCTTTCTTGTTGCAATGCTCACTCTTGGTACTCGAACTATACATCATCTTCATCATGTTTGTTATCATCAAAACTATTTTCCATGTCAGCTAGCCAATTACAGAGGGATCAACTGAAAGGAGCAGTTGTTTTCTCTAAGATAGATCTGTCGAGTTATCAGATACCTACAATAAAGATAGAATATAGAAGAAGAAAACCCAAAGAGTAATAATCAAATGTCACTTATAAAATAAATTCGTGTCAAGGTAGAGGATATACCTAAGACAGCTTTCTGAACTCGTTACGGGCATTATGAGTATCAAGTAATGTCGTTCGGAGTGACATGCTCCTGTGATATTCATAGATTACATGAATAGGATCTTTCGTCCATATCTGGACAGATTTATTGTTGTCTTTATCGACAACATTCTGATCTATTCTCAAGATCCGGAAGAGCATGCTGAACATCTCAACATAGTTCTCCAAATTTTGAAAGAAAAGAAGCTGTATACAAAGTTGGCGAAATGTGAATTTTGGTTGGAAGAAGTTTAAATTCTGGGTCACGTGGTTTCCAAGGAAGGTATTGTGGTGGACCCATCGAAAGTGGAAACCATTCTATAATAGGAAAGGCCAAAGATAGTGACAGAGATTCGAAGTTTTGTTGGATTGGCCGAATATTATCGAAGGTTTATTGAAGGTTTCTCCAAGATAGCAGGACCTCTTACACAACTCATAAGGAAGAGTCAAGCTTTTGTTTGGACAGAAGAATGCGAAGAAAGTTTCCAGGAGTTAAAGAAGAGATTGACGACTGCACCAGTGTTGATTTTACCAGATCCAAGCGAATCTTTTGAAGTGTATTGCGACGCTTCTTACCAGGTTTAGGATGTGTACTGATGTAGAATAGAAATGTGGCAGCTTATGCTTCAAGACAGCTGAAGGTACATGAGAGGAACTACCCAATGCACGATTTGGAGCTAGCCATAGCTGTTTTTGCATTGAAGATATGGAGACATTTTCTGTATGGGGCCACATTCAACGTCTTCAGTGATCACAAGAGTTTGAAATACTTGTTTGATCAGAAGGAGTTGAACATGAGGCAGAGGCGGTGGCTAGAGTTTTTGAAGGATTATGATTTTCAACTTCAATACGATCCAAGAAAGGCGAATATAGTGGCAAATGCCTTAAGTAGGAAGACGATCAGTGTCTCTACTATGATGATAAAGGAAGAAGAATTGATCAAGCAGTTTAGAGATTTGTGGTTGTCTGTGGAATTGGCACCAGGAAGGATTCGTCTACATAGAGTTACTGTTTTGAATAACCTATTGGAAGAAATCCAAGAAAAAATAAGAAGATGATTTGTTTTGTGCAAAACGAGAAAGAATTCTTGAAGCAAGGTCATAAGGCAACAGTTGAGGAAGGATCTGATGGGGTCTTAAGATTCAAAGGAAGGATTTATATACCTGATGAACCCGATCTTAAGCAAGCAATTCTTGATGAAGCTCATACTAGTAGTTTGAGTATGCATCCGAGGATGACTAAGATGTATCAAGATCTAAAGTGGATGTTTTGGTGGCCAAGATGTTGGGAATTGCGGATCAAAATATCTCACAACGGAATAAAAGAATTCCCTCACAGGATCCATGCGAAAAATCCATAATCCGAGTTTTAAAATTTTACCTCTTGAAGCGTGATAGACACAAGCGAGGTGAATCACTAACACCGTAATAGCGACAACGTTTCTGCGGTATCCACACGAATAGACTTGCGAAATGCAAAAAGGAGTCACGCGCCTAAACATTTTCGCGGTGCTAGCTGGTAAAAAAATAGAAGAGAATAACCTTTCACTGTCTCTCACTCACTTTCTTAGGTGCGGCTAGCGTTGTGATGTAACGTATGTAGCAGCCCCCTTAGCAGTACTATTTATAATAGTGGCTGCCTTAAGTGAGTGTGAGCAGTAGCAAGGTAAGCTATGCAACCCTAAACTCATCTATCATGAGTTAGGCCCACAATTGAATCCGAGTCCAACTTGGATCCTTATTGCTCCAATTTAGTCTGTTCTAAGTGTGCGACCCTGCAAGTTCTCATGACGTTAGTAGTAACATTAAAATCTCATTTTAATATTACAAACAGTGAGTGGTATCTAGCAACACATCACTGCTACCCAAGTAATGAGAATGTCAGTGATTTGACATAACCTATCCGTGATCAATGTTTCTGTGTAGTTTAGTCCCTTTGTCCAGATATCCAGATTGAACACAAGGCATAGAACGTGTCACCCTTGTTTAGTTCAATCTTTAGTTTCCTGATTCTCGAGTAGACATAGTAATAACAAATGAGATCAATATCTCATATTGACTCATTTGAGCATGGCCATGCATTTCGTAGTCTCACTCAATTAAGGGGCCCGAAGATATCACTCCTGTTATGTAGGAGGGACAAATCCCATCTAGGTCACTCACATCCCTCCATATGTATCGCAGTATGTCTAATAACCAACTTTATAATCATCTTTTTACAGATGACGTTTGATGGCATTAAAACACACAACTCCTCATGTAGGAATCGTAGTGATTTCAGGTTAAAGGACCACATACACCATTATCACTATGAGAATCACTTATGACACTCACTTAACGAACCACGTAGCGTTCTCATGGCGGGTTTGTCCAATACATCATTACTCTAATATGTATCCATGTGTAGACTTGATATCTCATATCCATGACCCGTGAGATGTGGTCATCAGTCTACGCACATACTAGTCTCAATGCATTATTGTTGTCCTAATTAACAATAATACTTGACTAGGGACATTTAAGAATAGTATTTTATCCAATAAGATCTCACGAACAAGTCATCCACTTGATGTCCTATGGTATCAAACTTACTATTCTAAGGACTTTATTATGTCTACCAAAAAAGAACACAATAAATGAAATACCGCATATATCAAAAATAGCATAATATAATGTATGTAAAAACAAACAAAATGTATTGGCCACTAGGGCATACACCAACAATCTCCTACTTGCACTAGAGCCAATCAGGCATATTTCTAATGCCTAAAGACCTAGTGTGACCCTCATGCTTCTGTTGTGCAAGAGGCTTCGTCAGTGGATCAGCAATGTTATCATCTGTTGGTACTCTGCATATCTTCACATCTCTTCTATCGATGATTTCTAGAATGAGATGGAAGCGCCTAAGTATATGTTTGGATCACTGGTGAGATCTGGGCTCCTTAGCTTTTGCAATGGCTCCATTATTATCACAATAGAGGTCCACTGGGTCCACAATGCTAGGAACTACACCAAGCTCAATAATGAACTTTCTAATCCAAATGGCCTCCTTTGCTGCATTGGAGGCAGTAATATACTCAGCCTCTGTGGTAGAATCAGCGACTGTCTCTTGCTGTGAACTCTTCCAGCTCACAGCCCCACCATTCAGGCAATAAACAAAACCTGATTGCGATCTGGAGTCGTCCTTATCGGTTTGGAAGCTAGCATCAGTGTAACCCTTTACAACTAGTTCCTCCTCAGCTCCATATACCAAGAACGAATCCTTAGTCATTCTTAAGTACTTAGGACGTTCTTTGACAAAGACTCCGGTGACTCTCACGGGATCGACCGGTACACCGCTCGTCATGCTCAAAGTATATGAGATATCTGGTCTAGTACATAACATGGCATACATGATAGATCCAATTGCAAATGCATATGGAATCTTACTCATGCGATCCCTCTCATCCTGGGTGGAAGGGGATTGAGCCTTAGATAGGCTTATACCATGCGACATAGACGAGAGTCCTTTCTTGGATTCATGCATGTTAAATCGTCTTAACACTTTGTCTATGTATGTACTCTGACTTAGGCCAAGTAATCTCTGCGATCTATCTCTATAGATCCTTATACCTAATACATAGGTGGCTTTGCCTAAGTCCTTCATAGAAAAGCACTTCCCTAACCAAGTTTTTAGAGACTGTAGGGTGGGGATGTCATTTCCAATTAGTAGTATGTCATCTACATACAATACTAGAAAGACAATTGTGCTCCTACTAACTTTCTTGTAGAGAAAAGATTCTTCTTCATTCTTGATGAAACCAAACTGTTTGATTGTATCATCAAAACGAAGATTCTAGCTTCTGGAAGCTTGCTTCAATCCATAAATAGATTGTTGCAACTTGCATACCTTTCTAGCATCCTGCGGAGTGGCAAAACCCTCAGGTTGTGTCATGTACACATCCTCGAGAAGATTTCCATTAAGGAAAGCAGTTTTGACATCCATTTGCCAGATTTCATGATCATGGTATGCTGCAATAGCAAGCAAGATCCGAACGGATTTAAGCATCGCAACTGGGGAAAAAGTTTCATCATAGTCTACACCATGAATTTGCTTGAAACCTTTAGACACCAATCGCGCCTTAAAGGTATGCACATTACCATCCACGTCAGTTTTTTTCTTAAAAATCCACTTGCATCCAATGGGTTTTACCCCTTCTGGTGGGTCAACCAAGGTCCATACCTGGTTGGCATACATGGATTCCATTTCAGATCTCATGGCCTTAAGCCATTTTTCAGATTCTGGGCCAATAATGGCTTCCTGGTAAGTCACAGGCTCATCTTGATCCATGAGCAATACGTCACCTTGCTGAGTCATGAGAAATCCATATCTCTCTGGTTGATGACGTATCCTATTAGAGCTACGCGGGTCTTGTGCTACTAGAGCAGATTGTGGTTCCATAACGACTTGTGGAGGGTGCTCTATTTCCACCATTAGTTCACTGCTACTCTGTGAACTTTGAATTTCTTCAAGTTCTACTATCTTCCCACTGATTCTTTTGGAGATAAACTCCTTTTCTAGGAATACAGCAGTCCGTGCGACAAACACTTTGCCCTCGATAGGATTATAGAAATAGTATCCCTTGGTTTCCTTGGGATACCCCACAAAGAAGCATTTATCTGATTTAGGGCCAAGCTTATCAGAAACTTGACGTTTCACATAAGCTTCGCAACCCCAAATCTTCATGAAAGACATACTGGGCCGTCTCCCAGTCCATATCTCATATGGTGTCTGTTGAACCGTCTTAGATGGAACACGGTTAAGTGTGAAAGCTGCTGTTAACAGAGCATGTCCCCAGAAGGAGCCTGGAAGGTCTGCATGACTCATCATGGATCGGACCATATCCAACAAAGTCTGGTTCCTCCTTTCAGAAACACCATTCCATTGTGGTGTTCTAGGAGGAGTGAGTTGAGATACTATCCCACACTCTTTCAGATGACCATCAAACTGTTGGATTAAGTATTCACCTCCTCGATCTGATCGAAGGATTTGAATACTTTTGCCAAGTTGGTTTTGTACTTCATTCTTGAACTCTTTGAACTTTTCAAAGGATTCTGATTTGTGCTTCATAAGATATACAAATCCATATCTACTAAAATCATCAGTAAATGTAATGAAATATTGAAAACCACCTCTAGCTAGTGTGTTTAGTGGCCCACATACATCACTATGTATGAGGCCCAAAAGATCACTAGCCCTTTCACCTTGTCCAGTGAATAGGGCCTTAGTCATCTTTCCCAATAAACAAGATTCACATGTCTCATATGATTCGTAATCAAACGAGTCCAAGAATCCATCTTTATGGAGTTTGGAAATGCGTTTCTCATTTATATGGCCCAAACGACAATGCTAGAGATAAGTTAGGTTCATATCATTTGACTTGAACCTCTTTGTTTTTACATTATAAATGGGCGTTTCGAGATCAAGGACATAAAGTCCATTACTCAAATGTGCACTACCATAGAAAATATCATTCAAATAAAGAGAACAACTTTTGTTCTTAATTATAAAAGTAAAACCCTTCTTGTCCAAACAAGAAACAGAAATGATATTCCTGCTAATAGCAGGCACAAAATAATAATTATCCAATTCAATTACAAGCCCAGTTGGCAAAGCTAATAAATAAGTCCCTACGGCTAGTGCAGCAACCTTTGCTCCATTTCCCATTCGTAGGTCGACTTCGCCCTTAGTCAATGGTCTACTGCTCTTTAGATCCTGCATATTTACACAAATGTGAGATCCACATCCAGCATCTAATACCCATGATGCAGAAGTAGATAAATTGACTTCTATAACAAAAATACCTAAAGTGGAAGTCTCACTTCCCTTCTTCTTCTTGAGCTCCTCTAGGTACTTGACATAGTTCCTCTTCCAATGTCCGGTCTGACCGCAGTGGAAGCATGTACCTTCCTTAGCCACTCCACCCACTGGTTTCAAGCCAGAACTGCTAGGCTTGGACTTTTCCTTGCCCTTACCCTTCCACTTGTCCTGGGGCTTTTTCTTTTCTTGCCCTTATTCTTATGGACCATCATTATGGCCTTTCCTTTGCCTTTGTTTATGTTTTGCTCAGCAGTTCTCAACATGCTTAGCAGCTCTAGTAGTGATTTGTCAATTTCATTCATGTTGTAGTTCATGACAAATTGACTAAAACTTTCCGGCAACGATTGCAGGACTAAGTCAGTGGCCAACTCTTAGCCCAAAGGAAAACCAAGTCTCTCTAGGTTTTCAATGTACCCAATCATCTTGAGTACATGAGCACCGACAGGGCTTCCTTCTACCAGCTTACACTGAAACAGTGCTTTAGAGACCTCGAATCTCTCATGTCTAGCCTGCTTTTGATAGAACTTTTTAAGGTGTACGATCATATCGTAGGCATCCATGTTCTCGTGTTGCTTTTGGAGCTCAGAGTTCATGATGGCTAGCATTAAACATCCAACATCCAAGGCATCATCTTGATGCTTCTTATAAGCATCTCTTTTAGCTCTAGGGGCATTAGTAGCAGGTGGCTCAGGAATAGAATGTTCTAAAACATACAACTTTTTCTCTTACTTAAGGACAATCCCTAAGTTCCTGTACCAGTCTAGGAAATTTGTCCCAGACAACTTGTCCTTGTCAAGGACTGATCGCAATGATAAGTTACTTGATGTGTTTGTTGCCATGGTAATCTATCAACAGAAATATGCAAAATATAAGTATCATACCATAAACATATTTAACAAGGTCTTTAATTAAATACGTCTCCCACTATTTTATTCAAATCAATGAGCCTCAGCATTGACTCGAAAAATCCCATCGAAAGATTTCCTTGTGGGCCAAGATCCATATTTCACCTAGCTTTGAGTCAGCTTTGATTGATCGCCCAAAATTCGGTTATTTAGGTAGGAAACTCTTTTCAATTACATCACATGCAACTCTTGGATAGTTGGGTGAATAACACTTATTCTAATCCATCTAATGGACTAAAGCCCAACTTCATGCCTCTAAGCCTTCAATCCTATTGAAATGGCCTAGTTAAGTTAGACCCAATGGTTGACATTTGGATATTACTCTTATCCCATCGCATCTTACTAATATAGATAAAGGCACCCTGCTTTAGCAGACCTACGCTTAATTGATATTAGCTTGACGAGTGCCACGCATTGGAAGGCATCACATAATGACTTAATATTTTCTTTGAGGGAATTTTATTATTAGATCTCACCATTTATTAAACTTGTTTAACATACCATAAACATCATCCATGCATCTCATACATATAAAGCATATAATAAACGTGACATGGTTATGGCCTCTAAGAGAGTAGCATTAACTAATGCCAGCTTCACCAAGCGTCTCCCACCAACATCCTCACTTGATGTCGTCTCCTTGTCTCCACATGAAGATTACATTATAGAAACCTCTTTTACATTCGAGGGGAGTTGGATGCGAAAAGAATGTACAATCAGAATGTAGAGAGAAAGGCACGACATGTAGGTCGTATTTAAAATAACATAAATAGCATAAAATAAAGACTAAGGCCATAACCATGCACCATGCATCTCTAAGAATACATAAACACAAAGCAATAACACATTATTATTTTGTGAATTATAAAAACAGCACTTTCAAATATCACACACCAAGGAACGGGGTTCGGGGCAGCGCCCCGACGTGGAACAACACTTGAACCCTAAGGCCTGCAAACACATGAACGCTTCATGTGCCGCAGGGGTTCCTCACAGCTGCCATCACCTATCCAGAAACAGGGTTTCCAGAATGTGTGGAGACATGAATACTTCATGTCATGAGGAAGCTTCATAGCCGCCGCAAAATGGAAACAAGGTTTCCAAAACCTTGTGTCGTGCTGCTATGTATATCGCATTCATACAGAAAATATGCAGAAACAGAAAGCATTCAAAATAGTTTTTGCAGAATCATACATATCATATATATATACCAGAAAAACGCAAAAACAGAAAGCATTCAAAAAGATTTTCATTCATACATATCACATATCACATATATATATATATATATATATATATATATATATATATATACCAAAAAAATGCAAAAATAGAAAGCTTTCAAAATAGTTTTCACAAAAACATATGAACGTCTTCATGGTTTCAAAAACATCAACATGTTTCGTAAACAACAAATAAAACAGAACACGGTTTCATACATCATTATTTCGATTTCAGAAATAACACAAAAAGATCATATCTTTTATGAAAAGAAAGTAACGAATCATGTTATCGCATATAATAAGAAAAATAGAAAATTGAATCATGGTTTCACAAGTGGCTCTGATACCACTGTTGGGAATTGTGGATCAAAATATCTCGCAGCGGAATAAAAGAATTCCCTCACAAGATCCATGCGAAAAATCTATAATCTGAGTTTTAAAATTTTACCTCGTGAAGCATGATAGACACAAGCGAGGTGAATCACTAACACCGTAATAGCAACGATGTTTCTGCGGTATCCACATGAACAAACTTGCAAAAGGGAGTCACGCCTCTGTTTTGCGGTGCTAGCTGCGAATAGAAGAGAAGAACCTTTCACTGTCTCTCACTCACTTTCTTAGGTGCGGCTAGGGTTGTGATGTAACGTATGTAGCAGCCCCCTTAGCAGTACTAGTGGCTGCCTTAAGTGAGTGTGAGCAGTAGCAAGGTAAGCTGTGCAACCCTAAACCCATCTGTCATGAGTTAGGCCCACAATTGAATCCGAGTCCAACTTGGATCCTTATTGCTCCAATTTAGTATGTTCTAAGTGTGCGACCCTGCAGGTTCTCATGACGTTAGTAGTAACATTAAAATCTCATTTTAATATTACAAACAGTGAGCGGTATCTAGCAACACATCACTGCTACCCAAGTAATGAGAATGTCAGTGATTTGACATAACCTATCCGTGATCAATGTTTCTGTGTAGTTTAGTCCCTTTGTCTAGATATCCAGATTGAACACAAGGCATGGAACTTGTCACCCTTGTTTAGTTCAATCTTTAGTTTCCTGATTCTCGAGTAGATATAGTAATAACAAATGAGATCAATATCTCATATTGACTCATTTGAGTATGGCCATGCATTTCGTAGTCTCACTCAATTAGGAGGCCCGAAGATATCACTCTTGTTATGTAGGAGGGACAAATCCCATCTAGGTCACTCACATCCCTCCACATGTATCGCAGTATATCTAATAACCAACTTTATAATCATCTTTTTACAAATGACGTTTGATGGCATTAAAACACACAACTCCTCATGTAGGAATCGTAGTGATTTCAGGTCATAGGACCACATACACCATTATCACTATGAGAATCGCTTATGACACTCACGTAACGAACCACGTAGCGTTCTCATGGCGGGTCTATCCAATACATCATTACTCTAATATATATCTATGTGTAGACTTGATATCTCATATCCATAACCCGTGAGATGTGGTCATCAATCTACGCACATACTAGTCTCAATGCATTATTGTTGTCCTAATTAACAATAATACTTGACTAGGGACATTTAAGAATAGTGTTTTATCCAATAGGATCTCACGATCAAGTCATCCACTTGATATCCTATGGTATCAAACTTACTATTCTAAGGACTTTATTATGTCTACCAAAAAAGAACACAATAAATGAAATGCCTCATATATCAAAAATAGCATAATATAATGTATATAAATACAAACAAAATGTATTGGCCACTAGGGCATACACCAACACAAGAATGAAGAGAGATATTGGGGAACGTGTAGCATCTTGCCTTGTCTGTCAAAAGGAAAAAATTGAACATCAAAGACCCGCAGATATATTATAACCCTTAACTATTCCAAAATGGAAATGAGATAGTATTGCAATGGATTTTGTTACCGGATTGCCAAGACTAGGAAAGGTCATGATTCTATATGGGTTATAGTTGATAGGCTTACGAAGTCATCGCACTTCTTGCCAATCAATATCAAGTATTCATTGGAACGATTGACCCAGGTGTACATTAATAAAATTGTTAGACTTCACGGTGTACCCTCTAGTATCATTTTCGATAGAGATCCAAGGTTTACGTCAAGGTTTTGGCAAAGCTTACAAGAAGCCATGGGAACTAAGCTACATCTGAGTTCTGCTTACCATTCGCAGACTGATTGTCAAACTGAGAGGACTATCCAGTCGTTAGAGGATCTACTGAGAGCTTATGTGTTAGAACGACAAGGGAGTTAGGATGAATTCTTATCTTTAATAGAATTCACCTACAATAATAATTTTCACTCAAGTATAGGGATAACACCCTATGAAGCATTATATGGATGATGATGCTAAACACCTTTGTGTTGGTATCAAGATGGGGAAAGTATGACCATAGGACCTGATCTTGTGCAACAAATGACGGAGAAGGTAAAGATGACTCAGGAGAAAATGAGGACGACTCAGAGTCTATAGAAAAACTATGTAAACAAGCGAAAGAGACCTCTTGAATTTGAGGAAGGTGAGCATATGTTCTTGCGAGTAACACCTACGACTGGTGTCAAAAGGGTTATCAAATCTAGAAAACTCACTCCTAAATTCATTAGACCTTATCAAATTATTCGTTGGATAGGTCTAGTACCTTACCAAATAGCTTTACCACCCTTTCTTTCCAATCTTCATAATATATTCCATGTGTCTTAGTTGAGAAAATATATTCCTGATCCAACTCATGCCATTCAGCCCGATGAAGTACAATTGAAAGAAAATTTGACGTATGAGACACTTCCTGTTAAGATTGAGGACAGGAGAGTAAAACAACTTCGAGGGAAAGAAATTGTATTGGTGAAGGTAATCTGAAATGAATTGATGGGAGATGCTACATGGGAATTGGAAGAAAAAATGAAGGAACAATACCCACAACTTTTCTAAGGTACGATAAATTTTGAGGACAAAATTTTCTGTAGTGGGGGAGAGTTGTAACACCCCAAAATTTGCTAATATACAGTAATGTATGTATTATACTATTTTGCGATTTTTGTGTGCTATAAATTTATTTTGATTGTTCTGTGACTGTATTTGATTATTGTGTGTGATTTACTCTAGGTCAGGAAAATAATAATTTTTGGGCCGGGGAAATCTTTATCTGATTATTCGAAGCTGGGAGATCTTATTAAACTCAATTTCAAGTGATACATGTACTGATCTTTCAATTTTTAAAATTTATCTGTGAAATAAAAAAAAAGTATATTTTAATATTATTTTATTATCTGTTGGACAGTAGCTACTGACTTAAAAGCAGTAGCTTCTGCCCAGTGGACAATAGGAACCAAAAAAGTCTTTGTGACTTACAACTTGGTAAACCTACTCAACATTAGTGGCTTCATTTTTTTTAAGCCAATAGAATCTAGTCAACAATAATGGTTGGACTAGTTAGCTTAGAAACTAGAAAACCTAACTAAGTTAGTCTAGATTATATGTAGTAACTAAATGGAATGAAACTTAGTTTGCTATTATTTAGGGATTCTTGTTACAAGATTTTCTAGTGCATTCTAGAAGCTTGTTAGTCACACCTAAGTAACTAGGAAATCTAACTAAGTTAGCTTGATTTAATTAGAAGTAATGGAATTAGAAACTAGCTTAGCTTAAGCTTAACTAGGTAACTAAATGAACCAAATTTGGTTTGCTTTTCCCTTTAGCATTCCATGGCCAAGACACCTTCAAGGAAGGTTCAAGGCTTAAATTTTTAAAGCCTATCACTTAAGATAAATATCTAGCTTCTATAATTATCTACTTAGTAGAAATATCAAACAAAAACTTACCATTCTCTCCTTGCACCACCATGGCTAGCACATGAGGAGATAGGATCTCATTTCACTTTATCTTCATCATTTCTATCACACAAATCTATTCTCTCTCTTCCAAGAGCCAAAAACTCCATTGTTTTCCTTCAATGAGCTCACGGTCTCCACACCATAACCAAACCTCCACTCTTCTATAATTTTATCCAACACCACTTCTTAAACCTAAACACCATTCTAAACATCTTTCATGTTATAAGTTTCGTCAAAATCTAGTGCTTTGAAATTAAGTTTTAAATTTCTACTCTACAAGGTAAAAATCCTTGTTTCTTGTTTCTAAATTGATTCTTGAAGTTCTAAGCCATGATTAATCCATGCTTTCTCTTTTTCAAGCTTTGTTTGTGACTTTGGTTTGGTTCGAAGTTTGTTAGGGATTTCTTTAGAGCTACACAAAATCTATAGGATCAAGCAAGAAGGATTTTTGTCTTCCTTAAGGTAAGAGGGAGATTTAATCTCATCAACCATGTCTTGGTGGTGAGAAAATGAATTGATTATTTGAAGCTTTTCTTATTTGTGATGATTTTTTGATGCAAGCATGTTTATAGTTTTGATTATATGTTTTAGTGAAGGTATGATAGTTATTGTATGTAGTGGGATGTGAACAACATGATATGGAATTGCATGAGGGTTCCAAAGAACCCATGAGGCTCATGGCCTACACCACCACAAAGAGGACAAAGTGTTTTAAATTATTTTTCTACTCATGGATTAAGTGATTTAATAATAATAAATTGGATTAAGAATTTTTACAAGAGATTAGATGATAGAAAATAATTAAAGATGATTTATGAAATATATAATGATTTTCCAACATGTCTACTCATGGTATTTTTTATCCAAAATTATTTCCTAAGCATGAAATTATGTAAATTAATGAGAACTCAATTTAATGAATTTTAGAGAATAAAATGAAGTGAATTTATTTTAGATATTAATTAGGGAGATTAAATACGGATGAGAAATAACATAAATACTTGAAAAGTGCTAACGTATAGCTCACCCGTTGGGCTTTGAGGCGCATTAGCAACTTTCGAGCTGTAAATATTAGTGATGTCCAAGAAGGGTAAGTTTTAAAGGAAACAATAGGAAATATTACTTAGAGAATTTCTATTAAGGAAATACTGTAAATATGACTAAAAATAGATATTTAATGGAGAAAGTTTCAAAATTTAATTTAGAAAGCAAAGAAATATTTTACGCAATTGAAAAATGATTTAAAATCATTACGCAATTGAGAAAATAATTTAAAATCACTACGCGATTGCAAAAACATCAAAAAATATTTACGCGATTTGAAAACGTTAGAAAAAAGGTTATGTGATTGTGAAAATGCAATAAAATATTTATGCGAATGAAAATAATAGCAGTTTGCTATCGGGTTAACGTGGTGGACCCTGTTACGTTGGAAAATGGTACTACTAAGTGATGGTGTGTGATTGTGAGAAACAATGATAATATCGATATATGTGTGTGCTTTTGGATCATGCACCATGCATAGAGAAACATGTCATTTTGGTTGATATTAGCAAGTTGCCCAAAAGATTAATTACACCATAGTATAGGTGCGATTGGCGTAGTGTTGTTCATTGATTGAACTTGGAGGCATTAGTGTGCGGAGGATTTCACATATGGACAGTTGGTAGCTCCTCTAGGTCGTGGTACTGGGCAATGCACTAGCGATCTCGACAAAGCACTATTCTTAATCACGATCTAGCGTAGACTGTCTAGTATAATGCCTGATGTATATGACGATTAGACTATATAGCACTTGGCTGGGGCAACCGGAGCTATAGATAGATCTTCTGGATCATTCTCTTTAAAAATTATGGTTAGCTCCATAGAGTAGGAATGACTCTGTGTACATATGCATATTTGGTCTGCATCATGATGTGATAATTATATTGATCTGAGATATTATGTACGATGTGATAACATGATTTGATGTATTCAATGCTATATTTGTATGTACTGTCATTTTCTATACTGCCATGCTGTTAGTGATATAGATTGTCTCACCTCTTTTTATGTATTTCTGTATTATTATTATGTTCGTTAAAGATTTTGGGGAAGGAGAAGAGGAGCAACCTTTGGGTTGTCAGTACGAGGAGGAACAGCATCCTAGTGATCAGTGTGAAGAGGGCCAGCCTCTAGATCATCCTTATTGTTTGGATTGATTTTGACGTGTTACGGTGCTACCTAGTTTTCTGGGATTCATGAGACTGGAGTTCCATGGGTGCTCTGAAGCCTAGCGTCTGCACGTGGATAGGGAGACTGTTGTGTATGTGGGACGATTGACTGTGTCCCTTAGTAGGGAATATAATGGAGTTCCTATGTTCTCTTATAACACCCCCCGTAGGTCATCACATTTCCGACAACCAACTTCTAAACTTTAAATCAGTTCATAAAAGGTTTGAGTTATAAAAAGATGGGTTTCAAAATTTCTTCTTGCTGAAGCATAAATTTACTGGAATTTATAAGTAATACTAAAAAATAGATTTAAACTGATTAAAACTCCTATAACAGATACCACTTAATATTTAACAATTATTCAGGAACTATAAAAATTACAGACTTAATTAAAATAGTAGCAAACCCCATCACGGGTCCTACTTCATAGCACGATAAAACACTAACAAAAAAACTTAATATACTTATTTCTTCTTGTATCCATCTTGATGTACCATGTATCTATTCCTCATCAATACTGTATACCATCGAATCCTGAATGACCACTCTTCCATGTTGTCACCAATCTCAGAATATCTACCACCCGTCAAGTTTAAGACAACTCGTTCCTTCTACTATATAATTTTTAGTAATACAAACACAACAAAACAATATAACAAAGAGGTGAGATCACCTACGCCAATATCAACATGGTAGCACAGAGATAATACAAACAACATATCATACAGATATATCATACCATAATTACAATCATGCCATCAACATTATTGTCATCACACAGATACAATAATTACAATCATGCCATCAACATTATTATCATCATCATCATCTAATATTCCTCAATTATTATATCACACAGATATAAATATTCAATATTTACGATAATGCTCTCATCATTATCCAGGTATTCAAAAGTTCAATTTTCATAACCATTACTCAATAATGATGCATATGTTATGCATGTGCACATAGACTCAATGTCCTACTCCATGGAGGTTTTTACAATTTCGAGAAGAATGCTCTGTTAATTGTCAGCCTTAGCTCAAAGACAATCTTCCAGATTAGCCCACAAACAATGCCCAACCTTAGCCCACAGACAATGTCCAGCTTTTGAAAAGAATTGTGTTCTTGTTGGGTATCGTCAATGCGTTGCAATGGACTACATCGCCAAGTGGCATATGGTCCAGCCTTAGCCCACAGATAAATATCCACTGGTCGATCGCCGCGCTTTGACGCCCCCAAGATCCATCATAGACCTCACTATCAATTCACATTCTCTCTCCAACCACAAGGGTCACAATAGCATCAGCTATTAATTTTTGTTCAATGCACGAATATCTCAATGCAAATTTTTGTTCAAATTCATCATATGCCACAATGCATATTTTTCAATTTCATCATATGCCACAATGCATATTTTTCCAATGCATGTATAATGCACCAAATGTCAATCACAGGCATATCTTTCCAATGCATGTAAAATGCACCAATGTCAATCACAAGCAAAATTCATCATTTTTATATTCAGGGTCCACACTCTGGCCCAACAGTATTCATACTGTATATTTAATCGCGAAAATCATATTATTGTGTTTTCATAGTCGCGCAACACTTTCGTCGTGTTTTCACAATTTTGTAACATTTCTGTTATGTTTTCAAATTACGTATTGATTTTTCAACGTTTTTTTAATCACGTAAAAATATTTACACGTTACTCAAATCGCGTAGCGATTTTCCACCATTTTTCACAATCACGTAACTTAAAAATTATTTTTTTAAGTCGCGTACATTTTTCATCATTTTCAAAATATTTAAATGCTTTCCAAATCGCGTAGAAATATTTTAACATTTTTCAAATTGCGTAGCTTAAAAATCATGTTTTTAAGTAACGTAAATCATTTTGCACCATTTTACAATCACGTAAAATATTCCTCAATATTTCAAATCTTATTTTGGACTTTCAAACAAATCAATATCATTTCCAACATCATTTTTTTCACATTTCTCCTTTAAGAAATTCTTTCCTCAAAATAATATGACTTCTTACATTATTTTTCACATTTTCTTACTCAAGAAAATCATTTTCACAATAATTCCACAAAATCACTTTTCCATTGATTTTAAATCAATGTTTCCATCTTAAAATTTACTAACATGCTCCAAAACCCAAAGAATGAGTTACAAGTTAGAAAATCTCAAGTCACCAATGTATTCTTTGTAATTTCAAATCAATTCTAAAAATTAATTCTCTTTAAAATAAATTGAGGTTCAAACACTTTCAACCTCTCTTTTCCATTCATATACGAAAATCCCATTTTCTCAAGTGATAAAACACTCTGATTCCCTTTCCAAATTCTTTGTACAAAACCCAATTGTATTTCCACTTTGAAAATCACTTTGTTTCATAAAATCAAGGCATTCACAAGCCTTTAAAACCGTGTTACTTGGCCATTGAAACCAGCAAATATTTTTCCTTCTAAGTCAATATAGTTTTACACAAACAAAATCATTAAAAATTCCTTAACAAAACTGTGAGACTCATAGTCTTTGAAATCAAATCATTTGTTCATTTTCATTTTTTACTTTCTTTGCAAATCCTTAAAATCATCAACTTATTGCTCTTTTCATTTAAAACTCGTGATTTATAAATTATTTAGAATCTTTTGATTCAAAAACATCCTTCAAAAATCGTAAAATAGTTATTCTTTGAAAACAAACCCTTTGTTTATTTTCCTTGCTTTTCTAACATCCAATTTTACCATTTATGAAAATATTAATTTGTGAACACCTATTTTGAGGTGTAGAGGCCGAAATCCTCATGGTCTTTGGAACCAAAAATTATTTTCCTTTCCAACAATTTTTATGGCATACATCACATATAATCAATATATATATCACAAGCAAGTCATAATCAAAGCAATAGATCATTCAAATCCTACCAAGCATAGGCAAATAATCAAAGCACATAAACATACACAAATAATTACATGACCATGGATATGAATCGTCACATGGATTCACCATCCATCAAATACACAGCCATCTCTCACCATCATACTTGGTTGGTGAGATGGATCTCTCTCTTACCTCTTGAAGATCCTTGAAAAGCTCCTTGTTTTGCTTCTTTTTCCAAGTCCTTCACCACCAAGGGCTTCTCAAATACAAAACAAAACACACACATAATTAATTTATATAAGACTTGAATAAGAAAACCATGGATATGAATCATGGTTAGAACCTTGAAAATCAAAAGAAAAGTGAAGATTAACAAACTTCACTAATAAAGCTTCAATCTTTAGCTTGAAGAACAAGGTTGAAGATGGATGATTTAGAGAAAGTCTCCAATATGAAAGTTGCTTGGAATATCATGTAGATTCAAGATCTATGGTCGGATGAAATTAAAAGAGATTGGAGGGTGATTTTGGGTGGTATGGCCGAATGGTTTCTCTTGAAGAACAAGGATGAAGTTTTTGATTTTTGTGAAAGAAAGGCTTCTTAGACTTGGTTAAAATAAAGAATGAAGTGAAAACACTTGGTTTTCCTTCCTACCAATTTCGTGGAGCTCCATGGAAAAATCCCTAAAAATCATAAACAAATGTTAAAATCAATAACAAGTGTAGAAATAGGTAAACCATGGTTCAAGCATGGCGTAGAAAATTAAAACTTGAAGTTTGGGTGAAGAGATAAGAACTTTACCCTTTATGATAGAAACTTGATGCTTGGATTTGAAGCTCAAGATGAATGATTTTGTGAAAGCTCATAACTAGAGATGTTCTTAGAATAAGGTAAGGATTCAAGAAACTAGGTTGGATTAAATTTTTGAGTGATGGAGGGTAATTCTAGGGTGCTTGGCCGAAACTTGCTTGGAGAAGAGATGGAGAGAAATCTTTGAAGAGCTTAGGCTTTGGAACGATCAAGAATGAGTAATAATGGTGGTCTTCAACTTTGCTATGCATTAAACATCACCAAAACCATCCCCCCTCTTCCTTGCTTCTCCTTATGCATTCAATAAGTGACCATCATAATTAGCCACCATTTTAGGCAATCTTAACCATTGATTAGATCAATAGTTAGGATTTAATGTAGCTTCTAGGTTTAGGCTTAGATAGAAGACTTAATTTAGGCCATTGGATCTTTCCTCCTTGAAATCCTAACCATTAGATGCATCTCTAAAATGAAGGGACAAGATTACTCCTTCAAACTTTACATCCAAGGGCTATAAATGGTCCTAGCCACTTTGTAAGACTAAAGCTCAACCGTTGATTAAATCAAGATCAAGTCTCCACCGTTGATTACATCAATGGTGGATATCCAAGCCACTGATGTTGACTACGCACTACAATATTTATTTTTGTATATGCTATTATCCTTCAAATAATATTTTTATTGTATTTTTATCACCCGATAATTAAATACAGTACAAAACACAGTAAAAGAAAATTTCTAAAACCATTTTTGGATTCAGGTTTAGTAAGATCCCCCGTCTCCATCTCAACAGTATAAATTTTCCTGGCTACAGAAAATTTTTTACCTTTTTGGACCCACACGGCCCCTACATATGACCTCCCTGGGCCCATAGATGGCCCATGGATAATGCTAAAATAAACAGAGTAATATAAAAAATTCATAATCACACACAAAATCACAAAAATTAGAAAACTCACAAATATCAAATCAGATTACGTAAAATAATTAAGACTTAATAGTAATAATTAAATTACGTAAAATTTTTCCTGGCCCGAAAATTATTATTTTCCTGACACGGAGTAAATCACACAAAACGATCAAATGTACTGATAGAATATTCAAAATAAATTTATAGTACACAGAAATTACTAAACAGTAAAATTCTGTTAACTGTCAAAATTACTGTCAAATAGTTAGGAAATTTGGGGTGTTACAATACTCCCCTTCTAAAAAGAAATTTCGTCCTCGAAATTTGATAAACCTGATTTCACACCCTCAGAATAATTATGGATAGTGCTCTTTATCTTATTTTCCAGTTCTCACGTTGCATCTTCACTTACATCATTTCATATTTTTCTAACCAATGAAAATCTCTTTGTCTAGCAATCAATTTCTCCTGATCAAGCAGATATCTCAGACTCTTATAATTACTGAAGATATTGGATGTTACTCCATCAAGAAAGTATCTTCATACTTCTAATATAAACTCAACGGCTACCAAACCCCATTCATGCGTAGAATAGTTTTTCTAATGTAACTTCAATTTCCTTGAAACATACGTTATAACTCTTCTATTCTGAATAAGCACACATCTTAAACTTTGACTAGTTGTAGCGTATGTTTTTAGACAGAATTAATACCAGAGGAGCACTCAAACATATTTCAACTCCTAAAAATTCTCCTCGTATGCATCAGTCTATACAAGCGCTTAATTCCTTCTGATAAGCTTGGTGAGAAGTCCTATGATCTAAATATTTTCCAAGATTTCCATAGTCTTTGACTTTTCCCACTGAAAAACTGTTTCAACCTTTGAAGGATCCACCACGCTTCCGTTGCGTCACTCTGATACTATGACATGGATATAAATAAGAATATCCTTTCTTGCAAAATATTCTTCCTTGCATTTTCAATACATGAAAAACGTTATAAAAGATAGCAAAACTATCTGATATGTTACAAAATATATCCAACAAAGAATTTGATATAACCCGATTTAAAAAAAAGAATTTTCTGGAATACTAACACTTTATTGAGACAATCTCATAGGATATGGTTGGAAGATAACCAATCCGTTTCAAAGATCACATCTATTTATGAAAGAGATAAACAGATCAAACTAACACAAAAATTTGATCCATAACAACAATAGGATAATTTGAATAACTTGAGTAGCACGATAGGATAAGAATAAAAACAGAAGTAAACAAGTCAGAAAATCACGAAGACACAGATAACTCCAACATATAATTGATCCACACAATCATATGTCATAAAGAATAGATTGCTACTAGAAATATACAACATGGTTAAAGAATCACCTTCTGCAGCACAGTCTCCTTTGTTCAAGTCTTCAACTTGGAACACTCCCGTTCCATTCGACATATCGACTCTCCCTACTACTTGAGATTTTACTAACAGAAAACTTCATTTTCAATGAAACACAATCTCTAAAAATGTGTCCAAACTTCCCGCACTTAAAACAAATTATTTCCTTGAACGTACAATCTTTCATTAAGTGCCCTCTTTTCCACATCTCTTATATAATAATAAAGACGTCACGATCCAACTGGGTTTACTGTTACAAACATTTCCTCCACACGTTTGCTGCTTCTGCTGATTTCCCAATGGTCGTAAATACGTTTTCCGCTGAAATCAATTTACCTTCCTATTATTCCTAAGGAGAAAGACCAGGTTCCAAAATTACTAAATCTTATATTTCAAGACTGATTCTCTTTTATCAGATCCTGAACCTCAACTTCCAATTTCCGTTGTTCAGCGATCCTCTATTCCTATTGTACTATCACGTCAGTTGCCCTCTGCATTGCTCCCATAATTGTAACCATATCGCTAGTGTCACGTTCTGCTTCCACACGCGTACGTCTACCACAAGCCATTTCCTTTCTTCAAAGACGGATGAATCAAAATAAAATGGATAGCAGATGTAACGATTTCAAACAACATTGTTTCCTTTCGGAAATCAAAAACACAGAGAACACAACACAAGCAAAATAAACCTAACCACAAACCCCAAAAGACTCAAATCGTGCTCTAATACCAACTAATGTAACACCCCCCATAGGGCATCACATTTCTGACTACCAAATTATAATCTTTAAATCAGATCATAAAAGGTTTGAGTTATAAAAAGATGGGTTTCAAAATTTCTTCTTACTGAAACATAAATTTACCAGAATTTATAAGTAATACTGAAAAATAGATTTAAACTGATTAAAACTCCTATAACAGATACCACTTAATATTTAACAATTATTCAGGAACTATAAAATTACAGACTTAATTAAAATAGTACGATAAAACACTAACAAAAAAACTTAACATACTTATTCCTTCTTGTATCCATCTTGATGTACCATGTATCTGTTCCTCATCAATACTGTATACCATCGAATCCTGAATGACCACTCCTCCATGTTGTCACCAATCTCAGAATATCTACCACCCGTCATGTCTAAGACAACTCGTTCCTTCTACTATATAATTTTTAGTAATACAAACACAACAAAACAATATAACAAGGAGATGAGATAACCTACGCCAATATCAACATGGTAGCACAGAGATAACACAAACAACATATCATACAGATATATCATACCATAATTACAATCATGCCATCAACATTATTGTCATCACACAGATATAATAATTACAATCATGCCATCAACATTATTATCATCATCATCATCCAATATTCCTTAATTATTATATCACACAGATATAAATATTCAATATTTACGATAATGCTCTCAACATTATCCAAGTATTCAACAGTTCAATTTTCATAACCATTACTCAATAATGATGCATATGTTATGCATGTGCACATAGACTCAATGTCCTACTCTATGGAGGTTTTCACAATTTCGAGAAGAATGCTCTGTTAATTGTCAGCCTTAGCCTAAAGACAATCTTCCAGATTAGCCCACAGACAATGCCCAACCTTAGCCCACAGACAATGTCCAGCTTTCGAAAAGAATTGTGTTCTTGTTGGGTATCGTCAATGCGTTGCAACGGACTGCATCTCTAAGTGGCATATGGTCCAGCCTTAGCCCACAGACAAATATCCACTGGTCAATCTCCGCGCCTTGACGCCCCCAAGATCCATCATAGACCTCACTATCAATTCACATTCTCTCTTCAACCACAAGGGTCACAATAGCATTAGCTATTAATTTTTGTTCAATGCACGAATATCTCAATGCAAATTTTTGTTCAAATTCATCATATGCCACAATGCATATTTTTCAATTTCATCATATGCCACAATGCATATTTTTCCAATGCATGTATAATGCACGAAATGCCAATCACAGGCATATCTTTCCAATGCATGTAAAATGCACCAATGCCAATCACAGGCAAAATTCATCATTTTTATAGTTAGGGTCCACACTCTGGCCCAACAGTATTCATACTGTATATGTAATCGCGAAAATCATATTATCGCGTTTTCACAATTTTGTAACATTTTTGTTATATTTTTAAATTACGTATTGATTTTTCAACATTTTCTCAATCACGTAAAAATATTTACACATTACTCAAATTGGGTAGTGATTTTCCACCATTTTTCATAATCGCGTAACTTAAAAATTATTTTTTAAGTCGCGTAAACCATTTTCCATCATTTTCAAAATATTTAAATGCTTTCCAAATCGCGTAGAAATATTTTAACATTTTTCAAATTGCGTAGCTTAAAAATCATGTTTTTAAGTAATGTAAATCATTTTTCCCCATTTTACAATCACGTAAAATATTCCTCAATATTCCAAACCTTATTTTGGACTTTCAAACAAATCAATATCATTTCCAACATCATTTTTTTCACATTTCTCCTTTAAGAAATTCTTTCCTCAAAATAATATGACTTCTTACATTATTTTCTACATTTTCTTACTCAAGAAAATCCTTTTCATAATAATTCCACAAAATCACTTTTCCATTGGTTTTAAATCAATGTTTCCATCTTAAAATTTACTAACGTGCTCCAAAACCCAAAGAATGAGTTACACGTTAGAAAATCTGAAGTCACCAACGTATTCTTTGTAATTTCAAATCAATTCTAAAAATTAATCATCTTTAAAATAAATTGGGGTTCAAACACTTTCAACCTCTCTTTTCCATTCATATACGAAAATCCCATTTTCTCAAGTGATAAAACACTCTGATTCCCTTTCCAAATTCTTTGTACAAAACCCAATTGTATTTCCACTTTTAAAATCACTTTGTTTCATAAAATCAAGGCATTCACAAGCCTTCAAAACCGTGGTACTTGGCCATTGAAACCATCAAATATTTTTCCTTCTAAGTTAATATGGTTTTACGCAAACAAAACCATTAAAAATTTCTTAACAAAACCGTGCGACTCATAGTCTTTGAAATCAAATCATTTGTTCATTTTCATTTTTCACTTTCTTTGCAAATCCTTAAAATCATCAACTCATTGCTCTTTTCATTTAAAACTCATAATTTATAAATTATTTAGAATCTTTTGATTCAAAAACATCCTTCAAAAATCGTAAAACACTTATTCTTTGAAAACAAACCCTTTGTTTTTTTTCCTTACTTTTCTAAACATCTAATTTTACCATTCATAAAAATATTAATTTGTGAACACCTATTTTGAGGTGTAGAGGTCGAAATCCTCATGGTCTTTGGAACCAAAAATTATTTTCCTTTCCAATAATTTTTATGGCATACATCACATATAATCAACATATATATCACAAGCATGTCATAATCAAAGCAATAGATCATGCAAATCATACCAAGCATAGGCAAATAATCAAAGCACATAAACATACACAAATAATTACATGACCATGGATATGAATCCTCACATGGATTCACCATCCATCAAATACACAACCATCTCTCACCACCATACTTGGTTGGTGAGATGGATCTCCCTCTTACCTCTTGAAGATCCTCAAAAAGCTCCTTGTTTTGCTTCTTTTTCCAAGTCCTTCACCACCAAGGGCTTCTCAAATGCAAAACAAAATACACAATTAAGATATATAAGACTTGAATAAGAAAACCATGGATATGAATCATGGTTAGAACCTTGAAAATCAAAAGAAAAGTGAAGATTAACAAACTTCACCAATAAAGCTTCAATCTTTAGCTTGAAGAACAAGGTTGAAGATGGATGATTTAGAGAAAGTCTCCAACATGAAAGTTGCTTGGAATATCATGTAGATTCAAGATCTATGGTCGGATGAAATTAAAAGAGATTGGAGGGTGATTTTGGGTGGTATGGCCGAATGGTTCCTCTTGAAGAACAAGGATGAAGTTTTTGATTTTTGTGAAAGAAAGGCTTCTTAGACTTGGTTAAAATAAAGAATGAAGTGAAAAACACTTGGTTTTCCTTCCTACCAATTTCGTGGAGCTCCATGGAAAAATCCCTAAAAATCATAAACAAATGTTAAAATCAATAACAAGTGTAGAAATAGGTAAACCATGGTTCAAGCATGGCGTAGAAAATTAAAACTTGAAGTTTGGGTGAAAAGATAAGAACTTTACCCTTTATGATAGAAACTTGATGCTTGGATTTGAAGCTCAAGATGAATGATTTTGTGAAAGCTCATAACTAGAGATGTTCTTAGAATAAGGTAAGGATTCAAGAAACTAGGTTGGATTAAATTTTTGAGTGATGGAGGGTAATTCTAGGGTGCTTGGCCGAAACTTGCTTGGAGAAGAGATGGAGAGAAATCTTTGAAGAGCTTAGGCTTTGGAACGATCAAGAATGAGTAATAATGGTGGTCTTCAACTTTGCTATGCATTAAACATCACCAAAACCGTCCCCCCTCTTCCTTGCTTCTCCTTATGCATTCAATAAGTGACCATCATAATTAGCCACCATTTTAGGCAATCTTAACCATTGATTAGATCAATGGTTAGGATTTAATGTAGCTTCTAGGTTTAGGCTTAGATAGAAGACTTAATTTAGGTCATTGGATCTTTCCTCCTTGAAATCCTAGCCATTAGATGCATCTCCAAAATGAAGGGTCAAGATTACTCCTTCAAACTTTACATCCAAGGGCTATAAATGGTCCTAGCCACTTTGTAAGACTAAATCTCAACCGTTGATTAAATCAAGATCAAGTCTCCACCGTTGATTACATCAATGGTGGATATCCAAGCCACTGATATTGACTACGCAGTACAATATTTATTTTTGTATCTGCTATTACCCTTCAAATAATATTTTTACTGTATTTTTATCACCCGATAATTAAATACAGTACAAAACACAGCAAAAGAAAATTTCTAAAACTATTTTCGGATTCAGGTTTAGTAAGATCTTTCATCTCCGTCTCAATAGTATAAATTTTCCTGGCAACAGAAATTTTTTTACCTTTCTGGACTCATGTGGGGCCTACATACGACCTCCTTGGGACCATAGATGGCCCACAGATAACGCTAAAATAAACAGAGTAATATAAAAATTTCATAATCATACACAAAATCACAAAAATTAGAAAACTCACAAATATCAAATCAGATTACATAAAATAATTAAGACTTAACAGTAATAATTAAATTACGTAAAATTTTTCCCGGCCCGAAAATTATTATTTTCCTGACACAGAGTAAATCACACAAAACGATCAAATGTACTGACAGAATATTCAAAATAATTTTACAGTACACAAAATTTACTAAACAGTAAAATTCTGTTAACTATCAAAATTACTGTCAAATAGTTAGGAAATTTGGGGTGTTACATCTCTACTACTGTTTATGTACATCTAGAGTTACCCTTATCTATTAGGTGCTATTGGGGTGGTCGTTTCCATGCCCCTAGTGAGCTTAGTAGTATGTGTAACACCCCAATTTTTAGAAAAATGTCCCGAATGTTCTGTTTGCTGTTTTTTAAGCTTTTGTGTAAATGACTGTTGTGTCCCTATTTTATTATTTCTTGTTTTTCTGTATGAAATACAAATATGTTTTACAGGCTAAAATTTTATTTGATCGTTTTACGTAATTTGCTTCGAGACAGTAAAATAAAAGTTTTCTCAAGCTACTGTTTTAATTTTCTGGGAGATATACAGACAATTAATACTGTCTATAATTTTATTTGAACGTTTTAGATGATTTGCTTCGTTGTGGGGAAAAATGAAAAAATGACCATTACATCCCGATTGTACTGTTTTTAATTTTTCTATATGTTACAGTGCTTAATATTACTTCCTGTGATTTTATTTGGACTTTTTGTGCGATTTGCTCGGGACGGAAAATAATATTTTTAGGGCCAGGGAAATCTTGTTTTAATTATTCAGATTTGGGGGATCTTACTAAACTCAATTGAATGAGACGATAATTAATCTTTTAATTTTTAGGATTTAACTGTCAAATAAAATAATTTTGTATTATTATAATATTATTTTATTAGTCAGTATAATTAGATGACAGTGGACCCGGAGATGTTTTGCGGGACCCACTTTTAGCTAAAACAGTTAACTTAGTAGCTTAATTAAGCATCATTAGTGAAGGAATTCTCTAGAACAAGTGACTAAGCTTGATGACTAGGTTAATTAGTGACTAATCATGGTGACTAGGCTAGATGACTATGCTAAAATCAACCAATGGGAGACAAGCTTGCTAACCAAGTTTTAATCTTGACCTTTGATTCATTCTAAGGCTTGGATGAAGCCAAGCAAGGCTACACCTTGCATGGCATTGAAGGCTACGGCCAAGCCACTTTGGAAGACCAAAAATCACTTTGTCTTCAAGCATTTTCTCTCTTCTCTCTCTTCCAAAAACCCTAAACACCATTGAAGCTCTCATGAAGCTCCATTCGGTCAAACACAAAACCATACCATCCAACCACCCAAAATTTTATCCAACCAAGTTTTCTAAACCTAAACACAATTCTAAAAACATCTCTAGTTGAGAGTTCTTGCAAAATCTTTCATTTGAAGCTTGGAAACCTACTTGGAAAATTTTACCTAGAAGGTGAAATTTCTAGTTTTCTATTTCTAAACTCTTTTTCAAAGTTCTAAGCCATGATTTCTCCATGGTTTAAGCTCTCTTTCTATGGTTAGTAACTTGTAGATTTTTGTTTAAGTTTGTTAGGTGACTTGAAGGAGAAAACCGAAACATAAGGAAAGGTGTGAAAGAGTTTTAGTCTTCATTTAAGGTAAGAGGAAGACTAATCTTATCATCTATGGATGGTGGTAAGAAGATAGAGTGTGATTTTTGTGATTGTAGAATCCATAAGGATTCATTTGTGTGATTGTTAGTAGCTTGTTTATGTGTTTTTGTATTTGTTAGTAGCTTTCCTATTTGATGTTTGTAATAATTTGCATGTCTACAAGCTTTGATTGCATGTCTACAAGCTTTGATTTAGGTTATATGTGTTAGAAATATATTGCATGTGTTAGAAATGTATGATAATTTATAGGATGTGAATAATATGTCAAGGATTGCATGAGTGTTCCAAAGAACACAAACCTTGAGGCTTACGGCCATGACCAAAATGGAGAACCAAAATGTTCTCTTAATTTTCCTAAAATGAGATTTAATTAACCTAGGAACATTAACAAGGTATCACATTGTTTAGATTAAGGTAAAATGAATTTAGAAATCAAAAGATATAATTTTATGTTTAGGCCAACATGCCAAACCACTTATATATGATTTCTAAGATCAATTCCAAACCTTTTTCAATCAAAATAATGCAATATATGTTAAAAAGGAATTTTTTAAAAGGAGTTTTAAAGAAATTGATTGATTAGAATTAAGTGTCTTGAATTAAAACTATTGATTTTATTGTTAGAAATGAAATACAGTAACTTTTGAGAATTTCTAACATATGGCTCATGTTGTATTTTGAAGCATGTTAGTAGTTTTCAAAAGGATTAATTATATGGTTTAAAAATTATATAAACAGAATTTTTACGAAAAAATTAGGAAATCATTTATATAAATTTTCTAAACAAAATACTGTCAATTTTTAGTAAAAATGGGCAATTAAGATAGAAAAGATGTCCAAAATACAGTATACGGTATGAAAAATATTTTATGTAGTTTAAACGTATTATTTATTATTTCTGTTTATTTAAACAGTAATTTTTAAGGAATTTGGACCAGAAAATGATTTAAAAACCTTACGCGATTGAGAAAACGTATTAAAAACTCTACGCGATTTTGAAAACAGAAAAATAAATTTACGCGATTTAAAAACGTTTGTAAAAACGACGAGATTGTGAAAACGCGATAAAATTTCTACGCGATTGACTGAAACGGTATTTTCCATATTCTTTCTGGATTTTCTGTATTTTTCTGCTGTCAGGCTATAAGGTGAACCCGTACAGGCTTTGGAACAGTATTTGTCCGGTGGGACTTACTGTATCTTTTTCTCTTTGAGGATATCCTGGTAATTTGAGGATATGCCAGTTTTTGGTGGATTGGTTGACGAGGTGAATCACATCGTGTTATCGATGCGATAAACGTAGTGTGGTTCATTGTCTTTATGAACTTGGAGACGTTAGTGTACGGGATTCCATATATGGACAGTCGGTCGCTCCGCTGGGCCGTGGCAACCGATAGCACACTAATGGACTCGACACGCACTATTTTTAATCGAGATTTCCTAAAGTCTAATAGTACATTGCCTGTAGTGCCACAATGTGAGACCGTGAACTACACCATGCTTTGGATGATGGATTCCATATGACGTGGGGCTATAGACGCAAAAGTGTGACAATGCAATAGTTTGGTTGGGCAGTAGTGGTACTAATAGATTTTGCGAGTCATTCTCTCTCTGATATCTATATGTGTTTTAGCTCCATGGAGTAGGATCGTGTCATGTTGCATTTAATTATATCTTGAACATTATTTATTTTATCTGTTTATTTATTTATTTATTTGGTTATTGATTTCGAGAAATTATGCATTTGAATTTATTTTATACGTGATATTATATTGTATGTGTTATTGTTTTATACGTGATATTATATTGTATGTGTTATTGTTTTATCTGTGATATCATGTGTTGTTATGATAATTAGATTTTTACACTATACTGTTATTAAACTATTGTTATAGCTTTTCATATTGCATGAACTGTATATCTGTTGTTTGTCATTTTCTTATTTGCCATGTTTGTGATGATTTTAGATTGTCTTACCTCTTTATTGTATGTGTTTTCTGTATATTTATTTTACGTGGTAAAGAGTTTGAGGAAGAGGACTAGCCTCTTGAGATTTTGTATCCTGAGGAGGAAGAGGAGCAGCAAGCTGAAGATCAGTACGACGACCAAGAACCATCTGATCATCCATATCCATTGGACTGATTTGTTTGGGTATGGCGGTGCCAAGATTTTTGGGCTTTGTGACACTCGAGTTTCACGGTGGATCGTTAGCTTGGCATCTGCGGGGAAACAGAGACTCAGTGACTTATGTGGGACGGTTGACTGTGTCCATACGACTTACGTTTGATGAAGAGCCAGTGATGACGACTACTGTGTTTCGGCACTTAGAGTTACCTTTATCTCTTAGGCGTCATTGGGGTGGTGTATCCACTGAGCCTAGTGAGATAAGTATCGTGTCGACTGGGCGGTCCCGTTACCATCGAGAGTCGAGACATCCTGAATATTTATCTTCTGATGAGTTTCCTGAGAGTGATCCATCAGAGGATTAAATGTTTATGATGTGTATTTTTGGGCGCGTCTGCGTATGTATATATTGACTCTTTACTGTTTCTGTTTACTGCTGATGTTTAAATATTTGAAGTTGTAGTTGTAAATTATTTATATAACTTATAACTTGGACCATATGTATATTATGAGTGATGTTGTTCTGTTGGTTTTATGTTTCCGCATTATTTTATTTAATAATATTCTGTTTAACAGGAATTATTTTACAACCCGTATTAGTACATAACAAATGTTTTACAACTTGGGTAGATTTTGTTTATCTTTCTTTTATTTTCTTTATATATGTGACATCCCCCACAAGGGTGTTACAGTATGTCGACCGCACGGACTCCTGTCTGTAGGGCTACACGATGTAAGATCCTAATACTAAAATCCTAGTATATCTGACATATACCTGGATAAACAGTATTAGGTATGCTACTTCTAACTTATTCATAAACTAATCCATAACATTTATATAAATAAATCATCATAGAGAGCCTTATGGAAACAATATCCACTTATATACATAACTTTTCGCTAATACATACTTGATTTTCTTTTACAACCTTAATCTCATATACATGGAAATATAAAATCTATCTACTAATCATGAAAATAACTATGCTAGTCTTCATGCTTCATCTTTTCTTTGTCTTTGAATCTTCAACCTGAATTTACATGGAACACATGGGGTGAGAATTCATAATTCTCAGTATAAGTGTACCAATACCAGCAATCGTATAACATCATACAACCCATAAATATCTGAAATAAAATTTTAACTGGCAATTAAATCATTATTCCTTACTCAATCATAATATCATAAATAAATTTGTATAATCCTTCGAATTTCTATTCTTTACTCTAGGAACATACACATTCTCTCTCTATGTAATGTTCCTAGTCAAGCCATAACTTAGATTGCTTCACCTTTAGAAGATAGGATAGCTGCCCATACAATTGGTAGTGCATGATTAGAAGGTAATAATTAATGATATTGAACCATCGCCCATACAATGGAACAATAACATTGAGTGACAACACAAACTATCAATGATATTAAACAACCACCCATACAATTGCCTAATATCATTGAGCACAGCACACAAACACAATGAATCACCGAACATAAATACAATCAAACATGAAATAATGAAATGATATTATGAAGTATGATATGATGTATGATTATGCTCAAACAAGATTATGTTATGATATAAATGCAATGTCATGAGAGATTATGGATGTCATGAACTTGCTATTCCTTTCTTTGCAGTGGGGAGGGAATTTGTTACCTCCTTAACCCACTACCTTCTTTACTGATTGGTTCCTTATCTTTACTTTTCTTTCTATAGTGGGGAGGGAATCTGTTACCTCCTTAACCCACCATTCTTAATGGTTTCTTTGCTATGTATGAGTATGTATGCATAATGTAGTGTTATGCCTAACTCTTACATAACTACTACATAATCTCTACTAAGTCCATCTTTGCATTACTAACTCTACCTCTTCTCTGTGAGAGCACTTCATGTATTACGACATTGAACCAATGCCAACTAGACTTAGTACACTTCTATCTTTGCATTACTAACTCTCTTTCACTCTTTAAGAGCTCTTCATGCACTATGGCATTCGCCCTTGCCAGCTAGGGTCTATGGCACTTAACTTTTTCCAACTAGGCACATTGGCCCTTAACTTTTGCCAATTAGGCACTATGGCACTCTACTATTTCTAACTCGGCACCTTGGCCCTTAACTCTTTCCAATTAGGCACTATGGCACTCTACTATTGACATCTTACTTCTTAAATCTCTTATCACCTCTCTTATGACATCTATGTAACTTTAAGTTGCTTAAGAAACTAAACTCTTGATCTATGGCAATCCATGTCTAATAGATGCATAACTTTATTCTTATCTTTCCTTGTATGCCTCTAGGTTTTTTTATTTGAGAAATACCCTCTCTAGTGGCTCAACACATTCTACTATGCATAGCCAAAGGATTCTATTAACTAAAGGACTTAAAGCATTCAAAAACAACATTTTTTTAGCTTCAAGGTCTCACGCCGTGGCACAAAACTGTACATGTTGCGGGGCCCAACTCTCTGGTGCAACTTCTGGGCAGAAAACTGCCCCACGCCGTGGCATGCCATGATCCACGCCACGACATGCTCACACCTCAGGCCAAGCCTCAGTCCACGCCGCGGCGTGACATGCAGAACTCAGATTCTGCAGAATTTTGCAAAAATCGTGTGTTGGTATATGCCCTAGTGGCCAATACATTTTGTTTGTATTTACATACATTATATTATGTTATTTTATACGAGGCATTTCATTTATTGTGTTCTTTTTGATAGACATAATAAAGTCCTTAGAATAGTAAGTTTGATACCATAGGACATCAAGTGGATGACTTGATCGTGAGATCCTATTGGATAAAACACTATTCTTAAATGTCCCTAGTCAAGTATTATTGTTAATTAGGACAACAATAATGCATTGAGACTAGTATGTGCGTAGACTGATGACCACATCTCACGGGTCATGGATATGAGATATCAAGTCTACACATGGATACATATTAGAGTAATGATGTATTGGACGGACACTGCCATGAGAGCGCTACGTGGATCGTTACGTGAGTGTCAAGCGATTCTCATAGTGATAATGGTGTATGTGGTCCTTTGACTGAAATCACTACGATTCCTACATGAGGAGTTGTGTGTTTTAATGCCATCAAACGTCATCTGTAACAAGATGATTATAAAGTTGGTTATTAGATATACCGCGATACATGTGGAGGGATGTGAGTGACCTAGATGGGATTTGTCCCTCCTACATAATAGGAGTGATATCTTTGGGCCCCACGATTGAGTGAGACTACGAAATGCATGGCCATGCTTAAATGAGTCAATATGAGATATTGATCTCATTTGTTATTACTATGTCTACTCGGGAATCGAAGCGAAGATTGAACTAAACAAGGGTGACACATTCCATGCCTTGTGTTCAAACGGATATCGGACAAAGGGACTAAACTACACGGAAACATTGGTCACGGATAGGTTATGTCAAATCAACGACATTCTCATTACTTGGGTAGTAGTGATGTGTTGCTAGATACAGCTCACTTTGTTTGTAATATTAAAATGAGATTTTAATATTACTACCAACGTCATGAGAACTGCATGAGGTCGCACACTTAGAACGAGACTAAATTGGAGTAATCGAATCCAAGTTGGACTCAGATTCAATTGTGGGCCTAACTCATGACGGATGGGTTTAGGGTTGCACCACTTACCTTGCTCTCTGCTCACATTCACTTAAGGCAGCCCCTTGTTATAAATAATACTTGCTAAGGGGGCTGCTACTAGGTTACATCACAACCCTAGCCGCACCTACAGAAAGTGAGTGAGAGATAGTGAGGTCTTCTTCTCCTCTCTTCGCAGCTAGCACTACAAAACAGAGGCGTGACTCCCTTTTGCAAGTCTGTTCGTGTGGATACCGCAGAGACATCGTCACTATTACGGTGTTAGTGATTCACCTTGCTTGTGATTATCACGCTTCAAGAGGTAAATTTTTAAAGACTCGGATTGTGGATTTTTCGTATGGATCCTGTGAGGGAATTTTATTATTCCGTTGCGAGACTTTTGATCCGCAATTCCCAACATCGTGCACTATTCTATTCAACTTTTCTTAGCTTCCAATCATCCAAAATTGGTTCCTAGGTGATTTCTAGCTTCACCAACATCCTCTAAACGTGCTATAACACTATTACAACTTATTGATTCTCTTAATTTGGATCAAACTCCATGTTGGGAATTGCAGATCAAAAGTCTCACAGTGGAATAATAGAATTCCCTCTCAGGATCCATGTGAAAAGGTCCATAATCCGAGTTTTTTTTTTTAAATTACCACTTGAAGCGTGATAATCACAAGCGAGGTGAATCACCAACACCATAATAGTGACGATGTCTCTGCGGTATCCACATGAACAAACTTGCAAAAGGGAGTCACGCCTCTGTTTTCGTAGTGCTAGCTGCGAAGAGAGGAGAAGACCTCACTATCTCTCACTCACTTTCTGTAGGTGCAGCTAGGGTTGTGTTGTAACCTAGTAGCAGCCTCCTTAGCAGTACTATTTATAAAAGTGGCTGCCTTAAGTGAGTGTGAGTTGTAGCAAGGTAAGTTGTGCAACCCTAAACCCATCTGTCATGAGTTAGGCCCACAATTGAATCCGAGTCTAACTTGGATCCTTATTGCTCCAATCTAGTCTGTTCTAAGTGTGCAACCCTGCAGGTTCTCATAATGTTGGTAGTAATATTAAAATCTCATTTTAATATTACAAAAGCGATGTGTATCTAGCAACACATCACTGCTACCCAAGTAATGAGAATGTCAGTGATTTGACATAACCTATCCGTGACCAATGTTTCTGTGTAGTTTAGTCCCTTTGTCCAGATATCTAGATTGAACACAAGGCATGGAACAGGTCACCCTTGTTTAGTTCAATCTTCAGTTTCCTGATTCCCGAGTAGACATAGTAATAACAAATGAGATTAATATCTCATACTGACTCATTTGAGCATGGCCATGCATTTCGTAGTCTCACTCAATCAGGGCCCCCGAAGATATCACTCCTGTTATGTAAGAGGGACAAATCTCATCTAGGTCACTCACATCCCTCCACATGTATCACAGTATGCCTAATAACTAACTTTATAATCATCTTGTTACAGATGACGTTTGATGGCATTAAAACACACAACTCCTCATGTAGGAATCGTAGTGATTTCAGGTCAAAGGACCACATACACCATTATCACTATGAGAATCGCTTATGACACTCACGTAACGATCCACGTAGCATTCTCATGGTGGTCTGTCCAATACATCATTACTCTAATATGTATCCATGTGTAGACTTGATATCTCATATCCATGACCCGTGAGATGTGGTCATCGATCCTACGCACGTACTAGTCTCAATGCATTTATCGTTGTCCTATTTGACAATAATACTTGACTAGGGACATTTTAAGAATAGTGCTCTATCCAGTAGGATCTCACGATCAAGTCATCCACTTGATGTCCTATGGTATCAAACTTACTATTCTAAGGACTTTATTATGTCTACCAAAAATAACACAATAAATGAAATGCCTCATATATCAAAAAATAGCATAATATAATGTATATAAATACAGACAAAATGTATTGGCCTCTAGGGCATACACCAACACTCCAAAAATCACCCTCTTGGTTGTTAATGACCTAGGTTCAAACTCAAGAACCAACTAGCTCCAATCTATGGATAAATCCATCTATCTTGTTCTCACCAAATCTGAATAACCATTTCCAGTCAATGGAAACAAGAGAAACTAGTTTTCCCTCTTTGAAGAACCTATCTTCTCCATCTAAAACCTAAGTTCTAGCATAAAAAAGATGAAGAACAAAGATAGAAAACACCCCTACCTTGGTTGATGACTCTTGGCCTTGGCTTTCCTTCTTCTCTTTCTCTTTTTCTTCTCTATTTCTCCTCCCCTGTTTTCTGGCCAAACCAGCGTGACAGACTAGAAAGAAGTGAGAAATCTCACTTTAAAAAAAGACATGCCCCAAGGGCATTTTTGTCTTTTCATAGGAATTTGCCACCTCTTAGGAATACTTTGATCTTATTATTTCAAGTTTTCTAACCTTCATAAGTATTAAAATAAATCCTATGATTCATTTTAATACTTATTTTGTCATTTCCTTAATTTTCCATATTTGCACTAAGTCCATTCGGTATCAAAACACTTACTTGGTGTACTTAAAAATACCAAACGAACTTAGTTTACCTTCAAACTTTAACAACAACTTTCTTAACTCAGTTATAACTTGGAAATAAACTATCCATATTTGTTTCCCTTAACTTAACCTTTAAAAACCATTTTCTGAGTCATTTCAGGTCACTTTACACATTCTGTGTTGCGGCAAAGTGCCTAAACTAACTCAATTTGCCATAAAACTGAACTGGCATGTTAAACAAGTATAATAGTACCTCTGAGACCACATACAAGCCTTACATGTTTCTCGGGATGTTACACACGACATCTAGGGCTTTTGTCTTCTGATGATCTACCAGAGAAGGATCCTTTGGAGGATCAAAACTTCTAGTTCTGTGGGCTAGTTTATGGCTTGTTTTGAGTCAAACAATTTATAACTTTATTAAACAGTTTGTAGTGTGTAATTATTTGTATCCTTAAAAACAAAATCATATGTATAATTATGGTGTGTATTTAGTAGTTTGTTTTATTTCATGTTCTTTTTATTTTATTTAACGATATAATATACAAAAAGAAAATTTTTACAACTTATATTATTATATGATAACAAATTATTTATAACTTGGGTAAGGTTTTATTATAACTCATCATAAATGTAATGCCCAACGGAGGGTGTTACAATAATAACTTGTGACCTTTTGTTACTATAACATGTATCCTCCTTAACCTACCAAGTAGTCTACTAAGTAGCCTACCATAACTGGGTGGATATCGCCACCAAAACTGAGTGGATGCCTCCACTAGCTTTTCTCTAGGAATAACAAGTATGTGTAAAAGGTGATGTGAGTGTGTGAAAATGTGGAGTTATGTCCTAACTCTAACATAACCACCACATAACCTTATACTAAGGCCACCTTTGCATTACTAGCTCTACCTCTTTTCTGTGAGAGCACTTCATGCACTATGGCATTTAACCAATGCCAACTAGACTTAGTACACTACTATCTTTGCATTACTAGCTCTACCTCTCCTCTTGAGAGTTTTTATACACTAAGGCATTCACCCTTGCTTACTATGGTCTATCGCATATAACTCTTGCCATTTAGTTTCTCAATCCTCTTATCACCTTTTTTGTGACATTTATGCAACACTAGGTTGCTTAAGAAACTAAACTCTTGGTCTATGGCAATCCATGTCCAATAGATGCACACCCTTTTCTTTACTTTCCCTTGCATACAACTTGGTCTTTCTATCTAAGAAATACCTCTTTGAGTGCCTTAACACTCTTAAAAAGGCATAAACAATGGATTCTATTAACTAAGGAACTCAAAACATAAAAAAAATGACATTTTGAAGCTTCAGGGTCTCATACCGCGACACAAAACTAGGCACATCGTGACACCCTATTCTCGAGTGCAATTTCTGGGTAGAAAACTGCCCCATGCCGCGGCGTGCAACTATCTATGCCGCGACATGCTCACGCCTCGAGCCACGCCGCAGTGTGCCTCACAGAACTCAGATTCTGCAGAAACAGTGCACTGTTCCATTGGTACAAATTCTGGATTTTGGGCACTCCAAATTGGTTTCTTGGTGATTTTAAGTCCTAAACAAGTTTACTAACATGATGGAAACCTAAAACACCAATTGATTTCATGAAAAATGGATCATTACATCAAATCACTTATACTTGGTTAATTAATACCTAAGTTCTAAAATCAAGAACCAACTAGCTCAATCCATATATTAAACTTACTATTTTGATCTCATTAAGTTAAAACAATCCATTTCAATCAATGAAAGCAAGAATCTAACAAGGAAAACCGATTGCGATCCCTTTAAAACTCATCTTCTCCATCTAAAGACCTAACTCCCAGGCATGAAACAGATGAAGAACAACGTTAGAATTCACCCCCTACCTCTTGCTTTGAAGCAGATCTTGAAGCCTTGAACTTATTCTTGAATCTTCCTTCAAGTTTTGATCTTGATCCAATAACTTTCCTTCTTTTCCTCTTTTATTTCTCTCCTTTCTTCCCTTGGTTTCTTTCTTTTCTCACTTTTTCTCCTCTGTTTTGCTCTCTACTGTGGGAAAGATTGGAGAAACAATGACCAAATTGGCTTCTTATAAGCCAACCACTAATGTGGTACCAAAACCCAATCTGCTATAAACAATTAGATTCCACCGAATCCAATTTTCTAACTTCTGACAGATTTAAAATAAATCCTAAGATTCATTAAAATTCATGTTTCACCCTTATCTTATATTTTCATATCTGCTTGGGGTCAATTCGGTATTAAAATGCACAACCAGTATGCCTAAAAATACTAAACTAACTTCAATTATCCTGAAACTTTAACTACTTCGTACTTAGCTAATTTGTGACCTAGAAACAAATTATTCATATTTGTTTCCTCTAACTTAGTAATTTATGCTACTATCTGGGTCATTTTAACCCTTTTACTACATTATATGTTGCAGCAAAGTACCTAAATCAACTCAGATTGTCACAAAACTTATCTGACATGCTAAACAAGTAATATATTACCTTTGTAACTAATTACAAGCCTAACATATTTTTTTCGGGATATTACATTACACGTTATGTGTTACGACAAAGTGCCTAAATTAACTTAAAACGTCACAAAATTTAGCTGATATGTTAAACAAGTATTAAGCTACCTCTGGAACCTTATACAAGCCTAATATGTGTAAAAAGAAGGTGTTACAAAAGAGTTATGTGGACGAAAGAAGGAGACCTTTGGAATTTGAAGAAGGAGAACATGTGTTCCTAAAAGTTACTCCTATTACGGGGATTGGTGGAGTTATTAGAGCCAAAAAGTTGAATCCTCGTTTCCTCAGTCCTTTCCAAATCTTAAAAAGAAATGGATCAGTTGCTTACCAGATTACTTTACCACCCAGCCTGTCAAACCTTCATAATATTTTTCATGTTTCCTAATGCCAAAAGTATAATCCAGATCCTTCACATATCATAGAAAATGAATCAATATAGTTAAAAGATGATTTAACTTATGTAATTAAACCTGTGAGGATTGTGGATAGAGCAGTTAAAAAGTTCAGAGGGAAACAAATTCATTTGGTGAAGGTATTATGGGATGGTGGTGACTCAGAAGAAGCCACATGGAAACTCAAATCCAATATAATGCAAATCTATTCAGAATTTTTTGAATAAGGTAAGTAAATTTTGAGAACAAAATTTATAAAAAAAGGGGAAGAATTGTAACATCCTCCTTAACTTAATAGTATTAATTAGGGTTATAGAAGCTCATTACTATTAGTATAAGTTGTCTGTTAATTTTAGTAATTTTATTGATTAGTTTGAGCATAATTCTATAATACTGAATGCAAATAATAACTGATATTTTAACTTAAATGGTTGATATGATAGAAATAAATATGAAAAACTTATTTCTAGATCATAAACAGTGGAAATGAGCTGCAGTAAATTTTGAAGGATCAAATAAGTTAATTTGACATTTTGAGTAACACTGAATGAGTGTTGAAAGGCTAAATTAAATAGAAAAATAGCTTAGAAATTTATTAGACTTTAAGCAAATGCTAAAGTAAAGATGAAGATTAATCAGGTGATGAAAATAGATTAAAAGGAACATTGGTAAGCTTCTTAGTTCAATTTCATAGTTTTAACTGAACCTAGGAAAGAACACTGAAGCTTAGTGAATGATAAGGGTGTATATAGATAGTTAATGAATGAAGAAAATGAATAGAATTCTAGAATTTTCTATAATCTCTGGAGGTTAGAAAATTCATCAAAAGAATATTAGAATATTCTTAACAGATATAAAGTTTTAGGCTGAAATTTCACTCTTTCCTTCTCATTTTTCTTTTCCACTGCCTCACCCTCTCTGTTTTCTTTCTTTGCTTTTGACTTTTCCTCACTTTTCTCATTCACTCTTATGCACCACATAGCAAAAAAGAGAGGGGAAAAAGAGGAAAAAGAAACAAAGCCAAAGGAAGGAGAAATCAAGCAAGAAAAAGAAAGAAGAAAGGAAAGAAAGAAGGATAAAGGGAAGGCCATTCAAATAGGATAAGGTAGGGGTTATATTCTTCACTTCCTCTTTCCTTTATTCTATTTTTAAATGAGTTATGAGTTAAGATTTTGATTGAGAACTAAGAAATAGTTGTTAAACTTATAAAGTTTAAGTGATGAGTTTGAGTCATGTTCATGAATTGGAATATAGTTTTGGCTTTGAAATTCTATGAAGTTGTTGATTGAAAAATGGGTTTCTATGTTTACCCATATTTGGTTTAACACTTTGAGAATGTTTTAAATGTATATATATGGTATATGATGATTGTAGTTTGAGTATATGTGATTGATTTTGGGTTACTGGTTAAAAATGCTTTGTTTTTTGCATAAAACTAGGTGGTAATCGATTACCACGAACTAGTAACAATTACCAAGCTGTGAATAGCATTGCTAGACATGTGGTAATCGATTACCAAGTTTTGAATAGCATTTATGGGCATGTGGTAATCAATTACCAAGCCTCTGCCAAACTGGTAATCGATTATCAGAGGTTGTGTGGTGTCTCGGGGCCGACGAGGGCGGGGAGTGGACGCCGGTGCAAGAAAAGCACGTACAAGGAGCAGCTCCTGGCAGGCTTCTAGGCGAAGGGTCCCATGAATGAACTGAATATACACTAGAATGAGAGGGATTCAGAGACTGTGCAGGTATGGGACCTGCATAGTTGAGGATGACTTAAAGGAATTGATTAGGCGTAACCATATCAACAAGTTGCAACTTCTTTTCGGGAGCCTAGAACATAAGAACTCTAAGGTTAAGCGTGCTTGACCTAGAGCAATTGTGGGATGGGTGACCTCCTGGGAAGTTTCTTAGGATGCGTGTGAGTGAGGAGAAAACACGCTGAAAAGACTCGTGTTGGTTTATGGAGACACTCGTCAATCCTGCAGGCAGTCTCGGGATGTTACAGATGGTATCAGAGACGGGACCTCTCCTAGTACGGTGTGGTTCGGGGACGAACCAAGCGAAAGTTAGTGGGCATGTGGTGTCCCGGGGCCGACGAGGGCGGGGAGTGGACGCCGGTGCAAGAAAAGCACGTACAAGGAGCGGCTCCTGGCAGGCTTCTAGGCGAAGGGTCACATGAATGAACTGAATATACACCAGAATGAGAGGGATTTAGAGACTGTGCAGGTATGGGACTGCATAGTTGAGGATGGCTTAAAGGAATTGATTAGGCGTAGCCATATCAACAAGTTGCAACTTCTTTTCGGGAGCCTAGAACATAAGAACTCTAAGGTTAAGCGTGCTTGACCTGGAGCAATTGTGGGATGGGTGACCTCTTGGGAAGTTTCCTAAGATGCGTGTGAGTGAGGACAAAACACGCTGAAAAGACTCGTGTTGGTTTGTGGAGACACTCGTCAATCCTATAGGCAGTCTCGGGATGTTACAGTCAGTACATTTGATCGTTTTGTGTGATTTACTCCGTGTCAAGAAAATGATAATTTTTGGGCCGGGGAAAATTTTACGTAATTTAATTATTGCTATTAAGTCTTAATTATTTTACAAAATCTGATTAGATATTTGTGAGTTTTCTAATATTTATGAATTTGTGTGTGATTATGAAATTTTTATATTACTCTAATTATTTTAACGTTATCTGTGGGTCGTCTGTGGGCCCAGGGAGGTCATATGTGGGCCCCGCATGGGTCTAGAAAGGTGAAAATTTTTCTGTAGCAAGGAAAATTCGTACTGTTAAGACGGAGACAGGAGATCTTACTAAACCTGAATTCAAAAACAGTTTTAGAAATTTTCTTTTATTGTGTTTTGTACTGTATTTAATTATTGGGTGATAAAAATACAGTAAAAATATTATTCGAAGGGTTATAGCAGATAAAAATAAATATTATACTATTAAGTCAACATTAGTGGTTATGACAACTTTTTGACGGACCAATAGGAAGCAAGCTTAATGTTTAAGATTTTGATATCAACCGTCGATTTAATCAATGATGTAGAATTGGTCATATAAAATGGCTAGGACCATTTATAACCATTGGATGAAGAATTAATCAAGGGTGGAGATTTAGTCTTACAAAGTGGCTAGGACCATTTGTGACTGTTGGATTTGGATTTAATCAATGGTGGAGATTTGGTCTTCTAAAATGACTATGACTAATTATGACCCTTGGTTTTAAAGTATGAAGGAGTAATCTTGACCCTTCATTTTTTGAGATGCATCTAATGGCTAGGATTTTAAGGAGAAAGATCCAATGGCCTAGATTAAGTCTTCAATCTAAAGCTAAACCTAGAATCTACCTTAATCCTAACCATTGATCTAATCAATGGCTAGAAATACTCTAAAAGGTGGCTAGCAATAATGGTCACTCAAGGAGAGTGCATGAAGAGGGGGGGGGGACGGTTTTGGTGATATTTAATGCATAGCAAAGTTGAAGACCATCATTATTACTCATTCTTGATCATTCCAAAGCCTAAGCTCATAAAAAATTTTCTCTCCATTTCTCTTCTCATCTAGTTTCGGCCAAGCAGTCTATGATCATCTCCCATCACTCTTTAATTTCATACAACCTTATTTCTTGAATCCTTACCTTATTCTAAGCAACTTTCATGTTGGAGACTTTCTCTAAATCTTTCATCTCCAAGGAGTTTTTCCAAGAGCAAAGTTATAGGGTATTTGTGGTGAAGTGTAAGGAAACTTCATTTCTTCTCTCCTTTTCATGATTCTAAGCCATGTTTGATCCATGGTTTACCTTGTTCAAGCTTGATTTACTAATAAATATAAGTTTTGTTTTTTGTTTAAGAAACCTTTGGTAGTGAAGGACTTGGAAAAAGAAGCAAACAAAGGAGCTTTTAAGAATCTTCAAGAGGTAAGAGGGAGATTCATCTCACCAACCAAGTATGGTGGTGAGAGATGGTTGTGTATTTGATGGATGGTGAATCCATGTGAGGATTCATATCCATGGTCAAGTAATTATTTGTGGGTGTTTATGTGTTTGATTTATTTGTTCATGCTTTGTATGATTTGCATGATTTATTGCTTTTGATTATGGCATGCTTGTGGTATATATGATGAAATATGCATATGTATGCCATGATTTGATGATGAAAAGGAAAACAATTTTGATTCCAAAGAACCATAGAGGGACACGGCCTCAAGGGTGATTTTTGAGCAAAAAGATTCTAGGTATTTTACAAATCATGAATTTTAAATGAAAAGAGCAATGAGTGGTTGATTTTAAGGATTTGCATAGAAAGTGAAAAATGAAAATGAACAAATGATTTAATTTCAAAGACCAGGTGTTCATGGCTTTTTTTGAAGGAAATTTTAATGGTTTTGTTTGTGTAAAACCATATTGACTTAGAAGGAAAAATATTTGATGGTTTCAATGGCCATGTACCGTGGTTTTGGAAAGCTTGTAATGCCTTGTTTTTGATGAAACAAAGTGATTTTCCAAGTAGAAATATAATTGATTTAGTTTAAGGTGTTTGGAAAGGGAATCAGAGTGTTTTATCACTTGAGAAAATGGGATTTTCGTATATGAATGGAAAATAGAGGTTGAAAGTGTTTGAACCTCAGTTTATTTTAAAGAGAATTGATTTTTAGAATTGATTTGAAATTACAAAGAATACGTTGGTGACTTGAGATTTTCTAACGTGTAACTCATTCTTTGGGTTTTGGAGCGCGTTAATAAATTTTAAGATGGAAACATTGATTTAATTCAATGGAATTGTGAATTTGTGGAATATATTGTGAAAAGGATTTTCTTGAGTAAGAAAATGTGAAAAATAATGTGATAAGTCATATTATTTTGAGGAAAAGATTTCTTAAAGGAGAAATGTGAAAAATGATGTTGGAAATGATATTGATTTGTTTGAAAGTCCAAAATAATGTTTGGAAAATTGAGGAATATTTTACATGGTTGTAAAATGGTGAAAAATGTTTTACGTAACTTAAAAACCTGATTTTTAAGCTACGTGATTTGAAAAACGTTTAAATATTTCCACGCAATTTGAAAAACATTGAAATATTTCTATACAATTTGGAAAGCGTTTAAATATTTTTACGCGTTTGAAATATTGTTGAAAAATCGCTACACGATTTAAAAATGGTAGAATATTTTTATGTGATTGATGAAAACGTTGAAAAATCACTACATGATTTTAAAATGAATGGAATATTTTTACGTGACTGAAAAATGATGGAAAAATCGCTATGTGATTTGAAAACGCAATAGAAACGTTGCAAAATTGTGAAAACCTAACATAAATGTTGGGCAATTGTGAAAACACGACAAAAGTGTTTTGTGACTATGAAAACGCGATAACATGATTTCGCTATTGAATATACAGTATGATTACTATTGAACCAGTGTATGGACACTGTATGAGAAAATGACGAGTTTTGCCTGTGATTGGCATTTGGTGCATTTCACATGCATTGGAAAGATATGCCTGTGATTGGCATTTGGTACATTATACATGCATTGGAAAAATATGCATTGTGGCATATGATGAAATTGAAAAATATGCATTATGGCATATGATGAAATTGAACAAAATTGCATTGAGATATTCGTGCATTGAACAAAAATTAATAGCTGATGCTATCGTGACCCTTGTGGTTGAAGAGGGAATGAGAATTGATAGTGAGGTCTATGATGGATCTTGGGGGCGACAAGGCGTAGCGGTCGACCAGTGGATATTTGTCTGTGGGCTAAGGCTGGACCATATGCCACTTGACGATGCAGTCCGTTGCAATGCATTGACGATACCCGACAATAACACGATTCTTTTCGACGACTGGGAGATTGTCTGTGGGCTAAGCTGGGCATTGTCTGTGGGCTAAGGTTGGGCAATTGTCTGTGGGTTTATACTGGGCAATTAACTAGAACATTCTTCTCGAAATTGTGAAAACCTCCACGAAGTAAGACATTAAGTCTATGTGCACATGCATAACATATGCATCATTATTGAGTATTGGTTATGATAATTGAACTGTTGAATACTTGGATAATAATTGAGGGCATTATCGTAAATATTGAATATTTATATCTGTGTGATATAATAATTGAGGAATGTTGGATGATGATGATGATAAATAATGTTAATGGCATTATTGTAATTATTATTTTTTAATACATTATGATGATGGCATAATTGTAATTATGGTTTGATATATCTGTATGGTGTGCTGTTTGTGTTATCTTTGTGCTACCATGTTGGTATTGGCGTCGGTGATCTCACCTCTTTGTTATATTGTTTTGTTGTTCTTGTACTGTTAAATTTGTATAGTAGACGGAATGAGTTTCTTAGGCTTGACTGGAGGTAAATATTATGAGTTCGGTGACAATATGAAGGAGTGACCATTCTGGATTCATCGGTGTACAGATTTGAGGAGGAACAAATATATGATGCATCAAGATGAATATAAGATGAAATAAGTATATTGAGTTTTCTCGTTAGTGTTTTACCGTGCTAATAAGTAGGACCTGTCATGGGGTTTACTACTGTTTAAAATTGAGTCTGGAAGTTTTATATTTATTGAATAATTGTTAAATATTTATTGGTGTCAATATTGTATATTAATAAGTTTAAATCTATTTTTCAGTATTACTTATAAATATCGATAAGTTTATATTTCCGTGAGAAGAAATTTTAAAACCCATGTTTTATAACTCAAACTTTTTATAAACTGATTTTCAGATTATGAGTTGGTAGTCGGAAATGTGATGCCCTACGGGGGGTGTTACATTAGTTAGTATCAGAGCACAGTTTAAGTCTTTTGGGGTTTGTGGTTAGGTCTATCTTGCTTGTGTTGTGTTCTCTGTGTTTTTGATTTCCGAAAAGAAACAATGTTATTTGAAATGGTTACATCTGGTATCCATTTTATTTTGATTTGTCCGTCTTTGAAGAAAGGAAATGGCTCGTGGTAAACGTACACTTGTGGAAGCAGAACGTGACACTAACGATATAGTTGCAATTAGAGGAGCAATGCAGAGGACAACTGACATGATAGTACAATAGGAACAGAGGATCGCTGAACAACGAAAATTGGAAGTTGAGGTTCAAGATCTGATAAAAGAGAATCAATATTGAAATATAAGATTTAGTAATTTTGGAACCTGGTATTCCTCTTTAGGAATAATGGAAAAGTAAATTGATTTCAGCGGAAAACGTATTTACGACCATTAGGAAATCAGCAGAAGCAGCAAACGTGTGGAGGAAATGTTTGTAATAGTAAAACCAGTTGGACCGTGACGTCTTTATTATTATGTAAGAGATATGGAAAAGAGGGCACTTAACGAAGGATTGTACGTCCAAGGAAATAATTTGTTTTAAGTGTAGGAAGTTTGGACATATTTTCAGAGATTGTGTTCCATTGAAAATGAAGTTTTCTATTAGTAAAATCTCAGGTAGTAGGGGGAGTCGATACGTCGAATGAAACGGGAATGTTTCGAGCTGAAGACTTAAACAAGGGAGACGGTGCTGCAGAAGGTGATTCTTTAACCATGTTGTATATTTCTGGGAGCAATCTATTCTTTATGACATATGATTGTGTGTATCAATTATATGTTGGAGTTATCTGTGTCTTCGTTATCTTCTGACTTGTTTACTTTTGTTTCTATTCTTAGCCTATCATGCTACTCAAGTTATTGAAATTATCCTATTGTTGTTATGGATCAAATTTTTGTGTCAGTTTGATCTGTTTATCTCTTTCATAAATAGATGTGATCTTCGAAACGGATTGGTTATTTTCTAACCATATCCTATGAGATTGTCTCAATAAAGTGTTAGTATTCTAGAAAACTCATTTTTTAAAATCGGGTTATATCAATTCTTTGTTGGATATATCCGGTAACATATCAGATAGTTTTGCTACCTTTCATAATGTTTTTCATGTATTACAAATTGCAAGAAAGGATATTCCTATTTATATCCATGTCATAGTATCAGAGTGACGCAGTGGAAGCGTGGTGGATCCTTCAAAGGTTGAAACAATTTTTCAGTGGGAAAAGTCAAAGACTATGGAAATCCTTGAAAATTTCTAGATTGTAGGACTTCTCACCTAGCTTATCAGAAAGAATTAAGCGTTTGTATGGACTGATGCATACAAGGAGAATTTTTAGGAGTTGAAATATGTTTGAGTACTTCTCTAGTATTAATTCTGTCTAAAAACATACGCTGCAACTAGTCAAAGTTTAAGATGTGTGCTTATTCAGAATAGAAGAGTTATAACGTATGTTTCAAGGAAATTGAAGTTACATAAGAAAAACTATTCTACGCGTGAATGGGGGTTAGTAGCTATTAAGTTTGTATTAGAAGTATGGATATACTTTCTTTATGGAGTCACATTCAATATCTTCAGTAATTATAGAAGTCTAAGATATCTGTTTAATCAGGAGAAATCGAATGAGAGGTAAAGAGATTTCATTGGTTAAAATCGTTTGGAACAATGTAAGCGGTAAAACTACATGGGAGTTGGAGGATGAGATAAAAGAGCAATATCCATATTTATTCTGAGGGTGTGAAATCAAGTATTATCAAATTTCGAGGACGAAATTTCTTCTTAGAGGGGGAGTATTGTAACACCCCAAATTTCCTAAATAGTTGACAGTAATTTTGACAGTAATAGAATTCTACTGTTTAGTAATTTCTGTGTACTATAAAATTATTTTGAATATTCCGTTAGTACATTTGATCGTTTTGTGTGATTTACTCCGTGTCAGGAAAATAATAATTTTCGGGCCGAGAAAAATTATACGTAATTTAATTATTACAATTAAGTCTTAATTATTTTACGAAATCTGATTAGATATTTGTGAGTTTTCTAATATTTGTGATTTTGTGTGTGATTATGAAATTTTTATATTACTCTAATTATTTTAACGTTATCCGTGGGCCGTCTGTGGGCCTAGGGAGGTCATATGTGGGCCCTGCATGGGTCTAGAAAGGTGAAAATTTTTCTATAGCAAGGAAAATTCGTACTGTTGAGATGGAGACAGGGGATCTTACTAAACCTGAATTCAAAAACAGTTTTAGAAATTTTCTTTTACTATATTTTGTATTGTATTTAATTATCGGGTGATAAAATACAGTAAAAATATTATACGAAGGGTTATAGCAGATAAAAATAAATATTATACTATTAAGTTAACATTAGTGGTTATGACAACTTTTTGACGGACCAATAGGAAGCAAGCTTAATGTTTAAGATTTTGATATCAACCATCGATTTAATCAACGGTGTAGAATTGGTCATATAAAATGGCTAGGACCATTTATAACCATTGGATGAAGAATTAATCAAGGGTGGAGATTTAGTCTTACAAAGTGGCTAGGACCATTTGTGACAGTTGGATTTCGATTTAATTAACGGTGGAGATGGATCATTTATGACCATTGGATGTGAATTTAATCAATGGTGGAGATTTGGTCTTCTAAAATGACTATGACTAATTATGACCCCTGGATTTAAAGTATGAAGGAGTAATCTTGACCCTTCATTTTTTGAGATGCATCTAATGGCTAGGATTTTAAGGAGAAAGATCCAATGGCCTAGATTAAGTCTTCTATCTAAATCTAAACCTAGAATCTACCTTAATCCTAACCATTGATCTAATCAATGGCTAGAAATGCTCTAAAAGGTGGCTAGCAATAATGGTCACTCAAGGAGAGTGCATGAAGAGGGGGGGGGAGGGACGGTTTTGGTGATGTTTAATGCATAGCAAAGTTGAAGACCACCATTATTACTCATTCCTGATCATTCTTGATCATTCTAAAGCCTAAGCTCATAAAAAATTTTCTCTCCATTTCTCTTCTCCTCTAGTTTTGGCCAAGCACTCTATGATCATCTCCCATCACTCTTCAATTTCATACAACTTTATTTCTTGAATCCTTACCTTATTCTAAGCAACTTTCATGTTGGAGACTTTCTCTAAATCTTTCATCTTCAAGGAGTTTTTCCAAGAGCAAAGTTATAGGATATTTGTGGTGAAGTGTAAGGAAACTTCATTTCTTCTCTCTTTTTCATGATTCTAAGCCATGTTTGATTCATGGTTTACCTTGTTCAAGCTTGATTTACTAATAAATATATGCTTTGTTTTGTGTTTAAGAAACCTTTGGTGGTGAAGGACTTGGAAAAAGAAGCAAACCAAAGAGTTTTTAAGGATCTTCAAGAGATAAGAGGGAGTTTCATCTCACCAACCAAGTATGGTGGTGAGAGATGGTTGTGTATTTGATGGATGGTGAATCCATGTGAGGATTCATATCCATGGTTATGTAATTATTTGTGGGTGTTTATGTGTTTGATTTATTTGTTCATGCTTTGTATGATTTGCATGATTTATTGCTTTTGATTGTGGCATGCTTGTGGTATATATGATGAAATATGTATATGTATGCCATGATTTGATGATGAAAAGGAAAACAATTTTGGTTCCAAAGAACCATAGAGGCACACGGCCTCAAGGGTGATTTTTGAGCAAAAAGATTCTAGGTATTTTACAAATCATGAATTTTAAATGAAAAGAGCAATGAGTTGTTGATTTTAAGGATTTGCAAAGAAAGTGAAAAATGAAAATGAACAAATGATTTGATTTCAAAGACCAACTATTCACTATTTTTTTTGAAGGAAATTTTAATGGTTTTGTTTGTGTAAAACCATATTGACTTAGAAGGAAAAAAATTTGATGATTTCAATGGTCATATACCGCGGTTTTGGAAGGCTTGTAATGCCTTGATTTTGATGAAACAAAGTGATTTTCCAAGTGGAAATATAATTGATTTAGTTTAAGGTATTTGGAAAGGGAATCAGAGTGTTTTATCACTTGAGAAAATGGGATTTTCGTATATGAATGGAAAATAGAGGTTGTAAGTGTTTGAACCTCAATTTATTTTAAAGAGAATTGATTTTTAGAATTGATTTGAAATTACAAAGAATACGTTGGTGACTTGAGATTTTCTAACGTGTAACTCATTCTTTGGGTTTTGGAGCGCGTTAGTAAATTTTAAGATGGAAACATTGATTTAATTCAATGGAATTATGAATTTGTGGAATATATTGTGAAAAGGAATTTCTTGAGTAAGAAAATGTGAAAAATAATGTGATAAGTCATATTATTTTGAGGAAAAGATTTCTTAAAGGAGAAATGTGAAAAATGATGTTGGAAATGATATTGATTTGTTTGAAAGTCGAAAATAATGTTAGGAATATTGAGGAATATTTTACGTGGTTGTAAAATGGTGAAAAATGTTTTACGTAACTTAAAAACGTGACTTTTAAGCTATGCGATTTGAAAAACGTTTAAATATTTCCATGCGATTTGAAAAATGTTGAAATATTTCTACGCAATTTGGAAAGCGTTTAAATATTTTTACGCGTTTGAGATATTGTTGAAAAATCGCTACACGATTTAAAAATGGTGGAATATTTTTATGTGATTGATGAAAACGTTGAAAAATCACTACGTGATTTTAAAATGAATGGAATATTTTTACGTGATTGAAACATGATGGAAAAATCGCTATATGATTTGAAAACGCAATAGAAATGTTGCAAAATTGTGAAAACGTAATAGAAATGTTACGCAATTGTGAAAACACGTCAAAAGTGTTTTGTGACTATGAAAATGCGATAACATGATTTCGCTATTAAATATACAGTATGATTACTGTTGAACCAGTGTATGGACACTGTATGAGAAAATGATGAGTTTTACCTGTGATTGACATTTGGTGCATTATACATGCATTAGAAAAATATGCATTGTGGCATATGATGAAATTGAAAAATATGCATTGTGGCATATGATGAAATTGAACAAAATTGCATTGAGATATTCATGCATTGAACAAAAATTAATAGCTGATGCTATTGTGACCCTTGTGGTTAAAGAGGGAATGTGAATTGATAGTGAGGTCTATGATAGATCTTGGGGGCGTCAAGGCGCGACAGTCGACCAATGGATATTTGTCTGTGGGCTAAGGCTGGACCATATGCCACTTGGCGATGCAGTCCGTTGCAACGCATTAACGATACCCAACAATAACACGATTCTTTTTGACGACTGGGAGATTGTCTGTGGGCTAAGCTGAGCATTGTCTGTGGGCTAAGGCTGGGCAATTGTCTGTGGGTTTATGCTGGGCAATTAACCAGAGCATTCTTCTCGAAATTGTGAAAACCTCCATGGAGTAGGACATTAAGTCTATATGCACATGCATAACATATGCATCATTATTGAGTATTGGTTATGATAATTGAACTATTGAATACTTGGATAATAATTGAGGGCATTATCATAAATATTGAATATTTATATTTGTGTGATATAATAATTGAGGAATGTTGGATGATGATGATGATAAATAATGTTAATGGCATTTTTGTAATTATTGTTATTTTATACATTATGATGATGGCATAATTGTAATTATGGTATGATATATCTGTATGGTGTGTTGTTTGTGTGATATCTGTGCTAGCATGTTGGTATTTGCGTAGGTGATCTCACCTCTTTGTTATATTGTTTTGTTGTGCTTGTATTATTAAAATTGTATAGTAGACGGAACAAGTTTCTTATGCTTGACTAGAGGCAAATATTCTGAGTTCGGTGACAATATTAAGGAGTGACCATTCTGGATTCATCGGTGTACAGATTTGAGGAGGAACAAATATATGATGCATCAAGATGTATACAAGATGAAATAAGTATGTTGAGTTTTCTCGTTAGTGTTTTACCGTGCTAATAAGTAGGACCTGTCATGGGATTTACTACTGTTTAAAATTGAGTCTGTAAGTTTTATATTTATTGAATAATTGTTAAATATTAATTGGTGTCAATATTGTATATTCATAAGTTTAAATCTATTTTAAAATATTACTTATAAATGTGGATAAGTTTATATTTCCGCGAGAAGAAATTTTAAAACCCATGTTTTATAACTCAAACCTTTTATAAACTGATTTTCAGATTATGAGTTGGTAGTCGGAAATGTGATGCCCTACAGGGGTTGTTATAGAAACCACCCGAGATTTTTCCACTATCAATGCAAGCTTCAATAGATGCTTGCTACCATTACAAACCTGAGCACTCTTCACACCTTGGGATACCTCACCCTTGTGCTTGAGCCTTGACAGCTGAGATACCTCACCCTTACAAATTTCATGAAGGATACCTCACCCTCGTTACAATCAATCAGGAATGAAATAGAAAGGAAACTCTCTCAAAGAGTGTGTATTACAAATTGAAGAACCAGGAAGCTCTCTCAAGATATCTCAAATATTTAGAAAAATAGAGCAAGAAGATGAGAAGGATGAAACTCGGATTAAAAGCAATATTAAGATGTTTCTTAATGTGTTATGTGTAAAAGATGACCTAGGAAGGTCCATATATAGCCTTTTAATGAAAAAGAGTCATTAGGGCTTTTAATGAAAGCAATAAATGCAGCCTTGTTATAATCGATTACAGTAGCAATGTAATCGATTACATTGTTCTTAAAACACATTCTGGGCTTTCTGGGCTGTTTTGTAATCGATTACAATCTTAATGTAATTGATTACAAGCCTTACGTAATCAATTACGAAGCCTCTGGAAGTAGTGTAATTGATGACTGACCTCATGTAATCGATTACATAGCTACTGACTCTTGAAAAACTGATTCCCACATGGATGTAATCGATTACCAAGTAATTGTCATCGATTACAAGCCTCCAAAGAAGCTATAAACTAATTACTAGACTTAAGATTAAGATTAAAAAGATGCATGAATCCATTTTTTAAGCCCATTTGACCATGAAACATATTGAGATTAAGCAAACTTGGATTTTTTAAAAAAATAAGCTTGATTTCCATAATCCAAGATTAAAAGAATCATTTGACTTTTGAAAAAGCTCTTTTTAGGAAAAATACTTGAGATACCAAGAGAGCTTCTTACATTGAGATCCTAAAATCTAGAAACTTGTCAGCTTTGCTTCTAGTCTTGCATTCATTTGTACTTGGCCATCATCTTGAGCTTGTTAGCATCAAAATCTTGATGAGTTCCATGATGTAAGCATTCACATTCTCTCCCTTTTTGATGATGACAAACCAACATAGAGAAAGAGGAGCAATACTTGCAAATATAATATATTAGATATTTATTAAAAGATCGCTCTCCCCCTAAGTTCATGCATATTCTTGCTCTCCCCCTGACTCATGCAAACTCTCCCCTTTTTGAGATTATCGAAAAGCTAAGATAAAAGGGATAAGAGACATAAGCATTAGTAAAAAGTTTGGCAGAGTTTCAGCAGCATAATGACATGTCCAGGATCACCAAATAGAGTAGCAAACAACAGACAATAAAATAGGCAATAGTTCAACCACTATACTCAGAAAAACAACCAACAAATATACTCAGTAAACCAGGTATCAGAGTATATGACCAGCAAAGTAGTAAATAAGTATATCAGAGGATATACACAGCAGAAGCACCAGAATAAATAGAATTATATATAAATAGTATTAAAAAATGCTTTTGGGTCAGATAACAATAAAATAAACACCATGACTAAGACTCCTAGCATCACTCAGTCGCCTCATTGTCACTGTCACTGTCAACAGCCACATCAGCAAGATCGACGTCATCGTCACTAGTGGCAAGATCATCCTCAAACTCGAGAAGCTCCTCATTATCATCAAGGACATCGACTGTAGCATTGGAAGGGTCACCTGCTGATAACAGAATAGAAGGCACAACAAGAGGGGCAGCAGGCCTAGGCTGAGGGCCCGGAGCACTCACTAGTAAAGCTCGAATGATGGCAACCTCCTCATCTGTGTGAGTGATGCATTCCTCAAGTCTGTGAACAGAGGTACGTCACTCACTAAGCTGATCATCGATGTGAGTGCAGAGGCTGTGGAGCTCCTAAAGCGGAAGATCCATAGATGGTGGAGTTGGAGTAGCTTGGGATGCATCATCCTCAATATCCTCATCAACACCTCGTGGCATGTAACCATCCACACCATGATGGAGGTAGTACCAACGATCATCAATCTTCCACAGCTATAGCTTTGTCAGAGTGTGTGCACTGATGCGCTCCTGCCCGTCAAAAGTTTCATCATTTGCCTCCCCAGACAAAGGAATGCAAAAGTGCTCAAATATCGTAGTGATAAGCATGACATAGGGCAGAGGATGAGGATCCTTCTTCGCTCGAAGCTTGTGTTGAATGACATAATAAGCCTAGTTAATGGAGCGTTCGATGTTTATTGCCCAAAGAGCCAGGACATCGTCCTTAAGAACCTGAGAATAATTGCCTCCTCTGGTAATCAAACCTCTGTCCCACAAGGTAATGTAGGACTCTATTTTCCATAGTTAGCCCAGTAGCCAGAACTCGTGTACTGGGGTGAAAACTTGTTCTCAGCAAGGAATTCAAGGCATCTTTGTAGTCATACTCATCGCCCCATTGATTCAACCCAATAAAATTTGAACCATCAGAGGTCAAACCAGTTAATTGATACCACAGTCCAGAGTTTATGACTATTGGTATCTTTTTCACTTCAAAAACTAGACAGACATTCTCAAATTTTAAATTTGCATTAAAGATGCCCAAGTCAAGATAAATATCTCTCTTAATGCTTAGAAACTTAATTAAAATCTAGTTGCTCAATCAGACAAAGCATTGTAAAGGTTCACTGGAGCAGAACTCAGAAGTGAGATACCTGGGCTGCATAATCTTCCGGACGTAAAACTGATGGTGAAACACTTCAGCTTGTTTGGACGTCTAGAAGTGAGCAGAGAGGTCCAATCCATGAATGGTGAGAGGAGGAGCCTAGGAAGACGAAGCACTAACAACCCCTATTCTGGGTTTCTTGGTTTTGCGAGAGGATTCAACCATTGGGTTGAAAAAAAAAGGCAAATGAAGGAATTAAACATGAAGGAATAGGGTTAGATAGGTGTTTATGAATGAGAGAAGGCAAAGGAAGGTAAGGATATGGAGGGTTTTTGGGAGTTGGGGTTTTGGGTGTGAAGAACACGTATAGGTAAGAAATCAAGGTGGGGATTTTTAGTGTTTTTGCCCCAATTTGATGTAGGGGTTTAGTGGAGAATGGTTTCTCGAGTGAGTGGAAGGTGAAATAGAGAGATTTGGTGAAGAAATGGAAGAGATGTGAGGGGTTTGGTGAGATGTGGGTCGTGTTTGTGAGAGAGAAAAAAATGAAGAAACAGGTGAAAATGGTTGTTCGCGTGTCCAGGGCTCTTTTTAAACCACCTTGTAATCGATTACAAGGGGGTTGTAATCGATCACATTGCCTGGGATTCTTTGTAATCGATTATAATGAGGTATGTAATCGATTACATTACCTAGGTTTCTCTGTAATCGATTACACAAGGTATGTAATCGATTACAGGCCTTCTAACTTTTAATTTTAGGCTGACAGAGCCTTTCACTACTAAAAATTTGGGTTTTAGAGACTAATTTAGAGACTGATTTATTTCGGTCTCTATAAAGACCGAAATAGAGACCGATTAAGAAACAAAAATCTAATTTGCTACCGAAATAAAATAGGTCTCTCATTCGGTCTCTAAATTTTTTAGAGACCTAATTAAAGACCGATATTTCGATCTCTAAATAAAAAATTTTACAAAAAAATAAATAAATAAGTAGCACGAAAATTCGGTCGCTAAATAAATAAAATAAAATAAATAAAAATATGTCTTATTATTAGAGACTGATATTTCGGTCTCTAAATAAAAAAATTACAAAAAAATAATAATAAATATATAGCGACCGCAAATTAAGTCCCTAAAAAAAAAAAAAAATATCTTATTATTAGAGACCGATATTTTGGTCCCTAAATAAAAAAAATACAAAAAAATAATAACAACTGAATTTTTGATCATTAAAATAATAAAAAAAAAAAAAAAAAAAATTAGAGACCAGAAATTTCGGTCTCTAAATAAAATAATTTATAAAAAATTAAATATGTAGCGACCAAACATTCGGTTGTTAACAAAATGCTCTGGTAACAAAAACTCACCCACTCACCCTCTGTCTTTCGCGCTCTCCCTCTTAGTTCTCGCCTTCTCCCTCTCAATCTCTCGCCCTCTCCCTCTCCATTTCTCACTCTCGCCCTCTCTATTTCTTACTTTCCATTTCTACTGAGATTTTAGAAATCCAACACCATCTCTATCCAAGCTTATGAACCCTAACCCCCAAATTAGCGAACCCTAACCCCAAATCGTTGCTCCTCGTTTCAATTGGGAATGTTGCTGCTAGTAGGAGACGACAACATGCAGTCACAATTGGGAAAGAAAGGAGGGAATTGTTGGTGCGTGCGAAGAGACTAGAAAGGTAGTAGCAGAGGAGGTTCTTTCTGTACTGTCCATCATTGAGAAAGCAAAAATTGATCCTTCTGGTTTTCTTGAAACCCTTGGCAGAAAGGAATCCCCTAGGAGGACCTGGATGCTAATTTTTACTGCTAAGGTTAACATATTTTTATCACTTTTTTAAATCCCTCTTCTTTTGGCTATGATTTTGTTTCTTGTTTTGCTGGTCGATATTTTCCTCTCACAGCTGTTCAGAGGTTTGATACTGCTGTAAGTCTCTTTTGTATGATCCTATCTATATTTCATTCCTGATCTTCTGTGTTATTGGTTTTTACATTGAATGTGTTTCTAGCTGGAAAAGCTAGAGATGATGATACAAGAAACACTTGATTAATGTTAAGAAAATGTGCTAAAGAATAATGGTTGTTTTTTATGACCTTGTTCCTATTTTCAAACAGTTTCTGGAACTTCATCCAAAGTCATGTGATTCGGCTTTTCATATACACTTGATGGATAAGCTGCTTCTTTGGACATGATTGTATTGTTCTGTCCTCCGTGTACTTATTTCCACATCAACGTTGTGTCTATTGTTGATTTATGAAATTAGTAGTTTGTAACTTTGTCTCTGATGTCAAGCATCACACCATTTGGTGTCTTAAACTCTTAAAACCTTAAAAGCACATATGAGGCACTAAGGGTGAAGACATTCTTAAATTGTATCCTCATAGAGGAACCAATGTCCATCCCCTATCTCAGTTAGGGAGCTAATTCAATTAAACAATAAAATTATAGTTTTTAGTTTATTAAGGACAAAAGAGAGAACTATTAAATTTGTAGTTTGCATTGAATATTATGATGTAGCTACTTTTTTCATCTTAATCTAAGGTTGTTAGGATTCAGGTGAAAATCAACAGTTGCTTTGTATTTTCTTAGCCACTTATATGAAGTCAGGGCAATAAGACCTCAGTTGTTATCTATGAGGACCCTTGCTATTTCATGCGTATCCATTTCATTCAGGAAAGATTGGTTTTGCATCTGAGTTAATTAGGCCTCTAAAATAATTTCTTGATTGTCTCCTTACCCCCTTCTCTACTTATTACGGTTGTGTCTCTATAATTTTGCTACTAACTGTTGAATGATTCCATTTCCAAACACAAGCTCTGTTTCTAGTAACTTCTATTATGTATTACACCCTATAATTGTTGTGCTGATAATTTATTCCATGCTGATAATGTTATCTCTACTTCAATTTTGGCAGTGATAACCTATCAGTGACAATGTATCTTCAGTTTTACATTAATGAGAATGGTGACAAAGTCTACACCACTAAGGTCAGCTTTCTACAATAGTTCCTGTTATTTACCTCTTTGGAAGTTTAAATCAAGGATTGAATTTGAAAGGTTTATTTTCATTTCTTTATAATTTGAATTGAAGTATTGAAAGATTGTTCAAGTTTCAACTGGTAATTCCTAGCTTAATTTTAAGTACTGCTTCTTATGATGCATTTTTTATTTATTGTTTTTAAAACTCCTATCTAGTAATAAAATTGCATCTTGCATAGGTGATCGATAATAAGTATAAATTTGGGTTGTTCACTCGTAGTCATATATTATGTTTTAAAGTGACACTTAGTTGTTTTTCTCTTTTCTAGAAAGAGACACCGCTTGGGTTAGCTACACAATCTGCTCATCCAGGTATTTTGCTCAATTAACAACAATTTACTGATACTTATGCAGTCTTTCAAACTATGTTATACATGCTTGTGAATAATTTTTTTAAAAAAATTATTTTTTTTGCTTTGGGGGGGGGGATTCTAGACCCATGTTGCTTTCTTCCTTTGCAATTTCTTTATTGGCCTTAAAATATACTGTAGTATTGTTGGTATTTTTTATTTGAGGGCTTACTTCTATTCTCTTATAGTGTCTATCTCTTTATAAATGACAAACAAAAGTAACACCATTAGACCTAGTCCACCTAGTCATTTTGCCTCAAGTGCTGAGTCAATTTAAGCATGCCATACAAGCTTAATAACCTATTTTCTTTTTTTTGCCTATCCTTTGTCATTATATTACAATCTTCAACTTATTGTAAGACTGGGAGGAGATTACACGTTGGATGCATATTACAGGAAACCATTGCCTGAGAAACATCATTATTGTGGTTGATTAATTAAGAACTTTAACCATACGATGTGGAACTTTAAGCAATATTGAGTTTATAATCACGTAGGATTATGAAGTGAGATGTCTGCCTTATCTTAGTGGATGCTGAATCAAATATATCAGAAACACGTTGACTAAATGAAACTCTAGCTTCATTCTAAACAAATTAATGGAGGTACTTGTTCATTGACATAGCTGTCCACCATTACACTTTGAAGTTAAAATGTCATTTTTTCCTGTCAAAACAGAGAGGTTGAAATTCTTCTCTGTATGTAATCTTGAGTGATATTAATCTTTGTCTGTGACTCTATGGTCATATTATGCTTTATCAATTAGTATTACAAGATGAGGCATGAAGTTAGCATTCTGTGACTCTATGATTACGAATTAAATTACTGCTGCACCCACTGAATATAAAGTTAAGGATGTATGATTTAATCATTAAGGTTTCCATTCTAGGGACAATATGCTATATCAGTCGATGACACATTAAAGATCATAGCCTGCAGGTTCATTACATTTACTTATATCTACTCTTTATTAATCGCCATTTGGTGTTCTTAAGTTTCTTAACTTATCATGTGACTGACTGTTCAGGGAACAACATAAGAAGCTTGATGCCCTTGAGATGGAACTTGCTGCAGCTAGACAAGAGGGTTTTGTTTCAAAGTGCTTAATAGAGAGTGAGACTAATGGGACTTACTCTACGACAAGGGCCTTGGTAGTCATGGGTATGGTTACAAGGTTTGGCTTCCACAAGAATAGAGATACAATTCTGGTTCAGTTCCTACATCCTTGTCCAACTTGACAGAGCTAGAAAGTTTGGATTTGAGCTTCAATTTCATTGAGGAGAGCATTCCTCATTTGTATATTTTGTGAATAAGACTCTTTTTTAATGTCTTTTCTATATAATTTTTTTGAATGCCTTTTGTTCGTACTAAACCTGATTCTCTTTTCATAACACAGATTTTCAATTTTAGGTTGCACCTGGAGGTTGAATTTTGTATATATGTTTATGTGGATGCATGATCTAAGCTTAGTGGATCACTTTCTTCAAAATGCATGAGCTTACTATGTTGCAAATTTGTATGGTAGCCTTTTCTTCAAGCAGGAAATGGAGTTATCTTTGATAGGACTTCAGAATGCAGGAAAGACTTCTCTTGTAAATGTTGTTGCTTTAAGTACCATAATCATATTGACTCTCTCTTACCAACTTCTTGTTTAATTTATACTTTGGACTGATTCACTGAGAGATATTTTCTTGATATTGTTTATGCTTTCTAGACTGGTGGGTATAGTGAGGACATGATTCCCACTGTAAGCCTTGTTCACCTAATGCTTTAAATTATTGCTTTCTCCCGTACTTATTAGTGTTTATGAAGTTTTCTATCTATCAAGGCCAATAATATTCTAATCAATCTATTGTTATCTGATTCCAGGTGGGATTCAATATGAGGAAAGTAACCAAAGGCAATGTTACAATAAAGTTATGGGATCTACTCTATATGCAGCCTTGGACAGTGAAGATCTACTCTATCTCAAGGAGCAAATGGAAGCTGAGGAGGATGCAAAACGCCTCTTGCGTCGCATTGAAAATCGGGCATTTGCTGCATTTAAGATATCCTTTTGTAGTCATTTGTAACAGATAACAATCCTTAAGGAGTCGTGTTTTCTTCTCCTTCATCTTGGGATGATCTGTAGAAGTAGGATCTTTCATCTAGTGTGATGATCTGTCTTTGTCACTGGGAATCATTTACTCTGAAAGGAAGGAATATATTGTCTCTCTCATCCTTGTCATTTAATTTATGATTTCACTCCTTCCCATCCTTGTTTGTTCTCCTTTTCACTAATGATTAAAATACTGGATCTATAAATATATGGTTGCTTGAATTTATTTACATGCATTAGTGCTGATACTTTATGCCTTTTTTATTATTAATAGCTAAAATGGATGTTTTATAGGTGCATGAATTGGAAATTCAACTTACATTATTAATTAAATTTGAATTTTGTCTCGTTTTGTGTATTTTATGTAATTTGAAGCAAGGCAGAATTGATGCTTCTATAAGGAAATTTTTGCACTGTTAAGTGACTATTTTTGTTACTTATAAGTTGGTTAAATAAAATTGATAGACTATAGGTTTGTTGATCTTGAAGAAATCTTAATTTAGGAACTTGAATTACTGAAATAATATTTCAAGCTATATGATTGTAATACAGTTTACAATCTTGAATCTTGATTCAATGAATTAAAATCACAGATGTTACATTTTGAGTACAATTGTCTGATCCAAATAATATCGCAAATTTTTTTTAGTTTTTTTATATATAGAAACAGATTTAGTGACCGATTTTATAAAATATATAATATATTTAGCCTTTTAGAGACCGATTTAGAGACTGATAAATCATCCTCTAGTTTAGAGACGGAGTTAGCGACCGATTTTATAAAATATATAATATATTTTTGTTTTTAGAGATGGATTTAGAGATCAATTTAGAACTGATTTAGAAACCGATTTATCAATCTCTAAAAAATCGGTTTCTAATTTGCTTTTTTTGAAGTATAATTGACCAATATTTGATCAAAAATGAGAGACCGATTTAGAGACTGAAAAAATCGGTCTCTAATATTTAGTGACGAGGCTTTTAGAGACCGATTTAAATCGGTCTCTAACTATTTTAGAGACTGATTTTCTTGATTTAAAGACCGAAAAATCAGTCTCTAAAACCAAAATTTCTAGTAGTGTTTGTAATCGATTACACAAGGTATGTAACCGATTACGGGCCTTCTGACTTTGTATATTTTGCTTGACAGAGCCTGCGTAATCGATTACAGGGGGTCAGTAATTGATTACAATCCTGCTAAACTTGTATTTTTCACATGAAACAGTAGAAGATGGATCCCATAACTTCAAGATACTTCAAAACTTTCTCAACCTGATTCCAAACAGCTTAAAAACCATAATCTTGTCCAAGACTTGTTCTTCCCAAAACTGAAATTGCACCAAGGATCAAGCTAATGATTTTCTTCAAACACCAAGGACTTTGGCTAAGGTAATAAATAGAGGGATTTTGAGTAGTGGGAGGACTTAGTCATGATGGGTACCTGCAAAACAAATTTAGGGGAGCCTTCGACGCTCAAGTCAGTAACGATTTTTAAAAAATTAATTGATACAAGATTATGCAGAAGAAATATGTGAATTATGTAGCAAAAACAGATTTATGTAGTAGGATTAAATACAAGATCGATCAAGAATTCTATGTTCTCTTCTTAAATGAAAGAAGGCATCTTTTGGCAAAGGTTTAGTGAATATATCAGTAAGTTAATTAGTTGTTTCAACAAATTCTAACACACAATCACCTTTTTGTACATAATCTCTTATAAAATAATGCTTTATTTCAATGTGTTTAGTTCTAAAGTGCATAATAGGATTTTTAGTCAAATTGATTACACTTGTATTGTCACATCTTATGGGGATGTGATCAAGCTGAAGACCAAAATCTAGAAGTTGTTGCTTCATCCATAGGATCTGAGTGCAACAACTTCCAACTACAACATATTCATCCTCAATAGTAGACATTGTCACACTATTTTGTTTCTTGCTATACCAAGAAACTAAAGAGCTTCCAAGCAGGTGGCATGTCCCACTAGTGCTTTTCCTATCCAATTTGTATCTGGTAAAATCGGAATCGGAATAACCAATAAGACTACAAGTAGCACCTTTAGGGTACCACAAACTTACTTGTGAAGTGCCAACAAGATATTTCATAATACGTTTAACTGCACTTAAATGTGATTCTTTAGGATTGGCTTAGTATCGTGCATACATGTATATACTAAATATAATATCTGGTCTACTAGTAGTGAGATAAAGTAGAGATTCAATCATACCTCTGTACTTGGTAATTTCTATGGAATTACCTGCCTCATCCTTGTCTAACTAACAAGAGGTGCTCATTGGTGTGGTCATATGCTTTGAGTTGTCCATTCCAAATTTCTTGAGAAGCTCCTTGCAATACTTGGATTGGCTAATGAATGTTTCATTCCTTGTTTGCTTGATTTGAAGTCCAAGGAAGAAATTGAGCTCTCCCATCATGGACATCTCAAACTCGCTTTGCATTAAATTGGAAAATTCTTTACAAAGAGATTCATTAGTTGCACCAAAAATTATATCATCTATGTAAACTTGTAGAAGGAGTATATCATGCTTTTTATTCTTAATAAAGAGGGTTGTGTCAACCTTTTCCTTTGAAAAACCTTTTTCCAAAAGAAATTTGCTCAATCTTTCATACCAAACTATAGGAGCTTGTTTCAATCCATATAAAACCTTTTTCAATTTAAAAACATGATTGGGCAAATCATAATTTTCAAAACTGGGAGATTGCTTACCAAACACCTCTCCTTGGATAAAGCCATTTAAAAAAGCACTTTTAACATCCATTTGATATAATTTGAAATCCGTAATGCAAGCATATGCAAGAAGCATTCTAATGGCCTCTAATCTAGCTACGAGTGCATATGTTTCTTTATAATCAATACCTTCTTCTTGATTATACCCTTTAGCTACAAGCCTAGCTTTATTTCTAGTTATTAGGCCCGCTTCATCAAGCTTGTTCCTAAAGACCCATTTGGTGCCTATGATTGGATGATCATTGGGCCTTGGAACCAATTCCTAAACTTGATTTCTTTCAAATTGGTTTAGTTCCTCTTGAATGGCCAAGATCCAATGTTCATCGTTAAAGGCTTCATTTATGTCTTTAGGCTCAATTTGAGAAATGAAAGCTAAATCATTGCATGCATTTCTAATTGAGTTTCGAGTACTTACACCTTTAGAAACATCACCTATTACTTGGTCAAGTGGATGGTATTTTGAGGTTCGCTATTCTTTGGGAAGATCCATGACTTGTGATTTCGCTTGATTTGGGATGTCTTCTTAGCTTTCTTCTTGTTTTGTCTCTTCTTTCTCCTTGTTGTCCAAGTGAGTTTTTGCTAAAACCTCTGCAACATCATCAATAACAAGATCCTTTCTCAGTCCATTCGGATTAGTTTTATCAAATGCAATATGAATGGATTCCTCAATGATCATAGTTCTTTTATTATAAATTCTAAAAGCCTTACTATGATTAGAATAACCAAGAAATATATCTTCATCAGACTTAGCATCAAACTTTCCCAATTTATCCTTTCCATTATTTAAAACAAAATATTTACATCCAAAAACATGAAAATGTGAGATATTTGGCTTCCTTCCCTTGTATAATTCATACGGAGTTTTCTTTAAAATAAGCCTAATTAAAGCCCGGTTCATTACATAACAAGCAGTACTTACTGCATCCGCCCAAAAATACTTAGGAAGAGAAGACTCATTGAGCATAGTTCTCGCAATTTCTTCTAAAGATTGATTTTTCCTTTCTACAACTCCATTTTGTAATGGAGTTCTAGGGGCAGAGAAATTATGCTCAATGACATGTTCATTACAAAAGGTTTCAAAATCATGATTTTCAAACTCACCACCATGGTCACTTCTAATGGATGTAATATAAAAACTTTTTTCATTTTGGATAACTTTGGCAAGTTTCTTAAAAGCTAGAAAAACTTCATTTTTATGATATAGGAATAAGGTCCATATAAACCTAGAAAAATTGTCCACAATTACTAATGCATAGTAATTCCCACCAAAGCTCATTGTTCTTGAGGGACCAAAAAGATCCATGTGCAAAAGTTGTAAAGGTCTAGAAGTTGAAACAACATTTTTAACTTTAAAAGAGACCTTTACTTGTTTTCCCTTTTAACATGCATCACATAATTTATTTTTTTCAAATTTGAGCTTTGGTAGTCCAATTACTAGTTCTTTGGAGACAACTTGTTTAAGTGATCCATGTGAATGTGTGTCATTCTTCTATGCCACAACCATGAATCATCTTCTTTACTTAAAAAGTATTTTGCATCACTTGAAAATATATCATCAAGGCTAATCATATAAATATTATTAATTTTATGACCAACAAACTTAACATGCTTATCATCCTTTCCTTTATCACATAATTGACTAGTACTAAACAAGTTATGTTTCAATCCTTCAACAAGCAATACATTATCAATAGAGGAGTTAGGATTTTTACTGACTTTGTTAGCTCTAAGAATTTTTTCTTTGTTGTTGTCTCCATATGTTACGTGTCCGTGAGTCTTGGGGACAAGGAATAAGAATTTGGAGTCGTCTCCGGTCATGTGCTTGGAGTAGCCACTATCCAGATACCAATTTGAGCTTTTGGCCTTCAAGCACACCTACAACACAAGTTCAATTTTTAACTTTTGGTACCCAGATTTTATTGGATCCTTGTGTGTTAGTTTGTGGCATTGTGCCTTTGGAAACCCAAACCATTTTAGTTCTTGCCTTAGTGTTAATTTTTTTTCCTTGCATTACATGTTGAGGCACTATGTCCTTTCTTTCCGCAATAAAAACATTTAATAAATGGACTACTAGAAGTACTTGAATAGACAAAGAAATTTTTATAAAATTTTTGTTGATTTTTGGGATTATATCCTATCCCGGATTTTTGAAAAGCAACCCTTTGTTGTCTAAGCAAAATATTTAAATTATCTTTACCAAAAGTGAATTTTGCAAGTGTGTTCTTTAAATCTTTAATTTCTTTTTCAAGAGATTTACATGATAAATAAGATGAGGATGTAGAAGAAATTGTGCAATCATCAATTAATCTTATTGTCTTGTTTTCAATTTTTAAATCTTCAATTTCTTTGTTTAAATTGAGAATTTGATTTTCTAAAGTAGAAATTGTTTTCTTAGATGAAGATACTAATTTTGTAAGCCTTAATGATTCATCATGTAATTCTTCGAAGGTGTAACACCCTAATACGATTATCGTCAAAATAAACAGAATATTTCGAACTAATATGTATTAAGCATACCTTTTCTAAAAATGCATAAAATAAAATCCATAATAACTTTTATGGTTAATATAGAGAGCCTTGAATGATAAAAAGATCATATATACATACATCTCTGGCTAACAAGCCATATTGTATACATAAACTTTTACATACAACCAAAAAAGTACCAATGTACAACTGTTTCAACAAGAAGTAAAAACTGCTAGACTAAGCCTTCTGCTTCTTCTTTTCCTTGCCCTTTCCTTATGGAGGGTCTTCACCTAGATTTACATGGAGCATACAGGGGTGAGAAATCACAATTTCTCAGTATTCGCATACCAAGACCAGCAGTTAATCATTTACAACAAATAATGAACTGAAACACATTACTATGCTAAATAATACAATATCTGAAAAATTAATAATACCAAAAGATCGCCCATACAATCCTAAGATACTATCAACAAGTAACCAAACAATTAATTAATTGATCAAGCAATGACAATTGCCCATATAATTGTCAATCATACAATGGTTTATGTTATGAGAAATGATTATGCTCAAACAAAGTTCTAATAGAATGGTTATGCAATGCTAATGCAGGTTTTAAGTTTTGAAAACACAAGTTACTTGCTTATTCTCCCAGAAACCTTTGTCTCTTGTATATACAAAGTAGGATAAGCATAAAAACCTAACTCCCACTTGGTAATAGGTAAACACCTTTCTCTGACCACAATAGCATAACTGCTACGAGAATCTAGATCAACACCTTGTTCTCTAGCCATATAGTTGTACACACCATGTTAAGTTACAATACATAGGAAACTAACAAGAACCAAGTTTGAAAACCAATTATCAAAAACTATCTCATTCACAATTAATACATATCACAAGATTCCCATTCCCAAGTGATTATCCAATACTAATACATATAGATTCTAGTATCACCTATCATACAAGGTAGCAAGAACTATGTAACTAGTACTTCCATACCTAAAACTTCTCACCATCACTTCACAAGTGATTTCCAAGTCAACCTCATATTGATCAAAGTTTTAGATTGTCTCTAAGGCATTCTAATTCAAAGATTTGCCTAAGGTTTCACAACTTTTAGATATATGCCAAGTGGTTATTCTCTCTAAGAATTACCCCCATTTGTGTCTCAACACACCTAGAAAAGCATATAAGAATGATCCCAACACTTAGAAACTTCTAAAGATATCAAAAACACTTTTTTGAAGATTCTAGAGCTCACGCCGCGACACCACCCGTGCCACGCAGTGGTGCCCTGCTCTCGGGTGCAACAACTAGACAGAAAATTACCCCACATCGCGGCATGCTCATGCCTCGGGCAACGCCGTGGTATGACTAGTAGAACTCAAATTCTGCAGAATTCTGCAGCTGCGAGTTACTGTTCCATTGGAACAAATTCTGAATTTTGGCCACTCCAAATCAGTTTCTAGGTGATTTCAAGTTACTAACAAGTTTACTAACATAATGGAAACCTAAAACAACAATTGATTTCATAAAAAATGGATCAAAACACTAAGTCACTCATCCAAACCCCTAAAATTAACACTTAGAGCATTTTAGGTCCAAATGGAGAATTTTCAGTTTCTAATCCAAACTCTTAGCATTAACAAGTCATAAACCATATTTAAAACTCATCCAAACAAGAAAATCACTTCAAATATTTAAAGAACTAATTTTGGCATATTAAATCTCAAACAAGCATAACATGAAAAATGAGTAGAAATAAGAGTTTGAGTTCAAAAACCTACCTTCAAGCTTTATAAGTTGTAAAAAATGGTGGAGATGGTGAAGGAATAATCACAAGTCTTCAAGCTTCCCTTTCACTTTAGCTTTCCTCTTCTTCTTTTCATCCTTTTCTCTTTTCTTTTCCTTCTCTCCTTGCTCTATTTTAGCCATAGAGAGTGAATGAGAATGCAAGAATAGTGACTTTAAATATCACTTAAAAGAGAGTCAAGAAAGATGGCTGAAACCGTGGATAGCTTAGGACCTTTAGTTACTATACTGGAAATTCCCGATCTTCTAAAAACACTCAACTTTATCTAAATCTAGTTTTCCGAGTTCCAACAACTTTCAAATAAATCATAGGATTCATTAAAAATATTGTTGCACCAAAACCATCATTTTCCATATCTGTGACTAGTCATTCCAACTTTAATTAGACAACTAGTATGCCTAAAATTACCAAACTGACTCTAAAAATTCTCAAACTTGAACCGCATCACAGAATATACATTTGTGACTTAGAAATAAATTATCCACGTCTATTTCCATTAGTTAAGCCATTTATGCTAATATCTGGGTCATTTTAAGCTATTTTGCACCTTTCAGCTTACAACAAAATGCCTAAACTAACTCAGATTGTCACAAAATTAAACAGACATATTAAGCAAGTATTAAGCTACCTCTGTAACAAATTGCATGTCTAACATGTTAAAGAGGATGTTACAGAAGGCATCTTGTAGTTCATTATAAGAAGGAGATAGGTCAAGGTTTGACATTACCTCTATGTCACTTTCGTCTTCATCTTCTCCTCTAGCCATGAGATAGAGGTTAGCTTCCTTATTATCTGAGCTATCCATGGAATCCATGTCATTATCGTCCCATGCTATGTAGGCTCTCTTTACTTTCTTCTCCTTAGAAGGGCTTTTCTCAAATTTTTCTACCTTATTTTGATAAACCGGACATTCCATCTTCATGTGTCCTGGTTTTCCTCATTCGTAACATATAGGTGTGGACGAATTACCTTCCCCTTTGTGATGAGTCTTCTTTAGTAGGAAAGAAGGCCTTCTTTGATTTTCTTTCTTTCTAAGAAATCTTCTGAATTTCTTTACTAGATGACTGAAGTTTTCTTCATTTAATTCCAAGTTCTCCATGCCATCTCCATCATCTTCATCATCATCGTCAAAGGTTGAGGAGGTGGCTTTAAATGCAATCCCCTTCTTCTTCTTATCATGTTCTTCAATTTTATCAAATTTGTTAAGCTCCAATTCGTGCTCCTGATGTTTCCCAAAGAGAGTCGCAAGAGTTATGGTCGACAAATTTCTCGATTCTAAAATAGCAATCACCTTAGGCTGCCAAATCTTGCTCAAACATCTTAAAACTTTGTTAATTAAATCCTCATTAGAAAAAGCTTTACCTAATGAAGCAAGATGATTAATAATGTGAGTGAACCTCTTTTGCATTTCTTGAATGCTTTCCCCCCTAGGTTCATTCTAAATAGTTCATATTCACAGGTGAGAGTATTTATTCTCGACTCTTTACTTCACTAGTATCCTCATGGGTAACTTGTAAAGTGTCCCACATTTCTTGAGCAGTTTTACAGTTTGATATTCTAAAAATTCATCATACCCCAAAGCTGTGGTAATGATGTTCTTGGCTCTTAAATTATACTAAACCTTTTTCTTGTCATCGTCAGTTCATTCTTTTCTAGGTGTTTCAACTTTTACACCATCAACAACACGTGTGGGAATAAAAGGGTTGTTTTTCAACTGTATCCCATACATCGAGATCAATAGCTTCAATAAAAAAATTTCATGCGTTCTTTCCAATAAGCATACCCATCCCCATTGAAGAAGGGTGGTCTGTTTATTGAAGATTCTTCTGAAGAAAAACCATTTGAAGAAGCTATTTTTTCTTGAAGCTGCTAAGCTCTTTACACAAGAGTCTAACTTTGATACCACTTGTTACCCAAGTGCTTCTTTACTTAAGAGGGGGGTGAATTAAGTAGTTAAAAAAACTTTGAAAACTTTTCACAAATATGTTAAGAACAAATTTTGTTGAAGTTATTTATAAAAAAAAATTGAACGAATCGAGAAGATAGAAGGATTCTAGCAAATTTAGCAAGCCAATAAAGTTCTATTTAATCAATATTATAAAATTGAAAAGCAAATATAAGGAGTAAGGGTTTAGAAAAGTAAACATTGGAATTTATCCTGGTCTAATCACCAATCACTTGTGACCTACATTCAGTCCTCGATAAACCACCCGAGATTTTTTAACTTTCAATGCAAGCTTCAATAGTTGCTTGCTACCATTACAAACCTGATCACTCTTCACACTTTGGGACACCTCACCCTTGTGCTTGAGTTTCAACAACAGGGATACCTCACCCTTACAAATTTCCTGAGGGATACCTCACCCTCGTTACAATCAATCAGGAATGAAACAGAAAGGAAACTCTCTCAAAGATTGTGTATTACAAATTGAAGAACTAGGAAGCTCTCTCAAGATATCTCAAATGTTCAGAAGAACAAAGCAAGAAGATGAGAAGGATGAAACTCGGATTAAAAGCAATGTTAAGATGTTTCTCAATATGTGTTCTGCGTAAAAGATGACCTAGGAAGGTCCATATATAGCCTTTTAATTAAAAAGAGTCGTTAGGGCTTTTAATGAAAGCAATAAATGCTATATAAAACACGTTTGCGCACTTAAAGCCTTGTTGTAATCGATTAGAGTAAGGTTGTAATTGATTACATTGTTCTTAAAACGCATTTTAGGCTTTCTAGGCTGTTTGTAATTGATTACAACCTTAATGTAATCGATTACATGGTCTCTGTCAGAGATGTAATCAATTACAAGCCTTATGTAATCGATTACGAAGCCTCTGGAAGTAGTGTAATCGATTACTGACCTCATTTAATCTATTACATAGCAACTGACTCTTGAAAAACTAATTCCCGCATAGATGTAATCTATTACCAAGTCATTGTAATCGATTACAAGCCTCCAAAGAAGCTATAAACTGATTACTAGACTTAAGATTAAGATTACAAACAAGCTTGAATCCATTTTTTAAGCCTATTTGACCATGAAACATATTGAGATCAAGAAAACTTGGATTTTTTAAAGAAATAAGCTTGATTTTCATAATCCAAGATTAAAAGAATCATTTGACTTTTGAAAAAGCTCTTTTTAAGAAAAATACTTGAGATACCAAGAGAGCTTATTATATTGAGATCCTAAAACTTAGAAACTTGTCAGCTTTGCTTCTAGTCTTGCATTCATTTTTACTTGGCCATCATCTTGAGTTTGTTAGCATCAAAATCTTGATGAGTTCCATGACATAAGCATTCACAAAAAACAAGTTACATAAATAATAACTGGAAAGGTGGTATAAGCTAAAACTTAGTCTTTTCATTATTGATGTAAACCATTCTTTTATATATATATATATATATATATATATATATATATATATATATATATATATATATATATATATATATATATATATATATATATATATAACCTACCTAGCATAATATATTTCTTACTAAAATAATTAACTTATATACTCTCAAGAGTATGTTTACCTTTATTCATTATACTTTCACCGAGCAATAAAGTAACTACTTGTTAACACGATCTTAAACTTCCTTTACATTTCTAAGTATTAGGGTAATAACCTATTAATAATATTTAACATGCATAAGTTGGTTAATTCACTTGTAGCTATAACATCTTCCTCATTAGTGTCTTCTTTGTAGCTAGGTCCACTTTTAGTAATCATAAGTGATTACTACTACCTTGTTTATCTTAGTGGATAATACCATTCTAATTACCTTAGTAGATAATACCACTTTAATTACGTTAGTGGATAATACCACTTTTCAAAGCTCAATTTGGTCTATATAATCTATATAAGTATTAATATGTTAATGTTGTTCCAAAATCATTAAAATTATAAATGTAAATTCATCCAAAGTATCATTATTTAAAACTTGTTGGCCATGGCCTTCATAGCCTTAAAACAACCATAATCTCACCCTTTTTCTCATGTAATTTCCCATCAAGAGAAAGAACCATTTAATAACAATAAGCTAATGCACAAAAAATAACAAGAATTTTTCTCTTTTCTAATTGTTGCAGTCGTGACCAACAAACTCACAAAGTCCAAAAAGTTAAACTCAACACCATAAAACATAAGGTTAAATTAATAGTTAACACTTGCCATTTCCAAGGTATTACCCGTGAGCTTCAATGCTCCTTAAATTAGTTTTGAGATTCAAACTCAATCAAGAATCAACATTAACACATTAATCACATAACAATTAAGCATTCACAACAACATAAATATTTTGGTCACAACAAGAAAAATTGCTACCAAGGCCAATTAGCCTTTCTAATTACAAATTTACACACTGAAACATCAAAATTCAAAATAAATTCTAGACAGCATTAAGCCATAGTCTTTAGTTATCATTCAAGTCACAAATTCCAAACACAAGAGCAATAAAAATTCTGCCTACATAGGGCATATTGCCGTGGACAACATTCAAGCCAAACTTTGGTCTTAAACTCCATTAAAACAATGGCATAGTCATTACAACCTCCAATGGATTATGAAGCATAAATTTTAAATAAAGAATCCTAACATATCTTACTTTGGTCATGACTTATACCAACTACTAACACAAATTACACTCAAGAATTAGTGGAATCAAGAGATATAAATTAAAATCAATAATCACCCCTATCTTATGATTCTCCTTTTTTCTCTTTTTATTCTTCAATCTTTATTTACAGTTAATCTAGTCAATCACTAATTTTCATCAAAGGTAAGAACAAAATAATCATTAATGGAGGATTTAAAAGAGTCAATCAAACTCAAGTAGAATGCCATTCTCGAATTCCAACCAATACTTAACATTTTGGCTTCACAAAATTACTACTAAAAATGTTGTGGATAGCGACAGAATTTAGTGACGGAAAAAATTCCGTGACTACTAGCACTGGAAATTGTCACGGATTTCATTTGTTGGATTTAGAGATGGAATTTAGCAACAAAAAAATTCTATTGCTAAATAATTTATGACTAATTCTGTCGCTAAATTATTTTGTTTCTTGAAAAAAATGTTTTATTATATGAAAATATGTAGCGATGAAAATTGCCCATCGCTGAATTTTATATATATAAACGAGAAAATTTTATTATTAAAATGAAATATTTAGCGACAGAAAGTTTCCGTGGCTATGTTTTTTATATAAAAAAAATGAAAATTATATTATGAAAGGAAGAAGGGAAGAATCAAACCCAAACCTTATGTTAGGTGAAATGCCCCAATTATCACTACGGTGTGCTTGGTGGACATGCTGTAATCTACATATTTTTAATATTTATAATTAAATTAATACTTTTATATCTTTCCCCCCTCTATTTTTCACTTCCCTCTTATTTTTGTCTCTATCTACCCTACCTGCCCTAAACAACCTGCTTCATTCCTTTCCCTATTGCTGCAAGTCAACACCTCTATATTCCCCATTGTTTCCAAATCGCTCCTCCCTTTCCCTCTCTTTCTTTTCTATGCCATCTCATTATATAATATTTCACTACTTTGGCTCCTAATCTTGCAACCCCTTTATTCTTTTTGCCTCGTGAATCTGAAGAGAAGCTTACCCTTCTCAGAAAAAATGTCTCTCTCAAATAAGCATGTTTCCTTCCCTTTTCTCTTCTATTCTTTCTTCTTCCTTAAATTTTACCCCCCAACATTGAGTGGAACTTTTTTGTTTTTATGCCTATGTCTTTAATCGTGTTGCTGCTATGCATAGTATTGATTATGATATTCATATGGTCCCTTCTTGTAGGCACATGGTGCAGGATCTGTGCTTAGCTTTTTAACAAACATAAATGTCCCATATATATTATATGACATCTTTAGCTGTGCTGATATTTTTTTTTTCTAATTTCATATAATTGGATCAATAAATATATTGCCTGCTTTCCTGCAAAATAATGCTTTATTAACAAGCTATGATTAAATATATTAGGATTATTTTAAAGCAAATATTGTATACTAGGCTAATTGTCACACATTCAACAAGAGATAAGTTTTAGGGAAGATATGGATACAACTTACAAAAATATAAACAAACATAAATGTCTCATATATATTATATCACAACGTTGATGGTATAAAAACCGAGACACCTAGAAATGATTGGTCTAAAGATGATAAAAGAAAAGTTCAAAATAACTTGGTAGCCAAAAACATCATTACCGCAGCTTTGGGGCATGATGAATTTTTTAGAATTTCAAATTGCAAAACTGCTAAAGAAATGTGGGACACTTTACAAGTTACCCATGATGGTACTAGTGAAGTTAAGAGGTCGAGAATTAATTCTCTAACTCGCGAGTATGAATTGTTTAGAATGAACCAAGGAGAAAGCATTCAATAAATGCAAAAGAGCTTCACCCACATTGTTAATCATCTTGCATCATTAGGAAAGAGTTTTACTAACGAAGATTTGATTAACAAAGTATTAAGATGTTTAAGCAGGATTTGGCAACCAAAGGTAACAGCAATTTCAGAATCAAGGGACTTGTCAACAATGTCCTTAGCTACCCTTTTTGGAAAACTTCATGAGCACGAACTAGAACTGAGCAGACTAAGTCAAAGCAAAGAAAATGATAAAAAGAAAAAAGGGGATAGTGCTTAAAGCCACCACCTCCACTATCAATAATGAAGAAGAAGACGATGGAGATGACGTGGACAACATTGAGCTAAATGAACAAAATCTCAATCTTCTGGTAAGAAAATTTGGTAAGTTCCTAAAGAAAAAGGGAACTCAAAGAAGATCGCCTTTTCCCCCAAAGAAATTTGAAAAGAAACCCTCCAAAGAAAGAAGAGTCTACATAGCATGGGATGACAATGATATGGACTCCACTGATAGCTCAGATAGTGAGGAAGCCCATCTATGTTTTATGGCCAAAGGAGAAGAAGAAGAAGAAGAAAGCGACAACGAGGTAAATTCTGACTTATCTCCTTCTTATGATGAATTACAAGATGCTTTCGAAGAATTGCATGACGAATCAATAAGGCTCACAAAATTAATTTCTTCATCTAAGAAAACTATCTCTTCTTTGGAAAATCAAATTCTAATTTTGAATAAAGAAATTGAAGAATTAAAAATTAAAAATGAGACATTAGGATTAATTGATGCATACTCAACCTGCACTTCACATGCTTCTACTTCTTCATCTTGTTCTTCATGTCATATACTCGAAAAAGAAATTGAAGACTTAAAGAATACTCTTGCAAAATTCACCTGTGGAAGAGATAATTTAAATATCATATTAGGAAAACAAAGGGTTGTTTTTGAAAAAGCCGGGATAGGATATAACCTGAAAAATCAACAAAAATTTTATAAAAATTTCTGTGTTAATTCTAGCATTTCATGTAGCCCATTTATTAAATGTTTTTCTTATGGGAAAAAGGGTCATAGTGCATCAACATGCAATACAAGGAAAAATATTAATACCAAAATTGGAACTAAAATGGTATGGGTTCCCAAAGGTACTATACCCAAAACTGACACTCAAGGACCCAAGAAAATGTGGGTACCAAAAATCAAAAATTGAAATGTGTTGCAAGTGTGCTTGAAAGCCAAGAGTTGACTTTGGCTTTTTGAAAGTGGTTGCTGAAAGCACAAGACTGAAAATAATTCCAAGCTCTCCTCCCTGTCTCTATCAAGCTTGGACTTGCATTTTTTTTTTATGATCGAGTAAGTTTTTCCTCTCTAATAATGCACTTCTGAACCTGTTAATTTGTTTTTCTGATAACGTTATTCGAATACCTCCCTATGGTATTCGAATACCATTGCTCTGAACGTGAAAATCTATTTTTTCCTGATAGGTCTATTCGAATACCATCATAAGGTATTCGAATACCATATATCAGTACAACAACATTATGGTTTTATAAGCTGGTGTATTCGAATAACTTCCAAAGTATTCGAATACTTGCTCTTGCTTTGTTCATATTTGTGTGGTGGGTATTCGAATAACTGGGTAGGTATTTGAATACCTTCTATCAGAAGGGTGCGCATCTTAGTTTTTCCAGCAAAATCTTTCAAATAGTTTTTCTTGAGCCTGATTTCATGCTTTACATGATGTTCTTAAATGCATATTTCTTAACTTGTTCTTATACCTTCTTTTTCGCAAGAATATGCTGCATATTTAAATTCTTTATAAGGTAAATGCTTAATGTAATTAGCTACTGTTTTAATAAATATATGAACAAGTGTAACAAGTGGTATCAAACAAGTGGTTACTTGGCCAAATTAATCAATAGAATATCTTTTGCCTTTGTGAACTCATTTGCTGTTTTTGCTTTATTATTTTGAATGTTTACGTGCTTTTGAGTTTGACTAATCTCTATGGATCTAAAAATTAATGGATACCAAAGAAAATACTTTGAATTGTTTTGTAGGGTTATAACTACCTCAAGTACACATTTAAATTGAAAAAGGTTTATTCAACTTGAGGGAAATGAATGAAGAGGACATGAAGAGACTTTCTTCAAGCACATTGAAATGAAATACTCAATGGAAGAAAGCTAAAGACTATCTTAAATGACTATATATTTTTTTTACATGAGTAGCATACTTAGCATTGACAAAAGTGCCAAATTGGATTTTTTTTTTGTCATTGCATATAGGGTAAATAATGCTAGTTCTATACAATGCTTTGATCCCTATAGCATATTTCATCAAGTAAAATATTTAATATCTATGATTCTTTTGATATATGGCAGATTCATAAGAAATTGACAACAAGTGGTTATATTTGATAACAAGTGGTAAATGTTTTACATTTTGATAACAAGTGGTATCAAATATAAGTAATTCTCTTGGTAAATGTAATGACTATTTTGATGATAATACAATGCAATTAGTTGATCTATGAATGAATATATCTTTGCTCATGTGCTGAATATTATGCTTATATTGCTAAATTTATAAAATTAAACTCTGTTACTATTCTTGTATGTTATGAATGAACATATCTTGTTGGACTGGAATATATTCTGTTTAGCCTTATGCTTTATCTTGTCCTATCTTTTTGATCATGACAAAAGGGGGAGAAAAAGCTTGAATTATTTGTTTGAGAAAAGTTAGGGGGAGAAAAAGTAAAAGTTCGGTAAGACAAAAATGGAAAATGGATTCCAAAAGTAAGGGGGAGCTATTGTGCACATCTCTGATATATATCACCTCTTATGAAAAAGAGGGGAAGTAAGTATCTCTAAACAATCTTTGTGAATTCCAATTATATGAACTAATGCTTTTTTCAAATGTTAGTTTGTCATCATAAAAAAGGGAGAGAATATAATTGGCTAGTTGACATGGATAATGGTTTTGATGATAACAAATATGAAGATAATGAGAAGACCAAGTCCAAAGACTTTCAAGAATAGCTCTAGGACTTAGGATCTTTGTAAGGAGCCTTTTTGGATATTTCATTGGTTAAATCTTAAAAGATCTAAAATAATCTGCTCCTTAAATTAAATTGAAGTTTTAAAATAGCTTTTGGAAGATCAAAGTTTTTAGAAATTGAAAATAGCATTTCGAAGCAATTTAAAAAGGTTTTTCAAACTGTTTTTAACTGAGGTATTCGAATACCCTATATGGTATTCGAATAACCTGATTCATAATTCATACCTTTTGTTTTTCCAAAACAGAGGTATTCGAATACCCCTATATGGTATTCGAATACCCTGATTTCAGAATATACCTTTTTAAATGAGGTATTCGAATACCCTTGACTGGTATTCAAATAACCCCAACTTGATCAATTTTTTAATAAGTTTTAACAAGAGGTATTCGAATACCTCATAATGGTATTCGAATAACCCACGAATTCTGAAATGGAAGAAAATGACTATAATTCAAATTTAAATGGATATTAATTGTTCCAACGGCTGTTTTCCTCAAATGCCCTATAAATAGAGACCTTGGGTCTCTTCTGAATGTCACCTAACCACTTGAACTATTTTTGCTTATGCCAAAAACATGATTCTCTATTTTCTCATATTCTTCATGCTCTTTTCGCCAAAACCTTGAGATATCCTTAGAGAGCTCTATAGTGCTTCAAGTTGTATCATTTACTCTTTGTGAGAGTTTTCTATTTCATTTATTTTCTGCTTTTGTAAAGGGTGAGGTATCCCTTAGTGATTTTGTGAGGGTGAGGTATCCCTCAGTAAAAGGGTGAGGTATCCCTTGTTGTAAAGAAGGAGAGGTATCCTTCAAAGGGGGTGAGGTATCCCTCTAGTAAATAGGGTGAGGTATCCCTGTTGTGTAAAGGTTGCAAGCACCTGTTTTTAAGCTTGTCTTGAATAGTGAAAAATCTCGAACTGTGTTTCGAGGACTGGACGTAGGCTACAAGTGGTTAGTGGTCGAACCAGGATAAATATTGTGCCTGTTTTTCTTCCCTTATTCTTTTATCTTTATGCACTTTATTTATTGATTCCTGCAATTTAATTATTAATTGTTCTTCCTTTTCTTATCTCTTTCACGTCCTTCAATATTTAAATTCAGCAAAGTTTATTTGTTTAAGGCTTTTGCGAAAGTTTTTGTTACTCAATTCACCCCTCTCTTGAGTGCTGGAAGCCACTTGGTAACAATTTTCACTCATTTTCATCTATCCACTTCTCTCTCTAGTTTTCTTCTTCATATTTCCTCTACCTTCTCTCTTCTTATCCTTCTTGGCTACGAAAATTGTAGCCCCTTGAGTGACCATTTTCTTTGATTTTTCTTTTTACCAAGACCATTTCCATACTCACCTCAACCTCCTCCACACTTTCTTTTTAGAGATTTTCTTCAAAATCCAACCTTTCCTCCATTGTCATCCAAGACAAAGCTTCAAGCTTTAAGGTAAAGTTTTCATTTTTCTTCTTCTTTCTCTTCATTTTCATACTCCATGGTCTCTTTGATGACCATGGGCCTTTTCTTTTTCAACCCTTGATGTTGATTCATTATCTTGAAATTCCTAGGGTTTTGGAAGCTCAAAACCGAAACCTTCAAGGAGCAAGAAGGAGATCATTTTTGTGTTCTTCCTTTAGGTAAGATGGAGATTACTCACTTCAACCATTATTGGTGGTGAGGGAACCTTTGTATGCTTACTTTGTTTTGGTGATTTTGCATGTTATGTATTCTTGAAATTGGATTTATACTTGATTGATGATCTTGAATGTATTAGATGTGTTGAAAATGCTTGATCATGTTAGGGTTGTTAAATGAAAAATTTGGAGTTTCCTACCCTAATGTGATGCCACAGTTTTGACTAGGATTTAGGGATATAAATTGGTTTTTGTGTACAATACAATGAAACTTATGTGATTAAAAGTTGAATGATAATATTACAATTAATGAATGGAAAATTTTAAGGGTTTAATACCACAAAAAGAGGCCATGGTTTTGACTTGAATCTTGAGGGATTGGATTGGTTTGGTGTGCACTAAAATTTAAGTGATTAGATATCAAAAGTCTAATGCATAAAATGTAAAGAAATTGGAACCTTGATGACCTAGTGAGGTTTTGACTTGAATCTTGAGGGATTGGATTGGTTTGGTGTGCACTAAAATTTAAGTGATTAGATATCAAAAGACTAATGCATAAAATGTAAAGAAATTGGAACTTTGATGACCTAGTGAGGCCATGGTTTTTAGAGAAAAAATTGGACTTAAATGATGCCTTGATGCATCTTTGGAGATCAAGAATATAGAGACTTGCATAATCTATAATCAAGTGGAAGAATTAAATTGAGTAATGACTCTTGAGAGTGCCACGGTTTTGAAGGATTATTTACCCAAATTTTTTCATAATTGACCAAAGCTTAAGACTTTGAAAATACGGATCCATAATATGGACTTGTGAAAATTGATGAACCATGAATACAAATTGATGTTGAGGATTGATTCTATGTTATTGTGAAACCCATATGTGGGCTAAGTACATGTTGACTGTGTACTTGAAGAATTCGTGAGATATTGATATTATGACATGAAAATATGCCATTGTGGTATGCTTATGATAAATGTAGCATTGATAAACATACATGATGTATATTGTGTCGTCATGCATATGTGTTGTCTGTTAGACATTGTTGGAAAGGCTATGTATGCCTAAGAATTTGAATAACACCTATGTGCGGGTGCGAATAGACTAAGCGTAGAGTCATAGTGGTTGGCCCTGGGGGCATTGGGGTGCGGGTGTCTCACAATAGACAGTGGTAGCTCCACTGGGGCCATGGGATAGACCGATGCAAACACACCGACGATCCAGATTGAGATGCTGTCCTATATCGCGATCTACTGTTGAGGTGCCATGTATAAGCCGTATTGCGCAACTATTTTTATGAGATGAGCACACAATTTTTAAAGGCTAACGAGATACTGTTATTACCCCTTGATTATTCACTCTGAAAATATTTATGTCTAGCTCCATGGAGTAGGAATTTTGGTACCATTTGCATTGTGAGTTGTCAGTCTCATAATTCATTGAGCATGAGCATTTATTATTGTGGAAAGTATCTGTTATTATTACTGCAATAATTATTTGATTGTTTGGACTATTGAATATTGGAAAATGTTGATGTTGTCTGCCTGTTATTGATGATACTTACTACTATTTGTTGTTGTTCTACCATTACTGTTAAAATTTAATTAATACCGTAATTAGATGTATGAACTGTGTTTATATGTGGGCATCCAGCGCCATTCGTTTTCTCGTTGCCATTTTGGTACTGAAAGCTGGGTGTCTCACCTCTTTATGTATTTTCTATATTTTCCGTCTCTCTATCAGACTGTGTACTTCTGATAAGACGCTCGTGAGGAAGAGAAAGAAACGACTGAGTTTTCGAGTTTCTGGCCACATTACGACTAGAGCTGCTGAGGACGTCATCGCACCCATGTCGCTTTTTGGGGTACGTGAAGTTGACCTTTCACGGAGGACCCGATTGCTGGCACTTACATATGCAGATGGACCGATGCGTCTATAGCGGGGAGCTGACGGTGTCTTTATCTTGGGGTAGTTATGACGTTCCTGTCTTTGATTTTTCTATTTTTGTCATTTTAGAATTTTACCTACCCGTTAGGGATATATGGACTGATATGTTCTACACTCTACATGAGGGTTATTTCCTCTCCATTACTCGGGCTTCTGCCCGAAATTCGGTTGCTCCAATGGTGATTTCGTCGGATGAAGAGGACCCTGAGGAGGACTCGGCTACGGTCCTTTCTCGTCAGTCTTAGGGGCTAATACTATAGGTGGCTACTAATAGCTAGCTGTTTATCTTTTTGGGGAAGCCTGATGTTTTGCTAATTTATGGGTGTAAATTTGTAACTATCTTGGGTGGGTAAAACCTTTACTTTTTGTATATTTTGTGATGTAACTAAATAGGTTGATGCATATAATATATATATATATATATATATATATATATATTGTGAATGAATGGTTTTTAGTTTACGTTGATTTTATTGAATCTGTAGTTATTCTAATTTCTTCTATTACACAAAAAATAGTAGCATGTATTTTGATGTTCAATTATTTCACTATTTAGAATACAAACTATTTAATCTTGTATTAATAATGAACCGGGTCTTAATTAATCACTATAACTATTCTTTTCCGCAATTTATTTCGTTTCTTTTGTATTATGGTGTGACATCCTTCTTCGCGACATTAAGAAAAAAAGGGGCGTTACATTTATCATGGCCAGGGGTATATAATGTGATAACATCATAACGAAATGAATCGCCGCGCCTTACGTCCCCCCAGGATCCATCATAGTTCTCACTATCCGATTCTCGCTCAACTCATAGGCTCAAGCAGCCTTTTAATAGTCATCGACTGAGCAATTGTCCAATGTATGTTGACTCAATGCATAATCATGTATATTCAACAATAATGATATAATTTGCACAACACGCCATAATTTGGCCAAGTTAAACATTAACATATTCATATATATTTCACAATGATATACTTTCTTATAATCATGCCATAATTGGCCAATGCAAGTATCAACAACATAACATTATTAAATCTTCAATAATAACACATAGTCATTTCAATCCAATACAAGTCACATTTCCATTTCTTTGAATCCATGATCCTAATCACGTAAGCCTTAGTGGATACACAAATATGGGTCCAAGAGACCCCTTGAGGCCGTGACCTCACTATAATAAAACTTTAACCCTTTTTCGTTCACCACATTGTTGGTCACTTATCACTTAATTATTTAAGTCCCAAGGTTGTACAAAAATCATAAATTGGACTAATAAACCCCCTTGAGGCCGTGACCTCACTATAATAAAAGTTTAACCCTTTTTCTTTTACAACATTGTTGGTCACTTATCACCTAATTATTTAAGTCCTAAGGTTGCACAAAAATCACAACTTGGACTAATAAACCCCCTAGAGGTCGTGAGCTTCCCAAGGTGAAAAATCCCAAATTTTTTTCTATTGCATTTATTAATTCTTTCACACCTAATTAACTAAGTTCCAATATCTCCAAAAATCAAACTTAAACCCCCAAAAATTGCCCTAAGGTCGTGACCCTTAAAAATGGTGGGAAAACCCTAAATTTTTCCATACATCAATCCAAGCAATCCATGATCATCAATACCTCCAATACAATCAATAATTTAATGCAAGTCAAAATAAGCACAAGATCACGAAAAACAACACACAAAGTGAGCAATCCCACATGGATTCCTCAACTAACAACACACAAGACATCTCCTCACTACCAACATTGGTTGAAGAAGATTATCTCCCTCTTACCAAGAGAAGACAACACAAAAGCAAGCTCCTTTCTCCTTTGAAATTTCATCCTCCACCTTCAAGAAACCCTAAGAACATCAAACTCACAAGAAACACAATCAAGACTTGAAAAAGGTATCCATGATCACCAAAGTGACCATGGATTATGAAAATGAGGGGGAAAAAGCAAAAAAGCCATGAACTTTTACCTTAAAGTTTCAAGATTTAAGTCCTGAAGAGATGAAAATGAAAATGGTGGATTTTGATGATGGTCACAAAAGAGAAAATGTTCTAATGATGAGAAATGGTAGGAAATGAGGTTGATTAGATGAAAAGCTTGGATGGCCCAAAAATGGTGGTCTAGGCCGTGGCAGAGGAGAGAAAATGGAGAAGAAAGGTTGAGTTTTTGAAGATGGCCACCAAAGAAAAATGTCTTAGAACGGTGAGAGGAAACAAGAAATGTGATTTGTTTTAGCAAGCTAATGGAGATGGTCTCCCATGGTGGCTGCAACCGTTGGGTGGAGAGGAAGAGAGAACTTGAGAGAAAATGAGATGAAGAAAGGATGGAGAGAGAAAGTGATAGTTTTTTAAATGAGTAAATGAAAATTTGATAAAATGAAAACAAAAATTTTGGCTCCCTAAAATGATGCATTACTGTGGAAACAAGGAGGGAGAGGAGGGAAAAGTGAGCTTTATGCATGCATAGGAAATTTCTAGGAAACTTTCTTGATGAGCTGTTGATTAAACAAATCATTCTTTTTGAAATAAAGATGATTGGATGTGACATAAAGTTGATTTCCTTTAGACATAGTGATAGGATTTACTCAATGGATAATTGTTATCGTTAATAGAATCAATATTTATTATCCATTGCATAATAAGTCGTACAACGATTTTTATTTATCTAATAAAAATCTTAAAAAAAGTAAAATCTCGTAAACCGTGTCTAGTGTCGGGTTAAGTAAGATTCCCCAATACCACTTTCACAGTTCAAGGTTCTTGGGGAAAATATCTCGTTTCCCCGACTCCACTCAGTGCACATGCAAAATGAGGAATAATATTAAAATATTCCACGTTCCCAAAAATATCCAAATAAAATCACAAAAATCACAAATAATAGGAAATGGGTATTTATGGTAAAATGAACAATTTTCAGGATGTTACAACTCTCCCTTTCAAATAGAAATTTTGTCCTCAAAATTTTCATACCTTAGAATAGATATGGATGTTGTTTCCTTCATCTTACCTTCTAACTCCTACGTCGTGCCTCTAATCACGTCAATTCAGATCACCCTTGCCAATGTAATCTCTTTGCCTCTACGTTGCCAAACTTTCCTACACTCGACCTTTATAGGAATCATTTCATAGAAGAAACCCTCTTTCAATTGTACTGTGTCTGGTTCAATGACATGGGCTGGATCGAGGATATATTTTAGTAATTACGACATACGGAAGATATTATGAAGATTAGAAAGAAAGGGTGGTAAAACTAGTTTATAGGCTACTGAACCTATCCGAAGAGGAATTTGATATAGTCTGTAAAATTTAGGAGTGAGTTTGCTGGCAACTCAAACAAGGTGACACATATTTAGCAACATCTCTCGTCATTCCTTGCTACTAATACATCTGTTTTAGGTCTTGATACTTCTAGGTCGTTCCGGTGTGTATTCTCAACTTACTCGTGTGAGTTTCATAAAAAAATAACTCCTTAAATTCTGAATCATCCGTTATACAGACTTTACCCGTGAACATCAGGATTCCATCGAATTTCTTCTCCACAATTTGACGCCATGCCTTGTTTTAATAGTTCATTCTTGTCTTGTAGAAATTGGTCACTTTTCTACTTCTCTCGAATTTTCTCCCAACAGATCATTCGAAATAGTAACTATACCTAGACATACCTCATCCATTGTCATTTCTAATGACGACCACCCATCCTTGAATTACTCTATTTATTCCTTCTTCTTGTCCATCATAATGAAGATATTAAGTAGTTTCCGATTCAAAGCGTCTATTATGATGTTTGCTTTTTCAGGATGACACTGAAGTTAGAAGTCATACTTCTTCAAAAATTCTAGTCACCTTCCCTATCTCATGTTCAGCTCCTTTTGGTCAAACAGATACTTCAGGCTCTTGTGATTGCTAAAGGCGTTGAACATTGCTTCATACAGAAAGTGTCTCCATATCCTTAGAGCAAATACAACTGCGGTTAACTCCAAGTCATGAGTTGGGTAATTCTCCTCATACACCCTCAACTACCTCAAAGTGTAAGCCACGACTTCTAAACTCTACATGAGCACACATCCTAGACCTTGATGTGAAGTATCACAAAACACTTCAAACGGTTCCCTGGGATTAGGTAGAACCAAAACTGGCAAAGTAGTCAAACATCTCCTCAACCCTTGAAACTTCCCTTACCTGTATTGATTTATAAAATGACTTGATTCTTTCTTGTAAGCTGAGTGAGAGGTCCTGCTATCTTGGAGAATCCATTGATGCTTCTTGGATAAAATCTAACTAATCCCACCAGCTACGAATCTCCTTTACAGTCTCTGGTCTTTCCTATTGAAGGACTGCTTCAACCTTTGATGAATCCATAACAATTCCTTTCTTTGAAATCTCATGACCCAAAAGTTCAACCTCTTCAACCTGAATTTGTACTCTGATAATTTGTTGTACACTTCTTCTCCTTTAAAGTCTGGAAACTATACCGAGATATTCAACATGTTCCTCCATATTTTCGAGAATAGATCAAATTGTCATCAATAAAGACAATGACAAATCTGTCTAGGTAAGGATGAAAGATCCAATTCATGTATTCCATGGATACGGCAGAAGTATTTGTTACTCTGAACGGCTTCATGAGATGCCCATAATGCCCATAACGCGTTCGAAAAACCATTTTGGGAACATCCTCAACTTCCCATAAATTTAATGATGATCAGAACATACATCTATCTTGGAGAAAACAACGACTCCCTTCTCACTAATCTATCGAATTGTTTATCTTCTTCTGAGGATACTCATCTTTGATCGTTATCTTGTTCAATTGGCGACAATCCTCATCTCACCAAGAAGTTCCATTCTTCTCCTTAACTGACAGCACTATAGCTCATCATGCAAAACTCATTAACTACAAGAGTGACATTCATATTCCCTTTGCTTTTGTCTTCCACAAAAGATAACATGTATCCTTGGATTCCTTTTCCTCACAAAGCTTCAACTTTGTTGGCCGTCATGAATTCAAAAATCTTAGTTTTAGGAAACACTAAGGTTTTCATTGGAACGATCTAGCAGAATATAATTAGAAAATAACCAATCTATTCCTAAAATTACACGTATTTCGAGAATAAGATAAACAATTCGAATCAACCGAAAAGATTTAGTCTTTAACATAAATAGGATAGTTTGAACAACTGGATAGTAACAATAGGTCTAGTAATAGAAACAGAAATGAACAAGTCAAAAGTAATGAAGACACTGATGACCCTAATCAATCCACACAGTCATAAGTCGTAAAGAAATAGGTTGCCCCTAGAGTTATACAACACAGTCACGGGATCATCTCCTGTGGCACAATTTCCCCTATTTAGATCTTCAATCTGGGAAGCTTTCGTTCCATCCAGGGTATAATCTTTCCCTTCAGCTTGAGGTCTTGAGGCACGTACATCACTATCAGAAGACTTCTTCTTTGGTGGAGCACAATCTCTAGAAATGTGTCTGAGCTTTCCGCACTTGAAACAGACTACCCGTTTGATTTTACACTCCCTCGTTAAGTGGTTCTTCCCACACGCCTTACATCTTGGTAAAATTGTCAAGGTCTGACTGGATTTACTTCCACTAGCACTTTCTCCATAAGTTGGATGTTGCTATTGCTTCCCAGATATTCGCGAATAGGGCTTCCGCTTAAATTGATTAACCTTTCTATTATTCCTCCTTTGGAATATAGGCAGTCCAAGGTTACCCCAAAATCGGCTTTCCTCCAACTCTCGTTGTTGTGTGGCCCTCTGATCTTGGTGGGTTGTTACGTCAGCTATCCTTTGCGTTTCTTCTGCAATCGTAGCCATACTTCCATTGTCTCGTCCCACGCTCACATGCATATGTCCACTACGAGTCATTGCCCTTATATGTCTATCGCGAGCCATCACCTCCCTTCGAAGGTAGACAAAACATGACACAACAAAGCAAACGTAATTATTTCAAACAACATTGTCTCTTTTCAAAAACCAAACACAAAGAATCACACAGTCCAAACAAGATAAGTCCAATCCACGAATCCTAACAGTCTCCAACTCGAGCTTCTTTATTCTGCCTTCTATGGTGTAACCTCTTGCAAGTCATCAACCCCCAAGCAGCTTCTCAAACCAAACTTACACCAGTTATTCCTTTCCCCAAAAGATTGGCTCTCCAAAAGCTCTTGGTCTCCTTACTAAAAGAACTCCTATTCTCCTAATACGCCTAGGTGAAGTCATAGTTTCCTGTCCACACAGAACATTACATTATGAGTAGGCAAGTCCTCTACATCAGCAACTATGTAACAGTAGCTACTAACATTCAACTTATGGCAAGCCATGCATTCCTTTCCCATCATCTCAATCAAGAGACAAGGAAGTACACAACATATAAGAACTCTAATATGCCTAAACATAGCAAGTCCATACCCCGGCTCAACAGGATGAACTGCTTTGATACCACCTAATGTAACACCTCTTGATTTAATAACCACGACACAATCATTATTATGTCACAGTCACTAAATCTAGATGTGCTACAACTCAATCCACACATTTGAAAATTTGATCATTGTGTATATATAGAAAATACGAGCCTCTATATGAAATATTTTATATTTACTCGCATCCAAGATACAACACCAGCTTAAATAAAGATACATTTCCACAATCCATGCATAAAAGTAACATGCAACAATATTAAACATAAGTTTACATAAAGTAACTACCATATAAAAGTTCGACCTCTCCCAAATTCAAACACTTGGAGAGAAGGGTCCTGCACTTGATTCTCCTCCGGATCTCTAACAGATGAACTTCTCCCTTGAGACACGTCATGATGCATAGGAACCTGAATAGGTGACACAACCGAAACCTCTCTAGGAAAGAGGTGCTGGTCATCCCACAACTCCCTAATGGGTATAGAGAACTCCACATGCATAAAAGTATGAAAGATGCTCGTAGCAGCTCTAAGATAATTACTACTCCGAATTAGGGTCACATCCCCTATGTACATAAAACGCTCCGCATCATGGTCGAAATGCCAGGCTTCCATGCCTCCATGGAATTGTATCCATATGCAACTGAAGAAAGCTTGTCTAGATGCCATCGCAAAGAGATGAAAGTTGATCCCGAACTAAACTAAGCTAATTCAACTCGCCCTCTTCACAGTCTTTATCCAAACATAGCATGAGACAGAGTTATACAACAAAGAGGTGAGACATCCTATTATGGCAATAAAGAAACATAGCGGCGCAGGATGCCCACATAGCAAAGCAACAATATTGAACAACAATAATCACATACGATAAAAGAAACATCAATAGAGTCTCAGATAATAAACAATAAAATAGTTCAAATAATCATAACATCATTAAAATAATAGTCCAATCATCATATAAATGACTACCAAATAATATGTTGACTCACTATGCATGTGCACATGGTATCAAAAATCCTACTCCATGGAGCTAAACCAAATTTCATATATGGGCGTTCCAGAAGATCTACCCCCCTCAATGATAGTCTAAGTCAGACCGCGTAAAGAATAGTGTTTGTCGGGCTCGTAATGCATTACAACGGTTTATCATAGTCAGGGGTATATAATGTGATAACATCATCATAAAATGAATCACCGCGCTTTACGCCGCCCCAAGATCCATCATAGATCTCACTATCCAATTCTTGCTCAACTCATAGTTTCAAGCAGCCTTTTAACAGTCATCAACTGAGCAATTGCCCAATGCATGTTGACTCAATGCATAATCATGTATATTCAATAATAATGATATACTTTCCATAACACGCCATAATTTGGCCAAGTTAAACATCAACATATTCATGTATATTTCATAATGATATACTTTCTCATAATCATGCCATAATTGGCCAATGCAATTATCAACAACATCACATTATTAAATCTTCAATAATAACACATAGTAATTTCAATCCAATAGAAGTCACATTTCCATTTCTTTGAATCTATGATCCTAATCACCTAAGCCTTAGTGGATACACAAATATGGGTCCAAGAGACCCCTTGAGGCCGTGACCTCACTATAATAAAAGTTTAACCCTTTTTCTTTTACAACATTGTTGGTCACTTATCACCTAATTATTTAAGTCCTAAGGTTGCACAAAAATCACAACTTGGACTAATAAACCCCCTAGAGGTCGTGAGCTTCCCAAGGTGAAAAATCCCAAATTTTTTTCTATTGCATTTATTAATTCTTTCACACCTAATTAACTAAGTTCCAATATCTCCAAAAATCAAACTTAAACCCCCAAAAATTGCCCTAAGGTCGTGACCCTCAAAAATGGTGGGAAAACCCTAAATTGTTCCATACATCAATCCAAGCAATCCATGATCATCAATACCTCCAATACAATCAATAATTTAATGCAAGTCAAAATAAGCACAAGATCACGAAAAATAACACACAAAGTGAGCAATCCCACATGGATTCCTCAACCAACAACACACAAGACATCTCCTCACTACCAACATTGGTTGAAGAAGATTATCTCCCTCTTACCAAGAGAAGACAACACAAAAGCAAGCTCCTTTCTCCTTTGAAATTTCATCCTCCACCTTCAAGAAACCCTAAGAACATCAAACTCACAAGAAACACAATCAAGACTTGAAAAAGGTATCCATGATCACCAAATTGACCATGGATTGTGAAAATGAGGGGGGAAAAGGAAAAAGCCATGAACTTTTACCTTAAAGTTTCAAGCTTTAAGTCTTGAAGAGATGAAAACGAAAATGGTGGATTTTGATGATGGTCACAAAAGAGAAAATCTTCTAAGTGATGAGAAATGGTAGGAAATGAGGTTGGTTGGATGAAAAGCTTGAATGGCCCAAAAATGGTGGTCTAGGCTATGGAAGAGGAGAGAAAATGGAGAGGAAAAGTTAAGTTTTTGAAGATGGTCACCAAAGGAAAATGTCTTAGAATGGTGAGAGGAAATAAGAAATGTGATTTGTTTTAGCAAGCTAATGGAGATGGTCTCCCATGGTGGCTTCAACCGTGGGGTGGAGAGGAAGAGAGAACTTGAGAGAAAATGAGAGGAAGAAATGATGGAGAGAGAAAGTGATAGTTTTTGAAATGAGTAAATGAAAATGTGATGAAATGAAAACACAAATTTTGGCTCCCCAAAATGATGCATTGTCGTGGAAACAAGGAGAGTGAGGAGGGAAAAGTGAGCTTTATGCATGCATAGGAAATTTCTAGGAAGCTTCCTTGATGAGCTTTTGATTAAACAAATCATTCTTTTTGAAATAAAGGAGATTAGATATGACATAAAGTGGATTTCCTTTAGACAATGTGATAGGATTTCTACTACAAGCTATTACTCAATGGATAATTATTACAGTTAACAGAATCAGTATTTATTATCTATTGGATAATAAGTCGTACAACGATTTTTATTTATCTGATAAAAATCTCAAAAAACGTAAAATCTCGTAAATCGTGTCTAGTGTCGGGTTGAGTAAGAACCCCCAATACCGCTTTCATAGTTCAAGGTTCTCGGAGAAAATATCTCATTTCCTCGGCTCTGCTCAGTGCACACACAAAATGAGAAATAATATTAAAATATTCCACATTCTAAAAAAAAACTAGAAAAAATCACAAAAATCACAAATAATAGGAAATGAGTATTTATGGTAAAATAAACAATTTTTGGGATGTTACATGTTTAGTGATATGACTGTCAGAAACCTATTCGTAGTAAAACTAATTAAGGATGGTAGAGTAAAGAGTAAATTTTGCCTTGGAGGTAAGTTTACTCTTGAGACGCATCTTAGTTGAGAAAATAATTATTTTGTATAGAAGTAGCAAATGGATTATTGGATCGTAGCATAAATTCTCTTCTTTCTGAAAAATCATAAGCTTGGATATGAATGTTGATATGGTGGATTGAGAATGGTAAAAATATACCTTGTGAGATTTTGAGGCTATTGATGAATTGATTGAATATCTATACCATTCTCTTCTTTCTTGTGTGATTTTTTTTCACTCATGAATTATTACTCTAGAACATGCTTTGATTCTTTTTTAGGCTACATTTTCACATGCATACATAAATATGATTAAGGCAATTTGAAATAGCTACTTTGACCAAATAACCATCCTTGCATATTTTCCCTTATGTAACCCCTTTGAGCTTATTTGACCATTCCTTGTTTTTAATTCATTACATGCTTAAAAAAAATATGTTTTTACCCAACCTTAAGGAATAAGGGAGCATTGGCCTTATTCTTAAACAAGTGTGGGGGTGTGTGTGCAAAATGATCCAAAAAAAAAAGAAAAGAAAGAGTTGATCACCGCTGTAATCAAAGGATTATTAGAGTGCCCTGATACACCATGTGATATATCCATACCTAGAACAAATGTATCAGTTTGGAAACAACAGGAAGAGAAGGAAAAGGTTCAGACTTAACAATGAATTCAATTCACCAATTTGGGATTGATCTTCAACAAAACATTAGTCAAATATTGGTCATTGTCTTTTATGATGAATGTTCTTAAACATCTTCTCCACTCTAACTGTACCATAATGCTCTTTTATTCTATTTGGTATTTATCTTCTCATATCCATATTATCTCATCTCCTTTACGATGACCCCATTACAACCTTGAATAAAGTCCTCTTAATTTTTATGTGCATGTGTTTTGAGTAGTGGAGAAGTAGTAGATAAGCAAGCTTATGGTAGTGCAATTTTTCATGGGTTGAATTGAGTGAAATACCTACCTTTCAAACACTTGAGGGATTGAGAGTGAATCTTGTGAGGATCTATCATTCTTGATTCATTCTTTTCAACTGAAGTTTCCTTGCTTGTTGGTTTGAGATGTGAAGAAATGTTATCTCATTAATGCTTTGATCTCTTGAATTTCTAGTTAATCTTCTTGTTTCATCGAGTCTTTTAGAGTTTTTAGCTTTTGAGTCTGTGTCATTTTTCTTTGTTTCCTAACTTTGGTCTTATGTGTTTGCCCAAGAGTGCAAAAAGCTAAGTGTGAGAGGATTTGATAATCACATATTTTATACATTAATAAACCCTCATTTTTAGTCATTTACACTCTCTATGTACTTAATTGATTAAGCTTGGTTATGTTTTGTAAGTTTGGACTCAAATTGGATTTAATTGATTTTTTTCAGCATTATTTTGGTCTTACATTGTTTCTGTATTTCGGTTATATCTTGAGTTATAGATTTCTTATAATTATGTATCTTACCTTGTAGGAAAGATAAGAAAGAGGTCTATAACTTTCATGCAGAGCTCCAAGGAAAAATCATACATTTAGTGGAGCTAATTATGCTTGAAAGTCAGAACATAAGATTTGTGACTGAAACTCGAACAATGTGCAGTAATCATTGTATAATTCAAGTTAAAGAAACTGAAATAGGCTGAAAATTTGGCATCAGAAAGTTAAGACCATATCTACAACTTTCATGAAGAACACAAGAGCTCATTCAGATAGCTTGGAGGTCATATTGGGTCTGGAAGTCAAAACAGAGGTGCTAAAACTAGGCCTAAGTAGTCTACAGTAATTGGGTTATATCTTGGGCTGTAGGACGAATTTTTGGATGATTCTAGTGGCATTGGAAAGCTAAGACAATTTCCTAGAACTTTCATGTAGACCATTTTGCTTCATTATGATGTTATCCATGAGTTCATCACTGAATGATTTCAGAGACAAGAAATTTCAATAATTTTCCACTCACAAAAGTTCTTTGGCATTTTCCACTCATCCACCCACTCATTAATCAATTCCCTTGTCATTTTGTATCCCTAATCCTCTATAAAAGGGACCATAGGTAGATCATTTGAGTAATCTTGTCTTAGCTTAGATTATGCTATTGTGTTATTTGTTGTAAATTTCTTTTGTTCTAAGTTGAAATTATGTTCATCTTTTTCTTCTACTCTCTTTCTTTCTTCTTGCTCATGGGTAACTAATCTTCATCTTGCTTGGGTGAAGGAGTGAAGCTTTTGGTAAAAAAATAAGGTTAGATTAATTTCTTTCTTATGCTTAAATGATATATTATCAAGTGATCATTATATGTGTTGTATTTTGTTTTCAATCAATTTAGAAACCCTCCTTGTAAAGTAGAGTTCTTTATTCATTGTAGACAAGTAGTTTGGCACAATGAATGCTTGAACTCATTTACAAGTGTAGGTGTTGGTAAATAATTAAAGGAACCATAATATAACTACGTATATAATTCTAAATGGACTTTGAATATTTTATTCTCCGATTGGAACCTCCCTTATGCATGGATTTCAATTGAATTATAAAAGAATTAATCTTGTCCTTAATTTATTATCAAAAGTAGATCTCCTACCCTAAGCAAGTTTTTTAATTTAATTATAAACAAGTTTTATTATTTTTATCGTTGTGACAAAGCCTTCCCTTACCTCAGAATTTTTCTTCATCAATTCCTTGTGGATCGACCTCGGACTCTTAAGAAATTTATTACTTGAGACAACCTGCACTTGAGGGTGAAGAAAGAAAGGAGGGGGGACGTATGGACAGGGTTGGTGGGGTAAGGTGGGCAGGGGAATGAATAGGAGAGATGAGGGGTAACAAAAAGAAGGGAGAAATGAATTTTTTAAATGATAAATTATTTTATATTTAATTTATAATTTAAATTAAATAATTACTTTTCAAATTAGTATTTTTTATAAATTGTGTTTATTTACCTAATATAATTTTAAAAAATGTTTAATTTAAAAATATAAAATAAAAAATAATATATTCTTATTTCATTATACATCTAATAAGGGTAAATATGTCATTCTATATAATTATATTTTTTTCCTCACTTTTTTAAACAATCTTCATTTTCTTTTTTTCTTTTTTTAATTTTCTCTTTATTCAAATATATGAAGAGGAAATGCACTTTTTTTACTCATTTTCTCTTATTTCTATTTTCTTTCCTTGTATTTTTTTCTTTTCATTTTCTATCCTCATCCAAACAAAGCATTAACGAGGATCCCAACATAATAATAATAAAAATAATAATATCTGGTGTTAAACTATTAAAGTGCAATCACCCATTTGATTTTAGATCCTGTGTTGGACAGCATCTATCTATAAGTTATCTATATTTTATAATATATTAGATTTTTTTAACTAAAACTTTTCTATTTTTATTTTTTTATAGTTATTTTAATTTTTTTAAAAATAACAATTAACGTATATTAATTTTCCAAAAATTTAAAAAATACTTACTTTATCACATACATTAATCTCAAATTGATATATATATATATATATATAATTAGTAAATTACCATTTACTTATAATATAAAAGTTCTTCCACTATAATTTTCTTGTGTGTTGTAAATAAAGAAGAAAAGTATAGAAAGATCAAGACAAAGCAAATATGAACTCAAGTAACTAGTTGAAGATGAGGGTGATTACACAAGAAGGTGGTTATGTAACATCCTAATACAATTAACGTAAAATAACTAAAATATTTCAAGATAAAATGTATCAAGTATGTCACTTTTTAATAAAGCAAAAACATAAATTTGTAACATTCCCGATAATATGTTAGGCTTATAAAGGGTTACCAAGGTAGCCTAATATTAGTTTAACATGTCTGTAAAGTTTCATGACAAACTGAGTTAGTTTAGGCACTTTGCCGCAACACAAAATGCGAAAAGTAGTCTAAAATTACTTAGAAATTGGCATAAATTGCCTAGATAAGAGAAATAATTATGGATAAGTTATTTTTAAGTCATAAATGAGTTAAGAAAGTTGTAGTTAAAATTTGAAGGTAAACTGAGTTCGTTTGGTATTTTTAAGCACATCGAGTACGTGTTTTGATATCGAATGGACTCAGTGCAGATATGAAAAATTAAGGAAACTGTGAAATAAGTATCAAGGTAAAACTTAGAATTTATTTTAATATGTATGAAGGTTAGAAAACTCGAAATAATAAGATCGAAGTGTTTCTGGGAGATACGAATTTTGTGAAAGGACTAAAATGTCTTTGAGGTATATTTTATTAAAGTGAGATTTTCTCACTTCTCTCTTGTCTCTCACGCGGTCTGCTGGGGGAAAAAGAAATAGAGAAACAAAATGGAAACAGGAGCAAAAATGAAGAAGAAAAATGAAAAGGGAAGGAGAGGAGGAAATCAAGGGAACCAAGAAGGAAAATTGAAGCTTGAGGTAGGGGGATTGTTTTCCATAGTTTTTCTTTTCATTTTCCTTCTTTGTGTTGCCATATTTGGGGCAAGAACGGAGATGGGTTTTTGCCATGAAAGTTGCGATTTTTTTTAAGCTTGATTTCGTTCCTTTTTAGTTTCTTGATGGTTGTTCTTGATTTATGGAGTAAGATGAGGAAGTTTATGTCTTTGATTTGTTATGAATTTGGAAGGTTTAAAAATAGGTTTTTCTTGAGTTTCTTGGTTATTGTTTAATCTGAACTTGATGGATTAAGTGTGTAATTAGAAATCGTGAGGTGATTATATGGTTAGAAATTACTTGTAAACATGACAAGATGGAGAAAAATTGAATGGGAAGAACAAAGAATAGCAATAATATGTTGCTGTTACAACAGCAACGTGCTGCTGTTACTGATGAACAGTAGCCACGTGCTGCTACTGTTGTTGGTTGGTTGCTGTCCAACCATGAATAGAGAAGGAAATGCATGTTTTAATGTAAAGTAATGCTATCTTACACTATTGCAACTGAATATAAGCATAAGTGGTTCATGAAAGATATGAATTCTTATGTGAATATATATATAGAAAGATTCAAAGTTGTGATTAAGAGTTGAAAGAAAATATTTATATATTGAGTTCATGAATTGTATTTAGTTGGCATGGAAGGCAAAGATTGATTATGTTAAAATGGGAAATGATGAGGAAGTGAAAGTCAAGTATGACTTTGACATATTACATGTTGAATTGCAATGGGCTCATGAATTTGATTGATGAATTATTAATACCTTATGTTAAATTATCAAAGTGATATATATATATATTGATGAAAAGTAAGGTCTTGAGCCATATAATGTATAAGGGTAAAAAGAATAATGATGCATTTAGGTCCAAAAATCATGCTTAATTGAGGTATAATAAGTCAAAATATGATTTTGAGTATTCTCTTGCTTGAATGTGTTTTCAATGGTTATTTATGATTTGTTTATAGTAGGACTTTGAGTTAGAAACTTAGGACTCTTCATTTGGACCCTTGATCCACAAAGTGAGAAAGATGATATTTTTCTTACTTAATTGAGCTTAAATCTATGATTGATGAGTTGAATTAAGTGTTTAATGATCCTAACATGATTAGAGACCATGAGTAGAGTTGAGGAACACTTAGAATTCATGAGTTGAGTATTAGAATTTGGTTAGAAACCAAAATTATGCAAAACCCGAATTATGTAGAAATAGGACAACATCGAGTAGTCTGTGATTTTTGTTGCATAACTTGAGCTACAGACATCGTATGGACTTGATTCCAGAGCCATTTGAAAGCTAAGACATAAGGCTTCTTGTAGTAAAAATTTAAAAATTATTGAGCAATCCAATTAGTCCCAGTTTTGATTTGAAACCGAGCTAAATTCTGTATAAAAAGTAATTTGACACCTATTAAACCAGATTGCATAATTTTGCTCTGATGTCGTATTTACATGAAACCAGTGACATTTGAAAGCTAACACATAAGGCTATTTGACTGTTATCTTTCAAAATTATTGAGTTCTCTTTGTTCCCAGTTTCATTTCAAAGTCAGGTCATTTTCGGGTAAAATAGAGAATACCATATTTTAGTTTCTGCATAATGTCACAAAACTTTGGATACATTTATCCAAATGAGGTGAGGTTTATGGCATTTGAACGATAGGAGGGAAGACTATATGACTGTAAAATCTTAGAATTTCTAAAGTTAGTATGTGCATTTGGTGCACTCATGAAAAATAGCCTTTTTAGGCAAAAATTAAGGTGTTTTTGAGAAAGTTTGGACCCTAAAAACTTTAGTAGCTTCTTTAATAGTTAAAGTTGAATTATGAAAGTGCAGTAGAAATGTATTTGCTCCTTTATGGGTTAAATTCGAATTAAATGCTCCTTTATTGAGCTTGGAATGAAATGTATACATGATATTGATGTATAAATGTAATGGATTGAATGACTTATGAAGTAAATCATTATATGCACTTAGTATGGAATGAATGTCATATGTGAATGATGTTGATGTTTAACATTATGGTTTTAAAATGATTATGTTATAATACATTGAATATACCTTGTATAGTATGGATGAAGTTGATGAGCATGATACTGAGAAGCAATATAAAAGAAATGATTAAGGTAGATGAGGTTGAATGAGTCCCTCTCTATTAGAATGTATGATGATGTATTAAGAAAAGTTTAATAATTATGATAATGCTTCTCTATTGTGTATGGAAAAGTGTGATTATGTAAAATGTGAAAGAAGGAAAGGTTTTGAATACTCTTGCATATTTTGTTTTCAAACTTGTTATTTGATGTTTCCATATATTGTAAACTTCTGCTTGGACAAAAGGGCTCCAAGTGGCTTGGACAAAAGGGTTCCAAATGCCAAAGCTATGAATGTTTGGTAGTGCAAGGAACAAAAGGGCGTCCTACCTACCTAGAAACAATATAAGGAACAAAGGGGCTTCCTGGAATAAAAGGACTTCCTGGAAATAATCAAATAACATGTGTTTTATAAAATAAAATCTTTTAAAAAAATCATGACATGAACATTCTTTAGGATTTCATTAGGCATAATCACACATTGTAACACCTCGAATTTCGTTTTTTTGGCATAAATATAATTTTATAATTTTTGTGATTTTTGAGAATTTTTGTGAATTTTTCTAAGACTGTGAATATTTTAGTATTATTTTGGGCTGACTGTGGGCCCGGGGTGGGTTTGAAAACACTAAAATTTTTTATGGGTCATAAAATTTTGTACTATTAATGTGGGGCTGGGGGATCTTACTAAACCCGAAATCGGATACAGTTACTAAATTTTCTTATACTATGATTTTATTAATCACTGTACAATAGTTACTGGATTGTGAGCAGTAATTTTTATTCTGTGAGTAATAAATTCTTGTAGCTTTAGCCATGTGAGGGTCATGTGTCATTAGTTATAAGAAGTCAAAATTAGTGGCTAGTCATGATAATTAACTAATGGTAATAAGTCAACAAAAATGGCTTGCTTGATTAGCATTTAAGTTAGATGAATTAGTAAGCTAACTTAAGCTTAAATGGTCACAAATTGAAACAAATTTTGGTTAGTAATAGGCAATGAACTCCACGACCATGAAGGAGTTCTAGGAGCTTCAAGAATTAGTGATTCATCAAAGGATGACCAAAGCATGACCATGTGATGACTTGAACCATGTGCTTGATTTGCACCTTGATTGACCATGCATTAACTCCCCCACATGCAAGCACTCTATGGCTATCACACTTTTGTGAGGGCTATCTATCACATTTCTATCATACTTCATCACTTAAGTCATTCTCTTCATTTCTACACTTAACCAAAACCCCATTTCTCTCCTCCAAAGCACCATTCGGCCATCACCATTACACCAACCATCCAAGCTTCTAAAATTTTATCTAACCTTATTTTCTAAGCCTAAACATCATTCTAAGACTCTTCTATGTTGAAGACTTAAGCAAAATTCTTCATCTTCTACCTTTACTACAAGTTAGGGTTCTTTAGATTTCAAGGTAAAAATCCTTCTTCGTTGTTTCTAAGTTGATTCTTGAGTTTTTGAACCATGATTGTTCCATGGTTTCTTTTCTTCAAGTTTAGTTTGTAACTTTATGTTAGTTTAAGCTTGTTAGGGTTTCCTTTGGAGCTTCACGAAATTCTTGAAGTAAGGCAACTTAGTGGATTTTGTCTTCCTTGAGGTAAGAGGGAGATTAACGTCATCGACCATATGTTGGTGGTGAGAAGATGGCTTTGTTTGTGGTGAAAAATTCATAAGGATTTATTCACTTGTATGGTTTAAAGCTTGCTTTGTTTGTGGTGATAGTTGTTTGGTTTGTTTGATAGCCTTGATTTTATGATTGCTTATTGATTATATACTTGTTTATATGCTTAAGGAAGCATGATGATTATATGCTTGTTTAAATACTTATCGAAGTATGATGATTATATGCTTGTTTATATGCTTATGGAAGCATGAAGATTATTGTGTAAAGTATATTGTGATTAATGTGATGAGGAAAATTGTATGAAGGTTCCAATAAGCCTAGGGGAGGCTCATGGTTTTGAACATCACCAAGAGAATAAGATGTTTCAAATTATTTCTTAAGTTATGGATTAATGAATCAAGGGATAAGAAATTGGAGTAAAGGTTTTGTAAAGGATTTAGGTGATAAAAAAATAATTAAGTATGTATATGAAACCTAAACCTAATTTTCGGCCAACACACCAAAGTGTGGTATTTTAAATCCTAGATTATTTTACTAAGGATGGATTTTGGCAACCAGTTAACAAGAGTTTAATTTAATGAATTTTAGTAGAAAAAGGAAACTAGATTTAATGGTTGGAATTAAGTTAGTATGTTAAAGGATTTTTAGAAAGATAAAATTTTTAGGAAGGTCAAAATGCATATATTATTTAGAGGATTTTATAAATAAATTTAAAAAGTTAAGAAAATATTTTACGTAAGTGAAAAATGTTAGAAATTACTATTTTTAAGCTACGTAATTGATTTTTACACTACGCAATTGAGAAAATGATTTTAAGTTGATACGTGATTAAGAAAACGTTTAAAAACCTCTACGCAATTTAAAAATGTTTGAAAATATTTACGCAATTTAGAAAACGTTTGAAAATATTTACACAATTTAGAAAACGTTTGAAAATATTTATGCGATTTAGAAAATGTTTGAAAATATTTACGCGATTTAGAAAATGTTTGAAAATATTTACGTGATTTAGAAAAAGTTTGAAAATATTTACGCGATTTAGAAAATGTTTGAAAATATTTACGCAATTGTGAAAATATTGAAAAATATTTACGTAATTTGAAAACTTAAGAAAAATATTATGTGAGTTCAAAAATGTGATAAAATGTTTACATATTTGGATATTACAGCAATTGGCTGTCGGGCTGTAGTGGTGGGCCCGTTATGTTGGAAAATGTTACTGCCAAGAATGTGGTGTGTATATCTAAAATATGGTGAAATATGGTTCGTATGTGTTGGATCATACATCATGCATGGAAAAGCATGACAATTAAGGCAATTGGCCTGGGAGATGGAAATTACACCTTTGTGCGAGTGAGAATTGCGTAGTTACGATCTTCAGTGATCTTGGGGACGTTGGGGTGTGGAATGTCATATGTGACCAGTTGGTAGCACCACTGCATCGTGATATCCTTTGCAAACACACCGATGGTCTCGACGGAGTTACTACTCTTTTCGTGATTGCTTGAGAGTGTCTGTATCGGCCATGTTATGCACCATGATTTGATATATTGGCACGTGATTTGAGGCTAATGATATGCAGACATATACTCCCTATCATTCTGTCTGAAATTATGATTAGCTCCATGGAGTAGGAAATGAGTCGTTGTACACATGTATAATGAGTCAGCATATGAGTGTGATATTATGCTTATTTAATATGTTATTTGTGATATGATAATATGATATGACTGTATGTGATAATATTGTATCTGTATCTATTACTGTCATTTTCTATACTGCCTCATTGGTATTGATATGGGGGTTCTCACCTCTTTGTTATGTTATGCCTGTTTTTATTGTATATATTTGATGAAGACCGAGGAGGCAAGGAGGCGGATAAATCTTTTTACTATCAGTAATGGTTTTCTGTGTTTGCTGGGTATGGTGCCTAGGTGCCAAGTTTTAGGTTTTGTTACAGTTCAATTCCACGGTGGAATTGATGCTTGGAGGGTTAACTTAGATAGGGAAAGATTTGTTTATACCGGGGATCTGACTCTGAATTTAAGTGGTACTAGAGATGGAGTTCCTATCATGACACAACATGTGTCTGTGCATCTAGAGTTCTATATGCCTATTCGTGAGATTTGGAGTAGGAATATTTATACTCCACATGAGGATTCTATGATGTCGACTGCCAGAACACCAACCCGACGTGTACTGTATCCGCCGGGGTTCTTTGATGACAACACTGAGGAGGAGGATCCTAATGAGAGTCAGAACTTTTAGTTTGTTGAAGTTTTAGTTAAATAGTTTTGGTTTGGTGTGTAATGTATATATTAACTTTTGGGGGTGTATTTATGTAAATTATTTGCGAATAAGGATTGTAATATGTAAAATATGGTGTGTTAGTTTTAATTACATTTCACGTTTAAAGTTTTTATTTATTTTCTGTTATTCTGCAAACAAATTTTAAAATTAGTATTTTTACAAGATTAATTCTTTTACAACTTGGGTAAGTTATATTAGGATTAGTCTTAAATGTGATACCCTACAGTGGGTGTTACACACATCACCATGCATTGCTCAAAATTGACAATTGTATAAGCAACTGTCTTGTTTTTATTAAATGTGAAGCTTTAGAATAAAAGCAAGTTAGAAAAGGTTGAGATTGGTATTTAAAATGAGTTATGTGTTGTTCTTGAAATGATGATAAGTGTTTAAGGTATATGTTGTTTGATTTATATGACACAATGAATTATTTTGTAACTAAATGAATTGTCTACTTTGGGAAGGAAAATGATTGAGTTTTGACTTATGCTACCTTTCCGAATAATTAAGTACAATTTGTGTTTTACCCCAAAGCAGCTTGATTGACCATGATATTATGATTTAAATTTTACTACTAAGAATTATTAATTCTCACCCCAGATATTTTTATGTTTTTCATGATAAATCTAGAGGAGGATCCAAGCAAGTGCAAGGCAAGGTAATAAAGACTTAGTCAAGCTATTAATGTAATTATTTTGGTTCTGTAATTATATTAATAGTTTTGTAATTAAATTTATGTAATTAGTTTGTGAAGGTTTGTAATCTCAAACATGTCAAATGGATTTCTAGTAAAGAGCAAGTTTCCTGAGGTGTAAAATGTCTTACTCTCTTACTCCTATAAAGGCTCTATACATATATATTCATTAAATAGATATTGATCAGGTTGTAAAATTTTACTTAACTTAGAAAACAGCATACTAATTCTAATTACTTAGTATATGTAGGGTATACTACAGTGAATGGAATTAGGGTGTTACAAAATCCATAACAATCTGTGTAGTCATTATAGAGAGCCATGAATGATGAAAAAGGTTATATATACATCATTAGCTTAAATGCCACATTGTAATACAAAAGCTTTTACAAGATATAAGCTAAGTAAATAAATACAAGCTGATGTATAAAGAAACAAAATAACTATAAACTAAGACTTTTGCTTCTTCTTCTTGCTCTTTTTCTTTGAAAGGTATTGACCTATATTTACATGAAAACACAGCAAGGTGAGAATTCACAAAATCCTCAGTATGAGTATAACAAAACCAAGAGCTTTATATATATATATATATATATATATATATATATATATATATATATATATATATGCTTCTTCTTCTTGCTTTTTTTCTTTGAAAGGTATTAACTGTATTTACATGAAAACACAATAAGGTGAGAATTCACAAAATCCTTAGTATGAGTATAACAAAACCAGTAGTTATATATATATATAACTACTGGTTTTGTTATACTCATACTGAGGATTTTGTGAATTCTCACCTTGCTGTGTTTTCATGTAAATACATGTCAATACCTTTCAAAGAAAAAACTATATATAACAAAACCACATATTTTATTCACATTGAATAGATAACTAAACACCACATATTTTATTTACAACAGTTGAATGAGCCACTACTCAACACTACTTGAAAACATACATACTCACTATGTAACAGAGAATACAACAATCAATGATATCATACAATTGCCCATACAATCTTAAGATATCATCTAGCAAGTAAGACAACTACTGCCTATGCAATTATCAACAAATGCAATGCTTTATGCTGAGGTATGAATATGCTCACACAATATAGTATTAATATGATTATGCAATGCTAATGTAGATTTTAATTTTAGAAAACACATGATACTTATTAAATTCCTCGAACCAAGTTCCATTGTATATATTGAGTAGGATAGACATGATAGCCCTTACACTACTTGGTAATAAGTGAATTCCTTCCCCTCATGATAGTAATAGTATTAGTATCACCTCCATACTGGTAACCTTGACCATAACAACATATAATGCTATGAGAACTTAGATCCAACACCTCATTCTCAGGTCACATGGTTGTGCACATCATCCAAGGTTACAATACATAGGAAAATAGTAAGAGTAAAACATGCAAAGATATCACAAGTTACTCATTAACCTAGTGATATCTAATACTAGAAATCATAGAATTCTAGGCTAACTTATCAAACAAAGTAGCTAGAACCATGACACTTGCACTCTTATACCTAAAGCCTCTCATCATCAATTCACAAGTGATGTTTATAACACCCTCCTTGGATGTCACATTTATGACAAATTATAATAAAACCTTACTCAAGTTATAAATCATTTATTAACATATAATAATATAAGTTGTAAAAATTTTCTTTTTGTACATTATATCATTAAATAAAATAAACAGAATATGAAATAAAACTAACTATTAAATACACACCATAATTATACATATGATTTTGTTTTAAATATACAAATATTTACACACTACAAACTGTTTAACTCATAACAAACTGTAAACTAGCCCAAGTACACATCTAGAATTGCTGATCCTCCAAAGGATCCTCCTCTGGGAGATCATCTGAAGACAGAAACCCCAGATGTTGTGTAGCCCTACGGACAGGAGTCTGTGCTGTCGACACACTATTAAGCTCACTAAAGGCATGGAAACGTCCACCCCAATAGCGCCTAATAGACAAGGGCAACTCCAAATGTACATAGATAGTAGGAAACATAGGGACTCCATCATATTCCCTACTAAGGGACACAGTCAAACATCCCACATAAACAACCGTTTCCCTATCAGCTTGTAGACACTAGGCTTCATAACCTCCATGAAACTCCAGTTTCATGAACCCCAGAAAACTAGATAGCGTCATAATGTGTCAGAATCAATCTAAACAATATGGATGATCTAGAGGCTCGCCCTCTTCTTATTGATCACTCGGATGTTGTTCCTCCTCGTAAAATGAAAAATATATTAAAATATTCCGCGTTTCCGAAAAATTCCTAGAAAATTCTCAAAAATTGCAAATATTATAAAACGACTATTCGTCATATAATTTTCCAACTTTTGGAATGTTATAGTGATTTTTCCGGCTCTGTCCACTGTGCACGCAAAATAAGAAATATATTAAAATATTTTGCATTCTCAGAAAAATCTAGAAAAATTCCAGAAAATCATAAATATTACAAAATGAATATCGATAGCAGAATTGATAAATTTTGGGGTGTTACAGCAAGCGCACGGGTCGACAAGTAATATATATGATAGTAGAGTATCGTGTCCCAAGGGATTGACAATTAGAAGAATGCTAAACTTAACCAAATTCCACAAATTCTTATCCAAGTAATCGAAATGTGAGAGTGAGTTGCAATTGAAATAACAACTTAAAAGAAACAAAATAAGAAAACACCAAACACTAATTCCATAAGAGAATATGAGAATGATTAAAGCTTAGGGGTCCCTATTCACTTGCTACTTCAATGAATAATTGCAATTAACAAGCACCCATCAATGAAATGATATTTATTAGCTAATAACCATCAATAGATAAGAGCCTATATCTAGGACAATTACCCATGTGAAACCTAGCTAATCCACTATATGTCCATGTGAGTTAACATAAGAATCACTCATTGAGACCAATTATCAAACACTTGTCATGCATGACCAAGCGATACGTGTCCATCCCTTTAGTTAATCAACACACCCATACCAATAAAATGTAATTGAATATACATCAACCATACCATATCCATATTCACAACACCTTATTTCTAGTTCAATTGGAATATTAAAATCATGCAATTGATGACTAATCAATAACAAGCACTAAGCATAGATATGAATGAACAAAACCAAATTCATTGAAGGAATACTCAACCAATTACAAGATATTCAAATCCATAGCAAGATCCTAGAGAGAGCCTAGATTAGAGTTTAGTTACATATCATGAAAGAGGAGAAAACAAATGAAATCAAATGATCCATCAAGTTACAAATCAAGAGGGAAAAGGGAAAGAATGAACAAAAATAGAGAGATTCCAAGCTTGATCTTCCTCCTTGATCTTGATTCTCCCTTGAGTCACCTCCAATCTAAATGGGTTCCTCCTTATCTCACTTGCTCTCTGAGTTTCGTGCTTAGGTCAAAACTGAAGCCCTAAATATCCCCCCAAAAATCAGATTAAAAAAGTCAATTTCACGTGCCAGGATTTTTCCCATGCCTAGGCGTGGTTATGAAACACGTGCCTTCCTCTGCTAGTCACGCCTAGGCATGACTTTTCCACGCTTAGGCGTATGTACCTCTGTCTGAAAACTCTAGAAATCTGAGAGTTCCACTCCTAGGCGTGGATGTCTCTGCCTGAATTAGTCTGAAAGCCTGAGAGGGTCACACCTAGGTGTGGATTTGTCATGCCTAGGCGTGGGTTGGTAGTCTTTCCCTTTCTCTAGCATCCTTCTTCATTTGAGCTCCTCTTTGGTTCCTCGTCCCTTCCAAGGTCTTTCCATCTTGAATATCTACTTCAAAACAACACCAAAGTCCATCAGACCATAATCAATTCAAATCCCTTAATGAAATCATCAAACATTTGATTCTCAATCAATTGAGACCACAAGCTTAGATCCTAAAAAATTATGCATGAATGGGACCTTTGAACTTAAGAACTTGAAGATAGCATGCTTATATTCATTCAAATTCAAGAGAAATAACTTCATTTCCTGAAGTTTTCACACCCCTAAACCTAAAGTTTTGCTAGTCCTCGAGCAAACTAATCCAAGCAGGAATAGGAAATACAATCCAATCCAAAGGTCAAGAAACATGGGGCAAATTGAACTAGGGCATATCCAGCTTCCAATTATCATTCATACCCTCAGAAATCACATTTCAACCTCACAACAAGGTCCACATAAGCAAGAAATTCTCAACTATCATGATTACCCTTGAATGCCATTTTTGTGCATGAAAGACCTCATAGGGTGCCATCCCTATGCTCGAATGATAACTGTTGTTGTAGGTGAACTCTACCAATGGTAAAACTTCATCCCAACTTCTAGTTTGCTCCAAAGCACAAGCTCTGAGTAAGTCTTCCAATGATTGAATCGTCCTCTCTAACTGACCATCGGTTTGGGGATGATATGCAGAACTTAAGCATAGCTTCGTTCCCATCGCTTCTTGAAGACTTTGCCAAAACTTTGATGTGAACTTTGGATCTCTATAAAAAATGATATTGGTAGGTACACCATGCAGTCTAACAATTTCACCAATGTACAGTTGGGTTAGCTTCTCCAATGAATACCTTATGTTGAGTGGTAAGAAATGTGTTGACTTCGTGAGTCGATCCACAATTACCCATATCGAATCATAACCCTTTCTGGTCTTTGGCAATCCAACCACAAAGTCCATTACAATACTATCCAACTTCCATTCGGGAATAGCTAGGAGTTGTAACATTCCAGACAGTCTCTGATGCTTAACCTTCACTTTCTGATAAACTAGACATGAAGACACACATCTGGCGATATCTCTCTTTATTTCATGCCATTGTGCAACTCCATAGCTGATCTCTGCAATTGCATGTATAGAATCTCGGTGACATCATTTGTTCGCCGCTCTAAAATGGCATAAATCATGACGGCCCTATCGCGAGTGACCTTTGATAGGTTGCCAGTAGGTAGAATCCTGGTACAAATAAAGTGGTACCAAGCCTTAGCCTCAAAGGCCAAGCAGGAACGGGAGAAGTAGCATGCTCGGCCCTGCTGAGACATGGTCTAGGCGACTGGCTGTGATTCAGCAGTGCAGATGCGAGTGGTGATGACCTGAAGGCTGATCCCCTCCATAAGCTCCTATTTAATGAACTCTTAGTAATCATAAATCAGTGGAGGATGGGACAATGATAGGGCTACTCAGATGGCCTCAGCAGAACACAAAACTCGGCGCCTCTGTACATCGACTATGGTGGACTCTTGGTGTGTGAAGGCTAGGTTCGTGTAAAACTCGTGAACCAAAGGAACTGGGGCTCGACTGGGTTGTTTAGCGAACTCCCCCCACTGGTAGTGCCAAAAGGTGGCTTCAATGTCAGGCTGTATAAATTCCTTGAAACTAAATCGCCTCTCAACTATAACATTCTTCGAGACCAAAGTCCCAATGCACTCCTGTGCCTCAGCATATATAAATCTGGTGTTGTCATACTCTCGGGGAGGAGATGGCTCCTTGCGCTATCCACTAGTCTCACCTCGGACCCTCTTTGGTTCCATGTTGATAGTATGTAGACCTGAAAAAGACATGAGAGGGTCAGAATTGACAATAAAATTAATAAGATGGTGAAAACAGTCAAATTCTAGAAAAATAGGGGTACAACGCTGTGACATTCAAAGAAATGCAACACAGGCCGCGATGTTCATGCCAGTGCCGCGACATTCAAACTCATTCAAACCCATGCCACAGCATTCAAAGAAGTTCATATGGACGCCGCGATGACAACAAGCTACGCCATGACTCGAATGAACAAACAGAAAGCACAATTAACCCAAAAACAACCCCAACCCCCAATGCTGCTTAGTACTAACTAAAATCAATCTAATACTAAACAAAATACCTATTCATGAAGGTAAATAGCAACTAATAAGAACCTAATACTAAGCAAATACTAAAATAGAAATAAAAAGACGAAACTAAAAGGAGAAAAAGGAGAAAACCACATACTTGGAGATTGTGAAGAAAATGTGATGCATAGGGAAGCACGAAAACATAAAAAGGGGATTGCGGTAAGAAAGGAGAGAAAGAACTTACATAGAAAATGTAGAGAAAGGAAAAAGTGAAGGGTTTGCGTTGCAGCGCAAACCCTACTACTTATTTAAGTAAAACACGCCCAGAACGTCGTGGCGTGTACTGACCAATGCCGCGGTGCGCGTCTGTGAGTAGACGTTTCATTTCATTTTTTCATTTTTTTTTTATTTTTTATAAACAAACTGCTGTAACATTTACTAACCCATGTCGCGGCGCTATGTTCTCTGTCTCTATACCCTAATAGGGTAGAGACCGAGACGTTGCGACATGAGAAGTCTGTTTGCAAAATTATGCAACAGACACCACACAACATCCAAATTGGCCTCGGTGAGGCCTCCACCACAAATAAAAACTGCCTAGCAAGTTAATCATATGCATGCAATAACAAAATAACATGCATTTACCAAATTCAATACACTACATACTAGACTCAAAACATAGGAATTAAACACTTAGGTGGATACATCCAAAAAGGTGCCTTTTTGTAGTCCAGGCAGGACTGTTTTTTGCTTCTTCAACTTGGGGCAGTGTGTTTGAGGGAGGTCTCCCTATCATCACTTGAGGACGTCCCTGGGGGCCTATTGTTCATTACATTAGCCAACTGCCCCACTTGAGTTTCAAGAGCCGTGATTGAAGATGTTTGGCTCTGAAGAAGTGAATCATTTTTGGCCAAATGAGCATTAGTTTTTGTCATGTATAAATTAGTTTTCACCATGAATCGCATGAACATGTCTTCCAATGCTGGCTTCCTTTCTTGCATAGGTGGCCTTACTTACGATGAGAAACCAGGAGGATATGGTGGTCTCTCATTGCCAGTAGATGAAGATGTTGGCCCGTGGCTATCACTCCATGAAAAATTGGGGTGGTTTCTCCACCCAAGATTGTATTACTGTGAGTAGGGGTTGTTCTGAGATGGCCGATAGTTTCCTGCATATTGAACACTCTCCAAAGTGGATGGATAACTATCGTTGGCATGATTTTTCCCACACCGATCACACAACACGAAGGGGCTTTGATTAAGGCCTGTACCCAAATTGTCGAACTTGTTTGCTAATGATGCCACTTGAGCCGACAAAGATGTAATTGCATCAACATCATGAACTCCAGCTACCTTCCTTTGAGTGTTTCTTGTTGAAGGCCATTGGTAGTTATTGGGGGCGAGTTCTTCCAACAGTTGATATGCTTCATCAAAAGATTTACTCAATAATGGACCACTTATAGCCGCATCCACAATTGGACGATGGTAGGGTAGTAACCCTTTGTGAAAGGTGTAAATCTGGTGCCATAGAGGAATTTCATGATGTGGACACCTTCTAAGCAGATCCTTGTACCTATCCCAGGCTTCATACAAGGATTCAGATTCTAACTAGGTGAATGAAGTGATGTCATTCACTAACCCAATAGTCTTGGCCAGAGAAAAGTATTTGTTGAGAAATTTTTTGCACATATCCACCCATGTAGTTATAGATCCTGTAGGTAATGACTGCAACCTATAACACCCTAAAATTTCTTGTTTATAATTATATGTGATTTTTATAATTTTTATGATTTTTATGAATTATTTGATTTGTTTTAATTATTTTATTATTATTTTTGGACTGTCTGTAAAATTTTAGCAAGACCGAAAAAATAAAAAAAATTCGAGGCCGAAAAATTTTGGACTGTTAATACGGGGCTGGGAGAGCTTACTAAACCCGAATCCAGAAACAATTTTTGAAATTTTAATTTTCTAAGTTTTTATCTAACATATAAAATCTAGGTATGTTCTATTATCTATTAGACAATAAATACTAGTCTTACTCGCAGTAGCTTTTGTCCATTGGTTAATAACTATAAATAAATATCTGGCTAGGTGCTAGTCATCAATCTAGTTATCTTTTTCTAGAGAGTTCTTGGTGACTAACTATATGAATCACCTTATGACTCACTAAGTTGAATCAATGGAGAGCTAGTCTTATATGGTGGCTATGACTCACACAATGACTCACCTTGTAACTCACCCATGAAGAAGCCCATGGCCAAGGCTAGTTAGGAAGGCTAAAAATCTACACTTAGGTCATGTTTTCATCTTTCTTTCATTCTCTCAAGTAACCAAGAAAAACTACACACAAAACTCTCTCACTTTTCTCTCAAAGAAGCTCATGGCTGTGATGCCCCTTTTTGGAGAGGGACAGTCACACCAAAACGAACGAAATTCAAAAGATAACATTAAGACACAATTATGTACATATAGATAGTAACTCGCTTATTCATGAAGCATGTAGTAATTTGGCAATTCTCTTTTAATTTTATGTATATATATATATATATATTGTTGTAGGGAGAAAACATAAACTCAACAGAAATAAATAACATGGTGTAATGCCCATTTTTTCTTATCTCACGAAGAAGGAACGTCACACCATAGTGAAGTGAAAATGAAATAAATTGCGGAAAATAATAATGAGTTTAAATCTCATAGATCTGGTTCATTTTATAGATGTATAGGTTCCTTTCCAAATGGCATTACATTTTTTTTTGTTTAAATTGTATTATTAACAAGTAGTGTCAAAAGAGTTAATTTAAAGGTTCTTTTCATGGCGAGATAATAGTTCGAACGGTCGTAGTAAAAACCAATGTAAAATAAACCATACATCCATATTTAACATATATATATATATAACAGCCTGTTTAATTACATCATGATTTACATAAAAAACAAAAGATGTACCCACACTAGATGATACAAATATACACCCATCAAATATAACAAAACATCAGGCTTCCCCAAAAAGATAAACGGTTAGCCATCAGTAGCCACCGACAATATTAGCCCCTAAGACTGACGAGAAGGGACTGTAGCCGGGTCCTCCTCAGGGTCCTCTTCATCTGATGAAATTGCCATTGGAGCGACCGAATTTCGGGCTGAAAGAATCCTCTTGTGGGGTATAGTACAGGTTATCCCACAGATCTCTAACAGACAGGTAAAATTCCAAAAGAACAAAAGCAGTGAAATTGAAAACAGGCGAGTCATAGCGACCCCAAGCTAGAGACACCGTCAGCTCCCCACGATAAACACATCGGTCCGTCTGCACATTTATGTGCCAGCAATCGAGGCCTCCATGAAAAGTCACCCTAGTATACCCCAAAAATTGGCGTAGGCGTGACGACATCCTCAACTAGCTCTAGTCGTAGTATGGCCAAAAACTCAAAAACTCAAGCGTTTCCTTTTCTCCCTCATGAACGTCTTCTTAGAAGTATATAAATAAATAGGAATATCAAAATACATAAAGAGGTGAGACACCCAACTTTCATTACCAGAATGGTAGCAAGAAAATAGAACGGTGTTGGACACCTGCATATCATTACAACATATATATTCATCAACAGTAATAATAAAATTGACAATAAAAGCAGAACGATGGTAAATAATGGTAAGAATTACAATAACAGGCAGATAACAGTAATATCCCCAGCAGTCAACAATCTAAAGATCAGATAATTATTGTAGTAGTAAAAATAGATATTTTCATAGTTATAAATGATTATGCTCGATGGATTATGAGACTGACAATTCACATTGCGTATGGTACCAAATTCCTACTCCATGGAGCTAGACACTAACATTTCAGAGAGAATGATCAAGGAGTTATGCCAGTATCTAGATAGCCTAAAAATAGTGTGCTTCATCTCATAAAAATATTTGCGCAATTGGCTTATACATGGCACCTCAAAAGTTGATCACGATATAGGACAACGTCTCAATCCGGATCATCAGTGTGTTTGCATCTGTCTATCCCACGGCCCCAGTGGAGCTACCACTGACTATTGTGAGACACCTGCAGCCCGATGCCTCCAGGGTCAACCACTATGACCCTACGCCTAGTCTACTCGCACCTGCACATAGGTGTTATTCAATCTCCTAGGCATACATCGCCTTTCCAATAATGTCCAACGGATAACACATATGCATGGCGACACAATGTACATCATGTATATTTATCAATGTACATTTATTATAAGGCATACCACGATGGCATATGATCATTTCTCAATATCAACATGTCATAATTTTATTAAGTACTTAGTCCCACATAGGGACTCACAATAACATAGAACCAATTCTCAACATCAACATATATATACTTACGGTTTATCAATTATCACAATTTCATGTTATGGAATCCAACATTTCCAATGTCTTAAATCTTGGTCAATTATGAGAATTTTAGGTTAAAGAACCCTTAAAAACCGTAGCTCTCTTAAGAGTTATTACTCAATTTAATTCTTCCATCTCATTATGGATTATGTACATCTCTAAGTCCTTAATTTCCAAAAATGCACCAAGGCATCATTTGAACCCAAAATTTTCTCTAAAGACTGTGGCCTCCCTAGGTCTTCAAAGTTTCAATTTCTTTCCATTTTATGCATTAGTCACTTGATGCCTAATCACTCCAATCTTATCTCACACAAAATCAATCCAATCCCTTAAAGTCCAAAGCCAAAATCATGACCTCACATTAGTGTAGGAAACTCTCAAATTTTCTATTTATTAAACCTATCATTATTAAATATTCTAACACCCCCAATGCATTCAAAATCATTATTTAATCATCAACCTCAATCAAGAACACATAAACATGTAAAACCATCAAACAAAGTAAGCATTCAAATATGGATTTCTCCATTAACAACCACACAAAGGTCTCCTCACTACCAATAATGGTTGAAGTGAGTAATCTCCCTCTTACCTAAAGGAAGAACACAAAAATGGCCTCCTAGTTGCTTCTTGGTGGTTTCAGTTTTGGGGTCCAAAAGCCCTAGAAATTTCAAACACAAAGAATCAACACCAAGCTTGGTAAAAGATGGATCTTTGGTCTCCAATGAAACCATAGAACACGAAAATGGAGAAAAAGAAAAGAAAAAAAATGGAAACTTTACCTTAAAGTTTGAAGCTTGGTCTTGGAAGACAATGGAGGAGATGATAGATTTTGAAGAAACTTTCCAAATAGAAGCTGTAGAGGATGCTGAGAGGAGTGTAGAAATGATGTTGGTGAGGTGAGAAAGTGAAAGAAAATGGTCACCAAAGGGCTGCCAAAACAGTGAGTGAAGAAGAAGAAGAAGAGAGAAGTTGGAGAGAAATGAAGAAGAACTTGAAGAGAGAGAAAGTGTTAGATGAAAATGTGATAATTTGAGTGAAAATGGGTTAAGTGTGGGAGCCAATTTTGCTCCCCTTGGGCATGCGTTGCCACGGCAATGGGAGAGAGAGAAGGGGGAAAATTGGCTTCCCCAACTAGCCAAGGGCAACTTAGTCTTTTGGTGGTCAAAGCTTCTCAAAGAAGCTTTGATTAAAATATAATATATTTGAATTCAAGTGAATTTGATTAGACATAAAGATGATTACATTAGGATAATATGATAGGATTTTTAATACATGCTATTATCCAATGGACAATTGTTACAGTTGACAGAAGTCAGTATTAATTGTCTAATGGATAAAATTACAGAGCGATTTATTATTCTATCGAATAAAATTTCTCAAAAAATATGAAATCTCTTAAACTGTGTCCGATCTCGCATTTAGTAAGATCCCTCGTCAATGTTTTCACAGACCAAGGTTCTCAGGAAAAATATCTCATTTTCCCGGCTCCACTCAGTTTGCACGTATAACGAGGACTAATATTAAAATATTCCGTGTTCTCAGAAAATTCCAGAAAAAATTTTAAAAATCACAAATATTATAAAATGAATATTTATAATAAAATAAATAAATTTTGGGGTGTTACACATGAAAAGTTAAACTATACATTTATGCAAAAGATATAAGTCATAAGTGTTTAGATACATCAACAGATTTAGCAAAAAGAAAATAGAAGCTTTATATGCCCAAAAGGATATACATTTTACAGCCCACCCAAAACACAAAACATCAGGCTCCCAAAAATCTATATACCACATGCCAAGTCCCACAACTACAGGAGAGGACCCTCTAATAGGTCTTCCTCCAACTCCTCAGAGAGTAAGACTACCAAAGGGGGAGCACTCTGATGGGCAGGAGTCCATGCAGAGGACACCTCACTGTCCTCAAGAGGCGTATAGTTCAGAACACCCCAAAGCTCCCTAACAGGTATGAAAAACTCCAAGTGGATAGTAGTATCCAAAGAGAAGAAGGGAACATCATCCCTAGTCCTACGGATATTTACAAAATCGTCTCCATCATATCTGATGCGCTCCGAGTTCCAGTCAATCTTCTAGGCATCTCATCCACCATGGAACAAAACACTTACATAGCCCAAAAAGCTTCATCTCGATGCCATTATAAAATAGAAAACTAATAACCAGGAAACACAGGCTCGTCCTCGCCTTGGTCTTTAAAGAAACACAGATACAACCAGAAAAACAAGACAAAGAAGTGAGATATCTAACATCATTACCAGTTATGGCAGTAAAGAAACATAGATGGCACATAACGCCAAATAGTATAGTACAACAGTAAGCAGCATCAAGATCATAGAATAAGCAGTTTAATAATCCAGGTAGTCATTATATCAATAAGGAAACAATTTCATAACCATATGGATAGATGCCAGGTAGATATGATGACTAACTATGCACATGCACAAGGTATCAAAATCCTACTCTATGGAGCTAAACACAACATTCAGAGAGAATGATCAAGGAGTCATGTCTGTATCTCATCGGCCTCAAATCAAGTGCTTCAATATCAATAAATTGCACAACATGGCTCATACAAGACATTCTTCACAAGATTGTGATATAGGATAGTGTCTCGGTCTGGATCGTCAGTGCATTTGCATCAATTTGTCTCACGGTACAGAGGAGCTACCAATTGCCCATTGCGAGATACCTGCACCCCAACACCCCCAAGGTCAACGAGTGACCTACACTAGTCTATTCGCACCCGCACTAAGGTGTGATTCATCTCCTAGGCATACAGTCTTATAACAAAGTCCACCAGACTTTCATAATGCTTAATGACTCAATGCATATTCACGTATATTCAACAATAATATACTTTTCCATAATCACGCCACAATTTGGCCAAATTAATTATCAATAAATCCTTGGTCTCACTTGTGGACCATCAACAATACATTATCCGATTCTCAATTGTGAAAACAAATCTTTAAGGTTTACTATGAAAATATGCTTTATGTAACACCCCAACTTTTTTAGTTAAGTACGATATTATCCTAAATGTATTGTTTTAAATTTTCTGTGAGTTATAAATTGAATTTGACCGTTTCGTGATTGTATTTGATCATTGTGTGTGATTTGCTCCGAGTCAAGGAAATAATAATTTTCTGTCCGAAAAAATCTTATTTTAATTATTCAGAGTTAGGGGATCTTACTAAACCCAATTCTAAATGATACATGTGTTAATCTTTTAATTTTTAGAATTTAACTGTGCAATAAAATAATTTTATATTATTATAATATTATTTTATTTCACAGTACCTACTGTCTTGAAAACAATAGAAATTTACTCTAAAATGACCATGGACCCGGAAAAGTCTGTGGGACCCACGTTTAGAGAACCAGTCAACGTTTTTGGCTAGATTAAATCCTAAGCCAATGAGAGCTAGTCAACATTAGTGGCTTGAAATTTCTAGACCAATAGGAAACAAGTCCACAAAAATGGTTAGACTTGTTAGTTTATGACTAGAAAGCTTAACCAAGTTAGCTTAAACCTAACTAAGTTAGTATAGGAAGCTTGTTTAGTAACTAAATGAAGGAAACCTAGTTAGCTATCTATTTAAGTTCTAGTTAGAGAAGGTTCTAGAGAAATCGAGGAGATGGTTAGTCATCCTAGCTAACTAAATGACTAACTAAGTAACTAAGAAGCCTAACTAAATTTGCCTAAACCTAACTAGGAAACCAAATGAACCAAAACCAAGTTTGTTCTCCCTTGGAGCAATTCGGCCAAGCACCTTCAAGAAGGGCTTAGTCACTTAATGACTAGGTTTTCCTATACCAATGAGAAATAAGCTTGGAGCCAAAGCCTTATTATCATCCATTGATCTAATCTAAGGTTGTTAGGAAGTCTTGGAAGGTCAACAAAGAAGGCCACCTCCTTTGGAGCTCCACGGCCAAGTAGGGATTAGGAGAGATAGAAAGCATTTTTACTTAGTTATTTTTCATCTTCAACCTTTCTTTTCTCCAAGAACACCAACAACAACTTTCTAGCTTTCTTCATTGAGCCATTCGGCCAACACCATAAACTCACACCTTTACTCTTCTAAATTTTCATCTAACCCAACTTCTCAAATTCAAATATCATTCTAAGAACATCTCTAGTTAGGAGTTTCTCCAAAATCTTTCATCTTAAGCTTGGAAAACCACTTTGAGGGTTCTTTCCTACAAGGTAAAAATCCTTGTTTTTCTTTTCTAAACATGATTTTTGAGGTTCTAAGCCATGATTGATCCATGGTTTGTTATTTTCAACCATAGTATTTAATTCTTTAAAATTGTTTAAGCTTGTTAGGGTTTCTTTGGAAAGCTACATGAAATCGACTAGGAAGGGTTAGAAGGAGTTTGTCTTCCTTTAAGGTAAGAGGGAGATTTAATCTCATCAACCTTGTGTGGTGATGAGAAAATGGATTGTATGTGTGGTGAAGAATCCATAAGGATTCATTCATTTGGTTATTTAATGTTTTCCTATTTGTGGTTGATTTTATTTGTAAGTATGTCTATAGCTTTAAAAATATATTGCATGTGTTTATAGATGTATGACTATTATTGTAGGATATGAATAACATGTAAGGATTGCATGAGTGTTCCAAAGAACACAAAAGGAGCTCACGACTTCTCCAAGAAAAAGAGAACCAAAATGTTCTCAAACATTTTCTAAAACAATGATTTAATGAATTTAGGTCGAACAATGAATTTGAAAATGATTTAGAAGATAGAAAATGATTTAAAGACCATTTGTAAATGATATGTTGAATTCAGCCAACATGCCATTCAATGTATATTTGATTTCCAAAATTATTTTCTAAGGTAGGTTAAGTAGCTAATCTACCAAAGAATTTAATTTCAATGAATCTTTGGGAAATAAAATGAATGAACTTAGTTTTAGAATTCTAAATTGGAAGAATTTGTTATAAGTAAGAAATACAGTAAACACTTGAAAAATACTAACGTAGGGCTTGCTCTTTGAGTTTTGAAGCATGTTAGCAAGTTTCAAGGTGTAAATAATGGTTAAGGATAAAATATGTAGTATTTGAAGAAAAACGTAGAAAATATCATTTAATGAATTTTCTAGATAAAATGCTGTCAAAATTCACTAAAAATGGACAAATAAAAGAGAAAGTTTTTATAATATATTTATAACATAAGGAAAACATTCTACGTAGTTTAAAAGTATTAGAAATAGCTTACGCTTATTTAAAATAATAATTTTTAAGTTATACGGTTAAGAAAATGATTTAAAAATCTTACTCGATTGAGAAAATGATTTAAAAACATTACGTGACATTTAAAAATGTCAAAATATATTTACGCAATTTAAAAACGTTTGTAAAAGTGAAGCGATTGTGAAAACCCGATAAAATTTTTACGCGACTAAATGGAACAATGAGTTTTACTGCCGGGCCAAAGTGGTGGACCCGGACATGTTGAGATATAGTACTGTCAAGTGGAGATGTACTAAATTTGTGAATATTGAGATTAAGGGTATTTATGTAATTATGGTTCTTATTCATGCATTAAGAGTTGTGTCAATTTAGTTGAAATTGGTGATTGGCACCGTGTTGTGGGTGTGATAGGCATAGTGTGGTTCATTCATTGAACTTGGAGGCGTTAGTGTGCGGAGGATTCTACATGTGGACAGTTGGTAGCTCCTCTGAGTCGTGGTAACAGGCAACACACTAATGATCTCGACAAGCACTATTCTTAATCAAGATCTTGTGGAGACTATCTGGTACAATGCCTATAGTGCACGACGTATTTGGACTGTGCACTACTACACGATATTTTGGACTGTGGGCTATAGACACGACGTTGGATAGTGTAATAATTTGGTTGGGCAGCCTGAGGTACTGATAGTTCTTTTTGGGTCATTCTCTCTGATGTTTGTGTATAACTCCATGGAGTAGGAATGATTCGGTATACATTGGTATTTATGGTTTGCATCTTTATGTTTACTGTAACTTGTGATAGCATGTATGATGTGTTAATTTGAGGTACTGTATATGATGTGATGGTGTGCATTATTGTGTTAAACTGTGATATCTTTTTGTATTGTCATTTTCTTTATTGTCATGCTGGTAGTGATGTAGATTGTCTCACCTCTTTGTATGTGTTTCTGTATTATTTTTATATTCTGTAAAGAGTTTGAGGAAGATGAAGAGGAGCAGCCTCTTGATATTCAGTACCCTGAGGAGCAGCAACCGAGTGACCAGTTTAGAGAAGGCGAGCCATTAGATCACCCATATCATTTGGACTGATTTTGTGGTGATGGCATTGCCAGATTTCTTTGGTTCTGTGAGACTTGAGTTTCACGGAGGCTCTAAGGCTTGGCGACTGCGTGAGGATAGAGGATCGGTAGTCTACGTGGGGCGTCTGACTGTGTCCCTTTGTAGAGAGTTTAACGAGGAGCCTATTTTTACTACTACTTTGTATTTACATCTTGAGTTGTCGCTGACTCTTAGGCATTACTGGGAAGGATTTTTTCATGCGCCTAGTGAAATCAGTAGTGTGTCGATAGCACGGACTCCTGTCGTAGAGCTGCGAGACATCCTAGATTTCTATCATTTGATGATCCATCTGAGAGTGATCCTTCGGAGGGTTAGAAATCTTTGATGTGTACTTAGGCATGATTGTATATTAGTATGGTATCAAACTTTTACTGCTTTGTTAAATATTTGTAGTCGTAAATTATTTGTATACTTAAGACAAAATCATATGTACATTATGGTGTGTGATAATAGTTTGTTTTATTTTATGTTCCGTGTTATTTTATTTAACATTATGATGTATAAAAGGAAAAATTTTACAACTCATATTATTTATGTACCAAACGTTTTATAACTTGGGTAAGGTTTTATTTTATTGCATAAAAAATGTGACATTCCCACAAGGGTGTTACACTTTAACTTCAACATTTTTCCTATTAAGCCTCTCTAGGAGAATTCTCTTGCATTTTTCACCTAATCTTTGTTACTCTAATTAAACAAGTCCTTTACTTTGTTCTAAACCTAATTCACTTATGGTAAATTTTAATTTAAGTTTCTCAACATCTCACTTACACTCTTGTTCTTTCTTTGGCCAAAAATTACTCTAAGTTATAGGATACAAATCTTATTCTTTGTTCTTTCCATTTTATGAATCCTTAATCAACCTCTAATTATTTAATTAACTAAGTTTCCACTTTAACACAAAATTGTACCATTATTTTCCCTAAGAGGCCACGAGTCCTATGGAGTTCGAAACTTAGATTTTCATCACTCCATTAATTATTAACCACATGATTAGTTAATTTCCTAACTTGTTACAAAATTTTAATCATGGACAACCCATTGGTGGGTGTTTGGCCGCGAGCCTAGAAAAAGGGGCAAAGAGCCCTTGCTTCCATACATGGTTCCAATCCATTCAAATAATTTCAAATCCTTAAAATTATACATTAACAAGTAGCAAAATTATACAAAATAAAATAACCACAAGATCAAACACCAAGAACCATGCAACAAAGTGAGCAACCCTAACTTGGATTCTCGCTATCAACACAAAAACATGCCTCTCACTACCATGATAGGTTGAAGAGGATGATCTCCTTCTTACCTAAAGTGAAAACAAGAAAATAAGCTCCTTGGTGCTCTTGAAATTCGTCCTCCACCACCAACAAAACCCTAGGATATTCAAACTCACAAAAATCAACAATCAAAGCTTGGAAAAGGAACTATTGATCACCAAGGTGACCAAGGATCACGAAAAAGAGAAGAGGAGGTAGAAAAGTTATAAACTTTACCTCAAAGCTTCAAACTTTAGGGCTTTATAGAAGAAGATGAAGATGGAAGATCCAAGAGGTGGTCACTAAAGGAAAAAGGTTTTAGGTGATGAGTAAAGGTAAGAAATGAGGTTGGTTGAATAAGAAAATGTGGATGGCCAAAAATAGTGGTTTGGTCATACAAGAGGAGAGAAAATGGAGAGGAAAAGTGAGTCTTTGAAGATGGTTCCAAGAAGAAATGAAAACCTTCAAAGGAAATGTAACATCAAGCAAAGTGGTTGCTTGAAATTAATCAAACATAGAAGGTGGGAGGATGTGGTTGCCGTGGAGTCAGAGAGAAAAGGAAGAAGAGAAAATGTGAAGGATAAAATGTGAGAAGAGAAATGTGGAGAAAGAAAGTGATAGAAAACATTGGAAATTTGAAAAGTGAATTGAAAAGGTGATATTGGTGAAAAGGTGACAAAAATTGTCACCTCTTTTTCTCCTCATTGCCATGAAGCTACATGGGAGGAGGGAGGGAGAAGCTTCCTCTAGAAGCTTGCAGCAAAGCTTTCTTGAGAAGTTTTGTTAACTTTTTGAAAAGTCAAAGTGATGATGTCACTTTGATGATATCATCTTGGTGATGTCATTAAAGTGCTCTTCTAGAAAGATGACTAACACTCTTCTAAAGCTATTATCTAGTGGATAAAAGTTACAGTTAACAAAACTAGTATTTATTATCCAACGGATAATAAAGCGTACTGTGATTTTATTTATCAAATAAAATCTCAAAAAATAAAAAACTCTGTAAACTGTGTCTGGCCTCGGGTTTAGTAAGATCCCTCGTCGACGTTTCTATAGTTCAAGATTTTCCAGTCTCGAGGAAAATATTTTATTTTTTTGGCTACGCTCCGTGCACACGTAAATTAAGAAATATATTAAAATAATCAACGTTACCAAAAAAATTCACAAAAATCACAAATATTGTAAAATGGATATTTATCATAAAACAAGCAATTTTCGGAGTGTTACAACTCTTCCCTCATAAAACAAGAAATTTCCTTCATCTTGTCTTCTAGCTCCCACATTGCATCTCCAGTTATGTCATTCCAAATCACTTTCACCAATGGAATTTCTTTCCCTCTAAGTTGCTTCACTCTCCTATCTTTGATCTTTACAGGAGGTGCCTCAAGGGTTAAATTCTATTTTAATTATATTGTATCAGGTGCTCTGACATGGTTTGGACCAGGGATATATTTTCGCAACTGTGAGACATGAAAGACATTGTGGAGGTTAGAAAGAAAATGTGGTAAGGCTATTTAATAAGCTACTAGACCTATCTGGCGAAGAATTTGATAAGGTCCGATGAATTTAGGAGTGAGTTTTCTAGATTTAAGAACTCGGCCGACCCCAGTTGTGGGTGTGACTTTCAAAAACACACGCTCGCTTTCCTCAAACTCAAGAGGCTTTCTCCTTTTATCCGCGTAGCTTTTTTGTCGACTTTGAGTCATCCTCATCTTTTCCTGAATCATCTTGACCTTTTTCATCGTTTGTTGCACAAGATCAGGTCCAATCATAAGATGTTCTCCATCTTGGTACCAAGACAAAGGTGTTTTGCACCGTCGTCCATATAGAGCCTTATAGGGTGCCATTCCTATGCTCGAATGAAAATTGTTATTATAGGTGAACTCTATCAATAGTAAAACTTCCTCCCAACTTCCAGTCTGCTCCAAAGTACAGGCTCTAAGGAAATCTTCCAATGATTGGATCGTCCTTTCCGACTGACCATCGGGTTGAGGGTGGTAAGCAGAACTCAAACGTAGTTTCGTTCCCAATGCTCCATGAAGACTCTGCCAAAACCTCGAATCTCTATCGAAAACAATGCTAGAAGGCACACCATGCAGTCTAACAATCTCACTAATATACAACTGGGTTAACTTCTCCATTGAATACTTTATGTTAATCGGTAAGAAGTGTGCAGACTTCGTAAGTTGATCAACAATTACCTATATCGAATCATGGACTTTTTGGGTCTTTGAAAGTCTAACCACGAAATCCATTACGATACTGTCCCACTTCCATTCTGGAATAGCTAGAGGTTGCAACATTCTTGATAGTCTCTGGTGTTCAACCTTGGCTTTCTGACAAATCAGACAAGGCAACATATATCTGGCAACATCTTTCTTCATCTCATGCCACCAAAATAATTGTTTTAGGTCTTGGTACATTTTGATCATTCCCGGATGCATACTTAACTTGCTTGTGTGAGTGTCTTCGAGAATGAACTTCCTAAGTTCTGAATCCTTGGGCACACAGACCCTACCTCTGAACCTTAGGATTCCATCAATTCCTTCCTCTACTGTCAACACAATGTCGCGCTTCATCAGCTCCCTCTCATTTTGCAAAAATTTGTCACCTTTCTATTTCTCTCGAATCTCTTCCATTAGATCACTTGAAATAGTAACCATGTTCATACAAATCTTCCCCGGTGCCAATTCCATAGAGGACCATATATCCCTGAATTGCTCTATCAAATCCTTTTCCTTGACCAACATAGCAGAGATACTAAGAATTTTTCGACTCAAAGCGTCTGCCATGACGTTTGCCTTTCTAGGGTGATACTAAAGTTGAAAATCGTAATCCTTCAGAAATTCCAACCACCTTCCTGCCTCATGTTCAGCTCCTTTTAGTCAAATAGGTACTTCAGAATTTTGTGCTCACTAAAGACATTGAACATCGCTCCATATAGAAAGTGTCTCCATATTATCAAAGCAAACACCATAGCTGCTAACTCCAGGTCATGTGTAGGGTAATTTTTTTCATGCACTCTCAACTATCTTGAAGCATACGCGACCACTTTCCTATCTTGCATGAGCACACATCCTAGTCCTTGATGTGAAGTGTCACAATACACCTCAAAGGATTCATTGGAATCAGGTAGAACTAAAACTGGTGAAGTAGTAAGTCGTCTCTTCAACTCTTAAAAATATTCTTCATAAGTATCGGTCCACTCAAAAGCTTGGTTTTTCCTCGTGAGTTGAGTAAGAGGTCCTACTGTCTTAGAAAATCCTTCAATGAATCTTCGATAATATCCAGCTAATCCCACAAAGCTTCGAATTTCAGTCACACTCATTAGCCTTTCCCATTGTAGAACTGCTTCGACCTTCGACAGATCCACTGCAATCCCATCCTTCGAGATTATGTGACCCAAAAACTTAACTTCTTTTAGCCAAAATTCACACTTTGACAACTTGACATACAACTTCTTCTCTTTTAAGATCTAGAGAACTACATAGAGATGTTCAACATATTCCTCCTGATTATGAGAGAAGATCAGAATGTCATCGATAAAGACAATGACAAAGTTGTCTAAGTAAAGACTAAAGATTCTATTCATGTAGTCCATGAATGTGGCAAGTGCATTTGTCACTCCAAACAACATTACAAGATACTCATAATGCCCGTAACGTGTATGAAAAGCCGTCTTGAGAATATCCTATGCCTTCATTCTGATCTGATGATAGCCAGAACGTAGGTCAATCTTGAAGAAAATAGTAACTCCTCTCAGCTGATCCATTAAATCATTTATCCTCGGAAGTGAATACTTGTTCTTGATTGTGACCTTGTTCAGTTGGCGATAGTCTACACGTAAGCACGAAGTTCCATCCTTTTTCTTAACCAACAATACTGGCACTCCTCAGGGTGACACACTAGGCCTCACAAACTGCTTTTCCAAAAGCTCTACCAACTGTTTCTTAAGCTCAACCGATTCTAATGGTGACATCTTGTATGGTGCTATGGATACAGGACCGGATCTAGGCACAAAATCGATGGTGAACTCTATCTCCTGCTCTAGCAGCAAACTAGGTACATCATCAAGAAAGAATTCGGGAAACTCATTGACTACCGGAATAGCATTCATGTCTGCCTCGCTCTCGATTTCTAAAGAAGACAATAATATGTATCCCTGAGCTCCTCCTTTTAAGAGAGCTTTAACTTGGTTGGCCGTCAAAAATATAGAAACTTCAGACTTAGGGAAAACTAGGGTTTTATTAGGACAATCCACCAGGATATGGTTAGAAGATAACTAATCCATTCCTAAGATTACGTCTATTTGGGAAAAAGGTTAACAAATCAAATCAACATAAAAGATTCGACCTTCAACAGATAAATGACAGTTCAAACAAACTTGGGTAGTAACAACACACTACAAGAATTTTATGATTTAGCGATGAAAATTTGCGAGGGATTAGCTACAAAAAAATTAGCCCTCGCTAAATTCAAAAAATATTTTAAGAGGGAAATATAGAGAGAATTGTGAGGGAATTACGAGCGAATTGCGAATGAATTATTTCCCTAGCGAGCGAATTACGAGACTTATGTCCCTCGCGAAAATTTAATAAGGGAATTGCGAGTAAAACTTTTCCCTTGCTAAATTCAGCAACGAAATTGCAAAGGATTATTTCCCTCGTTAAAAAAAGAGCCAGCGAAAAAGCCCACTTAGTAAAAAACGAGCCAAAACTTAGGTTAGAATCCCCCTCCACGGCTCCTTCCCACCCACAGCATCTCCTCCACAGCTCCTTCCTTCCCACCCACAGTGCCTTACCATTACGGCCATTCCCACAAAAAAAGAGCACGATAGCTATGCGACAACACCTTGTAACCCCTCACCCACTCTGTTCCCCTCCTTCTGAGCACGGCAGCGATGTGACCCAAGCCAGTGACAGCCCTACAGGTAGACACTCACGAATTCCATTATTGATTGTAATGGGTTTTGGCGTCATTTCTCACTATTTCTGACTTCTTTGTATTGAACCACACAAGGTTTTTAGCAGTAGCAAGGTGGTGTCCCAATTGCATCAAGTTGAACCCTTCTGAGCAACCCACTTCCATTGTCATTGTGCTTCGGAAGATAAGCTCACCTCGCGTTTCTCTCACTTCACCATTGTACTTCATTGTTGTTATAAAGGTTGGATTTTTATTTTTATTTCCAGTGTTTTCATTTTTTTCTGAGCTTGTTCGATGTCTTTTTACCCTTTTGAGTTTGATTGAGTGCATTTTCTAGTCATTGCTGTAACACCCACCATAGGATATCACATTTTAGACCAACTCCCTTATTAATCTTTACCCAAGTTATAAAATGATTAAATATTATTTAAAATATTGGTTTCAAAATTTCTTTTCGCGGATAACATAAATTTACCAAATTAAAGTAACACAAGATACAAAAAATAGAACAACATATATCCCTTATACATATCATAGAATCTTAATATTTTCATTACATAAACCATATAAAAACTCGACCTGGCCTAAGTTCACAATCTCTAAAAATAAAGTCCTTCTCAAATACAGATTCCCTAGCCAGGAATGCCTCGCTACTTGTGCAACCTTAAAATAGAGTAATATCACCGTAATACCCTAGATACTCATAGTCCCAATGAACACACCAAGCAGCAGCGCCTTCAAGAAACTGTAGTATAACGAAACCTAGCTGATCCCTCCTTGCCGCCATTGTAGTCTTCACTGACATAGGCATAAAATAGAAATAGACAGAACAATACAACAAAGAGGTGAGTTCCCCTACATTGCATACCAATATAACAACGAGGAAATGACAAACATGCCAACACTGTTCAATATACATTCTATATAATAACATAAATCAGTAAATATTTTCATAATATTTAATAACTAAATAATTCGCTAAACTTGCATCACCATATCAAGCATAATGATAACCCCATAAAAATATTACGTACCAACAGTGTAAATGCTGATTATGCATATGTATAATGTATATGTTAACCATCCTTATGCACAATGCAACCAGTTCCTACTCCATGGAGTTAGACTCAAATTCAGATATGAACGTTACAGAAGATCTGTCCCCCCTAAAAAGATAGTCAATGTTGGATCATGAAAAGCAATAGTGTCGTCGGGGCTGTCAGTGTGTTGCAAACGGTTTTTATCGCGGCCAGGGGTATATATATATATAGGGTGCTAACATAAGCACTCGTGATAACATCATCACGAAGCGAATCACCGCGCCCTGACGTCCCCCCGGGATCTATCAAGATCCCACTATCCTGTAAGTTCCCGTCCACTCTTTAGGCATAAAACACCACAACAACCATCAACTGTACAATGCTTTTCCATGCATGATGTATGATTCAACACATACAAATCATATTTCATCGTATTTTACATATACCCACCACATTCTTGGCGGTATCATTTTCCAACATAATGGGGCCCACCACGATAGCCCGATAGGCAACTACTGTAATTTCCAATCGCGTAGACATTTTACCACATTTTTAAAATCGCATAACATTTTTCAAATATTTTCAAATTATGTAAATATTTTCTAACATTTTTGCAATCGTGTAAATATTTTCAAATGTTTTTTAAATCGCATAAATATTTTTAAACATTTTAAATCGTTTTCTCAATCGCGTAAATATATTTAAACATTTTCAAAATCGCGTAGCTCAAAAATCATTATTTTTGAATCGCGTAAGGTTTTTCTACTGTTTTTCACTGTATAAATATTTCTTGACATTCTAAATTAAATTTTGAAACTTTCCAAACTAAAAATATTATTTGGACATCATTTTCCATTTTTCTTATAAAAACTACTCTAAGTAATAATTTCTGACATTTTTCTCAAAATTTGAATTATTCGATTTAATAAAATCTTTTACTGTTACCTTTACTAAAATCCTTTTTAATAAAATACTTTGAGCTCTAAATCACTTTCAAGACTTATTCTCCATTATTATGAATAAAAATCACGTTTATCTAGCAAAAACTTTATTCCATAAAATATTTGAATTCTTAAATCGCCTTTAAAAACTCCCTTTTCATTTCAAAATTCACTAAATTGAGTTCTTATTAATAAATCCTTCAAAACTATCCTGAAGAAAATATTTTTGTTCTAAAACACCAATTCTTGGCATGTTGGCCGAAAATCAATTTATTTTCCATAACCAAATATTTATTCATTTCCTATCTCATTTTCCTTTGTAAAAATCTTTAATCCAATTACTTGTTACTTAATCATCTAGAATCCACACTTAGTAAAATATTTCAAATGATTTGTTCCAAAATCCTCATGGAAACCATGTACCTCTTAGTTCTTAGAAAACAACATAGTTTTCCTTTCCACGTGATTCTTATCATATGCCACATGATTTTCACATATTCATGCTTTCATGCTTGCTATTAAAGTAATAAAATCATATTAAACATCCAATAACAATCCAATCAAAATCATACCATCCCACATATAAATCATACTTAATTATCAAAGTAATAGAATCACATATAATCAAAAAGCAACCATGGCAATTTCATGCATACAATCAACATCATATAGTTATACACAATCAAACACACAAACACCAATAACCACATAATTTGAATGAATAAATCCTCACATGGATTTTCTACTCACAAACACAAACAAATCCATTCCCTCACCACCACATATGGCCGATGAGGTTAATCTCCCTCTTACCTTGATTGATGTCTCCTAGCTCCTTGTAGAACTCTCTCTTTGTATCAAATTTTCACCACCAAGTTGATCTTAGAATCAAAACAAACACATAAAAATTAGTATCTAAGGCTTGATTAAGATAACCATAGATCAAACACGTTCTTAGGATTTCCAAGAGTCAAGTAAGAAATCAAGTTTCAAGATCTTTACCTTGAAACCTTAGAAGTTAAGTCCAAGAATCAAGCTTGAAGATGATAGAATTAAGTTTTGATGACAACATGAAAGTTGCTTAGAATGAAGTTTAGGATCAAGTGATGTGATTAGATGGAATTATGAGTGTTTGGAAGGCTATTTTAGAGAGTGATGCCGTGAACAACACAAGGAGAAAAAGGTAAGAGCTTTTGTATTCTTTGCTTGATAGAAAGGTGAAGATGAATGAATCTTGAGAAATTCACAACATGAAAGTGTCTTGGATTGATGAGAAGATTCAAGATATGAAGTTAGATGAAATTATGGAATATTGGATGTAGTTTAGAGGGTGATGGCCGAATGCTATGGAGAAGAGAAAATGAGAGAATTTCTTATGTTGGTTCTTTGGAGAAAATGATGAGCAAATGAACAAGTGTAGTGAATAAATGAATATTGTCTCCTATTTTTGAGTGTATGATAGTAGGATATCAAGGAGAGAGAAAGGTGAGAGTTATTTGGTAGCTTTGATGAATATTGAATAGAATTATGACCAAGTGCATTTAGTTGAATAAATTTGCATCCTTTTTGCATGCATGGCCGTGGAGTAGCTTCTTAAGAGAAGGCCACTTTGCTTGACCATTTCAAGACTTCACCATGAAGCTCTCAAATTCTATTAGCTCCCACTAAAGTTTTCATAGACATTATTGTTGACTATTTCTTTGCATTAAAAGATGATAGCCTTAAGATGTGATAGAAATGAAGTGAAATGTCTAACATTTAAGTGCATGGCCGTGTAGTGCATAGGAAATAAACTTAAGGCTTGTTAAACAAGATAGAAACATTTGCACATGGCTTCACATGGTCTCACATGGCCTTGGTCATCAAGTAGTCATTCTTTAATTAATAGAAAATTCAAGAACATGGTAGAATTGCTAAGGTGGCCATGTGACTCAATGGGAAAGCTCACTAAGTTTTGTTCCAATTTAATTTCTAATTACACTTAGCTTAGATAATTAGTTCATCTAATTACTTTCAAGCTAACTTAATTTGATTATTTAATTACATAATTAACTATCTAATTACAAACTTATGTCATGCATTTGTCATGCCTTCTAGATAACTCTAGATATTTCCTTGTAACTATAGATTACTAATTAGACTATTAGAGTAATTAAATTAGATTATCTAGTTTCTTAACTAATTAACCTAGCCATTTTTGTTGACTTTAAATATTCTATTGGCTTATGTCATTTCAAGCCACTAAATTTGACTATTAATAAAAACTAGTAGCACATGGCTATCACATAGCTAAAGCTACAAGAAATTATTACTCACAGAATAAAAATTACTACTCACAAATCAGTAATTATTGTACAGTGAATAATAAAATAACAGTAAAAGAAAATTTAGTAACTGTATCCGGTTTCGGGTTTAGTAAGATCCCCCGGTCTCGCATTAACAGTACAAAATTTTTTGGCCTATAAAAAATTTTACTTTTTTCGGGCCCACCTGGGCCCACAACGGTCCAAAATAATATTAAAATAATCACAATATCAGAAAAATTCTCAAAAATTATAAAAATTATAAAATAAATATTTATGCAGAAAAAATGAAATTCCGGGTATTACAACTGCATGTGGTGTCCCGGGGCCGACGAGGGCGGGGAGTGGACGCTGGTGCAAGAGAAGCACAGATAAGGAGCAGTTCCTGGCAAGCGTCTAGGCGAAGGGTCCTATGAATGAACTGAATATGCACCAGAATGAGAGGGATTCAGAGACTGTGCAGGTATAGGACTACATAGTTGAGGATGACTTAAAGGAATTGATTAGGCGTAGCCATATCAACAAGTTGCAACTTCTTTTTGGAAGCCTAGAACATAAGAACTCCATGGTTAAGTGTGCTTGACCTAGAGCAATTGTGGGATGGGTGACCTCTGGGGAAGTTTCCTAGGATACGTGTGAGTGAGGACAAAGCAATCTGAAAAGACTCGTGTTGGTTTGTAGAGACACTCGTCAATCCTGCAGGCAGTCCTGGGATGTTACAAATGGTATCAGAGACGGGACCTCTCCCAGTACGGTGTGGTTCGGGCACGAAACAAGCGGAAGTTGGTGGGCATGTGGTGTCCCGGGGCTAACGAGGGCGGGGAGTGGACGTCGGTGCAAGAGAAGCACGGACAAGGAACGACTCCTGGTAGGCTTCTAGGTGAAGGGTCTCATGAATGAACTAAATACACACCAGAATGAACTGAATATGCACCGGAATGAGAGGGATTCAGAAACTGTGTAGCTATGGGACTACATAGTTGAGGATGGCTTAAATGAATTGATTAGGCGTAACCATATTAACAAGTTGCAACTTCTTTTTGGGAGCTTAGAACATAAGAACTCCATGGTTAAGCATGCTTGACCTGGAGCAATTGTGGGATGGGTGACCTCCTGGAAAGTTTCCTAGGATATGTGTGAGTGAGGACAAAGCACACTGAAAAGGCTCATGTTGGTTTGTGGAAACACTCATCAATCCTGCAGGCAGTCCCGAGATGTTACAAATGCAGAAGTGGGTCTATGGTCAGTGCATTTCCTTAGTCATAATATTGGACAAAATTGTTTATTTTTCCTCTATATAGTATTCAGCACATGTTTTCTTCCTAGAAGTCATCTCGGTAAATTTGTAGATTGATTGGAGTGGTAGGTGCCACTGTACCATAATATTTTCATGTGCATTTGTCTCAAGAATACTAGTTCTATGTATATAGATGCGTACATAAAACACATAATCAATATATCCATTTCTTTCTTCTTTCCCCAAATGTGATTGTGCCCTTCATTTTACTTTACTTTAAATTTGAGCTCTGTAATCCTTCTTATGACAACAGTGATTTTTTTTTTTTTAATTCGAGATTGAAGATTCAAAGAGGAATCTACCTCTTTGTTCTGAAGATTCACTTTTATTAAAGAGATGGAGGTGAGTATGGAAATGGTCTTGATGAGGAGAAAAGTGAAGAAAAGTGGGTGAAGATGGGGGCTGCAATTTCGTGCTTGAGGGACAGGAAGAAGAGAGAAGGAGGAGAAAATGAAGAAGAAGCTTGAATAGAGAGAAAGTATTGGTGAAAGTGTGAGATATTTTGGGGTAAGTTAGGTTAAGTGTGGGAAGCAAAATTGCTTCCCTTTGGGCACCAACAAGGCCATGGCAATGAGAGGGGAGAGAGGGGAGGGAATGGCTTCTCTAACAAGCTAAGGGCATCTCAAACAAGCTTTGAAGAAAGTATACTAATTTGAATTAAAGTGGATTTGATTTAAAATAAAGTATATTGCATTAGGATAAGGTGATAGTGTTTCTAATACATGCTATTATCCAATGGACAATTGTTACAGTTAACAGAAGTCAGTATTAATTGTCCAGTGAATAAAATTACACAGTAATTTTTCATCCTGTCAGATGAATTTTCTCAAAAAACGTGAAACCTCATAAACCGTGTCCAGCCTCAAGTTTAGTAAGATCCCCCGTCGGCGTTTCCACAGATCAAGGTTCTCGGGAAAAATATCTCATTTTCCCGGGCCTGCTCAGTTTGCACGCAAAACAAGGAATAATATTAAAATATTCCAAATTCTCAAAAAAATCCAGAAAAATTTTCAAAAATCACAAATATTATAAAATGACTATTTATTACAAAATTATTGATTTTCGAGATGTTACAACTCTCCCCTTCAAATAGAAATTTCGTCCTCAAAATTTTCACTCCTTAAAATAAATATTGACGTTGTTTCTTCGTCTTATTTTCTAACCCTCACGTTGCATCTCTAGTTACGTCAATTCAGATCACCCTTACCAACATGATCTCTTTGTCTCCGTGTTGCTTTGCTCTCCTACCTCAACCTTTACAGGAAGTGTTCTATAGGTTAAACTATCTTTTAATCATACTGTGTCCTATTCTACAACATAGCTGGATTAGGGATATACTTTCGTGATCAAGACATATAGAAGATGTCACGAAGATTTAAAAAGAAAGGATAACAATGTTAGTTGATAGACTACCGGACCAATCCGAAGAGGAATTTGATATAGTCCGAAGAATTTATGAGTGAGTTTGCTGGCAACTCAGATAAGATGACACACGCTTAGCAACGTCTCTCCTTATTTCTTACTACTAATACTTCTGCTCTAGATCGTTGATATATCTTGGTCATTTTTCTACTTCTCTTAAATTTCTCCCAACAGATCATCTAGAATAGTAACCATACCTAAGCATACCACATCCGGTGTCATTTCCAATGACAATGACATGTCCTTGAATTACTCTACCAATTTCTTCTCCTTGGCTACCACAATAAAGATATTAGGTAGTTTTTGGTTCAAAACGTCCGCCATGACGTTCGCCTTCCTAGGACGACACTAAAACTAGAGGTCATACTCCTTCAAAAATTCTAATCGCCTTCTCTGTCTTGTGTTCAGTTCCCTTTTTTTTCAACTACATACTTCAAGCCCTTGTGATTGCTAAAGGCGTTGAACACTACTTCACACAGAAAGTGCCTCCATGTTCTTGGGACAATTATAACTGCGGCTACCACCAAATCATGTGTTGGGTAATTCTCCTCACGCACCCTCAACTACCTCGAGGCATAAGTCACAACTTCCCAACTTTGCATGAGTACACATCCTAGGCCTTGATGTGAAGCATCACGAAACACTTCAAATGTTTCACTGGGATTGGGTAGGACCAAAGCTGGCGAGTATTCGAATGTTTCCTTAATTATAGGTAAACTTTCTTCACATGTGTTGGCCCATAAAAGTTTAATTCTCTTCATCATAAATTACATAAGAGATTCTACTATCTTAGAGAACTCATCGATGCTCCTCCGATAGAAACTAGCAAACCCTGTAAGCTACGAGGGTATCATAGTCGTCATTCTTTCCTATTATGAAACTGCTTCAACTTTTGACGGACTCACAACAATCCCTTCATTTGAATCTCATGACTCAGAACTGAACCTCTTCAAGTGAGGATTCATACTTTGATACTTAGGCATTCACTCCTTCTCCTTCAAAGTCTGGAAAACTAGATCAAAACATCTAACATGTCTCTCCACAGGGTTGAGAATAGATTAGAATGTCATTAATAAGGACAATAACAATTCTGTTTAGGTAAGGACAAAAGATTTGATTCATGCAGTTCATGAATACGACAGGAGCAATTTTTCACTCCGAACAGCATTACGAGATACTCATAATGTCCAAAGCGCATCTGAATTACCCTTTCTGGGAACATCTTCAAATTCCCATGAGTTCAACGATAACCAGAACGTACATCTATCTTAGAGAGAACAACAACTCCCTTCTTGTTGATCCATCGAATTGTTCATCTTTATCTGAGGACGCTCATCCATGGTCGTAATCTCATCCAATTGGCGACAGTCCTCGTCTCACCGAGAAGTTCCACTTTTCTCCTTAGCTGATGGCACCGTAGCTCTTTACGCGAAACTTTTTGACTACAAGAGTGAAACTTATATCCCCCTTGCCCTTGTCCTCCACGAAAGATAACATGTAACCTTGGATTCTTTCTCCTCACAAAGTTTTGACTTTGTTGATCGTTACGAATTCAAAAGTCTTGGTTTCGGAAATCACTAAGGTTTTCACTGGAATGGTCTCACAAGAGATAACTAGAGAAATGGCTAATCTATCTCTAAAATCATGGACCCTAATAGGTGTGATTTTTGATATGCAAGTCAAATCAACAAAAGATTTGATCTTTAGTAGAAACAGGATGGATTAAACAAACTTGAGTGTCAATGACAAGTTTTGACAACAGAAATAAAAGTAACTGCATCAAAGCTAATGAAAACACAGATGAATCCAAATGATCTATCAGTTACAAAATGTAAAAGGAGGGGTTGTCCCTAGAATTGTACAGCAAAGTTAAGGGATCGTCATATAAGGCACCATCTCCATTGTTTAGATCTTCAATTTTAGAGGTCCTCAGATCTTGGTGAGTTATCACATCAACGATCCTCTGCATTTCCTCTGCAGTTGCAGTCATGCTTCCATTGTCCTGTCCTGCGCTCACATGCGTTTGCCTATCACGAGCCATCGACTTTCTTCGAACACAGACAAAACATAACACAACAAAACAAACATAATTATTTCAAACAACATTGTCTCCTTTTGGAGATCAAACACACAGAATCACACAATTCAAACAAGACAAATTCGATTCATGCATCCTAACAGTCTCTATGTCGAGCTTCTTCGTTTTGCCTTCTATGGCGTAACCTCTTGCAAGTAATAAACTTCCACACAGCTTCTTAAACGAAACTTACACTAGTCATTTTTTCTCTAGAAGATCGGTTCCCGAAACCTTTTGATCTCCTTACAAAAAGAATTCCTATTCTCTTAGTATAGTACACCTAGGTGAAGTCAGAGTTTCCTGTACACATAGATCATTACATATTGAGTTGGCCAGTCCTCAATATCATGCAACTGCACAACAGTAGCTACAACCTACGGCTAGCCATGCATTCCTTTCCCATCATCTCAATCAAGAGACAAGGAAGTGCACAACATATAAAACTTTTAATATGCCTAAACATAATAAGTCCATAACCCGGCTCAACAGGATGAACTACTCTGATACCACCTAATGTAATGCACCTAGATCTAGCCACCGCAGCACAATCGTCATTATACCACAGCCACTAAGTCCAGGCGTGTCACAGTTTCAAGTTACAATAATTTAAACATAATAAGTTACGTCTCGATGCATAAATAGAAAGTATGAGCCATGATATGAAATATAGTTATATCGACTTACATTCCAAATACGCCATCAGCTTAATATAAAATACATATCTATAATCAATACATAAAATAGCTTACAACAACATTAAACTCAGGTTTTACATGACATAACATAACTACCATATAAAAGTTTAGCTTTCCCGAAGTCTAACATGTGAATGGAATGGTCCTGCACCTGATCTTCTTCAGCATTCCCGATAGCTAATATTCACCCTTGCGATACTTCCGGACGGACAGGAGTACGAACATGCGTTATAACCGAAACCTCTTTAGGGAAGAGGCGGCGGTTATCCCACATCTCCCCAATGGGTATAGGGAACTCCACGTGTACGGGAACATAAGATATTTTTGTGCCAGCTCCAAGTTTATTACCGCATTGAACAAGGGTCACATCCCTAATGTACGTAACACGCCCCGCTTCACGGTCAAAATGTCAGGCTTCCAAGCCACTATGAAATTGTATCCATGTACGTAACAGAGGAGGTTGTGCAGATGCCATCACAATGAAAAAGAAGTCAATTCTCCAACAATAACTAAATAAATCTGACTTGGGTTGTTCACAGTCTTCATTCAACGCAATATAAGACAAAGTAATGAAATAAAGAGGTGAGACACCCATCTTTCATTACCATTATGGCAGTAAGAAAAGAACATTACGCAGAGCGCCCACGTAGCAATACAGTTCATATATTCATTAACAGTACAGTCGAATTTATAGCAAAGCAGTACAATTATAAGCAATAGTAAAAATCAATGACAACAGGCAGATCACAACCATATTTCTAGTAATCATCATGACAATCAGATAATCATTTATAGAAGTAAAACAGTCACTTTCACCGTCACAAGTTGTAACACCCCTTTGGAGGATGTCACACATAAAAGAAAATAAAAGAAATAGAAATAAAATCTACCCAAGTTGTGAAACATTTGTTAAATATTATTACGGGTTGTAAAATAATTCCTGATAGATAGAAGTATGTAATAAAAAGATAATGCGAAAAATACGAAATAAAAAAAAAACATCATCATTAATAATATACATATGATTAAGTTATAAATCTGTACAAATAATTTACAACTAAGACTACAACTATTTAAACAAAAACAAGAAAGAAAGCAATAAAAGAGTTAATATATACGTACATACACGCCGACGCGCCAAAAAAAAAAGATCATGGTTATCTAATCCTCAGATGGATCACTCTCAGTCTGAAAATGATCATCGGGAGATAGATATCCCGGATGTCTCGACACATGGCGATAAAGGGATCGCGCAGTCGATACGATGCTTATCTCACTAGGCTCAGGGTTTTCAAGCACCCCAATAACGCCTAATGGATAAGGGTAACTCTAAGTGCAGAAATAACGTCGTCGTCATAATCGGATCTCCATCAAACTGATGACGTAGAATCACGGTCATACGTCCAAAGATAGGTAATGAAGCACGATCTCCTCGTAAATGCCAAGCCGGATCACCTCTATGAAATACCAGCTCTATGAATCCCAAAAATCTGGCGTAGCCATCCCACACAATCAATCCAGAGGATATGGATGATCGGATGGTTCATGATCGTAAACCGATCGTCGGCTTGCCGACCTTCCTCTTCCTCATGGTACACGATCTCAAGAGGTGTTCCTCTTCTTCCTCTTCAAACTCTTTACCGCATAAAATAAATAGACAAGAGACACATACAATAAAGAGGTAAGACAACATAAAATCATCGCAACATGGCCAATAAGAAGATGACAAATAACAACTACACAGTTCATACAATACGAAAAAGCTATAACAGTAATACATATTAGATATCCTAGTGTTTCAGAACATCATAGATATAACACAAATAAAGAAAATCACACAGATAAATCAATCTCACAGATAAAATAAAATAAGAAATAGGCAACTAACATAAGAATTATCAGATAAATATAAATAGAGAAAATTGTAAAAACATCCAAGATATTATCAGATAAAGATAAATAGAGAAAAATGGAATATTATCCAAGATATCATCAAATACACCAAAACACAACCCTACTCCATGGAGCTAAACCCAAACAGATATCAGAGAGAATGACTTGCAAAATCTATTAGTACCATGGCTGCCCAACCAACTATTACGCGGTCACACATTGCGTCAATAGCCTACGACACTGGGAATCCACCATCCAGGCGTAGTATAGTTCACGGTCTCCCGTTGTGGCACTATAGGCAATGTACTACTAGACTTTACAAACCTCGATTAAATATAGTGAATGTCGAGTACATTAGTGTGCTATCGGTTTACCACGGCCCAAATGGAGCTACCAACTATCCACATGTGGGATCTCGTACACTAAAGTCTCCAAGTTCATTAGAACAATGAACCACACTACGTTTATCGCATCGACAACACGATGTGATTTGTCTCGTCAACCAAAACACCAAAAATTGGTATAAAGACAAAACATAATTCCAAATATATGAAATTACGAAAATGTCCTCAAGATAAAAATATGCCCTCAATGGCAGAAAGCCTGTACGGGTTCACTTTTTCCCGACAGCGAAATAACCTCAAAAGCCTGTACGGGTTCACATTTTCCCGACAGCGACAAATAAATATAGTAACGGTCAAACGTTTTTGAAATTTTATCGCGTTTTTGAAATCTCGTCGTTTTTACAAACGTTTAAAAATCGGGTAAAGATATTTTTCTGTTTTTAAAATCGCGTAGCATTTTTAATACATTTTCTCAATCGCGTAGGATTTTTAAATCATTTTCTTATTCGAATGCCTTTAAAATTACTGTTTAAACAAACAGAAATAGTACTTAGTACATTTAAACTACGTTGAATAATTTTTCATACCGCATACTGTCATTAGGATATTGTTACTATCTTATAGGTTCATTTTTTACTAAAAATTGACAGTATTTTGTTTATAAACTTATAATAATGGTTTTCTAAATTTTCCATAAAATTTCTATTTACCTAATTTTTAACCATTTCATTAAATTCTTTTTGAAATCTCTAACATGCTTCAAAACCTAAAGTGAGCTATATGTTAGAAAATTTCTTAACGTTACTGTATTTCCTTCCTAATGATAAAATTATGAATTTTAACCCTTTAGACTTACTTCTAATCAATTAGTTCCTTCAAAAATCATTATAGAAAATTTCTTCTTAACTTGTATTGTTTCTTTTTAATTGAAAAAGGTTTAGAATCAAGTTTTAAAAATCATGATTACCTATAGTGGCATGTTGGCCAAATTTCATAAAACTTTTGCATTTGATTTTCCAAAATGTCTTTCACCTTTTAAATCATATCAAATGTATTATATTGTCTAAGTTCATTAAATCATTTTAGAAAATAGTTAACAATAGTCCATTTAATCCTTTAGGCATGTTGGCCCAAAATACTAAGTTTTTACCATTTGATTTCTAAATGCATTTTCTTTGATCAAATCAATTAGAAACTTTCTTGATTCTCCTAGGTTAATTAAGTTACACTTTAGGAAAAATCAAGAGAACATTTTGGTCCTCCAAACTTGTCATTGCCGTGAGCTATTGGATTGTGTTCTTTGGAACACTCATGCAAATTTACACATGTTATTCACATCCTATATTTTATCATACAATTCTAACACATGCATTTATATCTCTAACACATGCAAAATATTTCTAACACATAAAACCTAAATTAAAGCTTATAGACATACAATCAAAAGCTAATAGACATGCAAAATTATTACAATCACCAAACAAGAAAGCTACTAACACATAACACTTAAGCTACTAGCAACCACAAAAATTAACAAATACACATCAATAAACACACCACAACCGAATCCTTATGGATTCTACAAACAACCCATCTTCTTACCACCATCAAGGGATGATAAGAATTGTCTTCCTCTTACCTTAAATGAAGACAAAAGCTTGCTTTCACACCTCCTAGGTCACAGTTTTCACCACCAAAAATACCTAGAAATCTCAAACAAAATCTACATGTTACTAACCATGAAAAAGAAGCTAAACCATGGAAAAATCATGGCTTAGAACTTTGAAAAAGAAGAGAGAAAAGAAAAGCATGAAATTTCACCTTCTAGGTAAAACTTTCAAGGTTGGTTTCCAAGCCCTAGATGGAAGAATTTGAAGAAACTTCCAACTACAAAGGTTCTTAGAATGGTGTTTAGGTTAAGGAAACTTGGTTAGAAAAATTTTTGGATGGTTGGATGGTTAGGAAATAAGCTTGGACGAATATGGTGAAGAAAATGGACAAGAATGGTGGCTAGGGTTCTTGATGAGAGAGAAGAGAGAAAAACAAGGAAGACAAAGTGATTTTTGGTCCTTCCTCCTTCACTTGGCCGTAGCTCTCTAAGGGCATGCAAGGTGGCTCCTTGCTTGGCTTCATCCAAGCCATTGGATGAATCAAAGGCCAAGATCAAGCCTTGGTGAGCAAGCTTGATTCCCATTGGTTGGTTCTCGGTGACTCACATTTGAGTCACACAACAGTATTAAATGCTTTGTTGAGTCACTAAGTGAGTCACTGTTCTGAAAGTTCTAACTTACGGTAATTAATTAAGCTACCGATCCAACCGTTCGCTAATTGTGGGTCCCGCAAAATATTTAGGGTCCATCTTTGTCACTAAATTATCTTCGACTAATAAAATAATATTATAATAATATAAAATTATTTTATTTGTGATTAAATCCTAAAAATTAAAAGATTATTTTTAGTCTCATTCAGAATCGGGTTAAGTAAGATCCCCCAATTCTAAATAATAAAATAAGATTTTCCCGGCTCGGAAAATATTATTTTCCTGCCTCGAGCAAATCACACAAAAGTCCATATGAAATTACAGACAGTATTTTCAGGCATTAAATCAAGAAGAAAACAATTAAAAACAGACAAAAACAGCGAAAACAGTACGTTCGGGACGTAACGGTCATTTTCTCATTTTTTCCCACAACGTAGGTAATCGCCCAAAACGTTCAAATAAAATATCCAGCAGTATTATATAGCTGTATATCTTTCAGAAAAATTAATACAGTAGCTCAGAAAAATTTTTATTTTACCGTCTCGAAACAAACTACGTAAAACGATCAAATAAAATTTGAACCTGTATTATCGTAGTTGTTTTCATACAAAAATCGAGAACAGAAAAATAGGGACACAATGGTCATTCATACAAAAGCATGAAAAACAGAAAACAGTACATTCAGAATATTTTCTAAAAATTGGGGCGTTACAACTCTCCCCAACAAATAAAAATTTCGTCCTCGAAATTCGATGTTCATCCAAACAAATGAGGATACTGATCCTTCATTTTATCTTCTAGTTCCCAAGTAGCTTCACCCGTCACATCATTCCATATAACCTTCACCAGCTCGATCATCTTCCCTCGAAGCTGCTTTACCTTTCTGTCCTCTATCCTGACAGGTAAAGTTTCGTAAGTCAAATTCTCCTTTAATTGCACATCATCTGGTTGTATAACATGTGTCGGATCTGGTATATACTTCCGTAACTGAGACACATGAAACACGTCGTGCAAATTGGATAGAAAAGGCGGCAAAGCAATCTGATATGCTACAGGGCCAATACGTCGGATAATCTGATATGGTCCAATGAATTTAGGAGTAAGCTTCTTAGACTTAATTACTCTTCCGACACCAGTCGTAGGAGTAACTCGCAGAAACACATGCTCACCCTCCTCAAACTCAAGAGGTCGTCTTCATTTATCCGCGTAACTCTTTTGTCTGCTTTGCGTCATCCTCATCTTCTCTTGTATCATCTTGACTTTATCCGTAGTCTGTTGTACAAGCTCCGGTCCAACAGTTATACTTTCTCCATCTTGATACCAGCATAGCGGCGTTCGACATCGTCTTCCATACAATGCCTCATAAGGTGCCATTCCGATGCTTGCGTGAAAACTATTGTTGTAGGTGAATTCTATCAAAGATAAAAATTCATCCTAACTTCCCCGTTGTTCTAAAACACAAGCCCGCAACAAATCCTCCAAGGACTGTATAGTTCTCTCTGTCTGACCGTCAGTCTGCGGATGATACGCTGAACTCAGTCGTAACTTAGTTCCCATAGCTTCTTGTAGACCTCGCCAAAATCTTGACGTAAACCTCGGATCACGATCAGAAATTATACTTGTCGGTACACCATGTAGTCTGACAATTTCACTGATGTACAACTGGGTTAATCTTTCCAATGAATATTTGATATTAATTGGTAAGAAATGAGCCGATTTTGTAAGTCTATCAACTATAACCCATATTGCATCATGACCTTTCTTTGTCTTCGGCAAACCAGTAACGAAATCCATAGAAATGCTATCCCATTTCTATTCTGGAATCGATAATGGTTGCAACATCCCAGCTGGTCTTTGGTGTTCAACTTTCGACTTTTGACAAACTAGGCAAGTTGACACGCATCTAACCACATCACCCTTCATTCCATGCCACCAGAATAACTTCTTCAAGTCTTGGTACATCTTTGTTATACCTGGATGCATACTCAATAGACTAGTATGGGCATGTTTCACAATATATCTTCTCAGTTCTCGGTTACGAGGAATACAGACTTTACCCCGAAATCTCAGAATTCCATCAGTTCCTTCCTTGAACTCTAGTGTCTCGCCTTGTTTCATTTGCTCCCTTATTCCTTGCAAAAATTTATCGGCATTTTGCTTTTCCTTTATGTCTTCCATCAACTCGCTCGAGATAGTAACCATGCTAATACAGATCTTCCCCGGTTTCAACTCAACAAATGACCACTCATCTCTAAACTGTTCAATGAGTTCCTTTTCCTTAATCATCAGAGCAGAAACACTAATAATCTTCCTGCTCAAGGCATCGGCCACGACATTCGCCTTACCAGGGTGGTACAAAAGTTGAAAATCGTAGTCGTTCAGAAATTCTAACCATCTTCGCTGCCTCATATTCAGCTCCTTCTGGTCGTACAAGTACTTCAAACTCTTGTGATCACTGAAGATGTTGAACGTTGCTCCATAGAGAAAGTGTCTCCATATCTTCAAAGCAAAAACTACCGCAGCCAATTCCAAATCATGCGTAGGATAATTCTTTTCATGAACCTTCAATTGTCGAGAAGCATATGCCACCACGTTCCGATCTTGCATCAACACGCATCCTAGTCCTTGATAAGAAGCGTCACAATACACATCGAAAGATTTCGTCGAATCTGGTAGGATCAACACCGGCGCAGTTGTTAACCTCTTCTTCAACTCTTGAAAACTGGCTTCACGTTCTTCCGTCCATTCAAAAGCTTGACTTTTCCTCGTCAGTTGTGTAAGCGGTCCAGCAATCTTGGAAAAACCTTCGATAAATCTCCGATAATAACCAGCAAGTCCAACAAAACTTCGAACTTCTGTTACTGTCTTAGGTCTTTCCCACTGTAAAACAGTCTCCACTTTCGATGGGTCCACCGCAATACCTTCTTTAGAAATTACGTGACCAAGAAATTGAACTTCTTCCAACCAGAACTCACACTTAGCCAATTTCGCATACAACTGCTTTTCCCTCAAAATCTGAAGAACAACACTCAGATGTTCAGCATGCTCTTCCTTCGATTGAGAATAGATCAGAATGTCATCGATAAAGACAACGACAAATCTGTCTAGATATGGACGAAATATCCTGTTCATATAATCCATAAATATGGCAGGAGCATTTGTCACCCCGAATGGCATTACCTGATACTCATAATGTCCATAACGAGTTCGAAAAGCAGTTTTCGGCACGTCTTCCCCTCTTACACGAATCTGGTGATAGCCTGATCGCAGATCTATCTTGGAAAATATCACAGCTCCTCTCAATTGATCCATTAAATCATCGATTCTTGGAAGCGGATATTTATTCTTGATAGTCACCTTGTTCAACTGCCGATAGTCCACACAAAGTCGTGATGTTCCATCCTTTTTCTTGACCAAAAGTACAGGTGCACCCCATGGGGAAACGCTAGGTCGTACAAATTCTTTCTCCAACAGTTCCACCAATTGCTTTTTCAGCTCCTCCAACTCTACTGGCGACATACGATATGGTGCAATTGAGATAGGACCTGTTCCCGGTACTAAATCAATTGAAAACTCGATCTCCCGCTCAGGCGGTAAACCTGTGTACATCTTCGGAAAAACATCCAGGAAAATCGTTGACAACGGGAATAGTATTCACATCCTTCTCATTCTTAACTTCTAGAGAAGACAATACCGAGATATCCTGCGCTCCATTTCTCAACAAAGACTTGACCTTAACAGCAGTTAAGAATCCAGACTCTTCTTCCTTAGGAAAAACTATAGTTTTCTTTGCACAATCTATGAGGATATGGTTAGAACATAACCAGTCCATCCCTAAGATTACATCTATCTCAATGAGAGGAAAACAAATCAAATCGACCAAAAACAAACAGCCCTTCACAACAATAGGACAATCCAAACAGATCTTAGAAGTAACTACAGGTTTAGCAGTTGGCGTAGATACATTCAACATAACATTCAGAGAAGATATGGGCAACTTCAACCTTTCTACACAATCATATGCAATAAAGGAATGTGTAGCTCCAGAATCATACAATACAGTCAGAAGATTACCTCCAATGTCTCCTTCTCCCTGAATAAGATCATCAGACTTAGAAATCTCAGATCCCATCATTGTATACACTCGTCCTCCAGATCTCGGTTGAGTACTTCCAGATTTCTGCTGATTAGCTTTAGCATACCGAACAGCAGGTTTTCTCTCCGGCTGTGGACAATCCTTTGATATGTGCCCAGGTTGCTTACAATTGAAACAAACTGTACCTTTAACTGTACACTCGGGAGAAATATGACCTTTCTTCCCGCACTTAAAACATGTTGGCGTAAACGCCACCCTGCATCGGCTCCACTACCACTTGCACCTCCACTAACGGATGGTCGTTGAGATTGACTTCTGTTGGCTGGTATACGGCTTACGCCGAAACCGATTTGCATTACTACCTCCACCTCTCTCGGAACCTTGTCGGTCCAAAATTCCGATTCCTTTGATCTCTAGATGGCTCTAACTCCTCAAGTCGAGCACAAGCATCCACCAAAGCATGAAACTAAGTCATCCTCAAGGATACCACTCCTCGTTTCAGTTCCACCCTTAAACCTGATTCAAACTTCCTGCATCTCCACACATCATCTTGTCGTGTCTGAGCATAATCTGAGAATTGAGACAAACTCTCAAATTTTGTGGCATACTCATTCACCGTCATATTCCCCTGTCGCAAACCAAGAAATTCCATTTCCTTGGCATGCCTAGCACTTGCAGGAAAATACTTATCCAGAAAAGTATTAGAAAACACGTCCCAGGTAATCTCAGTCCCTTCAGCTTGCAACACTCGGCGGATTCCTCTCCACCAATGTTCTGCATCTCCTCTCAGCATGAAAACAGCATAAGTTACTTTCTTTTCATCTGTACATCTCATCCCCTCAAAGATTCTCTCTAAATCTTGCATCCACTGACTCGCTCTCTCCGGATCCACCTCGCCTCTAAATTGTGGCGGATTATGGCGCCTAAATTCAGATAAATTTAGGGCATCACCGTAGCATCTTCTTTTTGGGTGCTCTCAAATTTTGCTGAGTAATCACTTCAGCCATCTGCCGCATAGCCTCAGCAGCAACCAACATCGGGTCCTCATCACGATTTACGTTAGCACGTCCTCTACCTCTACCAGCCATCTTCTTTCTTCAAACATAATAAAACAAAGTTAGATACATCCTTCTAGATATTTCCGAAAGGATATAAATCAGAAAGATCACAGAGAATCACACAGCACAAACAAAAACAGACCCAACCACAACCCCAAAAGACTCTAACTTGGGCTCTGATACCAACTAATGTAACACCCCTTTGGAGGATGTCACACATAAAAGAAAATAAAAGAAATAGAAATAAAATCTACCCAAGTTGTGAAACATTTGTTAAATATTATTACGGGTTGTAAAATAATTCCTGATAGACAGAAGTATGTAATAAAAAGATAATGCGAAAAATACGAAATAAAAAAAAACATCATCACTAATAATATACATATGATTAAGTTATAAAACTGTACAAATAATTTACAACTAAGACTACAACTATTTAAACAAAAACAAGTAAAGAAAGCAATAAAAGAGTTAATATATCTGTACATCTGCCGACGTACGCCCAAAAAAAAAAACATCATGGTTATCTAATCCTCGGATGGATCACTCTCGGTCCGAAAATGATCATCGGGAGATAGATATCCGGATGTCTCGACACACGGCGATAAAGGGATCGCGCGGTCGATACGATGCTTATCTCACTAGGCTCGGGGTTTTCAAGCACCCCAATAACGCCTAATGGATAAGGGTAACTCTAAGTGCGAAATAACGTCGTCGTCATAATCGGATCTCCATCAAAGCGATGACGTAGAATCACGGTCATACGTCCAAAGCATAGGTAACGAAGCACGATCTCCTCGTAAATGCCAAGCCGGATCACCTCCATGAAATACCAGCTCTATGAATCCCAAAAATCTGGCGTAGCCATCCCACACAATCAATCCAGAGGATATGGATGATCGGATGGTTCTTGATCGTAAAGCGATCGTCGGCTTGCCGACCTTCCTCTTCCTCGGGGTACACGATCTCAAGAGGGCTGTTCCTCTTCTTCCTCTTCAAACTCTTTACCGTATAAAATAAATAGACAAGAGACACATACAATAAAGAGGTAAGACAACATAAAATCATCGCAACATGGCCAATAAGAAGACGACAAATAACAACTACACAGTTCATACAATACGAAAAAGCTATAACAGTAATACATGTTAGATATCCTAGTGTTTCAGAACATCATAGATATAACACAAATAAAGAAAATCACACAGATAAATCAATCTCACAGATAAAATAAAATAAAAAATAGGCAACTAACATAAGAATTATCAGATATATATAAATAGAGAAAATTGTAAAAACATCCAAGATATTACCAGATAAAGATAAATAGAGAAAAATGGAATATTATCCAAGATATCATCAAATACACCAAAACACAACCCTACTCCATGGAGCTAAACCCAAACAGATATCAGAGAGAATGACTTGCAAAATCTATTAGTACCACGGCTGCCCAACCAACTATTACGCGGTCACACGTTGCGTCAATAGCCTACGACACTGGGAATCCACCATCCAGGCGTAGTATAGTTCACGGTCTCCCGTTGTGGCACTATAGGCAATGTACTACTAGACTTTACAAACCTCGATTAAATATAGTGAATGTCGAGTACATTAGTGTGCTATCGGTTTACCACGGCCCAGCGGAGCTACCAACTGTCCACATGTGGGATCCCGTACACTAAAGTCTCCAAGTTCATTAGAACAATGAACCACACTACGTTTATCGCATCGACAACACGATGTGATTCGTCTCGTCAACCAAAACACCAAAAATTGGTATAAAGACAAAACATAATTCCAAATATATGAAATTATGAAAATGCCCTCAAGATAAAAATATGCCCTCAATGGCAGAAAACACATGACGGGTTCACTTTTTCCCGACAGCGAAATAACCTCAAAAGCTTGTACGGGTTCACATTTTCCCGACAGCGAAAAATAAATATAGTAACGGTCAATCGCGTAGAAATTTTATCGTTTTTGAAATCTCGTCGTTTTTACAAACGTTTAAAAATCGGGTAAAGATATTTTTCTGTTTTTAAAATCGCGTAGCATTTTAATACATTTTCTCAATCGCGTAGGATTTTTAAATCATTTTCTTATTCGAATGCCTTTAAAATTACTTGTTTAAACAAACGAGAAATAGTACTTAGTACATTTAAACTACGTTGAATAATTTTTCATACCGCATACTGTCATTAGGATATTGTTACTATCTTATAGGTTCATTTTTTACTAAAAATTGACAGTATTTTGTTTTATAAACTTATAATAATGGTTTTCTAAATTTTCCATAAAATTTCTATTTACCTAATTTTTAACCATTTCATTAAATTCTTTCTGAAATCTCTAACATGCTTCAAAACCTAAAGTGAGCTATATGTTAGAAAATTTCTTAACATTACTGTATTTCCTTCCTAATGATAAAATTATGAATTTTAACCCTTTAGACTTACTTCTAATCAATTAGTTCCTTCAAAAATCATTATAGAAAATTTCTTCTTAACTTGTATTGTTTCTTTTAATTGAAAAAGGTTTAGAATCAAGTTTTAAAAATCATGATTACCTATAGTGGCATGTTGGCCAAATTTCATAAAACTTTTGCATTTGATTTTCCAAAATGTCTTTCACCTTTTAAATCATATCAAATGTATTATATTGTCTAAGTTCATTAAATCATTTTAGAAAATAGTTAACAATAGTCCATTTAATCCTTTAGGCATGTTGGCCCAAAATACTAAGTTTTTACCATTTGATTTCTAAATGCATTTTCTTTGATCAAATCAATTAGAAACTTTCTTGATTCTCCTAGGTTAATTAAGTTACACTTTAGGAAAAATCAAGAGAACATTTTGGTCCTCCAAACTTGTCATTGCCGTGAGCTATTGGATTGTGTTCTTTGGAACACTCATGCAAATTTACACATGTTATTCACATCCTATATTTTATCATACAATTCTAACACATGCATTTATATCTCTAACACATGCAAAATATTTCTAACACATAAAACCTAAATTAAAGCTTATAGACATACAATCAAAAGCTAATAGACATGCAAAATTATTACAATCACCAAACAAGAAAGCTACTAACACATAACACTTAAGCTACTAGCAACCACAAAAATTAACAAATACACATCAATAAACACACCACAACCGAATCCTTATGGATTCTACAAACAACCCATCTTCTTACCACCATCAAGGGATGATAAGAATTGTCTTCCTCTTACCTTAAATGAAGACAAAAGCTTGCTTTCACACCTCCTAGGTCACGGTTTTCACCACCAAAAATACCTAGAAATCTCAAACAAAATCTACATGTTACTAACCATGAAAAAGAAGCTAAACCATGGAAAAATCATGGCTTAGAACTTTGAAAAAGAAGAGAGAAAAGAAAAGCATGAAATTTCACCTTCTAGGTAAAACTTTCAAGGTTGGTTTCCAAGCCCTAGATGGAAGAATTTGAAGAAACTTCCAACTACAAAGGTTCTTAGAATGGTGTTTAGGTTAAGGAAACTTGGTTAGAAAAATTTTTGGATGGTTGGATGGTTAGGAAATAAGCTTGGCCGAATATGGTGAAGAAAATGGACAAGAATGGTGGCTAGGGTTCTTGATGAGAGAGAAGAGAGAAAAGCAAGGAAGACAAAGTGATTTTTGGTCCTTCCTCCTTCACTTGGCCGTAGCTCTCTAAGGGCATGCAAGGTGGCTCCTTGCTTGGCTTCATCCAAGCCATTGGATGAATCAAAGGCCAAGATCAAGCCTTGGTGAGCAAGCTTGATTCCCATTGGTTGGTTCCTAGGTGACTCACATTTGAGTCACACAACAGATAAATGCTCTGTGAGTCACTAGTGAGTCACTGCTCGGAAAGTTCTACGACTTACGGTAATTAATTAAGCTACCGATCCAACCGTTTTCGCTAATTGTGGGTCCCGCAAAATATTTAGGGTCCCATTGTCACTAAATTATATCGACTAATAAAATAATATTATAATAATATAAAATTATTTTATTTGTGATTAAATCTAAAAATTAAAAGATTATTTTTAGTCTCATTCAGAATCGGGTTAAGTAAGATCCCCCAATTCTAAATAATAAAATAAGATTTTCCCCGGCTCGGAAAATATTATTTTCCTGCCTCGGAGCAAATCACACAAAAAGTCCATATAAAATTACAGACAGTATTTTCAGGCATTAAATCAAGAAGAAAACAATTAAAAACAGACAAAAACAGCGAAAATAGTACGTTCGGGACGTAACGGTCATTTTCCCATTTTTTCCCACAACGTAGGTAATCGCCCAAAACGTTCAAATAAAATATCCAGCAGTATTATATAGTTGTATATCTTTCAGAAAAATTAATACAGTAGCTCAGAAAAATTTTTATTTTACCGTCTCGAAACAAACTACGTAAAACGATCAAATAAAATTTGAACCTGCATTATCGTAGTTGTTTTCATACAAAAATCGAGAACAGAAAAATAGGGACACAATGGTCATTCATACAAAAGCATGAAAAACAGAAAACAATACATTCAGAATATTTTCTAAAAATTGGGGCGTTACACAAGTATTCAAGCTTAACAATTTATGAAACCGACAATGAACAATGCACAATGCATTATGGTACCAAAAATCCTACTCCATGGAGCTAGACATCAACATTTTCGGAGTGAATGATCAAGGAGTAATGCCAGTATATCGTTAGCCACTAAAAATAATATGCTTCATCCCATAAAAATATTTGCGCAACAACGGCTTATACATGGCGCCTCAACAGTTGATCGCGATATAGGACATCGTCTCAGTCTAGATTGTAACGCCCCAATTTGTAGAAAATATTCTGAATGTACTGTTTGCTGTTTTTCATGCTTTTGTGTGAATGACCGCTGCGTCCCTATTTTACTGTTCTCGATTTCTGTATGAAAACAATTACAATAATACAGGCTCAAATTTTATTTGATCATTTTACGTAATTTGCTTCGAGACGATAAAATAAAAATTTTTTCTGAGCTACTGTTTTAGTTTTTCTGAAAGATATACAGCTATATAATATCTTTGGATATTTTATTTGAACGTTTTGGACGATTACCTACGTTGTGGGAAAAACGGGAAAATGATCGTTACGTCCTTTCTAAATAAATTTGCATTTTTTTGTTTTTAATTATTTTCTTCTTGATTTAATGTCCGATAATACCTTGTCTGTGATTTTATATGGACTTTTTGGGTGATTTGCTCGAGGCGGAAAATAATATTTTTGGACCTAGGAAAATCTTATTTTATTATTTAGAATTGGGGGATCTTACTTAACCCGATTCTCGAATGAGACTAAAAATAATCTTTTAATTTTTAGGATTTAATCACAAATAAAATAATTTTATATTATTATAATATTATTTTATTAGTCAAGTACCAAATCAATTAACTTTCTCTTTCTAAATATAATTTAGTGACAATGATGGACCCGAAAATATTTTGCGGGACCCACAATTAGCGTAACAGTTAGATCGGTAGCTTAATTAATCACCGTTAACGATAGAACTTTCAGAACAGTCGACTCAAATTACTGACTCAGCAGAGAATTAAATGACAAGGTGACTAGGCTTGTGAGTCACCAAGAGCCAACCAATAGGAAATAAGCTTGCTCACCAAGGCTTGATCTTGACCATTGATGCATCCAAAGGCTTGGATGAAGCCAAGCAAATGGTCCACCTTGCACCCCACTTGATGGCTACGGCCAAGAGGTCTTGGAAGACCAATCTTCACTTTTTTTCATGCAAATTTCTCTCTTCTCTCTCATCCAAGAAAACCTAAACACCATTGAAGCATTCTTTGAAGCTAGTTTCGGCCAAGACCAATACTACACCATCCAACCATCCAAAAATTTTTCTAACCAAGTTTTCTTAACCTAAACACTATTCTAAGAACCTTTCTAGTTGGAGTTTCTTCAAAATCTTCCATTTAGGGCTTGGAAACCAACCTTGAAAATTTTACCTAGAAGGTGAAATATCATGTTTTTCCTTTCTCTCTTCTTTTTCAAAGTTCTAAGCCATGATTTCTCCATGGTTTAGCTTCTTTTTCATGGTTAGTAACATGTAAATTTTGTTTGAGATTTCCAGGTATTTTTGAAGGTGAAAACCGAACCCTAGGAGGTGTGAAAGCATATCATTTGTCTTCATTTAAGGTAAGAGGAAGACAATTCTTATCATCCCTTGGTGGTGGTAAGAAGATGGAATGACTTGTAATGTTTGAAGAATCCATAAGGATTCGGTGGTGTTGTCTTTGTTTGGTGTGTATGTGTTAATTTTTATGTTTGCTAGTAGTTTATGTGGTATTTGTTAGTAGCTTATTTGTTTGGTGATTGTAATAATTTTTGCATGTCTATTAGCTTTTGATTGCATGTCTATAAGCTTTAATTTAGGTTTAGGTGTTAGAAAATATATTGCATGTGTTAGAAAATACAATGCATGTGTTAGAATTGTATGATAATGTATAGGATGTGAATAACATGTTCAAAAATTGCATGAGTGTTCCAAAGAGCACAATCCACAAGCTCACGGCAATGACAAATTGTGAGGACCAAAATGTTCTCTTAATTTTTCTAAAGTGTAACTTAATTAACCTAGGAGAATTAAGAAGGTTTCAAATTGATTTGATCAAAGAAAATGAATTTAGAAATCAAATGGTAAAGACTTAGTATTTTGGGCCAACATGCCTAAAGGATTAAATTGATTCTTGCTAACTATTTTCTAATATGATTTAATGAACTTAGACAATATAATACATTTGATATGATTTGAAAGGTGAAAGACATTTTAGAAATCAAATGAAAGGGTTTTACTTAAATTTGGCCAACATGCCACTATAGGTAATCATGATTTCTAAAACTTGATTCCAAACCTTTTTCAATCAAAAAGAGACAATACAAGTTAAGAAGAAATTTTCTATAATGGTTTTTGAAGAAACAAATTGAGTAGAATTAAGCTTAAAGGATTAAAACTAATAATTTTATCATTAGGAAGTAAAATAAGTAATTTTGAGAAATTTTCTAACATATAGCTCACTTTAGGTTTTGAAGCATGTTAGAGATTTCAAAGAGAATTAAATGATATGGTTAAAAAAATTAGGTAAATGGAAATTTTATGGAAAAATTTAGTAAACCATTATTATGATTTTTAAACAAAATATCTTGTCAATTTTTAGTAAAAATGAACCAATAAGATAGCAAAAATATTCAAAAGACAAGATATGCGGTATGAAAAATTATTCTACGTAGTTTAAATGTACTAAGTACTATTTCGGTTTGTTTAAACAAGTAATTTTAAAGGCATTCGAATAAGAAAATGATTTGAAAATCCTACGCGATTGAGAAAACGTATTAAAATGCTACGCGATTTTAAAAACAGAAAAATATCTTTACCCGATTTTTAAACGTTTGTAAAAACGATGGAATTATGAAAACGCGATAAAATTTCTACGTGATTGACCGTTACTATATTTATTTTATATCTTTGTCGGGAAAATGTGAACCCGCATGCATTATTTTTGAGGATCTTTCATTGTCGGGAAAATGTGAACCCGCATGCATTATTTTTGAGAATCTTTCATTTGTCGGGAAAATGTGAACCCGTATAGATTATTTTGAGGATCTTTTTGTCGGGAAAATGTGAACCCGCATGTGCTTTTGAGAGTTTATTTCTTTGTCGGGAAAATGTGAACCCGCATGTGCTTTCTATTTATGTGTGCCAAGTTTTTGGTGGATTGGTTGACGAGACGAATCACATCGTGTTGTCGATGCGATAAACGTAGTGTGGTTCATTGTTCTAATGAACTTGGAGACTTTAGTGTACGGATCCCACATGTGGAGTTGGTAGGCTCCGCTGGGCCGTGGTAAACCGATAGCACACTATGGTACTCGACACGCACTATATTTAATCGAGATTTGTGAAATCTAGTAGTACATTTGCCTGTAGTGCCACAACGTGAGACCGTGAACTACACCACGCCTGGATGATGGATTCCTCGTGTGTCGTGGGGCTATAGACTTTAACGTGCGCAATGTGACCGCGCAATAGTTGGTTGGGCAGCCGTGGTACTAATAGATTTTACGAGTCATTCCGCTCTCTGATACTTGTGTTTTCTTTAGCTCCATGGAGTAGGGTTTTATCATATTGGTATTTATCTCTATGTTTATTTATCTCCATCGTATCTATTTCTTATTTATCTATATTTTATTTGTTTATTTTAACAGTTATTGTTACTATATTTGGTTATTATATCTTATCTGTTTATTCTTATCTTCCTTATTTTATCGTGATGTTTTATCCGTGATGTGATATGTTGTTATGATATCTAAATCTTACTCTAATTTGTTATTCTTTCTGTTATAGTATTTTGTAATGCATGAACTGTATATATGTTGTTTGTCGTCTTCTTATTGGCCATGTTGTGATGATTTTATGTTGTCTTACCTCTTTGTTATATGTATTTTCTGTTTATTTATTTTACGCGGTAAAGACTTCGAGGAAGAGGATCAGCCTATTGAGATCTTGTACCCCGAGGAGGAGGAAGATCACAGTGCAGACGACCGGTTTACGATCAAGAACCATCCGATCATCCATACCCTTTGGATTGATTGTGTGGGATGGCAGCACCAGAGTTTTTGGGGTTCGTAGAGCTAGTATTTCATGGGAGTTCGCTAGCTTGGCATCTACGAGGTGATCGTGAATCTGTGATGTATGCAGGACGTGTGACCGTGATTCTACGTCAACGTTTTGATGGAGAGCCTGTCATGACCACAACACTTTTTCTGCATTTAGAGTTACCCTTATCCATTAGGCGTCACTGGGGTCCTGAAAACCCTGAGCCTAGTGAGATAAGCATCGTATCGACTGCGCGATCCCGTTATCGCTGTGTGTCGAGACATCCGGGATATTTGTCTCCTGATGATCATTTTCAGGCTGAGAGTGATCCATCAGAGGATTAGACAACCATGATGTTTTTTTGGGCGCGTCTGCGTATGTCTGTATATATATTAACTCTTTTATTGCTTTCTTTACTGTTTTTGTTTAAATATTTGTAGTCTTTGTTGTAAATTATTTGTACAGCTTATAACTTAATCATATGTATATTATTAGTGATGATGTTTTTTTTTATTTCGTATTTTCCGCATTATCTTTTTATATCATATTTCTGTCTATCAAGAATTATTTTACAACCCGTAATAATATTTAACAAATGTTTCACAACTTGGGCAGATTTTATTTCTATTTCTTTTATTTTCTTTTATGTGTGACATCCTCCAAAGGGGTGTTACATAGATCGTCGGTGTGTTTGCATCGGTCTACCCCACGGCACACAGGAGCTTTTAACTATCCATGATGAGGCACTCATACCCCGATGCCCCTAGGGCCAACCACTATGACCCTATGCTTAGTCTATTCGCACCACCACATAGGTACTATTCAACTCCTAGGCATACATTGCTTTTCTCAAATATGTCCAACGGACAACACATATGCATGATGACACCATGTCTAATCATATATGTTTATTAATGATACATTTATCATATACAATATCACAATGGTATATAGTCATTCTCAATGTCAATACATCATATCAGTGATACATTTATCATATACAATACCACAACGGTATATAATCATTCGCAATGTCAATACATCATAATCTCATCAACAAATACTTAGCCCCACATAGGGCCTTACCATAATATAGAGTCATTTCTCAACATCAAGGTATGTTTACGGTCTATCATTTATCACCATTCCCCATCAAGTGTCCAACCCTTCCAATAACTTGAGTCTTGATCAATTATGAAATTCCTTAGGTAAAATAACCCTTAAAACCGTGGCCTCACAAGCCTTCAAAGTTCTAAATTTCCTTCCATTTTATGCACTAGTATCTTGATACCTAATTACATAGCTTTTATTTCACATGGGTCAATTCAATTCCTCAACGACAATATGTACTCAGACATAGCTCATCAATTTTCACAAGTTCATATTTTGGGTTCACATTTTCAAAGTCTTTAAATTTGGTCAATTATGAAAATTTTAGGGTAAATAACCCTTCAAAACTGTGATCTTCTCAAGTACTATCATTCAATTTAATTCTTCCACTTTGTTATGGATTATGCATATCTCTAAATTCTTAATTTCCAAAGATGCACCAAGGCATCACTTAGACCTTAAACTTTTTCTCTAAAACCGTGGCCCCTCAAGATTCTCAAAATCTCAATTCCTTTCCTTTTTATGTATTAGTTTCTTGATATCAAATCACTTTAATTTTAGTTCACCAAAGCCAATTCAATCCCTCATGGTTCCAAGCCAAAACCATGGCCTCCCTCTTGGGTATCAAACCCTTAAAACTTTCCATTCATTAATTTCAATATTATCATTCACTCTTCAATTACATAAGTTTCACTTCACTTGTGTACAAAACCAATTTACACCACTAATTTCTAGTCAAAAACTGTGGCACCATGTTAGGGTAGGAAATTCTAAATTTTTCATTTAACAACCCTAACATGATCAAGCATATTTAATACATCCAACATATCAAAAATCACCATTCAAGTATTTATCCAACTCAAGGGCACAAAAACATGCAAAATCATTAATTAAAGTGAACATACAAGGATGGATTTTCCACCAACAAGCACACAAAGGTTCCCTCACCACCATTAGTGATTAAAGTGAGTAAGCTCCCTCTTACCATAAGGAAGAATCATGAAATGGTCTCCTTCTAGGTTTTTTGTGAATTTCAATTTTGAGCCTTCAAAACCCTAGGATTTTCAATCATCAAGAACCAACATTAAACATGGTAAAGAATGAATCTTTGGTCTCCAATGAGACCATGGAATGCGAAAATGAAGAGAAGAAGGAAGAAAAATGCAACCTTTACCTTAAAGCTGGAAGCTTTACCTTGGATGACAATAGAGGAAAAGTTAGTTTTTGAAGAAAACCCTTCAAATAGAAGTTGTAGAGGAGGTTGAGGAAAATGTAGAAATGGTGTTTATGAAGAGAAAGAAGAAGAAAAATGGAAGCTTAATTTGAAAGTTGGAAGTTTTGTCTTGGATGGCAATGGAGGTGAAGATAGGTTTTTGGAGAAACTTTCAAAAGAGAAAGTGTAGAGGAGATGGAGGTGAGTATGGAAATGGTCTTGATGAGGAGAAAAGTGAAGAAAAATGGGTGAAGATGGGGGCTGCAATTTCGTGCTTGAGGGAGAGGAAGAAGAGAGAAGGAGGAGAAAATGAAGAAGCTTGAAGAGAGAGAAAGTGTTGGTGAAAGTGTGAGATATTTTGGGGTAAGTTAGGTTAAGGGTGGGAAGCAAAATTGCTTCCCTTTGGGCACCAACAAGGCCACAACAATGAGAGGGGAGAGAGGGGAGGGAATGGCTTCTCTAACAAGCTAAGGGCATCTTAGTCATTTGGTGGTCAAAGCTTCTCAAAGAAGCTTTGAAAAAAGTAAACTAATTTGAATTAAAGTGGATTTGATTTAAAATAAAGTATATTGCATTAGGATAAGGTGATAGTGTTTCTAATGCATGCTATTATCCAATGGACAATTGTTACAGTTGACAGAAGACAGTATTAATTGTCCATCGAATAAAATTACACAGTGATTTTTCATCCTGTCAGATGAATTTTCTCAAAAAATGTGAAACCTCATAAACCATGTCCATTCTCGGGTTTAGTAAGATCCGCCGTCGGTGTTTCCACAGATCAAGGTTCTCGGGAAAAATATCTCATTTTCCCGGGCCTGCTCAATTTACACGCAAAATGAGGAATAATATTAAAATATTTCACATTCTCAGAAAAATCCAGAAAAATTTCTAAAAATCACAAATATTATAAAATGACTATTTATCCCAAAATTATAGATTTTCGGGATGTTATAACTCTCTCCTTCAAATAAAAATTTCGTCCTCAAAATTTTCATTCCTTAAAATAAATATTGACGTTGTTTCTTCGTCTTATTTTCTAACCCTTACGCTGCATCTCTGGTTACATCAATTCAGATCACCCTTACCAACGTGATCTCTTTGTCTTCGTGTTGCTTTGCTCTCCTACCTCAACCTTTACAGGAAGTGTTCTATAGTCAAACTCTCTTTCAATCGCACTGTGTCCTATTCGATGACATAGCTGGATTAGGGATATACTTTCATGATCATGACATATGGAAGATGTCATGAAGATTTAAAAAGAAAGGATGACAAAGTTAGTTGATAGACTACCAAACCAATCCGAAGAGGAATTTGATATAGTCTGAAGAATTTATGAGTGAGTTTGCTGGCAACTCAGATAGGATGACACACGTTTAGGAACGTCTCTCCTTATTTCTTACTACTAATACTTCAGCTCTAGATCCGTGATATATCTTGGTCACTTTTCTACTTCTCTTAAATTTCTCCCAACAAATCATCCAGAATAGTAACCATACCAAAGCGTACCACATCCGGTGTCATTTCCAATGACAACCACATGTCCTTGAATTACTCTACCAATTTCTTCTCCTTGGCTACCATAATAAAGATATTAGGTAGTTTTTGGTTCAAAACGTCCGCAATGACGTTCGCCTTCCTAGGACGACACTAAAACTAGAGGTCATACTCCTTCAAAAATTCTAATCACCTTCTCTGTCCTGTGTTTAATTCCTTTTTTTTTTCAACTGAATACTTCAAGCCCTTGCGATTGCTAAAGGCGTTGAACACTGCTTCACACAGAAAGTGTTTCCATGTTCTCGGGACAATTATAACTGCGACTATCACTAAATCATGTGTTGGGTAATTCTCCTCACGCACCCTCAACTACCTCAAGGCATAAGTCACAACTTCCCAACTTTGCATGAGTACACATCCTAGGCCTTGATGTGAAGCATCACGAAACACTTCAAATGTTTCACTGGGATCGGGTAGGACCAAAGCTGGCGAGTATTCGAATGTTTCCTCAATTATAGGTAAACTTTCTTCACATGTGTTGGCCCATAAAAGTTTAATTCTCTTCATCGTAAATTACATAAGAGATTCTACTATCTTGGAGAACTCATCGATGCTCCTCCGATAGCAACCAACAAACCTTATAAGCTACGAGGGTATCATAGTCTTCATTCTTTCCTATTGTGAAACTGCTTCAACTTTTGACGGACTCACAACAATCCCTTCATTTGAATCTCATGACTCAGAACTGAACCTCTTCAAGCGAGGATTCGTACTTTGATACATAGGCATTCACTCCTTCTCCTTCAAAGTCTGGAAAACTAGATCAAAACATCCAACATGTCTCTCCACGTGGTTGAGAATAGATCAGAATGTCATTAATAAGGACAATAACAATTTTGTTTAGGTAAGGATGAAAGATTTGATTCATGCAGTTCATGAATATGACAGGAGCAATTTTTCACTCCGAACAGCATTACGAGATACTCATAATGTCCAAAGCGCGTCCGAATTACCCTTTCTGGGAACATCTTCAAATTCCCACGAGTTCAACGATAACCAGAATGTACATCTATCTTAGAGAGAACAACGACTCCTTTCTTGTTGATCCATCGAATTGTTCATCTTTATCTGACGACACTCATCCATGGTCGTAATCTCGTCTAATTGGCGACAGTCCTCATCTCACCGAGAAGTTCCACTATTCTCCTTAGCTGATGGCATCATAGCTCATTACGCGAAATGTTTTGACTGCAAGAGTGACACTTATATCGCCCTTGCCCTTGTCCTCCATGAAAGATAACATGTAACCTTGGATTCCTTCTCCTCACAAAGTTTCAACTTTGTTGATCGTTATGAATTCAAAAGTCTTGGTTTCGGAAATCACTGAGGTTTTCAATGGAATGGTCTCACAAGAGATAACTAGAGAAATGGCTAATCTATCTCTAAAATCATGGACCCTAATAGGTATGTTTTTTGATATGTATGTCAAATCATCAAAAGATTCGATCTTTAGTAGAAACATGATGGATTAAACAAACTTGAGTGTGAAAGACAAGTTTTGACAACAAAAATAAAAGTAACTGGATCAAAGCTAATGAAAACACAGATGAATCCAAATGATCCATCAGTTACAAATTGTAAAAGGAGGGGTTGTCCCCACAATTGTACAACAAAGTTACGGGATCGTCATGTAAGGCACCATCTCCATTATTTAGATCTTTAGTTTTAGAGGTCCTCAGATCTTGGTGAGTTGTCACTTCAACCATCCTCTGCATTTCCTCTGCAGTCGCAGTCATGCTTCCATTGTCCCGTCCTGCGCTCATATGCATACATCTATCATGAGCCATCGACTTTCTTCGAAGACAGACAAAACATAACACAACAAAACAAACATAATTATTTCAAACAGCATTGTCTCTTTTCGGAGATCAAACACACAGAATCACACAATTCAAACAAGACAAATTCGATTCATGCATCCTAACAGTCTCCAACTTGAGCTTCTTCGTTTTGCCTTCTATGGCGTAACCTCTTGCAGGTCATCGACTTGCACACAGCTTCTCAAACCAAACTTACACCACTCATTTTTTTCTCCAAAAGATCGGTTCCCCAAACCTTTTGATCTCCTTACAAAAAGAATTCATATTCTCTTAGTATAGTACACCTAGGTGAAGTCAGAGTTTCCTGTACACATAGAACATTACATATTGAGTAGGCCAGTCCTCAATATCATGCAGCTGCACAATAGCAGCTACTAACATTCAACCTACGGCGAGCCATGCATTCCTTTCCCATCATCTTAATCAAGAGACAAGGAAGTGCACAACATACAAAAATTCTAATATGCCTAAACATAACTAGTCCATACCCCAGCTCAATAGGATGAACTGCTCTGATACCACCTAGTGTAACGCACCTAGATCTAGCCACCGTAGCATAATCGTCCTTATACCACAGCCACTAAGTCTAGGCGTGTCATAGTTTCAAGTTACAATAATTTAAACATAATAAGTTACGTCTCGATGCATAAATTGAAAGTATGAGCCACAATATGAAGTATAGTTATATTGACTTAAATTCCAAATACGCCATCAGCTTAATATAAAATACATATCCATAATCAATACATAAAATAGCTTACAACAACATTAAACTCAGGTTTGACATGACATAACATAACTACCATATAAAAGTTTGGCCTTCCCCGAAGTCTAATATGTGAATGGAATGGTCCTGCACCTGATCTTCTTTAGCATTCCCGATAGCTAATATTCACCCTTGCGACACTTTCGAACGGACGGGAGTACGAACATGCATTATAACCGAAACCTCTCTAGGGAAGAGGCGGCAGTTATTCCATATCTCCCCAATGGGTATAGGGAACTCCACGCGTACGGGAGCGTAAGATATGTTCGTGCCTGCTCCAGGTTTATTATCGCACTGAACAAGGGTCACATCCCCAATGTACGTAACACGCCCCGCTTCACGGTCAAAATACCAGGCTTCCAAGCCACTATGAAACTGTATCCACGTACGTAACAGAGGAGGTTGTGCAGATGCCATCACAATGAAACAGAAGTCAATTCTCCAACAATAACTAAATAAATCCGACTTGGGCTCTTCATAGTCTTCATTCAATGCAACATAAGACAAAGTAATGAAATAAAGAGGTGAGACACCCATCTTTCATTGCCATTATGCTAGTAAGAAAACAACACTACCCAGAGCGCCCACGTAGCAATACAGTTCATATATTCATTAACAGTGCAGTAGAATTTACAACAAAGTAGTATAATTATAAGCAATAGTAAAAATCAATGATAACTGGTAGATCGCAACAATATTTCCAGTAATCATCATGACAATCAGATAATCATTTATAGAAGTAAAATAGTTACTTTCACCGTCACAAGTATTCATGCTTAACAATTTATGAGACCCACAATGAACAGTGCACAGTGCATTTTGGTACTACAAATCGTACTCCATGGAGCTAGACATTAACATTTTCAGAGTGAATGATCAAGGAGTAATGCCAATATATCGTTAGCCGTTAAAAATAATGTGCTTCATCCCATAAAAATATTTGCGCAACAATGGCTTATACATGGCACCTCAACAATTGATCGCGATATAGGACAACGTCTCAGTCCGGATCATCGGTGTGTTTGCATCGGTCTATCCCACGGCACAACGGAGCTCTTAATTATGCATGATGAGGCACCCGCACCCCGACACCCCTTGTAACACCCCAAATTTCCTAAATAGTTGACAGTAATTTTGACAGTTAACAGAATTCTACTATTTAGTGATTTTTGTATACTGTAAAATTATTTTGAGTATTCCGTCAGCGTATTTGATTGTTTTGAGTGATTTACTCCATGTCAAGAAAATAATAATTTTCGGACGGGAAAAATCTTTAAGTATTTATTTCTCTTGACTGTTAATTATTTTTAACAATCTGACTTGATTTTCATAAGTTTTTTAATAATTGTGATTTTTGTGGATGATTATAGATTTTTATATTTCTCTGATTGTTTTTGAGCTGTTTGTGGGCCTAGGTGGCCTTATGTGGGCCTAGGTGGATCCCGCAAAGTGAAAATTTTTCTACCCATAGAAAAATTTTGTACTGTTTAGACGGAGACAGGGGATCTTACTAAACCTGAATCCGGAAACAATTTTTAGAAAATTTCTTGTACTGTGTTTTGTACTGTATTTAATTATCGGGCGATAAAAATATAGTAAATATATTCTTTCGTGGGGTTATAGCTGATAAAAATAGAAATTATACTGCTTAAGTCAACAATAGTGGTTATGACAACTTTTGATGGACCAATAGGAAACAAGTTTAATTCTTTTGACAGACCAATAAGAAGCAAGTCTAATATTGAAGACTTTGATATCAACCGTCGATTTAATCAATGGTGTAGGATTTGTCTAAGAAAATGGCTATGACCTTTTATAACCATTGGATTTAGAATTAGATCAAAGGTAGAGATTTGGTCTTACAAAGTGGCTAGGACCATTTGTGACCGTTGGATTTGGATTTAATCAATGGTGGAGATGGATCATTTATAACCATTGGATTTGGATTTAATCAATGGTGGAGATTTGGTCTTCTAAAATGGCTATGACTAATTATGACCCTTGGATTGAAAGTAAGAAGAAGTAATCTTGACCCTTCATTTTTGGAGATGGATCTAATGGCTAGGATTTCAAGGAGAAAAGATCTAACGGCCTAGATTAAGTTTTCTAATCAAAAGTCTACCTTAATCCTAACCATTGATCTAATCAATGGCTTAAATGGCTCTAAATGGTGGCTAGAAAAGATGACAACTTTATTGAATGCATAATGCATGGGGGGGATAGTTTTGTGCTTGTTTTAGGAGTTAAAGGAAAGTTTGAAGACCATTATTAGTGGTATTGGTCTTTATGAATCATTATTGATTCATTTTGCACTCTTAGGAGAATGCATGGAAGGGGGGACGGTTTTGGTGCATGCTTAAGGGCTTAGATAGCTTTCAAGACCATTATTAGTTGTCTTGGTCACTTATTGATCATTTTTTATGATTTCTTTCAAGCAAGCTCTTAGAAAAATTTCTCTCCTTCTCCTCCAAGCTAGCTCATGGCCATGACCCTCAAATCTACCCTCCATCACTCAAAAATTTCATACAACCTAGTTTCTTGAATCCTTACCTTATTCTAAGAACATCTCTAGTTGTGAGTTTTCACAAAATCATTCATCTTGAGCTTCAAATCCAAGCTTCAAGTTTCTATCAAAAAGGGTAAAGTTCATATTTCTTCACCCAATCTTTTAGTTTTAATTTTCTAAGCCATGCTTGAATCATGGTTTACCTATTCTTTTACTTGTTATTGATTTTAAGATTTCTTTATGATTTTTAGGGATTTTTCCAAGGAGCTGTACGAAATTGGTGGAAGGAAAACTAAGTGTTTTCACTTCATTCTTTACCTTAACCAAGTCTAAGAAGCCTTTCTTTCACAAAAATAAAAAACTCCAACCTTGTTCTTCAAGAGGAATTTCGGCCATACCACCTAAAATCACCATCCAATCTCTTTTAATTTCATCCAACCATAGATCTTGAATCTACATGATATTCTAAGCAACTTTCATGTTGGAGACTTTCTCTAAATCATTCATCTTCAACCTTGTTCTTCAAGCTAAAGATTGAAGCTTTATTGGTGAAGTTTATTAATCTTCACTTTTCTTTTGATTTTCAAGGTTCTAAGCCATGTTTGATCCATGGTTTATCTTGTTCAAGCTTGATTTACTAATAAATATATGTTTTGTTTTGTATTTGAGAAGCCCTTGGTGGTGAAGGACTTGGAAAAAGAAGCAAAACAAGGAGCTTTTGAGGATCTTCAAGAGGTAAGAGAGAGATTCATCTCACCAACCAAGTATGGTGGTGAGAGATGGTTTTGTATTTGATGGATGGTGAATCCATGTGAGGATTCATATCCATGGTCATGTAATAATTTGTGGGTGTTTATGTGCTTTGATTATTTGCCTATGCTTGGTATGATTTGCATGATTTATTGCTTTGATTATGGCATGCTTGTGATATATATTTGAATATGTATGTGTATGCCATGATTTGATGATAGAAAGGAAATTGATTTTTGGTTCCAAAGACCAAGAGAATTTCGGTCAAGACACCTCAAAATAGGTGTTCATAAATTAATATTTTCATGAATGATAAAATTGGACGATTAGAAAAGCAAGGAAAATAAACAAAGAGTTTATTTTTCAAGAAGTGGTCACGGTTTTGAGAGGGATTTTTATTGATTTATTTTGTGTAAAAAGTTTCTAAGCATTTTACTAAACAAGAGTTTTAAATGAAAAGAGCAATGAGTTGATGATTTTAAGGATTTGCAAAGAACGTGAAAAATGAAAATGAACAAATGATTTGATTTCAAAGACCAAGTGCTCACGGTTTTGTTAAAGAATTTTTAATGGTTTTGTTTGTGTAGAACCATATTGACTTAGAAGGAAAAATATTTGATGGTTTAAATAATCAAGTACCACGGTTTTGAAGGCTTATGAATGCCTTGATTTTATGAAACAAAGTGATTTTCAAGTGGAAATATAATTGATTTGGTATAAGAAATTTGAAAAGGGAATCAGAGTGTTTTATCACTTGAGAAATGAAATTTTAATATAGGAATGGAAAAGAGAGGTTGAAAGTGTTTAAACCTCAATTTATTTTAAAGAGAATTGATTTTAGAATTGATTTGAGAAAAATGGAGAATATAATAGTGATTTGATATTTTCTAACGTGTAACTCATCCTTTGGGTTTTGGAGAACGTTAGTAATTTTTAAAGTGAGAAACATTGATTTAATTCAATGGAATTGTGAATTTATGGAATTTGTTGCAAAAAGGATTTTCTCGAATAAGAAAATGTGAGAAATAATGTGAGTAGTCATATTATTTTGAGAAAGGTTGAAATGAAAATTTTTGAAGGTTAAGAAATATTTTTCGTAATGGAATTATGGTGAAAAATGATTTACGTAACTTAAAAACGTGATTTTTAAGCTATGCGATTTGAAAAACATTTAAATATTTCCACGCGATTTGAAAAATGTTGAAATATTTCTACGCAATTTGGAAAGCGTTTAAATATTTTTACACGTTTGAGATATTGTTGAAAAATTGCTACGCGATTTAAAAATGGTGGAATATTTTTACGTGATTGAGAAAACGTTGAAAAATCACTACGTGATTTGAACATGCAACGAAAATGTTGTAAAATTTTGAAAACATAACAGAAATATTGCGCGATTGTGAAAACACGACGAAAGTGTATTGTGACTATGAAAACGTGATAATATGATTTCGCTGTTGAAAATACAATATAATTACTGTTGGGCCAGTGTGTGGACCCTGATTATGGATTATGAAATTAAACTGAGAATGGGCCAACAAGTGGACCCTGAAATGAAAGTGTGAATTTTGCCTATGATTGGCATTGGTGCATTGAACATGCATTGGAAATGAGGAATTTTGCCTGTGATTGGCATTGGTGCATTGAACATGCATTGAAAAGATATGCATTGAGGCATATGATGCTTTTGAATTGAACAAAAATTGATAGCTGATACTATTGGGACCCTTGTGGTTGAAGAGGGAATGTGAATTGATAGTGAGGTCTATGATGGATCTTGGGGTGCATCAAGGAGTGGCGGTCGACCAGTGGATATCTGTCTGTGGGCTACGGCTGAACCATATGCCACTTGGCGATGCAATCCATTGCAACGCATTGACGATACCCGACAAGAACACGATTCTTTTCGAAAGCTGGACATTTGTCTGTGGGCTAAGGCTGGCATTGTCTGTGGGCTAATCTGGAAGATTGTCTTTGGGCTAAGGCTGACAATTAACAGAGCATTCTTCTCGAAATTGTGAAAACCTCCATGGAGTAGGACATTGAGTCTATGCATAACATATGCATAAACCGAGTATCTATATCTGCATGATATAATAATTGAGGAATATTGGATGATGATGATGATAATCATGTTGATGGCATTATTGTGATTATTGTGTGATGATAATAATGTTGATGGCATGATGATGATAGTTGATTAATGTTGAGTGCATTATTGGAATTATGGTATGATATATCTATATGATATGCTGGTTGTGTTATCTCTATGCTACTATGTTGGTATTGGCGTAGGTGATCTCACCTCTTTGTTATATTGTGTTGTTGTGCTTGTATTGGTAGAAATTATATAATAGATGGAACGAGTTGTCTTAGACATACGGGTGATAAATACTCTAAGATCGGAGATAACATCAGAGAATGACCATTCCAGATTCGATAGTGTGAAGGGTTGACAAGGAACAGATGTCTGATGCATCAAGATAGATACAAGAAGAAATAAGTATGTTAATTTTTCTCGTTAGTGTTGTATCATTTTATTAAGTAGGACCTGTCATGGGATTTGCTACTGTTAAAAAGAGAGTCTATTAGTTTTATATTCTCTTTAAATTGTTAAATATTAATTAGTGTCAATATTGTATATTAAATATATTTTCAGTAATACTTATGGATTTTCAGTAAGTTTATGTTTCCGTCTTCAACAAGAAAAGAAATTTTGAAACCCATGTTTTATAACTCAAACCTTTTATGAAATCATTTTCAGATTGGAAGTTGGTAGTCAGAAATATGATGCCCTAAGAAGGGTGTTACACCCCAAGGGCCAACTGCTATGACCCTACACTTAGTCTATTCGCACCCGCACATAGGTGTTATTCAACTTCTAGGCATACATCGCTTTTCTCAAATATGTCCAACCGACAACACATATGCATGACAACACCATGTCCAATCATATATGTTTATCAATGATACATTTATCATATACAATACCACAACGGTATATAGTCATTCTCAATGTCAATACATCATATTAGTGATACATTTATCATATACAATACCACAACGGTATATAATCATTCTCAATGTCAATACATCATAATCTCATCAACAAATACTTAGCCCCACATAGGGTCTTACCACAATATAGAGTCATTTCTCAACATCAAGGTATGTTTACGGTCTATCATTTATCACTATTCCCCATCAAGGGTCCAACCCTTCCAATAACTTGAGTCTTGATCAATTATGAAATTCCTTAGGTAAAATAACCCTTAAAACCATGGCCTCACAAGCCTTCAAAGTTCTAAATTTCCTTCCATTTTATGCACTAGTCTCTTGATACCTAATTACATAGCTTTTATTTCATATGGGGTCAATTCAATTCCTCAACGACAATATGTACTCATACATAGCTCATCAATTGTCACAAGTTCATATTTCGGGTTCACATTTTCAAAGTCTTTAAATTTGGTCAATTATGAAAATTTTAAGGTAAATAACCCTTCAAAACCATGATTTTCTCAAGTACCATCATTCAATTTAATTCTTCCACTTTGTTATGGATTATGCATATCTCTAAACTCTTAATTTCTAAAGATGCACCAAGGCATCATTTAGACCTTAAACATTTTCTCTAAAACCGTGGCCCCTCAAGATTCTCAAAATCTCAATTCCTTTCCATTTTATGTATTAGTTTCTTGATATCAAATCACTTTAATTTTAGTTAACCAAAGCCAATTCAATCCCTCATGGTTCCTAGCCAAAACTGTGGCCTCCCTCTTGGCTATCAAACCCTTAAAACTTTCCATTCATTAATTTCAATATTATCATTCACTCTTTAATTACATAAGTTTCATTTCACTTGTGTACAAAACCAATTTACACCACTAATTTCTAGTCAAAAACCATGGCACCATGTTAGGGTAGGAAACTCTAAATTTTCCATTTAACAACCCTAACATGATCAAGCATATTTAACACATCCAACATATCCAAAATCACCATTCAAGTATTTATCCAACTGAAGGGCACAAAAACATGCAAAATCATCAATTAAAGTGAACATACAAGGATGGATTTCTCCACCAACAAGCACACAAAGGCTCCCTGACCACCATTAGTGGTTGAAGTGAGTAAGCTCCCTCTTACCTTAAGGAAGAATCACGAAATGGTCTCGTTCTAGGTTTTTTGTGAATTTTGGTTTTGAGCTTTCAAAACGTTAGGATTTTCAATCATCAAGAACTACCATTAAACATGGTAAAGACTGAATCTTTGGTCTCCAATGAGACCATGGAATGCGAAAATGAAGAGAAGAAGGAAGAAAAATGCAACCTTTACCTTAAAGCTGGAAGCTTTGCCTTGGATAACAATGGAGGAAAAGTTAGTTTTTGAAGAAAACCCTTCAAATAGAAGTTGTAGAGGAGGTTGAGGGAAGTGTAGAAATGGTGTTTATGAAGAGAAAGAAGAAGAAAAATAGAAGCTTAATTTGAAAGTTAGAAGTTTTGTCTTGGATGGCAATGGAGGTGAAGATGGGTTTTTGGAGAAACTTTCAAAAAAGAAAGTGTAGAGAAGATGGAGGTGAGTATAGAAATGGTCTTGATGAGGAGAAAAGTGAAGAAAAATGGGTGAAGATGGGGGCTGCAATTTCTTGCTTGAGGGAGAGGAAGAAGAGAGAAGGATGAGAAAATGAAGAAGAAGCTAAAAGAGAGAGAAAATGTTGGTGAAAGTGTGAGATATTTTGGGGTAAGTTAGGTTAAGTGTGGGAAGCAAAATTGCTTCCCTTTGGGCACCAACAAGGCCATGGCAATGAGAGGGGAGAAAGGGGAGGGAATGGCTTCTCTAACAAGCCAAGGGCATCTTAGTCATTTGGTAGTCAAAGCTTCTCAAAGAAGCTTTGAAGAAAGTACACTAATTTGAATTAATGTGTATTTGATTTGAAATAAAGTAGATTGCATTAGGATAAGGAGATACTATTTCTAATGCATGCTATTATTCAATGGACAATTGTTACAGTTGACAGAAGTCAGTATTAATTGTCCAGCAATTATTATAAAATGACTATTTATCACAAAATTATTGATTTTCGGGATGTTACAATTCTCCCCTTCAAATAGAAATTTTGTCCTCAAAATTTTCATTCCTTAAAATAAATGTTGACGTTTCTTCGTCTTATTTTCTAACCCTTACGCCGCATCTCTAGTTACGCCAATTTAGATCACCTTTACCAACGTGATCTCTTTGTCTCCGTGTTGCTTTGCTCTCCTACCTAAACCTTTACAGGAAGTGTTCTATGGGTCAACCTCTCTTTTAATCGTATTGTGTCCTGTTCGACGACATAGCTAGATCAGGGATATACTTTCATGATCATGACATATGGAAGATGTCATGAAGATTTAAAAAGAAAGGATAACAAAGTTAGTTGATAATCATTAGGTAGTTTTTGGTTCAAAACGTTCGCCATGATGTTCGCCTTCCTAGGACGACACTAAAACTAGAGGTCATACTCCTTCAAAAATTCTAATCGCCTTCTCTGTCTTGTGTTCAGTTCCTTTTTTTTTCAACTGAATACTTCAAGCCCTTGTGATTGCTAAAGACGTTGAACACTGCTTCACACAGAAAGTGTCTCCATGTTCTCGGGACAATTATAACTGCGACTACCACCAAATTATGTGTTGGGTAATTCTCCTCATGCACCCTACACTACCTCGAGGCATAAGTTACAACTTCCTAACTTTGCATGAGTACACATCCTAAACCTTGATGTGAAGCATCATGAAACACTTCAAATGTTTCATTGGGATCGGGTAGGACCAAAGCTGGCGAGTATTCGAATGTTTCCTCAATTATAGGTAAACTTTCTTCACATGTGTTGGCCCATAAAAGTTTAATTCTCTTCATCGTAAATTACATAAGAGATTCTACTATCATGGAGAACTCATCGATGCTCCTCCGATAGAAACCAACTAACCTTGTAAGCTACGAGGGTATCATAGTCTTCATTATTTCCTATTGTGAAACTACTTCAACTTTTGACGGACTCACAACAATCCCTTCATTTGAATCTCATGACTCAGAACTGAACCTCTTCAAGCGAGGATTCGTACTTTGATACATAGGCATTCACTCCTTCTCCTTCAAAGTCTGGAAAACTAGATCAAAACATCCAATATGACTCTCCATGTGGTTGAGAATAGATCAGAATGTCAATAATAAGGACAATAACAATTCTGTCTAGGTAAGGACGAAAGATTTGATTCATGCAGTTCATGAATACGACAGGAGCAATTTTTCACTCTGAATAGCATTACGAGATACTCATAATGTCCAAAGCGCGTCTGAATTACCCTTTCTGGGAACATCTTCAAATTCCCACGTGTTCAACGATAACCAGAATGGACATCTATCTTAGAGAGAACAGCGACTCCCTTCTCATTGATCCATCGAATTGTTCATCTTTATCTGAGGACACTCATCCTTGGTCGTAATCTCGTCCAATTGGCGACAGTCCTCGTCTCACCGAGAAGTTCCACTATTCTCCTTAGCTGATGGCACTGTAGCTCATTACGCGAAACTTTTTGACTACAAGAGTGACACTTATATCCCCCTTGCCTTTGTCCTCCATGAAAGATAACATGTAACCTTGGATTCCTTCTCCTCACAAAGTTTTGACTTTGTTAATCGTTACGAATTCAAAAGTCTTGGTTTCGGATATCACTAAGGTTTTCACTGGAATGGTCTCACAAGAGATAACTAGAGAAATAGCTAATTTATCTCTAAAATCATGGACCTTAATAGGTGTGATTTTTGATATGCAAGTCAAATCAACAAAAGATTCGATCTTTAGTAGAAACAGGATGGATTAAACAAACTTGAGTGTCAATGACAAGTTTTGACAACAGAAATAAAAGTAACTGGATCAAAGCTAATGAAAACACAAATGAATCCAAATGATCCATCAGTTACAAATTGTAAAAGGAGGGGTTGTCCCAAGAATTGAACAGCAAAGTTACGGGATCGTCATGTAAGGCACCATCTTCATTGTTTAGATCTTCAGTTTTAGAGGTCCTCAGATCTTGCTGAGTTATCACATCAACCATCATCTGCATTTCCTCTCCAGTTGCAGTCATGCTTCCATTGTCCTGTCCTGCGCTCACATGCGTATGCCTATCACGAGCCATTGACTTTCTTTGAAGACAGACAAAACATAACACAACAAAACAAACTTATTATTTCAAACAACATTGTCTCCTTTCGGAGATCAAACACACAGAATCATACAATTCAAACAAGACAAATTCGATTCATACATCCTAACAGTCTCCAACTCGAGCTTCTTCGTTTTGCCTTCTATGGCGTAACCTCTTGCAAGTTATCAACTTCCACACAAGTTCTCAAACCAAACTTACACCAGTCATTTTTTTCTCCAGAAGATCGATTCGCCAAACCTTTTGATCTCCTTACAAAAAGAATTCCTATTCTCTTAGTATAGTATGCCTAGGTGAAGTCAGAGTTTCCTGTACACACAAAACATTACATATTGAGTAGGCCAGTCCTCAATATCATGCAGCTGCACAACAGTAGCTACTAACATTAAACCTACGGCAAGCCATGCATTCCTTTCCCATCATCTCAATCAAGAGACAAGGAAGTGCACAACATATAAAACTTTTAATATGCCTAAACATAATAAGTCCATAACCCGGCTCAACAGGATGAACTACTCTGATACCACCTAATGTAATGCACCTAGATCTAGCCACCGCAGCACAATCGTCATTATACCACAGCCACTAAGTCCAGGCGTGTCACAGTTTCAAGTTACAATAATTTAAACATAATAAGTTACGTCTCGATGCATAAATAGAAAGTATGAGCCACGATATGAAATATAGTTATATCGACTTACATTCCAAATACGCCATCAGCTTAATATAAAATACATATCTATAATCAATACATAAAATAGCTTACAACAACATTAAACTCAGGTTTGACATGACATAACATAACTACATATAAAAGTTCAGCCTTCCCTGAAGTCTAACATGTGAATGGAATGGTCCTGCACCTGATCTTCTTCAGTATTCCCGATAGCTAATATTCGCCCTTGCGACACTTCCAGACGAACGGGAGTTCGAACATGCGTTATAACTGGAACCTCTTTAGGGAAAAGCGCGGCGGTTATCCCCCATCTCCCCAATGGGTATAGGGAACTCCACGCGTACGGGAACATAAGATATGTTTGTGCGAGCTCCAGGTTCATTACCACACTGAACAAGGGTCACATCCCCAATGTACGTAACACGCCCTGCTTCACGGTCAAATTGCCAGGCTTCCAAGCCACTATGAAACTGTATCCATGTACGTAACAGAGGAGGTTGTGCAGATGCCATCACAATAAAATAGAAGTCAATTCTCCAATAATAACTAAATAAATCTGACTTGGGCTCTTCACAGTCTCCATTCAACGCAACATAAGACAGAGTGATGAAATAAAGAGGTGAGACACCCATCTTTCATTACCATTATGGCAGTAAGAAAACAACACGGCGCAGAGTGCCCACGTAGCAATACAGTTCATATATTCATTAACAGTACTGTAGAATTTACAGCAAAGCAGTACAATTATAAGCAATAGTAAAAATCAATGACAACAGGCAGATCGTAACAATATTTCCAGTAATCATCATGACAATCAGATAATCATTTATAGAAGTAAAAAATTTAATTTCACCATCACAACTATTCATGCTCAATAATTTATGAGACCGACAATGAACTGTGCACAATGCATTATGGTACCAAAAATCCTACTCCATGGAATTAGACATCAACATTTTCGGAGTGAATGATCACGGAGTAATGCCAGTATATCGTTAGCCGTTAAAAATAATGTGCTTCATCCCATAAAAATATTTGCGCAACAATGGCTTATACATGGCACCTTAACAGTTGATCACGATATAGGACAGCGTCTCAGTCTGGATCGTCGGTGTGTTTGCATCGGTCTATCCCACGGTACAGAAGAGCTCTTAACTATCCATGATGAGGCACCCGCACCCCAACGCCCCTAGGGCCAACCACTATGACCCTACGCTTAGTCTATTCGCACCCGCACATAGGTGTTATTCAACTCCTAGGCATACATCGCCTTTCTCAAATATGTCCAACGGATAACATATATGCATGACGACACCATGTCCAATCATATATGTTTATCAATAATACATTTATCATATACAATACCTTAAAATCTCAATTCCTCTCCATTTTCTGTATTAGTTTCTTGATATCAAATCACTTTAATTTTAGTTCACGAAAGCCAATTCAATCCCTCATGGTTCCAAGCCAAAATCGTGGCCTCCCTCTTGGGTATCAAACCCTTAAAACTTTCCATTCATTAATTTCAATATTATCATTCACTCTTTAATTACATAAGTTTCACTTCACTTGTGTACAAAACCAATTTACACCACTAATTTCTAGTCAAAAACTGTGGCACCATGTTAGGGTAGGAAACTCCAAATTTTCCATTTAACAACCCTAACATGATCAAGCATATTTAACACATCCAACATATCCAAAATCACCATTCAAGTATTTATCCAACTGAAGGGCACAAAAACATGCAAAATCATCAATTAAAGTGAACATACAAGGATGGATTTCTCCACCAACAAGCACACAAAGGTTCCCTCACCACCATTAGTGGTTGAAGTGAGTAATCTCCCTCTTACCTTAAGGAAGAATCACGAAATGGTCTCCTTCTAGGTTTTTGGTGAATTTCGGTTTTGAGCCTTCAAAACCCTAGGATTTTCAATCATCAAGAACCAACATTAAACATGGTAAAGAATGAATGTTTGGTCTCTAATAAGACCATGGAACACAAAAATGAAGAGAAGAAGGAAGAAAAATGCAACCTTTACCTTAAAGCTGGAAGCTTTGCCTTGGATGGCAATGGAGGAAAAGTTAGTTTTTGAAGAAAACCCTTCAAATAGAAGTTGTAGAGGAGGTTGAGGGAAGTGTAAAAATGGTGTTTATGAAGAGAAAGAAGAAGAAAAATGGAAGCTTTATTTGAAAGTTGGAAGCTTTGTCTTGGATGGCAATGGAGGTGAAGATAGGTTTTTGGAGAAACTTTCAAAAGAGAAAGTGTAGAGGAGATGGAGGTGAGTATGGAAATGGTCTTGATGAGGAGAAAAGTGAAGAAAAATGGGTGAAGATGGGGGCTGCAATTTCGTGCTTGAGGGAGAGGAAGAAGAGAGAAGGAGGAGAAAATGAAGAAGAAGCTTGAAGAGAGAGAAAATGTTAGTGAAAGTGTGAGATATTTTGGGGTAAGTTAGGTTATGTGTGGGAAGCAAAATTGCTACCCTTTGGGCACCAACAAGGCCACGGCAATGAGAGGGGAGAGAGGGGAGGGAATGGCTTCTCTAACAAGCTAAGGGCATCTTAGTCATTTGGTGGTCAAAGCTTCTCAAAGAAGCTTTGAAGAAAGTATACTAATTTGACATAAAGTGGATTGCATTAGGATAAGGTGATAGGGTTTCTAATGCATGCTATTATCCAATGGACAATTATTACATTTGATAGAAGTCAGTATTAATTGTCCAGCGAATAAAATTACACAACGATTTTTCATCCTGTCAGATGAATTTTCTCGAAAAATGTGAAACCTCATAAACCGTGTCCAGCCTCAGGTTTAGTAAGATCCCCAGTTGGCATTTCCACAGATCAAGGTTCTCGGGAAAAAGTATCTCATTTTCCCGAGCCTGCTCAGTTTGCACGCAAAACGAAAAATATTAGTAAAATATTCTGTATTCTCATAAAATCCAAAAAAATTCTCAAAAATCACAAATATTATAAAATAATTATTTATCAAAAAATTATTAATTTTTTGGATGTTACAAAAAGTACACTTTCCAAGCTTAATGGTGGTCTTTCTAAAAATTCCTCCAATGTAAGCCACTCAAATTGTGTACTAACCATTGAATCCACAGCAAGAAGTATTGTAGCAATATTTAGAGGAAATTGATTCTTTTGTGCCGTCACTAAATTGCCACCTACACTGGCTGTGTTTCGAATAAACCTTGAGGCAACTTTGTTCATATGGTCAACAATCTTGTCAATTATCATTTCAAAATCTTAGAGAAAGTCACTTCTGCTCTCTTCCTTTAATGCTTTGATAGCTTTAGATATTGTCACTACAGCTCCAATAGGAATAGTGTAATATCCCGTTTTTCATTTTTTCTGCACAAATACTAATTTTCTAATTTTTTTGATTTTTGAAAAATTTTCTGGATTTTTCTGAGAATAAAAATATTTTAGTAATATTTTGGGCCGTCTGTGGGGCCTATGGTGTGCCCGGAAACATTAAAAATTCTTATTGGCCAGAAAATTTTGTACTGTTGATACGGGGCCAGAGGATCTTACTAAACCTAAAACCGGATATAGTTACTAATTTTTCTTATACTGTGAATTTATTATTCACTGTATAATAATTACCAGTTTGTGAACTGTAATTTTATTCTGTGAGTAATAAATTTTTATAGCTTTAGCTAGGTACTAGTCATGTGATGGCCATGTGTCACTTGATAGTAGAAGTCAAATTTGGTGGCTAGTCATAAAAATTAACCAATGGTAATAAGTCAACAAAAATGACTTGTTTAAATTAATTACTAAGCTAGATGAATTAGTAAACTAATCTAAGCTTAAATGGTCACAAATTGAAACAATAATTGGTAGTAATTAGCAAGGATGTCACACGGCCATGAAGGGGCTTTCTAGGACATTCAAAAAGCCAATGAATCATCAAATGTTGACCAAAAGCAAGACTTGGTGCCATGTGTTTGATTTTGCACCTTGATTGACCATGCAAATAATTTTCCCATGCTAGCACTAGCACTCCACGGCAAGGAGCTCTAGGATAGACTATCACAATTATATCACCTTTGTCTCCTAAGCTATTCTTTTCATTTCTTCATTTTTTACACTTAGCCAAAACTTCATTTGCCTCCTCCAAAGACACCATTCGGCCAACACCTAAAGACAACCATCCAAGCTTTCAAAATTTCATCTAACCTTATTTCCTACATCTAAACATCATTCTAAGACACTTCTATGTTGAAGACTTAAGCAAAATCCTTCATCTACTACCTTTTCTACAAGTTAGTGTTCTTGAGATTTCAAGGTAAAAGTTCTTCTTCTTTGTTTCTAATTTAGTTTTTGAGTTTCTAAACCATGATTGTTCCATAGTTTCTCTTCTTCAAGCTTTGTTTGTGACTTTGGTTGGTTTAAGTTTGTTAGGGTTTTCCTTTGGAGCCACACGAAATTCATAGAAAATCAAGCAAGAAGGAGTTTTGTCTTCCTTAAGGTAAGAGAGAGATTACCCTCATCAACCATATGTTGGTGGTGAGGAGATGACCTTGTTTGCGGTGAAAAATCCATAAGGATTTATTCACTTGTATGGTTTAAGCTTGCTTTATTTATGGTTGGTTTATTTTTAAGCTTTGATTATATGCTTGTTTAAGTAGATTATATGCTTATATGCTTGATTATATGCTTATATGCTTGATTATATGCTTATGGTAGCATGATGAATATTGTGTAAAGTAGAATATGACTTACATGATGAGGAAAATTGTATGAAGGTTCCAAAGAACCTAGGGGAGGCTCACGGTTTTGACTACTACAAAGGAAACAAGATGATTTAAATTAATTCCTAAGTTATGGATTAATGATTTTAAGGATAAAAATTGGATTAAAGGAGTTTGATGATGAAAAATGGTTTTGTAAAGGATTTTGGTGGTGAAAAATGGTTAAGTTTGAATATGGAACCTAAACCTAAATTCGGCCAACACACCAAAGTGTGTTATTTTAAATCCTAAATTATTTTACCGAGTGTGGATTTTTTTAATTAGTTAACAAGAATTGGGTTTAAGGAATTTTTAATTGAAATAAAAAACTAGATTTAAGAGTTAGTAGTAGATTAGTATTTATTAAAGCTGTAGTATTTAATTAAATCAAAGAAATTAAATTTTTGGAAAGAACCAAAGAAAATAATACATAAAGGATTTTTTTAGAATAAAAATATTTTCAAGAAGGCCAAAATGTATATATTATATAAATAAGGATTTTATCAAATAAACTTAGAAAGTTGAGAAAATATTTTACGTAAGTGATAAATGCTAGAAAATCATTATGTAATTTAGAAATTGCTATTTTTAAGCTATGCAATTGATTTTTATGTTATGCGATTGAGAAAATAATTTTAAATAATTACACAATTGAGAAAAAGTTTAAAAACCTCTACGCGATTTAAAAATGTTTGGAAATATTTACGCAATTTGAAAAACATTGAAAATATTTATGTGATTTAGAAAACATTTAAAAATATTTATGAGATTTAAAAACGTTTGAAATTAATTATGCGTTTGCAAAAATGTTGAAAAATAATTATGTTATTTGAAAACGTAAGAAAAACGTCATGCTGTTTCAAAAACGCGTTAAATATTTACGCGATTGGAAATTACAGTAGTTAGTTGTTGGGCTATTGTGGTGGGGCCCGTTATGTTAAATTACAGTAGTTGGCTGTCGGGCTGTTATGGTGGGCCCCGTTATATTGAAAAATGATACTGTTGAGAAAAAATGCGTATTTGTGAAATACCGTAAAATAATGATTGTATATATTTTTGAATCATACATCATGCATGAAAAAGCATGTCAAGTAAGGCAATTGACCTAGGAGATGGAAATTACACCTTTCTACGGGTGAGAATTGCGTAGTTACGATCTTCAGTGATCTTGGAGACGTCGGGGTGTGGAATGCCATATGTGGCCAGTTGGTAGCACCACTGCGTCGTGGTATCCTTTGCAAACACATCGACGATCTTGACGGAGTTACTACTGTTTTCGTGATTGGTTGAGAGTGTCTGTATCGGTCATGTTGCACACTATGATTTGATATATATATTGGCACATGATTTGAGGCTAACGATATACAGACATGTACTCCCTATCATTCTCTCCGAAACTGTGATTAGCTCCATGGAGTAGGAATTGGGTCGTTGTACACATGCATAATGGGTCAGCATATTGGTGTGACAACTATGCCTGTTTAATATGTTTTCTATGATATAATATGATATGATTGTATGTAATATATTATATCTGTATCTTTTACTATCATTTTCTATACTGCCTCATTGGTATTGATGAAAGAGGATCTCACCTCTTTATTATATTGTATTTGTGTATTGTATGTATTTGATGAAGACCGAGGAGGCGAGGAGGCTGATAAGTTGTTTTATTATCAGTAGCTATTTTTCTGTATTTATCTAATATGGCAGCAAGACGCCAAGTTTTAGGATTTGTCACGGTTCGATTCCATGGTGGGATTGATGCGTGGCGGGTTAACTTAGACAGGGAAAGGTTTGTGTATACTGGGGATCTGACTTTGACCTTAAGTGGTACTAGGGATGGTACTCCTGTCATGACACAACATATGTCTGTGCGTTTAGAGTTTTATATGCCTATACATGAGATTGGGAGTAGGAATAATAATACTTATACTCCACACGAGGAATCCATGATGTCAATTGCCAGGACACCAACCAAGCGTGTGTTGTATCCACCAGGTTTCTTTGATGACAACACTGAGGAGGATCCCAATGAGAGCCTGAACTTTTAGTTTGATGTAGTTCTAGTTTAGTAGTTTTATTCTGGTGTGTATTGTATATATAACTTTTGGGGGTGTAATTATGTAAATTATTTGTGAACAAGGTTTGTAATATGTAATATAAGGTGTGTTAGTTTTAATTATTTTTATGTTTAAAGTTTTTATTTATTATTTGTTAATCCGCAAAAAAATTTTTAAAATCAGTGTTTTTACAAGATTAATTCTTTTACAACTTGGGTAAGTTATATTAGGATTAGTCTTAAATGTGATACCCTACGGTAGGTGTTGCAAATAGCCTGTTTTATTTTTACTTCTTGCCATGTTTGGAAAAAGACTACAAGAAGTAAATTGCAAAATAGGAATAGCTTGCTTTTAAGAGCCATAATAAATACATGAAACATAAGCCACAATTATGTATTATATTCTTTCCAAATGAATTTGATTACAAAAGAAGAGGCTGGGAAGGGGCACACAATTATTGTTCTACCTCATTACACTGTACACACAAACATATATACTTACTAGCTCAATTCTTTTAAACTACAATAATAATAGAAATTATTGGGATCATCTGCCATTATTTATTTAACATCACTACCTAAGTAATAACAAGAAACTAAAGAATCGAAAGGAAGCTAGCATTAGCTGAATGAAGAACTTTATTATCAGAGAAGATATGAATCGAAAAACTATCAAACTTCAAGTACAAACTACCTTTTATATACATCAGAAACTTGCTAACTAAGACTACTAACTAACAACTAACTACTTAACTGATAAATAACTAACTCAGGTAAGTAAATATTATAACAGAAAGATTGGTGACAGTTACGTGACAACAATTGAAGCTGAGGTGGATGCTGATGATGGATATGAATTTAATGATGTGGTGGATTTATTATCAGGTGATAAGTAACCTAACAAAAAAAAAATGCTGCCAACTACCAAAGAGGGTAAAGTGATAGTAGATAATTCCATGAACACACGGACATGCACGTCACTACATGGTATTCACTGATTTTGAGCTAAATCATAAGGTAACTAAGTATTTTATCAATCCAATGAAACCTAATACAAGTATTTTCAAATATATGCAATTCAAACATTTTCTCTCCCTCTTCTGGGCCTTTATTATCATTGATCCCTATATAATAGATATTTTATTAGTCTATATATTTACACACTAAATTTTTTATTGTTACATTGGAGGCACCTCGGTAGAAGAGGGGGAAAGGTGATCTACTGGAAGAGCGAACCTCCAACATCAACATCACACTAAACTCTTAAAGACTTGAGCCAATGCTGATTGAGCTAAAGCTCGTTGGAACACTATAAATTTAACATATGACATTAATGATTTTATAATTGAGAACAAAAAAAAAATCTACAAAGCATATAGGTCTTTAAATATTATCATTTCAATGAACAATCCCTTTTTTACCCATATTGTGGGGTATGCCCCCTTCTTAGATGCATCTTATATAGCAAACAAAACTACCATCTTTAATATCATAGTGAAAAAAAATTTGATGATCATGGGGTGTTAAACTTAACATGGTGAAAAAATAGGGCTAGGAGCAGTTGCAAAATTGATCATTTGCTGAAAAATTAAATGCGTCGATTGATTATGGGGAAAAAAGTGTTCCAAGAAAAAGTTCATAAACAAAATCAAGTGAAATAAGACTCAATATTTGAAGGAAATGATCTTGAACAGTGCCACAGGAACAGGGGAATCAGAGAGGCAAAGCTTGAGTTAGATTTGCTCACCATTTCCTAGGAAGGTTGAAAGATTGAGCATAATGTTTGGCGTCTCATTCACGAATTCTGGAATTTACTTCTTGTTGAATAAAGTTGTCTGCAATTATTTATTTTTAAATTTAAATAAAGTGTCGTATATAAATTTTGCACAGTCATGACTGCAAGTTATGTAAAAAGTGATAAAGCAAAATCTTATCTCTTTAAGATTTAGTTTGATTTAGTTTTAAATTTATTTTTACAAGTTATGATTAGTGCTAGTAGCCATGAATATAAACATATAAAAAAGGTTTTAATTATTAAAAAGGACAAGGCCTTCATGAGTGTTTGGAAGAGTCCAAACAAGGCTCCATTTTTATGAAAGTTATAGTGTTTCTGATTGACTCAAAAGTAATGCTTAATCTGCTTCCAGAAAGAGGCAAGATGATAAAGAGGGTTATGAGGGATGGCCAATCAAGATAGTGTACAAAAATGAGGAAGAAATGTTAATCTTCATGTTGGAATATTTCATATGTATCTCTTTAACTATCTTTTAAGCTCAGGAGATCCTGCCTAAGGTCTTCCTGACCTAAAGACCTAAAGACCTTAGGTAGCTGTATCAGTAAAAGAACTTGTTCTGCCATTAACCACTAGATATGTAATGTAGATATGGACTTCTATAATCACATAATAGATCTCTAGTATTTGAACCACATATGAAAGATTATGAAAAAGAGAAGAGGAAAATAAAAGAGGAGCAGAAAAAGGCAATATATAGGAGAAACATGAATGAAAGCTTCCATTGGTGCTAGGCTGCTAGCTGTTGATCTGTTCATACTTGTGTTTGCTTTGAAACCTGTAATAAAAAATTAATACTCTTGACCACCAAAAATTCATTATTTTTAAGAGAGGGAGTGACAGACGAAAAGGGAGAGAAAATCGCCTAACCAAATTATATTTCTTAAGGTAAAAAAGAGAGAGGAATTAATTAGTTTATCAATCACAGATCTTTCTCCACTTCTCTTAATTGGATGAATCAAGTTGGAGGACATAAGCATATCAAGAAAGGTGAAATCTAAATTTAAATATGCATGTAAGGAAGTTATAATCCCTATTTTTTATTACTTATTGCTGTGATGTTTATCTAATTGCCTGTTCTATTTTTATATATATATTTAGAACCAGAATCACGTAACTTGCATAAGGCTAAGTCAGGGAATTGTTATATGTATTTTGTTTTGTGTCGTTGACAATGAGTGAGGTTGAGTGTTGGTTTAGCTATAAAGCTTTCTGTTTGGTTTCAAATCATGGAGTGTGTCTCTCTCCATTCTGTTTTGATCCCAGGTCCACTGTTGATTTTCTGTTTGTCTGACCATTTAAATAGAATTTTTATATGACGTTAGACCTAGCAATATGGTTTATATCTCTCCATACTTGTTACATGTATTTCTTTTTTGAGATTTCAAAACATTGGCTGAATAGTCTTTTTGGTTTCATTAGTCTGATACTGCAAGTTTAAAAGTTCTTGAGATTGAATTGGAGCTGGGCAAGCGGCACTTCAGGAGGAGTTGTTACAACTGTTGAAGATTTAATTACAAAAATTAGTGAAAGTAAGTATATTTTCTCTCTCTCACATACACACATCAGCATAAACGTGATGTATCCTATGAAGATTTATTAGTTTTTTTCTTTTTTATATGGATATTTATTCTCTGTTTGTGTACCTGTTTCTCTTTTTATTCTCTTTTAAAGTCTCTGGTATGTCTGCTTCTCTACATTATTGGAAGTTTAGGTTTGTGGACTGGTGTCTAGAAGATATAGTTTACTTTATAGCTCTTGGTGCAGTGATTATTGATACTATTTGCTAACTTTTCAATTACTTTTGTTATCTTTGCTAAGGTTTGCCATTTTGAATGATACATTATATAATTCTGCTCATGTTTAACTGCAGGTGTGTCTTATCAGTATAATGTAGTTTGGTTTGATTTGTGTCTTACCTGTTTTAACAATTACAATGCCAAATGTGCTTATAGGACCTAAACATAGCCTATTCATAGTCAAACTTATTTATGCATCTATATCAGATGCTCCCAATTTAGTGACCACCTTCTCAATAGTTTCCATAACCATTCGCCTCGGCAATGAATGGTTATGTTTGCTATCTCTACATTAGTCTCCACAAGTTGCTTATAGTTTCTTTGATCCAAAGCCATCCTCCTAACCTGGACGTTCTTGAAAAAGTCAAGGAGAATATCATTTCTAATATAATAAGCTTCCACACCCTCAGTGCTCACACATTGCTTCACCACTTTCAGAACAATTTTCTTCATTTTTTCATCAGGTGACTGAAATTCACGAATTATAATAATCACGACTTCCTTAGTATAGTGACTGGCATATAGGCTCTGAAGCATGGGTACTCCTCCCAGGGAAGAGTACCAGTACCTGGTACGTGATGGGTGCGCATTGGTACATACCCAATTTTTTTTTTTTGAATTTGGGTATGGCTTGGTGCGACTCCTCAGCAACTGGGTACGACTTGGCCCATTTTTTTACTAAAAACACAGTCGTTTGAGGCATTTTGCTTTAGTTATTCATTCTCCTTCCTACCCTAACCCATTTCATTTGACCTTCCTTCAGCTATTCACTCTTCTACCAGCACGGCCCAACCTTCACCTTCAGCTCTGCAACTCCAGCGACTGCAACTCAGGCGTCTACAACTCCGACGACTATAGTGTGGAACGTTAATCCATTCAAATGCATAATCCCAAAAGAAAAAGGAAACATAGCCAAGGGAACTAAAACAGAAACCCTATGGTGTAAATCATGTCACTTCCAAGTAGAACAAGACAAGACACTTGAATCTCCAACCAGACACCTGAATCTCCAACCAGACACCTGGAAACAATGCAAACAAGACACCTGGATTCCAACTAGAAACTGATCCTTGATTAGATAAAACTTTGATTCTAGGATTTTTTATCACTATAAGCTTTAGGTCTTGAATCTCCAACAAGGAGCACTCGATTGGTATCCTCTCAAACCACAAGACCAATACCAGAATGGATTTTCTCCTTACCACTCAAAATACCATGCTCAAACATGTAAATAATTATGAAAAATAGAAAACAACAAAACAAAGAAACATATATATCAAATCACATTATGTGTTAAGAATGTTGGTTTGATTTAACTTTTGATTGTGCTCTAACATATGGTTAAAGTTTTATTTTTTTATTCGAGTAAAAAATTGAGCAAAACCTTAGTTTCCCATTTGAGATTCTATATTAATGAGCACACATACCTTTTCAAGGTACTGCTCATTATATTGAATCTTGAATTGTCCAAGTGGCACAATTTGGTAAGAAATTTTTTCTTCACTTGGTTAATAGTTATTCTTTAAATCTCATATGTTATACTTGTTGAAATTCGGTCTGCAACATTTCCTTTTGTTCTCTGGGTGTATACTTAAACGTGGTAGATCTCACTGCGTTTAAGTCATGCACTTGGAGACCAATAGGAAATGCTTTCAAAATTTCATTAAGTATAAAATATATGATTTAAGGAATAACTATTAACCAAGTGTTGAAAAAGTTTCTTATCGAATAGGATAGGGTCATACCATGTTAAGAAGGAGATGAAGAAATAAAGATTGTATTAATGTTTTAAACCAATTTCAGTAATCATGAGAGCCGATCGAAGTTGGATGTTACGAAGGAATGATCCTACTGGCTATATAAGTGAAGAATTCAAGGATGAAGTTAATGATTTCATTAGGGTTACTCAAGGAGACTCAACAGTTACTGATGCATTAAATTGTATCCATTGTCCATGTGCTAGATGTAAGAATCGCGTTAGGATGGAGGTATTTGAGGTAGAACTACATCTGTATAAGTTTGGATTTGTGGATGGTTATGTAAATTAGACCATTCATGGTGAGGACAGATGGGGGGATAGCGGCTCAACATCCATTATCCATGATGATGAAGTGGAGCCTAGGAATCCATACGTGGATATGGTTATGGATCCAAATCCATTAAGATTTAGAAGATGATCCAAATCCATTAGCTGCGAAGTTTTATGACTTACTAAGAGACGCTGACAAACCTTTATGGGATGGTTGCTATAAGCACACGAAATTGTCAGCTGTAACTCAACTTTTGAACTTGAAGTCAGAGTTTAACATAAGTGAGAGTTGGGATAGAATGATTGTCATAATTAAGAGCATGCTTCCAGAGCCTGAAAGGTTACCCGAAAACTTTTACAAATCAAAGAGAATGGTTCGTGAGTTGGGATTAGGATATGAGAAGATAGATGCATGTCCTAATCAGTGCATGTTGTATTACAAAGAATACAGTGACAAGAGACTCCACTCAGTTTGCTTAGTATGTGGACACCCATGATTTAAACTGAAAGCGGGAGAAGGATGTGCCGCACTTAGTGTTACAATATTTTCCCATTATGCCTAGACTCCAACGTCTGTTTATGTCCAAAAACACTGCACAACATATCAGTTGGCATGCAGATGGAGTGCGTCAAGATGAATCAGTGATTAGGCATCCAGCTGATGTTGAGGCTTAGAAACAATTTGACGTTACCCATTCAACATTTGCGCTAGATGCTCGAAATATTAGGCTTGGCCTTTGTACAGATGGTTTCAATCCATTCAGCGGTTCAGCCACACTATATTCATGTTGGCCTATTTTTCTCACACTGTACAATCTACCCCCAAGTATGTGTTTGAGAAGGGAATATATATTCCTCACTCTTGTGATTCCTGGACCAAAGTCACCAGGTAAAAGTTTAGATGTCTATCTTAGACCCCTAATTGACGATCTAAAGATATTGTGGGACAATGGGGTGCAAACTTATGATGCCTGGAAGAAGCAAAATTTCGATATAAGGGTGGCTTTGTTGTGGACAATACGTGACTTTCCAGCCTATGGAATGTTGTCTGGGTGGAGGACTCATGGAAAACTTTCTTGTCCGCTTTGTATGAATCACAGTAAGTCATTTGTATTGAAGCACAGTAGGAAATGTTACTGGTTTGATTGCCATCACCAATTTCTGCCTTTTGATCATCCATTTCACCGTGATCGAAATTCTTTTAAGAAATCAACAGTGGAAAAATCTAATCCACCGCAACGGCTGAGTGGGACCGATGTATTGAATAGAGTGACTCAACTTAAGGAAGTCTCTTTCGGCTTGAATTCAGGTAAACAAAAACAAGATGACTTTGGTATACACCACAACTGGGTGAAGAAGAGCATATTATGGGAATTGCCTTATTGGTCCATTAATCTAATACGACATAATTTAGATGTTATGCATGTCGAAACGAACGTGTTTGACAATATCTTGAACACTGTCATGGACATAAAGAGCAAGACAAAAGACAATGCAAATGCAAGAGAAGATTTAAAGATAATATGCAAACGTCCTACCTTGGAGCTAATAGTTGAGAATGGCAACTGTAAAAAACCAAAGGTGACATATGTCTTGGCTACTAATCAAAGGAAGATGGTGTGTGAGTGGATAAAACAGTTGAAATTTCCTGATGGGTATGAGTCGAATATCACACATTGCATCAATGTAGATAGCGGGAAGATATATGGAATGAAAAGTCACGATTGCCATGTTTTTATGCAAAGGTTAATTCCTCTGGCATTTCGTGTTATCTTTCCAAAACCTATATGGGGACCATTAATATAACTCAACTTGTTCTTTAAAGAAGTTTATACAACTGAAATTCGTGCTTCCACCATGGAGAATGCAGAGCTTTCCATTATTGAAACAATTTGCAAGTTAGAGAAGATTTTCCCTCCCGTATTCTTTGACGTGATGGAACATCTAGTCGTGCATCTCCCCTATGAAGCTAAGGTTGGAGGACCATTGCATTACAGATGGATGTGCCCCTTTGAGAGGTGTATGCTATACTTGAAAAGGAAGGTCCGAAATAAGGCGAAAATTGAAGGATCTATTTGTGAAGCGTATATTTTAGAAGAAATCTCCAATTTTGCTTCTATGTATTTTGATCCCCACTTACAAACCAGGCAGAGTCAAGTTCCTCAGAATGACGACGGTGGAGAAGAAACAATTAATGAACGGTTGTCTATTTTTAAACATCCATGTCATCTTATTGGGAGAGGTCGAAATAGATTCTTGACAGATGTGGAACTTCATATTACTGAGATATATGTGCTTGTAAATTATGGAGAAGTAGAACCTTATCTCCAGTAAGTCTACTCCCTCTTTAATGAATTTATTTATTTCGTACTTAAAGTTTTATACTAAATATTAATCATTATATTGATTAGACAATTCGAAGATTCGTTAAGGGAAACATATCCCAATATCACAGATGATCAAATATTGGAAGCTTGAGATAAGGACTTCAATAGTTGGCTAAAACATGTAGTGAGTCCTTTTGTCCATAATCACATCTATCATATTAAATTCAATGTTCATTACCCTAAATGTTACAAATATCTACCGTCTATGTAATGATACAGGTTAATATAGGTCAAGTTGAGGATCAAATGATATAGGGGATAAGTTATGGTCCATCCAAGTCTATGACTTCTTACTATGGCTTAATAGTTAATGGGTATAGATTTCATACTAAGGAGTATGGACAAAATAAAGCTACCATGAATAATGGTGTATGTGTTAGAGGTAGCATATATAATGAGAATGACTTCGACTATTATGGCATCGTTGAAGATATATTGGAATTGTCATATATTGGAAATTAAAACAAAGTATTTCTTTTACAATGTCATTGGTTTGACCCGATTATTGGAGTCAATGTTGATGAGAGATATGGGTTGGTTGACATCAAGCATAAATCAAGACTTCACTCAAATGAGTCATTCGTCTTAGCCGAACAAGCACAACAAGTGTACTATACAAGATACCCACAAAGTGGGAATAGAGCTAATGGTGAATGGTGGGCAGCTTGCAAGATCTGACCAAAACTCTTCGTGGCTGAGACATTGAATGACGAAGGTGATGAATTGAATGACCTAGCTGCTACTGATTATTACCAAGATGATGGATCCATTGGAACACATAATATTGTCATAGACGATGAAGTAGTTTCCTTGTTTGATGCACATGCCCAAATGGAAGAAGTGAACATATATGATATACATTATCCACCGGACGTTCTGGTTGATGATGAGTTCATTGATGACAACGAAGATAATGAAGATAATGAAATTAATGAATTCTCTTATGAAGATAAGGAATCTTTTGCTTCAGACTCAAGTAGTTAAAATTGAATCTTGTTCAATAAATTTTGTTAATGGTATTTACACTGAACTATCATTCCTCTATTAAGGTTTTTATTGGCATATAGTATATTAACTCCTCATGTTTCATTATGTTTCCTTATGCAGATATTCAACATGACCATTTGAGGTAGAAGCACTGGACACGGTCATGGGAGAGGCCGTAATGTTTCATCCCAGCCTTCTCCATCTTGCCATAATTCTCCATCACTTGAGGCTTCTCAGCCCTTCCCAAGTATACCTGTAGGATAATCTTTTTAATTATTATTAACGCGTGGTTTATATAAATGAAATTTATATGTATTTTTTTTGTTTATCCATAATTATGTTAGGTGCAACTTCAACTACTGGCCCATTGACCAGTGTAGGCCTATCGACATCTATCTCATTGACCATTGGAGGCGCTTCAGCTTCTGTCCCACCCCATACTGACCCAGCCCTTTCTATGCCACCCTCTGCTGACCCACCCACTAGCACCCCGAATGTGGCTTCTCTCCCTGGACTGTAAGAAATAGTGATTGTCATATTTTATTACATTTATTTACTTTTAGATCACTAACATTATCTTCTTATACTTACAGGAGGAGGTTTATCCCATCGAGAGTGACACATGACATCATATACATTGTTATAACAAGGATGCTAGTTCCAGCTAGTACGTGGAGAGATTATCCTTCTGACATGAAGGAAATACTATTTAAGGACTTCATGGTAAGTAATTGTGTTTATAGAATTATATATTATACGTTCATCGAAAAATAAATATACTTACATAACATTTGTGTAGGATAAGCATCGGTTCGCATCTGATTCTGATCATGGCATGGCGAGAACTGTCTGGGAATGGACTTGCATGGACCATTATCTAGACCATTTGAACAAAGCATGAGAAAAGGCCTTTGAAAAGGAAAATTCAATTAACTTGGATGATGTTAAGGGTCATGGGCCCAGAGGAATATGGACAGAAGTGTGAGATCGCCTGGTCGACATTTGGCTGACAGATAAATGGATGACGAGATGGTAATATAACTTGCTCAAAGGAACAGGACAGCCATTCCTGATGCCTTGAAGCATACAGTAAGGTCGATAAGCTTTGGTCAACACAAGGACAAGATGGTAATATAACTTGCTCATTGTTTTGATGGTGATCTGTTTATTAATCTAGCTAGAGTTTTCTGAGTTTTATTTTATTTTATTAATCTGTTTATTAACATGTTGTAATTACTTGAGTTATTTGTCTATCTTGAGTATCACATAAAGGCATTGGTATTTTAGAGGGATTGCCTTACTTTTGATATATGTTTATTATATATTCTTTTTCATATATGGTTACAGGAGGCAGAGTTAAAGCATTCAGTTTCTTAAAGAGATCTCTATTGTAAAGTTCATAAGAAGAAAAACGGAAGCTATGTTTCCCAGCGCTCGAGGACTTTCATTGTTGGTGTTTTTAAAATTCAATAGTCATTTATATTTGTTAAGTTATTGATTTTTTTGTTAATGTTTTTCTTGTTTTGTTATTTTAGGAGTCATATGATACTGCGATGATAGAAAAATATGGAGAAAACTCTTCTTCTCATCCTATGGTTGACCCGGAAGTCTGGTTGGATGCGTCAGGTCCCAACAAGAAGGGACAAGTGCATGGCATAGGTAACAGCTTGCACATTGACATTAATAACAACATGCCAGCTTCATCTTCCTCGATTGCGGGTCCTTCCCGCTCTACACCGTTGACACGGGACATAACTGGGACTATCAATGAAGCTGTCAATGCAGCAGTGGCAACAACGATGGCTTCTTTTGTCGTGACTCAACTTGTTCCTATGTTGCTGCCCATCCTATCTACGATCGGATCAGCCAATGTTGCTCCACATGCACCATCACAAGGTGCAACAGTTGGGGAGGGTCGAGAGGATGATGATGAAGACGAAGACGAAGCCAACTTAGATTGATTGCCTGTTATTTTTATTCTTGTTTTGTATGACATTTTTATGAATAATTTACATGATAACTTTGATATAACTAGTCGATTTATTTTGGATTATTTGTACAATTTTGTTGCTCTTGCTTGTTGCTGGATTTCTGTTTGATACAAGTTTTGGTAAGTTATTAAAATAAAGATAATTAAAAAAAACACATATTAGCGACGGAATAGTGAGAAAACTATACTTGTAAATAGCGACGGATTAGTGACGGAATAGCGAGGAAACTAGACTCGTAAATAGTGAGGGATTAGCGATGGAATAGCGAGGGAACTTTGCGACGTAATAACGAGAAATATCTACGACGGAAATTGGCGATGGAATAGCAAGGAAAATTGGCTTACATGGGACCGAAATTGGTATGGATTTTTATTATTTATCAACGGAATAGCGACAGAATTTCCCTCGCTGATTTGTGAGGGAATTTTGGCTTATATTTGTGACAAATTGGCGAGGGATTAGAGATCGATTAACGAGGGAAATTATAATTCTAGAGACGGATTAGCGAGGCAATAAGTTCCCTCGCTAATTAGTGATGAGAAAAAAGCGACTGACCTATTCCTCGCTAGTCCATCGCTGATCCAATGGAATTTATATTAGCGAGGGACCAGCGACAGACTAGCAAGGGAAATTTCCCTCATTAAATTGCTTATTTCTTGTAGTGACAGATTTAGCAGTAGGGGTAGAAACACTTAAATAAAAAGGTAAAGAAGACACAAGTAAACCTACTCGACGAACACAGTCATAAGCAATAAAAGAATAGGTTGCCCCTGAGTCATACAGTACATATAAAAGATTATCTTCTATGGTACCATCTCCTTTTATCATATTTTCAGATTGGGAGGCTTCAGCTCCACTCATCGTATAAACTCTACCTCCTACCTGAGGCTTGGCAACTCGTGCATTATTGACAGAAGGCTCTGCCTTAGGTTGCTGCAATCTCTAGAGATATGTCTAGGTTTTCCATACCTAAAGCAGATAATCCCCTTGATTGTGCACTCCCTTGTCAGCTGGTCTTTTCTACATTTCAAACACTTCGGTGAAGACGCCACAGTCTGACCAGTCGATTCCTACCAAACCTTCCACTCGGACCTCCACCCTGTGATTGCTGTTGTTGATTCCCTGGAGGTTGGGAATAGGGCTTCCTCTGAAAGCAATTCACACTACTACCACTTCCTCTTTGGAACCTAGAAGGTCTAAAGTTGCGACTCCTCGTATCCCTTGATTGATCTAACTCTTCAATCCTTCGACACTTGTCTAGCAAGGCCGGGAATTAGTTAATTCCTAATAGTAGCACTGCTCTCTTCAAGTCATGGCGCAGTCCTTCCTCGAACTTTCGGTATTTCCACTCTTCGTCAGGCTGGAGCTGGAAATACCTTGAAAACTTGGATAAACTTTCAAACTTTGCCGCATACTCGCTAATTGTCATGCTTCCTTGTTTCATACCAAGAAACTCCATCTCCTTGGCATACCTTGCACTCGTAGGAAAATACTTCTCCAAGAATCTGTTCTTAAAGACTTCCCATGTGATTGTCTTTCCCTCGGCTTCCATCAATCTTTGAGCTCCATTCCACTAATCTTCCATATCTCCAACTAACATGAAGGTAGCATAAGTTACCTTCATGTCATCAACACAGCCCATTCCTCGGAATATCTTCTCCAGTTCCTTGATCCAAAGACTAGCCTTCTCCGGATCGAACTCTCCTTTAATTTGAGGTGGGTTGTTGTGGCGAAATTCTAACAAGTTTTGGGTTTCAGTCGTTGCCTCTTGCTGTTTTACAGCTCTCCCACTTTGTTGTGCAATAACATTTGCCATCCGCTGCATTGCCTCAACTGCTGCAGCAATACCTCCACCACGAGCCATCACTCTCTTTTAGAGTTAAACTGAACAAGAACACAAGGAATAATTAGATGTAACCTTTTGAAAACCAAACATAGAGAATCACACAACACAAACAAGACAGATCTAACCACAAAATCCAAAAGAAAACCCAAACTGGGGCTCTGATACCAAACTAGTGTGACGTCCCTTTCTAGAGAGGGACAGTCACACCAAAACAAACGAAATTCAAAAGATAACATTAAGACCCGGTTATGTACATATAAATAGTAACTCGATTATTCATGAAGCATGAAGTAATTTGGAAATTCTCTTTTAATTTATATATATATATATATATATATATATATATATATATATATATATATATATATATATATTGTTGTTGTTGTTGTTGTAGGCAAAAAACATAAACTTAGCAGAAGTAAATAACATGGAAAGTTAAACCATAGATTTATACCAAAGATATGAGTCATAAGTGTTTAGATACATCAACTGGTTTAGCAAAAGAAAATAGAAGCTTTACATGCCTAAAAAGATATACATATTACAGCTTACTAAAAAGATAAAACATCAGGACCCCAAAAAGCTATATACCACATGTCAAGTCCCACAACTACGGGAGAGGACCCTCTAATGGGTCTTCCTCCAACTCCTCAGAGAGTAAGAGAACCAGAGGAGGAGCATTCTGATGGGCAGGAGATCGTGTAGAGGACACCTCACTATTCTCATAAGGGGTATAGTTCAGAACACCCCAAAGCTCCCTGACAGGCATGAAAAACACCAAGTGAATAATAGTATCCAAAGAGAAGAAGGGAACATCATCCCTAGTCCTACGTTTAATTACAAAAACATCTCCATCATATCTGATGCACTCCGAGTTCTTATCAATCTTCTAGGCATCTGATCTGCCATGGAACAAAACACTTACATAGCCAAAAAGCTTCCACCCGTCGCCATTGCAAAACAGAAAACTAATAACCAGGAAACGTTGGCTTGTCCTCGCCTTCGTCTTTAAAGAAACACAGATACATCCAGAACAACAAAACAAAGAGGTGAGATATCCAACATCATTACCAGTTATAACAGTAAAGAAACATAGACGGCGCATATTGCTAAACACTACAGTACAATAGTAAGCAGCATCAAGATCATAGACTAAGCAGTTGAATAATCCAGGCAATCATTATATCAATAAGGAAACAATTTCATGATCATATGGATAGATGCCAGGTAGATGTGATGACTAACTATGCACATGCACATGGTACCAAAATCCTCCTCCATGGAGCTAAACACAATATTCAGAGAGAATGATCAAGGAGACATGTCTATATCTCATCGGCCTCAAATCAAGTGCTTCAACAACAATAAATTACGCAACATGGCTCATACAAGGCATTCATCACAAGATCGCGATATAGGATAGTGTCTCGGTCCGGATCGTCAGTGCATTTGCATCAATCTGTCCCACGGTACAGAGGAGCTGCCAACTGCCCATTGCGAGATACTCATACCTCGATGCCACCATGGTCAACGAGTGACCTACACTAGTCTATTCGCATCTGCACTAAGGTGTGATTCATCTCCTAGGCATACAGCCTTACAACAAAGTCCACCAGACGTTCACAATGCATGATGACTCAATGCATATTCACGTATATTCAACAATAATATACTTTTTTCATAATCATGCCATAATTTGGCCAAAATAATTATCAATAAATCCTTCTTCTCACTTATGCACCCACAACAATACATTATCCGATTGTGAATTGTGAAAACATACCTTTAAGGTTTACTATGAAATTACGCTTTAACTTCAACGTTTTTCCTATTAAGCCTCTCTAGGAGAATTCTCTTGCATTTTTCACCTAATCTTTGTTACTCTAATTAAACAAGTCCTTTACTTAGTTCTAAACCTAATTCACTTATGGTAAATTTTACTTTAAGTTTCTCAACATCTCACTTGCACTCTTGTTCTTTCTTTGGCCAAAAATTACTCGAAGTTATAGGATAAAAATCTTATTCTTTGTTCTTTCCATTTTATGAATCCCTAATCAACCTCTAATTATCTTATTAACTAAGTTTCAAATTTAACACAAAATTGTACCATTATTTTCCCTAAGAGGCCGCAAGTCCTACGGAGTTAGAAACCTAGATTTTCATCACTCCATTAATCATTAACCACATGATTAGTTGATTTCCCAACTTGTTACAAAATTTTAATCATGGACACCCCATTGGTGGGTGTTTGGCCGTGAGCCTAAAAAAAAGGGTAAAGAGCCCTTGCTTCTATACATGATTCCAATCCATTCAAATAATTTCAAATCCATCAAATTATACATTAATAAATAGCAATATCATACAAAATAAAATAACCACAAGATCAAACACCAAGAACCATGCAACAAAGTGAGCAACCCTAACTTGGATTTCTCACTATCAACACAAAAACATGTCTCTCACTACCATGATAGGTTGATGAGGATGATCTCCCTCTTACCTAAAGTGAAAATAGGAAAATAAGTTCCTTGGTGCTTTTGAAATCCGTCCTCCACCACCAACAAAACCCTAGGATATTCAAACTCAAAAAAATCAACAATCAAAGCTTGGAAAAAGAACCCTTGATCACTAAGGTGGCCAAGGATCATGAAAAAGAGAATAAGAGGTAAAAAAGTTATAAACTTTACCTCAAAGCTTCAAACTTTAGGGCTTTATGGAAGAAGATGAAGATGGAAGATCCAAGAGGTGGTCACAAAAGGAAAAAGGTTTTAGGTGATGAGTAAAGGTACAAAATGAGGTTGGTTGAACAAGAAAATCTGGATGGCCAAAAATGGTGTTTAGGTTGTGGAAGAGGAGAGAAAATGGAGAGGAAAGGTGAGTGTTTGAAGATGGTTCCAACAAGAAATGAAAACCTTCAAAGAAAATGTAACTTCAAGCAAACTGGTTGCTTGAAATCAATCAAACATGGAGGGTGGGAGGATGTGGTTGCCGTGGAGTTAGAGAGAAGAGGAAGAAGCCAAAATGTGAAGGAGAAAATGTGAGAAGAGAAATGTGGAGAGAAAAAGTGATAGAAAAGTTTGGAAATTTGAAAAGTGAAGTGAAAAGATGATATTGGTGAAAAGGTGACAAAAATTGTCACCTCTTTTTCTCCTCATTGCCGTGGAGCTACATAGGAGGAGGGAGGGAGAAGCTTCCTCTAGAAGCTTGGTGCAAAGCTTCCTTGAGAAGCTTTGTGTAATGCTAACTTTTTGAAAAAGTCAAAGTGATGATGTCAATTTGATGATATCATCTTGGTGATGTCATTAAAGTGCTATTCTAGAAAGATGACTAATATTCTGTTAAAGTTATTATCCACTGGACAAAAGTTACAGTTAACAAAACTAGTATTTATTATCCAATGGATAATAAAGTGTATTGTGATTTTATTTATCAGATAAAATCTTGAAAAATGAAACTGCGTAAACTATGTCCGACCTCAGGTTTAGTAAGATCCTTTATCGATGTTTCCACAGTTCTTGGTTTTCCGGTCTTGGAGAACATATTTTATTTTTCCGGCTACGCTCAGTGCGCACGCAAATCAAGAAATATATTAAAATAATCAACATTACAAAAAAAATTCACAAAAATCACAAATATTGTAAAATGGATATTTATCATAAAACAAGCAATTTTCGGGGTGTTACAACTCTCCCCTCCTAAAAAAAAATTTCGTCCTCAAAATTTTCATACTTTAGAAGAGATGTGGATATTGTTCCTTTATGTTGCCTTCTAGCTCCCATGCTGCATCTCCGGTCATGTCATTCCAGATCACTTTCACTAACGGAATTTCTATCCCTCTGAGTCGCTTCACTCTCCTATCTTCGATCTTTACAGGAGGTGCCTCATAGGTTAAATTCTCTTTTAATTGTATTGTATCAGGTGCTATGACATGGTTTGGACCAGGGATATATTTTCGCAATTGTGACACATGAAAGACATTATGGAGGTTAGAAAGAAAATGTGGCAAGGCAATTTGGTAAGCTACTGGACCTATCCGGCGAAGAATTTGATAAGGTCCGATGAATTTAGGAGTGAGTTTTCTAGATTTAAGAACTCGGTTGACCCTAGTTGTGGGTGTGACCTTCAAAAACACATGCTCGCCTTCCTCAAACTCAAAAGGCTTTTCTGTTAACTCTTAGTCGTCCTCATCTTTTTCTGAATCTTCTTGACCTTTTTCATTGTTTGTTGTATAAGATCAGGTCCAATCGTAAGATGCTCTCTATCTTGGTACCACCACAAAGGTGTTCTGCACCGTCGTCCATATAAAGCCTCCTAGGGTGTCATTCCTATGCTCGAATGAAAACGATTGTTATAGATGAACTCTATTAATGGTGAAACTTCCTCCCAACTTCCAGTCTGCTCCAAAGTACAGGCTCTAAGCAAATCTTCCAACGATTAGATCATCCTTTTTGACTGACCATCAATTTTAGGGTGGTAAGCAGAACTCAAATGTAGTTTCGTTCCCAGTACTCCATGAAGACTCTGCCAAAACCTTGATGTGAACCTTGGATCTCTATCGGAAATGATGCTAGAAGGCACACCATGTAGTCTAACAATCTCACCAATATATAGTTGGGTTAACTTCTCCATTGAATACTTTATGTTAATTGGTAAGAAGTGTACAGAATTCTTAAGTCGATCAATAATTACCCATATCGAATCATGGCCTTTTTGGGTCTTTGGAAGTCCAACCATGAAATCCATTGCGATATTGTCCCACTTCCATTTGGGAATAGCTAGACGTTGCAACATTCCTGAAGGTCTCTAGTGTTCAACCTTGGCTTTTTGACAAATAAGACAGGATGGCACATATCTGGTGATGCGTGCGGATGTAGTGATTAAAATTAAGATAAAAATCAGTTGTCAGGCCCACCAGAAAATAAAAACCTTACAACTAGTTGTAGTTAGTAAGGGTCGATCCACAGAGAACCAATTCAATTAACACTATTAAACAATTCCCAATTTAGACTCTGATTAACAATAAACAGTAAAAGGGGGGTTTTGGAGTTTTGATGAACAATGAACAACTTCAAAGATAACAATAAACAAACTGAAATCAACAATATAAGAAAATTGGTTAAGAGATTGAATCCACCACTAGATTTATATGATAATGTAAATCCACATATCCTTTTATTCCAACATGCTCAATTATGTTTTTATGCAATTGTGATATTAAATCTCTGTTTTCCTTACGTGTTGGCCAATTTAGCAACCGCTCAAATCAACTTCTAATCACTGATTAGTCATAAAGCAACCGCTCTTACAACTATCCAACAATTGCATTAAGATTTAGAAAACCAATTACACTAAGGTCTAATCACACACCGGGATTAAATTACTTAGAACATATATTTCTCTAGATCTAATACCGCAACCGCGCATAATAAACCCAGATCTACCACTTTTATAACTGGGAAATAGCACAAAGATAATTATACCCACATGAACATCATACATCCCACTAGATCTACTACCGCAACCGCGCATAATAAACCTAGATCTACTACTTTGAAAGTAGGAACAAGTACAAAAACCTTCATACCAACAATAGATTGAGAAATATATGAATAAAAACATAAGCGTGTTGAAATAATCAAATATGCAAAGTTTACAACATTAATACTAGCGGTTTCATCACCCCCTTAACCAAGGGAGGTTTAGTTACACATAGCTAGAAAGAAATCACAAGAAAAACTATGAAGAAACAAGAAGAAACTATGAAGAAACAAGAAACTAAGAGAGAAAATGAAGGAGAGTTACATCTTGTTCATGATAAATGGTGCCTTTTATAGAAGTCTAAGGTAACAAAATGACAAAGGGAAGTGGGTGGATGAGTGGGTGAGTGAGTGGAGTGTTTGAGTGGATGGATTAGTGGGTTGGTTTAGTGGATTGGTTTAGTGGATGAGTGAGTGGAATGGTTGAGTGGTTGAATTAGTGAAAAATGCCAAAGGACTTTTGGTGAGTGGGAAATTATGGACATGAATGGGTGAGTGGATGGATGAGTGGATGGATTAGTGGATGAGTGGGTGGAGTGGTTAAGTGGTTGGATTAGTGTATGAGTGGATGAGTGGATGAGTGGATGAGTGGATTAGTGGATGGATGAGTGGATTAGTGGATGGATGAGTGGATGGTTGAGGACGAAAATTTCGTGTCTGACTTGGAAGCCAAAAACGACCATTATACTTCAGAATCACGAAAAGTGTTCTTCATGAAAGTTGTATATCCTTGTCTTGGCTATAAAATGGATAGCTGGTTCGTCCAATTTGGCTTCCTTAAGCCTAAGATATGTCCCAAATACCATAGGTTGCTCAAATCCAACTTCAGCTCCTCTGTTCCGACTTGCAAGCTCAAAATGACCTACTAGACTTCTTTTTCTCAAAATGTGTTCTTCATGAAAGTTGTTTATTTGGATCTTGACTATCCAATGTCCAAATTTCAGCCCATCTCCATTATTACATCTTGAGATATGATTTTTTTGAGTGCACACTGTTCGGATTCTACTGACAGAACCCGTATTCTGACTTCCATGTCAACTTAGGTCCCTTAGACATCTGAATCAGACTTCGAGCTCTTCATCAAAGTTGTAGAGCTTCTTCTTAGCTTTCCTACAAGATAAAATTCATGATTTTCAGATATCAGGAACTCAAGTTATGACCAAAATACAGAAACAGTGTAAAATCTCAATAATGCTGAAAATATTCAATTAGGACCAATTTGAGCTCAAACTCACAAAATCATGTCAAACTCAATCAATTAAGAATATGGAGAGTGTAAATGACTAAATATAAGGGTTTCTTAATGAATAAAATATGTGTTTATCAAATTCCCCCACACTTAGCTTTTTTGCACTCCTGGGCAAAACTCAAGACCAAAATTTTACAATCAAGAAGAACAACCAAAGGTTCAAGGGATCAAAACATTCATGAGTTAACAATTCTCCACATCTCAAACCATCAAGCAAGGTATCTTCAACATGAATCGAGAATGATAGATCTTCACAAGATTCCCTCTCAATCTCTCAAGTGTTTAAAGGGTAGGTATTTCACTCAATTCAACCCATGAAAATTGCACTACCATAAGCTTGCTTATCTTCTACTTCTCCACTACTCAAAACACATGCACACACAAATCATGAGGACTTTATTCAAGGTTGTAGTGAGGTCAAGGTAACAGGAGAGGATAAAATGGATATGAGAAGATAAATACCAAAGAGAATAAAAGCAAATGAGAGTGAGTTCAAATAACAAGCATAAAAGTTCATCCCAACTCTAGTGTATATCCCTTTACATATTCATTTCCCAATCCTTTTCTTTTTTTAAACACTTGGTTTTTTTTTTTTTTTTTTTTTTTTTTTTTTTTTTCTTTTTCTTTTATATATATGAACATAACTATATACATACATTTTTTTTTTCTTTTTGGGCACTCTTTTCTTTTTCAACAACCATTTTGTACACACACCCCCACACTTGTTCAAAAACTCATCCATTAACCAAGCTAATGTTCTTTTATTCCCTAAGGTAAAGTAAGAACACGATTTCTCATTTAAGGCACATGATGAGCTAGAAACAAGGAATGGTCAAATAAGCTCAAAGGGGTTAAGCAAAGGAAAATATACAAGGTTGGCAGGAATCAGAGAATTTTCAAGAAATCAAAAGAGTGCTTGATATCATATTGAAAACAAGGTTGACTATTTGGTTAAACTAGCTAATTAAGAAAGAGGGCCTCAATCATGTTCATGCATGCAAGTGAAATGTAGCCTCAAAAAGAATCAAAGCAAGTTCTAGAGTGGTCATTAACATGAGTGAAAATCACACAAGAAAGAAGAGAATTGCATAAATGTTGAATCCATCCATTAGGCTCAAAATCTCACAAGGTATGCATCCATCAAACTCAATTCATCAATTTAATCATCCATCACCAAGCATATCAGTTCAAGAAGGGAGAAAAGTTATTCAATCATGCAATGAACCCCTTTTTTTTTTCTTTTCTTTTTTTTTTTTTGAATTTTTTTTTTTTACAAAAAGAACATGCTGAAATCTCTCCCCCACGCTTAATATAACATTGCCTTCAATGTGAAAGAGAGATATAGAAAAGAGCAACACAACCTGATAAGAAGTGAATCAACGCCAAGCAGAAAAGAAACACACTGTCAGTACCGCATCAGACCCTGAAAAGAAATCAAACAATAAAACTTTAGTACTAATTAGTTACTACCTAAAAAACTCCTTACTCTGCCACCAATTAAGATGCGTCTCAAGAGTAAAATTACTCCTTACTCTACCATCACTAATTGATTTAATAAGTACATGACAATCATATCATACTTTCCAAACAGCACAACAAATTTTTTTTTATTTTTTTATTTTTTTATTTTTTTGTTTTTTTATTATTATTATTTTTTGGGTCAACTATCCTTCCCCCCAACTAAATCACAACATTGTCCTCAATGTTAAAATATAGATGAGTAAAGGGATGAAGATATTACCTGTTGGAGAAAGTTGACACAAATTTAAACGAAACAAAGGTACAATAAAATCAAACCCATTAAAGATGAAGTCACAGATCTGGCTTTTGTTTCTTGTTACTTCCTTCGCTGCTTCCTGTTGACCAATCTATCTGAGCTAATACCGGATCAGGTACATACTCAAAAGCTTCTAATTTATCAATGAGCTCATCAATAGTGGAGGTAGAGATAAGAAGTTGTCTTGCTGAAGGAGTGATAAATTTCTGTTCCACAGCTTTGTCAAGAAAAGATAACAAAAGATTAAAGAAATTATTAACATTCAACAAACCAATGGGTCTATGGTGGATGTTTAGTTCGGCCCAAGAGACAATTTGAAAAATTTCTTCTAAAGTACCAAATCCACCTGGTAAGACAATAAATGCATCAGAATTGTCAACCATTGTTTTCATTCGTCCATGCATAGATGTTACCTGAATTTCTTCTCCAACTGTCTTTCCAGTGATGTTATTTTCAGCCAAAGGTTTAGGAATAACACCTAAAACCCGATTGCCTCCTATAGAAGCGACAAGTGATACAGCCCCCATTAACCCACGACAACCTCCCCATATACAAGATGAATATTCCTCGCAAAGCAAGTGATCGACCAAGAGTGCTAGCTGCGTTTACAAACTCTAATCCCTTCCCATAACTCGACCCACAAAAAACACAGACATTTTTGAGGTTACGAATAGAAGGCCCCATTCTATACTCTTCCTCCCTTTGAGTGTTTCTGAGTTGAAGGAAAATGGAGAAAATGGAGTGTTTAAGTAGGAAAAAGAATGGAAAGGGAATAATTGCACCTATGAGGGTAGGTTGGCTGTTGTCAGAAAAGGTTGAAATTAAGAAACACAGAATCTTTTCTCCTCTTTTTTTTACTTTTTTTTTATTTTTTTTATTTTATTTTTATTTTTATTTTTATTTTTGTTTGACTTCAAGAAAACCATCAAGGTAAAGAAGTCTAGAAACCCCTGAAGGACCCTGCTCAAAGGATCGTTTGTACAAAAATTAAAATACAACAAAATGATACAAAGATAAAAGAAATAGAAAATGATGACATACTGTATGTACAAGTGTCCATGGCGTATCTTTATCTTGCGCGTCATGAGTGCAGTAGACATCACGTCCCTCTCTTTTTTTTTTTTTTGAATTTGTTAGAAAAACTTGATGAAATATGAGTGTATACTTACTTAAGATTGGGATAGAGGTAGTTCTTTCTTTCGGCTTTGTGCCAAAGCATTGTTGACCAAGATTCGACCCATTCAAGACCAAAAGCAACATAGGGCTCCCAAAAGGGACAAGTGGCCATAATACGCCATTTGCCTCACATGTGGGATACAATCTACCTTCTTTGTTTTTCAATTAAGAAGGCTGGATCAGATGCATGCATTTCCCCATTCACGGTGTGTGTTACCAAAGCCAACCCTAAGACGTATACATAAATTTTTTTTTTTTTGTTTTTTGTTTTTTTTTTTTTTTTTTTTTTTTTTTTTTGTTTTTGATTTTGAGAGATGACATGAAGAAGAAGAAGAAGAAGAAGATGATGATATGTACAGATTGTTGTGATTGTGGCTCACATCTTCCTCTGGTTTTATGTCCGAAACGGCTTAAATGCCTTCTATGAGTCGGGGATAGGCTTCCCATCCAATTTTCTTATAAAGCGGCAAACGGGGTCTTTTAGAGTCGATTCCCAAGATCGTAGCGTTTTTCTTCATCCTTGAAGAGATTCCACAATTTAAGAATTTCACGATGCACCAATCCACAAGAATGCGTCTCAAGAGTCGATAAGATATCATCTAATGACTCCTTACTCATCCATTCTTAATGAAGAAAATTTTATCTTCTCTATTTGCGGAAACCATCCCCAAAGTATGACATCGCTTGTTACAGTTCCATCGTCCACATTTGTAACAGACTTGTAACCTTTTTGCTCTTCTCCTTTTAGAATATGAACTTCTTCCAAGACCAGGGCATATATGAGTCAAATGAAATTGAGGACTCACCGCTAATCGAACCTTTGCTTCAATTATCCAACAGACATCTTCTCGGCATACCTTTGTGCATTAACAGTCTCAATCTTTCACATCGAACTTTGTAGATTTTTCTCAGAGCATTTTGAGGAAAAGAAGGAAATGTTTTCTCAGGTTTGAAAGAATGACATTCATTTTGAAGGAGAAGAAGGATTCAGTTATTTTGGGAAACTGAAAAATAAACCGACTTGAGAGTCACGGAAGTACCGTATCCGCCACTTACAAGCAACACAAAGAACTCAAGAACTTGATTTTTCAGGAATGGTTGAGTCTTTGTCCATTAACTTTACGCGCATTACCATTCCTAGGATCCTCAATATTTACGGCCCCAGAGGATACACGTGTTTGACAGCAAAAGAACCGCGTCACCTAGATCTCAATTTTTCAAGGAGTAGGTGCAGATGATAATCTCAAAGCAGAACCTTTTTGACCAATTTCCGCAACTTTTGCAAAAGGTGTAACAGACCTTGAATAAAGTAGGCCAATAAAATCCATACTGCAAGATTTTCGCAGTTTGTTGTCGTGAAGAAAAGTGACCTTCACATGCTTCCGAGTGACAAAATTTAATGGCACTACCTACCTTATTGTCGGGCACACAGCTGTTTTTTTTTTTTTTTTTTTTTAGAGATTCAAATGCTTACAACCAACAAACAGATAAAAACATAATCTAAGGAACTAATGAAAACACAAAATAAAAAGGGATAAAGAGAGCAAATCTGGTTGGGTTGCCTCCCAATGAGCGCTTAGTTTATTGTCCTCGGCCGACATGATGATACTTTCACTTGCTCCTCATATTGTGGAAGGATGAGGGTCATCACTTCCATCTCTCGCACTTGTCGGGAAGTTCATGATATGGTTTGAGACGATGACCAATGACCTTAAATGCTTTGCCGAATTTTCACTCCCGATCTCAACCGCACCAAAAGGAAAAACATTAGTTACCACAAACGGCCCAATCCACTTAGAACGCAGTTTACTGGAAATAATTTGAGTCTTGATTGGAATAGCAGGACTTTTTGTCCTCTGTGAAATTTCTTTCTGGAAATCAATTGGTCGTGGAATGCCTTAGCTTTAGTTTTATAAATCAGGGCATTCTCAAAGGCCTCATTTCTTAGTTCTTCTAATTCCTGTAACTGGAACTTCCTTTGCTTTCCAGCACCTTCCAATTCCATATTAACTTGTTTAATGGCCCAGTAAGATCGATGTTGCAACTCAACGGGCAAATGACAGGGCTTTCCATACACCAACCGAAATGGTGACATGCCGATGGGAGTCTTATAGGCAGTCTTATAAGCCCATAAAGCATCTTCAAGTCGAGTGCTCCAATCCTTTCTTGAGGGATTCACTGTCTTTTCAAGGATTGACTTAATCTCCCGGTTGGACACTTCAGTTTGCCCATTTGTCTGTGGATGGTAAGGAGTGGAAATTTGTGCATTACTCCATATCTCTTCAATAGAGCATCAAAGGTTTTGTTGCAGAAATGGGTCCCTTGGTCACTGATGATAGCCCTTGGGGTCCCGAACCTGGAGAAAATATGTGACTTAACAAAAATCGCAATGAGTTTTAGAATCATCGATCGAGTGGCTTTTGCTTCCACCCATTTAGACACATAATCAACGAGATAAAAGAATGTATGTGAAACCAAATGAAGGAGGGAATGGTCCCATGAAATCAATACCCCACACATCAAAGAGTTCCACAAAAATGATCGGAGTCCGAGGCATTTGATTACGAGGACCAATATTACTGTTTCTCGACGGCGGTCACAAGACTTACGAAGTTGTAAGCGTCTTTGAAAATTGAAGGCCAATAGAAACCTTGTCAAGCACTTTATTAGCTGTCCTTTTCTTGCCAAAGTGTCCTCCACATGCATAGGTGTGGCAAAAGGAGAGGATGGAGTGTGTCTCGAATCGGGAATGCACCTCCTAATGACTTGATCGCACAATGCTTCCATAAGTACGGTCATCCCAGATATAGTATTACTGATCACTCCTTAATTTATCTCTTTGGGCCTTGTTCAAACCCTCCGAAAAGTCCTTAGTAACCAGGTAGTTAACAATGTCAGCATACCAAGGGATTATGGTGTTGACAACCATCAAATATTCATCCAGGAAAAGTCTCCATGATAGGCATTTCTTCCTCTTCAATTACCAATCTACTCAAGTGATCGGCCACCAAGTTTTCGCTCCCTTTCTTGTCTTTAATCTCCAAGTCAAATTCCTGGAGCAATAAAATCCATCGGAGCAATCTAGGCTTTGCTTCTTTCTTTGTTAGAAGATACTTCAAGGCTGCATGATTCATCATGCATCTTTGGAAAGTTCCTGGTGCATTGCAGAGTCCAAAAGGCATTCGCCTATATGCAAAGGTACCAAATGGACAAGTGAATGTAGTCTTGTCTTGGTCTTCTGGAGCTATGGCAATCTGATTGTAACACGAAAAACCATCCGAGAAAACAATAATAAGAATGACCACTAATCTTTCTAACATTTGATCAATGAAAGGTAAAGGAAAGTGGTCTTTTCTCGTGGCGGCATTCAACTTCCTGTAATCAATACAAACACGCCACCCCGTCTCGTAACCTAGTGGGAATAAGCTCATTTTCAGCATTTCTTACCACAAGTAATTCCGCATTTCTTTGGTACTACCTGGACTGGGCTTACCCACTTGCTGTCAGAAATGGGGTAGATCACCCCCACACTTAGGAGCTTCAGTATCTCCTTTTTCACAACCTCCATCATGGGAGGATTCAATCTCCGCTGAGGGTCTCTCACGGTTTAGTATCCTCCTCCATTAATATCCTGTGCATACAAACGGAGGGACTAATACCCTTGATATCAGCTATTGACCAACCAATGGCTGTCTTATGTTCCTGCAAAACAGCTACCAGTTTCTCTTCTTGCTCTTGGGTGAGTGACTTTGCAATTATTACTGGAAGGGTGTCCTTCTCCCCCAAGAAGATGTATTTAAGATGATCAGGTAGTGCTTTCGGTCCAATTCAGTGCCTCGCACAAATGAAGGTTGAGGTATATCAGTAGTAACAGGTAAATCAACAAAAGTTACCTCATGCTCTTCTGGAGTGGAAGAGAGCTCTTGTAAGGCAGCAACAATTTCATCAATGTCTTCACTCCATGGCTCTTCTTCACTCTTCTTCTTTTCCTCCTGTACATCTAAGCTATGAGTTAGAATTGTATCAAGAGCATCAAAATGGTCAGTATCAAAAGTGCAGAAATTAAAGAATCAAAAGGATCAAAAGAATCAATTAAACAAGCGAGTGCACATCACTTGGGTATCTCATAGCTTCAAAAATATTGAATCTAATTAATTCCCCATCAAATTCCATTGTTAGAATTCCCGAGTGCACATCAATTTTTGTCCGTGCGGTCTTCAAAAATGGTCTTCCTAGCAAGATAGGAGCAGATTTGGGAGACTCATCCTCTTCCATATCCAAAACATAGAAGTCTACCAGGAAACACTAATTCATTCACTGTACCAAAACATCTTCAACCACACCCTTAGCGTATGCATTAGATCTATCAGCCAATTGAATAACAACACCAGTAGGTTCCAAAGACCCAAGTATAAAGATGCATAAATAGAATATGGCATGACATTTATAGATGCACCTAAATCAAGCATTGCCCTTTCAAACCTTGTGTTACCTATAGTGCATGGAATGGTGAATGTGCTGGGTCCTTACATTTGGTTGGGAGTTTCTTTTTAATTACAAATTTGAAACATTTTCTCCCACTTGGACCTTTTCATTTCCTTTTAACTTCCTCTTGTTAGTGCATAATTCTTTCAGAAATTTTGCATATCTAGGTACCGCTTAATGGCATCTAACAAAGGGATATTAACCTCTACCTTCCTAAAAGTCTCAAGTATTTCTTTTTCTCGCTTCTTCTTTCTTGGTTTTAACCAACCTACTAGGAAAAGGAGCTTTAGTGACATATTTAGGAAGGGGTTGAAATACTTACCTTAGGGGTTTTGGAAGTTTGCCCCTTATCATTTGCTTCTTTGGGTGGTTCATCCTTCTCTTGAATGATTGGTGGAAGAGAGGTAGGCTCATCCATCGTCTTTCCGCTTCTCAATGTGACAAAGACTAGCATTTTCCCTCGGATTCACTTACATTTTGTGAGGGTAGTTTCCTGAAGCTTGGCTTTGAAACTTATTGAATTTGTGGACAAGCTGTCCTATCTCGATTCTCGCAAGTTATTAATTGCGATCCTTGTTTCTTGTTTGAAACTTTGTATAGTTGCATTTGTTTCTTGTTGGAACCGCAAATTATTAGTGGCCATTTGTTTTACTAGCTCCTCTAATGAAGGCTCGGATTGCTTAGGAGCTTGAACTTGCGTCGACTCGAGGGAAAGGTACTTGCCTTTGTTGGAATCTGGAGGTCCATAAGCCGGAGGTTGATTTTGAGGTTGCTTTACATAGCTGAAATTTGGATGATCCCTCCAACCCGGATTATATGTGTTTGAGTAGGGGTTGTAATTTTTGAAAGTCCAAAGCATATCCCCCTATCGCTCTTACCTCCTCATTTGTGTCTTCTTGGAGAGTGGGACACATATCGGTGGGATGTCCGGATGAACAACAGATCCCACAAGCATGAGCGGTGCTTTACCCGAATCCATTAACCGTTTGAACCATAGCATCAATTGAGTCATTTGTCTTCGTATCTTGGTTGTCTCTACTTCTTTCACCGCTCTTACTCCAAAGTGTCATTTCTAGAGTAGAATTGTTGAGTATTGGCACCATTCTTGAGATCAAGTTTCTAGCTTCTTGAGGAGTTTTATCAATCAATGCTCCTCCGCTAGCAAAGATCAATCATGTTGCGATCCATCACTTGTAAGCCTTCATAAATACTTGAATTAAAAGTCGCTCACTTATTTGATGATGAGGGCAGCTAAAACATAGCTTCTTAAATCTCTCCCAAGTAGTCATGGAGTGATTCCCCATGCCTTTGTTGAATACCATGATTTCTTTTCGATTGTTGCAGGCTTTTGAGGGGGGAAGTATCTGTCTAGGAAAGTTCGGGCCATGTCCCGCCATGATTGGATGGATCCGGGTGGCAAGTAGTAAAGCCACTCCTTAGCCGAGTCTTTCAATGAGAATGGAAAAGCTCTCAACTTGACTTGCTCTACATGAATTCCTGCAGGTTTCATGCTAGAACATACCACATGGATTTCCTTCAAGTGCTTGTTGGGGTCCTCTCCGGGTAATCCATTGAAAGATGGCAAGAGATGGATTAAACCGGATTTCAATTCAAATGCCTCTTCATTTTCAAGAATGTCTATGCAAAAAGGCTGTTGATCTAGATCTGGAGCACCCAATGCCCTTAAAGTGTTTTCGCCATTGTCACTTCTTCAGATATTTCAGATGGCTCAAATGTCTCTGAACTTGATAGATCAATGTAACGGGCAGCTTCAATGTCGGCACAGGTGTGAGTTGGAAGTTAGCCGGATGGAAGGGAAATTGAGGATGTGAAGTGAGTTGATCAATATAGTTCCTCAAATTTAGCAATCCTTCGTCTACTCCTTCAAGGGACATCAACACCTACAAAACACTCGAAAGAAAGATTAAAAATAAAATAAAATAAAATAAAATAAAAACAGAATAAAAATAGGAAATTAATTAATAGTGTAATTGAAAAAATTGGTTCCCCGGCAACGGCGCCAAAATTTTGATGCGTGCGGATGTAGTGATTAAAATTAAGATAAAAATCAGTTGTCAGGCCCACCAGAAAATAAAAACCTTACAACTAGTTGTAGTTAGTAAGGGTCGATCCACAGAGAACCAATTCAATTAACACTATTAAACAATTCCCAATTTAGACCTCGATTAACAATAAACAGTAAAAGGGGGGTTTTGGAGTTTTGATGAACAATGAACAGCTTCAAAGATAACAATAAACAAACTGAAATCAACAATATAAGAAAATTGGTTAAGAGATTGAATCCACCACTAGATTTATATGATAATGTAAATCCACATATCCTTTTTATTCCAACATGCTCAATTATGTTTTTATGCAATTGTGATATTAAATCTCTGTTTTCCTTACGTGTTGGCCAATTTAGCAACCGCTCAAATCAACTTCTAATCACTGATTAGTCATAAAGCAACCGCTCTTACAACTATCCAACAATTGCATTAAGATTTAGAAAACCAATTACACTAAGGTCTAATCACACACCGGGATTAAATTACTTAGAATATATATTTCTCTAGATCTAATACCGCAACCACGCATAATAAACCCAGATCTACCACTTTTATAACTGGGAAATAGCACAAAGATAATTATACCCACATGAACATCATACATCCCACTAGATCTACTACCGCAACCGCGCATAATAAACCTAGATCTACTACTTTGAAAGTAGGAACAAGTACAAAAACCTTCATACCAACAATAGATTGAGAAATATATGAATAAAAACATAAGCGTGTTGAAATAATCAAATATGCAAAGTTTACAACATTAATACTAGCGGTTTCATCACCCCCTTAACCAAGGGAGGTTTAGTTACACATAGCTAGAAAGAAATCACAAGAAAAACTATGAAGAAACAAGAAGAAACTATGAAGAAACAAGAAACTAAGAGAGAAAATGAAGGAGAGTTACATCTTGTTCATGATAAATGGTGTCTTTTATAGAAGTCTAAGGTAACAAAATGACAAAGGGAAGTGGGTGGATGAGTGGGTGAGTGAGTGGAGTGTTTGAGTGGATGGATTAGTGGGTTGGTTTAGTGGATTGGTTTAGTGGATGAGTGAGTGGAATGGTTGAGTGGTTGAATTAGTGAAAAATGCCAAAGGACTTTTGGTGAGTGGGAAATTATGGACATGAATGGGTGAGTGGATGGATGAGTGGATGGATTAGTGGATGAGTGGGTGGAGTGGTTAAGTGGTTGGATTAGTGTATGAGTGGATGAGTGGATGAGTGGATGAGTGGATTAGTGGATGGATGAGTGGATTAGTGGATGGATGAGTGGATTAGTGGATGGATGAGTGGATGGTTGAGGACGAAAATTTCGTGTCTGACTTGGAAGCCAAAAACGACCCACTATACTTCAGAATCACGAAAAGTGTTCTTCATGAAAGTTGTATATCCTTGTCTTGGCTATAAAATGGATAGCTGGTTCGTCCAATTTGGCTTCCTTAAGCCTAAGATATGTCCCAAATACCATAGGTTGCTCAAATCCAACTTCAGCTCCTCTGTTCCGACTTGCAAGCTCAAAATGACCTACTAGACTTCTTTTTCTCAAAATGTGTTCTTCATGAAAGTTGTTTATTTGGATCTTGACTATCCAATGTCCAAATTTCAGCCCATCTCCATTATTACATCTTGAGATATGATTTTTTTGAGTGCACACTGTTCGGATTCTACTGACAGAACCCGTATTCTGACTTCCATGTCAACTTAGGTCCCTTAGACATCTGAATCAGACTTCGAGCTCTTCATCAAAGTTGTAGAGCTTCTTCTTAGCTTTCCTACAAGATAAAATTCATGATTTTCAGATATCAGGAACTCAAGTTATGACCAAAATACAGAAACAGTGTAAAATCTCAATAATGCTGAAAATATTCAATTAGGACCAATTTGAGCTCAAACTCACAAAATCATGTCAAACTCAATCAATTAAGAATATGGAGAGTGTAAATGACTAAATATAAGGGTTTCTTAATGAATAAAATATGTGTTTATCATCTGGCAACATCTTTTTTCATCTCGTACCACTAAAATAACTATTTCAGGTCTTGGTACATTTTGGTCATTCCCGGATGCATACTCAACTTGCTCATGTGAGCATCTTCGACAATAAACTTCCTAAGTTCTGAATCCTTGGGCACACAGACCCTGCCTCTAAACCTTAGGATTCCATCAGTTCCTTCCTTTACTATCGACACAATGTCGTGCTTCATTAGCTCCCTCTCATTTTGCAAAAAATTGTCATATTTCTATTTCTCTTGAATCTCTTCCATTAGATCACTTGAAATAGTAACCATGTCCATACAAATCTTCCTCAGTGCCAATTCCACAGAGGACCATATGTCCCTGAATTGCTCTATCAAATCCTTCTCCTTGACCATCATAGAAGAGATACTAAGCATATTCTGACTGAAAGCGTCTGTTATGACGTTTGCCTTTCCAAGGTGATACTAAAGTTGAAAATCGTAATCCTTTAGAAATTTCAACCACCTTCGCTGCCTCATGTTCAGCTCCTTTTAGTCAAATAGGTATTTCAAACTTTCGTGGTCACTAAAGACATTGAACGTCGCTCTATATAGAAAGTGTCTCTATATTTTCAAAGCAAACACCACAGCTGCTAACTCCAAGTCATGTGTAGGGTAATTCTTTTTATACACTCTCAACTGTCTTGAAGCATATGCCACCACTTTCCTATCTTCCATGAGCACACATCCTAGCCCTTGATGTGAAGCGTCACAATACACCTCAAAGGGTGCATTGGGATCAGGTAGAAGTAAAACTGGTCAAGTATTCAATCATCTCTTCAACTCTTAAAAACTTTCTTCACAAGCTTCAATCCACTCAAAAGCTTGGTTTTTCCTTGTGAGTTAAGAGGTCATACTATCTTAGAAAATCCTTCAATGAATCTTCGATAATATTTAGCTAATCCCACTAAGCTTCGAATTTCAGTCATACTCTATGGCCTTTCCTATTGTAGAACTACTTCGACCTCTGACGAATCCACTGCAATCCTATCTTTTGAGATTACATGACCCAAAAACTTAACTTCTTCTAGCCAAAATTCACACTTTGACAACTTGGCATGCAACTTCTTCTCTTTCTGGATCTGGAGAACTACACTGAGATGTTCAGCATGTTCCTCCTGATTTCAAGAGTAGATCAGAATGTCATCGATAAAGATAACGACAAATCTGTCTAAGTAAGGACAAAAGATTCTATTCATGTAGTCCATGAATATGGCAGGTGCATTCATCACTCCAAACGACATCACAAGGTACTCATAATGCCTGTAACGTGTACAAAAAACTGTCTTGGGAATATCCTCTGCCTTCATTCAGATCTGATGATAGCCAAAACGCAGGTCAATCTTAGAGAAAATAACAACTCCCCTCAGTTGATCCATTAAATCATCTATCCTCGGAAGTGGATACTTGTTCTTGATTGTGATCTTGTTCAGCTGGCGATAGTCTACACATAAGTGCGAAGTTCCATCCTTTTTCTTGACCAACAACATTGGCACTCCCTAGGGTGACACACTAGGCCTGACAAACTGCTTTTCTAAAAGCTCTACAAACTATTTCTTAAGCTCGGCCAATTCTGATGATGATATCTTGTATGGTGCTATGGATACAAGTCTGGATCCAGGCACAAGATCAATGGTGAACTCTATCTCCTGCTCCGGTGGTAAACCAGGTACATCATCAAGAAAGACTTCTGGAAACTCATTGACTACCGGAATGGCATTCACATCCACCTCGCTCTCGATTTCTAAGGAAGACAATAACATGTATCCCTGAGCTCCTCCTTTTAAGAGAGCTTTAACTTGGTTAGCCGTCAAAAATCTAGAAACTTCAGACTTAGGGAAAACTAAGTTTTTATTGGAATAATCCAACAGGATATGGTTAGAAGATAACCAATCCATTCCTAAGATTACGTCTATTTGGGAAAGAGGTAAACAAATCAAATTAACAGATATGATTCGACCTTCAACAAATAAAGGATAGTTCAAATATACTTATGTAGTAATAACAAGTTTAGCAGTAGGGGTAGAAATATCTAAATAAAAAGGTAAAGAAGACACAAATAAACCTAATCAACGAACACAGTCATAAATAATAAAAGAATGGGTTGCCCCTGAGTTATACAGTACAGATAAAAGATTACCTTCTATGGTACTATCTCCCTTTATCAAATCTTCATATTGAGAGGCTTCAGCTCCACTCATCCTATAAACTTTGCCTCCTACCTGAGGCTTGACAACTCATGCATTGTTGACAAAAAGCTCTGCCTTAGGTTGGTTGCAATCTCTGGAGATGTGTCCAGGTTTTCCACACCTAAAGTAGATAACCCCCTTGATTGTGCACTCCCTTGTCAGGTGCTCTTTTCTGCATTTCAAACGCTTCAGTGAAGATGCCACAGTCTGGCCAGCTTGATTCCCACCAAAACTTTCACTTGGACCTCCACCCTATGATTGTTGTTATTGATTCCCTGGCGGTCGGGTATAGGGCTTCCTCTGAAAATGATTCACACTACTACTACTTCCTCTTTGGAACCTCGAAGGTCTAAAGTTGCGGCTCCTCGTATCCCTTGATCGATCTAACTCTTCAATCCTTCGACACTTATCTAGCAAGGCCGGGAATTAGTCAATTCCCAATGGTAGCACTGTTATCTTCAAGTCATGGCACAGTCCTTCCTCAAACTTTTGGCATTTCCACTCTTCGTCAGGCTAGAGCTAGAAATACCTTGAAAACTTGAACAAGCTTTCAAACTTTGTCGCATACTCGCTAATTGTCATGCTTCCTTATTTCAGACCAAGATACTCCATCTCCTTGGTATGCCTCGCACTCAATGGAAAATACTTCTCCAAGAATCTGTTCTTGAAGACTTCCCATGTGATTGTCATTCCCTTAGCTTCCATCAATCTTTGAGCTCTATTCCACCAATCTTTCGCATCTCCAACTAACATGAAGGTAGCATAAGTTACCTTCCTGTCATCAGCACAGCTCATCCCTCAAAATATCTTCTCCAGTTCCTTGATCTAAAGACTAGCCTTCTCCGGATCAAACTCTCCTTTAAACTGAAATGGGTTGTGGCAGTAAAATTCTGACAAGTTTTGGGTTTCAACCATTGCTTTTTGCTATTGTGCAGCTCTCTCACTTTGTTGTACAATAACATCTGCCTTCTGTTGCATTGCCTCAACTGCTGCACCAATACCTCCACCACGAGCCATCACTCTTTTTCAGAGTTAGACTGAACAAAAACACAAGGAATAATTAGATGTAACCTTTTGAAAACCAAACACAGAGAATCACACAGTATAAACAAGACAAACCTAACCATAAAACCCAAAAGAAAACTCAAATCGGGGCTCTAATACCAAACTAGTGTGAAGCCTTTTTTGGAGAGGGACAGTCACACCAAAACGAACAAAATTCAAAAGATAATATTAAGACCCGGTTATGTACATATAGATAGTAACTCGCTTATTCATGAAGCATGTAGTAATTTGGCAATTCTCTTTTAATTATATATATATATATATTTATATATATATATATATATATATATATATATATATTTGTTATAGGTAGAAAACATACACTCAGTATAAATAAATAACATAGAAAGTTAAACCATACATTTATACAAAAGATATGAGTCATAAGTGTTTAGATACATCAACGAATTTAGTGTAACATCCTCTCTGACGTAATGATATTAATCAGGGTTATAGTAGCTTAATAAGTCTGGTATAAGTTACCTGATGATTTTGGTAATTGTTTGGGCTGAATTGAGCATAAATCTATAACATTGAATACGAGAAATAGCTTAAAATAGTTCAGAATTTAGTTTAAATAGCTAAATGTATGGGAATAAATATGATAAAGTTATTTTGAAGTCATTAAGGATTGGAATGAGGTATATGGAATTTTAGAAGATCAGATAAGCTAATTTGACATTTTTAATGACATTGCAATAATGTTTAAAGACCAAACTAATCAGATAAATGGATCAGAAACCGTAGGGGTATGAGCAAGTGTAATATAGAAGAATGAAGATTAATTTGAGAGTAGAAACAGGTTGAAATGGAAACTTGTAATTCCATAAGGTTTAATTTAACCCAGGGATGAATAGTGAAGCTTAGTGTCTAATAAAGGTGTATACAAATGATTGTGGAAAAATAAAACTGAGAAATGCGTGAAATCCTAGAATTTTCCATAATGCCTATAGAGGTTGGAAAATTCACTTCTGAATAATTAAAAATATTTTTAATAGATAAAAAATTATCTGTTGGATTTCACTTTTTCCTACCTATTTTCTCTCACTCACATTTCACCCCTAATCATGGCTTGGGAGATATTTTTCTCTCTTCCTTCTCTCACTCTTTCGGCTAACCTCACCAAAAAGAGGTAAAATGAAAGAAAAGAAATAGGATAAGAAAGAAAAGAGAGGAAATGAGAAAGAGGGAAAGGGAATGTGAGATGTGGCAGAAAATGGAGAAAAAGAAAGAAGAAAGAAGACACCCAAGGTAGAAGCTAGAGCAAGGAACCATGGAAGGGGAAGAAATGAGACCAAGCAAAGAGGAGCTAGGAACAAGATCAAGACACCATGGAAACTAGGTAGGGGTTTTTTTTTTCATCTTTTCTACCATTTCTTTATTTTCCAAATTCTTGGCAACTTGAGATTTGAATGATGATTTTGTAATGGAAAAGATGTTTGTATAAAGATTATGATTTGAAAGCTTGATTGTTGGTTTAGATCTTGATGATATTTGAGATTTGGAAAAATGAGTTTCATTCCCATATTGAGATTTATTGTTTTATTAGTGTTTTGGATGCATTTTTGTGATGACTTGATGTTATTGTTGATGATTATTAGTTTGATTTGGGTTAGAATGGTTTAAGAACTCTGATTTCTACATAAAACGAGCTTGTAATCGATTACATAACCCTTGTAATCGTTTACAATGCTTCAGGAGCTACGAAAATGGTTTCTAGGCTAGATGTAATCGATTACAGAGCCTCTGGATGAGGTGTAATCGATTACATCAGTGATGTAATCGATTACCAGGCCCCCAAATTGAGGTTTTTGATCCAAAATTGATGAGAATAGAGTTCTTTATCCCATGTAACCTAAATACAAACCTTAGACCTTGAATTAAATAGTTGGAATTCATTAGATTGTGAAAAGGTTATGCATCCAAATAAATTAAGAAAATGATTTCATGGTATGATTGAATCAAATGAGATTGAACGGATAAATGTTATGAGTATAAATGAATTAATCATTATGTAAGATAATGTGATATGAGAATGATGAATCAAATATCAATGCATTATGCTACAAATTGAGATTTATTAATGAGATATCAATGCATGATGCTAAGATATGTGATTGTTGCATGATTTCCGCAAGCGCACAGATCGTACAAGTAGTAAAATAAATATTGTTCCCACGAGGATCGGTTAATTACTAACTTTTACGGCTATTTCGATTGTTTAAGCATATAAAAACAATGGTGAAAGCTATATTTAATTTAATGCGAAGAATTAAATATCAAAGTAAGCAATTAAAACTAGAAAATATGAGATTCGCAAGGATTAAAGTTCTAGGACTCGGAATCCACTACACTACCCCCTATAATAAATTGTGATTATACCTTGGTCAATGTCAAATTACATTCTTGAAGGCGAATTGTCCTAAATTATTTAAACCCCAATGTCTTGGCACTAAAAATGTGCTAAAACTTCATCAATCTCATTCTCTTGGCAATTAATCCAAGTTCTAACCCATTAAGATTCATGACAATCGTTTTACCCTCGAAGGACTTAACCCTATGTCTAGGCATTAATTCCTAAGTTCAATTCTTAGATTATCAAGCAATTAGATTTCATCTTTCGATCCTTCATCTAAAACCTAAAATCATGTAAATATGGCGCGCAACATACCACAAGCATTAAGCATACCAAGAATGAATCAAGAACAATAATTTCATCAACAGAAAACCAAATCAACAATTCATAATAGAGAAATAGAGAGTTTCATCCTAATCCTAGAAAATAGTTTAGCCACTCATGGCCATTATAGCACAAACAAGATTAAAGAGGAAAGATACAACTATAATTCCAAAGCAAATGAAGAAGATGAAGTAAAGAACTTAATGGTTGATCTTGTTCTTGGTCTTGCCTTGATCTATGCCTTTAACCTTGCTTCTTCTCAAGTCCTCCAGCTTTTCTCTGCTCAAAAGGTCTAAAAAATGACCCTAAAATCCCTTAGTTGCGTTCTGCAGCCTTCCTCTGCTTATATCCCATCCATCTGATGGGTTTTGGACACATTTTCACGCAAAAAAGGATAGACACAGCCGTGCTTGGTTTAGGCACGACCGTGTCTATTACACAAAGTCACCAAATCTGTCAGAAAATGCGTCTAATTTGTCAAAATCTTGCTTCAGACGTTTTGCAGGGAGACACGGCCATGCTTGTATTAGGCACGGCCATGCCTAAATTCTAGAAGCTTCCCCATAGTTAGACACGATCGTGCTTAAGGTCCAGAATGTGAAATTCTAATTTTGGGATGAGACACGGCCATGCTTAAGGGAGACACGGCCGTGTCTTCTGGTCTGAAGCCCAAAATGGTCTTCTTTTTGCCCAGAAACACGGTTTGTTCACTAATTTTCTTCCCAAATATGTTTTATCACTCTATTCTGCACAAATGAAGATGATTGATAAGAATCAATTCAAAGTTCATTAATAAACACAATCAAATCATCATAATTCATCATTTTAGGGTTACAAAATACAGGTTTATCAGTGATTGATGAATTTGAATATCCATGATGAGAATGATTGGAATATGCATTATATTGCATTTTTGATGATTTGATGAACAAAATGATTTGATTTTCATGGGTATCCCTTTGTGGAACTAGACCGAGTGAGATTTTGGATATGCCTTGTACTAGGGTAAGTTTTGAATAATGGTAAGAGAGAATTTGAGAATTCCTCTACACTAGAGTAATTGAGGTTGAGGGATACCTCCTTCTTTACCCATGCTTCCCTATACATCAAGTGTTAGAGGAAGACCTCTTTACTTGGAGTTATCATAAACCCCCGAAATGTAGGGAGCGGATTAAACTTCCCTTATCTCTGATGATCGATAATGTGAGGATGGACATTCCCTCCCTGTCAAAAGTAGTTGAGGATGAACATTCCTTCTCTACTTACCACCTGAAATGAGGACGGACATTCCCTCATTGTTGTGGTTGATCGAGATTGGTCTAGTTACTCAGAGTAGTCTTGTGTAGCGAGAGCTATAAATGGGTTGAAGTGCACTAACCTGAAAGCAGGCTACTACCAAGTGATTTGGTATTGTGAGGATGGACATTCTTTCTATACCATTTGATTTGAGATGACACATGTGTCCTGATGATTTGAGATATGAATCTTGAAAGATGAGATTTCATTGACTTTTGATAAAATATTTATGATTTGACAAGTCGAGACTTAATGATTTGAATTACTATTTAAGATATGAGACTTCATGAGAATTTCTTGATATTTTCTTGAGAATGGAAAATATATGAGATTTGATGATATGATTTTCCTTTTACTAATTTGAGTCTTAATGACTTTGGATATGATGCACTTAATGATTCTCAAGACATTAATTTTAATGATATTTGATGATTATAAATGATTTTCATAATTAAATGAACATCTATTTCAGGAAGAGGAAGGACCCGATTTGGCTTTAGCCACCTTCTTACGGATTATATAGAAATTATTTGAAATGATTTTTCCCTAAAATAGCTGGAATTATTGTGATGACACAATTTTTTTTATAACCTGGAGTTTTGATTCTCACCCCTTACACCTTTGATTTCCATGATAATTCCAAGAGGGACCTATAGTGACAAGCAAGATGGAGCAACACAGAGCTTATGGATGAAGAGATGTTTTTGTTAGTTTGATCAGATTTTGTATAATAGATCAATATAGGTATATTATATTTAGCGATGTATTCCTTGTGTAAAAATTCATTTCATATTATACGTGTAATATGCTTCTGCTAAAGGCTCATATTTTGTATATTATTAAACTATTTATTTACAAAATTGTGGATATTCATAAGTAATATACCAAATTCTAATTACTGATACGTAAACTAGATACATCATTAGTGTTAGTCTTTAGGATATTACATTTAGCAAAAGAAAATAGAAGCTTTACATGTCCAAAAGGATATACATATTACAGCCCACCAAAAAGACAAAACATCAGGCCCCCAAAAAGCTATATACCACATGTCAAGTCCCACAACTACGAGAAAGGACCCTCTAATGGGTCTTCCTCCGACTCCTCAGAGAGTAAGACTATCGGAAGAGGAGCACTCTGACGGACAGGAGTCCATGCAGAGGACATCTCATTGTCTTCATGAGGGGTATAGTTGAGAACACCCCAAAGCTCCCTGACAGGCATGAAAAACTCCAAGTGGATAGTAGTATCCAAAGAGAAGAAAGGAACATCTTCCCCAGTCCTATGGATAATTACAGAAACATTTTCGTCATATCTGATGCGCTCCAAGTTCTAGTCAATCTTCTAGGCATCTAATCCGCCATGAAACAAAACACTTACATAGCCCAAAAAGCTTCGACCAGCTGCCATGACAAAACAGAAAACTAATAACTAGGAAACGCAGGCTTTTCCTCGCCTTGGTCTTTAAAGAAACACAAATACATCCAGAATAACAAAACAACGAGGTGAGATGTCCAACATCATTACCAGTTATGGCAGCAAAGAAACATAGACGGCGCATAACACCAAACAGTACAGTACAACAGTGAGCAGCATCAAGATCATAGAATAAGCAGTTTAATAATCCAGACAGTCATTATATCAATAAGGAAATAGTTTCATAATCATATGGATAGATGTCAGGTCGATATGATGAGTAACTATGCACATGCACAAGGTGTAACACCCCAAATTTTCTAGCTATTTGATAGTAATAATAGAATTCTACTATTTAGTAATTTCTATGTACTGTAAAATTATTTTGAGTATTCTATGAATACATTTGATCATTTTGTGTGATTTATTCCGTGTCAAGAAAATAATAATTTTCAGTCCAGGGAAAATTTTACTTATTTTAATTATTGTTAAGTCTTAATTATTTTACATAATATGATTTGATTTTCATAAGTTTTATAATTTTTATGATTTTGTGGATGATTATGAAATTTTTATAATTCTCTGATTATTTTAATATTATCCATGGGCCGTCTATGGGCTCAAGGGGGTTGTACGTGGGCCTAGGCGGGCCCAGAAAAGTGAAAATTTTTCCGGAGCCAGAAAATTTTGTATTATTGAGACGAGGATGGGGGATCTTACTAAACTCGAAATCGAAAACAATTTTTGAAATTTTTTTTACTGTGTTTTGTACTGTATTTAATTATCGGGTAATAAAAGCTACAGTTAATTGTGTCCGTAGGGTAATAGCAGATAAAAATAAATATTATACTGCTTAGTCAACATTAGTGGTTATGATGACTTTATGACGGACTAATAGGAAGCAAGCTTAATGTTCAAGCCTTTGGATATCCACCATTGATTTAATCAACGGTGGAGATTGGTCTTACAAAGTGGCAATGACTTTTTATGACCGGTGGATGGAAAGTATGAAGAGGTGATCTTGATCCTTCATTTTAGAGATACATCTAATGGCTAGGATTTCAAGGAAGAAAGATCCAATGGCTTAGATTAAGTCTTATCATTTAGGAGCTATAACCTAGAATCTACGCTAATACTAACCATTGATCTAATCAATGGCTAACAATGCCCAAAATGGTGGCTAGAGACATTAGTCACTCATTGAGTGTACAAGGAGGGGGTTCAGTTTTGTGATGGCTTAAGGCCATAGGAAGTTTCAAGACACATATCATTATTCATCTTTACCATTATCAAAAACCTAAAGCTCACAACATTTTCTCTCCTTTTCTTCTTCTCTAACTCACGGCCAAGACCCCAATCTCATACCATCACTCTTCAAAAATTTTAAACAACCTTACTTCTTGAATCTATACCTCAATCTAAGACACTTTGTAGTTTAGGTCAAGTTCTAAATCCATCATCTTGAAGGACTTTCTTCAAGAGCAAAGTTCTAGGGTTTTTAAGGTGAAGTTATGGAAACTTCACTTCTTATCTCTTTTTCATGTTCTAAGCCATATTTGATCCATGGTTTACCTTGTTCAAGCTTAATATGCTAATAAACTTGTGTTTTGTTTTGTTTTTAAGAAGCCTTTGGTGGTGAAGGACTTGAAAAAGAAGCAAAGCAAGGAGCTTTTGAGGTTCTTCAAGAGGTAAGAGGGAGATCCATCTCACCAACCAAGTATGGTGGTGACAGATGAATCTTGTATTTGATGGATGGTGAATCCATGTGAGGATTCATATCCATGGTTGTGTCATAATTTGTGGGTGTTTATGTGGTTTATGTGCTTTGCATGATTTATTTGTTCTTGCATGTTTAGTATGATTTTTATGGCTTTTATGGTATACTTGAAATATAATATGTTGATTATATGTTATGTATGCCATAATAATTATTGGAAAGGAAAATAATTTTTAGTTCCAATGACCAAGAGGCTCACGACCAAGACACCACAAAATAGGTGTTTACAAATTAATATTTTCATGAATGGTAAAAGTGGATGTTTAGAAGAGCAAGGAAAATGAATAAATGTTTTGATTTCAAAGATCAAGTACCTCACGACCATGGAGGATTTTAATGGTTTTGTTTGTGTAAAAACATGAAGGAAAAGGAATGAAATGATGGCTTCAATGGCCAAGTACTCCATAGTTTTGGAAGGCTTGGAATGGTTTTGTTTTATTAATTTGAGTGGTAATTTAATTGAGTAAGTACAAGGATTTAAGAAAAGAAAAAGAATGAGGTTACATGCATTTGAACCTCAATTTATTTTATAAAGTGAATTAATTCTTGGATTAATCACATTATAATGAGAAATATATTAATGATTTGAAATTTTCTAATGTATAACTCATCCTTTGGGTTTTGGAGCGCATTAGGAAATTTTAAGTTAGAAACATTGATTTAATTCAATGAAATGGTGAATTTGTGGAATATATTGCGAAAAGGATTTCTTGAGTAAGAAAATGTGGAAAATGAAGTGAGAAGTCATATTATTTTGAGAAAGGTCAAAATGGAATTTTGAAGGTTGAGAAATATTTTTCGTAGTCGAAAAATTATGGAAAATGCTTTTCGTAACTTAAAAACGTGATTTTTAAGCTACGCGATTGCAAAAACGATGAAAAATCGCTACGCGATTTGAAAAACGTTTAAATATTTTTACGCGATTTAGAAAGCGTTTAAAAATTTTCACGCGATTGAGAAAACATTGAAAAATCAATACGTGATTTGAAAATGCGACAAAATTGGTGTGCGATTGAGAAGATGCGATAATATGATTTTGCAATTGAAAATACAATAAAGATACTGTTGGGCCAATGTGTGGACCTTGAATATGAGATTATGAATTTGAACTGAGAATGGTGCATTGTACATGCATTGGAATGGTCCGATGGACTGGATAAGGCAGATTGCCTAGGAGAGTATACACCTCTTGAGTGGGTGCGATATGCGTAGTGTAAGTCACTCGTTGACTTTGGGGGCATTGGGGTGCGAGTTGCCTACAATGGGCAGTTGGTAGCTCTTCTGTACCGTGGGTTAGACCGATGCAACACACCGATGATCCTGACTGAGACACTATTCTTAATCAAGATCTGATAAAAACTGTCGTGTATATGCTAGATGTGCAAATACGTATGAGAATTATGGCACGTGGTCAGAGGCATATTGGTACAGACAGATCTTTTCGATCACTCTCTCCGACCTGAGTTTTAGCTCCATGGAGTAGGAAATTGAGTCTATGTGCACATGCATGATTATTGAGCATTGATATTGGTGTGATATTTGAACTGTTAAATATTTAGAAAATATTGAGGGCATTATCGTAATTATTGTTTATAATAATTGCATTGTTGAATATTTAGATATTGTTGAGGGCATGATCATAATTAATGTTTATTACATCCGTGGTAATGATAAATAATGTTGAGGGCATAATTGTAATTATGGTATAATGTATCTGTATGATATATTGTATGTGTTATCTCCATGCTACCATGTTGGTATTGGCATAGGTGATCTCACCTCTTTGTATGCCTATTTTGTACTGTATTTATATTTGTAAAGACGTTGAGCAAGGGATTGAACAAGAAGGCAAAGAGGAGCAGATTCCTGTAGAGGAAGCTGAGTTTTGATCGGATGGCAGCCCGGTTAAGTTTTTTTGGGTACGTGTGACTACAGTTCCACGGCGGAGCTGGTGCTTGGAGGCTTAGTCCCAATGAGGAGGGACTAATTTATCAGGGACAGTTAATGGTCATCATGAGTAGGATTTTTCATGGAGACTCGTTCTTTGCTGTAACTATATATGTACATGTTGAATTTCCGTTGTCAATCAGACAGTATTGGCGCGGTAGGTTTCACGTCCCAATGGAGATTAGTATTATGTCATCTGCGCGAACACCTGTCCATAAGACTTCGCGTCTAGTCGGATTCCAGCCTGCTGAGGAATCTGAGGAGGACCCGTCTGAGGGTTCTGCTATCTAGTAATACTTGGGCAGTATATTAGTTTTAAATAATGTTCAAATACTTTGAGGACTATGTCTGTATATAAATAATTTTGACAGTACTTTTGTAATGTATATGATGTAAATTATTTGTGATGATGTTGTAATATTTTATTTTCTGCTAAGTCTATCTTATCGATATTAAGAAATTTTACAACTCGTATTTACATTACAAAGCATATTTTATAAAGGAAGGGGTAATTTGGTAATTATATAACATAAATGTGATATCCTACGGTAGGTGTTAACACAAGGTACAAAAATCCTACTCCATGGAGCTAAACACAACATTCAGAGAGAATGATCAAGGAGACATGTCTATATCTCATCGACCTTAAATCAAGTGCTTCAATATCAATAAATTGCGTAACATGACTTATACATGACATTCTTCACGAGATCGTAATATAGGACAGAGTTTCAGTCCAGATCGTCGGTGCGTTTGCATCGGTCTGTCTCACGGTACAAAGGAGCTACCAACTACCCATTACGAGATACCCGCACCCCGATGCCCGCAAGGTCAACGAGTGACCTACACTTGTCTATTCTCACCCGCACTAAGGTGTGATTCATCTCCTAGGCATACAGCCTTACAACAAAGTCCACCAGACTTTCACAATGCATGATGACTCAATACATATTCACGTATATTTAACAATAATATATTTTTTCATAATCACGCCACAATTTGGCCAAATTAATTATCAATAAATCCTTCGTCTCACTTGTGGACCCACAACAATACATTATCCGATTGTTAATTGTGAAAACATACCTTTAAGGTTTACTATGAAATTACGCTTTAACTTCAACGTTTTTCCTATTAAGCCTCTCTAGGAGAATTCTCTTGCATTTTTCACCTAATCCTTGTTACTCTAATTAAACAAGTCCTTTACTTAGTTCTAAACCTAATTCACTTATGGTAAATTTTAATTTAAGTTTCTCAACATCTCACTTGCACTCTTGTTCTTTCTTTGGCCAAAAATTACTCTAAGTTATAGGATAAAAATCTTATTCTTTGTTCTTTCCATTTTATGAATCCCTAATCAACCTCTAATTATCTAATTAACTAAGTTTCCACTTTAACACAAAATTGCACCATTATTTTCCCTAAGAGGCTGCGAGTCCTATGGAGTTAGAAACCTAGATTTTCATCACTCCATTAATTATTAACCATATGATTAGTTGATTTCCTAACTTGTTACAAAATTTTAATCATGGACACTCTATTGGTGGGTGTTTGGCCATGAGCCTAAAAAAAAGGGCAAAGAGCCCTTGCTTCTATACATGGTTCCAATCCATTCAAATAATTTTAAATCCATCAAATTATACATTAACAAATAGCAAAATCATACAAAATAAAATAACCACAAGATCAAACACCAAGAACCATGCTACAAAGTGAGCAACCCTAACTTGGATTTCTCACTATCAACACAAAAACATGTCTTTCACTACCATGATAGGTTGAAGAACATAATATCCCTCTTACCTAAAGAGAAAACAAGAAAATAAGCTCCTTGGTGCTCTTGAAATTCGTCCTCCACCACCAACAAAACCCCAGGATATTCAAACTCACAAAAATCAACAATCAAACCTTGGAAAAGGAACCCTTGATCACCAAGGTGACCAAGGATCACAGAAAAGAGAAGAGGAGGTAGAAAAGTTATAAACTTTACCTCAAAAGCTTCAAACTTTAGGGCTTTATGGAAGAAGGTGAAGATGGAAGATTCAAGAGGTGGTCACAAAAGGAAAAAGGTTTTAGGTGATGAGTAAAGGTAAGAAATTAGGTTGGTTGAATAAGAAAATATGGATGACCAAAAATGGTGGTTTGGTCGTGGAAGAGGAGAGAAAATGGAGAGGAAATATGAGTCTTTGAAGATGGTTCCAAGAAGAAATGAAAACCTTTAAAGGAAATATAACATCAAGCAAAGTGGTTACTTGAAATCAATCAAACATGGATGGTGGAAGGATGTGGTTGCCATAGAGTTAGAGAGAAGAGAAAGAAGAGAAAATGTGAAGGAGAAAATGTGAGAAAAGAAATGTGGAGAGAGAAAGTGATAAAAACTTTGGAAATTTGAAAAGTGAAGTGAAAAGGTGATATTGGTGAAAAGGTGACAAAAATTGTCACCTCTTTTTCTCCTCATTGTCGTGGAGCTACATAGGGGGAGGGAGGGAGAAGCTTCCTCTAGAAGCTTGGTTCCTTGAGAAGCTTTGTGCAAAGCTAACTTTTTGAAAAAGTCAAAGTGATGATGTCACTTTAATGATGTCATCATGGTGATGTCATTAAAGTGTTCTTTTAGAAAAATGGCTAACACTCTATTAAAGCTATTATCGAGTGGACAAAAGTTACAATTAACAAAATCAGTATTTATTGTGCAACGGATAATAAAAGCATACTGTGATTTTGTTTATCAGATAAAATCTCAAAAAATAAAAATTCTGTAAATTATGTCTGGCCTCGGATTTAGTAAGATCCCATGTCGATGTTTCCACAGTTCAAGGTTTTTCGGCCTCAAGCAAAATACTTTATTTTTCCGGTTTCGCTCAGCACGTACACAAATTGAGAAATATATTAAAATAATCAACGTTACTGAAAAAATTCACAAAAATGCTAAATATTGTAAAATGTATTTATCATAAAACAAGCAATTTTCAGGGTGTTACAACTGCTAACATCCCAAATCCCACTTCCCATCTTCTATAATTCAATTCAACCTTATATCTTCAATCAACATGCCATTCTAAGACAGTTTTGTGTTAAGACAATCATTTAATTCACCCATCTTCTATCTTGTTCTTCAAGCTCAAGTTTGAAGCTCTTAAGGTGAAGTTCTTTAATCTTCATGTTTCTATCCATTTTAAAGTTCTAGACCATAACTTGGATCTATGGTCATCTTAGTAAGGCTTTAGATGTTAATGTTTGTATGTTTGCTTTGTTTTCAAAGAATCACTTGGTGGAGAAAGTTTACTACAAGAAGATATACAAGAGGATTTTGAGCATTATCTAAGCTAAGAGGGAGATTGACTTCATCAACCAATCATGGTGGTGAGAAACGAATTTGTATTGTAGGTGATAAATCCATGTGAGGATTTATTCACTTGTTTGTATAAATTAAGTGGTTTGTGCTTGTTTGTTTTATGTGATTTTAAAGCTTTGATATTATGCATGAATTGGTTATAGTAGAAATTTGATGTTAAGATATGTTGTATACTTTGAAAATCATGTGTGATGGACGAAAATGTTGGTTCCAAAGGCCATAGAGGCTCACGGCCATCAAGCTTAAAATAGGGCATCCAAAGCAAAAAAATATTTTTATTAATTGTGGACTTAGTTAATTTTGTAACAAGTACATGAGTTAAGGTTCTACAAGTTGAAAAAGAAAGTGAACAAAGTTTTATTATTGGAAAGGAATGGATTTTTGGCCATGAGGAAGAAAATGAGTTTAAAAGATGATTTGAAGTTTTGAGTATTTCATTTAAAAGTGTTTTAGTTGTGAACAACATTGAAAAATATTATTTAAAGAAGAATTGATAAGGAAATATTGGGAATAAAGTTTAAATTTTATATTAAACTTTGAAAGTGTAAAAATTAAGTTTAGAAAGGCAATAAGAGCTTTACACGATTGAAAAATGGTGTTAAAATTTTACACGTATACAAAATAATGATTTTTGAGCTACACAATTTTGAAAACATTTAGAAATTTTAACGTGATTGAGAAAATATTGGAAAATGTTTACACAATTTGAAAACGTAACAAAAGTGTTACGCGATTGTGAAAACGTGATAAAAGTGTTTCACGATTGAGAAAAATAGCAATTTGCTATCGGGCCGACGTACTGAACTCGGAAATGTTGGTATATGGTTTTTGCCAATGGTGGCTTGTTTTTGTGTGAAATCATGATGTTGATATTTAGTTGTGCATTTGATCATTAATCATGCATAGAAAGTTATAGGACTGTGTTTGTTGAGGTTGCCGAGGAGATGAATTTACACCTCAGTACTGGTGCGAATTGCGTAGTGAAGATCTATGAATGATCCTGGGGGTGTCGGGGCGAGAAATTCCACTAGTGGCCAGTTGGTAGAGCCACTGTGCTGTGGTAACCGATGCAAATGCACCGACGATCTCGACGAGACACTACTCCTATTCACGATTTGGTGTAGAATGTCTTGTATAAGCCATGATGTGTATTTTGAGAAAATTATAGTACTTGATTTGAGGCTGACGAGATACAGATATGTCTTCTAGATCATTCTCTCCGAGGTTGGTTTTAAATCCATGGTGTAGGAAATTAGTCCATTGTGCATATGCATAGTCAGTCGGCATATTGATGTGATATATGTTTATATCTATTGAATTATTAATTGATAACATGATTATACTTGATGATTCTGTACTTGAATAGCACTATGTATTACTATTGTTTCTTTGCTACCATGTTGGTATGAGATGTAGGCAATCTCACCTCTTTATTGTATTATTTTGTTTGTTCTATTTTATGTTTATGTTCTATAAAGACCGCGATGGTGGTGAAGCGGAGATCTTCTTGGTTTTGTTAGGATGCAGCTTTGTGGAGGTACCGACACATGGAGTGTACATCTAGTTACGGAGCGCTTTGTGTGTTTGTTGGGTTTGTTACCGTACTTTTAAGTAGGACCCATTATGGGGTTTGCTACTTTTTCCTTTTAAGTATGCAAGTCTTATGTATTTATGCTTTATGTTGTTAGTACTCTATGTCATGTATATATGATGTATATTATTCAGTTTGATATATCATGTGTTCTTTATTTTATTTTACTAAGTTTAAGTATCTATGAAAGAAATTTTGAAACCCGTACTGTATATTATTAAATCTTTTATGAAAGGGTTTTAGTTAGAAATTTTTTGGTCTAAAATGTAATACCCTAGGGAGGGTGTTACACAACCAACACTTGGCTTGATCTCTGAGAGAGAAGGGAAAGAGCCTAAGGTGAATGGCATCTTCTGAGACTCCATTGTGCCTAAAGGTGTTGCAGATCTCCAGAAAGTTTAACAAATGTGCATTAGGATCTTCATTCAGCAAACTGCCAAATTGTACAGATGTCTAAATCATTTGGATAATGGTCAGTTTGATCTGAAAATTATGTACATGGATGGGAGGTCGTCTGATACTTGATTGGAGGTTTTCCATTTGAGGATTAGCAAACTCCCTCAGAGGCCTCATATCGTCATTATTTTCTGCGATTGATGGTACCTTATTCACATAAGAATAAAATATTAAATCAAAATGTAATAAAAGAAAAGACTTGAATTAGAACCAATAAAGCTCGATATCAATATTAGCAATACAAAAATTAGTTGTAGTTCCCCAGCAACGGTGCCAAAAACTTGTTGTTGACCTTTTGTGTACCGCAAGTGCACGGGTCATTCAAATAATAAAAATAATGACTAGAGATCGTTCCCACGAGGAATATGATTACTTTCTAATGCTAAATATTGACCTATAACTTAACTAATTCTATTCAAGCAAATATAAATTAGAAAAAAAAAAGGGTTGATTGATTAAAAATACAAAGCATAAAGAAAAGATAAAGATATGGATGAGAACATAGGGAATCCTTTTTCACCCCCTACTTCAATTGATAATATGCAATACATTCAAGCAATACAAATGATTAGATTAGGTTAGCCTTAGAAACTAACTTAGTTAAAAGCCTATGTCTAGGTCGATTAACCCTATGTCATTTACCTAGTTCACTATGCATCCATGAGAACCAGAGCAAACAACAAGCATTAAGATTAATTCACAACTATGACTATGCAAGACTAATAAGTATATGTCTATCCTATTAGCAAATCAATCTATCCCGCTATTGGAATGAAATCAAACATGTATTTACCATATGTACTATCTAAAACCCAAAGTCCTATGTCTAGGCTCATTAGATTTCATTAAATCACCTAAATGTTGATCAAACAAGTAAGAGCATTAAGCACATTATGATAAAACAAAACCTAAATCATTCATATAAGCTCAAATGAGTACAAATTAATCAATATTCATAGGGAGATCCAAAGAATACCCTATACATAGCTTAGCTACTCATTGAATATGAAAATGTATCACAAAAATTCATATTCAAGATAAAAGGGAAGAGAGAAAGAAGAAAGAATAGAAGATGAAGCCAAATGGGGTGAGCCTTGAAACTTGAATCTTGAATCTTCCTCCATGTGAATTATCAATTTTATCCAGATTTATTTTTCTCAATAGGAAAAATAATAAAAATACAATAAAAAAAGAGATGGAGGACAAAAGATAAGATCGTGGGATATTTGGGAGTTATCAGAAAACAGAAGGAAAAGATTGTGGGACGGTTAGAGGGGATCATGGGATAAATTGGTTACCTTCATTTGCCTATAATTACCCCCCACAGACTCAAAAGTAGGGGACGGAAAAAAGATGGGAGAGGGGGCCGAAGACAACAGCATTTTTTTTCTCTCCACATCTGAGAGCATATACTGCACAAGACTTTGCCATTGGTGATCAGTAATAACGTGTTTTCCCCCAAGCCGCAGGTTTTTGTTTTCACGCAGCTTTATTTTTCTTCTTTGTTGCTTTTATAGCTTTTCCGTTTCATGATTGTAGACCATCGATATTAATGTTTCAGTGACCCATTGTATGTGTGATTCCTATATATAGAATTAAGTTTGAATATCTAAAAGTTGATTTTGTCTTTAGCTTGTTTCAAAAATGATATAATAATAAAAAAGAAGGGATTTTGTTTCGTACTGCACCAAAAGCTTTTGGCACCTTGTTCTCTAGTATAGGATTGTTTATGAATTGGACTTTGGCTTTTGATTCATCTTTAAATGATAATAAAAAAGGATCAGCATGCCTTTTGTGTATATCACATTGCCTAGTTCTATTATACGTGAAATTAGAATATAGAATGCTAAAAGATTTGACTTTGCTTTGAGGTTTTTTTTTAAAAAAGCAAAAAAACGTTGAATTGATTTGGCTTTGCTTCCAGGAACATGTATATTAGTGTTGACATCTTAATTCATTCTTTTGTTCGTAAAAAGGAAAAATGATAAAATATTAATAAAAATTGAGACTTTACATTTTGTAATTAATAATCTTTTTTTAATAATAATAATAATAATAATAATAATAATAATAATAATAATGATAATAATAATAATAGTTTCAACTCATGCAATGGTTATGACATTAATTGAGTAGCAATTCTGCCTTTAATGTTATCCAAATCATAAGAGTTTATGGGATAGCCATTTGCTATCATAAACTCGTGTATAAATATATATATATATATATATATATATATATATATATATATATATAAATTGTTTACTTTTGGCAAAATGTTGAATTTTTTTTATTTTATATAACAACCGATAACGTTAATTGAATAGCATTTCTATCTTTAACGTTATTTGGATTGTGAGGATTTATGGACTAGCCATTTGCTAGCTTGAGTCCTTTGCAAAGTTCTCTTCTTTTAAATAGAAAAATAATTTTTGTTTAAATATGCAACAATCAATAGTGTTAATTGAATAGCATGTCTATCTTTAACGTTATTTAGATTGAGAGGGTTTATTGATTAGCCATTTGCTAGCTTTGGACCCTTGTGCGATGTTTTCTCCTTTTAAATAAAAAATACTAAAATAAAATAAAATAAATGTCCTTTTCCTTTTTCCATAAAAATAAAAGATCATATCTTTTCAAATTCAAATTATTTTTAAAAAAATTAAAAATATTTTAGTAGGGTAAATAAATATTTACAAAGTTATATAGTTTTGTGCAATTAATTAGAGGTACCATTTTTAAATGGATGTCGTAGGGTGCTAACACCTTCCCTATGCGTAATTGACTCCCGAACCCAGCTCTGATTTCAAAGACCATTTTTAAAGGGTTTTCCAATGTTTTCCCTTACAATAAAATATTGGTGGCGACTCCATTAAAAAACTATTTTTGCGCCGTCCCCGTCGTGACCCCGGTTGCGACAGATGGCGACTCCACTGGGGACTCTAAGAGAGTCAAGCCTTGCATAATTAATTGCGCAAAATTTAAACTTTGTAAATATTTATGCTACCCCCTTTTTTCCTTTTTCTTCTTTTCCTCCTTGTATATTGTGTTTCTTTGGACGTAAGAAGCTCTTGCTTATTTTATCTTATTTTGTAAATATGTTTTGTTTGACCTAGACTCTAGGATAAAAGACCTTTTTGTATATTTGTGTTGTTTGTTGTGCAGATTTGGGTATTTGTTAGGGTTACAGGTTTGTGTGTTCCCCACACACACTTCACAGTCACTTACCTTACACACTTTTGGGGCTCTATACCCGAGCCTGTGCGACCCTAGGAATAGAAGGTGCCGTGACGGTTGTTATTGAGGGGCTTGGTGCTCACTTGACAATTGTTGAGTTACCGCTCAGGTTGTTACCGGCATCATGGGTCAGTCATATTGAGAGGGTACTTTCCCTACTTGTGACTAATTCATGGGCTGGGTCCTTGTCAGTGTGATAAGGGCAATCTAGGGACCAATAGATCTTTAGGAGTCTAGATCCACCCATAAACTTTGCACTAATATTGGACTTAGTGACCTCCCAAAGTTAGGGTTGTGACCTTAGGAATATCCTACCTTAGGTTTTATCCTAATAGGCCACATGGGGAACATACTTTCTTTATCTCTTCCTTTGTACATATCCATCCTACATTTAGTATAGCAACATTTTAACATTTTCATGCACCCGATGCATTTTGCATGCATGTCATGAGCATTGGTTAGTCATTTTGGTACTTAGGCTTCTTTTTAGAAAAAGATTCATGCATGCATTTCAAAAGCAAAAAAAAAGAGAAAAAAGAAAAAAAGAAAAAGAAAATAAAAGAAAAAAATGGAAAAAGTGTTCATTTGTGCATTAGTTTAGGTTAGGAGACAAGCATATTAGAGACATAGTAGGTTGCATCATTCTCATTCTCTATCTCACATCACATTGTTACTCTCGCAGGAGTGAAAGTTTTGATTGTGTTCAATATGGGGAAGATTCAAAGTCCTACTAGCAATGCATCAAGGCCCACCAAAAGCATTAGGATCACTGTGTTGAATAATGATCTACGAAGGTTGAATGAGATTTGCCAAAAGATGACCAAGGAAGTCCGCTCTAATTTTGAAAAGAGATATGGGCGGATTTTGGATTTGTTGTTGATCACAGTCGATACACCGACGCTAAGTGCCTTGGCTCAATTCTGGAATTCAAGTCTTAGATGTTTCGAGCTACCCAATCTGGATCTTGTGCCCACCATAGAAGAGTATGATATGATGCTCAAATTACCCGCCAATGAAAAGGCCGGGGTTTATCTCTACAAAGGAAGCTATGTAGCGAGGAAGAAGATAGCTAGGACGATTGGCTTACCAACAGATCAAGTAGAGTTTGAAAGTAGGGGGTCAACCCAAGGGTGGAATAAGACCCTTCTGGAAGGTCATTTGGAGACCTTAGCTGAAAGAGGAGATTGGGAATACTTTATCAAGACTCTGGCATTGCTTATCTATGGGCTGATTCTATTCCCTTTTACATTAGGCATGGTTGATCAAGCCGCTATGGATGTCTTCCTAGCCTATGAAACACAGAGAGCAAGCCCAGTTCCGGCAATTCTAGCAGACACTTTCTTGTCCATGGAAGTATGTCACCAGAAAGGGAGAGGGATGTTACGGTGCTGTAATCATCTACTTTATGTTTGGATTATAACTCATCTGTATGCATCCAATCATATGGGTTACATGCCGGATCCTCTTAGAAGCTTTCATCGAATCCCAGTGAAGAAACAAGAGCCTACAGAATGGAGGAAGGACTTCTCGAGATTTGAGGCAGAACACTTTCCATGGGTATGCCCTTGGTATCATCCCAGGGATACTATCATCAGCTGTGGGAGCTTTTCGAATGTGCCATTGATGGGGCCAAGAGGATGTGTAGCATACACTCCGATGATAGCTCTTAGACAACTCAAATGGACTCAGGTCGTGCCCAAAATGGAAGAATTAGGAGGACTGAGTTTTTAGCATGCTTCAGGTGATGTTAATGGGCAGCAGGTAGAAATCAGAGTAGCTTGGGAAAATGTCAGAAAGAAAGGGGAAAAAGAACTTGGAAAACCTCACGTAACAGCCTCCGTGGAGTATAAGGAATGGAGGAGAGCTAGAGGAGTTCCTAATCTAATTCCCATGGAAGCCCCACACAGGGAAGGTTCATCTCATGAATCTATCCAGACATTGGCTCCTCTGACGTCTCAGTTGGAAGTTATGAAGGCTCAAATGAGATTGGTAGAGGAAAGGGAAGAACGTGCAAAGACGGAAGTAGAAATCCTTAAGAGGCGGTGCCAGAAGAAAGATATGGAGATAGAGCACTTAAAAGACGAGTGTGCTGATGCTTATAAAAATTCAGTTCAAGCCAAGAAGGGAAAGAAAGAGAAGGAGACAGAAATCGCTTTGAAAGATTTGAAAGATGAAATCGAAGCAATGAGAAGAGAGATGACTAAGATCCAGAAAGAAAAAGGGAACTTAGAGACAAATAATCGAATACAAGAGCAGAGGATGAAGCACATGGAAGAAGACCTAACTGAGACACATACTGAAGCAGACAAATGGTGGAATTTGGCCAGGGACTATTCTGACACAGCCATAATAGCAAAGCAAAATGAGGCGCGATTGGTAGAGCAAATTGATGAATTGATACTAGAGCGAGACAAGATGAGATCTGACATTGAGGGGTTGCATTTGGTCAATAAGCATCATTGCGAAAAGATAAAAGAGTGGAAGAAGACATGTGAAGATATGACTGATTGTGTCCAAAACCATGCTGTGAACTTGGCAACACATGTCCGCGAAGCAAATGAGGAGATCAACTCAAACCCCAATATGAAGCTTCCTTGGAAGATCTTTAAGCTCATGAAATATTGTCAGAATCTAGCTAAGAGCTTCATGTAGAATGAAATGTGATTATTGTAATCCATTTTGAACTGATGATGTACTTCAAAATTTGAAATGAAATAGAATAATGTGGATCTCATGTTTTGTTCATTATTGACTTTGTCCATTGAGGGAAGGATTCTCCCTTCGATAACCATTAACCACATTTTTATCTTGAGATCATTGGTCCTTGTTTGAAAATGGGGCACACTTGGCATTGCTAGCAGATGAGACCTCATCTATTAAGGAACGAATGTTCCCTTGGAATGAGTGTCAACCACTTGGCGGCGTAATAGGGAACATACCTTTAGTGCCAAAATGTGAGGAATCTTCTTCGATATTGAATGCTCGAATCAAATCTTTCCATAGCTAATAAATTCTTTTCCCTTTTATGCTAATAATGCTTTTGTGCCGCAGAAAGTCTCAAATCGAGAAGGAAAAGTGTTTCCCCGGCATCCTTACAGGACACGCTCCCAGGCAAGAATCATGAACGAAATAGAGCAACGCAATGAAGAGCTGAGGAGTGACGTCAATCAGCTGAAGGAACAAATGGCACAGATTCTGGAGGCGCTGCAATCTCTGCAAATGAAAGGCTCAGAGGGGACCCCTCCAGTAACCAAAGGAGAATCATCAACCGCCCCTACATATTCGCCTGGTTTTACCCCAGTTTATGCGCAACCGCTAACTCTACATTTTAATAGGCCCATGCAACAAGTTGACCCTCAGGAGGTCCAGTGGCCACTATATGGCCTCCCGCCTAATTACACACCCTCAATAGTTGTGGACTTGTCAGATAACAATCCACCAATCACTCAATCACAGCCTACCCAACCACAGGGTTCATCCATGAATGTCATCGAGGCCCCAACCTTGTCTAACCCGCAGGTCATCTCTGGAGTCCCGGCTAACCCACCAATTACTTCTCAGTCTCAAATTACCAACCTTGCCACTCAAGGGAATTCCTTGGTTGGTCATGCCATTCCACATCAGCCCCAAGTCATAGAGGGATTTCAGGCCACTCAACCCAGTGAAAAGCTACAAATGTTGGAGGAAAGGTTGAAAGCTGTTGAGGGTAGCAATTATGGCATAGGAGAGGCTGCAGATCTTTGTCTGGTTCCAGATGTGGTTATCCTTCTGAAATTTAAGGTGCCAGAGTTTGATAAGTATAAAGGAACCAGTTGCCCGAAAAGCCATTTGACCATGTACTGTAGGAAAATGGCAGCACATGCCCGTGATGATAAGCTGCTCATTCACTGCTTCCAAGATAGCTTAATCGGGGCAGCTTTGAATTGGTACATGCATCTCGAGCGGACCCATATCCGCTCTTGGAAAGATTTAGCTGACGCTTTCCTCAAACAGTACAAGTACAACATCGATATGACACTAGATAGATTCGAGCTACAAAGCATGTCAAAGAGGGGTGATGAAACATTCAAGGAGTATGCCCAGCGATGGCGAGCAATGGCAGCTCAAGTGGAGCCTCCTTTGTCAGACAAAGAAACAACAACTTTGTTCATTGACACTTTGGGTGCACCATTCTATGATAAGATGGTCGGTAGCATCTCGTCAAATTTCTCTGACATAGTTCTTATAGGGGAGAGAGTGGAGAATGGCATGAGGAGTGGGAAGATTGCTATTAATGTTTCTGGAATGACTGGTGCGAAGAAATCCTCAAGTGGTTCGGGGAAGAAAAAAGAAGGAGATGCCAACGCCGTGTCATTCCACTCTCCTGGGGTATCTAATTACAGACCTCCCCACTTCCAGCAGGCATTTCATGCTCCTCATATGACTTACCCTCAGGTTACTACCATATCACAAACCCCACCTTGTTCCAATCAATCATGGAACCAAAGCCCTACCCAAGCAAGAACGCAGAATACTCAAGACCGAGAACCAGTCCAATTTTCTCCTATTCCCGTGTCTTACACTGAATTGTTGCCTCTTTTGCTTCAAAAGTCATTGGTGGTACCTTGCCCGATGAAACCTCTAGAACCACCTTATCCTAGGGGATATGATGCTAATGCCAAGTGTGATTATCATGCGGGTGTTGTTGGTCACTCCACAGAAAACTGTAGAGCCCTGAAATTCAAAGTACAAAGTTTGATTAAGGCAGGGTGGTTAAACTTCGAGGAGGATAGTCCTAAGGTTGGGAGTAATCCTCTACCAGGTCATGGAGGGCCATCTGTTAGTGTTATTGAAGAGGATGTGGAGCAACCTATGAGAAAAAGGATAGAGGATGTGAAAACCCCATTAAAAGTTATCTTTAAAGAAATGTGCAAGTTTGGTATGATTGAGGGAAGCTGTGACAAAGATGAGGGGTGCGGGTTACACCCGGGCGCAAGTTATGTAATAGAAGAATGCGATGACTTTAAGCAGATCTTGCAGGATTTGATGGATAAAAACTTGGTCCAAGTAGGTTATTTTGGAAGTGATATATCGACAATTGACTCTAGTTCGACCTTCCCAAAACCCTTGGTTTTGCATTACACTAAGGGTACGAGTGCCTCTGCCTCCAATGGGCCAAAGCCTGTCACTATACGGGTACCAAAAGCTTTCCCTTACAAAGATAATAAAGAAGTGCAATGGAGATATGGTGCAGAAGTCTATGTCGATGGTTCAGAGGAAAATCAGCCAAACAATAGCCTAGATGTCACGAATATTGCTGGGATAGGCAGTATGACTCGGAGTGGTCGAATTTACACTCCATAGCAGTTAAGGGCCAAGCATCCTATAGGATTAGTGGAAGACAAGGAGAAGGGAAGACAAGTGGTTGAGCCAAAAACCACCAATGACAAAATACTAAAGAGGCAAAAGGAACATAAGAAAGAAGTTTCTGATGAGGAAGCCTGTGAATTTTTAAAGCTTATGAGACAAAGTGAATACACAGTGATTGACCAGTTGAACCAGACCCCTGCCAAAATATCACTTTTGTCATTGTTGATGAATTCTGAACCACACAGGAAGATATTATTGAAGATATTGAATGAGGCTCATGTTGTGCATGACATCTCTGAGGAGAAATTTGAAGGAATTATTGGCAACATCACCGCCAATAATTACCTTACTTTTGCAGATGACGAGATGCCAACGGAAGGAGCAGGGCATAATAAAGCCCTACACATATCAGTGAAATGCATGGACTATATATTGGCAAGAGTTCTAGTCGATAATGGTTCTTCGTTGAATGTGATGCCGAAGACGACATTAGCAAAATTGCCATCGGATGAATCATACATGAAACCAAGCACTATGATAGTTAGAGCTTTTGATGGGGTTCGTAGAGAAGTGATTGGGGAAATAAGCTTACCTATCCAGATCGGTCCTGTTACCTTTGAGGTGATATTTCAAGTGATGGACATTTCACCAGCCTATAGCTATCTTCTGGGAAGACCTTGGATTCATTATGCAAGGGCTGTGCCTTCTACAGTGCACCAGAAGTTGAAATTCATCGTTGATGATAAATTGGTGATTATCTCTGCTGAGGAGGATTTGTTGGTTAGCAAGCCCTCATCTACCCCTTATATTGAAGCGGCTGAAGAAGCTTTGGAAACCTCGTTCCAAGGGCTTGAGATCGCCAATGCAATTTATGTGAAGGAAGGAAAGACTATCGGCAAGCCTCAACCATCAAGTGCTTCTAGGATGGTAGCGAAAGTCATGCTTCAAAATGGATATCAATATGGCCGTGGACTGGGAAGAAATATGTAAGGTCTAAACCAACTGCTCAAGTTGGTGGAAAATAAGGACCGATTTGGTTTGGGTTACAAACCCTCAAAGGCAGATAAAAGGCGGGTTGGGCGTGTAAAGAGAGAAAAACGGTTAGCCAGGCTGGAGAATAGGGAGCCAAAGACTGAAAGGGTCCCCATTTGTGATTTGCAAGAGAGCTTCTGGAGTGCTGGGTTCGAGTTTCCAAGATCAATAGCTACTGCTGAGCAAGACAATGCTGAGGATGAACATGTCAACTTGGTTCGCGTTTGTCCACTGAACATTGAGCTCAACAATTGGGAGATTATTGAGCTCCCTGTGGTTTTCAATTCTGAATTAAAGTAATTTTTGTAATGCTATCCTACTGCTCTGCCCAAGGCTTTAGGATATTTTAGTTTTCGAATAAGGGCTCATATGTTTCCTTTCAGTATAATATTAATAAAATGCATTTTGAATTTCCTGACAATTTTTCTTCTTTTCCTTTTCCTCTTTTTCTTTTCACTTCTTTAAACTTTTCTTATTCCTTTGTCATTCCTGTCCAAATTTTAAATAATGCAGACTTAAAAATGGCACGTTTGAAAGTGACAATGATAGTACTGCATCAAGTAGTTTTGATTGTCTCGTCAATCAGACTGACGAGGAAATTGAAGATGATTTGGGGCCTCCCCCTGAGTTATTGAGGTTGGTGGAACAAGAGACCAAGGAGATCCGACCTCATGAAGAACTGACTGAGGTAATTAATTTAGGGACTGAAGAGGAGAAAAAGGAAGTGAAAATTGGCACACTCATGAAGGAGAATGAGCGCAAGAAGTTGATAAAGCTCCTACATGATTACAGTGATGTCTTTGCTTGGTCTTATCGAGATATGCCAGGCCTTGACACTAGTATAGTGGAGCATAAGTTGCCATTGAAGTTAGAATGTCCTCCGGTCAAACAAAAGCTAAGGCGGATGAAACCAGAGCTATCTCTAAAGATTAAAGAAGAGGTCAAAAGGCAATTAGATTCAGGTTTTCTTGCTGTTTCCGAGTACCCAGAATGGGTCGCCAACATAGTCCCAATTCCTAAGAAAGATGGAAAAGTTCGGATGTGCGTTGATTACCGGGATTTAAATAGAGCCAGTCTAAAAGATGATTTCCCACTTCCTCATATTGACGTGCTGGTAGACAATACAGCTCAACACTCATTCTTTTCTTTCATGGATGGCTACTCAGGATATAATCAGATCAAGATGGCAGAAGATGACAGGGAGAAAATCACATTCATCACACCTTGGGGCACCTTTTGCTACAAAGTCATGCCGTTTGGGCTAAAGAATGCTGTGGCAACATATCAGAGGGCAATGGTGACTTTGTTCCATGACATGATGCATAAAGAGATTAAAGTTTATGTAGACGACATGATTGCCAAGTCAAAAAAGGAAGAAGACCACGTAATCTATGTGCAGAAACTGTTTGAGCGGTTAAGGAAGTACAAATTGAGGCTAAATCCAGCTAAATGCACTTTTGGTGTGAAGTCTGGCAAGTTGTTGGGATTTATAGTTAGCCAAAAAGGAATTGAAGTGGATCCTGACAAAGTTCAAGCAATTCTTGAAATGCCACCTCCACACACAGAAAAGGAAGTTCGAGGGTTCTTGGGGAGATTGAATTATATTGCCCGATTTATATCCCAGCTTACAGCTACATGCGAGCCTATCTTCAAATTATTGCGCAAACATCAACCAATGGAGTGGAATAATGATTGCCAAGAAGCCTTCGAGAAGATAAAACAATATCTGCGAAATCCCCCAATTTTGGTGCCACCAGTCGCTGGAAGACCCCTCATTATGTATTTGACAGTGCTTGATGGGTCTATGGGTTGCGTGTTAGGACAACATGACGATTCCGGAAGAAAAGAGCGTGCTATATACTACTTGAGCAAGAAGTTCACCGATTATGAGACCAGATATTCATTGTTGGAGAGAACTTGTTGCGCCTTAGCATGGGCGGCCCACCGCCTAAGACAATACATGCTAAGTCACACGACTTGGTTGGTATCTAAAATGGATCCAATCAAGTATATTTTTGAAAAGCCCGCTCTTGCAGGAAGGATTACTCGCTGGCAAGTTCTGTTATCAGAGTATGACATTGTGTATGTAACTCAAAAGGCAATCAAAGGTAGTGTTCTGGCAGATTTTCTAGCACACCAACCCATAGACGATTATCAGTCGATGCAGTGTGAATTCCCTGATGAAGATATAATGGCGCTATTTGGAGAAAAAGAATCATCAGAAGAAGGACAATGGATCATGTGGTTTGACGGTGCTTCCAATATACTAGGGCATGGGATCGGAGCCATATTAATCTCCCCAGAAAAGCAGTATGTCCCGATCACAGCCAGATTATGTTTTGACTGTACCAACAACGTGGCAGAGTACGAAGCATGCACCTTGGGTTTAATGGCAGCTGTAGAATCAAAAGTAAAAAATCTCAAGGTATATGGTGACTCGACCTTGGTTATTCATCAATTAAAGGGTGAATGGGAAACACGAGATGAAAAGTTAATTCCTTATCAAACCCACATTAAAGAATTGGTGAAGCAATTTGGTGAAATCACTTTTGAGCACATCCCTCGAGAAGATAACCAGTTGGCAGACGCATTAGCCACCTTATCGTCTATGTTTGCATTGAGTAAACATGAGGACATGCCACCTATAAAGATCCAGCGTCGTGATCAGCCTGCATACTGCCATTTAGTAGAGGAAGAATCAGATGGAAAGCCATGGTATCATGATATCAAGGAGTATATCAAGAGTCGAGAATATTTGCCAAATGCTTCAGAAAATGATAAGAGAACTTTGAGAAAACTAGCAATGAGCTTCTTTCTGAATGGGGATGTTTTGTATAAGAAAAATCGTGATATGGTGCTGCTCAGATGTGTAGATGCTGTCGAAGCACAAAAAATCATTCAAGAAATTCATGAAGGCTCCTTTGGTACTCACATGAATGGGCATGCTATGTCAAGAAAGATCTTAAGGGCTGGTTATTATTGGTTGACCATGGAAACTGATTGTTTTGATTATGTGAAGAAGTGTCACAAATGCCAAACATATGCTGACAACATCAATGCTCCTCCAACATCCCTAAATGTTTTGTCATCACCATGGCCCTTTTCAATGTGGGGAATGGATGTCATTGGTCCCATTGAACCAAAAGCGTCAAATGGACATCGATTCATTATGGTTGCAATTGATTACTTCACTAAATGGGTTGAAGCTGCTTCATATGCTAATGTAACTCGTAATGTGGTAGTAAAATTTATCAAAAGGGAGTTGATTTGTCGCTACGGTGTACCAAATAAGCTTATCACCGATAATGCAACCAATTTGAACAACAAGATGATGTCAGAATTGTGTGCTGGTTTCAAGATCCAACATCATAATTCTTCCCCATATCGTCCGAAGATGAATGGAGCAGTTGAAGCGGCAAATAAAAACATCAAGAAGATTATCCAAAAGATGGTGGTGACATATAGAGATTGGCATGAAATGCTCCCATTTGCCTTGCACGGATACCGTACCTCGGTTCGCACCTCAACTGGTGCAACTCCATTTTCCTTGGTATATGGGACGGAGGCAGTCCTTCCTATGGAGGTTGAAATCCCCTCCTTAAGAGTTATAATGGAAGCTGAGTTAGAAGAGGCAGAGTGGGTCCAAACCCATTTTGATCAGTTGAACCTCATCGAAGAGAAAAGGTTGAATGCAATTTGCCACGACCAGTTATACCAGAAAAGATTAAAGACGGCGTTTGGGAAGAAAGTACGCCTCAGGGAATTTCAAGAAGGAGATTTGGTCCTCAAGAAGATTTTATCAGTTCAGAAAGATCGCCTTGGTAAATGGGCCCCAAATTACGAAGGACCTTATGTAGTCAAAAAAGCTTTCTCCGGAGGAGCTTTGATCCTCACGAATATGGATGGCAAAGACCTCCTACATCCTGTGAACGCCGATGCAGTGAAGAGATATTATGCTTGAATGAGTAAAAAAAAAAAGAGAAAGAAAGAAGGATGAGCTCGCTAGGTCGAAAACCTGAAAAGGCGATCTAGGCAAAAGTTAGAGCGACCCGCTGAGTTGAAAACTCGAAAGAGCGACTCAGGCAAAAATTAGGGTCAAATAAAAGGTGTCCAAAGAATGTTCTGGCAAAAGACTGATTCAAATCATAAACTGGGGCAAATGGTGTTGGAATTGGGGCAAATGGCGTGTTGAAGTTTATCAACTGGGGCAAATGGTATCAACTGGGGCAACTGGTGTGTAGAATTATATTTTTCCTTTGAAGTTTATTGACGGGTAGTCAAAGCTACTGATGTGCGGTACTAGCATTGTTCAACTGGAAAGTGTCACTCAAATGCCTCCACTTCTGCTACCGTTCTGTAAATATTGTACCTGTTATCCTATACAGTGGCCTTTCTTGTAAATATATTCTCTTTTTATCGAATAAAATTATCTTGTTTCCTCACTAATTGCCAATTCATTTTGCATTCTGATGATAATATACTGAAAGGAAATATATGTTTAAAATTCAAAGCATTATAATTACTTTAGCAAGTTTTGAAAGTCACAGTATGCTCGATGAATTCTTGATAAATGCCATAAAGCGTAACCAGGAAAATAACGTTGTCTTGACTCATAAATGTTAGCAGCAGCTTAAAAGGAGCCCAAGGAGGTACTTAAATGTTGATTGAACGAAAAGGGCAAGATTGACCAAAACTTCCCCTTTGTCCATGGATCATAGGGAGCGTGACATTGTTAAGGAACAAGGATTTTGAATTCTCTTGAAAAATCAAAGAAAAAGGGAAAAGTTTAGGTTGAATCTCATGTCATTCATGCATCATATCATTGCATCACATTTCATCTGTTTTGTTTGGTCTGAACTTCTTAGTTCTTAGAGCCCACGACTTGGTCGTCTTAGGTCCTTAAGCTTTTAGTGCAGATTCACTAAGCCCAGTACCTGCCTGGCACATCTCACCCATTTGTTTAAGTCCAGTACCTACTTGGCACAATTTTTTTTTCAAGCCCGGAATCTACCCGGTACCAGCTTTCAAGCCTGGAACCGACCCGGCAGTAGCATTCAAACACTCAAGCCAGGAATCTGCCCGGCACCAGCAACCAAGCCTAGAACCGACCCGGCACTAGCATTCAAGCCTATAACTTATCCGACACCAACACTCAAGCTCGGAATCTGCCCGGCACCAGCAACCAAGCCAGGAACCGACCCGGCACCAGCATTCAAGCCTATAACTTATTCGGCAGCAGCATATTCCCGGATAAAATTCATTCACTTCTTTACTCATTTTCTTATTACAATAATCTGAAAAACACTGTCATTTAGATTATTCAATAAGAAATGAATAAAGAGGGGCAACTGTGAATTATCAATTTTATCCGGATTTATTTTTCTCAATAGGAAAAATAATAAAAATACAATAAAAAAAGAGATGGAGGACAAAAGATAAGATCGTGGGATATTTGGGAGTTATCAGAAAACAGAAGGAAAAGATTGTGGGACGGTTAGAGGGCATCATGGGATAAATTGGTTACCTTCATTTGCCTATAATTACCCCCCCCCACAGACTCAAAAGTGGGGGACGAAAAAAAGAAAGGAGAGGGGGCCGAAGACAACAGCATTTTTTTTTCTCTCCACATCTGAGAGCATATACTGCACAAGACTTTGCCATTGGTGATCAGTAATAACGTGTTTTCCCCCAAGCCGCAGGTTTTTTTTTTCACGCAGCTTTATTTTTCTTCTTTGTTGCTTTTATAGCTTTTCTGTTTCATGATTGTAAACCATCGGTATTAATGTGTCAGTGACCCATTGTATGTGTGATTCCTATATATAGAATTAAGTTTGAATATCTAAAAGTTGATTTTGTCTTTAGCTTGTTTCAAAAATGATATAATAATAAAAAAGAAGGGATTTTGTTTCGTACTGCACCAAAAGCTTTTGGCACCTTGTTCTCTAGTATAGGATTGTTTATGAATTGGACTTTGGCTTTTGATTCATCTTTAAATGATAATAAAAAAGGATCAGCATGCCTTTTGTGTATATCACATTGCCTAGTTCTATTATACGTGAAATTAGAATATAGAATGCTAAAAGATTTGACTTTGCTTTGAGGTTTTTTTTAAAAAAAAGGAAAAAAAAATGTTGAATTGATTTGGCTTTGCTTCTAGGAGCATGTATATTAGTGTTGACATCTTAATTCATTCTTTTGTTCGTAAAAAGGGAAAAATGATAAAATATTAATAAAAATTGAGACTTTACATTTTGTAATTAATAACCTTTTTTAAATAATAATAATAATAATAATAATAATAATAATAATAATAATAATAATAATAATAGTTTCAACTCATGCAATGGTTATGACATTAATTGAGTAGCAATTCTGCCTTTAATGTTATCCAAATCATAAGAGTTTATGGGATAGCCATTTGCTATCATAAACTCTGGTGTATATATATATATATAAATTGTTTACTTTTGGCAAAATGTTGAATTTTTTTATTTTATATAACAACCGATAACGTTAATTGAATAGCATTTCTATCTTTAACGTTATTCGGATTGTGAGGATTTATGGACTAGCCATTTGCTAGCTTGAGTCCTTTGCAAAGTTCTCTTCTTTGAAATAGAAAAATAATTTTTGTTTAAATATGCAACAATCAATAGCATTAATTGAATAGCATATCTATCTTTAATTTTATTCAGATTGAGAGGGTTTATTGATTAGCCATTTGCTAGCTTTGGACCCTTGTGCGATGTTTTCTCCTTTTAAATAAAAAATACTAAAATAAAATAAAATAAAAGTCCTTTTCCTTTTTCCATAAAAATAAAAGATCATATCTTTTCAAATTCAAATTATTTTTAAAAAAATTAAAAATATTTTAGCAGGGTAAAATAAATATTTACAAAGTTATATAGTTTTGTGCAATTAATTAGAGGTACCGTTTTTAAACAGATGTCGTAGGGTGCTAACACCTTCCCTATGCGTAATTGACTCCCGAACCCAGCTCTGATTTCAAAGACCATTTTTAAAGGGTTTTCCAATGTTTTCCCTTACAATAAAATATTGGTGGCGACTCCATTAAAAAACTATTTTTGCGCCGTCCCCGTCGTGACCCCGGTTGCGACACTCCAAGATGAAGAGAACCTCTAATCTAGGCTCCTTCCACTCTTTTTCATCCCATAAATGAAGATCTAGCTGCTAGATTCTCCAAAAGATCTAAGTTAAATGAGTAAAATAAAAGTTCTCTAAGAAAAGAGGAGAGAAACTGAGAGAGAGGCTGAAATCTGTTTAAAACGTATTTATAGGCCCACATATTTTGCACTTCACATTGCAGCGTGCAAAAATTAGGTCACCAGCGCCACGACATTCACTTCTTTCTGCCGCAGCGTGATAACCTTAGGTTGACAGGGTGCATAGGCAGAGAGCAAGATGTCGTAACATAAGCATACCAGCACCATGACGTGATGTACTGGAGCTTGTCTTGTGATTTCTCGTCTAATGCAGGATCTTTGCTTGCACCAAGTAGGTTCTTTGGGGCTTATCCTACAATTAAGAAATCAACTAGTCAGATGCAAATGTAATCAAGCTCAATCAAATCAAAGATTAGGAAGAATTTTAACAAGATTAGAGAGGAAAGACCTCAACATGGATTTCACATGAAAATGAGGTTAAGGTCCTTCAACAAGGACAAAGCCATCAATAATGTATAGAGATGGGGTACAAATAACTACATTCTTTGGAATTATCACATACTCGTTCATTATCATGCATTACATAAAATGACAATTGTATGGGCAATTGTCTGATTTTATATTGACGAAAGGTTGATGGATGGTTTGAATGTATAGAATGAAAAGATTGCTTATGCTTATTTACCATCTTATTAATAGTAAATAAATATGCTGATTTGAGCTAAAAAAACTATGTATTGTTTAAAGTACTTTATTTAATTAAAATGAAATGTTTGCTTCAGAAAAAGGAAAGATTAAGTTTTGGCTTGTGCCAATTTTCCATTGATTTATTTATGTAACTTGCTTTCACCTAAAGTAGTTGGATTTATCTTGATGTCATGTTTTGTAAACTTACTACTGAGAATTTCAAGTTCTCACCCTAATTTCTCATTTCCATGGTAAATCTAACCAATGATCAAAGCAGGAGCAAAAGAAGATATTGAAGACTTGGCATTGATGTTTTGTATCGTATATATATATATATATATATATATATATATATATATATATATATATATATATAAAACGATGTATTGAGGTTACTAGTTTTGTATTACGGCCTTACGACTTATTTTAATATTTTGTACATCTCAGACATATGATGTAATCTCGTGGTTACTAGTTCTCTTTACTTTTGTTAAAAGCTCTCTCTCTCTCTCTCTCTCTCTATATATATATATATATATATATATATATATATATATATATGTCAATGCGTTATTAGATTTTATGTAGGTTTTATATTCACGTTTAGTTTAAAAGTGACTAACCTATTACTACTTCTTGAGTGTATTGATAATATGCACATTAGTTGTTTTAGGGTGTTACATTTTGGAATCAAAGTGGTTCATCCTGTCGAGCCAGGGAATGAATTGATTATGCCTTAGAGCATGTTTAAATGTTTTGTTTGAGTTATGCATTCTTTTATCTCTTATGTAAGATATCTAAATTGTATAACATGACTTGCCTTAGGATTGGCTGTTAATAGTTACTGACACACTGTTATATGATATTGAGACTGATCAACTCAATTTGTATTGTTTCGTGAGAATAGGAAATTATGGCACCACCTAAATGAACAACATGGGATAGTAGAGAAGCTACTAGTGGAAGTAATAATGATATATCTGAGATGGTCAGAATCATGATGGAAGCAATGAGGGAGCAAGCTGTGGCTACCACAAGAATAATGGAAAGGATGGGGCAGAATCAAAATCCACTAGTTGAAGATATAGCAGTAGTGAGAAATCAGCAATTCTATGATTTATCAGAATTTAGAAAGTTAAAACCTCCATCATTCCAAGGAGAGCCTTATCCAACTAAGGCTAAAGAGTAGGTTAGTGAGATGGAAAAGATATTTGAGGTGATGGGTTGTGCAAATGAACAAAAGGTGTCCTTTGCTTCCTTTATGTTAAAAGAGGAAGTAGAGAATTGGTGGAGCAGCTCTAGGAGGTTATTAGAATTTTCGAGCACTTAGGTGACGTGGGAAGTATTTAGGGTGACATTCTTAGATAAATATTTCCCAAGGAATGTGCAAGAAGACATGAAGGTGGAATTTCGTGACTTTAAACAGGGTAATATGTCCACTGCACAGTATGAAGCAAAGTTTGAGGAACTTTCCAAGTTTTTCTCTTACTTTTAATTGAATCCAGATGAAAAGTGGAGGTGCCTTAAGTTTGAATCTGGATTAAGGAATGAAATAAAGATGTTTGTTAGGCCCTTGGAGATTAGGGAATTTCCTATTTTGGTTAAAAAGTGTAAGATTGTGGAGTATGGACATTTTAAAGTGTAGATAGAACAAAAGCCTATAGTTTTACAAAAGAGAAAGTGGGGAAATGATAAATTTCAGGGACGTGTATCTTGACCTAAGTACCAACAGGAAAAAGGTAAGCAAGTGCAAATGAGACAAACATGGCCTGGAGATCTCAAATGCCCTAAATGTGAAAAACACCATAGAGGCATACCATGTATGGCTGGAATGAATAAATGTTTTTTTTGCGGACAAGAAGGACACTTTGCTAGGAGTTATCCACGAAGACAAAAGACCACACCAGACCAAAGACCTCAAGCCTTAGGAATAATCTACACTTTGAGTGGTAAGGAGACGGCTAAATCTCCAGATCTTATCCAAGGTACACGTATATTTAAGGATAATCTTTTAATTGTATTATATGATTCAGGAGCTTCTCATTCTTTTATTTCTTATGAATGTGTGAAGAGGTTAGAATTACCCATGTCTGAACTTCCTAATACTTTGTCAGTATGCATCCCTATAGGAAAACCTGTAACTAATTCTTCCATATGTTTGGACTGTTGTGTGAAAATAGAAAATAAGATCTTCTTTGTGGATCTTATTTGTTTACCCCTTGTTGGTATTGATATCATTTTGGGAATGGATTTGTTGTCTTCTAACCATGCTGTTTTAATTGTTCCGACAAGACTTTAATGTTCATGCCAGATAAATCTCATATACTTGTTTCTTTTGAGTATGTGTTTTTAAATGCCAAACAAGTCAACCTTTGCTTAGTAGAAGGGGCTCAGGGACATGTTCTCCTATTTTATTTGAATCTTAAGGTTGAACAAAGTTTAGAAGAGATACCTATGGTGAGAGAATATCCAGAAGTTTTCCTTAAGGAAGTCTCTGAGTTGCCACTCGAGAGAGGGATAGAAGTTAATATAGATTTAGTGCCAGGGACTGTGTGACACCCTCCCTTAGGGTATTACATTTAGGACTAAAACTCCTAGACTTAACAAAACATGTAAAAGGTTTAATATAGTAAAATATGGATTTCAAATTTTCTTTCCTGAAAACATAAACTTAAACAAGGCATAAACAACACAAGATATAATTATAGAATATTACACATCAAAAGAATATATACATAAGGGACATAAATCATAGTCCGCTCAAAATACATAAAGTTGTGCTAAAAAAGACTTATATACAAACTGTTTAACAAAACATAAACTAGCCCAAGTCTATATGCCTAGGGAGTTGGGTCCTCCATTGGATCCTCCTCCTTGGAGTCTCCACCAGACAAAACCCTCATCCGGGGTAAGATCTCATGGGTAGGTGTCCTAGTAGAGGACACGACAGAATCCCGATCCTCCCTAGGGGTTTAATGCAAATCATCCCATAACTCCCTAATCGGTATAGCAAACTCCAAACGTACCAAGACGTCAAGAGAAAAGATAGGATCCCCATCTCAAGTCCTACATACAGATACAATTACATCCCTTACATATCTAACACGCTCAGTGTAATGCACCTTGATATAGTAACCACAACACAATCGTCATTACACCACAATTACTAAATTCAGGCGTGTCATAGTCACAAAGCTACTAATTTAAAAATAATTTATTTCTATTGTGCATTAGTAGAAATTAGGAGCCTCGAAATGAAATATAATTAGTACCCAACTATTTTATACACAACCATTGAAATAAAAACATGTTCCATATATATATGTATATTAGTCATCCTTAATACAAATCACTAATAACACAAATTGTAATACTTCCAGAGTCAAATAAAATACAGTGGGAATTAAAACACAAAAAAGGGAAAAGTAGTAATCCTTAGGAGAGGCACTACTAGCGAACAAAGCCGCAACCCCATGTGTACGTGACGCTCGGTGTCCCAGTCGACACGACAGGCATCAATGCCCCCACGAAGTTGCAATTGTACGTAACCGAAGGGATCTCGTCTAGACACCAAATCGAGAATAATGAATCGTCCCAATCCAATCAGCAAAGGTGTGGCCCCTCATCTTCTTCCTCACGATCTTTTATATATATATATATATATATATATATATATATGAAACAGAAGTACAAGAATACAAGAAAGAGGTGAGGCATCCTACTTACATTACTAATTATGGCAGTAAAAAAATAGAACAGCGCAGAGCGCCCACATAGCATTTCAGCACATATATTCATCAATAGTGACAATAAAATGAACAGTAAGAGCAGGATAACAACACATAGCAGTAAGAATCAACAGTAATAGGTAAACATCAATGATACCCCAGGTAATCAACGGAGTCTCAGATAATAAACAATTAAACATCTCAAATAATCATGGCATCAATAACACCATAGTATAATCATCACACAAATGAGTGTCAAATGATATGCTGACTCATAATGCCGACTCGCAATGCAAACTCACAATGCCGACTCACAATGCATGTGCACTTGGTGCTAAGATTTTTTATTCCATTTCAAAGATGAACGTTTCGGTAGATTTGCCCCCCTCAATGACAGTCTACGGGACCACGAAGAGAATAATGCTTGTCAGGCGTGTAATGCGTTACAACGGCTTATCATGGCCAGGGGTATAACAATGTGATAACATAATCACTAAATGAACCACTGCGCCTCACAGTCCTCGGTCAGATCCTACCACGGGATCACACTATCCAATTCTCGTTCATTTACTATAAAAAGAATAGTGATTTGTCAAGCTCGTAATATATGCAATCGGCATACATCGCGCCTTACGCCCTTCTACAGATCTATCACAGACCTCACCATTCCATTCTCATTAATTCACTGCGTAAAGAATAATGATTTGTTGGGCCCGTAATATGTGCAATTGGTATACATCGCGCCTTACGCCCCCCATAGATCCATCACTAACCACATTATTCGGTTCGCATTCATAGACCCATACAGCCTTTTAACAGTCATCGACTGAGCAATTTGTTCAATGCATACTTATTCAATGCATAATCATAGGCTCATCCAACCTTTTAACAGTCATAGACTGAGAAAATTGTTCAATGCGTTAACTTAGTTCATAATCATAGGCTCATCCAGCCTTTTGACAGTCATTGACTGAGCAATTTATTCAATACATGCTGACTCCCTGCATGATCCTAGGCTCATCCAGCCCTTTAACAGTCATCGACTGAGCAAATGTCTAATGTATGTTGACTCCATGCACAATCATGTATATTTATCAATGATATGTTCCTCATAAACATTGCATATCATATGCATTCATCAATAACGTACTTATCCATAATATACCACATTCAGTCCACGAGAAACACCAACAATATTCATGTGTATTTATCAATAATATACTCATTCGTAATATGTCACAATTCATACAACTTAGACATCCATAATTCCCTAGTCCTGTTCATGGACTCAAAATAACATAGCATTAAGTTCTCAAGTGGTAAAACACTTCTTAAGGTTCATTATGAAATTTCACTTTAGATTATTCATTCTTATAAAATCCCCCTCTCTAGAGGAATTCTCTTAATAAATCTAGTCCTTTACTTTATTTTTGGTTGTAATATCTTCACATTGAAGTCTTAGCATTATTTCACAGTTACCTAGCTAGTTTTGCTCTGGGCGCCTAGGCACCATCTCTAAAGTGCCTGAGCGCTGGTGGAGCGTCTGGGGGCTAAACACGAAGTGCCTGAGTGCTCACCAAGCTGCGTTACAGGGAAAATTTTCTGGGCAGAGAGTGCCTAGGCATTCTATGCACAGCGCCTGAGCGCTAGTGCACTAGCAAGGGTTTTGTAGAATTCATTTCTGCAGAGCCTTGGCCCATCCATTATCAAAGTTTTTCAGTCATTTTCCAACAATCCAAAATATGATTCATGTCATCAATATACAAAATAACAATGAATAGGTTCATAATCATCAAAACACACAATGCAAATCCAAATATTCATACAAATCAAACAACTACAAAATCATGGAAATAACACAATGTAACAAAGAGAGTAATCCAACATAGATTCCCTCATCAACAACAATACACTAGACATTTCCTTGCTACCAAGATTGGTTGAAGAGGATCATCTCCCTCTTACCTATTTGGGAGACAACATAATGGTGCTACTCCTTTTTACTCTTGATTTTCGTTTTCCTCCTTCAAGAAAACACTAATGTAAGTGATTTCCACAATGTCCACTCAAACCATGGAAAAATGGGTTCTTGGTCACCTAAGTGACCAAGAAAAACGAAAATGACAAGAAACTAGAAGAAAGTTGAAGACTTTACCTTAAAGCTCCAAGCTTTAGCTTCAATTGTGAAAAATGGAAGAAGAAGAAGAAGAAAAACCAAAGGATGGCCACAAAAGAGACCTTGGAATAGTGGAAGAAAGCTAGAAATGAGATTGATTTAGTAAATCATGGAGATGATCTCCAATGGGTAGGTGTACGATGGAGAAGGAAGAAGAAGAAGAAGAAAGAAAGAAAGGAAGAAAATGAGAAGAGAAAGAGTGTTTAGAAATGTGAGAGTGAAGAAATAAAATGAGAATGTGAATATTGGGCTCCCAAATGGCCTCTACCGTGGAGAAGAGTGGAGAGGGAAGAGAGAGAAATGTGTGATTGGAGGAAATTTCTTGGAAGCTTCCCATAATGAGTTTTGAATTAATTTAATCTTTATTTTGAAAATAAAGCTAATGAATTTGACACAAGGTAGATTTTTTTGGATAGTGTGATAAGGATTTTTAACACATGTTATTATCCAATGGACAATTGTTACAATTGACAGAAATCAGTATTAATTGTCCAGCAGATAAGATTTACACAACGATTAATTATTTTATCAGATAAAATTTCTCAAAAAATATGAAACCTCGTAAACCGTGTCTAGCCTCGGGTTTAGTAAGATCCCCCATCGATGTTTCCACAGATCAAGGTTCTCAGGAAAATATTTCATTTTCCCGGCTTTGCTCAATTTGCACACAAAACGGGGAATAATATTAAAATATTTCATGTTCTCAAAAAAATCCAAAAAAATTTCAAAAAATCACAAATATTATAAAACGACTATTTATCCTAAAATTATTAATTTTTGGGATGTTACACTCAGTATCCCAGTCAATACACCAAGCATTTGTACCGTCATGGAACTGAACTTTGACAAAACTAACAAAGTCTCTTCTTGCAGCCATCACAAAAAATCAACACAATAGAAAAGATGTGATCCTTCTTCGTCTTCCTCTCAGTCTTTATCAAATATAAACATAAAACAAAACAATACAATGAAGAGGTGAGATTCCCTACATCAAGGCCAACATGGCAGCACATAAACAATAAAGAACAATAATATCATTCATATACATGAAACAACAATTGTAGTTATAGCATCAAGTATCAGATAATTTAGCAGATATAAAATATCACAATGATATGTAGACAGACTATGCATATGCACGATGGACCAATTTCTTACTCCATGGAGCTAAACACAATTTTAGAGAAAATGATCCAGAAGACATTGTTTGTATCTTGTCAGCCTCAAGTCAAGTGCTATAATTTCTCAATTTGCGCATCATGGCTTATATAAGATAGTCTATACCAGATCGTGATTAGCAATAGTATCTCGATCCGGATAGTCGATGCGTTGCATCGGTCTGACCCACGACACAGTGGAGCTACCAATTGGCCATTGTGGAAAACCCATGCCCCGATGCCCCCAAAGTCAACAAGTGACCTACACTACACCCATCGCACCCGTACTAAGGTGTAATTCAACTCCTAGGCAAAAGCCTTGACTGACACCACCGATATAATGCATGATCAATGACTCAATGCATACACACATATTAATATCATGATTTTCCATAAACATAAGCTACTCATGAGCCAAACCAGTCATTAACATCTTCAGGTCCCGCTTAAGAGCCCGACAGCACACTGCTGTTATTTTCAATTGTAAGGCATCATTATCGCATAATTCTGAAATCATCATTCTTAAATTACATAAGACATCATCACTATTTTTTAATCACGTAAAACTATTATTACACTTTTAAGCTTAATTTTGAAACTCTCAAAGATTAATATAGAAATTAACTTTAATTCCAATATTCTTCTAATTAGGCTCCTCTAGGTAGTACTTCCTAATATTGTTCACAAAGAACACAAAAAGGAATCCACATTATATTAATCTAATAAATTCTTTTCCTTTACCTCTTATAAAAATACTTTAAGTTTTGAATTTCTCTTACAAGCTTATTTTTCCACTCACTATTCTAAATCCCTCTCTTATCAAACGACAAAATTTTGTTCTATCTCTCTTCCATTATTATAAATCCTTAATCCAATTCCTTTTTACCTAAGCATCTAAGTTCCAAATCAACACAAAAAGTTTATCTTGGATACCCTATTTAGGGTTACTAGGCCGTGAGCCCTAAGGTCTTTGGACCCCAAAAATTTTCATCTTCATCAATAAGATTCCAAGCATACAACATACTTCAATCACTAAAATTTCTACTCAACCAAAATTATGCATAATATTAAACCATAAAATCCCATAGGGCAAAAACCACAAAATCACCAAGGGTTAATACAACCAAGTAAACAACCCTCACATGGATTCCTCACTCACAACATACAATTTCGTTCCTCACCACCATGATAGGTTGAAGAGGTTAATCTCTCTCTTACCTTAGATGATGACTAAGAACTCCTTGGGTGTTTTCTTGAATCAAACTTCCACTTCCAAGATGCTCTTGAAAACGAAAACAACATACAAAAAAAATCAACATCTAAGGCTTGGAAATAGAATGACCATGGGTCAAAATGATGGTCTTAGAATTTGAAAATAAAAGAGAAGTGAAGATAGAGGAATTTCACCTTAAAAGCTTTCAAAACCCTAACTTGAGGAAGTACTTGAAAATGGATGAACTAAATCAAGATCATAATACCAAAGTGTCTTCAAATAAGGTTTGGATTCAATAAATATAGTTAGTTGAAATTAAGGAAGATTAGAGAGTGAGTTTTGGTGGTGAGGCCGTGAGCTTGGTGGAGAGAAAATGAGAGAAAAAAGTGAAAGAGAAAGTGTATAACTTTTTGGTTCTTGAAAGATGAATGGAAATGATAGAAATGAATTAAGTGGAAGCTTACTCTAGAAGCCTCCTTGGTCTCTTTTGTAAGACCCTGAAAATTGTTTGCTTTATGATAAATAGTCATTTTATAATATTTGTGATTTTTGTGAAATTTTGTGAATTTTTCCAAAAACGTTGATTATTTTAATATGTTCATCGTTTTACGCGCGTATTGAGTGGAGCCGAGAAAATGAAATATTTTCCTCGAGCCTAAAAAACCTTGAACTGTGAAAATGTCGACGAAGGATCTTACTAAACCCGAGATTGGGCACAATTTACGAGGTTTGTATTTTTTGAGATTTTTATCTGATAAATAAAAATCGTTGTACATTTTATTATCTATTGGATAATAAATACTGACTTTTGTTATCTGTAATATTTGTCCATTGGATAATAGTTGTAGTAAAATGCTTATTATTTTTTCAAGAGTGTCAACTTTATGTCACATCATGTTGACTTTTTACAAAAAGTGAAGATTTGGCTTCTTGAAGAAGCTTTGTCTTTGGCTTCTTGGAGAAGCCAATTCCACCAAGCTTGCAAGGGAAGCTCCTCCCTCTCCCTTGTGTGTGTGTGTGCCGTGGCCTAGGGGGGAATGGGGGCAAAAATATTGATTTCATTTTACTATTCCCTTCACTTTTCAATTTAAAAAGTTTCTAACTTTTCATTCATCATTTCCTTTCTCCACTCTCTCTTCTCTCAACTTTTCTCTCAAACCTTTTCTCCTCTTCCTCTCTTCCTCTCTTCCATGGCAACACCACACCATTTTCCTCCATGGTTTGCTTGATTTCAAGCAATCACTTTGCTTGAACCAATATTTCCTTTGAAGCTTTTTCATCTCTTGTTAGAACCATCTTCAAAGAACTCAACTTTTCCTCTCCATTTTCTCCTCTCATCCACGACCAAGACACCTATTTTTGGCCATCCACTTTTCTTGCTCAAACAACCTTGTTTCCTACATCTTCTCATCATCATAAAGCTTTTCTCTTTTGTGACCAACACCTAGATCCACCATTTTCATCATCTTCATCATCTTCCATAAAGCTCTAAAGTTTGAAGCTTTGAGGTAAAAGTTCATAACTTTTCCATTTTTCCTTCTCATTTTCGTGATCCTTGGTCACCTTGGTGATCAAGGATTCCTTTTTCAAGCTTTGATTGTGCTTTTTGTGAGTTTGAATATTCTAGGGTTTTGTGGTGGTGGAGGACGAATTTCATGTGCAAAAAGGAGCTTGTTTTCTTGTTTATTTCTTTAGTAAGAGGGAGATCATCCACTTCAACCTCTGTTGGTAGCGAGGAGCTTATTTAGGTGTTGGTTGTGAGAAACTCATGTTAGGGTTGCTCTCTTTGTTATGTGATTTTTGATGACTTTTGTATTAATGTTTATCTTGTATGACTTTATTGGTTGTCTTTATGTATCTTGATGGATTTTAAATTATTTGAATGGATTGGACTTATGTATGGGAATCAAGGGCTCCTTGCCTTCTTTATGGTGGCTCACGGCCAAATACCCTTCAATAGGGTGTTCTTGGTTAAAATTTTATAACAAGTGAGAAATTGACTAATCAAGTGATTAACAATTATTAGAGTAATGAAAATTTAAGTCCTTACCTTCCTTAGAGCTCACGGCCTCTTAAGGAAAGTAATGGTAAAAATGTTGTGTTAAAGTCGAAACTTAGTTAATTTGATAATTAGAGGTTGATTAGGGATTCATAAGTTGAAAAGAACAAAGAATAGAATTTTATTCTATAACTTAGCATAAATTTGACCAATGGAAGAACATGAGTGTGAGTGAGATGTTGGGTAACTTAAGTTAAAATTCCCCTAAATGGATTAGGTTTAAAATTAAGTAAAGAACTTTTTAAATGGAGTAATAAAGATTAGATAAAAACACAAGAGAATTTCTCTAGAGAAAGACTTTATAGAAAGCATTGAATTAAAGCGAAATTCCATAATAAACTTTAAAAGTGTATTTTCACAATTGAGAATTTGATACTGTGTTGTTGTGGGTCCATAAGTGGGACCAAGAATTTGTTGATAATGAAATTGGCCACCCATGACATGATCTTGGAAAAGTATCTTATTATTGGATATATATATATATATATATATATATATATATATATATATATATATATATGCATTGAGTCATCATGCATCATGAAAAGTTTGGTGGACTTTGTCGTAAGACTTTATGTCTAGGAGATTGAATCACACCTTAGTGCGGGTGCGAATAGACTAGTGTAGGTCACTCGTTGACCCTGGGGCGTCGGGTTGCGGGTATCTCGCAATGGGTAGTTGGTAGCTTCTCTGAATCGTGGGATAGACCGATGCAAATGCACCGACGATCCGGACTGAGACACTGTCCTATATCGCGATCTTGGGAAGAATGTCTTGTATGAGCCATGTTGTGCAATTTTATTGAGATTGAAGCACTTCATTGGAGGCCGATGATATACAGACATGTCTCTTCGATCATTCTCTCTGACGTTGTATTTTAGCACCATGGAGTAGGGTTTTAGTACTTTGTGCATGTACATGGTCAGTCATCATATTTATTTGTCTTACATTTATATGGTTATGAAACTGTTCCATTTATGAAGACTATGACTGCCTGGATTATTAAATTGTTTATTACTTAATCTTGATGTTGTTTACTGTTTTATTGCACTGTTTGGCATTATGCGTCATTTATGCTTCTTTACTGCCATAACTGGTAATGATGTTGGATATCTCACCTCTATATTTTGTTACTCTATTTGTATATATTTGTGTTTCCATAAAGACCAAAGCGTGGACTAGCCTGAGTTTCCTGGATTTTGGTCTAATTAGTCTCCTATTTTCCGATGGCATCCCAACGAAGCTTTTTGGGTTATGTCAGATTGAGGTTCCATGGAGGTGGTGATAGCTGGCACATGGATTTCAATACCGAGCGTTTTGTTTATGTTAGAGACGTGACTGTGTCTCGAGCATGGGGTCGTTATGATCCCCCTATGTTTTCTTTTGATTTTCATGTTTGGTAGGAGTTCTACAAGCTTGTGCAGAGGTGTGGGGTGTAACACCCCAAAATCTATTTATTTTATTATAAATAGTCGTTTTATAATATTTGTGAATTTTGTGATTTTTTATAGATTTTTTTTAGAATGTAAAATATTTTAATATTATTTCTCATTTTACGTGCGCACTGAGCGGAGCCGGGCAAATGAGATATTTTTTCTGAGAACCTTGAACTGTGAAAACGTTGATATGGGATCTTACTAAACCCGAGGCCAGACACGATTTACGAAGTTTTATGTTTTTCAAGATTTTATCTGATAAATAAAAATCTCTGTGTATTTTATTATTTGCTGGACAATTAATACTGACTTCTGTTAACTGTGATAGTTGTCCATTGGATAATAGCTTGTAGTAAAAATTCTTATCACTTTATCTAAAATCTACTTTATGTCACATCCATTAGTTTTATTTCAAAAGAAAGATTAATTTAATCAAAAGCTAATTAAGGGAAGCTTCTTAGAAATTTCCCTAATGTTACACATTTTTTCTCTCTCTTCCCTCCCCACACTCCCCATGGAAGAGGCAATTTTGAGAGCCAAAATTTGCTTCTCACATTCTTACTTTATCATTTCACTCATAAATTTCTAAACACCCAAAAACACCTATCACCTTTTCATTTCTTTTCTCTCCTCTCATTCTTCTTCAAGCCATTCTCTCTTCTTCTCTTCTTCCTCCTCCATGGCACACCCACACATTGGAGACCATCTCTATTTGTTTGCTACACACATCATATTTCTAGATTCCTCCCATCATTCTAAGGCTCTTCTCTTTAGTCGTCATCTTCTAGTTCTTCCTCTTCCATTTTCCACCATTGAAGCTAAAGCTTGGAGCTTTTGAGGTAAAGCCCTCAACTTTCTTCTCTTTTCTTCTCATTTTTGATTTTCTAGGTCACTTATATGACCAAGAACTCATCTTTCCATGGTTTGAGTGAACCTTTTTGAAAGTTGCTCACGCTAGGATTTTCTTGAAGGTGAAAAACAAAAATCAAGAACAATAGGGGCTTGCATCCTTGTGTTGTCTTCAATAGGTAAGAGGGAGATAATCCTCTTCAACCAATCTTGGTAGTAAGGAGATGTCTTATGTGTTGTTGTTGATGAGGGAATCCATGTGGGATTACTCTCTTTGTTATATTGTATTATTTTCATGATTTTGTGGTTGCTTAATTTGTATGAATCTATGATTGCTTGAAAAAGGAATGAGAAGCTTTGAGAATGGATAGGCCAAGGTTATGCAGAAACGAATTTTGCAGAATCCTTGTTGGTGCACTAGCGCTCAGGCGCTGTGCAGCGAGTGCCTAGGCGCCCAGCCAACGCCCAGGAGCTGGAGCTCGAATGCTCAAGTGCCCAACGTCCAGAATGGTTTCCAGAAACGTAGCTCAGTGAGCACTCAGGCGCTGCGTCTTGAGCGCTCAGGCCCTGAAGACCTGGCGCTCAGGGCAGAATTGGACAAAATATTATGAGAAGATAACTATGACTCCAATAACTGATACGTTATAATTAAACTAAAGTAAATAACTTGATTTATTAAGAGAATTCCTCTAAAGAGAGAGATTATATAAGAATCATCAAGCTAAAGTGAAATTCCATAATGAACCGTAAGGATTGTTTTATCACTTTTGAGAACTTGATACTATGCTATTGTGAGTCCGTGTTTGGGACTAAAATTCTATCAATGTTTAACTTGGCCTAATTGTGGCATGCTTTGGAAAGTGTATCATCATTGTTGGATATATATAACTATGCATTAAGTAACATACATTGAACAATTACTCAGTCTATGACTGTTAAAAGGCTGTATGAGCCTATGATTATGCATTGAGTGAACATGCATTGAATATTTGCTTAGTCGATGACTATTGAGTGGCTGTATGAGCCTATGAATGAGAATTAAATAGTGTGATTCAATGGAAGGATCTATGGGGGGGCGTAAGGCGTGGTGAAGCCGATTGCATGTATTATGGGCCCAACAAATCACTATTCTTTACACGATGAATTAATGAGAATTGGATAGTGTGATCTATGATGGATCTATGGGGGACGTAAGGCGCGGTGAAAGCCAATTGCAAGCATTATGGGCCCGATAAATCACTATTCTTTTTGTGGTGAATGAATGAGAATTGGATAGTGTGATCTATGATGGATCTATGGGGGCGTAAGGCATGGTGGTTCATTTCGTGATGATGCTATCACATTATATACCCTGGCCATGATAAATTGATTGCAATGCATTACGGGCCGACAAAGCACTATTCTCTTCGTGGTCCGACATAGACTGTCATTGAGGGGGATAGATCTTCTGGAACGTTCATCTTAGATATTGATATATCTCCATAGAGTATAAATTCTTGGTACCAAGTGCACATGCATTGTGAGTCGACATTGTGAGTCAGTATATCATTTGGCACTCATTATATGATGATTGAACTATTGCTTTAACTAATGTTATGATTATTTGAACTATTTTATTGTTTACTATCTGAGTCTCTGTTGCTACTTCTTTGATCGTATGTGATTATTGTTGCTTACATGTTGTTACTCTACTATGTGGGCGTCCTGCGCCATTATTTTTCTTTACTGCCATAATTAGTAATGTAAGTAGGATGTCTCACCTCTTTCCTGTGTCCCTGTATTTTTGTTTTATATTTATATTTGATAAAAGATCGTGAGGAAGAAGAAGAGGGACCACACCCTTACTGATTGGATTGGGCTGATTCATTACTTTCGATATGGCGTCTAGACGAGATTTCTCTAGTTACATACGGGTGATGGGGGCATTGATGCCTGACGTCATCAGTTGGGACACCGAGCGTCACATATATAGGGGTTGCGGCTTTGTCTGCTAGTAGTACTTATCCCAGGGTTACTACTTTCCCCTTTAGTACTTTTGTAATCACCATATTTTATTTGAATATGCATTTTATGTTTTGCCTTACTAGTGCTTTTTGTCAATGATGAATGTAACGTCCCGAAAAGTATCTGTTTAATCATAAATAATCATTTCACAATATTCTTGATTTTTAGGAATTTTTTTGGAATTTTTCGAAAATAATGAATATTTTAATATATTCCTCGTTTTATGTGCACACTGAGCTGAGAATTGCTGAGGTCAGTGTAACACTCCGGAAATTACTTATTTTACCACAAATAGTCATTTTCTAATATTTGTGATTTATGTGAATTCTTTCAGAATTCTACGAAAACGATGAATATTTTAATATATTTCTCGTTTTGCATGAAACTTGAGCAGAGTCGGGAAAACGACTATAACGCTTCAAAAATTAGAAAATTTTATGACGAATAGTCGTTTTCTAATATTTTCAATTTTTGAGAATTTTTTGGGATTTTTCCGAAAATGTCGAATATTTTAGTATATTCTTCGTTTTGCGTGTGCATTGAGCGAAACAGGAGAAATGCGATGTTTTCTCCGTGAACCTTGAAACTATGGACATGTCTACGGGGGATCTTACTAAACCCAAAGCTGGACACAGTTTACGAGGTTTCACGATTTTTGAGAAATTCTAACAGATAAAACAAAACAATACTGCAAAAAATTTATCTGTTAGACAAATTAAATACTGACTTCTGTCAACTGTAACTATTATCCATTGGATAATAGCATATAATAAAAATCCTATCACATTATCCAAATGCAATCTACTTTATGTCTAATCAATTCACTTTAATTCAAATTTAATGTAAAATAATTCAAGCTTCTTTGAGAAGCTTTAACCAATTAATGACTAAAGAGCCCTTAGCTTCCAAAGGAAGCCAACACACTCTCCCTCTTCTCTCTCTCAAGCACGGCAGCAGCCTCCATTTTGGGGGAAGGAAATTAATTTGTTTCATTTAATCAATTTCACCACACTTTAATTCATTTAACCTAAAAAGCCTTTCTCTCTCTACCTTTCTTCTTCTTTCTCCATTTTCTTCTCCTCCTCCTTCTCTCTACATGTGCTACGGCCAGCCCCTCTCCCTCACCTCAACCTTCACAAAATTTTCTTCCAACCACATTTTCTTAATCCTCTCATCCTTCTAAACATCTTTCCTGCTTGGAGCATCTTGAGATTCCACTATCTTCATCACTTTCCTCAAGCTTCAAGCTTAGAGTTTTTGTGTAAGTTTCAAGACTCTTCTTCTCTTCTCTTCATTTTCAGTTTCAAGAGTCTTCTAATGGCCATTTACATTCCATTTTTCATGTCCATATGCTATTCTAATCAAGTCAAAATTTTTAGGGTTTTTGGAGGTGCAATCCGAAATTTCAAGGAGATTTCTTGGAGTTTCTATTGATTTCTTCACTTAGGTAAGAGGAAGACACTCCTCCTCAACCTCTATTAGTATCTAGGAACCTTGGTCATACTTGTTTGTGAGAAAACCCTAATGTGATGATTTATATGTTGCATGTTGATTTCATGATGTTTATGATATTGGATTGGTTGGTTGTGTACATTGATGTCTTGGAATGGATGGTATGACTTGAAAATGGAAGAAAAACAATTGAGAACCACTTTAGGGAGGCCATGGTTTTTGGACTTAGTATTTGGTAATTTGTGGAAAATTTGTAACAAGTATAAGACTTAAATTAATCAAGTGATAAAATGAAATCAATGGAAAGAAAAACTTGGAATTGGAACTCCTAGGGTGGCCATGGTTTTGAGCCAAAATTGGGGTTATTGATGAACCAATGTAACAAGTAAAGGATTAAGTGAATTAAGGGTGTAACCTATAATATGATAAATTGAAAAGAAGTGGGAATTGAATCCCGAGAGAGGCCACGGCCTCTAAGGCCTTTTTAGGTGTAAATATGTAACTTTGGTAACTTGGAAGTATAAGTAATTATGTAATGAAAAACCTATGTAATGAGGTAGATAATTAATAAATTGGAAGAATTTAATATAATCAAAGATTACATAAATTTTAAAGGACTAAGAGTGAGATTGTCATAAGACTTAAGGCAATTACAAGTGTGTAAAGAACAAGAGAGTGTGAGGCCTAAGAACTTGAATAATTTACAAATTGTATGAAATTAAATTACCTTGGAAGATTAAACTAATTGTAAGAGTCGAATTGGACATGAACCATGAAAAGGGGAAACAAATTCTAAGTTAGGATTCATAATGGACCTAAGAATGTACCAATTGATTTGATCTTTATATTATAATCTTATGGGTCTATGTGAGTGACCATTTGTATTTTGATGCTTATCTTGGCCAATTGTGGCATATTATAGAATTGTATGAAATTGTCAATCATACATGTTCATGCATAGAGTCTTATGCATTGTGAATGTCTTGTGGATTGTTGTAAGGCCAAGTTGCCTAGGAGATTGAACACACCTTAGTGCGGGTGCGAGTAGACTAGTGTAGGTCATGTTTGACCTTGGGGGCGTCGGGGTGCGGGTCCTTCACAATGGGCAGTTAGTAGCTCTTCTACCCGTGGGGCAAACTAATGCAAACGCACCAACGATCCGGACCGAGACACTGTCCTATATCGTGATCTAGCGTGGACTGTTTGTACAATGCCTGATGTGCACATGAAAATTATTGACGTATAGTACTTTGGCCGTGGGAGCCGAGTTACAGACATGTCTCTTGATCTTTCTCTCTGACTGTTTGTGTCTAGTTCCATCGAGTAGGGATTTGGGAAAGCATGCATGTGCATCATGAAATAATCTGTCATCGTAAATCATTATTTTTCGTAACTGTGAATTGTCTGAATATTACTGTAATGAATGTCCGCCTGGAACTGTTTAATTGCTAACTGTTGGACTTACTGCTTATTATTTGGAAATGATGTTCTGAATTGCTATTTGGGCGCATTGCGCCGTTTCGTTTATGGCTGCTATAATTGGTAATGATGGTAGGATGTCTTACCTCTTTCCTGTGATTTTATTATTTGCTGCCTGTGTGTACATTGTGTTGATCGAAGACGACGATAAGGAGGTAGAAGATCCCGATTTTCCTGGCTTCTAGCCCGAACGGGATTAGCATCTACTGAGGCGATGGCGGCACGCATGCGCGGATTTCTAGGTGATGTGCGTCTGACCTTCCTCGGAGGGCCAAAGTGCTAGCATATCAACTTGAATTCCAATTGCTGCGTCTACCTGGGGGATGTGTCAATTGCCCTAGCCTGGGGACATCACGAGGCACCGATCCTCACCTGCCATGTTAGCCTGCAACTAGAATTCTACTTGCCCATCCGAGAGATGTGGGGTGATCGTTACTACACCCCTTGGGAGGACTCTTTTGATTCTACTGCTCGGGCTCCTGCCCGTGGTTCCGTGGTTCCCATGGAGGTTTCCTCTGAAGAGGAGGGTCCTGCTGAGGACCCGGATACGGTCCCTCCTCATCTGAGGGACTAATTTTACTAGCAGCTACTGATGGCTGCCAATGTTTTATTTTGGGGGCCTGATGTATTATTTTTGGTGGGCTGTCTATTTTGATATTCTGGGGGATGCATATATAAAATCCTTAGGCAGGTATAGTTTTGCATTTTGGGAATTTCCAGGCTTGTTTCTAAAGTACAGTTGATATTCAATATATATATATATATATATATATATATTCGTATTATTCATATGTGAGTTTTGTTTCCTGTCTTACTCTTTACTGTTGTTCAAGTTTCGTCACTTGGTTTTATTGATTAACAACAAAAATATATTGCTATTTTACCCACGTATTAAAGTATCGAACAAGTTAACTTTAAATTAAATGAACCGGGTCTTAATTGTTCAAAATTTTATTTTCTGCATTTTTATTTTTGTTTAATAGTGTGACGTTCTCTCCCAAAAAGGGACGTTACATTAAGTTAGTATCAGAGCCCCAGTTTGTGTTACTTTGGGTCTTGTGTGTGAGTCTGTCTTGTTTATGCTGTGTGGATCTTTGTGATTGGTGTTTTGAATGGATCTCTCTGACATTTCCTGTGTTATTCAGCTAATCTGATTCAAGAGAAAGTAAGATGGCGAGAGGTAGAGATATAGCAGCAGTTGTAGAAGCGATGCAGCGGATGGCGGAAGTCATCGCGCAGCAAAATGAGCGTGTTGCTCAACAACAAGAGAGGGCTACCCAACAGCTCGAGGCGACTGCTGATGCGCAGAACTTAGCAGAGTTTCGTCGCCACAACCCTCCGTAGTTCAATGGAGAATTTGATCCGGACAAGGCTAGTTTATGGATCAAAGAACTGGAGAAAGTGTTCCATGGCATGAACTGCGCCGAGGACAAGAAGGTGAACTATGCTACCTTCATGCTTGTCGGCAACGCCGAAGATTGGTGGAACGGAGCTCAGAGAGCACTGGAAGCCAAAGGAACTGGCATCACATGGGACGTGTTCAAGAACAAGTTCTTGGACAAATATTTTCCTGCAAACGCGAGCCATGTGAAAGAGATGGAATTCCTCAACCTGAGACAGGGGAACATGACCGTTAGTGAATATGCGGCCAAATTTGAGAACCTGGAGAAGTTCTCAATGCACTACCAACACCAAACTGATGAAGCCTGGAAATGTTGGAAGTTCACTGAGGGACTGAGGTATGAAGTGAAGAAGGTCGTGATCACCTAGAAAATGAAGGTGTTTTCGGAACTGTTGGACACATGCTGTGAAGTTGAGGCCTTGGAACAGGCTAGAGACTCGAGGAGCAAGAACTTTGGGCCTGCGAGGTTCCAAAGAGGTGGAGGTAGTGGTTCAAACCACTTCCAAAAGAAGCCCTATTCCCGACCAATGGGAGGTCAGCAACAAGCTGGTGGAAGTTCTGGTGGAGGTTCTTCTGGGAACCGGACTGGTCAGAATGTGACATATCCTTCCAAATGCCTAAAGTGTGGGAAAGATCATCTCACGAGAGACTGCACGATCAAGAAAATCATTTGCTTCAGATGTGGCAAACTGGGCCACGTGTCCTGAGACTACAATCAAGCAAAGGCTGAACCTTCAGTCAATGTAACTCAAGCCAAGAAACCGCAAGCCGAAGGTCGAGTTTACACCATGAGCGGAGCTGAAGCCTCCGAATCCGAAGACTTGATTCAAGGAGAAGGCGCCATAGAAGGTAATCTTTTAAAAGTACTGTATGACTCTGGGGTAACCCATTCTTTCATATCATATGACTGTGTGCTACGACTTGGCTTACCTGTGTCTGAACTACCCTTTGACTTGACTATTTCAACCCCTACTGACAAACAAGTAGTTACTACCAAAGTCTGCTTGAAGTGTCTCCTAATTGTTGAAGGTCGAATCTTTTCTGTCGATTTAATCTGTCTACCTTTGTCATAATTAGACATAATCCTAGGGATGGACTGGTTATCTTCCAACCATGTTCTGTTAGATTGCTCTAGAAAAACCATAGTCTTTCCTGTGGATGAGGATTCTAGATACTTGACGGCCAACCAAGTGCGAGCTTTCTTGAAAGAAGGAGCTCAAGGATACATGCTACTATCTTCTTTGAAAGTCGAGAGTGCGGCCGATCTGAGCGTTATTCTTGTGGTGAAGAAGTTTCCCGAGATCTTCCCCAAAGATGTACCTGGTTTACCACCGACATGTGAGATAGAGTTTGCTATTGACCTTGTACCGGGAGCTAGTCCCGTGTCTATATCACTTTACTGGATGTCGCCAACGGAATTGGCATAACTTAAGAAACAGATAGAGGAGCTTTTGGAGAAACAGTTCGTCAGGCCGAGTGTATCACCCTGGGGAGCGCCAGTGTTGTTAGTTCGAAAGAAGGACGGTACCTCGAGGCTATGTGTGGACTATAGACAGTTAAACAAGCTGACGATCCAGAACAAGTATCCACTCCCAAGAATCGATGACTTGATGGACCAACTGAGGGGAGCAACGATATTTTCGAAGATTGATATGAGATCCGGGTATCATCAGATAAGAGTGAAAACGGAGGATATACCCAAGACTACTTTTCGTACCCGATACGGTCATTACGAATACCTTGTGATGCCGTTTGGTGTGACGAATGCACCTGCTATCTTCATGGATTACATGAACAGAATCTTTCGTCCGTACTTGGATAAGTTCGTTGTCGTCTTCATTGACGATATCTTGATATATTCCCCGAACCGGGAGGATCATGCTGAACACCTCAGCATAGTTCTTTAGATTCTGAAGGAGAAAGAACTGTATGCCAAACTGTCGAAGTGTGAGTTTTGGCTTGATGAGGTGAAGTTTTTAGGCCATGTGATCTCAAAGGAAGGGATTGCAGTGGATCCGTCAAAAGTAGAGGCAGTGCTATAGTGGGAACAACCGAAGTCAGTGACGGAGGTTCGTAGCTTTATGGGATTAGCTGAATACTACAGAAGATTCATAGAAGGATTTTCCAAAATTGTTGGACCGCTCACTCAACTGACAAAGAAGGACAAGGCTTTTGAGTGGACTGATAGCTGCGAGCAGAGTTTCCAAGAGTTGAAGGAACGACTGACTACCTCACTAGTATTGGTGCTACCTGATCCGAATAAGCCATTCGAAGTGTACTGTGACGCTTCATACCAAGGATTGGGATCTGTTCTTATGCAACACAGAAGAGTGGTGGCCTATGCTTCACAACAGTTGCGAGTGCACGAGAAGAACTACCCGACGCATGATTTGGAGTTAGCAGCTGTGGTTTTTGCTCTGAAGGTATGGAGGCATTTCCTCTATGGAGCAACGTTCAACATCTTCAGTGATTACAAGAGCTTGAAGTACTTGTATGACTAGAAGGAACTTAACATGAGGCAACGTAGATGGTTGGAATTCCTGAAGGACTATGACTTTCAATTGTTGTACCACCATGGTAAGGCGAATGTCGTGGCTGATGCATTGAGTAGAAAGACTATCAATGCTTCTTCCCTGATGATCAAGGAAAGAGAGCTCATCGAACAGTTTAGAGATACTTGGTCATTTGTTAAGTTGGAACCCAGAAGGAGTAGTATGAACATGGTTACCATCTCAAGTGAACTAATGGAGGACATACGAGAAAAACAAAAAGTTGACAAATTCTTGCAAGAAGTGAGAGAGTTAATGAAGCAAGGTAAGGAAATAGACTTCGAGGAAGGAATGGATGGAATTCTGAGGTTACGGGGTAGAGTCTGTATTCCCCGTGACCAAGAGCTTAAAAGATATATTGTGGATCATGCTCACACTAGCAAGCTGAATATGCACCCGGGCATAACGAAGATGTACCAAGACTTGAAGAAGTTGTTTTGGTGGCATGGAATGAAAAGCGACGTCACTAGATGCGTGTCGACTTGTCTAGTTTGTCAAAGAGCCAAAGTGGAACATCAAAGACCTGCAGGATTGCTACAACCGTTGTCTATTCCTGAATGAAAATGGGACAACATTGCAATGGATTTTGTTGTGGGTTTGCCAAGAACAAGAAGAGGACACGATTCGTTTTGGGTAATAGTTGATCGACTCACAAAGTCGACTCATTTCCTTCCGATAAATATAAGGTACAGTCTGGAGAAGTTGACCTAACTGTACATTAGAGAGATCGTTAGACTGCATGGTATGCCTATAAGTATTGTTTTGGATAGGGATTCGAGGTTTACTTCAAAATTTTGGCAGAGTCTACAGGCATCGTTGGGAACAAAGTTACGTCTGAGTTCAGCGTACCACCCACAAACCGATGGTCAATCTGAAAGGACGATCCAATCTTTAGAAGATTTGCTTAGAGCTTGTACTATAGAACAGACTGGAAGTTGGGATGAAATCTTACCCTTGATAGAATTCACCTACAACAACAGTTACCATTCAAGTATAGGGATGGCACCCTATGAAGCTCTATATTGATGACGGTGTCAGACACCCTTGTGTTGGTACCAAGACGGTGAGCGTCTCACGATTGGACTAGATATCATTCAACAGACAACTGAAAAGGTCAAGATGATTCAAGAGAAGATGAAAACCGCTCAGAGTTGGCAGAAGAGTTATGCAGACAAGAGGAGAAAGCCTCTTGAGTTTGAAGAAGGTGAGCATGTATTCTTGAAAGTCACACCCACGACTAAGGTCGGCCGGGCTTTGAAATCTAGAAAACTCACTCCAAAATTCCTTGGACCTTACCAAATTCTTCGCCGGATAGGTCCAATAGCTTAGCAGATAGCCTTACCCCCTTTTCTTTCTAATATACACAATGTCTTCCATGTGTAACAACTGCGTAAGTATTTACCTGACCCAAGTCATGTCATAGCACCAGACACAGTACAGTTAAAATAGAACTTGACCTATAAGGCACCTCTTGTGAGAATCGAGGATCGACGGATAAAGCAACTTAGAGGCAAGGAGATTCCATTAGTAAAGGTGATCTGGAATGAGATGACTGGTGATGCAACTTGAGAACTGGAAGACAAGATGAAGGAGCAACATCCAGAACTATTTTGAGGTACGTAAATTTCGAGGATGAAATTCCTTTTTAGTAGGGGAGTGTTGTAACGTCTGGAACAGTATCTGTTTAATCATAAATAATCATTTCACAATATTCTTGATTTTTAAGATTTTTTCTGGAATTTTCCGGAAACGACGAATATTTTAATATATTCTTCGTTTTACGTACACACTGAGCTGAGAATTGTTGAGGCCAGTGTAACGCTCCAGAAATTACTTATTTTACCACAAATAGTCATTTTCTAATATTTGTGATTTATGTAAATTCTTTCGGAATTTTTTGGAAATGATGAATATTTTATTATATTTCTCGTTTTGCGCAAAACTTGAGCAGAGTCGGGAAAATGACTGTAACGCTTCAAAAATTGGAAAATTTTATGACGAATAGTCGTTTATAATATTTGCAACTTTTGAGAATTTTCTGGGATTTTTTTCAGAAATCTCGAATATTTTAGTATATTCCTCGTTTTATATGCGCACTGAGCGGAACGGGAGAAACGCGATGTTTTCTCCGTGAACCTTGAAACTATGGATATGTCGACGGGGGATCTTACTAAACCCGAGGCTGGACACAATTTATGAGATTTCACAATTTTCAAGAAATTCTAACAGATAAAACAAAACAATACTGCAAAAAATTTATCTGTCAGATAAATTAAATACTGACTTCTGTCAACCGTAACTATTATCCATTGGATAATAACATGTAATAAAAATCTTATCACATTATCCAAATGCAATCTACTTTATGTCTAATCAATTCACTTTAATTCAAATTTAATGTAAAATAATCAAAGCTTCTTTGAGAAGCTTTAACCAATTAATGACTAAAGAGCCCTTAGCTTCCAAAGGAAGCCAACACACTCTCCCTCTTCTCTCTCTCAAGCACGGCAGCAGCCTCCATTTTGGGGGGAGGAAATTAATTTGTTTCATTTAATCAATTTCACCACACTTTAATTCATTTAACCTAAAAAGCCTTTCTCTCTCTACCTTTCTTCTTCTTTCTCCATTTTCTTCTCCTCCTCCTTCTCTCTACATGTGCTACGGCCAGCCCCTCTCCCTCAGCTCAACCTTCACAAAATTTTCTTCTAACCATATTTTCTTAATCCTCTCATCCTTCTAAACATCTTTCTTGCTTGGAGCATCTTGAGATTCTACCATCTTCATCACTTTCCTCAAGCTTCAAGCTTGGAGTTTTTGTGTAAGTTTCAAGACTCTTCTTCTCTTCTCTTCATTTTCAGTTTCAAGAGTCTTCTAATGGCCATTTACATTCCATTTTTCATGTCCATATGCTATTCTAATCAAGTCAAAATTTTTAGGGTTTTTGGAGGTGCAATCTGAAATTTCAAGGAGATTTCTTGGAGTTTCTATTAATTTCTTCATTTGGGTAAGAGGAAGACACTCCTCCTCAACCTCTATTAGCATCTAGGAACCTTGGTCATACTTGTTTGTGAGAAAACCCTAATATGGGGTATTCTTTAAATTAGATGATTTATATGTTGCATGTTGATTTCATGATGTTTATGATATTGGATTGGTTGGTTGTGTACATTGATGTCTTGGAATGGATGGTATGACTTGAAAATGGAAGAAAAACAATTGAGAACCACTTTAGGGAGGCCACGATTTTTGGACTTAGTATTTGGTAATTTGTGGAAAATTTGTAACAAGTATAAGACTTAAATTAATCAAGTGATAAAATGAAATCAATGGAAGGAAAAACTTGGAATTGGAACTCCTAGGGTGGCCACGGTTTTGAGCCAAAATTGGGGTTATTGATAAACCAATGTAACAAGTAAAGGATTAAGTGAATTAAGGGTGTAACCTATAATATGATAAATTGAAAAGAAGTGGGAATTGAATCCTTAGAGAGGCCATGGCCTCTAAGGCCTTTTTAGGTGTAAATATATAACTTTGGTAACTTAGAAGTATAAGTAATTATGCAATTAAAAACCTATGTAATGAGGTAGATAATTAATAAATTGGAAGAATTTAATATAATCAAAGATTACATAAATTTTAAAGGACTAAGAGTGAGATTGTCATAAGACTTAAGGCAATTACAAGTGTGTAAAGAACAAGAGAGTGTGAGGCCTAAGAACTTGAATAATTTACAAATTGTATGAAATTAAATTACCTTGGAAGATTAAACTAATTGTAAGAGTCGAATTGGACATGAACCTTGAAAAGGGGAAACAAATTCTAAGTTAGGATTCATAATGGACCTTAGAATGTACCAATTGATTTGATCTTTATATTATAATGTTATGGGTCCATGTGAGTGACCATTTGTATTTTGATGCTTATCTTGGCCAATTGTGGCATATTATGGAATTGTATGAAATTGTGAATCATACATGTTCATGCATAGAGTCTTATGCATTGTGAATGTCTTATGGACTATTGTGAGGCCAAGTTGCCTAGGAGATTGAACACACCTTAGTGCGGGTGCAAATAGACTAGTGTAGGTCATGTTTGACCTTAGGGGCATCGGGGTGCGGGTCCTTCACAATGGGTAGTTAGTAGCTCTTCTACCCGGGGGGCAAACCGATGCAAATGCACCGACGATCCGGACCGAGACACTGTCTTATATCGCGATCTAGCGTGGACTGTCTGTACAATGCCTGATGTGCACATGGAAATTATTGACGTATAGCACTTTGGTCGCGGCAGCCGAGTTACAGACATGTCTCCTGATCTTTCTCTCCGACTGTTTGTGTCTAGCTCCATGGATTAGGGATTTGGGAAAGCATACATGTGCATCATAAAATAATCTGTCATCGTAAATCATTATTTTTCGTAACTGTGAATTGTTTGAACATTACTATAATAAATGTCTGCCTGAAACTGTTTAATTGCTTACTGTTGGACTTACTGCTTATTATTTGGAAATGATGTTCTGAATTGCTATTTGGGCGCATTGTGCCATTTCGTTTCTGGCTGCTATAATTGATAATGATGGTAGGATGTCTTACCTCTTTCCTGTGTTTCTATTATTTGCTGCCTGTTTGTACATTGTGTTAATCGAAGACGACGGTAAGGAGGCAAAAGATCTCGATTTTCCTGGCTTCTGGCCCGATCGGGATTAACATCTACTGAGGCGATGGCGGCATGCATGCGTGGATTTCTAGGTGATGTGTGTCTGACCTTCCTCGGAGGGCCAGAGTACTGGCATATTAACTTGAATTCCGATCGCTGTGTCTACCTAGGGGATGTGTCGATTGCCCTAGCTTGGAGATGTCATGAGGCGCCGATCCTCACCTGCCATGTCAGCCGGCGATTGGAATTCTACTTACCCATCCGAGAGATGTGGGGTGATCATTACTACACCCCTTAGGAGGACTCTTTTGATTCTACTGCTCTGGCTCCTGCCCGCAGTTCCGTGGTTCCCATGGAGGTTTCCTCTGAAGGGGAGGATCTTGTTGAGGACCCAGATACGGTCCCTCCTCATCTGAGGGACTGATTTTACTGGTAGCTACTGATGGCTGCCAGTGTTTTATTTTGGGGGCCTGATGTATTATTTTTGGTGGGTTGTATATTTTGATATTCAGGGAGATGCATATGTAAAATCCTTAGGCAGGTATAGTTTTGCTTTTTGGGAATTTCCAGGCTTGTATCTAAAGTATAGTTGATATTCAAAATATATATATATATATATATATATATATATATATATATATATATATATATAACTCTGAAATAACTCATTGGCGATACTTCCATCTTCACTGTATAACTCTAGTATCAGAGCCTGATGGGGAAGTAGGAAAGTAAATGAGCGGAGTTTAAGTTACTTTTATCTTATTGAACTGGATACTAACGTTATTATGTTATAATGCTTTGATCTTTATCTGATCTGTTTATTTCTTTGTTAAATCATGTTATAACCTGTTAAAACTGGAACTTAATTCTGGATCTGGAAAGTGCGCAGTTTAATGTTACCCTATCTTGGACTAGACGGTACATAATACCCTTGTGGATCTGTCTTATGGGGCTGTAGCAGTAAGACCCAGTGGTGAAGGGCAGTAAGTCTAATTCAACGATGCTTCCACAAGAAGTGAAAGTTTGGGTACGGTGGTAACCTTGGACCAAGATCTGGTAAATGCTTGCGGTGGCTGTAGATCTGGACTTAACTAAGGACTTAAAAGGTTAAAATATGATTTAATAACTAATAATCATCTCAGATCTAAATCAAAGTAATAAATAATTTGGTAATCTTAAAATCTAGTTCAGAAGATAAATTTAACTTAAATTTCCTTATTTCTGCTTCTATTGAATTGCATGATGGCAATGATATCGGGGGTATATACATATTTGCTTGTTTCAGATTTTATTTTTGTGCATATTTTATTTCTTATCTACTTTTATTATCAGCTTCTTGTTTCTGTAACCATGTTACGATCTTTGTCCTCAGCATTCTCTAAACTTACGGTTAGGTCATCCCAACCATCATCTTCTTCTCTTTCCGAAGAAAACTTTAATCAAACTAAAACTAACATCTTTAATGAAGAAATTCATTTTGAAGACATCAATCAAAACTTTGATAACTGGGAAATTCCTAAGATTTCCACAAACGATCTCTACAAACCTGAAGGTAGCTTCTTTAGGAGTTCTGATTATGTAATTAGGACGGTAGAGAAAACGATCATAATAGAATCCGATGATGAAGAATTATTCTTATTATCCGAAGAATCTATTAAAAAACATAAATCAAAATACAACTTTCTGCATATTGGTTGTGTGCAGGTTGCCATCAAGCCTTTAATCCGCGAAGGATTAAACGCCTCTGTTCATCTCTGTCTCAGAGATACCCGACATAATGAGTTCCACGACTCTCTCCTTGGAACGATTGAAACTAGCCTTGGCCATGGACCAATCTACTTCAATTGCTACCCGAATAAAATGGTTAGTCTCCAAGACAAAAATATCCTTGACAGCCTTTTCCTCAACGTAAAGGTTAGTGGTCTTAACATGAAACCAGGATCTATTCCTCTTTCTTTAATCTACCGAATTCAGTATAAAGTTATGAATTCTTCTATCTCCAAAGTCTTACAATCCAAAGAAAATGGGGTCATAACCTTGTTCTTAACTGACACATCTAAGGCCAACGTAGTTGTCCCTAAACTCATTAGGTGGGAGGATGTGGTTCTCCCTAAAAAATGGATTATGGATGAAGCTGTACCAGCTTTGCCCAGAGAATCTTCAGAGATTCAAGAAATCATCCAACACCAATCTGGAAAAGTTGAACTTACATTTGATCGAAGAAACTCATTTAGTTCTTCTAGATCTAGGTCATTTAGGTCTAATTCATCAAGATCTGACAATTTTAGGTCTGCTTTGTCTAGAAAATCCTTCTCAACTTTAGGATCTTCTTCAATCATTAATCTGTAAGGTTTAGACACATCGTCAACCCTTCATAAACCTATCTACCAGCAGGAAGATAACCATGATCAGAGAACTATTCTCTCCCCAACTCACTTAGATATGAATGATGTCCATGACTAGTACACCATTCGTAATAGACAAACCAACCCTTAGGAAAGACTTCTTCTCAGAGGCATGGACACCTCAACGAGAATGGTTTTTTGCCAACTATAACGGTGAAAAGAAAATTGAAATCCAAAATAAATGGTATACATTTATGGAAAACGTTCAAACAAATGTTCCTTTCTTTGATTGGTTTCATGCCTATCTGACTAAGAATTCTATTCCCCACCCATGGAGCATCGGTCTTATGGAAGATCTGTCTGTTAACGTCTTAACAGTCTGGCATCAGAAGGATGACACTCTTTTCAAATCCGTTCTTCCTCCCCAAAGCTCTTATTTTCTGGAAAAGAAAGATAAAAACAATAATCCTGTTGTCGCCTCTCCATTCAAATCTAGAGTCGATAATGAACCCATAGGATCTAATGATATTAAAAGTCTTATGGAACAAAACAATTATACAAACAAGTATCTTCAAGTCTTAGGTGAAAAAATCTTAAACAAAGAACCTAAGAATAAAGAAAAACAATCTGAGGATAAACCTTCAGTTTCTAGAACCAAGACTAATAAACCAGCAGTCGAAAAACCTATTTTTAAACCTTTTAAAGTTTCTAAACAAGTCAAAGAGTCGATTAAACTCTTAAAAAACAAGAACTTAAGTAATCCTAACTCTAATCCTAACACTGAGTTAGTTAGTGAAATTGTATCTAAATTAAAACGAATACTGCCTGCTGATGCAGTCATCCCTGACACACCTCAATCTGAAACTTCTAGAGTTTCTAAAATTGTTAATACACTTAAACAAACTGATTCCCAGTCTGAATCAGAATGTCGATCTGAACAAAATTCAGAAATCAAAATCAGCCCCGTTGTTTCCAAGGTTTTCAACTGGAAAAATCCTTCAAAACTTTATTATCAATGAGCAACCCCTCCTGATCTGTTGCTTGAAGAACGCGATCCAACGTTCAAATCGTTTAGCGCCAACAACGTCTATGTTTGGGATATAGATGGGAAAAACGAATATCAAATCCTTCAAACACTTCAAGAAATGACTATGGTCTCAACGGCCTATCAAACCTCCTATGACTGTAGTGATCAAATCATCTGTGAAGTCCCGGTCGCAAGCTTTACTAGTCAACTCAAAGGTTGGTGGGATCATTATCTCACTGATACTCAACGAAACAACATTCAAAATGCCGTTAAAATTGATTCTAATGGCTATCCTATCCTTAGCGATGGCAAACCAATTCTTGATTCTGTAAACGCTTTAATCTTCGCTATCGTTCAACATTTCATTGGCGATACTTCCATCTGGCGTGATAGATCTGCTGAGCTTCTATCCAATCTAAAGTGTAAATCTTTATCTGACTTTAGATGGTATCGTGATACCTTCCTAACTAGAGTCTACACTCGTGAAGACTGCCAACAACCCTTCTGGAAGGAGAAATTCCTTGCAGGACTACCCAAATCTCTTGGTGACAAAGTCAGAGATAAAATCCATAGTCAATCTCTTAACGGAGAAATCCCTTATGAGCAGTTGAGTTCGGTCAACTCATTGCTTTCATCCAGAAAGTTGCTTTGAAAATCTGTCAAGATGATAAGATTCAATCTCAACTTGCCAGAGAAAAGACGCAAACTAAGCGAGAGCTTGGAAACTTCTGCGAACAATTTGGTCTCCCTTGTGCTAAGAAAAAGAAGACTAAACCTAAACAGATTCATTTCCAAAATCAAAAATCCAAATACTTTAAGCATAAAGCTTCTGCCAAACCCAGAAGACTTAAGCAAGAATTTAAGTCAAAACCTCCAATCGATAATGTCAAGGTTCCATCGAAACCTGTAATCTGCTACAACTGTGGCAAACCTGGTCATATTAGCAAATACTGTAGGCTTAAGAAAAAGATAAAAGCCTTAAATCTTGATCAAGCTATCGAGGAACAGCTTAACAATCTTCTCATTGAATCATCTGAAGAAGATTCTGAAAGGGAATTTTCTGAAGATATAAACCAAATCCAAGATGATGACATTTCATCATCCGATGAAGATTCTGACTATCCGACGGTTAATGTCTTAACCAAGGAACAATACCTTCTGTTTGAAGTTCTCAATTCTGTCAAAAACTCTGAAGAACGAAGTGTCTTCTTACAAAAGTTTAAAACAATTATCGAAGACTCTTAAGAATCTAATTCTTAGGAATAAATATGATCTTAAAGAAACAATTAAGAAGATTGAAAAATCTGCTTCTAAAAAACCCATAACTCTTCAAGATCTTCAGTCTGAGATTAATAGCCTTAAGATTGAAGTTAAAAAACTTAAAGAGGAACAACAACTTCATTCGCTTATCATCTCCCAGTTAGGTGATATGTGTTCTGATTCTGACACTGAGAAATCTGAGAAGATTCCTCTTAATGATCTAGTCTTAGTTAATCCTAAGATTCAACAAGATAATGTTGCCTTCTGCGATATTATCAATAAATTAAAGATTCAAAAATTCTTTATTAACATCAGTATCAAAATCGACGATTTTGTTCTTAATACTGTTGCACTGTTTGATACTGGTGCAGATTCAAGCTGTATTTTGGAGGGTATGGTCCCGACAAAGTATTTTGAAAAAACTACTGAGTGGCTCAGTACTGCTAGTGGTTCGAAACTAAAAATACAGTATAAACTTTCATCTGCTATCATTGAAAACCAGGGTTTCCAGGTTGAAACCTTTTTCGTCCTTGTCAAGAACCTCAAAGGCGAAGTTATCCTTGGAACACCTTTCATTAGGGCTCTCTTCCCTTTGCAAATCACTGAAGAAGGAATTTTGACCCAACATCTTGGCAAAACTATTTGTTTCCCTTTCCTTAGGAAACCGATTCTTAAAACTCTAAATCCAATTGTTAATCTAATTAACAATAAACAAAGACAAATTAAATATCTTAAGGAAGAAATTTCTTATAAAATAATCGATAACCAGCTTGCTCAACCTCAGGTTAAGAAGCGCATTGGAGCCCTTCATCTTCAAATCCAAAACTCGATCTGTTCTGATCTGCCCAACGCATTTTGGGACAGAAAAAAGCATATGGTTGATCTTCCATATGAAAAGGATTCTAACGATCGAATGATTCCGACAAAAGCTCGTCCTATCCAGATGAGTCATGAACTTCTCGATTTCTGCAAAACTGAGATTAATGATCTTTTATCAAAAGGTCTCATCCGAAAGAGTAAGTCTCCATGGTCTTGCTCTGCCTTTTATGTCAACAAAGCTGCTGAGATCGAAAGAGGAGCTCCGTGCCTTGTCATAAACTACAAACCGCTTAATCAAGCTCTCCAATGGATTAGGTACCCTATTCCAAATAAAAAGGATCTTCTTAAGCGCCTCCATTCTGCTAAAATCTTTTCTAAATTTGACATGAAGTCAGGATTTTAGCAAATTCAACTCAAAGAATGTGATCGCTATAAGACGACTTTCACAGTACCTTTCGGGCAGTACAAATGGAATGTAATGCCCTTTGGACTTAAGAACGCTCCCTCTGAATTTCAGAGAATTATGAACGAAATCTTCAATTCTTATTCAAACTTTACTATTGTATACATCGACGATGTTCTTGTATACTCACAGTCGATAGATCAACATTTTAAACATATTAACATCTTTGTGAATGTAATCAAGAAAAATGGTTTAGCTGTATCTAAATCAAAAATTAATCTTTTCCAAACTCAGATTAGATTTCTTGGTCATAACATCTATCAAGGAACTATAAATCCGATTAATCGAGTAATCAAATTTGCTGACAAATTCCCTAATTAAATAATTGACAAAACCCAACTTCAAAGGTTTCTTGGCTCTTTAAACTATGTCGCTGACTTCTTTCCTCAGCTGAGTAATCTGATCAAGCCTTTGCATGATCGCCTGAAAGCCAATCCACCTCCATGGTCTGATGTCCATACAGGTATTGTCAAACAGATCAAATCCCAGGTAAAGTCTCTTCCTTGCCTTTACCTTCCCAATCCTGATGCTTTCAAGATTGTCGAAACTGATGCCTCTGACATAGGTTATGGCGGCATTCTCAAACAAAGAGTCGCAGACAAAGAGCATGTCATTGCATATGCATCAAAACATTGGAATTCTGCTCAACAGAATTATTCAACTGTTAAAAAAGAAATTTTAGCAATTGTTTTGTGCATTACAAAATTTCAATCTGATTTGTTAAACCAAAAGTTTTTGGTTCGTGTCGATTGTAAATCTGCTAAAGACATTTTGATGAAAGATGTTAAAAATTTAGCTTCAAAACAAATTTTTGCAAGATGGCAAGCCATCCTTTCTGTCTTTGATTTTGATATTAAGTATATCAAAGGAACCTCAAACACTTTGCCTGATTACCTTACTTGTGAATATCTTCAGGGAAAGTAGCAGAAAGCCCCGAGGAGGCTCATCATCCTCAAACTTCCCTTCTCGAGGAAGGGGTAAAGGTAAGTTAATTCTTTCCGGATTAACTAAAAAATCTTCTTCTGTCTCAGGGTCTTCAACCCCATCTGAGTCTTCAACTCAGGTCCAAGCTACTCAAACTGGGTCATCAACTCAGAAGCCAACCCAAAAACAACCAAACAAGCAAACTAGCGCTGACTATGCGGTAGCCATTCCTGCCTACCCAATTCAAGTCTTACAGACCTTTCAACAGCAAGGCCTCACCAAACTGCCAAAAGAATCTTGGGCTGACATTGCTGCTCAAGAGGACCTTGAATCCCAAATTCAAGCCCAGAAAAACAAGGAAATTGTTATCCAATCTCCCAGCCGACAAATAGCCATGTCCAAACCAACTCAATCACAAACATCCTCTCAAAATGAATATTTTGAAAAAGAAACTACAATGCAGGTCTTCCAAATGGAACCCAGCGTCTTCCATGTCAACCCAAACATTGCAGCCCAAAAGATTTTCCCAAAAGGTCTTTTGTTCAAACCTGATGCACTATATAAAACCCGAGAGTTTTATGAATACATCATTATTGACATTGGTTCTGTGTCAATCAGACATTACAAAGACGAAAAAATCACTGACCAAGAAGTTATTGATTATTCAACCTGTCAGATCCTTAAGTTCATCTCTCCCGGTGAATGGGGTAACAATCTCTATAAGCCCAGAGCTTTCTCCAAACCTTATCCTATTGACTATAATTATTGGGATTATTCGGACGCATGGCTTTATACCTTCTGGTTTAAAAATATCAACGGTAAACATTCTTGGATGCTTTACTTCAAACATAATGTCCATTATGACTTCCCTCACTGGTTTCATGAATGGTGGGGATTTTTCGGACCTATTAAAGAAATTCTTCCGGCTCCAGCTCTGGAAGGACTTAACTATTTTGAATCAAGGATCGACCTCACTAATGACCCGTGGCCGATCGAACTACATTTCTGGTCCAAACTGTCTCTGGCATGGATCTTTTCTTGGCAATTCAAATACAAGAAAAGCTTTTATCATCATAAATGTCTCCCTACAGTTGACAGGTATGCTTATGTCAAATGGTGAAAAAAGTTTGATGCCTCGCATGCTACCCCTGACAGTCTCAAAGCTTGGTTTTCCTAGAATCCCAAGCTGCTCAAAGCAATAGACCATGAGGCGAGTGTCTTTCTCAATAAGAGAGCACAAGCTACTGCTGCCCTTGCATCCTCATCCTCTAAGGAAGAGTTCGAGAAAAATTTAAAAATCATTCTTCATCATCTAAAAGAAGAATCTCAGGAATCAGGAACGAGTTCAGACCCGTTCTATCAAAATGAAGACGATTGCTTCGACAAAGACCTTGACAGTCAATGCGTCAACCTTAGTGATGATGAATAATCACCCATGCGGCTGATTACTGTTATGGCAAACTATACACTGTTCACTGTAGCGGAAGCGACTGATTACTATTTGCTACTGTTCACTGTAGCGGGATTTCCATTTTACTGTTGTAATAGTAAAATTTCTGTCTATTTATTCGTTTTCTTCAGACATTGTAAGCATTCAAAAATTTAGTCTTTTCTAAGTTCTCTTAGCTTAGAAGAGTGATCAGAGAGAGTGAGTTTTCTCCCTTTCTCCCTTATCCCTCAAAACTTGTAATCTTCAGTTCATCAATAAAAATTTTATTTTAGTATATGTAACTAATTCTTCTCTTCTTATCTCTTCAGTTCATATATATATGCGTATTATTCATATGTGAGTTTTGTTTCCTGTCTTACTCTTTACTGTTGTTCAAGTTTCGTCACTTGGTTTTATTGATTAACAAAAAAAATATACTGCTATTTTACCCACGTATTAAAGTATCGAATAAGTTAACTTTAAATTAAATGAACTGGGTCTTAATCGTTCAAAATTTTATTTTCCGCATTTCCATTTTTGTTTAATAATGTGACGTTCTCTCCCAAAAAGGGACGTTACAATGAATATATTTATATATGGAATATGTTTTTCCTTTAGTGTTGTATTTTAAAATGGTTGGGTACTAAATATGCTTCATTCGGGGCTCATATTTTCTATTTATGTATAATGGGAATTTTTGAAAAGATTGTTGTTGAGACTGTGACACGCTTGGATTTAGTGACTGTAGTGTAATGACGATTGTGTCGTAGTTATTAGACTGTAACAGAGCAGTTCATCCTGTTGAGCCGGGGTATGGACTTGCTATGTTTAGGCATGTTAGAGTTTTTGTATATTGTGCACTTCCTTGTCTCTTGATTGAGATGATGGGAAAGGAATGCATGGCTTGCCATAGGTTAAATATTAGTTGCTACTGTTACACAGTTGCATGTTATTGAGGACTGGCCTACTCAATATGTAATGTTCTATGTGGACAGGAAATTATGACTTCACCTAGGCGTATTAGGAGAATAGGAATTCTTTTATTAAGGAGACCAAGAGGTTTTGGAGAACCGATCTTCTGGAAAAAGGGCATAACTAGTGTAAGTTTGGTTTGAGAAGCTGTTTGGGAGTTGAAGACTTGCAAGAGGTCACGCCATAGAAGGCAGAACGAAGAAGCTCGAGTTGGAGACTATTAGGATTCGTGGATTGGACTTATCTTGCTTAGATTGTGTGATTCTGTGTTTGGTTTCCGAAAGGAGACAATGCTGTTTGAAATAATTATGCTTGCTTTGTTGTGTCATGTTTTGTCCGTCTTCAAAGAAAGTTAATGGCTCACGGTGGACACAAGCATGTGAGCGTAGGGGGAGATAATGGAAGTATGGTTGCGACTGCAAAAGAAATGCAAAGGATAGTTGACGTGACAACTCACCAAGATCAGAAAGCCGCACAGTAGCGAGAATTGGAAGTTGAGGTTCAGAATCTATTGGAGGAAAGTCGATTTTGGAGTGACCTTGGACTGCCTAGATTCTATATGAGGAATAATAGAAAAGTTAATCAGTTTAAGCGAAAACCGTATTCACGATTATCAAGGAAGCAATGACAATATCCAACTTATGTAGACACTATTAGTGATCGTAGTTCTAACCAAACTATGACATCTTTACTAAGATGTAAGAAATGTGGAAAGAACCACTTAACGAGGGAGCCCGGGCACATTTCTAAATGTTGTGTTTCACTGAAAAAGAAGTCTTCTGTTAATGATGCGTGTGCTTCAAGATCTCAAGCTGAAGGGAAAGCCTATACCCTTAATGGAGCGAAAGTTTCCCAGACTAAAGATCTAAACGATGGAGATTGTGCCACAAGCAATGATCCCGTAACTGTGCTGTATAATTCTGGGGGCAACCCATTCCTTTATAGCGTATGACTGTGTGGATCATTTGGATTCATCTGTGTCTTCAATTTTCTTTAACCTTGTTTCTACTTCTATTACTAAGACTTGTCGTTGATACTTAAATTTGTTTCACCTATCTTATTTTTAATAAAGATCAGATCTTTTGTTGATTTGACTTGCATGCCTAAAATCACACCTATTAGAGTTCATGATTTTAGGAATAGATTGGTTATTTTCTAGTTATATTCTGCTAGATCGTTTCAATGAAAACCTTAGTGTTTCTTGGAACTAAGATTTTTGAGTTCGTAACGGCCAACAAAGTTGAAGCTTTGGGAAGAAAAGGAATCCAAGGATATATGTTATCTTTTGTGGAGGACAAAAGCAAAGGGAATATGAATGCCACTCTTGTGGTCAAAGAGTTTCGCATGATGAGCTACCATGCTATCAAATGAGAAGAAGAATGGAACTTCTAGGTGAGATGAGGATTGTTGCCAATTGAACAAGATTACGATCGAGGATGAGAATTCTCGGAAGAAGATAACTGATTTGATGAATCGGCGAGAAGGAAGTCATTATTTTCTAAAGATAGATGAACGTTCTAGTCATCATAAATTTGTGGGAATTTGAGGATGTTCCCAAAACAGTTTTTCAAATGCGCTATGGGCATTATGGGTATCTTGTGATGTCGTTTAGAGTAACAAATGCTCCTGCCATATTCATGGATTACATGAATTGGATCTTTCATCCTTATCTAGATAGATATGTCGTTGTCTTTATCGATGACATTCTGATCTATTCTCGAAAATATGGTGGAACATGTTGAATATCTCGGTATAGTTTTCCAAACTTTAAGGGAGAAGAAATGTATGCCAAATTATCAGAGTACAAATTCTGGTTTGAGAAGGTTAAGCTTTTGGGTCATGAGATTCCAAGGAAGGAATTAATGTGAAATCATCAAAGGTTAAAACAATCCTTCAATAGGAAAGACTGGAGACCGTAAAGGAGATTCGTAGATGGTAAGATTAGTTGGTTTTTAATCAAAGGAGCATCAATGGATTCTCCAAGATAGTAGGACCTCTCACTCAACTTACAACAAGGGAATCAAACTTTCTATGGACCCACACATGTGAAGAAAGTTTTAAGGGTTGAGGAGACATTCGAATACTCACCAGTTTTGGTTCTACTTGATCCCAAGGAACCGGTTGAAGTGTTTTGTGATGCCTCACATCAAGGTCTAGGATATGTGTTCATGCAAAGTTGGGAAGTTGTGACTTATGCCTCGAGGTAGTTGAGGGTGCATTGAAAATTACCCAACTCATGACTTGGAATTAACTACAGTTGTATTTGCTCTGAGAATATGGAGACACTTGCTACGTTCAACGCCTTTGGCAATCACAAGAGCCTGAAGTATCTGTTCGACAAGAAGGAGCGGAACATGAGATAGGAAGGTGACTAGAATTTTGAAGAAGTATAACTTCTAGCTTTAGTGTCATCCTAGAAAAGCAAACGTCATAGCAGACGCTTTGAACTAGAAACTACTTAATATCTTCATTACGATGGTCAAAGAAGAAGAAAATAATAGAGTAATTCAAGGACAAGTGATTGTCATTGGAAATGGCACTGGATGAGGTATGTCTAGATATAATTACTATTTCGAATAATCCGTTGGGAGAAATTTGAGAGAAATAGAAAAGTGACTAATTTCTATAAGACGAGAAGAAGCTATTGAAACAAGGCATGACATCAGAGTGTGAGGAAGGAATTCAACGAGATCTTGATGTTCACGAGTAAGGTCTATATACCCAATGGGTCAGAACTTAAGGAGTTAATTTTTAATGAAGCTCACACGAGTAAGTCGAGTATACACATCGGAAAGACCAAGGTGTATCAAGACCTAAAGTAGATATATTGGTAGTAAGGAATAAAGAGAGATGTTGTTAAATGTATGTCATTTTGTCTGAGTTACCAACCAACACATTCCTAAATTCTTCGGACTATATCAAATTCCTCTTCAGATTAGTTCGGTAGCCTATCAACTAACTCTGTCATCCTTTCTTTCTAAATCTTCATAATATCTTCCATATGTCATAATTGCGAAAGTGTATCCTCGATCCAGCCATGTCACTGAATTGGACACAGTACAATTAAAAAAGAGTTTGATCTTTGGGATACTTCCTATAAAGGTCAAGGCTAGGACTGCAAAGCAACACTGAAGCAAGGAGATTACACTGGTAAGGGTGATTTGAATTGACGTGATGAGAAGTGTAACGTAGAAGTTAGAAGATAAGATAAAGAGACTACATCCATATTTATTCTAAGGAATGAAAATTTCGAGGATGAAATTTCTATTTCAAGGGGAGAGTTGTAACACCCCAAAATCTATTTATTTTATTATAAACAGTCGTTTTATAATATTTGTGATTTTTGTGATTTTTTTTGGATTTTTCTGAGAATACGAAATATTGTAATATTATTTCTCGTTTTACGTGCGCACTGAGCGGAGCCGAGGAAATGAGATATTTTTCCTGAGAATCTTGAACTGTGGAAATGTCGACAAGGGATATTACTAAGCTCGAGGCCAGACATGGTTTACAAGGTTTCACGTTTTTACAGATTTTTATCTGATAAATAAAAATCTCTGTGTATTTTATTATCTGCTGGACAATTAATAATGACTTCTGTCAATTGTGGCAGTTGTCCATTGAATAATAGCTTATGGTAAAAATCATTATCACCTTATCTAAAATCTACTTTATGTCACATCCATTAGCTTTATTTCAAAAGAAATATTAATTTAATCAAAAGCTTATTAAGGGAAGCTTCCTAGAAATTTCTCTAATGTTACACATTTTTTCTCTCTCTTCCCTCCCCACACTCCCCACGGCAGAGGCAATTTTGAGAGCCAAAATTTACTTCTCACATTATCACTTTATCACTTCACTCCTAAATTTCTAAACACCCATAAACACTTATCACCTTTTCATTTCTTTTCTCTCCTCTTATACTTCTTCAAGCCATTCTCTCTTCTTCTCTTCCTCCTCCTCCATGGCACACCCATACATTGGAGACCATCTCCATTTGTTTGCTACACACATCACATTTCTACCTTCCTCCCTTCATTCCAAGGCTCTTCTATTTAGTGGTCATCTTCTAGTTCTTCCTCTTTCATTTTCCACCATTGAAGCTAAAATTTGGAGCTTTTGAGGTAAAGTCCTCAACTTTCTTCTCTTTTCTTCTCATTTTTGTTTTTCTTAGTCACTTATGTGATCAAGAACTTATCTTTCCATGGTTTGAGTGAACCGTTTTGAAAGTTACTCACCCTAGGATTTTTTTGAAGGTGGAAAACAAAAATCAAGAACAAGAGGGGCTTGCATCCTTGTGTTGTCTTCAATACATAAGAGGGAGATAATCCTCTTCAACCAATCTTGGTAGTGAGGAGATGTCTTATGTGTTGTTGTTGATAGGGGAATCCATGTGGGATTACTCTCTTTGTTATATTGTATTATTTTCATGATTTTGTGGTTGCTTAATTTGTATGAATCTATGGTCTTGTATTGTGTGTTTTGATGACTATGAATCTACTGATTATTATTTCGTACCTTGATGATATGAATCATGTTTTGGATTGCTTGAAAAAAGAAGCAGAAGCTTTGATAATGGATGGGCCAAGGTTCTGCAGAAACGAATTCTGCAGAATCCTTGTTGGTGCACTAGTGCTCAGGCGCTGTGCAGCGAGCGCCCAGGCACTCAGCCAACGCCCAGGTGCTGGAGCTCTAACGCTCAAGCGTCCAACGTCCAGAATGATTTCCAGAAACGTAGCTCAGTGAGCGCTCAAGTGCTCAGCCAATGCTCAAGCACTGGAGACCTGGTGCTCAGAGCAGAATTGGCCAAAATGTTGTGAGAAGATAACTATGAATCTAATAACTGATATGTATAATTAAGCTAAAGTAAATAACTTGATTTATTAAGAAAATTCCTCTAAAGAGAGAGATTGTATAAGAATTGTCTAGCTAAAGTGAAATTCCATAATGAACCGTAAGAAGTGTTTTATCACTATTGAGAACTTAATACTATGCTATTGTAGGTCCGTGTTTTGGACTAGAATTCTATCAATGTTTAATTTGGCCTAATTGTAGCATGCTTTGGAAAGTGTATCATCATTGTTGAATATATATGACTATGCATTAAGTAACATGCATTGAACAATTACTCAGTCTATGACTGTTAAAAGGATGTATGAGCCTATGATTATGCATTGAGTCAACATGCATTGAATATTTGCTCAGTCGATGACTGTTGAGTGGCTGTATGAGCATATGAATGAGAATTGAATAGTGTGATCCAATGGACAGATCTATGGGGGGCGTAAGGTAGGGTGAAAGCTGATTGCACGTATTATGGGCCCAACAAATCACTATTCTTTACGCGGTGAATTAATGAGAATTGGATAGTGTGATTTATAATGGATCTATGGGGGACGTAAGGCGCAGTGAAAGCCGATTGCACGCATTATGGACCGACAAATCACTATTCTTTTTGTGGTGAATGAATGAGAATTGGATAGTGTGATCTATGAAGGATCTATGGGGGGCGTAAGGCGCGGTGGTTCATTTTGTGATGATGCTATCACATTACATACCTCTGGCCATGAAAAACTGATTGCAACGCATTACGGGCCTGCCAAAGCACTATTCTCTTCGTGGTCCGGCATAGACTGTCATTGAGGGGGACAGATCTTCTGGAACGTTCATCTTTGATATTGATATATCTCCATGGAATAGAAATTCTTGGTACCAAGTGCACATGCATTGTGAGTCGGCATAGTGAGTCAGCATATCATTTGGCACTCATTTATATCATATCATTTGGCACTCATTATATGATGATTGAAATATTGCTTTAAATAAAGTTATGATTATTTGAACTATTTTATTATTTACTATCTGAGACTCTGTTGCTGCTTCTTTGATCGTATGTGATTACTGCTGCTTAAATGTTGTTACTCTACTACGTGGGCGTCTTGCGCTGTTATGTTTCTTTACTGCCATAATTGGTAATGTAAGTAGGATGTCTCACCTCTTTTTTGTGTCCCTGTATTTCTGTTTTATATTTATATTTGATGAAAGATCGTGAGGAAGAAGAAGAGGGACCATACCCTTACTAGTTGGATTGGGCTGATTCATTACTTTCAATATGGCATCTGGACGAGATTTCTCCGATCACGTACGGGTGTAACTTTATGGGGGCATTGATGCCTGATGTCATCGGCTGGGACACCGAGCGTCACATATATAGGGGTTGTGGCTTTGTCTGCTAGTAGTACCTATCTTAGGGTTACTACTTTCCCCTTTAGTACTTTTGTAATAGCCATATTTTATTTGAATATGTAAGCTTTATGTTTCCCCTTACTAGTGCTTTGTGTCAATGATGAATATATTTATATATGGAATATGTTTTTCCTTTAGTGGTTGTATTTTAAAATGGTTGGGTACTAAATATGCTTCATTCGGGGCTCATATTTTCTATTTATGTATAATGGGAATTTTTGAAAAGATTGTTGTTGAGACTGTGACATGCCTGGATTTAGTGACTATGGTGTAATGACGATTGTGTCATAGTTATTAGATCTAGGGGTGTTGCATGGGGTGAGCGTGTGTATACCCCATGCGAGGATTCAGATTCATTTTTGTCCTCCGCACGAGCTCCTGCTCGTGGGTTAGCTGCTCCTATAAGGATTTCATCATCTAAGGAAGATCCTGAGGAGGACCCATCTGACGCTCCTTCTTAGCTGCTGATAAAGGCTTGACCCTTTTTGGTAGCCTTTGGGTGGCTGACTGTATATCACTTTGGGAGCCTGATGTTTTGTCTTTTTGGTGGGCTGTAAATGTATATTCCTTTTGGGGCATGTAAAGCTTCTACTTCTTTTGTGTAATTGTTAATGTATTTAAACACGTTTGATATATATATATATATATATATATATATATATATATATATATATATATGATGTATGAATATATGGTTTACTCATCATGTTAATTTCTGCAGTAATTATGCTTTATCATTTTCTTACCAAAAAAAAAAAAGAAATCACTAAATTACTATACGCTCACATATGAATAGGCTATTATCTATATTTAAATGAACCGGGCCTTAGTTTATATTTCGCTTTTCGTTCGTGGTTTGGTGTGATGGTTCCTCTCTAAAAAGGGGGCGTCACACTAGTTTGGTATAAGAGCCCTCGTTTAAGTTTTCTTTTGGGTCTTTGTGGTTAGGTCTGTCTTGTTTGTGCTATGTGATTCTCTGTGTTTGGCTTTCGAAAGGTTTCATCTAACTTTTCTTATGTTTTGCTCAGGCTAAATCTGAAAAAGAGTGATGGCTCGCAGAGGAGGTATTACTGCAGTAGTTGAGGTCATGCAACGAATGGCGGATGTTATTGCACAACAAGGGGAGATAGCTACACAATAGTAAGAAGTGACGACAGATGCTCAGAATTTATCATAATTTCTCCGTAACAACCCACCTCAATTTAAAGGAGAGTTCGATCTGGAGAAGGCTAATCTTTGGATCAAGGAACTGGAGAAGATATTCCGAGGGATGGGTTGTGCTAATGATTGAAGAGTAACCTATGCTACTTTTATGTTGGTCGGAGATGCGGAAGACTAGTGGAATGGAATGCAGAGATTGATAGAAGCCGAGGGAACGATGATTACATGGGAAGCCTTCAAGGATAGATTCTTGGAGAAGTATTTTCCTGCAAGAGAGAGGCATGCCAAGGAAATGGAATTTCTCGGCCTGAAGCAAGGAAACATGACGGTTAGTGAATATGCTGCAAGATTTGAAATCTTGTTAAAGTTTTCAAGGTATTTCCAGCTCCAACCTGATGAGGAGTGGAAGTGTTGCAAATTCGAAGAAGGACTGAGGCACAATTTGAAGAGGGCAGTAATGCCTTTGGGAATTGACCAATTCCCAGCCTTGCTAGACAAGTGTAGAAGAATTGAAGAGCTCGATCAGTCAAGAGACATGAGGAATCGCAACATTAGACCTTCTAGGTTCCAAAGAAGAAGTGGCAGCAATGCGAATCATTTCCAGAGGAAGCCCTATTCCCGACCACTAGGAAGTCAGCAACAATCACTTGGTGGAGGTCCCAACGGAGGTTCAGGTGGAAATCAAGCTAGTCAGATTGTGGCATCTACGCCAAAGTGCATGAAGTGCAGAAAGGATCACTTAATGAGGGAGTGCTCAATCAAAGGAATTATCTACTTTAGATGCGGGAAGCACGGACATATCTCCTGAGATTGCAACCAAACCAAGGCAGAGCCTTCTGTCAACAATGCACGAGCTTCTAAGCCTCAAGTATGAGGTTGAGTCTACACAATGAGTGGAGCTGAAGCCTCCCAATCTAACGATCTGATACATAGAGATGGTGCCATAGGAGGTAATTCTTTATCTATACTATATGACTCTGGCGCAACCGATTCTTTTAGTGCTTATGACTGTGTGCATCAACTAGGTTTACCTGTGTCTACTTTGCCTTTTTATTTAAGTGTTTCTACCCCTACTGATAAACCTGTTGTTACTACCCAAGTTTGTTTGAATTGTCCTTTATCTGTTGAAGGCCAAAACTTTTCTGTTGATTTGATCTGTCTACCCTTTTCCAAAATAGACGTAATCTTAGGAATGGATTAGTTATCTTCTAACCATATCCTGTTAGACTATTCCAATAAAACTCTAGTTTTCCCAAAGTCTCAAGTTTCTAGATTTTTGACGGCCAACTAAATTAAAGCTCTCTTAAAAGGAGGAGCTCAGGGATACATGCTTTTGTCTTCCTTAGAAGTCGAGAGCGAGATAGATGTGAATGCTATTTGTAACACACACCGTAGGGTATCACATTTAAGACTAATCTTAATATAACTTACCTAAGTTGTAAAAGAATTAATCTTGTAAAATACCGATTTTAAAAGTTCTTTTGCGAAATAATTGTAATTAAATAAAAACCTTTAAACATAAAGTGTAACTGAAAGTAAACTCCCCATACTTGCATACACAGCAAAACATTATTTGTAAATAATTTACATAATTACACACTCAAGCCCCAAAAGTTAATTTATACATTACACACAATGAAAATAAAAAATACTTAAACATAACCTTCCCAAATCAAACTAAGGATTCGGGCCCTCAACAGGATCCTCCTCCTCTTCCTCGGTGTCATCATTGAAGAAACCCGACAGATATAATAAACGCCTTGTGGGTGTCCTAGCTGATGATACCATCGAACCCTTCTGCGGGGTATAAAAACTGCCACCCTAGAGTTCACGAATAGTCATCGTAAACTCAAGACGCACTGAAGCATTTTGCGTCAACACAGGAGTTCCACCTCTAGTACCACTGAGGTTAAGAGTTAAGTCCCCGGTATACACAAACCTCTCATTCCCATAGTCAAACCTCCACGCATCAATTCCTCCATGGAACTGTACGATAAGAAAACCTAGAACTTGACGTCTCGCCGCTATAAAGACAAATACAACAAAAGATACACCACTGGTGGTAAATTGAATTACTAGCTCCTTCATTTCCTTAGTCTTCATTAAACATATACAATAAAACAAATACAATACAACAAAGAGGTGAGATCCCCTACATCAATACGAATGAGGCAGTATAGAAAATGATAGTAAATAATACAGATATAATATTTCTCACATACAGTCATATTATCACATCACAAATAATTTATTAAATCACATAATAACCATGACAATATGCTAACCCTTTATGCATATGTACTAAGACCAAATCCTACTCCATGGAGCTAACCATAATTTCGGAGGGAAAGATAGGGAGTACTTGTCTGTATATTGTTAGCCTCAACTCATGTGCCAATATTTCATATCATGGTGCGCAACATGACTAATACAAGACACTTTCAACAAATCATGAAAAGAGTAGCAACTCCGTCAAGACCGTTTGTGTGTTTGCACAGGATACTATGGTGCAGAGGTGCTACCAACTAGCCACATATGACTTTCCACACCCCAATGTCTCCAAGATCACTAAAGATCATAACTACGTAATTCTCACCAGCACGAAGATGTAATTTCTATCTCGTAGGCACACTTGCCTTAACCAAATAAGTTGACAGGTTTTTCTATGCATAATGTATGATCCAAAACACATACAAACCTTATTCTTACAGTATTTCACATGCACACACCATTTCTTGGTGGTATCACTTTCTGACATAACTGGGCCCACCACTATAGCCCGACAGCAAATTGATGTTATTTCCAATCGCGTAAACATTTTATTGCATTTTTGAATCGCGTAACATTTTCTTCCGTTTTCAAATTATGTAAATATTTTCCAATGTTTCTGAAATCGCAAAAATATTTTTAAACGTTTTCTCAATCGCATAGTGATTTTAAATCATTTTCTCAATTGTGTAATTTAAAAATTACTATTTTTAAATCGCATAAGGTTTTTCTAGCATTTTTCACCTACGTAAAATATTTCGTAGCTTTCTAAATTTATTTATAAAATTTTCTACATAATATAATCCTTTTGGCTTTATTTAGAATACTATCCTACTAAAATTCTTAACGTAATATTTTTTACTATTCTTTACAGAAATTTGACTTCCTTGATTCACTTAAATATTACAACTCAAAATTTTCTAACGTGCTTCAAAACCCAAATGGTGAGCTATACGTTAGCCAACTTCAAGTTTTAACTTTATTCATCATTATGACTTAAATATGCTAATTTAATTCCAAACATTAAATCCAATTTTCTTTTTCCACTTAAAATTCACTAAATTGAATTCTTGTTAATTAATCATCTAAGTCTACACTTAGGAAAAATAATCTTGGATCTAAAACACTAAACTTTGGCATGTTGGCCAAAAATTCTTTTATGCAACATAATTCATATTTGATCACTTTCCATCACAAAATCCTTTACAAAACCCTTTAATCTATTTTCTTATCATTAAATCCTTTAATCTAAGACTTAAGAAATAGTTTGAAACATCTTGTTCTCTTGGTGATGTTCAAAATTGTGAGCCTCCATAGGTTCTTTGGAACCCTCATACAACCTTTTATCATATGAATCACATCCTACTTAATACAATAAATCATTATGCTTCAAAATCATATAATCAAGCACATAATGAAAGCAATAAACATACGAACCAAAATAATCACAAACAAAGTAAACTATAAACTATACAAGTGAATAAATCCTTATGGATTTTCCACTACAAACAAGCCACTTCCTCACCACCAACATATGATTGATGAGGTTAATCTCCCTTTTACCTCAAAGATGATAAAATCCTACAAGTTGCTCCCTCCAAGAATTTCGTGTTGTCCTCCAAAGGAAACCTTAACAAACTTAAACCAACACAAAATCATAAACTAAGCTTTACAAAGAGAAACCATGGATCAATCATGGCTTAGAACTCAAGAATCAAACTTAGAACCAAGAAACAAAGTTCTTACCTTCAGGAATAGAAAACTTTAACTTGATTTTCAAGAGAGTTGATGAAAGAACTAGAATTTGTTCATAACTTGAAAGATGTTTAGAATGGTGTTTAGGTTTTGGAAATCAACTTGGATGAAATTTAAGAGATTTGGATGTTGGTGTTTGATGAGCTAGCCGTGAGCTTCAAAGTGGAGAGAATAGAGTTCTTTGTTGTATTTTGAGAGAAAGAGAATAGATAGGAAACTTCAGACTTCAAAGTAAGATAAATGAAAATGAATACCCTATTTCTCCATGCATTGTCGTGAAAGAGTGTAGGAAAGGAAAGTGAAATATCATGCAATCACTTATGACTTTCACATGGCCTAGGTCATTAAAATATCATGCAATGGTCACCTAGGTTTCTATTGTCTTAAAGCAAGTGAATCACCTAATTCTAGATGTTCTGAGAAGCCTCATAGTCGTGGAACTCCAAGGAGAAAGGTTGTAATACCCCAAGAATTCGTAAATTTATTTGTTTTCGTCGATTCTGAATTATTTTGAGTAATCTGATTTGACTTTTGTGAATTTTATAATTTTTATGATTTTTAGAAATTTTTGAGAGTTTTTACGTTTTTGGTTATTTTAATATTATTTTTGGGCTGTACATATAAGCCTTCGTATTTTATTTTTCTCTCAATCCTTAATTATTTTTACTAATCTGATTTGATTTTCATGAGTTTTACAATTATTATGATTTTTGTGAATTTTTGTGATATTTCAGATATTTTGAATATTTTAATATATTTTAGATATTTTAAGATATGATATTTTGAGATATTTTGAAATATTATATTATATTTTTGATATTTTAGTATATTTTGAATATTTAATATATTTCTGATATTTTGGGCTGTGTGTGGGTCCGAGACGGGTCTGGAAAAATAAAATTTTTTTATTGGTTAGAAAGCTTTGTACTATTGATTCGGAGCCGGGGGATCTTACTAAACTTGAAACCGGAAACAGATTTTGACATTTTGTTTCCCTACGATTTTATCTGACAAATAAAATCGGGGTATATTTTATTTGCATTGGACAATAGACACTGACTTTATAAGCAGTAATTATTGTTCATTTCTTACAGTATATCGAAAAATATCTTAAGTCTTCATCTTTTTCATGAAGTCTATAAATAGGATGGCTTTGATTCATTTGCAAACTTTGGCAAGAAGCTCTCACCCCTTTTCTCTCCTTGTACTCGACGGCCATAGCACCCAAATGGAAGACAACCTTCTTCCATTCATCTCACTTGTTCTCTTACACATCCTTTTCTCCAAAGAATCAAGAACAAGCAACCAAAACTCTCATTTCTCTCCTCCATAGATTCGGCCAAGCACCAAGAACAACTCTCCAAATTTCTATAATTCCTACCAATATTATTTCTTGAATCCTTTCATCAATCCAAGACACTTTCATGTTAGGAATTTCTCAAGATTTATTTATTTCCATCTTCCTATCAAGCAAAGAACACAAAAGCTCCTATCTTTCTCTTCTCCAAGCTTACGGCCAACCCTACAAAATCACCTTCCAAGCTTCAATAATTCTATACAACCTTAGATCTTGAATCTCTATGCTTTTCTAAGGAACTTTCATGTTGGAGATTTTTCCTAAATCATCCATCTTCATCTTTGTTCTTCAAGCTCAAGGTTTGGAGTTTTAAGGTGAAGTTTATGAAATCTTCACTATTGATTTCATTCTTTCCTTCTAAACCATATTTTGATCCATGGTTTTTCTTATTTAAGCCTTAGATATTAATATTTCATGTTTTCTTTGATTTTCAAGCAGCACTTGGTGGTTGAAGTTCATCTTGAAGGAAACAACAAGAGGACATACAAGGAACTTTGGAGGTTTCTTCAAGAGGTAAGAGGGAGATTACCCTCATCAGCCATGTGTTGGCGGTGAGGAATGGATGTGTTTGTGGTGAAGAATCCATGAGGATTCATTCACTTGATTGTTTAAAGTTTTCCTATTTGTGATTGATTTTGTGTGCAAGCATGTCTATAGCTTTAAAATATATGGTATGTGTTTTATGATTGCTTTAATATATGGTATGTGTTCATAGATGCATGATAGTTATTGTAGGACATGAATAATATGTTGAAGAATTACATGAGTGTTCCAAAGAACAAATATAGCTCACAGTTTTTACTATCCCAAAGAGAACCAAAATGTTCTCAACTATTTTCTAAAGCAAAGATTAATAAACTTAATTAGTAATGATTTTTACAAGAACGCAGTTAGTAGAAGATAATTTAAAAATGATTTGAACATAGTGAATTTCGGCCAACATGCCAATTTAAGACACTTTTGATTTAAATTATTTTCTAAGAGTAAATTATGTAATTTAATGGGAACTTAATTTAATAAATTTATAAATATAAAAAGAATGATTTTAATGATAATAAGTTGGATTAAGAATTTTTATAAGAGATTAGATGATGAGAAACAACTAAATATGATTTTAATACATAGAATGATTTTGGGCCAACATGCCTACTTATAATGTTTCTAAGTTAAAGTTATTCACTAAGTATGAATTTTAATGAATTTTAGAGAAGAAAGTAAATAAACTTATTTTAGAAACTTAAATAGAGAAATCAAGATTGGATAAGAAATAAATTAAACACTTGAAAAATACTAACGTAGAGTTTACCTTTGAGTTTAAATTACGTTGACAAGTTTCGAGATATAATTATTAGTTATGATTAAGAAAAGTAAATTTTTGATAGAAACATAGAAAATATCACTTAATGAATTTTTTAGATAAAATTTCGCCAAAAATTAATTAGAAAATGGATTAATAATAGAGAAAGTTTCAATATAAAATTTGGACGTAAGGAAAATATTCTACGTAATTTTAAAGTATTAAAAATAGCTTATGCAATTTTAAAATAGAGACTTTAAAGTTTTTCGATTAAGAGAATGATTTAAAAATCTTACAGGATTGAGAAAACGATTTTAAAATACTATGCGATTTTAAAAACAACAAAATATATTTACACGATTTAAAAACATTTGTAAAAACGACGAGATTGTGAAAATGCGATAAAATTTCTACGCGATTAATTGGAACAACGAGTTTTTACTGTCAGGCCAAAGTGGTGGACCCGGACATGTGGAAATACAGGTACTGTTAAGTGGGAACGTACTGTATTTTGGACATGTGGAAATACAGGTACTGTCAAGTGGGACGTACTGTATTTAAGATTTTTGCCATTGAGGGCATTTGCGTAAATATGAGAATATTTTTTAGGCTAAGGGTAATTTGATAATTACTATTTTTATTCATGCATTGAGTTGTGCCAATATGGTTGATTATTGGTGATTTGATTGACGAGGCGAACTACACCGTGTTGTCGGTGTGATAAGCATAGTGTGGTTCATTTCTTTGTATGGACTTGGAGGCATTAGTATGCAAAGTATTCCACATGGGGACAGTTGGTCGCTCCTCTGGGCCGTGGTAACCGGCAACACACTAGTGATCTCGACACGCACTATACTTAATCAAGATCTTGTAATGACTATTTTAGTACAATGCCTGTAGTTACACGATGTATGGACTGTGTGCTACTACACGATGAATGGACAGTGGGCTATAGACACAACGTAAGACAGTGCAATAGTTTGGTTGGGCAGCCTGAGGTACTTATAGTTCTTTACGGGTCATTCTCTCTGATGTCTGTGTCTAGCTCCATGGAGTAGAAATGAGTCTGTGCATATTTGTATATGTGGTCTGCATCTTAATGTTGTTATTTATATTCAAAGTTAAGATACTATGTATGATGTGTTGATGTGGGTTATTATGCATAATGTGACTATATGGTTTATTGTATCAATTGTTATATCTGTTATGGTAATATTATTGCTATTCATTTCATTACAATATATGTTTATTGGAAATTAATTGTAAATTGATAACATGATTATATTTGTGATATCTATGTGTATGGAATGACTTTGTCATTCGTATCATTCTTTGCTGCCGTACTGGTATTGGTGAAAGGGATCTCACCTCTTTACTGTATTGTTTTGTTGTGTTTGTATTATTTTAAATTCGTATAGTAGGTGAAACAAGTATCTTAGACTTATTGGAGGCAATGTTCTGTGGTCGGTGACGGCGTCGAGGAGTGATCTTCTCAGTTTCAACAGGATGCAGTTTGGTGGAGAAACGGAACATGTATGTTTGGTTTTTTCTTCGTTAGTGTTGTTACCGTGCTATTAGTAGATCCCGTCATTGGGTTTTGCTACTGTTTCTCTGAGTTTGTAAGTTATATGTTTTATTTCTTTATTGGATATTATGTGGTATAAATAAAGCTGTGTAATAATCTTTTCAGTTTATTTTCTGTATTACTTATACTTCGGTAAGTTTATGTTTCCGCAAAAAAGAAATTTTAAAATCCATATTTTAGAACTCAAATCTTTTATGAAATGTTTTTTTTTATTTTAAGTTTTTAGTAGAAAATGTGATGCCCTATGGAGGGTGTTACAAAGGTAACCAAGTTTCTAATTCCATTACATCCTAACTAGATTAAGCTAACTTAGTTAGATTTCCTAGTTCCATTACTAACTATCTAATTACTTAGATATTATCCATCCATTCTAAAAGATCCTAGAATATTTTTGTAACTAGGAACCCTAATGAGTAGCAAACTAAGTTTGCTCCATTTAGTTACTTCCTAGACTAATACTAACTTAGTTTAAATAATCTAGTTACATCTAGTTACAAACTAACTAGCTTAGTCATTTTCGTTGACCATTTCCTATTCGTTCTCATCAAGCTTTAATTATTCTAATTAGTTCATAAAATAAATCATTAAACATTTTTCTACAAACTATTATCCAATGGACAATAGTTACAGAAGTTATTACCTAATGGACAGAATATACTGTTCAAAGGTCAGTATATATTTGTTCACAGAATAATAAAATACAAAATATTTTTATTTCACAGATAAATTCTAAAAATTAAAAGATTGTGACACGTACCTCTCGGATTTGGGTTTAGTAAGATCCCCCAGCTCCGAATAAATCAGTAAAGATTTTCCCCGGTCCAAAAATTATTATTTTCTTGACCCGGAGTAAATCACTCACAACGATCAAAATCAGTCACAGAATAGTCAAAATAAATTTACAGCACACAGAAATCATAAAACAGTACAATTTAGTCATTATTGTAAAATAACCAAATTTTGGGGTGTTACAACTCTCCCCCACTAAAAAGAATTTCGTCTCCGAAATTTACCATACCTTAGAACAATTGAGGATATTGTTCCCTCATCTTTCCTTCTAACTCCCACGTAGCATCTCCTATTGTTTCATTCCAGATCACTTTTACTAACGGAATTCTCTTCCCTCTGAGTTGCTTCATCCTCCTGTCTTCAATCTTAACAGAAAGTGTCTCATACATCAAATTTTCTTTCAATTGTACCTCATCGGGCTAAATGACATGAGTTGGATCAAGAATATACTTTCTCAATTGGGACACAAAGAAAACATTATGAAGATTGAAAAGAAAAGGCGGTAAAGCTATTTGGCATGCGACTGGACCTATCCGACGAATAATTTGATAAGGTCCAATGAATTTAGGAGTGAGTTTTCTGGATTTTATAACCCTTCCGACACCAGTCGTGGGTGTGACTCGCAAAAACACATGCTCACCTTCCTCAAATTCAAGATGTCTTCTTCTTTTATCAGCATAGTTTTTCTGTCTACTATGAGTCGCCTTCATTTTCTCTTGGATCATCTTGACCTTCTCAATCGTTTGTTGTACCATCTCAGGTCCAAGGGCCATACACTTATCATCTTGATACCAACACAAAGGTGTTTGGCATCATTGTCCGTATAGTGCTTCATAGGGTGCCATCCCTATGCTTGAATGGAAACTGTTATTGTAAGTGAATTCTACCAAAGGCAAGAATTCATCCCAACTTCCTTTTTGTTCTAACATGCAAGCTCTTAATAGATCCTCTAGTGATTGTATCGTTTTTTTTGTTTGACCATTAGTCTATGGATGATAAGCAGAACTCAAATGAAGTTTAGTCCCCATTGCTTCCTGTAGGCTTCGTTAAAACCTGGACGTACACCTTGGATCTCTATCAGAATTGATACTAATGGGTATACCATGAAGTCTAATGATTTCACTAATGTACACCTGGGTCAACTTTTCTAACGAATACCTAATATTGATTGGCAAAATGTGAGCAGACTTCGTAAGCCTATCAATAATGACCCATATAGAATCATATGATTTCTAGTCTTTGGCAAACCCGTAACAAAATCCATTGCAATACCATCCCATTTCTATTCTGGAATAGTTAGGGGTTGCAGTATACCTATTGGTCTTTGATGTTTAACCTTCGCTTTTTGACACACCAGACATGATGACACATGTTCAGCAACATCTCTCTTCATCCTAGGCCACCAAAATAATCTTTTCAAATCTTGATACATCTTAGTCATTCTTGGATGTATACTCAACCTACTATTGTGAGCTTCAATAAGAATCATTTTCCTAAGATTGGGATCACTAGGTATACAAGTCCTACTTTTGAACCTTAAGCCTCCATCAGACCCTTCCTCAACTGTTGCCACATGACCTTGCTTCAAAAATTCTCTCTCGTTTTGCAAAAACTCATCATCTTTTTGTTTTTCTCGAATTTCTTCCAACAAATCATTTAGAATAGTGACCTTATTTAAACAAATCCTTCCAAGTACTAACTCTATAGATAACCACATATCTCTGAATTACTCTATCAGTTGTTCCTCTTTAATCATCATAGCGAGCACTTTCCTACTCAAAGCATCTACCACAACATTTACCTTTCCAGGATGATATTGTAGCTGAAAATAGTATTCCTTCAAAAATTCTAACCATCTTCTCTGCCTCATGTTCAATTCCTTCTTATCAAACAAATACTTCAAACTTTTATGATCACTAAAGACATTGAACATAGCTCCATGTAGAAAATGTCTCCAAATTTTCAATGCGAAAACAACTGCAGCTAACTCCAAATCATGCGTCAGATAATTTCTTTCATGTACCTTCAATTGTCTTGAAGCATATGCTATCACATTTCTATTTTGCATCAAAACACATACTAACCCTTGATAAGAAGCATCACAATGTACTTTAACAGATTCATTCGGATTCGGTAAAATTAACACTGGTGTAGTAGTCAACCTTTTCTTTAGCTTTTGGAAACTTTGTTCGCACTCATCAGTCCAAATGAAAGCTTGATTTTTCCTTGTGAGTTGTGTAAGAGGTCTGGTTATCTTGGAAAAACCTTTAATAAATCTCCAATAATATCCGGCTAATCCAACAAAACTTTAGATCTCAGTCACTGTTGTTGGTATTTTCCACTGAAGAATCGTCTCCACCTTTACTGGATCCACTGCAATTCCATCCTTAAAAATCACATGACCCAAACACTGAACTTCGTCCAACCAAAATTCACATTTTGACAACTTTATGTACAACTTCTTCTCTTTTAAAATCTAGAGAACTATACTGAGGTGTTCAGCATGCTCTTCTGGACTTTGAGAATAGATCAGAATGTCATCGATAAAAATAATGACAAATCTGTCTAGATACGGATGAAAGATCTTATTCATGTAATCTATGAATATCGCAGGAACATTTATCACTCCAAACGGCATTACAAGATACTTATAATGATCGTAACGTGTTTGAAAAGTTGTCTTAGGTATATCCTCTACCTTGACACGAATTTGATGATAACCTGATCGCAGATCTATCTTAAAGAAAACAACTGCTCCTTTCAACTGGTCCATCAAATCGTCAATCCTTGGAAGTGGATACTTGTTCTTGATTGTAACTTTGTTCAATTGGCAATAGTCCATACACAAACGCAAAGATCCATCCTTCTTTTTGACTAATAGCACTGGAGCTCCCCATGGTAAAACACTTGGTCTTACAATCTATTTTTCCAATAGTTCCTCCAATTGCTTCTTTAGCTAAGCTAATTCTGACGGCGACATCCGGTACGGTGAAATTGAAATATGACCCACTCCTGGTACAAGATCTATAGAAAACTCTATCTCTCTTTCTGGTGGTAATCTAGGTACTTCATCAGGAAAAACTTTAGGAAACTCATTTACGACAGAAATAGCATTCACATCTTTTTCATTCTTGACTTCTAAAGAAGGTAACAATATGTATCCTTGGGTCCATCCCTCAATAAAGATTCAACTTGATTGGCAGTCAAAAATCCAGAATTCGTATCCTCAAGAAATACTAAGGTCTTTTTAGAACAGTCTAACAGGATATGGTTAGAAGATAACTAATCCATTCCTAAGATTATATCTATATCAGTAAGAGGTAAACAAATTAAATTAACATAAAAGACTCTATTATTGATAGTAATAAGGCAATTTAGACATATCTTTGAAGTACTAACAAGCTTGGCAGTAGGTGTAGAAACAATCAATTGAATGTTCAAAGAAGACACAGGCAATTTCAACTGATCCACACAGTCATATGCAATAAACGAATGAGTTGCACCCAAATCATATAGTACAGTTAAAAGATTACCTAATATGATACCTTCTCCTTTGATAAGATCATCAGACTGAGAGGTTTTAGCTCCACTCATCGTATATACGCGTCCTCCAGCTTGGGACTGGGCAGCACGAACATTACTCACCAAAGGCTCCATCTTCACTTGATTATAATCCCTCGAGAAATGACCAGGCCTCCCACATCTAAAATAGATGATTGCCATGATCGTACAATCTCTCATCATATAGCCCTTTCCACACTTCATACATTTTGTTGGCGGTGCCATAGCCTGACCAAAACGATTACCACTAGGACCTCCTCCACATGGTTGTTGTTGCTGTTGCTGACTACTAGATGGCCTTGAATATGGTTTCTGATGAAATCGATTATTGTTATTTCCTCCTCTTTGGAACCTAGATGGTCCAAAGTTACGATTCCTCGAATCACGCGATGGCTCTAATCTTTCTAGCCTACAACACATGTCCATCAATGCCAAAAATTGGTTCATCCGCATCGGCAATACTCCTTTCTTCAATTCAACTCGTAAACCTTCCTCAAATTTGCGACATTTCCAAACCTCGTCTGGCTAGACCTGGAGATACCGTGAGAACTTAGACAAGCTCTCAAACTTCGCAGCATAGTCGTTCACTGACATTCCACCTTGCCTCAATCCAAGAAATTCCATCTCCTTGGCATGCCTCGCACTATCCGGAAAATACTTTCCTAGAAATACCTCACAAAATACCTCCCATATAATTTCTTTTCCTTCAGCTTGCAATACTCTTCGAGTTGCTTTCCACAAATTTTCTCCATCTCCCATCAGCATAAAAGTGGCGTAAGTCACCTTACAATCATTTGTACATCTCATCCCCTCGAAGATCTTCTCCAACTCTGGTATCCATAAACTTGCCTTTTTCGAATCAAACTCACCCTTAAACTGTGGTGGGTTATTACGACGGAATTCAAACAAATTCAGAATATCAACATTAGCTTCTTGTTGTTGTGCAACTTGTTGGTTTTCTTACACAATCATATCAGCCATACCACTGCATTGCTGCTGCTGCTGCTGTCATTAGATCCTCATTGTGTCCCACATTTGCACATGCTCCTCTATTACGAGATATAACTTTCTTCACCAGTAATCAAAAACATAAATAAGAGTCAGATGTAACCTTTCAAAAACTAAATACAGAGAATCACACAACTTAAGCAAAACAGACCTAACCACAAAACCCAAACGACTCTAACCGGGACTCTAATACTAACTAATGTAACACCCACCGTAGGGTATCATATTTAAGACTAATCCTAATATAAGTTACCCAAGTTGTAAAAGAATTAATCTTGTAAAATACCGATTTTAAAAGTTCTTTTGCAGAATAACTGTAATTAAATAAAAACCTTTAAACATAAAATGTAACTGAAAGTAAACTCACCATACTTGCATATATAGCGAAACATTGTTTGCAAATAATTTACATAATTACACATTCAAGCCCCAAAAGTTAATTTATATATTACACACGACAAAAATATAAAATACTTAAACATAACCTTCCCAAACCAATCTAAGGATTCAGGCCCTCAGCAGGATCTGTAACACCCCAATTGTTAGAAAAATGTCCCGAATGTTCTGTTTGCTGTTTTTCAAGCTTTTGTGTAAATGACTGTTGTGTCCCTATTTTACTGTTTCTTATTTTTCTGTATGAAATACAAATATGTTTTACAGGCTAAAATTTTATTTGATCGTATTACGTAATTTGCTTCGAGACAGTAAAATAAAAATTTTCTCAAGCTACTGTTTTAATTTTTCAGGGAGATATACAGAAAATTAATATTGTCTGTAATTTTATTTGAACGTTTTAGATGATTTGCTTCGTTGTGGGGAAAAATGAAAAAATTACCATTACGTCCCGATTGTGCTGTTTTTAATTTTTCTATATGTTACAGTGCTTAATATTATTGTCTGTGATTTTATTTTGACTTTTTGTGCAATTTGCTCCGAGACAAGAAAATAATATTTTTTCGCGCCGGAAAAATCTTGTTTTAATTATTCAGACTGGGGGATCTTACTAAACTCAATTCTGAATGAGACAATAATTAATCTTTTAATTTTTAGGATTTAACTGTCAAATAAAATAATTTTGTATTATTATAATATTATTTTATTAGTCAGTATAATTAGATGACAGTGGACCCGGAAATGTTTTGCGGGACCCACGTTTAGCTAAAACAGTTAACTTAGTAGCTTAATTAAGCATCATTAGTGAAGGAATTCTCTAGAACATGATGACTAAGTGTGGTGACTAGGTTAATTAGTGACTAATCATGGTGACTAGGCTAGATGACTATGCTAAAATCAACCAATGGGAGACAAGCTTGCTATCCAAGTTTTAATCTTCATTCTAAGGCTTGGATGAAGCCAAGCAAGGCTACACCTTGCATGGCATGATGTTCACGGCCATTTGGCCTTTGGAGGACAAAAATCATTTCATCTTTCATGCAATTTCTCTCTTCTCTCTCTTCCAAAAACCCTAAACACCATTGAAGCTCTCTTGAACCTCCATTCGGTCAAACACAAAATCATACCATCCAACCACCCAAAATTTTATCCAACCAAGTTTTCTAAACCTAAACACAATTCTAAGAACATCTCTAGTTGAGAGTTCTTGCAAAATCTTCCATTTAAAGTTTGGAAACCTACTTGGAAAATTTTACCTAGAAGGTGAAATTTCTAGTTTTCCATTTCTAAACTCTTTTTCAAAGTTCTAAGCCATGATTTCTTCATGGTTTAAGCTCTCTTTTATGGTTAGTAACTTGTAGACTTTTGTTTGAGTTTGTTAGGTTTTGAAGGAGGAAAACCGAACCCTAGGAAAGGTGTGAAAGAGTAATTTTGTCTTCACTTAAGGTAAGAGGAAGACTAATCTTATCATCCATGGGTGGTGGTAAGAAGATGGAGTTTGATTGTTATGATTGTACAATCCATAAGGATTCCTTGTTTGTGTTTGTTTGATAGCTTGTTTGTGTGGTTGTTAGTAGCTTTCCTAATTGATGTTTGTGATAATTTGTATGAAGATGCATGTCTACAAGCTTTAAATTGCATGTCTACAAGCTTTGATAATTTGTATGTGTTAGAAATGCATGATAATGTATAGGATGTGAATAACGTGATAAGGATTGCATGAGTGTTCCAAAGAACACAACACCAAGGCTCACGGCCATTGACCCAAAAGGAGAACCAAAATGTTCTCATTATTTTCCTAAAGTATAACTTAATTAACCTAGGAAAATTGACAAGATATAGAATTGTTTAGATCAAGGAAAACGAATTTAGAAATCAAGTAACACAATGTGTTTATTTCGGCCAACATGCCAAACCAAAGATCCATGATTTCTAAAATCAATTCCAAACCATTTTCTAAAATAATGATTTAATGAATTTAGGTACTACAATAAATTTGACATGGATTTAGAAGATGAAAAATAATTTAGAGATCAAATGCAAAGACTTTTCTAAAATTGGCCAACATGCCACATACTTTTGATCCAAATTTATTTTCTAACTATTGACTAGATAATTTAATAAAAATAAACTAGATCAAGAGTTTTATAAGAGATTAAATGTATGGAAATAATTAGGAATGGAGTATAAAGCATAGAATGATTTTCGGCCAAAATGCCAAATTTAAATGTGTTTTGATTTATAGAATTGTTTTCAACTAAGGTTAAGTAATAAATGCCAAAAGGATTTTATTACAATGAGTTTTAAAGAAACAAATTGATTAGAATTAAGTTTAAGGATTAAAACTAATGATTTTACTGTTAGAAATGAAATACAGTAACTTTTGAAAATTTCTAACATATAGCTCATGCTATAATTTTGAAGCATGTTAGTGGTTTTCAAAAGGATTAAATTATACGGTTAAAAAATTAAGTAAATAGAATTTTTACGGAAAAATTAGGAAACCATTAATATAAGTTTCTAAACAAAATACTGTCAATTTTTAGTAAAAACGGGCAAATAAGATAGAAAAGATGTCCAAAAGACAGTATACGCTATGAAAAATATTTTACGTAGTTTAAACGTATTATTTATTATTTCTATTTATTTAAACAGTAAATTTTAAGGGATTTGGACAAGAAAATGATTTAAAAATCTTATACGATTGAGAAAACGTATTAAAAATCTTACGCGATTTGCAAAAACAACAAAATATATTTATGCGATTTAAAAATGTTTGTAAAAACGACGAGATTGTGAAAACGCGATAAAATTTCTACGCGATTGACCGCAACTGTATTTTTAAACCAATGACGGTATTCTGTATTTTTTTTCTGCTGTCGGGCTATGAGGTGAACCCGTACAGGCTTTGGAACAGTATTTGTCCGGTGGGACTTACTATATCTTTTTATCTTTGAGGATATGCTAATTTTTGGTAGATTGGTTGACGAAGTGAATCACATCGTGTTGTCGATGCGATAAACGTAGTGTGGTTCATTGTCTTTATGAACTTGGAGACGTTAGTGTACGGGATCCCATATATGGACAGTCGGTCGCTCCGTTGGGCCGTGGTAACCGATAGCACACTAATGGACTCGACACGCACTATATTTAATCGAGATTTCGTAAAATCTAATAGTACATTGCCTGTAGTGCCACAACGTGAGACCGTGAACTACACCATGCCTTGGATGATGGATTCCATGTGACGTGGGGCTATAGACGCAACGTGTGACAGCGCAAAAGTTTGGTTGGGCAGCTGTGGTACTAATAGATTTTACGGGTCATTCTCTCTCTGATATCTGTATGTGTTTAGCTCCATAGAGTAAGGTTGTGTCATATTGTATATGGTTATATCTTGGATATTATTTTATTTTATCTGTTTATCTTATTTGGTTATTATTATGATAATTGGTATATTTCTTATTTTATTTTATCGTGGTATTATTTTATTTGTGATATTGTCTTATCGTGATATTATCTTATCCATGATATTATGTGTTGTTGTGATACTATCCTGTTATTAATTAATGTTATAGCTTTTCATATTGCATGAATGTATATCTTGTTGTTTGTCGTTTTCTTATTTGCCATGTTTGTGATGATTTTAGATTGTCTTACCTCTTTATTGTACGTGTTTTCTGTATTTTTATTTTACGTGGTAAAGAGTTTGAGGAAGAGGACCAGCCTCTTGAGATTTTGCATCCTGAGGAGGAAGAGGAGCAGCAAGCTGAAGATCAGTACGACGACCAAGAATCATCTGATCATCCATATCCATTGGACTAATTTGTTTGGGTATGGCGGTGCCAGGATTTTTGGGCTTTGTGACACTCGAGTTTCACGGTGAATCGTTAGCTTGGCATCTGCGGGGAGACAGAGACTCAGTGACTTATGTGGGACGGTTGACTGTGTCCATACGACTTACGTTTGATGAAGAGCCAGTGATGACGACTACTGTGTTTCTGCACTTAGAGTTACCTTTATCTCTTAGGCGTCATTGGGGTGGTGTATCCACTAAGCCTAGTGAGATAAGTATCGTGTCGACTGCGCGGTCCCGTTACCGCCGAGAGTCGAGACATCCTGGATATTTATCTACTGATGAGTTTCCTGAGAGTGATCCATCAGAGGATTAAATGTTTATGATGTGTATTTTTGGGCGTGTCTGCGTATGTATATATTGACTCTTTACTATTTCTGTTTACTGCTTATGTTTAAATATTTGTAGTTATAGTTGTAAATTATTTATATAACTTATAACTTGGACCATATGTATGTTATGAGTGATGTTGTTCTGTTGGTTTTATGTTTCCGCGTTATTTTATTTAATAATATTCTGTTTAACATGAATTATTTTACAACCCGTATTAGTACGTAACAAATGTTTTTCAACTTGGGTAGATTTTATTTATCTTTCTTTTATTTTCTTTATATATGTGACATCCCCACAAGGGTGTTACATTAGTTGGTATCAGAGCCCAAGTTAGAGTCTTTTGGGGTTGTGGTTGGGTCTATTTTTATTTGTGTTGTGTGATTCTCTGTGATTTACTTCTGAAAGGATGTATCTAACTTTGTTTTGTTATGTTTGAAATGGTTACTTTGGTTTCCATTGTGTTATGATTTGTCCGTCCTTGAAGAAAGACGATGACTCGTGGTAAACGTGCACGTGAGGAGGTAGAAGTGATAGTGGCAGTTTGACTGCAACTACAAAAGCAATGCGAAGAATAGCTAAAGGTATAGTACAACATGATCAGAGTAGCGCAGCGGAAGCGTGGTGTTTGAACAAGGAAAAACTCGTAACGCCAGGTGATTCCGGTAGAAATCGTGTTCGTGATTATTGGGAAGGCAACAAACAACAAACTTGTGGAGGAAGTGCGAGTCGTAGTCAGTTTAGTCAAGCTGTGACGTCTGTACCAAAGTGTTGGAGCTATGGGAAGATCATCTAACGAGGGACGGTATAATCAAAAGAATCATATGTTTCAAGTATAGGATGCCAGATATTTTGCTAAAAAGTATAGTCCACCAAAAGACGACGTCATTTGTCAGAAATGAACGTGCTTCGATATCTCAAGTAGAATGGAGTATTGGTTCTTCAAGTGGAGCAAAAGCATCTCAAATTAAAAACCTAATTAAAGAAGGTTGTGTCGCAAAAGGTGATCCTTTAACTATACTGTATAATTTCGAAAATAATCTATTTCTTTATGGCATACAATCGTGTAGGTCAATTAGAGTTGTTTATGTCTTCTTTATCTTTTGACCGGGTTGTTTCTACTTCTATTGTTAAAACATGTGGTTGAGGACTTGAGTTGCTTAAACTATCCTAAGTCTATTAAATAATTGAATCTTTTCTGTTGATTCAATTTGTATGCTTCGTTCTCAAAACGGACGCAATTTAAAATATCGATTGGGTATTTTTCCAACCATTCATGCTCTATTAGACTTATCAGTTGAATTGTTCAAGTTAAAAAGTTCACTTCTAAATTTATCGGACCATATCAATTTTTCTATTGGATAGGTTCGGTGGTAAGAATGATTCTATCATCTCTTATTTCTGTGCCTTCATGATATCTTTCCTATGCCACAATTGCAAAATATGCGGAGATGTACATCTGGTCTAACTCATTCTTTTATGACTAATTGACTGTTTGGGTTGATTAGAGTTATCAATATCTTTGTTACCTTTTGACTTATCTATTTCTGTTTTTATTACCAACCCTATTATTATTATTATCCAGTTCCTTAAACAATCTTTTCTGTTAATCTAAACTGTCTACCTCTTTCGCGAGATAGATGTAATCCTATACATGGATTGGTTATCTTTAATCATATCCTATAGATTGTTCCAGTAAAACTTTGGTGTCACTGAAAACTTATTCTTAAAATTAGGCAATGTCAAATTCTTTGTTGGACATGTCTGGTAACAATTTCAATAGTTTCTCTACCTTTTCTTTCTAAATTTTTATAATGTCCTTTTATGTATTGCAATTGCAAGAAAGGATATTCTTAGTCAAAATTATGTCATAAGTATCAGATACAGTATTGTTGGAAAAGAAAACTTGAATTGTGAGGCACCTCTTGTTAAAAACAAAAGCAGAAGAGTGAAGCGGTACAAAGGCAGGGAAATTTCAAGTGGTGCTGTTCAGAGTGGCGAATGTTTCTGTAATGTTCACAGGTTATGTGGATAAAGTCTTGTTTGGTTTGTCAGAAAGTGAAAGTGGAATATCAAAGACCAGCTGGGATGTTGCAACCGTTATCTATTCCAGAGTGGAAATGGGATTGTATCTCGATGGATTTCGTTACTGGTTTGCCGAAGACGAGGAAAGGTCATGATTCAATATGGGTTATAGTCGATAGGCTTACTAAATCGGCTCATTTCTTACCAATTAATATCAAGTATTCGTTGGAAAGATTAACCCAGTTGTACATCAGTGAGATTGTCAGATTACATGGTGTACCTACATGTATAGTTTCTGACTGAGATCCGAGGTTTACGTCAAGGTTTTGGCGGAGTCTACAAGAAGCTATGGGAACTAAGTTGCGACTGAGTTCGGCGTATCATCCGCAGACTGATGGTCAGACAGAGAGAACTATACAGTCTTTGGAGGATCTGTTGCGTGCTTGTGTTTTGGAGTAACGAGGGAGTTGGGATGAATTTTTATCTTTGATAGAATTCACCTACAACAATAGTTTTCACTCAAGCCTAGGGATGGCACCCTATGAAGCGTTGTATGGAAGGCGATGTCAAACACTGTTATGTTGGTATTAAGATGGGGAAAGCATGATTGTTGGACCAGATCTTGTACAACAGACTACAGAAAAGGTAATGATTATACAAGAGAAGATGAGGACGAAGCAAAGCAGACAAAAAAGTTATGCGGATAAACGAAGACGACCTCTTGAGTTTGAGGAGGGTGAGCATGTGTTTCTAAGAGTTACTCCTACGACCGGTGTCGGAAGAGTTATTAAGACTAAGAAGCTTACTCCTAAGTTCATTGGACCGTATCAGATTATCCGACATATAGGTCCTGTAGCGTATCAGATTGCTTTGCCACCTTTTCTATCGAATCTACATGATGTATTTCATGTATCTCAGTTACGGAAGTATATACCGGATCCAACACATGTTATACAACCGGATGAAGTGCAGTTGAAGGAGAATTTGACTTACGAGATTTTACCTGTTAGAATTGAGGACAAAAAGGTAAAGCAGCTTTGAGGGAAGATGATCGAGCTCGTGAAGGTCATATGGAATGATGTGACAGGTGATGCTACTTGGGAGCTGGAAGATAAAATGAGGGATCAGTATCCTCATTTGTTTTGATGAGCAGCGAATTTCGATGACGAAATTTTTATTTGTTGGGGAGAGTTGTAACACCCCAACTTTTAGAAAAATGTCCCGAATGTTCTGTTTACTGTTTTTTAAGCTTTTGTGTAAATGACTGTTGTGTCCCTATTTTACTGTTTCTTGTTTTTCTGTATGAAATACAAATATGTTTTACAGGCTAAAATTTTATTTGATCGTTTTACATAATTTGCTTCGAGACGGTAAAATAAAAATTTTCTCAAGCTACTGCTTTAATTTTTTTGAGAGATATACAGACAATTAATACTGTCTATAATTTTATTTGAACGTTTTAGATGATTTGCTTCGTTGTGGGAAAAAATAGAAAATGACCATTACGTCCCGATTGTGCTGTTTTTAATTTTTCTATATGTTACAGTGCTTAATATTACTGTTTGTGATTTTATTTGGACTTTTTGAGCGATTTTGCTCGGGATAGGAAAATAATATTTTTTCGGTAGGAAAATCTTGTTTTAATTATTCAGACTAGGGGATCTTACTAAACCCAATTCTGAATGAGACAATAATTAATCTTTTAATTTTTAGGATTTAACTGTCAAATAAAATAATTTTGTATTATTATAATATTATTTTATTAGTCAGTATAATTAGATGACAGTGGACCCAGAAATGTTTTGCGGGACTCACGTTTAGCTAAAACAGTTAACTTAGTAGCTTAATTAAGCATCATTAGTGAAGGAATTCTCTAGAACATGATGACTAAGTGTAGTGACTAGGTTAATTAGTGACTAATCATGGTGACTAGGCTAGATGACTATGCTAAAATCAACCAATGGGAGACAAGCTTGCTAACCAAGTTTTAATCTTGACCTTTGATTCATTCTAAGGCTTGGATGAAGCCAAGCAAGGCTACACCTTGCATGGCATGATGTTCACGGCCATTTGGCCTTTGGAGGACAAAAATCATTTCATCTTTCATGCAATTTCTCTCTCTCTCTCTTCCAAAAACCCTAAACACCATTGAAGCTCTCTTGAAGCTCCATTCGGTCAAACACAAAACCATACCATCCAACCACCCAAAATTTTATCCAACCAAGTTTTCTAAACCTAAACACAATTCTAAGAACATCTCTAGTTGAGAGTTCTTGCAAAATCTTCCATTTAAAGTTTGGAAACCTACTTGGAAAATTTTACCTAGAAGGTGAAATTTCTAGTTTTCCATTTCTAAACTCTTTTTCAAAGTTCTAAGCCATGATTTCTTCATGGTTTAAGCTCTCTTTTATGGTTAGTAACTTGTAGACTTTTGTTTGAGTTTGTTAGGTTTTGAAGGAGGAAAACCGAACCCTAGGAAAGGTGTGAAAGAGTAATTTTGTCTTCACTTAAGGTAAGAGGAAGACTAATCTTATCATCCATGGGTGGTGGTAAGAAGATGGAGTTTGATTGTTATGATTGTACAATCCATAAGGATTCCTTGTTTGTGTTTGTTTGATAGCTTGTTTGTGTGGTTGTTAGTAGCTTTCCTAATTGATGTTTGTAATAATTTGTATGAAGATGCATGTCTACAAGCTTTAAATTGCATGTCTACAAGCTTTGATAATTTGTATGTGTTAGAAATGCATGATAATGTATAGGATGTGAATAACATGATAAGGATTGCATGAGTGTTCCAAAGAACACAACACCAAGGCTCACGACCATTGACCCAAAAGGAGAACCAAAATGTTCTCATTATTTTCCTAAAGTATAATTTGATTAACCTAGGAAAATTAACAAGATATAGAATTGTTTAGATCAAGGAAAACGAATTTAGAAATCAAGTAACACAAAGTGTATATTTTGACCAACATGCCAAACCAAAGATCCATGATTTCTAAAATCAATTCCAAACCATTTTCTAAAATAATGATTTAATGAATTTAGGTACTACAATAAATTTGACATGGATTTAGAAGATGAAAAATAATTTAGAGATCAAATGCAAAGACTTTGTTAAAATTGGCCAACATGCCACATACTTTTGATCCAAATTTATTTTCTAACTATTGACTAGATAATTTAATAAAAATAAACTAGATCAAGTGTTTTATAAGAGATTAAATGTATGGAAATAATTAGGAATGAAGTATAAAGCATAGAATGATTTTCGGCCAAAATGCCAAATTTAAATGTGTTTTGATTTATAGAATTGTTTTCAACTAAGGTTAAGTAATAAATGCCAAAAGGATTTTATTACAATGAGTTTTAAAGAAACAAATTGATTAGAATTAAGTTTAAGGATTAAAACTAATGATTTTACTGTTAGAAATGAAATACAGTAACTTTTGAAAATTTCTAACATATAGCTCATGCTATAATTTTGAAGCATGTTAGTGGTTTTCAAAAGGATTAAATTATACGGTTAAAAAATTAAGTAAATAGAATTTTTACGGAAAAATTAGGAAACCATTAATATAAGTTTCAAAACAAAATACTGTCAATTTTTAGTAAAAATGGGCAAATAAGATAGAAAAGATGTCCAAAAGACAGTATACGCCATGAAAAATATTTTACGTAGTTTAAACGTATTATTTATTATTTCTGTTTATTTAAACAGTAAATTTTAAGGGATTTGGACAAGAAAATGATTTAAAAATTTTACGCGATTGAGAAAACGTATTAAAAATCTTACGCGATTTGCAAAACAGCAAAATATATTTACGCGATTTAAAAACGTTTGTAAAAACGATGAGATTGTGAAAACGCGATAAAATTTCTACGCGATTGACCGCAACTGTATTTTTATACCAATGACGGTATTCTGTATTTTTTTTTCTGCTGTCGGGCTATGAGGTGAACCCGTACAGGCTTTGGAACAGTATTTGTCCGGTGGGACTTACTGTATCTTTTTATCTTTGAGGATATGCTAATTTTTGGTAGATTGGTTGACGAGGTGAATCACATCGTGTTGTCGATGCGATAAACGTAGTGTGGTTCATTGTCTTTATGAACTTGGAGACGTTAGTGTACGGGATCCCATATATCGACAATCGGTCGCTCCGCTGGGCCGTGGTAACCGATAGCACACTAATGGACTCGACACGCACTATATTTAATCGAGATTTCGTAAAATCTAATAGTACATTGCCTGTAGTGCCACAACGTGAGACCGTGAACTACACCATGCCTTGGATGATGGATTCCATGTGACGTGGGGCTATAGACGCAACGTGTGACAGCGCAAAAGTTTGGTTGGGCAGCCGTGGTACTAATAGATTTTGCGGGTCATTCTCTCTCTGATATCTGTATGTGTTTAGCTCCATGCAGTAGGGTCGTGTCATATTGTATATGGTTATATCTTGGATATTATTTTATTTTATCTGTTTATCTTATTTGGTTATTATTATGATAATTGGTATATTTCTTATTTTATTTTATCGTGGTATTATTTATACGTGATATTGTCTTATCGTGATATTATCTTATCCATGATATTATGTGTTGTTGTGATACTATCCTGTTATTAATTAATATTATAGCTTTTCATATTGCATGAAGCGTATATCCGTTGTTTGTCGTTTTCTTATTTGCCATGTTTGTGATGATTTTAGATTGTCTTACCTCTTTATTGTACGTGTTTTCGTATATTTATTTTACGTGGTAAAGAGTTTGAGGAAGAGGACCAGCCTCTTGAGATTTTGCATCCCGAGGAGGAAGAGGAGCAAAGCAAGTGAAGATCAGTACGACGACCAAGAATCATCTGATCATCCATATCCATTGGGTGATTTGTTTGGGTATGGCGGTGCCAGGATTTTTGGGCTTTGTGACACTCGAGTTTCACGGTGAATCGTTAGCTTGACATCTGTGGGGAGACAGAGACTCAGTGACTTATGTGGGACGGTTGACTGTGTCCATACGACTTACGTTTGATGAAGAGCCAGTGATGACGATTACTGTGTTTCTGCACTTAGAGTTACCTTTATCTCTTAGGCGTCATTGGGGTGGTGTATCCACTGAGCCTAGTGAGATAAGTATCGTGTCGACTGCGCGGTCCCGTTACCGCCGAGAGTCGAGACATCCTGGATATTTATCTTCTGATGAGTTTCCTGAGAGTGATCCATCAGAGGATTAAATGTTTATGATGTGTATTTTTGGGCGCGTCTGCGTATGTATATATTGACTCTTTACTATTTCTGTTTACTGCTTATGTTTAAATATTTGTAGTTGTAGTTGTAAATTATTTGTATAACTTATAACTTGGACCATATGTATGTTATGAGTGATGTTGTTCTGTTGGTTTTATGTTTCTGCGTTATTTTATTTAATAATATTCTGTTTAACAGGAATTATTTTTCAACCCATATTAGTACGTAACAAATGTTTTTCAACTTGGGTAGATTTTATTTATCTTTCTTTTATTTTCTTTATATATGTGACATCCCCACAAGGGTGTTACACGATCCTCCTCCTTTTCTTCAGTGTCATCTTTAAAGAAACTTGGCGGATATAACAAATGCCTCGCAGGTGTCCTTTCTGATGATACCATCGAATCCTCCTGCGGGGTATAAAAACTACTACCCCAGAGTTCATGAATAGGTATCGTAAACTCAAGACGCACTGAAGCATGTTGCGTCAACACAGGAGTTCCACCTCTAGTACCATTGAGGTTAAGAGTTAAGTCCCCAGTATACACAAACCTCTCATTCCCATAGTGAAACCTCCACATGTCAGTTCCCCCATGGAACTATATGGTAACAAAACCTATAACTTAACGTCTCGCCGCCATTAAGACAAATACAACAAAAGATACACTACTAGTGGTAAATTGAATTACCAGCTCCTTCGTCTCCTTGGTCTTCATTAAACACATACAATAAAACAAAAACAATACAGCAAAGAGGTGAGATCCCCTACATCAATACCAATGAGGCAGTATAGAAAATGACAGTAAATAATACAGATATAATATTTCTCACATATAGTCATATTATCACATCATATATAATTTATTAAATCACATAATAACCATGACAATATGTTGACCCTTTATGCATATGTACTAAAACCAAATCCTACTCCATGGAGCTAACCATAATTTTAGAGAGAAAGATAGGGAATACACGTCTGTATATCGTTAGCCTCAAATCATGTGCCAATATTTCATATCATGTTGCGCAACATGGCTAATACAAGATACTCTTAACAAATCACAAAAAGAGTAGCAACTCTGTCAAGACCATTGGTGTGTTTACATAGGATACCATAGTGCAGAGATGCTACCAACTAGCCACATATGACTTTCCACACCCCAACGTCTCCAAGATCACTGAAGATCGTAACTACATAATTCTCACCTGCATGAAAGTGTAATTTCCATCTCCTAGGCACACTTGCCTTAACCAAATAAGCTGACACATTTTTTTATGCATGATGTATGATCTAAAACACATACAAACCTTATTCTTACAATATTTCACATACACACACCATTTTTTGGTGGAATCACTTTCTGACATAACTAGGCTCACCACTATAGCCCGACAACAAACTGTTGTTATTTCCAATCGCATAAACATTTTATCTTGTTTTTGAAATTGCATGACATTTTTTTTACGTTTTCAAATTACGTAAATATTTTCTAACGTTTTTGAAATCATAGAAATATTTTTAACCGTTTTCCCAATCGCATAGCCATTTTAAATCATTTTCTCAATTGTGTAATTTAAAAATCACTATTTTTAAATCGCGTAAGATTTTTCTAGCATTTTTCTCCTACGTAAAATATTTCATAGCTTTCTAAATTTATTTATAAAATTTTCTACATAATATGATCCTTTTGGCTTTATTTTGAATATTATCCTACTAAAATTCTTAACATAATATTTTCTACTATTCTTTACAGAAATTTGACTTCCTTGATTCACTTAAATATTGCAGCTCAAAATTTTCTAACGCGCTTCAAAACCCAAAGGGTGAGCTATACGTTAGCCAATTTCAAGTTTTAACTTTATTCATCTATATGACTTAAATATGCTAATTTAATTCCAAACAGTAAATCCATTTTTCTTTTTCCACTAAAAATTCACTAAATTGAATTCTTGTTAATTAATCATCTAAGTCTACACTTAGGAAAAATAATCTTGGATCTAAAACACTAAACTTTGGCATATTGGCCAAAAATTCTTTTACGCAACATAATTCATATTTAATCACTTTCCATCACAAAATCCTTTACAAAACCCTTTAATCCAATTTCTTATCATTAAATCCTTTAATCCATGACTTAAGAAATAATTTGAAACATCTTGTTCTCTTGGTGATGTTAAGAAATAATTTGAAACATCTTGTTCTCTCGGTGATGTTCAAAACCGTGAGCCTCCATAGGTTCTTTGGAACCCTCATACAACCTTTTATCATATGAATCATATCCTACTTAGTACAATAAATCATCATGCTTCAAAATCATATAATCAAGCACATAATTAAAGCAATAAACATACCAACCAAAATAATCACAAACAAAGTAAACTATAAACCATACAAGTGAATAAATCCTTATGCATTTTCCACTACAAACAAGCCACTTCCTCACCACCAACATATGGTGAGGTTATTCTCCCTCTTACCTCAAAGATGACAAAATCCTACAAGTTGCTCCCTCCAAGAATTACATGTAGTCCTCCAAAGGAAACCTTAACAAACTTAAACTAACACAAAATCATAAACCAAGCTTTACAAAGAGAAACCATGGATCAATAATGTTTTAGAACTCAAGAATCAAACTTAGAACCAAGAAACAAAGTTCTTACCTTTAGGAATAGAAAACTTTAACTTGATTTTCAAGAGAGTTGATGGAAGAACTAGACTTTGTTCACAACTTGAAAGATGTTTAGAATGGTGTTTAGGTTTAGGAAATCAACTTGGATGAAATTTAAGAGATTTGGATGTTGGTGTTTGATGAGCTAGCCATGAGCTTCAAAGTGGAGAGAATAGAGTTCTTTGTAGTATTTTGAGAGAAAGAGAATATATAGGAAACTTAAGACTTCAAAGTGAGATGAAATGAAAATGAATACCCTATTTCTCTATGCATTGTTATGAAAGAGTGTAGGAAAGGAGAGTGAAATATCATACAATCACTTATGACTTTCACATAGCCTAGGTTACTAAAATATTATGCAATGGTCACCTAGGTTTCTATTGGCTTAAAGCAAGTGAATCACCTAATTCTAGATGTTTTGAGAAGCCTCATAGATGTGGAGCTCCAAGGAGAAAGGTAGCCAAGTTTCTAATTCCATTACATCCTAACTAGATTAAGCTAACTTAGTTAGATTTCCTAGTTCCATTACTAACTATCTAGTTACTTAGATATTGTCCATCCATTCTAGAAGATCCTAGAATATTTTTGTAACTAGGAACCCTAATGAGTAGCAAACTAAGTTTGCTCCATTTAGTTACTTCCTAGACTTATACTAACTTAGTTTAAATAATCTAGTTACATCTAGTTACAAACTAACTAGCTTAGCCATTTTCATTGACCATTTCCTATTGGTTCTCATCAAGCTTTAATTATTCTAATTGGTTCATAAAATAAATCATTAAACCTTTTTCTACAAACTATTATCCAATGGACAGAATATACTATTCACAGGTCAATATATATTTGTCTGCAGAATAATAAAATACAGAATATTTTTATTTCATAGATAAATTCTAAAAATTAAAAGATTGTGACACGTACCTTTCAGATTTGGGTTTAGTAAGATCCCCCAGCTCCGAATAAATCAGTAAAGATTTTCCCTATCCTGAAAATTATTATTTTTCTGATCCTGAGAAAATCACTCGGAACAATAAAAAACAGTCACAGAATAGTCAAAATAAATTTATAGCATACAAAAATCATAAAACAATACAATTTAGTCATTACTGTAAAATAACCAAATTTAGGGTGTTACACTATTCTGGTAGTTAATGAGTTTCCCGAAGTCTTTCCTGAGGATGTACCTAGTCTACCACCGGAGCGGGAGGTAGATTTCACCATTGATCTTATACCTAGATCCGATCTTGTATCCATAGCACCGTACCGGATGTCACCGTCAGAATTGGTTTAACTCAAGAAGCAGTCGGTGGAGCTTTTGGAAAAGTAGTTTGTCAGACCTAGTGTGTCACCCTGGGGAGTACTAGTGTTGTTGGTTAAGAAAAAGGATGGAACTTCGTGATTGTGTGTAGATTATCATCAGTTGAATAAGGTCACAATCAAGAACAAGTATCCACTTCTGAGGATAGATGATTTAGTGGATCAGCTGAAGGGAGCTGCAGTCTTCTCAAAGATAGATCTACGTTCTGGTTATCATCAGATCCGAGTGAAGGCAGAGGATATTCCCAAGATGACTTTTTGTACACGTTACGGGCATTACGAGTATCTTGTGATGCCATTTGGAGTGGCGAATGCACCTTCCATATTCATGAATTACATGAATAGGATCTTTCATCCTTACCTAGATAGATTTGTTGTCATTTTTATTGATGACATTCTAATCTACTCTCGAAATCAGGAGGAACATGCAGAATATCTCAGTATAGTTCTCCAGATCCTGAAAGAGAAGAAGTTGTATGCCAAGTTGTCAAAGTGTGAATTATGGCTGGAAGAAGTCAAGTTTTTGGGTCATGTAATCTCGAAGGATGGAATTGCAGTGGATCCGTCAAAGGTCGAAACAATTCTACAATGGGAAAGGCCAAAGACCGTGACTAAGATTCGAAGCCTTATTGGGTTAGCTACATACTATCGAAGATTCATTGAAGGATTTTCCAAGATAGCAGGACCTCTCAATCAGTTCACGAGGAAGAACCAAGCTTTTGAGTGGACTGATGCTTATGAAGAAAATTTCTAAGAGTTTAAAAAACGACTGATTACGGCACCAGTTTTAGTCCTACTTGATCCCAATGAACCCTTTGAGGTGTACTGTGATGCTTCACATCAAAGATTGGGATGTGTGCTCATGCAAGATAGGAAAGTGGTGGCGTATGCTTCGAGGCAGTTGAGAGTGCACGAAAAGAATTACCCTACACATGACCTGGAGTTAGCAGTCGTGGTGTTTGCTTTGAAGATATGGAGACACTTTCTGTATAGGGCGACGTTCAACATCTTCAGTGATCACAAAAGTCTGAAATACCTATATAACCAAAAGGAGTTGAACATGAGGCAACGAAGGTGATTAGAATTTCTGAAAGATTATGATTTTCAACTTCAATATCACCCCGGAAAGGCAAACGTTATGGCAGACGCTTTAAGTAGGATGATGCTCAGTATCTCTACTATGATGGTCAAGGAGAAGGATTTGATAGAGCAATTCAGGGATGTTTGGTCCTTTGTGGAATTAGCACCGGGGAAGATTTGTATGAACATGGCCACTCTTTCAAGTGACTTAATGGAAGAAATTCGAGAGAAATAGTAAGTTGACAAGTTTTTGCAAAAAGAAAGGGAGCTAATAAAGCAAGGTAGTGTGACAACAGTAGAGGAAGGAACTGATGGAATCCTAAGGTTCAGAGGTAGAGTTGATGTACCCAAGGATCAAGAACTTAGGGAGTTTATTCTCAAACACGCTCACATGAGCAAGTTAAGTATGCATCTGGGAATGACCAAGATGTACCAAGACTTGAAACAGTTATTTTGGTGGCACAGAATGAAGAAAGATATTACCAGATATGTGTCGTCTTGTCTAGTTTATCAGAAAGCAACAGTTGAAAACCAAAGACCATCAGGAATGTTGCAACCCCTAGTTATTCCCAAAATGGAAGTGGGATAATATTACGATGGATTTCGTGGTTGGGTTACCAAAGACCAGAAAGGGTTATGATTTGATATGGGTAATCGTTGATCGGCTCACAAAGTCAGCACATTTCTTACCAATTAACATAAGGTACAACATGGAGAAGTTGACCCAACTGTATATTGGTGAGATCGTTAGACTGCATAGTGTGCCTTCTAGTATTATTTTCGATATAGACCCATGGTTCACATCAAGAATTTAGCTAAGTCTTCAAGAAGCGATGGGGACAAAGCTTTGTCTGAGTTTTGCCTATCATCCTCAAACCGATGGTCAATCGGAAAGGACGATTCAATCATTGGAAGATTTGCTTAGAACTTTAGCTTTGGAATAAACTGGAAGTTGAGATGAAATTTTGCCATTGGTAGAGTTCACCTACAACAACAGTTTTCACTCGAGCATAGGGATGGCACCCTATGAGGCTCTATATGGACGATAGTGCAGAACGCCTTTGTGTTGGTACCAGAACAGAGAGCACCTTACGATTGGACCTGGTTTTATACAATAAACGATTGAGAAAGTCAAGATGATTCAAGAAAAGATGAAGACCACTCAGAGTAGGCAGAAAAGCTACGCAGACAATAGGAGAAAGTCTTTTGAGTTTAAGGAAGGCGAGCATGTGTTTTTGAAAGTCACACCCACGACTGGGGTCGGCCAAGTTCTTAAATCTAGAAAACTCACTCCTAAATTCATCGGACCTTATCAAATTCTTCGTCGGATAGGTCTAGTAGCTTACCAAGTAGCCTTACCACCTTTTCTTTCCAACCTTCACAATGTCTTTCATGTGTCCCAATTACAAAAATATATTCCTAGTCCAGACCATGTCATAGCACCTGATACAGTACAATTAAAAGAGAATTTTAACTATGAGGCACCTCCTGTAAGGATCGAAGATAGGAGGGTGAAGCGACTCAAAGGGAAAGAAATTTTGTTAGTGAAAGTGATCTAGAATGACGTGACCGAAGATGCAACGTGGGAATTAGAAGACAAGATAAAGGAACAACATCCATATCTATTCTAAGGTATGAAAATTTTGAGGACAAAATTTGTTTTTAGAAGGGGAGAGTTGTAACACCCTGAAAATTATTTATTTCATGATAAATAGTCATTTTATAATATTTGTGACTTTTGTGAATTTTTGTGGATTTTTCCAGAAACGTTGATTATTTTAATATATTCTTCATTTTGCGTATGTGCTGAGCAGAGCCTGGAAAACGAAATATTTTCCTTGAGGTTGGAAAACCTTGAACTGTGGAAACATCGACGAGGGATCTTACTAAACCCGAGGCTAGACATAATTTACGAGGTTTGCATTTTTTGAAATTTTTATCTGATAAATAAAAATCGCTGTACATTTTAGTATCCGTTGGATAGTAAATACTGATTTTTGTTATCTGTAATATTTGTCCATTGGATAATAGCTTGTAATAAAATGCTTATCATCTTTTCAAGAGTGTCAACTTTATGTCACATCATGTTGACTTTTTGCAAAAAGTGAAGATTTGGCTTCTTGAAGAAGCTATGTCTTTGGCTTCTTGGAGAAGCCAATTCCACTAAGCTTGCAAGGGAAGCTCCTCCCTCTCCCTTGTGTGTGTGTGTGCCGCGGCTTAGCGGGGAATGGGGGCAAAAATATTGATTACATTTCACTATTCCCTTCACTTTTCAATTTAAAAAGTTTTTAACTTTTCATTCATCATTTCCACTCTCCACTCTCTCTTCTCTCAACTTTTCTCTCAAACCTTTTCTCCTCTTCCTCTCCTCCTCTCTTCCACAGCAGCCCCATACCATTTTCCTCCATGGTTTGCTTGATTTCAAGCAACCACTTTGCTTGAACCAATATTTCCTTTGAAGCTTTTTCATCTCTTATTAGAACCATCTTCAAAGAACTCAGTTTTTCTTCTCCATTTTCTCCTCTCATCCACGGCCAAGACACCCATTTTTAGCCATCCACTTTTCTTGCTCAAAAAACCTTGTTTCCTATATCTTCTCATCATTATAAAGCTTTTCTCTTTTGTGACCAACACTTAGATCCACTATTTTCATCATCTTCCATAAAGCTCTAAAGTTTGAAAGTTTGAGGTAAAAGTTCATAACTTTTCCACTTTTCCTTCTCATTTTCATGATCGTTGGTCAACTTGGTGATCAAGGATTCCTTCTTCAAGCTTTGATTGTGATTTTTGTGAGTTTGAATATTCTAGGGTTTTGTGGTGGTGGAGGACGAATTTAAAGTGCAAAAAGGAGCTTGTTTTCTTGTTTATTTCTTTGGTAAGAGGTAGATCATCCACTTCAACCTCACTTGGTAGTGAGGAGCTTGTTTATGTGTTGGTTGTGAGAAACCTATGTTAGGGTTGCTCTCTTTGTTATGTGATTTTTGATGACTTTTGTATTAATGTTTATCTTGTATGACTTTATTAGTTGTCTTTATGAATCTTGATGGATTTTAAAGTATTTCAATGGATTGGACTTATGTATGGGAATCAAGGGCTCCTTGCCCTCTTTATGGTGGCTCACAACCACATACCTTTCAATAGGGTATTCTTGGTTAAAATTTTATAACAAGTGGGAAATTGACTAATCAAGTGATTAACAACTATTAGAGTAATGAAAATTTTAGTCCCTAGCTTCCTTAGAGCTCACGGCCTCTTAAGGAAAGTAATGGTAAAAATGTTGTTGTGTTAAAGTAGAAACTTAGTTAATTAGATAATTAGATGTTGATTAGGGATTCATAAGATGGAAAGAACAAAGAATAGAATTTTATTCTATAACTTAGAATAAATTTGACCAATGGAAGAACATGAGTGTGAGTTGGGTAACTTAAGTTAAAATTCCCCTAAATGGATTAGGTTTAAAATTGAGTAAAGAACTTATTTAAATGAAGTAATAAAGATTAGATAAAAACACAAGAGAATTCCTCTAGAGAAAGACTTTTATAGAAAACATTGAATTAAAGTGAAATTCCATAATAAACCTTAAAAGTATATTTTCACAATTGAGAATTTGATACTGTGTTGTTCTGGGTCCATAAGTGGGACCAAGAATTTGTTGATAATGAAATTGGTCACCCGTGGCATGATCCTGGAAAATTATCTTATTATTGGATATATATATATATATATATATATATATATATATATATATATATATAATATATATGAATATGCATTGAGTCATCATGCATCGTGAAAAGTCCGGTGGACTTTGTCGTAAGGCTTTATGCCTAGGAGATTGAATCACACCTTAGTGCGGGTGCGAATAGGCTAGTGTAGGTCACTCCTTGACCATGGGGGCGTCGGGGTGCGGGTATCTCGCAATAGGTAGTTGGTAGCTCCTCTGTACCATGGGATAGACCGATGCTAATGCACCGACGATCCGGACCGAGACACTGTCCTATATCGCGATCTTGTGAAGAATGTCTTGTATGAGCCATGTTGCGCAATTTTATTGAGATTGAAGCACTTGATTGGAGGCCGATGATTTACAGACCTGTCTCCTCGATCATTCTCTCTGACGTTGTATTTTAGCTCCATGGAGTAGGGTTTTGGTACTTTGTGCATGTACATGGTCAGTCATCATATTTATCTATCTTACATTTATATGGTTATGAAACTTTTCCTTTTATGATGCTATGACTGCCTGGATTATTAAATTATTTAATACTTGATCTTGATGTTGTTTACTGTTTTATTGCACTATTTGGCGTTATGCGTCGTTTATGCTTCTTTACTGTCATAACTGGTAATAATGCTATATATCTCACCTCTGTATTTTGTTACTTTGTTTGTATATATCTATGTTTCCATAAAGACCAAGACATAGACAAGCTTGAGTTTCTTGGATTCTGGTCCAATTAGTCTTCTGTTTTGCGATGGCATCTTGACGAGCCTCTTTGGGGTATGCCAGATTGAGGTTCCATAGAGGTGGTGATAGCTGGCATGTGGATTTCGATACCCAGCATTTTGTTTATGTTGGAGACGTGACTGTGTCTCTAGCATAGGGTCGTTATGATCCTCCTGTGTTTTGTTTTGATTTTCATATTTGGTTGGAGTTCTACATGCCTGTGCGAGAGGTGAGTGGTGAGCATGTGTATACCCAACACGAGGATTCAAATTCGTTTTTGTCCTCTGCACGAGCTGCTGCTTGTGGGTCAGCCGCTCCTATAAGGATTTTCTCGTCTAAGGAAGATCCTGAGGAGGACCCATCTGACGCTCCTTTTTAGATGTTGATGGAGGCTTGACTCTTTTTGGTAGCCTTTGGGTGGGTGGTTGTATATCGCTTTGGGGGCCTGATGTTTTGTATTTTTGGTGGACTGTAAATGTATATTCCTTTTGGGGCATGTAAAGCTTCTGCTTCTTTTGTGTAATTGTTGATGTATTTAAACACGTATGATATATATATATATATATATATATATATATATATATATATATATATATATATGATGTATGAATGTATGATTTACTCATCATGTTAATTTCTGCTGTAATTATGCTTTACCATTTTCTTTAGAAAAAAAAAATTCTCCAAATTACTATACACTCACAAATGATCATCATGTTAATTTCTGTTGTAATTTGCTTTATCATTTTCTTTCAAAAAAAAGAATTCGCCAAATTATTGTACGCTCACAAATGAACATGTTATTATCTATATTTAAATGAACCAGACCTTAGTTTATATTTCACTTGTCGTTCATGGTTTAGTGTGACGGTTCCTCTCCGAAAAGGGGCATCACACCTTTGGTTGTGCACTTCATCTTGGAAATGTGTCCAAAGCTTCTCCTGCAAGCTTGTCTCAAAGCTTCCTTAGGAAGCTTTCTTCCTATTGATCCAAAAAGAGATAAGTCAAATGGTGATGTCACAAAAGTGTAGTCACATGGGTGATGTCATCAAGAGAAGCCTCAAGGAAAAGGTGACTAGGCTTATATCTAGAACCTTCCACTAGATCTTTACTAAAAGCTATTATCCAATGGACAAAAGTTATAATTAACAAAGCCAGTATTTATTATCCAATATATAATAGAACATACCTAGATTTTATTTACAAATAAAATCTCAAAAAAAGAAAACTTCAAAAATTGTCTTCGATCTTGGGTTCAGTAAGCTCCCTCGCCCCCGCTTCAATAGTCTGAAATTTTTCAAAAATAATATTAAGATAATTAAAATAAGCCAAATAATTCATAAAAATCATAAAAAATCACAAATACGAAAAATTGGGGTGTTACAGACTGGGCCTTTATCTATAGCATCGTATAGAATGTCTCCCTTAGAATTGGAAGAACTCAAAAAACAAATAGAAGAGTTGTTAAATAAGAAGTTTATCTAACCCAGTATTTCACCATGGGGAGCACCAGTACTTCTGGTGAAGAAAAAGGATGGGAGTATGCGGTTGTGTGTAGATTATAGATAGTTGTATAAGGTTACAATTAAGATCAAGTACCCATTATCGAGAATAGATGATTTGATGGATCAATTAAGGAGAGTAATGATGTTTTCAAAGATTGATTTGTGATCAGGATACCATCAAATCAGAGTTAGGGAATCAGATATCCCAAAAATTGCCTTTAGAACTCATTACGTGCATGATGAATATCTTGTAATGTCCTTTGGTCTAACCAATGCACCAGTAGTGTTTATGGATTATATGAATAGGATTTTTAGACCTTACCTGGATAAGTTTGCAATTGTCTTTATAGATGATATTCTCATTTATTCAAAGATAACTGAGGATCATGAAGAACATCTCAAGATCATTCTAGAAATCCTAAAAGAAAAGAATTTATTTGCTAAATTGTCAAAATGTGAGTTTTAGTTAGAACAGGTATAGTTCTTAGGGCATGTGATATCTAAAGAAGGAATATCTATTGACCCTAGTAAAGTTGAAGCGGTGTTGCAATGCGAGAGACCCACTATGGTAATAGAAATTAGGATTTTCTTGGGGTTGGCCAGATATTATAGAAGGTTTATAAAAGGATTTTCCCAACTAGCTTTACCTTTAACTAGGTTAACTAGGAAAGGTAGTCCTTTTGTGAGGACACAAGCTTGTGAGGATAGTTTCTAGGAATTGAAGTTGAAGTTAACCATGACACCTATTTTAGTGATTCCAGATCCTCAAGAAGGTTTTGAAGTATACTGTAATGCTTCAAGAATGGGGTTAGGTTGTGTCCTTATGCAGATTAGAAAGGTAGTTGCATATGCATCTAGACAGTTAAGGCCATATGAGGAGAATTATCCTACCCATGATTTAGAATTGTCAGCAGTGGTGTTTGCATTGAAAATTTGGAGACATTACCTTTCTAATGTTCAGTTTGAAATTTTTAGTGACCATAAGAGCTTGAAGTATTTGTTTGATCAAAAGGAGTTAAATATGAGACAAATATGATGGATGGAATTCCTTAAGGATTATGACTTTGAGTTAAAATATCATCCAGGTAAAGCCAATGTGGTGGCTGATGCACTCAGTGGGAAATCCTTACACGTGTCCTGGATGATGATTCAAGAAGTAGATCTTTTAGAAAAATTAAGGGATTTGAGTCTAACAGTAACTATGTCTCCACATAGTCTCTATATGAGCAGGGTGGATATCATTAGTGACTTAAGGACTCAAATTAAGGATGCTCAAGAAAAAGATGATTACTTAAGAAAAGTTAAGGACCAAATCTTGTTTGGTGAACCTAAATGGTTTAGTATAGAAAATGATGGAATTATTATGTTTGGAGATAGGATTTGCATTCCTAAAGAAGTGACCTTAGAGAGAAAATTTTAGAGAAAGCACATAAGAGTATATACACCATCGATCCTGGAGAAATTAAGATGTGTCAAGATCTCAAAAGAATGTTTTAGTGGTTAGGAATGAAAACAGACATAACAGATTTTGTGTCCAGGTGTCTAGTTTGTCAAAAAGTCAAAATAGAATGCAAGAAACCTTCAGGGCCATTGCAATCCTTAATAATTATAGAGTGGAAGTGGGAATCCATCATAATGGATTTTGTTATGGGATTACTAAGAACCCAATAGGGTTTTGATGCCATTTGGGTGATTGTAGATAAGTTAACCAAATCTACCCATTTTTTACCCATTAGAGCCAACTTTTCCTTAATTAAACTAGCCCAGTTATATCTATAAGAAATAGTGAGGTTGCATGGAATTCCTATTAGTTTAGTATTAGGCAGAGATCCTAGGATTACTTCTAGATTTTGGGGAGCTCTGCAACATACTTTTAGGACCAAGTTACATTTTAGTATAGCCTACCACCCACAGACTGATGGATAGTTAGAGAGAACCATCCAAACCACGGAAGATAAGTTGAGAGCATGTATGTTAGAACAAAATGATAGTTGGGATAGGTTTTTACCATTGGTAGAATTTGCCTATAACAATAGCTACCATTCCAGCATAGGTATGACACCTTATAAAGCGCTGTATCGTAGAAAATGTAAATCACCTCTATATTGGTATGAGGTAGGTGAGCAAACCATTCTTGGACCTGAATTAGTGCAACAAACAACAAATCAAATTAAAATGATCAGGGACAGATTGGTTACAGCTCAGAGTAGGCAAAAGAGTTATGCTGATAGAAGAATGAGACCTCTAGAGTTCATGGAAGGAGAACATGTTTTCCTGAGAATCACTCCTACTACAGGAGTTGGAAGAGCTTTGAAAACACAAAAGTTAAACCCACGATTCCTTGGTCCTTACCAAATTTTGAAAAGAGTTAGGCCAGTAGCTTACCAGATAGCCCTCCCACTAAACCTGTCAAACCTTCATGATGTCACAACTTTGAAAATATAATCCTAACCCTTCACACATTATGGAACCTGAATTAATACAATTGAAAGATGACTTAACATATCCAATGAAACCTGTGAGGTGATCTGTTAATAATTTCAGTATCTTAAATGCCTTTTGTTTGATCTAATTGGACTCCATATGTGCTCAATTGTTGATATCTAGCTAAGTTTCTGCTTTAGAGCTTAATTGGATGTTTATTATGAAACTATGCTTAAATGTGGTTATAAATACTCATAAATGAATTATGCTTTTCTGGATATCTTTGAGTGTTTGAGTCCTTTAGCATTGAACCGAGCTTGATGACCATTTAAGGAGAAAGATGAACGCTTAAGAAGATTGGTTTTATCTCTGGAAGCAAAGAAAGAGGAGCAATTTTGAAGATTCAAGGTTACATTTGAAGAAAGTGGTAAACACAATCCGTGTTAAATAACACAGGGCAAGCCGTGTATTCCTCTGACTATTTGAAGACTGGGTCAAATGATATTTTTGGATCAACACGGCTCATGTCAAATGACACGGGGTAGGCCATGTACGTCTCTGCCTTCACAAGGAAAATCAATTTTCAGTCTTGACCGATAACACGGCCCGTGTCATCAGACACGGGTTGGGCCGTGTTTTTCTCTGACTTTGAAATTAGTTAGAGTTTTATCAACAGCATTAGACACGGGTTGGGCCGTGTTATATGACATGGCCCGTGTCAACGGTTTAGGAATTTAAATTCGAGTTTTAATGCTAAATAAAAGGGCAAAACCTATAAATAGGGTTGCTTAGAGTCCCTAAAGAGGTATGGACAGAGATAGCCGTCAAGGAAACTGAGGGAAACACGAAGTCCAAGAAAGAGAGAGGTTGGATTGAAGATTGGAGATTCGGATTTGAGCAATCGAAGATCAATCATTCTCAAACTTTGTAAACTAGTTTGATCTTTAGTTTTCTTTTCTTTCTTTTGTTCTGAACAATGTTCTTCTTTAATTCTTCTTCTATTTTTGAATTTGCCATGTGTGGCTAAACTTCTTGATTGGTTAAGGGAAGATGAAACTCTAGTTTTGATTGTGTGAATCTTGCATACCTCTTTATATCAATACAATTATGTTTTTATTCATATGTTTCTGTTCTTAAATTAATATAAAGATCTTTATATTCTTGCCAAATTTCAAGAGTGGTAAAACTAGGATTGCTATGCGCGGTTGTGGTAGTAGAACTAGTGAAACATATGATCTAAGTAATTTAATTCTGGTGTGTGATTAGATCTTAGTGTGATTGGTTTTCTAATTCTTAATGCAATCATTAGGTATGTGTAAGAGCGGTTGCTTTACAAATAACTAATGGTTAGGGTTTCATTTGAGCGGTTGTTGAATTAAGTGAAACTTAAGGAAAACAAGAGATTTATCTCATAATTACATAAGAACGTAATTGATCATGTTGGTATAAAGAGTATGTGAGCTAGCATAATCATATAAATCTAGTGGTGGATTCTATCTCTTAACCAATATTTTTAACTTGGTAATTCAAATCGTGTTTACTGTTATTGCTTTAGATTCAATTTATATTTTTAGTTTTAATAAATGAAAACCCCTTTTTATTATTTACTGTTTGTGAGAGTCTAAATTAAGATTCAAATTATAGTGTTAATTGAATTAGTTCTTTGTAGATCGACCCTTGCTAACTATAATTAGTTGTAAGGTTTTTATTTTTGGTGGAACTTAGCAACTGATTTTTATTCTAAATTTTAATCACAATCCACACCACACCAAATTTTGGTGCCGTTGCCGGGGAACTAATTTTCTAATTACATTATTAATTTGTTTCCTATTTTTCCTCTCTATTTTTATTTTAATTTTAATAGTTTCAGTTGTTCTCTTCAACTGTCTTGCAGGTGTTCATGTCCGGGGAAGAAGTGAACGAGCAATTGAGAAATTTAGGGTAATACTTTGAACAAATTAGCTCGCAACATCAACTTCCCCCCCCCCCCAATTAACATCTGCTGACGTTAAAGCTGCCCGTCACGTAGACCTTTCAAGTTCTGAGGCATCTGAGATATCTGAGCCACCTGAAGAAATAGTGATGGCAGAAAATACGTTGAGGATGTTAGGCGCTCCGGACTTGGACCAACAACCCCTGTGCATAGAAATTCCTGAGAATGAGGAGGCTTTTGAGTTGAAATCTGGTCTAATCCATCTTTTGCCCTCTTTCAATGGACTAGTCGGAGAAGACCCTAACAAGCATCTGAAGGAAATCCATGTTGTGTGTTCTAGCATGAAGCCCACAGGAATTTTAGTGGAGCAAGTCAAATTGAGAGCTTTTTCGTTTTCCCTGAAGGATTCTGCAAAGGAGTGACTATACTATTTGCCACCCGAATCCATCCAGTCATGGCAAGACTTGGCTTGAGCTTTCCTGGATATATATTTCCCTACTTCAAAGGCCGCCACTATCAGAAAAGAAATTTGTGGCATCCAACAGAGGCATGGGGAATCGCTTCATGAATATTGGGAGAGATTTAAGAGATTGTGTGTCAGCTGTCCTCAACATCAAATCAATGAACAACTTCTGATACAGTACTTCTATGAAGGTTTGCTAGTGATGGACCGCAACATGATTGATGCTGCTAGTGGAGGAGCTTTGGTTGATAAGACTCCTCGAGAAGCTAGAAACTTGATATCTAGAATGGCTGCAAACACTCAACAATTTTTCACTCAGCATGACACAGGAGTGAGAGCAGTCAAAGAGGCCGACTCAACTAGTTTGCAGCAACAAATGACCCAGTTGACTGCCATGGTCCAGAAGCTGATGGACAATGGGAAAGCACAAGTACAGGCATGTGGGATTTGTTGCTCTTTAGGACATCCCACTGATATGTGTCCCACTCTGCAAGAGGACATAAATGAAGAGGCCAAGGCAGTGGGGGGATTTTCTACACCATCCAAGAATTACAACCCCTACTCCAACATATATAATCCGGGGTGGAGAGATCATCCCAACTTTAGCTATGCAAAGCAGCCCCAAGCTCAACCTCAAGCTTATGGACCTCCAGGGTTTTAGCAAAGACAAGCACCTTTTCCTCAGAGGCAGCCATAAGTTCAAGCTCCTAGACAACCTGAACCTTCGTTGGAAGAGTTAATGAGACAAATGGCTACCAATAATATTCAGTTCAATAAGAAACAAGGGCCACAATCAGTACCATGCAAAACCAAGTGGGACAGTTAGCTAATAAGATCAACAAGGTTCAGAGTCAGATTTCTGGGAAACTTCCCTCACAGCCAGAGGTAAACCCAAGAGAAAATGCTAGTGCTGTCACCTTGCGAAGTGGGAAGACACTTGACGAACCCACATCCTCTCAAGTCACTAAAGACAAAGCTCAAAAGCCTAAGGAGGTAGAAAAGGAGGGGCTCAATTCTAAGACCCCTAAGGTAAGTGTTTCTGAACCACTCCCTAATTATGCCACTAAGGCCCCTTTTCCAAGTAGTTTGGTTAAAAATAAGAAAGAATAAGTGGATAAAGAGATTTTAGAGACTTTTAGGAAAGTTGAAGTTAACATTCCTTTGTTAGATGCCATTAAGCAAGTGCCTAGATATGCTAAGTTATTAAAAGAATTATGCACTAACGAAAAGAAGTTGAAAGGTAATGAGCGGGTTCAGGTGGGAGCAAATGTTTCAGCTGTTTTTAATAAGAAACTCCCAACTAAATGTAAGGATCCTGGCACATTCACTATACCATGCACTATTGGTAATTTCAGGTTTGAAAGGGCAATGCAAGATTTAGGTGCATCCATTAATGTCATGCCTTTTTCTATCTATGCATCTTTGCATCTAGAACCTTTAGAACCAACTGGAGTTATCATTCAACTGGCAGACAGGTCTAACGCATACCCTAAGGGGGTTGTTGAAGATGTTTTGGTGCAGGTAAATGAATTGGTGTTTCCGGCAGATTTCTATGTGCTGGATATGGAAGAGGACAAATCCCCCAACTCTGCCCCCATTCTGTTAGGGAGACCATTCCTAAAGCTGCACAGACTAAAATTGATGTACATTGGGGAACATTGACAATGGAATTTGATGGAGAGTTGATCAGATTCAACATCTTCGAAGCCATGAGATACCCAAGTGATGTGCACTCTGCTTATGTTATTGATTCCTTTGATGTCTTTGAATCTTTAATTTCTATTGTTTTTGAATCTGATCAATTTGATGCCCTTAATACAGTTTTGACTCACAGTTTAGATTCCCAGGAATCAAATAAGGATGACAAAGGAGAGCCATGGAACGAGGAGGTTGATGAAGTAGTAGCAGCCTTGCATACGCTCCCTTCCATTTCAGAAGGACATAAGGTTTCGTATGTTGAGCTACCTATTACCTCAGATATATCTAAACCTTTTGTTGTACAAGCACCAGAGTTGGAATTGAAGGAATTGCCTGCCCATTTGAAATATATATTTCTGGGTGAGAAGGATACACTCCTGGTGATAATTGCTAAATCCCTTACCCAAGAGCAAGAAGAGAACTTAGTTTCTGTGTTGAAGGAACATAGGACAGCCATTGGATGGACTATTGCAGACATCAAAGGTATTAGCCCCTCCATTTGCATGCACAGAATCTTAATGGAGGAGGGGGCTAAGCTAGTGAGAGAACCACAGAAGAGGTTGAATCCTCCGACGATGGAGGTTGTAAAGAAGGAGATACTGAAGCTCTTAAGTGTGGGTGTCATCTACCTCATTTTTGACAGCAAGTGGTTAAGCCCAGTCCAGGTAGTACCAAAGAAATTTGGCATTACTGTGATAAGAAATGCTGAGAATGAGCTTATTCCCACTAGATTACAGACAGGGTGGCGTGTTTGTATAGATTATAGAAAATTGAATGCTGCCACTAGAAAAGACCACTTCCCCTTACCCTTTATTGATCAAATGTTGGAGAGGTTAGCTGGTCATTCTCATTATTGCTTCCTAGATGGATTTTTAGGTTATAACCAGATTGCTATCGCCCCAGAAGATCAGGACAAGACCACTTTTACTTATCCTTTTGGCACCTTTGCTTATAGGTGAATGCCTTTTGGACTTTGCAATACGCCAGGGACCTTTCAGAGATGTATGGTGAGTCTATTTTTTGATTATATAGAGAACATCATTGAGGTCTTCATGGATGATTTTAGTGTATTTTGGAATAGCTTTGAGAAATGCTTAGAACATTTAGCATTGGTTTTAAAAAGATGCATTGATACTAACCTTGTTTTAAATTGGGAAAAAAGCCATTTCATGGTAGAAGAAGGTATTGTGTTAGGTCATGTAATCTCTGCTAGGGGCATTGAAGTCGATAAAGCTAAGGTGGAGCTTGTGCGTTCATTACCCCTCCCACTAGTGTACGGGACATTCGTTCTTTCTTGGTCATACAGGCTTCTATCGGCGCTTCATCAAAGACTTCTCCAAGATATCAGCGCCCCTCTACACACTTCTCCAAAAAGATCTGCCATTCCATTTTAATGAGAAGTGTATGGAGGCTTTCATTAAACTTAAGGAGTTGATGACCTAGGCACCTATCATTAGGCCACCAAATTGGGAGCTTCCATTCGAGTTAATGTGTGATGCAAGTGACTTTGCGGTAGGAGCTGTGGGACAGCTAGTTGATAGGGTTCCTTATGCTATTTACTATGCATCACGGACCTTAAATGATGCTTAACTGAACTATTCCACAACTGAAAAAAAGTTTCTCGCTGTCGTTTTTGCTTTAGAGAAATTTAGATCATATTTGATTGGTTCTAAAGTAATTATTTTTTCTGATCATGCGGCATTGAAGTACCTTCTGGCAAAGAAAGAGGTGAAGCCAAGATTACTCCGATGGATCCTATTGCTCCAAGAGTTTGACTTGGAGATTAAAGATAAAAAAGGGAGTGAAAACCTGGTGGCAGACCATTTGAGCAGGTTGGTGACTGAAGAGGAGGACATACCTATCCAAGAAAGCTTTCCGGATGAACATTTAATGGCTGTCACAACCATCATTCCGTGGTATGCTGATATTGCCAACTACTTGGCCACCAAGGACTTTCTGGAGGGCCTGAACAAGGCGTAGCGAGACAAGCTGTGGAGTGATTGCAAGTATTACATTTGGGATGACCCTTATCTTTGGAAGCATTATGTGGATCAAGTGATTCGGAGATGCATTCTGGATTCAGAGACTCACTCCATTCTCTTTTTTTGTCACACCTATGCCTGTGGAGGACATTTCGGCATGAAGAGGACAGCCAATAAAGTACTTGACAGTGGTTTTTACTGGCCCACCATTTTTAAGGATGCTTATAACTTCTGTAAGTCATGTGACCACTGTCAAAGAACAGGTAATATTGGTCCACGAAATCAAATGCCTCAAACTCCAATAATCTTTGTGGAAATCTTTGATGTCTGGGGTATTGACTTCATGGGACCATTCCCTCCTTCTTTTGGTTTCTCCTATATTCTTTTAGCTGTGGATTATGTTTCAAAATAGGTGGAAGCTAAAGCCACTAAATCTGATGATTCTAAGACTGTTGTGGATTTTCTGAAGTCTTATACTTTTCCCAAGTTTAGTACTCCCAGAGTCATCATTAGTGATCAGGGGACACAGTTTTGTAATAGAATCTTTGAAGCCCTGTTGAAGAAATATGGTGTGGTGCACCAGACCTCTACTCCTTACCATCCTCAGACGAATGGCCAAACTGAGGTGTCCAATCAGGAGATCAAGTCTATCCTTGAAAAAACTGTGAATCCAACGCACAAGGATTGGAGTACTAGACTTGCTGATGCTTTGTGGGCTTATCGGACTACATACAAGACCCCGATTGGCATGTCCCCATTCCGATTGGTGTATGGGAAGCCCTGTCACTTACTAGTGGAGCTAGAACATCGATCTTACTGGGCTATCAAGCAAGTTAATTTGAACTTGGAAGGTGCTGGAAAACAAAGGAAGCTCCAGATACAGGAGTTGGAGGAACTAAGGAATGAGGCCTTTGAGAGTGCCCTCATTTACAAGGTCAAGACCAAAACATTCCATGATCACATGATATCCAGAAAGAGTTTCAACTAAGGCCAAAATGTGTTGCTATACCAATCCAAACTCAAATTATTTCCAGGTAAGCTACGTTCTAAATGGATTGGACCATTTGTAGTAACTACTGTTTTTCCTTTTGGTGCAGTGGAGATCATGAATGAGGTATCTAGAAAGACATTCAAGGTCAATGGGCACCGTCTTAAGCCTTACCATGAGCTTCCGGAGAATGCAGAAGTTGAGGACATGCCTCTTCTCCATCCATCTTATGCAGAACAATGAGGAGCGCCGCAATGTCTGGCTGAGGACAATAAACCAAGCGCTTATTGGGAGGCAACCCAATCAGATTTGATTTCTTTTCCCTTTCTGTTTTGCGTTGTTTAGTTTTTTTTTCTTTTTTAGTTTAGCCATTTTAATGTGTTTCTTACTTAATGATACCTGTATCTTTGCCGGTATTTGTGTCTTGACTTACTCAGTTTTGGTTTCATTGAATGAGTTCATGGTTTGTTAAGTACATGCATTCATGAGGAGCAAGTTGGGGTGATTTTACAAGACTGAAGCTTACACGGGGTGGGCCGTGTCCATTGACACGGCCCATGTCCCCATGATAGTAACCCCAGCTCTTGACAGAAGAGGTACACAGGGTGGGTCGTGTCATATGACACAACCCGTGTTTTCATAGGTAGCAGGCTCTATATTTCCCCAGAGAGGTACACGGAATGGGCCGTGTCATATGACACGACCCATGTGATCGTGCCCAGTAGAACACTGGTTTGGCAGAATAGTACACAGGTGAGGCCGTGTCATATGACACAGCCCGTGTACTCGTGACAGCTTTCACTTAACCCCATTTTAGGGTTTCTTTTTCCCCAAATTCCCACTCTTTTCTTCTTCCCTACGCAGCTCCCTGTCCCTTGCCCCCCCTTTGCCCCCCCCTACACCCATCTCCTCCTCCAAATCAACCTTTTTCTTCTATTTTCACCACCTCCATCCACCATTTTCAACCATTTTTCACTTTCCATCTCTCAAATCTCTCTTCCCTCTTTCTTTCTCCTTCCATTTCCCACCATTGTCTCCATCATTCTCCTTACTCACGCACCCACCATCATCACCACCACAATCTTCCATTGTTCGCCATTTTCAACCCCATTTCTCCCCACATTTCTTCTCCCTAAACTAGCTTCTTTACATACCCTATCCTTCACATTCCCTATCTCCCTACCATTCTATCGTTCACGGTCCCATTCCATTTCCTTCTTTTCTTCATTACTTCTGATTTCCTCAGTGATGGGTCCTAAGAAACGCATCAAGGTCATAGTTGCTTCCTGTTCACACCACCCCCATCGTACCTCCTCTAGGCGTGCACAGTCTCCATCACCCCCACGTGAGCCCTCACCACCTCAGGTACTAGTCAACCCTATAAATAGAAAGGTAGTAGTTCCCACTAGATTTTTGGATGTTGATACCCTTAAGGCTATAGGGTTGCATGATGAGGTTTTTGCCTTATTGCGGAGGATTGGCTGGGTAGATTTTGCACTATTGAAAAGGCCTGCATTTGCTGAGTTGACTAGGGAGTTCGTTTCTAGTTTTAACCGTAAGTTGTATCCTCTGAGTGATCAGGACAAGTGGCCTGGTGAGATCACATTTAGGCTGCTAGGCAGCACTCACTCTGTTAACATTCACTTGTTTCGTGCTATTTTTGGTTTTAGGGACACAATATGTTACCCCATGATTTTAATCCTGATCGTGCGTGGTCTGCTCTGACTATGCCTGGGTCTGGTGACTATGACCCTAAAAAGTCTAAGGCTTCTAGGCTTAGGTCCCCTGCACATCGATATATTCAGAAATGGTTGGCTAATACCACCTGTGGTAGGTGGGAGAGTCAAAGCACCATTGGCCGTTCTGAATTATTTTTCCTGCACTGTATGCTTGAGGGAGAACCCGTCAATAGGGGGTATTGGCTTTGTAATCAGTTTCACCATGTAGGGACCACTTTAGCTGGCTGTATAGTGATGGGAGGTATTCTCTATTTTTGCTGCTCATTTTGATTATCTGGATCTGCTGGAGGAGGCCCCAGTCCAGGGTCCCAATGCTATTGATGGGGATATTTTGGTATCTATGAAGCTGTGCACCCGTCAAAATGGTGCTCTCCTCTTGATCGGAGCTGATGGATCTACCCTGCCTAGGACAGATCTAATCCCTGAGCCTCATGAGGATGTTGCAGTCTCCCCACCTCCAGAGTTTGTTAATGATGTAGGGCCTTCCACTCAGCCTGGCGCCACCTCCTATGATGTTGTTTTGGCTCGTCTTGACCGCCTGGAGCTAGACCATGCTGCTCACTTCCAAAGATTAGAAGATTACTTTAAAGCATTGGAAGTCTCTCATGATCAGCGAATAGATGCCATTGATGACAAGTTTGATCTCTTGCTTTAGCGTTTCTCCTACGCCCCTCCCCAATCTTGATGTATTTTCTTTTCTTTTGGGACATTGCACTTGAATTTACTGACTTCATGGATATTGTCTCGGTTACTATTTTGAAATTGATTGTGCTTTATGATGCCGGAATCAATTTCTTTGCATATGCTTTGCTGATTTATTCGGATTCCCTTTATCTGTTGTGTATGCTTTGACATTGCGGACATTGTCTATTTTAAGTGTGGGGGGAGTGGACCTTAAATGCATATTCTGACACTCTGATCTAAATTGCATATGCGTATGTCTTTCTAACTGGTTTTTAGAGTATGTTGAGAGCAATGAGCAAGCGATTGAATTTTTTTTTATTGATATGTTTTTTAGCCTAAAGGAACTGACTTTCTTCCTTCTAAACCTGTGCTGAGAGGTTTTGAAAATTGAAAGGGTTAATTCAAACATATGATAAAACTGGGACCTAGTGAGTTTTTGGGCCTTGATGTGAATGACTAATTTTAAGTCATTTTTGTTCTTTGTTGAATGATTCCACTTGTGATTATATGTCCTCTAGAACTTGGTTCGACTCTCTTTTAAACTGTAAATGATCATTGCACATTTTTGAGATGATAAAGGCATTTCTTTCTTTCAGCTACTGGCCAAATAGCTGTCCTTGAATTTTGATCCATTGTTTCACCCCTTTGAGCCTGAATGATATTTTTTTATAGCTCAATACAAGCCTAATAGTGAAAAACCATTGCTACCCTACCTTAGGGAGTAGAAGAGCTTGATAATTATATTGGGAATTGTATTTGAATAAGTGTAGGGGTGATTATACTTCAATTATGTTTTCATTCAAAAAAAAACTCTAAAAAGAGAAAAAGAAATGAAAAAGAGAATGGAAAGGTTGATTGTTGAATGAAGAAAATCAAGCAAAAGATGAATATGGATTGAAAAGTACTGGGGTGATTGTGCAAAAGCGTTTGATTCTTATTTTCCCCTTTGCTCTTCTATTTTCGAGGGTTTAGCTTTGTTTATCCTTGATATATCCTACCTTGACCTCGACCTCATTACAACCTGATAAAAGACCTTTTGATCTTTGTGTGCATGTGATTTAGGTGGTGGAGAAGTAGAGGCTTGTCAAGCCTATGATAGGGCATGTTTTCATGAGTTGGTTGAGAGTAAATACAAGCCCAAAACACTCGAGTGAAAGAAAGTATATCAGTGAGGCTTTATCATGTTGATTTCACCCTAATATTGGATTAACCTGACTTGCTGATTTGGATTGTAGAGAGAGGAAATTCCTGATTGCTTAGATTCCTTGTAAGGACTAAACTGAGTAGATCTTTGCTCACTGTTTAGTACTCTTGCTACTTTTTAGGAAGCATGTGCTTAATTTTATGTTTTTGCTCAGGAGTGCAAAAGGTTAAGTGTAGGGGTATTTGATTTGTTAATAATTTCAGTATCTTAAATGCCTTTTGTTTGTTCTAATTGGACTCTATATGTGCTCAATTATTGATATCTAGCTAAGTTTCTGCTTTAGAGCTTAATTGGATGTTTATTATGAAACTCTTCTTAAATGTGGTTATAAATACTCATAAATGAATTATGCTTTTCAGGATATCTTTGAGTGTTTGAGTCCTTTAGCATTGAACCGAGCTTGATGACCATTTAAGGAGAAAGATGAATGCTTAAGAAGATTGGTTTTATCTCTGGAAGCAAAGGAAGAGGAGCAGTTTTGAAGATTCAAGGTTATATTTGAAGAAAGTGGTAAACACGGTCCGTGTTAAATAACATGGGGCAAGCCGTGTATTCTTCTGACTATTTGAAGACTGGGTCAAATGATATTTTTGGATCAACACGGCCCGTGTCAAATGACACGGGGTAGGCCGTGTACGTATCTGCCTTCACAAGGAAAATCAGTTTTCAATATTGACCGATAACATGGCCTGTGTCATCAGACACGGGTTGGGCCGTGTTTTTCTCTGACTTTGAAATTAGTTGGAGTTTTGTCACCAGCATCAGACACGGGTTGGGCCGTGTTATATGACACGGCTCGTGTCAACGGCTCAAGAATTTAAATTCGAGTTTTAATGCTAAATAAAAGGGCAAAACCTACAAATAAGGTTGCTTAGAGTCCCTAAAGAGGTTTGGATAGAGATAGCCGTCATGGAAACTGAGGGAAACACGAAGACCAAGAAAGAGAGAGGTTGGATTGAAGATTGGAGATTCGGATTCAAGCAATCGAAGATCCATCATTCTCAAACCTTGGAAACTAGTTTGATCTTTAGTTTTCTTTTCCTTCTTTTGTTCTGAACAATGTTCTTCTTTAATTCTTCTTCTGTTTTTTAATTTGCCATGTGTGGCTAAACTTCTTGATTGGTTAAGGGAAGATGAAACTCTAGTTTTGATTGTGTGAATCTTGCATACCTCTTTATATCAATACAATTATGTTTTTATTCATATGTTTCTGTTCTTAAATTAATATAAAGATCTTTATATGCTTGCCAAATTTCAAGAGTGGTAAAACTAGGATTGCTATGCGCGGTTGCGGTAGTAGAACTAGTGAAACATATGATCTAAGTAATTTAATCCCGGTGTGTGATTAGATCTTAGTGTGATTGGTTTTCTAATTCTTAATGCAATCATTAGGTATGTGTAAGAGCGGTTGCTTTACAAATAACTAATGGTTAGGGTTTGATTTGAGTGGCTACTGCATTAAGCGAAACTTAAGGAAAACAAGAGATTTATCTCATAATTACATAAGAACGTAATTGATCATGTTGGTATAAAGAGTATGTGAGCTAGCATAATCATATAAATCTAGTGGTGGATTCCATCTCTTAACTAATATTTTTAACTTAGTAATTCAAATCGTGTTTACTATTATTGCTTTAGATTCAATTTATATTTTTAGTTTTAATAAACAAAAATCCCTTTTTATTATTTATTGTTTTAGAGAGTCTAAATTAGGATTCAAATTATAGTGTTAATTGAATTAGTTCTCTGTGGATCGACCCTTGCTAACTACAATTGGTTGCAAGGTTTTTATTTTTGGTGGAACTTAGCAACTGATTTTCATTCTAAATTTTAATCACAATCCACACCACACCATGAGGATCATGAACGAGGGAGCTGAAGAGCTCAGGGGTAAGTGAACTCTTTTGGTGAAGGTTATTTGGAATGGTGTTAGTTCAGAGGAGACTACTTGGGAGCTAGAGTCCCACATGAGACAAGATTACCCAGAGCTTTTTGACTAAGGTAAGCAATTTTGAGGACAAAATTTTTAAAAAGGACGGAGAAAATGTAACATCGTCCTTAACATGCTAGTGATGTTTATGGATAGAAATGAACCATAATATTTGTTTAACATGTCCAAGTAATTTTATGATTTTTTGAATTAGTTTAGGCACTTTGCTGCAACACAGAACATGTAAAATGACCATTTTAACTTAAGAAAATAGCATAAATTACTTAGATAAAAGAAATAAATATGCAAAATTTATTTCTTAGTCACAAATGTATGAAACATGGTGTAGTTAAAGTTTCAAGGTAAACTGAGTTGATTTGGTATTTTTAAATATACTGGTTGTGTATTTTAATACCAAATAGACTTGTTACAGATACGAAAAATTATGAAAATGGTAGAATTAGAACTTGGATGAGTCTTAAGATTTATTTTGATATCTTTAAAAGTTAAGAAACGTGATTTAGTAAAATCAAAGTATTACTAATAGATATAAATTTTTAGTACTAATTTTAGAGGGTCATCATTTTCAAACAACCTTATCTTAGTCTTGACTTTGTGTGTTCTCTCCACCAAAACACGTTCTAGTAGCCACACAATTTAGAGGAGCAGAAATGAAGTAGCATCAGCAAGGAAACCAAGAGAGAATCCAAGAGCCAAGAGGAGAAGGAAAGGAAAAAGAAGAGCAAGGGCAAGATCAAGCTTAAAGCTTGAATCCTAGAGTAAGGTAGGGGAAAAGTTCTGAATTTTCATCTCACTCTTTTTCTTACTTTGATGTTCATTGTATGTGTGTTGATGGAAATGAATGTTAAGAAAATTAAGTCTCATACCATAATGGAAATAGGTGGGTCTCGGTTCAAGGTTAAAGAAAGGAGTATCAATACTCTTTACAAGTTTGTATTTAGTTGCTCTATTCTGTTGAGAACTGTAGCTGACTTACTTGATAATATGTGGTGATTGAATAAGGTTATCTAGCATATTTTTAAGTTTCTTATCTAGTAGTTACAATCTTGATGAGAACCGTAGTTGTTGTTATGAACATAGTTATATTTTTTTATGAAAATTGTGGCTTGTTTCCATGAATATGACAATATAATTGTAAAGTGAAAGTTGTATTTAAAAAAAAAAGAAATGAACAGGTCTTGGTACAGCAGCAAGGAGGGCTGCACTACACTTGTGGTCTCGGTCTAACTACCCTGTACATGTAGGCTTAGTGCAGCAGGAACGTTTGTTGTTTGCCTTGTTGGCTTAGTACAACAATAAGAATACCTGCTGTGCTCATGTGAAATATACCTTTGTATGTGAAACATGCATGTGAATGTTAGTTTAGTATAGCATTAGTAAAACTTAGTGTTACATGGAAATGCATTGGCTGCTGTCTCACGGTACAACAGAGTCAAAATTAATGAGAAATAGAAGTGTAATGTGGGATATATATTTACAAAATGATAGTTGTTGTTTCACGGTACAGCAGAGGTAAGAGTAATGAGAATTAGAAATGTAAATATGCCTGCAGTCACGGTATAGCAGTGTGATATGCTGCCCTATATATATAATATGCATTATTTGCTGCATGGTGCATCTAAAATATGCATATAATACAAATAAATGCTAGTTGGTGTTAGTACATTATAGAACCACATACGTGAAATACTTAAATTGTTAGTATATTCTTTAAGTTGAAATTGCAGGCTAGCCATGGTTTGAACAAAATAATGGGACTGGCTATTTAATTCCTGATCATGGTTGGTCCTTCTTAATCATGGTACAGCCAGGCACTTCAAGTAGAAAGTATATATTTGCATGTGAAACATGCATGGAACGTCACGGTTCAGCAGCAAATTATGCTACATCATATCTGCGTTTTAAGGGCATTAAACTTAGTTTATTGTGTACTCATATGGTCACGGGTTCAGCAGCAAATGAAGCTGCATTATATATGTGTTTAAGTGCATAAAACTCGTTTAAATGTGTGCTCAAATGCTCACGAGTTCAGCAGCAAATGAAGCTGCATTATATATGTGATACAAGTGCATTAAACTTGGTTAATGGTTGCTCATATGGTCACGGTCCAGCAGCACATAATGCTGCCCTGTACTTAACAATGGTTGCAACACTACATATGTTTAAATTGACTTGGTTGCTGAAATTAATTATATTAGATGACTTGTTATATTGGATGCAATCATTTAATGTTTGTTATTTCTAAATGGTTGTTAGTACTCAAATGAATTTATGGGATTTATGGTTGTCATGTTGTAATTAATGCATAGAAGCATTGTTTCACAGTCTAAGTTAAAAGATAATGGTAAAAGGATATATTACCATAGTTTATGACATAGCCTTACCTTATAATCATAAAAGTATGTGGTTGCTTGAATGAAATGTTGAATGTAAGCATTATGATGATTTATGAAGGAACTAAATGAATGTTTAAAAATATTTTTGTTGTTTTGTTTTCAAACTTGAAATTTGTTATTTTCACGTATTTAGATTGGGGCCAAAGGTGCTTCTAATGTGAGAGTTATGATATTAAGGGAAATCCAAGAACAAAGGATTTCCTAGTACCTTAATGAGGGAGGTAAAGGAACAAAGATTTTCCTAACACCTTATTTTACCCAGAGGAAATAAAAGGAACAAAGGTTTTCCTGGAAATATACAAATATCATGAGTTTTCTAAAATAAAATGCTTGAGATGGTAATGAGGTTGCAGGACATTATGGCACGACCTAGGCGAACAACACGGGAGAGTAGAGAAGCTACTAGTGAAAGTAACAATGATATGTCCGAGATGGTTAGAATGATGGTGGAAGCAGTGAGGGAGCAGATTGAGGCTACCATAAGAATAATGGAAAGGATAGGGCAGAATCAAAATCCACCAGTTGAAGATATAGCAGTAGTGAGAAATCAACAATTCCATAATTTATCAAAATTTAGAAAGTTAAACCCCCCTATCATTCCGAGGAGAGCCTGATCTAGCTAAGGCCGAACAGTGGCTTAGTGGGATGGAAAAGATATTTGAGGTGATGGGTTATGCAGATGAACAAAAGGTGTCCTACGCTTCCTTTATGTTAAAAGGGGAAGCAGAGAATTGGTGGAGGAGTTCTAGGAGGTTATTAGAAGCTGCGGGTACTTAAGTGACGTGGGAAGTATTTAGGGTGACATTCTTAGATAAATATTTCTCGAGGAATGTGCAAGATGACAGGGAGGTGGAATTTCTTGAATTGAAACAAGGTAATATGCCCATTACACAGTATGAAGCGAAGTTTGAGGAACTTTCCAAGCTTTTCTCTTACTTTTGGTTGAATCCAGACGAAAACTGGAGGTGCCTTAAGTTTGATATCTGGAATAAGGGATGACTATGTATGGTTGGAATGAATAAATGTTTTTGCGGACAAGAAGGACACTTTGCTAGGAGTTGTCCCCAGAGACAGAAGACTACACTAGACCCAAAGACCTCAAGGCTTAGGAAGAGTCTACACTCTGAGTGGTAAGGAGGTGGCTAAATCTCCAGATCTTATCCAAGGTACATGTATAGTTAAGGATAATTTTTAATTGTATTGTATGATTCAGGAGCTTCTCATTCTTTTATTTCGTATGAATGTGTGAAGATGTTGGAATTACCCATGTCTGAACTTCCCAATACTTTGTCTGTATCCACCCCAACAAGAAAACCTGTAAGTACTTCTTCCATATGTTTAGACTATTATGTTTAAATAAAAAATAGGATCTTCTTTGTGGATCTTATTTGTTTACCCCTTGTTGGTATTGATATCATTTTGGGAATGGATTGGTTGTCTTCTAACCATGTTGTTCTAAACTGTTCCGAAAAGACTTTAATGTTCATACTTGATAAATCTCCTATACCTGTTTCTTCTGAGTCCATGTTTTTAAATGCCAAACAAGTCAACCATTGTTTAGTAGAAGGAGCTCAGGGATATGTTCTCCTATTTCTATGAATGTTGAGGTTGAACAAAGTTTAGAAGAGATACCTATGGTGAAAGAATATCCAGAAGTTTTCCCTAAGGAAGTCATTGAGTTACCACCCAAAAGAGAGATAGAATTTAATATAGATTTAGTGTCATGGACTAGGCCTATATCTATAGCACCATATAGAATGTCTCCCTTAGAATTGGCAGAACTCAAAAAACAAAACCCAGTGTTTCACCACGAGGAGCACTAGTACTTCTGGTGAAGAAAAAGGATGGGAGTATGCAGTTGTGTGTAGATTATAGGCAGCTGAATAAGGTTACAATTAAGAACAATTATCGATTGCCTAGAGTAGATCATTTGATGGATCAATTAAGGGGAGCAACGGTGTTTTCAAAGATTGATTTGAGATCAGGATACCATCAAATTAGAGTTAGGGAATCAAATATCCCTAAAACTACCTTTAGAAATCGTTATGGGCATTATGAATATCTTGTAGTATTTTGTGTAATGCCCTAATACTAACATCTTGTCATATCTAACATACATAAAGAAACAGTACTAATAATGTCATTTTATACTTAACTAACTCATAATATATCCATAATAACTAAGCAAGTCTTTAAAGAGAGCCTTATGAAATACAGAAAGATATAATCATCATAAAAGTGCATATACATATACAACCTTAGCCTTAGCAAAGGCTTGAAGTATTACATAATTCTTTACATTATTAAGAAGTACTACAAAATACAACATTTGTAACATAAACTATTTAGCTACTCTGGTCTTTAGATTCCTTCTTCTTCTTACTCTTGGAAGAAACTTCACCTGGAATTACATGATATACAGCAAGGTGAGAAACAACATTTCTCAGTATAAGTAATCAAGACCAATCATAATTAGCATAGTAAACATAATTTAACATATCCTAACAAGTAAAACATATTTAGAACACCAACAAGGATATACTTTAACAATTATAGATACCAAGTTGAAAATACATATATTCATTCTTGCATACTTAGTTCACCTAAGACCAAGGTATGTTCTACTAGAAATCTTTGACTTCTCATGTTTATCTCTTATAGATAGGAAAACTAAACATTTCCACACTACTTGCAACCTTAGCACTTAGTTAGGAATAATCTGTTCTTTTAGGAACTTCTCTGACTCCTTTCCTTTTGGCCAAATAACATTAACTGCCATACATGGTTGTATTCATAGATAAACAATGCCAACAAATTCTAGTTTACTTGCATCTAACACCACACATCATCACATCTTTAGTGAAGTTTAGTTGTAATAAATTACCAAAGGTGAAAGACACTTTTCTATAGCAACCCCCTTGCTCTTGGTTGCTTTAAAGTTTATACATAACATTTGTATACCAAAGGATCATCCTCTTGTTGGATTGACTCTAGTAGCGTACTAAACATATACTAAGTCCATCCATGGATCTTGAATGTTCAAAACTTAGATTTCTTTTCATAACTCTAGGTGATGATTTCCTTATTGAAAAATACCTCTATTTGTGCCTCAACACACTTTACAAGGTATAAAAGAGGGATCCTATCACTTAAGAAGTCACAAAACTACAAGAACACAATCTTGTAAAATTCTGGTAACCACTCCTAGGCGCCACTCTTCCATGCCTAGGCATGAAGGTGGCAAAGAACAACCCTTTAACTTTCAGTAAACCATGCCTAGGCACAGTTTTGTCATGCCTAGGCATGACACTCTCTGTCTCACCCACGCTTAAGCGTGGTTCAGTCACGCATAGGCGTGACCCTACGACAGAAAGTTCTACAGAATTCAACAGAAGTAGTTATTGTTCCATTGGCTTAAATCATGGATTTTGGCCACTCCAATTTAGTTCCTAGGTGATTTAAGGTCCCTAACAAGTTTACTAATACATAGGAATCATTAATCACCAACAAAACCCTCCAATTTGGATCCAAAAACCAAAACCACACAACCTTGACCTAAAACCCCAAAAATGTGCATCAATGGTATAAATGAGATGTTATAAGCTTGTAACTTCAACTTAAGCCATGAACAAGTCATAAATATTAAAAGAAACACATTCATGCAAGCCAAATACATCAAACATATCTAGAACTCAATTTGACCTATTAAGCACCAAAAGTGCATCAATGGTGAAAAAAGTGAAAGGAGATAAGTATAGTGAAAAGAGTGGAAGGAGATGACTATAAACATAAAACCCTTACCTTAATAGCTATGAAGAAGATTCAAACTTGGTTGGATCTCAAATTTTTGCTTTGCCTTTGATTTTCCTCTTCTTCTCTTCCTCTTCTATGATCTTTGCTTCCTCTTCCTCTCTTCCTTCTCTCACAGTTTTTGTTTCTATTTTTATGCAAAAAAAAAATGACTGTGTATGAGGTTATAAAGAGAAGACAAAAGACCCTTGAGGCCTTTAGGCCATATTCAACTAAATCCTGATCTGCTAAGAACACTTAGATTTAGCTAAATCAAGTTTTTCAACTTCCAACAACTTTGAAATAAATAATAAGATTCATCAAAATTATTATTTCACTAATATCTTAATTTTTCATATCTGCTGTTATACAATCCGGCATAAAAAGCATAACGAGTATGCCTAAATATACCAAACTGGCTTCAATTGTTCTCAAATTTTAACCACAACTTATAACATATATTTGTGACTTAGGAATAAAGTATCCATACATAAATCCCTTATCTAAGCAATTTATGCTATTAACTGGGTCATTTTAAGCTACTTTTCACCTTTGGAGCTATAACAAAATGCTTAAATGAAATCAGTTTGTCACAAAATTCAATAGGCATGTTAAGCAAATCATATGTTACCTTTATATAGATATAAAAGTTTAACATGTTATTAAGGGTATTACACTTTGGTCTAACCAATACATCAGCAGTGTTTATGGATTATATGAATAGGATTTTTAGATCTTACTGATGAACGATGTCGCACTCGCATCAAAATAGACTAGGATTTACAATGGAATATAGCATAGTGCATAACCTAGGTCATCTCCCAAGGATCAATTCAGATTTCTCAAGCATGTTAGAAGTTATCAATAAGTAGGGGGTTTTGTTCATTAACAGTAGCAGAATACGAAATCAAATCAAATCAAATTAAAGTTAAAAGAAAATTCAATTAAGGAAACACCAATCCAAGGTCTTCAATTCAAGTGGCAGAATTAATCATTGTTCAAAGAGAATGGAATTCTGTTGCTTACACCTCTGTTAATTCGAATTCAACTAGAGAATTACCTAGAATTTCATTAACTAAAACAGAATCACAATCGCAGTTCTTGATTAAGGTTGATTTAGGAACAACTTCGAATTAACATAGATTACTAATCGATGATCTATTCTCCATTAGATTCAGATTAATCAACCCTAATTCTAACTTCAATTGAAGAAGGAGAAGAGGGAAGAACGCAATCAGAATTCACAATTAAGCAAAAGAACTCAAAACTCTAACCACAATCATTGAATTCCTTGGATTGATTGGAGCTTTAGCCTACCATGGCCATTATGAAAATGCAGAGCTTTATAGAAGAAAGAAAACAAAAATAGAGAAGATGAAAAGAGAGAAAAAAGGTTTTTTTTTCTTTCCATCTATAAAAACTAAACAAGTAAATCCAAAAGTGTTTTTCGTTTTCTGCCTTCCTCTATTTGTAACTGAAAAGTCTTCTATAATTCCTAATCTACCCCTAGCCCAAATTGTAACCCTCTGAATAAGCTTTTCAGAGACATATCATTTGCCTTAATTGGGCTTAAATTGAGAGAGTTAGGCCCAAATTAGTGAGGGAAGGTCCAAGCTTTGTGACAGCAACAGCATCCTAACTTTGAGGCCCAATTTTTCCTTGAATCCAGCTGAATTAGAAAAATTTCATTAGACACAAAATTGTAGATCTTCGTCTTAGCTTTCAGAGTGTAACATTCCGAAAAATACATATTTGATCATGAATCATCGTTTTATAATATTCTTGATTTTTAGGAATTTTTCCGGAATTTTTCGGAAACGACGAATATTTTAATATATTCCTCGTTTTGCGTGCACACTAGGCTGGGAATTGCTGAGACCAGTGTAACACCCCGGAAATTGATTATTTCACCATGAATAGTCATTTTCCAATAATTGTGATTTATGTGAATTTTTCTGGAATTTTTCGGAAACGACGAATATTTTAATATATTCCTCGTTCTGCGTAAAACTTCTGAAAGCGAGTCGTGAAAACGATCAATTTGTAGTGCTTCAAAAATTGGAAAATTATATGACGGATAGTCGTTTTATAATATTTGCAATTTTTGAGAATTTTCTGGGAATTTTTAGGAACCGTCGAATATTTTAATATATTCCTCGTTTTTTCGTCTTGCTTGAGAATCGGGAAACGCGATGTATTCTCTCGAGAACCTTGGACTATGGATAAGTCGACGGGGATCTTACTAAACCCGAGGCTTAACACGCATTTACGAGGTTTCGCAATTTTTAGGAAATCTTTTCGATACAATTAAATCAAGACAAATGAAAAATTCATCCTGTCGGATCAATTAAATACGACTCTCGTCAATTGTAACTATTATCTATTGGATAATAGTGTGTAATAAAAATACTATCACATTATCCTAATGTAATCCACTTTATGTCAAATCTACCTACTTTAATTCAAATTTAATAGTTAAATATTCAAGCTTCCTTAAGAAGCTTTGACCCCAAGCTTTGACCCCATGAATTAGCTTCCAAAGGAAGCCAACTTTGGTCACTCAATTCTCTCTCTCACGTACGTGGTCTGCTGCCCACTCAAAGGGAAAGAGCTAATTCTAATATCCTAATATTACAACTAAAGACAATATCACCAAAAGCACCTTTCTTCTTCCTTTTACGTTTCTTCTTCTTCTTTCTCCCTTCAACCATTTCTCTTTTTCTCTTCCAGCCACCACACGTCCAGCCTCCCTCCTTGACCCCAACATTCACAAAAATTTAATCTAACCACATTTCCTTAATCTCCTACTCCTCCTCTTCATCTTTGGTGCTTGGAGTTTCAAGAAAAGCTTCCATCTTCAACCATTCCTCAAGCCTTGAAGGTGAGCTCCCATGGCTGAAAAATTCCAGCCTTCCCTCCCATTTTCGTTTCTGTTTTTCCTTGGTTTATTGGCCATTTTCTTCTTCTTTTACACACCATTTCATTGTTCTAACTTGGACCAAATTTTCTAGGGTTTTTGGTGCTCCAAATCCGAAAATCAAGGGTGATTCTTGGAGTTTCTTGGTTCATCAACTTGGTAAGAGGAAGATTAATCCTCCTCAACCTCTTTAGCAACTAGGAATCTTGTATTGAATTTTTGGAAGAAGAACCACATGGTGGTTGTTCTTGAACTTGCTTGAAATTGGTTTCTTGAATGTGATTTTGATTTAGCTTTGAGTGGTTGATTGATTGTGTAATTTTGTGATTGGAAACCATGTATGAATGCTGAAAAATTCTGGTTTCTTTGGACCCTTGGAGTGCCACGGTTTTGGCTTGTTTTTGGGGCTGTCTTTGTGTTGGAAATTCAATGGAAGTGGTGCTTAATTTGTGATCAATGCATGGTTAATTTAATCAAGTAGTTGAGTGAGATTGAAGTGAGCAAAATTCTGGTTTGCTGGACCCTTGGAGTGCCACGGTTTTTGGCTCTGTTTTGGGCTGGTTGTGTGCTGGAAATTGAATGGAAATGAAGCTTAATTTGTGATCAATGCATGGCTAATTTAATCAAGTAGTTAAGGTTGATTTGAATGGACAAAATTCTGGTTGTTGGAACCTTGAGTGAGTCACGGTTTTTGGCTTGTTTTTGGGGCTGTTTTTGTGCTGGAAAATGAGTGGAAGTAATGCTTAATTTTTGATCAATGCATGGCTAATAAAATCAAGTAGTTAAGGTTGGTTTAAATGGACAAAATTCTGGTTGTTAAACCTTGGTAAGTGCCACGGTTTTGGGTTGTTTTAGGAGCAGAATTTTGGTTGTCATGGTGCCAAGAATAATGCTAGGTAGGTTAAGTAAAGGAAGACTAAATTAGTGAGAAGAAAATTGTGATCTAAGACTCTCTTGAGTGCCACGGTTTTGAGGGCTTGAATGAGGGAAAATATTAACAAATTTGAGATGTCAAGACTTGAGTTAATCAAGCGATTAAAAATGTAGATTGATAATAGGAAACTTGTAACAATAAATTCATGATGGATTGTGGTGGAGACTTAGGAAATGAGCTAAGCTTGGAAGGTAATTATAAGAATCAAGTAACTTGAATCAAATGACAAGTAAATGAACCAATGAGATGAATTTCATAAGACTTGGAGATTTTAGAAATCCATAATGGACCCATAATGTGTTCCTTGAATTATAAATTGATATTATGTGGATATTGGGTTCTTCTTGGATGCAAATTTGCTTATTGCACTCTCTTGATCAATTATGGTATATTATGAATTCGTATGAGATTGTGGATCATACATGAGCATGCATAGTGTCTTATGCATTGTGATGTCCGTGTGGACTGTTGTAAGGCCAAGTTGCCTAGGAGATTGAACACACCTTAGTGCGGGTGCGAGTAGACAAGTGTGGGTCTTGTTATGACCTTGGGGCGTCGGGGTGCGGGTCCTTCGCAATGGGCGTTGGTAGCTCCTCCGTGCGTGGGGCAAACCGATGCAAACGCACCGACGATCCGGACTTGACACCGTCCTATATCGTGATCTAGTGTAGAATGTCCGTGCAATGCCATGATTGTGCACGTGGAAAATTATTGATAGCACGGCCTCGGCACCGAGTCTGAGTACATGTCTCCGATCTTTCTCTCCGACTGTTTGAGTCTAGCTCCATGGAGTAGGAAATTGAATGTTGAGTCCATGCATCATGGAATATTCTGACATCTGAAAATTATTGTTTACCTGATATTTAACTGCCTGGATATTATGAATTATTCATTACCTTTATTAATGATTGCCTGACTGGTTATCTGTTTAAAAGCTTATTTATTGCCTTTACATGCTACGTGGGCGTTATGCGCCGTTCGGTTCTTGGTTGCTGTATTGGTATTGAGTGTAGGATATCTTACCTCTTTCCCTGTGCTTCTATTACTTGCTGTTTATGTGCACCCTGTACTGATCGAAGACGACGGTGAAGAGACAGAAGAGCCTGCCTTCCCCGGCTTCTGGCCCGCACAGGATTGACTTTGACTACGACGATGTCTGCACGCACGCGCGGATTTTTGGGAGATGTGCGCCTGACCTTCCTCGGAGGGCCGGAGTGTTGGCACATCAACCTAAACTCCGACCGTTGTGTGTATGTGGAGACGTGTTCGTATCACTTGCTGGAGACGCCATGAGGCACCTGGTCCTCACTTGCTACATCGCCTTACGCTTGGAGTTTTACCTCGCCTATCGGGAGATGTGGGGTCCCCGTTACTATACCCCGGGAGAGGATTCGTTTGATTCCACCGCTCGGGCTCCGTCCCGCGCCTCCGTGGTTCCTATGGATGAGTCCTCGGATGAGGAAGATCCGATGAGGGTCCTCCCGATGATCCCGAATCGGTCCCTTTCTATTTGAGGGTCGATGATCATTGGTGGCTACCGATGGTGCCGGTGTTTTTGTTTTTGGGGGCCCGATGTATCTTTCTTTTGATTTGGGCTGTATATTTTGTATATGCATGTGGGTATATATGCATGTTTCCCTTGGGGTGGGTATAGTTTTGCTTTTTGATGATGGCAGGCTTGTATTTATGAAACAATTTGTATTAAACTCTAGATATATATATATGCATGCTATTCGGGTGCAAATCTCTATGTATTGTTTTATTCGTTACTTTTATCCGCACTCGTAGTATCATTATTATTATTATAAAAAAAAAATATTGTCAAATTTGCTCACATGGTTAAACATTAATTAATTAAAATGAACCGGTCTTAATCGTTAATTATTTAATTTCCGCATTTTACTTTGTTTGACAATGTGACGTTCCCTCCCAAAAAGGGCGTTACATTAAGTTGGTATCGAGCCCTAGGTTTATGTTTTCTTTGGGTCTTGAGTGTGAGTCCTTGTCTTGTTTGTGCTGTGTGAATCTCTGTGGTGAGTGTCTTGAGTGGATTCCTCTGACTTTTCTTATGTTTTCAGTAATCTAATTTAAGAGAAAGGCAAAATGGCAAGAGGTGGAGATATTGTAGCTGCTGTGGAAGCAATGCGGCGGATGGCGGAACTCATTGCGCAACAAAACGAACGCGCCATTGCTCAACAACAAGAAAGAGCGCTCAAGCCAACTTGAGGCGACGCCGATGCGCAAAACTTAGCGAGAATTTCGTCATAACCCTCCGCAGTTCAAGGGGAGTTTGATCCCGACAAGGCTAATTTATGGATCAAGGAACGGAAAAAGTCTTTCGTGGCATGAATTGTGCGGAAGACAAGAAGGTAAATTATGCGACTTTTATGCTTGTCGAAATGCCGAAGACCGGTGGAATGGAGCTCAAAGGGCGTTAGAAGCCGAAGGAGCGAGAGGTCACTTGGGAATTGTTCAAGGAGAAATTCTTGGGCAAATACTTTCCGCGAATGCGAGACACGCAAAGGAGATGGAGTTCCTCAACCTGAGACAGGGGAACATGGTGTCGGCCGAATACGCAGCCAAGTTTGAAAACTTGGAGAGATTTTCAACACATTACCAGCATCAAACTGATGAAGCCTGGAAATGCTGGAAATTCACCGAAGGACTGAGGTACGAGGTAAAGAAAGCTGTGATTACCTTGAAGATGAAGGTATTCTCGGAACTGTTAGACACTTGCTGCGAAGTTGAAGCCTTGGAGCAGGCTAGAGACGCGAGAAACAGGAACTTTGGGCCTGTACGGTCCCAAAGAGGTGGAGGCGTGGTTCAAACCGCTTTCGAAGAAACCCTATTCTAGACCAACAGGGAGTCAACAACAAATCGGTGGAAGTTCGGGTGGAGGTTCTTCGGGAATCGAACGGGTCGAATACGACCTACCCATCCAAATGCCCGAAGTGTGGGAAGGATCATCTCACAAGAGATTGCACGATTAAGGGGATCATCCGCTTTAGGTGTGGCAAACCGGGCCACATATCCGAGATCAGTAACCGGGCAAAGCGAGCCTTCGGTCAATGCGACTCGAGCCAAGAAACCGCAAGCCGGAGGACGAGTCTACACTATGAGCGGAGCCGAAGCCGCCGAACCGAGGACTTGATTCAAGGAGAAGGCGCCATAGAAGGTAATCTTTTAAAAGTACTTGTATGACTCGGGGCAACCCATTCTTTCATATCATATGACCGTGTGTCGCGACTTGGTTTACCCGTGTCCGAACTACCTTTTGAATTGACCGTTTCAACCCCCACCGATAAACCGGTAGTTACTACCAAAGTCCGTTTGAAGTGTCCTTTGATTGTTGAAGGTCGAATCTTTTCGTCGATTTGATCCGTTTACCTCTTTCACAGTTAGATATAATCCTAGGGATGGGTGGTTATCTTCCAACCATGTTCGTTAGATTGTTCTAGTAAGACCATAGTCTTTCCCGTGGATGAGAATTCTAGATACTTGACGGCCAACCAAGCACGAGCTTTCTTGAAAGAAGGAGCTCGGGGGTACATGCTATTGTCTTCTTTGAAAGTTGAGAGTGAGGCCGATTTGAGTACTATTCGGTAGTGAAGGAATTTCCGAGATCTTCCCTGAAGAAGTACCTGGTTTACCGCCAAGCACGTGAAATCGAGTTTGCTATTGATCTAGTACCGGGAGCTGGTCCCGTGTCTATAGCACCGTACCGAATGTCACCGACAGAATTAGCTGAACTTAAGAAGCAGCTAGAAGAGCTTTTGGAGAAGCAGTTCGTTAGACCAAGTGTGTCTCCGTGGGGAGCACCTGTGTTACTAGTTCGAAAGAAGGACGGTACCTCGAGATTGTGTGTGGATTACAGGCAATTGAACAAGTTGACAGTCAAGAACAAATATCCTCTACCGAGAATTGATGACTTGATGGACCAACTGAAGGGGCAGCGGTATTTTCGAAGATTGACTTGAGATCTGGGTATCATCAGATAAGAGTGAAGACGGAGGATATACCCAAGACTGCTTTTCGTACGCGATACGGTCATTACGAGTATCTTGTGATGCCGTTTGGTGTGACGAATGCGCCTGCTATTTTCATGGACTATATGAACCGCATCTTTCGTCCGTACTTGGATAGGTTCGTTGTCGTCTTCATTGATGACATCCTGATATATTCCCAAAATCAGGAGGATCATGCTGAGCACCTCAGCATAGTTCTTCAGATTTTGAAGGAAAAGGAACTGTATGCCAAGCTGTCGAAGTGCGAGTTTTGGCTTGATGAGGTGAAGTTTTTGGGTCACGTAATCTCAAAAGAAGGAATCGCGGTGGATCCATGCAAAGTCGAAGCGAGATCGCAAAGCGGTGGGAACAACCGAAGTCGGTGACGGAAGTCCGTAGTTTCGTTGGTTTAGCGGATATTACCGGAGGTTCATAGAGGGGTTTTCCAAGATTGCCGGACCGCTCACTCAATTGACGAAGAAGAATCAAGCTTTCGAATGGACCGATAAATGTGAGCGAGTTTTCAAGAGTTGAAGAAACGGCTGACTACCTCACCGTATTAGTGTTACCTGATCCGAATGAATCGTTCGAGGTGTATTGTGACGCTTCGTACCAAGGATTGGGATCTGTTCTTATGCAACACCGAAAGGTGGTAGCCTACGCTTCGCGGCAGTTGCGAAGTGCATGAAAAGAATTACCCGACTCATGATTTGGAGTTGGCAGCTGTGGTTTTTGCTCTGAAGATATGGAGACATTTCCTCTATGGAGCGACATTCAACATCTTCAGTGACCACAAGAGCTTGAAGTACTTGTACGATCAGAAAGAGCTGAATATGAGACAACGGAGATGGTTAGAATTCTTGAAAGATTATGACTTTCAACTGTTGTACCACCCTGGTAAGGCGAACGTTGTGGCTGACGCCTTGAGCAGAAAAACTATCAGTGCTTCTGCCCTGATGATCAAGGAAAAGGAGCTCATTGAACAGTTTAGAGATGTGTGGTCGGTTGTGGAATTGAAGCCAGGAAAAATTTGTATGAATATGGTTACCATCTCAAGCGAGCTGATGGAGGACATAGGGGAAAAGCAGAAGGCCGATGAATTCTTGCAAGAGGTGAGAGAACGAATGAAACAAGGCGAGAAAACAGAGTTCGAAGAAGGAACAGATGGAATTCTGAGATTCCGAGGTAGAGTTTGTATTCCTCGTGACCAAGAGCTTAGACGATATATTGTGGATCATGCCCACACTAGCAAGCTAAGTATGCACCTGGTATAACAAAGATGTACCAAGACTTGAAGAAGTTGTTCGGTGGCATGGACTAAAAAGTGATGTCACTAGATGTGTATCGACTTGTCTAGTCTGTCAAAAGCCAAAGTGGAACATCACGACCAATTTGGGTTCTTCGCAACCATTGTCTATTCCCTGAATGGAAGTGGGGAAGATCGCAATGGATTTTGTTGTGGGATTGCCAAGGACAAGGATGGGACATGACTCGATTTGGGTAATAGTTGATCGACTTACAAAATCGGCTCATTTCCTCCCGATTAATATAAGGTACAGTTTGGAAAAGCTGACCCGACTGTATATTGGAGAGATTGTCAGACTGCATGGTGTGCCTACGAGTATAGTTTCGGATAGGGATCCGAGATTTACTTCAAAATTCTGGCAAAGTCTACAGGCATCGCTGGGAACAAAGTTACGTCTGAGTTCAGCGTACCACCCACAAACCGATGGTCAATCGGAAAGAACGATCCAATCTCTAGAAGACCTACTTAGAGCTTGTTCTATGGAACAGACTGGAAGTTGGGATGAAGTTCTACCACTGGTGGAGTTCACCTACAATAACAGTTATCATTCGAGTATAGGGATGGCACCCTATGAAGCTCGTATGGAAGACGGTGTCGAACACCATTATGTTGGTACCAAGACGGCGAGCGTCTTACGATTGGACCGGACATTATTCAAACAGACGACCGAGAAGGTTAAAATGATTCAAGAGAAGATGAGAACCGCAGCTCGAGCCGACGGAAGAGCTATGCGGATAAGAGAAGAAAGCCTCTTGAGTTTGAAGAAGGTGAGCATGTGTTCCCGAAAGTCACACCCACGACCGGGGGGCCGGGCCTTGAAATCTAGAAAACTCACTCCAAAATTTCTTGGACCTTACCAAATTCTTCGTCGGATAGGTCCGGTAGCTTACCGAGATAGCCTTACCCCTATTCTTTCAAACATACACAATGTCTTCCATGTGTCACAACTTCGTAAATATTTACCGATCCAAGTCATGTCATAGCACCTGACACAGTACGATGCTTAAAAGAGAACGACCTATGAAACGTCTCCGCGAGAATCGAGGATCGACGGATAAAGCAACTACGAGGCAAGGAGATTCCATTGGTAAAGGTGATTTGGAATGAAGCAAGCTGGTGATGCGACTTGGGAATTGGAAGACAAGATGAAGGAGCAACATCCAGAATTATTTTAAGGTATGAAAATTTCGAGGACGAAATTCCTTTTAGTAGGGGAGTGTTGTAACATTAGAAAAATACATATTTGATCATGAATCATCGTTTTATAATATTCTTGATTTTTAGGAATTTTTCCGAATTTTTTCTAAACGACGAATATTTTAATATATTCCTCGCTTTTGCGTGCACACTAGGTCGGGAATTGCCTTGAGACCAGTGTAACACCCGGAAATTGATTATTTCACCATGAATAGTCATTTTCCAATAATTGTGATTTATGTGAATTTTTCTCGAATTTTTCTAAACGACGAATATTTTAATATATTCCTCGTTCGCGTAAAACTTCGAGAGTGAGTCGTGAAAACGATGTAGTGCTTCAAAAATTGGAAAATTATATGACGGATAGTCGTTTTATAATATTTTCAATTTTTGAGAATTTTTGGGAATTTTCCGAAACCGTCGAATATTTTAATATATTCCTCGTTTTACGTCTGTGCTGCCGAGAATCGGGAAACGCGATGTATTCTCCGAGAACCTTGGACTATGGATAAGTCGACGGGGATCTTACTAAACCCGAGGCTTAACACAGTTTACGAGGTTTCGCAATTTTAGGAAATCTTTATCGATACAATTAAATCAAGACAAATGTGAAAAATTCATCCGTCGATCAATTAAATACCGACTCCGTCAATCGTAACTATTATCTATTGGATAATAGTGTGTAATAAAAATACTATCACATTATCCTAATGTAATCCACTTTATGTCAAATCTACCTACTTTAATTCAAATTTAATAGTTAAATATTCAAGCTTCCTTAAGAGCTTTGACCCCAAGCTTTGACCCCATGAATTAGCTTCCAAAGGAAGCCAACTTTGGTCACTCAATTCTCTCTCTCACGTACGTGGTCTGCTGCCCACTCAAAGGGAAAGAGCTAATTCTAATATCCTAATATTACAACTAAAGACAATATCACCAAAAGCACCTTTCTTCTTCCTTTTTACGTTTCTTCTTCTTCTTTCTCCCTTCAACCATTTCTCTTTTTCTCTTCCAGCCACCACACGTCCAGCCTCCCTCCTTGACCCCAACATTCACAAAAATTTAATCTAACCACATTTCCTTAATCTCCTACTCCTCCTCTTCATCTTTGGTGCTTGGAGTTTCAAGAAAAGCTTCCATCTTCAACCATTCCTCAAGCCTTGAAGGTGAGCTCCCATGGCTGAAAAATTCCAGCCTTCCCCTCCCATTTTCGTTTCTGTTTTTCCTTGGTTTATTGGCCATTTTCTTCTTCTTTTACACACCATTTCATTGTTCTAACTTGGACCAAATTTTCTAGGGTTTTTGGTGCTCCAAATCTGAAAATCAAGGGTGATTCTTGGAGTTTCTTGGTTCATCAACTTGGTAAGAGGAAGATTAATCCTCCTCAACCTCTTTAGCAACTAGGAATCTTGTATTGAATTTTTGGAAGAAGAACCACATGGTGGTTGTTCTTGAACTTGCTTGAAATTGGTTTCTTGAATGTGATTTTGATTTAGCTTTGAGTGGTTGATTGATTGTGTAATTTTGTGATTGGAAACCATGTATGAATGCTGAAAAATTCTGGTTTGCTGGACCCTTGGAGTGCCACGGTTTTGGCTTGTTTTTGGGGCTGTCTTTGTGTTGGAAATTCAATGGAAGTGGTGCTTAATTTGTGATCAATGCATGGTTAATTTAATCAAGTAGTTGAGTGAGATTGAAGTGAGCAAAATTCTGGTTTGCTGGACCCTTGGAGTGCCACGGTTTTGGCTCTGTTTTGGGCTGGTTGTGTGCTGGAAATTGAATGGAAATGAAGCTTAATTTGTGATCAATGCATGGCTAATTTAATCAAGTAGTTAAGGTTGATTTGAATGGACAAAATTCTGGTTGTTGGAACCTTGAGTGAGTCACGGTTTTTGGCTTGTTTTTGGGGCTGTTTTTGTGCTGGAAAATGAGTGGAAGTAATGCTTAATTTTTGATCAATGCATGGCTAATAAAATCAAGTAGTTAAGGTTGGTTTAAATGGACAAAATTCTGGTTGTTAAACCTTGGTAAGTGCCACGGTTTTGGGTTGTTTTAGGAGCAGAATTTTGGTTGTCATGGTGCCAAGAATAATGCTAGGTAGGTTAAGTAAAGGAAGACTAAATTAGTGAGAAGAAAATTGTGATCTAAGACTCTCTTGAGTGCCACGGTTTTGAGGGCTTGAATGAGGGAAAAGATTAACAAATTTGAGATGTCAAGACTTGAGTTAATCAAGCGATTAAAAATGTAGATTGATAATAGGAAACTTGTAACAATAAATTCATGATGGATTGTGGTGGAGACTTAGGAAATGAGCTAAGCTTGGAAGGTAATTATAAGAATCAAGTAACTTGAATCAAATGACAAGTAAATGAACCAATGAGATGAATTTCATAAGACTTGGAGATTTTAGAAATCCATAATGGACCCATAATGTGTTCCTTGAATTATAAATTGATATTATGTGGATATTGGGTTCTTCTTGGATGCAAATTTGCTTATTGCACTCTCTTGATCAATTATGGTATATTATGAATTCGTATGAGATTGTGGATCATACATGAGCATGCATAGTGTCTTATGCATTGTGATGTCCGTGTGGACTGTTGTAAGGCCAAGTTGCCTAGGAGATTGAACACACCTTAGTGCGGGTGCGAGTAGACAAGTGTGGGTCTTGTTATGACCTTGGGGGCGTCGGGGTGCGGGTCCTTCGCAATGGGCGCAGTTGGTAGCTCCTCCGTCGTGGGGCAAACCGATGCAAACGCACCGACGATCCGGACTTGACACGCCCTATATCGTGATCTAGTGTAGAATGTCGTGCAATGCCATGATTGTGCACGTGGAAAATTATTGATAGCACCGGCCTCGGCGAGAAAGTCTGAGTACATGTCTCCCGATCTTTCTCTCCGATTGTTTGAGTCTAGCTCCATGGAGTAGGAAATTGAATGTTGAGTCCATGCATCATGGAATATTCGACATCTGAAAATTATTGTTTACCCGATATTTAACCGCTGGATATTATGAATTATTCATTACCTTTATTAATGATTGCTCGACCGGTTATCTCGTTTAAAAGCTTATTTATTGCCTTTACATGCTACGTGGGCGTTATGCGTCGTTCGGTTCTTGGTTGCTTTGTATTGGTATTGAGTGTAGGATATCTTACCTCTTTCCCGTGCTTCTATTACTTGCCGTTTATGTGCACCCTGTGCGATCGAAGACGACGGTGAAGAGACAGGAAGAGCCCCGCCTTCCCGCTTCGGCCCGCACAGATTGACTTTGACTACGACGATGTCCGCACGCACGCGCGGATTTTTGGGAGATGTGCGCCGACCTTCCTCGGAGGGCCGGAGTGTTGGCACATCAACCTAAACTCCGACCGTTGTGTGTATGTGGGAGACGTGTCCGTATCACTTGCACTGGAGACGCCATGAGGCACCTGGCCCTCACTTGCTACATCGCCCACGCTTGGAGTTTTACCCGCCTATCGGGAGATGTGGGGTCCCCGTTACTATACCCCGCAGAGGATTCGTTTGATTCCACCGCTCGGGCTCCGTCCCGCGCCTCGTGGTTCCTATGGATGAGTCCTCGGATGAGGAAGATCCCGATGAGGTCCTCCCGATGATCCCGAATCGGTCCCTTTCTATTTGAGGGTCGATGATCATTGGTTGCTACCGATGGCTGCCGGTGTTTTTGTTTTTGGGGCCTCGATGTATCTTTCTTTTGATTTGGGCTGTATATTTTGTATATGCATGTGGGTATATATGCATGTTTCCTGGGGTGGGTATAGTTTTGCTTTTTGATGATGGCCAGGCTTGTATTTATGAAACAAATTTGTATTAAACTCTAGATATATATATATGCATGCTATTCAGGTGCAAATCTCTATGTATTGTTTTATTCGTTACTTTTATCCGCACTCTGTAGTATCATTATTATTATTATAAAAAAAAATATTGTCAAATTTGCTCACATGGTTAAACATTAATTAATTAAAATGAACCGGGTCTTAATCGTTAATTATTTAATTTCCGCATTTTACTTTGTTTGACAATGTGACGTTCCCTCCCAAAAAGGGGCGTTACACAGAGGACTCCAAGATCATCCAAATACGATATTTGTAGCCCAAGTTATGGCCTGTACAAGACAAAAAGGTCAAAATGAGCTAAAATCCGAAAATTAATGAAGTTTTTACAATTAAGCTCAATGAAGACCAATCATCTAAAACTCACCCCCAAACATAGTATTGGATACAATTAGCATCAATTAGGCCAAATATAAAGCAATAATGAATGCCTCAAAAATTGATTGATCACTTGGATAAGTTTGTAGTTGTCTTTATAGATGATATTCTCATTTATTCAAAAACAACTAAGGATTATGAAGAACATCTCAGGATCATTCTAGAAATCCTAAAAGAAAAGAAATTATTTGTTAAATTCTAAAAATGTGAGTTTTGGTTAGAAAAGGTATAGTTCTTAGGGCATTTGATATCTAAAGAAGGAATATATGTTGACCCTAGTAAAGTTGAACGGTGTTGCAATGGGAGAGACCCACTATAGTAACAAAAATTAGGAGTTTCTCAGGGTTGGTCGGATATTATAGAAGGTTCATAAAGAGATTTTCCCAACTAGCTTTACCTTTAACTAGGTTAACTAGGAAGGGTAGTCCTTTTGTGTGGACACAAGCTTGTGAGGATACTTTCTAGGAATTGAAGTTGAAGTTAACCAAGACACCTATTTTAGTGATTTCAGATCCTTAGGAAGGTTTTGAAGTATACTTTGATGCTTCAAGAATGGGGTTAGGTTGTGTCCTTATGCAGAATAGAAAGGTATTTATATATGCATCTAGACAATTAAGGCCATATGAAGAGAATTATCCCACCCGTGATTTAGAATTGGCAGCAGTGGTGTTTGCATTGAAAATTTGGAGACATTACCTTTATGGTGTTCAATTTGAAGTTTTTAGTGACCACAAAAGCTTGAAGCATTTGTTTGATCAAAATGAGTTAAATATGAGACAAAGACGATGGATGGAATTCCTTATGGATTACGACTTTGAGTTAATATCATCCAGGTAAAGACAATGTGGTGGCTGATGCACTCAGTAGGAATTCCCTTCACATGTCCTAGATAATGATTCAAGAAGCTGATCTTTTAGAAAAAAAATTAGGGATTTGACTTTAACAGTAACTATGTCTCCACATAGTCTCTATATGAGCAGGGTGGATATCATTAGTGACTTAAGGACTCAAATTAAGGATGCTCAAGAAAAAGATGGTTACTTGAAAAAAGTTAGGGAGCAAATCTTGTCTGGTGAACCTAAAGGGTTTAGTATAGAAAATGATGGAATCATTATGTTTGGAGATAGGATTTGCATTCCTAAAGAGGGTGACCTTAGAGAGAAAATTTTAGAGGAAGCGCATAAGAGTAGATATACCATCTATCCTGGAGAAACTAAGATGTATCAAGATCTCAAAAGAATGTTTTGGTGGTCAGGAATGAAAATAGACATAACAGATTACATGCTCAGGTGTCTAGTTTGTCAGAAAGTCAAAATAGAACACTAGAAACCTTCAGGGCCATTTTGTGTATAAAGGAAACTATTGCACCACCTAGGCAAGCTAGGGGAACAAGGAACTCCACTAGAGAAGAACTTGATATGGCCCAGGCCATGATGGCAATGGCCAATGCAATGATGGGGCAAGTGACTGCAACCGCAATAGTACTAGAAAGATTGGGAAATAATCAACCTAACCAACTGGCGCAACCTCAGCCATAGCAAATGGTACAGGTGGAACGGAAACAAGGTTTTCATGATCTTTCTGAGTTCTTGAAAGCTAGTCCTTTGACATTCAAAGGGGAGTATGATCCGGCAAAGGTTGAAGGGTGGATAAGGGAGTTGGAGAAAATTTTTGCAGTAATGAGATGCATGGAGGATCAAAAATTTTCTTTTGTTGTTTAAATGTTGAAAGAAGAAGCTGAACATTGGTGGGACAGTGCGAGAAGAATGATGGAAGCGGCGGGGACCCAAAACACTTGGGAAGAATTTAAGATTGCTTTTATGGAAAAATACTTTTTGCAGAATGCACAAGAAGAAAAGGAGATAGATTTTTTACAATTGGAGCAGGGAAGTATGACAATGGGGCAGTATGTGGCAAAATTTGAGGAGCTATCCAAATTTTCATCTTACCTTAGATACAATCCAAATGACCATTGGAAGTGTGTGAAGTTTAAGAATGGTTTGAGAGATAATGTGAAAAGAATAATGAAACCTTTTGAGATTTGTGACTTTCCCACCTTAGTTAACAAGTGTTGAGTTGTAGAGCCCCTTAGTTTCAGACCACTTCAGGAACCTAGATCACATGAGTTCTATAAATAGAAAAGAATGGATGATAAGTTTGAAAGGAGTGATCAACAACCTAGGGATCAATAAGATAGAGGGAAGTAAGTTTGTATGGATGATCGTGAGCTGAGATGTACCAAGTGTGGTAGATATCATGGAGGTACAACTTATGGAGTGGATCAGATAACATGCTTTAAATGTGGTAAGTTGGGTCACTATGCCAAAAATTGTTCACAAAGGAAAGACACAAAGTCAAATGCCAGACCTATAGCTCTAGGGACAGTCTATGTATTGCAAGGCAAGGAGACAACATAGTCTTATGGATTGGGAAAAGGTAAATGCATAAAATATGGAGTTAAGTTGATGAATTTTGTTTGTGCAATTTTGTTTCTTTGAATTTGATTGTACTTGCTTTAAATGTGAGTTGTATAGAACTTCTTACATTAGGTGCATCAAATTTTGGGGGGCAAAATTTTAAAAATGAGGGGAGAAATGTAATACCCTCGATGACATGTTAGGCTTGTGCAGGGTTATAGAGGTAGTCTAATACTTGCTTGACATGCCTATGAAGTTTTATGCCAAACTGAGTTAGTTTAAGCACTTTGTCACAACACAGAAGGTGGAAAGTGGCTTAAAATGACACAGAAAATGGTTTTAAAGAATAAGTTAAGGCTAATAAATATGGATAATTTATTTCCAAGTCAAAAATGAGTTAAGTAAGAGTCAGTTAAAATTTTAAGAGAATTTGAGTTGATTTGGTATTTTTAAACACTGTGAGTGAGTGTTTTAGTACTGGATTGGCTTGTAGCAAATGTGGAAGTTTATGGAAATGGTGAAATTAATATTTTTATGAATCCTAGGCTTTATTCTAATACCTTTGAAAGTTAGGAAGCTTGGTTTAGAGAAATCTAAGTGTTCCTAACAGATCGAAAGTTCCAATAAAATTATCAAGGGCATTTAGGGTATTTCACATAATCAGCCTTTTGATATATATTTCTCTCAAATCTTATCCACTCCCTCACTCACTTCACATTTTCAGTTGCTGGAAGGGAAGAAAGGAAGAGAGAAAAGGAGGAAAGAAGAGTAACCAAGGAAGGGGGAAAGAGGAAGAAGAAAGAAGTGATGGTTAAGAGCTTTTGAGCTCATTCTTTCAAGATTCTAGAGGTAGAGGTTTCTTGACTTTTCTCTCTTCATCTTTGTTTATTTTCTTTCTTGACTTTTCTCTCTTTATCCTAGGTAGGTATCTATCACCTTAGGCACCTTAGTGTTGCATTAGATATTATTTAAGTTGTGATGATATGGTGCTTTAGATACAAGTATACTAGGATGGATTAGTAGTATTCACTCTAGTAAGTATGAGGAAGGTATGAACCTTAGAATATCTAAGAGTAATGGATTACATTGGTAAGGTACCTAGACCCTTAAGCAACAAAGTGTTGCATTTGCAAACCACCCTTGAGTTAGATTCTTTTGAGTGAAGATTGAATTGTGTGTTTGGCTACTAAGTGAGGGGATGGTTGATGTATTGAGTTCTCTGGTCAAATGGGATCTTATTCATTACCAAATACACAATAAGGTAAGGTGTGACTAGTAAGTTGGTCATATGCATGACTATAGCAGAAATATGCAATAACTCCTCTATTAGTAAAGCTGAGTTGAAATAGCATGATGAGTGGGATTTACTCTCCTTAAAACACAAAGTTAAGTACAAGAGTTGAAGTGTAACACCCCAAAATTTACTTTTCTACTATCAGAATTCATTCTAAAAATATTTGTGATTTTCTGGAATTTTCTTGGAATTTTCTGAGAACGCGGAATATTTTAATATATTTCTTGTTTTACGTATGCACTAAGCGGAACCGGAGAAATGAGATATTTTCTCCGAAAACCTTGAACTATGGAAACGTCGATGGGGGATCTTACTAAACCCGAGGCCGGACACGGTGTACAAGGTTTCACATTTTTCGAAAAATCTTAACAGATGAGATAATAAAACACTGTAAAGAATTTATCTGTCAGATTTGTTAATGCTGACTTCTGCCAACTATAATCACGTCCAATAAATAATAACACGTAATAAAAATATTATCGCATTATTCAAAAATTTCCTTGTGTCAAACCCTTTTAGCCTTATTTTAAGAAGGAAGAAAAAAAGAAATTAGTTAATTAAAACCCTTGTAGAAAGTTTCCAAGAAGCTTCCAATTTGACACATTTTTCTCTCTCCCTTCTCCACTCTTCTACGGCAGAGGCTATAGGAAAGCCTAAGTAATACCTCTTCTCTTCCTAATATCACACTCTCACTTTTCTAAACCCCAAATATCCATTTCCTTTCTTCTCCTTTTCTTCTCCACCGTGCAACCACTCCTGGAGGCAGCCATTCTTTGCTTGCTTCACCATCAAAGATTCTTGCTTCCTTACACCATTCCAAGTCCTCTCTTGCTGCCATCTTTTGGTTCTTCTTCTTCTTCTATTTCTCTTCCACCATTGAAGCCAAAGCTTGGGGCTTTAAGGTAAAGCCTTCAACTTTCTTCCATTTTCTTGCTATTTTCGTTTCTCTTGGCCACCTTGGTGACTAAGAACCTATTTTTCATGGTTTGAGTGGACATTGTGGTGATCACTCACATTGGAGTTTTCTTGAAGGGGGAAAACGAAAATCTAGGGCAAACTAAGCCTATTAAGGTAGGGGTTTTATGTTTATAGTCATCTCCTTCCACTCTTTTCACTATACTTATCTCCTTTGCCACAATAAACAAGCATAACCTTAACTTGTACAAACTAAGCCTAACACCAAGTGCTCCAAATGGTCAGCAAATGGTGCCTTTTATAGAGGATTAGGGATACAAAATGACAAAGGGGCTGATTAGGGGTAGGTGGGATAAGTGGATGAATGAGTGGAGAATGCCAAATGGTGAGGATAAGAGTGAAAAATCATTGAGATTTCTTGTCTCTGAAATCATTCATTGCTTAAGTCATTGATTTCGTCATTTTCGAGCCAAGTGGTATTCATGAAAGTTCTAAGAAATTGTCTAAGCTTTCCAATGGCTCTAGAATCACCCAAAAATTCGTCCTACAGCCCAAGATATGACCCAATTACTACAAACTGTTTAGGCCCAGTTTCAGCACTTCTGTTTTGACTTTCAGACCCAATATCACCATCAAAGAGCCCGAATCAAGTTTTGTGTTCAACATGAAAGTTTTAGATCTGGGTCTTAACTTTCAAATATCCAAATTTCAGCCCAAGATAATTCTTGCAGCCCGAGTTATGCTCTGATTACTGTACACTGTTTAGGTTTCAGACACAAAACTCGTGTTCTGTCTTCCAAGCCCAATTAGCTCTATTAGATGTCTGATTGAGACTTTGAGCTCTTCATCAAAGTTGTAGAGCTCTCTCTTATCTTTCCTACAAGATAAAATTCATAATTATCAGACATTTAGAACTCAAGATATGGCCAAAATACAGAAATAGCGTAAGACCAAAATAGTGCTAAAAAAATTAATTAAGTCCAATTTGAGTCCAAACTTACAAAACATAATTGGACTTAATCAATTAAGTACATAGAGAGTGTAAATGACTAAAAATGAGAGTTTATTAATGTATAAAATATGTGATCATCAGTATCCCTGAGCTCCTTCTTTCAAGAAAGCTCGTGCTTGGTTGGCAGTCAAGTATCTAGAATTCTCATCCATAGGAAAGACTATGGTTTTTCTAGAGCAATCTAACAGAACATGGTTGGAAGATAACCAGTCCATCCCTAGTATTATATCTAGTTATGAAAGAGGTAAACAAATCAAATCGACAGAAAAGATTTGACCTTGAATAATTAAGGGACACTTCAAACAGACTTTGGTAGTAACTACCGGTTTATCAGTGGGGGTTGAGACAGTCAATTCAAAAGATAGTTCAGACACAGGTAAGCCAAGTCGTAGCACACAGTCATATGATATGAAAGAATGGGTTGCCCCAGAGTCATACAGTACTTTTAAAAGATTACCTTCTATGGTGCCTTCTCCTTGAATCAAGTCTTCGGATTCGAAGGCTTCAGCTCCACTCATAGTGTAAACTCGACCTCCGGCTTGCGGTTTCTTGGCTCGAGTCGCATTGACTGAAGGTTCAGCCTTTGCTTGATTGCAGTCTCTGGACATGTGGCCCGGTTTGCCACATCTGAAGCAGATGATCCCCTTGATTGTGCAGTCTCTCGTGAGATGATCTTTCCCACATTTTAGGCATTTGGAAGGATATGCCACATTCTGACCAGTCCGGTTCCCAGAAGAACCTCCACCAGAATTTCCACCAGTTTGTTGCTGGCCTCCCATTGGTCGGGAATAAGGCTTCTTTTGAAAGCGGTTTGAACCACTGCCTCCACCTCTTTGGAACCTCGCAGGCCCAAAGTTCTTGCTCCTCGAGTCTCTAGCCTGTTCCAAGGCTTCAACTTCACAGCACGTATCCAACAATTCTGAAAACACCTTCATCTTCAGGGTGATGACGGCCTTCTTCACCTCATATCTCAGTCCTTCAGTGAATTTCCAACATTTCCAGGCTTCATCAGTCTGATGCTGGTAGTGGGTTGAGAACTTCTCCAGGTTTTCAAATCTGGCTGCATATTCACTGACGGTCATGTTCCCTTGTCTCAGGTTGAGGAACTCCATCTCTTTCGCATGTCTCGCATTTGCAGGAAAATATTTGTCTAAGAACTTATTCTTGAACACGTCCCACGTGATGTCAGTTCCTTCAGCTTCCAGTGCTCTCTGAGCCCCGTTCCACCAATCTTCAGCGTTGCCCACATGCATAAAGGTAGCATAGTTCACCTTCTTGTCTCTGGAATAGTTCATGCCACAGAAGACTTTCTCTAGCTCCTTGATCCATAAACTAGCCTTGTCCGGATCAAATTCCCCTTTGAACTGTGGAGGGTTGTGGCGATGAAACTCCGCCAAGTTCTGTGCATCAGCAGTCGCCTCAAGCTGTTGAGCAGCTCTCTCTTGTTGCTAAGCAGCACGCTTATTCTGTTGCGCGATGACTTCCACCATCCTCTGCATCGCTTCTATAGCAGCTGCCATTTCTCCACCTCTTGCCATCTTGCCTTTCTCTTTAATCAGATTACTGAAAACATAAGGAAAGTTAGAGGGATTCATTCAAAATACCAATCACAGAGATTCACACAGCACAAACAAGACAGACTCACACACAAGACCCAAAGTAACATAAATTGGGGCTCTGATACCAACTTAATGTAATGCCCTTTTTTGGGAGGGAACGTCACATTGTCAAATAGAAGAAAATGTGGAAAATAAAATTTTTTTTAAACAATTAAGACCCGATTTATTTAATTCAAAGTTAACTTGCTCGATTTCTTTTATACATGAGTGAAATCGCAAGATATATATATATATATATATATATATATATATATATATATATATATATATATATATATATATTGTTAATTAATAAATACAACTATGTGATGAAGCTTGAACAACAGTAAAAATAAGACAGAAAATAAATTCCACATTTGAATAACATGTACAATATATATATATATATATAATTTCAAACCTTATTGTACTTTAAATACAAGCCTGGAAATATCCAAAAAGCAAAACTATACCTACCCCAAAGGATTATACAAATATACCCCAGAGATATCAAAATATACAGCCCATCAAAATAATACATCAGGCCCCCAAAATAAAACACTGGTAGCCATCAGTAGCTACCAGGAAAGTCAGTCCCTCAGAGGAGGAGGAACCATTTCCGGGTCCTCAGCAGGATCCTCCACTTCAGAGGAAACCTCCATGGGAACCACGGAACCACGGGTGGGAGCCCGAGCAGTAGAGTCAAAAGAATCCTCCTATGGGGTGTAATAACGGTCACCCCAGATCTCCCTAATGGGCAGATAAAACTCCAGACGTAGGCTGAGGTGGCAGGTAAGAATCGGCGCCTAGTGACGTCTTCAGGCCAAAGCAATCGACATGTCACCCATGTAGAGCAACGATCAGAACTCAGGTTGATGTGCCAGCACTCTGGCCCTCCGAGGAAGGTCAGACGCACGTCGCCCAAAAATTCGCGCATGTGTGCCTCCATCGTCTCAGTAGAAGTTAATCTTGGTCAGGCCAGAAGCTAGGAAACTCGGGATCTTTCGCCTCCTTGCCGTCGTCTTCGATCAATACAGTATACACACATACAACAAGTAATAGAGATACAAGAAAGAGGTAAGACATCCTACCATCATTACCAATTATAGCAGCTAGAAACAAAACAGCGCAACGCTCCCAATGGCAATTCCAAACAAAGATATCCAAATATTAAACAGTAAATCCAACAAAGAAACAGATAAACAATTCCAGTGGATATTCATTACTATAATGATACCAACAACTCAAGTTCACATAAGGCAGTAATTATTAATAGTAAAGTATATCATGATGCACATGCATGCTTTCCCAATTCCTACTCCATGGAGCTAGACTCAAACAGTCGGAGAGAAAGATCAGGAGACGTGTCCGCAACTCGGCTACCGGGGCCAAAGTGCTATACATCAATTGTTTTCCACGTGTACATCAGGCATTGTACGGATAGTCCACGCTCGATCACGATATAGGACAGTGTCAAGTCCGGATCGTCGGTGCATTTGCATCGGTTTGCCCCACGGGCAGAGGAGCTACCAACTGCCCATTGTGAAGGACCCGTACCCCGATGCCCCTAAGGTCATAACAAGACCCACACTAGTCTATTCGCACCCGCACAAAGGTGTGTTCAATCTCCTAGGTAACTTGGCCTTACAACAGTCCACAGGACATTCACAATGCATAAGACTCTATGCATGAACATGTTTGATTCACAATTTCATACAATTCCATAATATGCCACAATAGGCCAAAATAAGCATCAATATACAAATGGTCACTCACATGGACCCATAACATTATAATATAAAAATCAAATCATTTGGTACATTGTTAGGTCCATTATGAATCCTAACTTAGAATTTGTTTCCCTTTTCAAGGTTCATGTCCAATCCAATTTGTACAATTAACTAAATCTCCCAAGGCAATTTAATTTCTTATAACTTGTAAATTATTTAAGTCCTTAGACCTCACACTCTCTTGTTCTTTACTCACTTGCCATTACCTCAAGTCTTATGACTATCTCACTCTTAGTCTTTTAAGATTTATGAAACCCTTGATTATATTAAATTCTTCCAATTTATTAATTCCCTATCTCATTACATAGGCTTTTAATTGCATAATTACTTATGCTTCCAAGTTACCAAGGTTACATATTTACACCTAAAAGGCCTTAGAGGCCGTCGCCTCACAAGTGTTTCCATTCCAAATTCATTCAAGTCATCACATTACATGCCATTCTCATAATTCATTTAATTATCCACTTATTAAATTAGTTCACCAAGAACCCTAACTTCCTTGACTCAAAACCATAGCCTCCCTAGGAATTCCCATTTCAAGTTTTTCTTCCATTGATTTCATTTTGTCACTCAATTAATTTAAGTTTTATGCTCATCGAAATTTGTTCACAAATTACCCCTTCTTCAAGCTCAAAACCGTAGCCCTCCAAGAGGGATTCTCAAATATTTTTCTTCCATTTTCAATCATCCAATCCCATCCAATATACCATTATATACAACAAATCAATCTAATAGCATAAACAACGTAAAATCAATACACAAACATTCTAATTACAAAATCAAAGAATAACCCTCTTTAGGGTTTTTCCACAACCAACACAATCAAGGTTCCTAGATGCTAAGAGAGGTTGAGGAGGAGTGTCTTCCTCTTACCCAAATGAAGAAATCAAGAGAAATTCCAAGAAAGCTCCTTGAAATTTCAGATTGCTCCTCTAAGAAACCCTTGAAATTTCAACTTTGTTAAATCAACACCAATGCTTGAAAAAAGAAGCATGGATGGCCACCAAGGAGACCATGACCACGAAAATGAAGATAAGAGAAGAGATGTTTTGAAACTTACCCAAAAAGCTCAAAGCTTGAAGCTTGGAGAAAGTGATGAAGATGGTAGATTTTCAAGAAACTCCAAGAAGGAAAGATGTTTAGAATGATGAGAGGATTAAGAAGATGTGCTTGGTTAAAATTTTTGTGAAGATTGAGTGGGGGAAGGGGCTGCTGGCCGTAGCTTAGGGTAGAGAGAAGGAAGAGAAAACCAAAACGAAGAAGAAGGAAGAAAGGGTAGAGAGAGAAAGTGTTTTGGTTAATTATGGAAATTATGTGATAAAAGAATAAATGAAACAAACTAATTTCCCTTGTTTTGGGCTGCATTCAGCCGTACATCGAGAGAGAGAGAGAGTGTGTGTGTTGGCTTCTCATGGAAGCTAAGGGCATTTGGGTCATTGTTTGGTCAAAGCTTCTCAAAGAAGCTTTGATTATTTTACATTAAATTTGAATTAAAGTGAATTGATTAGACATAAAGTGGATTTCATTTGGATAATGTGATAGGATTTTTATTACATGCTATTATCCAATGGATAATAGCTACAGTTGACAGAAGTCAGTATTTAATTAATCTGACAGATAAATTTTTCGCAGTATTATTTTATTTTATCTGTTTAAATTTCTCGAAAAACGTAGAACCTCGTAAACTATGTCCAGCCTTGGGTTTAGTAAGATCCCCTGTCGACATGTCCATAGTCCAAGGTTCTCGGAGGAAACATCGCATTTCTCTGGTTCTGCTCAGTGCACACACAAAACGAGGAATACACTAAAATATTCAACGTTTCCGGAAAATTCTCAGAAAATTCTCAAAAATTACAAATATTATAAAACAACTATTCGTCATATAATTTTCTAATTTTTGAAGCATTACAGTCGTTTTCCCAACTTTGCCCAATATTTGCGCAAAACGAAAAATATATTAAAATATTCATCGTTTCCGAAAAATTTCAAAAAAATTCTCCTAAATCACAAATATTAGAAAATGACTATTTATCGTAAAACAAATGATTTCTGGAGCGTTACACTGACCTCAGCAATTCTCAGCTCAGTGTGCACGTAAAACGAAAAATATATTAAAATATTCGTAATTTTCTGAAACATTCCAGAAAATTTTCTAAAAATCAAGAATATTATAAAATGATGAGTTATAATTAAATAGATATTTTTCGAGATGTTACATTTTACCGTGCTATTAAGTAGGACCCGTCATGGGGTTTGCTCATGTTTAAAATTAAGTCTGTAAGTTTTATGTTTCCTACCTAATTGTTAAGTATTATGTGAGATCAGTAATGTATATTAATCAGTTTAAATCTATTTTTCAATATTACCTATAAATTTCAGTAAGTTTATGTTTCCACGAAAATAAATTTTAAAACTCATATTTTATAACTCAAACCTTTTATGAACTGATTGTCAGATTATGAGCTTATAGTCGGAATGTGATGCCCTACGGAAGGTGTTACATTAGCTGGTGTAACACTCCAAATTTCCTAACAATTTGACAGTAATTTTGACAGTTAATAGAATTTTATTGTTTAGTATTTTCTGTGTACTGTAAAATTATTTTGAGCATTCCATGAATACATTTGATCGTTTTATGTGATTTACTCCATGTTAGGAAAATAATAATTTTCAGGCCGGGAAAAATCTTACGTAATTTAATTATTACTGTTAGGTCTTAATTATTTTACGTAATCTGATTTGATTTTCGTAAGTTTTATAATTTTTATGATTTTGTGGTTGATTATGAAATTTTATTTTTCTCTGATTATTTTAATATTATCGATGGGTTGTCTGTGGGCCCAAGTGGGTCTGAAAAAGTAAAAAAATTTCTGCAGCTAGAAAATTTTGTACTGTTGAGATGGAACAGGGGATCTTACAAAACCTGTATCCGGAAACAATTTTTAAAATTTTCTTTTACTGTGTTTTGTACTGTATTTAATTATCGGGCAATAAAAATACCGTAAAAATATTATTTGAAGGGTCATAGCAGATAAAAGTAAATATTATACTGCTTAGTCAACATTAGTGGTTATGACAGCTTTATGACAAATCAATAGGAAGCAAGCTTAATGTTGAAGCCTTTGGATATCCACCATCGATTTAATCAACGGTGGAGATTTGGTCTTATAAAATGGCTAGGACCATTTATGACCATTGGATGGAAAGTATGAAGAGGTGATCTTGACCCTTCATTTTTGGGATACATCTAATGGCTAGGATTTCAAGGAGGAAAGATCTAATGACCTAGATTAAGTTTTACATCTAAAGGCTATGCCTAGAATCTACATTAATCCTAACCACTGAACTAATCAATGGCTAAGAATGCTCAAAATGGTGGCTAGTGAGATTGGTCAGTCATTGAGAGTGCAAGAGTGGGGGGGGGGGACGGTTTTGTGGTTGTTTAAGGGCATAGCAAATTTTCAAGACCATTATTACTCATTCTTGATCATTCCAAAAAGCCAAGCATATCAAACTTTTCTCTCCATTTTCTCTTCAAGCAAGTTCGGCCATGACACCCAAGACCACCTTCCATCACTCAAAAATTTTAAACAACCTTACTTCTTGAATCTATACTTCAATCTAAGACACTTTGTAGTTTAGGCCAAGTTCTAAATCTATCATCTTCAAGGACTTTCTTCAAGAGCAAAGTTATAGGGTTTTTAAGGTGAAGTGTAAGGAAACTTCACTTCTTATCTCTTTTTCATGTTCTAAGCCATGTTTGATCCATGGTTCTTCTTGTTCAAGCTTAATATGTTAATAAATTTGTGTTTTGTTTTGTATTTGAGAAGCTTTTGGTGGTGAATCACTTGTTCAAGGAGCAAACCAAGGAGCTTGGGAGGTTCTTCAAGAGGTAAGAGGGAGATCCATCTCACCAACCAAGTATGGTGGTGAGTGATGAATCTTGTATTTGGTGGATGGTGAATCCATGTGAGGATTCATATCCATAGTTGTGTAATTATTTGTGGGTGTTTATGTGGTTTATGTGTTTTGCATGATTTATTTGTGCTTGCATGATTAGTATGATTTTTATTACTTTTATGGTATGCTTGACATATAATATGTTGATTATATGTTATGTATGCCATAAAAATTGTTGGAAAGGAAAAGAAATTTTGGTTCCAATGACCATGAGGATTTTGACCTCAACACCTCAAAATAGGTGTTCACAAGTTAATATTCTCATAAATAGTAAAATTGGACGTTTAGAAAAGCAAGGAAAATGAACAAATGAATTGGTTTTTAAGACCATGAGTCTCACGGTTTTTGAAGGAAATTTTAATGGTTTTGTTTGTGTAAAAACAAGAATGGTACTTAATTGATTTAGAAGGAAAAATATTTGATGGTTTTCATGGCCATGTACCACAGTTTTGAAGGCTTGTAATGCCTTGGTTTTATGAGACAAAGTGATTTTCAAAGTGAAAGTGTAATTGATCTAGTACAAGGATTAAAGAAATGGAAACAAAGTGATTTGTCACTTGGAAAATGGAATTTTGGTATATGAATGGAAAAGAGAGGTTGAAAGTGTTTGAACTTCAATTTATTTTAAAGAGGATTAATTTTTAGAATTGATTTGAAAATTATGGAAAATATGTGGTGACTTAAAATTTACTAACGTATAACTCATCCTTTGGGTTTTGAAGCGCGTTAGGATATTTTAAGTGAGAAACATTGATTTAATTCAATGAAATGGTGAATTTGTGGAATATATTGCGAAAAGGATTCCTTAAAGGAGAAAATGTGGAAAATGATGTTGGAAATGACATTGATTTTTGGAAAGTCCAAAATGATGTTTAGAATATTGAGGAATATTTTACGTGGTTGTAAAATGGTGAAAAATGTTTTATGTAACTTAAAAACGTGATTTTTAAGCGGTTTGGAAAACGTTTAAATATTTTTACGCGATTGGGATATTGTGGAAAAATCGCTAAATGCAATTGAGAAATGATGAAATAATTTTTACGTGATTGAGAAAGTGTTGAAAAATCAAAATGCGATTTGAAAACACGACAGAAATGTTGCTCGATTGTGAAAACGTGACAAAAGTGTTGCGTGAATATGAAAACGAGATAATATGATTTCACGATTGAATATACAGTAGGATTACTGTTGAACCAATGTATGGACACTGTATGAGAAAATGATGAGTTTTACTTGTAATTGGCATTGATGCATTTTACATGCATGAACCAGTGTATGGACACTGTATGAGGCATATGATGAAATTGAAAGACATGCATTGAGGTATATGATGAAATTGAACAGAACTTGTATTGAGATATTCATGCATTGAATGGAATATAACTGATAGCTATTATGACCCTTGTGGTTGAAGAGGGAATGAGAATTGAAAAGTGAGATCTATGATGAATCTTGGGGGCGTCAAGGCGCAGCGGTCGATTCAGTGGGTAGTGGCAAGTACCCTATGCCACGTGGTGATACAGTCCGTTGCAACACATTGACGATACCCGACGAGAACACGATTCTTTCGAAGACTGGAGATTGTCTGTGGGCTAAGGCTGGACAATTAACCAGAAAGACTGGAGATTGTTTGTGGGCTTAGGCTGACAATTAACCAGAGCATTCTTCTCGAAATTGTGAAAACCTCCATGGAGTAGGAAAGTGAGTCTTTGTGCACATGCATAATCTGAATATCTATATCTATGTGATATATTAATTGAGGAATATTGGTTATGATAATTGTACTTTTGGATATTTGGATAATGTTGAGGGCATTATCATAATTATCGACATGATAATTGAATTGTTGAATGTTTGGATAATGTTGAAGGCATTATCGTAATTATTGTTTATGATAATTGAATTGTTGAATATTTGGAAAATGTTGAGGGCATGATCGTAATTATTATTTATTTCATCTGTTGTGATGATAAATGATATTGATGGCATGATTGTAATTATGATATGATATATTTGTATGGTGTGCTGTTTGTGTTCTCTCCATGCTACCATGTTAGTATTGATGTAGGTGATCTCACCTCTTTGTTATATTGTTTTGTTGTGCTAGTGTTGTTAAAAATTATATAGTAGATGAACAAGTTTTTTAGACTTGACCGAAGGCAAATATTTTGAGTTCAGTGACAACATCAAGGAGTGACCATTCCGGATTCATTGGTATGTAGTTTTGAGGAGGAACAGATATATGATGCATCAAGATGGATACAAAACAGAATAAGTATGTTGAGTTTTTCTCGTTAGAGTTTTACTATGCTATTAAGTAAGACCCGTCATAGGGTTTGCTGCTGTTTAAAATTAAGTCTGTAAGTTTTATGTTTCTTACCTAATTGTTAAGTATTATGTGGTATCAGTAATGTATATTAATCACTTTAAATGTATTTTTCAGTATTACCTATAAATTTCAGTAAGTTTATGTTTCTGCAAAAATAATTTTTAAAACCCATGTTTTATAACTCAAACCTTTTATGAACTAATTGTCAGATTATGAGCTTGTAGTCGGAAATGTGATGCCCTACGGAGGGTGTTACAAAGTTCTCTTTCCCTACCATAGCAGAAGTACATGGAACATTCAGGTTCCCAAAATGAGCAGGTGTTCTTAGTTTTCAAAATAAAACTCTTCATATTTTTCTAAACAAAACATTGTATAAGCATATCTTTAGGATCTTTCTAAGGCATAATCATATTTCATATCATCCTCATTGCATTTACAGATAGTTGTATAGGCATTTTTTGTTATTGTTGGTATTTACAATTGTATGGGCAATTGTCTATATCCAACGATATGTAGGCTATCGGTTTAGACCACACTACTTGGTAGTGTGAAGTTATGAGAATTAGTGGATGAAACTCCTATGATAGTAGTTATAACAATTGTTATATTTGTTATACAATGCTATAACTAACTGCTATTGGAGTTGCTTTTACTGAGAATTATAATTATCACCCCGAGTGTGTTTCCATGTAAATCCAGGTTAATACCCTGCTAAGGGATAAAAGACGAAGCATGAAGACTAGTATAGTTTTATATGCTTTGATAGTCATAGCTTATGTATATAGTTTATATTTGCTTTGTATGTATTATGAGTTATGTATTACAATATGCCTTTTGCAGCTAAGGTTGTACATATATAAATATTTGTGAGTTTTATGGTTTTCGTATTCTCTCAAGGCTCTCTATAACGACTTAATTGTGATTATAGATATATTATTAGCTAGTTATGTAGTAAGTGACGTAGTTAGTACTGTTTATCTCTGTATATTCAAGATATATCCATATATTTGTATTAGGGCGTTATATTATGATATCAGAGTAGTTCAACCTGTTGAGTCAGGGTATGGACTGACTATGTTTAGGCATGAGTAGTAGTTTAGTAGAATGTATGCATCCTTTTATCTCTTTGTGAGATATGTAAATGGAATTACATGATTTTCCTTGGGTATGGGTGCTAATGATTAATATTGCATTGTTACATGATATTGAGAGTAATTAACTCAACATGTAATGTTCTGTGTATACATGAAACTATGGCAACTATTGGGTGAGCCTATGAAACTAGGAGACTAGTAAATGAGGTGACGATCAGAGCTCTTAAAGTTATAACTGCTGCAATGAGAGAGCAGACTGCCATTAGTAGAAGATTATTAGAAAAGTTAGTCAAGGACTCGCCTAGTAAGAAGAAGAACTCATGAGGGATTAAGATTTCTCAGGGTTCAGTAGAGTTACTCCTTTGTTCTTCAAGGGAGAGTATGGTTCAGTCTGAGCTGAGAGATGGCTTCAGGCGATGGAAGAGATCTTTGCGGTCATAGTTTGTACCAATGAACAAAAAGTGTTCTTCACTTCTTAAATGTTACAAGGAGAGGCCAAAAGCTAGCGGTTGAGGTTAGGAGGCTACTAGAGATGGTAAGTACTCAAATCACTTGATAGGTATTTAGAGCTATTTTGTTAGATGAGTATAATTCCCTTATGTTAAGAGAGTAAATGAATTGGAATTTCTGAGGCTTGACAAGGGCATATAGTTATGCATCAGTATGTGGAACAATTCGAAGAATGTTCTAAGTTCTCTTCTTATTTTACGAGAATTGGAGGTGAGTAAAATATAGAATGGGACTTAGAGAAGACATTAAAAGAATTGTGAAGCAAATGGAGATTGATGAGTTCTCCTCTTTATTCAAAGAGTTTAGAGTTGTAGAAGTAGATAATCTCAGAACCACAACGGAGCATGAGTTAGAAAGTTCCCTAAAAAGGAAAAAGATAAGATGTTGAGGTCAATGAAGGTGCGTCTTGGTCTCAATTCTTACTAGGCAAGGAAAAAGAGATTCAACTGAAAGCTTGGGGGATGATAAGTATGAACAAAGTGCTTTCAAAACGAGAAACCCTAAGGAAAGAGGTAAATCAGACTCCAAAATTTTTAAGATATACTATATAAAGAAGATACATGGAAGTAGGCTGTGCTTGGCAGGTAAATTTGTGTGCTTCTTTTGTGAGCAATCAGGTGTATAAGAGATAGTCCATAGAAAAAAGGAGTAGTAAAATATTCCAATTAGGTATAAGGTAAGAACACAATTGAAGAGAAATCTTTTAAAAATATGTATGAGTAGAGTATAGATTACTTTGTGAATCATGTCGGTTTACTTTGTGAATCTAGTTAGTTTATCTTTGTTGGTATGGTTTGGTTGTTTTATAGACAAGTGATATTATGTTCTTGTTTAGTCAGAAGTGTGAGACTGTGCTTAGATTATAAACAGTTGAACAAATGAACTATTAAGAATAAATGTCTTTGTCTAAGAGTAGATGATCAAATAGATTAGTTGAAAGAAGCTTTGGATTTTTCTCATGAGGTGATCTAAGATCTGGTTGTCATGGAATCAAGGTTAAGATGAGAATATCTTTAGGATTTTCCAGGATTATGAAAGAACATAGATAGTATGTTAGTGTAGTTTTGGAAACTTTTGGACAAAAAGTGGTTGTGTGCCAAGTTAATCAGAAGTCAATTTTGGTTACAGTGGTACAATTTAAGGGTTATGTAATTCCTCAAGGGAGAAGTTTCAGAGAACCCTAGCAGAGTTTAAGGAGAGGTACAATGGGTAGACCAACCATTGTCGCCAAGGGTAAAGAGTTTTTTTAGTAGACTTTCTTAGTTAGTGCTACCCAAACTAGGTTAACTAGGAAATGTGGTACTTGGTAATGGACTCTAGATCGTGAGTATAGTTTCCAAGAGTTGAAGAAGAGAGGTTGATCACTACATCAGAGTTAGTAATTTTGAATCCCCATGAGAACTTTGAGGTAGTTAGTGATACTTCAAAGATGGGACTAGGGTGTGTTCTGATACAACAGAGGTAAGTAGATGCCTATGCATCGAGGTAGTTAAACCTGCACTAGGAGGACTACCCTATGTATGATTTGGAATTAGCCACAGTGGTGTTTGCCTTATAGACTTGAATACTTTACTCATAAGGAGTCTAGTTCGAGGTGTTTAGCGATCATAATAGTTTAAGATGCTTGTTGATCTGATGAAGCTAATGATGAGGCAAAATAGATTAATGAAGTTTTTCAAAGCTTATAACCCTAAGTTATAATATCATCCAGGTAAGGCCAATGTAGTGGCTGATACACTAAGTAGGAAATTCCTACAAGTGTCCTAGATGATAGTCCAAGAAAGTAAATTTCTTAAGGGTTTCAGAAATTTGAGTTTAGCGATGACTATGATGCCAGATAGTTTGTCAGTGAACAAGGTGGACATAGTAAAAGACTTAAGGACTAAGATTTTAGAAGCTCAAGGGAGGATGAAACTCTACAAGACACTAGTGAGCAAATCTTCGTAGGAACCCAAAATGATTTCTAAATGACAAATGATGGAATGATAAAGTTTAGAGACAGACTTTGTGTTCTAAGAGAGTCATAAATCAAGGAAGGGATTCTAAGGGAAGCTCATAAGAGTATGTATACCATCTATCTAAGGGCTACTGTAACATCCCGGGACTGCCTACAGGATTGACGAGTGTCTCCACAAACCAACACGAGTCTTTTCAGCGTGCTTTGTCCTCACTCATATGCATCCTAGGAAACTTCCCAGGAGGTCACCTATCCCACAATTGCTCCAGGTCAAGCACGCTTAACAATGGAGTTCTTACGTTCTAGGCTCCCGAAAAGAAGTTGTAACTTGTTGATATGGTTACGCCTAATCAATTCCTTTAACCCATCCTCAACTATGCAGTCCCATACCTTCACAGTCTCTGAATTCCTCTCATTCCGGTGCGTATTCTGTAACACCCTAATACAGATATCTAGATATATCCTAGATAGACAGAGATATATAAAGATAATCAGTACTAGAGATGTCACTTCTATACTACATACTAACATATATCTATAATCACAACTGAGTAATTATAAAAAGCTTTGAGAGATTGCAGAAAAACTTAAACTCATACATATATATATATATACAAAATTAGCCACATGAGGGCTTATTGTAATACATATAACATAAAACTTACAGAACAACTATAAACTGATTACATAAGTTCTATCTACTTAAAGCAATAAAAACTACTCTAGTCTTCATGCTTTATCTTCTCACCTTAGCAGGGTTTGTACTTCTGTACCTGTGCCTTTACCTGCATCTGTGCCTATATCTGCATCTGTGCCTATATCTGGATCTGTGCCTGTATCTGGATTTACATGGAATAGCAACTGGGGTGAGAATTAACATTCTCAATAAAAGCAATTCCAATACCAGTTCTCTATAATATTGTATATAACAAATATATAACAAATGCTATAATTTCTAACTTAGGAGATTCCACCTCTTTTCTCATAACTTAGGAGTTTCCTCCTTTTTTCTCATAACTGCACACTTTCTTATAGTGTGATATTAACCGATAGCCTACACACTGTTAATATATACAACGCCCATACAGCTGTACATACCAACAGTGATGGACAATGCCCATACAACTGTCCGTGAATGCAATGAGAATGATATGTAATATGAATATGCATAAGGAAATCCAAAGAGTATGTGGATGAAATGCAAATGCAGGGTTTTGTTTTGAAATACATGTAGAAGCTTATTTTGAAAACAAGGAAGTTTGCTAGGAACCAGTCAGTATATCATCCAGTGGTAATTAGAGGGAAAGTTTATCCTCACATTACACATATCCTGGCACGCTGAGAAATTCGGGCTTTATCCTTTCTCAAAGAGCGTCTTTGGATTTCCCACTTATCTCCTTTGGCCTTGGCACTATCGAGACATTAGGGTTATGTCCTTCTTAAAAGTCCTTCGGACACCCATCTATCTCCTTTTTGCCTCCATGAATGACATCAAAGGATACTCACCAGATCGATCCTACTTGACCAATTCATAGACTTACATTCGTACTTATATACTTAGTTCCTTTACGATTTAAGAATATTCTCCCAGGAACTTTGGCTTCTTATGTTTACCCTTTGTAATGAGGAGAATCTGTAACCTCATACTATATGTAACCTTAGCACTTGGTTAGAAATACTTGTCCCCTTAGGAACTTCTCTGATTCATTACCTTCTGGCTAAATGACCTCGCGTCATATAACGTTACATTCTCAGGTAAACATTACCAGTCCATTTCTTATAATTGTACGTAAACACGACCCCATCACTCCTATCTCTTAAGTGATTTCTAATGCAACACTATATTGCTGAGGTGTTAGATACTCACCTATGGAAAACCACTAATCTTGGTTGCACTAAGGTTCGTTTTCCTCACATACATACTAGCTTAATTGACTAGTATATGAAAAGCTTAGTGTTATGTTTACCTCTTACATAAACACCATCTTACTCTCTTATAGACTCCACTCATCCTAGTGAAATGGTCTATCTTAACTAATGCCTCATCTACCCTTGCTTAATTAAATAAATGAGTATTTCTCTAAAACTTTGCATAATTCACTCAACTTTAACCAAAGAGAGTAATTCATGCATCTAACTTTCCTTTCTATCACACTTCTAGTAGTAGCTTATACTACACTTGTGTGCTAACATACGTATTCTAGTTGTATCTAGCTTTCCCTTCTATCACACTTCTGGTAGTAGCTTATACTACACTTGTGTGCTTAAGGTTCCAGATACCTCTTTAACTATTCTAAACTCATGGAATGCTTAAGAACTTAACTTCCATACTTTTGTTAGTGTCTAAGGAAGTAAATTCCCTTTATCTTGTACTTCTAACTCATCTTTGTTAATACATAAGTTTTTGCATATTTCTATTCTACGTTATGATTATGACATCTTTTTAGTCACAATTCATCTTATTGTGTATTTAGCAATGTACCAAGTCTCATTTAACTTGAGACTTAGTACCTTAACATTCTCTCTTTGGAACTAATACACAATCTTGTCTCCACTCAAGTGAATCTAACTCAAGAGTGGTTCTTACTTGCAACTCTTTGTCGTTCAAGGTCTTAGGTATCTTCCTAAGCTAATCCACTACTCTTGGATATTCTAAGGTGCCTACCTTTCTCGTTTTCTACTAGAGTGCATACTATTATGCATACTAGAATACTCATCTTCATTGCACCATTTCATCACATCTTAAGTGATATCTAATGCAACACTAAGTTGCCTAAGGTGCTACTAAAGATTCTAGTGTTCAACTTTCTCAAAAAACTTCAAATCTGGCCTAAAAAGGTTGATTTTCAAGATTGCACCAAACATGCATCATAACTTCTAAAATTCTGAATTTTTAAGAGCACATAGCTCTTTCTCATATCTTTCCAATGTCGTAAACCTTGCTTCATTTGGCTAAGTGTAGCCAACGTTATGCGACATTTTGCAGAGGCCAAAACAGGGCATTCTTTGATTCACTTGATTTTGACCTGACTTTAAATTGTAACTGGGAACAAACCACAAATGGGATAAGTCTGAAATTTTACAGACAATAAGCCTTACATCTTAGCTTCAAAATGCCATTGCTCTCATGTCGATACGACATCGGAGCAAGAAATTATGCAATCTGGTTTACTGACTGCCAGAATGCCTTTTTCTGTAGAATCTTCCTTGGATTCAAACAGAAACTGGTATTGATTGGCTTGCTCAATAATTCTGAAATTTTAACCACATGAAGCCTTATGTCTTAGATTTCAAATGGATCTAGAATCAACTCATTCCGATATTGGTAGCTCAAGTTATGCTCAAAACACTATAGGCTGTCAGAAATGAGTTTTCTCTCTGTTTTGGGTCTATTCGAATACCTCTGGTGGTATTCGAATACCACCCACGAAAATTCACCTTCTGGAGCTGTCTGTGATGTTTTATTCGAATACTAACCTTGGTATTCGAATACCACACTGCAGAACAGCACTCATGGAGCAGAAAACAGCCGTGTTTCCTGTTCTATTAATTTCCTAAACTTGATCCAATCTTCAACTCATGGATTCTAGGTGGTTTCCAATCACAACTAAAGTTCCTAACCACATAGCAACCTTCATATGCCTCATACATGAAGAAAGGAATAGAAGATGAAGAACTAGATAGCAAACACCCCTACCTCTTAGTCTTGAAGATGAACATGAAGCCAAGATCTACTTGATTCCTCTTCCTTAGTGCTTGATTCTCCTCTTGATCTTGCTCTTCCTCTCCTCCTCCTTCTTCTTCCCCTTTCTCCCTTCTCCCCTTTCTCTCTTTTCTTTCTTTCTTTCTCTATTTTTCTTCATTCTGCCGAGAGAGAAGAGAGAAATAGAGAGTGGGACGTGGAGGGAATTAAGAGAAAAGATTAACTTAAGTTTCTACACTGAAACTTATATCTGCTAAGGACACCTGAATCATGCTAATTCAAGTTTCTCAGCTTCCAACAACTGTAGAATAAATCATAGGATTCATTTAAATTGTTGTTTCACCATTTTCATGATTTTCTATATCTGCTGCTAGTCATTCGGTATTAAAATGCACAACCAGTATGCCTAAAAATACCAAACTGACTCTGATTCTCTTGAAACTTTTACACATCTTACTTGGCTTATTTGTGACCTAGAAATAAACTCTCTATGTTTATTTCCCTCAACTTAGCAACTTATGCTATTATCTGAGTCATTTTAAGCTACTTTATCACTTCTGTGTTGCAATTAAATGCCTAAATGAACTCAGTTTGTCACCAAACTTGACTGGCATGCTAAACAAGTCAAACGCTACCTTTGGTAACCATCTACTAGTCTAACATGTGTTTAAGGATATTACATTTCTCCCCTCTTTTTTAAAAATTTTGTCCCCAAAATTGTTCACCTCAAGCAAATAATTCTGGCTTAACAAAACTTTACATGGAACTTTTGCTTCCATGCAGTCCTTTTTCAGTACCAGCTTCTCCCAACCACCTTCTTTCGAGGAGACCTGCTTACCTTAAAGCTCTTGATCCCTCTGCTTATGGATGGTAAGTTGTACTAAAACATAACTTAGCTTTGAACTCCTTCTTATAAGGTTTCCAAAACCAGGTGTGAATCTAGTATCTCTATCAGACACTACATTCACTTTAACTCTATGAATCCTGACTATTTCTTTCAAAAGTAGTTGAACTACCTTATCTAGAAAATAGCAAACTTTACTTGGCAACAGATTGGTAGATTACGTAATCTCACCACTCTTACCAGTAGCTCAGCATCTTCTACTATGTTCATTAACATACTATGCTACTATACATCTTCCTTATTCTTGGAAAACCTTAATAGCCTCTTAATAGATGGTATACTTTCTCTGGTGAGCTTCCTCCTGAATCCTTTTCTTGATTTTTGACCCTCTTGGAAAACAAAGTTGTCTCTAAACTTCATCATTCCCTCTTAGTCAAAACAAAATCCTTTAGGGTTCCTTAGAAGATCTGCTCACACTTATCCCTTAGAGCTTCATTCTTCCTTTGAGCTTCAAAGAAATATGAGTCTCTAGGCCTCTTACTATGTTCACCTTGCTCACTGAGAGACTATCTGGAATCATAGTTACCGCTAGACTCAAATTCTTGAAAACTCTCAAGAAATTCACTCTCTCTTGGACTATCATCTAGGATAACCACTACACTGGCATTAACCAAATGATATCTCAACTCAAGGTTATGAGCCTTGAAAAACTCTATCCATTTATTCTGCTTCATGTCCAGCTTCCTCTGATCAACAAGCGTCTTGAGCTATCATGATCGTTGAACATCTCTAACTGGACTCCTTATAAGTTATGTCTCCAAAACTATAAGGTAATCACTACTGTGGCTAATTCCAAATCATACCTAAGGTAGTTCTTCCCTTGCAGAGTTAACTTCCTTGATGCGTAGGCATTTACCTACCTCTATTGCATCTAACACACCCTAGTCCCATCTTCAAAGTATATCTGACTACCTCAAAGTTCTCACAGGAATTTGGAATTACCAAAACTGACGTAGTAATCAACCTTCTCTTCTACTCTTGGAAAACAAACTCACTATCTAGAGTCCACTGCTGAGTACTACCTACCTTAACTGGCCTAAACCAGGTAGCACTAACTTAGAAAATCTACTGATAGATTCTCTGCTCTTGGATACAATGGCTACTCTAACCATTGTACCTCTACTTAAACTCTACTAGGGTTCTTGTAATTTTTGTCTTGAGAAATTACATAGCTCTTAAACTGTACCACTTGCAATCCAAAACTGACTTTCGGCTTACTTGGTACTTAACCACTTCTTTTCCAAAAGTTTCCAAAACTATCTTTGACATACTCTTTATGTCCTTTCGTAATCCTAGAAAACTCTCGAAGGTTTGCTCTTCTTTACTCTGTTTCTATGACAACCAAGTCTTAGATCATCTCCTGAGAAAATTCAAAGCTTCTCTCAACTGATCTACCTGATCATCCTTCTCCCTAAAACAACCAAACCATACCAACAAGGTACGCAAACTAGATTCACAAAGTAAATCAACATGATCTACAAAGTAAATCTACACTCTTCTTATACACACCTTAAAAGATTTCTCTTTACATGTGTTCTCTTCTTATACCAAGTTGGAAGATTTCGTCGCTTTCTTTGTCTAAGAACCATCTCTCTTATGATGTCCTGGTTACTTACTTATGCAGCACACGGATTACCCGTCGAACACGGTCTACATCCATGTATCTTACCACATCTAGCACATCTTAGTGACTTGAAGCTTGATTTACCTTATTCCGTAGGGTTGCTCATCTAAAAGCACTCTACTTATACTTGTTATCACTCCAAGTTTCCACTGTGCAACTCTGATACAAATTGAGATCAAGAGGTACCCTTACTGATCTCAACATCTGATATTTTCCTCTTTAGGAACCTTCTAACTCTTGTTCCATGGAGGCTCTGAGATTATCTACTTCTACAACTCTACATTCACTGACTAGAGCGAAGAAGTCCATAACCTCATTTTTACATAGCAACTCTTCTAATGCCTTCTCCAAGTTCTACTTCAAATTTTACTCACTTCCAGTCTTTATATGGATTGGACGTAAAATAAGAAAAGAACTCCTGACATTCTTTGAATTACTTCGCATACTGGTCTTCAGTAATATCCCCTTGCTCCAACTTTAGGAATTCCTATTCCTTTTCTTTCTATAACTCAAGGGAATAATACTTATCTAGGAAAGTAACTCTAAACACTTCTCAGGTGATTTGAGTACTAACCATCTCTAGTAAGCTCTCTGCTTTATCTCAACAGCTTTCGGATTCTCCTACTAACCCTTACGAAGCAAGGTCACCTTTTGTTCATTAGCGCATGACATGATCTCAAGGATCTCTTCCATCACATGAAACCACCTTTCGGCTTTGACTGAACCAACCTCTTCTTTCAAGAAAAAAGGAGTACCTTTCTTGAACTCTGAGAAACACTGATTCCTCAAAAGTTCCTTCTCGTTCCCGTAACTAACTATGTGAGTCCTATTCTATCACTACTGATAGACTTCGACTAATGGCAGTCTGCTCTCTCAACACAGCAGCCATTTCTCTAAGAGCTCTGGTTTTCTCCTCCCAACCAGACTCCTAGTCTTATAGGTTCGCCTGGTAGTTGCCATAGTTTCCTGTACACGCAACACAATACATACTGAGTTAGCTAGGCTCAATATCATGTAACTATGTGACAGTAGCCATTAGCACATATACCTAAGGCTAGTCATGCAATTCCATCTGCATATCTCAAAAAGAGATAAAAGAATGCATAACTTTTTACTAAACTGCTACTTATGCCTAAGCACAGTCAGTCCATACCCCGGCTCAACAGGATGAACTGCTCTGATACCAAAATATAACACCCTAATACAGATATCTAGATATATCCTAGATAGACAGAGATATATAAAGATAATCAGTACTAGAGACGCCACTTCTATACTACATACTAACATATATCTATAATCACAACTGAGTAATTATAGAAAGCCTTGAGAGATTGCGGAAAAAATGAAACTCATATATATATATATATATATATATATATATATATATATATATATATATACAAACTTAGCCACATGAGGGCTTATTGTAATACATATAACATAAAACTTACAGAACAACTATAAACTAATTACATAAGTTTTGTCTACTTAAAGCAATAAAAACTACTCTAGTCTTCATGCTTTATCTTCTCACCCTTAGCAGGGTTTGTACTTCTGTACCTGTGCCTTTGCCTGCATCTGTGCCTGTATCTGGATCTGTGCCTATATCTAGATTTACATAGAATAGCAACTGGGGTGAGAATTAACATTCTCAATAAAAGCAATTCCAATACCAGTTCTCTATAACATTGTATATAACAAATATATAACGAATGCTATAATTTCTAACATAAGAGCTTCCTCCTCTTTTCTCATAACTTAGGAGTTTCCTCCTCTTTTCTTATAACTGCACACTTTATTATAGTGTGATATTAACCGATAGCCTACACACTATTAATATATACAACGTCCATACAGCTGTACATACCAACAGTGATGGACAATGCCCATACAACTGTCCGTGAATGCAATGAGAATGATATGTAATATGAATATGCCTAAGGAAATCCTAAGAGTATGTGGATGAAATGCAAATGCAAGGTTTTGTTTTGAAATACACGCAGAAGCTTATTTTGAAAATGAGAAAGTTTGCTAGGAACTAGTCAGTATATCATCCAGTGGTAATTAGACGGAAAGTTTATCCTCACATTACACAAATCCTGGCACACTGAGAAATTTGGGCTTCATCCTTGCTCAAAGAGCGTCTTTGGATTTCCCACTTATCTCCTTTGGCCTTGGCACTATCGAGACATCAGGGTTATGTCCTTCTCAAAAGTCCTTCAGACACCCATCTATCTCTTTTTTGCCTCCATGAATGACATCAAAGGATACTCACCAGATCGATCCTACTTGACCAATTCATAGACTTACATTCGTACTTATATACTTAGTTCCTTTACGATATAAGTATATTCTCCCAGAAACTTTGACTTCTTATGTTTACCCTTTGTAATGAGGAGAATCTGTAACCTCATACTATATGTAACCTTAGCATTTGGTTAGAATTTCTTGTCCCCTTAGAAACTTCTCTGATTCCTTACCTTCTGGCTAAATGACCTCGCGTCATATAACGTTACATTCTCAGGTAAACATTACCAGTCCATTTCTCATAATTGTACCTAAACACCACCTCATCACTCCTATCTCTTAAGTGATTTCTAATGCAACACTATATTGCTGAGGTGTTAGATACTCACCTATGGAAAACCACTAATCTTGGTTGCACTAAGGTTCGTTTTCCTCACATACATACTAGCTTAACAGACTAGTATGTGAAAAGCTTAGTGTTATGTTTACCTCTTACATAAACACCATCTTACTCTCTTATAGACTCCACTCATCCTAGTGAAATGGTCTATCTTAACTAATGCCTCATCTACCCTTGCTTAATTAAATAAATGAGTATTTCTCTAAAACTTTGCATAATTCACTCAACTTTAACCAAAGAGAGTAATTCATGCATCTAACTTTCCTTTCTATCACACTTCTAGTAGTAGCTTATACTACACTTGTGTGCTAACATACGTATTCTGGTTGTATCTAGCTTTCCCTTCTATCACACTTCTGGTAGTAGCTTATACTACACTTGTGTGCTTAAGGTTCCAGATACCTCTTTAACTATTCTAAACTCATGGAATGCTTAAGAACTTAACTTCCATACTTTTGTTAGTATCTAAGGAAGTAAATTCCCTTTATCTTGTACTTCTAACTCATCTTTGTTAATACATAAGTTTTTGCATATTTCTATTCTACGTTATGATTATGACATCTTTTTAGTCACAATTTATCTTATTGTGTATTTAGCAATGTACCAAGTCTCATTTAACTTGAGACTTAGTACCTTAACATTCTCTCTTTGGAACTAATACACAATCTTGTCTCCACTCAAGTGAATCTAACTCAAGAGTGGTTCTTACTTGCAACTCTTTGTCGTTCAAGGTCTTAGGTATCTTCCTAAGCTAATCCACTACTCTTGGATATTCTAAGGTGCATACCTTTCTCGTTTTCTACTAGAGTGCATACTCTTATGCATACTAGAATACTCATCTTCATTGCACCATTTCATCACATCTTAAGTGATATCTAATGCAACACTAAGTTGCCTAAGGTGCTACTAAAGATTCTAGTGTTCAACTTTCTCAAAAAACTTCAAATCTGGCCTAAAAAGGTTGATTTTCAAGATTGCACCAAACATGCATCATAACTTCTAAAATTCTGAATTTTTAAGAGCACATAGCTCTTTCTCATATCTTTCCAATGTCGTAAACCTTGCTTCATTTGGCTAAGTGTAGCCAACGTTATGCGACATTTTGCAGAGGCCAAAACAGGGCATTCTTTGATTCACTTGATTTTGACCTGACTTTAAATTGTAACTGGGAACAAACCACAAATGGGATAAGTCTGAAATTTTACAGGTAAGAAGCCTTACATCTTAGCTTCAAAATGCCATCAGTCTCATGTCGATATGACATCGGAGCAAGAAATTATACAATCTGGTTTACTGACTGCCAGAATGCCTTTTTCTGTAAAATATTCCTTGGATTCAAACAGAAACTGGTATTGATTGGCTTGCTCAATAATTCTAAAATTTTTACCACATGAAGCCTTATGTCTTAGATTTCAAATGGCTCTAGAATCAACTCATTCTGATATTGGTATCTCAAGTTATGCTCAAAACACTACAGATTGTCAGAAATGAGTTTTCTCTCTGTTTTGGGTCTATTCGAATACCTCTGGTGGCATTCGAATACCACCCACGAAAATTCACCTTCTGGAGCTGCCTGTGATGTTTTATTCAAATACTAACCTTGGTATTCGAATACCACACTGTAGAATAGCACTCCTGGAGCAGAAAACAGCTATGTTTCCTATTCCATTAATTTCCTAAACTTGATCCAATCTTCAACTCATGGATTCTAGGTGGTTTCCAATCACAACTAAAGTTCTTAACCACATAGCAACCTTCAGATGCCTCATACATGAAGAAAGGAATAGAAGATGAAGAACTAGATAGCAAACACCCCTATCTCTTAGTCTTGAAGATGAAGATGAAGCCAAGATCTACTTGATTCCTCTTCCTTAGTGATTGATTCTCCTCTTGATCTTGCTCTTCCTCTCCTCCTCCTTCTTCTTCCCTTTTCTCCCTTCTCCCCTTTCTCTCTTTTCTTTCTTTCTTTCTTTCTCTGTTTTTCTTCATTCTGCTGAGAGAGAAAAGAGAAATAGAGGGTGGGCTGTGGAGGGAATTAAGAGAAAAGATTAACTTAAGTTTCTACACTGAAACTTATATCTGCTAAGGACACTTGAATCATGCTAATTCAAGTTTCTCAGCTTCCAACAACTTTAGAATAAATCATAGGATTCATCTAAATTGTTGTTTCACCATTTTCATGATTTTCTATATCTGCTGCTAGTCATTCGGTATTAAAATGCATAACCAGTATGCCTAAAAATACCAAACTGACTCTGATTTTCTTGAAACTTTTACCACATCTTACTTGACTTATTTGTGACATAGAAATAAACTCTCTATGTTTATTTCCCTCAACTTAGCAACTTATGCTATTATCTGAGTCATTTTAAGCCACTTTATAACTTCTGTGTTGCAACTAAATACCTAAATGAACTCAGTTTGTCACCAAACTTGACTGGCATGCTAAACAAGTGAAACGCTACCTTTGGTAACCATTTACTAGTCTAACATGTGTTTAAGGGTATTACATATTCAGTTCATTCATGGGACCCTTCGCCTAGAAGCATGCCAGGAGCTACTCCTTGTACGTGCTTCTCATGCACCGGCGTCCACTCCATGCCCTTATCAACCCCGGGACACCACATGTCCACCAGCTTCTGCCTGGTTCGTCCCCTAACCACACCGTACTGGGAGAGGTCCCGTCTCTAATACCATCTGTAACATCTTGGGACTGCCTGCAGGATTGACGAGTGTCTCCACAAACCAACACGAGTCTTTTCAACGTGCTTTGTCCTCACTCACACGCATTCTAGGAAACTTCCCAAGAGGTCACCCATCCCACAATTGCTCCAGGTCAAGCACGCTTAACAATGGAGTTCTTATGTTCTAGGCTCCCGAAAAGAAGTTGCAACTTGTTGATATGGCTACGCCTAATCAATTCCTCTAAGCCATCCTCAACTATGCAGTCCCATACCTGCACAATCTCTGAATCCCTCTCATTCCGATGCGTATTCAGTTCATTCATGGGACCCTTCGCCTAGAAGCATGCCAGGAACCGCTCCTTGTACGTGCTTCTCATGCTCCGGCGTCCACTCCCCGCCCTCATCAACCCCGGGACACCACAACTACTAAGATATTTCAAGAGTTAAAGATGATGTTTTGGTGGCCTAGGATGTTAAAGATAATAGTAGGATATGATAAGTTATAGGTAATGGTGGATAGATTAAGCAATTTGTGCACTTTTTGCCAAGTAAAGTTAGTTATTTTCTAGATGAAGTAGTTCAACTACTTTTGAAGGAAATAGTAAGAGCGCATGAAGTCCTAGTGAATGTAGTGTCTGATAGAGATCCTAGATTCATAATTAGTTTTTGGGAAGCCTTGCAAAAGAAGTTCAAGACTAATTAAATTTGCTACAACTTACCATCCACGAATAGAGGGGTCAAGTGTGGTGTCCCGGGGCTAATGAGGGCGAGGAGTGGACGTCGGTGTAAGAGAAGCACGTGCAAGGAGCGGCTCCTGGCAGGCTTCTAGGCGAAGGGTCCCATGAATGAACTGAATATGCACCGGAATGAGAGGGATTCAGAGACTATGCAGGTATGGGACTGCATAGATGAGGATGGCTTAAAGGAATTGATTAGGCATAGCCATATCAACAAGTTGCAACTTCTTTTCGGGAGCCTAGAACATAAGAACTCCATGGTTAAGCGTGCTTGACCTGGAGCAATTGTGGGATGGGTGACCTCTTGGGAAGTTTCCTAGAATGCGTGTGAGTGAGGACAAAGCACGCTGAAAAGACTCGTGTTGGTTTGTGGAGACACTCGTCAATCCTGCAGGCAGTCCCAAGATGTTACAGATGGTATCAGAGACGGGACCTCTCCCAGTACGGTGTGGTTCGGGGACGAACCAGGCAGAAGCTGGTGGACATGTGGTGTCCCGAGGTTGATAAGGGCGAGGAGTGGACGCCGGTGTAAGAGAAGCACGTGCAAGGAGCGGCTCCTGGCAGGCTTCTAGGCGAAGGGTCCCATGAATGAACTGAATATGCACCGGAATGAGAGGGATTCAGAGACTATGCAGGTATGGGATTGCATAGATGAGGATGGCTTAAAGGAATTGATTAGGCATAGCCATATCAACAAGTTGCAACTTCTTTTCGGGAGCCTAGAACATAAGAACTCCATGGTTAAGCATACTTGATGTAACACCATAATACAGATATCTGGATATATCATAGTTACACAACGATATATGAAGATAACAGTACTAGAAACGTCACTTCCTCATACTATATTCTAACATATATCCATAATCACAACTGAGTAATTATAGAAAGCCTTGAGAGATTGTGAAAAAACTTAAACTCATGTACAAACTTAGCCACAAGAGGGCTTATTGTAATACATATAACATAAAACTTACAGAACAAATATAAACTGATTACATAAGTTCTGTCTACTTAAAGCAATAAAAACCACTCTAGTCTTCATGCTTTATCTTCTTACCCTGAGCAGGGTTTATACCTCTGTACCTGTGCTTTTGCTTGCATCTAAGCCTGCATCTGGATTTACATGGAGTAACAACTGCGATGAGAATTAACATTCTCAGTAAAAGCAATTCCAATACCAGTTCTCTATAACATTGTATATAACAATTATATAACAGATGCTATAATTCTAACTTAGGAGCTTCCTCCTCTTTTCTCATATCTGCCCACTTTCTTATAGTGTGATATCAACTGATAGCCTACACACTGTTAATATATACAACGCCCATACAGCTGTAAATACCAACAGTGACGACAATGCCTATACAACTGTCCGTGAATGCAATGAGAATGATATGTAATATGAATATGCCTAAGGAATCCTAAGAGTATGTGGATGAAATGCATATGCTGGATTTTATTTTGAAATACATGCAGAAGTTTATGTTAAAAACAAAGAAGCTTGCTAGGAACTGGTTCAGTATATCATCCAGTGGTAAATAGTGGAAAAGCTCATCCTCACATTACACATATCCTGGCACGCTGAGAAATTCGGGCTTCATCCTTGCTCAAAGAGCGTCTTTGGATTTCCAACTTATTTCCTTTGGCCTTGGCACTATCGGGACATCAGGGTTATGTCCTTTTCAAAAGTCCTTCAGACACCCATCTATCTCCTTTTGCCTCCATGAATGAAAATCAAAGGATACTCACCAAGATTGATACTACTTGACCAATTCGTAGACTTACATATACACTTATATACTTAGTTCCTTTACGACCTAAGCATATTCTACTAGGAACTTTGGCTTCTTATGTTTACCCTTTGTAATGAGGAGAATCTATAACCTCATACTACATGTAACCTTAGCACTTAGTTAGAAATACTTGTCCCCTTAGGAACTTCTCTGATTCCTTACCTTCTCAGCTAAATGATCTCACGTCATATAATGTTACATTCTTAGGTAAACATTACCAAACCATTTCTCATACTTGTACCTAACTCCACCTCATCACTCATATCTCTTAAGTGATTTCTAACGCAACAATATGTTGTTGAGGTATTGGATACTTACCTATGGCAAACCACTAATCCTGGTTGCACTAAGGTTCTTTCTCTTCACATACATACTAGATTAACTAACTAGTATGTGAAAAGCTTAGTGTTATGTTTACCTCTTACATAACCACCATCTTAACTTTCCTATAGACTCAACTCATCTTAGTGAAAGAGTCTATCTTAGCTAATGTCTCATCTACCCTTGCTTAAGGAAATAAATGAGCATTTCTCTAAAACTTTGCATAATTAACACAACTTTGACTAAAGCGAGTATGTTATGCATCTAGATAAGTATAACATACTTATTCTGGTTGTATCTAGTTTTCCTTTCCATCACACTTCTAGTAGTAGCTTATACTACACTTGTGTGCTTAAGGTTCCAGATACCTCTTTAATTATTCCAAACTCATGGAATGCTTAAGAACTTAACTTCCATACTTTCATTAGTATCTAAGGAAGTAAATTCCCTTTATCTTGCACTTCTAACTCATCTTTGCTAATACATGAGTTATTGTACTTTTCTGCTATACCTTATGATTATGACATCTTCTTAGTCACAATTCATCTTATTATGTATTTAGCAATGCACAAAGTCCCACTTATCTAGCGACTTAGTACATAAACATTCCCTCTTTGGAACTAATACACAACCTTATCTATCTCCACTCAAGTAATCTAACTCAAGTGTGATTCTTACTTATAACTCTTTGTTGCTTAAGGTTCTAAGTATCTTCCTAAGATAATCCACTAATCTTGGATTTCCTAAGGTTCATACCTTTCTTATTCTCTACTAGAGTGAATACTACTATTTATCCTAGTATACTTATCTCCATTGCACTATCTCTTCACATCTTGAGTAATATCTATTGCAACGTTAAGTTGCCTAAGGTGCAATGTCCTTACCTAAAGCAAACCTTTACTTTAGGATGCTTAAAGGCCTATGTTTCTCATGCTTGATCGGTAACTATTTTCCACTTGAAAATATCCCTATTTGTGCCTTAACACACTTTAGGAAACATATATGAATGATTTCATTTACTCTAGAACTTCAAAACATCCAAAAATAATATTTTGGAGCTTCAGGGTCTCATGCCGCGGCACGGCGTTGGCACGCCGCGGCACCCTGCTCTTGGGTGCTAATACTCGGCTAATTTTTTGTCTCACGCCACGACATGCACCACCTACGCCACGACGTTCATAGCTGAAACCAGATTCTACAAAACCGTGCTACTGTTCTATTAGTCAAATTCTCACTTCAAATCACTCTATGATCGGTATTCTAGTGATTTCTAGCACCAATCTAGGCCCCTAAACTTGTTGTAACTCAATTAGAACTTATGGATTCTCTTAGGCATAGATCTAGGTCCAAATCACATAATTCCAACCATTGTCAAAATCCTAAAACCATAGATCCTAATGGTTGGTCTTGAGCCATAAACGACTTTCTTAGCTTTACTATGCTTAAACTAACCTTACTTAACTCTTGGAAACCAAGAATCAAGATAGGAACTCGGATTTGGCTCTCTAAATCCATTTTCCCCATCTCAAACCCTTACCCCTTTTAAGAGCAACAAAGCAATGAAGAGATGGATAAAAACCCCTTACCTCTTGAAGACTCTTGATCCTGAAGCTTGATCCTTGATCTTCTTCCTCTTCTTCTTCCCTTTTTCTTCTCCCCTTTCTTCCTTTCTCCCTTTCTCTTTTCTTCTTTCTTTTTCTATTTTTTCGGTTCTCTGCCGAGAGAGAAGAGAGAAATAGGGGGTGGGATGCAGAGGGAATTAAGGAAAAAGATTAACTTAAGTTTCTGTGTTGAAACTTATATCTGCTAAGGACACCCAAATTATGCTAATTCAAGTATCCTAGCTTCCAACAACTTTAGAATAAATCATAGGATTCATCTAAATTGTTGTTTCACCATTTTCATGATTTTCTATATCTGCTGCTAGTCATTCGGTATTAAAACGCATAACCAGTATGCCTAAAAATACCAAACTGACTCTGATTCTCTTGAAACTTTTACCACATCTTACTTGGCTTATTTGTGACCTAGAAATAAACTCTCTATGTTTATTTCCCTCAACTTAGCAAAAGTTACTATTATCTGAGTCATTTCAAGCTATTTTTCAACTTCTGTGTTGCAACTAAGTGCCTAAATGAACTCAGTCTGTCACAAAACTTGACTGGCATGCTAAACAAGTCAAATGCTACCTTTGGTAACCATTTACCAATCTAACATGTGTTTAAGGGTATTACATTTCTCCCCTCCTTTTTAAAATTTTGTCTCCAAAATTGCTCACCTCAAGTAAACAATTCTAGTTAAACAAAACTCCACATGGAACTTCTGCTTCCATGCAGTCCTTTTTCAGTACCAGCTTCTCATATCTACCTTCTCTTGATGAGATCTGCTTATCTTAAAGCTCTTGATCTCTATGCTTATGGATGGTAAGTTGTACTAAAACATAACTTAGCTTTGAACTCCTTCTTATAAGGCCTTCAAAACCAGGTGTGAATCTAGTATCTCTATCAGACACTATATTCACTGAAACTCTATAAATCTTGACTATTTCTTTCAAAAGTAGTTAAACTACTTTATCTAAAAAATAACTAACTGTACTTGGCAAAAGATGGGCAGATTACCTAATCTCACCACTTTTACCTGCATCTCAACATATTCTATTATGTTCTTTAACATACTATGCCACTCTACATCTTCCTTACTCTTGGAAAACCTTAGTAGCCTCTTGATAGATGGTATACTTTCTCAGGTCAGCTTCCTCCGGAATCCTTTTTCTTGATTTTTGACCCTCTTAGAAAACAAAGTTGTCTTTAAACTTCGTTATTCCCTCTTAGTCATAACAAAATCCTTTAGGGTTCCTTAGAAGATCTGCTCACACTCGTCCCTTAGAGCTTCATTCTCCTTCTGAGCTTCAAAGAAATCTGAGTCTTTAGGCCTCTTACTATGTCCAACTTGCTCACCGAGAGACTATTTGGAATCATAGTCACCGCTAGACTCAAATTCTCAAAAACTCTCAAGAAATTTACTCTCTCTTGGACTATCATTTGGGACACCTATAGGAGTTTCCTACCTAATGCATCGACCACTTCTTTGGCCTTACTCGAATGATATCTTAACTCAAGGTTATGAACCTTGAAAAGCTCTATCCATCTATTTTGCTTCATGTCTAACTTCCTCTAATCAACAAGCGTCTCAAGCTATCATGATCGCTGAGCACCTTTAACTAGACTCCTTATGAGTTATGTCTCCAAAACTATAAGGTAATCCCTACTGTGGCTAATTCCAAATCATACCTAGGGTAGTCTTTCTCTTGCAGACTTAGCTGCCTTGATGCGCAGGCATCTACCCACCTCTATTGCATCCCAACATACCTTCGTCCCATCTTCGAAGTATATCTGACTACCTCAAAGCTCTCACAGGAATTTAGAAAACAAATTCACCATCTAGAGTCCATTGCTGAGTACTACCTACCTTAACTGGCCTAAAGCAGGTAGCACTAACTTAGAAGTCCTTAACCTTCTTTTGCATTGCAACTCTTCTAATGTCCTCTCCAAGTTCTACTTCAAATTTTACTTACTTCTAGTCTTCATCTGGGTTGGACGTAAAATAAGAAAAGAACTTCTGACATTCTTTGAATTGCTTCGCATACAGGTCTTTTGTAATATCCCCTTGCTCCAACTTTAGGAATTCCTACTCCTTTGCTTTCTATAACTCAAGGGAATAATACTTATCTAGCAAAGTAACTCTAAACACCTCTCAGGTGGTTCAAGTACTAACCATCTCTAGTAACCTCTCTGTTTCATCTCAACAGCTTTTGGCTTCTCCTATTAACCCTTACGAAGCAAGGTCGCCTTTTGTTCATCAGCGAACAACATGACCTCAAGGATCTCTTCCATCATATGAAGTCATCTTCCGGCTCTGACTGAACCAAACTCTCCCTTGAAAACAAAGGAGTAACTTTCTTGAACTCTGAGAAATACTAATTCCTCAAAAGTTCCTTCTAGTCCCCGCAACTAACTATGCGAGTCCTATTCTATCACTTCTGATAGACTTCTCCTAATGGCAGTCTGCTCTCTCAATACAGTAGCCATTTCTCTAAGAGCTCTGGTTATCTCCTCATTACTAGTCTCCTAGTCTCATAGGTTCACCTGGTAGTTGCCATAGTTTCCTGTACACATAAAACATTACATATTGAGTTAGCTAGGCTCAATATCATGTACTTGTGTGACAGTAGCTATTAGCACATATACCTAAGGCTAGTCATGCAATTCCATCTGCATATCTCAAAAAGAGATAAAAGAATGCATAACTTTCTACTAAACTGCTACTTATGCCTAAGCATAGTTAGTCCATACCCTACCTCAACAGGATGAACTGCTCTGATACCATAATGTAACACCCTAATACAGATATCTGGATATATCATAGTTACACAACGATATATAAAGATAACGGTACTAGAAACGTGACTTCCTCATACTATATTCTAACATATATCCATAATCACAACTGAGTAATTATGGAAAGCCTTGAGAGATTGCGGAAAAACTTAAACTCATATACAAACTTAGTCGCAAGAGGGCTTATTGTCATACATATAACATAAAACTTACAGAACAAATATAAACTAATTAAATAAGTTTTGTCTACTTAAAGCAATAAAAACTACTCTAGTCTTCATGCTTTATCTTCTTACCTTGAGCAGGGTTTATACCTCTGTACCTGTCCTTTTGCTTACATCTGAGCCTGCATCTGGATTTACATGGAATAACAACTGGGGTGAGAATTAACATTCTCAGTAAAAGCAATTTCAACACCAGTTCTCTATAACATTGTATATAACAATTATATAACAGATGTTATAATTCTAACTTAAGAGCTTCCTCCTCTTTTCTCATATCTGTACACTTTCTTATAGTGTGATATCAACCGATAGCCTACACACTGTTAATATATACAACGCCTATACAGCTGTAAATGTGATACCCTTAAACATATGTTAGACTGGTATATGGTTACAAAAGGTAGCATTTGACTTGTTTAGCATGCTAGTAAAGTTTTGTGACAAACTGAGTTCATTTAGGCACTTAGTTGCAACACAGAAGTTGAAAAGTAGCTTAAAATGACTCAGATAATAGCATAAGTTGCTAAGTTGAAGGAAATAAATGTAGAGAGTTTATTTCTAGGTCACAAATAAGCTAAGAAAGATGTGGTAAAAGTTTCAAGAGAATCTGCCATAGTTTGGTATTTTAGGCATACAGGTTGTGCTTTTAATGCCCGAGTGATCCCCAGCAGATACAGAAAATCATGAAAATGGTGAAACAACAATTTAGATGAATCCTATGATTTATTCTAAAGTTGTTGGAAGCTGGAAAACTTGAATTAGCATAATTCGAGTGTCCTTAGCATATATAAGTTTCAGTGTAGAAACTTAAGTTAATCTTTTTCATATTTTCGTCCACGTCCCACCCACTTATTTCTCTCTTCTCCTTCGGCAGAGAACCGAAAAATAGGAAAAGAAAAGAAAGAAAAGGGAGAAAGGGGAAAGGAAGAAGGAGAAAGGGGAAGAAGGGAAGAAGAATAGGAAGAAGATCAATGATCAAGTTCAAGGCTTCAAGTCTTCAAGAGGTAGGGGTTTAGAGCCTTCATTCATCTCTTTTCTCTATATATGCATATAAACAACCTAATATGCTAAATTGAGTTTTAGATGAGTTTGATGTGTTTGGCTTGCATGGACGTGTTTCTTTGGTCATTTATGACTTGTTTATAGCATAAGTTTAAATTAGAAACTTAGAACAACTCATTTAGACCCTTGATTCACAAAGTGAGCCTTAGGTCAAAGAATGAAGGATTTTGATCCATAATCCAAATTAAGAGGTTTAAGATAGTGATTAATGTTTCCTAAGTATTAAGGAACTAGTTAGGAACTTAGAATCACTTATAATTTGGATAGAAATGGCCAGAATCTAAGAAAATGACTAATAGAACATTAAAATCGTAGCTGCAGAATTATGCAGAACTGCTGTTCTGTCATGGGCGCCGCGGCATGTGTTGAGTGGTGTCGCGGCGTGAGACCAAAGATCAGCCCAGTATTAGCACCTGAGAGCAGGGCATCGCGGCGTGCCAATGTCGTGCCGCGGCGTGAGACCCTAAAGCTCCAAAATGTTGATTTTGGACGTTTTGAAGTTCTATAGTTAATGGAATCATTTATATATGTTTTCTAAAGTGTGTTAAGACACAAATGGGGATATTTTCAAGTGGAAAATATTTACCCATCAAGTATGAGAAAGTATAGGCTTTTAAGCATCCTAAAGGAAAGGTTTGCTTTAGGTAATGACCTTGCACCTTAGGCAACTTAACGTTGCAATAGATATCACTCAAGATGTGATGAGATAGTGCAATAGAGATACGTATACTAGAATGAATAATAGTATTCACTTTAGTAGAGAATGAGAAAGGTATGAACCTTAGGACATCCAAGAGTCGTGGATTACCTTAGGAAGGTACCTAGAACCTTAAGCAACAAAGAGTTGCAAGTAAGAACCACTCTTGAGTTAGATTCACTTGAGTGGAGACAAGATTGTGTATTAGTTCCAAGAAGGGAATGTTTAGGTACTAAGTCTCTAGTTAAGTAGGACTTTGTGCATTGCTAAATACACAATAAGATGAATTATGACTAAGAAGATGTCATAATCATAAGGTACAGTAGAAATGTGCAATAACTCATGTATTAGCAAAGATGAGTTAGAAGTGCAAGATAAAGGGAATTTACTTCCTTAGACACTAATGAAAGTATGGAAGTTAAGTTCTTAAACATTCCATGAGTTTGGAATAATTAAAGAGGTATCTGGAACCTTAAGAACACAAGTGTAGTATAAGCTACTACTAGAAGTGTGATGGAAGGGAAAGCTAGATACAACCAGAATAAGTAGGTTATAATTATCTGGATGCATGACTTACTCGCTTTAATTAAAGTTGAGTTAATTATGCAAAGTTTTAGAGAAATACTTATTTATTTCCTTAAGCAAGGGTAGATGAGGCATTAGCTAAGATAGACTCTTTCACTAGGATGAGTTGAGTCTATAGGAAAGTTAAGATGTTGTTTATGTAAGAGTTAAACATAACACTAAGCTTTTCACACACTAGTTAGTTAAGTTAGTATGTATGTGAAGAGAAAGAACCTCAGTGCAACCAAGATTAGTGGTTTGCCATAGGTAAGTATCTAACACCTCAGCAACATAGGGGGGTTGCATTAGAAATCACTTAAGAGATATGAGTGATGAGATGGAATTTAGATTCAAGTATGAGAAATGGACTGGTGATATTTACCTGAGAATGTAACGTTATATGACGCGAGGTCATTTAGCCAGAAGGTAAGGAATTAGAGAAGTTCCTAAGGGGACAAGTATTTCTAACCAAGTGCTAAGGTTATATGTAATATGAGGTTACAGATTCTCCTCATTACAAAGGGTAAACATAAGAAGCCAACGTTCCTAGGAGAATATGCTTAAATCATAAAGGAACTAAGTATATAAGTACGTATGTAAGTCTTCGAATTAGTCAAGTGGTATCGTTCTTGGTGAGTATCCTTTGATGTTCATTCATGGAGGCAAAAAGAGATAGATGGGTGTCCAAAGGACTTTTGAGAAGGACATAACCCTAATGTCTCGACAGTGCCAAGGCCAAAGGAGATAAGTGGGAAATCCAAAGACGCTCTTTGAGCAAGGATGAAGCTTGAATTTCTCAACATGCCAGGATATATGTAATGCGAGGATGAGCTTTCCCTCTAATTACCACTAGATGATATATTGACTAGTTCCTAGCAAACTTCCTTGTTTTCAAAATAAACTTTCACATGTATTTCAAAACAAAACCCTGCATTTTCATTTCATCCATATACTCTTAGGATTTTCTAAGGCATATTCATATTACATATCATTCTTATTGCATTCACGGACAGTTGTATGGGCATTGTCCGTCACTATTGGTATTTACAGCTGTATAGGCATTGTATATATTAACAGTGTGCAGGCTATCGGTTGATATCACACTATAAAAAAGTGTGCAAATATGAGAAAAGAGGAGGATGCTCCTAAGTTAGAATTATAGCATCTGTTATATAATTGTTATATACAATGTTATAGTTAGATGGTATTGGAATTGCTTTTACTGAGAATGTTTATTCCCACCCCAGTTGTTATTCCATGTAAATCCAGATGCAGGAACAGATGCAGGATCAGGCACAGGTACTATGGTACAGACCCTGCTAAGGGTAAGAAGAGAAAGCATGAAGACTAGAGTAGTTTTTATTATTTTAAGTAGACAGAACTTATGTAATAAGTTTATATTTGTTCTATAAGTTTTATGTTATATGTATTACAATAAGCCCTCTTGTGGCTAAGTTTGTATATATATATATATATATATGAATGAGGTTTAAGTTTTCCGCAATCTCTCAAGGCTTTCTATAATTACTCAGTTGTGATGATAGATATATGTTAATATGTAGTATAGAAGTGACGTCTCTAGTACTGGTTATCTTTATATATCTCTGTCTAACTATGATATATCTAGATATCTGTATTAAGGTATTACATTATGGTATCAGAGCAGTTCATCCTGTTGAGCCGGGGTGTGGACTGACTGTGCTTAGTTATAAGTAGTAGTTTAGTAGAAAGTTATGCATTCTTTTATCTCTTTTTGAGATATGCAGATGGAATTGCATGACTAGCCTTAGGTATGTGTGCTAATAGCTACTGTCACACAAGTACATGATATTGAGCCTCGCTAACTCAATATGTAATGTGCTGCGTGTACAGGAAACTATGGCAACTACTAGGTGAACCTATGAGACTAGGACACTGGTAATGAGGAGATAACCAGAGCTCTTAGAGAAATGGCTGTTGTATTGAGAGAGCAGACTACCATTAGTAGAAGTCTATCAGAAGAGATAGAATAGAACTCACTTAGTTAGTTGCGAGGTTGAGAAAGAACTTTTGAGAGATTAGTATTTCTCAGAGTTCAAGAAAGTTACTCCTTTGTTTTCAAGGGAGAGTTTGGTTCAGTCATAGCCGGAAGATGACTTCATATGATGGAAGAGATCTCTGAGGTCATGTCACATGCTGATAAATAGAACGTGACCTTGCTTCGTAAGGGTTAGTAGGAGAAGCCGAAAGCTGATGAGATGGAGCAGAGAGGTTACTAGAGATGGTTAGTACTCAAACCACCTGAGAGGTGTTTAGAGTTACTTTGCTATATAAGTATTATTCCCTTGAGTTATAGAAAGCAAAGGAGTAGGAATTCCTAAAGTTGGAACAAGGGGATATCACTGAAGACCTGTATGCAAAGAATTCAAAGAATGTCAAATGTTCTTTTCTTATTTTACGTTCAATCCAGATGAAGACTGGAAGTAAGTAAAATTTGAAGTAGAACTTGGGGAGGGCTTTAGAAGAGTTGCGATGTAAAAGGAGGTTATGGACTTCTTCACTCTAGCTAGTGAATGTAGAGTTGTAGAAGTAGATATTCTCAGAACCTTGTTGGAACAAGAGTTAGTAGAGGTTCCTAAAGAGGAAAAGATCAGATGTTAAGATTAGTAAGGGTGCCTCTTGATCTCAATTTGTATCAGAGTTGCGCAGTGGAAGCTTGGAGTGAAGATAGCTATAAGTAAAGTGCTTTTAGATGAGCAACTCTAAGGAAAGAGGTATGTCAAGCTTCAAGTCACCAAGATGTGCTAGATATGGTAAGATACATGGATGTAAACCGTTTTTGATGGGTAATCCATGTGCTACATAAGTGAGTAACCAGGACATCGTAAGAGAGATGATTCTTGGAAAAAGGAAGCGACGAAATCTTCCAACTTAGTATAAGATGAGAACACATGTAAAGAGAAATCTTTTAAGGTGTGTATAAGAAGAGAATAGATTTACTTTGTAGATCATGTTGATTTACTTTGTGAATCTAGTTTGTTTATCTTCTTGGTATAGTTTTGTTGTTTTAGAGATACAAATGATGTTATGTTCTTGTTTAGTTAGTGTGTGAGACTATGCCTTAAGTTAAAGGCAAGTTGAACAAAGGAAATATCAAGAATAAATGTCTTTGTCTAAGAGAAGGATGATCAAGTAGATCAGTTGAGAGAAGCTTTGAATTTTCTCAAGAGATGATCTAAGACTTGGTTGTCATAGAAACAGAGTAAAGAAGAGCAGATCTTTGAGAGTTTTGCAAGATTACAGATCTTTGAGAGTTTTCCAGGATTACGAAAGGACATGAAAAGTATGTCAAATGTAGTTTTGGAAACTTTCAGAAAAGATATAGTTAAGTGCCAACTAAGCCGAAAGTCAGTTTTGGATTACAAGTGGTATAGTTTAAGGGCCATGTAATTTCTCAAGATAGAAATTGCAGACAATTCTAGTAGAGTTTAAGCAGAGGTACAATGGGTAGAGTAGCCATTGTATCCAAGAGCAGAGAATCTATTAGTAGATTTTCTAAGTTAGTGCTACCTGGTTTAGATCAGTTAAGGAAGATAGTACTCAGCAGTGGACTCTAGATAGTGAGTTTGTTTTCTAAGAGTAGAAGAGAAGGTTGATTACTACGTTAGTATTGGTAATTCCAAATTCCCGAAAGAACTTTGAGGTAGTTAGATATACTTCGAAGATGGGACTAGGGTGTGTTCGGATGCAATAGAGGTAGGTAGATGCCTACGCATCAAGGCAGTTAAGTCTGCAAGATAAGGACTACACTAGGTATAATTTGGAATTAACCGTAGTGGTGATTACCTTATAGTTTTAGAGACATAACTCATAAGGAGTCCAGTTAAAGGTGCTCAGCGATCATGATAGCTTGAGACGCTTGTTGATTAGAGGAAGTTGGACATGAAGCAGAATAGATGGATAGAGTTTTTCAAGGCTCATAACTTTGAGTTGAGATATCATTCGGGTAAGGCCAAAGAAGTGGTCGATGCACTAGGTAGGAAATTCCAATAGGTGTCCCAAATGATTGTCCAAGAGAGAGTGAATTTCTTGAGAGTTTTTGAGAATTTGAGTCTAATGGTGACTATGATTCCAAATAGTCTCTCAGTGAGCAAGTTGGACATAGTAAGAGGCCTAAAGACTCAGATTTCTTTGAAGCTTAGAAGGAGAATGAAGCTCTAAGGGACGAGTGTGAGCAGATCTTCTAAGGAACCCTAAAGGATTTTGTTATGACTAAGAGGGAATAACGAAGTTTAGAGACAACTTTGTTTTCCAAGACGGTCAAAAATCAAGAAAAAGGATTCTGGAGGAAGCTCACCAGAGAAAGTATACCATCTAACAAGAGGCTACTAAGGTTTTCCAAGAGTTAAGGATGATGTATGGTGGCCTAGTATGTTAAAGAACATAATAGAATATGTTGAGCTGCAGGTAAAAGTGGTGAGATTAAGTAATCTGCCCATCTTTCGCCATGTAAAGTTAGCTATTTTCTAGACAAATTAGTTTAGCTACTTTTGAAAGAAATAGTTAGGATTCATGGAGTTTCAGTGGATATAGTGTCTGATAGAGATACTAGATTCACATCTGGTTTTGAAAGCCTTATAAGAAGGAGTTCAAAGCTAAGTTATAAGGCTTTCAAAGCTAAGTTATGTTTTAGTACAGCTTACCATCCATAAGCACAGAGATCAAGAGCTTTAAGATGAGCAGGTCTCTTCAAGTGAAGATGGTTAGGAGAAGCTGATACTGGAAAAGGACTGCATGGAAGCAGAAGTTCCATGTAGAGTTTTGTTAAACCAGAATTGTTTGCTTGAGGAGAGCAATTTTGGGGACAAAATTTTTAAAAAGGAGGGGAGAAATGTAACACCCTTAAACACATGTTAGACTAGTAAATGGTTACAAAAGGTAGCATTTGACTTGTTTAGCATACCAGTAAAGTTTTGTGACAAACTGAGTTCATTTAAGCACTTAGTTACAACATAAAAGTTGAAAAGTAGTTTAAAATGACTCAGATAATAGCATAAGTTGCTAAGTTGAAGGAAATAAATGTAGAGAGCTTATTTCTAGGTCACAAATAAGCTAAGAAAGATGTGGTAAAAGTTTCAAGAGAATCGGAGTCAGTTTGGTATTTTTAGGCATACAGGTTGTGCTTTTAATGCCCGATTGATCCCCAGCAGATACAGAAAATCATGAAAATGGTGAAAAAACAATTTAGATGAATCCTATGATTTATTCTAAAGTTGTTGGAAGCTGAAAAACTTGAATTAGCACAATTCGAGTGTCCTTAGCATATATAAGTTTCAGTGTAGAAACTTAAGTTAATCTTTTTTCGTATTTTCGTCCACGTCCCACCCACTTATTTCTCTCTTCTCCTTCGGCAGAGAACCGAAAAACAGGAAAAGAAAAGAAAGAAAAAGGAGAAAGCGGAGAAGAAGAAGGAGAAAAGGGAAGAAGGGAAGAAGAAGAGGAAGAAGATCAATGATCAAGTTCAAGGCTTCAAGTCTTCAAGAGGTAGGGGTTTAGAGCCTTTATTCATCTCTTTTCTCTATGTATGCATATAAACAACCAAATATGCTAAATTGAGTTTTAGATGAGTTTGATGTGTTTGGCTTGCATGGACGTGTTTCTTTGGTCATTTATGACTTGTTTATAGCATAAGTTTAAGTTAGAAACTTAGAACAACTCAGTTAGACCCTTGATTCACAAAGTGAGCATTACGTCAAAGAATGAAGGATTTTGATCCATAATCCAAATTAAGAGGTTAAAGATAGTGATTAATGTTTCCTAAGTATTAAGGAACTAGTTAGGAACTTAGAATCACTTATAATTTGGATAGAAATGGCCAGAATCTAAGAAAATGACTAATAGAACATTAAAATCGTAGCTGCAGAATTATGCAGAACTGTTGTTCTGTCATGGGCGCCGCGGCGTGTGTTGAGTGGTGTCGCGGCGTGAGACCAAAGATCAGCCCAGTATAGCACCTGAGAGCAGGGCGTCGCGGCGTGCCAATGCCGTGCCGCGACGTGAGACCCTAAAGCTCCAAAATGTTGATTTTGGATGTTTTGAAGTTCTATAGTTAATGGAATCATTTATATATGTTTTCTAAAGTGTGTTAAGACACAAATGGGGATATTTTCAAGTGGAAAATATTTACCCATCAAGTATGAGAAAGTATAGGCTTTTAAGCATCCTAAAGGAAAGGTTTGCTTTAGGTAATGACATTGCACCTTAGGCAACTTAACGTTGCAATAGATATCACTCAAGATGTGATAAGATAGTGCAATGGAGATACGTATACTAGAATGAATAATAGTATTCACTTTAGTAGAGAATGAGAAAGGTATGAACCTTAGGACATCCAAGAGTCGTGGATTACCTTAGGAAGGTACCTACAACCTTAAGCAACAAAGAGTTGCAAAAGAACCACTCTTGAGTTAGATTCACTTGAGTGGAGACAAGATTGTGTATTAGTTCCAAGAAAGGAATGTTTAGGTACTAAGTCTCTAGTTAAGTGAGATTTTGTGCATTGCTAAATACACAATAAGATGAATTATGATTAAGAAGATGTCATAATCATAAGGTACAGTAGAAATGTGCAATAACTCATGTATTAGCAAAGATGAGTTAGAAGTGCAAGATAAAGGGAATTTACTTCCTTAGACACTAATGAAAGTATGGAAGTTAAGTTCTTAAGCATTCCATGAGTTTGGAATAATTAAAGAGATATCTGGAACCTTAAGCACACAAGTGTAGCATAAGCTACTACTAGAAGTGTGATGGAAGGGAAAGCTAGATACAACTAGAATAAGTAGGTTATACTTATCTAGATGCATGACTTACTCGCTTTAATGAAAGTTGAGTTAATTATGCAAAGTTTTAGAGAAATGCTCATTTATTTCCTTAAGCAAGGGTAGATGAGACATTAGCTAAGATAGACTCTTTCACTAGTATGAGTGAGTCTATAGGAAACTTAAGATGGTGTTTATATAAGAGTTAAACATAACACTAAGCTTTTCACACACTAGTTAGTTAAGCTAGTATATATGTGAAGAGAAAGAACCTCAGTGCAACCAAGATTAGTGGTTTGCCATAGGTAAGTATCTAACACCTCAGCAACATAGGGTTGCTTTAGAAATCACTTAAGAGATATGAGTGATGACGTGGAGTTTAGATACAAGTATGAGAAATGGACTGGTGATGTTTACCTGAGAATGTAACATTATATGACGTGAGGTCATTTAGCCAGAAGGTAAGGAATCAGAGAAGTTCCTAAGGGGGCAAGTATTTCTAACCAAGTGCTAAGGTTACATGTAATATGAGGTTACAGATTCTCCTCATTACAAAGGGTAAACATAAGAAGCCAAAGTTCCTAGGAGAATATGCTTAGATCATAAAGGAACTAAGTATATAAGTACGTATGTAAGTCTACGAATTAGTCAAGTAGTATCGAACTTGGTGAGCATCCTTTGATGTTCATTCATGGAGGCAAAAAAAGATAGATGGGTGTCCAAAGGACTTTTGAGAAGGACATAACCCTAATGTCTCGACAGTGCCAAGGCCAAAGAAGATAAATGGGAAATCCAAAGACGCTTTTTGAACAAAGATAAAGCCCGAATTTCTTAGCATGCCAGGATATGTGTAATGCGAGGATGAGCTTTCCCTCTAATTACCACTGGATGATATACTAACTAGTTCCTAGCAAAATTCCTTGTTTTCAAAATAAATTTTTACATGTATTTCAAAATAAAACCCTGCATTTTCATTTCATCCACACACTCTTAGGACTTCTTTTGGCATATTCATATTACATATCATTCTCATTGCATTCACGGATAGTTGTATGGGCATTGTCCGTCACTGTTGGTATTTACAACTGTATGGGCATATTAATAGTGTGTAGGCTATCGGTTGATATCACACTATAAGAAAGTGTGCAGATATGAGAAAAGAAGAGGAAGCTCCTAAGTTAGAATTATAGCATCTATTATATAATTGTTATATACAATATTATAGTTAAATGGTATTGGAATTGCTTTTACTGAGAATTTTTATTCTCACCCCTGTTGCTATTCCATGTAAATCCAAATGTAGGAACAGATGCAAGATCAGGCACAGGTACTATGGTACAGACCCTGCTAAGGGTAAGAAGAGAAAGCATGAAGACTAGAGTAGTTTTTATTGTTTTAAGTAGACAAAACTTATGTAATTAGTTTATATTTATTCTATAAGTTTTATGTTATATGTATTACAATAAGCCCTCTTGTGGCTAAGTTTGTATATATATATATATATATGTATGAGGTTTAAGTTTTCCGCTATCTCTGAAGGCTTTCTATAATTACTCAGTTGTGATTATAGATATATGTTAATATGTAGTATAGAAGTGACGTCTCTAGTACTGGTTATCTTTATATATCGCTGTCTAACTATGATATATCTAAATATCTGTATTAGGGTGTTACAGTAAATAGCAACAGTGACAAACAATGCCCATACAACTGTCTGTGAATGCAATGAGAATGATATTTAATATGAATATGCCTAAGGAATCCTAAGAGTATGTGGATGAAATGCATATGCTGGATTTTGTTTTGAAATACATGTAGAAGTTTATGTTGAAAACAAAGAACCTTGCTGAGGTATTAGATACTTACCTATGGCAAACCACTAATCTTGGTTGCACTAAGGTTCTTTCTCTTCACATACATACTAGATTAACTAACTAGTGTGTGAAAAGCTTAGTGTTATGTTTATCTCTTACATAACCACCATTTTAACTTTCCTATAGACTCAACTCATCCTAGTGAAAGAGTCTATCTTAGCTAATGCCTCATCTACCCTTTCTTAAGGAAATAAATGAGCATTTCTCTAAAACTTTGCATAATTAACTCAACTTTAACTAAAGCGAGTAAGTCATGCATCTAGATAAGTATAACATACTTATTCTGGTTGTATCTAGTTTTCCCTTCCATCACACTTCTTGTAGTAGCTTATACTACACTTGTGTGCTTAAGGTTCCAGATACCTCTTTAATTATTCCAAACTCATGGAATGCTTAAGAACTTAACTTCCATACTTTCATTAGTATCTAAGGAAGTAAATTCCCTTTATCTTGCACTTCTAACTCATCTTTGCTAATACATGTGTTATTGTACATTTCTACTATACCTTATGATTATGACATCTTCTTAGTCACAATTCATCTTATTGTGTATTTAGTAATGCACAAAGTCTCACTTATCTAGCGACTTAGTACATAAATATTCCCTTTTTGGAACTAATACACAACCTTATCTATCTCCACTCAAGTAATCTAACTCAAGTGTGATCCTTACTTACAACTTTTTGTTGCTTAAGGTTCTAAGTACCTTCCTACGGTAATCCACTACTCTTGGATTTCCTAAGGTTCATACCTTTCTTATTCTCTACTAGAGTGAATACTACTATTTATCCTAGTATACTTATCTCCATTGCACTATCTCTTCACATCTTGAGTGATATCTATTGCAACGTTAAGTTGCCTAAGGTGCAATGTTCTTACCTAAAGCAAACCTTTCCTTTAGGATGTTTAAAGGCCTATGCTTTCTCATGCTTGATAGGTAACTATTTTCCACTTGAAAATATCCCTATTTGTGCCTTAACACACTTTAGGAAACATATATGAATGATTCCATTTACTCTAGAACTTCAAAACATCCAAAAATACATTTTGGAGCTTTAGGGTCTCACGCCACGGCATGGCATTGGCACGCCACGGTTCCCTGCTCTCGGGTGCTAATGCTTGGTTAATTTGTGGTCTCATGCCGAGACATGCACCACCTATGCCACGACGTTCATAGCAGAAACCAGATTCTGCAGAATTCTGTAGAACCGTGGTACTGTTCTATTGGTCAAATTCTCATTTCCAATCACTCTATGATCGGTATTCTAGTGATTTCTAGCACCAATTTAGGCCCCTAAACTTGTTGTAACTTAATTACTGTCACACCCTAATAGGGATGTCATATTTTCGAATAATAATAATAACCTCTACCCAAATTATAAATTATTACGTAATATATATAATAATATAGGTTGTAAAAATATTTTTTTAACATTATATTGTAAAATAAAATAAACAGAACATAAAATAAAACAAAAAGCATTACATACACACCATAATTATACATATGATTTTGTTTTTAATAGGTACAAATGATTTACTGATTACAAACTCGTTAATTAAGAACGAAAAACTATCTGGTTTAAAGCAAACCATAAACTAGCCCAGGCATAACACTAAAAGTTCGATCCTCGAAAAATCCTCCTCGGGAAGATTATCGGAAAGACGAAATACTCGATAACACCATACCACGCTGAAATCAATCCATATGATATGGATGATCTCGAGGTTCACCTTCCTCGAACTGGTCACTCGGTTCTTTGCTCCTCGTTGTATTGACAATCCAACAGTTGCTCCTCTTCTACTTCCTCAACGACTTTACGGAACATAAATAATAATACAGAAAATATATATAAAGAGGTGAGACAATCTACATCATTACCAGCATAGCAGTAAGAAAACGACAATACAAACAAATATAACAGTTAATATAATAATTCATATTATCACACATGCAAAATATCCAATTATAACTATTCATATTATCACACATGCAAAATATCATAAATCAAATTATAACTATTCACACAGTAATGCAGATTAAATATGTCATGTACTCAGACTCGTTCCTACTCCATGGAGCTAAACACAACATCAGAGAGAATGATCCGGTAGACATGTCCGTACATCAGGCTGCCTCAACCAACTATTACACAGTCAAATACGTCGTGTAAATAGCACACAGTCAAATATGTCGTGTGAATGGTACACAGTCAAATACGTCGTGTAAATAGTACACGTCAAATACGTCGTGTACGTCCGGGCATAGTACTGGTGCACGGTCCCCAATAGATCATGATTAAGAATAGTATTTGTCGAGATCGCTAGTGTGTGTTTTTCGATTACCACGCCACGGGGAGGAGCTACCAACTGTCCACATGGGGAATCTACTACACACTAACGCCTCCAAGTTCTCCACATGAACACACTACGCCTATCACACCCATAACACGGTGTAATTCATCTCGTCAGTCAATTGTCAATTTCAACCAAATTGACATACCACTCTATGTATGTAATGATCCATAATTACAAAAATACCCTCAGTATCACCATAAATCATAATTACATAAATATCCTCATTGTCACCATCATTACAAAAATACCCTTGGTATTAATAATTCCAAAAATAGTATGTCTCCACTTGACAGTACTATTTCCCAACATGTCTGGGTCCACCACTTTGACCCGACAGTAAAAACTTACTGTTTCCATAAGTCGCGTAAATATTTTATCCCATTTTCACAATTACGTCACACTTTACAAACGTTTTTCAATCGCGTAAATATTTATTTTTCAACGTTTTCTCAATCGCGTAACATTTTTAAATTATTTTCTCAATCGCGTAGTTTAAAAATCATCATTTTAAATACACGTAAGTTATTTCTACTATTTTCACTGTATAAAATATTTCTTGACGTTCCAAATTAAATTTTTGAAACTTTCCAAACTAAAAATATTATTTGAACATTATATTCCATTTTTCTTACAAAAATTACTCTAAGTAAAAATTTCTGACGTTTTTCACAAAAATTAGATTTTAATAAATTCTTCTATAGTTAATTTTATTCTTTAACTACGTAAAATATTTCCTTGCTTTCTAAATGCCATTTTGAAACGTTCTTCAATACTTACTCATTCTTAATCAATTTTGATAACATTTCATTTAGAAAATCCACTAAGTAATATTTTCTACGTTTTCCTTTTTAAAAATTCCTTTATTTAATTATAACCATAAAATACACTTTAAAAATTGCTAACATACTTTAAAACTCAAAGGTAAGTATTTTCAAGTGTCAAAAATTTATTTCTTTCATACACTAGACTTCTAATAAAAATTTGTTTACTTATTTGGTTCTTGAAAATCCATTGTAAATAAATTCTTTTTAGGTCAATAAACTAGTTTACACTTAGAAAATAAATTTTGGATCAATTAAACATTAAAATATATTTTTGGCCAAAAATCACCATTTTTATACAAACCATGTTTAAAATTATTTTTCATCCATTAAATCATTGAAAAATCCTTTAACTTAATTAGATCAACTAAGTTATCCTTTTAGAAAATGGTTGAGAACATATTAGTTCTCTCTTCATAGTAAAAACCATAAGCTCTTCATCTTGTGTTCTTTGGAACACTTTTGCAATCTCAACATATTTGCACACCCAACAATAATTATCATAGATCCATGAACATATACATATATTTATGAACACATACCATGTATTAAAGCAATAATAAAACACATACCAAATATCAAAGCTATAAACATGTTTGCATGCATAATAAATCACAAATAGAAAAGACAATAAACATGCACACAAAATTAATCACAACTAGAAAAGACAATAAACATGCACACAAAATTAATCACAAAACAAACAACCAAGTGAATGAATCCTTATGGATTCTTTACCACAATTACATCCATTTTCTCACCACCACACATGGTTGATGAGATTAAATCTCCCTCTTACCTATAAGGAAGACAAGATCTCCTTGGACTTCTCCTTAGAAATTTTGTGTAGCTTCAACAAAAATCCTAACAAGCTTAAACAAATTATAAAGTCATAAATTATGGTTGAAAAAAAAGATAAACCATGGATCAATCATGGCTTAGAACATTTAAAATAAAATTAGAAACAAGAAACAAGAATTTTCACCTTATAGGAAAGAAACTTCAAAGTGATTTTCCAAGCTCCAAATGGACGATTTAGCAAAAACTCACAACTAGAGATGTTCTTAGAATATGGTTTAGGTTTAAGAAATGATGTTAGATAAAATTTTAAATGAGTGGAAGGGTTAGAAGTGGTGTTGGCCGAATGGTAGAGAAAATGGAAACTTGGGAAATTTTCTTGAGTTCTTTGGGTAGGAGAGAAAAGAGTGAATGATATAGAATGTTAGGAAATTTTAGATGATATGCCGTAGGACTTCAAGAAAAAAGCTATCCATTTTTTTTGTTTGACAAATTTGGCTTAATAATAGCCATAGGACACAAATTATGGAGCTTTGTCTCCTTTGTTGACAATTTGCTAACATTATTATTTGGATGGTGGATGACTAAGCATTTAGCAACTTCTTGGTTGCTTCCTTGTTGAATTTTGAGTGCATAATTCATGCATAAGGCCGAAAATGCTATAGGAGAATCAATCAATTTTGATTGATTTTTAATAACTTATTTATGCTTAAATCCTCCAAGTTATGTTTAATTAAAAATTAGCTAGGTTCCTTTATTATTTAGTTAATCATCTATTTATTTAGAAACACTAATCTCCTTCTTAATTATACTAGACTATAATATGGTAAAAATTAATTAGGTTTTAGTCCATTTAATTATCACTCAAACTTAATTAAGTTTTAGACTAATTATTCAATTAAGTTAGGTTTTAAACTAACTAATCTACTAAGTCTAATCATTTTTGTAGATTTTTAACCTTTTGGTTTAGAATTTTACAAGCCTTTTACGTTGGTAATTTTTTCTTAAAAGTGGGTCCCACAAACCCAAACGTGGGTCCCACAAGACAAATGTGGGTCCCACAAGGCAAACGTGGGTCCCACAGATTTTTCTGCATGATAAATATTTTTATTATATAGAAAAATCCTAAAAATTAAAAGATTACTATATGTATTATTCGGATTGGGTTTAGTAAGATCGCCCAGCTCCAAATAATCAAACAAGATTTTCCCCGGTCCGAAAATTATTATTTTCTTGACTCGGAGCAAATCACACGAAACAATCAAATACAATTATGAAACAGATCAAATTAATTTTATAACACGAGAAATCAAAAAACAGTACAATAAGGGCAAAAACGTAATTAACCAAAAATTGGGGTGTTACAACTCTCCCCTACTAACAGAAATTTCGTCCTCGAAATTTATCGTACCTTAGAAAAGATTTGGTCTTGCTCCCTCATTTTGTCTTCTAGCTCCCAAGTAGCATCTCCCGTTATCTCATTCCATATAACCTTTACCAAAACAATCATCTTCCCTCGAAGCTGCTTCACTCTCCTGTCCTCAATCTTAACAGGAAGTGTCTCATACGTCAAATTATCTTTCAGTTGTACTTCATCAGGTTGAATGACATGTGTTGCATCAGGAATATATTTCCTCAGTTGAGACACATGGAATACATTATGAAGATTGGATAGAAAAGGTGGTAAAGCTATATGGTAGGCTACGGGACCTATCAGACGAATGATTTGATAAGGTCCAATGAATTTAGGAGTGAGTTTTCTAGATTTGATAACCCTTCCGACACCGGTCGTAGGTGTTACTCGCAAAAACACATGCTCACCTTCTTCGAATTCAAGAGGTCGTCTCTCGCTTATCAGCATAGCTTTTCTGTCGGCTCTCGAGTTGTCCTCATTTTCTCCTGAATCATCTTCACCTTCTCCGTAGTTTGTTGCACAAGATCAGATCCAATGATCATACTTTCCCCATCTTGATACCAACACAAAGGTGTTCAGCATCGTCGCCCATAAAGTGCTTCATAGGGTGCCATCCCTATACTTGAGTGAAAACTATTATTGTAGGTGAATTCTATCAAAGACAGAAATTCATCCCAACTCCCTTATTGTTCCAACACACAAGCACGCAACAGATCTTCCAGCGATTGAATAGTCCTCTCCGTTTGACCATCAGTCTGCGGATGATAAGCAGAACTCAGACGTAACTTAGTCCCCATGGCTTCTTGTAAGCTTCGCCAAAACCTTGATGTAAACCTCGGGTCTCTATCAGTAACTATACTTGAGGGTACACCGTGAAGTCTAACAATTTCACTAATGTACACCTGGGTTAATCGTTCCAACGAATACTTGTTATTGATCGGCAAGAAGTGTGCTGACTTCGTAAGCCTATCAACTATAATCCATATAGAATCATAACCCTTCTTAGTTCTTGGCAATCCGGTAACAAAATCCATCGAGATACTATCCCATTTCCACTCAGGAATAGTTAAAGGTTGTAACATACCGGCTGGTCTTTGATGTTCCACTTTTCCTTTTTGACAAACCATACAAGACGCCACACGTTCCGCAACATCTCTTTTCATCCTTGGCCACCAAAACATTCGCTTTAAATCTTGATACATCTTTGTCATTCCTGGATGCATACTCAACCTACTAGCATGAGCTTCGTCCAAAATCGCTTGCTTCAGCTCGGGATCATTAGGTATACAAATCCTTCCTTTAAATCTTAAAACTCCATCAGATCCTTCCTCAACTGTTGCCTTATGACCTTGCTTCAAAAATTCTTTCTCATTCAACAAATATGGATCCTTATCCTGTTTTTCTTTGATTTCTTCCAGCAAGTCATTCAAAATAATAACTTTACTTAGACGAATCCTTCCTAGTGCCAATTCCACCGACAAATAGTAAATCTCTAAGCGATTGATCAATTCTTCCTCCTTTATCATCATGGTAGAAACACTGATCACCTTTCTACTTAAAGCATCCGCCACCACATTCGCCTTTCCCGGATGGTATTGAAGTTGAAAATCATAGTCCTTCAAGAACTCCAACCATCGCCTCTGCCTCATGTTCAATTCCTTTTGATTGAACAGGTATTTTAAACTCTTATGATCACTGAAGACATTGAACACAGCTCCATACAGAAAATGTCTCCACACTTTCAATGCAAAAACCACTGCAGCGAGTTCCAAATCGTGCGTTGGATAGTTCCTCTTATGAACCTTCAACTGTCTTGAAGCATAGGCTACCACATTTCTTTTCTGCATTAACACGCATCCTAACCCTTGATAAGAAGCGTCACAATACACCTCAAAAGCCTCGTTAGGATCTGGCAAAATCAGTACTGGTGCAGTCGTCAATCTCTTCTTTAACTCTTGAAAACTTGCCTCACATTCTTTCGTCCAATAAAAAACTTGACTCTTCCTTGTGAGTTGTGTAAGAGGTCCAGCTATCTTAGAAAAACCTTCAATGAACCTCCGATAATATCCGGCCAATCCAACAAAACTCCGAATCTCGATTACCGTCTTCGGCCTCTCCCATTACAAAATAGTTTCTATTTTCGATGGGTCCACTGCAATACCTTCCTTGGAAATTACGTGACCCAGAAATTGAACTTCTTCTAACCAAAACTCACACTTTGCCAACTTTGCATACAGCTTCTTGTCCTTCAAAATTTGGAGAACTATACTGAGATGTTCAGCATGCTCTTCCTTATTTTGGGAGTAGATCAGAATGTCATCGATAAAAACAACGACAAATCTGTCTAGGTATGGACGAAAAATCCTATTCATATAGTCCATGAATATTGCAGGAGCATTCGTCACTCCGAATGGCATCACCTAATACTCATAATGCCCGTAACGAGTTCGAAAAGCGGTCTTAGGTATATCCTCTACCTTGACACAAATCTGATGATAACCTGATCGCAGATCTATTTTAGAGAAAATAGCTGCTCCTTTCAGCTGGTCCATCAAATCATCGATCCTTGGAAGCGAGTATTTGTTCTTTATCGTGACCTTGTTCAGTTGACGATAGTCTACGCAAAGACGAGAAGTTCCATCCTTCTTCTTGACTAGTAATACTGGCGCTCCCCACGGCGAAACACTCGGTCGCACAAACTGCTTTTCTAACAATTCCTCCAATTACTTCTTCAACTCCACCAATTCCGATGGCGACATCCTATATGGTGCAATTGAAATAGGACCTGCTCCTGGTACCAAATCAATAGCAAACTCGATTTCCCTTTGCGGTGGTAAGCCAGGTACATCGTCAGGAAAAACTTCTGGAAACTCATTCACGATTGGAATAGTATTCACATCTTTTTCACTCTTGACTTCCAAAGAAGACAGCAGCATGTATCCTTGAGCTCCGTCCCTCAACAAAGATTTGACTTTGACGGCAGTTAAAAATCCAGAATCCTCATCCTTAGGAAAAACTAAGGTTTTATTGGCACAGTCTAATAGGATATGGTTAGAAGATAACCAATCCATTCCTAATATTATATCTATTTCAACAAGAGGTAAGCAAATTAAATTGACGGAAAAGACTCGATCATTTATGGTAATAGGACAGTTCAAACATACTTTAGATGTAACAACAGGTTTAACAGTTGGTATAGAAACAATCAATTGAAAACTCAAAGAAGACACAGGCAATTTCAACCGGTCCACACAGTCATACGCAATAAATGAATGCGTCGCACCTGAATCATATAGTACAGTCAAAAGATTACCTGCTACGACACCTTTCCCCTGAATAAGATCTTCAGACTGAGAAGCCTCAGCCCCGCTCATCGTGTACACTCGCCCTCCAGATCGCGGCTGAGTAGCACGAACATTGCTCACCACTGGCTTCCTTTCTGTCTGGTTACATTCCCTAGAAACATGTCCGGGCTTTCCACACTTGAAACAGATTGGCCCTTTGATTGAATAGTCTCTAGATATGTGGCCACTCTTTCCACATTTAAAACATCTTGGCGTAAACGCCACATTTGTACCAACTTTGTTGCCACTAGAACTTCCGCCGATAGATGGACGTTGAGGTTGATTCCCCGGTGGTCTCAAATACGGCTTGCACTGAAACCGGTTGTTATTGTTGTTGTTGTTGCCACCTCTTTGGAACCTAGTCGATCCAAAGTTATGATTTCTTGGATCACGTGACGGCTCCAACTCCTCGAGTCGTACACATGTGTCCACCAAAGCATGAAACTGGTTCATCCTTAAGGGTAGCACTCCTCGCTTCAACTCTACCCTCAGCCCTTCCTCAAACTTACGGCATTTCCACGTATCATTCTGTCGAGTTTGAGCATAGTCTGAGAACTGAGACAAGCTCTCAAATTTAGAAGCATATTCATTGACAGTCATATTGCCCTGACGTAAACCAAGAAATTCCATCTCCTTGGCATGTTGAGCAGCGGGAAAGTACTTTTCTAAAAATACTTCACAGAATACCTCCCAGGTAATTTCAGTTCCCTCAGCTTGTAGTAAACGTCGGGTTCCTCTCCACCAGTTCTCACCATCCCCTCTCAGCATAAATGTAGCATACGTCACCTTTCGATCATTGGCGCACCCCATTCCTTCAAATATCTTTTCGAGATCTTAGATCCAAAGACTCGCCTTCTCTGGATTAAATTCACCTCTGAACTGCGGCGGGTTATTGCGCCTAAACTCAGACAAGTTTAGAGCATCAGCAGTCACATCTTGCTGTTGAGCTGCTCGTTCATTTTGTTGCGTAATCACCTCTGCCATACGCTGCATAGCCTCAGCAGCTGCAGTCATTGGGTCAACATTACGATTCATGTTTGCACGCGTTCCTCTTCCGCCAGACATTTTCTTCTTCAGTCAAACAAGACAAAACAGAGTCAGATGTACCCTTTCAGATACCAATCATAGAGAATCACACAACATAAGCAAAAACAGACCCAACCATAACCCCAAAAGACTCTAACTTGGGCTCTAATACCAACTAAAATGTCACACCCTAATAGGGATGTCACATTTTCGAACAATAATAATAACCTCTACCCAAGTTATAAATTATTACGTAATATATATAATAATATAGGTTGTAAAAATATTTTTTTTTAACATTATATTGTAAAATAAAATAAACAGAACATAAAATAAAACAAACTATTACATACACACCATAATTATACATATGATTTTGTTTTTAATAGGTACAAATGATTTACAGATTACAAACTCGTTAATTAAGAACAGTAAACTGTCTGGTTTAAAGCAAACCATAAACTAGCCCAAGCATAACACTAAAAGTTCTGATCCTCCGAAAAATCCTCCTCAGGAAGATTATCGGAAGACAGAAATACTCTGATAACACCATACCACGCTGAAATCAATCCATATGATATGGATGATCTCGAGGTTCACCTTCCTCGAACTGGTCACTCGGTTGCTGCTCCTCGTTGTATTGACAATCCAACAGTTGCTCCTCTTCTACTTCCTCAACGACTTTACGGAACATAAATAATAATACAGAAAATATATATAAAGAGGTGAGACAATCTACATCATTACCAGCATAGCAGTAAGAAAATGACAATACAAACAAATATAACAGTTAATATAACAATTCATATTATCACACATGCAAAATATCCAATTATAACTATTCACATTATCACACATGCAAAATATCATAAATCAAATTATAACTATTCACACAGTAATGCAGTCCATGGAGCTAAACACAACATCAAAGAGAATGATCCGGTAGACATGTCCGTACATCAGGCTGCCTCAACCAACTATTACACAGTCAAATACGTCGTGTAAATAGCACACAGTCAAATACGTCGTGTGAATGGTACACAGTCAAATACGTCGTGTAAATAGTACACAGTCAAATACGTCGTGTACGTCCAGGCATAGTACCAGACAGTCCCCAATAGATCATGATTAAGAATAGTATTTGTCGAGATCGCTAGTGTGTGTTTTTCAGTTACCACGGCCCAGAGGAGTTACCAACTGTCCACATGTGGAATCTACTGCACATTCTCCACATGAACACACTACGCCTATCACACCCATAACACGGTGTAATTCATCTCGTCAGTCAATTGTCAATTTCAACCAAATTGACATACCACTCTATGTATGTAATGATCCAAAATTACAAAAATACCCTCAGTATCACCATAAATCATAATTACATAAATATCCTCATTGTCACCGTCATTACAAAAATACCCTTAGTATTAATAATTCCAAAAATAGTATGTCTCCACTTGATAGTACTATTTTCCAACATGTCCGGGTCCACCGCTTTGACCCGACAGTAAAAACTTACTGTTTCCATAAGTCGCGTAAATATTTTATCTCATTTTCACAATTACATCACACTTTACAAACGTTTTTCAATCGCGTAAATATTTATTTTTCAACGTTTTCTCAATCGCATAACATTTTTAAATTATTTTCTCAATCGCGTAGTTTAAAAATCATCATTTTAAATACGCGTAAGCTATTTCTACTATTTTCACTGTATAAAATATTTCTTGACGTTCCAAATTAAATTTTTGAAACTTTCCAAACTAAAAATATTATTTGAACATTATATTCCATTTTTCTTACAAAAATTACTCTAAGTAAAAATTTCTGACGTTTTTCCCAAAAATTAGATTTTAATAAATTCTTCTATAGTTAATTTTATTCTTTAACTACGTAAAATATTTTCTTACTTTCTAAATGCCATTTTGAAACGTTCTTCAATACTTACTCATTCTTAATCAATTTTGATAACATTTCATTTAGAAAATCCACTAAGTAATATTTTCTACGTTTTCCTTTTAAAAATTCCTTTATTTAATTATAACCATAAAATACACTTTAAAAATTGCTAACATACTTTAAAACTCAAAGGTAAGTATTTTCAAGTGTCAAAAATTTATTTCTTTCATACACTAGACTTCTAATAAAAATTTGTTTACTTATTTGGTTCTTGAAAATCCATTGTAAATAAATTCTTTTTAGGTCAATAAACTAGTTTACACTTAGAAAATAAATTTTGGATCAATTAAACATTAAAATATATTTTTGGCCAAAAATCACCATTTTTATACAAACTATGTTTAAAATTATTTTTCATCCATTAAATCATTGAAAAATCCTTTAACTTAATTAGATCAACTAAGTTATCCTTTTAGAAAATGGTTGAGAACATATTAGTTCTCTCTTCATAGTAAAATCCATAAGCTCTTCATCTTGTGTTCTTTGGAACACTTTTGCAATCTCAACATATTTGCACACCCAACAATAATTATCATAGATCCATGAACATATACATATATTTATGAACACATACCATGTATTAAAGCAATAATAAAACACATACCAAATATCAAAGCTATAAACATGTTTGCATGCATAATAAATCACAAATAGAAAAGACAATAAACATGCACACAAAATTAATCACAACTAGAAAAGACAATAAACATGCACACAAAATTAATCACAAAACAAACAGCCAAGTGAATGAATCCTTATGGATTCTTCACCACAATTACATCCATTTTCTCACCACCACACATGGTTGATGAGATTAAATCTCCCTCTTACCTATAAGGAAGACAAGATCTCCATGGACTCCTTCTTAGAAATTTTGTGTAGCTTCAACAAAAATCCTAACAAGCTTAAACAAATTATAAAGTCATAAATTGTGGTTGAAAAAAAAGATAAACCATGGATCAATCATGGCTTAGAACATTTAAAATAAAATTAGAAACAAGAAACAAGAATTTTCACCTTATAGGAAAGAAACTTCAAAGTGATTTTCCAAGCTCCAAATGGATGATTTAGCAAAAACTCACAACTAGAGATGTTCTTAGAATATGGTTTAGGTTTAAGAAATGATGTTAGATAAAATTTTAAATGAGTGGAATGGTTAGAAGTGGTGTTGGCCGAATGGTAGAGAAAATGGAAACTTGGGAAATTTTCTTGAGTTCTTTGGGTAGGAGAGAAAAGAGTGAATGATATAGAATGTTAGGAAATTTTAGATGATATGCCATAGGACTTCAAGCAAAAAGCTATCCATTTTTTTTTGTTTGACAAATTTGGCTTAATAATAGCCATAGGACACAAATTATGGAGCTTTGTCTCCTTTGTTGACAATTTGCTAACATTATTATTTGGATGGTGGATGACTAAGCATTTAGCAACTTCTTGGTTGCTTCCTTGTTGAATTTTGAGTGCATAATTCATGCATAAGGCTGAAAATGCTATAGGAGAATCAATCAATTTTGATTGATTTTTAATAACTTATTTATGCTTAAATCCTCCTAGTTATGTTTAATTAAAAATTAGCTAGGTTCCTTTATTATTTAGTTAATCATCTATTTATTTAGAAACACTAATCTCCTTCTTAATTATACTAGACTATAATATGGTAAAAATTAATTAGGTTTTAGTCCATTTAATTATCACTCAAACTTAATTAAGTTTTAGACTAATTATTCAATTAAGTTAGGTTTTAAACTAACTAATCTACTAAGTCTAATCATTTTTGTAGATTTTTAACCTTTTGGTTTAGAATTTTACAAGCCTTTTACATTGGTAAATTTTTCCTAAAAGTGGGTCTCACAAACCCAAACGTGGGTCCCACAAGACAAATGTGGGTCCCACAAGCCAAACGTGGGTTTCACATATTTTTCTGCATGATAAATATTTTTATTATATAGAAAAATCCTAAAAACTAAAAGATTACTATATGTATTATTCGGATTGGGTTTAGTAAGATCGCCCAGCTCCAAATAATCAAACAAGATTTTCCCCGGCCCGAAAATTATTATTTTCTTGACTCGGAGCAAATCACACGAAACAATCAAATACAGTTATGAAACAGTCAAATTAATTTTATAACACACAGAAATCAGAAAACAGTACAATAAGGGTAAAAATGTAATTAACCAAAAATTGGAGTGTTACAATTACAACTTATGGATTCTCTTAGGCATAGATCTAGGTCCAAATCACATAATTCCAACCATTGTCAAAAGCCTAAAACCATAGATCCTAATGGTTGGTCTTGAACCATAAACGACTTTCTTAGCTTTACTAAGCTTAAACTAACCTTACTCAACTCTTGGAAACCAAGAATCAAGATAGGAACTCAGATTTGGCTCTCCAAATCCATTTCCCCCATCTCAAACCTTACACCTTTTAAGTGCAACAAAGCAGTGAAGAGATGGATAAAAACCCCTTACCTCTTGAAGACTCTTGATCCTGAAGCTTGATCCTTGATCTTCTTCCTCTTCTTCTTCCATTCTTCTTCTCCCCTTTCTTCCTTTCTCCCTTTCTCTTTTCTTCTTTCTTTTTCTATTTTTTCGGTTCTCTGCCGAGAGAGAAGAGAGAAATAAGGGGTGGGACGCAGAGAGAATTAAGGAAAAAGATTAACTTAAGTTTCTGTGTTGAAACTTATATCTGCTAAGGACACCCAAATTATGCTAATTCAAGTTTCCCAGATTCCAACAACTTTAGAATAAATCATAGGATTCATCTAAATTGTTGCTTCACCATTTTCATGATTTTCTATATCTATTGCTAGTCATTCGGTATTAAACATCACAACCAGTATGCCTAAAAATACCAAACTGACTCTGATTCTCTTGAAACTTTTACCACATCTTACTTGGCTTATTTATGACCTAGAAATAAACTCTATGTTTATTTCCCTCAACTTAACAAAAGTTGCTATTATCTGAGTCATTTTAAGCTACTTTTCAACTTCTGTGTTGCAACTAAGTGCCTAAATAAACTCAGTTTGTCACAAAACTTGACTAGCATGTTAAACAAGTCAAACGCTACCTTTGGTAACCACTTACCAATCTAACATGTGTTTAAGGGTATTACACTTGACCTGGAGCAATTGTGGGATGGGTGACCTCCTGGGAAGTTTCCTAGGATGCGTGTGAGTGAGGACAAAGCACGCTGAAAAGGCCCGTGTTGATTTGTAGAGACACTCATCAATCCTACGGGCAATCCTGGGATGTTACATCAAGAGCTTAAAGATAAACAGATTTCCTCTAGTGAAAGTTTGGTTGGAAGAAGCTGGTACTAAAAAGAGCTACTTGGGAGATAGAATCCCATGTAAAGAGAGTTTACCCTAGGTTGTTTATGCGAATAAGGAAATTTTAGGGAGAAAATTTAAAAAAAGAGGGGAGAAATGTAATACCCTTCATCACAAGTTAGACTGGTAAATGGCTACCAAGGATAACATTTAACTTGTTTAACATGCTAGTGAAGTTTGGTGACAATATGAGTTTCGTTTAGGCACTTAATTGCAACCTAGAGTGTGAAAAGTAGCTTAAAATGATTTAAATAGTAACATAAATTGCTAAGATTAGGGAAATAAACATAGAGAGTTTGTTTCTAAGTCACAAATAAGTGAAACAAGGTGTAACTAAAGTTTCAAAACAATCAGAGTTAGTTTTGCATTTTTAGACATACTAGTTGTGCATTTAATACCGGATTGACTAGCAGCAGATATGAAAAATCATGAAAATGGTGAAACAATAATTTAGATGAATCTTATAATTTATTCTAAATTTGTTGGAATCTGAAAAACTTGGTTTCATGAAATCTAAGTGTTCTTAGCAAATAAGGAAGTTCCAGCAAAATATCCAAGGGATATGTTGGTCATTCCCATATTTCTCTCTCTCGTTAAAAGCAACTGCTGCTGCAAAACAAAGAAACAAAAACAAAAGAAAAGAAAGAAGAAGGGCCGAAGGAGAGAAAGTGTAACATCCTAATACTGACATCTCAATAAACATATCATTTATAATGATGAACAACATTACAACGTCACTACATACATAATAACTTGCTAAGATATCCATAATGTACATTAGAGACATTACATAGAGCCTTATGAAATGCGAAAAAAAAAACATAACTCATAACATAACATGCATTTATATATAACATTAGCTTCCCATAGGGCTTGAAGTATTACATAACTCTTTACATTACAAAAAGAGTATAAATATATACAAAGATTGTAATATATAACATAAGACTAGAACTAGAACTAATCTAATCCTTTAGTTGGATTTTTCTTCTTGTTCTTTGAAGAACCTTCACTTGGAATTACATGGCAACACAATAGGGTAATAAACAACATTTCTTAGTATGAGTAAACCAAAACCAGTTATACGTATCATAATAAACATAATATTAACACATTCTAATCAAAATATGTTTAAAGTCACACAAGGTTATACTTTAGTAACTAAAGATACCAAGTTAACATATATTTCATTATACATACTTAGTCCAACTAAGAACCAAGATGTCTAACTAGGATTTCTAGCTTAGTGTATTATCTTGTGGTAAATAGAGAGAAAGCATATCCTCATATTACGCATATCCTGGCATTATCGAGAAGTTCGGGCTGAATCCCTATTCAAAAGAATATTTTGGACTCCCCATTTATCTCCCTTGACCATAATGATGGTGTACACTGACACTCTGAGAATCTGGGCTAAATCCTTCATCAAAGAACCTTTTGGATCTTGCCACTCTCTCATCTGGTCACATCAAACGATACTCACAAGATCAATACTACTAGAACATCCTTCATACATAATCTAAAACACCACATCATCACTCATTACTCTTAAGTGACACACATTACCACAAAAGTGACCTAAGGTGCTAGATGTTTACCCAAAGCAAACCATAACTCTTGAATGCTCATAGGTTTAAACTTTCTTATAATTGCTAGGTGATAGTTCCTCTCTTGAAATACCCCCTATTTATGTCTTAACACACTTTAGGAAACATATATAAATGATTCCAACTAGCCAAGAACTTGAAAACATTAAAAATGACATTTTGGCAAGTTTCAGGGTCTCACGTCATAGCACAAACCTGGGCACGCCCTCGGTGCCCTGCTCTCGGGTTTCATTACTAGATGTAGCATCACTCTCACACTGTGGTGCCATTCATTTCATGCCATGATGTGTAATGCCCCTAGATTTAATAACTGCAACACAATCATCATTATGCCACACTCACTAAAGTTTAGGCGTGCTAAAACTCAACAAGTTTTTGAATTTAAACATTGTGTATATATAGAAAATATGAGCCACAAATGAATATATTTAGTACACAACTCTTAAAATACAATCACCGAAGGAAAATATATTCCATATATAAATATATTCATCCTTAACATAAAGTATTGGTAACACAAAACATAATACTTACATAACCAAATAAAAGGTGATGGGTACAAAAGCACCAAAAGGGAAAAGTAGCAACCCTGGGATAGGCACTACTCGTAGACAAAGCCACAATCCCTATGCATATTAATACAATTAGTGCCCCGGTCGACACGCCAGGCATTAATGCCCCCATGTCACTACACCCGTACATAGCCAAAAAATCTCGTCCAGACGCCATCACAAGAGTCAGCAAATTAACTCAACGAAAGACAGATAATTCAACCTCGTCCCCCTTCACAGTCTTCATCAACACAAACAAAAAGTAAGACAATACAACAAAGATATGAGATCCCCTATATCGCATACTAAGATGGCAGCGAGAAAAAGGTACGAATGACGAGGTCCTTCTATATATATAGATATCACAAGTATATAAGCATTAACAACATTATGACAACAGATATCAACATATATATATATATATATGTTGACCATGAGACAACAATGTTCACTGACCATGTGTATGCATAATGAATCAATTCATACTCCATGGAGCTAATACTCAATTTCAGAGATGAACGTTTCAGAAGATCTACCCCCCTTAATGACAGTCTACTCTGGACCACGAAAATATATATATATATATGTTGACCATGAGACAACAACAATGTTCACTGACCATGTGTATGCATAATGAACCAATTCATACTCCATGGAGCTAATACTCAATTTCAGAGATGAACGTTCCAGAAGATCTACCCCCTTCAATGACAGTCTACGCTGGACCACGAAAGGAATAGCGCTTGTCGGGCTCATAATACGTTGCAACGGTTTATCATGGTCAGAGGTGTAATAATATGATAACATGATCACTAAATGAACCACCGTGCCTCACGTTCCCCCAAGATCCTTCTATTGGATCACACTACTCAATTCTCATTCACTCCTTGGCAACAAAAGTCATACAGACACTGACTGTATGATGTTTAACGCATGATAACTTAATGCATAACTTCAGCCATCATTGTACTGTTCCCAATGGTATTGAACAGCTGCCCATGCAATTGTCGAATATCGTTAGTATCAATTCTATTATATAACCGCTCATATAATTACATAATAACACTAATCCACCCAGGTCTAGTCCAATCGCATACCGAGGTTTTATCAAATGCAAAACATATTAACCGCATGATTCAGAAGTCATCATTAACCAAAACAATCATCAACATCATAATGTCATTTCCATTCACAATGCATCATTATAGCATGAGTCAAGAATCATCAATATCATGAAATTCATAATCATAAACTAACACCTTATCAAGTATTTTTATTAGAGTTTTCAATACTCATTAAGAAGAATAAAAGAAGGTATTATACAAGTGAATTTCTTTCATTTTCCACCAACTAAAACTTGTTCTTCCCAATGTTCAGCGCTCAGGCGCTCACTTCTGGGCGCTCAGGCACTAGCATAGCACTCAGGCGCTCACCACGAACCGTCTAGGCACTGGGTGTACATCAACACACATATATATATATATATATATATATATATATATATATATATATATATATATATATATATATATATATATATATATATATATGTTGACCATGAGACAACAACAATGTTCACTGACCATGTGTATGCATAATGAACCAATTCATACTCCATGGAGCTAATACTCAATTTTAGAGATGAACGTTCCAGAAGATCTACCCCCCTCAATGACAGTCTACGCTGGACCACGAAAAGAATAGTGCTTGTCGGGCTCATAATGCATTGCAACGGTTTGTCATGGTTAGAGGTGTAATAATGTGATAACATGATCACTAAATGAACCACTGTGCCTCACGTTCCCCCAAGATCCTTCCATTGGATCACACTACTCAATTCTCATTCACTCCTTGGCAACAAAAGTCATACAGACACTGACTGTATGATGTTCAGCGCATGATAACTCAATGCATAACTCCAACCATCATTGTACTGTTCCGAATGGTATTAAACAACCGCCCATGCAATTGTCAAATATCGTTAGTATCAATTCTATTATATAACTGCCCATACAATTACATAATAACACTAATCCACCCAGGTCTAGTCCAACCGCAAACCGAGGTTTTATCAAATGCGAAACATATTAACCACATGATTTAGAAGTCATCATTAACCAAAACAACCATCAACATCATAATGTCATTTCCATTCACAATGCATCATTATAGCATGAGTCAAGAATCATCAATATCATGAAATTCATAATCATAAACTAACACCTTATCAAGTATTTTTATTAGAGTTTTCAATACTCATTAAGAAGAATAAAAGAAGGTATTATACAAGTGAATTTCATTCATTTTCCACTGACTAAAACTTTGTTCTTCCCAGTGTTCAGTGCTCAGGCGCTCACCACGAACCGTCTAGGCGTTGGGTGTACATCAACACACAGCACTCTCTCTGGGCAGTGGGCGCTCAGGTGCTCAGGTGCTCAGCACCTAGGCGTTATCTCCAAAAATCAAATTTTCTGCATAATTTTGCAGAATGAGCTATGGTTCCATCAAGGAGTAAAAATACTCCACACCCTCAAATCTTAATTCTACTTGTTATTCTCACCCTATGTAAGAACTACTATCATTTCAATTCTTGTTTCTCTATTCCAACTAATACTTCTCTTTATTATTAATAAAGTTTACTTACTTAAAGTCTTATGAATCTCAAAGCCTCACTTACACTCATTTTCCTTAAAAAGTCATAAATCATCATGGTTTTAGGTTAAAGTTCTCTTTTCTTTTATTTTTTTATCTTATGAATTCCTAATCAATCTTCTAGTCATTAAATCTTTAAAATCCCACCTTTGATACCAAATGGTTTCATGGTTTCCCTAAACGGTTGAAACCCCTAACACTCTTAGGTTCCAAAAATTCTTCTTCTTGCTTACGTACATCAATTCTTTAATTAACTCATTTTTAACCTAAATTTTCTAAATTCCAAGCTACCTTAAAATTTGTCCAACATTTCCATTTTTTTCCTTCTTCGTCGTGACCTCCATCAAGATTTTTAAGCATATATCACACTTCCATCATCAATTTACATTATAGCATATTCATACATAATATTCAAGCCATAAAATCACATAAAACAAGTAAGAACAACACATGAAGCAAATAGGCATAGATAAAAAAATCATACAACCAAGTGAATAAGTCCTCATGTGGATTCGTCACTTACTACATACAATCTCATTTCCCACCGCCAAACTTGACCAATGAGGTTAATCTCCTTCTTACCTAAGAAGACAACACAAGAAAGCAAGCTTCTTGATCCCTTGTTGCAATTTTCGTCCTACACCTTCAAGAAAACCCTAAGGTGAGCAACTTTCAAAATCTTCACTCAAACCATCAAAAGAGAAGTCCTTGGTCACATAGGTGACCAAGAAAAACAAAAAAAAAAGAGAAGAAAAGAGAAGAAAGTCAAGAACTTTACCTCAAAAGCTTCAAGCTTGGCTTCAATGGTGGAAAGTGAAAAAAGAAAAACTAGAGGATGGTCACCAAGGAAAATTGTCTTAGGATGATGAGAGGAAGTAAGAAATGGAAGTAGTTTAGCAAGTTAGTGAAGATGGTCCTTCCATGGTGTGGGTGTCGTGGAAGAAGAAGAGAAGAGGAAGAGAAGAGCTTGAGAGAAAATGAGAGAAGGGAAAGGTAGAGAGAGAAAGTAATAGATTTTTATGGTTTGAAATGTGGGAGTAAAAGTGAAAAAGTGAGAAGCATATTTTGGTTCCCCAAAATTGGCCCTTGCTGTGCAGAGTGTGGGGAGGGAAGAGAGAGAAAAATGGCTTCATGCATTGCTTGGGAAGTTGCTAGGAAGCTTCCTTCAAAGCTTCTTCAAGAAGCCAAAAACTCCTTTTTTGAAAAGTCAATGGTGATGTCATGGTAATGTTACTAAAGTGAACATTCTAGAACACTTATATTTTACTACAAGCTATTATCCAATAGATAAAAGTTACAATTAACAGAAATCAATATTTATTGTCCAACGGATAATAAATTATATAGCAATTTTTATTTAACAGATAAAAATCTTGAAAAACGCAAACCTCATAAACTGTGCTTAGCCTCGGGTTTAGTAACATCCCCTATTAACGTTTCCACAGTTCAAGGTTTACCAGCCTCGGGGAAATTATTTCATTTTTCCGGCTCCGCTCAGTGTGCACATAAAACAAGGAATATATTAAAATATTCAATGTTGTAAAAAAAAATCCACAAAAATTACAAATATTATAAAATGACTATTTATCACAAAATTATTAATTTTCAGGGTGTTAAACGATGCCCATAGTAGAAACGAGATTCTGCATAATTCTATAGAATTGTGGTACTGTTCCATTGATTTCTTTTATGGATTTTGGCCATTCCAAATCAAATTCTAGGTGATACTAAGTCCCTAATTAGTTCTTAAACATATAGGAATCATCAATCACTAACTTAAACCACTCGATTTGGATTCAAACACCAAACCCACATACTTGACTTAAAACTCCATTTTTGTACATCAAAGGTCTAAATGAGATGTTCCAAGTTTCTAACTTCAACTTATACTATGAACAAGTCATAAATAACCATAGAAACACAATCATGCAGGCCAAACACATCCAACACCTCTAAAACTCATTTTGACTTATTATGCACCAAAAGTGCATTCACGGAGAAAATGATAAAAAGATATGAAAAGAAGCTCTAATCCTCTACCTTGGCAGCTGAGATGAAGCTTCAAACTTGGTTGATCTCAAACCTTGGCCTTGCCTTTGGCTTTCCTCTTTTTCTCCTCCTCTTTCTTGCTCTTTGCTTTCTCTTCTTTCCTTTCTTCACTCATGGTTCATGCCTCTATTTTCACAACAAAGAGCCATGAATGAGGCTTATAAAGAGGGATGTAAAATACTCTTAAGGCCTTTAGGCCATAACTGATAAATTTTGATATGCTAAAAACACTTAAGTTTGGCTGAATCAAGATTTTCAACTTCCAACAATTTCAAAATAAATACTAAGATTCATATAAAAAGTTGTTTCACCATAAAATTATTTTTCTATATCTACTAGTAGTCAATTTGGCATTAAATGACAACTAGTATGCCTAAAAATACCAAACTAACTCTGATTATCTTGAAACCTTAACTACATCATTTTTAGCTCATTTGTGGCTTAGAAATAAATCATCCATATTTATTTCCCTCAATTCAACCTTTAAAGCCATTATTTAAGTCATTTTAAGCTACTTTTCACACTCTGAGTTGCAACAAAGTGCCTAAACTAACTCAGTTCATCCCAAAATTAAAAATGCATGTTAAGCAAGTCATATGCTACCTTTTGTACATATACACAAGTCTAACATGCCATAAAGAGTATTACAGAAAGAAAAGGAAAAAATAGAAGAAGAGCAAGGGAAGCTCCAAGAGCTAAGCTCAAGCTTGAGGATCATCTCATCCATGCAAGCATTAGGGGATTAGAGCTTCTTTTCATCTCTTTCGTTCATCATTTTCTCCGTGAATGCACTTTTGGTGTATAAGTCAAAATGAGTTTTAGAGGTGTTTGATGTGTTTTGCTTGCATGATTGTGTTTCTATAGTTGTAACATCCTCCCTAACCTAATAGCCTTAAACAGAGTTATAGAAGTTCAGTAATACAGGTAAAAATTATATATTAATTTGGATAATTTCTGAATCAGTTTGAATGTAATTCGGTAACATTGAATATAAGAAAATAATTAAGATATCTGTAAAATCGGTTGATATGATAGAAATAAATATGAAAAATGCACTTCCTAGCTAAGAACCATTAATAAGAGTTGTAGAAAATTTTGGAGAAGCAATAGAGTCAGTTTGGTATTTTTAAGGATACAGACGAGAAATGAAGGGAACAGTTATGGAACAACTGAATAATTCAAAATATTTTGAAATTTTATGGAGATGAAAAGTAAGACATGGGGAATATTTTGGTATAAAATATCAACCAAGATAAGTATCAGAAAGCTTATTACTTAATCTTTTGGTTTAATTCAATTCAGAAAGCTTAATTGGTAAATAGCAATATATAGAAAGTTATGGAAAAGTGAATCTAAGAACTAAGATTAGTTCTAAAATATTCCATAATACTTGTGGTAACTTAAAAACTCAATTTTAGAATATTAAAATGTACGTAGCAGATCCAAAAGTTTTAGTCTAAAATTTTGACCATTCTTAGTTTTCATTCACCGCCAATGCACCATCTATATTTCTCTTGAATATTCTCCACTCTTCCTTCATATTTTTCACTTCATTTATATGTACAAAACAAAAAGAGAGCAGTTGCAAAAAGTGAGAAAGAAACACCACCCACATGACTACACTTGCACTTTCTAATTTCCATTTGTTTCCTTTCATCTCCATCTTCTCTCATCTTTTTTCTCATCCTTTCTTCCCTCTTTATATATGGTTAAACAACAACAAAAACAACCATAAAAGGGCAAGAAAAGAAGAGGAAAACAATAGGGAGGAAGGCACCAAAAGCAAGGAGAAAAAAAGGTGAAAAGGAAGGGAATTCAAGGAGCTAAGTCTAGGGAGTGACGTAGGGGTTCTTTGCATCTCTGTCATTCTTTATTTCCACTGTTTTAAAGTTTTATATTCTACCCTTGTAAGGCTATGGCCATACATTGAATAAAAGTGTGAATATTCTTGTACATAGTGGATTTTAATTCTTGTTTGTGTTTAGTTCTTTTCTTGGATCAACTATTGGATGAAAAATCTTAAGAATTTGATTGTGTTTTGCTTGGTTGAACCACATGGGCAAGCTGCCCTGTTTTGGGCAGAACTCATGGTGCTTAATTGATTAAATTTGTGACTTGAATTGTAATGAAAAGTGAAGACAGAATGTTGCCTTAATTGTGATTGAATTTTGAATGCATTTATGCTTGAATTTATAACTTGTAAAATGATCAACAACCCAAAACAGATTGTTGCCCAGATTTAGACAAAATTTAGTCACTTTAAATGTGTAAAATGATAGCTTGATTTGTGTGAAAATACACAGTAGATTATTGCCTCCAAGTGACTAAAATTATGTTACTTTTGGGCAAGATATTTTGACTTAAAATGTGATAAAAAAAAATTGTATTTGACTGCCCTATTTTGGCATTAAATTTTAATGCTTTGGTATCATGTTTTGATATCAAATCTTGGTTAAAAATGTGAAGCTTGAAGTATTCATAATTTTCATATTTACACTTTGAGTAAATTAAGAGAGTTGGAATATGTCTTATAACTGTGTGCATAAATTATGATTTCTTCAACTTTTATATTCATTTGCTAATTAAACTAATTGATGAGTTTATCAAAATGGTCACCAAGAGAGATCTTGGTTGTGACTTGTGTTTGGTCACTTATGCATTATAAGTGGTTGGTTTGAAATGCTAGGAGATTATGAAAGAGAAAATTAGCATTTTCTTGTATTGAACATTTGGAAATTTTATGATTGATGATCATGGCATTTTTAGTCATGCTTGGAAAACCTAAATCTTATTTGTTTGATTATACACAAAATTGATGAATTATACTTTGTTATGATTCTAGTTGTCTGGTTGCAAGTTACCATTTGGTTGATTTATTTCCCTTGACCGAATGCATGCTTAAGGCCCGAGGGAGGGATTTGAATTGAAATTGTACTTTTGTTGTTGTTTGGTGAATAATTTATGTTGGTTGAGCTAGAAATGCATGGAATTACATTTGTAATTGGATGTAATTAATATTACTCTCTTGTTGAGAATTCATGAAATGTGTTGAATGAAATTGATTTGTGTACAAGATTTGTATTAAAAGTTGTATTGCTCATGGATTTGTCAAGTTGAGCTTGAATTTGAATTAGTATTGCTCTTTTGAATATGAATATGAGAATAACTCCCATGACTCTTTCTGGTTGAGCTAGAATATGAGATTGAATGATCAGTACTCATATGGATTAAATTTGAATTGTCTATGAGAATTGTGGACATTTATCCTTGAATGGGATTGATAGTGTGAGGAACAATGATTCCCTCCCTATCTTGGATAAAGGATAAAATGAGGAAGGATGATTCCCTCTTTACCCTAGATTATTAAATAAGGAAGGATGATTCCTTCCATGATATTGAATTGAGATATATTAAATGAGGAAGGATGATTCCCTTATTGATTTTGAATTGAGATATTAAATGAGGAAGGATGATTCCCTCATTACTATGGTAACATAAGGAATAATGTTCCCTCACTACCCTTTCATGATGATTAATAATAAGAATTGATTGATAATGATAATTGAGTTTGAAGAACTGTTACCAAGTGGCCTCAAAATTCAAGAGGGGGTGAATTGAGTTTACAAAAACTTTTCACAAATTTTTTGAAAAACTCTTGATTACCAATTTTCGTTAAAGCTATTTATTGATAGAAATGAATGAATGGATAAGATAGAAAGATATTGCTCACCAATGAACCAACCAAGAGAGAAATATTCAAGCAAGCAAATAAACTAATGCACAAATGTAAAGAGAAGGGTTTAGACAATTAAACACAATGGTTTATCCTGGTTCAGCCACCAATCCACTCGTGACCTACGTCTAGTCCTCAAGCAACCACTCGAGATTTTTCACTATATTTTCAAGTTTCAATCGGTGCTTAACAACAATTATAAACTGGAGCACTCAACACCTTGGGATACCTCACCCTTTGTACTTAAGCCTCTTTAAACAAGGGATGCCTCACCTTTTACAATTTGGAGGGATGCCTCACTATTTTTACAGAATAAACAAGATGGATAGAATAAAACTCTTACAAGAGTAATTGATACAAATTGAAGCTCTAGAATGTTCTTTAAAGATATCTCAAGTGATTTTCAGAAAAACAGAGCAAGAAGGGTTTCAAGGATTGATTCACGTATTCAAGTGTTAGAAATATGTTTTAAGTGGAATGTTAGCCATTAATGAAGCCCCAACTTAAGTATTTATAAAGATTTTGATCAAAGGAGCTGTTGGGAGCTTTAATGCCCAACATTTAATGCACCTAATATAGCCGTTGGGTAATATCAGACCAGTTGTAATCGATTACACAATGCTTGTAATCGATTACATGGTTGTTTGAACATGTTCTTGGCTTTTTGGGCAAGATGTAATCGATTACTAGCCTTGTGTAATCGATTACATGGCCTCTGTCAGTCTTGTAATTGATTACAGTCTCGGTGTAATCGATTACAAGGCCTCTGCCATGCTTGTAATCAATTACATGCTCAATGTAATCGATTACAAGGCCTTTGTTTAGCTTGTAATCATTTACAACACATGTGTAATTGATTACCTTGCCCTTTGAACACATTTTGCAAGCCCAATTAAGTATTTTGGTCAATTCTTACTTATAGAAACCTGGATTTGACAAGTTTTATGTATGATTTACAAAATCCAAGATTGAAATCAACATTTCTTTAAAATATGAACTTTGAATTTCAAATTGATTTAAAAAGATTTTGAAAAATCATTTGAAGATAATTGAGATACCTTGAGAGCATTTCACATTGATATTCTAAGACCTATATCTAATATACCTCTTTTGATTTTAGTCTTCTTCTTTTGATCTTGGTCTTCATCTTGACTTTGTTATCATAAAAAATTCATTTGATATGCTTCAAGAGATAAGCATTCATATTCTCCTCCTTTTTTATGATGACAAAATAAACATTGAAAAGAAGAGAAACATTTGCATTTATTTATCAGAGATTTAAGCGCAACTCTCCCCCATAATGTATGCATGAGATAGGGTAAATAATTTTTCATGCAAAAGCTCAAAGTAAGCTTCCCCATACTTATATAATCACTAATCTCTCCCCTGTTAGCATTATAAAAAAAATATAAGCACTCAGCCAAAATTTCGGCAGCATTTCAGTAAGATTTCATGATTACCTCAAAATTAAAAACAACAAGAAACGATAGGATATAATTATTTCAGCCCAGGCAGTTTGCAATCGAAGTATAATCAGGCTTAACAAGCAGAGTATAACCAACCAGATCAATATAAGGTATCAACATAGTAACAACAAATGCATATGAGAAACAATATATCAAATTTTATAATCATTAATATCAAAAGGACCAATAGTCATATACAAATATAAAAATGTTATGAGTTCGACAGAATATAAACAAGGAATCATAATGATTGAGCCCCAAGGTCACTGAGTCACCTCGCTGTCACTATCAGCATTTGTTGCCACATCAGCAAGGTCAACATCGTCGTCATCAGTGTCAAGATCATCCTCAGATCTAAGACTCTCCTCATTATCAACAGGAATACTAACAAAGGGTGCAGCAAAGGAGGTGGGAGCACTAGCTTCTCACCTTTATGCAGAAGTAGAGCTCTCCAACAAGGAACAAATATGAACCATTTCTAATCTCTGATGGTCCACCTTCTGCTCAAGACGTTCTATCCCCATTTTCAAGGTCATGGGCAATATGACCATAGCTCTTGTGGATAATATAACATCCCAAATTTAATAATCATAGTATATTACCACAGTCATTAGATTTGGACCTGCTACTTCATAGCTATGCAATTTTTGTAACACCCATCATATAATATCACATTTCAGACTAATTATTTCTAAATTAAACCCAAGTCATAAATAATTTATTATTATTTATATACGAGTTACAAATTTTCTTTTCACTGATAATATAAATTTACTAGAATATCAAAATACTAGACAGTATCACTGCATAATATACATTGTGTACATAATATAAGTTAGTAACAACTTTAATACATACAACTGAAGTTCTCCAAAAGAAATAAATACAGATACTACAACAACTATAGACTAGCCCAAGTCTACCATACCTATGGAGTAAGGTCCTCAGATGGATCCTCCTCCTCCTCAGACAAAGTCCCTAGTCGAGGTATGTCCCTACGAACATGAGTACAGGCATAAAATACCACGGAGTCCTCCCTCGAGGTATAATGGAAATCACCCCAGATTTCTCTAATTGGCATATTAAACTCTACATGTATATTGTCGCTAAAAGTAAAAGCAGCAACCCATGTCGGGTCCTACTGATAAACATAGTAACCTCTCCATGGTACACCACGGGCTCCGTATCCAAACTAATGTGCCACGCATCTGTACCTCTATGAAAGTGCACCTTAACATAACCGATATGTTCTCGTCCGATGCCATCCAAAAACTCAAAAATCAACACAAACAAAAAAGATGCAACTCATCTTTGTCTTCCTCACTGTCTTTATTAAACATAAATATAATACAAAAATAACATACAAAGATGTGAGATCACCTACATCAATACCAACATAGCAGTAGAGAAACAATAAAGACAGTACTATCATACAGATATAACAAACAATGAATACAATCATGACATCAAGTATCAGTCAATTTAACAAATATAAAATCTCTCAATGATATATAGATAGACTATGCACATGCACAATAAACTAGTTTCCTACTCCATAAAGCTAAACATAATTTCAGAGAGAATGATCTAAAAGACATGTCTGTATCTCGTCAGCCTTAAATCAAGTGCTTCAGTATTTTCAAAATGTACACCAGATCGTGATTAAGAATAGTGTCTCGGTTCGGATCGTCGGTGCGTTGCATCGGTCTAATCCACGGCACAGTGGGGGTACCAACTGTCCATTGTGGAAAACTCACACCCCCACGTATAACACCTCGAGACTACCTACAGGATTGACGAGTGTCTCCATAAACCAACACAGGTTTTTTCAGCGTGCTTTGTCCTCACTCACACACATCGTAGGAAACTTCCCAGGAGGTCACCCATCCCATAATTGCTCCAGGTCAAGCACGCTTAACCATGGAATTTTTATATTCTAGGGTCCCAAAAAGAAGTTGCAACTTGTTGATATGGCTATGCTAAATCAATTCCTTTAAGTCATCCTCAACTATGCAGTCCCATACCTACACAGTCTCTGAATCCCTCTCATTCCGGTGTGTATTCAGTTCATTCATAGGACCCTTCACCTAGAAGCCTGTCAAGAGCCGCTTATTGATGCTTTCTCTTTAGCACCGGTGACCACTCCCCACCCTCATCGACCCCGGGACGCCACACAACAAACAATGGAAAAGGTGAAGATGATCCAGGAGAAAATGAGGATGACTCAATGTAATACCCTTAAACATATGTTAGACTAGTAAATGGTTACCAAAGGTAGCGTTTAACTTGTTTAGCATGCCAGTAAAATTTTGTGACAAACTGAGTTCGTTTAGACACTTAGCTGCAACACAGAAGTTGTAAAGTAGCTTAAAATGACTCAGATAATAGGATAACTTGCTAAGTTGAGGGAAATAAACATAGAGAGTTTATTTCTAGGTCACAAATAAGCCAAGTAAGATGTGGTAAAAGTTTCAAGAGAATCAGAGTTAGTTTGGTATTTTTAGGCATACTAGTTGTGCGTTTTAATACCGAATGACTAGCAGCAGATATAGAAAATCATGAAAATAGTGAAACAACAATTTAGATGAATCCTATGATTTATTCTAAAGTTGTTGGAAGCTGGGAAACTTGAATTAGCATGATTCAAATGTCCTTAGCCGATATAAGTTTCAGTGTAAAAACTTAAGTTAATCTTTTTCTTTAATTCCCTCCATGTCCCACCCGCTATTTCTTTCTTCTCTCTCGGCAGAGAACCAAAAAAATAGAAAAAGAAATAAGAAAAGAGAAAGGGAGAAAGGAAGAAAGGGGAGAAAAAGAAGGGAAGAAGAAGAGGAAGAAGATCAAAGATCAAGCTTCAGGATCAAGAGTCTTCAAGAGGTAAGGGGTTTTCTATTCATCTTTCCCCTATTTGATTTGTATTGAATAGGGTTAGGGTTTGAATAGAAATAGGGATTTGAATGGCCAAATCGTGATTCTTAACTTGGTTCTTGATTCCAAGGACTAGGTTAGGATAGTTTAAACCTAGAGAATGCTAGATGGTCACTTATGGCTCAAGAATAACCATAGAATCCATAGAAAATGGACTTTAAGAATAGTTGGAGTTATATGATTCTAGACCTAGATTTATACCCTAAGAGAATTCATAGGTTGTAAAAGAGTTACAACAAGTTTAAGGGCATAGATTAATGTTAGAAATCACTTAAAATCCATGAGAAAAGGATTGGAAATTGGTTTTGTAACCAATTATGCAGAAAACGCATTATGCAGAGTTGCTGTCATGCGGAGAGCTCCTAGGCGCCCACTATAAAGCGCCTAGACGCCCAGAGTCCAGAGAAGAATAATCGTGTAGCAGGGCGATGAGCACCTAGACGCTAAAGATATGGCGCCTAGACGCCTAGAGCATATTTCATTAGAATCTTTATTTTGATGTTTTCAGGTTCTTAGTTAGATGGAATCATTAGTATATGCTTTCTAAAGTAAGCATGAGATAGAGTAAGCCTTTGAGCATCCAAAAGTAAATGATTGCTTTAAGTACGGATGTAACACCTTAGTCAACTTAGTATTGCATTATATATCACTTAAGATGTGATGAGATAGTGCAATGAAGACAAGTATACTAGTATGCATAATAATATTCACTCTAGTAGAGAATGAGAAAGGTATGAACCTTAGAAGATCCAAGAATAGTGGATGACCTTAGGAAGGTACCTAGAACCTTAAGCAACAAAGAGTTGCAAGTAAGAATCACTCTTGCATTAGATTCACTTGAGTGGAGACAAGATTGTGTATTAGTTCCAAGGAGGGAATGTTTAGGTACTAATCTCTAGTTAAGTGGGACTTTGTGCATTGCTAAATACACAATAAGATGAATTGTGACTAAGAAGATGTCATAATCATAAGGTATAGTAGAAATGTGCAATAACTCATGTATTAGCAAAGATGAGTTAGAAGTGCAAGATAAAGGGAATTTACTTCCTTAGATACTAATGAAAGTATGGAAGCTAAGTTCTTAAGCATTCCATGAGTTTGGAATAATTAAAGAGGTATCTGGAACCTTAAGCACACAAGTGTAGCATAAGCTACTACTAGAAGTGTGAAGGAAGGGAAAACTAGATACTACCAGAATAAGTATGTTATACTTATCTAGATGCATGACTTACTCGCCTTAGTTAAAGTCGAGTTAGTTATGCAAAGTTTTAGAGAAATACTTATTTATTTCCTTAAGCAAGGGTAGATGAGGCAGTAGTTAAGATAAACTCTTTCACTAGGATGAGTTGAGTCTATAGGAAAGTTAAGATAGTGGTTATGTAAGTGATAAGCATAATACTAAGCTTTTCATACACTAGTTAATTAATCTAGTATGTATGTGAAGAGTAAGAACCTTAGTGCAATCAAGATTAGTGGTGTGCCATAGGTGAATACCTAACACCTCAGCAACATAGTGTTGCGTTAGAAATCACTTAAGAGATATAAGTGATGAAAGTGATGAGGTGGAGTTAGGTACAAGTATGAGAAATGGTCTAGTAATGTTTACCTGAGAATGTAACGTTATATGACGCGAGGTCATTTAGCTAAGAAAGTAAGAAATCAGAGATGTTCCTAAGGGGACAAGTATTTCTAACCAAATGCTAAGGTTACATGTAGTATGAGGTTACATATTTTTCTCATTACAAAGGGTAAACATAAGAAGCCAAAGTTCCTAGGAGAATATGCTTAGTTCGTAAAGGAACTAAGTATATAAGTACGTATGTAAGTCTACAAATTAGTCAAGTAGTATCGATCTTGGTGAATATCCTTTGATGTTCATTCATGGTGGCAAAAGGAGATAGATGGGTGTCCGAAGGACTTTTGAGAAAGACATAACCCTGATGTCTCGATAATGCCAAGGCCAAAGGAGAAAAGTGGGAAATCCAAAGACGCTATTTGAGCAAGGATGAATCCCGAATTTCTCAGCGTGCCAGGATATGTGTAATGTGAGGATGAGTTTTCCCTCTAATTACCACTGGATGATATGTTGACTAGTTCCTAGCAAACTTTCTTGTTTTCAAAATAAACTTTTACATGTATTTCAAAACAAAATCCTGCATTTGCATTTCATCCACGTACTCTTAGGATTTCCTTAGGCATATTCATATTACATATCATTCTCATTGCATTCACGGATAGTTGTATGGGCATTGTCTGTCACTGTTGGTATTTACAGCTGTATGGGCATTGTATATGTTAACAGTGTGTAGGCTATCAGTTGATATCACACTATAAGAAAGTGTGCAGATATGAGAAAAGAGGAGGAAACTCCTAAGTTAGAATTATAGCATCTGTTATATAATTGTTATATACAATGTTATAGTTAGATGGTATTGGAATTTCTTTTACATAGAATGTTTATTCTCACCCCAGTTGTTATTCCATGTAAATCCAAATGCAGGAACAGATGCAGGACAAGGCACAGGTACTATAGTACAGACCTTGCTAAGGGTAAGAAGATAAAGCATGAAGACTAGAGTAGTTTTTATTGCTTTAAGTAGACAGAACTTATGTAATCAATTTATATTTGTTCTGTAAGTTTTATATTATATGTATTACAATAAGCCCTCTTGTGGCTAAGTTTTATATATATGTATGAGGTTTATGTTTTTCCATAATCTCTCAAGGCTTTCTATAATTACTCAGTTGTGATTATAGATATATGTTAGAATAAAGTATGAGGAAGTGACATTTCTAGTACCATTATCTTTATATATCGTTGTGAAACTATGATATATCTAGATATCTGTATTAGGGTGTTACATTATGGTATTAAAGCAGTTCATCCAGTTGAGCCGGGTTATGGACTAACTATGCTTAGGCATAAGTAGCAGTTTAGTAGAAAGTTATGCATTCTTTTATCTCTTTTTGAGATATACTGATGGAATTGCATGACTAGCCTTAGGTATATGTACTAATAGCTACTGTCACACAAGTACATGATATTGAGCCTTGCTAACTCAATATGTATTGTGCGGTGTGTACAGGAAACTATGGCAACTACTAGGTGAACCAATGAGACTAGAAGACTAGTAAATGAGGAGATAACCAGAGCTCTTAGAGAAATGGCTGCTGTATTGAGAGAGCAAACTGCCATTTGTAGAAGTCTATCAGAAGCGATAGAATAGGACTCGCATAGTTAGTTGCAGGGACGAGAAGGAACTTTTGAGGAATCAGTATTTCTCAGAGTTCAAGAAAGTTACTCCTTTGTTTTCAAGGGAGAGTTTGGTTCAGTCAGAGCCGGAAGATGACTTCACATGATGGAAGAGATCCTTGAGGTCATGTTGTGCGCTAATGAACAGAAGGTGACCTTGCTTCGTAAGGGTTCTTAGGAGAAGCCGAAAGCTGATGAGATGAAGCAGAGAGGTTACTAGAGATGGTTTGTACTTGAACCACCTGAGAGGTGTTTAGAGTTACTTTGCTAGATAAGTATTATTCCCTTGAGTTTTAGAAAGCAAAGGAGTAGGAATTTCTAAAGTTGGAGCAAGGGGATATTACTGAAGACCTGTATGTGAAGCAATTCAAAGAATATCGAAAGTTCTTTTCTTATTTTACGTCCAATCTAGATAAAGACTGGAATTGAGTAAAATTTGAAGTAGAACTTGGAGAAGGCATTAGAAGAGTTGCGATATAAAAAGGAGGTTATGGACTTCTTCACTCTAGTCAGTGAATGTAGAGTTGTAGAAGTAGATAATCTCAGGACCTCGATGGAACAAGAGTTAGAAGGTTCCTAAAGAGGAAAAAATCAGATGTTGAGATCAGTAAGAGTGCTTTTAGAGGAGCAACTCTAAGGAAAGAGGTATATCAAGCTTCAAGTCACCAAGACGTGCTAGATGTGGTAAGATACATGGATGTAAACCGTTTTTGATGGGTAATCCATGTGCTGCATAAATGAGTAACCAGGACATCGTAAGGGAGATGATGCTTGGAAAAAGGAAGCGACGAAATCTTCCAACTTGGTGTAAGATAAGAACACATGTAAAGAGAAATCTTTTAAGGTGTGTATAAGAAGAGAATAGATTTACTTTGTAGATTATGTTGATTTACTTTGTGAATCTAGTTTGCTTACCTTGTTGGTATGGTTTGGTTGTTTAAGAGAGACAAATGATGTTTTGTTCTTGTTTAGTTGGTGTGTGAAATTGTGCCTTAAGTTAAAGGCAAGCTAAACAAAGGAATTATCAAGAATAAATATTTTTGTCTAAGAGAAAGATGATCAGGTAGATCAGTTGAGAAAAGCTTTGAATTTTCTCAGGAGATGATCTAAGACTTGGTTGTCATAGAAACAAAGTAAAGAGGAGCATATCTTCGAGAGTTTTCTAGGATTACGAAAGGACATGAAGAGTATGTCAAAGGTAGTTTTGGAAACTTTTGGAAAAGAAGTGGTTAAGTTGAGGTGAGCAATTGTTTGCTTAAGGTGAACAATTTTGGAGGAAAATTTTTAAGGTGAGCAAGTGGAAACTTCGAGAGTTAGCCAGAATTGTTTCCTTAAGGTGAGCAATTTTGGAGGAAAATTTTTAAAAACGAGGGGAGAAATGTAATACCCTTAAACACATGTTAGACTGGTAAATGGTTACCAAAGGTAACGTTTAACTTGTTTAGCATGCCAGTAAAGTTTTGTGACAAGCTGAGTTCGTTTAGGCATTTAGTTGTAACACAGAAGTTGTAAAGTAGCTTAAAATGACTCAAATAATAGCATAATTTACTAAGTTAAGGGAAATAAACATAGAGAGTTTATTTCTAGGTCACAAATAAGCCAAGTAAGATGTGGTAAAAGTTTCAAGAGAATCAGAGTCAGTTTGGTATTTTTAGGCATACTGGTTGTGCGTTTTAATACGGAATGACTAGCAGCAGATATAAAAAATCATGAAAATGGTGAAACAACAATTTAGATGAATCCTATGATTTCTTCTAAAGTTGTTGGAAGCTGAGAAACTTGAATTAGCATGATTCAAGTGTCCTTAGCAGATATAAGTTTCAGTGTAAAAACTTAAGTTAATCTTTTCCCTTAATTCCTTCCATGTCCCACCCCCCTATTTCTTTCTTCTCTCTCGGCAGAGAATCGAAAAAGCAGAAAAAGAAAGAAGAAAAGAGAAAGGGAGAAAGGAAGAACGGGGAAAAGAAGAAGGGAAGAAGAAGAGGAAGAAGATCAAGGATCAAGCTTCAGGATCAAGAGACTTCAAGAGGTAAGGGGTTTTCTATTCATCTTTCTCCTATTTGATTTGTATTGAATAGGGCTAGGGTTTGAATAGAAATAGGGATTTGAATGGCCAAATCGTGATTCTTAACTTGGTTCTTGATTCCAAGGACTAGGTTAGGATAATTTAAACCTAGAGAATGCTAGATGATCACTTATGGCTCAAGAATAACCATAGAATCCATAGAAAATGGACTTTAAGAATAGTTGGAGTAATGTGATTCTAGACCAAGATTTATGCCCTAAGAGAATTCATAGGTTGTAAAAGAGTTACAATAAGTTTAAGGGCATAGATTAATGTTAGAAATCACTTAGAATCCATGAGAAAAGGATTGGAAATTGGTTTTTTAACCAATTATGCAGAAAATGCATTCTACAAAATTGCTGTCACGCGAAGAGCGCCTAGGCGCCCACTATAAAGCGCCTAGACGCCCAGAGTCTAGAGAAGAATGATCGTGCAGTAGGGCGATGAGCGCCTAGACGCTAAAGATATGGCGCCTAGACGCCTAGAGCATATTTCATCAAAATCTTTATTTTGATGTTTTCAAGTTCTTAGTTAGATGGAATCATTAGTATATATTTCCTAAAGTGTGTTAAGGCATAAATAATGGTAATTCAAAAAGAAAATTATCACCTAGCAAGCATGAGAAAGAGTAAGCCTTTGAGTATCCAAAAGTAGATGATTGCTTTAAGTACGGATGTAACACCTTAGTCAACTTAGTGTTGCATTAGATATTACTTAAGATGTGATGAGATGGTGCAATGAAGACAAGTATACTAGTGTGCATAATAGTATTCACTCTAGTAGAGAATGAGAAAGGTATAAACCTTGGAAGATCCAAGAATAGTGCATTACCTTAGGAAGGTAGAACCTTAAGCAACAAAGAGTTGCAAGTAAGAACCACTCTTGTATTAGATTCACTTGAGTAGAGAGAAGATTGTGTATTAATTCCAAGGAGGGAATGTTTAGGTACTAAGTCTCTAGTTAAGTGGGACTTTGTGCATTGCTAAATACACAATAAGATCAATTGTGACTAAGAAGATGTCATAATTATAAGGTATAGTAGAAATGTGCAATAACTTATATATTAGCAAAGATGAGTTAGAAGTGTAAGATAATGGGAATTTATTTCCTTAGATACTAATGAAAGTATGGAAGCTAAGTTCTTAAGCATTCTATAAGTTTGGAACAATTAAAGAGGTATCTGGAACCTTAAGCACACAAGTGTAGTATAAGCTACTGCTATAAGTGTAAAGGAAGGGAAAACTAGATACAACCAGAATAAGTATGTTATACTTATCTAGATGCATGACTTACTCGCCTTAGTTAAAGTTGAGTTATTTATGCAAAGTTTTAGAGAAATACTCTAATTCCAAATTATACGTGTACCGATCTTTTAACTTTTAGAATTTATATGCAAAATAAAAATATTTTATATTTTAATATTATTTTATTATCTATTGGATAGTACCTAACTAAGTTAGCCTATATTCTATGTAGTAACTAAATGGAATGAAACTTAGTTTGCTATTCCTTAGGGATTCTTGTTACAAGTTTTTCTAGTGCATTGTAGAAGCTTGTTATTCACACCTAAGTAACTAGGAGATCTAACTAGGTTAGCTTGATTTAATTAAAAGCAAAGGAATTAGAAACTAGGTTAGCTTAAGCTTAACTAGACACCTAAATGAACCAAAACTAGGTTTGGTATTCAATTGAGCTCCATAGCCAAATGGCTTCCAAGGAAGGTTCAAGACACAAATTTTGTTCAAGCTTATCACTTGTAGTAAAGATCTTGCCTCCATAAATATCTACTTAGTAAAAATATCAAACAAAAATCTTACTTTCCTATACCTACACTCACACGGCCAAGTACTAGAGAATTAGGAAAATAATTCATTTCATCTTCATCATTTCTATCACAAAAGTCTATTCTCTCTCTTCCAAGAACACAAGAAACTCCATTCTTCCTTGTTTTTGGAGCTCACGGCCTCCCCACCATATCCATACTTCTATTCTTCTATAATTTCATCCAACACCACTTCTTCAACCTAAACACCATTCTAAACACTTTTCATGTTGTAAGTTTCTTCAAAATCATCCATCTAGTGCTTGGAAAACAAGCTTGAAGTTTCTTCTATATACAAGGTAAAAATCCTTGTTTCTTATTTCTAAATTGGTTCTAGAGTTCCTAAGCGGTGATTGATCCATGGTTTTCCTTTTTCAAAGTTTAGTTTATGATTTTGTAATTTGTTTAAGTTTGTTAGGATTCTTTTGAAGGCTACACGAAATCCCTAGGAGGAAATCCAACAAGAGTTTGTCTTCCTTAAGATACGAGGGAGATTTAATCTCATCAACCATGTATTGGTGGTGAGAAAATAGATTTGTTTGTGGTGAAGAATCCATAAGGATTCATTCACTTGATTGTTTAAAGCTTTGCTTATTTGTGATGATTTTTGATGCAAGCATGTTTATAGCTTTGATTATATGTTTTAATATGTGTTTATGAAGGCATGATAGTTATTGTATGTAGTAGGATGTGAATAACAAGATAAGGAAGCATGAGGGTTCCAAAGAACCCATGAGGCTCACGGCTTCAACATCACCAAGAGGACCAAGATGTTCTAAAATATTTTCCTAATCATGGATTAATTAATTTAATTGGATTAAGGATTTTTACAAGGACTTAGATAATAGAAAATAATTAAAGATGATTTATAGAACACATAGTGAATTTCGGCCAACATGCCATTTATGATATCTTTAAGCCAAAGTCATTTTCTAAGCGTGGACTATATAATTAATTTAAATGATAACTCAATTTAATTAATTTTAGAGAATAAAAGAAAGTGAAGTTATTTTAGAGCTTAATTAGAGGAATTAAGTAAGGATGAGAAATAAAATAAATACTTGAAAAGTACTAACGTATAGCTCACTTGTTGGGTTTTGAAGCGCGTTAGCAAGTTTCGAGCTGTAAATATTGGTTAAATCCATAAATGGTAATTTTTAAAGGAAATAGTAAAAAATACTACTTAAAGGATTTTCAAGAGGAAATGTTGTAAATAAAGCTAAAAATAAATATATATTGGAGAAAGTTTCAAAATTTAATTTAGAAAGTAAAGAAATATTTTACGCAGTTGAAAAATATTAGGAAAACTCTACACATATTTAAAATAATGATTTTTAAACTACATGATTGAGAAAATGATTTAAAAACGTTTCGCGATTGAGAAAATGATTTAAAAACGCTACGCGATTACAAAAACGTCAAAAAATATCTACGCGATTTGAAAACGTTAGAAAAAGGTTGCACAATTGTGAAAATGTAATAAAATATTTACGTGATTGAGAATAACAACAGTTTGCTATCAGGTTAACGTGATGGACCCGATTATGTTGAAAAATGGTACTACCAAGTCATGGTGTGTGGTTGTGAAAAATCATAGTATTGTGATTTGTGTATTTTAGTTCATGCACCATGCATACTACATGTCAATTTGGTTGATATTGACAAGTCGCCTAAGAGATGAATTACACCGTAGTGCAAGTGTGATAGGCGTAGTGTTGTTCATTGAGTGAACTTGGAGGCGTTGGTGTGCGGAGGATTCCACATGTGGATAGTTGGTAGCTCCTCTGGGCTGTGGTACCAGACAACGCACTAGCGATCTCGACAAAGTACTATTCTTAATCACAATCTAGCGTAGACTGTCTAGTACAATGCTTGTTGTACACGATGAATAGACTGTAGTACTTGGCTGGGGCAGCTGTAGCTACAGACAGATCTTCTAGATCATTCTCTTTGAAAAATTGTGGTTAGCTCCATGGAGTAAGAACTTGTCTGTGTACATCTGCATATTTAGTCTGCATCATGATGTGATATTTATATTGATCTCAGATATTATGTTTATTGTGATAACATGATTTGATGTATTGAATGATATATCTATATGTACTGTCATTTTCTATACTGTCATGCTGGTAGTGATGTAGATTGTCTCACCTCTTTGTATGCATTTCTGTATTATTATTATGTTCGGTAAAGATTTTGAGGAAGGAGAAGAGGAACAACCTTTGGGTTGTTAGTACGAGGAGGAACAACATCCTGGTGATCAGTGCGAAGAGGGCAAGCCTCTAGATCATCCCTATTGTGTGGATTGATTTTGGCGTGTCATGGTGCTACCGAGTTTTCTGGGATTGATGAAACTAGAGTTCCATGGGGGCTCCGAAGCCTGGCGTCTACAAGCGGATAGGGAGACTGTTGTGTATATGGGATGATTGATTATGTCCCTTAGTAGGGAATATGATGGAGTTCCTATGTTCTCTACTACTGTTTATGTACATTTAGAGTTATCCTTGTCTATTAGGTGTTATTGGGGTGGTCGTTTTCATGCCCCTAGTGAGTTAGTAGTGTGTCGACTGCACGGACTCCTGTTCGTAGGGCTACACGACATCTAGGGTTTCTGTCTTACAATGATCTACCAGAGGAGGATCCTTCGGAGGATCAAAACTTTTAGTTGTGTATTTGGGCTAGTTTATGGTTTATTATGAGTCAAACAATTTGCATCTTTATTAAACAGTTTGTAGTGTGTAATTATTTGTATCCTTAAAAACAAAATTATATGTATAATTATGGTATGTATTTAGTAGTTTGTTTTATTTTATATTTTGTTTATTTTATTTAATGATATAATGTACAAAAAGAAAATTTTTACAACTTATATTATTATATGATAATAAATGATTTATAACTTGGGTAAGGTTTTACTATAATTAGTTGTGAAAGTGACATTATAAGGAGGGTGTTACACGACACCCTAAGGTCAACAAGTGACCTACACTATGCCTATCGCACCCGCACTAAGGTGTAATTTAACTCCTAGGCCACCGGCCTTAACATAGTCTACCAGACTTTCACAATGCATAATTAATGATTCAATACAGAAAACAAGCCAATTACAAGCCAAAGTCACAACTTTATATTTTCAGGTCCAATACGTCGGCTCAACAATATTTGTATTGTTTCTTAATTACGTAGTACTTTTACCGCATTTTCATAATCGTGCAATATTTCTATCGCATTTTCAAATCGCATAAATATTTTTCAACATTTACTCAATTGCATAAAAATATTTAAACGTTTTCTAAATAGTGTAACTCAAAAATCCACGTTTTTGAAATGCGTAAGGTTTTTTTATTGTTTTTCACTGTATAAAATATTTCTTTATGTTTTAAATTCAATTTTGAAACTTCCTAAGTATAAAATATAATTTAGATTTCAAATTCTCATTTTTCTCATTAAAACACCTCTAAGTAATATTTTCTGACGTTTTTCCAAAAATCTGAATTATTTTAATTTAATAAAATCTTTTCCATTTATTTTACTAAAAATCCACTTAAATAATATACCTTAAAATTGTTAACCATCTTTCAAACTTATTTCGATTTCTTTTACTAACAACTCTTCTAAATAATGTTTTCCAACATTCTTCACAAAAAACCTTTATTATATAAAACATTTTTCCATTACTCTTACTAAAATCCACTTAAGTAAAAATACTTTAAGTTCCATTTCACTTCCCAAATTTATTTTTCCTCATCTTGGCCGAAATCCATTTTGTTGTTAATCATAAAATCTTTATTCTTTTCCTTTACCATTTCCTTTGTAAAATCCTTAATCCAATTTCTTATCACCAAAATTCTCTAAGTCCATAATTAATAAAATATTTTCACTTGGTTCACCCCAAAATAACAATGAAGGTCGTGAGCCTCTTAGGGTCCTTGGGAGCAAAAATTCTTCCTTTTCACGTGATTCACAATCATACCACACATATCCATCATCATATTTCAATTCTAACAAGTTCATGCATATAATTAAAGCAATAAAATCAAATAGAGCAATTAATCACAAACATTAAACTTATACACACAAGTTAACAATCCACACATAGATTGTTCAAACACAATCAATTTCGTTCCTCACCACCATGGATGGTTGATAAGGTTAAATCTCCCTCTTACCTTGGATGATCCTCCAAAGCTCTTTGTATGCTTCCTTCAAGTAGATTTTCTCCACCAAGTTGAACTTAAAAACAAAGAAAACATACAATATTAGCATCCAAGGTTTATCAAAGATGACCATGAACCAAAGTATGATCTTAGAATCTTGAAAATGAAAAGAAAGATGAAAAATAGAAAACTTTACCTAAAAACCCTTGATCTTGAACTTGAAGAACAAGGTTAAAAATGGATGATTTAGGCTAAGATCTCAAATACAAAGTGTTTTAGAATAGTATAAGGATGCAAGATGTAAGGTTGGCTTGAATTATTGAAGAGTGGAAGGTTGTGTTGGGTGGTTTGGCCGTGAGCCTCTAGGAGAGAAAAGTGGGAGAGTTTTGGCTTAGCTTTTGTATCATGAAAGAGAAGATGAAGATAGAAATGAAACTAAGTGTAGGATAGCTTGTTAGTCATGGCAACCATCACCCAAGAGTGGGGTGAATTGGGTGATTACAAATTTTTAAAACAACTTTGAGAAATTATGCATTTTGATATTTTCAATCAACACATGCAGCGAAAAAGGTACAAGTATTAGAGATTTCTCAAATACCACTTGGGCTATAGGATAAATCAAACAAATAAGCTAGATATCAAATTCAATTCAAGCATATATAATTAAAGCACAAATGTAAAGGAGATAGAGTTGAGAGAAGCAAACACAACATTTATCCTGGTTCAGCCACCAACCACTTGTGGCCTAGGTCCAATCCTCAAGTAAACCACCCGAGATTTTCCATTTCCACTTCAAGCTTGAATAGGTGCTTGAAACATTTACAAACTAGAGCACTTAACACACCTTGGGATACCTCACCCTTTGTGCTTGAGCCTCAAAATAGGGATACCTCACCCTTTACAACCTTTGAGGAATACCTCACCCTCTTTACAAAAAATCAAATGGAGATAGAATGATAAACTCTCACAAGAGTAGATTACACAAGTTGAAGCTCTATAATGCTCTTCAAGGATATCTCAAATATTTATAAAAAAAAAAGCACAAATGGATTGAAAGATTGATCTTTGGATTAGTGCAATAGAAATATGTTTCAAGATGTTGGTTAGCCATTAAAGATGACCCAAGATAAGTATTTATAGTGTTTTTTATCAAAGGAGTCATTGGGTACATTTAATGGCAGCATTTAATGCCAAGAAAATAATCGTTGCGTGTTCCAGGGTCGTGTTATTCGAATAACACATTTGTTATTTGAATAAATCCACTTATAGCACACTAGGAAGTGTTTTCTAGAGCTTGTTATTCGAATAACACTTTGGTTATTTGAATAAATCACTAAAAATATGTTCTGGAACGTTTTCTGGGGTGTGTTATTCGAATAACACACCCCTTATTCGAATAAACCACTCTAGTTTAAAAAACTGACTTTAAATGGTCATAACTTCTTCATCTCTAATCCGTTTAAAGCAAATGACCACTCATTAGAAAGATATTTGAGTCTATTTTCAAATGAAATAAGTTTCATAAAAAAAACTCAAAGTATTTTGAAAGTTATGATCAAAAGAGTAACCAAAGGTCAGTTTTACAAAACTCAAACTTGGCTATTTTTCATAGTTTTGAACTATTACCATAACTAGCTTTTCAAAACTTGTTTGTTGGGCATTTTAGCATGTGAAAACTATTTGTAAAGCTTTGAAAAAACATATTTGAGATATCCATAAAGCTTCTTACATAAAGACCCTAAGTCCTATAAGCTATACCATTTAATCTTCCTTTGGACTTGGTCTTTGACATGACTTTATTGTTATCAAAATCTTTATGAAATAAGCATTCACATTCTCCTTGAGTTGAGCATAATTGAGATCTTTTGCTTTCTTATTGCAATGCTCACTCTTTGTACTTAGGCTATCCTACAAAGTATTGCTCACTTAAACAAACATAGTTAGTCTAAATTCATAATTCAATATCTTCATATGCATGATTCATAAATGTACAACTCTAATTAGTCTAACATGCATATAAGACTTTCATAGACATATCCAAATAAGATATTTATCAATTATTAATAGATATGGTCTATGCAGGATGCAACAAAGAACACTTTGCACATTTTCATTTGAATAGAGCTAAATCCAATATTAATTCATTATAACTCATATAAAGCACTATTGGATATATTATATAAAGAATGCTACATATCTCTCATTGCATGATCATTAAGTGAAATATAACTAGATAAAGTACATAATCATGCATGAACAATATAATCTATTAAGTACATCTATGTAGCATAAACATCATTCTTTTTGTCTTGTATTTGTCATCATCAAAACTTATCATATTACATCATTAGAGCAAACTTATTTCCACAATCTCCCCCTGTTAGATGATGACAAATCACTAAAGAAAAATATGTTAAGAAATATAGAAGAATAGATATTTGTGTAAGTATATCAAACAATAACGACAAGAGCAAATTTTTCTTTCCAATTCTCACTCCCCCTATTTGACATCAACAAAAAGGTTTAGGAAGGAAATATCATATTTTATCTCCCCCTATAGATAAAACTCATGTTGCCAAAAAGAGTAAGATCATCAAAACTAAAAACTTCTTTAAGTTATTCAAAATATAACTATCTCCCCCTATTTGATTCTACATATGATTCTAGAAAAGAGAGATGAAACAAACATGCTTTCAAGATATAAAAGATTATTCATGCAATGCTTGTCATATTTTGGTACATCAACACTTAGCATATGATAGCAATAAAGCACTTTATATAATCAAACAATGATGCAAGCTAAGAGATATAAATAACTTAAGAGCTAGGCTCCCCCTTATTGAAACACAATATGGATAAAGTGAAATATGTATGCCAAGACCATATAAGCACATTACCATAAAGTAAAGCAAGACAAAAAATACTTATTCTTAATCCATCAATCAAAAATCATTTTAAAACTTCTCCCCCTTTCAAAAAGAATTTTACAAGAGCACATTACATTGTCAAAAGCATTTTAGAAGGGTAGAGAGGTTTTATATTAAAATCACATATTCATTGAGACAGATCAAACCAAGTCAAAAGAACATAAGTACATCTCCTTAATGAAATATGCTATAGGGATCAACGTATGTATAGAACTAACATCATCCATCCTATATGCAATGACAAAATTAGCAAGTTAATATCCAATTAAGCACTTTGTCAATGCTAAGCATACTTCTCATGTAAGGAAAGCTTCTAATCTTTTAAGATCAATTTATTAACAAGTTTCATACAATTCATAGCATGTAAAATTCTATAATAGCTTGGGGATAGAGATACTTATTGAGATAGACAGAGAGTGATGCTTCTTTAGAATGTTCTTCGTTTATTGGACCTTTGAGTTTGACCTTTCTTGCACTGAGTATTTGATAACTCCATAAAATAGTGTTATTGTGACCCTATATCTGTGCTATAATGATTGCTTAGTGTTTGATATCAGGCATAATTAGAAGATTTTAAGCTAAATTCATTCTTTTCAATTATGATATCTTCTTATATGTTTCCTAAGCAAATTGATATAATTCTTCCATTGATTATGTGAACTCACTATTGTCATTAATCTGGTGACTTCTTAAAATGCAAGAAGGGCTCAAATAGAGAATAATGATCAAGGACTTAGAGCTACATTGGAAGAGAAAGCACTAGATGGAGTTCAGCATTCAGTGCTATGGCGTAGGCAAGTCAGTGTCGCGATGTGTGTCATTCCCCTGCTTAGGCAGAGAGCTACGCATTTTGGAGCGTCGCGGCATAAAGAATGAGCGCTGCGACATGCTTGACCTAATTCCTACATACGCCGCGGTGTGGCATGTGGAGCGCCACGGCATGAGACAGTTTTCTAGAGCCTATAAATATTGTTCTATCATATTTTAAAGGGAGAACGTTTTTGGTTTTAAAACATAGTTGCTAGGGTTCATTTGTGAGACTAAAGGGAAGCTAAAAGGACCAAAGTTGGAGGCTAAATCCTTCCATAAGGAGAATTCAAGCACCAAGGACTACCATTATTGAGCTTGCAACTTCCTCTCCTTCTTCTTCCTCTCTATTCAGATCATGACAATGAGTATTTTTGCTGTATTTTCGTTTGTTATGAGTGGTTAGTCTGTGTATAGGGATTTCCTTGGATCCTTCTATGAATATTGATGATTTTGTAAACCTTTAAGTTAATATATGTGGTTAGGAGTTGTTGAATCATATTGTTCCTAATGCTTTTGAATATTTGGCTAATGTTTAATATTTTTTTTTAAATCTAATGATTCTAGACATAGGAGATTGGATTTAAGATCATAAATATGGTTGATGCATATTTGATTTCATTCAATTGGCTTGAATAAATTGATTAGCTAATAGGATAGAAATATACCTATTAGTCATGCATGGCTATTGTTAAGGCTTGCTCTTAATGAGTGGAATTTAATCTAGCTCTTATGGACACATAGAGACTAGGTAAACGAAGCATGATTAAATGCATTGCTTGTGAAGTATGTGTTTGTGTATGTCCTATAGATCTACCCGTTGTTGATTGGAAACTGGAAACTGATATTCGAAAGAAACGATTGCTTAATTACAGTATTGATTTCGGAATCTGTATATTTTGTGGTAACTGTGTTGAGTATTGTCCAACAAATTGTTTATCAATGACTGAAGAATATGAACTTTCGACTTATGATCGTCACGAATTGAATTATAATCAAATTGCTTTGGGCCGTTTACCAATGTCAGTAATTGATGATTATACAATTCGAACAATTCAAATAAAATAAAATTCTTTCTAATTAAAAAAAAAATTCTTATAAAAAGGAAAATCATATAAATCAAATCATATTCTATATATCATATTCTATATATCATATAAATATATATAAATATAAATATATATAAATAAAATAGAATAGAATAATATAAATTTGGATAATATAAAAAAATATTCAAAAAAATGAATAAATATTCTAATAAATATTATATTAGAAACATTCTATATTATATAAATTCTATATTATATAAATATTAAATATATATATATATATATATATAGTTTAGTTTTAATATAGTTTCGAACTACTCTTTCGTATAAATAATGGAATGACATTGGTCCTATAACTGTACCTATATCAATTCACACTCCTGGAAGACTTTTCAGTATTTGGAGATACATATGAGAGCTGTTTGTAGACCTTATCTTTTGTGCTGAAAAGATGTGAAAAAACCAACCTTGTCCTCAATTGGGAAAAATGCCACTTTATGGTCCAAGAAGGCATAGTTCTTGGCCATAAGGTTTCTATCAAGGGGATGGAAGTGGACAAGGCAAAGATAGATGTGATTGAGAGGCTTCCTCTATCTAACTCTGTCAAAGGAATCCGCAGTTTTCTTAGCCATGTGGGTTTCTATAGGAGGTTTATAAAATACTTTTCAAGGATGGCTAAGCCTCTCTGTAACCTGTTGGAGAAAGACATCTAGTTTATCTTTGATGAATCGTGTCAGGTTGTATTTGAGGAGCTGAAAAAGAAACTGGTCTCAGCACCAGTAATTATCACTCCAGATTGGGACTTACCGTTTGAACTCATGTTCGATGCCAGTGACTATATTGTGGGAGCAGTGTTGGGTCAAATAAAAGACAAGGTGTTTCGCTCCATTTATTATGCAAGCAAAACACTAAATGATGCCTAACTAAACTACACCACAACAGAAAGAGCTGCTGGCCATGGTCTTTGCATTCGATAAGTTTTGAGCTTACTTGGTGGGGACTAAGGTGATTGTTTATACTGATCACTCCGCCATTAAGTATTTGGTCAGCAAGAAAGATGCAAAACCACGTTTGATTAGGTGGGTTTTGCTATTACAAGAATTTGATCTGGAGATCTGTGACAAGAAAGGTGCAGAGAATCAAGTTGCTAATCACCTTTCAAGACTTGAGAATGAAGACCATCAAGTGGAACCGCTCATAATTAGGGAAACATTTCTGGATGAGCAGCTTTTTGCAACCACCGCTCAATAATGTCCATGGTATGCAGACATGGCTAACTATATAGTGTGTGGTGTGTTGCCTCATGATTTAACTTCTCACTAGAAGAAGAAATTCTTGCATGATTTCAACCACTATATCTGGGACGAGCCATTTTTGTTCAAGCAGTGCTCTGACCAGATGCTTAGGAGGTGTATACCTATGGAAGGAATAAAGCAGATCCTGGACCAATGTCATGCTTCTCCATATGATGGACACTGTAGTGATGAGAGGACAACTGCAAAGGTGCTCCAATTTGGCTTTTATTGGCCATATCTCTTTAAGGACGCACATTTCTTTGTGCAAAGATGTGAGCAGTGTCAAAAGTCAGGTAATATCTCAAGAAGGAATGAGATGCCCTTAAATTTCCTTTTAGAAGTTGAGGTCTTTGATGTTTGGGGCATAGATTTCATGGGTCCCTGTATTCCCTCCTATGGAAACCTATATATTCTCGTGGTTGTGGATTACGTGTCCAAATGGGTGGAAGCATGTGCTTTTTCTACCAATGATGCAAAGGTAGTGGTAGGCTTCCTAAAGAAACACATCTTCACCCAATTCGGAACACTTAGGGCCATTATAAGTGATCGAGGGTCCCACTTTTGCAACAAGTCCTTTGAAGCTCTTCTCGCTAAGTATGGGGTAACCCATAGGATTGCCACTGCCTATCACTCGCAGACAAGTAGGCAGGCAGAGGTGTCTGGTGCGTGCAAAAGATACACTAAGAGCAAGTGCACTCTATCGCCAAGTAATATAGGACTTTTGAGTCCAAGTTATCGATCCCACGAGGAATAAATGATAATTACTAAAATTGTAAAACTCTTATGTTATTTAGACAGTCGAAAGTATTTGCAAGATCCAAATTTAAAATAGAAAACTAACGAAGAAAATAAAGAACAATTAAATAAAGAAAAGATAAATAAAGATAGAAAGATGCTAGAGCATAAGGTTCACTTGAGTTTAATTATATAGATCTTCTTTCAAATATAAACAGGTAATTCTTTTTGCCAATATTCCCTTATTTGCTATTGAAACCCAATGGTCATGGTGAAACAATATTCTATTCTTAATTTAACCCACCTATTTGATCATTTAGTTGAATTAATCAAGAATGCATTAAGCTTTTATTCAAGAGATGAATCAACATACCATTAATTCCATTGGTAGGAAAAATTGATGTTTGGTCATTCACCAATATAGTCCTAGGCTTAAAATATAGATCCACTCATTGAGTGCGGATGGTCACCGGTCAAACAATGAATTAATAAATGCCACAAGTGATCAGGTTATGACAAGAATAAAAGCAATATAATAAACCCATAAAGAAATTACCATTATTATATTAGAAATCAAACCCACATAATTATAAACTCAAGATCCCCCATAGCTCTAGCTATGAGTTTAGTTACACATAATAATTACACACAAACTTAAAATATTATACAATCTCATAATAAGAAAATAAAATAAAAAAGAAAAACAAGAGAAAAAGAAAGATCAAAATCCCTTTACAGAGATTAAGAACTTCAAACCTTCAAGAAATTCTTCATTACAAATCTTCTTATATGAGAGAAAATGGAATTCAGAAAATTCCCAGACGATGCACACTTCTCCTTCTGCTGCTGCGCTCAATTTATAGACTTTTCGAGTGAACAGTACTCACACGGCCGTGTCTAATTGAGACACGGCCGTGCTTGTGACATCATTGCTTACGCAGCTCTTAACCTTAACCATTAAGGAAAGGAGACACGGCCGTGCATGTTTTAGGCACGGCCGTGTCTCATTAAAATAACGTGAAATTCGCTCAGAAAACGCGTTTGCACAGTAAAATCCCGTGAGTGAACAGTACTCACACGGCCGTGCCTAAATTAGACACGGCCGTGTCTCCATCAAAAGTCATCCAAAAACGCGTAAAAACAGTAGATCCGTGAGTGAACAGTGCTCACACGGCCGTGTGAGGCTCCAGGAATGCGAATTTTCATTTTTAGGGGAGACACGGCCGTGCTTGGATTAGGCACGGCCGTGTCTCCAAGTCAGAAGCTTTAGATCAGTTAGACATGGCCGTGTCTCATTGACAGAAGCTTTTCATGAGTTAGACACGGCCGTGTCTAACTCTTTAATAGCTCAAAACGTCATTTTTTGAATAAGTGTCCTTCATGAAAGTTGTAGATCTTTTTCTTAGCTTTCCAGGGACACCTAATTCGCTTCGTTTCGACCTCTGTAGCTCAAGATATGCTCATTTTATTGCACAAAGGTCAAAAACTCTACGAATCTTAGCCGTATAAATTCTGAGCTCAACTCCATTGCAAAAGATCCATCCAAAGCTTCATAGAACCATGTCAAAACACCACTTTTGGACCTAAAAACATAGAGGAAGACCAATCATGAGATATCAAGGATAAATAGATTAAATGTGACATAAATTCTAACATAAATCAATCAAAGCGCCACAATTTATCCAATTTAGGGTTATAAAATATAGACTTATCAACTCCCCCACACTTGAGCTTTGCTTGTCCTCAAGCAAAAAATAGGAATCAACAGCAAGATCAAACTTAGCAACCAGAAACATGAATCAAGGGAAATTCCATGATTAAAAAGTCCAAGTTCAGCAATCAAATTCAATCAATCAAGATCATTCAGCATTAAAAACGATAAGATTCCTTAGTCTAGCTTGCAACTTTTCTCTTCACCAAACAAATGGGATCACTCATCTTACCATCGCTCAAGTGTTTAAGGACAAAGAGATCACTCAAATTTCTCGAGAAAAATGCAAAACCATAAGCTTGATTATCAATCTCATCTCCACTTCCAAGTTCACATACATAGCAAGAATCAAAAGGACTTCATCTGGTTGTAACGGGGCCAAGGGTAATAATGTAAGGTAGAAAAAAAGATAAGTAAGGGTAAAGAATGCTAATAGATAAATCATTACAAGCAGAATCAGGTTGAAAAGTTGAATAGAGCATGATGCACAAAGATTTAACCAATTCTCAAATTCAACCTTGTATTATTCTTCACTAATATTTCTTTTTCTTTTTCCTTCTTTCTCATCATTTTTTTTTTACCCTTGAACATAAAACAACTTTCCAAGACTTTTCATTCAACACATTAGATGCTCCAAAGAATTCAACCTGATTATTCAATTTGGTTTTCAAAGAAATCAATTTTCAGGTTCAAAAGGGGCAACTAAAGGGTATTTTATCAATTCAACTCTGAAAGTCAAGAAAGAATAAATCTTAATTGCCTTAATCATATTCAAGTATGTATGTGAATCATTAAAGCCTCAACAAGATATCAAAGCAAGTTCTAGCATACATCAATCACGAGAAAACTCATTCCAGAAGAAAAATTCAATCATTAAAGCTCAAAACTCACTTTCTGTCTAAGTTGGTAAAGAAATCAGAAGCAAGCAGACATGACTAATTCCCAACATAGATGCTAAATTTCACTTTTCTTAATTGAATAGGATTGCTTCACACAAAATCATCTCATGATCATTGGATTCCCCTTTCAACAAATCTCTGTCAACATCAGAATAAATCAAGCATTTGACACACAATTCCAGCTTAATTATCAGCATTACTCAAGTGTTCATCAGTTGTGTAAATTTTTATTATTATTTTCACAAAATACAGTACCCCCCACACTTAAGATAAACATTGTCCTCAATGTGGAAAAGAAAGAAATAAAGGGGCAAAGAAAAGAGCAACACAACCTGATGAAGAGTGAGACAGTGCCAGGCAGAGGAGAAGCGCAAAAGTCAACGCTGCAACAGACCTAAAAATCACAAAACAAAAATGACAAAAATAACTAAAAGAAAAAAAACAATAAGGACGAAACACAGGTTGCCTCCTATGAAGCGCTTGTTTAACGTCACGAGCCTGACGGTGGACTGATACTAAGCCTAAGTGAGGCAGATAGAGTGGTTCTCAGTCGCCACTCCTTTTTCATAATGCTTTGCTCTTTGTCCATTTATTTTGAAAGGTTGTTGGCCTTCTTTCCTCACTTGAAGCACACCATATGGTAACACTTTGACGACCTCATATGGTCCGTACCATTTTGACCGCAGTTTACTTGGAAAGAGACGAAGTCTTGAGTTATAAACAAGAATTTGATCCCCAATCTTAAACTTACGCTGTTGGATACGCATGTCATGCCATTTTTTAGTCTTCTCCTTATAGAGCTTGGCATTCTCAAATGCCTCAAGACGAAATTCATCCAGCTCATTGAGCTGGTCACGTCGTTGTGCACCTATAGTATTCATGTCAAAATTCAAAAATTTAAGTGCCCAATATGCTCTATGTTCTAGTTCCACAGGTAAGTGACATGCTTTACCAAACACAAGTTTATAAGGGGACATGCCTATGGGTGTTTTGAAAGCAGTTCTATAGGCCCATAATGCATCATCTAACTTCAGAGACCAATCTTTACGAGATGCATTAACAGTTCTTTCCAAAATCTTTTTCAATTCACGGTTCGAAACCTCCACTTGACCACTTGTTTGTGGATGATAAGGAGTGGCGACTTTATGAGTGACACCATATTTGCTCAAAAGATTATCAAATTGCTTATTACAAAAATGTGTGCCACCATCACTTATGATTGCTCGGGGCGTACCAAATCTAGTAAAAATATTTCGTTTCAAAAACTTTACCACCATCCGAGCATCATTGGTAGGCAATGCCACAGCTTCAACCCATTTAGAAACATAATCCACAGCAACAAGAATATATTGATTAGAAAAAGACCTTGAGAAAGGACCCATGAAATCAATGCCCCAGACATCAAAAAGTTCACAAACCAAGATGCCATTCAATGGCATATCCTGTCTCCTAGAGATGTTTCCACTACGCTGACATTTGTCACAAGATCGAACAAATTCAAACGCATCTTTAAACAAGGTTGGCCAATAAAACCCACATTGCAACACCTTGTGTGCAGTTCTACTCGGGCCAAAGTGACCACCAGTTTCCCTAGCATGACAATGTTCAAGAATGGAATGACTATCACTACCATGAATGCATCTCCTAATAACATTATCAGCACAAATCCTAAACAAGTATGGGTCCTCCCACAAATAATGCTTAACATCAGATAAGAATTTCTTCTTTTGTTGATAACTAAGATCCGGTGGAAGGGTATTACCTGCAAGGAAGTTAACAAAATCAGCATACCATGGTAAAGGGGAGACTGCAAAGAGGTGTTCATCAGGAAATGATTCATTAATGGCCCGCTCAGTAGAGGGCTCTAACACCTCCTCATCTAGTCGAGATAGGTGATCAGCTACAAGATTCTCTGTTCCTTTTTTATCACGTATCTCAATATCAAATTCTTGTAGCAAAAGAACCCACCGAATCAGTCTTGGCTTAGCATCCTGTTTGGAAAGCAAATACTTAATAGCAGAATGGTCAGTATAACAAATAACCTTAGAAAGAATAAGGTAAGGGCGAAATTTATCAAAAGCAAATACTACTGCTAGCAACTCTTTTTCAGTGGTAGTGTAATTTCTTTGTGCCTCATTCAGAGCGCGACTAGCATAGTAAATGGTTTGGAAAACTTTACCTTTCCTTTGGCCCAAGACAGCCCCAACTGCTATATCACTTGCATCACACATCAGTTCAAAAGGTAAGGACCAATCAGGGGCAACAATGATGGGGGCACTAGTTAATTTTTCCTTTAAGACAAGAAATGCATTTAAACAAGAATCAGAAAAATCAAATGGTGCATCCTTCATTAGGAGGTTAGTCATTGGTTTGACAATTTTTGAAAAATCCTTGATAAACCTCCGATAAAAACCTGCATGACCTAAAAAGCTTCGAATGGCCCTAACAGATTTAGGTGGGGGCAATTTTGTAATTACTTCCACCTTTGCTGGATCAACTTCCAAACCTTTTGGCGAAATCTTATGCCCCAAAATAATGCACTCTTGTACCATAAATTGACACTTTTCCCAGTTCAAGACAAGGTTAGTGTTCCTGCATCTCTCCAAAACTAAACTAAGATTATGCAAACAATCATCAAAAGAAGGGCCAAACACAGAGAAATCATCCATGAAAATTTCAATACAATCCTCTATCAAGTCAGAAAAAATGGCCATCATACACCGCTGAAAAGTAGCCGGTGCATTACATAATCCAAAAGGCATCCGTCTATATGCAAATGTACCATATGGACATGTGAAAGTGGTTTTCTCTTGATCCTCAAGTGCCACGGGTATTTGCATATAGCCAGAATATCCGTCCAAGCAACAGAAAAATGCATGGCCTGAAAGTTTCTCTAACATCTGATCAATGAAGGGTAAGGGAAAGTGATCTTTTCGAGTGGCATCATTTAATTTCCTATAATCAATGCATATACGCCACCCAGTCACATTTCTAACAGTTATGAGTTCTTTCTTTTCATTTTCCATGACTGTTGTACCCCCCTTTTTAGGTACTACTTGTACTGGACTTACCCAAGGACTATCAGAAATGGGATAAATTATACCTGCGTCGAGCAACTTTATTACCTCCTTCTTTACAACCTCTTTCATGTTTGGGTTGAGGCGCCTTTGTGGTTGCACAAGCGGCTTGTTCTGCGCCTCCATGTGGATTCTGTGGGTGCAAATGGTAGGGCTGATGCCCATAATGTCATGAATGGTCCACCCAAATGCTTTCTTGTTCTCCCTTAACACTCGCATGAGTTTCTCCTCCATTGGACCTGAAAGCAAAGCTGAGATAATCACAGGTAAATTTGATGGAGGATCTAGGAAAACACACTTTAAATTGGAGGGTAGAGGCTTGAGCTCAAGTTCGGGAGGCTCCTCAATTGAGGGTTTTGGGGTAGGAATGTTTCTCCTATCCAAATCCTCATAATACCCCCAATTTCTTCTATAGTCCACAGACATGCCAACTTCTAACCGCGTTATCATTTCTGTGACTTCTTCATTATCCTCTAGGTCAGGGTTGACCATGGTCAAGATCTTTTCTAAAACATCATTTGTCACTGAATCCTGCAAACATGAACTCATAGCACTATCTACAATATCAATAGAATTAATGCAATTACATGAATCATAGGAACTAGGATGCTTAATAGAATTAAAGACATTAAAAACAACTTCCTCATCATTTAATCGCAAGGTCAACTTCCCTTGATGGACATCAATCATAGTCTTTCCAGTAGCAAGGAATGGTCGCCCAAGTATGATTGGGATCTCAGAATCCTCCTCCATGTCTAACACAATAAAATCAGCTGGAAAAATGAATTTATCCACTTTTACCAAGACATCCTCCAATACACCACGAGGATAAGTAATGGATCTGTCAGCCAATTGCAAAGAAATGTTGGTAGGCTTTGGTTCTTGCATTCCCAATTTCTTAAACAAAGAGAAAGGCATCAAATTTATACTAGCACCTAAATCACATAATGCTTTCTCAAAATAAGAATTACCAATAGAGCAAGGAATAGTAAAACTCCCTGGATCTTTTAACTTTGGTGGTAATTTCTTCAAAAGAATGGCAGAGCATTCCTCATTCAGTCTGACTGTCTCATATTCCTCAAGCTTGCGTTTGTTTGAAAGTATCTCCTTTAAGAACTTTGCATATTTTGGCATTTGGGAGATAGCTTCCACAAACGGAATGTTAATCTGCAGTTTCTTGAACATCTCCAAGAATTTTGCAAATTGTTTATCCTGCTTGGTATTCTGGAGCCTCTGAGGAAATGGAATGGATGGCTTTTGTGGCTCACTAACCTGCACCACAGGAGGTGCTTCACTGGTCTTATTCTTTTCTGTAATATGTGGCTCATCAAGAGTATCTTCATGTTCTTGCACTTGTTCTTCTTTGTACTTGGAAAGATCCCCAAGCTCTTTACCACTTCTCAAAGTTATTGCCTTCACCTGTTCCTTTGGGTTAGTTTCAGTAGCACTAGGCAAAGATCCTGGTGCCCTTTCTGACATCGAGTGGTCAACCGACCGATTTGAGTCTCCATGTTCTTCATTCGGCGTCCGAATTTTGCATGTACTTCATTACCAAATCTTCAAAGCTTGGCTTCTCTGCAGGTGCTTGGAAACCTGGAGGTGGTTGTGGAGCTCTCTGCTGATTTTGTTGGTAGCCTTGCTGATTTCCCCATTTGAAATTAGGGTGGTCCCTCCAACCAGGATTGTACGTGTTGGCATATGGATTGTACTGTTGTCGGTTGGAATTGCCAACAAAATTTGTCTGCTTCGGGCTCCGGGGCAAAAGGACTACCAACTTGATCAGTTTGAACTTGTATGACCTTGCCCTCCACATGCCTCACAAATAATAGGTGGGGCTGTACTATTTGTTACCATCAAAGTTTCCACCTTCTTTGTCAAAGCTTCCAATTGGCTTAGAATGGTAGTAGAAGCATCAACAAAGCATGCACACCCTACTGGTTTCTTAAGAATTTGGCGCTCATTTTGCCATTGATAACTATTTAACGCCATTTCTTCAATCAATGCTTGACTTTCAGTAGGGGTTTTCCTCCATATAGTACCTCCCGCAGCAGCATCAATGAGGGAACGGTTTGCAGACGACAAACCATTGTAAAAAGTCTGAACCTGTTGCCATACAGAAATCCATGATGTGGACATCTCCTCAATAACTCTTGAAAACGTTCCCATGCTTCATATAGAGTGTCCATTTCAAATTGCATAAAAGAAGATATATCATTCCTCAACTTAGCAGATTTAGAGGGAGGAAAATACTTAGCCAGAAATTGTTGTGTCAATTGATCCCATGTAGTAATGGAACCCCTTGGTAGTGACGTTAGCCATTGACTCGCCCTGTCTCTAAGAGAGAAAGGAAAGAGTCGCAATCTGATTGCATCATCGTCACTCCATTGTATTTGATTGTATCACACAATTGCAAGAACCGGCCAAGTCTTGATTTGGATCATCGAAGGTAATCCACCGAATCGGACAGAGTTCGAATCATGGAGATCAATGCTTTGGTTTGATCTCAAAATTATTAGCCGCCACGGTGGTCTTATAATACTTCCTCCATACCCTTCAAGCGGTGGGCATAGAGTACTCAAGCATGGTCCGCTCGCTTGGGATAGCTCGTTCGTCATGATTCCCCTCAATTCTTGGTCCTTCCATCCCTGTTTATGTTTTTCATTCATTGCGGTTGCAATATGAGTTTGTTTCCTTAACCGCATGAAATTTGTTTTCTCAATTTCGGATCAAATGTTAGATCGAAACCGAGAACAGTGAGCATAAAAATGAGCAAATGATAAGTGTGAATGTTAGATCGCGTTACTCAAATTTTTTTTTTTTTTTTTTTTTTTTTTTAATTATAAGTAACAAACTAATTAAAAGAAATAAAAGTAAAATAAACAGAAATAAAAATAAAATAACTAAAAATAAAAATAAAATAACAAAAGCGAAAATAAAATATTAACAAAGGTGTGGTAAAAACCAACCACCAAATATTAACTTGAATGGGGTAAGAACCAACCACCCAATATTAAATAGAAAGCGTAAATAAAAAAAAAAAAAAAGGCAGAAATTGTAAATAAAAAAAAATAAAGGCAGAAATTGTAAATAAAGAAAAATAAAGGCAGAAAGCGTAAATATAAAAAAAATAAAGGCTAAAAGCGTAAATAAATAAAACTTAAAATTAAATAAAATAAAAAAAAATGAAAATAAAAAACGAAAGAAAAAAAATAAATAAAATAAATAAAAAAAAAAATAAAATTAAAAAATTAAAAAAAATAAAAAATATATATAATAATAATATAATAATAATATAATATTATAATAATAATAAGAAATAAGAATAATAATAATAGACAAAAACAGAGCACAATAATAAAAGTAAACAAAGCAAATATAATACAAATTATAAGAAAAATTTGTCTAAATTAACTAGAATTTTACGCCTCTAATATTACCAAAATTATTCCCCGGCAACGGCGCCAAAAACTTGGTGCGTGCAAAAGATACACTAAGAGCAAGTGCACTCTATCGCCAAGTAATATAGGACTTTTGAGTCCAAGTTATCGATCCCACGAGGAATAAATGATAATTACTAAAATTGTAAAACTCTTATGTTATTTAGACAGTCGAAAAAGTATTTGCAAGATCCAAATTTAAAATAGAAAACTAACGAAGAAAATAAAGAACAATTAAATAAAGAAAAGATAAATAAAGATAAAAGATGCTAGAGCATAAGGTTCACTTGAGTTTAATTATATAGATCTTCTTTCAAATATAAACAGGTAATTCTTTTTGCCAATATTCCCTTATTTGCTATTGAAACCCAATGGTCATGGTGAAACAATATTCTATTCTTAATTTAACCCACCTATTTGATCATTTAGTTGAATTAATCAAGAATGCATTAAGCTTTTATTCAAGAGATGAATCAACATACCATTAATTCCATTGGTAGGAAAAATTGATGTTTGGTCATTCACCAATATAGTCCTAGGCTTAAAATATAGATCCACTCATTGAGTGCGGATGGTCACCGGTCAAACAATGAATTAATAAATGCCACAAGTGATCAGGTTATGACAAGAATAAAAACAATATAATAAACCCATAAAGAAATTACCATTATTATATTAGAAATCAAACCCACATAATTATAAACTCAAGATCCCCCATAGCTCTAGCTATGAGTTTAGTTACACATAATAATTACACACAAACTTAAAATATTATACAATCTCATAATAAGAAAATAAAATAAAAAAGAAAAACAAGAGAGAAAGAAAGATCAAAATCCCTTTACAGAGATTAAGAACTTCAAACCTTCAAGAAATTCTTCATTACAAATCTTCTTATATGAGAGAAAATGGAATTCAGAAAATTCCCGGACGATGCACACTTCTCCTTCTGCTGCTGCGCTCAATTTATAGACTTTTCGAGTGAACAGTACTCACACGGCCGTGTCTAATTGAGACACGGCCGTGCTTGTGACATCATTGCTTACGCAGCTCTTAACCTTAACCATTAAGGAAAGGAGACACGGCCGTGCTTGTTTTAGGCACGGCCGTGTCTCATTAAAATAACGTGAAATTCGCTCAGAAAACGCGTTTGCACAGTAAAATCCCGTGAGTGAACAGTACTCACACGGCCGTGCCTAAATTAGACACGGCCGTGTCTCCATCAAAAGTCATCCAAAAACGCATAAAAACAGTAGATCCGTGAGTGAACAGTGCTCACACGGCCGTGTGAGGCTCCAGGAATGCGAATTTTCATTTTTAGGGGAGACACGGCCGTGCTTGGATTAGGCACGGCCGTGTCTCCAAGTCAGAAGCTTTAGATCAGTTAGACATGGCTGTGTCTCATTGACAGAAGCTTTTCATGAGTTAGACACGGCCGTGTCTAACTCTTTAATAGCTCAAAACGTCATTTTTTGAATAAGTGTCCTTCATGAAAGTTGTAGATCTTTTTCTTAGCTTTCCAGGGACACCTAATTCGCTTCGTTTTGACCTCTGTAGCTCAAAATATGCTCATTTTATTGCACAAAGGTCAAAAACTCTACGAATCTTAGCCGTATAAATTAGATTTCAACTCCATTCTGAAAAGATCCATCCAAAGCTTCATAGAACCATGTCAAAACACCACTTTTGGACCTAAAAACATAGAGGAAGACCAATCATGAGATATCAAGGATAAATAGATTAAATGTGACATAAATTCTAACATAAATCAATCAAAGCGCCACAATTTATCCAATTTAGGGTTATAAAATATAGACTTATCAGTGTCTAATCGCAAGATTAAGCAAATTTTGGAGAAAATAATGTGTCCTTCTAGAAAGGATTAGTCAAAAAGACTGGACGACTGATAATCACATATTTTATTCATTAAGAAACCCTTATGTTTAGTCATTTACACTCTCCATATTCTTAATTGATTGAGTTTGGTATGATTTTGTGAGTTTGAGCTCAAATTGGTCCTAATTGAATATTTCCAGCATTATTGAGATTTGACACTGTTTCTGTATTTTGGCCATAACTTGAGTTCCTAATATCTGATGAACATGAATTTTACCTTGTAGGAAAGCTAAGAGGAAGCTCTACAACTTTGATGAAGAGCTCAAAGTCTGATTCAGATGTCTAAGGGACCTAAGTTGACATGGAAGTCAGAATACGGGTTCTGTCAGTAGAATCCGAATAGTGTGCACTCAAAAAAATCATATCTCAAGATGTAATAATGGAGATGGGCTGAAATTTGGACAGTGGATAGTCAAGATCCAAATAAACAACTTTCATGAAGAACACATTTTGAGAAAAAGAAGTCTAGCAGGTCATTTTGAGTTTACAAGTCGGAACAGAGGTGCTGAAGTTGGGTTTGAGCAACCTACGGTATTTGGGACATATCTTGGGCTTAAGGAAGCCAAATTGGACGAACCAGCTATCCATTTTATAGCCAAGACAAGGATCTACAACTTTGATGAAGAACACTTTTCATGGTTCTGAAGTATAGTGGGTCGTTTTTGGCTTCCAAGTCAGACACGAAATTTTCACCCATCCACTAATCCACTCATCCATCCACTAATCCACTCATCCACTCATCCACTCATCCACTAACTCACCCATTCATCCACTAATACACTAATCCAACCATTTAACCACTCCACCCACTCATCCACTAACTCATCTACTCATCCATCCACTCACCCATTCAAGTCCATAATTTTCCACTCACCAAAAGTCCTTTGGCATTTTTCACTAATTCAACCACTCAACCACTCCACCCACTCATCCACTAAACCAATCCACTAAACCAACCCACTAATCCATCCACCACTCCACTCATCCACCCACTCATCCACCCACTTCCCTTTGTCATTTTGTTACCTTAGACTTCTTCTATAAAAGGCACCATTTATCATGAACAACATGAATTCTCTCCTTCATTTCTCTCTTAGTTTCTTGTTTCTTCATTGTTTCTTCATAGTTTCTCATAGTTTGTATATTTTGATGCTCCCCTTCATGGTAATGGAGGGCTAAGCTACTTTGGGTCAATTTAGAACTCTTGAAGAGATTGTGGTTTGGATTCTTGAGACCTTGGTTATGCATTGTATTTGATTTGTAATTGAATTCCTCTTTCTTCTTCTTTTTCTTCTTCTTGATCTTGAATGCATGAATGGTGATTCTATTTATGTTGATCTGATTGATCTTGGTTTAAGATTGAGATTTGTGATGAAACTTAGAACTGATTGATCTAAACTAATCACATAAATGAAGATTGAGATTTGTGATGAAACTTAGAACTGATTGATCTAAATTAATCAGAATTGAAAGAGGTTAGGTTCTTGATTTGTGCCTAAGTTAATTGAATTCGGTACTTGAAATTAACATAGATTTTCATGAATGGTGCGATTGCGGATTTGTGTTTATCACTTGTTAATTGAATTCTAGACGATCGTCTAGTATGAATTCTGGATTTGATGCAGAGATCTCGGTTAGATCCAAATTAACAATTCAATTGCGCTTCAAGTGTTCTATGAAGGGTCTATGATTGAATCCACCCAATCTTGGATAGGTTTCTAAAATTGATTGCTCTTTAATTGTTATTTCTTCCTTTAATTTTGTTAAGTACGATCTTAAACTGTCAAACCCCCCTTTGCTAACTTTCACTTGATTTGATTAAATTGCATTTACGATCCTTGAGGAGACGATCCGGTGTTGTCACTGTGCTACAAGCTTAGGTAATAACTTCGGTTATAATTTTGACTGAGTTCGGCGCTCGTCAGAATTTTGGCGCCGTTGCCGGGGATCGAACCCGGGTCACCCGCGTGACAGGCGGGAATACTCACCACTATACAATTAATTAGTATTGCATTGTGGAAGTACTAACGTTTTCTTGTTTGATTTCTTTTCAAGGTCTGATGCGGCACTGACAGTGTGTTTCTTTTCTGCTTAGCGATGATTCACTTCTTATCAGGTTGTGTTGCTCTTTTCTATCTCTTTCTTTCACATTGAGGACAATGTTCTATTAAGTGTGGGGGAGAGATTTTAGCATGTTTCTGTTTCTTTTCATTTGTAAAAAAAAAAAAAATTCAAGAAAAAAAAAAAAGAGAAAAAAAAAAAAGAGGTTCATTGCATGATTGAATAACTTTTCTCCCTTCTTGAACTGATATGCTTGGAGATGGATGATTGAATTGATGAATTGAGTTTGATGGATGCATACCTTGTGAGATTTTGAGCCTAATGGATGGATTTAACATTTATGCCATTCTCTTCTTTCTTGTGTGATTTTCACTCATGTTAATGACCACTCTAGAACTTGCTTTGATTCTTTTTGAGGCTACACTTCACTTGCATGCATAAACATGATTGAGACCCTCTTTCTTAATTAGCTAGTTTAACCAAATAACCAACCTTGTTTTCAATATGATATCAAACACTCTTTTGACTTCTTGAAAATTCTCTGATTCTTGCCAACCTTGTATATTTTCCTTTGCTTAACCACTTTGAGCTTATTTGATCATTCCTTGTTTCTAGCTCATTATGTGCCTTAAATGAGAAATCGTGTTCTTACTTTACCTTAGGGAATAAAAGAACATTAGCTTGGTTAATGTATGAGTTTTTGAACAAGTGTGGGGGTGTGTGTACAAAATGGTTGTTGAAAAAGAAAAGAGTGCCCAAAAAGAAATGGTGCCTGTATGTATATAGTTATGTTCATATATATATATATATAAAAAAAAAAAAAAAAAAAAAAAAAAACCAAGTGTTTAAAAAAAAAAAAAAAAAAAAAAAGAAAAGGATTGGGAAATGAATATGTAAAGGAATATACACTAGAGTTGGGATGAACTTTTATGCTTGTTATTTGAACTCAGCTCTCATTTGCTTTTATTCTCTTTGGTATTTATCTTCTCATATCCATTTTATCCTCTCCCTGTTACCTTGACCTCACTACAACCTTGAATAAAGTCCTCATGATTTGTGTGTGCATGTGTTTTGAGTAGTGGAGAAGTAGAAGATAAGCAAGCTTATGGTAGTGCAATTTTCATGGGTTGAATTGAGTGAAATACCTACCTTTTAAACACTTGAGAGATTGAGAGGGAATCTTGTGAAGATCTTTCATTCTCGATTCATGTTGAAGATACCTTGCTTGTTAGTTTGAGATGTGGAGAATTGTTAACTCATGAATGTTTTGATCCCTTGAACCTTTGGTTGTTCTTCTTGATTGTAAAATTTTGGTCTTGAGTTTTGCCCAGGAGTGCAAAAAGCTAAGTGTGGGGAATTTGATAATCACATATTTTATTCATTAAGAAACCCTTATGTTTAGTCATTTACACTCTCCATATTCTTAATTGATTGAGTTTGGTATGATTTTGTGAGTTTGAGCTCAAATTGGTCCTAATTGAATATTTCCAGCATTATTGAGATTTGACACTGTTTCTGTATTTTGGCCATAACTTGAGTTCCTAATATCTGATGAACATGAATTTTACCTTGTAGGAAAGCTAAGAGGAAGCTCTACAACTTTGATGAAGAGCTCAAAGTCTGATTCAGATGTCTAAGGGACCTAAGTTGACATGGAAGTCAGAATACGGGTTCTGTCAGTAGAATCCGAATAGTGTGCACTCAAAAAAATCATATCTCAAGATGTAATAATGGAGATGGGCTGAAATTTGGACAGTGGATAGTCAAGATCCAAATAAACAACTTTCATGAAGAACACATTTTGAGAAAAAGAAGTCTAGCAGGTCATTTTGAGTTTACAAGTCGGAACAGAGGTGCTGAAGTTGGGTTTGAGCAACCTACGGTATTTGGGACATATCTTGGGCTTAAGGAAGCCAAATTGGACGAACCAGCTATCCATTTTATAGCCAAGACAAGGATCTACAACTTTGATGAAGAACACTTTTCATGGTTCTGAAGTATAGTGGGTCGTTTTTGGCTTCCAAGTCAGACACGAAATTTTCACCCATCCACTAATCCACTCATCCATCCACTAATCCACTCATCCACTCATCCACTCATCCACTAACTCACCCATTCATCCACTAATACACTAATCCAACCATTTAACCACTCCACCCACTCATCCACTAACTCATCTACTCATCCATCCACTCACCCATTCAAGTCCATAATTTTCCACTCACCAAAAGTCCTTTGGCATTTTTCACTAATTCAACCACTCAACCACTCCACCCACTCATCCACTAAACCAATCCACTAAACCAACCCACTAATCCATCCACCACTCCACTCATCCACCCACTCATCCACCCACTTCCCTTTGTCATTTTGTTACCTTAGACTTCTATAAAAGGCACCATTTATCATGAACAACATGAATTCTCTCCTTCATTTCTCTCTTAGTTTCTTGTTTCTTCATTGTTTCTTCATAGTTTCTCATAGTTTGTATATTTTGATGCTCCCCTTCATGGTAATGGAGGGCTAAGCTACTTTGGGTCAATTTAGAACTCTTGAAGAGATTGTGGTTTGGATTCTTGAGACCTTGGTTATGCATTGTATTTGATTTGTAATTGAATTCCTCTTTCTTCTTCTTTTTTCTTCTTCTTGATCTTGAATGCATGAATGGTGATTCTATTTATGTTGATCTGATTGATCTTGGTTTAAGATTGAGATTTGTGATGAAACTTAGAACTGATTGATCTAAACTAATCACATAAATGAAGATTGAGATTTGTGATGAAACTTAGAACTGATTGATCTAAATTAATCACAGAATTGAAGAGGTTAGGTTACTGATTTGTGCCTAAGTTAATTGAATTCGGTACTTGAAATTAACATAGATTTTCATGAATGGTGCGATTGCGGATTTGTGTTTATCACTTGTTAATTGAATTCTAGACGATCGTCTAGTATGAATTCTGGATTTGATGCAGAGATCTCGGTTAGATCCAAATTAACAATTCAATTGCGCTTCAAGTGTTCTATGAAGGGTCTATGATTGAATCCACCCAATCTTGGATAGGTTTCTAAATTGATTTGCTCTTTAATTGTTATTTCTTCCTTTAATTTTGTTAAGTACGATCTTAAAGCTGTCAAACCCCCTTTGCTAACTTTCACTTGATTTGATTAAATTGCATTTACGATCCTTGAGGAGACGATCCGGTGTTGTCACTGTGCTACAAGCTTAGGTAATAACTTCGGTTATAATTTTGACTGAGTTCGGCGCTCGTCAACGACGCACTGTGGGCTTATAGGACTGCCTATAAGAGTCCCATTGGTATGTCCCCATATAAGCTGATATTTGGGAAGGCATGTCATCTGCCGATTAAGCTTGAACATAACGCATACTAGGCAATCAAGCAACTAAACTTCAACTTACAAGCTACTGGGGAGAAGAGATTATTGCAACTCAATCAGCTTAATGAATTTAGGCATCAAGCATATGAGAATGCAAAGTTGTATAAAGAGAAGCTGAAATTCTGGCATAACAAGAAGATCGTGCAAAAGAGATTTGAAGAAGGTCAACAAGTTCTCCTTTACAACTCTAGGCTTAAATTGTTTCCCGGAAAGCTTAAATCTAGGTGGTCGGGACCCTTTGAGGTAAGGAGAGTGTTCCCTCATGGAGCAGTGGAGATAGCTCCCCTGGATGGTTCATCAAGCTTTAAGGTTAATGGTCAACACCTAAAACCTTACTATGGAGGAGAGATTCAAAGGGGGAAGACCTCCCTCACTTTGACAGCTCCAACATGAGGTCTGGAAAGTCTTGTCGGGACTATAAATGAGGCCCTTTTTGAGAGGGAAGCCAAATTTTTAATGTTAGGTGTTTTAAGTCTTTAATATGTTAATATGTTGATTTTGTAGTTTGATTAAGTTTTTGTTGTACAAACTGTGTTTTAACCTTTTGAGCAAGTTTTGCAGGTGTTGGAGGTTGGAAACGTGCATAAACAGCAGCAAAATGCAAAATTCTATAGAATTCTGTAGGCTGGCCTCTCACGCCGCGGCATAGTAGTTGTCACGCCGCGATGTCCGTTGCGCATCAGCCAAATTCCAAAGGCTAAAGCGCCGCGGCGCAACAGCATTGAACGTCGCGGCGTTATGTTCAAAAAAAAAGAAGAAAAAAATCAAAACAAAAATAATTAATAATTTTGTGCAATTAATGAACGTCGTGACGTTACCAAACTTACGCCGTAGCTCTATGCTACCTGTGGGTAAAAGTGCCGCGGCGGTTGGTTATCCTTTTTACATTTTTGCTACATTTCTTTGTTCTTTGTAATTCTCTGCCTTCTTCTTCCTCTTTTCTTGCCTCTCCTCCCATTCTTCATCATTTCTCCACTCTTTACGAGGTATGTATAAGATTATTTTAGTTATTTTGATTTATTATACGTATTTTCTATTATAATTTACATTTCTGTTGATTTTTGTTTCAATGTCGTGGCGTGACCATGGAACACTGCAGCGTTGTAGTTAATTTTGTATCAATGTCGCGGCGTGAACATGTAATGTCGTGGCGTTCTGATTTATTTTGATGAATGCCACGACGTTTACATATAACGCCACGGCGTTTCTTGAATAATGTGTTGAATGTCGCGGCATGGAATGTTGATGCCACTGCGTAACCATGAATTTGTTGAATGCGGCGGCACTGTGAGGAATATCGCGGCACATGATCCCAAATGTTGTAGAATTGATTCTTTTTACAGTTTCTTTTATCTTATCAATTCAATTCTGACAGAATATGTTTTCTTCTGACAGGTACCAAGGGTCCTAAATGTCAGCATGGAGAAAGCAGTCATCAACGTAGGGAGCCTTCTCCCCCGCCTCCTGATTTTGACAAGAGGATTTTTATCTCAACCGCTGTAGCTTAGACATATAGGGTCACAGTCACCAGGACCATTATAGCAGAGAGGGGATTCCTTTTCTCCAGGCGATCCACCCCGAGGTTGAGGGTCTCCTCAATGAGTTCAACTAGAGCCAGTTTGCTCAACATCTTGAGGATTCAGCTGTTCTACCTATCGTTTGTGAATTTTATGCGAACGTCCTCCATGCTGCCGAGGGAACTACTATTGTGCGCGTTCAGGGGCGCAATGTACCTTACTCTGTCGTTGCTGTCCGAGTTACTTTAGGATTGCCTGAGCCCTCGCTCTTATACGACTATGTGGTCTTTTGCCAGTGGAAGCCAGTTGAGGGCATCAATCTTGCAATCGTCACAGCCTGAATCTGTTGGCCAAATTTCCAGCTAGTGTAGTGGGTCATGAGCATTCAGACCGACCGGCCTCGGTACTTTCCCCGATCATGCTTGACGACAGAGGCGCGGGTCTGGTATCATTTTATTACCAATCGTATCCTTCCATCTACTAACCTATCTGAGGTTACATGTGATTGGGCCATCCTGATTTACTGCATCCTGGAGCGCCGCCGCACTGATGTAGCACAAATCATTCATGATCAGATCTGGTGGTGCATTCGAGAGTTGACTAGTCTCTTCTTTCCATATATGATCCACACTTTGTGCAGCCGTCAATGGGTGTAGTGGGGGCCGAATGAGGAGCTAGCGGATAATAAACAGCCTCTCAATGACTCATTCATGGAGCGTGTGGGAGGAGCTCCAGCTCCAGCCTCAGCCAAAAAACGGCAGGCCCGCCGGTAGCCTAGAGTTACTACCCCAGCTAATGACGGAAACCTGCGTGCTCAGATCGCACAGCTTACAGCCATGGTCTCCTATAGTATTCAGACTCAGCAATGGATGGTCGAGCGTCTCCAGCTTCCCATGGATGACTACCCTATGCCATTGTTCCCACCCCACATGGTAGCTGACCCGCCCCAGCCCCAGCTGGATGCCCCTGATGCTGATGAAGATGATGACGAGGACATAGATGACTAGCTCTATTTCATACAAGGCACTTTCTTTCGTTGTCATTCATTCTATTTTTGTACAGCAGGACACTGTTTCCCCTAGGTTTAGGGGTGGGCATTATAACATGTATAGGTGTATGTTTTTAATATTCAAGAGCATGTTATAATGTTTGACTTTTTGGCTTGATAATTAGTGAATATTATGTTATTATTGTGTTTATATTTAGTATTCTGAGTAAATAAATTGTGAATATTTAGTTTTATGTTTTAATACCCAAATGAGTGCATGTTTTGAATATTTGAATTTGAATCTATTAAAATGCATCATTCTGGGCCAATTAAATACTAGTTAGTATGATATCATCTGAAGGAGAATGTAAATGTGAAAATCCCATTCAAGATACAATTGTCGTTCCCTTTAACAATATGGATCTGATGTATATCACTATGGTGCATGAAGGTTTACATGTATGTTGGAAATGATGAAATACTTTGATGTGCATCATGTGCCAATTGCTAGTGTCGTGTTGATTGTCCCATGATATTATTGCTTGCGAAGTGCGCCATCTTTTGAGCGAAACCATTTGTAATAAAAAAGCATGTTTAATAATCCAGTCGCTTTTCAAATGCATGATTTATATCCCACTTGTATGCTTATGCAACTTTGATCATAATATGAGTGTTGTCTAGAGAGGGTTTATGAATAAGTGCATGTTAAAGTTTTGATTATCTTGAATTGTGTTTAAACTCTCGAGGCAAAATCCTAGACTATGCATGATTAAGGAAATGATTAGGGCGTTGTTTGGACTGAATAAGCCTTAAAAAGCTTACCCTGATATGAGTATATCCATAGGTCCCTCTTGAAGCCTGATATATGATTGGCCTTACCTGTTTTTCATCATCTATATATTCCCTACCCATGTAACTAACCTAAATGCATGTGAAAACAATGCAAATCCATCCTACTATCATAGTTTGTTAAGTGCATAATAGGTTATTTCTTAACTTGAGTCTTGTGTTTAAAGGTTATGGGTGAATGTTCAATGCTAATTGAGCTTGAAAGAACCATCTGCTGTGAAAGAAAAAAAGAAAAGCATTATGTAACTATAATGGAAAAGAAAAGAGACAAGCAAAGCAAAAGAAAAGAAAAAGAAAAGTTAAATCCTAGAGGCATTGAATGGTTCTCAAGAGTTCTAAATCTTATCAATTTTGTTGAACACCCAGATATTGTCACTTGGAGGCTCAAGTCTTGGAATAGCATGTTTATGTGTCTTAATGTTTGTATTATATCCATTCCATGTTATTCTTTATCCCATTACCATTGGCCTATCATTACAAGCTGTTGAAGTCCCTTTTGATCCTCAATTATGTGCGGTTTACATTAGTGGAGAGAGAGTTTGCATACAATTTTGTGGATTATGTGATTCTGATGCATGTATGTTCATAAACTTATCTGGATAAATGTGATTTGATTAGGATAAGTTTAACTAGCATGCTAGTGGGATATGTGTTCTGCTTGAGAAAAGATTTTGGATATTTGTATGCTGATGAGTGCATATGTGTGAATTTGATGGTATGGCATTAGCAATCTTTGAGGACGTAATTAATCTTGATACACTAGTAGTGGTTTCAGTAATACTGGGAATTCTTGATAAATGCTGAGTGAATGTGGTGTGCGTGTTGTTTAGTTGGTTTACTTAATCAGGCTTTGTTTTGCTCGAGGACTAGCAAAATCCTAGGTTTGGGGAACTCCATAAAATAGTGTTATTGTGACCCTATATCTGCGTTGTATTGATTGCTTAGTCTTTGATATCAGGCATAATTGGAAGATTTTAAGCTAAATTCATTGATTTCAATTGTGATATCTTCCTATATGTTTCCTGAGCAAATTAATATAATTCTTCCATTGATTATATGAACTCACTATTGTCATTAATCTGGTGACTTCTTAAAATGCAGGAAGGGCTCAAAAGGATAATAATGATCAAGGACTTAGAGCTGCATTGGAAGAGAAAGCACTAGATGGAGTTCAGGCATAAAGAATGAGCGTCGTGGCATGCTTGACCTAATTCCTACACGCGCTGCGGCGTGGCATGTGGAGCACCGCGGCGAGAGACAGTTTTCTGGAGCCTATAAATATTGTTCTATCATATTTTAAAGGGAGAACGTTTTTGGTTTTAAAACACAGCTGCTAGGGTTCATTTGTGAGACTAAAAGGAAGCTAAAAGGACCAAAGTTGGAAGCCAAATCCTTCCACAAGGAGGATTCAAGCACCAAGGACTACCATTATTGAGCTTGCAACCTCCTCTCCTTCATCATCCTTTCTATTCAGATCATGACAATGAGTATTTTTGTTGTATTTTCATTTATCATGAGTGGCTAGTCTGTGTATAGGGATTTCCTTGGATCCTTTTATGAATATTGATGATTTTGTAAACCTTTAAGTTAATATATGTGGTTAGGAGTTGTTTAATCATATTGCTCTTAATGCTTTTGAATATTTGGCCAATGTTTAATATGTTTTGATTAAATCTAATGATTCTAGACATATGAGATTGGATTTAAGATCATAAATATAGTTGATGCATGTTTGATTTCATTCAATTGGCTTGAATCAATTGATTAGCTCATAGGATAGAAATATACCTATTAGTTATGCATGGCTATTATTGAGGCTTGCTCTTAATGAGTGGAATTTAATCTAGCTCTTATGGACACATAAAGACTAGGTAAACGAAGCATGATTAAATGACCTAGACATAGGCTTTTAATTAGATGAGATTCTCAATTCAACAAATTCTATATCATGTATGTTAATAAAGAGGTTTGCATATCATCAATTGAAGTCGAAGGTGAAGAAGGATTCCCTATTTTTTAATCAACAACTGTAATTCCAATTAGCTAACATTTAATTCTTTCCATTAGTTTACACACAACTCCTTTAATTTGACTGTTCTTAGATAGAAATTATTAAACTATTGGTTAATAATTAGTTTTGAATTAGCAATAGTCCTCATGGGAGCGATATCGGACTCCTAGCTACACTACAAGTGCGACCTGTGCACTTGCGGTAAGCAAAAGAGCGAATAGTATTCTATTCCATTGCACTTGAAGAAAGTCTCCTCATGTCCCTCTTTATTCAACTTTTCTCTTTATCCATTTATGCTTAGCATTTCAATATTTGATGACTATATTTGAAGCACATAGAGACACTTGCAAAGCTAACTTTAAAAGTTCTCTAAAACATAGGTTGACGTCAAATGTCATGTAAGCCCACTTACAAGCATAATTTAGGTTGATATATAATGTAAAACATGTACCACATTATCAACCATGCAATGTTAGCTCTAACAAGAACAAAAGAAGGACATATGCACTTGAATCCAAAAACATAGTTTAATCATTTTCAAAGCAAGATTCAAGTTTATCAAGAAAAACAGGATCATCATCAAAACATATATAAGCATTTTGGGGCAAACAATGATCATGTAAGGCATGTAATATCAAGTAAGGAATTTTAGTATGCACATATGCCAAGTTTCTTACATTGAAGTTCAAAGCAAAGTTCAAGGCATAAGATGAATAATTTACTTCTTGTTGTTAATATATGAACATATCAAGCAATTTCAAACAAGAAGGCATATAACTTTTAACTTTCCAATCTCCAAGTAAGTATATAGGACAACTAAGCATCAAAGAGAAAGGATGGAAACTACTTATGAGCATGTGAATTTCCATATTTGAACCAAGAGAATATATCAAAAGCTCAAGAACAAAGATATTATCATAAAACATGACATTCCAAGCAAAATCTGTGTATATCTAGTATGTTAGCATATGTAAAGACACTTTTAAGACACAATGCTAGAAAAGCACAACTTAAGACATGTTAAGGCTTAAAACAACTCTCTACTTCTCCAAATATCACATGATATTTAATTTAAAGCATAAGTAAGGATAAGAGATTGATATCACCAAAAGTGTACTCTTAAGTTTTTGTAAGTGACTCTAACTTCTAAGCTTCAAGTCTTTATGAGGGAATAGAGATTCTTTGCACCCTTTTTAGAAGATGAATCCTTTTAAGCTTTACTAACCTCAAGTTGAATAATCTTATTCCATTTAAATGTTTGCTTGAGGTAGTCATCACCCTACAACATAATTCAAAGTACTTTCTTTGGTATCTATCAATTTTGGATCCATAAAGGTTAGTCATTAAACTGTTAGTCAATTACATTGTATAGTTATCAAAACAGCCATATATATTCATCAAAACAACTAGCCAAATTCATTTATATTTTTAGTTAAGCACAATTAGTTTCAAGTATTCAGCATATATAGCAAATAGTAGTAGAACCTTTCATATAGCCCATGTTTATTCGAATAATGCTATTGTTTTTTGAATAACCTCGTGGAGAGCACAAAGTCTTGACTTTCTGTCAAGCATTATTTGAATAACAGTGTTGTTATTCGAATAATACAACATCCATACTTGGCTTTCTCCAAGCTTTTATTTGAATAACTGTATGGTTATTCAAATAACACAGAAAACAACAAAATTTTGAGGATGCTTATGTTAAGCATTATTCGAATAAGATATGCTTTATTCGAATATAGCATATAAAACAATAACTATGAGGTGCTACTGGAAAACGTTATTCGAATAAGAGGAGTCTTATTCGAATAAAACTAAATGAAATACACCAGTAAACATAAGTAGCAAGTCAAAAAGATTAACAAAATCTTATCTAAGCATCAAAGGGATACATTTTAGCATACATGTCAAGTAAGAACATAAAGACATGATCACAAAGTTCTAATTCTTACAAAGCCATTTTAAATAAACTAAAAGATCATGTTAGATAAAACAAGATAAAAAATCGTCTAACACAAACACTCATTTTGAGTCATGATTGATTAAAAACTCGAGCTCAATGATATTATCATCAAGCATGCCATTTCAAACAAGGAGCATATTTAGCTAGCATATAGAGATATTTTAAGATATAAGGCTAGAAAAACATAAAACAAGTCTCTGTTTATCCAAAGATTACAAGTCCAACCTTCTTGTAGACAAGGAAGAGAACTTGGGATATTTTCCGGTCTTATGCTTGCAACAACCACTTTCAAGATGCCAAAGTCAGCTCTTGTCCTTCAAGCAAATCTACAACACACTTCAATTTTGGGCTCTTGGTACCTAAATTTTCTTGGGTCCTTGTGTGCTAGTTTTTTAATATTCATTCATTATGCTTTCATATAGATTAACTTTTCCATAGTATTTAAATTGAGTACAACAAATTAAATAACTAATTGTCATTAAGCACATAGCCGATAACATGCTTACTTTCATGATATATAGACAATTTAAAGCATAGCAACCAAACGTAAGTTTTGTAAAACCTTATGCACTAAGATATGTAACACCCACTGTAGGGTATCACATTTTATATTAATTATTACCGAATTACTCCCAAGTTATAAAATAATATTTTATAATAAAAATACTAGTTGTAAAAATTTTTGATATCGAAAAGATGAACTTAGCAGAAAATAAAAATATTAAACATCATCACAAATAATTTACATCATATACATCACATAAGTCTTGTCAAACTTATATATATATATATATATATATATATATATATATATATATATATATTTGAGTCCTCAAAAGTATTTAAAGATTTCTACATTACCATACTAGCCCAAGTACACCTAGACAACAAAACCCTCAGATGGGTCCTCCTCGGGATCAGCCTCAGATTCCTCAGAAGGTAGGAATCCTGCTTAACGTGTCATCCGATGGATAGGTGTCCGAGCAGACGATACAATGTTGATCTCAGATGGGACATGGTAACGACTGCCCCAATATTGCCTAATAGATAATGGAAATTCTATATATACATATATAGTAATAGAAAAGAAAGGATCTCCATTAAAGATCCTACTCATATTAACTATCACATGTCCCTAATAGATAAGTCCCTCCTCACTGGGACTAATATGGCAAGCACTAGCTCCTCCATGAAACTACAATCTCACATACCCAAAGAAACTAGATCTGGTTGCCATCAAATCAGAACTCAACCTCCTCAGCAGGAATCTGCTCCTCGCCGCCTTCTTGCTCAATACCTTGCTCAGCATCTTTACCAAATATAAATACAATACAAGAATAGGCATACAAAGAGGTGAGATTATCTACGCCAATACCAACATGGTAGCATAAAGACAACAAATACAACATATCATACAGATATATCACAAAATAATACAGGTATAATAAACATAATCATTTCATCCAACATTCCTCAACATTCGACAAATAAAATATCTCAAAGATATACAGATACGTACAAGTTATGCATATGCTCATTGACTCATTTCCTACTCCATGGAGCTAAAACTCAAGTCAGAGAGATTGATCTAAAAGATCTGTCTATACCAACATGCCTCAGACCACATGGCACAACTCTCATAAGTTTTTGCACATCTAGCATATACACGATAACCTTTACCAGATCTTGATTAAGAATAGTGTCTCGGTCTGGATCGTCAGTGTGTTACATCGATCCAATCCACGGTACAGAAGAGCTACCAACTACCTATTGTGGAAAACTCGTACCCCGACGTCCCCAAGGTCAACAAGTGACCTACACTACGCATATCGCACCCACTCAAGAGGTGTAAGTCTCTCCTAGGTGCAAGTTCAATGCATACCAGCCAATCACAGTCTAAAGTCATAATCTCATATATAGGGTCCACACACTGGCCCAACAGTATCTTTACTATATTTTCATTCGCGTAAACATTTTACTGCGTTTTCATAATCACGCAACTTTTTTATCGCATTTGCAAATCGCGTATTGATTTTTCAACGTTTTCTTAATTGCGTAAAAATATCTAAACATTTTCCAAATCGCGTAGCCATTTTTCAACATTTTTGAAATCGCGTAGCTTAAAAATCACATTTTTAAGTTACGTAAAACATTTTTCACCATTTTTCAAATATGTAAAATATTTCTTAACCTTCTAGACCTCATTTTGTCCTTTCTAAAAATTTATATCATTTCTTACTTTACTTTTCCATATTTTCTCACTCAAAATTTCCTAACGCGCTCAAAAATCCAATGAGTGAGCTATACATTAGTAAATTTCCAATCACTAACATAATCACCATAATAATTAGATGAATTCTAAAAATTAGTTCTCTTTACAACAAGTTGAGGTTCGAATACTTTCAACCTCTCTTTTCCTTTCATAAAAGAAATCTTCATTTTTTCAAATAACAAAGTGTTTTGTTTCAATTTCTTAAATCCTTGTACTTAACTAAATTACCACTTTAAATCTTCCTTTTACCTTAAGGAAGATCAAACTCTTCTTGGATCCTTCTTCTAGGGATTTCGTGTAGCTCCAAAAAAAATCCTATCAAGCTTAAACAAATTACAAAGTCATAACTATGGTTGAAAAAAGAAAAACCATGGATCAATCATGGCTTTAGAACTTAAGAATCACCTTAAAAACAAGAAACAAGGATCTTAACCTTGTAGGATAGAAACTTCAAGCTTGGATTTCAAGCACTAGATGGATGATTTTGAAGAAACTTACAACATGAAAGATATTTAGAATGGTGTTTAGGTTTAAGAAGTGGGATTAGATGAAATTATTAAAGGTTGTATGTTGGTCTTAGGTGGGCTTGCCGAGAGCTCCTCAAAGAATAGAAAATGGAGTTTTTGTGTGTTCTTGAAAGAGAGAGAATGGAGAGAAAAGCTTAAGTGATAGGAATGATGAAGATGAAATGAATTTGGTCTCCTATTTCTTTGTGTTAGCTGTGTGAGTGTAGGGAGTGAATGGTAAGTTTTTGTTTAATATCTAGATCTTTATGGAGGCTAGGATATTTACCATAGTGATAAGCTTAAAATTTTTTATTCATGAACCTTCCTTGAAGACCAAATGGCCGTGGAAGCCTAATGGAAAACACTAACCGAGTTTTACTTCATTTAGTTACCTTGTTAAGCTTAGGCAAACCTAGTTAGCTTATTTAGTTCATTAGCCAACTATCTAGTTACTTAGGTGATAGTTTTAATGCCCTTTTTTCTAGAAGAAGAGGGGACGTCACACCAAAATAAAATGAAATAAAATGTAGAAAATAACAAATTACTTTAATTAAGACCCGGTTCATTTAATATATAAATAAGCCTCTTCAAATCGTAATTGTATAGTATTCGGGTATTGGATATAATTTTTTTTTTGTAGTGAGAAAATAATAAAATATAGTTACAGTAAAAATCGGCATGAAAGAAAACCATGCATCCACATGTTATATATATATATATTTGTATCAAGCCTGTTTATTTACATCATCAAGTATACAAAAAGCAAAAGCTTTACCCACCCCAAGATGTTTACAAATATACAACCCATCAAAATAGCAAAACATTAGACTTCCCAAAAAGATATACGGATAGCCATTAGTAGCCACCGACAATACCATCCCCCTAAGACTGACGAGAAGGAACCGTAGCAGGATCCTCCTCTGGGTCTTTCTCGTCAGATGAAATCATCATTGGAGCGATCGAATTACGAGCAAAGGCTCGTGCAGTAGATAGGAATGAATCCTCTTGTGGGGTGTAATAGAGATCATCTCATAAATCATGGACAGGTAGGTACAACTCCAGATGAACAAAAGCAGTAAAGTTAAAAATAGGTGGGTCGTAGAGACCCCAAGCTAGCAACACCATCAAGTCCCCATGATAAATACAACAGTTTGTGCGCAGGTTTATATGCCAACAATCAGGACCTCCGTGGAAAGTCATCCTCGCATATCCTAAAAATCTATGCAGATGAGATGACATCTTCGAGCAAGCACTAGTCGTAGTCAGGCCAGAAACCAGGGAACTCGGGTGCTTCCCCTTCTTCACGGATATCTTCTCAGAAGCACATAAATAAAACAAAAATATAGGGATACAGGAAAGATGTGAGACACCTAGCATTCAATACCAATACGGCAAGTAAGAAAACAAAATGGCAAGCAGGCGCCACACAAAGATTACACACACACACACACACACACACACACACACACACACATATATATATATATATATATATATATATATATATATATATATATATATATATATATATATATATATATATATATATATATATATCTTCTTGCAATAATAAAATAAGCAATAAAAGGGAAACAATAATAATATCTTAGGCAGTAAGTAGTTCATCAGTCAGGTAATTATTATAACATTAAAAGAGATGATTCAATAGTTATAGACACTCATGCCAGAAGAAATATGAGATAAACAATGCATAATGCATGAGGTAGCAAAATCCTATACCATGGAGTTAGACATAAACATTCGGAGAGAATGATCAGGGAGTCATGTCAGTATCTCGTCAGCTTAAAAATAAAGTGCTTATCAGAAAAATAATCTTTTGCACAACATGGCTTATACTTAGCACTCTTAACAAGATCGCGATATAGGAAAGTATCTCGGTCTGGATCATCGATGTGTTTGCATCGGTCTATTTCATGGCTCCAATGGAGCTACCACTATCTATTGTGAGACACCCGCACCCCGACGCCCCCAAGGTCAACAATATAACCTACACTAAGTCTACTCGCACCCACACTAAGGTGTGATTCAATCTCCTAGGCAACCAGGCCTTAACAACAGAGTCCAACAGACTTTCACAAATGCATGATGACTCAATGCATATCATGTATATTCATCAATAATATACTTCTTATGAAACATGTAATAATTTAGTCAAGTTAAATATCAATATATCCATATATATTTCACAGTGATATACTTTCTCATAATCATGCCATAACTGGCCAATGCAATTATCAACACATAACATATTTATACCTTCAATAATAGCACATAGTCGTTTCAAACCAATACAAGTCACATTTCCATTTCTTTGAATCCATGATCCTAGTCATCTAAGGTCCAAGAGACCCCCTTGAGGTCGTGACCTCACTATAATAAAAGTTTAACCATTTTTCTTTCACCACATTATTAATCACTTATCACTCAATTATTTAAGTCCCAAGGTTGCACAAAAATCACAACTTGAACCAATAAAACCCCATAGAGGCAGTGAGCCTCCCTAGTACAAAAGTCCCACAAATTTTCATCAATTCTTTAGCACCTAATTACCTAAGTTACAATTCATACAAAAATCAAACTCAAACCCCCAAAATTTAGCCCAAAGTTGTGACCTCCCCAAAAGGGTAGGAAACCCTACATTTTTCCATTCATCAAATCCAACCAATCCAACATCATCAAGGCATTCAAAACAACTAACATTTTCATATAAAACAAATAGGCACATAACATGAAAAATAAGCATACAAAGAGAGCAATCCATTATGGATTCCTCCATCAACAACCACTCAAAAGTTCCCTCACCACCAATAAAGGTTGAAGTGAGTAAATCTCCCTCTTACCTAAGGGAAAACAAGAAAAGATGACCCCTTATTGGTCCTTGTAATTTTCATCCAAAACTCCACCAAATCCTAAGAATCATAACTCAAAGAATCAACACCAATGGCTTGAAAAAGAAAGGATCTATGACCATGAAAGTGACCATAGAAACGAAAAAGAAGAAGAGAAAGTAAAGAATCAAAAGTTTACCTCTAAAGCTTCATGCTTTGTTCTTGAAGAAAAGTGATGGAAATGATGGATTTGGAACATGATCACTAAAGAGAAAAGGTTTAGAATGAGAAGAGGAATGTAGAAATGGTAGTAGTGAAGCAAACAAATGGAGATGGCCACATGAATAGGGCTGCTTCCATGGTGAAGAGGAAAGGATGAAGAATAAGAGAGAAAAATGGAAGAAGAGGAAATGAAGAGAAAAGGGTAATAGCTTTTGTGAATTAGAATTTTGGAGTAAAAATGATAAGCCAAAAGCTAAATTTTATTAGCTCCCCAAAGGCCCTAAGCTGCGGCACACAAGAGAGAAGGAGAAGGAGAGATTGGCTTCTCATATAAGTTTTGGGCATTTCGGTCATTTTTGGTCAAAGCTTCCTTGAGAAGCTTTGATTAAAATATATTTCTTATTGAATTAAAGGTGATTTGATTTGACATAAAATGGATTTTCTTTGGATAAATAAGATTTCTACTACAAGTTATTATCCAATGGATAATGGTTACAGTTGACAGAAGTCAGTTTTAATTGTCCAACAGATAATAAAATACACAATGATTTTTATTTATCAGATAAAATTTTTGAAAAACATGAAACCTCATAAACTATGTCCAGCCTTAGGTTTAGTAAGATCCCTCATCGACGTTTCCACAGATCAAGGTTGTAACGCCCCTTTTTGGGAGGGAACATCACATTGTCAAATAAAATAAAATGCGAAAATTAAATAAACAAACGATTAAGACCCGGTTCATTTTATTTAGTTGATGTTTAACCATGTGAGCAAAATTGGCAATATATTTTTTTTTCTAATAACAATAATGTGGAATGTGAATAAAAGTAACGAATGAAATAGTACACAGAATTTGCACCTGAATAGCATACATATATATATATATATTTTAATACAATTGTTTTGCAAGTACAAGCCTGGCCATCACCAAAAAGCAAAACTATACCCACCCCAAGGAAATCATGCATATATAACCATCATGCATATACAAAATATACAGCCCACCAAAAAGTAATACATCAGGCCCCCAAAAATAAAAACACTGGCAGCCATCAGTAGCCACCAGTGACATCAATCCCTCAAATGAGGAGGAACCGTGTCAGGATCCTCAGCGGGATCCTCCTCATCCGAGGATACCTCCATTGGAACCACAGAAGCACGGGACGGGGCCCGAGCGGTGGAATCAAAGGAGTCCTCCCGTGGAGTGTAGTAGCGGTCGCCCCACATCTCACGGATGGGCAAGTAAAACTCTAATCGTAGGCTGACGTGGCAGGTAATCACGGGTGCCTCATGTCGTCTCCAGGCAAGAGCAATGGACACGTCTCCTAAGTAGACGCAACGGTCGGAGTTCAGGTTGATGTGCCAGCACTCTGGCCCTCCGAGGAAGGTCAGACGCACGTCACCCAAAAATCCTCGTATACGTGTCCCCATCGTCAATAGCAAGTACTAATCACATTCGAGCCAGAAGCCAGGGAAGTCAGGGGCTTCTAACTCATTGTCGTCGTCTTCGGTAGATACAATATAAATACAGACAACAGATAACAGAACACAGAAAGAGGTAAGACATCCTACATCATTACCAATTATAGCATGCTAGAAACAGAACGGCGCCACGCGCCCATATAGCAATTTAGAAACAACATACTCAATTAATAAGCAGTAATTCCAACGGTAGGCAAATAAACAGTTCCAGGCAGATAATCATCATGATGGCAATTAAATCAATTTTAGTGGCAGAAAATATGAATTAATGATGACAGTATATATCATGTTTCACATGCATGCTCTCTCAATTCCTACTCCATGGAGCTAGACTCAACTAATCGGAGAGAAAGATCAGGAGACATGTCTGTAACTCGGCTGCCGAGGCCAGTGCTATCAATAATATTCTCATGCGCAATCATGGCATTGTACAGACATTCTACACTAGATCACGATATAGGACAGTGTCTCGGTCCGGATCGTCGGTGCGTTTACACCCCGACGCCTCCAAGGTCAACCAATGACCTACACTAGTCTATTCGCACCCGCACTAAGGTGTGTTCAATCTCCTAGGCAACTTGGCCTTACAACAGTCCACAAGGACATCCACAATGCATAAGATACTATGCATGAACATGTATGATTCGCGACTTCATACAATTTCATAATATGCCACATTAGGCCAATTCAAGCATCAATATATAGATGGTCACTCACATGGACCCATAACAACATAATATCAACATCAAGTCAATTAATGCGTCATTAGGTTCATTATGAATCCTAACTTAGAATTTAATTCCTCTTCTCAAGGTTCATGTTCAAAAATCAATTTAACATACTAAGGCAATTCAATTCCTTATACCTTACAAATTAATCTAGCTCTTAAGTCTCACATCCTCATGTTCTTCACTCACTTAGAATTACCTTAAGTCTTATGACAATTTTACTCCTAGTCCTTTAAAATTTATGAAGTCTTGATTTTAATAAATTCTCTTAATTTCTTAATTACCCATTTCACTACTTAGGCTTCCAATTACCTAATTAATTATGCTTCCAATTTACCAAAATTACATTCTCCCTAAAAATGTACTAGAGGTCGTGGCCTCCTAATGAATTCAATTCCAATTCCTTTCAAACTATAATCTTGCACACCCTTCCCTTATTTATTTAAAGTGTTCACTTGTTCAATTAACTCACCAAGAACCCTAGTTTCTTGGCTCCCAAAACCGTAGCCCTCATGGTGGTTCCTATTCCAAATTTTCCTTCCATTGAATTCCATCTAATACATTGATTAATTTAAGTCTTATACCAATTACAATTTCAACACAAATTCCCCTAAATTTCTAACCAAAAATCGTGACACTCCTTGTAGGGTAGTCAATCATTTTTCTTCCATTTTAAATCACTCAATCCATTCCAACATTCCATTATATACCACAAATCAATCCAAGGTCACAATTAACACAAAATCAACACATAACATATTTTAATCTTCAAATTCAAGAACAACCCTCATTAGGGTTCTTCCACATATCAAACAATCAAGGTTCCTAGATGCTAAAAGAGGTTGAAGAGGAGTGTCTTCCTCTTACATGAGTGTAGAAATCAAGAGAGCTCCAAGAATGCTCCTTGTATTTTCGGATTTAGCCTCCAAAATCCCTAAAAATGGTAACTTGTTAGAATAAATACCAAGGCTTGGAAAAATGAAGCATGAGTGGTCATAAAAGAGACCATGAGCACGAAAATGAGAGGGAAAGAAGAGTGGTCTTGAACTTACCCAAAAATGCCCAAAGTTGGAGCTTGAAGAAAATGGTGGAGATGATGGAATCTCAAGAAGCTCCAAGAGGAAATGATGCTTAGAATGGTGTGAGGATTCAAGAAATGTATTTAGTTTAATTTTTTGTGAAGATTGAGTGGCTTGAAGGAGGGCTGGCCGTGGAAGTGCTAGAGAGAAGGAGGAGAGAAAGTTTGAAGAAGGAAGAAGAAGAAGTGATGAGAGAGAAAGTGTTTTTGGAAATTAATGAATTTTGGAATAAAATGAATTAATGAAAGGAAATGAATTTTCCTTGCTTGGAGGCTGCATTCCAGCCGTGTGGGGAGAGAGAGAAGAGAGAGGGAAATGGCTTCCAAGAGAAGCTAAGGGCATTTGGGTCATATTTTGGTCAAAGCTTCTTAAGGAAGCTTTGATTATTTAACCATTAAATTTGAATTAAAGTAGATAGATTTGACATAAAGCAGATTACATTAGGATAATGTGATAGAATTTTTATTACACACTATTATTCAATGGATAATAGTCACGGTTAATGAGTCGGTATTTAATTAATCGACGGATGAATTTTTCATTTGTATTGATTTATTTTATCTGTTAGAATTTCTCAAAAATTGTGAAACCTCGTAAACTGTGTCAAGTCTCGGGTTTAGTAAGATCCCCCGTCGACATGTCCATAGTCCAAGGTTCTCAGAGAAAACATCGCGTTTCTCTGGTTCTACTCAGTGCGCACACAAAACGAGGAATATATTAAAATATTCGATAATTTCGGAAAATTCCCAGAAAATTCCCAAAAATTGCAAATATTATAAAACAACTATTTGTCATATAATTTTCCAATTTTTGAAGCACTACAGTCGTTTTCCCGACTCTGCTCGAGTTTCACGCAAAACGAGAAATATATTAAAATATTCGTTGTTTCCGAAAAATTTCAGAAAAATTCACATAAATCACAAATATTAGAAAATGACTATTGACGGTGAAATAATTAATTTCCGGGGCGTTACACTGACCTCAACAATTCTCAGCTCAGTGTGCACGCAAAACGAACAATATATTAAAATATTTGACGTTTCCGTAAAATCCTAGAAAAATTCCTAAAAATCAAGAATAATATAAAATGAACATTTATGATCAAATAGGCATTTTTCGGGATGTTACAAAGGTCCTCAAGGAAAATATCTCATTTCCTCGACTCCGCTCAATGTGCACACAAAATGAGAAATAATATTAAAATATTTCGTATTGTAAAAAAAAAATCTAGAAAATTTCACAAAAATCACAAATATTATAAAACGACTATTTATAATAAAATAAACAAATTTTGGGGTGTTACAATAGTCATTAATTCTTGAACATGGTAGAACCTTCTTGTAACTAAGAGTAACTAAGAGTAACTAAGAATCCTAATGGTTAGTAACTAAGTTTGTCTCCATTTGATTACTTCCTAAGTTTGTAGAATAACTTAGTTAAATTTAAGCTAACTTAGATTTTTTAGTTTCTAACTAACTAGTCCAACCACTAAATTTGATCATCTTCTATTGGCTTAGAATATGTCAAGCCACTAATGTTGACTTCATTCCTATTGGTTTACTATCAGTAAGTCTCAAGACTTTACCAGTTCCTGTTGTCCACTGGACAGAAACTACTGCTCATAAGTCAGTAGATATCATCTACTGGATAATAAAATAATAATAAAAATATAAAATATTTTTATTTCACTAATAAATTCTAAAAATTAAAAGATTATGACACGCATCTCTCGGAATTGGGTTTAGTAAGATCCCCCGACTCCGAATAAATACGTAAAGATTTTTCTTGGCCAAAAAATTATTATTTTCCTATCTCGGAGTAAATCACACAAAACAATCAAATATAGTCACGGAATTGTCAAAATAATTTTATAACACATAAAAATAAAAAATAGTAGAATTTTGTTATTACTGTCAAATAGTTAAAATTTGGGGTGTTACAACTCTCCCCCTCTAAAAAGAAGTTTCATCCTCGAAACTTAAACACACAATCAAAACAAATATGGATATTATTTTTTTATCTTATCTTCCAACTCCCATGTTGCTTCCCCACTTACATCGTTCCAAACTACTTTAACTAATGAAATCTCTTTACCTCGGAGTTGCTTTATCCTCCGATCCTCGATCTTGACTGAAAATGTTTCATAGGTTAAGTTCTCCTTTAGCTGTACTGTGTCTAGTTCAATAACATGGGTAGGATCAGGAATGTACTTCCGTAGTTGCAATACGTGAAATACATTATGAAGATTCGATAAAAAAAGGTAGTAACGCAATTTGACAAGCTACCGGACCTATCCATTGAAGAATCTGATACGGCTCGATAAACTTTGGAGTGAGCTTCTTAGACTTAATCACTCGTTCGACTCTGGTTGTAGGTGTCACGAGCAAAAATACATGGTCACCTTCTTCAAAGTCTAATAGTCTCCTTCTTTTATCAAAATAGTTCTTTTGCCGAGTTTGAGTTGTCCTCATCTTGTCTTGAATCATCTTCACTTTTTTTTGTCGTCTGTTGGACAAGCCCTGGTCCTAAAACAATAATTTCACTGTCCTGATACCAACACAACAGCGTTCTACATTGTCTTCCATACAACGCCTCATAGGGTGCCATTCCTATGCTCGAATGAAAATTATTGTTGTAAGTGAACTCTATCAGTGGTAAGAATTCATCCCAACATCTAATCTGTTCCAAAACGCATGCTCTCAACAAGTCCTCTAATGACTGAATCGTCCTATTTGAGTAACCATCAGTTTATGGATGGTAAGCAGAACTTAGACGTAGCTTTGCTCCTATCGCTTCATGCAAACTATTCCAAAACCTCGACGTAAATCTCGGATCTCGATCTGAAATAATACTAGAAGGTACACCATGAAGTCTGATGATTTCACCGATGTACACTTGGGTCAACCTCTCCATTGAGTATTTGATATTAATTAGTAAAAAGTGCACTGACTTTGTAAGCTGATCAATAACTACCCAAATAGCATTATGACCTCTTCGAGTCTTTGGTAGTCCCGTCACAAAATCCATTGCTATATCATCTTATTTCCATTCAGGAATAAATAAAGGCTATAACATTCTAGATGGTCTTTGATGTTCAACCTTAGTCTTCTGACAGACTAAGCAAGATGATACATATTCAGCGACGTTTTTCTTCATTCCTTGCCACCAATATAGCTACTTCAAATCTTGATACATCTTTGTGGCTCCTGGATGCATACCCACCTTACTCGTATGAGCTTCATCCAAAATCAATCTCCTAAGTCCTTGACTATTAGGCACCCAAATTCTTCCTTTGAATTTCAAAATTCCATCAGCTCCTTCTCTAAATTCCAACACCGCATCTTGGCTCCTTGCTTCCTTCGCTTCTTGTAAATATTGGTCATCGTTCTGTCCTTCTGGGATTTTATCCATTAACTATTTGAAATAGTGATCATGTTTAAACACATCTTCCCCAGTGTTAACTTTATAGATAACCGCATATCCTGAAATTCTTCTATCAGTTCTCTCTCCTTAATCATCATAACAGAAGCACTAAGCATTTTCCTACTTAAAGCATCTGCTACGACATTCGCCTAACTAAGATGATATTGTATCTGGAAATCGTAGTCCTTCAAAAATTCCAGCCAACGCCTCTGCCACATGTTCAACTCTTTCTGGTCGAACAAATACTTCAAGCTTTTTTTATCACTAAAGACATTGAAAGTCGCACCATATAGAAAATGTCTCCACACTTTCAATGCAAACACCACAGCTGGCAATTCCAAATCGTGAGTAGGATAATTCCTCTCATGTACCGTTAGTTGCCTTGAAGCATATACCACAACCTTTCGGTTTTGCATAAGTACATAGCCTAATCCTTGGTACAAAGCATCACAATATATTTTGAAGGGTTCATTCGGATCAGGTAGAATCAATATCGGTGAAGTAGTCAATCACCTTTTTAACTCTTGAAAACTTTCTTCACATGCATCAGTCCATATAAATGGTTGATTCTTTCGTGTAAGTTAGGTAAAAGGTCCCGCTATCTTGGAAAACCCCTCAATAAACCGCCAATAGTAACCGGCTAATCTGATGAAACTACGGATCTCAGATACAGTCTTTGGCCTTTCCCATTCAAAAATCGTCTCCAGCTTTGAAGCATCTACTTCAATTCCTTCCTCCGATATCACGTGCCCCAAAAATTGAACTTCGCTTAGCCAAAATTCACATTTGGACAACTTTGCATATAACTTATTCTTTTTCAATATCTGGAGAACCATTCTGTGATGCTCAGCATGTTCCTCCTGACTTTGAGAGTATATTAAAATGTCATCAATAAAGACAATAACAAACTTGTCCAAGTACGAACGGAAAATTCTATTCATGAAATCCATGAATATGGCAGGTCCATTCGTCACACCAAACAACATCACTTGATACTCGTAATGCCCATAACACGTCCGAAATACAGTCTGTAACACCCTAAAATTTATTTATTTTATGACAAATATTCATTTTCCAATATTTGTGTTTTTTGGGAAATTTTTTGGATTTTTCTGAGAATGCAAAATATTTTAATATTATTCCTCATTTTGCGTGCAAACTGAGCAGAGCTGGGAAAATGAGATATTTTTCCCGAGAACCATGATCTGTGGAAACGGCAACGGGGGATCTTACTAAACCCGAGACTGGACACAATTTACAAGGTTTCACGTTTTTTAATAAATTTTTATAGATAAAATAATAAATTATTGTGTAAATTTTATCCGCTGGACAATTAATACTGACTTCTGTCAACTGTAACAATTATCCATTGGATAATAACATGTATTAAAAATCCTATCACATTATCCTAATGTAATCTACTTTAAGTCTAATCAAACCAACTTTAATTCAAATTTATTGTATTTTAATCAAAGCTTCTTTGAGAAACTTTGACCACCAAAGGACAAGAATGCCCTTGGCTTGTTGGGGAAGTAAAAAATCTCCCCCTTCTCTCTCTCCATTGCCGTGACAATGCTTGGCCAAAGGAGGCAAATTTTTGTCTCCTCACTTAATGCATAACACTCAAAATAACTCATTTCATCATAACACTTTCTCTCTCTAACTTCTTCTTCTTCATTTTCTCTCCACCTTCTCTCTTCTTCTCCTTCTCCTCTACGAAATTGCAGCCCCCATTAGAGACCATTTTCTTGGATTTTTCTCTTCACCAAGATCATTTCTACACTCACCTCAACCTCCTCTACATTTCCTATTTAGAAAATTTCTCCAAAATCCATCTTCACCTCCATTATCTTCAAAGGCAAAGCTTCAAGCTTTTAGGTAAAGTTTTCATTTTTCTTCTTTCTTCTCTTCATTTTTGGGTTCCATGGTCTCTTTGATGACCATGAATCTCTTCTTTTTCAACCATTAATGTTGATTCCTTGTCTTGAAATTTCTAGGGTTTTGGAGGCTCAAAACCGAAACCACCAAGAAGCATATAGGTGGCCATTTTTGTGTTCTTCCTTTAGGTAAGAGGGAGATTACTCACTTCAACCATTATTGGTGGTGAGGGAACCTTTGTATACTCACTTTGTTTGGTGATTTTGCATGTTTATGTATTTTTGAATTGGATTAATGCTTGAATGGTGATCTTGAATGTATTGGACGTGTTGAAAATGCTTGATCATGTTAGGGTTGTTAAATGGAAAATTTGGAGTTTCCTACCCTAATGTGAGGCCACGGTTTTGACTAGAATTTAGGGATATAAATTGGCTTTTGTATATAATACAATGAAGCTTATGTGATTAAATGTTGAATGATAATATTGAAATTAATGAATGGAAAATTTTAAGGGTTTAATACCCCAAAGTGATGCCACAGTTTTGACCTTGGATCCTAAGGGAATGGATTGATTTGGGGTGAAATAAAATCTAAGTCATTAGGTGTTAAGTAACTAATGCATAAAATGGAAAAAAATTGGAATCTTGATGACCTAGTGAGGCCATGATTTTTATAGAAAAATTAGGGCTTAAATGATGCCTTGATGAATCTTTGGAGATTAAGAATTTAGAGACATGCATAATCCATAATCAAGTGGAAGAATTAAATTGAGTAATAACTCTTGAGAGTGCCACGGTTTTGAAGGGTTATTCAACCTAAAATTTTCATAATTGACCAAAGCTTAAGACTTTGAAAATGAGGATCCATAATGTGGACTTGTGATAATTGTTGAACCAGGAATACATATTGATGTTGAGGATTGATTCCATGTTATTGTGAAATCCCTAAATGGGCTAAGTATTTGTTGACTGTGTACTTAATGAAATTATGATATATTGATGTTGGGAAATGAATATATGTGCCATTGTGGTATGCTTATGATAAATGAAGCATTGATAAACAAACATGATGTACGTTGCGTCGTCATGCATATGTGTTATCCGTTGGACATTGTTGGAAATGTTATGTATGCCTAGGAGTTTGAATAACACCTATGTGCGGGTGCGAGTAGACTAAGCGTAGGGTCATAGTGGTTGGCCCTGGGGGCGTCGGGGTGCAGGTGTCTCACAATAGACAGTGGTAGCTCCACTGGGGTCGTGGGATAGACCAATGCAAACACACTGACGATTCGGACTGAGATGCTGTCCTATATCGCGATCAACTATTGAGGTGCCATGTATAAGCCATATTGCGCAAATGTTTTTATGAGATGAGCACACTATTTTAAAAAGCTAATGAGATACTGGCATTACTCCTTGATCATTCACTCTAAAAATGTTTATGTCTAGCTCCATGGAGTAGGAATTTTGGTACCATTTGCATTGTGAACTGTCAGTCTCATAATTCATTGAGCATGGGCATTTATGATTGTGGAAAGTACCTGTTATTATTATTGCAATAATTATTTGATTGCTTGGACTGTTGAATGTTGGAAATGTTGATGTTGTCTACCTGTTATTGATGATACTTACTGTTATTTATTGTTGTTCTGCTCTTACTATTAATTTTAATTATTACTATAATTAGTTGTATGAACTGTGTTTATATGTGGGCGTCTGGCGCCGTCTTGTTTTCTTGCTGCTATTTTGGTACTGAAAGCTGGGTGTCTTACCTCTTTCTGTATTTCAATACTTTCTGTTTATTATATGTTTCTGAGAAGACATTCATAAAGAAGAGAAGGAAACAACTGAGTTTCCGAGTTTTTAGCCACACTACGACTAGAGCTATTGAGGATGTCATCATGTCCATGCCACTTTTTGGAGTATGTGAAGCTGACCTTTCATAGAGGACCCGATTGCTGGCACCTACATGTGCAGATGGACCGATGCGTCTACCATGGGGAGCTGACGGTGTCTTTAGCCTGGGGTCGCTATGACCTTCTTGTTTTTGATTTTTCAACTTTTGTTATTTTAGAATTTTACCTACCCGTTAGGGATATATGGACTGATATGTTCTACACTCCACAGGAGGACTCTTTCCTCTCCACTGCTCAGGCTTCTGCCAGAAATTCGGTCGCTCCGATGGTGATTTCATTGGATGAAGAGGACCCTGAGGAGGACCCGCTATGGTCCCTTCTCGTCAGTCTTAGGGACTGATACTATAGGTGGCTACTGATGGCTAACCGTTTATCTTTTTGGAAATCCTAATGTTTCTCAATGCTGTGTCAATTTTATTATATCTGTAGTTATTCTTATTTTTTTTACAAAAAAAAATGTAGCACGTATTTCAATGTTCAATTATTTCGCTATCTATAATACAAACTATTTAATATTGTGTTAATAATGAACCGAGTCTTAATTAATCACTGCAACTATTATTTTTCGCAATTTATTTCGTTTCTTTTGTATTATGGTGTGACGTTCCTTCTTCATGGTATTAAGAAAAAGGGCATTACACTGTCTTGGTATTAGAGCCCCAGTTTAAATTTTCTTTTCGGTCATGTGGTTTTGGACTGTCTGTTTGTGTTGTGTGATTCTCTATGTTTGGTATTCTACAAGGATACATCTGACTTTTTCCTGTGTTTTCTATAGCTTGACTTGAGAAGAATTATGGCTCGCAGAGGAGACATGACTGCTACAATTGAGGCAATTTAGAAGATGGCTGAAGCTATGTTGCAACAAAACTGGCAAACGGCTCAACAGCAAGCGAGGACTGGACTGCATAACAATTAGAGGCTACTGCTGATGCCTAGAATCTGGTTGAATTTCATCGCACTAACCCTCCACAATTTAAGGGAGAGTATGATCCTGAGAAAGCTACTCTGTGGATCAAGGAATTGGAGAAGATATTCGCAGGCATGAACTGTGCCGATAACAAGAAGCTGACGTATGTTGCGTTCATGCTGATTGGAGACGCAGAGGATTGATGGACCGGAGAGCAGTGGTTAATGGAGGCAGAAAATCGAGCAATCAATTGGGAATTGTTTAAGGAGAGATTCTTGAATAAGAATTTCCCAGAAAGTGCTAGGCATGCTAAGGAGATGGAATTTCTTTGCTTGAGGCAATGGAATATGACAGTAAGCGAATATGCTGCTAGATTTGAGAGTTTGTCTAAATTCTCAACCTACTTTCAACACCAACCAAATGAAGCATGGAAGTGTCAGAAGTTTGAGGAAGGTCTGAGACACAACGTGAAGGGAGTTGTCATTACTTTGAAGATTACTCAGTTCTCAAAACTACTTAATACGTGTCGTCGGGTGGAAGACTTGGACTAGGCGCGTGATGTAAGGAACAGAAACTTTGGGCCTTTTCGGTCCCAAAGAGAAGGAAGCAGTAATGCTAACCGTTACCAGAAGAAGCCCTATTCTAAACCACCAGGAAATCAACAATAGAAGCCACTAAGTGGAAGTCCAAGAGGAAGTCCGGGCAGAACTAGTCGAACAATGGCGTCTCCGCCGAGATGCATGAAGTGTGGGAATGAGCACTGTACGAGAGACTGCACTATTAAAGGAGTAATCTGCTTCAGATGCGGGAAACCTGAACACGTTTCTCGTGATTGCAATCAACCTAAGGCAAAACTTTTCGTCAATGCTGCTAAAACTGCTAAAGGTCGGGTTTACACCCTAAATGGTGCTGAAGCCTCCAAATCCGAAGATCTTATACAAGGGGAAGGTCTCATAGAAGGTAATCTTTTAATTGTACTGTATGATTCAGGTGTAACACATTCTTTCATTTCCTATGACTGTGTAAAAAGGCTTGGTTTACCTGTGTCTTCTTTACCTTTTGATTTGACTGTTTCAACTTTAACTGCTAAGCCTGTTGTCACTACCAAAGTCTGTTTAGATTGTCCATTGATTGTTGACGGTCAAATCTTTTCTATTGATTTGATCTGCTTGCCATTATCTCAATTAGATGTGATCTTAGGAATAGATTGGTTATCTTCTAACAATGTCCTATTAGATTGTTGTAGAAAAACCATAGTTTTTCCTTTGGATGAGAATTCTAGATTTTTGACTGCCAACCAAGTGAAAGCTTTCTTGAAAGAAGGAGCTCGAGGATACATGTTGTTGTCTTCTTTGAAAGTCGAGAATGAGGTTGATGAGGACGTAATTTCAGTGGTTTGAGAATTTCCTGAAGTTTTTCCCGAAGATATACCTGGTTTGCCACCGGAGCGGGAGATCAAATTTACCATTGATCTTGTACCTGGAGCTGGCCCTATTTCCATAGCACCTTACCGAATGTCGCCTACAGAGCTAGTTGAGCTCAAGAAGCAACTGGAAGAACTTTTAGAGAAGCAATTCGTGAGACCCAATGTATCACCTTGGGGAGCACTGGTATTGCTAGTTAAGAAGAAAGACGGTACCTCGAGATTGTGCGTAGATTATCGTCAATTAAACAAGGTCACAATCAAGAACAAGTATCCATTGCTAAGGATAGATGATCTAATGGATCAGTTAAAGGGAGCAGCTGTGTTTTCTAAAATCGATTTGCGAACGGGCTACCATCAGATCAGATTAAAGTGGAAGACATTCCTAAAACGGCTTTTTGTACTCGTTATGGACATTACGAGTACCTAATGATGCCTTTTGGTGTGACTAATGCACCTGCTGTTTTCATGGATTATATGAATAGAATCTTTCATCCTTATTTGGACAGATTCATAGCTGTCTTTATCGACGATATCTTGATCTATTCAAAAAATTAGGAGGATCATGCCGAGCATCTCAGTATAGTTCTTTAGATTTTGAAGGAGAAAGAGTTGTATGCCAAGTTGTAGAAGTGTGAGTTTTGGTTGGACGAAGTTAAATTCTTGGGCCATGTGATTTCGAGGGAAGGAATTATTGTAGACCCATTAAAAGTGGATGTTGTTCTTAAATGGGGAAGACCAAAGATGGTGACCGAAATCCAGAGCTTTATTGGATTAGCGGGCTATTATCAGAGTGTCGAAGGATTTTCTAAGATTGCTGGAGCTCTCACTCAACTTATAAGGAAGAATCAATCTTTTGAATGGATGGATGCTTGTGAAGAGAGTTTTCAAGAATTGAAAAGATAACCAACTACTTCACCAGTGTTAGTTCTACCGAATCCAAGTGAACCATTCGAGGTGTACTGTGATGCTTCGTACCAAGGATTGGGTTGTATCCTTATGCAAGGCGGGAAAGTGGTAGCTTATGCCTCATGACAATTGCGAGTGCACAAGAAAAACTACCCAAAACATGACTTGGAGTTAGCTGCTGTGGTATTTGCCCTGAAGATATGAAGACATTATCTTTATGGAGCAACGTTCAACGTCTTTAGTGATCATAAGAGCTTGAAATATCTGTATGATAAAAAAGAGTTGAACATGAGGCAGTGAAGATGGTTAGAACTTCTGAAAGATTACGATTTCCAACTTCAGTATCACCCTGGAAAGGCAAATGTTGTGGCTGATGCCTTAAGTAGGAAAACGATCAATGTTTTTGCCATGATGATCAGGGAAAAATATTTGGTAGAACAATTCAGAGACATATGATCTTTTGTGGAGTTAATGTCGGGCATGATCTGCATGAACATGGTCACCATCTCGAGTGATTTGATGGATGACATCTGAGAGAAGCAGAAAGTGGACAACTTCTTGCAAGAGGAAAGAGAATTGATGAAACAGGGCGGTGTGTCAACATTAGAGGAAGGAGAGCATGTGTTCTTGAAAGTGACGCCTACGACTGGGGTCAGTCGGGTTCTCAAATCTAGAAAACTCACTCCAAAATTTCTTGGACCTTATCAAATTCTTTGTTGGGTAGGTCCCGTTGCTTACCAAATAGCTTTACCACCTTTTCTTTCAAATCTTCACAATGTCTTTCATGTGTCACAACTTCGAAAATACATTCCGAGTCCTGATCATATCATAGCACCTGATTCAGAACAATTAAAGGAAAACTTGACTTATGAAACAACTTCTGTAAGGATTGAGGATAGGAGAATGAAGTAACTCAGAGGGAAAGACATTTCATTGGTGAAAGTGATCTGGAACGAGACAACTGGAGATGCGACCTGGGAACTGGAGGACAAGATAAAAGAGCAATACCCAGAACTATTTTAAGGTACAAAAATTTCGAGGATGAAATTCTTATTTGTTGGGGAGAGTTGTAACACCCCAAAATTTATTTATTTTATGACAAATATTCATTTTCCAATATTTGTGATTTTTGGGAATTGTACAAAAATATTCATTATTTATTTTTGGTAATATCTTTCATTTTCATATGAATCTGGTGATAAATAGAACGTAAATCAATCTTTGAAAATATTGCGGCTCCTCGCAGTTGATCCATCAGATCATCAATTCTTGGAAGTGGATATTTATTTTTATTCGTAATTTTGTTCAACTGTCGGTAGTCTACGCATAGACGAGAAGTCCCATCCTTCTTCTTAACTAACAATACTGGAGCTCCCCATGGTGACACACTAGGTCTCACGAATTACTTCTCCAGCAACTCCTCCATCTGTTTCTTAAGCTCTGCCAACTCTGCTGGCGACATCCTGTAAGGCGCCATAGATATAGGTCCAACTCTAGGTACTAAATCAATAGCAAACTCGATTTTTCTTACTGGCGGTAGGCCAAGTATATCTTCAGGAAACACTTCAGGAAATTCGTTGTCTATGAAAATATCTTTCAAGACATCTTCACACTGAACCTCCAAAGAAGACAATAATAAATACCCCTAATCTCCTTTCTTCAAATAAGCTTTTACTTGAGTGGCCGTTAGGAATCTAGATTCCTTAGCCTTAGGAAAAACTAGTGTCTTATTAGAACAATCTATTAGGATATGGTTAGAAGACAACCAATCCATTCCTAAAATTACATTAATCCTGGAAAGAGGCAAACATATCAAGTCAACATAAAAGATTCTATCCCTAACACAAACAGGGCAATTCAAGCATACTTTTGTAATAATCACAGGCTTATCAGTAGAAGTAGCAATACTCAAGTTATAAGGCAATGTAGTCTCAGATAATCCCAAACGCTCTATACAATCACAAGCAATAAAAGAGTGAGTTGCTCCCGAATCATATAATACGGTTAAAGAATTACCTTCAATGGCACACTCCTCCATAATCAAGTCCTTTGACCTTGCAGCTTCCTCCCTGCTCATGGTATATACATAACCACCCGACTGTGGTCTTGTAGTATGGACGTTCCCCGCTGAGGGTTCCACTTTCAATTGATCACATTCTCTGGAGAAATGTCTAGGCTTTCCACATCTGTAACATATGACTCCTTTGTGTGGGCAATCTTTAGTTAAATGATCCTTTCTACACTTAAAGCATTTAAGTGTAGAAATTCCCGCCTAACCAATCTTATTTCCACCAGAAACTCCTCCAAAAGATTGTTGTCGGTTCTGACCCTCTGACGGTCTAGCACATGGCTTCTGCTGATAACGGTTGCCACAGTTACCCTTTCCTCTTTGGAACCGTGTAGGTCCAAAGTTCTTGTTCCTCACATCTTGCTGATGATCTATGTCCTCAACTTTACGACATTTATCCAGTAACGCTGGAAACTGATCAATTTCCAAAGTTACTACTACCCGCTTTATATCATGTCTCAAGTCTTCTTTGAACTTCCTACATTTCCAATCCTCATCTGGCTACATCTGGAAATATCTTGAAAACTTAGACAAGCTTTCAAACTTTGCCGCATATTCACTTACTGTCATCGTCCCTTGTCACAGACCAAGGAATTCCATCTCCTTAGTATGCCTAATACTAGCTAGGAAATACTTTCCCAAAAACTTTTGCTTGAAGAGTTCCCAAGTTATCCTATCCACCAATCCTTGCCATCACCAATCAGCACAAAGGTCATATAAGTGACCTTCCTTTTGTTAGTACAACCCATACCATCGAATATTTTCTCTAGTTCTTTAATCCAAAGATTGGCTTTCTCTTGGTTAAACTCTCCATTGAACTGTGGTGGATTGTTCTTACAAAATTTTGACAAGTTTTGTGCGTCCTCGTTTGCCCTTTGATTTTGTTGCACAAGGACATCAGCCATCCTTTGTATCGTTATTAGAACTTCAACCATATTTTGATTGTTATCTCCCGCATTTCCATGTCCATCTCTAATATTCATGCGTCCAGCTCTCGTATTCATACACCCTCCTCCTCTGCCTGCCATTTGCTTCTAGAATCTAACTAAACAATACAAGACAAAAGTCAAGAACCATCATTTCAAATAACATTGTTTCCTTTCGGAAACCAATCATAGAGAATTCACACAACACAAACAAGACAGACCTAACCACAAACTCAAAAGACTCAAACTTGGGCTCTGATACCAACTAATGTAACACCCAGCGTAGAGTATCATATTTTATATTAATTATTATCGAATTACTCCCAAGTTATAAAATAATATTTTATAATAAAAATACGAATTGTAAAATTTCTTAATATCGATAAGATAAACTTAGCAGAAAATAAAAATATTAAACATCATCACAAATAATTTATATCATATACATCACATAAGTACTGTCAAACTTATATATATACAGATCGAGTCCTCAAAAGTATTTAAACATTTCTGCATTACCATATTGGCCCAAGTACACCTAGACAGCAGAACCCTTAGACAGGTCCTTCTCGGGATCAGGCTCAGATTCCTCAGAAGGTAAGAATCCTGGTTGACGTGTCATCATACGGACAAGTGTCCGAGCAGACGATACAACGTTGATCTCAGATGGGACATGGTAACGATCGCCCCAATATTGCCTAATAGATAATGAAAATTCTATATGTACATATATAATAACAGAAAAGAAAGAATCTCTGTAACGCACTTTGACATAGTAACCACAGCACAGTCGTCATTACGCCACAGTCACTAAACCCAATCATGTCACAACCTCAATACCAATAATTTACAAAATTTAAAATTGTTTCCAATATGCGTAAATAGAAAATACGAGCCACGACATGAAATACAATTATATTGACTTACAATCCAAATACAACATTAGTTTAATATAAAATACATATCCATAATCAATGTATAAAATAGCTTACAACAATATTAAACTAAGGTTTCATATAACCTAATACAACTACCATATGAAGGTTCGGCCTTCCCCGAAGTCTAACACATGAATGGAATGGTCCTGCACCTGATCTTCTTCAGTATTCTTGATGGGTAAAATTCGCCCTTGCGACACTTCCGGACGGATGGGAGTACGAACATGCATTATAACTGAAACCTCTCTAGGAAAGAGGCGGTTGTTATCCCACATCCCCCCAATGGGTATAGGGAATTCTACACGTATGGGAACATAAGATATGTTCATACCAGCTCTAGGTTCATTACCGCACTGAACTAAAGTTACATCCCCAATGTAAGTAACACGCCCCACGTCACAGTCGAAATGCCAAGCTTTCGAGCCTTCACGAAACTGTATCCATGTGGGAATGAGAGGAGCTTGTCCAGATGCCATCGCAATGAAATAGAAGTCAATTCTCCAACAATAACTAAGTAAGTCCAACTTGGGCTCTTCACATTCTTTATTCAACGCGACATAAGACAGAGTAATAAAATAAAAAGGTGAGACACCCAGCCCCCATTACCATTATAGCAGTAAGAAAACAATACGGCACAGAGCGCCCACATAGCAATACAGTTCATATATTCATCAATAGTAACAGTAGAATTTACAACAAAGTAGTATAATTATAAGCAATAGTAAGAATCAATAACAACAGGCAGGTCACAATAATATCCCAAGCAATCAACATAATATCCAGATAATTGTTACAGAAATAAATCAGACATTCTCACAGTCACAAATGTTCATGCTCAACAATTTATAAGACCGACAATAAACAGTACACAATGCATTATGATACCACAAATCCTACTCCATGGAGCTAGACATCAACATTTTCGGAGTGAATGATCAAAGAGTAACGCCAGTATATTGTTAGCCTTTCAAAATAGTGTGCTTTATCTCATAAAAATATTTGCGCAATAATAGCTTATACGTGGCACCTCAACAGTTGATCGCGAAAAAGGACAACGTCTCAGTCCGGATCATCGGTGTGTTTGCATTGGTCTACCCCACGGCACAGAGGAGCTCTTAACTGTCTATTATGAGGCACCCGCACCTCGACGCCTCCAGGGCCAACAACATATAACCCTACACTTAGTCTATTCGCACCCGCACATAGATGTTATTCAAATCCTAGGCATACATCGCCTTTCAACAATGTCCAACGGACATCACATATGTATGATGATACAATGTCCAATCATGTATGTTTATCAATGATGCATTCATCATACACAATACCACAACGGTATATAATTCATTATCAATGTCAATACATCATATCAATGATACATTTATCATATTCAATACCACAACGATATATAATTCATTATCAATGTCAATACATCATAGTTTCCTCAAGAAATCCATTAACAAATACTTAACCCCACATAGGGTCTTACAACAATATGGAACCACTTCTCAACCTTAATGTATGTTTATAGTCCATCAATTATCAACATTTCCCATTAAGGGTTCAACGTTTCCAATAATTTAAGTCTTAATAAATAATGAAATTCCATAGGTTAAACAACCCTTAAAACCATGGCCTTCTCAAGCCCTCAAGGTTCTAAATTTCTTTCCATTTTATGCACTAGTCTCTTGATACCTAATTACTTAGCTTTTATTCCACATAGGGTCAATTCAATTCCTCAAAAACAATAGAATAAAATTCTCAATATTAATATGTATTCACATATAGCTCATCAATTTTCACAAGTTCTTATCTTGGCTTCATATTTTTAAAGTCTTAAACTTTTGGTCAAATATCAAAATTTTCGGGTATGTTACCCTTCAAAACCGTGGCCTTCTCAAATCTCATTATTCAATTTAATTCTTCCACTTTGTTATGGATTATGCATATCTCTAAATTCTTAATTTCCAAAGATGCACCAAGGCATCATTTAAACCATAAACTTTCACTCTAAAACCGTGGCCCCTCAAGGTTCTCAAAATCTCAATTCCTCTCCATTTTATGTAGTAGTTTGTTGATATTAAATCACTTTAATTTTAGTTCACCAAAGCCAATTCAATTCTTCATGATTCTAAGTTAAAACCGTGGCCTCCCTCTTGGGTATTAAATCCTTAAAATTTTCCATTCATTACTTTCAACATTATCATTCAACATTAAGTCACATAAGCTTTATTTCTTTGTGTACAAAAACCAATTTTTATCCCAAAATTCCACTCAAAACCGTGGCACCATGTTAGGGTAGGAAACTCCAAATTTTCGATTTAACAACCCTAACATGGCCAAGCATATTTAACACAACCAATATATACAAAATCATCATTCAAGCATTTATCCAACATCAAGAACACAAAATCATGCAAAATCATTGAAGAAAGTGAACATTCAAGGATGGAATCCTCCATCAACAAGCAGACAAAGGTTCCCTCACCACCATTAGTGGTTGAAATGGATAATCTCCCTCTTACCTAAGGAAGAATCACGAAATGGTCTCCTTCTAGGTCCTTGGTGAATTTCGGTTTTGGGCCTTCAAAACCCTAGGATTTTCAATCATCAAGAACCAACATCAAAGATGGTAAAGGATGAATCTTTGGTCCCCAATGAGACCCTAGAGTACGAAAATGAAGAGAAAACGGAAGAAAGGTTGAAGCTTTACCTTGGAAGACAATGGAGAAAGGTTGGATTTTTTAAGAAACTTTCTAAAGGAAAGATATAGAGAAGGATGAGGTGAGTATGGAAATGGTCTTGTTGAAGGGAAAGATGAAGGTTAATGGTCACAATGGGGCTGCATTTTCATAGCAATGGAGAACGGTAGAGAGAACGAGGAGAAACTTTGGAGAGGATGAAGTTGGTATTTGAAGAAAACCCTTCAAATAGAAGTTGCAGAGAAGGTTGAAAGGAGTGTAGAAAGGGTGTTTGTGAAGAGGAAAGTGAACAGAAATGGTTGAGGAGAGAGGCTGGAATTTCGGATTGAAGAGGGAGGAACAAGAGAGAAGGAGGAGAAAATGAAGAAGATGAAGTTAGAGAGAGAAAATGTGTTGGAAAGTGAAGATATTTTTGGGTGTAAGGCTTAAGTGTGGAAAAAATTGCTTCCCCTTTGGGCCTAAGAGTCCACGACAATGAGAGAGTGAGGGAGGGGAAAATTAGCTTCCCCAACAAGCCAAGGGTGTCTTTGTCATTTGGTGGTCAAAGTTTTTCAAAGAAGCTTTGAAAAAGTGCACTAATTTTAATTAAAGTGGATTTGATTTGACATAAAGTAGATTGTATTAGGATAAGGTGATAGGGTTTCTAATGCATGTAATTATCCAATGTACAATTGTTACAGTTGATAGAAGTCAGTATTAATTGTCCAGTGGATAAAATTTACACAGCGATTTATCGCTCTGTTAGATAAAATTTCTCAAAAAATATGAAACCTAGTAAACCGTGTCTAGCCTCGGGTTTAGTAAGATCTCCTATCGAAGTTTCCACTGATCAAGGTTCTCAGGAAAAATATCTTATTTTCTCGAGTCCGCTTAGTTTACATGTAAAACGAGAAATAATGTTAAAATATTCTGCGTTTTCAGAAAAATTCAGAAAAATTCACAAAAACCCAAAATATTATAAAATGATCATTTATCATGAAATTATTAATTTTTGGGATGTTACCCTGGCTTCGCTCTATGTGCACGCAAAACAAAAAATAATATTAAAATCTTCTACGTTCTCAGAAAAATACAGAAAAATTTCAAAAAATCACAAATATTATAAAATGACTATTTATCCTAAAATTATCAATTTTCGGGATGTTACAACACTCCCCCTTCAAATAGAAATGTCGTCCTCAAAATTTTCATTCCTTAGAATAACATGGATGTAATTCCTTTATCTTGCCTTCCAACTTTCACATCGCGCTTCTAGTCGCGTCAATTCAGATCACCCTTACTAATGTGATCTTCCTGCCTCTGTGTTGCTTTGCTCTCCTATTCTCAATCTTTACAGGAAGCATTCCATGGGTCAAACTCTCTTTTAATTGTACTGTGTCCTGTTCGATGACATAGATAGGTAGGGGATACATATTTGCAATTATGTCATATGGAAGATACCATGAAGGTTTAGAAAGTAAGGATGACAAAATTGGCTGTTAGGCTACCGAACCAATCCGAAAAGAAATTCGATATAGTCCGTAGAATTTCAGGAGTGAGTTTGCTGGCAACTCAGACAAGATGATACACATTTAATACCGTCTCTCTCTATTCCTTACCACCAAACCAATACTTCTATCTTAGGTCTTGATGCATCTTAGTCACTCTTCTACTTCACTTGAATTCCTCCCAACAGGTCATCCAAAATAGTAACCATACCCAAACATACCTCATCTGGTGTCATTTCCAATGACAATCATATGTCCTTGAATTACTCCATTAATTCCTTCTTCTTGACTACTATAACGAAGGCATTAAGTAACTTCTGGTTCAAAGCATCTGCTATGACCCTTGCTTTTCCAAGATGACACTGAAGCTAGAAGTCATACTTCTTTAAAGTTTCTAGTCACCTTCTTTGTCTCATGTTCAGTTCCCTTTTTATCGAATGGATACTCTAGGTCCTTGTGATTGCTAAAGGTGTTGATCGTAGCAAGCGTCTCCACATCCCTAGAGCAGAGACAGTTGTAGCCAACCTCAAGTCATGAGTTGGGTAATTCTCATCATGCACCATCGACTATCTCGAGGCGTAAGTCACAACTTCCCAACTTTGCATGAGCACACATCCTAGACCTTAATGCAAAGTATCACAAAGTATTTCAAACGGTTCCCCAAAATTAGGTAGAACCAATACTAGGGAGCATCCGGATATCTCCTCAATCCTTGGAAAACTTTCTTTACCTGTGTTAGTCCGTAGAAGTTTGATTCTCTTCTTGTAAACTACATAAGAGATTCCACTATCTTGGAGAGCTCATCGACGCTCCTTCGACAGAAACCAGCTAACCCTGTAAGATACGAGGGTATCATGGTTTCCAGTTCTTCCCATTACAAGACTGCTTCAACTTTTGACGGACTCACAACAATCCGTTCATTTGAATTCTCATGACTCAAAACTAAACCTCCTCAAACGAGAATTCGTACTCTAATACTTAGGCATCCGCCCCTTCTCTTTTAAAGTCTGGAAAACTGGATCGAGATGTCCAACATGTTTCTCCACGTGTTTGAGAAGAGGTCAGAATGTCATTGATAAAGACAATAACAATCTGTCTAGATAGGGATAAAAGATTTGATTCATGCAGTTCATGAATACGACAAGAGTGTTTGTCACTCCGAACAACATCACGAGTTACCTATAACATCCAAAGCGTGTTCGAACATCATTTTGGGAACATCCTCAAATTCCACGAATTTATGATGACCAGATCATACATCTATCATGGAGAAAACAACGATTACTTCTTCGCTGGTCCATCAAATTGTTTATCTTCTTTTGAGAATTCTCATCCTCGATCATAATCTTGTTCAGTTGACGATAGTCCATATCTCACCGAGAAGTTCCATTCTTCTCCTTAACCAACAATATCGTAGCTCATCATGTAGAACTCTTGGACTACAAGAGTGACACTTATATTCTCCTTGCTTTTGTCCTCCAAGGAAAACATTAGCATGTATCCTCAAGCTCCTCTTTCCTCACAAAGCTCCAACCTTGTTGGCTGTTATGAATTCAAAAGTCTTGGTTTCGAAAACCACTAAGGTTTTCATTGGGACGATCTAGCAAGATATGACTAGAAAGTGATTGATCAATTCCTGAAATCATAAACTCTAATAGGTATAACTCTAGGTATGCAAGTCAGATCAACAAAAGATTCGACTTTTAGTAGAAACAAGATGAAGTAAACAAACTTCATTGTCAACGACAAGTCTTGGTAACAGAGATAAAAGTAACTGGGTCAAAGTTAATGAAAATACATATGAATCCAAATGATCCATACAATCACAAATTGTAAAAGGAGGGGTTACCCCTAGAATTATTGTAACATCCTGAAAAATATCTGTTTAATTATAAATCATCATTTTATAATATTCAAGATTTTTAGGAATTTTTCTGGAAGTTTTCGGAAATAACGAATATTTTAATATATTCTTCGTTTTGCGTGCGAACTAAGCTGAGAATTGCTGAGGTCAGTGTAACGCTCCAGAAATTATTTATTTCACCACAAATAGTCATTTTCTAATATTTGTGATTTATGTTAATTCTTTCGGAATTTTTCGGAAACGACGAATATTTTAATATATTCTTCGTTTTGCGTGAACGCTTAGCAGAGTTGAGAAAATGACTGTAATGCTTCAAAAATTGGAAAGTTATATGACGAATAGTCGTTTCATAATATTTGCAATTTTTGAGAATTTTTTGAGATTTTTTCAGAAATATCAAATATTTTAATATATTTTTTGTTTTACGTGCGCACTGAGCAGAACCAGAGAAATGCGATGTTTCCTCCGAGAACCTTGAACTATGGACATGTCGATGGGGGATATTACTAAACCCGAGGCTGGACATAGTTTACAATGTTTCACATTTTTCGAGAAATTATAACAGATAAAACAAAACAATACTGCAAAAAATTTATCTATCAGATTAATTAAATACTGACTTCTGTCAATTGTAACTATTATCCATTGGATAATAGCATGTAATAAAAAAATACTATCACATTATCCTAATGCAATCTACTTAATGTCTAATCCATTCACTTTAATTCAAATTTAATGTTAAATAATCAAAACTTCTTTGAGAAGCTTTGACCAAATAATGACCAAATGACCCTTAGCTTCCAAAGGAAGCCAAAAACTCTCTCCTCCCTCTCTCTCTACGCACGGCTGCAGCAGCCCAAACAAGGGGGAAAATGTTTGATTTCATTTAATCAATTTTTACCACACTTTGATTCATTTTAACCTAAATCCTTTCTCTCTCTACCTTCTTTCTTCCTCCTCCATTTTCTTCTTCTCCTCCTTCTCTCTACCATAAGCTACGGCCAGCCCTCCCTCTCCCCACTCAACCTTCACAAAATTTTCATCCAACTACATTTTCTCAATCCTCTCCTCCTCCTAAACACTTTTCTTGCTTGGAGCTTCTTGAAAATCCATCATCTTCATCACTTTCTTCAAGCTTCAAGCTTTGAGCTTTTGGGTAAGTTTCAAGACCTCTCTTCTCTTCTCTTCATTTTCGGTTTCAAGAGCCTTCTAATGGCCATTTACATCATATTTTTCAAGTCCATATGCTATTCTAATCATGTCCAAATTTCTAGGGTTTTTTTGGAGGTGCAAATCTGAAATTTACAAGGAGCTTTCTTGGGATTTCTCTTGATTTCTCCATTTGGGTAAGAGGAAGACACTCCTCCTCAACCTCTTTTAGCATCTAGGAACCTTGTTTGTGTTATTTGTGAAAAAACCCTAATGAGGGTTATTCTTTAATTTTGTAATTAGTATGTTTGTGTGTTGATTTTACTTTGTTTATGGTATTGGATTGATTGGTTGTGTATAATAGTATATTGGATTGGATTGGATGTCTTGAAATGGAAGAAAATGAATTTGGAGTGGCTCTTGGAGGGTCACAGTTTTGAGGGTTAGAAATTAGGTAAATTGTAGTCAAGTTGTAACAAGCATGAGACTTAAATTAACCAAGTGATAAAATAGAATTTAATGGAAGGAAAACTTGGATTTGAGACCTCCTTGGTGGTCACGGTTTTGGGCCAAAAAGGGTGGTCTTCTTGGTGATCAATTTGTAATAAGGACAAGCCACATTGAAATTAAGTATGTAGAATAAAAACTAATGGAAGGAAAAATTTGGAATTGGACCCTTTAAAGAGGCCACGACCTCTAGGGTAAATTAGGACTTAATTATGTAAAATTTTGTAACCTTGGAGATTGGAGAATTAAATGATTAAAACATAGGCAATAGATTAGTAAATTAGCCAATTTGGAAGAATGAAATATAATTAGAAATTCCATAAATTTTAGAGGAACTAAGAAGAACCTTGTCACATGACTTAAGAGATTCCAAGAGAGCAAGAACAAGAGAGTGTGAAGTTTTGAGACTTTAGAATGACCATTCTAAGTGAATGAGAATAAATTACTTTAGGAAAATTTAATTGACTATGGAAACTTACTTAGTGACAGATTCTTGTAAGAATGGCAAATCTTGAATAAGAATGCATAATGGACCTTAGAAATGTATTACCTTATTTGATTTTAATATAATGACATTATGGGTTTATGTGAGTGACCATAATTGTATGTTGATGTTATCTTGACCACTTGTGGCATATTATAGAATTGTATGAAATTGTGAATCATACAAGTTCATGCATAGAGTCTTATGCATTGTGGATGTCCTATGGACTGTTGTAAGACCAAGTTGCCTAGGAGATTGAACACACCTTAGTGCGGGTGCGAGTAGACTAGTGTAGGTCATGTTTGACCTTGGGGGCGTCAGGGTGTGGGTCCTTCACAATGGGCAGTTGGTAGCTCTTCTATCTATAGGGCAAACCGATGCAAACACACTGACGATCTGGACCGAGACACTGTCCTATATCGTGATCTAGCGTGAACTATCTGTACAATGCCTGATGTGCACATGGAAATTATTAATGTATAGCACTTTGGCCGCGGCAGCCGAGTTATAGACATGTCTCCTGATCTTTCTCTCTGACTGTTTGTGTCTAGCTCCATGGAATAGGATTCTGAGTACCGTGTGTACATGCATTATAGAATATGAAATCATCTGATAATTACTGCTTTGTGAATTTGAACTGTTTTGTTTAATGTTGCAGTAAATGACTGCCTGGAACTGTTTATCTGCTTATTATTGAATTACTGCCTATTACTTAGATATGTTGTTTCTGAACTGCTACTTGGGCGCGTTGCGCCGTTTTGTTTCTGGCTGCTATAATTGGTAATGATGGTAGAATGTCTTACCTCTTTTTTTGTATTTCTATTATTTGTTGCCAGCGTGTACACTGCATTGATTGAAGATGACGGTAAGGAGGCAGAAGATCCCGAATTTCTTGGCTTCTGGCCTGAACAAGACTAGCATCTACTGAGGCGATGGCGGCACGTATGTGCGGATTTCTAGGTGATGTGCGTCTGACATTCCTCGGAGGGCCAGAGTACTGGCATATCAACTTGAACTCCGATCGTTGCGTCTATCTGGGAGATGTGCTGATTGCCCTAGCCTGGAGACGTCATGAGGCGCTGATCCTCACCTGCCATGTCAGTCTGCAGCTGGAGTTCTACTTACCCATACGAGAGATGTGGGGTGACCGTTACTACACCCCTTGGGAGGACTCTTTTGATTCTATTGCTCGGGTTTCTGCCCGTGGTTCCGTGGCTCCCATGGAAGTTTCCTCTGAAGAGGAGGATCCTGCTGAGGACCCAGATACGGTTCCTCCTCATCTGAGGGACTGATTTTACTGGTAGCTACTGATGGCTACCAGTGTTTTATTTTGGGGGCCTGATGTATTATTTTTGGTGGGTTATATATTCTGATATCTCTGGGGTATATATGTTTAATCCCATGGGACAGGTATAGTTTTACTTTTTGGAAATTTCCAGGCTGTATCTAAAGTATATTTGGCATCTAAATATATGTGTATGTGTATGTTATTCAGACGTGGGTTTCTGTTTACTATTTTGTTCTTTACCTTTATTCATATTCCGCATTGTTAAATTAACAAAAAAAAATATACCGTCAATTTTACGCACGTATTGAAGTACTAAGCAAGTTAATTTTGAACTAAATGAACCGGGTCTTAATTGTTTAAAAATTTATTTTCCGCATTTTCTTTTATGTTGAATAATGTGACGTTCCCTCTCCAAAAATGGGCGTTACAATTATACAGCATGATTACGAGATCGTCAATTGAGGCATAATTTCCATCGTTTAGATCTTCAAACTTAGAGGTCTCAGCACCTCCCAGGGTATAAATTCTGGCTTCTGCTTGTGGCTCCCCAGCCCTTGCAGCATTGACTGAAGAACTTGCCTTCGCTTGGTTGCAGTTGCGGAAAACGTGTCCAGGCTTTCCACATTTAAAATAGATGATTCCTACAATTATGCAGTCCCTTGTTAAGTGTTCTTTTCCACATTTGCGATAGAACGTTCTCTTGGTCTTACATTCCTTTGTTGAGTGGTTCTTTCTGCATTTCTTACATTTTGGCAAAAATGTCAAGGTCTGACTGGATCCACTACCACCAGTACCTTCCCCATGAGCTAGATGTGGTTGTCGCTTTCCTGACAATCGAGAGTATAGTTTCCGCTTGAATTGGTTAGCCTTTCTATTACTCCTCCTTTGGGATCTAGGCAGTCCAAGGTTATCCCAAGTCCGACTTTCCTTCAACCGATTTGGAACTTCAACTTCCAATTCTCGCCGTTGTGCGGCCCTCTGATCTTGGTGAGTTATTGCATCAACTATCCTTTGCATTTCCTCTGCAGTCACAGTCATGCTTCCATTGCCTTGTCCTGCACCCACATGCGTATGCCTACCACGAGCCATCAACTTTCTTCGAAGATAGACAAAACATAACACAACAAAACAAACATAATTATTTCAAACAACATTGTCTTCTTTCGGAGATCAAACACACAGAATCACACAATTCAAACAAGACAAATTCAATTCATGCATCCTAACAGTCTCCAACTCGAGCTTCTTCGTTCTGCCTTCTATGGCGTAATCTTTACAAGTCATCAGCTTCCACACAGCTTTTCAAACCAAACTTACGCCATTCATTTCTTTCTCCAGAAGATCGATTCCCCAAACCTTTTGATCTCCTTACAAAAAGAATTCCTATTTTCCTAGTACTATACGCCTAGGTGAAGTCATAGTTTCCTATACACACAGAACATTACATATTGAGTGGGCCAGTCCTCAATATCATGCAATTGTATAATAGTAGCTACTAACGTTCAACCTACAGCAAGCCATGCATTCCTTTCCATCATCTCAATCAAGAGACAAGGAAATGCATGACAGACAAAATTTCTAATATGCCTAAACATATCAAGTCCATACCCCGGCTCAACAGGATGAACTGCTCTGATAGTACCTAGTGTAACACACCTTGATATAGTAACCACAACACAATCGTCATTACGCCACAGTCACTAAACCCAGGCATGTCACAACCTCAATACCAGTAATTTACAAAATTTAAAATTGTTTCCAACATGCGTAAATAGAAAATACGAGCCACGACATGAAATACAATTATATTGACTTGCAATCCAGATACAACATTAGTTTAATATAAAATACATATCCATAATCAATGTATATTACAACAATATTAAACTTAAGTTTCACATAACCTAATACAACTACCATATGAAGGTTCGGCCTTCCCCGAAGTGTAACACATGAATGGAATGGTCTTGCACCTGATCTTCTTCAGCATTCTCGATGGGTAATATTTGCCCTTGTGACATTTCCGGACGGACGGGAGTACGACCATACGTTATAACCGAAACCTTTCTAAGAAAGAGGCGGCAGTTATCCCATATCCCCCCAATGGGTAAAGGGAATTCCACACGTACAGGAACATAAGATATGTTCGTACCAGCTCCAAGTTCTTTACCGCGCTGAACTAAAGTTACATCCCCAATGTAAGTAACATGCCCTACGTCACGGTCGAAATGCCAAGTTTCCGAGCCTTCATGAAATTGTATCCATGTGTGAATGAGAGGAGCTTGTCCAGACGCCATCGCAATGAAATAGAAGTTGATTCTCCAACAATAACTAAGTAAGTCCAACTTGGGCTCTTCACAATCTTTATTCAACGCGACATAAGACAGATTAATAAAATAAAGAGGTGAGACACCCAGGCCCCATTACCATTATGGCAGTCAGAAAATAATACGGCGCAGAGCGCCCACATAGTAAGACAGTTCATATATTCATCAATAGTAATAGTAGAATTTACAGCAAAGCAGTATAATTATAAGCAATAGTAAGAATCAATAACAATAGGCACGTCACAATAATGTCCCAAGCAATCAACACAATATCCAGATAATTGTTACAGAAATAAATCAGACATTCTCACAGTCACAAATGTTCATGCTCAACAATTTATGAGACCGACAATGAAGAGTGTACAACGCATTATGATACCACAAATCCTACTCCATGGAGCTAGACATCAATATTTTCAGAGTGAATGATCAAGGAGTAATGCTAGTATATCGTTAGCCTTTCAAAATAGTGTGCTTTAGCTCATAAAAATATTTGCACAACGAAGGCTTATACATGGCACCTCAACAGTTGATCGCGAGATAGGACAACGTCTCAGTCCGGATCGTCGGTGTGTTTGCATCGGTCTACCCCACGACACAGAGGAGCTCTTAACTGTCCATAATGAGGCACCCGTACCCCGACGCCCCCAAGGCCGACAACATATGGCCCTACGCTTAGTCTATTCGCACCCGCACATAGGTGTTATTCAAATCCTAGGCATACATCGCCTTTCAACAATGTCCAACGGACAACACATATGAATGACTACACAATGTCCAATCATGTATGTTTATTAATGATGCATTCATCATAAGTAATACCACAACGGTATATAATTCATTATCAATGTCAATACATCATATCAATGATAGATTTATCATATTCAATACCACAACGGTACATAATTCATTATCAATGTCAATACATCATAGTTTCCTCAAGAAATCCATTAACAAATACTTAACCCCACATAGGGTCTTACAACAATGTAGAACCACTTCTCAACCATAATGTTTGTTTATAGTCCATCAATTATCAACATTTCCCATTAAGGGTTCAACGTTTACAATAATTTAAGTCTTAATAAATTATGAAATTCATTAGGTTAAACAACCCTTAAAACCATGGTCTTCTTAAGCCCTCAAGGTTCTAAATTTCTTTCTATTTTATACACTAGTCTCTTGATACCTAATTACTTAGCTTTTATTCCACATAGGGTCAATTCAATTCCTCAACAACAATAGAATAAAATTCTCAATATTAATATGTATTCACATATAACTCATCAATTTTCACAAGTTCTTATCTTGGCTTCATATTTTTAAAGTCTTAAACTTTTGGTCCATTATGAAAATTTTTGGGTAAGTTACCCTTCAAAACCGTGGCCTTCTCAAGTCTCATTATTCAATTTAATTCTTCCACTTTGTTATGGATTATGCATATCTCTAAATTCTTAATTTCCAAAGATGCACCAAGGCATCATTTAAACCATAAACTTTCTCTCTAAAACTGTGGCCCCTCAAGGTTCTCAAAATCTCAATTCCTCTCCATTTTATGTAGTAGTTTGTTGATATTAAATCACTTTAATTTTAGTTCACCAAAGCCAATTCAATTCTTCATGATTCTAAGTCAAAACCATTGCCTCCCGCTTGGGTATTAAACCTTTAAAATTTTCCATTCATTACTTTCAACATTATCTTTCAACATTAATTCACATAAGCTTTATTTCTTTGTGTACAAAAACCAATTTTTATCCCAAAATTCCACTCAAAACCGTGGCACCATGTTAGGGTAGGAAACTCCAAATTTTCGATTTAACAACCCTAACATGACCAAGCATATTTAACACAACCAATATATACAAAATCACCATTCAAGCATTTATCTAACATCAAGAACACAAAATCATGCAAAATCATTGACGAAAGTGAACATTCAAGGATGGAATCCTCCATCAACAAGCACACAAAGGTTCCCTCACCACCATTAGTGGTTGAAGTGGATAATCTCCCTCTTACCTAAGGAAGAATCACGAAATGGTCTCCTTCTAGGTCCTTGGTGAATTTCGATTTTGGGCCTTCAAAACCCTAGGATTTTCAATCATCAAGAACCAACATTAAACATGGTAAATGTTGAATCTTTGGTCCCCAATGAGACCCTAGAGTACGAAAATGAAGAGAAAAAGGAAGAAAGGTTGAAGCTTTACCTCAAAGTTAGAAGCGTTACCTTGGAAGACAATGGAGAAAGGTTGGATTTTTGAAGAAACTTTCTAAAGGAAAGATGTAGAGAAGAATGAGGTGAGTATGAAAATGGTCTTGTTGAACGAAAAGATGAAGATTAATGGTCACAATGGGGCTGCATTTTTGTAGCAATGGAGGAGGATAAAGAGAAGGAGGAGAAACTTTGGAGAGGATGAAGTTAGTATTTGAAGAAAACCCTTCAAATATGAGTTGTAGAGAAGGTTGAGAGGAGTGTAGAAATGGAGTTTGTGAAGAGAAATGGTTGAAGAGAGGGGCTGGAATTTCGGATTGAAGAGGGAGGAACAAGAGAGAAGGAGGAGAAAATGAAAAAGATGAAGTTAGAGAGAGAACATGTGTGGGAAAGTGAAGATATCTTTGGGTGTAAGGCTTAAGTGGGGGAAGCAAGGCCCAAGAGTCCACGACAATGAGAGAGTGAGGGAGGGGGAAAATTAGCTTCTCCAACAAGCTAAGGGTGTCTTGGTTATTTGGTGGTCAAAGCTTCTCAAAGAAGCTTTGAAAAAGTATACTAATTTGAATTAAAGTGGATTTGATTTGACATAAAGTGGCTTGCATTAGGATAAGGTGATAAGGTTTCTAATGCATGCTATTATCCAATGGACAATTGTTACAGTTGATAGAAGTCAATATTAATTGTCCAGCGGATAAAATTTATATAGTGATTTATCACTCTGTCAAATAAAATTTCTCAAAAAATGTAAAACCTCGTAAATTGTGTCTAACCTCCAGTTTAGTAAGATCCCCTGTTGATGTTTCCACAGATCAAGGTTCTCGGAAAAAATATCTCATTTTCCTGGGCCCGCTCAGTTTGCACACAAAATGAGGAATAATGTTAAAATATTCTTCGGTCTCCGAAAAATCCAGAAAAATTCACAAAAATCTCAAATATTATAAAATAATCATTTATCATGAAATTATTAATTTTCGGGATGTTACCCTGGCTCCGCTGAGCATGCACGTAAAACAAGAAATAATATTAAAATATTTCACGTTCTCAGAAAAATATAGAAAAATTTTCGAAAATCACAAATATTATAAAACAACTATTTATCCTAAAATTATCAATTTTCAGGATGTTACAATCTCCATGAAAGATCCTACTCATATTAACTGTTGTATGTCCCTGATAGATAAGTCCTTTATCATTGAGACTAATACGCCAAGCACCAGCTCCTCCATGAAACTGCAATCTCGCATACCCAAAGAAACTAGATCTAGTTGCCATCAAATCAGAACTCAACCTCCTCAGCAGGAATCTGCTCCTCGTCGCCTTCTTGCTCAATAACTTGCTCAGCGTCTTTACCAAATATAAATACAATATAAGAATAAGCATACAAAGAGGTGAGATTATTTACGCCAATACCAACATGGTAGCATGGAGACAACAAATACAACATATCTTACAGATATCTCACAAAATAATACAGGTATAATAAACAATAAACATAATCATTTCATCCAACATTCATCAACATTCGATAGATAAAATATCTCAAAGATATACAGATACGTACAAGTTATGCATATGCTCATTGACTCATTTCCTACTCCATAGAGCTAAAACTCAAGTCGGAGAGATTGATCTAAAAGATCTGTCTGTACCAACATGCCTTAGACCACGTGCCACAACCCTTATAAGTTTTTGCATATCTAGCATATACACGATAGCTTTTACTAGATCTTGATTAAGAATAGTGTCTCGGTCTGGATCGTCGGTGCGTTGCATCGGTCCAATCCAAGGTACAGAAGAGCTACCAACTGCCCATTGTGGAAAACCCGCACCTCTACGCCCCCAAGGTCAACAAGTGACCTACATTACGCATATCGCACCTACTCATGAGGTGTAAGTCTCTCCTAGGCCATTAGCCTTAACATAGTCCATCAGACTTTTTCCAATGCATGTTCAATGCATACCAGCCAATCACAGTCTAAAGTCATAATCTCATATATAGGGTCCACACACTAGCCCAACAATATCTTTACTGTATTTTCATTCGTGTAAACATTTTACTGTGTTTTCACAATTGCGCAACATTTTTGTTACGTTTTCAAATCATATATTGATTTTTCAACGTTTTCTCAATCGCGTAGAAATATTTAAACGTTTTCTAAATTGCGTAGCGATTTTTCAACGTTTTTGAAATTGCGTAGCTAAAAAATCACATTTTTAAGTTGCATAAAGCATTTTTCACCATTTTTCAAATATATAAAATATTTATCAACCTTCTAGACCTCATTTTGGCCTTTCTAAAAATTTATATCATTTCTTACTTTACTTTTCCAAATTTTCTCACTTAAAATTTCCTAACGCGCTAAAATATGTTAGTAAATTTCAAGTTACCAACATAATCACCATAATAATTAGATCAATTCTAAAAATTAGTTCTCTTTAAAACAAGTTGAGGTTCAAACACTTTCAACCTTTCTTTTCCTTTCATAAAAGAAATCATCATTTTTCAAATAACAAAGTGTTTTGTTTCCATTTCTTAAATCCTTGTACTTAACTAAATTACCACTTTAAAATCATATTTTTACATAAAATAAAAATCATTCCAAGCCTTCAAAACTGTGGAGTACATGGCCATTGGAACTAACATATCTTTTCTTTTCCTTTCCTTCCTAAACATCCAATTTTATCATTCATGAAAATCTTAACTTGGAAACACCTATTTTGAGGTGTTGAGGTCGTAAGCCTCATGTTCTTTAGAACCAAAATTTGTTTTCCATTCTATCATCAATCATGGCATACATGTATATAGTCATCATATCATATAATCAAGCATACCATAAAACAATAAAAATCACGTAAAGCATACAAACACAAATAAATAATTTAAAGCACATAAACACCCACAATCAATTAATTACACAACCAAGGATATGAACCCTCACATGGATGCACCATCCATCACAAATAATTTCATCTCTCACCACTATACTTGGTTGGTGAGATAAATCTCCCTCTTACCTTAAGGAAGATCAAACTCTTCTTGGATCCTTCTTCTAGGGATTTCGTGTAGCTCCAAAAAAAATCCTATCAAGCTTAAACAAATTACAAAGTCATAAACTATGGTTGAAAAAAGAAAAACCATGGATTAATCATGGCTTTAGAACTTAAGAATCACCTTGAAAACAAGAAACAAAGATCTTTACCTTGTAGGATAGAAATTTCAAGCTTGGATTTCAAGCACTAGATGGATGATTTTGAAGAAACTTACAACATGAAAGATGTTTAGAATGGTGTTAGGTTTTAGAAGTGGGATTAGATAAAATTATTGAAGGTTGTATTTTGGTCTTGGGTGGGGCTGCCGAGAGCTCCTCAAAGAAGAGAAAATGGAGTTTTTGTATGTTCTTGGAAGAGAGAAAATGGAGAGAAAAGCTTAAGTGATAGGAATGATGAAGATGAAATGAATTTGGTCTCCTATTTCTTTGTGTTAGCCATGGGAGTGTAGGGAGTAATGGTAAGTTTTTGTTTAATATCTAGATCTTTATGGAGGCTAGGATATTTGCCATAGTGATAAACTTAAAATTTTTGAGTCATGAACCTTCCTTGAAGACCAAATGGCCGTGGAAGCCTAATGGAAAACACTAACCAAGTTTTGCTTCATTTAGTTACCTTGTTAAGCTTAGGCAAACCTAGTTAGCTTACTTAGTTCATTAGCCAACTATCCAGTTACTTAGGTGATAGTCAATAATTCTTGAACATGGTAGAACCTTCTTGTAACTAAGAGTAACTAAGAATCCTAATGGTTAGTAACTAAGTTTGTCTCCATTTGATTACTTCCTAAGTTTTTAGAATAACTTAGTTAAATTTAAACTAACTTAGTTAGTTTTCTCGTTTCTAACTAACTAGTCCAACCACTAAATTTGACCATCTTCTATTGGCTTAGAATATGTCAAGCCATTAATGTTGACTTCGTTCCCATTGGTTCACTATCAGTAAGTCTCAAGACTTTACCGGTTCCTATTGCCCACTGGACAGAAGCTACTGCTCATAAGTCAACAAGTATCATCCACTGGATAATAAAATAATAATAAAAATATGAAATATTTTTATTTCACAGATAAATTCTAAAAATTAAAAGATTATGGCACGCATCTCTTGGAATTGGGTTTAGTAAGATCCCCCGGCTTCGAATAAATACATAAAGATTTCCCCGACCAGAAAATTATTATTTTCCTATCCCGGAGTAAATCACACAAAACAATCAAATACAGTCACAGAATTGTCAAAATAATTTTACAGCACACAGAAATCACAAAACAGTAAAATTCTATTATTACTGTCAAATAGTTAAAATTTGGGGTGTTACAAGATATATAACAAATTAATGAGTTATGGTACAGTAAGAATGAACATAATCATTGTGAACACTCAATTTTGACCGGACTAAAAAAATAAAATATAAAAAAAGAGAGGAAAATTAATTTAAAAAATAAAAAAAATCAAAAAAAAAAAATTATGGCCCACCTTTTAGCCCATTTTACTTAGCCTTTTTTAGCCTAAACAGATTAAGCTCATCTTAGTCTTAAAAATAATAATAATAATAAGAAGAACAAGAAAATAAAAATATAAATAAATAAATAAAAAAAAAAAAAAAAATAAAAAAATAAAAAATAATAAAAAAAGGGTATAATAAAAAAGAGGAAGGCAATCATCACATCCACTCACTTTCACATTTTTTTCCACTCACTCACGTAAGACACTCCCACTCACTTTCACATTTTTTCCCACTCACTCACCAAAGACAATTGCACTCTGCACCCACTCACAATTCACTTTACACTAATCACTCTTTTTTTTGGCACTCTCAAATTGCACTCCACTCACGGCACTCTCATTTTGCACTTACACTACACTCCAAATTGCACTCCACTCACGGCACTCTCATTTTGCACTTACACTACACTCCAAATTACACTCACTCACCTAATTGCACTCACTCACCAAATTATATAACCACTCTGCACTCACTCACCAAACTACACACACGGCACTTTTGTTTTTTTTTCTTGCATATCCACTCACACACAATAACAGGAGGAAGTATTGCATTTTTCTGGCTTTAAAAAAGGAAAACGGAGGACACACACAGGGGTGGAGGCAAAAGGAAAACTGACAATTTTTTTTCTTTCCCTCACGGTTTCACGCAAGAGAGAAACCAGAGCAAGGGACTTCCATTTCTTCATCCCGTAGCATCATCTCCCTCATCTCCAAGTCACCATTCTTCACCACCCTTCACACAACCGTAGCACCATTCCCACATAACCACTGCCAATCACTCTTTCCTAATTTATCTACAGAATTCTTGATTCTTCCTTCATTTTTTTTTTGTTGCCCATTTTGAGTGAAAGCTGAAGCCAAAAAAAACAGAGAAGATGAAGTCACCATACGGCTACCATCTTCCAACCTTCTTTCATACTTTCACTTCCATTTTTCACCTTCCATCTTTATCATCATTTAACTTTGTTATTCTTACACTTTCTCCATTGCTTCTTACGGTAAACATAACATAAACAAAGGTTGAAACAGAGCAACAAAGTGACGAAAAATAGAGGAAGAAGTGCACACACAGTTGCCATCTTTTCACCCTCTGATTTCCACTTCTTATCTTCCAACTAATCATCCACCCTCATCATCTTCAAGCCTCCAGCAACCACACCTACATAACCCTTCAACCATCTTCATCCTCACCATTTTTTTCAGCAGCACCATGCACTAAAAAAGGCTCTCCCATAACCACGTGAAGCTTCCCTCCATCCTCACACCCTCCAACTTCATCCTTCATTTTTTCCAGCAACCATTACCCACCAAGCACCACCCAGCCATCATCTTCCTTCACCATTTCTCCACCTCATCACCTTCAAGCCGCCAGCTCCACTCCATGTTCACCAAACCGTGAACCCACTCCATATTCACTATATCTCCACCGAACCCAACAACCAAAGAACAACCCGCACACGACCACCATCGGCATGTCCTCCACACCCACACCGAAGCGACCACCATCCGAAGACCCATAAATAGGCTTTGTGTGCATTACCGTACTGACCGCACCCACCTCCCGGCAGCTCCACCCTCGCCGTCAAGCAACTCCATTCTTCAGCCACGTCTCTCGCCCGTTACTCCACAACGCAACCCGGGTTCCCCCACGCTTCTCCGTTTCTCCGGTTTTTCACTATTTTATCTTTCTCTTTTCTTTCGTGGTTGTTCCCATGCAGACATATATATATATATATATATATATATATATATATATATATATACATGTGTTTAGATTCCTTTTGTTTTTACGTAGTTGTTTTACGTAAGAAATAGATATATGTGTATAGATTTTTTTAGTGTGTGTTGTGTGTGTGTTCGGTTTCCTTTGGTTTTTACCGTGTTGTGTTATATGATTAGTTCTTGTTTGATGTTTTTATTTATTTATTTGATAGTATGTTTTAAGTTGTGTATTATGCCTAAAATAAAAAAATGTGAAGTTAGAAGATCTTAAAAAATAATAATAAAATCATGCATAGTGGTGTTTATATAAAAATAAATATAAAAAAATAGTAAAAAATAAAATAAAATAAAATAAAATAAAAAACAAAAAAAAATAAAAATAAAAATTCTTTTAATCAATGCAATGACCGACGATGATGATTGAATAGCGAATGCTATCTTCAAGGTCGTTTGAATCATAAGGGTTTATTGAGTAGCCTAGTGCTAACTTGAACCCTGTGCAAGAATGTTTTTTAAGTTTCAAACAATAAAATTTTCTTTTCAAAAAATCTTTTAATTAAAATCAATCAACTCACTTATTTTTTACAGAACTACGTGACTTTGAGTTCCTCATTGCACCTGAGGGTACGTAGGAGCAGAATTTTCATTCTGTCAAGCCAAAATTAAATTTTCATAATTAGGTTTCTTATTTATTCTTTTCTACAAAAATAAAAAAATAAAAAAATAAAATAAAATAAAAATAAAAATAAAAAAAATAAAATAATTGCAAAGTCTTTTAAAAAGGGTAAAATAAATAAATTTGAGATTATTGAGTTTTTGCACAATTAACTTAAGGTACCGTCTCAGGACGGGTGTGATAGGGGTGCAGTGGGATTAAGTTTCCACCCTTCCCTATCCATAATTGACTCCCGAACCCAATTTGGTTCCAAAGACCATTTTTTTTAAAAAGATTTTCCATTTTTTCCTAAATTTAAATAAAATTGGTGGCGACTCCATATTTTTAATCATTTAAAATTCACGAGAGTTGTTATTTCCCGCCGCGATCCCGGTCGCGACAGATGGCGACTCCACTGGGGAATATTTAGAGAGTCAGGCCTGTTGTGGTTAATTGTGCAAAATTTTAATAATCTTTGTTTATTTGTTTTACCCATTTTCTTGTTTTTTGTTTCCTTATCTATTTGTAAATATTTTTGTTAATACTTTGTGTAAATATTTGATAGCTTTATTTTGTATATTTTTACTTGTATGTATTTTGGTACTTAATAGTTGAAATCCTAGGATAGATGATTGCTGGCTGGCTTGTATATATTTGTTCTTTGCAGGTTTAGGGGGTAATCTTTAGTCTTTTAAATTTTTATTGTACAGGTTAGTATGCTCCCTCACACACGTCACTATCACTTATCTCACACACTTGTTGGGCTCTATACCCGAGTCTGTGCGAACCTGAGGAACAGGAAGGGTCTTGATTTTTGTTATTGAGGGGCTTCATGCTCACTTGACATTGGTTGGGACACCACTCAGATTGTTACCGGTATCATGGACTAGTCATATTGAGAGGGTTTATCCCTACTTGTGATTAATTCATGAATTGGATCCTTGTCTTTCGAGATAGGGGCAATCTGGGGACCATGACTTTTAGAGGTCTAGATCTGTCCTAAAAACCTTGCACTGATAGATTGAACATAGTGACTGTCAAAATTAGAGTCGTGACTTTAAGGAAATCTAACCTTTAAGTTTCACCTGATTATGACACAAAGGGAGCGTGCTTCTTCTTTATCTTTTCATTTCTCATATCATTCATTCTTGCATTTAAAAAAAAAATCATAAGAAAGGGGATGTTTCATCTTGCATTTTCATATCATTTGCGTAACATTCATAGTTTTTTTTTTCAAACAAAAGAGAAATAAAAGAAAAGATATGCATCATCTTGCATTTGCATGACATTCATAGCATTTTTCAAACAAAAGAGAAATAAAAGAAAAGATATGCATCATCTTGCATTTGTATGACATTCATAGCATTTTTCAAACAAAAGAGAAAATAAAAAAGACATGCATTATCTTGTATTTGCATGACATTCCCAAAAATATACCTCATCTTGCATTTTCATAGCATTCTTGGTATTAAAAAAAATCATGCATTTTCATGTCATTCATAATTTTTGAAAAAAAAAGAGAAAAAAAACATATACATCTTACATTTTCATGGCATTGATCGCATTTAAAAAAAAAAGAAGAAAAAGAAAAAATGTCTTCTGAGTTCATTCGTCACCTTATGCGTCTCATGCATCCCATTCCTTCCATTTCATTGCATCTCATTCATTTTACCTTATGCTTCTCATGCATCTCATTCATTTCATCTCAGTCTTTGTTAAATAGATCAAACTGGTTCAGGAACCTTTGCGCGGCCTAGGAAAGAAGAGACCAATCAAACTCGAGTTCATAATACCAGATCTCGGACCAGAATGGCTGCAAATAATCCTGAGACGGGGAGAAACTTGAGCAGAGAAATTGATGAAATGAAAGAGAGGATGAATGAGATATCTGAGAGTCAAGCAAGGATGGAAGCAATATTGCAAGATCTGAGGGAGTCCCTCCACTTAATCAGTGAAAGAAGAGGTGCAAATGGGGTTGAAGCATATGCAAATGTGTCATTAGTGACTGCTCCGATTTTCTCGACTGTAACCTCAGGCATCGTTATGGGGATACATGAGCAACTACCTCAAATGACATCAATGGGCATGCCTATTGGGGATAGGTATCGCACCTTGGAAGGAGTTCTTGGTGAAATTCCTGGTTACGCTGGCCCTACTTGGGAACAACCTCATGTGTCTGTTCTGGGGCAGGTGGCATTGCCTTGCCCTGGAAATAGTCGTGTCATGACTGAGAAAGACGACATGAAAGAAGAGTGGATGGAGAAAATAGAAGAACAGATCAAGGCAATCAAGGGTCCCAACACTTATGGACGTCTAAGAATAGAAGATCTGTGTTCTACTACCGATGTCTTAATCCCTAAAGGTTTCAAGATTCCCGATTTTGCCAAGTATGACGGGAGTGGTAACCCTCGGTTTCATTTGATCAGTTATGGAACCACGATGGCTGTTTGGTCCAAGGATGATAAGTTCCTCATTAGCTTTTTCCACGAAAGTCTTACAGGCCCTGCTTTAGAGTGGTATCTTCAATTAGACCTCTGTAAGATTTCTCGTTGGACAGAGTTGGCTAATTTATTCATGGATCAATACAAGTTTAATCTGGATGCAGTTCCTACCCGAGAACAATTGAGCTCGATGCAAAAAGGAAGTAGGGAAACCTTCAAACAGTATGCCCAGAGGTGGAGGGCTCTCGCAGCACAAGTGCAACCACCGTTGACTCTTTCAGAAGTGTGTTCATACTTCTTGGGGACATTGGGAGTTCCGTATATTGAGACAATGGCAGGTGCTGTATATCGAGATTTTGCTGACTTAGTAGCTGCTGGTGAGAGGATTGAAGTTCTGATAAAAGCTGGCAAATTGGAAATCGACAACAATGAAGCTGGTTATGAAGAGTGAGTTTTTCTCATAGGAAGAGAGAATAGGGAGTGAGCTGCATGCAAAATCAGAACCCTTTACAACTCCGTTTCCACTGTCTCATTCTGTCTATACCAATTGACCTCCAGTGATTTAGAACTTCTGAATAGCTGATAATATGAGGCGTTAACTGATGAGATTGCCATCTTAGATTTTTATGAGGTTGAACTTATTTTAACTTTCTTGAAGCATTAATGTAATGGATTTGCATGGATCTCATGTCTTGTTTCATTTTCTTATATCTTTGACACTTATGTTCATGTCACGTCTTTCTTGTCATTCTTTTTCCTCTTTACTTGTTGTCTTTTGTTTCGGATCCCGTGGATTTCTCGTTCAGAAAAAAATTTGGTGGTCATGCAGCCCACGTGTGTAAGTGTTATTTGCAAAAAAAAAAATAATAAAAAAAATAAAAGGGAGCAGAAAAGTCATCACTCGACATGCACTGTCTTTTGTCTCAAAATTAAATTTTTTGAAAATGAGCGCTCAAGATTTGAAATGAAGTTTGGCCACCTTTCTCTATCTTTCACAATAATTCATCTTTATCTCTCGTTGTCCCTTTTTGAACTTGAAAGTTTTCTTCAATTTAACCCTGGACAAGGATCATCCCTACATTAGGGGTTAACACAAAACAGAAATTGTGATTTTTGAAAAAAAAGGGGAAAAGAAAATGAAATGAAAAAGGTCACTACAAAGGTGAATTATTGAAGTGAAAAGAAATGGGGAAGAAATGAAGAACAATGAAAGAAAAGTGTACTTGAAAGCGAAAGTCAATTGACAAGGTTTAATTTTGAACAAGGATCCTTGGTCCTATTCAACCCTTAAACACTTGTTTGAGCCTTATATCTTTCATTTCATAACTTTTAACTCTAGTCACGTTACAAGCCTTAAAAAGTCCATTCTGATCAATGAAAGATTGTTGCGGCATTTTCATTAATTTTAATTTTGAGACAAAAGGTTAGTGCTATTTGCGAGTTGTTAATTTCTTGCTCTTATAAAACAAAAAAAAGTAAAAAAAAAGAAGAAAAAAGAAAAAAACAAGAAAAAGGAGGTGCTTGCTAGTCCTACACTGGGGCAAATTTCTCTTCGGTTCAATTTGGCCTACACTGGGGCAAATTTTCCTTTTGGTTCAATTTGGTCTTGCACTAGGATAAGTTTCTATCATGTTCAACTCAACTCCAAACTGGGGCAATTTTTCATTTCCCTGGTTCATTTGACCTACGTTAGGGCAAATCTTTTGGTCATTAGGATGTCCGCCCTATTCAATTCAGTTCTAAACTGGGGCAAATTTTTCTTTGGTTCAATTTGCCTTGATGTACATGCTCAGCAGAAGCCAACTAAAGATCATTTTCATGTAAGTTGAACCAATCCATATGGGGATGACACCTCTTCGAATCTCATATCTGTGTCTGTGTCTATCCTTTGTAAATAATCCTTTTGTGTAGTCAAAATTTTGTTTCCAGTCTAGAAGTTGTTCGCTTAGTCAATTTCTTTGTTGTTATGCTTTGGAATCCATGCATGTTTGTTATATAATGCTTCAGGTAAGGTAAAAATGAGTACAACACTATGATTTGACCATCTAATGGTAATCTCTAGATGAATAATTCAGATCAAAAGAACTTGGAGGTTCCGATTGAAGGAGGAAATGATATGTCAAGGGATAATCCAAAAATCCCAGGTCCTTAGTTTGACGACTCTCACAAGATTCCAGGTCCATGGCCTGATGATTGCGTCAAAAAGAATTTCAAATCCTTTGCTTGATGGTTTTACAGAGTTCCAGGTCCATGGCCTGATGATTGTGTAAAAAAAGAATTCTAAGTCCTGTACTTGATAGTTTTTACAAAATTCCAGGTCCACGACTTGATGATGGTGTCAAAAAAAAGGAATACCAAGCCCTTTCTTGATGGCTTTACAACATTCTGGGTCCGTGGCCTGATGAGGTGTTCAAAAATGAAAAAAGAAGAAAAGAAGAAAAAGAAATGAAGAAGGGATAAGGGAAGTCAAGAGTATTCCAAGTCGACCGAAGGGTTTGATGAAGAAAAGTATGTGGACAAATGGTTTGATTGGTCAAAGCTTTCCATGGCCGCCATTGGTTCACATGGTTTTCTGAAGAAAAAGGGAAGATAAAAAGAGAGAAAAGAAAAATTTTAATTCCATATTTTTTTGAGCGCATCGGCTCCATGCATTTTAAATTCATTGTCATTAATTTTGAGCGCATCGGCTCCTGTCATTTATTCTTTGAGCGCATCGGCTCCATGCATTTTAAATTTTTGAGTGCATCGGCTCATTGCATTGTCATTTTAATTTTCGGGACACAGGTTTGCCCATTGTCATTTAAATTCTGTCATTTAAATTTCGGGACACAGGTTTGCCCATTGTCATTTAAATTTCGGGACACAGGTTTGCCCATTGTCATTTAAATTCTGTCATTTAAATTTCGGGACACAGGTTTGCCCATTGTCATTTAAATTTTCGGGACATGAGTTTGCCCATTGTCATTTAAATTGTCATTTAAATTTCGGGACACAGTTTGCCCATTGTCATTTAAATTGTCATTTAAATTTTCGGGACACGATTTGCCCATTGTCATTTAAATTTATTTAAATTTCGGGACACGAGTTTGCCCATTGTCATTTAAATTTCGGGACACAGGTTTGCCCATTGTCATTTAAATTGTCATTTAAATTTCGGGACACGGAGTTTGCCCATTGTCATTTAAATTTTCGGGACACGGGTTTGCCCATTGTCATTTAAATTAGTCATTTAAATTTCGGGACACGAGTTTGCCCATTGTCATTTAAATTTGTCATTTAAATTTTCGGGACATGAGTTTGCCCATTGTCATTTAAATTTTGTCATTTAAATTTCGGGACACAGTTTGCCCATTGTCATTTAAATTTTCGGGATTTTCGGACACAGTTTGCCCATTGTCATTTAAAATTTTGTCATTTAAAGTTTTTGTCATTTAAATTCTTTTTAAATTTTCGGGACACGGAGTTTGCCCATTGTCATTTAAATTCTGTCATTTAAATTTCGGGACACAGGTTTGCCCATTGTCATTTAAATTCTGTCATTTAAATTTTCGGGACACAGGTTTGCCCATTGTCATTTAAATTCTGTCATTTAAATTTCGGGACACAGGTTTGCCCATTGTCATTTAAACTTTCGGGACACAGTTTGCCCATTGTCATTTAAATTGTCATTTTTTCGGGACACAGTTTGCCCATTGTCATTTAATTTTCGGGACACGGGTTTGCCCATTGTCATTTAAATTGTCATTTAAAATTTCGGGACACAGTTTGCCCATTGTCATTTAAATTTGTCATTTAAATTTTCGGGACACAGAGTTTGCCCATTGTCAATTTAAATTCTGTCATTTAAATTTCGGGACACAGGTTTGCCCATTGTCATTTAATTTTCGGGACACAGGTTTGCCCATTGTCATTTAAATTCTGTCATTTAAATTTTCGGGACACAGGTTTGCCCATTGTCATTTAAATTCTGTCATTTAAATTTTCGGGACACAGGTTTGCCCATTGTCATTTAAATTTTCGAGACACAGGTTTGCCAATTGTCATTTAAATTTTGTCATTTAAATTTCGGGACACAGGTTTGCCCATTGTCATTTAAACTTTCGGGACACAGGTTCGCCCATTGTCATTTAAATTCTGTCATTTAAATTTCGGGACACAGGTTTGCCCATTGTCATTTAATTTTCGGGACACAGGTTTGCCCATTGTCATTTAAATTCTGTCATTTAAATTTCGGGACACAGGTTTGCCCATTGTCATTTAAATTTTCGGGACACAGGTTTGCCCATTGTCATTTAAATTCTATCATTTAAATTTTCGGGACACAGGCTTGCCCATTGTCATTTAATTTTGAGCGCATCGGCTCCTTGAATTTTTAAATTTTCTGTTGAGCGCATCGGCTCCTTGCATTTTTAAATTTCCTGTTGAGTGCATCGGCTCATTGTGCTTTAATTTCGGTCGAGCGCATCGGCTCCATGCATTTTATTTTCTGTTGAGCGCATCGGCTCCATGCATTTTAATTTTCTTTTGAGCGCATTGGCTCCATGCACTTTAAGTTTTGTTAATTCTTTGAGCGTGTAGGCTTTTCGCTTTTATTTATTCTTGCTTTGTTTTGCATATTATCCTCTGCATTGCCAGACAAAATTGAAGTTCATGTCTTTACTCGTTTCTTACGACGATAATTTGAAAAACTACGGTTATTCTTATTATCTAATAAGAAACAAGTAAAGAGGGGCAACTGTGAACACTCAATTTTGACCGGACTAAAAAAATAAAATATAAAAAAAGAGAGGAAAATTAATTTAAAAAAGAAAAAAAATCAAAAAAAAAATTATGGCCCACCTTTTAGCCCATTTTACTTAGCCTTTTTTTAGCCTAAACAGATTAAGCTCATCTTAGTCTTAAAAATAATAATAATAATAAGAAGAACAAGAAAATAAAAATATAAAAAAATAAAAAAAAAAAAACAAAAAATAAAAAATAAAAAATAATAAAAAAAGGGTATAATAAAAAAAGAGGAAGGCAATCATCACATCCACTCACTTTCACATTTTTTTCCACTCACTCACGTAAGACACTCCCACTCACTTTCACATTTTTTCCCACTCACTCACCAGCACAATTGCACTCTGCACCCACTCACAATTCACTTTACACTAATCACTCTTTTTTTTTGGCACTCTCAAATTGCACTCCACTCACGGCACTCTCATTTTGCACTTACACTACACTCCAAATTGCACTCCACTCACGGCACTCTCATTTTGCACTTACACTACACTCCAAATTACACTCACTCACCTAATTGCACTCACTCACCAAATTATATAACCACTCTGCACTCACTCACCAAACTACACACACGGCACTTTTGTTTTTTTTTTTCTTGCATATCCACTCACACACAATAACAGGAGGAAGCATTGCATTTTTCTGGCTTTAAAAAAGGAAAACGGAGGACACACACAGGGGTGGAGGCAAAAGGAAAACAGACAATTTTTTTTCTTTCCCTCACGGTTTCACGCAAGAGAGAAACCAGAGCAAGGGACTTCCATTTCTTCATCCCGTAGCATCATCTCCCTCATCTCCAAGTCACCATTCTTCACCACCCTTCACACAACCGTAGCACCATTCCCACATAACCACTGCCAATCACTCTTTCCTATTTATCTACAGAATTCTTGATTCTTCCTTCATTTTTTTTTGTTGCCCATTTTGAGTGAAAGTTGAAGCCAAAAAAAACAGAGAAGAGGAAGTCACCATACGGCTGCCATCTTCCAACCTTCTTTCATACTTTCACTTCCATTTTTCACCTTCCATCTTTATCATCATTTAACTTTGTTATTCTTACACTTTCTCCATTGCTTCTTACGGTAAACATAACACAAACAAAGGCTGAAACAGAGCAGCAAAGTGACGAAAAATAGAGGAAGAAGTGCACACACAGTTGCCATCTTTTCACCCTCTGATTTCCACTTCTTATCTTCCAACTAATCATCCACCCTCATCATCTTCAAGCCTCCAGCAACCACACCTCCATAACCCTTCAACCATCTTCACCCTCACCATTTTTTTCAGCAGCACCATGCACTAAAAAAGGCTCTCCCATAACCACGTGAAGCTTCCCTCCATCCTCACACCCTCCAACTTCATCCTTCATTTTTTCCAGCAACCATTACCCACCAAGCACCACCCAGCCATCATCTTCCTTCACCATTTCTCCACCTCATCACCTTCAAGCCAGCAGCTCCACTCCATGTTCACCAAACCGTGAACCCACTCCATATTCACTATATCTCCACCGAACCCAACAACCAGCAACCCTGCACACAGCCACCATCAGCATGTCCTCCACACCCACACCAGAAGCAGCCACCGTCCAGCACCCATAAACAGGCTTTGTGTGCATTACCGTACAGCCTGCACCCACCTCCCAGCAGCTCCACCCTCGCCGTCAAGCAACTCCATTCTTCAGCCACGTCTCTGCCCGTTACTCCACAAAGCAACCCAGGTTCCCCCCTGCTTCTCCGTTTCTTCTGGTTTTTCACTATTTTATCTTTCTCTTTTCTTTCGTGGTTGTTCCCATGCAGACATATATATATATATATATATATACATGTGTTTAGATTCCTTTTGTTTTTACGTAGTTGTTTTACGTAAGAAATAGATATATGTGTATAGATTTTTTTAGTGTGTGTTGTGTGTGTGTTCGTTTCCTTTGGTTTTTACCATGTTGTGTTATATGATTAGTTCTTGTTTGATGTTTTTATTTATTTATTTGATAGTATGTTTTAAGTTGTGTATTATGCCTAAAATAAAAAAATGTGAAGTTAGAAGATCTTAAAAAAATAATAATAAAATCATGCATAGTAGTGTTTATATAAAAATAAATATAAAAAAATAGTAAAAAATAAAATAAAATAAAATAAAATAAAATAAAAAACAAAAAAAAAATAAAAATAAAAATTCTTTTAATCAATGCAATGACCGACGATGATGATTGAATAGCGAATGCTATCTTCAAGGTCGTTTGAATCATAAGGGTTTATTGAGTAGCCTAGTGCTAACTTGAACCCTGTGCAAGAATGTTTTTTAAGTTTCAAACAATAAAATTTTCTTTTCAAAAAATCTTTTAATTAAAATCAATCAACTCACTTATTTTTTACAGAACTACGTGACTTTGAGTTCCTCATTGCACCTGAGGGTACGTAGGAGCAGAATTTTCATTCTGTCAAGCCAAAATTAAATTTTCATAATTAGGTTTCTTATTTATTCTTTTCTACAAAAATAAAAAAAAAAAAAAAAATAAAATAAAATAAAAATAAAAAAAAAAAATAAAATAATTGCAAAGTCTTTTAAAAAGGGTAAAATAAATAAATTTGAGATTATTGAGTTTTTGCACAATTAACTTAAGGTACCGTCTCAGGACGGGTGTGATAGGGGTGCAATGAGATTAAGTTTCCACCCTTCCCTATCCATAATCGACTCCCGAACCCAATTTGGTTCCAAAGACCATTTTTTTTAAAAAGGTTTTCCAATTTTTCCTAAATTTAAATAAAATTGGTGGCGACTCCATATTTTTAATCATTTTAAATTCACGAGAGTTGTTATTTCCCGCCGCGATCCCGGTCGCGACAATCATATGTTAAACATAATATTCAAATTTTATCAAGTGCACATGATTCAATCAATTATTTAAGGCTTACAAGGAATATACCTCAAATACATTGACTTTACAAGTGAATGGGCATGAGAGGTAAAAACATTTGATACCTTGGCCTTGGTATTCAAGGAAACTCTTTTCCTTATCCATTTCTTCTCTTTTGGTGTTTTGAGCTTTGCAAGTTCCACATTTTGTACTTGAAAAGCTTTGGTTGAAGCCATCTTCCTTCTTTGACCCAAACTTCTACCATTGGACTTTGGAAGTATTCTCCTTGATGATTCCTATTTCCTTTAACTAATTTGTCCATCCTTTTGAGAAATTTTCTGTATGTTTGAAACACTAAGAGGACATTTTGGTACCCACTTAATCTTGGGTCCTTGAATGTTAGTACTAGAGCCTTTGAGATCATTAGGAACCCGTGTCATACTATTTCTCATATAAGGATTTCTTCTATAATTGCATAAATGAGAAATATGTCCTAGATGACCACAAAAATTGTAAACAATTGAATTTAATGATGGCTTGGTCCTTTGAAGATCATTTTTGGAAAACTTAAGCCTTTTGTTGTTATTACATTCTAACCTATTTTTGCCATAAGCCTTGCTTGAATTTTCATGTGTGATAACATTAATTTTATTCTCATTAATAAGCATGGAATGTAAGCAATTAGAATCATTAGCTTTGGCAAATTCAGAATATAAGTTCTCAACTTGATTTTCTAAATCAATGCACTTTTCACACAAAGTTGACGTTCCACATTTCAAAGGCATTTCCTCATCGAGAAAAGTATATTCATTTTTCAAAGTCTCAATTTCATTTTCAATGGAGGAAATGTTTTCTAAACAAGATAAGTTTTTCTACTTACAATTCATCATACACACACATGCACATTATAGCTCATAATAGGAAGAACTATAATCTAGTTTAGCATTATTTACCTCAAAGTCCGTTTTAGCAATATAGGAAGTAGTCTTAATTTCTAGCATACTTGGCTCTTTAAGGGAACACCATCTTCCTCATTGTTGTGCATCAAAGCTTCAAGAGAAATGATGCTTGAAGACCATCGTCACCTCTTCAAATTGAGCACCATTGTCACCAAGAGAAATTAAGCTCGTTTTCTTACTTTGAACATGTTCTTGGAGACATTTTTCAATATTGTCTTCCTCTAGAGGCTTTTGCTCTTCTTGCTCTCTATATACAACTTTATGCAAAAAATCATTGTTAGCAAGATAGATAGCATCAAGAGCATCTCATATATCTTTAGCACTAGAGCAACTCTTAATTTTAGCATAAGCTTCATCATTCAAACCACTTCTCAAAATTTGCATAGCTCTAATGTTCAAAGAAAAACATTTCTTGTCATAAGCATTCCAAGTTTGTTTTGATTTGCAAGTAAATTCATCAAGCATAATATCCCACATATCAACATCAATAGATTGCATATAAAATTCTATTCTAGCTTTCCAATAAACAAAATGCACACTATCAAAGAATGGTGGTTTATCAATTTGAAAACCTTTCATTTTGAAAAGCACAGTGGTTGCCAACAAACAAGGATCTTTAACTATAAGCGGTTAAGCTTTTAACAAAGCACGAAGCTCTGATACCACTTGTTAGTCATGTCAACCATCACCCAAGAGGGGGTCAATTGGGTGATTACAAATTTTTAAAACAACTTTGAGAAATTATGCATTTTGACATTTTCAATCAACGCATGTAGCGGAAAAGGTACAACTATTAGAGATTTCTCAAATACCACTTGGGCTGTAGGATAAATCAAACAAATAAGCTAAATATCAAATTAAACTCAAGCATATATAATTAAAGCACAAATGTAAATGAGAGAGAGTTGAGAGAAATAAACACATTATTTATCCTGGTTCAGCCACCATCCACTTGTGACCTATGTCCAGTCCTCAAGTAAACCACCCGAGATTTTTCACTATCACTTTAAGCTTGAATAGGTGCTTGAAATCTTTACAAACTAGAGCACTCAACACACCTTGGGATACCTCACCCTTTGTGCTTGAGCCTCAAAACAGGGATACCTTACCCACTTTATAGAAAATGAAATGGAGATAGAATGATAAACTCTCACAAGAGTAGATTACACAAGTTGAAGCTCTATAATGCTCTTCAAGGATAACTCAAATATTTACAAAAAACATAGCACAAATGGATTAAAAGATTGATCTTTGGATTAGTGAAATAAAATATGTTTCAAGATGTTGGTTAGCCATTAAAGATGACCAAAGATATGTATTTATAGTGTTTTTGATCAAAAGAGCCATTTGGTACATTTAATGGTAGCATTTAATGCCAAGAAAATAGTCGTTGCATGTTCCAAGGTCATGTTATTCGAATAACACATTTGTTATTAGAATAAATCCACTTATAGCACACCAGGAAGTGTTTTTCTGGTGCTTGTTATTCGAATAACACTTTGGTTATCCGAATAAATCACTAAAAACATGTTTTGGAACGTTTTCTAGGGTGTGTTATTTGAAAAACACATCCCTTATTCGAATAAACCACTCTGGTTTTAAAAACTGACTTTAAATAGTCATAACTTCTTCATTTCTCATTCGTTTAAAGCAAATGACCACCCATTAGAAATATCTTTGAGTCTATTTTCAAATGAAATAAGTTTCAAAACAAAACTCAAAGTATTTTGAAAGTTATAATCAAAAGAGTAACTGAAGGTCAATTTTACAAAACTCAAACTTGGCTATTTTTCGTAGTTTTGAACTATTGCCATAACTAGCTTTTCAAAACTTGTTTGTTGGGCATTTTAGCATGTGAAAACTATTTGTAAAGCTTGAAAAAACATATTTGAGATATCCATAAAGCTTCTTACATAAAGGCCCTAAGTCCTATAAGTTATACCATTTAATCTTCCTTTGGACGTGTCTTTGACATGACTTTGTTGTTATCAAAATCTTCATGGAATAGGCATTCACATTCTCCTTGAGTTGAGCATAATTGAGATCTTTTGCTTTCTTGTTGCAATGCTCACTCTTAGTACTTGGGCTATCCTACAAAATATTGCTCACTTAAACAAACATAGTTAGTCCAAATTCACAATTCAATATCTTCATATGCATGATTCATAAATGTACAGCTCTAATTAGTCTAACATGCATATAAGACTTTCATAGACATATCCAAATAAGATATTTTTCAATTATTAATAGATATGCTCTATGTAGGATGCAACAAAGAACACTTTGCACATTTTCATTTAAATAGAGCTAAATCCAATATTAATTCATTATAACTCATATAAAGCATTAGTGAATATATTATATAAAGAATGCTACATATCTCTCATTGCATGATCATTAAGTGAAATATAACTAGATAAAGTACATAATCATGCATGAACAATATAATCTATTGAGTACATCTATGTAGCATAAACGTCATTCTTTTTATCTTGTATTTGTCATCATCAAAACTTAACATATTAAACTATTGAGGCAAACTTATTTCCACAATCTCCCCATTTTAGATGATGACAAATCACTAATGAAAAATATGTTGAGCAATATAGAAGAATAGATATTTGTGTAAGCATATCAAACAATAACCACAAGAACAAATTTTTCTTTCCAATTCTCATTCACCCTATTTGACATCAACAAAAAGGTTTAGGAAGGAAATATCATATTTTATCTCCCTCTATAGATAAAACTCATGTTGCCAAAAAGAGTAGAATCATCAAAACTAAAAACTTCTTTAAGTTATTCAAAACATAACTATCTCCCCTTATTTGATTCTATATGATTCTAGAAAAGAGAGATGAAACAAGCATGGTTTCAAGATATAAAAGATTATTCATGCAATGCTTGTCATATTTTGGTACATCAACATTTAGCATATGATAGCAATAAAGCACTTTATGTAATCAAACAATGTTGTAAGCCAAGAGATATAAATAACTTAAGAGATAGGCTCCCCCTTATTGAAACACAATATGGATAAAGTGAAATGTGTATGCCAAGACCATGTAAGCATATCACCTTAAAGTAAAGCAAGACAAAAAATACTTATTCTTAATCCATCAATCAAAAATCATTTTAAAACTTCTCCCCCTTTCAAAAAGAATGTTACAAGAGCACATTACATTGTCAAAAGCATTTTAGAAGTGTAGAGAGGTTTTATATTAAAATCACATATTCATTGAGACAAATCAAACCAAGTCAAGACATAAGTACATCTCCTTGATGAAATATGCTATAGGGATCAATGTATGTATAGAACTAACATCATCCATCCTATATGCAATGACAAAATTACAAGTTAATATCCAATTAAGCACTTTGTCAATGCTAAGCATACTTCTCATGTAAGGAAATCATCTAATCTTTTAAGATCAATTTATCAACAAGTATTATACAATTCATAGCATATTAAATACCATAATTGCTTGGGGATAAAGATACTTATTGAGATAGACAAAGAGTGATGCTTCTTTAGAATGTTCTTCGTTTATTGGACCTTTGAGTTTGACTTTTTTTGCATTGAGTATTCCATTCCATTGCACTTAAAAAATGTCTCCTCAAGTCCTTCTTTATTCAACTTTTCTCTTTATCCATTTATGCTTGGCATTTCAATATTTGATGACTATATTTGAAGCACATAGAGACATTTGCAAAGCTAACTTTAAAAGTTCTCTAAAACATAGGTTAGCATCAAATATCATGTAAGCCCATTTAGAAGCATAATTTAGGTTGATATATAATGTAAAACATGTACCACATTATCAACCATGCAATGTTAGCTCTAACAAGAACAAAAGAAAGGCATATGCACTTGAATCCAAAAGCATAGTTTAATCATTTTCAAAGCAAGATTCAAGTTTATCAAGAAAAACATGATCATCATCAAAACATATATAAGCATTTTGGGGCAAACAATGATCATGTAAGGCATGTAATATCAAGTAAAGAATTTTAGTATGCACACAATGTAACACCCTGGTGAAACATGTTAGGCTTATATATGGATGCAGAGGTAACCTAATACTTACTTAACATGTCTGTTGAATTTTGTGATTTTCTGAGTATGTCTAGCCACTTTGTTGCAATGCTATGTATGCGATATAGCTATTTTTAGCCTCGGATATGGCTTAAACTGTAACAACCCAAATTTGTTTTTTCTGCATAAATATGAATTTTATAATGTTTATGATTTTTAAAATTTTTTATAAATTTTTCTGAGACTGAATATTTTAGTATTATTTTGGGCTGTCTGTGGGCCCGGGGTGGGCTCAGAAACACTAAAAATTTTTATGGGCCAGAAAATTTTGTATTATTAACGCTGGGCTGGGGGATCTTACTAAACCAGAAATCAGATACAGTTACTAAATTTTCTTATACTGTGATTTTATTATTCGCTGTACAATAATTACTGGTTTGTGAGAAATAATTTTTATTCTGTGAGTAATAAATTCTTCTAGCTTTAGCCATGTGAGGGCCATGTGCCACTAGTTATAAGAAGTCAAAATTAGTGGCTAGTCATGATAATTAACCAATGGTAATAAGTCAACAAAAATGGCTTGCTTGGTTAGTTTTTAAGTTAGATGAATTAGTAAGCTAACTTAAGCTTAAATGGTCACAAATTGAAACAAATTTTGGTTAGTAATAGGCAATGAACTCCACGGCCATGAAGGAGTTCTAGGAGCTTCAAGAATTAGTGATTGATGACCAAAGCATGACCATGTGATGACTTGAACTATGTGCTTGATTTGCACCTTGATTGACCATGCATTAACTCCCCCACATGCAAGCACTCTACGGCTATCAAACTTTTGTGAAGGCTATCTATCACATTTCTATCATACTTCATCATGTAAGTGATTCTCTTCATTTCTACACTTAACCAAAACTCCATTTCTCTCCTCCAAATCACCATTCAACCATCACCATTACACTAACCATCCAAGCTTCTAAAATTTATCTAACCTTATTTTCTAAGCCTAAACATCATTCTAAGACTCTTCTATGTTGAAGACTTAAGCAAAATTCTTCATCTTCTACCTCTACTACAAGTTAGGGTTCTTTAGATTTCAAGGTAAAAATCCTTCTTCTTTGTTTCTAAGTTGATTCTTGAGTTTTTGAACCATGATTGTTCCATGGTTTCTTTTCTTCAAGTTTAGTTTGTAGCTTTATGTTGGTTTAAGCTTGTTAGGGTTTCCTTTGGAGCTTCATGAAATTCTTGAAGCAAGGCAACTAAGTGGATTTTTCGTCTTCCTTGAGATAAGAGGGAGATTAACCTCATCAACCATATGTTGGTGGTGAGGAGATGGCTTTGTTTATGGTGAAAAATCCATAAGGATTTATTCACTTGTATAGTTTAAAGCTTGCTTTGTTTGTGGCGATAGTTGTTTAGTTTGTTTTATAGCCTTGATTTTATGATTGCTTATTGATTATATACTTGTTTATATGCTTAAGGAAGCATGATGATTATATGCTTGTTTAAATGCTTTTGGAAGTATGATGATTATATGCTTGTTTATATGCTTATGGAAGCATGAAGATTATTGTGTAAAGTATATTGTGATTAATATGATGAGAAAAATTGTATGAAGGTTCCAAAGAGCCTAGGGGAGGCTCACAGTTTTGAACATCACCAAGAGAACAAGATGTTTCAAATTATTTCTTAAGTTATGGATTAATGAATTTAGGGATAAGAAATTGAATTAAAGATTTTGTAAAGGATTTTGGTAATAAAAAAATGATTAAGTATGTATATGAAACCTAAACCTAATTTTCAGCCAACACACCAAAGTGTGGTATTTTAAATCCTAGATTATTTTACTAAGGATGGATTTTGGCAACTAGTTAACAAGAGTTTAATTTAATGAATTTTAGTAGAAAAAGGAAACTAGATTTAACGGTTGGAATTAAGTTAGTATGTTAAAGCTATAATATTTAATTAAATGAAAGAAATCAAATTTTTTGAAGAGAATCATATAAAATAATACGTAAAGGATTTTTAGAAAGATAATATTTTCAGGAAAGCCAAAATGCATATATTATTTAGAGGATTTTATAAATAAATTTAAAAAGTTGAGAAAATATTTTATGTAAGTGAAAAATGTTAGAAATTACTATTTTTAAGCTACGTAATTGATTTTTACACTACGCGATTGAGAAAACGATTTTAAGTTGATACGTGATTAAGAAAACGTTTAAAAACCTCTGCGCAATTTAAAAACATTTGAAAATATTTACGCAATTTAGAAAACGTTTGAAAATATTTATACGATTTAGAAAACGTTTGAAAATATTTACTTGATTGCGAAAACGTTAAAAAATATTTACGTAATTTGAAAACATAAGAAAAATATTATGTGAGTTCAAAAATGTGATAAAATGTTTACGCGTTTGGATATTATAGCAGTTGGCTGTTGGGCTATAGTGGTGGGCCCATTATGTTGGAAAATGATACCGCCAAGAATGTGGTATGTATATCTAAAATATGGTGAAATATGGTTCGTATGTGTTGGATCATACATCATGCATGGAAAAACAAGTCAATTAAGGCAATTGGCATAGGAGATGGAAATTACACCTCTGTGTGGGTGAGAATTGCATAGTTATGATCTTCAATGATATTGGGGACGTTGGGGTGTGGAATGTCATATGTGACCAGTTGGTAGCACTACTGCATCGTGGTATCCTTTGCAAACACACTGACGGTCTCGATGGAGTTACTACTCTTTTCGTGATTGGTTGATAGTGTCTGTATTGGCCATGTTGCGCACCATGATTTGATATATTAGCACATGATTTGAGGCTAACGATATGCAGACATGTACTCCCTATCATTCTCTCCGAAATTGTGATTAGCTCCATGGAGTAGGAAATGAGTTGTTGTGCACATGCATAATGAGTCAGCATATGGCTGTGATATTATGCTTATTTAATATGTTATCTGTGATATGATAATATGATATGACTGTATGTGATAATATTGTATCTGTATCTGTTACTATCATTTTCTATACTGCCTCATTGGTATTGATATAGGGGTTCTCACCTATTTGTTATGTTATGCTTGTTTTTATTGTATATATTTGATAAAGATCGAGGAGGCGGACAAATCATTTTACTATCAGTAACGATTTTTTGTGTTTGTTGGGTATGGCGGCGAGGCGCCAAGTTTTAGGTTTTGTTACAGTTCAATTCCACGGTGGAATTAATGCTTGGAGGGTTAACTTAGATAGGGAAAGGTTTGTTTATATCGGGGATCTGACTCTGAACTTAAGTGGTACTAGGGATGGTATTCCTGTCATGACACAACATGTGTCTGTGCATCTAGAGTTCTATATGCCTATTCGTGAGATTTAGAGTAGGAATACTTATACTCCACATGAGGATTCTATGATGTCGACTGCCAGGACACCAACCCGACGTGTACTGTATCTGCCAGGGTTCTTTGATGACAATACTGAGGAGGAGGATCCTAATGAGAGTCAGAACTTTTAGTTTGTTGAAGTTTTAGTTAAATAGTTTTGGTTTGGTGTGAAATGTATATATTAACTTTTGGAGGTGTATTTATGTAAATTATTTGGGAACAAGGATTGTAATATGTTAAATATGGTGTGTTAGTTTTAATTACGTTTCACGTTTAAAGTTTTTATTTATTTTCTGTTATTCCGCAAATGAATTTTAAAATCAGTATTTTTACAAAATTAATTCTTTTACAACTTGGCTAAGTTATATTAGGATTAGTCTTAAATGTGATACCCTACGGTGGGTGTTTCATAAACTACTCAGTTAATGGAACTAAGTGTGGAGAGTTTATTTCTGGGTCACAAATGTGTTAACTGTGCTACAGGTAAAATATGAGAATAATCGGAGCTAGTTTGATATTTTTAAGCATACTGGTTATCATGCATAGGTTGCTCCTTTGTGTAGAAAGTAGAGCCGAAGATGCATGGATGACATTTTACTCCCTTGTGAGACAGGGTTGAAGATATAGGAAGGACTAGAAACGTGACCTTGCATCTTATGTGATAAGTGAGCTTGGTTGGTTAGTTTTCTAGTTTTCCTTAGTCACTTGGTTTGGAGGGACCTAGTGATGATAATATGTATTTGTGAAATACATTGCATATCTTCTTTTCAAACTTGCTATGTCTTGTTTCCTATGTATTGTAACCTAACATGGTGTGCACAACCATATGGCCAGAGAACAAGGTGTTGATCTAGATTCTCGTAGCGGGTATGCTATTATGGTCAGGGTTACTGGTATAGGGGTGATAATAGTACTCTTGCATTAGTGAAGGGAAGGTGTTTACCTAATACCAAGTGAGATTTAGGCTTTTAGGCTTATCCTACTTCGTATATACAAGAAATGGTGGTTTCCGGGAAATAAGTAAGTGGCATGTGTTTTAAAAAACTAAAACCTGCATTTGCACTGCACCATCATATTATTAGGACTTTGTGTGAGCATAACCATACAATATATCATAAAGCATTGCATTTATTGGTAGCTGTATGGGCAATTGCCTTGCTCGATGTTTGCTATTGGTTGTTTGATGATATCTTACAATTGTATGGGTGGTTGTTTCGATATCATTGATTATTGTTTCTTCCCCTTGGGTTAAGATTGTTGCTTGCCTTATGAATGTTACATAGAGTAGTATGTATGTTCTGATAGTGTTGAGCAGTGGCTCATTTATCTGTTGCAGGCTTAATCTTATGTTCATAGTGTAGTTTGTTCATTGTGAATAGATGAACATTATAACACCCTCCTTAGGACATCACATGTTCGACTCCCAATTCATAATCTGAAAAGAAGTTCATAAAACGTTTGAGTTATAAACGTGGTTTTAAAATTTCTTATTACAGAAACATAAACTTACTGAAATTCATAAGTATTACTGAAAATATATTTACTGAGCAATATACAATATTGACACCAATTAATATTTAACAATTTAAAGAGAAATATAAAACTAACAGACTCTTTTTTTTTAATAGTAGCAAACCCATCACGGGTCCTACTTAATAACACGGTACAACACTAACGAGAAAATTTAACATACTTATTCCTTCTTGTATCCATCTTGATGCATCAGACATCTGTTCCTTGTTAACACTGCACACCAACAAGTCCTGAATGTCCACTCCTCCATGTTGTCACTAATCTTAGAATGTCTACCACCCGTTATATCTAAGACAACTCATTCCTTCTACTGTATAATTTTAACAATACAGACACAACAAAACAACATAACAAAGAGGTGAGATCACCTACACCAATACCAACATGGTAGCACAGAGATAACACAAATAACATATCATACAAATAGATCATACCAGAATTATGATCATCCCATCAACATTAATCAACTATCCTAATCCAATCATTCATCAGTTCAATTATCATAAACAACAATTATGATAATGCCCTCAACATTGTCTAATTATCATTATCATCATCCAAGTATTCAAAACAATTGTCATAGCCAATATTCCTTAATTAATATATCAAACAGATATAAATGCTCAGATTCATGCATATGCATATAGACTCAGTTTTTCAAAAACAACTCCATGGAGGTTTTCACAATTTCGAGGAGAATGCTCTGTTAATTGTCAGTCGCCCAAAGACAATCTTCCAGTCGTTGAAAAGAATCGTGTTCTTGTCGGGTATCGTCAATGCGTTGCAACGGACTGCATCGCCAAGTAGCATATGGTCCAGCCTTAGCCCACAGAGAGATATCCATTGGTCGACCGCCGCGCCTTGACGCCCCCAAGATCCATCATAGACCTCACTATCAATTCTCATTCCCTCTTCAACCACAAGGGCCAAAATAGCTATTAGCTATACTTTATTCAATGCACGAATATATCAATGCAAGTCCAACCACAAGGGCCAAATCTTTTCAATTTCATTTGTTCAATTTAATCATATGTCTCAACGCATATTTTTCCAATGCATGTACAATGCACTAATGTCAATTACAGGCATATCTTTCCAATGCATGTAAAATGCACCAAATGCCAATCACAGGCAAAACACGTCATTTTCTCATACAGTGTCCATACACTGGTTCAACAGTATTCATACCATATTTTCAACAGAGAAAATCATATTATCACATTTTCATCGTTATAAAACACTTTCGTCATGTTTTCACAAAATTGCGCAACATTTCCGTTACGTTTTCACAATTCCGCAACACTTCTGTAGCATTTTCAAATCACGTATTGATTTTTCAACATTTTCTCATTCGCGTAAAAATATTTACACGTTTCTCAAATCACGTAGCCATTTTCTACCGTTTTCACAACCGCGTAACTAAAAAATCATTCTTCTTAGTTGCGTAAATCAATTTCCATCATTCTCAAAATATTTAAAACACTTTTCCAAATCGCATAGCAATTTCTCGCCATTTTCACAATCGCGTAAAAATATTCCATTACTTTTCAATCACATAGTGATTTTTCAACAATAGTTCAAATCACGTAAAATATTTAAACGTAATTCAAATTGTGTGAAAATATTTTAACGTATTTCAAATCGTTTTTAAGTTACGCAAATAATTTTTCACCACAATTTCATTACAGAAAATATTTCTTAACCTTCAAAAATTCCTTTTCAACTTTTCTCAAGATAAAATAACTTTATACTTCATTTAATATATTTTCTTACTCAAGAAAATCTTTTTCCACAGTTCTTTACTCAAGAAATTCTTTTCAAATATAACCCACAAAATCACTTTTCCATTGATTTAAATCAATGTTTCAAACTTTAAGAATTTCCTAACGTACTCCAAAACTCCAAAAATTAGTTATACGTTAGTAAATTTTCAAAACACCATTATATTCTTCATTTTTCCCAAATCATTTCCAAACACAACCTTCTTCAAAATAAATTGAAGTTCGAAAACATTTTCGTTTACAAAAACTTGATTTCTCAAGTGATAAACGCTCTAATTCCCTTTCCAAATTCTTGTACGAAAATCATTTTATTATAAAATCTAGGTATCCGCAAGTCTTCAAAAACCGTGAACGTGTTCATTGAAAACTGTCAAATCTTTCGAGTGGCAAAACACTTCGTTTTATAAGATATCACTTTGTTCCATAAAAATTTAGGCATAACCAGTTTTTCAAAACCGTAGGGTATTTGGCCATTGAAGCCATCAAACATTTTTCTTCTAACTCAGTTATTTATCATTTCTGTTTTTACACAAACAAAACCATTAAATTTTTTTTTCAAAACCGCAAGACATATGGTTATAAAACCAAACCCATTTGTTCAAATTCATTTTTACTTTCTTTGCAAATCCTTTTTCACTTTCTTTGCAAATCCTTAAAATCGACATTACCCGTTTCGTTTTTCGAAATCAAGTTTAATAAACACTTAGAAACAACATTGCCCATTTCGTCTAAAACTCATGTTTAGAAAAATACTTAGGAACTTTTTACACAAAATAAATCAATAAAAATCCTTCTAAAACCGTGTTCATGTACTCTTTGAAAAATAAACCCTTTGTTTATTTTCCTTATTTTTCTAAACATCTCATTTCATCATCCATGAAAATATTAATTTGTGAACACCTATCTTGAGGTGTCTTGGCCGAAATTCACCATGTTCTAGGGACTAAAAATTAATTCACTTGTTCTTGAAAAATTTCAACATAAACTCTAATCATGAGTATCAAAACCGTAGCCCCTTCCTTTGGCCATTGGAGCTAAAAATTGATTTCATTTCCATCATCACATCATGGCATACACATACATATTTCATCATATATACCATAAGCTACCATAAGCATGCCATAATCAAAAGCAATAAATCATGCAAATCATACAAAGCATGAACAAATAAATCAAACACATAAACACCCACAAATAATTACATGACCATGGATATGAATCCTCACATGGATTCACCATCCATCAAATATAAGACCATCTCTCACCACCATACTTAGTTGGTGAGATGGATCTCCCTCTTACCTGTTGAAGATCCTCAAAAGCTCCTTGTTTTGCTTCTCTTTCCAAGTCCTTCACCACCAAGGGCTTCTCAAATACAAAACAGAGCACACATAATTATTACATACAAGGCTTGAATAAGAAAACCATGGATTAGAATCATGGTTTGAACTTTGAAAATCAAAAGAAAAGTGAAGATTAGTAAACTTCACCATTAGAGCTTCAATCTTTAGCTTGAAGAATAAGGTTAAAGATGAATGATTTAGAGAATGTCTCTAACATGAAAATTGCTTAGAATATCATGTAGATTCAACATCTATGGTTGGATGAAATTAAAAGAGATTGGATGGTGGTTTTGAATGATATGGCCGAATGGTGTGTTTAGGGAGATAAATGGAGTTTTCTTTTGTTTTGCTTCTTGATACTTGAATGAAAAGATGAAGATGTAATGATATGGAGTATGGAAATGAATTCTTTGGTCTCCTTTAGGATGCATGGCTGTAGCTTCACTTGGAGAGAAAGAAGAGAATATTTTTTCTAAGTCTTGCTTTAGGAAAATCAATGAATGATAAAGACAAATCAAGATAACTCATAATGGCCTTCAAACTTTTTCCTATGGCCTTAAGCAACACCAAAACCATCCCCCCTCCAAGCAATCTCCTAAGGATGCAAACAAAGCAATAATGATCAAGAATGATGTAACATTGACCAAGACAAGTAACAATGGTCATAAAGTTTTTCTTTAGCTCCAAAATTCATCACAAAACCGTCCCCCCCTCCTTGCTTCTTCAAAATGTGACTAATCTCCAAGCCATCATTATTTATGCATTCTTAGCCATTGATTAATTCAATGGTTAGGATTAAGATAGACTTTAGGTGTAGCTTTAGATAGAAGACTTAATTTAGGCCATTGGATCTTTCTTCTTTAAATTCTAGTCATTAGATGTGTCTCCAAAATGAAGGGTTAAGATTACTCCTTCAAACTTTATATCCAAGGGTCATAAATGGTCTTTGTCACTTTTTAAGACTAAATCTCTACCCTTGATTTAATCTCCATCTAACGGTTATAAATGATCTTATTCACTTTTAAGATCAAATCTCCACCGTTGATTAAATCAAGATCAAGTCTCCATCGTTGATTAAATCAATGGTGGATATCCAAACCACCAATGTTGACTTAAGCAATATAATATTTTTTTTCTATCTGCTATTATCTTCTGAATAATATTTTTATTGTATTATCACCCGATAATTAAATACAATACAAAACACAGTAAAATAAAATTTTAAAAACTGTTTCCGGATTCAGGTTTAGTAAGATCCCCTGTCTCCGTCTAAACAGTACAAATTTTTCTATGCGTAGAAAAATTTTCTCTTTGCGAGACCCACTTGGGCCCACGTATGGCCACCTAGGCCCACATACACCCCCTGGGCCCATAAACAGTAAAAAAATTTCATAATCATCCACAAAATCATAAAAATTAGAAAATTCACAAATATCAAATCAAATTACGTAAAATAATTAAAACCTAACGGTAAAAATTAAATTACGTAAAGTTTTCCCCGACCCGAAAACTTTTATTTTCCTGACACGGAGTAAATCACCCAAAACGATCAAATACGCTGATGGAATAATTAAAATAATTTAACAATACACAAAAATCACTAAATAGTAAAATTTTCGTTAACTGTCAAAATTACTGTCAACTGTTTAGGAAATTTGGGGTGTTACAAACACTGGTATTGGAATGCTTATACTGAGAAATTATGATTTCACTCCGTTTGTGTTTTCATGTAAATCCAAGTACAAGTAAAGGGAAGCAGAAGAAGCAGAGGAAATAGCAAAGTTTATTTTGTTTTCTTGAAATTAATATGTTGTATATTTATTTTCCTGCTACTTTGTCTTTGTAAAAGTTATGTACTACAGTTTGCCTTTGAGAGGCTTATGATGTATATATATATAGCTTTTTGTTCTGCAAGCTCTCCATGTAACACACCTAAATCTAGCCACCATAGCACAATCGTCATTATACCACAATCACTAGGTCCAGGCGTGTCACAATGTCAAATATCCAGTATTTTCAAATTTAGAAGATTTATAAAATCATTAGAGATATTTCCATTATGCATAAATAGAAAATACGAGCCACAATATGAAATGTAATTATATTGTCTCGTAACACAAAATACAACATTAGCTTAATATAGAGTACACGTACATCACCCTTACATAAATTAACGTACAACAATATAAATTATAGGTCTTACATAGCATAACGTAACTACCATATAAAAGTTCGACCTTCCCTGAAGTCTAACACATGTAAAGAATGGTCCTGCACCTGATCTTCTTTAGTGTTTCCGATAGGGAATACTCGCCCTTGCGACAGTTCCAAATGGATAGGAGCACGAACATACATTATAACCGAAACCTCTTTAGGGAAGAGGCGGCGGTTATCCCACATCTCCCTAATGGGTATAGGGAACTCCACACGTATAGGAACATAAGATATGTTCGTACCAGCTCCAGGTTCATTACCGCACTGAACCAGGGTCACATCTCTGATCTAAGTAACATGCTCCACTTCACGGTCAAAGTGCCAGGCTTTCAAGCCACTGTGAAACTATATCCACGTGCGTAACGGAAGAGGTTGTGCAGATGCCATCACAAGGAAACAAAAGACAAGCCTTAAGACCTAACTAATCAAACTCAATTTGCGCTCTTCACTGTCTTTATTCAAATACAAGATAAAACATGGAAATACAATAAAAAGGTGAGACACCCAACTTTCATTATCATTATAGCAGTAAGAAGACAACACGGCGTAGAGCGCCCATATAGCAACATAGTCCACATATTCATTAACAGTAATAGTAGAATTTATAGCAAAGTAGTATAATTATAAGCAATGATATCTCAAGCAATCAGCACAATATCCAGATAATTATTACAGAAATAAAACAGATATTTTTGCACTCACAAGTGTTCATGCTTAACAATTTAGGAGACCGACAATGAACAGTGCATAATGCATTAGGATACCAAAATCCTACTTCATGGAGCTAGACATCAACATTTTCGGAGATAATGATCAAGGAGTAATGCCAGTATATCGTTAGCCTTAAAAATAGTGTGCTTCATCTCATAAAAATATTTGCACAATAATGGCTTATACATGGCTCCTTAATAGTTGATCGCAATATAGGACAGCGTCTCAGTTTGGATCATCGATGTGTTTGCATCGGTCTACCCCACGGCACTGAGGAGCTCATAACTGCCTATGTGAGGAACCCGCACCCCGACGCCCCTAGGGTCAACCACTATGACCCTACGCTTAGTCTATTCGCACCCACACATAGGTGTTATTCAACTCCTAGGCATACACTGCCTTAACAACAATGTCCAACGGATGGCATATATGCATAACGACGCAATGTCTAATCATGTATGTCTATCAATCATGCCTTTATCATAAGCATATTACATTCATTCTCAATGTCAATAAGTCATAATCTCTTCAAGAAATTCATCAATACATACTTAGCCCCACATAGGGTCTTACAACAATATAAAACCACTTCTTAACCTCAATGTATGTTTACGGTCCATCATTTATCACCATTCCCCATTAAGGGTCCAACGTTTCCAATAACTTAAGTCTTGATCAATTATGAAATTCCCTAAGTTAAATAACCCTCAAAGTCCGTGACTGTCTTGAGAGTTACTATTCAATTAATTCCTTCCATCTCATTATGGATTATGTACTTTTCTAAGTCCTTGATTTCTAAAGACACACCAAGGCATCATTTATACCAAATTTTACTCTTAAAATTGTGGCCTCTTAAAGCCTTCAGGTTCCCGTATTCCTTCCATTTCATGTATTAGTCAATTGATACCAAATCACACAGTTCACCTTTCACACAAAAGTAATCTAGTCTCTTGAAACCTAAAGCTAAGCTCTTCATTAGTGTGGTGAATTCCCAAATTTTTCCTTTCATTACATCTAACATTATCATTCAATACTTAACCATTTCAGCTTCTCTTAATTCTTATTCCAAATTAAATTTACATCCCTAAGTTCTTATCAAAACCATGACCTCCATGGGTGTTAGGAAAACTTAGATTTTTCATTCATCAATCTCATTATGATCATTAATTCTTTAATGTCCAATTACATAAGTTTTATTACTCACCAATTTAACCCAAATCCTTATTACTTAAGGTCAAAACCGTGGCCCCTCAAGAAGGTAAAAGATTCTCCAAATTTCATTTCATGCATAATTCATTTCATACTTAATTACATAGGTTTCATTCTACACAAATCCACTTCCAACTCTAATGATCCAAGCCAAAACCGTAGCCTCATATTAGGGTAGGAAACTCCAAATTTTTCATTTAACAACCCTAACATGATCAAGCATTTTCAACATATCCAATACATTCAAAATCATTATTTGAACACCAATCTCAATTTAGAATACATGAACATATAAAATCACCAAATAAAGTAAGCATACAAAGATGGATTTCTCCATCAACAAACACACAAAGGTCTCCTCACCACCAATAATGGTTGAAGTGAGTAAATCTCCCTCTTACCTAAAGGAAGAACACGAAAATGGGCTCCTACTTCCTCCTTGGAGATTTGGTTTTGAGCTTCTCAAAACCCTAGAATTTCATTCATCAAGAACCAACATTAAACATGGTAAAGAATGGATCTTTGGTCTCCAATGAGACCCTAGATCACAAAAATGAAGAGAAATAAGAATAAAAATGGAAGCTTTACCTCAAAGTTGGAAGCTTTGTCTTAGATGGCAATGGAGGAAAAGTTGGTTTTTGAGGAAAACCCTCCAAATAGGAAGTGTAGAGGAGGTTATGAGGAGTGTAGAAATGGAGTTAATGGAGAGAAAAGTGAAGAGAATGGTCTTCAATGGTGGCTGGATTTTTGTAGGGAAGAAGGAGAAGAAGAGAGAATGAAGAGAGAAAATGGAAGAGGAAAGCTAGAGAGAGAAAGTGTTGTGAAAAGTAAGAGATATTTTGAGTGCATTCGGTTAAGTGGGGAGGCAAAAAGAGAAAGAAGAGAGAAAATGGAAGAGGAAAGCTAGAGAGAGAAAGTGTTGTGAAAAGTGAGAGATATTTTGAGTGTATTCGGTTAAGTGGGGAGGCAAAATTTTTGCCTCCCAAGGGCAAGAGTGCCGCGACAAAGGAGGGAGAGAAGGAGGGGGAGAGGCTTCTCCAACAAGCAAGGGTAGCTTGGTCATTTGGTAGTCAAAGCTTGTCAAAGAAGCTTTGATGAAAGTACACTAATTTGAATTAAAGTGGATTTGATTTGACATAAAGTGGATTGTATTGGGATAAAGTGATAGGGTTTCTAATACATGCTATTATCCAATGGACAATTGTTACAGTTGACAGAAGTCAATATTAATTGTCCAACGGATAAAATTTTACACAGTGATTTTTTATCCTGTCAGATGAAATTTCTCAAAAAGTGTAAAACCTCGTAAATCGTATCCAACCTCGAGTTTCGTAAGATCCCCCGTCGACTTTTCACAGTTCAAGGTTCTCAGGAAAAATATCTCATTTTCCCGGCTCTGCTCAGTGCATACGTAAAACGAGAAATAATATTAAAATATTCCACGTTCTCAGAAAATTTCAGAAAAATTTCTAAAAATCACAAATATTATAAAATGATTATTTGTCATGAAATTATTAATTTTCGGGATGTTACAACTCTCCCCTTCAAATAGAAATTTCGTCCTCGAAATTTTCATTCCTTATAATAGACATGGATGTTGTTTTCTTCATCTTATCCTTAGACTTTCGCAATCATGATATGTGGAAGACATCATGAAAATTTAGAAAGAAAGGATGACAAAATTGGTTGTTAGGTTACCAGACCAATTCAAAAAGAAATTTGATATAGTCCATAGAATTTTGGAGAGAGTTTATTGGCAATTCAGACAAGAAGACACTGAAGTTAGACATCATACTCCTTAAAAAATTCTAATCACCTTCTTTGTCTCATGTTCAGTCCCTTTTATCGGATGTATACTTCAGGCCTTTGTGATTTCTAAAGGCGTTGAACATTGCTTCACACAGAAAGCGTCTCCATGTTCTAAGAGCAATTTTAACTGTGGCTAACACCAAATTGAGAGTTGGGTAATTCTCAATGCACCCTCAACTACCTCGAGGCATAAGTCGCAACTTCCCAACTTTGCATGAATACACATCCTAGACCTTGATGTGAAGCATCACAAAACACTTCAACTGTCTCATTAAGATCGGGTAGGACCAAAACTAGCGAGTATTCGAATGCTTCCTCAATCCTGGGAAAACTTTCTTCACACATGTTATTCCATAAAAGTTTTAATTCTTTTCTTGTAAGCTGAGTAAGATGTTCTACTATCTTGGAGAATCCATCGATACTCCTTCGATAACAACCAACTAATCCTACCAGCTATGAATCTCTTTTACGATCTCCGGTCTCTCCTTTTGAAGAACTGCTTCAATCTTTTGTGAATCCACAACAATTCCTCCATTTGGAATTGCATGATCCAAAACTGAACCTCTTTAAACGAGAATTCGTACTCTGATACTTTGGCATTTACTTTCTCTCCTTTAAAGTCTAGAAAACTGGATCGAGATGTCCAACATGTTTATCCATATCTTTGAGAATAGATCAGAATGTCATCATTAATGACAACGACAATTTTGTTCTACGTAAGGACAAAAGATACAACTCATGTTATCCATGAATACGACAAGAGCATCTATTACTCCAAACGGCATCACGAGATACCCATAATGCCCATAGTGCGTTCGAAATACCGTCTTGGGAACATCCTCAAATTCCCACGAATTTAGCGATAACCAGAACGGACATCTTTCTCCAAGGATACTCACCCTTGACCATAGTCTTGTCCATTTGACGACGATCCTTATCTCACTGAGATGTCCCATTCTTATCCTTAACTGACAACATTGCAGTTCATCACAAGAAACTTACTGACTACAATAGTGACAATCATATTCCCTTTTCTTTTGCCCTCCAAGGAAGACATTAACATGTATTCTGTAACACCCTCTGTAGGGCATCACATTTCCGACTACAAGCTCCTAATCTAAAAATCAGTTCATAAAAGGTTTGAGTTATAAAACACGGGTTTTAAAATTTCTTTTCGCGGAAACATAAACTTACTAAAATTTATAGGTAATACTAAAAAATAGATTTAAATTGATTAATATACAATATTGACATCATATAATATTTAACAATTATTTAGGACACGTAAAACTGACAGACTTAATTTTAAACAGTAGCAAACCCTATGACGGGTCCTACTCAATAGCACGATAAAATACTAACGATAAATACTCAACATACTTATTCTGTCTTGTATTCATCTTGATGCGTTATATATCTATTCCTCCTCAACACTGCACGCCATCGAATCTAGGATGGCCACTCCTCGATGTTGTCACCGAACTCAGAATATTTGCTTCCAATCAAGCCTAAGAAACTCATTTCATCTACTATATATTTTTTTAATAATACAAACACAGCAAAATAATATAACAAAGAGGTGAGATCACCTACACCAATACCAACATGGTAGCATGGAGATAACACAAATAGCACACCATACAGGTATATCATAGCATAATTACAATAATGCCCTCAATATTATTTATCATATCAGATACCATAATTACAATCATGCCCTCAATCATTATTTATCACAACAAACATAATAAATAATAATTACCATCATGCCATTAGCATTATTCAAATCACACAATAATTACAATAATGTCATCAACATTATTTATCATCATCATCATCCAATATTCCTCAATAATTATATCACACTAATATAAATATTCTATATTTACGATAATGCCCTCAACATTATCCAAGTATTCAACAGTTCAATTATCATAACCAATACTCAATAATTATACATGTGCACATAGACTCAATTTCCTACTCTATGGAACTAATACTCAAGTCGGAGAAGTTAATCCAAAAGATCTGTCTGTACCAACATGTCTCAGACCACGTGCCACAATTCTCATATGTGTTTGCACATCTAGCATATACATGACAGTCTTTACTAGATCTTGATTAAGAATAGTGTCTCGGTCAGGATTATCGGTGCGTTGCATCGGTCTAACCCACAGTACAGAAGAGCTACCAACTTCCCATTGTAGGCAACCCACACCCCGATGCTCCCAAAGTCAACAAGTGACTTACAGTACGCATATCGCACCCACTCAAGAGGTGTACGTCTCTCCTAGGCAAATAGCCTTATCCAGTCCATCGGACTTTTCCAATGCATGTTTAATGCACCAATGCCAATCACAGGCAAAATTCATCACTTTCTCATACACTGTCCATACACTATTCCAACAGTAATCCTACTGTTAAATTCATTATTTTCTCATACAGTGTCCATACACTAGTTCAATAGTAATCTTACTGTTAAATTCATTCGCGAAATCATATTATCGCATTTTTATAGTCGCAAAACACTTTTGTCATGTTTTTACAATCGCGCAACATTTTTGTTACGTTTTCACAATTTTGCAATGTTTCTGTTGCGTTTTCAAATCGCGTAGCGATTTTCCATCATTTCTTAATCATGTAAAAATATTCCATCATTTTTCAATCACATAGTGATTTTTCAACGTTTTCTCAATCACGTAAAAATATTCCACGATTTTTAAATCACGTAGTGATTTTTCAACAATATCTCAAATGCGTAAAAATATTTAAACGCTTTCCAAATTGCGTAGAAATATTTCAATATTTTTCAATTCGCGTAGAAATATTTAAACGTTTTTCAAATCGCGTAGCTTAAAAATCACGTTTTTAAGTTATGTAAATCATTTTTCACCATTTTACAATCATGTAAAATATTTCTCAACCTTCCAAAATTCCATTTCAACCTTTCTCAAAATAATATGACTTCTCACATTATTTCTCACATTTTCTTACTCAAGAAAATCCTTTTTGCAATATATTCCACAAATTCACCATTTCATTGAATTAAATCAATGTTTCTCACTTAAAATTCCCTAATGCGCTCCAAAACCCAAAGGATGAGTTTTACGTTAGTAAATTTTAAATCATCAACGTTTCCTTTATAACTCAAAATAAATTCTCAAATTCAATCCTCTTCCAAAATAATTTGAGTTTCAAACCCTTACAACCTCTATTTTCCTTTCATAACCGAAATTTCTATTTCTCAAATGATAAAATACTTTGTTTCCATTTCTTTGATCCTTGTACTAGATCAATTACATTTCCACTTTGAAATCACTTTATTTCATAAAACCAAGGCGTTACAAGCCTTCAAAACCGTGGCACATGGTGACTGCGGGAATAAAGGATGCAAACCCAAGTGCAGGTTGTCTCAAGTAGTAAATTTCTCGGGAGTCCGAGGTCGATCCATAGGGAATTGATGAAGAAAAATTAATTGAGGTAAGAAGAGGATTTGTCACAGCACCAAAAGTAATAAAATAAGTTCACAAATGAATTTAAGGGCTTGCTTGGGTTAGGAGATCCACTCTTGGTAATAAATTAAAAGTAAGATTATTTCTCTTTTTAACTCAATTGAAATCCACACACAATGGAGGTTCCAATCGGAAAATATAACATTCAAAGTTCAATTCTATATGTAATCATATTATGATTCCTTAAATTATCTACTAACATTTGTAAATGAGTTCAAGCATTCACCGTACCAATCCTATTGTCTACAATAAATCAAGATCTCCATTATACAAAGAAGGTTTCTAAATTGATTGGAAACAAAATATAACACATATAATGTCCAATTGATAATATATCATTTAAGCACAAGAAATAGAATAATCTAACCTTATTTCATTACCAAGAGCTTTACTCTCTCACCCAAGCAAGATGAAGATTTAGTTACTCATAAATAAGAAGAGAGAAAGAGAGAAGAAGAGAAAGATGAACATAGCTTCACTTTAGAATAAGAGAAAATTACAACAAAGTAAAACAAGAAACAAGCATAACCATAACTTGTAAAAACTAAGCCTAACACTCAGTGCCCAACACTCAGCCTCATGGTGCCTTTTATAAAGGAGTAGGGATACAAAATGACAAGGAGAATGATTAAGAGTAGGTGGATGAGTGGGTGGAGTGGTTGGATGAGTGGTTGGATGATTGGATGAGTAGTTGGATTATTGAGATTCTTTGTCTCTGAAATAATTCATTGCTTAAGTCATTGATTTCGTCATTTTCGAGCCAAGTGGTCTTCATAAAAGTTCTAGGAAATTGTCTAAGCTTTCCAATGGCTCTAGAATCACCCAAAAATTCATCCTACAACTCAAGATATGACCCAATTACTACAGACTGTTCAGGCTCAGTTTCAGCACCTCTATTTTGACTTTCAGACCCAATATCTCCATCAAGGAGCCCGAATCAAGTTTTGTGTTCAACATGAAAGTTTTAGATCTGGGTCCTAACTTTCAAATGTCAAGATAATTCTTGGAGCCCGAGTTATGCTCTGATTACTGTACATTATTCAGGTTTCAGACACAAAACTCGTGTTCTGTATTCCAAGCCCAATTAGCTCCTCTAGATGTTTGATTGAGACTTTGAGCTCTTCATCAAAGTTGTAGAGCTCTCTCTTATCTTTCCTATAAGGTAAAATTCATAATTATCAGACATTTAGAACTCAAGATATGACCGAAATACAGAAACAACGTAAGACCAAAATAGTGCTGAAAAAATCAATTAAGTCCAATTTGAGTCCAAACTTACAAAACATAACTAGGCTTAATCAATTAAGTACATGGAGAGTGTAAATGACTAAAAATGAAGGTTTATTAATGTATAAAATATGTGATCATCAAATTCCCCCACACTTAGCATTTTGCACTCCTGGACAAAACACATAAGACCAAAGTTAGGAGACAAAGAAAAATGACAGAAACTCAAAAGCTAAAAACTCTAAAAGACTCGATGAAGCAAGAAGAGCAACAGGAAATTCAAGGGATCAAAGAATTAATGAGGTAACATTTCTTCACATCTCAAACCAACAAGCAAGGAAACTTCAGTTAAAAAGAATCAATCAAGAATGATAGATCCTCACAGAATTTCACTCTTAATCTCTCAAGTGTTTAAAAGGTAAGTATTTCACTCTATTCAACCCATAAACAATTGCACTACCATAAGCTTGCTTATCTTCTACTTCTCCGTTACTCACAACACATGCATGCAAAAATCAAGAGGACTTTATTCAAGGTTGTAACGGGGTCATGGTAAAGGAGAGGGGATAATATGGATATGAAAAGATAAATACCAAAGAGAATAAAAGAACATTATGGTATAGTTAGAGTGGAGAAAATGTTTGAGAACATTCATCATAAAGGACAATCACCAATATTTGACTAATGTTTTGTTGAAGATTAATTCCAAATTGGTGAATTGAATTTATTATTAGACTTGAACATTCTCCTTTTCTTCCTGTTGTTTCCAAGCATCCACCTTTATTCTAGACTCTGATAATCCTTTGATTACAAATGTGGTCAATTTTTCTCTTTTTTTTCTCTTTTTTTTTTGATCATTTTGCACACACACCCCCATACTTGTTCAAGAACAAGGTCAATGCTCTCTTATTCCTCTGGTTGGGTAAAAACATTTTTTTCTTTTTTTTCTCTTTTTTTTGAAGGATGAAATGAGCTTAAAACAAGGAATAGTCAAACAAGTTCAATGGGGTTACACAATGGAAACTATACAAGGATGGCTATTTGGTCAAAGTAGCTATTTCAAAATGCCTCAATCATATTAATATATACATGTGAAAATGTAGCCTCAAAAAGAATCAAAGCACGTTCTAGAGTAACAATTCCATGAGTAAAAATCACACAAGAAAGAAGAGAATGGTACAGATATTCAATCCATTCATCAATAGGCTCAAAATCTCACAAGGCATATTTCTATCATTCTCTATCCACCAATTCAACATCCATAACCAAGCATGTGAAATTTAAGAAAGAAGATAATTTATTCAATCATGCTATGATTCTTGAATTTCAATTGCTTCCAAGGATGTGAGAGTGCATTCGCTTGAATCTTTCAAAGGAAATTAAAAGACAAAAACTTTGTTACTTCCACAAATCAACACTAATTAATTACTACCTAAAAAACTCCTTACTCTGTCACTAATTAAGATGCGTCTCAGAAGTAAAATTACTCCTTACTCTGCCATCAGTAATTAGTTTAGTAAGTCCATGACAATCATATCATACTTCCCAAACAAAACAAAAAAAAAATTTTTTTTTTAGGTCAACTATCCTTCCCCTCCAACTAGATCACAACATTGTCCTCAATGTTAAAATATAGATGAGTAAAGGATAGAAGATATTACCTGTTGGAGAAATCTGACACAAATTTAAACAAAAACAAAGTACGATAAATAAAATCAAAAGTAAAGAAAAGCTATAAACGAAGTGTCAAATCTGGCTCTTTTTTCATTCTGTTTCCCTCACTGCCTCCTGCTGACCAATATATCTGAGTTATTGCTAGATCAGGATCAAAGATCAAAGGTAAAGGAAATTTTTTTTTGTGACTTCAAGAAAACCATCAGGGTAAAGAAGTCTAGAAACCCCTGAAGGACCCTGCTCAAAGGATCGTCTGTCCAAAACCAAAATACAGCAAAATCATACAAAGATAAAAGAGATATAATAGCAAATGATGAAATACCTGTATGTACAGCTTTCATGGTGTATCTTTATACTGTGCGTCATGAGTGCAGTAGTAGCATATCTTTATACTGCGTGTCACCAGTGCAGTAGACACTCACGAACTTTTTTTTAAAGACTAGCGTGCAAAGGTCCACTCGAGTCAATGATGGGTCAGCTAAGGCTAGGGCTCCACAACTAATTAAAGCCATGGTACTCCTTTCGGATCGCCCTTGTTCAAACATTTTTTCTTTTTTTTTTGAATTTTTTCTCTTTTTTCTCTTTTTTTTTAAAGATTACATGAAGAAGAAGAAGATGATATGTACAGATTGTTGTGGATATGGCTCACATCTGCCTCTGGTTTCACGTCCAGTAACGACTTAAATGCCTTCTATGAGTTGAGGATAAGCTTCCCATCCAATTTTCTTATAAATTGGCAAACAGGGTCTTTTAGAGTTAGATTCCCAAGACTGTAGCGTTTTTCGTCATCTTTGAAGAGATTCCACAAATTAAGAAGTTCACGATGCACCAATCCACAAGAATGCGTCTCAAGAGTCAATAAGATATCATCTAATGACTTCTTACTCAGTCCATTCTTAATGAAGAAAATTTTGTCTTCTCTGTTTGCGGAAACCATCCCCAAAGTACGACATCGCTTGTTACAATTCCATCGTCCACATTTGTAACAGACTTGTAACCTTTTTGCTCTTCTCCTTTTAGAATACAAACTTCTTCCAAGACCTGGCATGTATGAGTCAAATGAAATTGAAGACCCACCTGCTAATCGGACCTTTGCTTCAATTATCCAGCGTACATCTTCTAGCATATCTTTGTGCATTAACAGTCTCAATCTTCCACATCGAACTTTGTAGATTTTTTTAGAGCATTTTGAGGGATAGAAGAAAAATGTTTTCTCAGGTTTGAAAGAATGAAATCCATTTTAAAGGAGAAGAAGGATTCAGTTATTTTGGGAAACTAAAAAACAAATCGACTTGAAAGTCACGGAGTACCGTATCCGCCACTTAACCGGCAACACAAAGAACTCATCAACTTGGTTTTTTCAAAAATGGTTTGAGCCTTTGTCCATTGACTTTAAACACATTATCATTCCTAGGATTCGCAATATCTACTACCCCATGAGGATACACGTGTTTGACAACAAAAGGACCACTCCACCTAGATCTCAATTTACTAGGGAATAGATGCAAGCGAGAATCATAAAGTAGAACTTTTTGATCAATTTCAAAAGATTTTCTCAAAATTATCTTGACTGTGGATTTTATTGGATTTGTCTTTTGACAATTTCACAACTTTTGCAAAAAGTATAGCAGTCCTTAAATAAAGTGGGCCAATAAAATCCACACTGAAAGATTTTTGCAGCTATTTTCTTTGAAGAAAAGCGACCTCCACATGTTTCTGAGTGACATAATTTAATGACTCTACCTACCTCATTGTCGGGCACGCATCTCTAAAAAATTTAGTCAGGATAATGTTTGAATAAGTATGGGTCATCCCAATAAAAGTTTTTCACCTCTGTTTAAAATTTCTTCCCATCTTGGTGCGTCCATTGAGGCGACATCTTTCCTTCTTGTTCTTCAGTAAGAGACGAGGAAATTACCATAAGAAAACTTTGCTTTTCTCCCAAAAATGTGTACTTCAACCCAGCAGGTAATGGCTTTAGTTCCGGTGTGGGTACTTCTTCATGGGCATTATCATTCATAGGTTTTAGCTCTTCGAATTTTGGCTTTCTTCCTTTGTATTCTATTTCCTCTGTAAAATCAAGCAAATCAAATGAATTAATTAAACAAACTTATAATGGGTCAGAAGAACTCCCTTTTTGAAGATGATCATCTATAATGGCTTCAATTCCTTCAACTTCCTCATTTTCATCAATGACTTCCTGTGGTTGCTTGCACATATTAAAAACATTGAGATCCAGTGTCATGTTTCCAAATGTTAGCTTCACCACTCCATTTCTACAATTTATCAAAGCATTTGATGTTGCTAAAAATGGACGGCCTAAGATAATAGGAATTGACTTGCAACTATCAACTATAGGTTCAATATCCAAGACAATAAAATCCACAGGATATATGAATTTACTAACTTGAACCAACACATCTTTCACTATTCCTCTTGGAATTTTAATTGATCTATCAGCAAGTAGAAGAGTTACAGAAGTTGGTTTTAACTCACCCAAGTTAAGTTGCTGATAAACTGAATATGGAAGCAAATTGACACTAGCACCAAGATCAAGTAAAGCTTTTTCAATTTTATATTCTCCAATAATGCATGAAACTGTAGGACAACCAGGGTCTTTATATTTCAACGCATTATTATTCTGAAGAATGGTGTAACACCCCAAAATTTACTTTTCTACTATCAGAATTCATTCTAAAATATTTGTGATTTTTTGGAATTTTTCCTAGAATATTTTTATATATTTCTCGTTTTACGTGTGTACTGAACGGAACCGGAGAAATGAGACATTTTATCCTAGAACCTTGAACTATGGAAACGTCGACGGGGAATCTTACTAAACCTGAGGCTGGACACAGTTTACAAGGTTTCACATTTTTTGAGAAATCTTAACAGATGAGATAATAAAACACTGTGAAGAATTTATCTGTCAGATTTGTTAATGCTGACTTCTGCCAATCATAACTACGTCCAATAAATAATAACACTTAATAAAAATCTTAACACATTATTCAAAAATTACCTTGTGTCAAACCCCTTTTTAGTTTTATTTTCAAGAAAGAAAAAAAAGAGAATTTAGTTAATTAAAACCCCTTGTAGGAAGTTTCCAAGAAGCTTCCTATTTCACACATTTTTCTCTCTCCCTTCTCCACTCTTCTACGGCAGAGGCTATAAGGGAAGCCTAAATAATTTCTCTCCTCTTCCTAATATCACACTCTCACTTTTCTAAACCCCAAATATCCATTTCCTTTCTTCTCCTTTTCTTCTCCACCGTGCAACCACTCCTGCAGGCAGCCATTCTTTGCTTGCTTCATCATCAAAGATTCTTGCTTCCTTACACCATTCCAAGTCCTCTTTTGTTGCCATCTTTTGGTTCTTCTTCTTCTTCCATTCTTTTTCCACCATTGAAGCTAAAACTTGGAGCTTTAAGGTAAAGCCTTCAACTTTCTTCCATTTTTCTTGCTATTTTCGTTTCTCTTGGTAGTAAGGGAATGTCTTGTATGTGTGTTGTTATTGATTTCTGAATCCATGTATAAAGTTTTCTCATTTTTATGTTGTTCTTGATGATAGTGCATTTTGTTGGGTTTGTATGATTTATCGATGCCTCTTGCATGAATTGAAGGTATATTTGAGTATCTTGTTGATTAAATATGATAAGGATTGGTTTGGTTTGAGTTAGAGGACCTGGAGAACTCTGTTTTCTGCAAGTTTACGCGTGGTAATCGATTACACGAGGCTTGTAATCGATTACCAAGCTCTTAAGGATATAAAATCGTGATTCTGGAAATCTGGTAATCGATTACGTCTGGTGTGTAATCGATTACAGAGATTCTGTCTAGCTTGTAATCGATTACAAGAGTGGTGTAATCGATTACCAAGCCTCGATGTCACGAAATGGTGCTTCTGGGAATCACGTAATCGATTACAACTTGTGGGTAATCGATTACGGAGGTTCTATCCAATTGGTAATCGATTACCACGGTTGTGTAATCGATTACCAGGGCCTTGAAGTTACGGAACGTGGTTCTAGGAATCACGTAATCGATTACAATGAGATTGTAATCGATTACAGAGATTCTGTTCCTTGGGTAATCGATTACAAGGGTGATGTAATCGATTACCAAGACCAAAAATGAGATTTTTGAGCTGAAAATGATTGAGATTATGGTTCTTTGTCCTTTGTAACTCAAACATAACCTAAAAACCATGGATTCAAGGATTTTACTTAATTGTGATAGGAATGTGTATTCATACCAATAGAGAAGAAATGATTTTGAATATGGAATTCTTGGATCCATGACATGGAAATTGTGGTATGTGTGTAACGAGGAATACATATTGATACTGAGAATTATTGATGTAGTACTCAATGAGATAAGAATAATGCTTATGTGCCATTGAGGAAAGGCTTATGTTGAATGCATCATTGATGAACATACATGATTGGACATTGTGTCGTCATGCATGTGTTATCCGTTGGACATGGTTAGTAAGGCGATGTATGCCTAGGAGTTTGAATAACACCTATGTGCGGGTGTGAATAGACTAAGCATAGGTGTCATATGTTGTTGACCCTGAGGGCGTCGGGGTGTGGGTGTCTCACAATAGACAGTGGTAGCTCCACTGGGGCCGTGGGATAGACCAATGCAACACACTGACGATCCTGACTGTGACGCTATCCTATGTCGCGATCAACTGTTGAGGTGCCATGTGTGAGCCATTTTGCGCAAATATTTTTATGAGATGAGCACACTATTTTCAAGGCTAACGATACACTGGCATTACTCCTTCATCATTCACTCCGAAGATGTTTATGTCTAGCTCCATGGAGTAGGAACTTTGGTACCCTTGTTGCATTGCGAGTTGTTAGTCACATGGTCCATTGAGCATTCATGATTGGATAATGTGTTTACTATTAGGACTGTGATATCTATTTGATTCTTGGTAATGCTAATGTTGCTAGTTGGCTATGGATAATGTTAACTACTGTTCCTTGTTGCTTTACTCTCATTAATTGCTTTCATGTATTACTATACTTGTATGTATTAACTGTGTCTTATGTAGGCATTCGACGCTATTCATTTTCTTGCTGCCATGTTGGTACTGAAAGCTGGGAATCTCACCTCTTTCGGTAATTTTCTTTATTTTGCATTTTGGATTGGATCGTATGCTCTCAAGAAGACGTTCGTGAGGAGGATAAGGAAACCACTGAGTTTCAAGGTTTCTGGCCTTATCTCGACTGAGATCGAAGTTGTTGAGGATGTCATTTTGACTCCGTGGACTTTTTGGCTACGTGCGGATCAACTTTCTTGGAGGTCCGGACTGCTGGCATATCAACGTGCAGATTGATCGATGTGTATACCACGGCGATGTGATGGTGTCCTTAGCGTAGAGACGTTATGACGCTCCTGTTATAGATTTTCATGCTTTTGTATGGCTGGAGTTCTATATGCCCGTGAGGGACATGTGGGGTGAAATGTATTATACCCCTCGTGAGGATTCCTTTTTGTCTACTGCCCGGGCTCCTGCCCGCTGTTCTGTCATCCCGATGGATGTCTCGTCGGACGACGAGGACCCTGAGGAGGATCCATCTACGGTTCCTTCTCGTTCCAGGCAGTCTTAGGGTTGGTTTTAAATTGATGGCTACTGATGGCTATCTGTTTATTTTGAGGGAGCCTGACGTACTACTGGATTAGTGGGTATATATTTGTATCTCTTGGGGTAGGTACACATTTTGCTTTTTGTATATTTATTTTTAGAAAATATAATTTAAAACAAGCTCGTATTTCTGGTACAAGTGTGTAATTATCCATATTGTAAATGGTCGTATGTTTCATTCCACGTTGATTACTCTTTGACCTTTTTTACAGAAGTTTTATTGGTAAGATGAACTTTTAATTTTAACTCAATCGCGATATAACTACAATCAGGTATATATGTACATTAAATGGAAGTTTTAACCGGATTCATGTTTAAAAAAAAACAAAAAAAAAAGATGTTCAAACTTCACGTAATCTCTTATGTGTCATTTTCACTATAGTGCGACGTTCCTTCTTCTTACCCATTATGACTAAGGGAGAAAAAGGGGCGTTACAAATGGAGCTTACCTGTTCAGTCAAAAATGCTTTCTTTTTATCATTTAATTTCCTTTTAACAGTGTACAAGTCCTTCAAATATTTGGCATAAGAAGGAATCTGTTTGATAGCATCTAACAAAGGAATATTGACTTTCACTTGTTTCAAAATTTCAAAAATTCCAGTGTTATGGTCCAATTTCTTTGGATTTTTCAATGCTTGAGGAAATAGGGGTGAAGGTGAGAGTTTGGTCTCCTTTTGGTCAACTTCTTCATTTTCTTGGGGAATTGGTTCATCTTCTTTCTCACAAGATTCGGGGATTTGTTTTTCCACAACCTTTCCACTCCTAAGAGTTATCACTGACTTGACTTGGTCAATTTGTTAGTTTTCTGAATTCCCTCATTTAGACTGTACTGACCTTTGGGATTTGGTTGAGGTTGAGAAGGAAATTTTCCTTTCTCATGAATGCTGACAGCAGAAGTAAGTTTAACAAGAGTGTCTTTTATGTCATTTATGGTTTGATTGTTTTGTTTATTAATGGCCTCTTGCTTTTCCATGAATGCATGCAGTGTTTCTTCAAGGTTTTTCCTATATGGTGGGACATAAGGTGCATATCCTTGAGAATTTTGAGAGTCCTGTTGTGCCTGAGGAGGTGGTAGTTGCATAAATTGTGACTGATTATTATTCCTCCAGCTGAAGTTCAGGTGATTTCTCCATCCCGGATTGTATGTATCTGAAAAAGAAGAAGTAAATAGCTTGTTAAAATTATTCATTGCATTTACCTGCTCATGTACAACTTCTTTAAAAACAGGAATTTTAGGACATTCGTGTGTTGAGTGTCCTAAGTCATCACAAATGCCACAAATTTCTTCATTTTGCAAAGATTTGATTTCTTTTGCTTTTCTTAATTCTATGGCTTCTACTTTTCTAGCCAAACTGGCAAATCTAGCATTTAGATCTTCCTCTTGACTAAGGTAATATTTTCCTTTATTAGTACTTGCAAGATTAGATCTAATTGAATTTTCAGAAATATTAGTACTATGCCAAGATTGAGCATTTTCAGCCAGTTGGTTTAAATAATCTAAAGCTTCATCAGGTTCTTTATCAAGAAACTCACCATTGCACATTGTTTCCACAAATTGTTTAGTTTCAGGAGTTAAACCTTCATAAAAGAAGCTTATAGTGTGCCATTTTTCAAAACCATGATGTGGGCAAGAATTTAACAAATCTTTAAATCGTTCCCAACATTGAAAATATGCTTCATTTGAATTTTGGAAAAAATTGTGGATTTGTCTTTTCATAGCATTGGTTTTATGTGTTGGAAAAAATTTCTTCAAGAACTCACCTTGCATATCTTGCCATGTGCCAATTGATCTTGGATTCAAAGTGTTAAGCCAAGATTTTGCTTTATCTTTTAAAGAAAAAGGAAACAATTTAAGCTTAACAATCTCTTCAGTGCAATTTTGGTCATTGAAAGCAATACATACTTCCTCCAATTCTTTCAGATGTAAATATGGACTTCCAGATTCTAAACCATGAAAATTAGGAAATAAAGAAATCATACCTGGCTTAAATCTAAAATTGTTGGCATTAAGTGGAAAGATAAAACATGATAGACTAGAATTTCGAGGTGGTTGCAAATATTCACGCATGGTTCACAACGGTTGATTTTCAGGTTCATCATGTACACTTTCATTATTAGCCATTGTGTCAATTGTGTGTGATTGTGATTCAAACAAATCAATATATAAAGTACCAGGATTAATTTTAACTAAACGACCAGAATTTAAATCACAATACCAATTAAGCATAAATACATAAATAACTTAAAATAAATAAACAAAAATAATGTACAAGCTGGCAGTGTAACCCACCATTAAATATTAACAAGGATGTGGTATAAACTAACCACCCAATAAAAAAAAATGGTGTGGTAGAAACCAACCACCAAAAATATATATATAACAAAGGTGGGGTAATAAACCAACCACCCAAAAAATAAAAATAAAAATAAAATAAAAAATAAAGTGCAAAAAAATAAAATACGAAAAATAAAATGCGAAAATTAAAATACGAGAAAATAAAGTGCAGAAAGTAAATTTAAATATGAAAATCGGAGAGTGATAAAGCCCCACAGAGCCGGTGAAAGAGAAGAGAAAGGGAGAGTTTCTCCCACTAAGTTAGTGCGTAAACTAAAAGGAAGAGTTACCCCATTTGACGAAAAAAAAATGACGAAAAAAATAAATAAAATTAAAAAATAAAAATAAATGACATAAATATAAAAGTTAGAAAGTTAGTATGTTAACAAGTTAGTAAGTTAGAGTTAGATAGTTAGAAAGTTAGAGAGTTAGTAAAGAAACCGAAGGATCGGCAAGCCGATCTTTTGCTCCGGTGAGGGAGAAGAGAGAATAGATTTTATTAAAGAAAAACGAACCTCAATAAATCAAAACTTCAAATCAAGTCCCCGGCAACGGCGCCAAAAACTTGACTGCGGGATTAAAGGATGCAAACCCAAGTGCAGGTTGGCTCAAGTAGTAAATTTCTCGGGAGTCCGAGGTCGATCCATAGGGAATTGATGAAGAAAAATTAATTGAGGTAAGAAGAGGATTTGTCACAACACCAAAAGTAATAAAATAAGTTCACAAATGAATTTAAGGGCTTGCTTGGGTTAGGAGATCCACTCTTGGTAATAAATTAAAATTAAGATTATTTCTCTTTTTAACTCAATTGAAATCCACACACAATGGAGGTTCCAATCGGAAAATATAACATTCAAAGTTCAATTCTATATGTAATCATATTATGATTCCTTAAATTATCTACCAACATTTGTAAATGAGTTCAAGCATTCACTGTGTCAATCCTATTGTCTACAATAAATCAAGATCTCCATTATACAAAGAAGGTTTCTAAATTGATTGGAAACAAAATATAACACATATAATGTCCAATTGATAATATATCATTTAAGCACAAGAAATAGAATAATCTAACCTTATTTCATTACCAAGAGCTTCACTCTTTCACCCAAGCAAGATGAAGATTTAGTTACTCATAGATAAGAAGAGAGAAAGAGAAGAAGAGAAAGATGAACATAGCTTCACTTTAGAATAAGAGAAAATTACAACAAAGTAAAACAAGAAACAAGCATAACCATAACTTGTAAAAACTAAGCCTAACACTCAGTGCCCAACACTCAGCCTCATGGTGCCTTTTATAGAGGAGTAGGGATACAAAATGACAAGGAGAATGATTAAGAGTAGGTGGATGAGTGGGTGGAGTGGTTGGATGAGTGGTTGAGTGGTTGGATGATTGCATGAGTAGTTGGATTATTGAGATTCTTTGTCTTCAAAATAATTCATTGCTTAAGTCATTGATTCCGTCATTTTCGAGCCAAATGGTCTCATAAAAGTTCTAGGAAATTGTCTAAGCTTTCCAATGGTTCTGGAATCACCCAAAAATTCATCCTACAGCTCAAGATATGACCCAATTACTACAAATTGTTCAGGCCCAGTTTCAGCACCTCTGTTTTGACTTTCAAACCCAATATCACCATCAAGGAGCCCGAATCAAGTTTTGTGTTCAACATGAAAGTTTTCGATCTGGGTCTTAACATTCAAATGTCCAAATTTCAACTCAATATAATTCTTGCAACCCGAGTTATGCTCTGATTACTGTACACTATTCATGTTTCAGACACAAAACTCATGTTCTGTCTTCCAAGCCCAATTAGCTCCTCTAGATGTCTAATTGAGACTTTGAGCTCTTCATCAAAGTTGTAGAGCTCTCTCTTATCTTTCCTACAAGGTAAAATTCATAATTATCATACATTTAGAACTCAAAATATGACCGAAATACAGAAATAGCGTAAGACCAAAATAGTGCTAAAAAAATCAATTAAGTCCAATTTGAGTCCAAACTTACAAAACATAACTAGGCTTAATCAATTAAGTACATGGAGAGTGTAAATGACTAAAAATGAGGGTTTATTAATGTATAAAATATGTGATCATCACATGGCCATTGGAAACCATCAAATATTTTTCCTTTTAAATCAATTAAGTTCTATTCATAATTTTACACAAACAAAACCATTAAAATTCCACCAAAAACCTTGGGACTCATGGTCTTAAAAACCAATTCATTTGTTCATTTTCCTTGCTCTTCAAGTCCTCTAATTTTACAATTCATGAAAATATTAATTTGTAAACACCTATTTTGAGGTGTGAGGCCGAAATCCCTCTTGGTCTTTGGAACCAAAAATTGTTTTCCTTTCCAACACTTTTTATGGCATACATCACATATAATCAACATGTTATATTTCAAGCATACCATAAAAGTAATAAAAATCATACTAAACATGCAAGCATAAATAAATCATGCAAAGCACATCAAGCATAAGCAAATAATCAAAACACATAAACACCCACAAATAATTACATGACCATGGATATGAATCCTCACATGGATTCACCATCCATCAAATACAAAACCATCTCTCCCTCTTACCTCTTGAAGAACCTCCAAAGCTCCTTGGTTTGGTTTTTGAACAAGTGATTCATCACCAAAAGCTTCTCAAACACATAACAAAACACAAGTTTATTAGCATATCAAGCTTGAACAAGAAGAACCATGGATCAAACATGGCTTAGAACATGAAAAAGAGATAAGTAGTGAAGTTTCCTTACACTTCACCATAAAAACCCTATAACGTTGCTCTTGAAAAAAGTCCTTGAAGATGATGGATTTAGAACTTGGTGTAAACTACAAAGTGTCTTGGATTGAGGTATAGATTCAAGAAGTAAGGTTGTTTGAAATTTTTGAGTGATGGAAGGTGGTCTTGGGTTTCATAGCCGAAACTTGCTTGAAGAGAAAATGGAGAGAAAAGTTTAAAGAGCTTAGGCTTTGGAATGATCAAGAATGATCAAGAATGAGTAATAATTGTCTTGAAACTTTTGCTATGGCCTTAAGCCTCACCAAAACCGTCCCCCCCACTCTTGCACTCTCAAAGAGTGACCATCTTTACTAGCCACCATTTTAAGCATTCTTAACCATTGATTAGATCAATGGTTAAGATTAATGTAGATTCTAGGCATAGCCTTTAGATTAGAAGACTTAATCTAGGCCATTGGATCTTTCTCCTTGAAATCCTAGCCATTAGATGTATCTCCAAAATGAAGGGTCAAGATCACTCCTTCATACTTTACATCCAATGGTCATAAATGGTCCTAGCCATTTTATAAGACCAAATCTCCACCATTGATTAAATCGATGGTGGATATCCAAAGGCTTCAACATTAAGCTTGCTTCCTATTGGTCCGTCATAAAGTCGTCATAACCACTAATGTTGACTAAGCAGTATAATTTTTATTTTTATCTACGATAACCCTACGAATAATATTTTTACTGTATTTTTATTACCTGATAATTAAATACAGTACAAAACACAGTAAAAGAAAATTTTAAAAACTATTTTTGATTTTGGGTTTAGTAAGATCCCCCATCCCCGTCTCAACAATATAGAATTTTTTAGCTGTAGAAAAATTTTCACTTTTCCAGACCCACCTAGGCTCACGTACAACGCCCCTAGGCCCACAGACAGCCCATGGATAACACTAAAATAATCAGAGAAATATAAAAATTTCATAATCATCCACAAAATCATAAAAATTATAAAACTTACGAAAATCAAATCAGATTAAGTAAAATAATTAAGACTTAACAGTAATAATTAAAATACGTAAGATTTTTCTCAGCCCGAAAATTATTATTTTCCTGACATGGAGTAAATCACACAAAACGATCAAATGTACTCGTGGAATACTCAAAATAATGTTACAGTACACAGAAATCACTAAACAATAAAATTCTGTTATAACTCTCAAAATTACCGTCAAATAGTTAGAAAACTTGGGGTGTTACATATTCTCAGGCTCCTTTCCTTCACAAAGCTCCCAGTTGTTGGCTACTATCAATTCAAAAGTCTTAGTTCCAGGAATCACTAAGGTTTTCATTGGAATGATCTAGCAGAATATAACTATGAAAATAATCGATCTAGTCCTAGAATCATAAATTCTAGTAAGCGTGAACTTAGGTATACAAGTCAAGTTAATAAAGGACTCAACCTTTAATAGAAATAGGATAGGTAATAGAGATAAAAGTAACTAGGTCAAAGCTAATGAAAACACAGATGAATCCAAATGATCCATACAGTTACAAATCGTAAAAGGAGGGGTTGCCCCCAGAATTGTACAACACAATTACAGGATCATCACTTAAGGCATAATTTCTGTTGTTTAGATCTTCAAATTTAGAGTCCTCAGCACCACCCAGGGTATAAATTCTGCCTTTTGCTTGTAGTTCCATAGCCCTTGCAGCATTGACTGAAGAACCTGCCTTCGCTTGGTTGCACTTGCGGGAAACGTGTCCAGGCTTTCCACATTTAAAACAGATGATTCCTATAATTGTGCAATCCCTCGTTAGGTGCTCTTTTCCGCACTTGACACAAAATATTCTCTTGGTCTTATATCCCTTTGTTGAGTGGTTCTTTTCGCACTTCTTACCTTTTGGTAAGCATGTTGGGGTCTGATTGGATCCACTGCCACTAGCACTTTCCCCACGAGTTGGATATGGCTGTCGCTTTCCTGACAATCGGGAGTATGGTTTCCACTTGAATTATTAGTCTTTCTATTACTCCATCTTTGGGATTTAGGCAGTCCAAGGTTATCCCAAGTCCGACTTTCCTTCAACAAATTTGGGACCTTAACCTGTAATTCTCGTTGTTGTGCGATCCTCTGATCTTGGTGAGTTGTCACATCAGCTATCCTTTGTCTTTCTTTCGTAGTCGCAGCCAAGCTCTCATTATCTCGTCCTGCGCCTATATACGTACGCCTATCACGAGCCGTCGACCTTCTTCAAAGATGGACAACACTTAACACAACAAAACAAACGTAATTATTTCAAACAACATTGTCTCCTCTCAGAAACCAAACACACAGAGTCACACAATTCAAACAAGACAAGTCAAATCCATGAATCCTAACAGTCTCCAACTCGAGCCTCTTTGTTCTGCCTTCTATGGAGTAATCTCTTGTAAGTCGTCAACCACCAAACAACTTCTCAAACCAAACTTACACCAGTCATTTCTTTCTCCAGAAGATCGGTTCCCTAAAACCTTTTGATCTCCTTACAAAAAGAATTCCTATTTTCCTAGTACTGTACGCCTAGGTGAAGTCATAGTTTCCTGTACACACAGAACATCACATATTGAGTAGGCCAATCCTCAATATCATGCAACTGTATAACAGTAGCTACTAACATTCAACCTATGGCAAGCCATGTATTCCTTTCCCATCATCTCAATCAAGAGACAAGGAAGTGCACAACATGTAAAAATTCTAATATGCCTAAACATAGCAAGTCCATACCCCGGCTCAACAGGATAAACTGCTCTGATACCACCTTTACTGTAACGCACCTAAATCTAGCCACCGCAGCACAATCGTCATTATACCACAATCACTAGGTCTAGGCATGTCACAATGTCAAATATCCAGTATTTTCAAATTTAGAAGATTTATAAAATCATTAGAGATATTTTCATTATGCATAAATAGAAAATACGAACCATGATATGAAATGTAATTATATTGTCTCGTAACACAAAATACAACATTAGCTTAATACAGAGTACACGTACATCATCCTTACATAAATTAACGTACAACAATATAAATTATAGGTCTTACATAGCATAACATAATTACCATATAAAAGTTGGACCTTCCCCGAAGTCTAACACATGTAAGGAATGGTCCTGCACCTGATCTTCTTCAGTGTTTCCGATAGGGAATACTCGCCCTTGCAATAGTTCTAGATGGATGCGAGCACGAACATGCGTTATAACCGAAACCTCTCTAGGGAAGAGGTGGCAGTTATTCCACATCTCCCTAATGGGTATTGGGAACTCCACACGTATAGGAACATAAGATATGTTCGTACCAGCTCTAGGTTCATTACCGCACTGAACCAAGGTCACATCCCCGATGTAAGTAACAAGCTCCGCTTCAAGGTCAAAGTGCCAAGCTTCCAAGCCACTGCGAAACTGTATCTACGTGCGTAATAGAAGAAGTTGTGTAGATGCCATCACAAGGAAACAGAAGACGATCCTTAAGACCTAACTAATCAGACTCAATTCGCGCTCTTCACTGTCTTTATTCAAATACAACATAAAACAGGGCAATACAATGAAGAGGTGAGAAACCTAACTTTCATTACCATTATAGTAGTAAGAAGACAACATGGCACAGTGCGCCCATATAGCAACACAGTCCACATATTCATTAACAGTAATAGTAGAATTTATCGCAAAGTAGTACAATTATAAGCAATGATATCTCAAGTAATCAACACAATATCTAGGTAATTATTACAGAAATAAAGCAGATATTTTCACAGTCACAAGTGTTCATGCTTAACAATTTATGAGACCGACAATGAACAGTGCATAATGCATTATGATACCAAAATCCTACTCCATGGAGCTAGACATCAACATTTTCGGAGAGAATGATCAAGGAGTAATGCCAGTATATCGTTAGCCTTAAAAATAGTGTGCTTCATCTCATAAAAATATTTGCGCAAAAATGGCTTATACATGGCACCTCAACAGTTGATCACGATATAGGACAGCGTCTCAGTCCGGATCATCGGTGTGTTTGCATCGGTCTACCCCACGGCACAGATGAGCTCATAACTGTCCACGTGAGAAACCCGCACCCTGACGCCCCCAGGGCCAACCACTATGACCTTACGCTTAGTCTATTCGCACCTGCACATAGGTGTTATTCAACTCCTAGCATACACCGCCTTAACAACAATGTCCAACGGACGACACATATGCATGACAATGCAATGTCCAATCATGTATGTCTATCAATGATGCATTTATCATAAGCATATTACATTCATTCTCAATGTCAATAAGTCATAATCTCTTCAAGAAATTCATCAATACATACTTAGCCCCACATAGGGTCTTACAATAATATAAAACCACTTCTCAACCTCAATGTATCTTTACGGTCCATCATTTATCACCATTCCCCATTAAGGGTCCAACGTTTCCAATAACTTAAGTCTTGATCAATTATGAAATTCCCTAGGTTAAATAACCCTTAAAGTTCATGACTCTCTTGAGAGTTACTATTCAATTAATTTCTTCCATCTCATTATAGATTATGTACTTTTCTAAGTCCTTGATTTCTAAAGACACACCAAGGCATCATTTATACCAAATTTTACTCTAAAAACTATGGCCTCTCAAAGCCTTCAGGTTCCCATTTTCCTTCCATTTCATGTATTAGTCAATTGATACCAAATCACACAATTCACCTTTCACACAAAAGTAATCTAGTCTCTTGAAACCTAAAGCTAAAACCATGGCTCCTCATTAGTATGGTGAACTCCCAAATTTTTCCATTCATTACATCTAACATTATCATTCAATACTTAACCATTTAAGCTTCTCTTAATTCTTATTCCAAATTAAATTTACATCCCTAAGTTCTTGTCAAAATCGTGACCTCCATGGGTGTTAGGAAAATCGAGATTTTTCATTCATCAATCCCATTATGATCATTAATTCTTTAATGTCCAATTACATAAGTTTTATTAATCACCAATTTAACCCAAATCCTTATTACTTTAGATCAAAACCGCGGCCCCTCAAGAAGGTAAAAGACTCTCCAAATTTCATTTCATGCATAATTCATTTCATACTTAATTACATAGGTTTCATTCTACACAAATCCACTTCCAACTCTAATGATCCAAGCCAAAACCGTAGTCTCATATAGGGTAGGAAACTCTAAATTTTCCATTTAACAACCCTAAAATGATCAAGCATTTTCAACTTATCCAATGCATTCAAAATCATTATTTGAACACCAATCTCAATTTAGAATACATGAACATATAAAATCACCAAATAAAGTAAGCATACAAAGACGGATTTCTCCATCAACAAACATACAAAGATCTCTTCACCACCAATAATGGTTGAAGTAAGTAAATCTCCCTCTTACCTAAAAGAAGAACAAGAAAATGGGCTCCTACTTCCTCCTTGGAGATTCAGTTTTGTGCTTCCCAAAACCCTAGAATTTCATTCATCAAGAACCAATATTAAACATGGTAAAGAATGGATCTTTGGTCTCCAATGAGACCCTAGAGCACGAAAATGAAGAGAAGGAAGAATAAAAATGGAAGCTTTACCTCAAAGTTGGAAGCTTTGTCTTGGATGGCAATGGAGGAAAAGTTGGTTTTTGAGGAAAACCCTCCAAATAGGAAGTGTAGAGGAAGTTGAGAGGAGTGTAGAAATGGAGTTAATGGAGAGAAAAGTGAAGAGAATGGTCTCCAATGGTGGCTGGATTTTCGTAGGGAAGAAGGAGAAGAAGAGAGAAGGAAGAGAGAAAATGGAAGAGGAAAGCTAAAGAGAGAAAGTGTTGTGAAAAGTGAGAGATATTTTGAGTGTATTAGGTTAAGTGGGGAGGCAAAAAGGGCAAGAGTGCCGCGGCAAAGCAGGGAGAGAAGGAGGGGGAGAGGCTTCTCCAACAAGCCAAGGGTAGCTTGGTCATTTAGTAGTCAAAGCTTCTCAAAGAAGCTTTGATGAAAGTACACTAATTTTAATTAAAATGGATTTGATTTGATATAAAGTGGATTGCATTGAGATAAGGTGATAGGATTTCTAATACATGCTATTATCTAATAGACAATTATTACAGTAGACAGAAGTCAGTATTAATTGTCCAGCGGATAAAATTTTACACAGTAATTTTTCATCCTGTCAGATGAAATTTCTCAAAAAACGTGAAACTTTGTAAACTGTGTCCAGCCTCGGGTTTAGTAAGATCCCCTGTCGACGTTTTCACAGTTCAAGGTTCTCGAGAAAAATATCTCATTTTCCCAGCTCCGCTCAGTGCGCACACAAAATGAGAAATAATATTAAAATATTTCACGTTCTCAAAAAATTCAAAAAAAAATTCCAAAAATCACAAATATTATAAAATGATTATTTGTCATAAAATTATTAATTTTCAAGATGTTATACTCCATATTGATTTAAATGAATGAATGATATGGGTTAGTTTGTTGTTATAGGCTAGAGGTAGCATAGCTAATATTGCTTATCCAGGTATCTGCGCAATATACTAGGTTATTGGTATTAGGATGTTACACACATGCCAAGTTTCTTACATTGAAGTTCAAAGCACAGTTCAAGGCATAAGATAAATAATTTACTTCTTGTTTTTAAGATATGAACATATCAAGCAATTTCAAATAAGAAGGCATATAACCTTTTACTTTCCAATCTCCAAGTAATAAGCATCAAAGAGAAAGCATTGAAACTACTTATGAGCATGTGAATTTCCATATTTGAACCAAGAGAATATGTCACAAGCTCAAGAACAAAGATATTACCATAAAACATGACATTCCAAGCAAAATGTGTGCATATCTTGCATGTTTGCATATGTAAAGACACTTTTGAGACACAATGCTAGAAAAGCACAACTTAAGGCATGTTAAGGCTTAAAACAACTCTCTACTTCTCCAAATACCACATGATATTTAATTTAAAGCATAAGTAAGGTGAGAGATTAATATTACCAAAAGTTATTCGAATAATACAACATCCAGACTTGGCTTTCTGCTAAGCTTTTATTCGAATAACCATATGGTTATTCAAATAACACAAAAAACAACAAAATTTGAGGATGCTTATGTTAAGCATTATTCGAATAAGATATGCTTTATTCAAATAAAGCATACAAAACAATAACTATGAGGTGCTGTTGGAAAATGTTATTCGAATAAGAGGAGTCTTATTCAAATAAAACTAAATGAAATACACCAGTAAACATAAGTATCAAGTCAAAAAGATTAGCAAAAGCTTATCAAATGATCAAAGTGATACATTTCAGTATACATGTTAAGTAAGAATATAAAGACATGATCACAAAGTTCTAATTCTTACAAAGCCATTTTAAATCAACTAAAAGATCATGTTAGATAAAAACAAGGCAAAAAACCATCTAACACAAACACTCATTTTGAGTCATGATTGATTAAAAACTCGAGCTCAATGATATTATCATCAAACATACCATTTAAAACAAGGAACATACTTATCTAGCATATAGAGATATTTTCAAGATATAAGGCTAGAAAAGCATACAACAAGTCTCCACTTATCCAAAGATTACAAGTCCAACCTTCTTGGAGACAAGGAAGAGAACATGTAGTATTTTCTGGTCTTGTGCTTGCAACAGCCACTTTCAAGATGCCAAAGTTAGCTCTTATCCTTCAAGCACACCTACAACACACTTCAATTTTGGGCTTTTGGTACCCAAATTTTCTTGGGTCCTTGTGTGTTAGTTTTTGAATATTCATCCATTATGCTCTCATATAGATCAACTTTTTCATAGTATTTAAATTGAGTACAACAAATTAAATAACCAATTGCCATTAAGCACATAGCCGATAGCATGCTTACTTTCATGATATATAGACAATTTAAAGCATAGTAAGCATACCTAGGTATTGTAAACCTTATGTACCAAGATATATAACAAATTAATGAGCTATGGTACAGTAAGAATAAACATAATCATGTGTTAAACATAATATTCAAATTTTACTAAGTTCACATGATTCTCTCAATTACTTAAGGCTGACAAGGAATATACCTCAAATGCATTGACTTTACAAGTGAATGTGCATGAGAGGTAAAAGCATTTGATACCTTGGCCTTGGTATTCAAGGAAACTCTTTTCCTTACCCATTGCTTCTCTTTTGGTGTTTTGAACTTTGCAAGTTCCACGTTTTATACTTGAAAAGCTTTGGTTGAAGCCATCTTTCTTTTTTGATCCAAACTTCTACCATTGGACTTTGGAAGTATTCTCCATGATGATTTCTCTTTCCTTTGACAAATTTGCCCATCCTTTTGAGAAATTTTTTGCATAGTTGAAACACTAAGAGGACATTTTGGTACCCATTTCATCTTGGGTCCTTGAAGGTTAGTACTAGAGCCTTTAAGATCTTTAGGAACTCATGCCATACTATTTCTCATATAAGGATTTCTTCTATAAATGCATAAATGAGAAATATGTCCTAGATGACCACAAAAATTGTAAACAATTGAATTTAATGATGACTTGGTCCTTTGAAGATCATTTTTGGAAAACTTATACCTTTTGTTGTTATTACATTCTAACCTATTTTTGCCAAAAGCCTTGCTTGAATTTTCATGTGTGATAACATTAATTTTATTCTCATTACCAAGCATGGAATGTAAGCAATTAGAATAATTAGATTTGACAAATTCGGAATATAAGTTCTCAACTTGATTTTCTAAATCAATGCACTTGTCACAAAAAGTTGAGGTTTCACATTTCAAAGGCATTTCCTTATCAAGAAAAGCATATTCATTTTTCAAAGTCTCATTTTCAATGGAGGAAATTTTTCCAAACAAGATAAGTTTTTCTTTTCTAAATTCAACAAACCATCATACAATTCATCATATGCACATTGTAGCTCATAATAGGAAGAGCTATAATCTAGTTTAGCATCATTTACCTCAAAGTCTGTTTTAGCAATATAGGAAGTAATCTCAATTTTTAGCATACTTGGCTCTTTAAAGGAATCAACATCTTCCTCATTGTTGTGCATCAATGCTTTAAGAGTATATACCATTTGATTTTGGTTTGCCACCTCTTCAAATTGAGTACCATCGTCACCAAGAGAAATGAAGCTCATTTTCTTACTTTGAACATGTTCTTGAAGATATTTTTCAATATTGTCTTCCTCTAGAGGTTTTTGCTCTTCTTGCTCTCTATATACAACTTTATGCAAAAAATCTTTGTTAGCAAGATAGATAGCATCAAGAGCATCCCATATATCTTTAGCACAAGAGCGACTCTTAATTTTAGCATAAGCTTCATCATTCAAACCACTTCTCAAAATTTGCATAGCTCTAATGTTCAAAGAAAAACATTTCTTGTCATAAGCATTCCAAGTTTGTTTTGATTTGTAAGTAAATCCATCAGGCACAATATCCCATATATCAACATCAATAGATTGTATATAAAATTCCATTCTAGCTTTCCAATAAACAAAATGCACACCATCAAAGAATGGTGGTTTATCAATTTCAAAACCTTCCATTTTGAAAAGCTCAATGGTTGCCAACAAATAATGATCTTTAACTTTAAGCTGTTAAGCTTTCAACAGAGCACGAAGCTATGATGCCACTTGTTAGTCATGGCAACCATCACCCAAGAGGGGGGTGAATTGAGTGATTACAAATTTCTAAAACAACTTTGAGAAATTATATATTTTGATATTTTCAATCAACACATGCAGCTGAAAAGGTATAACTATTAGAGATTTCTCAAATACCACTTGGGCTATAGGATAAATCAAACAAATAAGGTAGATATCAAATTCAACGCAAGCATATATAATTAAAGCATAAATGTAAAGGAGATAGAGTTAAGAGAAGCAAACACATTATTTATCCTGGTTTAGCCACCAACCACTTATGGCCTACGTCCAATCCTCAAGTAAAGCACCCGAGATTTTCCTCTATCACTTTAAGCTTGAACAGGTGCTTGAAATCTTTACAAACAAGAGCACTCAACACACCTTGGGATACCTCACCCTTTGTGCTTGAGCCTCAAAACAGGGATACCTCACCCTTTACAACCTTTGAAGGATACCTCACTCTCTTTACAGAAAATCAAATGGAGATAGAATGATAAACTCTCACAAGAGTAAATTACACAAGTTGATGCTCTATAATACTCTTCAAGGATATCTCAAATATTTACCAAAACAGAGCACAAATGGATTGAAAGATTGATCTTTGGATTAGTGCAATAGAAATATGTTTCAAGATGTTAGTTAGCCATTAAAGATGACCCAAGATATGTATTTATAGTGTTTGTGATCAAAGGAGCCGTTAGGTACATTTAATGGCAGCATTTAATGCCAAGAAAATAGTCGTTGCGTGTTCCAGGGTCGTGTTATTCGAATAACACATTTGTTATTCGAATAAATCCACTTATAGCACACCAGGAAGTGTTTTCTGGAGCTTGTTATTCGAATAACAGTTTGGTTATTCGAATAAATCACTAAAAACATGTTCTGGAATGTTTTCTAGGGTGTGTTATTCAAATAACACATCCCTTATTCGAATAAACCACTCTGGTTTCAAAAACTGAATTTAAATGGCTATAACCTCTTCATTTCTCATCCGTTTAAAGCAAATGACCACTCATTGGAAAGATCATTGAGTCTATTTTCAAATGAAATATTTCACAGCAAAACTCAAAGTATTTTGAAAGTTATGATCAAAAGAGTAATCAAAGTTCAGTTTTGCAAAACTCAAACTTGGCTATTTTTCATAGTTTTGAACTATTACTATAACTAACTTTGCAAAACTTGTTTGTTGGGCATTTTAGGATGTGAAAACTTTTGTAAAGCTTTGAAAAAACATATTTGAGATATCCATGAAGCTTCTTACATAAAGACCCTAAGTCCTATAAGCTATACCATTTAATCTTCCTTTGGACTTGGTCTTTGACATGACATTGTTGTTATCAAAATCTTCATGAAATAGGCATTCACATTCTCCTTGAGTTGAGCATAATTGAGATCTTTTGCTTTCTTGTTGCAATGCTCACTCTTGGTACTTCCGCTATTCTACAAATTATTGCTTACTTAAACAAACATAGTTAGTCCAAATTCATAATTCAATATCTTCATATGCATGATTCATAAATGTACAACTCTAATTAGTCTAACATGCATATAAGACTTTCATAGACATATCCAAATAAGATATTTATCAATTATTAATAGATATGCTCTATGTAGGATATAACAAAGAACACTTTGCAAATTTTCATTTAAATAGAGCTAAATCCAATATTAATTCATTATAACTTATATAAAGCATTATTGAATATATTATATAAAGAATGCTACATATCTCTCATTGCATGATCATTAAGTGAAATATAACTAGATAAAGTATATAATCATGAATGAACAATATAATCTATTAAGTACATCTATATAGCATAAATATCATTGTTTTTGTCTTGTATTTGTCATCATCAAAACTTTACATATTAAACCATTAGGGCAAACTTATTTCCACATAGCCCTCCAAAATAGTCTTGGTCACGGGCTTCATGAAGCTAGGAGTATCCAAAATTTCCTTACAAGCCTCCAAACTTAGCATGCAAGCTTCCTTCCTATTGGTTAGGTGGTTAACTTCTCCTATAAGCTTGCTTCTCATTGGTTGGGTCGCTAGCTTTCTTGGTTTCTATTGGTTGTCAAAGATGCGTCAAACCCACAAAGTGAGACTAGATCCTATTGATACATCTAAAGTTGTCATAATTAATCATGATTAGCTTCCAAGATATTTAGACTTGTGGATAACTATCCATCAAGATATTTTCTGGTATACTTTAACCAATGGATATTAGCTATTGCTTATAAAACCAGTGTCTATTATCTAATGGATAATAACTTTACCCAATGAATAATAACATTGTCCAATGGATAATAAAACAGAACAAAATGATTGTAAAAGAACATTTCGAAAATTGATTCTGGTTTTGAGTTTAGTAAGGTCTCCCAGCCCTGAATCAACAATCTAAAATTATTCGGTCCCAAAAAATTTTTATCTTTTCGAGCCCGCCCCGGGCCCACATACAACCCAAAATAATATTAAAATGATAAAAAATTATGAAAAATCCTAAAAAATTCACAAAAATCATAAAAATTATAAAACTCATATAAATTCAGAAAAAATGAAATTCAAGGTATTACAATTTTCAATATAACATAACATTATATAGAAAATATGAGCCACAAATGAATATATAAATATTACACCACATCTGTATTTCTCAAAAATACAATATATACATCATTTCAAAAGAAACTACCTAGCTACAGTAAGCTAAGCACTCCAAGCTCCTGCTTCTCTTTTTGGAGAACACGTACCTGGATTTACATGGGAACACAATCGGGGTGAGAAATCATATCTTAGTAGAAGCATTCCAAAACATGCAGTTTATTCATAACAATGAATAAATAAAACTATAAACATCCAATTGCACCTACAATCTACAAATAAGCCATTGCTCAACGCCACAAGAATATTAGCATACAACTTATGTAATATTCACAGGGCAATCTGTAACTATAATCTCAAAACGTAACTATCAACAATATTATATAATCGCTTATATAATCGTAAATATGATCAATTAAGGTAACTACCCATACAATTACCATGCAAATGTGGTACTTATTATGTTGTATGTTTATGTCTAAACATGTCCTAAGACAATGATTATGTAATGAAGTAAAATAGTGTTAGTGCAATGTCATGAAACTCAACTATTTCCAGGAACTACGATTTTTTTTTACTTCTCTGAGTAGTATGCCTCCAACCATTTAACACTACCTGGCAATGAATGGACTATTCTATCTCACAACAATGAGTGTACAATTACCATCTCATATACCATTCACAGATATGTGGAAATAGTAATTGTGTGTGAAAACATGCAAAGTGATATCTAACACACATTTAGTGCCACATCAGATACTCTCTTACATGAGTTCATAACTAATGCCCTTAAACGTGCCCATCCTCCTCCATGAGATTTTTCAACTACTGATTTAGGAATACTCATATACTCACACAATGTGGCATTCCTATCACATATTAGCATCACAGAAGTAGTAAGGATATTACTCACCTTCATTACTTAACAAACATATCATTATCATAAATGACAATAACATTAATCCTTTGTGGATCAAGAGTCTAGGAATTAGCCTATGGCATTCCTAAACCATTGGTTGCCTAAGGTTTTACACTTTCCTCTCATCAACTAGGTAGTAATTTCCTCCTTGAAATACTCCTATAGATACATCAACACACTTTAAAAAGCATACATGAAAGCAGCCATTATGCTACCTCCGTATCCATATACAAGCATAACATGTTTTTCCAGGGTGTTACATTCTCCCTACCTTTTTAGAATTTTGTTCACAAAATTCGCTCGCCATAAACAGTTAGTCTCTCATAACTAAGGTTCCAAGATCTCCATCAGACATCACAGTCGAAGGAATCCCACCTTTCATAATGATATCTAACACACCAATATCAACTCAAGACAATCTTGTCTGATACCGGTCTCCAGCTCCTAAGAAGCCTCTCAAACCAAACTCATGCTAGGTATTATTCACCTAAGAAAATCTGTTTTCCACAAAACACTTGGACTTCCTTGTCCAAAATCCTTTCAAGCCTTATCTAATAACCCTTTATCTAACCCATGGACTCTACTCACACTAGAGGTACCATAACAAGGGGTGTAGATGCAAACAATTCCTAATGTGTTTTGTCATGCCAACTGGACCCTCACTAGAAGAACTCCTACTCCCCTATTTTGCCTAGGTGAACTCATAGTTTCTTGTTCTCACAGAACATTACATATTAAGCAGGCCAGTCCTCAATATCATGTAACCATGTAAAAATAGCTACTAACATCCAACCTAAAGCAAGCCATGCAATTCCTTTCCAACATCTCAAACAAGAGACAAAGAAATGCACAACACATAGAGAAACTTCTAATATGCCTAAGCATAGTCAGTCCATACCCCAACTCAACAGGATAAACTGCTCTGATACCATAATGTAACATCCCAAATTTAATAACCTTAGTATATTACCACAGTCAATAGATTCGGACATGCTACTTCATAAATATGCAATTTTCAATATAACATAACAACATTATATAGAAAATATAAGCCACAAATGAATATAAGAATATTACACCACATCTGTATTTCTAAAAAATATAATATATACATCATTTCAAAAGAAACTACCTAGCTACACTAAGCTAAGCACTCCAAGCTCCTGCTTCTCTTTTTGGAGAGCACGTACTTGGCAACACAATCGGGATGAGAAATCATATCTCAGTAGAAGTAGTCCAAAACCAGCAGTTTATTCACAACAATGAATAAATAAAATTATAAACATCCAATTGCACCTGCAATCTACAAATGAGCCACTGCTTAACGTCACAAGAATATTAGTATACAACTTATGTAATATTCACAAGGTAATCTGTAACCATAACCTCAAAATGAAACTATCAACAATATTATACAACCACCCATACAATCGTAAGTATTATTTATTAAGGTAACTGCCCATACAATTACCATGCAAATGCAATGCTTCTTATGTTATATGTTTATATCTAAACATGTCCTAAGACAATGATTATGCAATGAAGTAAAATAGTGTTGGTGCAATGTCATGAAACTCAACTATTTCCAGGAACTATAATTACTTTTTACTTCTCTGAGTAGTATGGCTCTAACCATTTAACACCACCTGGCAATGAATGGACTATTCCATCTCACAACAATGAGTGTGCTGCTACCATCTCATATACCATTCATAGATATATGGAAATAGTAAGTGTGTATGAAAACATGCAAAGTGATATTTAACATATATTCAGTGCCACATCAAATACTCTCCTACAGGAGTTCATAACTAATGCCCTTAAACATGTCCATCCTCCTCTATGAGGTTTTCCAACTACTAATTTAGGAATACTCACATACTCACACAATGTGGCATTCCTATCACATATCAGCATCACAAAAGTAGTGAGGATATTACTCACCTTCACTACTTAACAAACATATCATTATCACAAATGATAATAACATTAATCCTATGTGGATCAAGAGTCTAGGTATTAGCCTATGGCATTCCCAAACCATTGGTTGCCTAAGGTTTTACACTTTCCTCTCATCAACTAGGTAGTAATTTCCTCCTAGAAATACTCTCATAGATATCTCAACACACTTTAAAAAGCATACATAAAAGATCCCAACACTTAGGAATCCTCAAAACATTAAGAATCAACACTTGATCAACACTGGAAGTCATGCCTAGGCGCAACCCATCTACGCCTAGGCGTGAAGGTGGCAGGGTAACGTCCCTGTAACTCCCAGGAAACCATGCCTAGGCGTAGCTATGTCACACCTAGGCGTAACACTCTCTGTCTCACCCATGCCTAAGCGTGGTTCAGTCATGCCTAGGTGTGAACCTGTGACAGAAACTTCTACAAAATTTGACAGCTATGAGGTACTATTCCATTGGAACTTACCCCTCATCCAATCACTCAAAACTCACTTCTAAGTGATTTTTAACCTTATACAAGGTCCATCTACACAATGTAACTTATATTTCACTTTGATTTCACTCAAAACCATGAATCATGTATTTAATCAACCCATCATCCACCTTAAAACCTAAACCCCTAAAATTCAACTCCAATGGGAACCAAGGTGTTCAAGTGATGAATAATTCATTCTCATGCATCCAACAAACCAACAACAAGCCATATTCAAGTTCACCAACAAGAAATATGCCAAGAACACATAAAACAACCCTTCAAATCCCTTTTTCCCATCATGCCAACACATAGAACAAGATGAAGAGAAAAGGAAACAAAGAGTCAAAATAAAGTTTCCCCTACCTCAAGGTCTTGAAGATGAAGCCAAGGCTGGCTATGGAAGATCCTCCTATTTGGTCTTCTTCATTTCCTCTTTCTCTTTTTCTTCCTTCTCCTCCTTTCTTTTCTCTTTTCTCTCTTCCCTTTTCTGTTTGTCCCCCTTTATTCTACCGTGGGATCTTTATATAAGAGAAGTCAAATTTAGCTTCTCTTAGATAAACACTAAAACCTCGATCTGTTAAGAATACTCAGATTCTACCACATCCAGTTCTTTAACTGCTAACAGACTTAAAATAAATCCTATGATTCATTAAAAATCTATTTTCACCATTTTCACATTTTTTCATATCTGCTGGCAGTCAATCCGGCAATAAAACATACAACCAGTATGCTTAAAAATATCAAAATAACTCTGATCAATATCAAATTTTAACTATAGCACAGTTCATACATTTGTGACCCAGAAATAAACTATCCACATTTATTTCCACTAACTAAACAATTTAACTCACTTTCAGAGCTAAAAATAAATATTTTCCACACATAGCGTTGCAGTAAAGTGCCTAAACGTGCTCATATAGTCACAAAACTTGACAGATATGTTAAGCAAGTATTAGGCTACTTCTATGTCCATATACAAGCCTAACATATTTTTCCAGGGTGTTACAGATAAGGTAGTACCATCTGCTATCCACCTTACTCAACTGAAGTTTTCGCAATGTGTTCAAGCCTATAGATTGTGCCCCTTTAGAGCTCATGTCTTTTGTCTCTTCAGACAAGGAAATATGATAGTGTTCCAAGATGGCTGTCATTAGCATAGCATATAGAAGGGCAGAGTTTTTCTTTTTCTTAACATCCAACATGTGCTGAATTATATAATAGGCCTAGTTAATTGGCCTACCTGTGGTCATGGCCCATAATGCCACCACATCATCTCTCAGAACATGGGAGTAATTGCCTCATCTTAGAATCAACTCTCTAACCAAAAGATAATGAAGCACTTTGTTTTCCATAGTTAATCCAGTAGCTAACACCTTCTTCTTATCCCTAGGGATTTCATAGCCAGACCTTATCAGGGAGGTCAATACAGCCTTATACTCGAAATCATCTCCCCAAGTAGTCTTATTGCCATAGAAATTTGTACCATCATATGAAAGCTTAGTTAACCTACACCAGACATCCTTAGTGACCCTAATCTGTTTCTTCTTGATCTCAAATATCAGACAATCATCCTCATATTTCAAGTTGGCATAGAACACTCTAACTAAGTTCGGGTAAATATCTTTTTGAATGCTAAAGAAACTAAGCAAGCCTAAACGTTCAATTAATCTGAAGCACTTCAAGGGTTCACTTGAGCAAAAAGACTGAGTGAGATACCTGGGAGATATAAGTTTCCTCAATTGGAAGTTTTTCTGGAACAACTCAACTTTCTTAGTGGTGGAGAAGTAACGTGTGAGGTCTAGCCTAATGATATTGCGTGGAAAAACACTAGAAGACTTTACAATGGGAGCCCCTGTTCTTAGACTTTTGGTATGCTGGGAGGATTCTGCCATTGGTGGAAAATGAGAGGAAAATGGTTGTGAAGAAGGTGAAGGAAGGGGTTTACGTAGTGTTTGGTGGTGGAAGTAATAGGAAAACTGATGAGAAAAGGTAGAAAATATGGGTTAGGGCTTAGAGAGAGAAAGGACGTGCATGAAGGGAGACGGGGAAAGGAATTTAGGGTGATTCTGGTCGAAATTGATTAGGGGTTTTGGTGGAGAGGAGAAGTCTATGTGGTATAGTGGTGAAATGAGGTGATTTGGCTAAGAAATGAGAGAGAAATTGAATGTTTGGGGTGAGGGATGTTGTGAAGGAAGAGAGAGAAAGTGAATGTTTCAGATGAAAATGACAGTTCGCGTGCTGAAACTCCCTTTTAAATCGCTGTGTAATCGATTACAATGAGTGTGTAATCGATTACCAGTCTTTTGGGAACCTTGTAATCGATTGCCTGCCTTTTGGGAACCTTGTAATCAATTACAGGTTTGGTGTAATCGATTACCTGAATTCTGGGAATGTTGTAATCGATTACATATTATGTGTAATCGATTACTTGCTTGACAGAGCCTTTGTAATCGATTATAAAGGTCTTGTAATCAATTACAAGCTTACTAAAACTTAGTTTTTGCACTTTAAATAGTAAATGGCCAATTTCAAAGCTTTCAAATTAGTTCCAAAATATCCCAAAACAATTCCAAACATCATGTAAGTATAAAAATTGACCAGTCCTTGATCAAAAACACATGTTTTTGTAAAATCACTACTTTTACCAAGGATTAAACCATTTTGACAGGATTGATGAATTTGAGCTTCTTGGAAGAATTAATCATGATGGAGTACCTGCAAAACAACTTAGGGGAAACCTCCGACACTCAAGTTAGTATTGGATTAAAAAATGATTAAGAAACAGGAAATTATACAGCAAAACATCATTATTATGCAGCAAAACATGTTATGCAGCAAAAATGACATATTATACAGCAGAGTGAAATTGTGCAGAAAATCAACTTATGCATGATTGATCCAATATGCCAAGTTCATTTCTTATATAGAAGAATGCTTCTTTTGCTAATAGCTTAGTAAAAATGTCAGCTAGTTACTTAGTGGTTTCCATAAAGTCAAACATATAATCACCTTATTGAACATGAACTCTTATGAAATGATGTCTTATTTCTATGTGCTTTGTTATTGAGTGCAAAATGGGATTTTTAGACAAATTGATTGCATTAGTGTTATCACACCTTATAGGGATATGATCAAGCTCAAGACCATAGTCTAGGAGTTGTTGCTTCATCCAAAGGACTTGAGCACAACAACTTCTAGCTGCAACATATTCAGCTTCAGCTATAGACAATGTCACACTATTTTGTTTCTTGTTATGCTAATAAACTAGTGAGCTTCTAAGCAAGTGGCATGTCTCACTAGTGCTCTTCCTATCCATTCTGCATCCAGCAAAATCAGAATCGGAATAACCAATTAGGCTACATGAGGCACCCTTAGAGTACCACAATCCCATTTGTAAAGTGCCTACTAGATATTTCATAATTCTTTTTACAGCACAAAAGTGAGATTCTTTAGGATTTTCTTGAAATCTAGCACACATACATATACTAAACATGATATCTGGCCTACTTGCAGTAAGATAAAGGAGTGAGCCAATCATGCCTATATATTTAGAGATCTCTACGGATTTACCTCCTTCATCCTTGTCCAAACAACAAGAAGTGCTAATTGGTATAGCCATATGCTTGCCATTGTCCATTCCAAAATTTTTTAGCAGCTCCTTGCAATACTTGGATTGACTTATGAAAGTCTCATCCCTTGTTTGCTTGATTTGGAGAACAAGGAACAAGTTGAGCTCATCCATCATGGACATCTCAAACTCACTTTGCATAATATTAGCAAATTCCTTACAAAGAGAGTTATTAGTAGCACCAAATATTATATCATCCATATAAATTTGAGCAAGAAGAATGTCATGCATTTTATGCTTGATAAAGAGAGTAGTGTCAACCTTTCCTCTAGAAAAGCCATTTTCCAAGAAGAACTTGCTCAACCTTTCATTCCAAGCTCTAGGAGCTTGTTTTAAGCCATACAAGGCCTTTTTCAATTTAAAAACATGGTTGGGCAGTTCAAAGTTTTCAAAACTAGGAGGTTTTTTCCACATACACCTCTTCTTGTATAAAATCATTTAAAAAGGCACTTTTGACATCCATTTAAAAAAGCTTAAAATCCATGATGCATGCATATGCCAGTAGAATTCTAATGGCTTCTAATCTAGCTACATATGTTCCTTCATAATCTATGCCTTCTTCTTGATTATAACCCTTAGCTACAAGCCTAGCTTTGTTTCTTGTTATTAACCCGTGTCCCTAAAGACCGATTTAGTGCCAATTATGGGATGATCATTGGGCCTTGGAACTGACTCCTAAACTTGATTTCTCTCAAATTGTTTTAGTTCATCTTGCATAGCCAAGGTCCAATATTCATAATTAATGGCTTCATTTATGTTTTTAGGTTCAACTTGAGAGACAAAAGCCATATGGTTACATACATCTCTAAGAGAGTTACGAGTGATTACCCCTTTTGATACATCACCTATTACTTTGTCAAGAGGATGATATCTTGATGCCCTCCATTCCTTGGAAAGGTCCATGATTTGAGAATCCTCTTGTCTTGGGGGATTATATGGGCTCTTTTCTTGCTTCTTAACTTCTTTTTCTTTTTTCTCTAGGTTAGTGCTTGCCAAAATCTCTGCAACATCATCAACCAAATCCTTTCTCGGACTATTTGGGTTAGTTTCATCTAATGCAACATGTATGGACTTTTTTATGGTCATAGTTCCTTTATTATAAACTCTAAAGGCCTTACTATGTATAGAATATCCAAGAAATATCCCCTCATCAGATTTTGCATCAAACTTCCCTAAGTTATCCTTTCCATTATTTAAAACAAAGCATTTACATCCAAAAATATGAAAGTGTGAAACATTTGACTTTTTTCCTTTGTACAATTCATATGGGTTTTTCTTTAAAATTGGCCTTATTAGGGCCCTATTCATAACATAACAAGTGGTGTTAACCGCATCCACCCAAAAATACTTAGGAAAGTTGGCCTTATTGAGCAGATTTCTAACCATTTCTTCTAAAGATAGATTTTTCCTTTCTACAACACCATTTTGTTGTGGTGTTCTAGGGGTAAAAAAGTATGCTCAATGCCATGTTCATCACAAAAGGTTTCAAATTCATGGTTTTCAAACTCACCACCATGGTAACTTCTTATGGATGCAATACAAAAACCTTTTTTGTTTTGGATAACTTTGGCAACCTTTTTGAATGATTGAAAAGCATAATTTTTGTGAGACAAGAATAATGTCTATGTAAACCTAGAAAAATCATCAACAATCACTAATGTATAGTAATTCCCACCAAAGCTCATAGTTCTAGAGGGACCAAAAAGATCCATGTGCAAAAGTTGTAAAGGTCTAGAAGAAGAAACCATATTTTTAGATTTAAAATAGACATTTACTTGTTTTCCTTTTTGACATGCATCACAAAGTTTATCTTTTTCAAATTTCAGCTTTAGAAGTCCAATTACTAGTTCTTTTGTGACCAACTTATTCAAGTGATCCATGTGAATGTGAGCAATTCTCCTATGCCATAACCATGAATCATTTTCTTTACTCATAAAGCATTTAGCATCATTTGAGGAAATGTCATCAAGGCTAATCATATATATATTATTGACCCTATGACCAACAAACTTAACTTGCTTATCATCCTTACCCTTAATTATGCAACAATTAGAATCAAATATAACTTTATTGCCTTTATCACATAATTGACTAATGCTAAGCAAATTATGTTTGAGTCCTTCAACAAGTAAAACATTATCAATGGATGAGGAAGAAATCTTACCAACTTTACCAACTCTAAGGATCTTCCCTTTGTTGTTGTCGCCATATGTCACGTGACCAATCTTTTTGGGAACAAGGAGGGAAAACTTGGATCCATCATCGGTCATGTGCTTGGAGCAACCACTATCAAGATACCAACTTGAGCTTTTAGTCTTCAAGCACACCTACAACACACATTCAAATTTGAACTTTTAGTACCCAAATTTTCTTGGGTCTTTATGTGTTAGCATTAGGCAAGGTGCCCTTAGGGACCCAAACCATTTTAGTTTTAACCTTTGTGTTAATTTTCTTCCTCACATTGCATGATAATGCACTATGCCCCTTCTTTTCACAATGAAAGCATTTGATAAAGGGGCTACTTGATGTACTTGAGGAAACAAAGAGATTCTTGAGAAATTTTTGTTAGTTATTGGGATTATACCCTAAACTGACTTTTTGAAAAACACATCTTTGTTTTCCTAGCAATACATTCAAGTTGTCTCTTCCAAAGGTAAATTTTGTAAGTGTATTTTTCAAATCCTTAATTTCATTTTCAAATGCTTTACACAATGAACAAGATGAAGGTGTAGGTTCATAATCATGTGAAGAACAGGTCATGCATAATGAATTAGCATTAATAAGTCCAAGAGTCTCATTCTCAACTTTGAGTTCTTCAATCTCCTTAGTTAAAATAAAAACTTTGTTTACCAATAAAGAGATTGTTTTGTTGGAAGTTAAAACCATTTTAGTGAGCCTCATGGACTCATCATGTAACTCTTGGAATGCATCTTGTAACTCACTATATGAAGGAGAAGGTTCAAGATTAGATGAAGTTACCTCTATTTCACTTTCTTCTTTTTTTTTTTTGTTTGCCATGAGGCAAAGGTGAGCTTCCTCATTCTCTGAATCATCAGTGGAATCCATATCGTTATCTTCCCAAGCAGTGTATGCTCTCCTTCCTTTTCTTTCCTTGGAAGGTCTCTTTTCAAATTTCTTCATCTTCTTTTGATAAATCAGACACTCTTCATATGCCCCGGTTTTCCACATTTATAACAAGTTGGAGTAGATGAAGCACATTCTCCCTTTTGATATGTCTTCTTAGGAGGAACATGTGGTCTTCTTTGACTTCCTTTCTTTTTGAGAAATCTTCCAAATCTCTTCACAAGGAGGCTGAAATTTTCTTTATTCATCTCAAGATTGTCAATGCCATCTCCATCATCTTCATCTTCATTATCAATTGCTGTGGAGGTGGCTTTAAGAGAAATCCCCTTTTTCTTCTTATCTTACTATTCAAGTTGGTTGAGCCTATTCAATTCCAGCTCATGCTCTTGTAATTTTCCAAATAGGGTGGCCAAGGTGATTGTGGCTAGATTCCTTGACTCTGATATGACCGTCACTTTTGGCTTCCAATTCCTGCTTAAGCATCTCAAAACCTTGTTAATAAGATCTTCATTGGCAAATTTTTTTCCCAATGAAGCAAGATGATTAATGTAACATCTTGAGAAAACATGTTAAGCTTGTATATGGTCTCAAATGTACTATTATATTTGTATAATATGTCAGTTAAGTTTTGTGACAAAATGAGTTCATTTAGGCACTTAGTTGCAACCCAGAAGTTGAAAAGTAGCTTAAAATGACTCAGATAGTAGCATAAATTGCTAAATTGAGGGAATTAAACCTAGAGAGTTTGTTTCTAATTCACAAATAGGGTGAATAAGGTGTAGTTAAAATTTGAGAACAATCAAAGTTAATTTAGTATTTTTAGGCATACTAGTTATGCATTTTAATTCCGGATTGACCCGCAGCAGATATGGAAAAATAAGATAATAGTGAAATAATAATTTTGATGAATCCTAGTATTTATTTCAAAGTTGTTGGAAGTTAGAAAACTTGATTTAGCTAAATTCAAGTGTCCTTAGCAAATATAATGTTCCAACTTTAGGCATAAGTGCCAATATTGGACTTTGCTTTCCAAAACAAAGAAACAGAAACAGAAAAGAAAAAAAGAGGAAGACATGAAGTGGGAAATAGAGGAAGAAGGAAGGAGGAGAAACCAAGAGGAAAGCTTGGATCCATCCTTGGTCATCTTCAAGATCTTCATCATCTCCATCTTTGTAGTTGCTTGAGAAGCTTGAGGTAGGGGTTCTTTAACCTTCAATCTCATCCTTTCTTCATCTTTTCCATTGAGTGAGGTTAGGTCACCAGAATGGAGAATTTGGGTTTGTGATGCAAGAATCGACTTTCTTTGTTAGTTCTTGCTTCTTTTGATGAAACTAAGTTAGTTTCACTTTATTAAATGCAAATTGGTTGATTTTGTGCTTAAACAACTCAAGAAGTTCCATAAGTTGGGACATAGAACCTAGGTTGTGATTTTGAGCATTACTCCAAGTTTAAGTGAATTGATGAGTTGATTTTAGTGTTTAATGATTCTAACATGATTAGTGACCATGATTAGGGTTGGAAAACACTTAGAATCTAAGATTGGAAGGTTAAAAATGGATTTGGAGCCAATAAAATAGTGGCTCAGTTTTGCATAATTTTTTGTAGAGTTGACCAAGCCTAGGTGCAGCTTTATCACACCTAGGCGTGGACTGATCAGTTTTTGGTCCAGGCGAGGCGGAGAGCACCACGCCTAGGCATGGTAAAACTAAGCCTAGGCGTGTGACAGGACATAAGCCACGCCTAGGCGTGGGAAAGTCACGCCTAGGTGTGAGCTTCAGAATTTTTCAAGAATTGTATTCCTGATGTTTTGGACTTCCCTATGTATTAGGATAGCTTTTATATGCCTTTGTAAGTGTGTTGAGGCATCAATAGGGTTGTTTCAAGAGGGAAATCATCATTTATCAAGTATAAGAAAGTTATACCCTTTGTGCATCCTGTAGTTAAGGATTACCATAGGTAGGTATCTAACACTCTAGACACTTAGTATTGCATTAGAAATCACACAAGATGTGATGAGTTGGTGTAATAGATACAAGTATACTAGAATGAGTTAGTAGCATTCACTGTAGTTAGTTGGTAAAGGTATGAGCCTTAGGATATCCAAGAGTAGTGGATTACTTTGGAAGAGTACCTAGAACCTTAAGCAACAAAGTATTGTAAGTACTAACAACTTATGAGTTAGTTTCACTCAAGTGGAGTTAAATTTGTGTGTTTAGTTCCTAAATGGGAACGGTTGTGTACTAATTTTTCTAATTAAGTGAAATCTCATGCATTGTTTAATACATAATAGGATGAACCATGACTTAAAAGCTTGTCATATTCATTGAGTATAGAAGAAATGTGTTTAGCTCTTCTAATAGTATTGTTGAGTTGAAGATGCATGTAGGAAGAGAGTTACTTCCTTGAATACTAAGTTAAGCATGGAAGATCAAATCGTTAGGTATTCCAAGAGTTAGAAGTTACCTAAAACATATATTTAGAACCTTGAGCACTCTAGTGTGACACAGGTCACTATAGGTAGTGCAATAGTAAGGAGAGTCGGATACAAATGAGAGAGGCAAAGTTTACTTATCTAGATGCATGAATTACTCACTTGCAGTAGAGTTTGGTTAAGTGTGCAAAGATCAGAGAAATGCTCATTTGGCTCCATAAGTTGGTTCAAAACCATGCACTAGTTAAGATAGACTCTTTCACAAGGATGAGTTGAGTCTACGAGCAAGTTTACAGTTAGTAAGGATTACAATTTTCTTTTGTCTCAGGTAGGACCAGGATGTGATAAGTTCACTCCTTATCTTAACAAGTGTTCATGGAACCAGAGTTCCCTAGAATGAAAAAGTAGAGGTAGGGTTAAATCATCAGGTTTGCAGTTATAGTTCAGTTTTTGGACAATTGTCTGTTGCTGTCGACATAAGCGATTGTATGGGCGGTTGCTTATATTGATGGTATGTAGGCTATCGGTTTGGCTATACAGTGAAGTATTGCGCAATTATAGTGGAGGAAACTCTTATGATAGTAATTATAAATAATGTTATACAGTTGTATGGGCGATCGTATAATATTGAGTTTAGTTTAATTATGTTTACAGTTTACATAGTTATTATGCCATGAAATATATGTTTATCACTGAGAATTTTTATGTTCTCACCCCTTACTACGTTTTCATGGTAGAAGCAGGCCATGGATCGTTATAGAGTAAGAAGTTCAAGAAACAAAAGAACTAGTGTAGTATAGTTTTAATTGTTTCTTGTCTAGATAGAGCTTATGTATATTATTTATATTTACTTTGTAGTTATATTTAGAGGCATGTAATACAATAAGCCCTTCTGTGACTAAAGTTGTATATATGTATGTATAAGTTTAAAGTTTTCTGCATTCTCTTAAGGTTTTCTACAATGACTTGCATGGTTGTTATAGTTATATTAGTAGTTAGTTATGTAGCAAGTAACGTAACTAGTATTGTTTATCTCTATATATCCTAGATATAACCATATATCTGTCCTAGGACGTTACATTATGGTATCAGAGCAGTTCATCCTATTGAGCCGGGGTATGAACTGACTATATTTTGGCATGAGCAATAGTTTTGTAGGATATTGTGCATTCTTTTATCTTATAATAAGATATGTAAATTGAATCACATGACTTGCCTTAGGTATTGATGCTAATGGTTATTTGTGTGAATAGAAAACTATGGCAACTACCAGGTGAACCCATAAGACTAGGAGACTGGTAAAGACCAAAGCTCTTAGAGAAATGGTTGCTGCAATGAGAAAGCAGACTGCCATTAATAGAAGACCATTACAAAGGTTAGAAAAGTACTCTCTAAGGTAATGTAACACCCTCTGTAGGGCGTCACATTTTAAATAAAATATAAAACCAACTGAAATCATTTTATAAAAGTTTTAATTGTTAAAAGATAAATTTTTAAAATTTCATTTTTCGGAAATATAAACTTACCAAAAATTATAAGAAAACCGAAATTAAATTGAATTGACTAATATACATAATCTAAATACCATCAAATATTCATTATAGAAGTAAAACATGTAATTTACAGACTCAGAGAAACAGTAGTAAACCCAAAGACGGGTACTACTAATAGCACGGTAACAACACTAACGAGAAAAATTCAACCTACATAGTCTGTTTCTTCACCAACTGCATCTTGTTGAAACTTGTAAGACCACTCAATGACGTCGCCACCATCTTCAGAATATTGTCTCCCCTAGGGTTAAGAATGTGCTCCGCCTACTATACGAATTCGAAGAATACAAGCCAAACAAAAACAACACAGGAAAGAGGTGAGATCCCCTTTCACCAGTACCAGTACGGTAGTAAAGAATAATACGAATGACAAAGTCATTCCATACACACAAATAATCACAATTATAGTCATGTTATCAAATATTTCTAATATGCATACAACCTAATAAAATAAACAAGTAATAACATTATCGGGATAGATATAACAATTCATACCATATAAAATATCATAACAAGACAATAAAAATAAAGATTAAATTCAATAACAACAATTTCATAGCAGAACAAAAATACAATAATGCACATGAGACAAAATACAACATATAAACAATTAATATCGATATGAAAGATCACAAATTAAAATATCACGGATATAACACAAATAAAGAAAACCACATAGATAAATCAATCTCACAGATAAAATAAGATAAGAAATGGACAACTAACATAAAAATTATCAGATAAATATAAATAGAGAAAATGTAAAAACATCCAAGATATTACTAGATAAAGATAAATAGAGAAAATGGAATATTATCCAAGATATAATCAAATACACCAAAACACAACCTTACTCCATGGAGCTAAACCCAAACAGATATCAGAGAGAATGACTTGCAAAATCTATTAGTACCACGGCTGCCCAACCAACTATTACGCGATCACACGTTGCGTCAATAGCCTACGACATCGGGAATCCACCATCCAGGCGTAGTATAGTTCACAAGCCTCCGTTGTGGCACTATAGGCAATGTACTACTAGACTTTACAAACCTCGATTAAATATAGTGAATGTCGAGTACATTAGTGTGCTATCGGTTTACCACGGCCCAGCGGAGCTACCAACTGTCCACATGTGGGATCCCGTACACTAAAGTCTCCAAGTTTATTAGAACAATAAACTACACTACACTTATCACATCGACAACACGATGTGATTCGTCTCGTCAACCAAAACACCAAAAATTGGTATAAAGACAAAACATAATTCCAAATATATGAAATTATGAAAATGCCCTCAAGATAAAAATATGCCCTCAATGGCAAAAAGCCTGTACGGGTTCACTTTTTCCCGACAGCGAAATAACCTCAAAAGCCTGTACGGGTTCACATTTTCCCGACAGCGAAAAATAAATATAGTAACGGTCAATCGCGTAGAAATTTTATCGCGTTTTTGAAATCTCGTCGTTTTTACAAACGTTTAAAAATCGGGTAAAGATATTTTTCTGTTTTTAAAATCGCGTAGCATTTTTAATACGTTTTCTCAATCGCGTAGGATTTTTAAATCGTTTTTTCTTGTCCAACTTCCTTAAATATCTGTTTAAAACAGCATGTAAATAATATTTAGTACTTTCAAATTACGTAGAATATTTTTCATAGCGTATACTGTCTTTTGGACATCTTTTCTATCTTATTTATCCATTTTTACTAAAAATTGACAGTATTTTGTTTAATAAATTATAATAATGGTTTCCTAAATTTACCATTTAAAAGTTCTTTTCATTTTTATTAATACCAAATAATTATACTTTTGAAAATTCCTAACGTGCTTCAAAACACACGATGAGCTATACGTTAGAAATTTTATAAAGCTCTTGTATTTCTTCTTACAGAAAAAAAACCATTAGTATTAACCTCTTAAACTTAATTCTAACTATTTTATTTCTTTAAAACTCATTGTAGAAAATTTACTTTAACTTGTATTGCTTCTTCTTGATTGAAAATAGCTTGGAATTAATTTTTAGAAATCATGAATGTATAATTTGGCATGTTGGCCGAATTTGATAAAAACTTTGCATTTGATTTCCGAATTATTTTTCACCTTTTAAATATATGTTTAATCTCTTGTATTGTCTACATTGATTTAATCCTTACCCTAGAAAATAGTTTTAGAAATCAAAGTGTTGAAGTTAGACATGTTGGATGAAAATGTAAGGTTATGCCATTTAATTTCCAAATTCATTTTTCTTAATCTAAACAAATGGATATCTTACCAATTCTCTTAGGTTATTTAGGTCACCTTTTAAGAAAATTAAGAGAACATTTTGGTTCCCCATTTAAATCATGGCCGTGAGCCTTGTTAATGTGTTCTTTGGAACACTCATGCAATCCTTGACATATTATTTGCATCCTATATATTATCATGCATTTCTAACACATGCCATATTATCAAAGCTTGTAGATATGCAAATTAAACTTGTAGACATGCAATTTATTACAAATATCACATAAGAAGACTACTAACAAATACACAACAACCTACTAGTAAGCACCAAATTATCAAACACACAAATAACAAACACACAAATAATTAACACATCAAAACAAGCACACCACCGAATCCTTATGGATTCTACAAGCACAACCACATATATTCCTCACCACCAACACTTGGTTGATGAGGGTAATCTCCCTCTTACCTCTTGTAGAACCTCCAAGCTCCTTGTATGTCTCCTTCAAGCAATTCCTCTCCACCAAGAGCTACTTGAAAAATCAAAGAAAACATACAATATTAATATCTAAGGCTTGAGTAGGAAAACCATGAATCAAAATATGGTTTAAAAGGAAAGAATAAAATTAATAGTGAAGATTTCATAAACTTCACCTTAAAACCCTACACCTTGAGCTTGAAGAACAAGGGTGAAAATGGATGATTTAGGAAAAACTTCCAACATGAAAGTTTCTTAAAATGGTATGGAGATTCAAGATCTATGGTCATTTAAATTTTTAGAAGCTTGGAAGAGGATTTTTGGTGAGTTGGCCGAATTCAAGAGGAAGAGAAAAAGGAAAGAATTTTGGTTGCTTGATCTTGGTTCTTTGAAGAAAAAGATATAGAAGAGAACAAATGAAATAAATTGATGAAGATTGTCTCCATTTGGGAGCTTTGGCCGTGAACACAAAGAGAGAAAAGAAGGAAGAATATTTGAGAGTTTGGCTTGATAGCTTTGGAGAAAGATGAAGACTTGGAGAAATAAAAACAAGTCTTCTTTGGTTTTTTCTAAGCTTTGGCCGTGAATGACCTTGAGAATAGGTGAGAATGATATTTGGTTTTGCTTCCTCCAAATGCATGGTTGTAAATGCATGGAGAGTAAATGTGAATTGAAGTATTGGAATTGTCTTCCTAAAGGCATTCAATTGCCGTAAATGTATTCATGACAAGAAGCCATCTATATGGACTTTGTCATACTTGATTAATAAATGAAAGGTAGAAAAGAATTAAATTGCAATATTTGATCTTCCAAAATTTAGTTTGGCCGTAGACATTCAATAAAGAGAGCCATCAATATTGACTTGGTTAATTAGTTGAAAGATAGAAGAATGGAATTGTAATATTGGCTTTGCAAAAGTTGCAATTGCCGTAGAATGAAATCAAAGAGAAGAAACCAAGGTTGACTAGTCTTTATTTGGTTAATTTGGCTTTCAAAATGAATTCCTAAAGCTTCCTACGTAAATTCACTTTGTGAATTGGTTAATTATAGCAAATTTCATCTCTTCCACCGTAGCCAACAATTTCAAGAAGTCAAACATTTGTTTAAAAGCTTGCTTTCTATTGGTTCTTAAAATTCAAGCCATTAATTTTGACCAATTTCTATTGGTTAAATATTTGCTAACTTGATTCTTATTGGTTGCTATTTTTGTTGACCAATTTCCTATTGGTGCACACTATATGTTATAGCATACTTTAACCAATGAATAATATTTATTATTTAAAAGTCAAGATCTATTATCCAATGGATAATAAAATACACATAGATTTTTATTTTATACTAACAGAGTAGAAATTATCATTGATTATTTTTCTATCGATTACCCTTGATGAGTCATAAAGCGAGTCATCAAAGAGAAATTTCTAGAACATGTGACTCACTACGATGAGTCGGTATGATGAGTCATCGTGGAATTTTCTAGAACGGGTGAGTCGGCAAGCGGTCGAAGGCGTAGATATTTTCTAGAGCAGATGAGTCGGCGTAGATATTTTCCAAAATAAGTGAGTCAAGATGGCGAGTCAAGATGCCGAGTCACCGATCGCATCATTGGTGCGTCATCAATGGCAAGTCACGGCCACTGAGTCATCGAGAAACTTCGAAGGCGGCGAGTCATCTGCGGTGAGTCACAGTCGAGTCGGCGTTTGCGGAACCTTCTAGAAGCTGGCCGAGTCATGATGTCGAGGTGTCACGCCACGTGTCATCGCCCTATTGGCCCGTTGCGATGAGTCATAGCCACCAATTTTGACCGGCTCCTCATTGGTCCACGTGTACAAAGACTTAAGGACTAAACGTGGGTCCCGCAAAATATTTCCGGTCTCCGTCAGTCACTTATTTATACCGACTAACAAAATAATATTATAATAATATAAAATTATTTTATTTGTGATTAAATCCTAAAAATTAAAAGATTATTTTTAGTCTCATTCAGAATCGGGTTAAGTAAGATTCCCCAATTCTAAATAATAAAATAAGATTTTCCCGGCCCGGAAAATATTATTTTCCTACCCCGAGCAAATCACACAAAAAGCCCATATAAAATCACAGACAAGATATTATCGGACATTAAATCAAGAAGAAAACAATTAAAAACAAAGACAAAAAAGAAAAACAAGACGTTCGGGACGTAACGGTCATTTTTTCATTTTTTCCCACAACGTAGGTAATCGTCCAAAACGTTCAAATAAAATATCCAAGCAAGTATTATATAGCTGTATATCTTTCGAGAAAAATTAAAACAGTAGCTCAGAAAAAATTTTATTTCACTGCCTGGAAGAAAAATACGTAAAACGATTATATAAAATACTAGACAGTATTATACATCTGTTTTTGATACAGAAAAATTTAAAACAGTAATTTGATAAAATTTTTATTTTACTGTATCGAAACAAATTATGTAAAACTATCAAATAAAATAACAAACAGTATTGTTTTTCTGTATTTCATACAGAAAAACAAGAAACAGTAAAATAGGGACACAACGGTCTTTTACCCAAAAGTTGGGATGTTACAACACTCCCCACCAAAAAGGAATTTCGTCCCCGAAATTCGCAGCAGTCTCTGAACAGTCCCTTCGTCTTGTCTTTTATATTTTCACGTTGCACCTCCGTTTACACCACTCCAGATTACCTCGATTAACGAAAACTCCTTGCATCGCGTAAAACATGGAGAATAGTATTTTAGTGGGATTCTTCATGATTTCGAGAATAGATCGAATGTCGTTAATAAAGATAATGACAATTTGTCTAAATAAGGACGAAAGATACTATCCACTACGCTCATTCCGCGTCACACGATCAAGTACCATTTGAAATTATCCCTGACTTTGTACTGCTTCACTCTTTTGCCTTTACTTTTAACTGAAAGTGCCTCACAATCCAAGTTCTCTTTTTCAACAATACTGTATTTGATACTTATGACATAATTTTGACTAAAAACATCCTTTCTTTACAATTGCAACACACAAAAGGACATTATAAAAAAAATTTAGAAGAAAAGGTAGAGAAATTATCTGAATTGTTATCAAACTTGTCTAACAAAGAATTTGACATTGCCTGATTTTAAGAATAAGATTTCTGGGACACCAAAATTTTACTGAAATAATTTACAGGATATGATTAAAGATAACCAATCCATATATAAGATCATATCTATCTCGCGAAAGAGGTAGACAGTTTAGATTAACAGAAAAGATTGTTTAAAGGACTGGATAATAACAATAGGTTTGGTAACAAAAGAAGAAATAGATAAATCAAATGGTAACAAAGGTATTGATAGCTCTAATCAACCCAAATAGTCAATTAATCATAAAAGAATGAGTTAGACCAAAAGTACATTTCTCGCAATTGTGGCATATGAAAGATGTCATGAAGACATAGAAATAAAAGATGATAGAATCATCCATACCACCGAACATATCCACTAGAGAAATTGATATGGTACGATGAATTTAAAAGTAAGCTTTTTAACTTAAACAATTCAACTGATAAGTCTAACAGAGTATGGATGGTTGGAAAAATACCCAATCCATATTTTTAAATTGCATCCGCTTTGAGAACGAAGCATACAAATTGAATCAACAGAAAAGATTTAATTATTTAATATACTTAGGATGGTTTAAGCAACTCAAGTTCTCAACTACATGTTCTAATAACGGAAGTAGAAACAATCATGCCAAAAGAATAATGAAGACACAAATAATTCTAATTGACTCACACAATATATGCCATAGAGAAATAGGCTACTCTCGGAATTATACAGTATAGTTAAAGAATCACCTTTTTGTGACACAATCTCCTTTGTTTAGGTCCACAACCTAAGATGCTTTTGCTCCACTTGAAGAATCGATGTTCCACTCTACTTAAGATGTCGAAGCACGTAAGTTACTAACAGATGACTTCGTTTTTAGCAAGATACACCTGTTCAAAAAACGTCAGGCATCCTACACTTGAAAACAGATGATTTTCCTTTGATTGCACAACTCCTCGTTAGATGATCTTCCTCACACTTTCAACACGTTGGTGCAAATGTCACAGTCTAACCAAACTTGCTACCGCTAGCTTTTCCTCCACAAGATTGTTGTTGTTGTTGACTTCCCGATGATCACGAATACGTTTTTCCACTGGACTTGCTTGGCCTTACGATTTCGCCTCCTTCAGAACTAATACGATCTAACGTTACGAAACTGCGTATTCTAAGATTTATTTCGACTTGGTCTGCTTCTAATCCTCGGCTATCGTTCCTCGCTGCTGAGTAATCCTCAAGTCATATTGTACTATTTCTTCAATTATTCTTTACCTTGCTTTCATAGTTGTAGTCATATCACCGCTATCGCATCTTGCTTCCTCACGTGCACGTTTACCACGAATCATCGTCTTTCTTCAAAGACAGACGAATCATAATACAATGGATACCAAAGTAACCATTCCAAAGAAACATTGTCTCCTTTCGAGTCCAAGCAGAGAGTCACACAACAAAAACAAGACAAACCCAACCACAAACCCCAAAAAGACTCTAACCGTGCTCTGATACCAACTAATGTAACACCCTCCGTAGGGCGTCACATTTTAAATAAAATATAAAACCAACTGAAATCATTTTATAAAAGTTTTAATTGTTAAAAGATAAATTTTTAAAATTTCATTTTTCGGAAATATAAACTTACCAAAAATTATAAGAAAACCGAAATTAAATTGAATTGACTAATATACATAATCTAAATACCATCAAATATTCATTATAGAAGTAAAACATGTAATTTACAGACTCAGAGAAACAGTAGTAAACCCAAAGACGGGTACTACTAATAGCACGGTAACAACACTAACGAGAAAAATTCAACCTACATAGTCTGTTTCTTCACCAACTGCATCTTGTTGAAACTTGTAAGACCACTCAATGACGTCGCCACCATCTTCGAATATTGTCTCCCTAGGGTTAAGAATGTGCTCCGCCTACTATACTAATTCGAAGAAATACAAACCAAACAAAAACAACACAGAAAGAGGTGAGATCCCCTTTCACCAAGCATCGCAAGACGGTAGTAAAGAATAATACGAATGACAAAGTCATTCCATACACACAAATAATCACAATTATAGTCATGTTATCAAATATTTCTAATATGCATACAACCTAATAAAATAAACAAGTAATAACATTATCGGGATAGATATAACAATTCATACCATATAAAATATCATAACAAGACAATAAAAAATAAAGATTAAATTCAATAACAACATTTCATAGCAGAACAAAAATACAATAATGCATGACAAAATACAACATATAAACAATTAATATCAGATATGAAAGATCACAAATTAAAATATCACAGATATAACACAAATAAAGAAAACCACATAGATAAATCAATCTCACAGATAAAATAAGATAAGAAATGGACAACTAACATAAAAATTATCAGATAAATATAAATAGAGAAAATGTAAAAACATCCAAGATATTACTAGATAAAGATAAATAGAGAAAATGGAATATTATCCAAGATATAATCAAATACACCAAAACACAACCCTACTCCATGGAGCTAAACCCAAACAGATATCAGAGAGAATGACTTGCAAAATCTATTAGTACCACGGCTGCCCAACCAACTATTACGCGATCACACGTTGCGTCAATAGCCTACGACACGGGAATCCACCATCCAGCGTAGTATAGTTCACATCTCCCGTTGTGGCACTATAGGCAATGTACTACTAGACTTTACAAACCTCGATTAAATATAGTGAATGTCGAGTACATTAGTGTGCTATCGGTTTACCACGGCCCAGCGGAGCTACCAACTGTCCACATGTGGGATCCCGTACACTAAAGTCTCCAAGTTTATTAGAACAATAAACTACACTACACTTATCGCATCGACAACACGATGTGATTCGTCTCGTCAACCAAAACACCAAAAATTGGTATAAAGACAAAACATAATTCCAAATATATGAAATTATGAAAATGCCCTCAAGATAAAAATATGCCCTCAATGGCAAAAAGCCTGTACGGGTTCACTTTTTCCCGACAGCGAAATAACCTCAAAAGCCTGTACGGGTTCACATTTTCCCGACAGCGAAAAATAAATATAGTAACGGTCAATCGCGTAGAAATTTTATCGCGTTTTTGAAATCTCGTCGTTTTTACAAACGTTTAAAAATCGGGTAAAGATATTTTTCTGTTTTTAAAATCGCGTAGCATTTTTAATACGTTTTCTCAATCGCGTAGGATTTTTAAATCGTTTTCTTGTCCAACTTCCTTAAATATCTGTTTAAAACATGCATGTAAATAATATTTAGTACTTTCAAATTACGTAGAATATTTTTCATAGCGTATATCTTGTCTTTTGGACATCTTTTCTATCTTATTTATCCATTTTTACTAAAAATTGACAAATATTTTGTTTAATAAATTATAATAATGGTTTCCTAAATTTACCATTTAAAAGTTCTTTTCATTTTTATTAATACCAAATAATTATACTTTTGAAAATTCCTAACGTGCTTCAAAACACACGATGAGCTATACGTTAGAAATTTTATAAAGCTACTGTATTTCTTCTTACAGAAAAAAAACCATTAGTATTAACCTCTTAAACTTAATTCTAACTATTTTATTTCTTTAAAACTCATTGTAGAAAATTTACTTTAACTTGTATTGCTTCTTCTTGATTGAAAATAGCTTGGAATTAATTTTTAGAAATCATGAATGTATAATTTGGCATGTTGGCCGAATTTGATAAAAACTTTGCATTTGATTTCGAATTATTTTTCACCTTTTAAATATATGTTTAATCTCTTGTATTGTCTACATTGATTTAATCCTTACCCTAGAAAATAGTTTTAGAAATCAAAGTGTTGAAGTTAGACATGTTGGATGAAAATGTAAGGTTATGCCATTTAATTTCCAAATTCATTTTTCTTAATCTAAACAAATGGATATCTTACCAATTCTCTTAGGTTATTTAGGTCACCTTTTAAGAAAATTAAGAGAACATTTTGGTTCCCCATTTAAATCATGGCCGTGAGCCTTGTTAATGTGTTCTTTGGAACACTCATGCAATCCTTGACATATTATTTGCATCCTATATATTATCATGCATTTCTAACACATGCCATATTATCAAAGCTTGTAGATATGCAAATTAAAGCTTGTAGACATGCAATTTATTACAAATATCACATAAGAAGACTACTAACAAATACACAACAACCTACTAGTAAGCACCAAATTATCAAACACACAAATAACAAACACACAAATAATTAACACATCAAAACAAGCACACCACCGAATCCTTATGGATTCTACAAGCACAACCACATATATTCCTCACCACCAACACTTGGTTGATGAGGGTAATCTCCTCTTACCTCTTGTAGAACCTCCAAGCTCCTTGTATGTCTCCTTCAAGCAATTCCTCTCCACCAAGAGCTACTTGAAAAATCAAAGAAAACATACAATATTAATATCTAAGGCTTGAGTAGGAAAACCATGAATCAAAATATGGTTTAAAAGGAAAGAATAAAATTAATAGTGAAGATTTCATAAACTTCACCTTAAAACCCTACACCTTGAGCTTGAAGAACAAGGGTGAAAATGGATGATTTAGGAAAAACTTCCAACATGAAAGTTTCTTAAAATGGTATGGAGATTCAAGATCTATGGTCATTTAAATTTTTAGAAGCTTGGAAGAGGATTTTTGGTGAGTTGGCCGAATTCAAGAGGAAGAGAAAAAGGAAAGAATTTTGGTTGCTTGATCTTGGTTCTTTGAAGAAAAAGATATAGAAGAGAACAAATGAAATAAATTGATGAAGATTGTCTCCATTTGGGAGCTTTGGCCGTGAACACAAAGAGAGAAAAGAAGGAAGAATATTTGAGAGTTTGGCTTGATAGCTTTGGAGAAAGATGAAGACTTGGAGAAATAAAAACAAGTCTTCTTTGGTTTTTTCTAAGCTTTGGCCGTGAATGACCTTGAGAATAGGTGAGAATGATATTTGGTTTTGCTTCCTCCAAATGCATGGTTGTAAATGCATGGAGAGTAAATGTGAATTGAAGTATTGGAATTGTCTTCCTAAAGGCATTCAATTGCCGTAAATGTATTCATGACAAGAAGCCATCTATATGGACTTTGTCATACTTGATTAATAAATGAAAGGTAGAAAAGAATTAAATTGCAATATTTGATCTTCCAAAATTTAGTTTGGCCGTAGACATTCAATAAAGAGAGCCATCAATATTGACTTGGTTAATTAGTTGAAAGATAGAAGAATGGAATTGTAATATTGGCTTTGCAAAAGTTGCAATTGCCGTAGAATGAAATCAAAGAGAAGAAACCAAGGTTGACTAGTCTTTATTTGGTTAATTTGGCTTTCAAAATGAATTCCTAAAGCTTCCTACGTAAATTCACTTTGTGAATTGGTTAATTATAGCAAATTTCATCTCTTCCACCGTAGCCAACAATTTCAAGAAGTCAAACATTTGTTTAAAAGCTTGCTTTCTATTGGTTCTTAAAATTCAAGCCATTAATTTTGACCAATTTCTATTGGTTAAATATTTGCTAACTTGATTCTTATTGGTTGCTATTTTTGTTGACCAATTTCCTATTGGTGCACACTATATGTTATAGCATACTTTAACCAATGAATAATATTTATTATTTAAAAAGTCAAGATCTATTATCCAATGGATAATAAAATACACATAGATTTTTATTTTATACTAACAGTAGAAATTATCATTGATTATTTTTCTACTGATTACCCTTGATGAGTCATAAAGCGAGTCATCAAAGAGAAATTTCTAGAACATGTGACTCACTACGATGAGTCAGTATGATGAGTCATCGTGGAATTTTCTAGAACGGGTGAGTCAGCATGGCGAGTCAGCGTAGATATTTTCTAGAGCAGATGAGTCAGCGTAGATATTTTCCAAAATAAGTGAGTCAGCATGGCGAGTCAGCATGCTGAGTCACTGACTGCATCATTGGCTGCGTCATCAATGGCAAGTCACAGCGCTGAGTCATCAGAGAAACTTCTGGAACTGGCGAGTCACTGCGGTGAGTCACAGGCTGAGTCAGCGTTTCTGGAACCTTCTAGAAGCTGCTGAGTCATGATGCTGAGGTGTCACGCCACGTGTCATCGTCCTATTGGCCCGTTGCGATGAGTCATAGCCACCAATTTTGACCAGCTCCTCATTGGTCCACGTGTACAAAGACTTAAGGACTAAACGTGGGTCCCGCAAAATATTTCTCAAGTCTGCCGTCACTTATTTATACTGACTAACAAAATAATATTATAATAATATAAAATTATTTTATTTGACAGTTAAATCCTAAAAATTAAAAGATTATTTTTAGTCTCATTCAGAATCGGGTTAAGTAAGATTCCCCAATTCTAAATAATAAAATAAGATTTTCCCCGGCCCGGAAAATATTATTTTCCTACCCCGGAGCAAATCACACAAAAAGTCCATATAAAATCACAGACAGTATTATCGGACATTAAATCAAGAAGAAAACAATTAAAAACAGCAAAAACAGCAAAAACAGTACGTTCGGGACGTAACGGTCATTTTTTTGTTTTTTCCCACAACGTAGGTAATCGTCCAAAACGTTCAAATAAAATATCCAGCAGTATTATATAGCTGTATATCTTTCAGAAAAATTAAAACAGTAGCTCAGAAAAATTTTTATTTCACTGTCTGGAAGAAAAATACGTAAAACGATTATATAAAATACTAGACAGTATTATACATCTGTTTTTGATACAGAAAAATTTAAAACAGTAATTTGATAAAATTTTTATTTTACTGTATCGAAACAAATTATGTAAAACTATCAAATAAAATAACAAACAGTATTGTTTTTCTGTATTTCATACAGAAAAACAAGAAACAGTAAAATAGGGACATAACGGTCTTTTACCCAAAAGTTGGGATGTTACAAAGTCGATCGACAATAAGGAACTAAAGAGGAATCAAAATTCCTCACGGTTTAGTATATGGAGAATATGGTTCAGTTAGGGCTGATAAATGGTTTCAAGAGATAGTAGAGATCTTTGTGGTCAGGCATGCACCGATGAACGACGAGTGTCCTTCATTTCTTATCCATTTGTAGGAGAGGCTGAAAGTTGGTGGGTCAAGCTAAGAGGTTACTGTAGATATTAAGTACTCAAATCGCCTAGGAGGTGTTTAGAGTTAGTTACTTTCTTAGACAAGTAGTATTCCTTAGGGTTGCAGAGAGCAAAGGAATTAGAATTTCTAAGGTTTGAGTAAGGGGGATATTACTTTGGATTAGTATGGTGAGCAACTCAAAGAATGTTCTAAGTTCTCTTCTCATTTTATAAGTAATCCAGATGAAAACTGGAAGTGTGTAAGATTTGAAGTTGGACTTAGAGAAGGTATTAGAATTGTTATAGAATTAGATAAGTTCAGAAACCACACAGTTTGGTACTGGAGGTCAGCATGTAAGTGCTGAGAAAATGGGCGATTAAGTGCCCATAGATAGCAAATTCCAAGATTTATATCCCATGTAATTTGAGTTTTCTATTAATTGGGATTTTACATATATGTTTCCTAGAGAGTGCTAAGACACTCAGAGGTATTTCACGGTAGAAATCACCACCTAGCATGTATGTCCAAGTTAGAACTTTTGAGCATTCTGAAAGTTAAGAATTTTTTAAAAGAAGTGTCTAGGACCTTAAACACAATAGTATGGCTTAGAATACCACCTGAAGTGTGATAGTAAGGTAAGCTAGATACAAGTTTGATAAGAAAGTTAACCTTATCATAGAGGCATAGTTTACCCTCTTGTAGTAAAAGTTGGGTAAAACATGCAAGTTTTGATTAATGCTCTTTTCTCTCATTGAGTTGTATTGTAATGAAGTATTAATCAAGAGATGGATCCTTTAATAGTTAAAGTTGAACCATAGCACAATTATCCTAACTAAGAGAGTAAGATAAAGCTCTTGACCTTTCAAAGTAGTGAGCAAAGCTCTTTGTTAAGGATAGAGTTGTGACACAAGGTAGCAAGAAAAGCACCTTGTGAGGGTAAAGATATAAGTAAAACACTTTACAAGATGTGTAGAGGAAGTAGCCCTCCAATCCCTCCACATTAGGCAAGTAGTGAGACCAAATAAATCTTGCCAAGTATAGTAAAGAAGTGAGGTAAACACTCTAACGAGACAAAGCAGTGAGTTAAGCTCTCTACCAAGGATAGTACAACAAGAAAAGCTTACTATCAAGGGTAATAGAATAAACAAAGTTCTATGCCATGCTAAGGAGTGAGATAAGCCCTTATACAAGTGTAGTGAAGTGGGGCCAACTTACTACAAAGAACTATAGGATGAGTTAAGTCCTAAGTTAGGCAATAAGGTCAGTTAAGTAATTTACCAAGTATAGTTTATCTAAGATCTAGTTGTCTTAGAATAAAAAATAGAAAGAGATTATCTCTAAAATTAGTTCTGGGATTATGGAAAAACATTACCAGTATGTTAGAGTAGTTTTATAAACTTTTAGAGAGATAAGGTTGTTTGCCAAATTTGCCAAGAGTCAGTTTTGGTTACAAGTGGTACGATGTATGGTGTCATGTAATTTCTCAAGGAGAAATTGCAGAGAACCCTAGCATAATTTAAGCAAAGGTACAGTAGGTTGAACTACCATTGTTACTGAGGGCAAAAAGTTTATCAGTAGACTTTCTTAGTTAGTCGCTACCCTGACTATGTTAACTAGGAAAGGTGGTACTTTGTAGTGGACTCTAGATCATAAGTATAGTTTCCAAGAGTTGAAGAAGAAAGGTTGACTACTACATCAGTGTTGGTAAAACCAGATCCCCATGAGAACTTTAAGGTAATTAGTGATATTTCAAAGATGGGACTAGGGTGTGTTCTGATGCAACAGAGGTAAGTAGATGCCTATGCATCGATGCAGTTAAACCTGTACTAGAAGGACTACCCTATGTATGATTTGGAATTAGCCACAGTAGTGTTTGCCTTATAAACTTAGATACTTTGTTCATAACGAGTCTAGTTCGAGCTGTTTAGCGATCATAATAGTTTAAGATGCTTGTTTGATCAGAGGAAGCAGAATATGAGGCAGAAGAGATAGATGGAGTTTTTCAAGGTTTATAACCTTAAGTTATAGTATCACATGGGTAAGGCCAATGTAGTGGCCGATGCACTAAGAAGGATATCCCTACAGGTGTCCCAGATGATAGTCCAAGATAGTGAATTTCTTGAAAGTTTATAGGATTTGAGTCTCGCAATAACTATGATGTCGTATAGTCTCTAAGTGAGTAATGTGGACATAGTAAAAGACTTAAAGACTCAAATTGTAGAAGCTCAAAAGGAGGAAGGAATCTCTAAGGGACACTAGTGAACAAATTTTCTTAGAAAGCCAACAGGACTTTAGTATGACAACAGATGGAATAAAAGGTTTAGAGATAGACTTTGTATTCCAAGAGAGTCAGGAAATCAAAGAAAGGATTCTATGAGGAGTTCTTAAAGGTAAGTATACCATTTATCTAAGGGCTACTAGGATGTTTCAAGAGTTAAGGAAGATGTTTTGGTGCCCTAGTATAATAGAGGATATAGCAAAATATATTATGTTTTAAGTAATGGTGGAAACATTGAGTAATCTGCTCACTTTTTACCAAGCAGAGTTAGCTATCTTCTAGATTAAGTAGTTTAACTACTTTTGAAAGAGATAGATTATAGGGAGTCTCATTGATTGTAGTGCTTGATAGAGATATTAGGTTCACACTCAGTTTTTGGGAAGCCTTGCAAAAGAAATTCAGAGCTAAGTTAAGTTTAGTACAACTTACTATCCATAGGCAGAGGAATCCAAGAGCTTAGAGGTAAGTAGATTTCCTCTAGTGAGAATATGGTTGGGAGAAGCTGGTACTAAAACTATAATGCCCTTTTTCTCAATGTCATGAAGAAGGAACGTCACACCATAATACTAAAAACACGAAATAAATTTGCGAAAATTTTAGTTACGTTGATTAATTAAGTCCTGGTTCAATATTAACACAAAATTAAATAGTTTGTATTCTTGATAGCGGAAATAATTGTACATAGAAATACGTACTACATTTTTTTTGTTGTAATAGAAGAAGTAAGAATAACTCCCGATACAATAAAATCGACATAAACTAAAGACCATGCATTTACAACATTCATATATATAATGCATCAGCCTGTTTAATTACATTACAAATTATACAAAAAAAACAAAATATGTACCCACCCAAAGAGATACAAATATACACCTATCTAGTACGGCAAAACATCATGTTTTCCCAAAAAGATAAACAGTTAGCCATCAGTAGCCACCGAACAGTATCAGCCCCTACGATTGATGAGAAAGGACCGTAGCTGGGTCCTCCTCAGGGTCCTCATTATCCGATAAAATTGCATTCGGAACGACCGAGTTTCAGGCAGAAGCTCGAGCAGTGGAGAGGAAAAAATCCTCTTAAGGGGTGTAGAACATATCAGTCCACATGTCCCTCACGGGTAGGTGAAATTCTAAAATAACAAAAGCTGAAAAATCAAAGACAGGGGTGTCATAACGACCCCAAGATAAGGACACCGTCAGCTCTCCACGGTAGACACATCAGTCTGTCTCCACATGTAAGTGCCAACAGTCTGGTCCTCCATGGAAGGTCAACTTCACGTATCCTAAGAAGCAGCGTGGGTGTGACGACATCCTCAACAGCTCTAGCCGTAGTACGACCAGAAACCCAAAAACTCAGTTGTTTCCTTTTCTTCCTCAAAAGCATCTTCTAAGAAGTACATAGTCCAATCGAAATACAAAAAATATAGAAATACAGAAAATACAGAAATAGGTGAGACACCCAGCATTCAGTACTAAAATGGCAGTAAGAAAACAGAATGTCGCTGGACGCCCATATATCAACACAGTTCATACAATAATTAGAATTGACAATAAAGCAGATCAACAATAAACAGTAACAATAACCATCAATAATAAACAAATAATAGCAATATTCCCAACAGTCAATAGTTCAACAATTAAATATGCATTATAGTAATTATAACAAATAACTCCCACAGTCATAAATACTCATGCTCAATGCATTATGAGACTAATGGTTCACAATGCAAAAAGGTACCAAAATTCATACTCCATGAAGCCAGACATAAACATTTTCGGAGTGAATGATCAAGGAGTAATGCCAGTATCTCGTTAGCCTTAAAAAAAGTGTGCTCATCACATAAAAACATTTCCGCAATATGGCTTATACATGGCACCTCAACACTTGATCGCGACATAGGACAACGTCTCAGTCCGGATCGTCGGTGCGTTTGCATCGGTCTATCCCACGGCCCCAGTGGAGCTACCACTGCCCATTGTGACACACCCGCACCCCGACGCCCCCAGGGCCAACCACTATGACCCTACGCTAGTCTATTCGCACCCACACAAAGGTGTTGTTCAAACTCCTAGGCATACACCACCCTTACAACAATGTCCAATGGACAACACATATGCATGACAACACAATGTCCAATCATGTATGTTTATAAATGATACAATAATCATGCAATATACCACACTGGCATATCTAAATATACATGGTTCAATATCAACATGTCATAGTATCAATATGTCACAAATTCCTCAAGTACGAAATCAACAACCACTAAGCCCACATAGGGGTCCACAATGACGTAGAATCAATTTTCAATGTCAATATATACTTAGGGTTCATCCCTTATCATAAGTCCACCTTATGGGTTCACATTCTCAAAGTCTTATATTTTGGTCAATTATGACAATTTTTTATTAAATAGCCCTTCAAAACCGTGTCCTTCTTGAGTGTTGTTATTCAATCCAATCCTTCCACTTTATTATGGATTATGAATGCCTCTAAATTCCTAATTTCCAAATATGTATCAAGGCATCACTCAACCCCTAATTTTCTCTAAAAATTGTGGCTTCTCTAGGTCATCAAGATTCCAATTTCCTTCCATTTTATGCATCAATTACTTAGTATCTAATCATTTAAATTTTTATTTTACACAAAACCAATCCAATCTCCTAACTTCCAAGATCAAAACCGTGGCTTCACCCTAGGGTATTAAATCCTTAAAATTCTCCATTCATTAATTTTTAATATCATAATTTAACAATTAATCACATATGCTTCATTTCATTATATACAAAAATCAATTTATACCCCTAAAATCTAGTCAAAACCGTGGCATCATATTAGGGTAGGAAACTCCAAATTTTCCATTTAACAACCCTAACATGATCAAGCATTTCAACACACCCAAGATCACCATCCAAACATTAATCCAACAAAAAATACATAAGCATACAAAATCACTAAAACAAAGTAAGCATTCAAAGGTTCCCTCACCACCATAATGGTTGAAGTGAGTAATCTCCCTCTTACCTAAAGGAGAATCACGAAAATGGCTTCCTAGATGCTCCTTTGTAGGTTTGGTTTTTGAGCTTCCAAAAACCCTAGGAATTTCAAGACAATGAATCAACACCAAGGGTTGAAAGAGAAGAGATCCATGGTCATCAAAGAGACCATGGAGCACGAAAATGAAGAGAAAGGAGAAGAAAAATAAAAACTTTACCTTAAAGCTTGAAGCTTTGTCTTGGATGACCATGGAGGAAAAGTTGGATTTTGAAGAAAATTTCTAAAGAGAAAGTGTAGAGAAGGTGAAGGTGAATGTATTGATGAAGAGAAAAATGAAGAAAATGGTTGGAGATGTGGGCTGCAAAACCGTATGGAGAGGGGAGAAGAAGAGAGAAGGAAGAGAGAAAATATGAAAAAGACGAACTAGAGAGAGAAAGTGTTATGTTGAAATGAGGTATTTTGTGTATTGGGCATTAAGTAAGGAGGCAAAATTTTGCCTCCCATGGAGGGGCATTGCCGCAGCAATGAGAGGGGAGAGAGAGGGAAATTTTGGCTTCCTCAATAAGCCAAGGGTACATGGGTCATTTGGTGGTCAAAGCTTCTCCGAGAAGCTTTGATTAAAATACATTAAATTTGAATTAAAGTGAGTTGATTAGACATAAAGTAGATTGAATTAGGATAATGTGATAGAGTTTTTAATGCATGTTATTATCCAAGGGATAATTGTTACTGTTGACAGAAGTCAGTATTAATTTGTCTGACAAATAAAATTTACACAGCGTTTTATTATTTTATCTGTTAAAATTTCTCAAAAAATGTGAAACTTCATAAATCATGTCTAGCCTCGGGTTTAGTAAGATCCCCCATCGATGTTTTCACAGATCAAGGTTCTCAGAAAAAATATCTCATTTTCCTGGCTCTGCTCAGTTTGCACACAAAATGAGAAATAATATTAAAATATTTCGCGTTCTCAGAAAAATCCAGAAAAATTTCCAAAAATCAAAAATATTGGAAAATGAATATTTATTACAAAATAAATAAAATTTGAGGTGTTACAAAAATGACTACTTGGGAGTTGGAATCCCATGTAAAGTGAGTTTACTCAGAGTTGTTTGCATGAGGTGAGCAATTTTAGGGACAAAATTTAAAAAAAGAAGGGAGAATGAAACATCCTGAGAAAACATGTTAGGTTTGTATATGGTCTCAAATGTACTATTATACTTGTATAATATGTCAGTTAAGTTTTGTGACAAACTAAGTACATTTAGGTACTTGCAACTCAAAAGTTGAAAAGCAGCTAAAAATGACTCAGATAGTAGCATAAATTGCTAAGTTGAGGGAAATAAACCTAGAGAGTTTGTTTCTAAGTCACAAGTTACGTGAAAAAGGTGTAATTAAAATTTGAGAACAATCAAAGTTAATTTGGTATTTTTAGACACACTAGTTGTGCATTTTGATGCTGGATTAACCACTAGTAGATATGAAAAAATAAGATAATAGTGAAACAGTAATTTTGATGAATCCTAATATTTATTTGAAAGTTGTTGAAAGTTAGAAAACTTGATTTAGCTAAATTCAAGTATCCTTAGCAGATATAAAGTTCCAGCTTTAGGCATAAGTGCCAAAATTAGACTTTGCCTCCTTGTTCTTCCTTCTATTCCCACGGTTCCAGAACAAAGAAACAGAAACATAAAAGAAAGAAGAGGAAAACATGAAGGGGGAAATAGAGGAAGGAGGAAAGAGGAGAAACCAAGAGGAAAACTTGGATCCATCCTTGGTCATCTTTAAGATCTTCATCATCTCCATCTTTGTAGTAGCTTGAGGAGCTTGAGGTAGGGGTTCTTTAACCTTCAATCTCTTCCTTTCTTCATCTTTTCCATTGAGTGAGGTTAGGTCACCAGAATGGAGAATTTGGGTTTGCAATGCAAGAATCCACTTTCTTTGTTAGTTCTTGCTTCTTTTGATGAAACTAAGTTAGTTTCACTCTATTGAATGCAAATTGGTTGATTTTGTACTTAAACAACTCAAGAAGTTCCATAAGTTGGGACATAGAACCTAGGTTGTGATTTTGAGCATTACTCCAAGTTTAAGTGAATTGATGAGTTGATTTTAGTGTTTAATGATTCTAACATGATTAGTGACCATGATTAGGGTTGAAAAACACTTAGAATCCAAGATTGGAAGGTTAAAAATGAATTTCGAGCCAATAGAATAGTGGCTCGGTTCTGCATAATTTTCTGCAGAATTACCATGCCTAGGCGTGGACTAATTAGTTTTTGGTCCAGGTGAGCAAGAGAGCACCACGCCTGGGCGTGAGATAGGACATAAGCCACACTTAGGCGTGAGTTCCAGGATTTTTCAAGAATTATATTCTTGATGTTTTGGACTTCCCTATGTATTAGGATCACTCTTATATGTCTTTATAAATGTGTTGAGGCATCAATAGGGATGTTTCAAGAAGGAAATTATCACCTATCAAATATGAGAAAGTTATACCCTTTGTGCATCCTGTAGTTAAGGATTGCCATTGTAACACCCCAAAAATTGTTTGTTTTATGTTATATATGTTTTTTATAATATTTGTGAATTTTGTGAATTTTTGTGAATTATTTCGGTGATTTTAATTATTTTATTATATTTTTCGATTTGCGTGCGCATTAAGTAGAGCCGAAAAAATAGAATATTTTTCTGAGGCCGAAAAATTTTGGACTGTGAAACGGGGTTGGGGGATATTACTAAACCCAAAGTCGGACACAATTTATGAAGTTTTCATTTTTTGAGATTTTATCTGACAAATAAAATTCGTGTACGTCCTATTATCCAACGGATAATAAATATTGATTTTGTTAGCTGTAACTTTTGTCCATTGAATAATAGCTTTGAATAAATGCTAGTCATCTTTTCTAGAAGGTTTACTTTATGTGACATCACTTTGATGACATCACTTGGATGACATCATCGTTGATGTAATACCCCAAATTTCTGTATCTCTTAAACAGTAATTTTGACAGTTAACAGAATTTTACTGTTTAGTAATTTCTGTGCACTGTAAAATTATTTTATTTATTCCGTCAGCGTATTTGATCGTTTTGAGTGATTTACTCCGTGTCAGAAAAATAAAAATTTTCGGGCCGGGGAAAACCTTACGTAATTTAATTTTTACCGTTAGGTAATTATTTTACGTAATCTGATTTGATATTTGTGCATTTTATAATTTTTGTGATTTTTGTGGATGATTTTGAAATTTTTTCTGTTTGTGGGCCCAGCAAGGGGTATGTGGGCCCAGGTGGCCATACGTGGGCCCAGGTGGGTCCCACAAAGTGAAAAAATTTTCTACGCATAGAAAAATTTGTACTGTTTAGACGGAGACAGGGGATCTTACTAAACCTGAATCCGGAGACAGTTTTAGAAAATTTCTTGTACTGTATTTTATACTGTATTTAATTATCGGATGATAAAAATACAGTAAAAATATTATTTGTAGGATACAAGAATAAATATTATCTTGCGTAGTCAACAAAGAGAGCTTGACTTGATTTATACCCTTGGATGAGAATACTTAGTTTGAATATTAACCATTGATTTAATCAAAGGTTAAGAAACAAACTTAATAAAGAAGTCTTGGATAATAACCATTGATTTAATCAATGGTGTGAGAATAAGCTTAGTTAGGAAGGCTTTGATATCAACCATAGATGTAATCAAAGGTGTAGAATTGGTCTTGAAAAATGACAAAGACCATTTATAACCATTGGATTTAGATTAAATCAAGGGTGGAGATTTAATCTTAAAAAGTAACAAAGACCATTTATGACCATTGGATGAAGAATTAATCAAGGGTAGAGATTTAGTCTTCTAAAATGGCAAAGACTAATTAGGACCCTTGGATTTAAAGTTTGAAGAAGCAATCTTAACCATTAATTTTGGAGACACATCTAATGGTTAGAATTTAAAGGAGAAAAATCCAATGGCTTACAGATTAAGTCTTCTAACCTATCTAAATCTACCTAAATCCTAACCATTGAATTAATCAATGGCTAGAAATGCTTCAAATGGTGGCAAATAATGAAGACAACTTTATTGAATGCATTATGAAGAAGAAAGTGATGGTTTTGGAGTGTTTAGAAGACAAAGAAAAACAAGCTTTATGTCATTTTTGCATGTCTTGGTCAAGTTAGACATCATAATGGCTTACTTTTGATTTTTTTGCACTCAAGAAGAATGCAAGAAGGGGGGACTACGAATTTGGTGCTGCATGAAGGAGTTTGGAAGACCATAATTGCATGCTTTAGTCATTATTGTCTTCCTTGGTCTTCATTGATTCATTTTCAAGAAGGAAACTTAGAAAATTTTCTATCCATCTCCTTTCTTCTCTAGATTTTGGCCAAGCCCTCCAAGAGCACCTTTCATCACTCAAAAATTTCATCCAACTTGATTTTTTAAACCTAAACATCATTCTAAGAACATCTCTAGTTATGAGTTTTTCCAAAATCATTCATCTTGATCTTCAAATCCAAGCTTCAAGTTTCTATCAAAAATCAAAAATTTCATCTTTGTTCTTCAAAATACACCATTCGGTCAAAACCCCTAAAACCACCATCCAATCTCTTTTAATTTCATCCAACCTTAGATCTTGAATCTCCATGATATTCTAAGCAACTTTCATGTTGAAGACTTCTTCTAAATCATTCATCTTCAAGGAGTTTCTTCAAGATCAAAGTTATTGGGTTTTTGAGGTGAAGTATAAGGAAACTTCATTTTCTTCTCTCTTTTTCATGATCTAAGCCATGTTTGATCCATGGTTCCTCTTAATCAAGCTTAGTATACTAATTTCTATATATTTTGTTTTGTATTTGAGAAGCTCTTGGTGATGAAGGACTTGGAAAAAGAAGCAAATCAAGAAGCTTTTGAGGATCTTCAAGAGGTAAGAGGAGATCCATCTCACCAACCAAGCATGGTGGTGAGAGATGGTATTTTATTTGATGGATGTGGAATCCATGTGAGGATTCATATCCATGGTCATGTAATTAATTTGTGGGTGTTTATGAGCTTTGATTAATTTTCTATGCTTGATATGCTTTGCATGATTTTATAGCTTTGATGATATGCTTGAAATGCTATACATGCTTTTATGGCTTTGATGGTATGCTTATATTATTTATGATGAAATATATATGTATATGCCATGACTTGATGGTGGAAAGGAAATTGATTTTTGGCTCCAATAGCCAAGGAAGAGCTACGGTTTTGATGCCCTTAATTAGGGTTCATGTTGAAAATTTTTAAGAACAAAAGAATTGATTTTTGAGTACTTAGAACATGGTGGATTTCGAACAAGACACCTCAACAATGGTGTTTATAATTTAAGATTTTCATGAATGATGAAAACGGATGATTTGAAGAATTTGGAAAATAAACAAAGGGTTTGTTTTTCAAGAGAACAAGAACACGGTTTTTAGAAGGATTTTTATTAATTTATTTTTTGTAAAAAGTTTCTAAGTGTTTAACTAAACATGAGATTTAAATGAAAATAGCAATGATGATTTTAAGGATTTGCAAAGAAAGTGAAAAAGGATTTGTAAAGAAAGTGAAAATGGATTTGCAAAGAAAGTGAAAAATTGAAAATGAACAAATGATTTGATTTTCAAAGACTATGAGTCTTACGTTTTTGTAAAGGATTTTTAATGGTTTTGTTTGTGTAAAACCATATCAATTTAAAAGGAAAAATATTTGATGGTTTCAATAGTCATGTCCACGTTTTTTTAAGGCTTGTAATGTCTTGATTTTTATGAACAAAGTGAATTTCAAAGTGGAAACGAATGGATTTAATACAAGGATTTTGGAAAGGGAATCAAGCGTTTATCACTTGAGAAAATCAAGTTTTTGTAAACGAAAATGTTTTGAACTTCAATTTATTTTGAAGAAAGTTATGTTTGGAAATGATTTGGGAAAAATGGAGAATATAATGGTGTTTTGAAAATTTACTAACGTATAACTTATTTTCAAGTTTTGAAATACGTTAGAAAAATGTTAAGTTTTGAAACGTTGATTTACATCAATGGAAAAGTGATTTTGTGAAGTATATTTTGAAAAAGAATTTCTTGAGTAAAGATCTGTGGAAAAATATTTTCTTGAGTAAGAAAATATATTAAATGAAATATAAAGTTATATTATTTTGAGAAAAGTTGAAGAGGAATTTTTGAAGGTTAAGAAGTATTTTCTATAATAAAATTGTGATAAAAAATGTTTTACGATATCTTAAAAACGTGATTTTTGTTTTACGCCATTTTGAACAATGTGTTAAAAATGATATTGATTTATTTAAGTCCAAAATAATGTTTGGAATATTGAGGAATAGTTTATGTGATTGAAAAATGTTGAAAAATATTTTACGTATCTTAAAAATAATTTAAAATATAGTAAAATATTTCTACGCGATTTGAAAAAAAATGTTTAAATCTACACGATTTGAAAAGCATTTAAATATTTTACGCGACTGAAAAATTGTTGAAAAATCACTACGTGATTTGAATAGTGATAGAATATTTTTACGTGATTGTGAAAATGATTTACGTGACGTAAAAGAATAATTTTTAAGTTACGCAATTTTGAAACAGTGGAAAAATACTATGTGATTTGAGAAACGTATGTTTTTACGCGATTGAGAAAAACGTTAAAAATTAGTACGTGGTTTAAAAGTGCAACAGAAGAGTTACAACATTTTGAAAACGTAACAGAAATGTTACGAAATTTTGTAAACGTAACAGTAGTGTTACGGTATTGTAAAAACGTAATAAAAATGTTTTGAAATTTTAAAAACGTAACAAAAATGTTACGGTATTGTGAAAATATAAAAGAAGTGTTATGGTATTGTGAAAACATAACAGAAAAGTTTTTGGATTGTGAAAACGTAACAGAAATGTTACACGATTGTGAAAATACGGTAAAAGTGTTCTACAACTATGAAAACGTGATAACATAATTTTCGCTGTTGAAAGTACAGTATGATTACTGTTGAACCAGTGTCCATACACTGTTTGTGAGAAAATGACATATTTGTCTATGATTGGATTTGGTGCATTATACATGCATTGGAATGGTCCGATGAGGACTGGATATGGCTGATTGCCTAGGAGAAACACACCTCTTGAGTGGGTGCGATATGCGTAGTGTAGGTCACTTGTTGACCTTGGGGGCATCGGGGTGCGGGTTGCCTACACGGGTGGTTGGTCGCGCTTCTTCCCGTAGGTTAGACCGATGCAACACACCGATGATCCGGACCGAGACACTATTCTTAATCAAGATCTGATAAAGACTGTCGTGTATATGCTAGATGTGCAAAATCAAAATGAGGATTATAGCACGTGGTCTGAGGCATGTGGTACCGACAGATCTTTTCGATCATTTCTCCGACCCGAGTTTAGCTCCATGGAGTAGGAAATCGAGTCTTGTGTACATGCATAATCGAACATTTATATCGTGTGATATATTAATTGAAGAATATTGGCTATGACAATTGTTTTGAATACTTGGATGATGATGATGATAATTAGGACATTATCGTAATTGTTGTTTATAATAATTGAATTGATCAATGATTTGATGATGATAGTTGATTAATATTGAATATATTATTGGAAGTTTGATATGATATCCCTGTAAAATATTCTTTGCTTGTGTTATCTCGTGTTGCCATGCTTTGGTATTGGTGTAGGTGATCTCACCTCTTTGTTATGTTGTCTTGCTGTGTCTGTATTGTTAAAATTAAACAGTAGAAAGAATGAGTTGTCTTAGACATAACGGGCAATGGACACTCAGAGATTGATGAAAACATTGAAGAGTGGCTGTCTCAAGTTCGAAGGTGTTCTGAGTAGACAAGGAGTAGAGTTCTGATGCAACAAGCTGGATACAAGATAAGGAATGAGTATGTTAAGTTTTATCGTTAGTGTTATACCGTGCTATTTAGTAGGACCCGTCATGGGGTTTGCTACTGTTAAAAAAAAAGTCTGTTAATTTTATATTTCTCTTTAAATTGTGAAATATTAATTGGTGTCAATGTTGTATATGAATTAGTTTAAATATATTTTCAGTAATACTTATGGATTACAGTAAGTTTATATTTCAGCAAGAAAGAAATTTTTTTTTAAACCCACGTTTTTAACTCAAACCTTTTATGAAAACATTTTCAGATTATGAGTCGGAAGTCAGACATGTGATACCCTAGGGAGGGTGTTACAGTTGACTTTCCAAAAAGGTGAAAATTGGCTTCTTGAAGAAGCTTATATGAAGCTTCCTAAGCAAGCTTCTTTTTAGCTTATTAGAGAAGCCAATTCCTCTATCCTCCCTTTTGTATGGTCATGGTTTGAGGAGGAAAAAGATTACCAAATGTCATCATTTTCTCTTAAGTCTTCTATTCATTTTTCTATCAAGTAACTAAAAGAAAAATTCTATCACCTCTCTCTCTTGAAGCTCACGGTTTTCACCCCTAAAACCCACTCTCCATTTTCTTTCATTTCAACCAACCATACCTAGTGAATTTATGCCTCATTTGGAGAAGCTTCTATGTTGAGATCAACTTCTTGTTCTTCCATTTTCAAGTTCTTATTCCAGCTTAAAGTCGAAATTTTTAAGGTAAAACTCTTCAATCTTCATCCTTTATATTTTCTTTTCATCCAAAAAGCCCTCACCTTTCTTTTCTCTAAAGCTCATGGCCAACACCCCTACTTTCACTTCCAATCTTCTATAATTATATCCAACCATAGATCTTGAATCTAGACACCATTCTAAGACATTTTTCATGTTAGGACCATCTTCAAATTCATCCATCTTCAAGTGCTTTTGCTAAGCTCAAGATTTGAGGAGCTCCCTTTTGATCTTCTCTTGACGTAAGAGGGAGATTAACCTCATCGACCAAACATAGTGGTGAGAAAATAGAAATTTTGTGTTTGTAAGTGAAGAATCCATGTGAGGATTCCTTCACTTGATTGTGTGATTATGGTTTGTGCTTACTTGTTGATTATATGCTTATTTACTATGTGTGATCATCTGACTTTAACTTGATTTATGTTCATTTAGCTTTATGTGGTTATATTATGTTGATAATATGTATGAATTGTTATGCTTGCTTATTGTTTATATGTGGTAGTGATAATATGCATGAAATTATTATGGTAGAATTTTTGTGGTTGAAATAATGCTATGAATCATTTGAGAAAGGAAAGAAATTTTAAAGGTGATTTGAGACTTAAAACATTTTATTTGAAAGGAATAGAACAAAATTTTTATTATTATTAGATAAGAATGATTTTGATTATGATGATAGAAAATAAGTTTTTGAACGTGATTTAGAACTTAGAGCATTCTATTTAAGAGGATTTTAGTAATGGTAATAGAGAAAGTTTTCAATAAATTAATATAATGCGGATTTTGAGGAGAACATTGGATGATGTTTATGCGATTGTGAAAATAACAGTTTGCTATTGGGTCGACATACTGGATCCAATTTTGTTAAAATATGATTTACAACCCGTGATGGCTTAGATTATGCAATGAATTATCATGCATTGAGCATTATCATACATTGAACATTACACACTATTTTGTTGTTGTGCCGATGTGCTGGACTCGGATAGATCAGTATTATTATGTAATTGTATGGGCAATTATATAATATCATTGATACCAATGGTATTAGACAATTGTATGGGCAGTTGTTTTAATATCATTAGGAATAGTACAATGGTGGTTTGAGTTATGAATTAAGTTATCATGCATTGAACATTCTACAGTCAGTGCCTGTATGGCTTTTGTTGCCTAGGAGTGAATGAGAATTGAGTAGTGTGATCTAAGGGAAGGATCTTAGGGTGCGTCAAGGCGAGGTGATTCATCTAAAGACCTAGTTGTCGCATTATATACCTCTGGTCATGAAGAACCGTTGCAACGCACTGACGAGAAACCAATAAACATTATTTCTTTTTGCGTCCAACGTAGACTGTCATTGAGGGTGGCAGATCTTTTAGGCCATTCATATCTGAAATTGAGTATTAGCTCCAAGGAGTCGAAACTGGTTCATTATGCATACACATGGTCAATACACATATTGTCGTGGCATGGTCAATATACATATTGTGGTGGCATAATCATTATATATATCTATGGTGGATATCTGTTGTTGTAGTGCTGTTAATATTTATATTATTGTGGGATATACTCTCTAATGATATTTATGAAATTGATAACTTGAATATATTTGCAATATCTGTATGTATGGAATGACTTTGTCATTTGTATCATTTTCTTCGCTGCCCTTTTGGTATGCGATGTAGGGGATCTCACCTCTTTGTTGTATTGTTCTAGGTTACAATTATGTTCAAAATGTCAAAGAAGGAAGGCGAAGTTAAACCGTCTGGACTTTAGTGGATTGACTTATGATAACGGTGATGGCATCTGGACGAGATTTCTTTAGCTACGTGCGGGTACAACTTCATGGAGGCATCGATGCTTAGCGTGTCAACCTTGACACCAAGCGCTTCGTGTATAGAGGGGAGGTGACTCTGTTTATGAGTAGTACATATTTTGGAGCTACTACTTTTGTAACACCCTCCTTAGGATATCACATTTATGACAAATAAAATAAAACCTTACCCAAGTTATAAATGTTTCTTAACATATAACAATATAAGTTGTAAAATTTTTCTTTTTGTACATTATATCATTAAATATAATAAACAAAGCATGAAATAAAACAAACTGTTAAATACACACCATAATTATACGTATGATTTTGTTTTAAATATACAAATATTTACATACCACAAACTATTTAACAAAGCTGTAAACTGTTTAACTTAAAACAAACCGTAACTAGCCCAAGTACAGAACTAAAAGTTCTGATCCTCTGAAGGATCCTCCTCTGGGAGATCATTGGAAGACAGAAACCTCAGATGTCGCGAAGCTTTACGGACAGGAGTCCGGGTTGTCGACATACTACTAAGCTCACTTGGGGCATGGAAACGACCACCCCAATAGCACCTAATAGATAAGGGTAACTCTAGATGCACATAAATAGTAGTAGAGAACATTGTAACACCCTCATATTCTGTACTAAAGGACAAAGTCACTCGTCCCACATAAGCAACACTCTCTCTATTAGCTTGAAGACGCCAGGCTTTAGAACCCCTGTGAAACTTCAATTTCACCAACCCCAGAAAACTCAGTAGCGTCATACTGCTTCAGAATCAATCCAAATGATAAGGATGATCTAGAGGCTCGCCCTCTTCGCACTGATCACTCGGATGTTGTTCTTCCTCGTACTGACAATAAGGAGGTTACTCTTCCTCTTCTTCTTCACAATCTTTGTCGACATAAATAATAATATAGAAATGCATACAAAAAGGTGAAATAATCTACATCACTACCAGCATGACAGTATTTAAAACAATAATACATACAGATATAACATTGTATACATCAAATCATATTATCACAACATACATAATATCTCAAACCAAATATAAATATCACATCATGATGCAGACCACATATGCAGATGTACACAGACTCGTTCCTACTCCATGGAGCTAAACACAAACATCAAAGAGAATGACCTAGTAGATATGCCTGTAGCTCCGACTGCCCCGGCCAAATACTACATAGTCTATTCATCGTGTACAACAGGCATTGATCCAGACAATCTAACTAGATCGTGATTAAGAATAGTGCTTGTCGAGATTGCTAGTGCATTGCCTGTTACCACAGCCCAGAGGAGCTACCAATTGTCCACGTATGGAATCCTCTGCACACTAACACATTCAAGTTCACTCAATGAACCATACTACGCCTATCACACCCGCACTATGGTGTAATTCATCTCGTCAGCAACTTGCCAATTTCAACCAAATTGACACATTTCTCTATGCATGTGCATGAAAAAAAATATATTAATAACAATGTTATCATTATTTTTCATAATAGTACGCCACCACTTGGCAGTACCATTTTTCAACATATCCAAGTCCACCATTTTAACCTGACAGCAAACTGTTGTTATTCTCAATCGCATAAAATTTTATCGTGTTTTCACAATCGCGTCACTTTTTTCCAACGTTTTCAAATCACGTAAATATTTTTTGACGTTGTTGAAATCGCAGAGTATTTTTAAATCATTTTCTTAATCGCGTAGCATTTTTAAATCGTTTTCTCAATCGCGTAGTTTAAAAATCATTACGCGTAAGGTATTTCTAATATTTTTCAACTACGTAAAATATTTCTTTACTTTCTAAATTATATTTTGAAACTTTCTCCATTATATATTTATTTTTAACTTTATTTACATCATTTCCTTTTGAAAATCCTTTAAGTAATATTTTCTGCTGTTTCCATTAAAAATTACCCTTCTAGGACTTAACCAATACTTACAGCTCGAAACTTGCTAACGCACTTCAAAGCCCAATGGGTGAGCTATACGTTAGTACTTTTCAAGTGTTTATTTTATTTCTCATCCTTACTTAATTTCCCTAATTAAGCTTCTAAAATAATTTCATTCATTTTATTCTCTAAAATCCGTTGAATTGAGTTCTCTTTTAATTTAATTACATAGTCCACACTTAGAAAATGATTTTGGATTAAAGATATCATAATTGGCATGTTGGCCGAAATTCACTATGTTCTCTATAAATCATCTTTAAATTATTTTCTATTACCCAAGTCCTTGTAAAAAACATTAATCAAATTAAATTAATTAATCCATGATTTAGAAAATAATTAAGAACATCTTGGTTCTCTTTATGGTGGTGAAGCCGTCAGCTTCATGTGTTCTTTGGAACACTCATACAATTCCTCAACATGTTATTCACATCTTATTGCATACAATAACTATCATGCCTTCATAAACACATATTAAAAACATATATCAAAGGTATAGACATGCTTGCATAAAAAATCATCACAAATAGGAAAAACTTTAAACAACAAAGTGAATGAATCCTTATGGATTCTTCACCACAAACACATCCATTTTCTCACCACCAATACATGGTTGATGAGATTAAATCTCCCTCTTGCCTCTAAGGAAGACAAATCTCCTTCTAGCTTGATCCTATGGATTTCGTATAGCTCCAAATAAAACCCTAGCAAACTTAAACAATTTATAAAGTAATAAACTATGGTTGAAAAAGAAAAACCATGGATCAATCATGGCTTAGGACTTCAAGAACAAGTTTAGAAACAATAAATAAGGATTTTTACCTTGTATAGAAGAAACTTCAACCTTGTTTTCCAAGCACAAGATGAATGATTTTGATAAAACTCACAACATGAAAAGTGTTTAGAATGATGTTTAGGTTTGAGAAGTGTTGTTGGATGAAATTTTAGAAGAGTAGAGGTATGGTTATGGTGTGATGGCTGTGAGCTTCACAAAGAGAAGCAATGGTGTTTTTGGTTCTTGGAAAAGAGAGAAAGGAGAGAATAGCTTTTGTGTGATAGAAAGGATGAAGATGAAATGAAAATGCCCCCCTCCCCTTATGCTTGTCGTGGAGTGTATAGGAAGGAGGGGTCAAAGTTTTTGGCTAGTAATTATGAAGAGCACATGGCTCTTGCACAAGTTGATCATGCATTAGTCATGTAGGTGAATCACCAAGCTTCGAGGTGGTGCTTGAAGGTTCCATAACTGTGGGCTTAAAGAGAAGCTAACCAAGTTTTTGATTTCCTTTAATTTCTAACTAATTTAAGCCAACTTAGTTAGATTACTTAGTTACATTACCAACCATCTAGTTACCTAAATATGACTAATCACCTTCTTGATCATACTAGAACATTCTTGTAATTAAGGCTCTAATGAGTAGCTAACTAGGTTTGTTCCATTTATTTACTACTTAGGCTTTCTAGATTAACTTAGTTAAGTTTCAGCAAACTTAGTTAGGTTTTCTAGTTACTAACGAAATAATCCAACCATTATTGTTGACTACTTCCTATTGGCTTAGAAAATTCAAGCCAATATCGTTGACCAATTTCTATTAGTTCACCGAATTGTAAGTCACAAAGACTTTTTCGGTTCCTATTGTCCACTGGGCAGAAGCTACTGCTCTTAAGTCAGTAGGTATTGTCCATCGGATAATAAAATAATATTAAAATATAAAATATTTTTATTTCACAAATAAATTCTAAAAATTAAAAGATTGATATACGTATCACTCAAAATTTGGTTTAGTAAGATCCCCCAGCTCCGAATAATCAGATAAAGATTTTCCCCGGCCCGAAAATTATTATTTTCTTGACTCAGAGTAAATCACACACAACAATCAAATACAGTCACGAAACAGTCAAAATAAATTTACAGCACAGAGAAAACACAAAACTATACATTTTAGACATTATTGTAAAATTAGTAGAATTTGGGGTGTTACAACTCTCCCCTACTACAAGAAATTTCGTCTCTGAAATTTATCGTACCTTAGAAAAGATGTGGGGATTGCTCCCTCATTTTATCCTCCAGCTCCCAAGTAGCATCTCCCGTCACCTCATTCCATATTGCCTTTACCAATACAATCATCTTCCCTCGAAGCTGCTGACTGCGGGATTTAACGATGCAAACCCAAGTGCAGGTTGTCTCAAGTAATAAATTTCTCGGGAGTCCGAGGTCGATCCATAGGGAATTGATGAAGAAAAATTAATTGAGGTAAGAAGAGGATTTGTCACAACACCAAAAGTAATAAAACAAGTTCACAAATGAATTTAAGGGCTTGCTTGGGTTAGGAGATCCACGCTTGGTAATAAATTAAAGGTAAGATTATTTCTCTTTATAACTCAATTGAAATCCACACACAATGGAGGTTCCAATCGGAAAATGTAACATTCAAAGTTCAATTATATATGCAATCATATTATGATTCCTTTAATTATCTACCAACATTTGTAAATGAGTTCAAGCATTCACTGTGCCAATCCTATTGTCTACAATAAATCAAGATCTCCATTAACAAAGAAGGTTTCTAAATTGATTGGAAACAAAATACAACACATATAATGTTCATTTAATAATATATCATTTAAGCACAAGAAATAAAATAATTTAACCTTATTTCATTACCAAGAGCGTCACTCTTTCACCCAAGCAAGATGAAGATTTAGTTACTCATGGATAAGAAGAAAGAAAGAGAGAAGAAGAGAAAGATGAACATAGCTTCACTTTAGAACAAGAGAAAATTACAACAAAGGAAAACAATAAACAAGCATAACCTTAACTTGTACAAACTAAGCCTCTCCCCCCAAAGTGCTCAACACTTGAGTGCCTTTTATAGAAGAGTAGGGATACAAAATGATAAGGAGAATGATTAAGAGTAGGTGGATTAGTGGGTGGAGTGGTTGGATGATTGGTTAGATGGTTGGATTATTGAATTAGTGGTTGGATTATTGAGATTCTTTGTCTCCGAAATCATTCATTGCTTAACTCATTGATTTCGTCGTTTTTGAGCCAAGTGGTCTTCATGAAAGTTCTAGGAAATTGTCTAAGATTTCCAATGGCTCTAGAATCACCCAAAAATTCGTCCTACAGCCCAAGATATGACCCAATTACTACAGACTATTTAGGCCCAGTTTCAGCACCTCTATTTTGACTTTCAGACCCAATATCACCATCAAGGAGCCCGAATCAAGTTGTGTTCAGCATGAAAGTTGTAGATATGGGTCTTAACATTCATATTCCAAATTTTCAGCCCATTTTATAAGCCCAAACTCGAATTATGCTCTGATTACTATACACAATTCAGGTTTCAGACACAAAACTCGTGTTCTGTCTTCCAAGCCCAATTAACTCTATTAGATGTCTGATTGAGACTTTGAGCTCTTTATCAAAGTTGTAGAGCTCTCTCTTATCTTTCTTACAAGGTAAAATTCATAATTATCAGACATTTAGAACTCAAGATATGGCCAAAATACAGAAACAACGTAAGACCAAAATAGTGCTGAAAAAATCAATTAAGTCCAATTTTAGTCCAAACTTACAAAACATAACTAGGCTTAATCAATTAAGTACATGGAGAGTGTAAATGACTAAAAATGAGAGTTTATTAATGTATAAAATATGTGATCATCAAATTCCCCCACACTTAGCTTTTTGCACTCCTGGGCAAAACACATAAGACCAAAGTTAGGAGACAAAGAAAAATGACACAGACTCAAAAGTTAAAAATTCTAAAAGACTTGATGAAGCAAGAAGAGTAATAAGAAATTCAAGGGATCAAAGCATTAATGAGGTAACATTTCTTCGCATCGCAAACCAACAAGCAAGGAAACTTCAGTTGAAAAGAATGAATCAAGAATGATAGATCCTCACAGAATTTCACTCTCAATCTCTCAAGTGTTTAAAAGGTAAGTATTTCACTCTATTTAACCCATGAACAATTGCACTACCATAAGCTTGCTTATCTTCTACTTCTCTGCTACTCACAACACATGCATACAAACATCAAGAGGACTTTATTCAAGGTTGTAATGGGGTTATGGTAAATGAGAGGGGATAATATGGATATGAAAAGATAAATACCAAAGAGAATAAAAGAGCATTATGGTACAATTAGAGTGGAGAAAATGTTTGAGAACATTCATCATAAAGGACAACCACCAATATTTGACTAATGTTTTGTTGAAGATCAATCCCAAATTGGTGAATTGAATTCATTGTTAGACTTGAACATTCTCCTTTTCTTCCTGTTGTTTCCAAGCATCCACCTTTATTCTGATAATCCTTTGATTACAACGGTGGTCAATAAATTTTTTTTTTGATCATTTTGCACACACACCCCCACACTTATTCAAGAACAAGGTCAATGCTCTCTTATTCCCTAAGATTGGGTAAAAACATGTTTTTTTTTCTTTTTTTTTTGAAGGATGAAATGAGCTTAAAACAAGGAATGGTCAAACAAGTTTAAAGGGGTTACACAATGGAAAATATACAAGGATGGCTATATGGTCAAAGTAGCTATTTCAAAATGCCTCAATCATATTAATGTATGCATGTGAAAATGTAGCCTAAAAAAGAATCAAAGCAAGTTCTAGAGTAACAATTCCATGAGTGAAAATCACACAAGAAAGAAGAGAATGACATAGATATTCAATTCATTCATCATAGGCTCAAAATCTCACAAGGCATATTTCTATCATTCTCAATCCACCAATTCAACATCCATAACCAAGCATGTGAAATTTAAGAAAGAAGATAATTTATTCAATCATGCTATGATTCCTGAATTTCAATTGCTTCCAAGGCTGTGAGAATGCATTCGCTTGAATCTTTCCAAGGAAATCAAAAGACAAAAACTTCGTCACTTCCACAAATCAATACTAATTAATTACTACCCCAACTAAGATGCGTCTCAAGAGTAATAAATTGTTTCCAAAATTTACTCCTTACTCTGCCATCACTAATTGGTTTTACTATGAATAGGTTTCTGATAGTCATAACACTAAACATACTTCCCAATTTAGATACGTCTCAAAAGTAAAATTACTCCTTACTCTGTCATCATTCATTGGTTTAATAAGTCCATGACAATCATATCATACTTCCCAAAAAAGAAAAGAAAAGAAAATTGGTAGTCAACTATCCTTCCCCCCCAACTAGACCACAACATTGTCCTCATTGTTAAAATATAAATGAGTAAAGGATAGAAGATATTACCTGTTGGAGAAATCTGACACAATTTAAACAAAAACAAAGTACGATAAATAAAATCAAAGGTATTAAAGATGAAGTGTCAGATCTGGCTTTCTTTTCTTGCTGCTTCCCTCGCTGCTTCCTGTTGACCAATCTATCTGAGCTAATACCTTATCAGGTACATACTTAAAAGCTTCTAATTTATCGATGAGCTCATCAATAGTGGAAGCAGAGATAAGAAGTTTTCTTGCCGAAGGAGTGATAAATTTCTGTTCCACAGCTTTGTCAAGAAAAAATAACAAAAGATCAAAGAAATTATTAACATTCAACAAACCAATGGGTTTATGGTGGATGTTCAGTTCGGCCCAAGAGACAATTTGAAAAATTTCTTCCAAAGTACCAAAACCACCTGGTAAGGCAATGAATGCATCAGAGTTGTCAAGCATTTTTTTCATTCGTCCATGCATAGATGTTACCTGAATTTCTTCTCCAACTGCCCTTCCAGTGATGTTCTGTTGAGCTAAAGGTTTAGGAATGACACTGGAAACTTGATTGCCTCTTATATATACAGCAAGTGATACAACCCCCATTAACCCACGGCAACCTCCCCCATATACAAGATGAATATTCCTTGCAGCAAGTGATCGACCAAGAGTGCTAGCTGCGTTTACAAACTCTAAATCCTTCCCATAACTTGACCCATAAAAAACACAGACATTTTTAAGTTGACGAACAGAAACACCTTCCATTTCTATTATCACCTTTCCTTTGATTGATTCTGAGATAGAGGAAAGTAGAGTGTTTAAATAGGAAAAAGAAGGGAAAGGGTAATAATTGCACCTATAAGGGTAGGTTGGCTGTTGTCAGAAGAGTTTGAAATTAAGGAACACAGAATCTTTTTTTCTTTTTCTTTTCTTTTTTTTTGTTTTTGTTTTTGTTTTTTTTTTACTTCAAGAAAACCATCAGGGTAAAGAAGTCTAGAAACCCCTGAAGGACCCTGCTCAAAGGATCGTCTGTCCAAAACCAAAATATAGCAAAATCATACAAAAATAAAAGAAATATAATAGCAAATGATGACATACCTATATGTACAACTTTCTTGGCGTATCTTTATACTGCGCGTCATGAGTGCAGCAGTGGCATATCTTTATACTGCGTGTCACCAGTGCAGTAAACACTCACGAATTTTTTTTTTAAGGACCAGCGTGCAAAGGTCCACCCGAGTCAATGACGGGTCAGCCAAAGGCTGGGGCTCCACAACTAATTAAAGCTATAGTACTCCTTCCGGATCGCCCTTGTTCAAATATTTTCTTTTTCTTTTTTTCTTTTTCTTTTTTTTTGATTTTTTTAATATTTTTTTTCATTTTTTTAAAAAAGAAAACATTAAGAAGAAGAAGATAATATGTACAGATTGTTGTGGATATGGCTCACATCTGCCTCTAGTTTCACGTCCAGTAACGGCTTAAATGCCTTCTATGAGTCGAAGATAAGCTTCCCATCTAATTTTCTTATAAATTGGCAAACAGAGTCTTTTAGAGTCAGATTCCCAAGACTGTAGCGTTTTTCTTCATCTTTGAAGAGATTCCACAAATTAAGAATTTCACCCTGCATCAATCTATAATAACGCGTCTCAAGAGTCAATAAGATATCATCTAATGACTCCTTACTCAGTCCATTCTTAATGAAGGATCTATTTGTGGAAACTATCCCCAAAGAATGACATTGCATGTTACAATTCCATCGTCCACATTTGTAACAGACTTGTAACCTTTTTGCTCTTCTCCTTTTAGAATACGAACTTCTTCCAAGACCTGGCATGTATGAGTCAAATAAAATTGAAGACTCACCTGCTAGTCGGATCTTTGCTTCAATTATCCAGCGCACATCTTCTGGCATACCTTTGTGCATTAATAATCTCAATCTTTCACATCGAACTTTGTAGATTTTTTTCAGAGCATTTTGAGAGAGAGAAGGAAAATGTTTTCTCAGGTTTGAAAGAATGACATCCATTTTAAAGGAGAAGAAGGATTCAGTTATTTTGGGAAACTGAAAAACAAACCGACTTGAGAGTCACGGAGTACCGTATCCGCCACTTAACCGGCAACACAAAGAACTCATCAACTTGGTTTTTTCAGAAATGGTTTGAGCCTTTGTCCATTGACTTTAAACACATTACCATTCCTAGGATTCTCAATATCTACGGCCCCATGAAGATACACGTGTTTGACAACAAAAGGACCACTCCACCTAGATCTCAATTTTCTAGGGAATAGGTGCAGGCGAGAATCATAAAACAGAACTTTTTGACCAATTTCAAAAGATTTTCTCAAAATTGTCTTGATTGTGGATTTTATTGGGTTTGTCTTTTGACAATTTTCACAACTTTTGCAAAAAGTATAGCAGTCCTTAAATAAAGTGGTCCAATAAAATCCACACTGCAAGATTTTTGTACCTATTTTCCTTGAAGAAAAGTGACCTCCACATGCTTCTGAGTGACAAAATTTAATGACACTACCTACCTCACTGTCGGGCACGCATCTCTGAAAAATTTGGTCAGGACAATATCTGAACAAGTATGAGTCATCCCAATAAAATTTTTTTATCTTTGTCAGAAATTTCCTTCTATCTTGGTGCGTCGATTGAGGCGACATCTTTCCTTCTTGTTCTTCAGTAAGAGACGAGAAAATTACCACAGGAAAGCTTTGCTTTTCTCCCAAAAATGTGTAATTCAACCCAACAGGTAATGACTTTAGTTCCGATGTGGGTACTTCTTCATGGGCATTATCATTCATGGGTTTTAGCTCTTCGAATTTTGTATTTTTTCCTTTGTATTCTATTTCCTTTGTACAATCAAGCAAATCAAATGAATTAATTAAACAAACTTCTAATGGGTCAGAAAAACTCCCTTTTTGAAGATGATTATCTATAATGGCTTCAATTCCTTCAACTTCCTCATTTTCATCAAGGACTTCCTGTGGTTGCTTGCACATGTTAAAAACATTGAGATCCAGTGTCATGTTTCCAAATGTTAGCTTCACCACTCCATTTCTGCAGTTTATCAAAGCATTTGATGTTGTTAAAAATGGACGGCCTAAGATAACAGGAATTGACTTGCAACTATCAACCCTAGATTCAGTATCCAAGACAATGAAATCTACAGGATATATGAATTTATCAACTTGAACTAACATATCTTCCACTATTCCTCTTGGAATTTTAATTAATCTATCTGCAAGTAGAAGAGTTACAGAAGTTGGTTTTAACTCACCTAAGTTGAGTTGCTGATAAACTAAATATGGAAGCAAATTGACACTAGCACCAAGATCAAGTAAAACTTTTTCAATTTTATGTTCTCTAATAATGCATGAAACTGTAGGACAACCAGGTTCTTTATATTTCAACGCATTATTATTCTGAAGAATGGAGCTTACCTGTTCAGCCAAAAATACTTTCTTTTTCACATTTAATTTCCTTTTAACAGTGCACAAGTCCTTCAAATATTTGGCATAAGAAGGAATTTGTTTGATAGCATCTAACAAAGGAATATTGACTTTCACTTGTTTCAAAATTTTAAAAATTTTAGTGCAGTGGTCCAATTTCTTTGGGTTATTCAATGCTTGAGGAAATGGAGGTGAAGGCGAGAGCTTGGTTGCCTTTTGGTCAACTTCTTCATTTTCTTGGGGAATTGGTTCATCTTCTTTCTCACAAGATTCGAGGATTTGTTTTTCAACAACCTTTCCACTCCTAAGAGTTATCACTGACTGGACTTAGTCCATTTGTTGGTTTTCTGAACTCCCCTCATTTAGACTATACTGACCCTTGGGATTTGGTTGAGGTTGCGAAGGAAATTTTCCTTTCTCATGAATGATGAGTGCAGAAGAAAGTTTAGCAAGAGTTTCTTTTATATCAATCATGGTTTGATTGTTTTGTTTATTAATGGCCTCTTGCTTTTCTATGAATGCATGCAGTGTTTCTTCAAGGTTTTTCCTATATGGTGGGACATAAGGTGCATATCCTTGAGAATTTTGAGAGTCCTGTTGTGCCTGAAGAGGTGGTGGTTGCACAAATTGTGACTGATTATTATTCCTCTAACTGAAATTCAGGTGATTTCTCCATCCCGGATTGTATGTATCTGAAAAAGAAGAAGTAAATGGCTTGTTAAAATTATTCATTGCATTTACCTGACCATGTACAACTTCTTTAAAAACAGGAATCTTAGGACATTCATGTGTTGAGTGTCCTAAGTCATCACAAATGCCACAAATTTTTTCATTTTGCATATATTTGATTTCTTTTGCTTTTCTTAGTTCCATGGCTTCAACCTTTCTAGCCAAACTGACAAATCTAGCATTTAGATCGTCCTATTGACTAAGGTGATATTTTCCTTTATTAGCACTAGCAAGGCTAGATCTAATTGAATTTTCAGAAGTGTTAGTACTATGCCAAGATTGAGAATTTTCAGCCAACTGGTTCAAATAGTCTAAAGCTTCATCAAGTTCTTTATCAAGAAACTCACCATTGCACATTGTTTCCACAAATTGTTTAGTTTTAGGTGTTAAACTTTCATAAAAGAAGCTTATATTGCGCCATTTTTCAAAACCATGTTGTGGGCAAGAATTTAACAAATCTTTAAATCGTTCCCAACATTGAAAATATGCTTCATTTGAATTTTGGGAAAAATTGTGGATTTGTCTTTTCATAGCATTGGTTTTATGTATTGGAAAAAATTTCTTCAAGAACTTACCTTGCATTTCTTGCCATGTGCCAATTGATCTTGGATTCAAAGTGTTAAGCCAAGATTTTGCTTTATCTTTTAAAGAAAAAGGAAACAATTTAAGCTTAACAATCTCTTCAGTGCAATTTTGATCATTGAAGGCAATACATACTTCCTCAAATTCTTTCAGATGTAAATATGGACTTTCAGATTCTAAACCATGAAAATTAGGAAGTAAAGAAATCATACCTGGTTTGAATCTAAAATTGTTGGCATTGAGTGGAAAGATAAAACATGATGGACTACAATTTCGAGGTGGTTGCAAATATTCACGCATGGTTCGCAACGGTTGATTTTTAGGTTCATCATGTACACTTTCATTGTCAGCCATTGTGTCAATTGTGTGTGATTGTGATTCAAACAAGTCAATATATAAAGTACTAGGATTAATTTTAACTAAACGACTAGAATTTAAATCACGATACCAATTAAGCATAAATACATAAAAAACTAAAATTAAATAAACAAAAAACAATGTACAAGCTGGCGGTGTCACCCACCATTAAATATTAACAGGGATGGGGTAATAAACCAACCACCCAAAAATAAAAATAAAAATAAAGTGCAGAAAATTAAAATACAGAAAATAAAGTGCAGAAAGTAAATTTAAATATGAAAACTGGAGAGTGACAGAGCCCCACAGAGCCGGCGAAAGAGAAGAGAAGAAGAAATATTATTTCATTAAGTTAGATTGCGGAAAAATAAATAACAGAAAAGTAAAAGGGAGAGTTACCCCCACTAAGTTAGTGCGTAAAATAAAAGGGAGAGTTACCCCCACTGACGAAAAAAATGACGAAAATAAATAAATAAAATTAAAAAAATAAAAATAAATGACATAAATATAAAAGTTAGAAAGTTAGTATGTTAGCAAGTTAGTAAGTTAGAGTTAGATAGTTAGAAAGTTAGAGAGTTAGTAAAGAAACTGAAGGATCGGCAGGCCGATCTTTTGCTCCGATGAGGGAGAAGAGAGAATAGATTTTATTAAAGAAAACGAACCTCAATAAATCAAAACTTCAAATCAAGTCCCCAGCAACGGCGCCAAAAACTTGACTGCGGGATTTAAGGATGCAAACCCAAGTGCAGGTTGTCTCAAGTAATAAATTTTTCGGGAGTCCGAGGTCGATCCACAGAGAATTGATGAAGAAAAATTAATTGAGGTAAGAAGAGGATTTGTCACAACACCAAAAGTAATAAAACAAGTTCACAAATGAATTTAAGGGCTTGCTTGGGTTAGGAGATCTACTCTTGGTAATAAATTAAAGGTAAGATTATTTCTCTTTATAACTCAATTGAAATCCACACACAACGGAGGTTCCAATCGGAAAATATAACATTCAAAGTTCAATTATATATGCAATCATATTATGATTCCTTTAATTATTTACCAACATTTGTAAATGAGTTCAAGCATTCACTATGTCAATCCTATTGTCTACAATAAATCAAGATCTCCATTAACAAAGAAGGTTTCTAAATTGATTGGAAACAAAATATAACACATATAATGTTAATTTAATAATATATCATTTAAGCACAAGAAATAAAATAATCTAACCTTATTTCATTACCAAGAGCTTCACTCTTTCACCCAAGCAAGATGAAGATTTAGTTACTCATGGATAAGAAGAAAGAAAGAGAGAAGAAGAGAAAGATGAACATAGCTTCACTTTAGAACAAGAGAAAATTACAACAAAGGAAAACAATAAACAAGCATAACCTTAACTTGTACAAACTAAGCCTATCCCCCCAAAGTGCTCAACACTTGAGTGCCTTTTATAGAAGAGTAGGGATATAAAATAACAAGAAGAATGATTAAGAGTAGGTGGATTAGTGGGTGGAGTGGTTGGATGATTGGTTAGGTGGTTGGATTATTGAATTAGTGGTTGGATTATTGAGATTCTTTGTCTCTGAAATTATGGGTCTTAACTTTCAGATTCTAAATTTTCAGCCCATTTTATAAGCCCAAACTCGAATTATGCTCTAATTACTGTACACTGTTCAGGTTTCAGACACAAAACTCGTGTTCTGTATTCCAAGCCCAATTAGCTCTACTAGATGTTTGATTGAGACTTTGAGCTCTTCATCAAAGTTGTAGAGCTCTCTCTTATCTTTCCTACAAGATAAAATTCATAATTATCAGACATTTAGAACTCAAGATATGGCCGAAATACAGAAACAACATATGACCAAAATAGTGCTGAAAAAATCAATTAAGTCCAATTTGAGTCCAAACTTACAAAACATAACTAGGCTTAATCAATTAAGTACATGGAGAGTGTAAATGGCTAAAAATGAGGGTTTATTAATATATAAAATATGTGATCATCAGTTGCTTCACTCTCCTATCCTCAATCTTAACAGGAAGCATTTCATACGTCAAATTATCTTTCAGTTTACTTCATTGGGCTGAATAACATGTGTTGGATCAGGAATATATTTTCTCAATTGAGACATATGAAATATATTATGGAGATTGGAAAGAAAATATGGTAAAGCTATTTGGTAAGCTACTGGACCTATCCGATGAATGATTTGATAAGGTCCAATGAATTTAGGAGTGAGTTTTCTGGATTTGATAACCCTTCCGACACCATTTGTAGGTGTCACTCGCAAGAACACATGCTCACCTTCCTTAAATTCAAGAGGCCTCCTTCGCTTTTGTCCTCATTTTCTCTTGAATCATTTTCACCTTTTCCGTAGTTTGTTGTACAAGATCAGGTCCTATGGTTATACTTCCCCATCCTGATACCAACACAAAAGTGTTCGACATCGTCACCCATATAGTGCTTCATAGGGTGCCATCCCTATACTTGAGTGAAAACTATTGTTGTAGGTGAATTCTATCAGAGTTAAGAATTCATCCCAACTCCCTTTTTGTTCCAACACACAAGCACGTAACAGGTCCTCCAAGGACTGGATAGTTCTCTCTGTTTGACCATCAGTTTGCGGATGATAAGCAGAACTCAGACGTAGCTTAGTCCCTATGGCTTCTTGTAAGCTTCGCCAAAATCTCGAAGTAAACCTTGGATCTCTATCAGAAACTATACTAGAGGGTACACCGTGAAGTCTAACAATTTCACTAATGTACACCTAGGCCAATCCTTCCAACGAATACTTGATATTGATCGGCAAGAAGTATGCTGACTTCATAAGCCTATCAATTATAACCCATATAGAATCATGACCCTTGCTAGTTTTCAACAATTTGGTAACAAAATCCACTGCGATACTATCCCATTTCCATTCTGAAATAGTTAAGGGTTGTAACATACTGGCAAGTCTTTGATGTTCAACTTTTGCCTTTTGACAAACAAGGCAAGATGCCACACGTTCCGCAACATCCCTCTTCATTCTTAGCCACCAAAACATCTGTTTTAGATCTTGATACATCTTAGTCATGCCCGGATGCTTACTCAACCTACTAGTATGAGCTTCATCCAGAATCGCTTGCTTAAGATCGGGATCATCAGGTATACAAATCCTTCCTTCGAATCTTAAGACTCCATTAGATCCTTCCTCAATTGTTACCTTATGACCTTGCTTCAAAAATTCTTTCTCATTCTGTAAAAACGGATCATCTTCTTGTTTTTCTCAGATTTCTTCCAACAAGTCATTCAAAATAGAAACTCTATTTAGACGAATCCTTCTTGGTGCCAATTCCACAAACAACCATAAATCTCTAAATTGATTGATCAATTCTTTCTCCTTTATCATCATTGTAGAGACATTGTTCACTTTCCTACTTAAGGCATCTGCCACAACATTCACCTTTCCTGGATGGTATTGAAGTTAAAAATCATAATCCTTCAAAAACTCTAGCCACCACCTCTTCCTCATATTTAACTCCTTTTGATCAAACAAGTACTTCAAACTCTTATGATCACTGAAGACATTAAACGTGGCCCCATACAGAAAATGTCTCCACACTTTTAATGCAAAAACCACTATGACTAGTTCCAAATGATGTGTTGGGTAGTTCCTTTCGTGTACCTTCAGCTGTCTTGAAGCTTAGGCTACCATATTTTTGTTTTGCATCAACACACATCCTAATCCCTGGTAAGAAGCGTCACAACACACTTCAAGCGTCTCGCTTGGATTCGGTAAAATTAGCACTAGTGTAGTCATCAATCTTTTCTTTAACTCCTGGAAACTTTTTTCGCATTCTTTTGTCCAAACAAAAGCTTGACTCTTCCTTGTGAGTCGTATAAGAGGTTTTGCTATCTTGGAGAAACCTTCAATGAACCTTTGGTAATATCCAGCCAATCTAACAAAACTCTGAATTTCTGTTATTGTTTTTGGCCTTTCCTGTAACACCCCAACATTTGTTTATCTTATTATAAATATTTATTTTATAATATTTGTGATTTTTTGGAATTTTTCTGGACTTTTCTGAAAACGCAAAATATTTTAATATTATTCCTCGTTTGGTGTGCAAATTGAGCGGAGCTGAGAAAATGAAATATTTTCTCGAGAACCTTGATTTGTGGAAATGTCGACGGGGGATCTTACTAAACCCGAGAGTGGACACGATTTACGAGGTTTCATATTTTTTGAGAAATTTTATCTGATAAAATAATAAATTGCTATGTAAATCTTATCCGCTGGACAATTAATATTGATTTCTGTCAACTGTAATAATTGTCCATTGAATAATAACATGTGTTAAAAATCCTTATCCACTATCCAAAAATCTACTTTATGTCAAATCCATTAGCTTTATTTTGAAAATAAAGATTAAATTAATTCAAAACTCATTATGGGAAGCTTCCAAGAAATTTCCCTTAATAACACATTTCTCTCTCTTCCCTCCCCACTCACTCCTACGGCAGAGGCCATTTGTGAGAGCCAAATATCCACTTTTCACATTCTCACTTTTATCACTTCACTCTCACATTCCTAAACACAAACACCTAACACTTTTCTCCCTTCTCATTTTCTTCAAGCACCCTTTCTTCTCTTCTTCTTTTTCCTTCTCCACTGTACACCTACCCATTGGATACTATCTCTATGATTTGCTAAATCAATCCCATTTCTAGCTTTCTTCCACCATTCCAAGTTCTCTTTTGTGGCCATCCTTTGGTTCTTCTTCTTCTTTTTCTTCCATTTTTCACCATTGAAGCTAAAGCTTGGAGCTTTAAGGTAAAGTCTTCAACTTTCTTCTAGTTTCTTGTCATTTTCATTTTTCTTGGTCACCTAGGTGACCAAGAACCCATTTTTCCATGGTTTGAGTGGATATTGTGGAAGTCAATCACATTAGTGTTTTCTTGAAGGAGGAAAACAAAAATCAAGAGCAAAAAGGAGTAGCACCATTGTGTTGTCTTCCAAATAGGTAAGAGGGAGATGATCCTCTTCAACCAATCTTGGTAGTAAGGAAATGTCTTGTGTATTGTTGTTGATGAGGGAATCCATGTTGGATTACTCTCTTTGTTATATTGTGTTATTTCCATGATTTTGTGGTTGCTCGATTTGTATGAATCCGTGAAGATGCATTGTGTGTTTTGATGATTAGGAGTCTTTTAATTGTTATTTTGTATGTTGATGATCATAAAAATGTGTCTTAAATGGTTTGGATAAGAATGAGAAGCTTTGAAAATGTTGGGCCAAAATTTTGCAGCAATTGTTTCTGCAGAATTATTTCTGGTGCACCAGCGCTTAGGCACTGTGCAACGGGCGCCTAGGCGCTCGACCAGTGCTCAAGCACTGAAGCTTGAAGGCTCAAGCGCCCAAGGTCTCGAATGAATTCCAGAAATGTAGCTCAGGGAGCGCTCAGGCGCTGCGTGTTGAGCGCTTAGGTGCTCACCTAGCGCTCAAGCGCTGGAAGACATGGCGCTCAAGCGCCTTATGAATGTGAAATTCTAAGGGTTTACTACCCCACATGAAGCCACAGTTTTGATCTTGATATAGAGGCAATTGGATTAATTTTGATAAACTAAATTTAAGTGAACTAATGTTAAGAAAACTAATGCATAAAAGTGAAAAGAAAAATTGGACATTGGACACCATGAAGCCACGGTTTTGGCATTGAACCTTAGGCCATTGGATTGATCTTAATGAACTAACAATTTAAGTGAATTGATGACAAGAAGTTAATACATAAAAAGGAAGGAAAAATTGGACTTTGAAGACTCAATGATAGCCACGGTTTTGGCTTGAACAATAAGGCAAATGGAATGACCTTGATACATTAAACTTAAGTAAATTGATCCTAAAGAATCAATACACAAATGAGAAATATAAAGTGGAACTTAGACGACCTATGAAGCCACGGTTTTGGCATGGACCTTAGGCAATTGGATTGATCTTGTGAGAAATGGAAATTTAAGTGATTAAGTATCAAGTAACCAATACATAATATAGTGAAAGAATGAAACTTTAAAGACTAAAGAAGGCCACGGTTTTGGCTTGGAATCATGAGGGATGAAATTGACTTTGGTGAACTAAAATTATAGTGATTTATTAACAAGAAACTATTATATAAAATAGAGAGGAATTGAGATTTTGAGAACTTTAAGGGACCACGGTTTTAGAGAGAAAGATTGAGCTCAAGTGATGCCTTAGTGCATCCTTGGAGATTGAGGAATTAGAGAATTGCATAATCCTTAATAAAGTGAAAGAATTAAATTGAGTAATGGTATTTGAGAAGGCCATAGTTTTAAAGGGTTATTTACCCTAACCTTTTCATAATTGATCAAAGACTTAAGACTTTGAAAATAAGTATCCCAAATAAGGACATTGTGGCAATTGATAAACCATGAATACTTAATGATAATGAGGAATTGAGTTAATCCTATGTGGAACCAAAACTAAGTGATTGGTATCAAGAGATTAGTGCATAATATGGAAAGGAATTTAGAACCTTGAAGGCTCGTGAGGCTAAGGTTTTTAAGGGTTAGTTAACCTAAGATTGGCATAATTGATCAAGACTTAGATTCTTGGAAACGTTAAACTCTTAGTGGGAAATGGCAGTTATGATAAGCCATAAAATATATTGGTATTGAGATTCAACTCTACGTATTGTGAATCCCTGTGAAGGGTTATATATTATATATATATATATATATATATATATATATATATATATATATATATATATATCTGTTGATTTAATTCTCGATGAGAAATGATTTATTGATATTGGGAACGAATATATGCAATTGTGGCATTGTATATGATGAATGCATCATTGATAAGCATACATGATTGGACATTGAGTCATTATGCATATGTAATTTGATAAAGACTATATACCGTTGTGGTATTGTATATGATGAACACATCATTGATAAACATACATGACTGGACATTGTGTCGTCATGCATATCTATTGTACATGATGAATGAATCATTGATAAACATACATGACTTGACATTGCGTTGTCATACATATATATACCTAAGAGTAGAATAACACCTATGTGCGGGTGCGAATAGACTAAGCGTAGGTGCCATATGTTGTTGGCCCTGGGGGCGTCGGGGTGCGGGTGCCTCATCATGGACAGTTAAGAGCTCCTCTGTGCCGTGGGGTAGACCGATGCAAACACACCGACGATCCGGACCGGGACGCTGTCCTATATCGCGATCAACTATTGAGGTGCCATGTATAAGCCATGATGCGCAAATATTTTATGAAATGAAACACACTATTGTTAAGGCTAACGATGTACTGACATTACTCGTTGATCATTCACTCTGAAAAGGTTAATGTTTAGCTCCATGGAGTAGGATTTGGTACTATAATGCATTGTGCATCGTTCAATGTCGGTCTCATAAGCTGTTGAGCATGAACACATGTGAAAGTAACTATTTTACTTCTGTAAATGATTATCTGATCATTGTGCTGATTTCTGAAAATATTGTTGTGATTTGTCTGATATCATCAAATCTTGCGATTGCCTGCTATTATTCTATTTTTACTATAAATATCACTATTATTATTGATTCTTATTATTGCTTATGACTGAACTGCTTTTATTATAAATTCTGTTGTTGCAGTTAATAAATGTATGAACTATATTGCTTTGTGGGCACTTTGCGCCGTGCTATTTTCTCACTACCGTAGTGGTAATGAAAGATGACTGTCTCACCTTTTTCCTGTATTTTTGTATTTCTATTTTATATTTATATTTGATAAAAGATCATGAGGAAGATGAAGAGGGACCACACCTTAGTTGATTAGATTGGGCATCTGGATAAGATTTCTTCGGCTACGTATGAGTGCAGCTGCGTGGAGGCATTGATGCCTGACTTGTTGACTGGGACTCCGAGCGTCGTATATGTATATGGGGTTGCGGCTTTGTCTGCTAGTAGTACCTACCCCAGGGTTACTACTTTTCCCCTTTAGTGATTTAGTTTCCGATGCATTTTATTTGACTCTGTAATTATTATATTATATGTTATCAGTGAATTGTGTTAAGGATGATTATAAAACATATATAAGGAATATCTATTTTATTTCAGTGGTTGTGTATAAAATGATTGGGTAATAAATATGTTTTATTTCGAGGCTCCTATTTTCCACTTATGCATAAATGTGAAAAATAAACTTGTGAAACTTTGAAACTACTGTTATCGTGACTGTGACACACCCGGATCTAGTAACTGTGGTGTAATGACGATTGCACTGCGGTTGTTATATTTAGGTGCATTACACTTAGGTGGTATCAGAGCAGTTCATCCTGTTGAGCCGGGGTATAGATTTGCTATGTTTAGGCATGTTAGAAGTTTTATCTGTTGTGCACTTCCTTGTCTCTTGATTGAGATAATGGGAAAGGAATGCATGGCTTGTTGTAGGTTGAATGTTGATGGCTACTGTTATACAGTTGCATGATATTGAGGATTGGCCTACTCAATATGTAATGTTCTGTGTGTACAGGAAACTATGACTTCACCTAGGTGTACTATACTAGGAAAAATAGGAAATTTTTTTGTAAGGAGATCAAGAGGTTTTAGAAAATCGATCTTTTGGAGAAAGAAATAGTTGGTGTAAACAAGGTTCGAGAAGCAGTTTGGAAGTTGACGGCTTACGAGGGATTACGCTATGGAAGCAGAATGAAGAAGTTCGAGCTAGAGATCGTTAGGGTTCGTGAATTGAACTTGTCTTGTTTGAATTGTGTGAATTGTATGACTCTTTGTGTTTAGTTTCCGAGAAGAGACAATGTCATTTGAAATGATTATGTTTGTTTTGTCGTGTCATGTTTTGTCCATCTTCGAAGAAAGTAAATGGCTCATGGCGGACGTACACATGTGAGTGTAGGACAAGACCATAGAAGTATGGTTGCGACTGCAGGAGAAATACAAAGGATAGCTGATGCGACAATTCACCAAGATCATAGGACCGCACAACAACGAGAATTAGAAGTCGAGATTCAGAATCTGTTGAAGGAAAGTCAGACTTGGGATAACCATGGACCGCCCAGACTCCAAAGGAGGAATAATGGAAAGACTAGTCGGTTTAAGCGGAAACCGTATTCTTGATTGTCAGGGCAGCAACAGCAACATTCAGCTCATGGAGAGAATGTTAGTGAATGTTAGTGGCAGTAGATCCAAGCAGACCTCGACATCTCTGCCGAAGTGTACGAGATGCAGAAAGAACCACTCAACAAAGGAATGTAAGACTAAGAGAATGTTCTGTCGCAAGTGCGGAAAGGAGCACCTAACGAGAGATTGCGCAATTGCAGGAATCATCTGTTTCAAATGTGAAAAGTCTGGACACATTTCCCGCAACTGCAACCAAGCGAAGGCAGATTCTTCAGTCAATGTTGCAAGAGTTGTGGAACCACAAGTAGAGGGTAGAATTTATACCCTGGGAGGTGCTGAGACCTCAACATTTGGAGATCTAAACAAGGAAAGCTATGCCTCAAATGACGATCCTGTAATCGTGCTGTATAATTTTGGGGTTAACCCTTCCTTTTTCAATTCGTAACTGTATGGATCATATGGATTCATCTGTATCTTTCTTATCTTCGACTCAGTTGTTTCCATTTCTATTGTTGAGACTTGTCTTGACACCTAAGTTTGCTTAATCTATCCTACTTTTAATAAAGATTAGACCTTTTGTTGGTCTATCTTGCTTACCTAAAATCATATTTATTAGAGTTCATGATTTTAGAGATTGATTGGTCATTTCCTGGTTATATCCTACTAGACCGTTCTAATAGAAACCTTAGTGATCTTTGAAACTAAGACTTCTGAATTCATGACGGCTAACTAAGTTGAAGCTTTGTAAGGGAAAGGAACCTGAGGATACATATTAATGTCTTCCGTAGAGAACCTGTAACGCCCCTTTTCGAGAGGGAACGTCACATTATTTAACATAAAAGAAAATGCAAAAAATAAAATTTTTGAACAATTAAGACCCGGTTCATTTAGTTAAAAGTTAACTTGCATGATACTTTAGTACGTGAGTAAAATGGCAGTATATTTTTTTTGTTTCTTAATTTACCGACGCGACATAGGAATACCGATGAAAAATAAAACAGTCAATGGAACTCACATCTGAATAGCATACACACACACACACACACACAAACATATATATATATATATATATATATATATATATATATATATATATATATATATATATATATTTAGATGTCAAATGTAATTTTAGATACAGCCTGGAAATTCCCAAAAAGCAAAACTATACTGCCCCCTGGATCATACAAATATACCCCAGAGATATCAGAATATACAGCCCATCAAAATATAATACATCAGGCCCCCAAAATAAAACACTGGCAGCCATCAGTAGCCACCAGTAAAATCAGTCCCTCAGAGGAGGAGGGACCGTATCCGGGTCCTCAGCAGGATCCTCCTCTTCAGAGGAAACCTCCATAGGAACCACGGAACCACGGGCAGGAGCCCGAGCAGTAGAATCAAAAGAGTCCTCCCAAGGGGTGTAGTAACGATCACCCCACATCTCTTGGATAGGTAAGTAGAACTCCAGCCAAAAGCTAACATGGCAGGTGAGGATCGGCGCCTCATGACGTCTTCAGGCTAGGGCAATCGACACGTCTCCCAGGTAGACGCAGCAATCGGAATTCAAGTTGATATGCCAACACTCTGGCCCTCCGAAGAGGTCAGACGCACATCGCCCAGAAATCCACGCATGCGTGCCGCCATCGCCTCAGTGGATGCTAATCCCATTCGGGCCAGAAGCCAGGAAAATCAGGATCTTCCGCCTCCTTGCCGTCGTCTTCGATCAATACAGTGTACACACAAGCAGCAAATAATAGAAATATAGAAGAAGAGGTAAGACATCCTACCATCATTACTAATTATAGCAGCCAGAAACAAAACGACGCAACGCGCCCAGGTAGCAGTTCAGAAACAACATATCCAGGTAATAGGTAGTAAATTCAATAATAAGCAGATAAATAGTTCCAGGTAGTCATTTATTGCAACATTAAACAAATAGTTCAAATTCAAAAAGTAGTAATTATCAGATGATTTCATATTCCATAATGCATGTACACACGGTACTCAGAATCCTACTCCATCGAGCTAGACACAAACAATCGGAGAGAAAGATCAGGAGACATGTCTGTAACTCGGCTGCCGCGGCCAAAGTGCTATACATCAATAATTTCCATGTGCACATCAGGCATTGTACAGACAGTCCACGCTAGATCACGATATAGGACAGTGTCTCGGTTTGGATCGTCAGTGCGTTTACATCAGTTTGCCCCACGGACAGAAGAGCTACCAACTGCCCATTGTGAAGGACCCGCACCCCGACGCCCCCAAGGTCAAACATGACCTACATTAGTCTACTCGCACCCGCACTAAGGTGTGTTCAATCTCCTAGGCAACTTGGCCTTATAATAATCCAGAGGACATTCACAATGCATAAAACTCTATGCATGAACATGTATGATTCACAATTTCATACAATTCCATAATATGCCACAATTGGCCAAGATAAGCCTCAACACATAAATGGTCACTCACATAGGCCCATAATGTCATAATATTAAAATCAAATAAGGTAATACATTTCTAAAGTCCATTATGCATTCTTATTCAAGATTGCCATTGTTACAAGAATTCGTCACTAAGTAAGTTTCCATAGTCAATTAAATTTTTCTAAAGTAATTTATTCTCATTCACTTAGAATGGTCATTCTAAGGTCTCAAAACCTCACACTCTCTTGTTCTTGCTCTCTTGGGATTTCCTAAGTCATGTGATAAGGTTATTCTTGGTTCCTCTAAAATTTATGGAATCTCTAATTATATTTCATCCTTCCAAATTTGCTAATTTACTAATCTATTGCCTATGTTTTAGTCATTTAATTCTCCGATCTCCAAGATTACAAAATTTTACATAATTAAGTCCTAATTTACCCTAGAGGCTGTGGCCTCCTTAAAGGGTTCAATTCCAAATTTTTTCCTTCCATTAACTTTTATTCTACATACTTGATTTCAATATGGCTTGCTCTTATTACAAATTGATCACCAAGAAGACCACCCTTTTTGGCCCAAAAACTGTGACCACCAAGGAGCTCTCAAATCCAAATTTTTCCTTTCATTAATTCTATCTTGTCACTTGATTAATTTAAGTCTTGTACTCATCATAATTTGTCCACAATTTTACCCAATTTCAAGCTCAAAAACCGTGGCCACCCAAGAGGGGTTATCAATTATTTTTGTTCCATTTTCAATCATCTAATCCAATCTAATATATTATTATACACAACCAATCAACCCAATAGCATAAATAAAGTAAAATCAACACACAAACATACTAAATTACAAAATCAAAGAATAACCATCATTAGGGTTTTTCCACAAATAACACAACCAAGGTTCCTAGATGCTAATAGAGGTTGAGGAGGAGTGTCTTCCTCCTACCCAAGTGAAGAAATCAATAGAGACTCCAAGAAATCTCCTTGTAATTTCAGATTGCACCTCCAAAAAACCCTAGAAATTTTGACTTGATTAGAATAGCATATGGACATAAAAAATGGAATGTAAATGGCCATTAGAAGACTCTTGAAACCGAAAATGAAGAGAAGAGAATAAGAGTCTTGAAACTTACACAAAAACTCCAAGCTTGAAGCTTGAGGAAAGTGATGAAGATGGTGGAATCTCAAGATGCTCCAAGCAAGAAAGATGTTTAGGAGAGGGAGAGGATTAAGGAAATGTGGTTGGAAGAAATTTTTGTGAAGGTTGAGGTGAGGGAGAGGGGGCTGCCGTGGAGGTGTTCTAGAGAGAAGGAGGAGAATACCAAATGAAGGAAGAAGAAGAAGGGTAGAGAGAGAAAGGCTTTTTAGGTTAAATGAATTAAAGTGAGGTGAAATTGATTAAATGAAACAAATTAATTTCCTCCCCTTGTTTTGGGCTGCTGCTGCTGAGCTTGAGGAGAGAGAGAGGAGAGAGTTTTTGGCTTCCCTTGGAAGCTAAGGGCTCTTTAGTCATTAATTGGTCAAAGCTTCTCAAAGAAGCTTTGATTATTTTACATTAAATTTGAATTAAAGAGAATTGATTACACATAAAGTAGATTGCATTTGGATAATGTGATAAGATTTTTATTACATGCTATTATCCAATGGATAATAGTTACAGTTGACAGGAGTCAGTATTTAATTTATCTGACAGATAAATTTTTTGCAATATTATTTTGTTTTATCTGTTAGAATTTCTCGAAAATCATGAAACCTTGTAAATTGTGTCTAGCCTCGAGTTTAGTAAGATCCCCCGTCGACATGTCCATAGTTCAAGGTTCACGGAGAAGACATCATGTTTCTCTCGTTCCGCTCAGCGCGCACGCAAAACAAGGAATATACTAAAATATTCGACGTTTCTGAAAAAATCCCAGAAAATTCTCAAAAATTACAAATATTATAAAATGACTATTCGTCAAAAAATTTTCTAATTTTTGAAGTGTTACAGTCATTTTCCTGACTCTGCTCAATGTTTGCGCAAAACAAGAAATATATTAAAATATTTATCATTTCCGAAAAATTCCAAAAGAATTCACATAAATCACAAATATTAGAAAATGACTATTTGTGGTAAAGTTCTTCACATTCACTTCTCAATTTCATTTTCCTTGGTCACCTATGTGACCAAGGATCATTCTTTTCAATCCTTAGTTTGTGATTATGAAAATTTGACCATTTTATGGTTCTCTTGAAGGTGGAATCTGTAATGCCCCTTTTTCTTATCCAATACTCGCGAAGAAGGGACGTCACACTATTATATGTATATAATCATAAAAACATAAGGTAAGATTATACTGCAAAAAATAGTACTTGGTTTGAATTTCCATAAAACCTGGTGTATTAATGCTGGTTTAATTTATCTTAAAACTTTCGCTATACTCTTATTATAGTATCATTATTGTATATTTTTTTTTGTTAGTCATTGTAAGTAGTACAATAGTAAATTAGAAAAAAAATCCTTGTTCTAGCGGAACTTCAAACACTGAATAGTTATAATACAGTCAACAGAAATTAAACCATACATTGGAACTACATTATCATAACTATACGTACAAGCCTGTATTAATTACATTTCCAAAATGTACACAAAAAGCAAAATATGTGCCTACCCCAAGATATACAAATATATATATACCCATCAATCCAATAATACGTCAGGCTCCCACAAAATAAACGGATAGCCATCAGTAGCCATCGATAAAAAAAAAACAGTCCCTAAGACTGATGAGAACGAGAAGGAACTGTAGATGGGTCCTCCTCAGGGTCCTTCTCGTCTGACGAGACATCCATCGGAATGATGGAACAGCGGGCAGGAGCCCGAGCAGTGGACAAGAAAGAGTCGTCACGTGAGGTATAGTACATATCCGGCCACATGTCTCTCACAGGCAAGTAAAATTCCAGTCATACAAAGGCATGGAAATTAAAAATAGAAGCATCACAACGTCCCCACGCTAAGGACACCGTCAATTTGCCGTGGTATACACAACGATCAGTCTACACATTGATATGCCAGCAATTCGGACCACTATGAAAGTTGATCCGCACGTAACCAAAGAATCTACGGGGGCGAAATGACATCCTTAACAGCCTCGATCTCAGTCAAGATACGGCCAGAAACCCTGAAACTCAGTGGTTTCCTTGTCCTCCTCACAAACGTCTTTAGGCAACCATATGATAATATACAATAACATAATATACAATAAAGAGGTGACATACTCATCATTCATTACCAATAATAGCAACAAGAAACTAAACGGCGTTGAACGCCCACATATAACACAGTTTGTACATTTAATCACAACAGCATTAAAATTTACAGCAAAAGCAGAGTAACAACGTTTAAATAATGGAAATATTATCAGCAATCAGCAAGTCAAGTGACTAACAATTATTACAAAAATAACAGTAAATATGCTTCACAATTATAAATGCTCATGCTTAATGAGTTATGTGACTGACAGTTCACTTATGTAAAAGTGTATCAAAAACTTACTCCATGGAGCTAGACATAAACATTTTCGGAGTGTATGATCAAGGAGTAATATCAGTACATCGTTAGCCTCAGAAAATATAGTGTGCTTTATTTCATAAAAATGTTTGTGCAATGGCTTATACATGGTACCTCGACAGTTGATCGCGATATAGGACAGCATCTCAGACAGGATCGTCGGTGTGTTGCATTGGTCTATCCCACGGCCCCAGTGGAGCTACCACTATCTATTGTGAGACACCCACACCCCGACGCCCCTAGGGTCAACAACATATGACACCTACGCTTAGTCTATTCGCATCCGCACATAGGCGTTATTCAAACTCCTAGGCCCACACAGCCTTTCTAACAGTGTCCAACGAACGACACATATGCATGATGACACAATGTCAAATCATGTATGTTTATCATAGTTATATATTAATATCACTTTATCAGAATATTTTTATGGTACGTAACCATCGAGTATTTAGTCCACAAAGAGGGTTCACAATAGCATAGAGTCAAATTTTATGTCAATACCGCTTTCTAATTTTTATTCATCGTTATGGTCCATATTGTAGATTTTCACTTTTTTAAATTATATGATATTAATTTAATGTGGTAACTTTGGGTCACTTTAATTCCTTGTATCCATGACATTCAAGAGTCTTTGAATTTCCATTCTTTCACCGCATTAGGTATTAATTCATTATCACCAATTCTTTTAATTTCATTAGTCCATCAAAGTCAATTTCTTACCATCTCAATTTGGTCAAAACCGTGGCCCTCATTAGATTCTCAAGTCCAATGTTTGATTTCATTTTCTTCATGTATTAGTGTCTTACTTTTAATCCACTTTAAGTGTTTACTTCAAGTCCTCCCAAACTCACACACTCATGTTCTTTCTCTTTGAGTCAAATTCTCCAACTTGCCAAATTAAGACTTTAATTAATTTTCCTTACACATTATGGATTCCTAATTACCATCTAATGTCCAATTTCACAATCCTTTATCCAAATCACAATTCCTCACCATTTTTCTCCTCTATGGTCGTAAGCCTCACAAAGTTAGGAGAAGAGAAGAGAAGAAAGTTGTGATTTTTACCTTAAAGCCTCAAACTTTACCCTTGAAGAAGATTGGTGAAAATGAAAAATTTTGATGTAGGGTACGGAAGGAAAAAGGTTTAGAATGATGAAGAGAAGCTAAAAATGAGATTAATGAAGCAAGAAAACGAAAATGGGGATGGTGGAAGTGGCAACCCGAAATGGAGAGAAAAGGAAATGGAAGATTTTGGTGAAACCTTGTGAAGAAAAGTAGTAGAGATGATGATGGAGAGTAAAAAAAATGTGGTTGATGAAGAGAAAAGATGAAGAGATCAAGTGGAGAGTGAGCTGCATATTTCGGTTTGGCTATGGAGTTTTAGAGAGAAGGGAGAGCAAGGAAGAAGATGAAGAGGTAGAGAGAGAAGTTGTTAGGTTAAAGTGTGATAGTTTGATGTGTTTTGGTTAAGTGAATGAAACCAAATCCCCCCCTTTTGCTTGATGGCAGCCGCGGCATATAGAGAGAGAGAAGAGAGAAATTGACAAGCTTCTCAAGCAAGCTAAGGGTAGTTAAGTCCTTTCTTGGGTCAAAGCTTCTAGAAACTTGATTAAAATAACAATATATTTGAATTAAAGTTGATTTGTTATGACATAAAGTAGATGACATTAGGATAAGGTGATAGATTTTTATTACATGCTATTATCCAAGGGATAATAGTCACAATCAACAGAGGTCAGTATTAATTAATTTGACAGATAAATTTTACGTAGTGTTTTATTATTCTATTTGCTAAAATTTCTCAAAAAACGTGAAACCTTGCAACTGTGTCCGGCCTCGGGTTTAGTAAGATCCCCCATCGACGTTTCTATAGTTCAAGGTTCTCAGAGAAAATACCTTATTCCTCTAGCTCCGCTTAACATGCACGTAAAATGAAGAATATATTAAAATATTATGCATTTCCGAAAAATTCCTAGAAAATTCTAAAAAATTGCAAATATTATAAAATGACTATTCGTCATATAATTTTCCAACTTTGTTACAGTTATTTTCCTGACTCTGTCCACTGTGCATGCAAAACGAGAAATATATTAAAATATTTCGCGTTCTCAGAAAAATCTAGAAAAATTCCAGAAAATCATAAATATTACAAAATGAATATCGATAGCAGAATGGATAAATTTTGGGGTGTTATCGAATCCGAATTTGCAAATCAAAGAACTAAGGAGTTTGTTTCCTTGCATTGTCTCCTCTAGGTAAGAGGGAGATTACTCACTTCAACTATTTATGGTGGTGAGGGAACTTTGTATGTATGTTGATGGGGAAATCCATCTTTGCATGCTATTTGATTTATAAAATTGTATGATATAGTGTTCTTGAATTTGATTAATGTTTGATTTGTGCTCTTGAATATGTTTGATGTATTAAATGTGCTTAATCAAGGTAGGGTTGTTAAATGGAAAATGTGGAGTTTCCTACCTTAACTTGATGCCACGGTTTTGAGATGATTCTTGAATGATAAATTTGTTTTGTACATAATAAAAGGAAGCTATGAAATTAAATGTTAAATGATGATAATGAAAAATTATGAATGTGAAATTCTAAGGGTTTACTACCCCACATGAAGCCACGGTTTTGGCATTGAACCTTAGGCCATTGGATTGATCTTAATGAACTAACAATTTAAGTGAATTGATGACAAGTTAATACATAAAAAGGAAGGAAAATTGGACTTTGAAGACTCAATGATAGCCACGGTTTTGGCTTGAACAATAAGGCAAATGGAATGACCTTGATACATTAAACTTAAGTAAATTGATCTTAAAGAATCAATACACAAATGAGAAATATAAAGTGGAACTTAGACAACCTATGAAGCCACGATTTTGGCATGGACCTTAGGCAATTGGATTGATCTTATGAGAAATGGAAATTTAAGTGATTAAGTATCAAGTAACCAATACATAATATAGTGAAAGAATGAAACTTTAAAGACTAAAGAAGGCCACGGTTTTGGCTTGGAATCATGAGAGATGAAATTGACTTTGGTGAACTAAAATTATAGTGATTTATTAACAAGAAACTATTATATAAAATAGAGAGGAATTGAGATTTTGAGAACTTTGAGGGACCACGGTTTTAGAGTGAAAGATTGAGCTCAAGTGATGCCTTAGTGCATCCTTGGAGATTGAGGAATTAGAGAATTGCATAATCCTTAATAAAGCGAAAGAATTAAATTGAGTAATGGTATTTGAGAAGACCATAGTTTTAAAGGGTTATTTACCCTAACCTTTTCATAATTGATCAAAGACTTAAGACTTTGAAAATAAGTATCCCTAATAAGGACATTGTGGCAATTGATAAACCATGAATACTTAATGATAATGAGGAATTGAGTTAATCCCATGTAGAACCAAAACTAAGTGATTGGTATCAAGAGATTAGTGCATAATATGGAAAGGAATTTAGAACCTTGAAGGCTCGTGAGGCTAAGGTTTTTAAGGGTTAGTTAACCTAGAGATTGGCATAATTGATCAAGACTTAGATTCTTGGAAATGTTAAATCCTTAGTGGGAAATGGCGGTTATAATAAGCCATAAAATATATTGGTATTGAGATTCGACTCTACGTATTGTGAATCCTTGTGAAGGGTGTTATATATATATATATATATATGATATATATATATATATATATATATATATATATATATATATATATATATATATCTATTGATTTAATTCTCGATGAGAAATAATTTATTGATATTGGGAACGAATATATGCAATTGTGGCATTGTATATGATGAATGCATCATTGATAAGCATACATGATTGGGCATTGAGTCGTCATGCGTATGTAATTTGATATATATATCTGCTGATTTAATTCTCGATGAGAAATAATTTATTGATATTGGGAACGAATATATGCAATTGTGGCATTGTATATGATGAATGCATCATTGATAAGCATACATGATTGGGCATTGAGTCGTCATGCGTATGTAATTTGATAAAGACTATATACCGTTATGGTATTGTATATGATGAACACATCATTGATAAATATACATGACTGGACATTGCGTCGTCATGCATATCTATTGTACATGATGAATGAATCATTGATAAATATACATGACTTGACATTGCATCATCATACATATGTCTACTTTAGAGTAGAATAACACCTATGTGCGGGTGCGAATAGACTAAGCGTAGGTGCCATATGTTGTTTGTAACACCCCTTGATGTAGCAACCAGAGCGTAATCATCATTACACCATAGTTACTAAATCCAAGTGTGTCACAGTCATGATAACATTAATTTGAATTCTCAAAAGTCTATTTTTTTTTTGACAATTTGCATAGGTAGAAAATATGAGCCTCGAATGGAATATAAATATATTCAAGCCATAATACAAACACTGAAATAAAAGTCATTTTCCATGTATATGTATATTTTATAGTCATCTTTAATACAAATCACTGGTAACATATAATATAACAATTACAGAGTCAAATAGAATACAGCGGGAATAAAAACACAAAAAGGGGGAAAAGTAGTAACCCAGGGATGGGTACTACCAGCAGACAAAGCCGCAACCCCATGTGTACATGACGCTCGGCGTCCCAGTTGACACGACAGGCATCAATGCCTCCACGCAACTGCACTCGTACGTAGCCGAAGAAATCTTGTCCAAACGCCCAATCCAATCAACCAAGGTGTGGTCCCTCTTTATCTTCCTCACGTTCTTTTATCAATATAAATATAAAACAAAAATACAAAAATATAGGAAAGAGGTGAGACACCCCTCCTTCATTACCATTACTAAAGAAGAAACGACACCTGCCAGCAGAGCGCCCACAAAGCAATATAGTTCATATATTTATTAATGGCAACAACGGAATTTATAATAAAAGTAATTCAATTGTAAGCAATGATAAGAATCAATAATAACAATGATATTTATAGTAAAGCAGAACAGCAGCAGGCAATAGCAAGATTTGACAATATCATACAAATCACAATAATAATTCTAGAATTTAACACAACGATCAGATAATCATCACAGTAATAATTTAATTAGTCGTAGTTATGGAGAAATAAATATTAACAATGACAGGGTATATCATGACTCACATGCATGCTTTCCCAAATTCCTACTCCGTGGAGCTAAACCCAAACAGTCGGAGAGAAAGATCAGGAGACATGTCTGTAACTCGGCTGCCGAGGCCAGTGCTATCAATAAATTTTCTCATGCGCAATCATGGCATTGTACAGATATTCTACACTAGATCACGATATAGGACAGTGTCAAGTCCGGATCGTCGGTGCGTTTGCATCGGTTTGCCCCACGGGCAAAGGAGCTACCAACTACCCATTGTGGAGGACCCGCACCCCGACACCCCCAAGGTCGTAACAAGACCCACACTTGTCTACTCGGACCTGCACTAAGGTGTGTTCAATCTCCTAGGCAACTTGGCCTTACAACAGTCCACAAGGACAATCACAATGCATAAGATACTATGCATGAACATGTATGATCCACAATCTCATACGATTCCATAATATGCCACATTAGGCCAATATAAGCATCAATATACAAATGGCCACTCACATGGACCCATAACATCATAATACAAGGATCAAGTCAATTGATGCAACGTTAGGTTCATTATGGACCCTAACTTAGAATTTGTTCCCTATTTCAAGGTTCATGTTCAAAATCAATTTATAAAATTAATTTAACATTCCAAGGCAATTCAATTTCCCATAGCTTGCAATTTATTTAAGTTCTTGGGCCTCACACTCTCATGTTCTTCACTCAATTAGAATTACCTTAAATCTCATGATGCTTTCAATCTTAGTCCTTGAAGATTTATGAAGTCTTGATTTTATCAAATTCTTCTAACTTACTAATTTCCCATTCCATTACATAGGTTCTTAATTACCTAATTCATTATGCTTCCAATTTACCAAAATCACATACTTACACTCAAAAATACCTTAGAGGTCGTGGCCTCACAATGGTTCCAATTTCAAATCCTTTTAAGCCAACATCTTGCATGTTATTCCTTTAATTCATTTAAGGTGTTTACATATTAAATTAGCTCACCAAGAACCCTAATTCCTTGGCCTCAAAACCGTAGCCATCACCTAGGCTTCAATTCCAAGTTTTTCTTCCACTAAATTCCATCTTGTTGCTTAATTAATCCTCATCTTATGCTTGTTACATATTAACCACAATTTATCCAATTCTTCTACCCCAAAACTGTGACCTCCCAATGGTGAATCCCAAATCACTTTCTTCTATTTCAAGTCTTCAAATCCATTCTTTCCTTCTCTTTAGGTATTAACTTCTTGTCATTAGTTCACTTAGGTTTTTAGTTCATTAAAATTAATCCAAGTACCCAAGATTCAATGCCAAAATCGTGGCACCATGTTGAGGTAGGAAACTCCAAATTTTCCATTTAGCAACCCCAACATGATCAAGCACAATTTATATATCAAACATATTCAAGAGCATAATCAAGCATCAATCAAATTCAAGAATACTAAATCATACAAAATTTATAATTCAAGCAAGCATACAAGGATGGATTTCTCCATCAACACACATACAAAGTCTTCTCACCACCATAAGTGGTTGAAGTGAGTAGTCTCCCTCTTACCAATGTGTAGAAAACAAGAAGAACACCAAGGAAGCTTCTTGAATTTTCGGATTGCACCTCTCCAAAAACCCTAAAAATTCAACTTTGTTAAAACAACATCAAGGCTTGAAAAATGAACCATGGATGGTCATTAAAGAGATCATAATCACGAAAATAGAGGGAGAGTGGTCTTGAAACTTACCCAAAATGCTCAAAGTTGGAGCTTGAAGAAGATGATGAAAATGGAGGATTTTCAAGAAACTCCAAGAAGAAAAAGTGTTTAGAATGTTGAGAGGATTGAGAAAATGTATTTAGTTTAAATTTTTGTGATGGATGAGTGGTTGAGGAGAGGGCTGGCCGTGGAGTTGCTAGAGAGAAGGAGGAGAGAAAGGTTGAAGAAGAAGAAAGGAAGAAGAAGAAGAAGAACGTAAATGTGGAGAGAGAAATGGGTATTAGATGAAATGAATTAAAGTGTATAATTGGTTAAGTAAAACCAATTCATTTCCCTTCCTAGTGGGCTGTTGCTGACGTGAAAGAGAGAGGAGTGGGTGAGGAATTGGCTTCCAAAGGAAGCCAAAGCACATGGGTCAATGTTTGGGTCAAAGCTTCTTAAGGAAGCTTTGATTATTTAACCATTAAATTTGAATTAAAGTAGATAGATTTGACATAAAGTAGATTACATTAGGATAATGTGATAGAATTTTTATTACACACTATTTTCCAATGAATAATAGTTACAGTTGACAGAAGTCAGTATTTAATTAATCTGACAGATGAATTTTTCGCTGTATTGATTTATTTTATCTGTTAGAATTTCTCGAAAATTATGAAACCTCATAAACTGTGTCAAGTCTCGGGTTTAGTAAGATCCCCCGTCGACTTATCCATAGTTCAAGGTTCGCGGAGAAAACATCGCGTTTTCCCAGTTCCGTTCAGTGCGCACGTAAAACGAGGAATATACTAAAATATTTGACGTTTCAGGAAAATTCCCAGAAAATTCTCAAAAATTACAAATATTATAAAACGACTATCCGTCATATAATTTTCCAATTTTTGAAGCATTACAGTCGTTTTCACGACTCTGCTCAATATTCACGCAAAATGAGGAATACATTAAAATATTCATCATTCCCGGATAATTCTAAAAGAATTCACATAATTCACAAATATTAGAAAATAACTATTCGTAATAAAATTTTCCAACTTTGGGAGCGTTACAGTCGTTTTGCCAATCCTGCCCAGTGTGCACGCAAAATGAGGAATATATTAAAATATTCTGCGTTCTCAGAAAAATCCAGAAAAATTCCAGAAAATTCCAAATATTATAAAATGATCATTTATCCTGAAATTATAAATTTTCGGGATGTTACAACACTCCCCTTCAAATAGAAATTTCGTCCTCGAAATTTTCATCCCTTAGATCAAACATTAACGTGTTTCTTCATCTTATTTTCTTACCCTCAGATTGTGTCTCTAGTTACGTCAATTTAGATCACCCTTACCAACGCAATCTCTATATCTTTGCATTGCTTTATTCTTCTATTCTCAATCTTCACGAGAAGTTTCTCATAGATCAGACTCTCTCTGGATTGCACCGGGTTTAGTTTGATGACGTGGCTGGATCGGTGACATACATTTCGCGACCGTGACATATGGAAGATATCATGGAGATTTAGAAAGAAAGGATGACAGAATCTGTTGACAAGCTATTGAACCAAACTCGAAACGAAATTTGATATAGTCCAAAGAATTTTGGAATGGGTTTATTAGTGACCCAGACAGGACGACACTGAAACTAGACGTCATACTCCTTCAGAAACTCTAATCACCTTTCCTGTCTCATGTTCAGCCCCTTTTTATCGAATGGGCACTTCAGGTCCTTGTGATTGCTAAAGGCGTTGATTGTAGCAAGTGTCTCCATATTCTCAGAGAAATTTTAACTACGGCTAGCACCAAACTATGAGTCAGGCAATTCCCAATGTGTCCTCAACTACCTTGAGGTGTAAGTCACAATTTTCCCAACCTTGCATGAACACATATCCTAGATTTTACTGTGAAGCATAAAATTCTCCAAACAGTTCCCTGGGATTAGGTAGAACCAAATCTGACAAGCATTCGAATGTCTCCTCAACCTTTAAAACCTTTCTTCACATGCGTTAGTCCATAGAAGTTTTGATTCTCTTCTTGTAAACTGAGCAAGATATCCGGCTATCTTGGAGGATCCATTGATACTCCTTCAATCTATGTGTCTTCTTCGATAAAACTAGCTAATTCCACCAGTTATGTGTCTCTTTTACGATCTCTGATCTTTCCTTTTGAAGAACTGCTTCAATCTCTTGGGAATCCACAACAATCCCTCCGTTTGGAACTTCATGATCCAAAACTGAACCCTCTCAATTAAGAATCCGTACTCTGATACTTTGGCATTTACTCTCTCTCCTTTAAAGTCAGGAAAACTATGCCGAGATGTCCAACGTGTATCTCCATATTTTCGAGAATAGATCAGAATGTCATCATTAATGACAATGACAATTCTGTTCTAGGTAAGGACAAAAGATACAATTCATGTCACTCATGAATACGACAAGAGGATTTGTTATTCCGAACGGCATCACGAGACACCCATAATGCCCATAGTGCATTCGAAATCATTTCGGGGACATTCTCAATCTCTCGCGAACTTAATGATGACCAGGACGTACATCTTTCTCCGAGGATACTCACCCTTGATCATAATCTCGTTCGTTTGACGATGGTGCTCATCTCACTGAGATGTTCCATTCTTCTCCTTAACTGACAGCACTGTAGTTCATCACAAGAAACTTACTGACTACAATGGTGACAGTCATATTCCCTTTTCTTTGGTCCTCTACAAAAGGTAACATGTATCCTTGGATTTCTTTTCCCTCACAACGCTTCAACTTTGTTGGCTGTTACGAACTCAAAAGCCTTAGTTTCGAAAATCACTAAGGTTCTTATCGGAACGCTCTAGCAGATAATGACCAGAAAATAACTGATCAATCTCTGAAATCATGAAATCTAATAGGTATGATTCTTGTTAAGCAAGATAGATCAACAAAAGGTTCAATCTTTAGCAGAAATAGGATAGATTAAACAAACTTAGGTGTCAACGATAAGTCTTAGTAACAGAAATGGAAATAACTACGTCAAAGATAAGAAAGATACAGATGAATCCAAATGATCCATACAGTTACAAATTGTAAAAGGAAAGGGTTACCCCCAGAATTATACAGCACGATTATCAGATCGTCATTTGAGGCGTAACTTCCCTTGTTTAGATCTCCAAATGTTGAGGTCTGATTGGATCTACTACTACTAGCACTTTCCCTATGGGTTGGGTGTTGTTGTTACTTTCTTGGTACCCATGAACATAGTTCCCATTTAACTTATTAGCTTTCCCATCATCCCTCCTTTGGAATTTAGGTAGTCCATGGTTATCCCAAGTCTAACTTTCCTTCAATAGATTTTAAACCACAACTTCCAATTCTCATTGTACGGTCCTCTGATCTTGGTGAATTGTCACATCAACTATCCTTCATATCTCTCTTGCGATCGTAACCATACTTTGATGGTCTTATCCTACGCTCATATGTGTATGTCTGCCACGAGCTAGTGTCTTTCTCCGAAGATGAACCAAACATAACACAATAAAACAAACGTAATCATTCCAAACAATATTGCCTCCCTTCGGAAGCCAAACACAAAGAGTCACACAATGCACACCATTCAAGCAAGACAAGCTAATTTACGAATCTTAACAACTTCCAGCCCGAACTTCTTCATTCTTCCTCCACAGCGTAATCTCTCGTAAGTTGTCAACTTCCAAACTGCTTCACGAACCTAACTTACACCAGCTATTTCTTTTTCCAGAAGATCGGTTTTCCAAAATCCTTTGATCTCCTCACAAAAAAATTCCTATTTTCCTAACACAGTACGCCTAGGAGAAGTCATAGTTTCCTGTACACACAGAACATTACATATTGAGTAGGCCATTCCTCAATATCATGTAACTGCATAACAGTAGCTATCAACATTCAACCTACAGCAAGTCATGCATTCCTTTCCCATCATCTCAATCAAGAGACAAGGAAGTGCACAACAGACCAAATTCTAATATGCCTAAACATAGCAAGTCCATACCTCGACTCGACAGGATGAACTGCTCTGATACCACCTAATGTAACACCCCTTGATGTAGCAACCGGAGCGTAATCGTCATTACACCATAGTTATGAAATCCAAGTGTGTCACAGTCATAATAACAGTAATTTGAATTCTCAAAAGTCTATATTTTTTTTTGACAATTTGCATAGGTAGAAAATATGAGCCTCGACTGGAATATAAATATATTCAAGCCATAATACAAACACTAAAATAAAAGTCATTTTCCATGTATATGTATATTTTATAGTCATCTTTAATACAAATCACTGGTAACATATAATATAACAATTACAGAGTCAAATAGAATACAGTAGGAATAAAAACACAAAAAGGGGGAAAAGTAGTAACCTAGGGATGGGTACTACCAACAGACAAAGCCGCAACCCCATGTGTACATGACGCTCGGCGTCCCAGTTGACACGACAGGCATCAATGCCTCCACGCAACTGCACTCGTACGTAGCCGAAGAAATCTTGTCCAAACGCCCAATCCAATCAACCAAGGTGTGGTCCCTCTTTATCTTCCTCACGTTCTTTTATCAATATAAATATAAAACAAAAATACAAAAATATAGGAAAGAGGTGAGACACCCCTCCTTCATTACCATTACGGCAGTAAGAAAACGACACGGCGCAGAGCGCCCACAAAGCAATATAGTTCATATATTTATTAATGGCAACAATTGAATTTATAATAAAAGTAATTCAATTGTAAGCAATGATAAGAATCAATAATAACAATGATATTTATAGTAAAGCAGAACAGCAGCAGGCAATAGCAAGATTTGACAATATCATACAAATCACAATAATAATTCTAGAATTTAACACAACGATCAGATAATCATCACAGTAATAATTTAATCAGTCGTAGTTATGGAGAAATAAATATTAACAATGACAGGGTATATCATGACTCACATGCATGCTTTCCCAAATTCCTACTCCATGGAGCTAAACCCAAACAGTCGGAGAGAAAGATCAGGAGACATGTCTATAACTCGGCTGCCGAGGCCAGTGCTATCAATAAATTTTCTCATGCGCAATCATGGCATTGTACAGACATTCTACACTAGATCACGATATAGGACAGTGCCAAGTCCAGATCGTCGGTGCGTTTGCATCGGTTTGCCCCACGGGCAAAGGAGCTACCAACTACCCATTGTGGAGGACCCACATCCCGACGCCCCCAAGGTCGTAACAAGACCCACACTTGTCTACTCGCACCCGCACTAAGGTGTGTTCAATCTCCTAGGCAACTTGGCCTTACAACAGTCCACAAGGACAATCACAATGCATAAGATACTATGCATGAACATGTATAATCCACAATCTCATACGATTCCATAATATGCCACATTAGGCCAATATAAGCATCAATATACAAATGGCCACTCACATGGACCCATAACATCATAATACAAGGATCGAGTCAATTGATGCGTCGTTAGGTTCATTATGGATCCTAACTTAGAATTTGTTCCCTATTTCAAGGTTCATGTTCAAAATCAATTTATAAAATTAATTTAACATTCCTAGGCAATTCAATTTCCCATAGCTTGCAATTTATCTAAGTTCTTGGGCCTCACACTCTCATGTTCTTCACTCAATTAGAATTACCTTAAATCTCATGATGCTTTCAATCTTAGTCCTTGAAGATTTATGAAGTCTTGATTTTATCAAATTCTTCTAACTTATTAATTTCCCATTCCATTACATAGGTTCTTAATTACCTAATTCATTATGCTTCCAATTTACCAAAATCACATACTTACACTCAAAAATACCTTAGAGGCCGTGGCCTCACAATGGTTCCAATTTCAAATCCTTTTAAGCCAACATCTTGCATGTTATTCGTTTAATTCATTTAAGGTGTTTACTTATTAAATTAGCTCACTAAGAACCCTAATTCCTTGGCCTCAAAACCGTAGCCATCACCTAGGCTTCAATTCCAAGTTTTTCTTCCACTAAATTCCATCTTGTTGCTTAATTAATCCTCATCTTATGCTTGTTACATATTACGTCAATTTATCCAATTCTTCCACCCCAAAATCGTGACCTCCCAATGGTGAATCCCAAATCACTTTCTTCCATTTCAAGTCTTCAAATCCATTCTTTCCTTCTCTTTTAGGTATTAACTTCTTGTCATTAGTTCACTTAGGTTTTTAGTTCATTAAAATCAATCCAAGTACCTAAGATTCAATGCCAAAACCGTGGCACCATGTTGAGGTAGGAAACTCCAAATTTTCCATTTAGCAACCCCAACATGATCAAGCACAATTTTTATATCAAACATATTCAAGAGCATAATCAAGCATCAATCAAATTCAAGAAAACTAAATCATACAAAATTTATAATTCATGCAAGCATACAAAGAGCATACAAGGATGGATTTCTCCATCAACACACATACAAAGTCTTCTCACCACCATAAGTGGTTGAAGTGAGTAGTCTCCCTCTTACCAATGTGTAGAAAACAAGAAGAACACCAAGGAAGCTTCTTGAATTTTTGGATTGCACCTCTCCAAAAATCCTAAAAATTCAACTTTGTTAAAACAACATCAAGGCTTGAAAAATGAACCATGGATGGTCATTAAAGAGATCATAATCACAAAAATAGAAGGAGAGGGAGAGTGGTCTTGAAACTTACCCAAAATGCTCAAAGTTGGAGCTTGAAGAAGATGATGAAAATGGAGGATTTTCAAGAAACTCCAAGAAGAAAAAGTGTTTAGAATGTTGAGAGGATTGAGAAAATGTATTTAGTTTAAATTTTTGTGATGGATGAGTGGTTGAGGAGAGGGCTGGCCATGGAGTTGCTAGAGAGAAGGAGGAGAGAAAGGTTGAAGAAGAAGAAAGGAAGAAGAAGAAGAAGAACGTAAATGTGGAGAGAGAAATGGGTATTAGATGAAATGAATTAAAGTGTATAATTGGTTAAGTAAAACCAATTCATTTCCCTTCCTAGTGGGCTGCTGCTGACGTGAAAGAGAGAGGAGCAGGTGAGGAATTGGCTTCCAAAGGAAGCCAAAGCACATGGGTCAATGTTTGGGTCAAAGCTTCTTAAGGAAGCTTTGATTATTTAACCATTAAATTTGAATTAAAGTAGATAGATTTGACATAAAGTAGATTACATTAAGATAATGTGATAGGATTTTTATTACACACTATTATCCAATGAATAATAGTTACAGTTGACAGAAGTCAGTATTTAATTAATTTGACAGATGAATTTTTCACTGTATTGATTTATTTTATCTGTTAGAATTTCTCGAAAATTATGAAACCTCATAAACTGTGTCAAGTCTCGGGTTTAGTACGATCCCCCATCGACTTATCCATAGTTCAAGGTTCGCGGAGAAAATATCGCGTTTTCCCAGTTCCGTTCAGCGCGCATGCAAAACGAGGAATATACTAAAATATTTGACGTTTCCGGAAAATTCTCAGAAAATTCTCAAAAATTACAAATATTATAAAACGACTATCCGTCATATAATTTTCTAATTTTTGAAGCATTACAGTCGTTTTCACGACTCTGCTCAATATTCATGCAAAACGAGGAATACATTAAAATATTCATCATTCCCGGATAATTCTAAAAGAATTCACATAATTTACAAATATTAGAAAATAACTATTCGTAATAAAATTTTCCAGCTTTGGGAGCGTTACAGTCGTTTCGCCAACCCTGCCCAGTGTGCACGCAAAACGAGGAATATATTAAAATATTCTACGTTCTCAGAAAAATCCAAAAAAATTCTAGAAAATCCCAAATATTGTAAAATGATCATTTATCCTGAAATTATAAATTTTCGGGATGTTACATTATTGGCCCTGGGGGCGTCGGGGTGCAAGTGCCTCATCATGGATAGTTAAGAGCTCCTCTGTGCCGTGGGGTAGACTGATGCAAACACACCGACGATCTGGACTGAGACGCTGTCCTATGTTGCGATCAACTGTTGAGGTGCCATGTATAAGCCATGATGCGCAAATATTTTATGAGAAGAAGCATACTATTTTTAAGGCTAACGATGTACTGGCATTACTCCTTGATCATTCACTTTGAAAAGGTTAATGTTTAGCTCCATGGAGTAGGATTTGGTACTATAATGCATTGTGCATCGTTCAATGTCGGTCTCGTAAGTTGTTGAGCATGAGTACCTGTGAAAGTAACTGTTTTACTTCTGCAAATGATTATCTGATCATTGTGTTGATTTCTGAAAATATTGTTGTGATTTGTCTGATATCGTCAAATCTTGCTATTACCTGCTATTGTTCTGCTTTTACTATAAATATCACTATTATTATTGATTCTTATTAGTGCTTATGACTGAACTGCTTTTATTATAAATTCCACTGTTGCTATTAATAAATGTATGAACTGTATTGCTTTGTGGGCGTTTTGCACCATGCTGTTTTCTCACTGCCGTAGTGGTAATGAAAGTTGGGTGTTTCACCTCTTTCCTGTATTTTTGTACTTCTGTTTTATATTTATATTTGATATAAGATCGTGAGGAAGATGAAGAGGGACCACAGCTGCGTGGAGGCATTGATGCCTGACTTATTGGTTAGGACTCCAAACGTCATATATGTATATGGGGTTGCGGCTTTGTCTACTAGTAGTACCTACCCCAGGGTTACTACTTTTCCCCTTTAGTGATTTAGTTTCCGATGCATTTTATTTGACTCTGTAATTATTATATTATATGCTATCAGTGAATTGTGTTAAGGATGATTATAAAATATATATAAGGAATATCTATTTTATTTTAGTGGTTGTGTATAAAATGATTGGGTAATAAATATGTTTTATTTCGAGGCTCCTATTTTTCACTTATGCATAAATGTGAAAAATAAACTTGTGAAACTTTGAAACTACTGTTATCATGACTGTGACACACCCGGATCTAGTAACTGTGGTGTAATGACAATTGCACTGCGGTTGTTATATTTAGGTGCGTTACACTAGAAACCGCAACTTTGGGCCTTTACGGTCCCAAAGGGGAGGAAGCAGTAACGTAAGTCATTACCAGAAGAAACCTTATGCAAGACCACCTAGGGGTCAGCAACAACGACCACAGGGTGGAAGTCCTAGTGGAAGCCCTGGAAGGACGGGTCAGACTGCGGCATCGACACCGAGGTGCATGAAGTGTGGGAAGGAGCACTATACAAGAGACTGCACTATCAAGGGGATCATCTGCTTTAGGTGCGGGAAATTGGGACATGTTTCCTATGACTGTAATCAGGCCAAGGCAGAACCTTCCGTCAATGCTGTTAGGACCACCAAACCACAGGTTGGAGGTCAGGTTTACACCTTGAGTGATGCTGAAGCCTCTGAATCCAAAGATCTTATACAAGGGGAAGGTCTCATCGTGCAACTTATTCTTTCATTTCATATGACTGTGTGAAAGGACTTGATTTGCCTGTGTCTTCTTTGCCTTTTAATTTGACTATTTCAACTCTAACTGTTGAACCTATTGTTACTACCAAAGTCGGTCTAAATTGTCCATTGACTGTCAAAGGTCGAACCTTTTCTGTCAATTTGATCTATTTGCCCTTATCTCAATTAGATGTGATCTTAGGGATGGATTGGTTATCTGCTAACCATATCCTATTAGATTGTTCTAGAAAAACCATAGTTTTCCCTTTGGATGAGAATTCTAGATTTTTGACGGCCAACCAAGTGAAAGCTTTCTTGAAAGAAGGAGCTCGGGGATACATGTTGTTGTCTTCTTTGAAAGTAAAAAATGAAGTAGATTTGGATGTGATCTCGGTGGTTCGAGAGTTTCCTGAAGTTTTCCCTGAAGATGTACCTGGTTTGCCACCGAAACGGGAAACTGAGTTTACTATTGACCTTGTTCCTAGAGCTGGCCCTATTTCCATAGCGTTTTACCGAATGTTGCTAGCAAAACTTGTGGAACCCAAGAAGCAACTGGAAGAACTTTTGGAGAAACATTTCGTGAGACCCAGTGTATCACCTTGGGGAGCACTAGTGTTACTAGTCAAGAAGAAAGATGGTACCTCGAGATTGTGTGTGGATTATCGTCAATTGAACAAGGTCACGATCAAGAACAAGTATCCATTACCGAGGATAGATGATCTAATGGACCAATTGAAAGGAGCGGCAGTGTTTTCTAAGATCGATCTGCGATCGAGCTACCATCAGATCAGAGTGAAAGTGGAAGACATTTCCAAAATGACTTTTCGTACTTGTTATGGACATTACGAGTACCTGGTGATGCCTTTTGGTGTGACTAATGCACCTGCTGTCATCATGGATTATATGAATAGGATCTTTCATCCTTATTTGGACATATTCATCATTGTTTTTATTGACGATATCTTGATTTATTCACCAAATCAGGAGGATTATGCTGAACATCTCGATATAGTTCTCCAGATTTTGAAGGAGAAAGAGTTGTACGCTAAATTGTCCAAGTGCGAGTTCTGGTTGGATGAAGTGAAATTCTTAGGCCATGTGATTTCAAGGGAAGGAATTGCTGTAGATCCTTCGAAAGTTAAAGTTGTACTACAATGGGAAAGGCCAAAGACGGTAACAGAGATCCAAAGCTTTGTTGGATTAGCCGAATATTATTGGAGGTTTATTGAAGGATTTTCTAAGATTGCCAGACCTCTCACTCAACTCACCAAGAAGAATCAGGCTTTTAAATGGACAGATGCTTGCGAAGGAAGTTTTCAAGAACTAAAAAGGAGACTAACTACTTCACCAGTGTTAGTTCTGCCTAATACAAGTGAACCATTTTAAGTGTATTGTGACGCTTCATACCAAGGATTGGGATGCGTCCTTATGCAAGGTGAAAAAGTGGTGGCGTATGCCTCAAGACAATTGCGAGTGCATGAAAAGAACTACCCAATGCATGACTTGGAGTTGGCTGTTGTGGTGTTTGCCTTGAAGATATGGAGACATTATCTCTATGGAGCAACATTCAATGTCTTCAGTGACCACAAGAGCTTGAAGTATCTGTACGATCAGAAAAAATTGAACATAAGACAGCGAAGATGGTTAGAATTCCTGAAAGACTATGACTTCCAACTTCAGTATCACCCTGGGAAGGCGAATGTGGTGGCCGATTCCTTAAGTAGGAAGACAATCAGTGTTTCTACCATGATGATCAGAGAGAAAGACTTAATAGAACAATTCTGAGACATATGGTCTTTTGTGGAGTTGACGCCGGGTAAAATCTGCATGAATATGGTCACTATTTCGAATGACTTGCTGGAAAACATCCAAGAAAAGTAGAAAGATGATAAGTTCTCACGAGAGGAAAGAGAGTTGATAAAGCAGGGTGGTGTATCAACATTAGAAGAAGGAAGCGATGGAATTTTAAGATTCTAAGGTAGAGTCTGTGTGCCTAAAGATGAGGAACTCAAGAAGTACATACTTGAACATGCTCATACGAGTCAGTTAAGTATGCATCATGGAATGACCAAAATGTCCCAAGATTTAAAGAAGTTATTTTGGTGGCATGGAATGAAAAGAGATATCGCTAGATGTGTATCATCTTGTTTGGTTTGTCAGAAGACAAAGATTGAACATCAAAGACCGTCATGATTTTTGCAACCCTTGACTATTCCCGAATGGAAGTGGGATAACATTACCATGGACTTTGTTGTTGGATTGCCAAGAATGAAAAGAGGTCATGATTCAATATGGGTAATTGTGGATTGACTTACGAATTCAGCACACTTCTTACCGATCAACATAAGATATCCATTGGAGAAGTTGACTCAGTTATATATTGGTGAAATTGTCAGACTTCATGGTGTGCCTACAAGTATTATTTCTGACAGAGATTCGAGGTTTACATTGAAGTTTTGGCAGAGTCTTTAAGAAGCAATGGGAACGAAGTTACGATTGAGTTCTGCATACCATTTACAAACTGATGGTCAATTAGAAAGAACAATCCAATTGTTGGAGGATCTACTGAGAGCTTGTGCTTTAGAGCAAACTGGAAGTTGGGATGAAACCTTACCGTTGGTAGAGTTCACCTACAACAACAGTTATCATTCCAGTATAGGTATGGCACCCTATGAGGCTCTATATGGATGAAGATGTAGAACGCCATTATGCTGGTATCAAGATGGAGAGCAGCTTACAGTCAGACCTGATCTTATTCAACAGACAACTGAGAAGGTCAAAATGATTCAGGAGAAGATGAGAAGAGCTCAGAGTCGACAAAAGAGTTATGCAGACAAAAGAAGAAAACCTCTTGAATTTGAAGAAGGAGAGCATGTGTTCTTGAAAGTCACGCCTACGACTGGGGTCGATCGGGTTCTCAAATCTAGAAAGCTCACTCCAAAATTCCTTCGACCTTATCAAATTCTTTGTCGGATAGGTCCTGTTGCTTACCAAATAGCCTTGCCCCCTTTCCTTTCAAATCTCCATAATGTCTTTCATGTGTCACAACTCCGGAAATACATTCCAAGTCCTAATCATGCTATAGCATATGATTCAGTACAATTAAAGGAAAACTTGACTTATGAAACAACTTCTGTGAGGATTGAGGATAAGAGAATGAAGTAACTCAGGGGGAAAGACATTGCATTAGTGAAAGTGATCTGGAACGAAGCAACTAGAGATGCAACATGGGAGCTGGAGGAAAAAATAAAGGAGTAATACCCAGAGTTATTTTAAGGTATGAAAATTCCGAGGACGAAATTCTTATTTCTTGGGGAGAGTTATAACACCCCAAAATTTGTTTATCTTATTATAAATATTCATTTTATAATATTAGTGATTTTTTGGAATTTTTCTAGATTTTTTTTAGAACGCGAAATATTTTAATATTATTCTCGTTTTGCATGCAAATTGAGTGGAGCTAGGAAAATGAAATATTTTCCCAAGAACCTTGATCTGTGGAAATGTCGACGGGGGATCTTACTAAACCCGAGAGTGGACATGATTTACGAGGTTTCATATTTTTTGAGAAATTTTATCTGATAAAATAATAAATTGCTATGTAAATCTTATCCGCTGGACAATTAATATTGATTTCTGTCAACTGTAATAATTGTCCATTGAATAATAACATGTGTTAAAAATCCTTATCACACTATCCAAAAATCTACCTTGTGTCAAATCCATTAGCTTTATTTTAAAAATAAAGATTAAATTAATTCAAAACTCATTATGGGAAGCTTCCAAGAAATTTCCCTTAATAACACATTTCTCTCTCTTCCCTCCCCACTCACTCCTATGGCAGAGGCCATTTGTGAGAGCCAAATATCCACTTTTCACATTCTCACTTTTATCACTTCACTCTCACATTCCTAAACACAAACACCTAACACTTTTCTCCCTTTTCATTTTCTTCAAGCACCCTTTCTTCTCTTCTTCTTCTTCCTTCTCCACCGTACACCTACCCATTGGAGACTATCTCCATGATTTGCTAAATCAATCCCATTTCTAGCTTTCTTCCACCATTCTAAGTTCTCTTTTGTGGCCATCCTTTGGTTCTTCTTCTTCTTCTTCCATTTTCCACCATTGAAGCTAAAACTAGGAGCTTTAAGGTAAAGTCTTCAACTTTCTTCTAGTTTCTTGTCATTTTCATTTTTCTTGGTCACCTAGGTGACCAAGAACCCATTTTTCCATGGTTTGAGTGGACATTGTGGAAGTCACTCACATTAGTGTTTTGTTGACAGAGGAAAACAAAAATCAAGAGCAAAAAGGAGGAGCACCATTGTGTTGTCTTCCAAATAGGTAAGAGGGAGATGATCCTCTTCAACTAATCTCGGTAGTAAGGAAATGTCTTGTGTATTGTTGTTGATGAGGGAATCCATGTTGGATTACTCTCTTTGTTATATTGTGTTATTTCCATAATTTTGTGGTTGTTTGATTTGTATGAATCCATGAAGATGCATTGTGTGTTTTGATGATTAGGAGTCTATTAATTGTTATTTTGTATGTTGATGATCATAAAAATATGTCTTAAATGGTTTGGAGAAGAATGAGAAGCTTTGAAAATATTAGGCCAAAATTCTGCAGAAATTGTTTTTGCAGAATTATTTCTGGTGCACCAGCGCTTAGGAGCTGTGCAACTAGCGCCCAGGCGCTCGACCAACGCTCAAGCGCTAAAGCTTGAATGCTCAAGCGCCTAAGGTTCGGAATGAATTCTAGAAACGTAGCTCAGGGAGCACTCAGGAGCTGCATGTTGAGCACTCAGGCGCTCACCCAGCGCTCAAGGCTGGAAGACATAGCGCTCAAGCGCCCAAGGCAGAAGTTGCCAAAATGTTGTAATGAGACGAGTATGACCTTAATAATTGATATATCATCACCAAACTAAAGTAAATGACACGATTTTTGGAGAGAATTCCTCTAGGGAGGGAGATTTTTATAAAGATGATTATTCCAAAATGAGAATTCCATAATAAGCTCTAATGAGTGCTTTACCACTTTAAAGACTTAATGCTAAGTTATCTTGGGCCCATGAAATTATGGATATTGAGTTATACAAATTATGATATGCCATTTGGTATGCTTATGATAAACATACTTGATGTACATTGAGACGTCATGCATATGTGTTGTCCGATGGACATAATTGAAAAAGGCGATATATACCTAGGGGTTTGAATAACACCTATGTGCGGGTGCAAATAGACTAAGTGTAGGGTCATAGTGGTTGGCCTTGGGGGCGTCGGGTTGCAGGTACCTCACAATAGACAGTGGTAGCTCCACTGGGGCCGTGGGATAGACTGATGCAAACACACCAACGATCCGTACTAAGACGCTGTCCTATATCGCGATCAACTGTTGAGGTGCCACGTATAAGCCAATTGTGCAAATGTTTTTATGAGATGAAGCACACTATATTTTTAAGGCTAACGATATACTGGCATAACTCCTTGATCATTCACTCCGAAAATGTTAATGTCTAGCTCCATGGAGTAAGAATTTTGGTACCATTTGCATTGTGAACTATCAGTCTCATAATTCATTAAGCATGAGCATTTATCACTGTGGAAAATATTTATTATTATCATTATTGTAATAATTATTTGATTGCTTGGATTGCTGGTAATTGGAAATGTTGATGTTGTTTGCCAGTTATGGATAATATTTACTGTTATTCATTATGAATTGTGCTTTATGTGGGTGTCCAGCGCCATTTAATTTTCTTGCCGCCATTTTGGTACTGAAAGCTGGGTGTCTCACCTCTTTTTGTATTTCGTACTTCTGTATTTTGTCGGTCTGTTTGCTTTTGAGAAGACGTGCACGAGGAAGAGGAAGCTCCTGAGTTTCCTGGATTCTGGCCATATTATGACTGAAGCTGACTAAAAGGATGACGTCGCGTCCTCGTGGATTTTTGGGCTACACATGGATCACTTTTCACAGAAGTCCTGACTGTTGGCACATTAATGTGCAGACTGATCATTACGTGTACCATGGGGAGCTGACAGTGTCCTTGGCATGGGGTCGTTATGACGCCTCTATTTTTTATCTTCATGCTTTTGTTTGGCTAGAGTTTTATATGCCCGTTAGGGATATGTGGGCTGACATGTATTATGTAACGCCCCTTTTTCCTAGTCACAACGAGTAAGAAGAAGGAACGTCACATTATAGTGAAATAACGACAGACAATTAAATACGAAAAAGTTTAGACATATTTTTTTTCTTTTTTTTTCTTTTAATTATTTTTAATTTGTTTGAAAATGAGTCCGGTTAAAATTTCTTTTAATATACGTATATACCTGTTCATGAATATATAGCGTTAAATGAATTAAAGATTAAAGTTCCTTTCTAAAAGAAGTATTCGTCAAAGTGATCGAAGTGAAATCAACGTAGAATAAAACATACAATCATACATAATATGAATAATTACATACATTGTACTCGAAATATAAGCCTGTTTAATTACATTTCTAAAATATACCAAAAAGAAGCAAAATATGTACCCACCCAAAGAGATACAAATATACCCCAACATGTACAAACATCAGGCTTCCCAAAAATATAACTGGTTAGCCATCAGTAGCTACCAATGAACTTAGCCCCTAAGACTGACGAGAAGGGACCGTAGCCGGGTCCTCCTCAGGATCCTCTTCATTCGAGGAAACATCCATCGGGACGACAGAGCAACGGGCAGGAGCCCGAGTGGTAGACAAAAAGGAATCCTCCTGCTGGGTATAATACATATCAGCCCACATGTCCCTCACGGGCAGGTAAAACTCCAGCCAAACAAAAGCATGAAAGTCAAAAATAGAAGCAGCATAATGTCCCCACGCCAAGGACATAGTCAATTCGCCGTGATACATACAACGACCAGTTTGCACGTTGATGTGCCAGCAATCAGGTCCACCGTGAAAGTTGATCCACACATAGCTAAAAAATCCATGGTGGTGATACGACATCCTTGGAAGCTTCAGTTTCAGTTAAGATACAACTAGAAACCCTGAAACTCAGTGGTTTCCTTGTCTTCCTCATGAACGTCTTCAAACAATCATATGATAATACATAATGGCAAAATATATAGTAAAGAGGTGAGATACTCGTCATTCATTACCAATAATAGCAGCAAGAAACTAAACGGCGCTGAAAGCCCAAATATAACACAGTTTATACATTTAAGCACAACAGTATTAAAATTTATAGTGAAAGCAAAATGACAACATTTAAATAACAGAGACACCATCAACAGTCAACAGTTCAAGTAACCAACAATTGTTACAGAAATGGCCGTAAACATGCTTCAAAGTTATTAATGCTCATGCTCAATGAGTTATGCGACTGACAGCTCACAATGCAAAAGTGTCTCAAAGAAAAACCTACTCCATGGAGCTAGACATAAACATTTTTGGAGTGAATGATCAAGGAGTAATAACAGTATATCGTTAGCCTTAAAAATATAGTGTGCTTTATTTCATAAAAAGTTTGCGCAATGGGTTATACGTGGTACCTCGACAGTTGATCGCGATATAGGACAGCGTCTCAGACAGGATTGTCGGTGTGTCGCATTGGTCTATCCCACGGCCCCAGTGGAGCTACCACTGTCTATTGTGAGACACCCACACCCCGACGCCCCTAGGGTTAACAACATATGACACCTACGCTTAGTCTATTCACACCCGCACACAAGTGTTATTCGAACTCCTAGGCACACATAGCCTTTCTAACAATGTCCAATGGATGACGCATATGATGACACAATGTCAAATCATGTATGTTCCTCACAATACTTCACAATAGTATATTTATATATATATACGTATGCAAATTCATTTATTGATGTCATCACCTCACAATGTTTTTATAATCCATATCCGTCAAATGTCCATCCCACATAAGGGTCCACAATAGCATAGAGTCAAATTCTATGTCAATATCGCTTTCTAATTTTCATTCATCCTTATGGTCCACATTATGGGTTCCACTTTATCAAGTTACATGTTATTGATTTAATGTGACAACTTTGGGTCACTTTAATTTCTTATATCCAGGGCATTCAAGAGTCTTTGAATTTCCATTAGTTCATTAAGTTAATCCATTCCTATATTAATTAAATCAAAACCGTGGCCCTCATTGAGTTCTCAAGTCCAATGTCTATTTTCATTGTTATACATTAGTGTTTCATTATTAATTTACTTTATGTGTTTATTTCAAGTTCTTTCAAACTCACACACTCATGTTCTTTCTCTTGATTCAAATTCTCCAAGTTACCAAATTAGGTCTTTGATTAAGTATCATTACACATTATGAATCCCTAATTGTCTTCTAATGTCCAATTTATCAATTCCTCCATCCAAGTCATAATTTTTCACCATGTTACTCCTTCATGGCTGTGAGCCTCATGAAGATTAGGGTTCTAATAATTTTTTTTTCACTTCTTCATTAATCCTTAATCACTTAATTAACACCAATCCATTAAGCTTTAAAATTTTAAGTACCAACACCCCACCAAGGAGGGTGTGGCCGTGAGCCTCCATGCCTCAAGCAAGGGGCTTTTATCCTAACCTCGTCAATTTCAATCCATCACAATTAGTACAATGGCAATATGAATCAAATCTATCTAACAAATCAATTAAAAGAATGAAAATTTAAAGAATCAATTATAAGAAAAATGAAATAGCAAGAGTAACCCCTATTTGGGTTTCTCACAAATCTTCAAACAACAAGTCTCCAACCACCATTTTTGGTTGAATAGAGTGGTCTCCCTCTTACCAAAGAGGAGAGCACGAAAATGGCCTCCAAAGTGCTCCTTGTGATTTCGGTTTTGGCTCCTCAAAAACCCTAGAAAACAACTTCAAAGAACCAACACCACATCTTGAAAATAAAAGCATCCTTGACCATGAAAATGGTCTTGGAACACGAAAAGGAGAAGAGAATAGAAGAAAGTTGTGATTTTTACCTTAAAGTCTCAAACTTTGATCTTGAAGAAAGATGGTGAAGATGAAAGATTTTGAGGTAAGGTATGAAAGGAAAAAGACTTAGAATGATGAAGAGAAGCTAAGAATGTGATTAGTGAAACAAGAAAACGAAAATGGAGTGTGTAGGAGGAGTAACCCGAAATGGAAAGGAAGAGAAAATGGAAGATTTTGGTGAAACTTTGTGAATGAAAGTGGTAGAGATGGTGATGAGAGTAAGGAAATGTGATTGATGAAGAGAAAAGGTGAAGGAATCAAGTGGTGAAGGGGCTGGAATTTTCGGATGGCTATGGAGTTTCTAGAGAGAGGGGAGAGCAAATGGAGAAGATGAAGTGGTAGAGAGAGAAGTAGCTAGGTTAAAGTGAGTAAGATATTTTTGTGAGATAGGTTAAAGTGATGGAGGTAAATTTCCCCCCCCCTTTTTCCTAGTGGGTGCCACGGCTAGGAGAGAGAGAAGAGAGAGAAATGTTAGCTTCTCATGTAAGCCAAGGGTATTGTGGTCATCTTGGGTCAAAGCTTCTCAAAGAAGCTTCTTGAATAGTGTTCAAATTTGAATTAAAGTGACTTAATTAGACATAAAGTAGATTACATTAGGATAAGGTGATAGGATTTTTATTACATGCTATTATCCATTAGTTAATAGTTACAGTCGACAGAAGTCAGTGTTAATTAATCTGACAGATAAATTTTACGCAGTGTTTCATTATTTTATCTGTTAGAATTTTTCTCAAAAAATATGAAACCTTGTAAACTGTGTCCGGCCTCGGGTTTAGTAAGATCTCCCATCGACGTTTCCATAGTTCAAGGTTCTCGAAGAAAATATCTCGTTTCTCCGGCTCCGCTTAATGTGCACATAAAACGAGAAATATATTAAAAAATTCAGCGTTTCCAGAAAATTTCCAAAAATTACAAATATTATAAAATGACTATTTGTCCTATAATTTTCCAATTTTCGGAACGTTACAGTTATTTTCCTAACTCTGTCCAATTGTGCACACAAAACAAGGAATATATTAAAATATTCTGCGTTCTCAGAAAAATTTAGAAAAATTTCAGAAAATCATAAATATTATAAAATAAATATCGATAGCAGAATAAATAAATTTTAGGGTGTTACATATTACACCCCACGTGATGACTCTTTTCTTCGGCTGCTCGGGCTCCTGCTTGTTGCTCGGTCACTCCGATGGATGTTTCATCGGATGAAGAGGACCCTGAGGAGGACCCTGCTACGGTCCCTTCTCGTTAGTCGTAGGGACTGATTCTATCGGTGGCTACTAATGGCTACCCATTATCTTTTTAGGGGAGCCTAACGTTTTGCTAGATTGATGGATGTAAATTTGTAACTACCTTGGGTGGGTAAAGCTTTTACTTCTTTTGTATATTTTGGAATGTAACTAAACAGACTTATGCATATATATATATATATATATTGTGCATGGTTTACCTTACGACGATTTTATTGTGACTATTCTAATTGTTATCTCTATATGTAATGGATTTTCAAATTAACTCTTTTGACTCTACTTGGCAATGATTTAAAAAAAAATAAAATATAGTGACAATTATAAGGGAACTTAAATAACCATAAAATGAACCGGGTCCATGAGCTTAAAAACAATTACCATTTTTCACAGTTTAATTTATTTCGCTTTATGTTTCAAAGTATCATAGTGTGACGTTCCTTCTTCGCGGGTATTAAGAAAAAAGGGTGTTACATTTTTCATTACTGAATGGTTTCCACTTTTGATGAGTCCACCGTAATACCTTCCTTGGAAATCATGTGACCCAGAAACTGAACTTCTTCCAACCAAAATTCACACTTCGCCAACTTTGTATACAACTTCTTTTCTTTCAAAATTTGGAGAACTATGCTGAGATGTTCAGTATGCTCTTCCGAATTTTGAGAGTAGATCAGAATGTCATCGATAAAAACGACGAAAAATCTGTCTAGGTATGGATGAAAGATACTATTCATGTAATCCATGAATATTACAGTAGCATTCATCACTCCGAACGACATCACTCGATACTCATAATGCCCATAACGAGTTCAAAAAGCTATCTTAGGTATATCCTCTACCTTGACACGAATTTGATGATAACTTGATCACAAATCTATCTTAGAGAAAATAGTTGCTCCTTTCAGTTGGTCCATCAAATCATCAATCCTTGGAAGTGAATACTTATTCTTTATTGTGACCTTGTTCCGTTGACGGTAGTCAACATAGAGACGAGAAGTTCCATCCTTCTTTTTGACTAGCAATACTGGTGCTCCCCACAGTGAAACACTCAGTCGTACAAACTTTTTTTCCAACAGTTCTTCTAATTGCTTTTTCAAATCTACTAACTCCAATGGCGACATCCAATATGGTGCAATCGAAATAGGACCTGCTCCTAGTACCAAATCGATAGAAGACTCTATCTCTCTTTCCGGTGGTAAACCGAGTACCCTATCAGGAAAAACCTTGGGAAACTCGTTAACGACAAAAATAACATTCACGTCTTTCTCACTCTTGACTTCTAAAAAAGACAACAACATGTATCCTTGAGCTCCATCCCTCAACAACGATTCAACTTTAGCGGCAGTTAAAAATCCAGAATTCTCATCCTTAGGAAAAACTAAGGTTTTATTGGCACAGTCTAACAAGATATGGTTAAAAGATAACCAATCCATTCCTAAAATTATATCTATTTCAATGAAGAGTAATAGGGCAATTCAAACATACTTTAGATATAACAACAGGCTTGGCAGTTAGTATAGAAACAATCAATTGAAAACTTAGAGAAGACATAGGCAATTTCAACCGATCCATACAGTCATACACAATAAATGAATGAGTTGTACTCGAATTATATAGTACAGTCAAAAGATTACCTGCTATGACACCCTCTCCTTGAATAAGATCCTCGAACTGAGAAGTTTCAGCTTCGCTCATCATGTATTCTCGCCCTCCAGATCGTGGTTGAGTAGCACGAACATTACTCACTGTTGCTTCTCTTTTCGGCTAGTTGTATTCCCTAGAAACATGTCCAGGTCTTCCATATTTAAAGCAGATAGTTCCTTTCATTGAACAATATCTGGATATATAGCTACTATTTCCACATTTAAAGCACCTTGGCGTAAACGGCACGTTTTGGCCAGCTTTGTTGCCACTAGAACTTCCCCTAAAAGATGGACGTTGGGGCTAATTCCCTGGTGGTCTCGAGTATGATTTGTGCTGAAATCAATGTTATTATTTTTTTCCTCCTCTTTGGAACCTAGTCGGTCCAAAGTTACGATTCCTTGGATCTCGTGATGGCTCCAGTTCCTCAAGTCATCGACACGTATCCATCAATGCAGGAAATTGATTCATAATTTTTGGTAGCACTCCTCTTTTCAATTATACCCTCAGTCCTTCTTCAAACTTATGGCATTTACATTCCTCGTTAGGATGGATTTGGAAATACCTTGAGAACTGTGACAAGCTCTCAAATTTAGTGGCATACTCACCGACAGTCATGTTACCTTGTCGTAAGCTGAGAAATTCCATCTCTTTGGCATGTCGGGCACTGGCAGGAAAGTACTTCTCCAGAAATACCTCGTAGAACACCTCCTAGGTAATTTCTGTTCCCTCAGCTTGTAGCAATCGTTGAGTTCCTCTCCACCAATTCTCACCATCTCCCATCAGCATAAATGTAGCATACGTCACTTTCCGATCATTGACACATCCCATTCCTTCAAAAAAAAATTCTAGCTCTTGGATCCAAAGACTTATCTTCTCTAGATCAAACTCGCCTCTAAACTGTGGTGAGTAATTGCGTCTAAACTCAGATAAGTTCAGTGCTTCAGTAGTCGCCTCATGTTGCTGGGTTGCTCATTGATTCTGCTGTGTAATTACTTCTGCCATATGTTGTATAGTCTCAGCAGCTGCAGTTATTAGATCAGCATTTCGTCTCATGTTTGCATGCGTTCCTCTACCACGAGACATCTCTTTCTTCAATCAATCAAACAAGACAAAACAAAGTCAGATATAACCTTTCGGAAACAAATCACAAAGAATCACACAACATAAGCAAAAACAGACCCAACCACAAACCCCAAAAGACTCTAACTTGAGCTCTAATACCAACTAATATAACACCTTCCTTAGGATTGTCACATTTGTGACAAATTAAAATAAAACCTTACCCAAGTTGTAAACATTTCTTAACATATAATAATATAAGTTGTAAATTTTTTCTTTTTGTACATTATATCATTAAATAAAATAAACAGAGCATGAAATAAAACAAACTGTTAAATACATAACATAATATTACATATGATTTTGTTTTAAAGATACAAATATTTACATACCACAAACTATTTAACAAAGCAGTAGAGTGTTTAACTTAAAACAAACCGTAACTAGCTCAAGTACAGAACTAAAAGTTCTGATCTTCCGAAGGATCCTCCTCTGGGAGTTCATCAGAAGACAGAAACCCTGGATGTCGCGAAGCTCTACGGACAGGAGTCTGGGCTGTCGACACACTACTAAGCTTACTTGGGGCATAGAAATGACCACCCCAATAGCGCCTAATAGATAAGGGTAACTCCAGATGCACATAAACAATAGTAGAGAACATCAGAACACCCTCATATTCTCTACTAAGGGACAAAGTCACTCGTCCCACATAAGCAACACTTTCTCTATCAGCTTGAAGACGCTAGGCTTCAGAACCCCCGTGAAACTGCAGTTTCACCAACCCTAGAAAACTCGGTAGCGTCATACCACTTCAGAATCAATCCAAATGATAAGGATGATCTAGAGGCTCGCCCTCTTCGCACTGATCACTCAGATGTTGTTCTTCCTGGTACTGACAATAAGGAGGTTGCTCATCTTCTTCTTCTTCACAATCTTTATCAACATAAATAATAATACAGAAATGCATACAAAGAGATAAGACAATCTACATCACTACCAGTATGGCAGTATAGAAAACGACAATACATAAAGATATAACATTGTATACATCAAATTATATTATCACAACATACATAATATCTCAGACCAAATATAAATATCACATCATTATGCAAACCACATATGAAGATGTACATAGACTCGTTCTTACTCCATAGAGCTAAACACAAACATCAGAGAGAATGACCTAGTAGATCTGCCTGTAACTCCGGCTGCCCCGGCTGCTCCAGCCAAATACTACACAGTCTATTCGTTGTGTACAATAGGCATTGTTCCAAAAAGTCTAACTAGATCGTGATTAAGAATAGTGCTTGTCGAGATTGCTAGTGCGTTCCCCGTTACCACGGCCCAAAGGAGCTACCAACTATCCACATGTGGAATCCTCCGCACATTAATGCCTCCAAATTCACTCATTGAACCACACTACGCCTATCGCACCTGCACTACGGTGTAATTCATCTCATCAGCAACTTGCCAATTTCAGCCAAATTGACATATTTCTCTATGCATGTGCATGAGACAAAATACATAAATAACAATGTTATCATTATTTTTCATAATAGTACGCCACCAATTGGCAGTACCATTTTTCAACATATCCGAGTCCACCACTTTAACCCGACAGCAAACTGCTATTATTCTCAATCGCGTAAATATTTTTTGACATTTTTAAATCGCGTAGTGTTTTTAAATCATTTTCTCAATCGCGTAGTATTTTTAAATCGTTTTCTCAATCACATAGTTTAAAAATCATTATTTTGAATACGCGTAAGGTATTTCTAATATTTTTCAACTACGTAAAATATTTCTTTACTTTCTAAATTATATTTTGAAACTTTCTCCATTATATATTTATTTTTAACTTTATTTACATCATTTTCTTTTGAAAATCCTTTAAGTAATATTTTCTGCTGTTTCCTTTAAAAATTTCCCTTCTTGGTTTTAACCAATATTTGCAGCTCGAAACTTGCTAACGCGCTTCAAAACCCAAAGGGTGAGCTATACGTTAGTACTTTTCAAGTGTCTATTTTATTTCTCATCCTTACTTAATTTCTCTAATTAAGTTTCTAAAATAATTTCATTCATTTTATTCTCTAAAATCCATTGAATTGAGTTCTCTTTTAATTTAATTACATAGTCTACACTTAGAAAATGATATTGGATTAAAGATATCATAAATGGCATGTTGGCCAAAATTCACTATGTTCTCTTCATCTTTAAATTATTTTCCATTACCCAAGTCCTTGTAAAAATCATTAATCAAATTAAATTAATTAATCCATGATTTAGAAAATAATTAAGAACATCTTGGTTCTCTTTATGGTGGTGAAGTCGTGAGCTTTATGTGTTCTTTGGAACACTCATACAATTCCTCAACATGTTATTCACATCCTATTGCATACAATAACTATCATGCCTTCATAAACACATATTAAAAACATATATCAAAGCTATAGACATGCTTGCATAAAAAATCATTACAAATAGGAAAGACTTTAAACAACCAAGTGAATGAATTCTTATGGATTCTTCACCACAAGCACATCCATTTTCTCACCACCAATACATGGTTGATGAAATTAAATCTCCCTCTTACCTCTAAGGAAGACAAATCTCCTTCTAGCTTGATCCTATGGATTTCGTATAGCTCCAAATAAAACCCTAGCAAACTTAAACAATTTATAAAGTAATAAACTATGGTTGAAAAAGAAAAATCATGGATCAATCATGGCTTAGGACTTCAAGAACAAGTTTAGAAACAAGAAACAAGGATTTTTACCTTGTATAGAAGAAACTTCAACCTTGTTTTCCAAGCACGAGATGAAAGATTTTGATAAAACTCACAACATGAAAAGTGTTTAGAATGATGTTTAGGTTTGAGAGGTGCTGTTGGATGAAATTTTAGAAGAGTGGAGGTATGGTTATGGTGTGATGGCCGTGAGCTTCACAAAGGGAAGCAATGGTGTTTTTGGTTCTAGAAAGAGAGAGACAGGAGAAAATAGCTTTTGTGTGGTAGAAAGGATGAAGATGAAATGAAAATGCTCCCCTCCCCTTGTGCTTGCCGTGGAGTGTATAGGAAGGAGGAATCAAAGTTTTTGGCTAGCAATTATGAAGAGCACATGGCTCTTGTCACAAGTTGATCATGCATTGGTCATGTAGGTGAATCACCAAGCTTCTAGGTGGTGCTTGAAGGCTCCATAATCGTGGGCTTAAAGAGAAGCTAACCAAGTTTTTGATTTCCTTTGATTCCTAACAAATTTAAGCCAACTTAGTTAGATTACTTAGTTACATTACCAACCATCTAGTTACCTAAATATGACTAATCACCTTCTTGATCATACTAGAACATTCTTGTAACTAAGGCTCTAATGAGCAGCTAACTAGGTTTGTAACACCCCAACTTTTGGGTGAATGACCGTTGTGTCCCGATTTTACTGTTTCTTGATTTTCTGTATGAAATACAGATATATTTTACAGGCTCTAATTTTATTTGGTCGTTTTGCCTAATTTGCTTCAAGACAGTAAAATAAAAATTTTGTCAAATTTTCTGTTTTAAATTTTCTATGTGATATACAGATATATTTTACTGTCTGTAATTTTATTTGAGTGTTTTGAGTGATTTGCTCGGTTGTGGGGAAAAATTAAAAATGATCATTACGTCCCGAATGTACTGTTTTAAAATTTTCTGTATGATACAGTGTTTTATATTATTGTCTATGATTTTATTTGGGTGTTTTATGTGATTTGTTCCGGGACAAGAAAATAATAATTTTCTGGATCGGGGAAATTTTATTATTATCCGGAGCCAGGGGAGCTTACTAAACCCAGAACCAGAGACAGTTTTTGAAGTTTTATTTTCCTGCGATTTTATCTGACAAATAAAATCGGGGTATGTTTTATTATCTGCTGGATGATATTTTTCTTGAAAAATATCTAGTGGATGATGACTCATCGCAACAGGCCAATAGAAACTCGACACATGGCGTGACACCTTAGCACTCATGACTCAGCAGATTTCGAAAGGTTCCAGAAGCAATGACTTGCCCTGTGACTCACCGTAGTGAGTCACTTGTTCCAGAAGCTTCTATGATGACTCACCATGCTGACTCAGCGTTGTGACTCATCATTGATGACTCAGCTGATGACTTAGTGCTATGACTCACCATTGATGATGCAGTTGATGACTCAGTTAGTGACTCAGCATGCTGACTCGCCATGCTGACTCACCTGCTCTAGAAAATATCTACGCTGACTCGCCATGCTGACTCACCTGCTCTAGAAAATATCTACGCTGACTCGCCATGCTGACTCACCCATTCTAGACAGTTCCACGATGACTCATCATACTGACTCATCGTAGTGAGTCACATGTTCTAGAAATTTATCTTTGATGACTCGCTTTATGACTCTTCAAGGACAATCAGTAGAAAAATGATCAATAATAATTGCTACTTTGTTAGTATAAGATAAAAATCTATGTATATTTTATTACCCATTAGACAATAGACATTGACTTTATAAGCAGTAATTATTGTTCATTGCTTATGGTATACCGAAAAATATCCTAAGCCTTCATCTTTTCCTGGAGTCTATAAATAGGAGGGCCTTGGCTCATTTTCAATTTTGGCAAGAAGCCCTCACCCTTCCTCTCCCATGGTCTTCTACGGCCATAGCTTCCAAGTGGAGGGTAACCTTCATCCATTTATCTCACTTACTCTCCTACACATCCTTTTCTCCAAAGAACCAAGATCAAACAACCAAAACTCTCTCATTTTCTCTCCCCCTTGATTTCGGCCAAAGCACCAAGAAACCTTCTCCAAAATTCTATAATTCCTACCAATATTATTTCTTGAATCCTTTCATCAATCCAAGACACTTTCATGTTAGGAATTTCTCAAGATTCCTTCATCTTCATCTTCCTATCAAGCAAAAACCACAAAAGCTCATATCTCTCCCTTTCTTCAAGCTCAAGGCCAACCCCTCAAAAGTCACCTTCCAAGCTTCAATAATTCTAAACAACCATAGATCTTGAATCTCCATGCAATTCTAAGGAACTTTCATGTTGGAGATTTTCCCTAAATCATCCATCTTCATTTTCATTCTTCAAAGCTCAAGTTTGAAGCCTTGAAGGTGGAATTCTTTAATCTTCATGTTTCTATCCATTTCAAAGTTCTAATCATGATTTTAATCCATGATTATTTTAGTTTAGAGCCTTAGGTATTAATATTGTATGTTTTTTTTTATTTTTCAAGAGACTCTTGGTGGAGAAAATTTGCTTGAAGGAGACATACAAGGAACTTTGGAGGTTCTTCAAGAGGTAAGAGGGAGATTACCCTCATCAACCATGTGTTGGTGGTGAGGAATGTATGTGTTTGTAGAGAAGAATCCATAAGGATTCATTCACTTGATTGTTTATAGTCTTTCCTAATTGTGATTGATTATATGTGAAAGCATGTCTAATAGCTTTAATATTTTGTATGTGTTATGTGTGTAACATGTCTAATAGCTTTAATATTTTGTATGTGTTTTATGGTTGTTTTAGTATATGGTATGTGTATATATATGCATGATAATTATTGTAACATGTAAATAATATACAAGGATTTGCATGAGTGTTCCAAAGAACACAAATCCTAGCTCACGGCCTCAATGTAAAGAGGAGAACTAAAATGTTCTCATCAATTTTCTAAAAGTGTGATTTAATTAACCTAGGAAAATTGACAAGTTACTAATTTGTTTAGAGTAAGAAAAATGAATTTATGGATCAATGGATGAAATTAGGTATTTCGGCCAACATGCCAAAGCCAAGCAATTATGATTTCTAAAATCATTTCCAAACCATTTTCTAAAACAATGATTTACTGAATTTAGGTAATACAATAAATTTGACATGGATTTAGAAGATGAAAAATAATTTAAAGATCAAATACAAAGATTTTGTTAAATTTGGCCAACATGCCACATACTTTTGACCCAAATTTATTTTCTAACTATTGACTAGATAATTTAATAACAATAAATTAGATTAAGAGTTTTATAAGAGATTAAATGTATGGAAATAATTAGGAATGAATTATAAAGCATAGAATGATTTTCGGCCAAAATGCCAAATTTAAATGTTTTTGATTTTATAGAATTATTTTCAATTAAGGTTAAGTAATAAATGCCAAAAGGATTTTATTACAATGAGTTTTGAAGAAATAAATTGATTAAAATTAAGTTTAAGAAGTTGAAACAAATGATTTTTTACTGTTAGAAGAAAATACGATAACTTTTGTAAATTGCTAACATATGGCTCATAATTATATTTTGAAGCATGTTAGTGGTTTTCAAAAAGTTATATTATACGGTTAAAAATTAAGTAAACAGAATTTTTACAGAAAAATTAGGAAACCATTATTATAAATTTTCTAAACAAGATACTGTTAATTTCTATTAAAAACGGACAAATAAGATAGAAAAGATGTCCAAAAGACAGTATACGGTATGAAAAATATTCTACGTAGTTTAAATGTATTAAATATTATTTCTGTTTATTCTAAACAGTAATTTTTAAGGAATTCAAACAAGAAAATGATTTAAAAATCTTACGCGATTGAGAAAACATATTAAAAACTCTACGCGATTTTAAAAACAGAAAAATAAATTTACGCCAGTTAAAAACATTTGTAAAAAAGACGAGATTGTGAAAATGCGATAAAATTTCTATGCGATTGACCGAAACTGTATATTTTATACTATTGAGAGTATTCTGTATATTTTTCTGCTGTCGGGCTATGAGGTGAACCTATATATATATATATAAGAAGAGACGAGGGACTTTCTTGTAATTTTTGCCATTGAGGGCAAGCCATGAGGGCATATATATATATATATATATATATATATATATATATATATATTATTATACCTTTGAGGGTATAATTTCTTATTTTTGGATCATATATTGAGTTTATTCCAATTTTTGGTGGATTGGTTGACGAGGTGAATCACATCGTGTTGTTGATGCGATAAACGTATATTGTCTTTTGAACTTGGAGACGTTAGTGTACGGGATCCCATATAGAGTATGGGCCGTGGTAACCGATAGCACACTAATGGACTCGACATGCACTATATTTAATCGAGATCTTGTAAAGTCTAATAGTACATTGCCGTAGTGCAACGTGAGGTGAACCACGCCTTGGACAATGGGTTCCACTTTAGGCAACGTGAGATAGATAGTTTGTTCCGTTGTACTAATAGATTTTGGGACTTTCTTGTATATTTTTGCCATTGAGGGCAATTTTTGCCATGAGGGCAAGCCATGAGGCATATATATATATATATATATATATATATATATATATATATATATTATACCTTTGAGGGTATTTCAGTAATTTCTTATTTTTGGATCATATATTGAGTTTATTCCAATTTTTGGTGGATTGGTTGACGAGGTGAATCACATCGTGTTGTTGATGCGATAAACGTAGTGTGGTTCATTGTCTTTATGAACTTGGAGACGTTAGTGTACGGGATCCCATATATGGACAGTCGCTCGCTCCGCTGGGCCGTGGTAACCGATAGCACACTAATGGACTCGACATGCACTATATTTAATCGAGATCTTGTAAAGTCTAATAGTACATTGCCTGTAGTGCCACAACGTGAGACCGTGAACTACACCACGCCTTGGACAATGGGTTCCATGTGTCGTGGGGCTATAGACGCAACGTGAGATAGCACAATAGTTTGGTTAGGCAGCCGTGGTACTAATAGATTTTGCGGGTCATTCTCTCTTATATCTGTATGTGTTTAGCTCCATGGAGTAGGGTTGAGTTCTATTGCATATGTTTATATGTTGTACATTATTATTTCTTTATCTGTGATCTTTTATCTGTGATCTTCTATCTGTGATCTTTTATCTGTGATATTATATGTTTATATGTTGTATTTTGTCTGTACATTATTATCTTTTATATGTGATATTATATGTTGTTATTGCATTTAATAGTTATTTTATATTGTTATGATTTTGTTATGGCATTTTATATTGTATGAATTGTTATATCTATCCTGGTAATGTTATTGTAGTTTATTTTATTATGATATATGTTTATTCAAATTAATTGTAAATTGATAACATGGATATATTGGTATTATCTGTGTGTATAGAATGACTTTGTCATTCGTATTATTCTTTGCTACCGTACTGGTATTGGTGAAAGGGGATCTCACTTCTTTACTGTATTGCTTGTTGTGTTTGTATTGTTAAATTCGTATAGTAGATGAAGGGAGTTTCTTAGACCTACTGGAGGCTATGTTCTGAAGATGGTGACAGCGTCAAGGCGTAATCTTCCAAGCTTCAACATGATGCAGTTTGGTGGAGAAATGGAACATGTAGGTTGGGTTTTCTCGTTAGTGTTGTTACTGTGCTATTAGTAGTACCCGTCATTGAGTTTGCTACTGTTTCTCTGAGTCTGTAAATGTTATGTTTTAAATTGTTGTTGAAAATTTTGTGGAATATATAATATGTGTATTAATTAATTCAATCTAATTTCTATTTTACTTATAATTTTTGGTAAGTTTATATTTTCGCGAAAAGAAATTTTAAAATTCATCCTTTCGAATTCAAAGCTTTTATAAAATGATTTTATTTGGTTTTATGTTTTATTTAAAAATGTGATGTCCTACGGAGGGTGTTACAAGGTTTGTTCCATTTAGTTATTACTTAGGCTTTCTAGATTAACTTGGTTAAGTTTAAGCTAACTTAGTTAGGTTTTCTAGTTACTAACTACATAGTCCAACCATTATTGTTGACTACTTCCTATTGACTTAGAAAATTCAAGCCAATATCGTTGACAAATTTCTATTGGTTCACCGAATTGTAAGTCACAAAGACTTTTCTGGTTCCTATTGTCCACTGCGCAGAAGCTACTGCTCTTAAGTCAGTAGGTACTGTCCATCGGATAATAAAATAATATTAAAATATAAAATATTTTTATTTCACAAATAAATTCTAAAAATTAAAAGATTGATACACGTATCACTCGGAATTGGGTTTAGTAAGATCCCCCCACTCCAAATAATCAGATAAAGATTTTCCCCGGCTCGAAAATTATTATTTTCTTAACTCAGAGTAAATCACATACAACAATCAAATACATTCTCGAAATAGTCAAAATAATTTTACAGCACACAGAAAACACAAACTAATACATTTCAGACATTACTATAAAATTAGTAAACTTTGGAGTGTTATAACTTTCACCTTCAATGCTATAGTGCATGTGGAGTTCTCTATGCCCACTAGAGACCTGTGGGGTGATCAGCATCACACCCTTCCGAAGGATTCTATGGAGTCGGCTAGTCAGACTCCCATCCATCACAACATACCTGAACCAGGGAATTTTCCAGTTATGGTTCCAGAAGAAGACCAAATGAGAGATATTACCCTTTAGGTGTTTAGACTTGGGCCGGGTCGAGTTTTATATGGTAGTTGTACACATCTTCTGTTGTTTAAATATGTAAGTAGCATGTTTTGTGTTACCAGTACTTTATGTTATGGAAATATATGTATATATGGAATGTATTTTCCTTCAGTGGTTTTGTTTTAAGAGTTGTGTACTAAATATATTTCATCCGTGGCTCTTATTTTCCATATATGCACAATGATTAAATTTAGAAACTTGTTGTTGAGTTGTAACACGCCTAAATTTAATGATTGTGGCATAATGACGATTGTGTCGTGGTTATTAAATAAAAAGGTGTTACACTTAGTTGGTATCAAAGTAGTTCATCCTGTTGAGCTGGGGTATGGACTGACTATGCTTAGACATGTTAGAAGTTTCTCTTTGTGTTATGCACTTCTTTGTCTCTTAGTTGAGATGTTGGGAAAGGAATGCATGGCTTGCCATAGGTTGAAGGTTAGTAGCTACTGTTACTTAGTTACATGATATTGAGGACTGACCTACTCAATATGTAATGTTCTGGGTGGACAAGAAACTATGACTTCACCTAGGCGTACTAGCAAGATAGGAGTTCTTTTAGTATGACTGAACTCTTTTAGAATTTGTCTGCATCTACACCTTTTGTTATGATATCTCTAGAGCCCAAACTTGAGTCTTTCAGACTTGTGGTTAAGTTTGTCTGGTTTGTGTTGTGTGATTCTTTGTATTTAGTTTCTGAAAGAAGCTAATATTGTTTGAAAAGGGTTGCGACTGGTTTTCATGATGTTTTGATTCGTCTGTCTTCAAGGAAAATAATGGTTCGCAATAGGCATATGCGTGTGAATACGGGATGCGACAACGATGGGATGGCTACGACTGTGGAAGCAATGCAAAGAATGGCTAATGTAACAGTACAACAGAACCAGAGGGCCGCTCAGTAGCAGGAATTGATAGTCAAGGCTCATATTTTGTTAGAGTTAACTCAGTCTCAGGATATGGGACCCCATAACGTTGGACCATATTGGTTCCGAAGGAGGAGAAATCGTAAGGTCAAGCGACTCTAATGAAAATCGTATTCACTACCATCGGGGAAGCAACATCAACAGCAATTGTATGAAGGTAGTGCTAGTGGTAGTAGATCCAGCCAAACCTTGGCATTTTTACCAATATGTAAGAAGTGTGGAAAGAACCACTCAATGATGTAACACCCCAAAAATTCGTATTTTATTTATTTCGGGTGATTCTTAATTATTTTGAATAATCTGACTCGACTTCCATGGATTTTATAACTTTTGTGATTTTTAGGAATTTTTGGGAGTTTTTACGTTTTTTTTATTATTTTAATATTATTTTGGAGTTGTATACGAACCTTTGTATTCTATTTCTTTTTGAAAATCCTTAATGATTTTTACTAATCCGATTTGATTTTTGTAAGTTTTTTAATTTTTATGATTTTATGGATGATTATGAAATTTTTATATTTCTCTGATTGTTTTTGGGCTGTCTGTGGGCCCAAGTGGCCTTATGTGGGCCCAAGTGGGTCCTGCAAAGTGAAAATTTTTCTACGCATAGAAAATTTATACTGTTTAGACGGAGACGGGGGATCTTACTAAACCTGAATCCAGAAATAGTTTTTAAAATTTTCTTTCACTGTGTTTTGTACTGTATTTAATTATCGGCCGATAAAAATACAGTAAAAATATTATTCGTAGGCTTATAGCAGATAAAAAAAAATATTATACTACTTAAGTCAACATTGGTGGTTTGGATATCCACCATTGATTTAATCAACAGTGGAGACTTGATCTTGATTTAATCAACGATTGAGAAATAAACTTAATGAAGAAGCATTGGATGATCACCATTGATTTAATCAATGGTGTGAGAGTAAACTTAGTTAGGAAGCTTTGGATGTTCACCATTGATCTAATCAATGGTTGTAAAGACAAGCTTAATAAGGAAGACTTTGAATATCAACCGTTGACTTAATCAATGGTGGAGATTTGGTCTTATAAAGTGACAAGGACCATTAATGACCATTGGATGTGGATTTAATCAATGGTGGAGATTTGGTCTTAAAAAGTGATAAGGACCATTTATGACCATTGGATGTAAAGTTTGAAGGAGTAATCTTAACCCTTCATTTTGGAGACACATCTAATGGCTAGAATTTAAAGAAGAAAGATCTAATGGCCTAGATTAAGTCTTCTAACTTGAAGTCTACCTTAACCCTAATCATTGAACTAATCAATGGTTAGGAATGCTTCAAATAATGGCTAGTGAAATTTGTCACACATTTGGAGAGCATGAAGGAGGGGGGACGGTTTTGAGATGGTGTAGGAGATTAGAATGGTTTCAAGACCATTATTGATCACTCTTGGTCATTATTGATCAATTTCAAGAAGCAAACTTATCAAATTTTTTCTCCATTTCTCTCCTTCTCTAAGTTTCGACCAAGACCTCTATGATCATCTTCCATCACTCTTTAATTTCATACAACCTTATTTCTTGAATCCGTACCTTATTCTAAGCAACTTTCATATGGGAGACTTTCTCTAAATCATTCATTTTCAAGGACTTTCTTCATGGGCAAAGTTATAGTTTTTTTATGGTGAAGTGTAAGGAAATTTCATTTCTTCTCTTCTTTTTCATGTTCTAAACCATGTTTGATCCATGGTTCCTCTTATTCAAGCTTAATATACTAATTTCTTTGTGTTTGTTTTATGTATAAGAAATTTTTGTTGGTGGAGATCTTGATCAAAGTGCAAAGCAAGGAGCTTTTTGTGGATCTTCAAGAGGTAAGGGGGAGATCCATCTCACCAACCAAGTATGGTGGTGAGAGATGGTTTGGTATTTGATGGATGATGAATCCAAGTGAAGATTCATATCCATGGTCATGTAATTATTTGTGGGTGTTTATGTGTTTATGTGATTTATGTGTTTTGTATGGTTTATGTGCTTTGATTATTTGCTTATGTTTGATATGTTTTGCATGATTTATTTGTGTTAGCATGTTTAATATGATTTATTGCTTTTATGGTATGCTTGAAATATAATATGTTGATTATATGTGATGTATGCCATAAAAATTGTTGGAAAGGCAAACAATTTTTGGTTCCAAAGACCATGAGGATTTCGGCCTCTACACCTCAAAATAGGTGTTTAGAAATTAATATTTTCATGAATGGTAAAATTGGATGTTTAGAAAAGCAAGGAAAATAAACTAAGGGTTTGTTTTCAAAGAATAAGTGTTCACGGTTTTTGAAGGATGTTTTTGAATCAAAAGATTCTAAGTGTTTTACTAATCATGAGTTTTAAATGAAAAGAGCAATAAGTTGATGATTTTAAGGATTTGCAAAGAAAGTGAAAATGAAAATGAACAAATGAATTGATTTTAAAGACCATGAGTCTCACGGTTTTTGCAAGAAATTTTAATGGTTTTGTTTGTGTAAAAACAACAATGGTACTTAATTGATTTAGAAAGAAAAATATTTGATGGCCATTGGAACCATATACCATGGTTTTGAAGGTTTGTAAATGCCTTGGTTTTATGAAACAAAGTGATTTTCAAAGTAGAAATATAGTTTGATTTAGTACAAGGATTTTTGGAAATGGAATCAGAGTGTTTTATCACTTGAGCAATAGAAATTTCGGTTTTGAAAAGAAAATAGAGATTAAAAGTGTTTGAACGTCAATTTATTTTAAAGAGGATTGATTTTGGAATTGATTTGAGAAAAATGGAGAATATATTGGTGACTTTAGATTTTCTAACGTGTAACTCATCATTTGGGTTTTGGAGCGCGTTAGTAAATTTTAAGATGGAAACATTGATTTAAAATCAATGGAAAAGTGATTTTGTTATTTTGACAAAAGGATTTATTAAAGGAGAAATGTGAAAAATGATGTTGGAAATGATATTGATTTGTTTGAAAGTCCAAAATAATGTTTGGAATATTGAGAAATATTTTACGTGGTTGTAAAATGGTGAAAAATGTATTACGTAACTTAAAAACGTGATTTTTAAGCAATGCGATTTGAAAGACGTTTAAATATTTCCATGCGATTTGAAAAATGTTTAAATATTTCTACATAATTTGGAAAGCATTTAAATATTTTTACACGTTTGAGATATTGTTGAAAAATCGCTACACGATTTAAAAATGGCGGAATATTTTTACGTGATTGAGAAAACGTTGAAAAATCACTACGTGATTGAAAAATGATATAGTTTTACGTGATTTGAGAAACGATGGAAAATCAATATGTGATTTGAAAACGTAACAGAAATGTTGTGAAATTGTGAAAACGTAACAGAAATGTTGCACAATTATGAAAACACGATGAAAGTGTTTTGTGACTATGAAAATGCGATAATAAGATTTCGCTATTAAAAAAAATAGTATGATTACTGTTGAACCAGTGTATAGACACTGTATGAGAAAATGACGAGTTTTGCCTGTGATTGGCATTTGGAGCATTATACATGCATTGGAAAAATATGCATTGTTGCATATGATGAAATTGAAAAATATGCATTGTGGCATATGATTGAATTGGAAAATATGCATTGAGGCATATGATGAATTTGAACAAAATTGCATTGAGATATTCGTGCATTGAACAAAAATTAATAGCTGATGCTATTATGACCCTTGTGGTTGAAGAGGGAATGAGAATTGATAGTGAGGTCTACGATGGATCTTGGGGGCGTCAAGGCGCCGCGGTCAACTAGTGGATATTTGTCTGTGGGCTAAGGCTGGACCATATGCCACTTGGCGATACAGTCCGTTGCAACGCATTGATGATACCCGACAGTAACATGATTCTTTTCAATGACTGGGAGATTGTCTTTGGGCTAAGGCTGACAATTAACTAGAGCATTCTTCTCGAAATTGTGAAAACCTTCATGGAGTAGGACATTGAGTCTACATGCATAACATATGCATCATTATTGAGTATTGGTTATGATAATTGAACTGTTGAATACTTGGATAATAATTGAGGGCATTATCATAAATATTGAATATTTATATCTATGTGATATAATAATTGAGAAATATTGGATGATGATGATGATAATCATGTTGATGGCATTATTGTAATTATCGTGTGATTTGAATAATATTGATGGCATGATTGTAATTATGATATGATATACCTGTATGGTGTGATGTTTATGTTATCTCTGTGCTACCATATTGGCATTGGCGTAGGTGATCTCACCTCTTTGTTATATTGTTTCATTGTACTTGTATTATTAAAATTATATAGTAGATGGAATGAGTTTCTTAGACGTGACGGGAAGCAGATATTCTGAGTTCGGTGACAACATCGAGGAGTGACCATCTTGGACTGATTAGTGTGCAGTATTGAGGAGGAATATATATATGATGCATCAAGATGGATACAAGACGAAATAAGTATGTTGAGTATTTATCATTAGTGTTTTACTGTGCTATTAAGTAGGACCAATCATGGGGTTTGCTACTATTTAAAATTGAGTCTGTAAGTTTTATATTTCTTGAATAATTATTAAATATTAAGTGGTATTTGTTATATGAGTTTTAATCAGTTTAAATCTATTTTTTTTAGTATTACTTATAAATATCAGTAAATTTATATTTCCGCGAGAAGAAATTTTGAAACCCATATTTTATAACGCAAACCTTTTATGAGCTAATTTTCATATTATAAGTTGGTAGTCGTAAATATGATGCCCTGAGGAGGGTGTTACATTAGTTGGTATCAGAGCACAGTTTGAGTCTTTTGGGGTTTGTGGTTAGGTCTGTTTTGCTTGTGTTGTGCTCTCTGTGTGTTTGATTTTCGAAAGGAAACAAATGTTTATTTGAAATGGTTACATCTGGTATCCATTTTATTTTGATTCGTCTGTCTTTGAAGAAAGGAAATGGCTCGTGGTAGACGTACGTGGGTGGAAGCAGAACGTGACACTAACAATATGGTTGCCACTACGAGAGCAATACGGAGGACAACTAATGTGATAGTACAGCAGGAACAGAGGATCGTTGAACAACAGAAATTGGAAGTTGAGGTTCAGGATCTGATAGGAGAGAAACAGTCTTGAAATACAAGATTTCGTAACTTTGGAATCTAGGTATTCCAAAGGAGGAATAATAGGAAAGTAATTGATTTTAGTGAAAAATATATTTACGATCACCAGGAAAGTAGCAGCAGTAGCAAATGTGTGGAGAAAGTGCTTGTAGAAGTAAACCCAGTTGGACCGTGACATCTTTACTGTTATATAAGAAATGTGGAAAGGAGCACTTAACAAAGGATTGTATGTTCAAGGAAATAATTTGTTTCAAGTGCGAAAAACCAGGACACATTTCTAAAGATTGTGTTCCACCAAAAAACGAAGTATTCTGTTAGTAAAGTACGTGTTTCAAAATCTCAAGTAGAGGAGAGAGTCGATACGCCGAATGGAACGGGAGTGTTCCGAGCTGAAGACCTAAACAAGGGGAGATTGTGTCGCAAAAGGTGATTCTTTAACCATGCTGTATATTTCTGAGAGCAATCCATTTCTCTATGGCATATGATCGTGTAGATCAATTAGAGTTATCTATGTCTTCTTTATTTTCTGACTTGTTTACTTCTGTTTCTATTACTAGCCTATCGTGCTACTCAAGTTATTCAAATTATTATTATGGATCAAATTTTTGTGTTAGTTTGATCTATCTATCTCTTTCATAAATAAACGTGATCTTTGAAATGGATTGGTTATCTTCCAAACATATCCTATGAGATTATCTCAAATAAAGTGTTAGTATTCCAGAAAACCCATTCTTAAAAATCAGGCAAAATCAAATTCTTTGTTGGATAAGTCCGGTAATATATCAGCTAGTTTCGCTACCTTTTTCTTTCTAACTTTCATAATGTTCTTTTATGTATTGCAATTGCAATAAAGAATATTTTGCAAGAAAGGATATTCCTATTCAAATTCATGTCATAGTATCTGGTACAGTGTTACTGAAAGAGAACTCGGTTAGTGAGACACTTTCCGTTAAGAGCAAAGGCAGGAGAATGAAGCGATACAGGACAAGGAAATTTTAATTGATGTCGTGCAGAGTGACGGATGCTCTTATAATATTTATAAATTATAGGAGTAGAATTTTTCGTTCTTATCCAGACAGAATTGTCATTATCTTTGTTAACGACATTCTGATCTATTCTCGAAATCATGAGGAATATGTTGAACATCTCAGTGTGATTTTCCAAATTCTAAAGGAGAAGCAGTTATATCCTAAGTTGTCAAAATGTGAATTATGGTTGGATGAAGTTCAATTTTTGGGTCCTGTAATTCTAAGGAAGGGATTGCGGTGGATTCTTCAAAGGTTGAAATAGTTCTTCAGTGGGAAAAGTCAAAAATAGTAACATAAATCCGTAGAAAATTTATTGAGAAAATTTTCCAGAATCGCAAGACTTTTCACCTAGCTTATCAGAAAGAATTAAGCATTTGCATGGACTGATGCTTACAAGGAGAATTTTCTTGGAAAATGTGTTTGATTATTTCTCTGGTATTAGTTCTGTCTAATTCCAGTGAACCATTGGAAGTGTACTGTGATGCGTTACATCGGAGTTTAAGACGTGTGCTTATGTAGAATAGAAGAGTTGTAGCATATGCTTCAAGGAAATTGAAGTTACCTGAGAAAAGCTATTCTACGCATGCATGGAGGTTGGTAGTCGCTGTGCTGGTATTAGAAGTATGGATATACTTTCTTTATGGAGTAATATTCAACATCTTCAGTAATTATAAGAGTCTGAGATATCTGTTTGATCAAGAGAAGTTGAACGTGAGGCAAAGAGTTTTCGTTGGTCGAAGGGAATGACGTAAGCGGAGATGCATTGTGAGAACTGGAAGAAAAGATAAAAGAGCATTGTCCATATTTATTCTGAGAATATGAAATTAAGTTATTTCGGACGAAACTTCTTTTTTAGAGGGGGAGTATTGTAACACCCCAAAAATTTGTATTTTATTTATTTCAGACGATTCTTAATTATTTTGAATAATCTGACTCGACTTCTGTGGATTTTATAATTTTTGTGATTTTTAGGAATTTTTGGGAGTTTTTACATTTTTTATTATTTTAATATTATTTTGGAGCTGTATACGAACCTTCATATTTTATTTCTTTTTGAAAATCCTTAATGATTTTTACTAATCCGACTTGATTTTCATAAGTTTTATAATTTTTATGATTTTATGGATGATTATGAAATTTTTATATTTCTCTGATTGTTTTTAGGCTGTCTGTGGACCCAAGTGGCCTTGTGGGCACAGGTGGGTCCCGCTAAGTGAAAACTTTTCTATGCATAGAAAAATTTGTACTATTTAGACTGCGACGGGGGATCTTACTAAACTTGAATCCGAAAACAGTTTTTAATTTTTTTTTACTATGTTTTGTACTGTATTTAATTATCGAACAATAAAAATACGGTAAAAATATTATTCGTAGGGTTGTAGCAGATATAAAAAATAAATATTATACTACTTAAGTCAACATTGGTGGTTTGGATATCCACCATTGATTAAATCAACGATGGAGACTAGATCTTGATTTAATCAACAGTTGAGAAACAAACTTAATGAAGGAAAATTGGATGATCACTATTGATTTAATCAATGGTGTGGGAGTAAACTTAGTTAGGAAGCTTTGGATGTTCACCATTAATCTAATCAATGGTTGTAAAGACAAGCTTAATAAGGAAGACTTTGAATATCAACCGTTGACTTAATCAATGGTGGAGATTTGGTCTTATAAAGTGACAAGGACCATTAATGACCATTGGATGTGGATTTAATCAATGGTGGAGATTTGGTCTTAAAAAGTGATAAGGACCATTTATGACCATTGGATGTAAAGTTTGAAGGAGTAATCTTGACCCTTCATTTTGGAGACACATCTAATGGCTATAACTTAAAGGAGAAAGATCTAATAGCCTAGATTAAGTCTTCTAACTTAAAGTCTACCTTAATCCTAACCATTGAACTAATCAATGGTTAGGAATGCTTCAAATAATGGCTAGTGAAATTTGTCATACATTTGGAGAGCATGAAGGAGGGGGGCGATTTTGAGATGGTGTAGGAGACTAGAATGGTTTCAAGACCATTATTGATCACTCTTGGTCATTATTGATCAATTTCAAGAGGCAAACTTATCAAATTTTTTCTCCATTTCTCTCCTTCTCTAAGTTTCGGCCAAGACCTTTATGATCATCTTCCATCACTCTTTAATTTCATACAACCTTATTTCTTGAATCCGTACCTTATTCTAAGCAACTTTCATGTTGGAGACTTTCTATAAATCATTCATTTTCAAGGACTTTCTTCAAGGGCAAAGTTGTAGTTTTTTTATGGTGAAGTGTAAAGAAATTTCATTTCTTCTCTTCTTTTTCATGTTCTAAACCATGTTTGATCCATGGTTCCTCTTATTCAAGCTTAATATACTAATTTCTTTGTGTTTGTTTTATGTTTAAGAAACTTTTGTTGGTAGATATCTTGATCAAAGTGCAAAGCAAGGAGCTTTTTGTGGATCTTTAAGAGATAAGAGGGAGATCCATCTCACCAACCAAGTATGGTGGTGAGAGATGGTTTGGTATTTAAAGGATGATGAATCCATGTGAGGATTCATATCCATGGTCATGTAATTATTTGTGGGTGTTTATGTGTTTATGTTATGTGTTTTGTATGGTTTATGTGCTTTGATTATTTGCTTATGTTTGATATGCTTTGCATGATTTATTTGTGTTAGCATGTTTAATATGATTTATTGCTTTTATGGTATGCTTAAAATATAATATGTTGATTATATGTGATGTATGCCATAAAAATTGTTGGAAAGGAAAACAATTTTTGGTTCCAAAGACCATGAGGATTTCGGCCTCTACACCTCAAAATAGGTGTTTATAAATTAATATTTTCATGAATGGTAAAATTGGATGTTTAGAAAAGTAAGGAAAATAAACAAAGGGTTTGTTTTCAAAGATTAAGCATTCATGGTTAGTAAACAACTCATGGGAGAAGAAATTGTGTTAGTAAATGCAATCTGGAATGATGTAATTGGAGACGCAACGTGGGAGCTAGAGGACAAGATGAAGGAACAATATCCACATCTGTTTTAAGGTATGACAAAATTTCGAGGACGAAATTTCTTTTTAGAAGGGAAGAATTGTAACACCCCGAAAATTACTTTTTTCTGTTATATATGCTTTTTATAATATTTGTAATTTTTGTGAAATATTTCAGTCATTTTAATTATTTTATTATATTCCTTGATTTGCATACGTGTTAAGCGGGGCTGGAAAAATAGAATATTTTTCTGAGGCCAGAAAATTTTGGACTGTGAAATGGGGCCTGGGGGATCTTACTAAAGCCGAAGTCGGACACAATTTATGAAGTTTTGTTTTTCGAGATTTTATCTGACAAATAAAATTTGGGTATATCCTATTATCCAACGGAAAATAAATACTAATTTTATTAACTAAAACTTTTGTCCATTAGATAATATCTTTTAATAAATTGCTAGTCATTTTTACTAGAAGGTTCACTTTATGTGACATGACTTTGATGACATCATCGTTGACTTTTCAAAAAGGTGAAAATTGGCTTCTTGAAGAAGCTTTGTATGAAGCTTCCTAAGCAAGCTTCTTTTTGGCTTGTTAGAGAAGCCAATTCCTCTCTCCTCCCTTTTGTGTGGTCACGGTTTGAGGAGGAAAAAGATGACCAAATGTCATCTTTTTCTCTTAAGCCTTCTATTCATTTTTCTATCAAGTAACCAAAAGAAAAATTCCCCCACCTCTCTCTCTTGAAGCTCATGGTTTTCACCCCCAAAACCCACTCTCCATTTTCCTTCATTTCAACCAACTACACCTAGTGAATTTATGCCTCATTTGGAGAAGTTTCTATATGGATATCAACTTCTTCTTCTTCCATTTTCAAGTTCTTATTCTAGCTTAAAGTTGGAACTTTTAAGGTAAAACTCTTCAACCTTCATCTTTTACATTTTCTTTTCATCCAAAAAGCCCTCACCTTTCTCTTCTCTAAAGCTCACGGCCAACACCCCTACTTTTACTTCCAATCTTCTATAATTCTATCCAACCATAGATCTTGAATCTAGACACCATTCTAAGACATTTATCATCTTGGCACCATCTTCAAATTCATCCATCTTCAAGTGCTTTTGCTAAGCTTAAGATTTGAGGACCTTTAGGGTTTTGTGGTGGTGGTGGATAAAAATTCAAGGAGACTTCAAGGAGCTCCCTTTTGATCTTCTCTTGAGGTAAGATGGAGATTAACCTCATCGACCAAACATGGTGGTGAGAAAATGGAAATTTTATGTTTGTAAGTGAAGAATCCATGTGAGGATTCTTTCACTTGATTGTGTGATTATGGTTTGTGCTTACTTGTTGATTATGTGCTTATTTACTATATGTGATCATGTGACTTTAACTTGATTTGTGTTCATTTAGCTTTATGTGGTTATATTATGTTGATAATATGCATGAATTGTTATGTTTGCTTATTGTCTATATGTGGTTGTGATAATATGGATGAAATTATTATGGTAGAATTTTTATGGTTGAATTAATGCTATGAATCATTTGAGAAAGGAAAAAATTTTTGGTCCTAATGACCACCAAGGCTCACGGCCTCTATGCCCAATTTGGGTGATCCAAGTTAAAAATATTTGGTTAATTATGAATTCATTAGATTAGGCAATTAGAAATTTGATTAAGGATTTACAAAGTGGAAAAAGAAATGAATAAGCTTTCATAATTTAAAAAGGAAGTGATTTTCGATCGTGGAGACTAATTTAGGATAAAGATTTGAAACTTAGAGTATTTTGTTTTAAAAAATATTTTTAAGAGGAATATGGAACTGTTTATGCGGAATTTTGGTTCAAAGATTCAGAATTAATTCCAACAAACAAATAAATATATCAAAATGAATGTGGGTTCACGAGTTACGTGGTAATCTCATTATAAAAATGGTTTTAACAGTGAACAAAAGAAATTTAATAAATTTGAAGTAAAACAAACGTGAAAATGCAGAAAGGAAAGTTTGAAAATATTAAGGAAATTTAAAGAAACTGAGCAGGAATCTTAAATGCAGAAAATTAATTGAAAGCATGTAAATGGCACGAAATTAAAGTGCAGAATTTAAATAGAAAAATAGTAAAGAAAAGCAGATAAAAGTGTGAAGAACTGTAAAGAAAATTTAAAAGACGTATCCGCTTTTTCGACGAAACCAAACTGAAAAAGTAAAGAATTTTAAAGGAACATTGCATTAATTTAAATGACATGAAATGGAAAAGGAAGGCATACTTGGACAAAAATCCTTTAATGAATCGCTTCGGGTCGGTTGAGTTGTTAGGATTTTGTATAAAGCAAATAACCTCCACTTTTTACATTATGACTTCTGGTATTTATAGACAAATATAAAAAATAATGGCCGACATCCTAAAAAGACCAAGACATCGACCCATTTCATCGAGCGGTTTCTTCCTTCAGCAAGTATCCGCTTTTCGACGAAACCAGCACTCAACTATTCTTAACCAATTTTCGTCGACTTTATGTAATCTTCCTGTCAGATAATTCTTCTTAAAAACATCAGTATCTCAGCCACATTAGAATCTCCCTCTTTATTCAATGCTACTGTCGATTTCTCTGTTTAGCATTTCTGTCGGTTCAACACTTTAGAAAATTTCCTCAAAACCACCATCAACTGACGAACTGCCAAATCTATTTTTTACCTCCAACAGATGCCCCCCAAAAATTTTCTTTCGACGCCGATAGAAGAAAGAAAAATTTTATAAGAATCGAAAGTCCTTTATATGGATATATTCAAATCCAGGTATGCCCGTCGATTCTTATATGGTGAAGTGCCCGTCGATTCTCTTGGTGAATTTCTATATGTCCATAGAATTTGATCAAGGGTATTATGTCAGTTTCTAGGTTGTCGACTAATATGTTTTTTAATCAAATTTATGATTATTTTGTTCATGGCCTCTACTTGGCCATTCGCCTGAGCATAATATGGCGTCGACGTCCTAACTTAGGATTTATTCCTATTTCAAGGTCACAATTAAAAGGTTATTATGAATCTAAAATTTATCAAGGATACAATTATTCCCATTTCAAGGTTCATATTCAAAATTCAATTTAACATATGCCACGAGCATTTTAATTTTCCTTGAACTGGCATATTCGACAACTTTCTTTCCAATGAATACTGATCCTTGGTCAGTTGCCAAAGTTAGTGGTATTCCAAATCGACAAACTATATTATCTTCAATAAAGTTAATTACATCCCTCTTTGAGTTACATCCTTCAAGGCTACTAATTGATTATGCCTCAACCCATTTGGTGAAGTAATCGACTCCTACTAGAATGTATTTGTGTCCAATTTTCAACTAATTGCTAGCCTCAAAACGTGGCCACCAAGATGTCCATAAATTAATTAAAATCAACACATAACACAATTTTGATTTGTTAGAATCAATATCAAGGCTTGAAAAATCAACCATGGATGACCATTAAAGGAACCAAAATCAAAACCTTGGAGAAAATGGTGAAAATGGAAGCTCCAAGAGGGAAAGATGTTTAGAATGGTGAAAGGATTTAGGAAATGTGATCCTGGCCAGATTAAAAACCAAAGCCCATGGGCCTCCGAAAGGCCAAGGTTTAATCAATCATGTAACTCACTAGCTTTGATTAGAACATTTTGTATATGGCCATGTTTTTGACACTCTTCACAAGACTTGGCAAACATGATACAATCCCTAACTAGTGTTGGCCAATAATACCTTTGACATCGAAGGACCCATTTCATCTTTTCACTCGCTTGATGAGCTCCACAAATTCCTTCGTGGACTTCGCCAAGGCAATATAAGCCTCTCGCTTCACTCGGAGCAAACTTCTAAATTTCCATCGATGGACTTTCTATACAAGGCTCCCCTAATACCACAAACTTCGATGCTCTATACTTGAGCTTTCTATGCACAACTTGACTGGGATTTTCCAAATAACTCAATATTGGTTGTCTCCAATCATTAATCGTCGAAATGTCATTTTGTAGTATATCTCTTTCTCTAATGGATATAAAAGTTCCCTTATTTCCATTAGATTTGTAAAAACCTTAGATGAAAGTCTATAGTATCAATGTCTCCTTGACTTTTAAAATCTTTCTCCACACGCGTTAGTCCATAGAAGTTTTGATTTTCTTCTTGTAAACCGAGCAAAATATCAGTAAGCTATCTTGGAGGATCCATTGATACTCCTTCAATCTATGTGTCTTCTTCGATAAAACTAACTAATTCCACCAAGCCTATGTGTCTCTTTTACGGTCTCCGATCTTTCCTTTTGAAGAACTACTTCAACCTCTTGGGAATCCACATCAATTTGGAATTTCATGATCCAAAAGCGAACCTTCTCAATTAAGAATCCGTACTGAGACGATACTTTGGCATTTACTCTCTCCCCTTTAAAGTCGGGAAAACCTCCAACGTGTATCTCCATATTTTTAGAGTAGAAGAATGTCATCATTAATGACAATGACAATTCTAGGTGATACAATTCATGTCACTCATGTAATTTGGACAAAGGCACCCACAATATTTCTCGAGGACAAAATTTGATGACGGGACGTACATCTTTCTCCGAGGATACTCACCCCTTGTCTCAATTTGAGACCTGTAAAACTAACTACGTACATCTATGGTGTCTTTCGATAAACTAACTAATTTGTCTCTTTTACTTCTCCGATCTTTCCTTTTGAAGAACTACTTCAACCTCTTGGGAATCCACATCAATTTGGAATTTCATGATCCAAAACTGAACCTTCTCAATTAAGAATCCGTACTCGATACTTTGGCATTTACTCTTATGTTCGTGTTAGCCTCTTCATTTAAATCTCTGGAAATGTGTTCGTATGATTCTTGGTAAGCAAGATAGATCAACAAAAGGTTCAATCTTTAGCCTTGAGGGTGATTAAAGTTATCTCGTCAAATTGTTTCATTAGCAAGTTACAGAATCGTCATTTGAGGCATAACTTCCACGGTTTAGATCTCCGAATTTTGAAGTCTCAAGACCTCTAGGGTATTTACTTGCCACAATATAATATTTCATTAGATTTTCACTAATGTAACACCCCTTGATGTAGCAACTAGAGCGCAATCGTCGTTACACCATAGTTACTATATCCAAGTGGGTCACACTCATGATAACAGTAATTTAAATTCTCGAGAGTCTATATTCTTTTTTTTGACAATTAGCATAGGTAGAAAGTATGAGCCTCGAATGAAATATAAATATATTCCAGCCATGATACAACCACTGAAATAAAATCATATCTCTTATATATATATATATATTTATATATAGTCAATTTACACAAATCACTGATGACATAGAATATAATAATTACAGAGTCCAATAAAATACAACGGAAATAAAACACAAAAAGGGGAAAAAGTAGTGACCCAGGGATAGGTACTACTAGCAGACAAAGCTGCAACCCCATATACACATACAACGCTCGGAGTCCCAGTCAACAAGTCAGGCATCAATGCCCCCACGCAACTGCACTCGTACGTAGCCGAAGAAACCTTGTCCAAACGCCCAATCCAATCAACCAAGGTGTGGTCCTTCTTTATCTTCCTCATGATCTTTTATTAATATAAGTATAAAACAGACATACAAAGATATAGGAAACACGGAAAGAGGTAAGACATCCTACATCATTACCAATTATAGCATGCTAGAGACATTACGGCGCCACGTGCCCAATTAGCAAATCAGAAACAATATATTCAAATACTAATAGTAAGTCCAATAGTAAGCAATTAAACAGTCCAGGCAGGTAATCATTACAGTAATGAACAGATAAGTCATAATATGGAAAACAGATAATAACAACAATGTATATATATATCATGTCTCATATGCATGTTCTCTCAAACCCCTACTCCATGGAGCTAAACTAAATCAATCGAAGAAAAAGATCAGGAGACATGTCTGTGACTCGGCTGCCGAGGCTAGTGCTATAAATCAAATCGTGCACAATCATGGCATTGCACATACATTCATCACTAGATCACGATATAGGACAGTGTCAAGTTCGGATCGTCGGTGTGTTTGCATCGGTTTGTCCCACGGCACAGAGGAGCTCTAAACTGTCCATGTGAGGGACCCGCACCCCAACGCCCCCGAGGTCATAACACGACCCACACTTGTCTATTCGCACCCGCACTAAGGTGTGTTCAATCTCCTAGGCAACTAAGCCTTACAACAGTCCACAAGGACAATCACAATGCATAAGATACTATGCATGCACATGTATGATTCATAATTTCATATAATTCCATAATACGACACATTAGGCCAATATAAGCATCAATGTATATATGGTCACTCACATGGACCCATAACAACATAATATCAATATCAAGTCAATTACTACGTCATTAGGTTCATTATGAATCCTAACTTAGGATTTATTCCTCATTTCAAGGTTCATATTCAAAATTCAATTTAACATACTAAGGCAATTCAATCTCCAATAACTTACATTTTATTTAATCTCTCAAGCCTCACACTCTCATGCTCTTTAAAATTTATGAAGTCTTAATTACAATCAATTCTCCTAATTTCTTGATTATCCATTTCACTACTTAGGCTTCCAATTACCTAATTGATTATGCTTCCAATTCATCAAAATCACATTTTAACCTAGAAATGCCCTAGAGGCCGTGGCCTCCCTATAAATCCAAATTCAAATTCTTTTCCAAGTCAAAGTCTTGTACATTGTTCCCCTAATTATTTAAATTGTTCACTTGTTCAATTAACTCACCAAAAACCCTAGGTTCTTGGCTCCAAAACCGTAGCCACCATGAGCATTCCAACTTCAAATTTTGTTCTTCCATTACACTCCATTTTTATCCATTGCTTAATTCAAATCCAATGCTTGTTACAATTTATCACAATTTCCCCCTAATTGCTAGCCTCAAAACCGTGGCCACCAAGAGGGCTTCTCTAACGTTTTTCTTCCATTTTCAATCACAACATCCACTCAAATATTCCATTACATACAACAAATCAATCCAATAACATAAATTAATTAAAATCAACACATAACACAATTAATCATTAAATTCAAGAACAACGCTCATTAGGGTTCTTCACAAATCAACACAACCAAGGTTCCTAGATGCTAAAAATGGTTGAAGAGGAGTGTCTTCCTCTTACTTGAGTGTAGAAATCAAACGAACTCCAAGAAGGCTCCTTGGATTTTCGGATTTGGCCACCAAAACCCTAAGAAAATGGTGATTTGTTAGAATCAATATCAAGGCTTGAAAAATCAACCATGGATGACCATTAAAGGAACCAAAATCACGAAATCAAGAGAAGAGAATGAGTGGTCTTGAAACTTACCCAAAATGCTCAAAGTTGGAGCTTGGAGAAAATGGTGAAAATGGAGGATTTTCAAGAGGCTCCAAGAGGGAAAGATGTTTAGAATGGTGAAAGGATTTAGGAAATGTGATTAGAAGGAATTTTTGTGAAGATTGAGTGGGGGAGAGGGAGCTTGGCCGTAGCCCTTGTAGAGAGAAGGAGGAGAAAGTGTTGAAGAAGAAAGAAGAAGAAATGGTAGAGAGAGAAAGTGTTTTGGAAATTAATGAATTCAAATGATAAAATGAATTAATGAATCAAGCAATTCTCACTTGCTTTGGGCTGCATTCAGCCGTGAGTGGAGAGAGAAAAGAGAGTGAAATTGGCTTCCAAGAGAAGCTAAAGCACATGGGTCAATGCTTGGGTCAAAGCTTCTTAAGGAAGCTTTGATTATTTAATCAATAAATTTGAATTAAAGTAGATAGATTTGACATAAAGTAGATTACATTAAGATAATGTGATAGGATTTTTATTACACACTATTATCCAATAGATAATAGTTACAGTTGACAGAAGTCAGTATTTAATTAACCTGACAGATGAATTTTTCGCTATATTGATTTAATTGTATCTGTAAAGATTTCTCGAAAATTATGAAACCTCGTAAACTGTGTCAAGTCTCGAGTTTAGTAAGATCCCCCGTCGACTTATCCATAGTCCAAAGTTCGCAGAGAAAACATCGCGTATCTCTGGTTCTGCTCAGCGCGCACGCAAAATGAGGAATATATTAAAATATTCGACGGTTCCGGAAAATTCCCAGAAAATTCCCAAAAATTGCAAATATTATAAAACGAACATTCGTCATATAATTTTCCAATTTTCGAAGCGCTACAGTCGTTTTCCCGACTCTGCTTGAGTTTTACGCAAAACGAAGAATATATTAAAATATTCGTCGTTTCCAAAAAATTCTAAAAAATTCACATAAATCACAAATATTAGGAAATGACTATTGGTGGCGAAATAATTAGTTTCCGGAGCGTTACATTGACCTCAGCAATTCTCAGCTCAGTGCGCACGCAAAACGAGGAATATATTAAAATATTCTGCGTTCTCAGAAAAATCCAGAAAAATTGTAGAAAATCCCAAATATTGTAAAATGATCATTTATCCTGAAATTATAAATTTTCGGGACGTTACAACTAACGCATTTATATTTTTGGGTAAGTTGCTTAACGACCAACTGCGAATCACCAAATATATGCACATTACGTGCTTTCATTTCCACTAGTATCTCCAATCCGACAATTAAGGCTTCATATTCAGCCTCGTTGTTAGAACAAGTATATTTAAGTTCAAACATGAACTTAGTTGGAGTACCTTGAGGGGAAACAATTAAAATCCCCACTCTAATTCCATTTTGATGCCTTGAACCATCAAAATATAAACACCAAGGTTTTAAACCGATAATATTTATATTTTCTACATCCAGACAAGGATGATCGGCCAAGAAATCGGCAATTGCTTGGCCTTTTACTGCTCTCATTGGTACATATTGTAAAGAAAATTCTGACAAAGCGATAGTCCATTTTCCAATACGACCATTTAACACTGGTTTTGATAACATATATTTTATTATATCAGTTTTTGACATAACCAGTACATTACAAGGCATCATGTAATATTTAAGCTTAGTACATGAGAAATACAATGCTAAACAAAGTTTCTCTATTGCACTATATCTTCTCTCGACATCATTTAAAACCCGACTAAGATAATACACGGCCCTTTCGACGCCATTTACATCTTGAGCCAGCATACTTCCTATGGTTTCTTCTGATGCTGATATATACAATTTCAACGGTCGACGAGGCACTGGAGGCATCATGACCGGTGGTTTTGTCAAATACTGTTTTATCTGGTCGAAGGCTTCCTGGTGGCAAGGTTCCCACACAAAATCTTGTTCAGCCTTCAACTTGATCAATGGAGCAAAAACTCTGGTTCTTCCCGACAAATTGGATATAAATCTTCTTAGGAAGTTAACTTTTCCTAAAAAAGATTGCAATTCTTTATTGTTTGTCGGTGGTGTGGCCTCCAAAACTGCCTTGGCTTTATTCTTGTCCACTTCTATACCTTTTTGATGGACTAGGAAACCCAAGAATTTGGCAGCCGACACTCCAAAATCACATTTTTCTGGATTCATCTTAAGGCTATGCTTCCTCATTCTATGGAATGCCTGCCTTAAGTTTGTCAAATGGCTTTCATTCGTTTCCGACTTGACAATGACATCGTCGATGTAGACTTCCATAAATTTTCCAATGACATCATGGAAAATTGTATTCATTGCTCTCTGATAAGTGGCCCCTGCATTCTTTAAACCGAAAGGCATGACTATCCATTCAAATGTCCCAATAGCTCCTGGGCACCTGAAGGCAGTTTTCGACACGTCCTCTTCGGCAATAAAAATTTGATTATAACCTGCATGGCCATCCATAAAACTTAATAATTCATGTCCAGATGCGGCATCAACTAACATGTGCGCAATTGGCATAGGATACTTATCTTTAGGTGTGGCAGTGTTCAAATTTCTAAAATCTACACATATTCTCAACTTGCCATTTTTCTTAACTACAGGAACAATATTAGAAAGCCATTCGACATACCTGGTTGTTCTGATGAATTTAGCTTTGAGCAATCTTTCAATCTCTTCTTTTATCTTTAATATCACCTCAGGTGCACATCTCCTATTAGCTTGCCTAACAGGTCTGCATCCTTCTTTCAGAGGCAATCTGTGCTCGACAAGATCTCTACTCAATCCAGGCATTTCATCATAATCCCAGGCCAAACAATCTTTATATTCCATAATTAACCCGACAAGCTTTTCTTTAAAATCCTTTGGCAGAAATGAACTTACGAAAATGGGCTTTCTATCTGCTTCAGTGCCCAAGTTTATTTCTTCCAAAGGATCTTCGACTTCCACACTCTGCTTTTCATCAAGCCCTTTTTCAAATCCTAAAGGACCGTCATCAATTATACAATCCGACAGCATGCTTTCAGCAGTGAATACTGCTTTGTCGGCTAAATAAGCCGATAATTTTTCTGAGTAATCCTTAACACTCATAACTAGTGTTTGGCCGATCTTCTTTGGCCTTCTTCACCAGTCGTACACCAAACTGATCCCTCAGGCAAACTTCAAGTTCGTCCTTATTAATCACTCCACCACTCGCTGTTACTGGTTTAACACTTGGAGCATATATTCTGAAATCGACATGAAGTTGATGAAGATAGCAAGGACTGTCATCTGCTTCTATTACTTCAACTTGGTCGTCTTCATTCCAAAGAATGAGCTTCTGATGAACTGTTGATGGTATTGCTCCGACAGCATGGATCCAATCTCTCCCAACTAGAAGATTGTAACTTGACTTCGTCGGTATTACCACAAATAATGTCGGCCTTACAACGGATCTGACTTGTACCTTCAACATCACCACTCCGTTTGATGGAGAAGTTTTACCACTGAAATCCGTGCCTATCATGTTTGTCGACATCAAATCTGACTCATCTTTCCCAAGTTTTTTAATCATGGCCCTTGGGATTAAGTTGATTGTTGCCCCCTCGTTGATCAAAACTCTATTGGTGGGTTTTCCTTCCAATAGGGCCTTGATGTGTAACAGTCGTAAATGAGCCTTCTGATCTTCTGTCGGTTTTTCAAGCTGAACTGTATTGTCAAAGACTGATCATATTGTTCTGAAAAAGCCAATGATCGTCGAGGACATCAACATCTTCTTCATTCTCCCCAGTGTATTCAATTTCGTGATACCCTTCAAAATCTGCAGGTAACACCGAAACTAAATTGACACTCATTGACTTCAAGAATTCCTCTTCGTCAGACGGCTCTTCATCACTTAAATGCCTTCCAATCCTTAAGTAATCTTCCGACGGCAAATTGCTATCCATAGCCGTCAAGATATCATCCAGACTATCTTCCATGTTGATATCCATGTCGAATTGCTCCTCATCACCAAGGCCTAAAGGATCCTCTGGATCATTCAAGGCCTCAATAACTTCATCAGTCATTGGGTCTATATCTTGGCAGTCAGACTTTGCCAATCCTTCTCTTTCTCTTCTTATGTCGAGCATTTTCTTCCTCCACTCAACATCTTGATCTGGGTCTTCTAAAACTCTCCTGATTTCTTCGTTTGACCAGTCTTCAATATTACTATTTTCAATTCCAAAGTCTTTAATATGCTCTTTTCCTATTGTCGAGCTGATCAACTCCTTGTCCTTTTCGACTGGTAAACTGTTCTTTCTTGACTCTTTTTCTGCCGCTATCAACCCAATTGGCCATTTCCTCTTTGTTTTATTTGGAATTGGCCTTCGAACTTGCTTACCCCTTCTTATTTCTTCCAACCTTTCTTGTCGGAATTTATCATCAGTATCAAGCCGTCTAACTGCATTTGTTGTCGGCTCCTCTGGGAATGATCCCTTAGTAACAACACTTTTTATCTTCCTACCATCTTTATCCTAATCAAGCATTGGTTTCTTCTCGACCACCAAACAACCTGTTTCTACGGGTTGTTCCTTAATCACTAACCCTTCAGCCACATCTCTTCTCTTCTGTGCTTGTCTTAATCTCTGTAATCTCCTTTTCTTGCTTTTCGACATTGGAAGAACCTTTGATGGCCCTGCTTCATCTTGGCCAATCGAAGTTTTTTCTAGATTGATCCTTCCATTCTTGTAGTCTTCATTCCAAAAAGGTTGATCCCTTTGGAAATTACCCCTCTTGGCGGACACATTCAGTCGAAAATACGTATGTCCATCCATTACGGAATTCTTCATCCACTTATTCACCGCAACATTAGCAGGCGGCACCCTAGTCTTGAATGGTCTGACATGAGCTTTGTTTCCTACAAACCCCTGTGATTCGACTAACCAACCATTCATGTTAGGCCTAGGCATGTAAACTTGCTTTGGCCTTGGAGCATGAAAAGTTTTCTGTGGTCTCCAGGTTTTTTCGTCGAGAACTTTTTTCTTACCACATTGGATACTCAGTTGTTCTTCAGCAGCTTTCTTCGTAGCAAGCTCATCATATACTGCATTACACCTTGGGCATAACCTTACCTTGCCCTCATCTTTCTTTCTTTCAAGAAATGCCTCAAGAGACTCACCTGGCTTAGGATATACGTCGGTTGCATCCTTTGTATCCACGTTGAACTCTTGCAACTTCCTTATGTTGAGCATCCCAACATTTAAAGGAACTTGTTGGTCAACACAAGATACTTCAGCCTGAAACGGATCTGTGTCAACTTTCATATCCGCTTTAAGCTTGTCGGCAAACTTCAGACACCCATCCATTATTGCTTTTTGAATTAAGTCTCTGAAACGAACACATTCATTAGTAACATGACTGAAACTATTATAAAACTTACAGTATTTTTGGTCTTTAATTTCATCCAACTTTAACAACCTATGACCTTCCGACAATTTAATCTGTTTGTCTTTTAGTAACAAATCAAAAATCTTGTCGGCTTTGTTTACGTCGAATGTATATGTTTTTCTATTAACGTAACTCATTTTCTCCTTATTTCTAATAGGCTGTAATGCCTGACAAACATAAGGAGGACCGTTCTGAAGTTCAGCAACGTTAACTTCGAACTCATCATCGCTTCCTTCAAACTCATTATCGGATTCATTTAATCCGACAAATGTCACCTTTTCTCTTTTAAGAAATCTTTTTTTGTTTTTGAATCTTTTCAACTTTTAGTTGTTCTATTTGCCTAACTTTTTCACCTAGCTGGGCAAGATCAATCAAATGTTAATTCACCAACTTCTTTCTTATATAATAATTTAAACTGTTTGCAGCTATCTTTACTATTTCGACCTTAGGTATAGGAGTAAAACATCTACTCCTCATTTGTCGAAACCTAGCAAGATAGTCATCCACAGTTTCATTATACATCCTTTTGATGTTGAAAAGGTCTGTGAGTCCTACTTTCAAATCTCCTCTAAAAAATTGATCATGAAAGCTTCTTTCCAATTGAGCCCAGGAGTGGACTGAATTTGGTCTCAATGTCGAAAACCAGGAAAAAGCATTTTTTGTGAGGGAACTTGGGAAGAATCTCATTTTAAGGCCTTCAACAGTGGCCAACTCCCCCATCTCTATTGTAAACCATGCAATATGTTCGACGGTCGATTCCCCACTTTCTCCTGCAAACTTGGAAAGTTTTGGAATCTTAACTCCTCTAGGCAACTCTGCCTGTTGGACCCATTCAAGAAATGCTGATACAAAATATGGTTGGTTGGCATAGCCAACGTTAAAACCAAATCTATTCAGCACTTGTTCCACTACTTGGTTTACATTTTGTTCAACCACTTGGTGCCCCCCAAGATTTTGTCGAAGCAATCTCATGGCCACATCATTTCTGGCCATTTGATCCTTATTACCTCGACGGAGCATATGGACATTTCCATATTCCAAACGGGGCTGATCATTTTGGCCTAATTGATCTAAGTTTTGTTGATTTTGCCCCACATTTGCCTGCGGTGCGACCATTTCCCTATTTACCCCAGGCTGGGCTCCCTGAATATTATTATTGGCCACATCACCTAGTCCCAAGGCTTGGTTTAGCCTTGCCATTTGCTGAGCCAATGCGCTACAAACATTATTTATATTTTCCATGATTGGCGTAATCACAGCACCCATTTGCTGAGTAAACATATGCACCATATCATGATTACTCTCATCCATTTGTTGTCGAAAACTGGCCAAAGAATTCATAGTTGGCCCTGTTATACTTTGGGGATTGTCTCTCGACATGTTTGGGAAAACTGGTCCCAAATTCAATCTCTCTTGTCAAAAGGGAGTTGGATTGCTTGTACTTGCAACCCCTACTCTTTGGCTACCAAAACCTTCCAAGGCCGAACTTATCTGTGGTTGGCCTTGTGAAGCTACTGATTGTCCGACAGTATTAGTTAAAGTAGAGCCAAGTCCTGTTTGTGCCATAATAGGAGGTTCATAATTCGGTGGCAACCCATATTAGGGCACAAACCTCGAATTTGAATTTATTATGCTTTGGTTACTTGGCTGACTCGGTGATAGCTGAGTCATTCCAGGCAACACTTGTTCTGCTACTGGATTACTCCGGAGACCACCAGTTGCCATAACATCCTCTATCGAACCAGTATTAACGACAGTTGAGGGTGACACAGTAACGGCTGTCGAAGGTATATTCAAAGCCTGACTACTTATATTACTCATGGTTTGCGTATTCTGAGAAGAGTAGATAAATCTTCCACTCCTTAAACGCATAAAACCATTTCCTATGACACTACGAGTTACTCTAAACTCGTCCCACCGGGCGTGCTAATTTATTTATGCGAAATTTTGATTCAAAGATTCAGAATTAATTCCAACAAACAAATAAATATATCAAAACGAATGTGGGTTCACGAGTTATATGGTAATCTCGTTATAAAAATGGTTTTAACAGTAAACAAGAGAAATTTAAGAAATTTGAAGTAAAACAAACATGAAAATGTAGAAAGGAAAGTTTGAAAAGATAAAGGAAATTTAAAGAAACTGAGCATGAATCTTAAATGCAGAAAATTAATTGAAAGCATGTAAATGGAACAAAATTAAAGTGCAGAATTTAAATGGAAAAACAGTAAAGAAAAGCAGATAAAAGTGCAAAGAACTGTAAAGAAAATTTAAAAGACGAGATTGAAAAAGTAAAGAATTTTAAAGGAACATTGCATTAATTTAAATGACATAAAATGGAAAAGGAAGGCATACTTGGACAAAAATCCTTTAATCTGCTCGGGTTGAGATGTTAGGATTTTGTATCAGCAAATAACCTCCCCTTTTACATTATGACTACTGGTATTTATAGACAAATATTAAAAATAACTGACATCCTAAAAAGACCAACACGTTCAAGCGGTTTTATTCCTCAGCAAGTACCCAATTTTCGACGAAACCAGCACTCAACTATTCTTAACCAATTTTCGTCGACTTGATGTAATCTTCCTGTCGGATAATTCTTCTTAAAAACATCAATATCTCAGCCACATTAGAATCTCCCTCTTTATTCAATGCTACTGTCGATTTCTCTGTTTAGCATTTCTGTCGGTTCAACACTTTAGAAAATTTCCTCAAAACCACCATCAACCGACGAACTGCCAAATCTATTTTTTACCTCCAACAGGAACGCATAGCTTTTATTAGATAAATACTGATTTTTAGTACTAGAGATGAAAAAGAAGTTTTATAGGTGATTTGAGACTTAAAACATTTTATTTGAAATGAATGGAACAAAATTTTTATTATTATTAGATAAGAGTGATTTTGATTATTTTGCTCCTCGAAAGATGTAAGCCTATCTCTGGGTCTCAATTCATAAGTTTAATTCTTAGATTTTGAAGCAATTAGATTTCATCTTTCATAGCGTGCAACATTCCACAAGCATTAAAAACACTAAAAATGAATCATGAACAATAATTTCTCATTAGCAAATAATCGAATCAATAATTCAACATAGAAGAGTAAAAAGTTACACCCCAATCCTATAAATTAGAAAATTAGCCGCACATGAACGTGATTTAGAACTTAGAGTATTCTATTTAAGAGGATTTTAGTAAAGGTAATAGAGAAAGTTTTAAGTAAATTAATATAATGCAGATTTTGAGGAGAACATTGGATGATGTTTATGCGATTATGAAAATAACGGTTTGCTATCGGGCCGACGTACTAGACCCAGTTTTGTTAAAATATGATTTACAGCCCGTGATGGCTTAGATTATGTATTGAATTATCGTGCATGAGCATTATCATACATTGAACATTATACACTATTTTGTTGTTGTGCCGATGTGCTGGACTCGGGTGGATCAGTGTTATTATGTAATTGTATGGGCAGTTATATAATATCATTGATACCAATGGTATTAGACAATTGTATGGGCAGTTGTTTTAATATCATTAGGAATAGTACAATGGTGGTTTGAGTTATGCATTAAGTTATCATGCATTGAACATCCTACAGTCAGTGTCTGTATGGCTTTTGTTGCCTAGGAGTGAATGAGAATTGAGTAGTGTGATCCAAGGGAAGGATCTTAGGGTGCGTCAAGGCGAGGTAATTCATCTAAAGACCTAGTTGTCACATTATATACCTCTGGCCATGAAGAACTGTTGCAATGCACTCACCGATAAACATTATTTCTTTTTGCGTCTGACGTAGACTGTCATTGAGGGTGGCAGATCTTTTGGGCCATTCATATATGAAATTAAGTATTAGCTCCATGGATTCGAAAACGGTTCATTATGCATACACGTGGTCAATACATATATTCTCGTGGCATGGTCAATATACATATTGTGGTGGCATAATCATTATATATATCTATGGTGGATATCTGTTGTTATAATGCTGTTAATATTTATATTATTGTAGGATATGCTCTCTGATGATATTTATGAAATTGATAACTTGAATATATCTGTAATATCTGTATATATAGAATGGCTTTGTCATTCATATCATTTTCTTCACTGTCATTTTGGTTTGCGATGTAGGGGATCTCACCTCTTTGTTGTATTGTTCTTGGTTACAATTATGTTGAAAAAGACTGTGAAGGATGGTGAGGTTGAACCGTCTGGACTTTAGTGAATTGACTTCTAATAATTGTGATGGCGTTTGGACGAGATTTCTTTAGCTACGTGTAGGTACGGCTTCATGGAGGCATCGATGCCTGGCGTGTCATCCATGACACTGAGCGCTTCGTGTATAGAGGGGAGGTGACTCTGTTTAAGAGTAGTACCTATTTTGGGATTACTACTTTCACCTTCAGTGCTGTTGTGCATGTGGAGCTATGCCTATTAGAGACTTGTGTGGTGATCGACATCATACCTCTTGGGAGGATTCTATGGTGTCAACTGCTCAGACTCCCATCTGTCGCAACATACCTCGACTAGGGAATTTACCCGTTCTAGTTTCAGAGGAAGACCAAGTGGGGGATATCACCCTTCAGGTGTTTGGACTTGGGTTGGGTCAAGTTATTATATGGTAGTTATGCACATCTTCTGTTGTTTGAATATGTAAGTAGTATGTTTTGTGTTACCAGTACTTTATGTTATGGATATATATGTATATATGGAATGTATTTTCCTTCATTGGTTTTGTTTTAAGAGTTATGTACTAAATATACTTCATTCGTGGCTCTTATTTTCGATATATGCTCAATGATTAAATTTGAAAACTTGTTGTTGAGTTGTAGCACGCCTAAATTTAGTGATTATGGCATAATGACGATTGTGTTGTGGTTATTAGATAAAGGGGTGTTACAGCCATAGGCAGGTATCTAACACCCTAGGCACTTAGTATTGCATTAGATATCACACAAGATATGATGAGTTGGTGTAATAGATACGAGTATACTAGAATGAGTTAGTAGCATTCACTGTAGTTAGTTGGTAAAGGTATGAGCCTTAGGATATCCAAGAGTAGTAGATTACTTTGGAAGGGTACCTAGAACCATAAGCAACAAAGTGTTGCAAGTACTAACAACTCATGAGTTAGTTTTTTAACACCCCGACTTTTGAGTTAAGTACGATATTGTCCTAAATATACTGTTTTATATTTTCTGTGAGTTATAAATAGAATTTGACTGTTTTGTGATTGTATTTGTTCATTGTGTGTGTTTTACTCTGAACCAAGAAAATAATAATTTTCTGACTGGAAAAGTCTTATTTTAATTATTCAGAGCTGGGAGATCTTACTAAACCCAATTCTAAATGATACGTGTATTAATCTTTTAATTTTTAGGATTTAACTATGTAATAAAATAATTTTATATTATTATAATATTATTTTATTTGATAGTACCTATTATCTCAAAAACAGTAGAAATCTACTCCAGAATGACCACATACTCGAAAAAGTTTGTGGGACCTGCGTTTAATGAACCAGTCAACATTTCTAGCTAGATTATTTCTAAGCCAATGAAATGTGGTCAACGATAGTGGCTTGAAAATTTTAGACCAATAGAAATCAAGTCCACAAAAGTGGTTAGACTTGTTAAGATTTAACTAGAAAGCTTAACCAAGTTAGCTTAAACCTAACTAAGTTAGTATAGAAAGCTTGTTTAGTAACTAAGTGAAGGAAACCTAGTTAGCTATCTATTTAATCTCTAGTTAGAGAAGGTTCTAATAATATCAAGATAAAACCTAGTTATCCTAAGTAACTAGATAGTTAGATAAGTAACTAAGAAAACTAACTAAATGCACTTAAATGTAACTAGATTTCATAAATTAACACAAACCCAGTTACTCTCCCTTGGAGCAATTCGGCTAGAGCTCTTCAAGAAGGATCAAGAAGGTGCTAGTCACTTGATGACTAGATTTTCTATACCTATTATAAACAAGCTTGGAGCCAAAGTCTTTGTTATCCACCCTTGATCACATCTAAGGTGGTTAAGTGGTCTTGGAAGGTCAACAAAGGAGGCCACCTCCTTTGGAGCTCCACGGCCATAAGCTAGGTTAGGAGACCATTTCACTTCATTCTTCATCTTTGCTATCACTTAAGCTTACTCTTTTCTCTCTTCAAGAACACCAAGAACAAAAATCGCCATTGTTGCTCTTTGAGAGCCATTCAGCCAACACCCTAACCATACACTCCCACCCTTCTAAATTTTCATCTAACACACTTTCTCAAATCCAAACACCATTCTAAGAACATCTCTAGTTGAGAGTTCTTTCAAAAAAATTCATCTTAAGCTTGGAAAATCACTTTGGAGATTTTTCCTACAAGGTGAAGATTCTTGTTTCTTACTTCTAACTTTATTTCTTAGGTTTTAAGCCATGATTGATCCATGGTTTATATTTTTCTCCTATAGTTATGACTCTTTAAAATTTGTTTGAGCATGTTAGGTTTCTCTTGGAGGCCACATGAAAACCATAGGAGGAGAGTAGAAGGAGTTTGTCTTCCTTTAAGGTAAGAGGGAGATTTGATCTCATCAACTATGTGTGGTGATGAGAAAGTGGTTGTATTTGTGGTGAAGAATCCATAAGGATTCCTTCACTTGTTTGTTTAAATGCTTTCCTTATTTGTGATTGATTTTGTTTGCATGTATGTTTATAGCTTTAAAATATATTTCATGTGTATATAAATGTATGATTATTAATGTAGGATGTGAATACCATATAAGGATTGCATGAGTGTTCCAAAGAACACAAAAGGAGCTCACGGCTTCTCCAAGAAAAAGAGAACCAAAATGTTCTCAACCATTTTCTAAAATAATGATTTAATGAATCTAGGTAAAACAATGAATTTGAAATTGGTTTGGAAGGTAGAAAATGATTTAATGACGATTTGTGAAGGATATGTTGAATTCAGCCAACATGCCATTCAATGTGTATTTAATTTCCAAAATTATTTTCTAAGGTAGGTTAAGAAACTAATCTACAAAAGAATTCAATTTCAATGAATCTTTGAGAAATAAAATGAATGAACCTAATTTTAGAATCTTAAATTAGAAGAATTTGTTATAAATAAGAAATAAACAAACACTTGAAAAATACTAACATAGAGCTCACTCATTGAGTTTTGAAGCACGTTAGCAAGTTTCAAAGTGTAAATATTGGTTAAAGTTAAAATATGTAGTATTTAGAGAAAAACATAGAAAATATCATTTAATAAATTTTCTAGACAAAATGCTGTCAAAATTTACTAAAAAAGGGAAAATAAAAGAGAAAGTTACATAACATATTTATAACATAAGGAAAATATTCTACATAGTTGAAAAATACTAGAAATAGCTTACGCGTATTTTAAAATGACAATTTTAAGTTACGCGATTAAGAAAACGATTTAAAAACCTTACGCTATTGAGAAAACGATTTAAAAATGTTACGCGATTTTAAAAACGTCAAAATATATTTACGCGATTTAAAAACATTTGTAAAAGCGATGCGATTATGAAAATGTGATAAAATTTTTACGCGACTAAATGGAACAGTGAGTTTACTGTCGGGTCAAAGTGGTGGACCCGGACATGTTGAGGTATAGTATTATCAAGTGGAGACATACTATATTTGGAAATGTTGAGACTGAGGGCATTTTTGTAAATATGGTGACATATTGAGACTGAGGCTATTTTTGTAATTGTGATTCTAATTCATGCATTAAGAGTTGTGTCAATTTGGTTGAAATTGACAATTGATTGACGAGATGAATTACACCGTGTTGTGGGTATGATAGGCATAGTGTGATTTATTTATTGAATCTTAGAGGCATTAGTGTGCGGAGGATTCCACATGTGGACAGTTGGTAGCTCCTCTGGGCCGTGGTAACGGACAACACACTAATGATCTCGACACGCACTATTCTTAATCGAGATCTTGGGGAGACTGTCTAGTACAATACCTGTGGTGCACGACGTGTAACACCCTTATGGGGATGTCACATTTATAAATAAAATAAAATAAAGATAAATAAAATTCTACCCAAGTTGTAAAATATTTGTTACATAGTAATACGGGTTGTAAAATTTTTCCGGTTAAACAGAATATTACGAAATAAAATAACATGGAACATAAAATAAACAAACTGTCATCACACATAATATACATATATTTTTGTTTCAAGTAGTACAAATAATTTACAACTATAAATATTTAAACCAAAACAGTAAACAAAGCAGTAAAAAGTCTATATATACAAAACGCCGACGCGCCCAAGTACGCATCACAGAACTCTAACCCTCTGAAGAATCACTCTTAGATGAAACTTCAGGTGATAAGTATCCAGGATGCTTCGACCCTCTACGGACTCTAGTCCGTGCTGTCGACACACTGCTAATCTCGCTAGGCGCATCAAACATACCACCCTAATGACGCCTAAGAGATAGCGGTAACTCCACATGTAAATATAATACAGTAGAAAAGATAGGCACTCCATCAAACTCTGTACGTATGGTCACAGTCAGACGCCCTAGGTCCGTAACCGAATCTCTGTCCTCTCGCAGTCGCCAGGCTTCCGAGCCTCCATGAAAGTCCAATCTCACAAAACCAAAGAATCCTAGTAGCGTCATACTCATACAATCAATCCAATGGGTATGGATGATCGGATGGTTCTTGGTCGTCGAACTGATCTTTGGCTCGCTGCTGCTCCTCGTCCTCGGGGTATACACACTCAAGAGGCTGTTCCTCTTCCTCAAACTCTTCTTTTAAAACATAATTTAAAATACAACAAGAACACATACAATGAAGAGGTAAGACAATCTATATCACCACAAACATGGTAACTAAGAAAACGACAATACAATAGATATAACAATTCATACAATATAACATGTCATAACAACATAAATAATAACATAAAGTAACACAGAAATTAAGTGTAACAGCATCACATAATGTCACAAATAAAATGGTACAGATAAAATGGTACAGATAATAATATTATAATGCATAACACATAAATCATATGTAATACGACTGAACCCTACTCCATGGAGCTACAACCATAAACATCAGAGAGAATGACCTGTAAGTTCTATTAGTACCTTAGGCTGCTCAACCAACTATTGCACTGTCTCACATTGTGTCTATAGCCCACTGTCCAAAACATCGTGGTGTAGTACACAGTCCAAACATCGTGTAACTACAGGCATTGTACTAGCATAGTTCTTACAAGATCTTGATTAAGTATAGTGCGTGTTGAGATCACTAGTTTGTAGCCAGTTACCACGGTCCAGAGGAGTGACCAACTGTTCATATGTGGAATAATCCGCACACTAATGCCTCTAAGTCCATAAAGAAATGAACCACACTACGCTTATCACACTGACATCACAATGTAATTCGTCTCGTCAATCAAATTACCAATTATCAATCAAATTGGCGAAACTCAATGCATGGCCAAAAACAATAATTACCAATATACCCTCAATCTCAAATAATTACCAAAACGCCCTCAAACACCAAACGCAGTACGTTCCACTTGACAATACTGTTTCTCAATCTGTCTAGGTCCACTACTTTGGTCCGACAGTAAAACTTACTGTTTTCATCAATTGTGTAGAAATTTTATCGCATTTTCACAATTTCTTCGTTTTTACGAACGTTTTTAAATCGCGTAAATATATTTTGCTATTTTTAAAATCGCGTACTATTTTTAAATCATTTTTTTGTCTGAATTCCTTAAAAATCACTATTTAAATAAACAGAAAATAATATTTAATATGTTTGAGTTACGTAGAATATTTTTCATACCGTATACAATATATTGGATATCTTTTCTATCTTATTTGTCCATTTTTAACAAAAATTGACAGTATTTTACTTTGAAAATCTATAACAATGGTTTTCTAAATTTTTCTGTTAAAATTTCTTTTGATTATATTACAACCATCTAATTATACTTTTGAAAACTACTAACGGGCTTCAAAACATAAAGTGAGCTTTACGTTAGAAATTTTACAAAAGCTACTGTATTATCTTCTAAACATTAAAATCATTAGTTTTAACTTCTTTAACTTAATCTAATCATTTTTATTCCTCAAAACTCATTGTAATAGAAGTCCTTTTGGCATTATTCCTTAACCTTGATTGAAAATAATTTTAGAAACTAAAAACACTTAACTTTGGCAAGTTGGCCGAAATCCATTAACTTGTCATTTGATCTATAGATTTGTTTTTCTTGCTCTAAATCAATTATTATCTTGTCAATTTACCTAAGTTAATTAAATCACTCTTTTAGAAAATGGTTGAGAACATTTTGGTTCCTATTTTGTGTTGAGGCCGTGAGCCTTGGATTTGTGCTCTTTGGAACACACATGCAAACCTTGCATATTATTCACATCCTACTACTTATTCATGCATTTCTAACACATACAATATATTCAAAGCTTGTAGACATGCATATCAATACAAATCACAATTAAGAAAGCTATTACAACAAACACATAGATGAATCCTTATGGATTCTACAATCACAAACAATTCCATTTTCTTATCACCACCCAAGGATGATAAGATTCAAGTCTTCCTCTTACCTTAAGTGAAGCTAAAATCTCTTTCACTCCTTTCTAAGGGTTTCGGTTTCACCCTCCAAAGACACCTATCAAGCTTAAATAATTTCTACAAGTTACTAACATGAAAGAAAGCATAAACCATGGATCAATCATGGCTTAGAACTTTAGAAATAAGATTAGAAATGAAAAACAAGAAATTTCACCTTCAAGGTAGATCTCCAAAGTAGTTTTTCAAGCTCAAGATGATGAATTTTGCAAGAACTCTCAACTAGAGATGTTCTTAGAATTGTGTTTAGGTTTAGAAAAGTAGGTTGCATAGAATTTTAGGTAGATAGTTGGTGACTTAGATGGTGAGGCCGAATGGTCTCCAAAGTGCATCAATGGTGTTTTCTTGTTTTTGGTGAGAGAAAAGCTTAAGTTAATAGATAGAAAATGAATGAAGAATGGTCTCCAAAGGGCATATGGCCGTGGAGCTCTCCTTGGCTAGGTGTACCCTTGGTTGGCTTCATCCAAGCCTTAGGATTCATCAAGGGCCAAGATTAAAACTTGGTCACCAAGCTTGTCATCCATTGGCTAATCCAAGCCTTGTCACATGCTTAGTCACATGCCTTGTCATAAGCTCTTGAATGTTCCACCACTAATGATGCTTAATTAAGCTACTAATGTTGACTACTTTAACTAAACGTGGGTCCCACAAGATATTTCTGGGTCCACTGTCATTTATTTATACTGACTAATAAAATAATATTATAATAATATAAAATTATTTTATTTCACAGTAAAGTCCTAAAAATTAAAAGATTAATAACAGTATCATTCAGAATTGAGTTTAGTAAGATCCCCCAGCTCCGAATAATTAAAATAAGATTTCCCCGACCCGAAAATTATTATTTTCCTGTCCCGGAGCAAATCACACAAAAAGTCCAAATAAAATCACAGACAGTAAAATAAAACACTGTATTATACAGAAAAATAACAAATAGTACAATTCGGTACACAACGATCATTTATCCTAAGGTTTGGGGTGTTACACGACGTATTTGACTGTGTACTACTTACACAATGTTTGGACTATGGGCTATTTACACGACGTTTGACAGTGTAATAATTTGGTTAGGCAGCTTGAGGTACTAATTGTTCTTCTGGGTCATTCTCTCTGATATCTGTGTTTAGCTTCATGGAGTAGGAACGAGTCGTTCTACATTTGCATTTGTGGTATGCATCATTATGTTATTGTTTGTGATATTATGTATGATGTGTTAAATTGTGATATTGTTTATGATGCTGTGGTATGTATTATTGTGTTAAACTGTGATAACTATTTGTATTTTCATTTTCTTTATTGCCATGCTGATAATGATGTAGATTGTCTCACCTTTTTATTTGTATGCATTTCTGTATTATTATTTATATTTTGTAAAGAGTTTGAGGAAGAGGAAGAGGAGCAGCCTCTAGAGATTTTGTACCCTGAGGAGCAGCAGACGAGTGATCAAATCGACGAGTGCGAGCCGTCAGATCATCCATATCATTTGGACTGACTTTGTGGTTATGGTGTTGCCTGGATTTTTGGGTTTTGTGAGACTTGAGTTTCATGGAGGCTCTGAGGCTTGGCGACTATAAGAGGATAGAGGATCGATAGTTTACGTAGGGCGTCTAACTGTGACCCTGTGTGGAGAGCTTGACGGGGAGTCTATTTTTACTACTACTCTGTATTTACATCTTTAGATGCCGTTGACTCTTAGGCGTTACTAGGGAGGAATTTTCCATGCACCTAGTGAGATCAGTAGTGTGTCGACAACACAGACTCCTGTCCATAGAGCTGCGAGACATCTAGGATTTTTATCATCCGATGATCCATCTGAGAGTGATCTTTCGGAGGGTTAGAAATCTTTGATGTGCACCTGAGCACTTTATGTTTTAGTACTGTACTGACTCTTTACCGCTTTATTAAATATTTGTAGTTGTAAATTATTTGTATAACTTAAAACAAAATCATATGTATATTATGGTGTGTAATAATAGTTTGTTCTATTTCATGTTTTGTTTTTATTTTATATAAGGTTATTATGTATAAAAGGAAAATTTTTACAACTCATATTATTATGTATCAAACGTTTTATAACTTGGGTAAGATTTTATTTTATTGCATCAGAAGTGTGATGTAACACCCACCGTAGGGTGCCACATTTAAACGTTATCATTACCAAATTACCCCCAAGTTCATAAATTGTGATGTTATAATAAAAATATGAGTTGTAAAATTTCTTTTTTTGCTCTTTGATATCGATAAATAAACTTAGAGGAAAATAAAAATATTACAATATTATCACAAATAATATACATTATTATACATTACAAATGTACTGTTAGGATTATTTATATACAGACAGAGTCCTCAAAGTATTTAAACATAATTTAAAACTCACATACTGTCTAAGTATAAACTAGACAGCATAACCCTCAGACGGGTCCTTCTCAGATTCGTTAGCAGGTAGGAATCCAGCACGATGTGAAGTCCTATGGACAGATGTCTGAGCAGATGACATAATACTAATCTCTGTTGGGGCATAATACCTAGTATCCCAATACTCCCTGGTTGACAGTGGAAATTCGACATGTACATATATAGTTACGGAAAGAAACGGATCTCCATGAAATTCCCAGCTCATGTTGACCGCCAGATTTCCTTGATATATAAGTCCCCTCTCATTGGGACTAGTCCTCCATGCTCCAGCTCCACCGTGGAACTGTAGTCTCACGTAACCAAAGAAACTAGGTCTTGATGTCATCCTCTCCAAACTCCGCTTCTTCCATAGGAACATGCTCTTCTTCACCCTCTTGTTCTATGCCTTGTTCAACGTCTTTACCAAATATAAATACAGTACAAAATAATATACAAAAGGGTGAGATCACCTACGTCAATACTAACATGGTAGCACAGAGATAATACAAACAACATATCATACAGATATATCACAAAATAATTACAATCATGCCATCACATTATTATCATCATCATCATCCAATATTCCTCAACAAAACAATTATCATAACCAATATTCCTCAATTATTATATCATACAGATATAAATATTCAATATTTACGATAATGGCCTCTACATTATCCAAGTATTGAACAGTTGAATTATCATAACCAATACTCAATAATTATGCATGTGCACATAGACTCAATTTCCTACTCCATGAAGCTAATACTCAGTTCAGAGAAATTGATCCGAAAGATCTGTCTGTACCAACATGCCTCAGACCACGTGCCACATTTCTCATATGTGTTTGCACATCTAACATATACACGACAGTCTTTACTAGATCTTGATTAAGAATAGTGTCTCGGTCAGGATTCATCGGTGTGTTGCGTCGATCTAACCCACAGTACAGAAGAGCAACCAACTGCCCACTGTAGGCAACCCGCACCCCGATGCCCCCATAGTCAACAAGTGACTTACACTATGCATATCGCACCCACTCAAGAGGTGTACGTCTCTCCTAGGCAAATAGCCTTATATAGTCCATCGGACCTTTCCAATACATGTTCAATGCACCAATGCCAATCATAGGCAAAATTCATCATTTTCTCATCAGTGTCCATACACTAGTTTATGCATATAAAATGCACCAATGCCAATCATAGGCAAAATTCATCATTTTCTCATATAGTGTCCATACACTAGTCCAACAGTAATCTTGTTGTTTATTCATTTGCGAAATCATATTATCGTGTTTTAATAGTCGTGCAACACTTTCGTCGCCTTTTAACAATTTTGTAACTTTTCTGTTATGTTTTCAAATCGCGTAGCGATTTTCCATCGTTTTCTTAATCACGTAAAAATATTCCATCATTTTTCAATCACGTAGTGATTTTTCAACAATATTTCAATCTCGTAAAAATATTTAAACGCTTTCCAAATCGCGTAGAAATATTTTAACGTTTTTCAAATAGCGTGGAAATATTTAAAGTTTTTCAAATCGCGTAGCTTAAAAATCACGTTTTTAAGTTATGTAAATAATTTTTCACCATTTTTCAACTTCATAAAATATTTTTCAACCTTCAAAAATTCCATTTCAACCTTTCTCAAAATAATATGACTTCTCACATTATTTTCCACATTTTCTTACTCAAGAAAATCCTTTTTGCAATATATTCTACAAATTCACCATTTTATTGAATTAAATCAATGTTTCTCACTTAAAATTTCCTAATGCTCTCCAAAACTCAAAGGATGAGTTTTACGTTAGTAAATTTTAAATCATCAACGTTTCCTTTATAATTCAAAATAAATTCTCAAATTTAATTCTCTTCCAAAATAATTTGAGGTTCAGACCCTTACAACCTTTATTTTCCTTTTATAACCGAATTTTTTGTTTCTCAAGTGATAAAACACTCTGATTCCCTTTCCAAAATCCTTATACTAAATCAAATTATATTTCCACTTTGAAAATCACTTTGTTTAATAAAATCAAGGCATTTACAAGCCTTCAAAATCGTGGACATGGCCATTGAAACCATTCTTATATTTTTCATTCTAAATCATCTAAGTTCCATTCATGGTTTTACACAAACACAATCATTAAAAATTCTTCACAAAAACCATGACACTTTATTCTTTGGAAACAAACCCTTTGTTTATTTTCCTTGCTTCTCTAAATATCCAATTTTATCATTCATGAAAATATTAATTTGTGAACACCTATTTTGAGGTGTTTGGCCGAATTCACCATGGTCCTTGGAACCAAAAATCACTTTCCTTTCCATCATCAAATCATGACATACATATACATATTCAACATATATATCACAAACATGCCATAATCAAAGCAATAAATCATGCAAATCATACCAAGCATAAGCAAATTATCAAAGCACATAAACACACACAAATAATTACATAACCATGGATATGAATCCTCATATGGATTCACCATCCATCAAATACACAAACCATCTCTCACCACCATACTTGGTTGGTGAGATAGATCTCCCTCTTACCTCTTGAAGAACCTCAAAGACTCTTTGTTTTGCTTCTTTTTCCAAGTCCTTCACCACCAAAGCTTCTCAAATACAAAACAAAACACAAGTATATTAGTATATTAAGCTTGAACTAGGGGAGCCAAGGATCAAACATGGCTTAGAACATGAAAAAGAGATAAGAAATGATGTTTTCCTTACACTTTACCTCGAAAACCCTAGAACTTGCTCTTAGAAAAAGTCCTTGAAGATGGAAGATTTAGAACTTGCTCCAAACTACAAAGTGTCTTAGAATAAGGTATAGATTCAAGAAGTATGGTTGTTTGAAATTAAAGAGTGATGGAAGAGGGATTTTGGTGTCTTGGCCGAAACTAGCTTGGAGAAGAAGTGGAGAGAAAATTTTGATAAGCTAAGCTTCTTGAAATGATCAATAATGGCCAAAATGAATAATAATTTGTGTCTTGAAACTTTGCTAATCTCCTACACCATCACAAAACCGTCCCCCCCTTCATGCACTCTTCAAAGAGTGACCAATCTCCTAGCCACCATTTTAGGCAATCTTAACCATTGATTAGATCAATGGTTAGGATTAATGTAGCTTCTAGGTTTAGCCTTTAGATATAAGACTTAATCTAGGCCATTGGATCTTTTCTCCTTGAAATCCTAGCCATTAGATGTATCTCCAAAATGAAGGATCAAGGTTACTCCTTCAAACTTTACATCCAAGGGTCATAAATGGTCCTAGTCACTTTGTAAGACTAAATCTCCACCGTTGATTAAATCAATGGTGGATATCCAAGCCACTAATGTTGACTATGCAGTACAATATTTATTTTTTTTATCTGCTATAACCCTATGAATAATATTTTTACTATATTTTTATCACCCGATAATTAAATACAGTACAAAACACATTAAAAGAAAATTTTAAAAACTATTTCTGGATTCAGGTTTAGTAAGATCCCCTGTCTCCGTCTCACCAGTACGAATTTTTTGAGCTGTAAAAAATTTTTCATTTTTCGGGACCCACCTAGGCCCACGTACAGCCCCCCTGGGCCCACAGATGGCCCACAAATAACACTAAAATAATCAGAGTAATATAAAAATTTCATAATCATCCACAAAATCATAAAAATTATAAAATTCATGAATATCAAATCAGATTACGTAAAATAATTAAGACTTAACAGTAATAATTAAATTACGTAAAATTTTCCCCGGCCCAAAAATTATTATTTTCTTGACACGGAGTGAATCACACAAAACGATCAAATGTACTAACAGAATATTCAAAATAATTTTATAGTACACAAAAATCACTAAACAGTAGAATTGTGTTAATTGTCAAAATTACTGTCTAATATTTAGGAAATTTGGGGTGTTACATGTGACATCCTCAAAAGGGTGTTACAAGTTTCACTCAAGTGAAGTTAAGTTCGTGTGTTTAGTTCCTAAGCAACAATGGTTGTGTACTAAGTTTTCTAATTAAGTGAAATCTCATGCATTGTTTAATACATAATAGCATGAACTATGACTCGAAAGCTTGTCATATTCATTGAGTATAGTATAAACTTGCTTAGCTCTTCTAATAGTATTATTGAGTTGAAGATGCATGTGGGAAGAGAGTTACTTCCCCGAATACTAAGTTAAGCATGGAAGATCAAATCCTTAGGTATTCCAAGAGTTAGAAGTTACCTAAAACAAGTATTTGGAACCTTGAGCACTCTAGTGTGACACAGGTCACTACAGGTTGTGCAATAGCAAGGAGAGCTGGATACAAATGAGAGAGGTAAAGTTCACTTTATCTAGATGTACAAATTACTCACTTACAGTAGAGTTGAGTTAAGTGTGCAAAGATTAGAGAAGCACTCATTTGGCTCCATAAGTTTGTTCAAAATGATGCACTAATTAAGATAGACTCTTTCACAAGGATGAGTTAAGTCTATGAACAAGTTTACAATTAGTAACGAATACAGTTTTCTTTTGTCTTAAGTAGGACCAAGATGTGATAAGTTCACTCCCTATCTTAGCAAATGTTCGTGAAACCAGAGTTCCCTAGAATGAATAAGTAGAGGTAGGGTTAAATTATCAGCTTTGTAGTTACAGTTCAGTTGTATGGGCAATTGTCTATTACTGTCGACATAAGCGATTGTATGGACGGTTACTTATGTTAACGATATGTAAACTATCAATTTGGCTATACTACAAGGTATTGTGCAGTTATAGTGGAGGAAACTCCAATGATAGTAATTATAGATAATGTTAAATGGTTGTATGAGCGATCGTATAATATTGAGTTTAGTTTAATTATGTTTACGATTTACATAGTTATTATGCCATGAAATATATGTTTATCACTGATAATTTTTATGTTCTCACCCCTTTCTATGTTTTCATGGTAGAAGCAGGTCATGGATCGTCATAGAGTAAGAAGTTTAAGAAATAGAAGAACTAGTGTAGTATAGTTTTAATTGTTTTTTGTTTAGATAAAGCTTATGTATATTATTTATATTTACTTTGTAGTTATATTCAGAGGACTGTAATACAATAAGCCCTTCTATGACTAAAGTTGTATATATGTATGTATAAGTTTAAAGTTTTTTGCATTCTCTTAAGGCTTTCTATAATGACTTGCATGGTTGTTACAGTTATATTAGTAGTTAGTTATATAGTAAGTGATGTAGCTATTACTGTTTATCTTTATATATCCTAGATATAGCCAGATATTTGTCTTTAGATGTTACAATTAACTATATGATTGAACCTCTTTTGCCTTTCTTGAATGCTTTCTCCTTGGTTCATTTTAAACAATTCATATTTATAAGTGAATGTGTTTATTCTAGATCTTTTCACCTCACTTGTGCCCTCATAGGTTACTTGCAATGTATCCTATATTTCTTAGGCGATCTTACAATTTGACACCCTAAAGAATTCATCATACCCCAAAGAAGTGGTGATGATGTTCTTGGCTCTCAAATTGTATTGGACCTTTTTCTTGTCTTCATCAGTCCATTCATTTCTTGGTGCATTGGTTCTTACACCATCAACTATACGTGTGGAGACAAAAGAACCATTTTTAACAGCATCCTACACATCAATATCAATAGCTTCAATAAAAATCTTCATCATCTCTTTCCAATAGGCATAACCATCCCCATTGAAAAATGGAAGTCTATTTATAGAAGAACTTTCATTCGAAAAACCATTTGAAGCCATCTTTTTGCTTGAAGCTGCTAAGCTCTTTATACAAGAGTCTAGCTCTGATACCACTTGTTACCAAGTGGCCTTAAAACTCAAGAGGAGGGGTGAATTGAGTTTATAAAAAATTTTCACAAATCTTTCAAAAAACTTTTGATTACCAATTTTCGTTGAAGTTATTTATTGATAGAAATGAATGAATGGATATGATGAAAAGATATTGCTCACGACTGAACCAACCAAGAGAGAAATATTCAAGCAAGCAAATAAACTAATGCACAAATGTAAAGAGAAGAGTTTAGAGAATCAAACACAATGGTTTATCCTAGTTCAGCTACCAATCGACTTGTGACCTACGTCCAGTCCTCAAGTTACCACTTGAGATTTTTCGTTATATCTTCAAGCTTCAATAGGTGCTTGACAACCTTTACAAACTAGAGCACTCAACACCTTGGGATATCTCACCCTTTGTACTTGAGCCTATTTAAACAAAGGATGCCTCACCCTCTTTTATAGAACAATCAAGATTGATAGAATAAAACTCGTACAAGAGTAATTGATACAAATTGAAGCTCTAGAATGCTCTTTAAAGATATCTCAAGTGATTTTCAGAAAAATAGAGCAAGAAGGGTTTCAAGAATTGATTCACGTATTAAAGTGTTAGAAATATGTTTCAAGTTGAAGGTTAGCCATTAAAGGAGCCGTTGAAAGCTTTAATGCCCAACATTTAATGTACCTAATATAGTTGTTGGGCAATGTCAAACCAGTTGTAATCGATTGCATAATGCATGTAATCGATTACATGGTTGTTTGAACGTGTTCTTGGCTTTCTAGGCAGAATATAACTGATTACAGCCTCAGTGTAATCGACTACAAGGCTTCTGCCATGCTTGTAATCAATTACATGCCCCAATATAATCAATTACAAAGCTTCTATTTAGCTTGTAATCGATTACAACATATGTGTAATTGATTACCTTACCCTTTGAACACATTTTGCAAGCCCAATTAAGTATTTTGGCCAATTCTTACTTATAGAAACTTGGATTTGACAAGTTTTACGTAACATCTTAGTACTGTCATCCTAGTATAACTAACAAATGCCTAGATAAACAGTAATAACTATGCTACTTCTAATATAATCATTAACTAACCCATGACATTTATAAATAATCATGGAGAGGCATAACTAAAATGTTATACACATATACATCTATAGCCCTAAAAGGGTGCAAAGTGTTATACATATAACCTTTACATCCTCAAAGCTAATATAAATAAATACATCAACTTTGTCTATAAAAGAAACAAATAAAACTAAATCTACACTAGTTCTTATATTTCTTTATCTCCTTAACCTTTGAAGAGTCTTGACCTGCTATTACCATAGAAATATAGAAAGGGGTGAAAACATGAAAATTCTCAGTAATATTCATTTATTTCATGGCATCAAATAATGTAAACTGCATACATAATTAAACTAAACTCAACATTAATTGCCTATACAACCGTATAATATTGTCAATATTAACTATCATAGGAGTTCTCTCCACTATAATTGATAATTGCATAATATTTAGTAATATAGCTAAACTAATAGCCTACATATTGTTAATATAAGCAACCGCCTATACAATCGCATATGTCAACAACAACAATAGACAATTGCCCATACAACTGACTATAACTGCAAAGTTGACGATTTAACCCAGCATCTACTTGTTCATTCTAGGAAACTCTAGCTCCACAAACACTTGCTATGTAACATCCTCTTCAACATGTTAGACTTGTAAATGGTTACAGAGGTAGCTTAATACTTGCTTAACATGCCTGTTTAATTTTGTGACTATCTGAGTTAGTTTAGGCACTTTGTTGCAAGCCGAAAGGTGAAAAGTAACTTAAAATGACCTAGATATTAGCATAAATGGATTAGCTAATGGAACTAGATGTGGATAATTTATTTCTAAGTCACAGATGTGTATTCTGTGACATGGTTTAAGTTTGAGAATTTTTGGAGTTATTCTGGTATTTTTAGGCATACTATTTGTCTATTTAAAGTCAGAATGACTAGTCACGGATATGGAAAATGATGGTTTTGGTACAACAATATTTTTAATGAATCCTATGATTTATTTTAAAGTTGTTGGAACTTGAAAAACTTGATTTGGATAAAGTTGAGTGTTTTTAGCATATCGGGAAGTATCAGTGTGATATCCTTTGGCCCTTAACACTCCATGGATTGCAGCCCTCTTTCTTGACCTATTTATGTGATATTTCAACCACATCTTTGCTTGTTTCTCATTCTTCCTCATGGTTGAAAACAGAAACAATAAAGAAGGAAGAGAAAGGAGAAAAGAAGGAAGGGAAGAAGAGGAAAGCTAAAGGGAAAGGAAAGGTCAAAGATTTGTGACCATCTCCATCACCATAGAAGCTTAAGGAACTCAGGGTAGGGGTTCTTGAACTCAACTTCATCTTTTTCCTCTTTTCTCCATGTTAGACTCATTTGAGGTTTGATATGCTAAATTGAGTTCTAGAGGTGCTTTGTGTGATTTCCTTGCTTGGATGAGTTATAAATGTTGATTATGACTTGTTTAGGCAAAGAGTTTGGATTAGAAACCAAAACTAACCATTTTAGACCTAAAATGCTAAAAGTGTAAGATTTGGGGTTTTGATGGATGATTTTGTGTTTGATCCAATTTTTGGTGAAATCAATTGGAGTTTTATGTTTCTCTCATGTTTGTAAACTTACTTGAGACTTAAAATCACCAAGAAACAAATTTGAGATAATCAAATTTTGTGTGTGGCACCAATGAAACACTGTCACACTTCTGCAGAAGCTACTATCTTGGGGTCACGCCTAGGCGTGACAAATCCATGCCAAGGCATGGGTGTTCTATTTTTTCAGTCAGGCGAGATAGAGAGGGTCACGCCTAGATGTGGGAGGGTCATGCCTAGGTGTGGAAATGTCACGCCTAGGCATGAGTACCATAATTTTTTAGGATTGTGTTCTTGAGGCTTTGGCATCCTTAAGTGTTAGGATCATTCTTATATGCTTTCCTAAGTGTGTTAAGATACAAATAGGAGTAATTCTTGGAGAGAATAACCATATGGCATATATCTAAGAGTGGTGAAACCATAGGCAAATCTTTGAGTTAGAATGCCTTAAGGACACTTGGAAATCACTTGTAAAGTGATGGTGAGAAGTTTTAGATAAAGAAATACTAGTTACATAGTGTAATACCCCAAAATTTCTTTCTATTCAGTTATATGTGATTTTTATTATCTTTGTGATTTTTGTGAATTGTTTAATTTATTTTGATTATTTTATTATTATTTTTGGGCTTTTTGTGTGTTTGAAGCAGGGCCGAAAAAATAAAAATTTTTTGAGGCCGAAAAATTTTGAACTATTAATGCAGGGCCAGGGGAGCTTACTAAACCCGAAACTGGAAATAGTTTTCAAAATTTTTCTTTTTTTGAGATTTTATTCGAAAATGAATTCTTGGTACGTTTTATTATCCATTGGACAATAAACACTAGTTTTACTAGCAGTAGCTTTTGTCCATTAATTAATAACTACTGATAAATATCTAGCTAGGTGATTAGTCATGAGCTGAGTCATGAGCCTAGTCACCAAGCTCTTAAATGAATGCTTTATGGTTGAACTAATTAGAAACAAATCAAATAAAATGGTCATGACCTACCTTGTGACTCACTATGTGATTCACCATGTGACTCACACCCATGTGACTCACACCCATGTGACTCACTTCCATGACTCACCTTTGAGAACTAATGGGAAGGAAGCTTAATGGAGAAGCTTGGACACCTTGCACCATTTGGTGACTCATGGCCAAACATATGTTTGGAGGGTTCAAGAATTAGTTTTCATTTGTTCATTAATTATTTTCTCTCTTTGATGCTCATGCCCAAGGCACCTAAATTCACCTTCCAATCTTCTTTAATTCAAACCAATCTCATATGTTGACTCTAAACATAATTTTGAAACACCTTCTAGTTGTGACCATCTTCTAATTCATTCATCTTCAACCTTGTTCTTCAAGCTCAAGTTTAAGGGTTTTCAGGTGAAGTTCTTGAATCTTCACTTCTTAGTTCATTTTCAAGATCTAGACCATGATTTTGATCTATGGTCATCTTGTTTCAAGCCTTAGATATTAATATTTGTATATTTGTTTTATTTTAAGGACATATTGGTGGTAGAAATTTACCTTAAAGGAGACAACAAGGAGTTCTTGAGCATCATCTAAGGTAAGAGGGAGATTAACCTCAACGACCAATCTTGGTGGTGAGGAACAAAGTTGATGTTTGTAGGTGAAAAATCCATATGTGAATTTATTCACTTGATTGTATGATTTTTAATGATTTGTGCTTATTGGATTTATGTGATTTTATGGCTTTGATAATATGCATGAACTTGTCATGGTAGGAATTTGATGATTGAAATATGTTGCATGCTATGAATCATGTTGGAAGGATGAAAAATTTTGGTTCCAAAGACCATTGAAGCTTACGGCCATCATGCCCTAAATAGGGTATTTAAGGCAAAAATAATTTATTAACTGTGAACTTAGATGATTAGGTGACACAGAATTAAATTAAGGATTTATAAAATGGAAAAGGAAATGAATAAAATTTCTTATCATTTGAAAAGAATAGATTTTCGGCCATGATCATAGAGAATGAATTTGAAAGATGGTGTAAAATTTTGAAGTATTTTATTTAAAAGAGTGTTTAGTAAAAGAGATTGAAATAAGTTTGAAAGATGGTTTAAAATTTAAAGTATTTTATTTAAGAGGTGTTTTAGAAAAGACAATGGAAAAAGAAAGAGATTTTGTTCTAAAATGTTTGATTAAATTCAATTCACATAGATTTTGTGAAGAAGGTTAGAAAATGTTACTTAGAGAAGTTTTAGTAAGAAAAATTGGAATTAAGGTTCAAATTTTATATTAAATTTATAAAGTCTCAAAAATTATTTTTTGAAAGTCAATACATGTTTTACACGATTGAAAAATAGTGATAAAACCTTTCGTATTTCAAAAAATTGTTGAAATTTTGAAATACATAGTGGAGAAAATGTTTAAAAATTGTTATGAGATTAAGAAAATGTTTGAAAATATTTAAGCAATTTGAAAACGTAACAAAAGTGTTACACGATTGTGAAAAACGCGATAAAAGTACTTTCGCGATTGAGAAAAGCAACAGTTGCTGTCGGACCGACATACTGGACCTGAACATGTTAATAAATGGTTTAGCCCAGTGGTGGCTTGTTTTTGTGGAAAACCATGTCATTGATAATTATCTATGCATTAAGTCATTGATCATGCATTGAAAGTCATGTAGACTGTGTTTGTTGAGGTTGTTTGCCTAGGAGATTGAATTACACCTCAGTGTTGGTGCGAATTGCATAGTGAAGATCTATAAATGATCTTGGGGGCGTCAGGGTGCGGTAATTCCACAAGTAGCTAATTGAATAGCACTATTGTGCCGTGGTTTTCAATGCAAATGCACCGACGATCTCGACGAGACACTAGTCCTATTCCCGATCTGGTGTAGAATGTCTTGTATAAGCCATGATGCGCACTTGAGAAAATTAAAGCACTTGATTTGAGGCTGACAATATATAGACATGTCTTCTCCATCATTCTCTCTGAGGTTGGTTTTAGCTCCATGGGGTAGGGGTTTGGTCCATTGTGTATATGCATAGTCAGTATACATATTGTTGTGATATAATCAATACACATGTTATTGTGATATACATTCGTTGAAATTATCTATTAATTGATATCATGATTATACTTATTGTTTCTCTAATGATTCTGTACTTAAATGACATTATGTGTTATTACTGTTTCTTTGCAGCCATGTTGGTATGTGATGTAGGGGATCTCACCTCTTTGTTATATTGTCCTGTATGTTCTATACTTATATTTGATAAAGACTGTGAAGGAGAAGAGACAATATCGCATGGGTTTTGTTTGGAGTGATCTTCTGAGTCCTATGATGGCGTCGAGACAGGATCTTCTTGGTTTCGTGATGGTGCAATTTCACGGAGGTACTGATGCCTAGTGCATTCACCTGGATACGGAGCGTATTGTTTATGTTGGGGATGTGACCCTATCTTTGAGTAGGACCTATCATGGGGTCACTACTTTTTCTTTTAATACTTATGTACATTTGGAGTTCTATATGCCTATTAGAGAGTTGTGGGGTGATTGTCATCACACTCCTAGAGAGGATTCTATAGTGTCGTCTGCTCGGACTCCCGTCCGTCGTGACATGCCCCAACCAATGAATATGTTTGTTAGGGATCTAGAGGAGGATCAGGTGTAGGACCCTTCTCTTTAGGTGTTTGAACTTGGGCCAGATCAAGTTTTTATATGGTAGTTGTACATATATTTTTGGGTTTGTAAGTCTTATGTTTTATGTTGCCCGTGCTCTATGTTATGTATATATGTATTATGTGTATTATTTAGTTTGCTATGTTTTATGTTCTCTTTATTTTTGTTAAATTATGTTATCAGCGAAAAGAAAATTTTGAAAACCCGTAAATTACAGAATTAAATCGTTTATAACTTGTTTTTAGTTTTAAAGTTTAATCTGAAATGTAACTCCTAGCAGAGGGTGTTACACATAGTTCTTTCTACCTTGTGGGATAGGTGATGCTAGGACCTATATGTATAAGTATTGGATAGTCACTTGATTATGGGAATCTTGTGATATGTCTTAATTATGAATTGAGATAGTTCTTGATATTTGATTTTCAAACTTGGTACTTATTAGTCTCCTATGTATTGTTACTTAACATTGTGTGCACAACCATATAGCCAGAGAACAAGGTGTTGATCTAGATTCTCGTAGCAAGTATGCTATTGTGGTCAGGGTTACTGGTATAAGGGTGAAAATAGTACTCTTACACTGGTGAGGGGAAGGTGTTTACCTATTACCAAGTGGGATTTAGGCTTTTTTGGCTTATCCTACTTTGTATATACAAGAGATAGAGGTTTCTGGAAAATTAAGCAAGTAGCTTGTGTTTTCAAATGTTAAAACCTGCATTTACATTGCATAATCATTATATTAGTACTTTGTTTGAGCATAATCATACCTCATCATATAAAGCATTGCATGGTTGACAATTGTATGGGCAGTTGTCATTACTTGATCGATTGATTGGTTGGTCGTTTATTTCATAATATCTTAGGATTGTATTAGCAATCTTTTGATGTTATTGATTTTCAAATATTATATTATATTGAATATTAATGTGATCAATTCATTATTTGTTGTAAATGATTAACTCCTAGTCTTGGTATGCGAATATTGAGAAATTGTGATTTCTCATCCTTGTATACTTCATGTAAATCCAGGTGAAGACCCTCCAAAAGGAAAGGGCAATGAAAAGAAGAAATAGAAGACTTAGTCTAGTAGTTTTACTTCTTGTTGAATTAGTTTGTATATTAGTATTTTTCTGGTTGTATGTAAAAGTTTATGTATACAATTTGGCTTGTTAGCTAGTGATATATGTATATATGAACTTTTTATCATTCGAGGCTTTCTATAATAACTACAGACATTATTATGGATTTTGATTTATATGCATTCTTAGAAGTGACACGTTTAATGCGATATATCTTGAAATATTTCATTTACTTTATGATATTTGTATTACGGTGTTACATTATGGTATCAGAGCAGTTCATCCTGTTGAGCCGAGGTATGGACTGACTATGCTTTGGCATATTAGGAATTCCTTTGTCTGTTATGCATTTCTTTGTCTCTTGTTTGAGTATTGGATTGTTAATAGCTACTGTTACATGGTTACATGATATTGAGGACTGATCAACTCAATATGTATTATTTTGTGTGTGCAGAAAACTATGGCACCAAAACAGCAAATCGGTTAGACAAGGAACTCATCTAATGAAGACCCTAGTATGGCTAGAGCCTTTATGGCAATGGCTGATGGATTGAGGGTCCAAACAGCCACTCATGTTGAAGCTATGATAAAGGAAACCACTACGACAAACAGGATGTTTGAAAGAATGTCGGCGACTCAACATCAACCACCTACCCCACCACCACACCACCAAGGGCAGCCATATCAAGAGGTAGCTGGGAGGAATCAGACTTTCCAGAACCTCTCTGAGTTTAGGAAATCTAATCCATCTTCCTTCAAAGGGGAGTATGACCCAGGTAGAGCTGAAGGTTAGCTCAAAGAGACGAAGAAGATTTTTACTATCATGGCTTGTTCAGATTAACAAAAGGTGTTTTTTGCCACTTATATGCTAGAGGGTGAGGCAGAGGATTGGTGGGCAGATGCCAAGAGAGCTCTTGTGACAGCAAGGACTCTTATTTCATGGGAGGTCATTAAGAGATCATTTTTTAGAAAGTTCTTTCCGCAAAACCTACAAAATGCCAAAGAGATGAAATTTCTTAGGTTGGAGTAGGGGAATATGTCTGTTGGTCAATATGTGGCCAAATTCAATGAATTGTCTAAGTTCTCGTCTTATATCAGGCTTAAACCAGATGAGTATTGGAAGTGCATTAAGTTTGAGAAAGGACTGATGGAAGACACTCAAAATGCTATCCTACCGCTTGAGATTTGAGACTTTAAGACTTTGATTAACAAGTGCAGGATAATTGAAAGATGTTCGAAGAAGCTTTCAGTGGAGTCTATGTCACAAGACTTCCAAAAGAGGAAGCGGGTCAAGAAAGGGACTTCTAAATCTAGCTTCCCTCAAGGCAAGGGTAAGTAGATTCAAAAGCAGTTTGTGGGACCTAAATGTCCTAAGTGTGGAAAGTAGCATGGAGACCGGCCTTGCTCGGTATGCTTTATCTGTGGGCATCCTTGGCATTATGCTAAGGATTGTCCATCAAAGAAAGAAGTTATGCCTAACCAGAAACCACAAGCTAGAGGGAGAGTCTATACCCTAGGTGGTGAAACGGTGACTCAGTCTTCCAATTCTATCGAAGGTAAATACATTATTCACAATCATCTTTTAACTGTGATGTATGATTCGAGAGCATCCCACTCCTTTGTTTCTAATGATTGTGTGAAAGTGTTGGATTTGCTTGTGTTTGAACTTTCTTATCACTTATCTGTATCTACGGCCACTGGTAAACCAGTTACAACATCCAGAGTGTGTCTTGATTGTTATATGAAGGTAGAAGATAGGATATTTGGTGAAAACCTTATATGTTTGCCTCTAGTAGATATTGATGTCATCCTTGGCATGTATTGGTTGTCTGCCAACCATGTAGTGTTAAATTGTTCAGAAAAATCCCTGGTTTTCTTGTTAGATATATCAACCAGAGTTATTTCATCAGAGTTTTTGTATCTCAATGCAAATTAGGTCAATCTTTGTTTGAAGGAGGGCTCTCTAGGATACATTCTCTTATTGTCACTAATTGCTGAGGTTGAGCAAAGCATAGGTGAAATATCTGTGGTGAATGAATATCCTGAAGTTTTCCTAAGTGATATAGTGGAGTTGCCACCTGAGCAAGATAAAGAGTTTACTATAAACTTAGTGTCTAGGACGGGACCTATCTCTATAGCACCATATAGAATAGCACCACTAGAATTAGCAGAACTCAAGAACCAAATTGAGGATTTGTTGGATAAGCACTTCATTAGGCCGAGTGTTTCTCTGTAGAGAGCACCTATGTTACTAGTGAAGAAAAAAGATGGTACCATGAGGCTTTGTGTCGATTACACACAGCTAAATAAGGTGATCATTAAGAGTAAGTATATGTTTCCTAGGATAGACGATTTAATGGATCAACTGAGAGGAGCTGCGGTTTTCTCAAAGATTGATCTTAGGTCTGGTTATCATCAAATAAGAGTTAGGGAAGAGGATGTCCCTAAGACTGCTTTCAGAACTAGGTATGAACATTATGAGTACCTTGTGATATCCTTTGGGTTGACGAATGCTCTAGCAATGTTTATGGATTACATGAACAGGATCTTTAGACCCTGCTTGGATTAGTTTGTTGTGATATTTATAGATGATATCTTAATCTATTCAAAGACAATGGAGGAGCATAAGTAACATTTGAGGATATTGTTGGAAACACTTAAGGAGAATAGGTTGTTTGCCAAATTATCAAAATGTGAGTTCTGACTTTCACAAGTTCAATTTTTGGGACATGTGATATCTCACGAAGGGATTTCTATGAACCCAAGCAAGATTAATGTTATGTTGCAGTGGGAGAGGCCCACCACTGTGATAGAGATCAAAAGCTTCATAGGCCTAGTGAGGTACTATAGAAGGTTCATAAAGGGTTTTTCTCAGCTAGCATTACCCTTGACTAGATTAACTAGGAAAGGTAGTTCTTTTGTTTGGACTCAGTGTAACACCCAGAATTTCATTTTTTCTGAATATATATGAGTTTTATAGTTTTTATGATTTTTGTGAATTTTTATGGATTTTTTTGGATTTTTTTTATTTTAATATTATTTTGGGTTCTATATGGGCCCAGGCGGGCCAGGAAAGGTAAAAAATTTTCAGAGCTAGAAAATTTGTACTATTGATGCGAGACTGGGAGATCTTACTAAACTCGAAACTGGAAACAGTTTTCAAAATTTTCTTTTATAGTAATTATTATCCATTGGACAATAAATACTGATTTTCTGTAAGCAGTAACTTTTGTTCATTGAGTAATAGCTACTAGAAAAATATGTTACTAGCTAGTCAAAATTAATTGCTATGACACCTTTATGGTGAACCAATGAGAAGCTAGTCTCTTTGTTAAGAACCAATGAAAACTAGTCAACAATAATGACTTGACTTTCTTGTGCTACACCATTGGATGAACAAGTTTGGAGGTAAAAACTTTGACCACCCAAAGCTTGAAGAAGCCTATGGCCAAGGCACAAAATGGAAGGGTTCAAAGGCTTGATTTTAATTCTTATCTCTTGTAGTAATATCTTTGCCTCCTAAAATATCTACATGGTAAAACATCAACACAAATATCTCATCTCTCTCTCCATGCACTCCATGGCCATGCCTAGTTAGGAAGGGTCTTGGACTTCATTTTATTTCTATCTACATCTTCATCTTTCTATCAAAGTAAAGCCATCACAAAAACTCTCACTTTTCCTCTCTCAAACCCCACGACCATACCATCCCAAAACCTACCTCCACTCTTCAATAATTCCAACCAACCTTACTTCTAGCATCGTTATATATTTCTAAGACACTCTTATGTTGTAACTTTCACCAAAATCATCCATCTTCAAGGAGTTCTTTCAAATCTCAAGTTCTAAGGTTTTAAGGTGAAGTTTATGGAAACTTCATTATTTGCTTCATCTTTATGCTCTAGACTATATTTTGATTAATGGTCTTCTTATTCAAGCCTTAGATGTTAATATATTTGTGTTTGTTTTTGTTTTCAAGAACCTCTTGGTGGTGAAGGATTAATTGAAGATGACAAGCAAGGAGCTTAGGAAGCATCACAAAAAGGTAAGAGAGAGATTTATCTCATCAACCAAGTATGGTGGTGAGGGATTAACTTGTATTTGATGGGTGGTGAATCCATGTGAGGATTCATTCTCTTGGTTGTATAATTTATTTATTTGTGTTTATGTGCTTTAAGTTTATTTATTTGTGTTTATTTATTTATGTGATTTATAGCTTTAATATGATGCATGAATATGTGATAGTAGAGATATGATGATATATGTGTTATGTATACTATGATATATGCTTGAAAGGAAACAAATTTTGGCTTCAATGGCCTATGAGGCTCACGGCCTCCACACCTCAAAATAGAGGTTCCAAGTCAAATATTTTTATGAATGATAAAATGAGATGAATAAGAAGCAAGGAAATGAATTAATGATTTGGTTCCAAGGACCACATAACTCACGGCCAAGAGGCTTAAATGGAGTAGTTTAGTGTAAAAAAATGATTTATCAATGGTAACTTAGTTGATTAGGTGAAAGGAAATTAATTCAAGGATTTATGAAATAAAAATGGAAATAAACAAATTATTATTTTGAAAAACAAAGAGATTTCGGCCATAATGGTGAAAGAAAAATGAGGTTGGAAGTGTTTGAACTTCAAAGTATTTTGTTAAGATGAGTTTTAGGAAATTTAATGGAAGAAAGTTTTTAGAAAGGTTGATTAAATAAAAATAACACAGTTTTGGTGACAAAACGTCAGAAAATACTTAAAAAGGGAATTTTAATCAGAAAACTTGGAATAACTATTCAAAATTCGTATTTAAACCTAGAAAGTTTCAAAATTTAATTTAGAAGGTCGATAAATGTTTTATGTAAGTAAAAATTGTGAATGCATGTGTATTGAAGCATGTCAAATGGTTTTTGATGATAATAAAGCCAAAGAAGAAGATCAAGTGCAAAAGAAAAAACTAAGATCAAAGAAAGAAATCAAGAGGTTTAGACATATGCCTTAGAATATCAATGTTAAATGCTCTTAAGATATCTCAAATGATTTTTCAAAGATGTTTTAATCAAAATGCTTTTCAAAGTTCACACCTCTAAAAAGATGATATCTTTAAATATTGGATCATGCCAAACAAAGTTAATATTGTTCAAATCCATGTTTTCTAAAGTTAGGAATGACATGAATCCTCTTTTAGGCTTGAAAAATGTATTTAAAATGTAATGTAATCAATTACACATGTATGGTAATCGATTACAAGCTAAACAGAAGCCTTGTAATCAATTACATCATCCATGTAATCGATTACCAAAAAGTCAGAGGGCATGTAATTGATTACACACCAGTTGGTAATCGGTTACCATATGCCCAAAAAGGCAAGAACACGTTCAAACAGTAATGTAATCTATTACATCAATACTGTAATCGATTACCATCAAGTCAGAGGGCATGTAATCGATTACACAAGCCTTGTAATCGATTACCATAAGCCCAGAAAGCCAAGAACACGTTCTAACTTCCATGTAATCGATTACCAGACACCTGTAATCGATTACCAGTGTTCTGACATGCCCAACGGCTATATTAGGTGCATTAAATGCTTGAAATAAGGCATCATTTCATAGGAGATCATGTTCAAAAGGGTGATTGCATGCTTGAATTTGTGGAAACCACTAAGCAACTAGCTGACATTTTCACTAAGCCTTTGGCAAAAGAAGCTTTCTATTTAGATAAGAAATGAACTTGGCATATTAGATCATTCATGCATAGGCTAAATTGCTGCATAATACACTATTTGCTGCATAAAATGCAAGTTTGCTGCATAAACATGCATTTTTTTCTGCATAATCATGACTCTTTGCTGCATAACTTTTGAATTTTTAAATCCAATACTGACTTGAGCATCAATGATTCCCCTTAAGTTGTTTTGTAGGTGCTTCCTCATGTCAAAAACCTCCAAGAAACTAAACAACATCTCAAATCCATCCAAATTGGGTAATTCGTGGTAAAAGTAGCAATCTTGTATGATTATATGTTTTGGATCACAATTTGTTTGGATTATATGCCTACATGATGTTTGAAATTGATTTAAGATGCTTTGGAACAAATTTGAATGGTTTAAAATTGATCCTTCACTATTTGAAATGTAATATCTGAGTTTTAGTAGGCTGGTAATTGATTACACTGATATTATAATTGATTACAAAATTCTGTCAAGCAAGTAATCGATTACATCACACTGGTAATCGATTACATTAAACCCAGAACTCAGGTAATCAATTACACAAATAATGTCATCGATTACAAGGTTCCTTGAAGCATGGTAATCGATTACACTGATATTGTAATCGATTACAGGGGCAAACAGAAGGCTGGTAATCGATTACACTGATATTGTAATCGATTACAGGGGCAAACAGAAGGTTGGTAATTGATTACACAACCAATGTAATCGATTACACAAGGGTTTTAAAAGGTCTTCTAACAGGTGAAAGGTCACTTATTCAGAAACCACTTCTCCTTCTTCTCTGCACCCACGAAGACTTCTCCTCCAAAATCCCTCATTCTCACTCCATACTCCACCAAATCTCCTCATTTCACTTCCGTACCACTCGAAATTCATCTCCTAACAAAACCCAAACATCAAATCTCATCCAAACCCACCACATTCCACCCAAAATTCACCCACTTCTTCGTGTTTCTCCCCTTCATCCTCTCCACACCTCCACGAGCTTTTCAGAAAAAACTTCCAACTGAGGAAGCTAATCTCACCCAGGTATCTCACTCAATCCTTCTGCACAAGTGAACCCCTGGAGAGTTTTCAGTTGATTGAAAGGCTGGGATTGATTGGATTCTTCAGTATTCACAAAGCCATTTATCCTAATTTGGTTCGAGTGTTTTATGCCAATTTGAGATATGAAGATCACTGCCTGATTTTTGAGGTCAAGAAAACTCATATTAAGATCTCTAGGGAAGAATGATGTAGGTTGACCAAGCTAACCTATACTGGGACAAGCTTTTATGGCAATAAAAATGCTTGGGAAGCTGAGTTTGAATATAAAAGTGCTCTGACGTCCCTAATTCACTCTAGTTACGTGCTTTTGAGGAATAATAAAAGAGTAATGGCAACTGGCCTGACAATGGAGAACAGAGTACTCCATTATTTGGTTGTTCAAGGCTTAATTCCCAGAGGCGGGAATTACTCTCAAGTCTTACGAGATGATGTGGTGGTCTTGTGGGCAATGACCACAGGCAGGCCAATCAATTGGGCCAACTACATCATTCAGCACATGCTGGATGTGAAAAAGAAGAAGAACTTTGCTCTTCCCTATGCCATGCTGGTGACAGCTATCTTGGAGCACTATCACATCTCCTTAACTGAGGAAACCAAGGATACCAGCTCCAAGGGCCCACAATCAATTGGTTTGCACACTCTGAAGAAGCTTCAGCTGAGCAAGGTCGATGGGAGATGGTACTATCTGGCCTATGGTAGTTACGGGCATATCCCTCATGGTCCGGAGAGTGATGATGAGGATGAGGACCAGCAGCCTGTACCAGCTCCACCAGCTCTAGCCACATTGGATCTTCTACTTCAGGAAATGCGGAGTTTGGCAACTACGGTGGAAACCCGGATGGACTGAATTGAGCAAAAGGTGGATCACCTTGAGCTGAGGATGGACTACTTCGATTAGGAGTTTGCTTCTATTTGCTCTTTCCTGGAGGTCCCCGGATACACTTCACACAGACTTGCTGCTGCACCTGCTACCTCCTCTGCCCTACCTGCTCCTCTATCTTTTGTTGATCCCTCTGCCATTCCCGCCGGAGTTCCTACTAACGATGAGGAACTCCTTGGCTCCGAGGACAATCTTGAACCTGGTGATGATGATGTAGACCTTGGAGACATTGCTGCGGATATGGACAGTGATAGTGAGGCGACTGATAGTGATCATGGACCATTGCTATGATATTTTCTTTGTATTTTTCTGCTATTTGGTTGTATATAACATTGAAACAATTTATACAAAATCAGTTGGCATTTTTTATGTTTACTATATGTTTATTGATTTTCTATCCTCCTGATATGATTACTAAGTATATTGATTCTAATATGCATTTGGATACTGATTTGAATGGTTAGCAGCTGCTCATACTCTGTTTGTCTGGACTGTACTTATAGTTTTTCTATTGTTTAAACTTTGGGAAATCATGAAAATAAGTGGAAATACTGCTGAAATTTCGGCTGAATGCTTAGATGTTTTTGATAATGCCAACGGGGGAGAGATTAGTGACTTATATAAGTACGGGGGAGCTTGATTTAAGTTTTTACATGAACATATAACTAACCCTATCTTGTGCATACATTACGGGGGAGAGTTGCGCTTAAATATCGATATATATATATATATATATATATATATATATATATATATATATATATATATATATATATATATATATATATATATATATATATATATATTGTTTCTCTTCCTTCCAATGTTCAGTTTGTCATCATCAAAAAAAGGGAGAATGTGAATACATGTGTATTGAAACATGTCAAATGTTTTTTGATGATAACAAAGCCAAAGATGAAGATCAAGTGCAAAAGAGAAAACCAAGATCAAAGAAAGAAATCAAGAGGTTTAGACATAGGCCTTAGAATATCAATGTTAAATCCTCTTAAGATATCTCAAATGATTTTTCAAAGATGTTTTAATTAAAATGCTTTTCAAAGTTCACATCTCTAAAAAGATGATATCTTTAAATATTAGATCATGCCAAACAAAGTCAATATTGTTCAAATCCATGTTTTCTAAAGTTAGGAATGACATGAATCATCTTTCAGGCTTGAAAAATGTGTTTAAAGTGCAATGTAATCAATCACACATGTGTGGTAATCGATTACAAGCTAAACAGAAGCCTTGTAATCGATTACATCATCCATGTAATCGATTACCAAAAAGTCAGAGGGCATGTAATCGATTACACACCAGTTGGTAATCGGTTACCATATGCCCAGAAAGGCAAGAACACGTTCAAACAACAATGTAATCTATTACATCAATACTGTAATCGATTACCATCAAGTCAGAGGGCGTGTAATCGATTACACAAGCCTTGTAATTGATTACCACAAGCCCAGAAAGCCAAGAACACGTTCTAACTGCCATGTAATCGATTACCAGACACCTGTAATCAATTACCAGTGTTCTGACATGCCCAACGACTATATTAAGTGGATTAAATGCTTGGCTTTAATCATCCCAACGACTCCTTAACTATATATCTCTTTAAATATAGATGTTGGGGCATCATGAAATAGAGTTCTTGAACCTGAAACATATCATTAACACATCAAAATGAGAATCAATCTTTGAATCCACATCTTGCTATGTTTTTGTGAGAAACTTGAGACATCTTTTGGGAGCATTCTTAGAGCTTCAATTTGTATCATTTACTCTAGTGAGAGCTTCATTCAATCAACCTTGATTGCTTTGTAAGAGAGGGTGAGGTATCCCTCCAAATTGTAAAGGGTGAGGCATCCCAAGGAATTGAGTGCTCAAGTTTGTAAAGGTTGTCAAGCACCTATTGAAGCTTGAAGACATAATGGAAAATCTCGAGTTGTTGCTTGAGGACTGGACGTAGGTCACAAGTGGATTGGTGGTTGAACCAAGATAAACTATTATGTTTGATTCTCTAAACCCTTCTCTTTACATTTGTGCATTGCTTATATTCTTGCTTGTTTACTTCCCTCTTGGTTAATTATTGAGCAATATCTATCGTTCTTATCTATTCATTCATTTTAAATAGTCAATAGTTTCAACGAAATTCAATAGTCAAGTGTTTTGCGAAAGAATTGCTAACTTGTTTTATAAACTCAATTCACCTCTCCTTTGAATATTGAAGCCACTTGGTAACAAAAATGATTTAAAATGGCTACACGATTAAGAAAATGATTTAAAATGGCTACACGATTGAGAAAATGATTTAAAATGGCTACACGATTGATAAAATGATTTAAAATGTTTACGCAATTGAGTAAACGCCAAAAAATATTTACGCGATTTAAAAATGCAGCAAAATTGTTGCGAGATTGTGAAAATGTCATAAAAGTACAACGCGACTAAAAATACAGTAGTTTACTATCGGGACGATGTACTGGATCTGGTACAGTTGATATATGGATTATGGTCGTAGTGGCTTATTATTGTTATTGGATTATTAGTCATGCATTATACCAGCGGTGTCGGTTGAGGCTATTGTTACCTAGGAGATGAATTACACCTTTGGGCGGGTGCGATATGTGTGGTGTAGGTCACTCGTTGATCTTGGGGGCATCGGGGTATGGATTATTCCACAAGTGGCCAATGGATAGCTCCGTTGCGTCGTGGTACAGACCGATACAAATACACCGATGATCCGGACCGAGACACTATACTTATTCATGATCTATGAGCAGACTGTCTAGTATAATGCTTGATATGCACGATGGGTATGAATTATATCACTTAGTCAGAGGCGGCCGAGATATAGACAAATCTTCTAGATCATTCTCTGTGAATCTATGTTTAGCTCCATGGAATAGGAATCGGTACATTGTGCATATATAAAGTCAGTTAGCATGTCATTATGATTGTTATATTTGTAGTTTTTAAATTATTTATTGTTTAATATACTATTTATATTTGATATTACTATTTCTGTATGACTGTATTGTATTACTGTCTCTCTTCTGCCATATTGGTATTGGTGTTGGTAGTCTCACCTCTCTATATGTTATTTTTGCATTGTATTTACATGTGGTAAAGATGGTGAGGAAAGCGGTGAAGAGTAGATTCCTTTTGTTTGCGCTGATTTCTGAGTTAATGGTGTCGAGACGAGAGCGTATAGGTTGTGTTACTATGCATTTCCATGGGACCATGGATGCATGGTGCATTGACTGGAGTACAGAGCGTGTAGTGTATAACGGGGAGGCTACTGTGTCTAGTAGTAGGACCATACAGGGAGTCGTTATTTTTACTTTTAGTACTCATATACGGGTAGAATTTAACATGCCTATTAGGGAATTCTGGGTTGATTTTCATTACACTCTGAGGGAGGACTCTATGGTGTCCTCTGCCCGGACTCCAGCCCATAGGGACATATCTCGATTGGGGACTTCATCCAAGAAAGAGGAGGAGGAGGATCCATCTGAGGGTTTTGCTCCATAAGCATGTATACTTGGGCCAATTGTAATGGTTATAGTAATGTTTATTTCTTTTGAGAACTTCATTTGTATATATTCAAGTTTGTCAGTACCTATGTTATGTATATGATATAAATTATTTAGAGATACTGATTGGTATTTTTATATTATGGTAAGTTTATATTATCAGTATCAAGAAATTTTATAACTCGCTTTTATATAATAATATATATTATTTTATAACTCGGGGTAATTTGGTAATAATTAATATAAAATGTGATACCCTACGGTGGGTGTTACACTCAAGAATATGAGGATAGTTTCCAAGAGCTAAAGGTGAGGTTGACTACTATACCAGTGTTGGCAATTCTAGATCCTTTGGAGAACTTTGAGGTGTATTGTGATACTTCAAAAATGGGTTTGGATTGTGTTTTGATGTAACATAAAAGAGTTGTTGCCTATGCATCATGGCAGTTGAGACCTCATGAGGAGAACTACCTTACTCATGATCTAGAGTTAGCTGCAGTAGTATTTGCCTTGAAAACTTGGAGACATTACTTGTATGAAGTTCAATTTGAGGTGTTTAGTGATCGTAAAAGTTTGAAGTATTTATTTGATCAAAAGGAGCTGAACATGAGACAACGGAGATGGATAAAGTTTTTGAAAGACTAAGATTTTGAGTTAAAGTATCATCCGGGTAAAAACAATGTGGTGGCTAATGCACTAAGTAGGAAATTATTAAATGTGCCACATATGATAATCTAAGAGAGTGAACTTTTAGAGAGTTTTAGATACTTAAGCCTTTCAGTAATTGTGTTGCCACATAGTCTTAGTGTGAGTCGAGTGGACACAGTGAGTGACTTTAGGACTCAGATCTTAGAAGCTCATAAAAAAAGTGATACTCTTAGTGATCTTAATGAGCAAATCTTTTTAGGTAATCTTGGAGAGTTTGATATGGTGGATGATGGGATGATTAAGTTTAGAGGTAGACTTTCCATTCCTCGTGAATCTGTGATCAAGGGAAGGATCCTTGAAGAAGCTCACTGTAGTCAATACTCTATACATCCAGGGGCCACAAAGATGTATCAAGACTTGAAGATGTTGTTTTGATAGTCTGGAATAAAGAAGGGCATAGCTGAGTTTGGGTCTAGGTGCATAACTTGTTAGAAGGTCAAGATAGAACACCAGAAACCCTATAAACCTCTTCAATATTTGGTAATTCCTGAGTAGAAATAGGGTAACATCACAATGGATTTCGTAATGGGTTCGCCCAGGACTCAGTCAGGTTTTGATGCTATATGGGTTGTAGTGGATAGATTAACCAAGTATGCCTATTTTATACCCTATAAGGTTAACTACTCTTTGGATAGACTAGCCCAGTTATACCTTCAGGAGATAGTTAAATTGCACTGTATTCCCTTTTCTATAGTTTTTCATAAAGATCCTAGATTCATATCTAGATTTTGGGGAGCCTTGCAGAAAGTTTTTGGGATAAAGCTTAGTTTGAGCACATCATACCATCCACAAACTGACGGTCAGATGGAAAGGACTATTCAAACCCTATAGGATATGCTAAGAGCATGTGTGCTAGAGTAGAAAGGGAGTTGGGATAAGTTCTTACATTTAGTGGAGTTTGCTTACAACAATAGTTTTCATGCTAACATAGGTATGGAACGGTATGAAGCACTTTATAGCAGAAAGTGTAGGTCCCCTTTATGTTGGTATGATGTTGGAAAGGGAACCATTCTAGGTCTTAAGTTGGTGCAGTGGACCACAGATCATATTAAAATGATTCAGGATAGATTAGTTAGGGCTCACAGTAGGTAGACAAGCAATGCTAATAAGAGGAGAAGACCTCTAGAGTTCAGTGAGGGAGATCATGTATTCTTGAGAGTTACTCCTACAACTAAGATTGGTAGAGCATTGAGAACACGAAAGTTAAACCCTCATTTCATTAGTCCTTACCAAATCCTAAAGAAAATTAGACTTATAGCTTACCAAATTGCCCTTCCACTTAGCTTGTCTAACCTTCATAATATCTTCCATATGTCACAGCTTAGGAAGTACAATCCAGATCCTTCACAAGTCATAAGAAATGAATTCGTGCAGTTAACTAATAATTTATCTTATGCTTTGCGGCCGATGAGGATTGTGGACAAAGGAGTCAAAGAGCTTAGAGGTAAGCAGATTCTTCTAGTAAAGGTGCTTTGGAATAGTACTAGTTTCAAGGAGGCGACTTAGGAGTTGGAGTCTCACATGAAGCAAGATTACCCGTAGTTGTTTATATAAGGTAAGCAATTTTGGGGGCAAAATTTTGATTAAGGAGGAGAAATGTAACATCCTCTTCAACATGTTAGACTTGTAAATGGTTACAGGGGTAGCTTAACACTTGCTTAACATGTTTGTTTAATTTTGTGATAATTTAAGTTAGTTTAGGCACTTTGTTGTAAGCCGAAAGGTGAAAAATAGCTTAAAATGACCCAGATATTAGCATAAATGGCTTGTCTAATGGAAATGATATGAATAATTTATTTCTAAGTCACAAATGTGTATTCTGTGGTGTGGTTTAAGTTTGATAATTTTTGAAGTCAGTCTGGTATTTTTAGGCATATTGGTTGTCTATTTAAAGCCGAAATGACTAGTCATAAATATGGAAAATGATGATTTTGGTACAACAATATTTTTAATGAATCCTATGATTTATTTTAAAGTTGTTGGAACTTGAAAAACTTGATTTGGCTAAAGTTGAGTGTTTTTAGTAGATCGGGAAGTATCAATGTGATATCCTTTGGCCCTTAACACTCCATGGATTGTAGCCCTCTTTCTTAACCCATTTATATGATATTTCAACCACGTCTTTGCTTGTTTCTCTTTCTTTTTCACAGTTGAAAACAGAAACAATAGAGAAAGAAGAGAAGGGAGAAAAGAAGGAAGGGAAGAAGAGGAAAGCTAAAGTGAAAAGAATGGTTGAAGATTTGTGACCATCTCCATCACCATAGAAGCTTGAGGAACTCAAGGTAGGGGTTCTTGAACTCAACTTCATCTTTTTCCTCTTTTCTCCATGTTAGACTCATTTGAGGTTTAATATGCTAAATTGAGGTCTAAAGGTGTTTGGTGTGATTTCCTTGCTTGGATGAGCTGTAAATGTTGATTATGACTTGTTTAGGCAAAGAGTTTGGATTAGACACCAAAACTAACCATTTTTGACCTAAAATGCTAAAGTGTAGGATTTGGGGTTTTGATGGATGATTTTGTATGTGATCCAATTTTTGGTGAAATCAATTAATGTTTTATGTTTCTCTCATGTTTGTAAACTTGTTTGAGAATTAAAATCACCAAGAAACAAATTTGAGATGATCAAATTTTGTGTGTAGCACCAATGAAACAGTGCCACACTTCTACAGAAACTACTGTCTTGGGGTCATGCCTAGGCATGACAAATCCAAGCCTAGGCGTGGGTGTTCTATTTTTCAGTTAGGCGAGATAGAGAGGGTCATGCCTAGGTGTGGAAATATCACGTCTAGGCATGTGTACCATGATTTTTCAGGATTGTGTTCTTGAGGTTTTGGCATTCCTTAAGTGTTAGGATCATTCTTGTGGCACAGGTCACTACAGGTAGTGCAATAGCAAAGGAAGGTGGATACAAATGGGATAAGTACAGTTAGTAAATAATACAATTTTTCTTTATCTCAGATAGGACCAGTATATGATAAGTTCAGTCCCAACCTTAGCAAGTGTTCATGAAACCAGAGTTTCATAGAATGAACAAGTAGTGGTACGGTTAAATCGTTAGTCTTGCACTAGCAGTTCAGTTGTATAGGCAACTATCTGTGGCTCTTGACATAAGTAATTGTATAAGCGGTTGCTTATGTTAATGGTATGTAAGTTATCAATTTGGCTATACTACATGGTATTAAGAAATTATTAATTATAGAGGAGGAAACTCTTATAACAGTAATTATAAGTAATGTCATATGATTGTATGGGCGATCGTATAATGTTGAGTTTAGTTTAATTATGTATATAATTTACATAGTTTTTATGCCATGAAATATATATTTATTACTGAGGATATGTATGTTTTCACCTCTTTTTGTGTTTTCATGGTAGAAGCAGGTCAAGAATCATTGTTCAGTAAGAAGTTCAAGAAACAGAAGAACTATTGTAGCATAGTTTTATTTGTTTCTTGTCTAAGACAAATCTTATGTTTATTGTTATATTTGCTTTATAGTTATATTCTTAGGCATGTATTACAATAAGCTCTTCTGTGGCTAATGTTGTGTATATATATATATGTATGTATATATGTATAAGTTTAAGTTTTTTCACTTTCTCTCAAGGCTTTCTATAATAACTTGCATAGTTGTTATAGATGTTTTAGTAGTTAGTTATGTAGAAGTGACGTGGCTAGTACTATTTATCTCTATATATCCTAGAGATATCCAGATATCTGTCCTAGGGTGTTACAATTAGGGTTACTAGTATGAGAGTGACAATAGTACTCTTGCATTGGTGAGGGGAAGGTGTTTACCTATTACTAAGTGGGATTTAGGCTTTTTGGCTTATCGTACTTTGTACATACAAAAGACAGAGGTTTATGGGAAATTAAGCGAGTAGCATGTGTTTTCAAATGTTAAAACTTGCATTTACATTGCATAATCATTATATTAGTACTTTGTTTAAGCATAATCATACATCATCACATAAAGCATTGCATGGTTGACAATTGTATGGGCAATTGTCATTGCTTGATCGATTGATTAGTTGGTCATTTGTTTGATAATATCTTAGGATTGTATGGGCGATCTTTTGATGTTATTGATTTTTAGATATTATATTATATAGAATAATAATGTGTTTAGTTCATTATTTGTTGTAAATGATTAAATGTTGGTCTTAGTATGCGAATATTGAGAAGTTGTGATTTTTCACCCCTGTATACTTTATATAAATCTAGGTGAAGACCCTCCAAAAGGAAAGGGCAAGGAAATGAAGAAACAAAAGACTTAGTCTAGCAGTTTTACTTCTTGTTGAATTAGTTTGTATATTAGTATTTTTCTGGTTATATGTAAAAGTTTATGTATACAATTTGGCTTGTTGGCCAGTGATGTATGTATATATGTTCTTTTTATCATTCAAGGCTTTCTATAATAACTACAGAGATTATTATGGATTTTGATTTATATGCATTCTTAGAAGTGACACGTTTAATGTGATATATCAAGAAATATTTTGTTTATTTTACGATATTTGTATTAGGGTGTTACATGCTAAGGTAGGGAGTGAACTTATCACATCCTAGTCCTACCTGGGATAAAGGAAAACTGTCGTTCTCACTAACTGTAAACTTGCTCATAGACTCAACTCATCCTTGTGAAAGAGTCTATCTTAACTAATGCGTCATTTTGACTCAACTTATGGAGTCAAATGAGCATCTTTTTGATATTAGCACACTTAACTCAACTCTACTGCAAGTGAGTAATTCGTGCATCCAGATAAGTAAACTATACCTCTCTCAGTTGTATCTCCTTGTTATTGCACTACCTGTAATGACCTGTGTCACACTAGAGTGCTCAAGGTTCCAAATACCTATTTTAGGTAACTCATAATTCTTGGACTACCTAACGACTTGATCTTCCATACTTAACTTAGTATTCAAGGAAGTAATTCTCATTCTACATGCATCTCTAGCTCAACTATACTACTAGAAGGGCTAAGCATGTTTCTGCTAAACCCAATGAATATGGCAAGCTTTCAAATCGCCATTCATTCTATTATGTATTTAACAATGCATGAGATCTCGCTTAACTAGAGAAATTAGTACACAACCATCCCCGATTAGGAACTAATCACACAAACTTGACTCGACTTGAGTGAAACTAACACAAGAGTGGTTAGTACTTACAACACTTTGTTGCTTAAAATTCCAGGTACCCTACCAAGGTAATCCACTACTCTAGGATATCCCAAGGCTTATACCTTTGCCAAATAAATAGAGTGAATGCTACTAATTCTTTCTAGTACATTTGTATCCAATACACCATCTCATCACATCTTGTGTGATATCTAATGCAACACTAAGTGTCTAGGGTGTTAGATACCTACCTATGGCAATCCTTAACTATTAGATGCACAAAGGGTCTAAACTTTCTCATCTATACTAAAGGGTTGTTTCCTCTTTGAAATATCCTTAGTAGCATCCTAACACACTCCAAAAAAGGATATATAAAGAATTCCAACAAGTAGGGAGCTTCATTTCAGCAAGATTCATATCTTGACATTTCCTAGTTTATCACCTAAAAAGGCTGATTTTCATGAATGCACCAAATGTACATCCTAACTCCTATAATTCTGAAATTTTACATTCTAATAGCCTTACATGTTAGCTTTAAAATGACACTGAAATCAGGCCATTCTGATATCTACAGCTCAAGTTAAGCAAGAAACACTGCAAGCTGTCAGGATACCTTATTTTGCTGGTTGTTGGGTGCCCAATGTAACACCCTAATACAGATATCTGGATATATCATAGTTACATAACGATATATAAAGATAACGATATTAGAAACGTCACTTCCTCATACTATATTCTAACATATATCCATAATCACAACTGAGTAATTATAAAAAGCCTTGAGAGATTGCGGAAAAGCTTAAACTCAAATACAAACTTAGCCATAAGAGGGCTTATTGTAATACATATAACATAAAATTTACAAAATAAATATAAACTGATTACATAAGTTTTGTCTACTTAAAGCAATAAAAACTACTCTAGTCTTCATGCTTTCTCTTCTCACCCTTAGTAGGGTCTGTACCTCTGTACCTGCATCTGTGTCTGTATCTGGATTTACATGGAATAACAACTGGGGTGAGAATTAACATTCTCAGTAAAAGTAATTCCAATACCATCTAACTAAAACATTGTATATAACAGATGCTATAATTCTAACTTAGGAGCTTTCTCCTCTTTTCTCATATCTGTAGACTTTCTTATAGTGTGATATTAACCGATAGCTTACACACTGTTAATATATACAACGCCCATACAGCTGTAAATACTAACAGTGACGGACAATGCCCATACAACTGTCCGTGAATGCAATGAGAATGATATGTAATATGAATATGTCTAAGAAGGTCCTAAAAGTATGTGGATGAAATGCAAATGTAGGGTTTTGTTTTGAAATACATGTAAAAGTTTATTTTGAAAATAAGGAAATTTGCTAGGAACTAGTCAGTATATCATCCAGGGGTAATTAGAGGGAAAGCTCATTCTCATATTACACATATCCTGGCACGCTGAGAAATTCGGGCTTCATCCTTACTCAAAGAGCGTCTTTGGATTTCCCACTTATCTCCTTTGGCCTTGGCACTATCGAGACATCAGGGTTATGTCCTTCTCAAAAGTCCTTCGGACACCTATCTATCTCTTTTTGCCTCCATGAATGAACATCAAAGGATACTCACCAAGATCGATACTACTTGACTAATTCATAGACTTATATACGTACTTATATACTTAGTTCCTTTACGATCTAAGCATATTCTCCTAGGAACTTTGGCTTCTTATGTTTATCCTTTGTAATGAGGAGAATTTGTAACCTCATACTACATGTAACCTTAGCATTTGGTTAGAAATACTTGTCCCCTTAGGAACTTCTCTGATTTCTTACCTTCTTAGCTAAATGACCTTGCATCATATAACGTTACATTCTCAGGTAAACATTACTAGACCATTTCTCATACTTGTACCTAACTCCACCTCATCACTTATATCTCTTAAGTGATTTCTAATGCAACACTATGTTGCTGAGGTGTTAGGTACTCACCTATGGCACACCACTAATCTTGGTTGCACTAAGGTTCTTACTCTTCACATACATACTAGATTAATTAACTAGTGTGTGAAAAGCTTAGTATTATGTTTATCTCTTACATAACCACTATCTTAACTTTCCTATAGACTCAACTCATTCTAGTGAAAGAGTCTATCTTAACTACTGCCTCATCTACAGGGCTTAAGGAAATAAATGAGTATTTCTCTAAAACTTTGCATAATTAACTCAACTTTAACTAAAGCGTGTAAGTCATGCATCTAGATAAGTATAACATACTTATTCTGGTTGTATCTAGTTTTCCCTTCCATCACACTTCTAGTAGTAGCTTATACTACACTTGTGTGCTTAAGGTTCCAGATACCTCTGTAATTATTCGAAACTCATGGAATGCTTAAGAACTTAACTTCCATACTTTCATTAGTATCTAAGGAAGTAAATTCCCTTTATCTTGCACTTCTAACTCATCTTTGTTAATGCATGAGTTATTGCACATTTCTACTATACCTTATGATTATGACATCTTCTTAGTCACAATTCATCTTATTGTGTATTTAGCAATGCACAAAGTCCCACTTAACTAGAGACTTAGTACCTAAACATTCCCTTCTTGGAACTAATACACAATCTTGTCTCCACTCAAGTGAATCTAACTCAAGTGTGATTTCTACTTACAATTCTTGTTGTTCAAGGTCTTAGGTATCTTCCTAAGATAATCCACTTCTCTTGGATATTCTAAGGTTCATACCTTCTTCATTCTCTAATAGAGTGCATACTATTATGCATACTAGCATACTTATCTTCATTGCACCATCTAATCACATCTTAAGTGATATCTAATGCAACACTAAGTTGCCTAAGGTGCTACTAAAGATTCTAGTGTTCAACTTTCACAAAAACACCTCAAATCTTGCCTAAAAAGGCTAATTTTCAAGATTGCACCAAACATGCATCATAACGTCTAAAATTCTGAATTTTTATGAGCACATAGATATTTCTCATATCTTTCTAATGCCATAAACCTTACTTCATTTGGCTAAGTGTAGCCAAAGTTATGTAACATTGTGCATAGGCCAAAACAAGGCATTATTTGATTTACCCGATTTTAACTTGAATTTAAACTGAAACTTGAAATAAACCACATGTGGGAAAATTCTGAAATTTTTACCACATGAAGCCCTGTGTCTTAGCTTTCAAATGGCACCGGTTTCGTGTCCATACGACATAGGAGCAAGAAATTATACAATCTGGTTTACTAACTGCCAGAATGCCTTTTTCTGCAGAATCTGCCTTGGATTCAAACAGAAACTGGTATTGATTGGCTAGGTGGAAAATTCTGAAATTTTTAGCACAAGAATTCTTATGTCTTAGCTTTCAAATGGCACTGGAATCAAGTGATTCCGATATCTACAGCCCAAGTTATGCAACAAACACTGCAGGCTGTTCAGAATTTTCCTGTTCTGGTTTCAGGCCTCACGCCGCGGCGCCACACTCCCCATGCCGCGGCGCCAATAACAGAAGCACGATTCTGCGTAATTCTGCAGGGCGTGGTACTATTCCAATGGTCATTTGCACGGATTTTGGCCATTTCCAATCAGTTTCTAAGTGATTTTAAGTTCCTAATTAGTTCATTAACACTTAGGAAATATCAATCACCATTCTAAACCTCTTGATTTGGATTCTTGAACCAGAATCATGCATGCTTGACCCTAAACCCCAAAATGGGCATCAATGGTTTAAATGAATATTTCTAGGTTTCTAAATTCAGTTTATGACATGAACAAGTCATAATTGATCTAAGAAACATATCCATGCAAACCAAACACATCAAACTCATCTAGAACTCAATTTAGCATACTAGGTTATTTATATGCATACATAGAGAAAATAGATGAGTAAAGGCTCTAAACCCTTACCTCTTAAAGACTCTTGATCCTGAAGCTTGATCCTTGATCTTCTTCCTCTTCTTCTTCCCTTCTTCCCCTTTCTCCTTCTTCTTCTCCCCTTTCTCCCTTTTCTTTCTTTTCGTTCTCTGTTTTTTCGGTTCTCTGCCGAGAGAGAAGAGAGAAATAGGGGGTGGGATGTAAAGGGAATTAAGGAAAAAGATTAACTTAAGTTTCTACATTGAAACTTATATCTGCTAAGGACACTCGAATTGTGCTAATTCAAGTTTTCCAGCTTCCAACAACTTTAGAATAAATCATAGGATTCATCTAAATTGTTGTGTCACCATTTTCATGATTTTCTATATCTGCTGGGGATCAATCCGGCATTAAAAGCACAACCTGTATGCCTAAAAATACCAAACTGACTCCAATTCTCTTGAAACTTTTACCACATCTTACTTGGCTTATTTGTGACTTAGAAATAAACTCTCTATGTTTATTTCCTTCAACTTAGCAACTTATGCTATTATCTAAGTCATTTTAATCTACTTTTCAACTTCTGTGTTGCAACAAAGTGCCTAAACGAACTCAGTTTGTCACAAAACTTTACTGACATGCTAAACAAGTCAAATGCTACCTTTTGTAACCATTTACCAGTCTAACATGTGTTTAAGGGTATTACACCCTAGCATCCAACGTACTGCTGCATGCATAATCTCACTATACTGTGACCGCTTGAGCACCAAATACTCACTGTTTGAGCGCTGGCCGCCCAGAACAAGTTCTGCAGAATTTTGCAGAACTTGATCACTGTTCCATTAGGAACAAACCAACCTTCAATCATCCAAAAATAGTTTCTAAGTGATTTCTAACACCACGAACAACATCCAAAAATGTTGTAACTCTTTTACAACCTATTGGTTCCCTTAAACTTGTGTTAATGATACAAATCACATACACACTTCCTATTAACCTAAACCCCATTTAATTACCTTTGTAACCTTATCTAATGACAAAATTCACAAATCTTTATACCAAATAGCTGAAATATCTAATTCCAACCATAGAAACCGAGATTCTAGCAAGGAAAATAGATTTTGCTCCTTAAAACCTATTTTCCCGACTTAGAAGCTTAACCCTAACCATGAAAAGGTTTAAGGAAAAAGGAGAAATGGAAGATCAATAACCCCTACCTCTTGTCTTGGATGGACATCTTCAAGCTTGGCCTTTGTCCTTGAGCTTCTCCTCTTCCTCTTTCACTCATATGGTTGCTATCTCTTCTTTCTCTTTTTTCCACTTTTTTTTATTTTGGCTCTCTGTCGTGGAAGAAAAACAATATAAGAAACAAAGTTTAACTTTGCTTCTTATAAGATAGCCACTAAGGTGGTAATAGAATTCCTGATCTGCTATGAACACTTAGATTCCTCCAAATCCAGTATTCTGACTTCCTACAAGTTTGAAATAAATCCTAAGATTCATTAAAAATCTTGTTTCATCATTTCTTTACTTTTCTATATCTGTTGGGGGTCAATCTAGCATTAAAACACACAACCAGTATGCCGTAACATACTAAACTAACTCTGATTGTTCTTAAATTTTAACTACACCTCAATCACCCTATTTGTGACTTAAAGACAAACTGTCTAGGTTTATTTCCCTCAACTTAGCAAATTATGCTACTATCTGAGTCATTTTAAGCTACTTTTTAACTTCTGAGTTGCAACTAAGTGCCTAAACGAACTCAGTTTGTCACAAAACTTAACTGACATGTTATACAAGTATAATAGCACCTCTGAGACTATATACAAGCCTAACATGTTTTTGGGATGTTACATTCTCCCTTTCTTTTTAAAATTTTATTCCTAAAATTGCTCACCTCATGCAAACAACTATAAGTAAACTCACTTTATATGGGATTCCAACTCCCAAGTAGTCCTTTATGTACCAACTTCACCTAACCATACTGTCACCAAAGGAAATCTGCTTACCTCTAAGCTCTTGGATTCCTCTACCTATGGATGGTAAGTTGTACAAAAACTTAACTTAGCTCTGAACTTCTTTTGGAAGGCTTCCCAAAACTGAGTGTGAATTTAGGATTTCTATCAAAACCTATATTCACTAAGACTCACTACAATCTATCTATCTATTCCAAAAGTAGTTAAACTACTTAATCTAGAGGTTAGCTAACTCTACTTGGTAAAAAGTGAATAGATTACTCAATCTTTCCACCATTACCTAAAACATAACATATTCTGCTATGTCCTCCATTATACTAGGCCACCAAAATATCTTCCTTAATTCTTGAAACATCTTAGTAGCCTTTAGATAGATGGTATTATGAACTTCTAAAAATCTGAGTCCTTAAGTCTTTTATTATGTCCATCTTGCTCACTGAGAGACTACATGGCACCATAGTTACCGCAAGACTCAAATTCTTGAAACTCTCAAGAAATTCACTCTCTTGGACTAACATTTAGGACACTTGTAGGAATTTCCTACTTAGTGCATCAACCACTACTTTGGCCTTACCCAAAAGATATTATAACTCAAGGTTATAAACTTTGAAAAACTCCATCCATCTATTCAGCCTCATGATTAGCTTCCTCGGATCAACAAGCATCGTAAACTATTATGATCACTAAACACCTTGAACTAGACTCCTTATGAGTAAAGTATCCAAGTCTATAAGGCAATCACCATTGTGGCTAATTCTAAATCATACATATGGTAGTCCTCCTAGTGCAGGTTTAGCTGCCTCGATACATAGGCATCTGCTTACCTCTGTTGCATCATAACATATCCTAGTCCCATCTTCGAAGTAGCACTAACTACCTCAAAGTTCTCATGGTGATCCAGAATTACCAATGTAACATTCCGAAAATTAATAATTTTAGGATAAATAATCATTTTACAATATTTGGAATTTTTGGAAATTTTTATAGATTTTTCTGAGGACGTAGAATATTTTAATATTATTTTTTATTTTACGTGCACATTGGGCAGAGACGGAAAACAATTGTAACGCTCCAAAAGTTGGAAAATTTTATGACGGATAGTTGTTTTACAATATTTTTTATTTTTGAGAATTTTCTGGAATTTTTCCGGAAACGTCGAATATTTTAGTATATTCCTCATTTTACGTGCACATTGGGCAGAGTTGGGTAAACGACTGTAACGTTTCAAAAGTTGGAAAATTTTGTGACGAATAGTCGTTTTAAAATATTTATGATTTATGGGAATTTCCTAGAATTTTTTCGGAGACATCGAATATTTTAATATATTCCTCGTTGTTGGTGTATGCCCTAGTGGCCAATACATTTTGTTTGTATTTACATACATTATATTATGTTATTTTATATGAGGCATTTCATTTGTTGTGTTCTTTTTGGTAGACATAATAAAGTCCTTAGAATAGTAAGTTTGATACCATAGGACATCAAGTGGATAACTTGATCGTGAGATCCTATTGGATAAAACACTATTCTTAAATGTCCCTAGTCAAGTATTATTGTTAATTAGGACAACAATAATGCATTGAGACTAGTATGTGCATAGACTGATAACCACATCTCATGGGTCATGGATATGAGATATCAAGTCTACACATGGATACATATTAGAGTAATGATGTATTGGACAGACCCGCCATGAGAACGCTACGTGGATCGTTACGTGAGTGTCATAAGCGATTCTCATAGTGATAATGGTGTATGTGGTCCTTTGACCTGAAATCACTACGATTCCTACATGAGGAGTTGTGTGTTTTAATGCCATCAAACGTCATCTGTAACAAGATGATTATAAAGTTAGTTATTAGACATACCGCGATACATGTGGAGGGATGTGAGTGACCTAGATGGGATTTGTCCTTCCTACATAACAGGAGTGATATCTTCGGGCCCCCTGATTGAGTGAGACAACGAAATGCATGGCCATGCTTAAATGAGTCAATATGAGATATTGATCTCATTTGTTATTACTATGTCTACTCGGGAATCAGGAAACTGAAGATTGAACTAAACAAGGGTGACACATTCCATGCCTTGTGTTCAATCTGGATATCTGGACAAAGGGACTAAACTACACGGAAGCATTGGTCACGGATAGGTTATGTCAAATCACTGACATTCTCATTACTTGGGTAGCAGTGATGTGTTGCTAGATACCGCTCACTGTTTGTAATATTAAAATGAGATTTTAATATTACTACCAACGTCATGAGAACCTGCAAGGTCGCACACTTAGAACAGACTAAATTGGAGTAATCAGAATCCAAGTTGGACTCGGATTTAATTGTGGGCCTAACTCATGACAGATGGGTTTAGGGTTGCACCACTTACCTTGGTACTGCTCACATTCACTTAAGGCAGCCACTGTTATAAATAATACTGCTAAGGGGGCTGCTACTAGGTTACATTACAACCCTAGCCGCACCTACAGAAAGTGAGTGAGAGATAGTGAGGTCTTCTTCTCCTCTCTTCGCAGCTAGCACTATGAAACAGAGGCGTGACTTATTTTTGCAAGTCTGTTCGTGTGGATACCGCAGAGACATCGTCACTATTACGGTGTTGGTGATTCACTTCGCTTGTGATTATCACGCTTCAAGAGGTAAATTTTTAAAGACTCGGATTATAGATTTTTCGCATGGATCCTGTGAGGGAATTCTATTATTCCGCTGCGAGACTTTCGATCCGCAATTCCCAACACTCGTTTTACATGTGCACTGAGCTGAGCCAGGAAAATGAAATATTTTTCCCGAGAACCTTGAACTATGGAAACGTCGATGGGGGATCCTACTAAACCTGAGGCCGGACACAGTTTACAAGGTTTTACATGTTTTGAGAAAATTAACAGACGAAATAACAAAACGCTGTGTAAATTTCATCTGTCAGATGAATTAATACTGATTTCTGTCGGCTGTAACTATTATCCATTGGATAATAGCATGGATTAGAGATCCTATCACCTTATCCCAATGCAATCCACTTTATGTCAAATCAACCTTACTTTAATTCAAATTTTGAATCTCATTTATGAAGCTTCTTCTAGAAGCTTTGACCAAATGACCAAATTACCCACTCTAATTGCATAGAAAAGACAAAACACTCCCTCCCACTCACTCATGAAGGCTACGGTTGGCAGCCCCTTTGGGGAAGTTGGAGACCAAATTACACTACTTACTTTAACACATCAAATCCTAATTCACTTTACCTATTCACTTTTCTCTCTTCACTTCATCTTCTTCATCTTTTTCTCCTCCTTCTCTCTACCTCCACCATAGCCACGAAAATTCAGCCCTCCTCCTCCACCATTTTTGTTCATCTTTTCTCCTCTCCAAGCTCATTTCTACACTCATCTTCACTTCCTCTACCTTCTTTGTTTAGAAAGTTTCTTCATTTTCCATTTCTACCTCCATTACCTCTTCTCTTCTTCCTCCTCTTGAATCCAAAATTTCCAGCCACCATTGGAGAGCTTTCTCTTCACTTTTCTCTCCATAAACACCATTTCTAGACTTCTCTCAACCTCCTCTACACTTTCTCTTTAGAAAATCTCTTCAAAAATCCAACCTTTCTACCTTTCCTTCTCCAAATCTGAAAATCACTCTTCCATGGATGACCAAGCTTTTTGATTTTTCTCTTCACTAAACACATTTCTACACTCACCTACATCTTCTCTACAAGTTTCATTTAGAAAGGTTGCCCAAAATCCAACCTTGTCTCCATTGTCTTCCAAGGTAAAGATTCTTGATTTCTCTCCTATTTCTTCTCATTTTCGTTTTCTTTGGTCACTATGTGATCAAGGGCTTCTCTTTTGAGCATTGATGTGTGATGTGAGTGATTTTGAACACTCTAGGGTTCTTGGGTGAGTGAAATCCGAAAATCACCAAAAAGAAATCTCAAGGAGTTCAAACTTAAGGCTATAGGTAAAGTTCTTCACATTCACTTCTCAATTTCGTTTTCCTTGGTCACCTATATGACCAAGGATCATTCTTTTCAATCCTTAGTTTGTGATTATTAAAATTTGACCATTTTATGGTTCTCTTGAAGGTGGAATCCGAATTTGCAAATCAAGGAACCAAGGAGTTTGTTTCCTTGCATTATCTCCTCTAGGAAAGAGGGAGATTACTCACTTCAACTATTTATGGTGGTGAGGGAACTTTGTATGTATGTTGATGGGGAAATCCATCTTTGCATGCTACTTGATTTGTAAATTTGTATGATATAGTATTCTTGAATTTGATTAATGTTTGATTTGTGCTCTTGAATATGTTTGATGTATTAAATGTGCTTGATCAAGTTAGGGTTGTTAAATGGAAAATGTGGAGTTTTCTACCTTAACTTGATGCCACAGTTTTGAGATGATTCTTGAATGATAAATTTGTTTTGTACATAATAAAAGGAAGCTATGAAATTAAATGTTAAATGATGATAATGAAAATTTATAAATGTGAAATTCTAAGGGTTTACTACCCCCCCATGAAGCCACGGTTTTGATCTTGATAAAGAGGCAATTGGATTAATTTTGATAAACTAAATTTAAGTGAACTAACATTAAGACAACTAATGCATAAAAGTGGAAGGAAAAATTGGACATTGGACACCATGAAGCCACGGTTTTGGCATGGACCTTAGGCAATTGGATTGATCTTGTGAGAAATGGAAATTTAAGTGATTAAGTATCAAGTAACCAATACATAATGTAGTGAAAGAATAAAACTTTAAAGACTAAAGAAGGCCACGATTTTGGCTTGGAATCATGAGGCATGAAATTGACTTTGGTGAACTAAAATTATAATGATTTGATAACAAGAAACCATTACATAAAATGGAGAGGAATTGAGATTTTGAGAGCTTTAAGGGACCACGATTTTAGAGAGAAAGATTTGAGTTCAAGTGATGCCTTGGTGCAACCTTGGAGATTGAAGAATTAGAAATTTGCATAATCTTTGATGAAGCGAAAGAATTAAAGTGAGTAATGGTATTTGAGAAGACCATCGTTTTAAAGAGTTAATTACCCTAACCTTTTCATAATTGACCAAAGACTTAAGACTTGAAAATAAGTATCCCTACTAGGGACATTGTGGTAGTTGATAAACCATGAATACATAATGACGATGATGAATTGAATTAATCCCATGTGAAACCAAAGCTAAATGATTGGTATCAAGAGACTAGTGAATAATATGGGAAGGAATTTAGAACCTTGAAGGCATGTGAGGCCAAGGTTTCTAAGGGTTAGTTAACCTAAAGATTTGCATAATTGACCAAGATTTAGATTCTTAGAATTGTTAAACCCTTAGTGGGAAATAGTGGTTATGATAAGCCATAATATATATTGATATTGAGATTTGACTCTATGTGTTGTGAGTCCCAATGAAGGGTTATATACTGCTTGGTTTAATCCTCAATGAGAAATGGCATGTTGATGTTAATGCATGCTTATATGCCAGTATGGTATTGTATATGATGAATGCATCATTGATAAACATACATGATTGGATATTGAGTTGTCATGCATATGTAATTTGATAAAGACTATATACCATTGTGGTATTGTATATGATGAACACATCATTGATAAACATACATGACTGGACATTGCATCATCATGCATATGTATTGTGCATGATGAATGAATCATTGACAAACATACATGACTTGACATTGCGTCGTCATGTGTAACACCCCAAAATTTACTTTTCTACTCTCAGGATTTATTCTAAAAATAATTGTGATTTTCTGGAATTTTCTGAGAACACAGAATATTTTAATATATTTCTCGTTTTACGTGTATACTGAACGGAACCAGAGAAATGAGACATTTTCTCCGAGAACCTTGAACTATGGAAACATCGACGGGGGAGCTTACTAAACTCGAGGCCGGACACAGTTTACAAGGTTTCACATTTTTTGAGAAATCTTAACAGATGCCTTGGTGCAACCTTGGAGATTGAAGAATTAGAAATTTGCATAATCTTTGATGAAGCGAAAGAATTAAAGTGAGTAATGGTATTTGAGAAGACCATCGTTTTAAAGAGTTAATTACCCTAACCTTTTCATAATTGACCAAAGACTTAAGACTTGAAAATAAGTATCCCTACTAGGGACATTGTGGTAGTTGATAAACCATGAATACTTAATGACGATGATGAATTGAATTAATCTCATGTGAAACCAAAGCTAAATGATTGGTATCAAGAGACTAGTGAATAATATGGGAAGGAATTTAGAACCTTGAAGGCATGTGAGGCCAAGGTTTCTAAGGGTTAGTTAACCTAAAGATTTGCATAATTGACCAAGATTTAGATTCTTAGAATTGTTAAACCCTTAGTGGGAAATAGTGGTTATGATAAGCCATAATATATATTGATATTGAGATTTGACTCTATGTGTTGTGAGTCCCAATGAAGGGTTATATACTGCTTGGTTTAATCCTCAATGAGAAATGGCATGTTGATGTTAATGCATGCTTATATGCCAGTATGGTATTGTATATGATGAATGCATCATTGATAAACATACATGATTGGATATTGAGTTGTCATGCATATGTAATTTGATAAAGACTATATACCATTGTGGTATTGTATATGATGAACACATCATTGATAAACATACATGATTGGACATTGCATCATCATGCATATGTATTGTGCATGATGAATGAATCATTGACAAACATACATGACTTGACATTGCGTCGTCATGTGTAACACCCCAAAATTTACTTTTCTACTCTCAGGATTTATTCTAAAAATAATTGTGATTTTCTGGAATTTTCTGAGAACACGAGAATATTTTAATATATTTCTCGTTTTACGTGTATATCTTGAACGGAACCAGAGAAATGAGACATTTTCTCGAGAACCTTGAACTATGGAAACATCGACGGGGAGCTTACTAAACTCGAGGTCGGACCGTTTACAAGGTTTCACATTTTTTGAGAAATCTTAACAGATGCCTTGGTGCAACCTTGGAGATTGAAGAATAGAAATTTGCATAATCTTTGATGAAGCGAAAGAATTAAAGTGAGTAATGGTATTTGAGAAGACCATCGTTTTAAAGAGTTAATTACCCTAACCTTTTCATAATTGACCAAAGACTTAAGACTTGAAAATAAGTATCCCTACTAGGGACATTGTGGTAGTTGATAAACCATGAATACTTAATGACGATGATGAATTGAATTAATCTCATGTGAAACCAAAGCTAAATGATTGGTATCAAGAGACTAGTGAATAATATGGGAAGGAATTTAGAACCTTGAAGGCATGTGAGGCCAAGGTTTCTAAGGGTTAGTTAACCTAAAGATTTGCATAATTGACCAAGATTTAGATTCTTAGAATTGTTAAACCCTTAGTGGGAAATAGTGGTTATGATAAGCCATAATATATATTGATATTGAGATTTGACTCTATGTGTTGTGAGTCCCAATGAAGGGTTATATACTGCTTGGTTTAATCCTCAATGAGAAATGGCATGTTGATGTTAATGCATGCTTATATGCCAGTATGGTATTGTATATGATGAATGCATCATTGATAAACATACATGATTGGATATTGAGTTGTCATGCATATGTAATTTGATAAAGACTATATACCATTGTGGTATTGTATATGATGAACACATCATTGATAAACATACATGACTGGACATTGCATCATCATGCATATGTATTGTGCATGATGAATGAATCATTGACAAACATACATGACTTGACATTGCGTCGTCATGTGTAACACCCCAAAATTTACTTTTCTACTCTCAGGATTTATTCTAAAAATAATTGTGATTTTCTGGAATTTTCTGAGAACACAGAATATTTTAATATATTTCTCGTTTTACGTGTGTACTGAACGGAACCAGAGAAATGAGACATTTTCTCCGAGAACCTTGAACTATGGAAACATCGACGGGGGAGCTTACTAAACTCGAGGCCGGACACAGTTTACAAGGTTTCACATTTTTTGAGAAATCTTAACAGATGCCTTGGTGCAACCTTGGAGATTGAAGAATTAGAAATTTGCATAATCTTTGATGAAGCGAAAGAATTAAAGTGAGTAATGGTATTTGAGAAGACCATCGTTTTAAAGAGTTAATTACCCTAACCTTTTCATAATTGACCAAAGACTTAAGACTTGAAAATAAGTATCCCTACTAGGGACATTGTGGTAGTTGATAAACCATGAATACTTAATGACGATGATGAATTGAATTAATCTCATGTGAAACCGAAGCTAAATGATTGGTATCAAGAGACTAGTAAATAATATGGGAAGGAATTTAGAACCTTGAAGGCATGTGAGGCCAAGGTTTCTAAGGGTTAGTTAACCTAAAGATTTGCATAATTGATCAAGATTTAGATTCTTAGAATTGTTAAACCCTTAGTGGGAAATAGTGGTTATGATAAGCCATAATATATATTGATATTGAGATTTGACTCTATGTGTTGTGAGTCCCTATGAAGGGTTATATACTGCTTGGTTTAATCCTCAATGAGAAATGGCATGTTGATGTTAATGCATGCTTATATGCCATTATGGTATTGTATATAATGAATGCATCATCGATAAACATACATGATTGGATATTGAGTCGTCATGCATATGTAATTTGATAAAGACTATATACCATTGTGGTATTGTATATGATGAACACATCATTGATAAACATACATGACTGAACATTGCATCATCATGCATATGTATTGTGCATGATGAATGAATCATTGACAAACATACATGACTTGACATTGCGTCGTCATGTGTAACACCCCAAAATTTACTTTTCTACTCTCAGGATTTATTCTAAAAATAATTGTGATTTTCTAGAATTTTCTGAGAACACGGAATATTTTAATATATTTCTCGTTTTGCATGTGTACTGAACGGAACCGGAGAAATGAGACATTTTCTCCGAGAACCTTGAACTATGGAAACGTCAACGGGGGATCTTACTAAACCCGAGGCCGGACACAGTTTACAAGATTTCACATTTTTCGAGAAATCTTAACAGATGAGATAATAAAACACCGCGAAAAATTTATCTGTCAGATTTGTTAATGCTGACTTCTACCAACTATAATTATTGTCCAATAAATAATAACATGTATTAAAAATATTATCACATTATTCAAAATCTGATTTTTTGTATCACACCTATTAGTTTTAATTTCAAAAGAAAGATTAAATTTAATCCAAGCTTGTTATGGGAAGCTTCCTAGAAATTTCCCTTGCAACACATTTTTCTCTCTCCCTTTTTCCTCTCTTCTACGGCAGAAGCTACAAAGGGGAAGCCCAAATATTACCCCTCCATTCTCTTAATATTTCACTCTTATTTCTCTAAACCCAAATACCCATTTCTCCTCTTCTCTTCCTCTCTTCTTCTTCCTCTCCACCGTACACTCACACACCTTCACATTGGAGACCAACTTCCTTATTTGCCAAACAAATCATATTTACTTGTTCCTTCCACCATTCCAAGACTATTCGCCTTTGGTGGTTATCTTTTGGTTCCTCTTCTTCTTCTTCTTCTTCCATTTCTCTTCCACCATTGAAGCTAAAGCTTAGAGCCTTAAGGTAAAGCCTTCAACTTTCTTCCATTTCCTGGCTATTTTCATTTTCTCTTGGCCACCTTGGTGATCAAGAACCTATTTTTCATGGTTTGAGTGAACATTGTGGTGATCACTCACATTGGAGTTTTTCTTGAAGGGGAGAAAACGAAAATCTAGGGCAAGAAGGAGTGGCACATTGTGTTGTTTCCCAAATAGGTAAGAGGGAGATGATCCTCTTCAACCAACCTTGGTAGTAAAGGGAATGTCTTGTATGTGTATTGTTGTTGATTTTTGAATCTATGTATAAAGTTTTCTCATTTTTATGTTGTTTTTTATGATAATGTATTTTGTTGGGTTTGTATGATTTATTGATGTCTCTTGCATGATTTGAAGCTGTATTTGAGTATCTTGTTGATTAAATGTGATGAGGAATGGTTTAGTTTGAGTTAGAGGACATGAAGAACTCTATTTTCTGCAAATTTATGCGTGGTAATCGATTACACGGGGCTTGTAATCGATTACCAAGCTCTTAAAGATACAAAATCGTGATTTTGGAAATCTGGTAATCGATTACGTCTGGTGTGTAATCGATTACAGAGATTCTGTTTAGCTTGTAATCGATTACAAGGAGAGTGTAATCTATTACCAAGCCTCTGATGTCACGAAATGGTGCTGCTGGAAATCACGTAATCGATTACAACTTGTAGGTAATCGATTACGGAGGTTCTGTCCAATTGGTAATCGATTACCACGGTTGTGTAATCGATTACCAGTGCCTTGAAGTTACGAAACGTGGTTCTGGGAATCACGTAATTTATTACAATGATATTGTAATCGGTTACAGAGGTTCTGTTTCTCAGGTAATCGATTACAAGGGTGATGTAATCTATTACCAAGACCAAAAATGAGATTTTTGAGCTGGAAATGATTGAGATTTTGGTTCTTTATCCTTTGTAACTTAAACATAACCTAAAAACCCTGGATTCAAGGTTTTTACTTTACTAAAATTGTGATAGGAATGTGCATTCATACCTATAGAGAAGAAATGATTGTGAATGTGGAACTCTTGGATCCATGACATGGAAATTGTGGTATGTTTGTAATGAGGATTATTGATGTAGTACTCAATGAGATAAGAATAATGATGTGCCATTGAGGCAATGTTTTAATGAATGCATGGTTGATATGTCATGTTGGACATTGAATAATGCTTATGTGCCATTGAGGAAAGGCTTATGCTGAATGCATCATTGATGAACATACATGATTGGACATTGTGTCATCATGCATGCATATTGTTCGTGGGACATTGTTGAGAAGGCTATGTTGCCTAGGAGTTTGAATAACACCTATGTGCGGGTGCGAATAGACTAAGCGTAGGTGTCATATGTTGTTGACCCTGGGGGCGTCGGGGTGTGGGTGTCTCACAATAGATAGTGGTAGCTCCACTGGGGTCGTGGGATAGACCAATGTAACACACCGACGATCCTGCCTGAGATGCTGTCCTATGTCGCGATCAACTGTTGAGGTGCTATGTGTGAGCCATTTTGCGCAAATGCTTTTATGTGATGAGCACACTATATTTTTAAGGCTAACGATACACTGGCATTACTCCTTGATCATTCACTCTGAAAATGTTTACGTCTAGCTCCATGGAGTAGGAACTTTGGTACCCTTGTTGCATTGTGAGTTGTCAGTCACATGGTCCATTAAGCATTCATGATTGGATAATGTGTTTACTATTATGACTGTGATATTTATTTGATTCTTGGAAATGCTAATGTTGCTAGTTGGTTGTGGATGATATTAATTAATGTTCCTTGCTGTTTTACTCTCATTAATTGCTTTCATGCATTACTATACCTGTATGTATTAACTGTGTCTTATGTGGGCGTTCGACGCTGTTTATTCTCTTGTTGCCTTGTTGGTACTGAAAGTTGGGAATCTCACCTCTTTCAGTACTTTTCTTTATTTTGCATTTCAGTTGAATCGTATGCTCTCTAGAAGACACTCGTGTGGAGAACAAGGAAGCCACTGAGTTTCAAGGTTTCTGGCCTTATCTCGATTAAGACCAAAGTTGTTGAGAATTTCTTTTCGCCCCCGTGGATTTTTTGGTTACGTGAGGATCAACTTTCATGGTAGTCCGGATTGCTGGCATATCAACGTGCAGACTGACTGATGTGTGTACCATGGCGAATTGACAGTGTCTTTAGCATAGGGACGCTACTCTGCTTCTATTTTTGACTGTCATGCCTTTGTGTGGTTGGAATTTTATATGCCTGTAAGAGATATGTGGGCAGATATATACTATACCCCACGTGACGACTCTTTCTTGTCAACTGCCCGGGCTCCTGCCCGCTGTTCTGTCGTCCAGATGGATGTCTCGTCGGACGACGAGGACCCTAAGAAGGATCCATCCACGGTTCCTTCTCATTCCAAGCAGTCTTAGGGTTGGTTTTTAAATTGATGGCTACTGATGGCTATCCGTTTATTTTGAGGGAGCCTGACGTACTATTGGATTAGTGGGTAGATATTTGTATCTCTTGGGGTAGGTACACTTTTTGCTTTTTGTATATCTTTTTGGAAATGTAATTTAAACAGGCTTGTAATTCTGGTACGAAATATGTAACTATCCATATTGTACATGGTTGTATGTTTCATTCCATGTTGATTTCTCTTTGATGTTTTTGATGAGAAGTTTTATACGAAAGAGGAACTTTTAATTTTAACTCAATTACGCGATATATTTACAAACAGGTGTATAAGTACATTAATGGAAGTTTTAACCGAATTTATGTTAAACAAAAAAAAATGTTCAAATTTTACGTAATCATTTGTGCGTCATTTCACTATGGTGCGATGTTCCTTCTTCTTACCCATTATGACCAAGGGAGGAAAAAGGGGCGTTACACTGTCTTGGTATTAGAGCTCCCGGTTATGTTTCTTTGGGTCATGTGGTTTTGGACTGTCTTGTTTGTGTTGTGTCATTCTCTGTGATTTTGTTATTTGGTATTCAAATGAATACATTTGACTTTCTCTGTGTTTTGCATAGTCTAATCCGAGAAGGAACGATGGCTCGTCGAGGTGATATGCCTGCTGCCATAGAGGCAATACAGAAAATGGCCGAGGCAATGTTGCAACAGAACTAGCAGACGGCTCAACAACAGGCTAGGGCTGTACAACAGCTAAAGGCTACAGCGGATGTTCAGAACTTGGAAGGATTTCGTCGCGCTAATCCTCCACAGTTTAAAGGGGAGTTTGACCCGGAGAAAGCTACATTGTGGATTCAAGAGTTGGAGAAAATATTTACGGGTATGAATTGTGTTGATGATAGGAAGGTGACCTATGCCGCATACATGCTGATGGGAGATGCTGAACATTGGTGGACGGGAGAACAAAGGCTACTGCAAGCTGCGAACAGAGTGATAACCTGGGAAGTGTTCAAAGAAAGGTTCTTGAACAAGTATTTTCCTAAAAGTGCCAGGCACGCAAAAGAAATGGAATTTCTGAGGTTGCAGCAGGGGGGCATTACTGTGAGTGAATACACTGCCAAGTTTGAGAACTTGTCCAGATTTTCAGCCTATTTTCAACTTCAACCCAATGAGACTTGGAAGTGTCAGAAGTTTGAGGAAGGCCTGAGGCATGATGTGAAGAAAATCGTGATAGCTTTGAAGATCACTCAATTTTCTGAGTTACTCGACACTTGCTGCCGATTGGAAAGTGTGGAACAAGAACGCGAGGCAAGAAATAGAAACTTTGGGCCCGTTCGGTCCCAAAGAGGAGGTGGTGGTAACGCAAGTCGTTATCAAAAGAAGCCTTATTCCAGACCCTCTGGAAGCCAACAACCACAAAAATTTCAAGGAGGAAGCCCAACTGGAAGCCCTGGAAGGATGGGTCAGAATGCTACAACTACTTCGAGATGCATGAAATGTGCAAAAGAGCATTTCACAAGGGACTGCATAATCAAAGGATTTATTTGCTTTTGGTGCGGGAAACCTGGTCACGTTTCTCGAGACTATAACCAGACCAAGGCGGAACCATCCGTCAATGCTGCTAAGACTTCTAAACCACAAGTTGGAGGCAGAGTCTACACCTTGAGTGGTGTTGAGGCCTCTGAATCCGAGGATCTGATACAAGGAGAAGGTATCATTGAAGGTAATCTTTTAATTGTACTGTATGACTCTGGTGCTACTCATTTTTTCATTTCACATGATTGTGTGAAAAGACTTGGATTGCCTGTATCTTCTTTACCTTTCGATTTGACTGTTTCGACTCCTACTGCAAAACTTGTAGTCACTACTAAGGTGTGTCAAGGTTGTCCTTTAATCATGGAAGGTCAAATCTTTTCTGTCGATTTGATCTATTTGCCATTATCCCAACTAGACGTAATATTAGGAATGGACTGGCTATCTGCCAACCATGTCTTGTTAGACTGTTCCAGAAAAATAATAGTTTTCCCTTTGGATGAGGATTCTAGATTTTTGACCGCCAACCAAGTGAAAGCTTTTCTGAAAGAAGGAGCTCGAGGATACATGCTGTTATCTTCTTTGAAAGTTGAGAGTGAAGTTGATGTGGACACAATCTCTGTTGTTCAAGATTTTCCCGAGGTTTTCCCTGGTGATGTACCTAGTTTGCCACCGGAACGTGAGGTCGAGTTTGCTATCGACTTGGTACCTAGAGCTAGCCCTATTTCTATGGCGCCTTATCGTATAGCACCAGCAGAGCTCGTGGAACTTAAGAAGCAGTTGGAAGAACTCCTATAGAAGAAATTCGTGAGACCTAGTGTGTAACCTTGGGGAGCACCTGTATTGTTAGTCAAGAAGAAAGATGGGACTTCAAGATTATGCGTGGACTACCGTCAGTTGAACAAGGTTACGATCAAGAACAAGTATCCGTTGCCGAGGATAGATGACTTGATGGACCAATTGAAGGGAGCATCTGTGTTTTCCTAGATCGATCTACGATTGGGATATCACCAAATCAGAGTAAAGGTGGAAGATATTCCCAAGACGGCTTTTCGTACTCGTTATGGTCATTACGAGTACCTGGTGATGCCTTTTGGTGTGACAAATGCACCTGCGATATTTATGGACTATATGAATAGGATCTTTCGTCCTTACTTGGACAAATTCGTTGTTGTCTTCATCGATGATATTCTGATCTATTCACAAAGTCGCGAGGACCATGCTGAGCACCTCAGCATTGTTCTCCAGATCTTGAAGGAAAAAGAGCTATATGCGAAACTATCCAAGTGTGAGTTTTGGCTAGAAAAAGTGAAGTTCTTGGGTCATGTAATCACAAAGGAAGGAATTGCAGTGGATCCTTCAAAGGTAGAAGCTGTACTACAGTGGAAAAGACCAACTACAGTGACGGAAATCCGAAGCTTCATTAGGTTAGCCGGATACTACCAGAGGTTTATTGAGGGATTTTCCAAGATCGCTGGACTGCTCACTCAACTCACCAAGAAAGACCAAGCTTTTGAATGGACAGATTCCTGTGAAGGAAGTTTCCAAGAGTTAAAAAGGAAGCTGACTACGTCACCAGTGCTAGTCTTACCGAATCCTAGTGAACCATTTGAAGTGTACTGTGACACTTCGTATCAAGGTTTTGGGTGCGTTCTTATGCAAAACGGAGGAGTGGTAGCTTACGCCTCAAGACAATTGCGAGTGCACGAGAAGAACTACCCAACACACGATCTAGAATTAGCTGCAGTGGTGTTTGCACTGAAGATATGGAGACATTATTTGTATGGAGCCACATTCAACGTCTTCAGCGACCACAAAAGTCTGAAGTACCTGTACGATCAGAAAGAGCTGAACATGAGGCAGCGAAGATGGCTAGAATTTTTGAAAGATTACGATTTCCAACTTCAGTATCATCCTGGAAAGGCGAACGTGGTGGCCGATGCTTTAAGTAGAAAGACGATTAGTGTTTCTACTATGATGATTAGAGAAAAGGACTTGATAGAGCAATTCAGAGATATATGGTCATTTGTAAAGTTAACACCGGGTAGAATCTGCATGAATAGGATCACTATCTCGAATGACCTAATGGATGATATTCGAGAGAAACAAAAGGTCGATAAATTCCTGCAAGAAGAAAGAGAATTGATGAGACAAGGTGGCGTGTCAACATTGAAGGAAGGAAACGATAGGATTTTGAGATTCCAAGGAAGAGTCTGTGTGCCTAAAGATGAAGAACTCAGAAAGTACATACTTGAACATGCTCATTCGAGTCAGTTGAGTATGCATCCTGGAATGACCAAGATGTATCAAGACTTGAGGAAGTTATTTTGGTGGCATGGGATGAAAAGAGATATCGCTAGATGCATGTCATCTTGTTTGGTTTGCCAGAAAACGAAGATTGAGCATCAAAGACCAGCTGGATTACTACAACCCTTAGCTATTCCTGAATGGAAATGGGATAGCATCGCCATGGACTTTGTTGTCGGGTTGCCAACAACTCGAAAAGGAAATGACTCAATATGGGTAATAGTGGATCGACTTACGAAGTCAGCTCACTTTCTGCCAATCAACATAAGATATCCGTTGGAGAAGTTGACTCAGATATACATTGGTGAAATTGTCAGACTTCACGGGATACCCATGAGTATTATTTCCGATAGAGACCCGAGGTTTACCTCGAAGTTTTGGCAAAGTCTTCAAGAGGCTATGGGAACAAAGTTGTGGTTAAGTTCTGCCTACCATCCACAAACTGATGGTCAATCAGAAAGAACAATTCAGTCGTTAGAAGATCTGTTGAGAGCTTGTGCGATAGAGCAAACTGGAGGTTGGGATGAAATCTTACCATTGGTGGAATTCACCTACAACAATAGTTACCATTCAAGTATAGGGATGGCACCCTATGAGGCTTTATATGGGCGGAGGTGTCGGACGCCTTTGTGCTGGTATCAAGATGGAGAACAGCTTACCGTTGGACCTGAACTCATTCAGCAGATAACTGAAAAGGTTAAAATGATTCAGAAGAAAATGAAAACGGCTCAGAGCTGGCAGAAGAGTTATGCGGACAAAAGAAGGAAACCTCTTGAGTTCGAAGAAGGAGAGCATGTCTTCTTGAAAGTCACGCCTATGACTGGGGTCGGTCGTGTCCTCAAATCTAGGAAACTCACTCCAAAATTCCTTGGACCCTACCAAATTCTTCGTTGGATAGGTCCTGTTGCCTACCAAATAGCTTTACCCCCTTTTCTTTCAAATCTTCATAATGTCTTTCATGTGTCACAAATTAAAAAAGTATATCCCAAATCCTAATCATGTCATAGCACCTGATTCTGTACAATTGAAGGAAAACTTGACATATGAGACAACTCCTGTAAGGATTGAGGATAAGAGGACAAAGCAACTCAGAGGAAAGGACATTGCATTTGTGAAGGTAATCTGGAATGAAGCAACTGGAGATGTGACGTGGGAGCTGAAGGACAAGATGAAGGAGCAATATCCCGAATTATTTTAAGGTATGAAAAATTTCGAGGACGAAATTCCTTTTTGTTGGGGAGAGTTGTAACACCCCAAAATTTACTTTTCTACTCTCAGGATTTATTCTAAAAATAATTGTGATTTTCTGGAATTTTCTGAGAACATGGAATATTTTAATATATTTCTCGTTTTGCGTGTGTACTGAACGGAACCGGAGAAATGAGACATTTTCTCCGAGAACCTTGAACTATGGAAACGTCAACGGGGGATCTTACTAAACCCGAGGCCGGACACAGTTTACAAGGTTTCATATTTTTCGAGAAATCTTAACAGATGAGATAATAAAACACCGCGAAAAATTTATCTGTCAGATTTGTTAATTCTGACTTCTACCAACTATAACTATTGTCCAATAAATAATAACATGTATTAAAAATATTATCACATTATTCAAAATCTGATTTTTTGTATCACACCTATTAGTTTTAATTTCAAAAGAAAGATTAAATTTAATACAAGCTTGTTATGGGAAGCTTCCTAGCAATTTCCCTTGCAACACATTTTTCTCTCTCCCTTTTTCCCCTCTTCTACGGCAGAAGCTACAAAGGGGAAGCCCAAATATTACCCCTCCATTCTCTTAATATTTCACTCTTATTTCTCTAAACCCAAATACCCATTTCTCCTCCTCTCTTCCTCTCTTCTTCTTCCTCTCCAGCGTACACTCACACACCTTCACATTGGAGACCAACTTCCTTATTTGCCAAACAAATCACATTTACTTGTTCCTTCCACCATTCCAAGACTATTCTCCTTTGGTGGTTATCTTTTGGTTCCTTTTCTTCTTCTTCTTCTTCCATTTCTCTTCCACCATTGAAGCTAAAGCTTAGAGCTTTAAGGTAAAGCCTTCAACTTTCTTCCATTTCCTTGCTATTTTCATTTTCTCTTGGCCACCTTGGTGATCAAGAACCTATTTTTCATGGTTTGAGTGAACATTGTGGTGATCACTCACATTGGAGTTTTTCTTGAAGGGGAGAAAACAAAAATCTAGGGCAAGAAGGAGTGGCACATTGTGTTGTTTCCCAAATAGGTAAGAGGGAGATGATCCTCTTCAACCAACCATAGTAGTAAGGGAATGTCTTGTATGTGTATTGTTGTTGATTTTTTAATCTATGTATAAAATTCTCTCATTTTCATGTTGTTTTTAATGATAATGTATTTTGTTGGGTATGTATGATTTATTGATGTCTCTTGCATGATTTGAAGTTGTATTTGAGTATCTTGTTGATTAAATGTGATGAGGAATGGTTTGGTTTGAGTTAGAAGACTTAAAGAACTCTGTTTTCTGCAAATTTACGCGTGGTAATCGATTACACGTGGCTTGTAATCGATTACCAAGCTCTTAAAGATACAAAATCGTGATTCTGGAAATCTGGTAATCGATTACGTCTGGTGTGTAATCGATTACAGAGATTCTGTTTAGCTTGTAATCGATTACAAGGAGAGTATAATCGATTACCAAGCCTCTGATGTCACAAAATGGTGCTGCTGGAAATCACGTAATCGATTACAACTTGTGGGTAATCGATTACGGAGGTTCTGTCCAATTGGTAATCGATTACCACGGTTGTGTAATCGATTACACGGCTCTGAAGTTACGAAACGTGGTTCTGGGAATCACGTAATCGATTACAATGATATTGTAATCGATTACAGAGGTTCTGTTTCTCAGGTAATCGATTACAAGGGTGATGTAATCGATTACCAAGACCAAATATGATATTTTTGAGCTGGAAATGATTGAGATTTTGGTTCTTTGTCCTTTGTAACTCAAACATAACCTAAAAACCCTGGATTCAAGGATTTTACTTTACTAAAATTGTGATAGGAATGTGCATTCATACCCATAGAGAAGAAATGATTGTGAATGTGGAATTCTTGGATCCATGACATGGAAATTGTGGTATGTGTGTAATGAGGATTATTGATGTAGTACTCAATGAGATAAGAATAATGATGTGCCATTGAGGCAATGTTTTAATAAATGCATGGTTCATATGTCATGTTGGACATTGAATAATGCTTATGTGCCATTGAGGAAAGGCTTATGCTGAATGCATCATTGATGAACATACATGATTGGACTTTGTGTCATCATGCATGCGTATTGTCCGTGGGACATTGTTGAGAAGGCTATGTTGCCTAGGAGTTTGAATAACACCTATGTGCGGGTGCGAATAGACTAAGCGTAGGTGTCATATGTTGTTGATCCTGGGGGCGTCGGGGTGTCGGTGTCTCACAATAGACAGTGGTAGCTCCACTGGGCCGTGGGATAGACCAATGCAACACACCGACGATCCTGCCTGAGATGTTGTCCTATGTCGCGATCAACTGTTGAGGTGCCATGTGTGAGCCATTTTGCGCAAATGTTTTTATATGATGAGCACAATATTTTAAAGGCTAACGATACACTGGCATTACTCCTTGATCATTCACTCCGAAAATGTTTACGTCTAGCTCCATGGAGTAGGAACTTTGGTACCCTTGTTGCATTGTGAGTTGTCAGTCACATGGTCCATTGAGCATTCATGATTGGATAATGTGTTTACTATTATGACTGTGATATTTATTTGATTCTTGGAAATGCTAATGTTGCTAGTTGGCTGTGGATGATGTTAATTACTGTTCCTTGCTGTTTTACTCTCATTAATTGCTTTCATGCATTACTATACATGTATATATTAATTGTATCTTATGTGGGTGTTCGACGCCGTTTATTCTCTTGTTGCCTTGTTGGTACTGAAAGCTGGGAATCTCACTCTTTTGTTACTTTTCTTTATTTTGCATTTTGGTTGAATCGTATGCTCTCTAGAAGACACTCGTGAGGAGAACAAGGAAGCCACTGAGTTTCAAGGTTTCTGGCCTTATCTCGATTAAGACCGAAGTTGTTGAGAATGTCTTTTCGCCCCCTTGGATTTTTTGGTTACGTGAGGATCAACTTTCATGGTGGTCCGGATTGCTGGCATATCAACGTGCAGACTGACCGATGTGTGTACCACGGCGAATTGACAGTGTCTTTAGCATGGGGACGCTACTCTGCTTCTATTTTTGACTTTCATGCCTTTGTGTGGTTATAATTTTATATGCCTGTAAGAGATATATGGGCGGATATGTACTATACCCCACGTGATGACTCTTTCTTGTCTACTGCCCGGGCTCCTGCCCGCTGTTCTGTCGTCCCGATGGATGTCTCGTCGGACGACGAGGACCCTGAGGAGGATCCATCTACGGTTCCTTCTCATTCCAGGCAGTCTTAGGGTTGGTTTTTAAATTGATGGCTACTGATGGCTATCCGTTTATTTTGAGGGAGCCTGACGTACTACTGGATTAGTGGGTAGATATTTGTATCTCTTGGGGTAGGTGCACTTTTTGCTTTTTGTATATCTTTTTGGAAATGTAATTTAAACAGGCTTGTAATTCTGGTACGAAATATGTAACTATCCATATTGTACATGGTTGTATGTTTCATTCCATGTTGATTTCTCTTTGACGTTTTTGATGAGAAGTTTTATACGAAAGAGGAACTTTTCATTTTAACTCAATTACGCGATATATTTACAAACAGGTGTATAAGTACATTAATGAAAGTTTTAACCGAATTTATGTTAAACAAAAAAAATGTTCAAATTTTACATAATCATTTGTGCGTCATTTCACTATGGTGCGACGTTCCTTCTTCTTACCCATTATGACCAAGGGAGGAAAAAGGGGCGTTACATCATGCATATGTATACCTAAGAGTAGAATAACACCTATGTGCAGGTGCGAATAGACTAAGCGTAGGTGCCATATGTTGTTGGCCCTGGGGTCGTTGGGGTGCGGGTGCCTCATCATGGACAGTTAAGAGCTCCTCTGTGCCGTGGGGAAGACCGATGCAAACACACCGACGATTCGGACTGAGACGCTGTCCTATGTCGCGATCAACTGTTGAGGTGCCACGTATAAGCCATTGATGCACAAATATTTTATGAGATGAAGACACTATTTTTAAAGCTAATGATATACTGGCATTACTCCTTGATCATTCACTCTGAAAAGGTTAATGTTTAGCTCCATGGAGTAGGATTTGGTACCATAATGCGTTGTGCATCGTTCATTGTCAGTCTCATAAGTTATTGAGCATGAATATCTGTTAAAGTAACTGTTTTACTTCTGTAAAAGATTATCCAATCATTGTGCTGGTTTCTGGAAATATTATTGTGATTTATCTGATGCTGTCGAACCTTCCTATTGCCTACTGCTGTTCTGCTTTTATTACGAATGCCACTGTTAATATTGATTCTTATTATTGCTTATAATTAAACTACTTTCGGTTTAAATTCTGTTGTTGATGTTAATAAATGTATGAACTGTATTGCCTTATGGGCGCTTTGCGCCATGCAATTTTCTTACTGCCATAGTGGTAATGAAAGATGGGTGTCTCACCTCTTTCTTGTGCTACCCTGTTCTATGTCAAATTGGATAAAAATAGAGAAGAGTGCAAGTGGACTCGATTAGTTGTACTTGAGGATCAATTTCTACTTCCTGGTGATGATGTCCCCAACACCCTACATGTTTCGCACTTGGATACAGTTTCTCCAAGGCTCGGAAGCCTGGCACTTCGAACGTGAAGTGGGACTTATTGTATATGTCAGAGATGTAACCCTGGTACAGTGTGGAGATGAACCCGGCGATGGGACTAACATCGCCTATGTTCCATTACGTGTGGAGTTCCCTATACCCATTGGGGAAATGTGGGGTAACCGTCATCTCTTCCTTAGAGAGGTTTCGGTTATGACATAGGTTCATACTCTTTTCCCTTTGGATATATCGCAAGGGCGAGTCTTATCCGTCAGAGATGCCGAGGAAGATCAAGTGCAGGATCTTTCCATTCACGTGTTCGACTTCGGTGAATGCCGATCCTTTACTTGGTAGTTTATGTTATGTAATGAAAGGTTTAAATTCGATATTGTGTAATTCTACTTTATGCATTAATTTTGGATATATATAATTTTGTATCAAATAATGTTGTATTCATTGATGAGTCAATATATTTATATCTCATTCGAGGCTCGTATTTTCTACTTATGCATAAATGCGAAAAAAATAAACTTGTAAATTTTGAAATTTATGTTATCATGACTGTGACACACCTGGATTTAGTAACTATGGTGTAATAACAATTATGCTACGGTTGTTATATTTAGGTGCGTTACATTAGGTGGTATCAGAGCAGTTCATCCTGTTGAGTCGGGGTATGGACTTGCTATGTTTAGGCATGTTAGAATTTTGTCTGTTGTGCATTTTCTTGTCTCTTGATTGAGATGATGGGAAAGGAATACATGACTTGCCATAAGTTGAATGTTAGTAGCTACTGTTATACAGTTGCATGATATTGAGGATTGGCCTACTCAATGTGTAATGTTCTGTGTATATAGGAAACTATGACTTCTCCTAGGCGTATTATGTTAGGAAAATAGGAATTTTGTGAGGAGATCAAGTGGTTTTGAAAAACCGATCTTTTGGAGAAAGAAATAGTTGGTGTAAACTAGGTTCGAGAAGCAGTTTGGAAGTTGACGGCTTACGAGGGATTACACTGTGGAAGCTGAAAGAAGAAGTTCGAGCTAGAGATTGTTAGGATTCGTGAATTGAACTTGTTTTATTTGAATTATGTGAATTGTGTGACTCTTTGTGTTTAGTTTCTGAGAGGAAATAATGCTGCTTGAAATGATTGAGTTGTTTTGTCGTGTTATGTTTTGTCCGACTTCGAAGAAAGTCAATGACTCGCGGCAGACTTACGCATGTGAGCGCAGGATAAGACCATAGAAGTATGGCTGCGATCGCAGGAGAAATACTAACGATAGCTGATGTGACAATTCACCAAGATCAGAGGACCGCACAACAACGAGAATTGGAAGTCGAGATTCAGAATCTATTGAAGGAAAGGCAGACTTGGGATAACCATGGACTGCCCAGACTCTAAAGGAGGAATAATGGAAAGACTAGTCGGTTTAAGCGAAAATCGTATTCTTGATTGTTAGGGCAACAACAGCAACATCTAACTCATGGAAAGAATGCTAGTGGTAGTAGACCCGGTCAAACCTCGACATCTTTGCCGAAATATGGAAAAAAACCACTTAACAAAGGAATGTAAGACCAAGAGAATGTTCTATCGCAAGTGCGGAAAGGAACACCTAACGAGAAATTGTACAATTACAGGAATCATCTGCTTTAAATGTGGAAAGCCTAGACACATTTCCCGTAACTGCAGCCGAGTGAGGGCAGATTCTTTAGCTAATGTTGTAAGGATTGTGGAACCATGAGCAGAAGCCAGAACTTATACCCTGGGAGGTGCTGAGACCTCAACATTTGGAGATCTAAATAAGGGAAGTTATGCCTCAAATCACGACCCTGTAATCATGCTGTATAATTCCGGGGGTAACCCTTCCTTTCATAAATTGTAACTGTATGGATCATTTGGATTCATCTATGTTTTTGTTAGCTTTGAACCAGCTACTTTTATTCCTATTGCCAAGACTTGTCGTTGACAATCAAGGTTATTTAATCCACCCTACTTCAATTAAAAATAGAATCTTTTGTTGGTCTAACTTGCTTACCTAAAATCATATTTATTAGAGTTCATGATTTTAGAGATTGATTGGTCATTTCCTGGTTATATCTTACTAGACCGTTCCAATGGAAACCTTAGTGATTTTTTTGAAACTAAGACTTCTGAATTCATGACGGCCAACAAAGTTGAAGCTTTGTAAGGGAAAGGAGCCTGGGGATACATGTTAATGTCTTCCGTAGAGAACTAAAAGTAAGGAGAATATAAATGCCACTCTGATAGTCAAAGAGTTCGCACGTTAAGCTACGATGGTGTTAGTTAAGGGAGAGAATGAGACTTCTCGGTGAAACGAGGACTGTCGCAAAATGAACAAGACTTCTATCAAGGATGAATGTTCTCGGAGAAAGATGAGCGATTCAATGGATCGGCGGGAAAAGAGTTGTTATTCTCTCCAAGATAGAAGTACACTTTTGTTATCATTAAATTCGTGGGAAATTTAAAATATTCCCAAAGTGATTTTTCGAACACACTTTGGACATTAAGGGCATCTTGTGGTGCCGTTTAGAGTAACCAATATTCTTGTCATATTCATGAATTGTCTGAATCGGATCTTTCGTCCTTACCTAGACAGATTTGTTGTTGTCCTTATCAATGACATTCTGATCTATTCTCAAACACGTGGAGAAGCATGTTGGACATTTTAAACCAGTTTTCTAAACTTTAAAGGAGAAGAAGTTAGCGGAGTAATTTGAGAACTTGTGGTTATCATTGGAAGTGATACCGGATGAAGTATGTCTAGATACGGTTGTTATTTCGAATGGTCTGTTAGGAGAAATTCAAGGGAAATGGAAAAGTAACTAAGGTATATCAAATGCTAAAGCGGAAGTGTCAGTCGTAAGGGATGGAGAGAAAATATAATCTGTGAAAAAGTTTGTTATGAAAGTTGAGGATAAGAGAGCAAGGCAAAAAGTGGACAAAGGGATCACATTAGTAAGGGTGATCTAAATGGACGCGATTAGAAGTGCGACATGAAAGTTAGAACGTGGGGTGAAGAAAAACGTTAAGGTTTAGTCTAAGGGATGAAAATTTTGAGGACAAAATTTCTATTTGAAGGGGAGAGTTGTAACATCCCGAAAATTAATAATTTTAGGATAAATAATCATTTTACAATATTTGGGATTTTTGGGAATTTTTATGGATTTTTCTGAAGACGCAAAATATTTTAATATTATTTTTCATTTTACGTGCACATTGGGCAGAGATGGAAAATGACTGTCACGCTCCGAAAGTTGAAAAATTTTATGATAGATAGTCGTTTTACAATATTTGTGATTTTTGAGAATTTTCTGGAATTTTTCCAGAAACGTCGAATATTTTAGTATATTTCTCGTTTTGCGTGCACATTGGGAGAGTTGGGTAAACAACTGTAACGTTTCAAAAGTTAGAAAATTTTGTGATGAATAGTCATTTTATAATATTTGTGATATATGAGAATTTCCTAGAATTTTTTCGGAGACGTCGAATATTTTAATATATTCTTCGTTTTGCGTGTGCGCTGAGTGGAACTAGGAAAATGAAATATTTTTCCTGAGAACCTTGAACTATGGAAACATTGACGGGGGATCTTACTAAACCCGAGGCCGGACACAGTTTACAAAGTTTTATGTTTTTTGAGAAATTTAACAGATAAAATAACAAAACGCTGTGTAAATTTCATTTGTCCGATGAATTAATACTGACTTTTGCCGACTGTAACTATTATCCATTGGATAATAGCATGCATTAGAGATCCTATCACCTTATCCCAATGCAATCCACTTTATGTCAAATTAATCTCACTTTAATTCAAATTTTGAATCTCATTTATGAAGCTTCTTCTAGAAGCTTTGACCAAATGACCAAATGACCCACTCTAATTGCATGGAAAAGACAAAACACTCCCTTCCACTCACTCATGAAGGCTACGGTTGGCAGCCCCTTTGGGGAAGTTGGATACCAAATTACACTACTCACTTTAACACATCAAACCCTAATTCACTTTACCTATTCACTTCTCTCTCTTCACTTCATCTTCTTCATCTTTTTCTCCTCCTTCTCTCTACCTCCACCATAGCCACGAAAATTCAGCCCTCCTCCTCCACCATTTTTGTTCATCTTTTCCCCTCTCCAAGCTCATTTCTACAGTCATCTTCACTTCCTCTACCTTCTTTGTTTAGAAAGTTTCTTCATTTTCCATTTCTACCTCCATTTTCTCTCCACCTCTTCTCTTCTTCCTCCTCTTGAATCCGAAATTTCCAGCCACCATTGGAGAGCTTTCTCTTCACTTTTCTCTCCATAAACACCATTTCTAGACTTCTCTCAACCTCCTCTACACTTTCTCTTTAGAAAATCTCTTCAAAAATCAAACCTTTCTACCTCTCCTTCTCCAAATCCGAAAATCACTCTTCCAAGGATGACCAAGCTTTTTGATTTTTCTCTTCACTAAACACATTTCTACACTTACCTACATCTTCTATACAAGTTTCATTTAGAAAGGTTGCCCAAAATCCAACCTTGTCTCCATTGTCTTCCAAGGTAAAGATTCTTGATTTCTCTCCTATTTCTTCTCATTTTCGTTTTCCTTGGTTACTATGTGACCAAGGGCTTCTCTTTTGAGCATTGATGTGTGATGTGAGTGATTTTGAACACTCTAGGGTTCTTGGGTGAGTGGAATCCGAAAATCACCAAAAAGAAATCTCAAGGAGTTTAAACTTAAGGCTTTAGGTAAAGTTCTTCACATTCACTTCTCAATTTCGTTTTCCTTGGTCACCTATATGACCAAGGATCATTCTTTTCAATCCTTAGTTTGTGATTATGAAAATTTGACCATTTTATGGTTCTCTTGAAGGTGGAATCCGAATTTGCAAATCAAGGAACCAAGGAGTTTGTTTCCTCGCATTATCTCCTCTAGGTAAGAGGGAGATTACTCACTTCAACCATTTATGGTGGTGAGGGAACTTTGTATGTATGTTGATGGGGAAATCCATTTTTGCATGCTACTTGATTTGTAAATTTGTATGATATAGTGTTCTTGAATTTGATTAATGTTTGATTTGTGCTCTTGAATATGTTTGATGTATTAAATGTGCTTGATCAAGTTAGGGTTGTTAAATGGAAAATGTGGAGTTTCCTACCTTAGCTTGATGCCACAGTTTTGAGATGATTCTTGAATGATAAATTTGTTTTGTACATATTAAAAGGAAGCTATGAAATTAAATGTTAAATGATGATAATGAAAATTTATGAATGTGAAATTCTAAGGGTTTACTACCCCCCATGAAGCCACGGTTTTGATCTTGATAAAGAGGCAATTGGATTAATTTTGATAAACTAAATTAAGTGAACTAACATTAAGAAAACTAATGCATAAAAGTGGAAGGAAAAATTGGACATTGGACACCATGAAGCCACGGTTTTGGCATGGACCTTAGGCAATTGGATTGATCTTGTGAGAAATAGAAATTTAAGTGATTAAGTATCAAGTAACCAATACATAATGTAGTGAAAGAATGAAACTTTAAATACTAAAGAAAGCCATGATTTTGGCCTGGAATCATGAGGGATGAAATTGACTTTGGTGAACTAAAATTATAGTGATTTGTTAACAAGAAACCATTACATAAAATGGAGAGGAATTGAGATTTTGAGAACTTTGAGGGACCACGATTTTAGAGAGAAAGATTTGAGTTCAAGTGATGCCTTGGTGCAACTTTGGAGATTGAAGAATTAGAAATTTGCATAATCTTTGATGAAGCGAAAGAATTAAAGTGAGTAATGGTATTTGAGAAGACCATAGTTTTAAAGGGTTAATTACCCTAACTTTTTCATAATTGACCAAAGACCAAAGACTTGAAAATAAGTATCCCTACTAGGGACATTGTGGTAGTTGATAAACCATGAATACTTAATTACGATGATGAATTGAATTAAACCCATGTGAAACCAAAACTAAATGATTGGTATCAAGAGACTAGTGAATAATATGGGAAGGAATTTAGAACCTTGAAGGCATGTGAGGCAAAGGTTTCTAAGGGTTAGTTAACCTAAAGATTTGCATAATTGATCAAAATTTATATTCTTAGAATTGTTCAACCCTTAGTGGGAAATAGTGGTTATGATAAACCATAATATGTATTGATATTGAGATTTGACTCTATGTGTTATGGGTCCCTAAGAAGGGTTATATACTGGTTGGTTTAATCCTCGATGAGAAATGACATGTTGATGTTAATGCATGCTTATATGCCATTGTGGTATCGTATATGATGAATGCATCATTGATAAACATACATGATTGGACATTGAGTCGTCATGCATATGTAATTTGATAAAGACTATATATCGTTATGGTATTGTATATGATGAACACATCATTGATAAACATACATGACTAGACATTGCATCGTCATGCATATGTATTGTACATGATGAATGAATCATTGATAAACATACATGACTTGACATTGAGTCATCATGCATATGTATACCTAAGAGAAGAATAACACCTATGTGCGGGTGCGAATAGACTAAGCATAGGTGCCATATGTTGTTGGCCCTGGGGGCGTCAGGGTGCGGGCGCCTCATCATGGACAGTTAAGAGCTCCTCTGTGCCATGGGGTAGACCGATGCAAACACACCAACGATCCGGACTGAGACGCTATCCTATGTCGCGATCAACTGTTGAGGTGCCACGTATAAGCCATTGATGCGTAAATATTTTATGAGATAAAGCACACTATTTTTAAGGCTAACGATATACTGGCATTACTCCTTGATCATTCACTCTGAAAAGTTTAATGTTTAGCTCCATGGAGTAGGATTTGGTACCATAATGCATTATGCATTGTTCATTGTGTCTCATAAGTTATTGAGCATGAATATCTGTTAAAGTAACTGTTTTACTTCTGTAAATGATTATCCGATCATTGTGCTGGTTTCTGGAAATATTATTGTGATTTGTCTGATGCTATCGAACATTACTATTGCCTATTGCTGTTCTGCTTTTATTACGAATGCCACTGTTAATATTGATTCTTATTATTGCTTATAATTAAACTACTTTCAGTTTAAATTTCGCTGTTGATGTTAATAAATGTATTAACTGTATTGCCTTGTGGGCGCTTTACGCCAATGCTATTTTCTTACTGCCATAGTGGTAATGAAAGATGGGTGTCTCACCTCTTTCTTGTATTACCCTGTTCTATGTCAAATTGGATAAAAACAGAGAAGAGTGCAAGTGGACTCGATTAGTTGTACTTGAGGATCGATTTCTACTTCCTGGTGATGACGTCCCCAACACCCTACATGTTTCGCACTTGGATACAGTTTCTCCAAGGCTCGGAAGCCTGGCACTTCGAACGTGAAGTGGGACTTGTCGTATACGTGGGAGATGTAACCCTGGTACAGTGTGGAGATGAACCCAGTGATGGGACTAACATCGCCTATGTTTCCTTACGTGTGGAGTTCCCTATACCCATTGGGGAAATGTGGGGTAACCGTCATCTCTTCCTTAGAGAGGTTTCAGTTATGACACAGGTTCGTGCTCTTTTCCCTTTGGAGATATCGCAAGGGCGAGTCTTATTCGTCAGAGATGCCGAGGAAGATCAAGTGCAGGATCTTTCCATTCACGTGTTTGACTTCAGTGAAGGCCGAACCTTTACTTGGTAGTTTATGTTATGTAATGAAAGGTTTAAATTCGATATTGTGTAATTCTACTTTATGCATTAATTTTGGATATATATAATTTTGTATCAAATAATGTTGTATTCATTGATGAGTTAATATATTTATATCTCATTCGAGGCTCGTATTTTCTACTTATGCATAAATGCGAAAAAAAATAAATTTGTAAATTTTGAAATTTATGTTATCATGACTGTGACACACCTGGATTTAGTAACTATGGTGTAATGACGATTACGATGCGATTGTTATATCTAGGTGCGTTACAACCAACACTAACGTAGTAATTAACCACTTCTTCCACTCTTAGAAACCATACTCATGAACTAGAGTCCACTAAAACTACTACCTCTTCTAGCTGACTTAGTCAGGGTATCACTGATCAAGAAAATCTACTGATAAACTTTCTAACCTCGGTCATAATGTAGTTCAACCCATTGTACCTTTGCTTAAACTTTGCTAAGGTTCTATGCAATTTTTCCTTGAGAAATTACATAACCATTAAACTGTATCACTTGTAACCAAAACTGACTCTTGGCTAACTTTGAACGCTAAAACTTTTCTCTAAAAATTTCTAAAACTACTCTAATATACTGGCTGTAACATCCTAATACCAGCATCTCAATATATAAAGTATACAAAGAGATATCTAGCATTACAATATCACTGCATACATAATAATCTAATTCTTAGATCCATAATATTCATTGGAAACATTATAGAGAGCCTTATGAAATGCAGAAAGATGTAATCCTCATAAAAAGATGCATATACATATACAATCTTAACCTTAGCAAACGCTTGAAGTGTAACACCCCAAATTTTATTTATTTTATGATAAATATTTATTTTCTAATATTTGTGATTTTTTAGAATTTTTCTGGATTTTTCTGAGAACATGGAATATTTTAATATTATTCCTCATTTTACGTGCAAACTGAGCGGAGCCAGGGAAAAGAGATATTTTTCTTGGGAACCTTGATCTGTAGAAACGTCGACGGGGGATCTTACTAAACCTGAGACTGTGCACGATTTACGAGATTTCATGTTTTTCAAGAAATTTTAATAAATAAAATAATAAATCGATGTGTAAATTTTATTTGTCAGATAAATTAACACTGACTTCTGTCAACTGTAACAATTATCCATTGGATAATAACATGTATTAAAAATCCTATCACATTATCCTAATGTAATCTACTTTAAGTCTAATCAAACCTACTTTAATTCAAATTTAATGTATTTTAATCAAAGCTTCTTTGAGAAGCTTTGACCACCAAAAGACCAAGATGCCCTTGGCTTGTTGGGGATGCCATTCCCTCCCCTTCTCTCTCTCAATGTCGCGACTACCATTGCCCAAGGGAGGCCAAAATTTGCCTCCTTACTTAATGTATTTTCAATAAAAAACATTGCATTTCCTACAACACTTTCTCTCTCTAACTTCATCTTCTTCATTTTCTCTTCCTTCTCTCTTCTTCTCCCTTCTCCATCCGAAAATTGCAGCCCCTTGAGTGACCATTTTCTTTGATTTTTCTCTTCATCAAGACCATTTCCATACTTATCTCAACCTTCTCTACATCTTCTATTTAGAAATTTTCCTCAAAATCCAACCTTTCCTCCATTGTCATCCAAGATAAAGCTTCAAGCTTTAAGGTAAAGTTTTCATTTTTTTTCTTCTTTTTCTTCATTTTCATGTTCCATGGTCTCTTTGATGACCATGAATCTCTTCTTTTTCAACCATTGATGTTGATTCATTGTCTTGAAATTTCTAGGGTTTTGGGAAGCTCAAAACCGAACCTTCAAGGACCAAGTAGGAGATCATTTTTGTGTTCTTCCTTTAGGTAAGAGGGAGACTACTCACTTCAACCATTTTGGTGGTGAGGGAACCTTTGTATGCTTACTTTATTTTGGTGACTTTGAATGTTTATGCATTCTTGAATTGGATTAATGTTTGAATGGTGAACTTGAATGTATTGGATGTGTTGAAAATGCTTGACCATGTTAGGGTTGTTAAATGGAAAATTTGGAGTTTCCTACCCTAATGTGATGCCACGGTTTTGACTAGGATTTAGGGATATAAATTGGTTTTTATGTACAAAACAATGAAGCTTATGTGATTATATGTTAAATGATAATATTACAATTAATGAATGAAAAATTTAAGGGTTTAATACCCCAAAGTGATGCCATGGTTTTGACTTGAATCTTGAAGGATTGGATTGCTTTGGTGTGCACTAAAATTTAAGTGATTAGATATCAAAAGACTAATGCATAAAATGTAAAGAAATTGGAACCATGATGGTCTAATGAGGCCACGGTTTTTGGAGAATTTAGTGTCCAAGTGATGCCTTGGTGCATCTTTAGAGATGAAGAATATAGAGACTTGCATAATCTATAATCAAGTAGAAGAATTAAATGGAGTAATGACTCTTGAGAGTGTCATAGTTTTGAAGGGTTATTTAACCTAAAATTTTCATAATTGACCAAAGCTTGAGACTTTGAAATTTGGGATCCATAATGTGGACTTGTGATAATAAATGAACCTTAAATACATATTGATGTGAGCATTGATTCTATGTTGTTGTGATCCCCTATGTGGGACTAAGCAATTGATAATATGCATTTGATGGACTTATGACAAGTTGATGATGAATATATATATATATATGCCATTGTGGTATGCTCATGATGAATGCATCATTGATAAACATGTATGATGTACATTGTGTCATCATGCACATGTGTTGTCTGTTGGACATTGTTGGAAAGGCGATGTATGCCTAGGAGTTCGAATAACACCTATGTTCGGGTGCGAGTAGACTAAGCGTAGGGTCATTGTTGTTGGCCCTAGGGGCGTCGTGTTGGTGTATGCCCTAGTGGCCAATACATTTTGTTTGTATTTACATACATTATATTATGTTATTTTATATAAGTCATTTCATTTATTGTGTTTTTTTTGGTAGACATAATAAAGTCCTTAGAATAGTAAGTTTGATACCATAGGACATCAAGGGGATGACTTGATCGTGAGATCCTATTGGATAAAATACTATTCTTAAATGTCCCTAGTCAAGTATTATTGTTAATTAGGACAACAATAATACATTGAGGCTAGTATGTGCGTAGACTGATGACCACATCTCACGGGTCATGGATATGAGATATCAAGTCTACACATGGATACATATTAGAGTAATGATGTATTGGACAGACCCGCCATGAGAACGCTACGTGGATCGTTACGTGAGTGTCATAAGCGATTCTCATAGTGATAATGGTGTATGTGGTCCTTTGACCACGAAATCACTACGATTCCTACATGAGGAGTTGTGTGTTTTAATGCCATCAAACGTCATCGTAACAAGATGATTATAACGTTGGTTATTAGACATGCCGCAATACATGTGGAGGGATGTGAGTGACCTAGATGGGATTTGTCCCTCCTACATAACGGGAGCGATATCTTTGGGCCCCCGATTGAGTGAGACTACGAAATGCATGGCCATGCTCAAATGAGTCAATATAAGATATTGATCTTATTTGTTATTACTATGTCTACTCGGGAATCAGAAGCGAAGATTGAACTAAACAAGGGTGACACGTTCTATGCCTTGTGTTCAATCTGGATATCGGACAAAGGGACTAAACTACACGGAAACATTGGTCACGGATAGGTTATGTCAAATCACCGACATTCTCATTACTTGGGTAGCGGTGATGTGTTGCTAGATACCGCTCACATTGTTTGTAATATTAAAATGAGATTTTAATATTACTACCAACGTCATGAGAACCTCGCAGGTCGCACACTTAGAAAGACTAAATTGGAGTAATCGAATCCAAGTTGGACTCGGATTCAACTGTGGGCCTAACTCATGACAGATGGGTTTAGGGTTGCACCACTTACCTTGCTACTGCTCACACTCACTTAAGGCAGCCACTGTTATAAATAGTACTGCTAAGGGGGCTGCTACTAGGTTACATCACAACCCTAGCCGCACCTACAGAAAGTGAGTGAGAGATAGTGAGGTCTTCTTCTCCTCTCTTCGCAGCTAGCACTACGAAAACAGAGGCATGACTCCTTTTGCAAGTCTGTTCATGTGGATACCGCAGAAACATCGTCGCTATTACGGTGTTGGTGATTCACCTCGCTTGTGTCTATCACGCTTCAAGAGATAAAAATTTAAAAACTCGAATTATGGATTTTTCGCATGGATCCTGTGAGGGAATTCTGTTATTCCGCTGCGAGACTTTTGATCTGCAAATTCCCAATAGTGGTATCAGAGCCACTTGCGAAACCCTGATTCAGTTTTTTTGCTTTTCTTGTTATATGTGATAACATGATTCGTTGCTTTCTTTTGATAAAAGATATGATCTTTTTATGTTGTTTCTAAAACCATGAAGATGTTCATATATTTTTGCGAAAACTGTTTTGAAAGCTTTCTGTTTCTGCGTTTTTCTGGTATATATATATGTGATATGTATGAATGAAAATCGTTTTGAATGCTTTCTGTTTTTGCGTTTTTCTGGTATATACAAATGTGATATGTATGATTCTACGAAAACTGTTTTGAATGCTTTCTATTTCTGCATATTTTTTGTATGAATGCGATATACACAGTAGCGCGACACAAGGTTTTAGAAACCTTGTTTCCGTTTTGCGACGGCCATGAAGCTTCCTCATGACATGAAGTGTTCATGTCTTCATGCATTCTGGAAACCTTGTTTCTGGATAGGCGATGACGGCTGTGAGGAACCCCTTCACCCCAGCGGGACCCCCGTCGGGGCGCTGCCCCGAACCCCGTTTCGTGGTGTGTGATATTCAAAAGTGCAATATTCAAAATTGTTTTTATAATTCACAAAATAATAATGTGTTATTGCTTTGTGTTTATGTATTCTTAGAGATGCATGGTGCATGGTTATGGCCTTAGTTTTTATTTTATGCTTTTTTGGTTATTTTAAATACGACCTGTGTGTCGTGCCTTTCTCTCTACATTCTAATTGTACATTCTCTTCTCATCTAACTCCCCTCGAATGTAAAAGAGGTTTCTATAATGTAATCTTCATGTGGAGACAAGGAGACGACATCAAGTGAGGACGTTGGTGGGAGACGCTTGGTGAAGCTGGCATTAATTAATGCTACTCTCTTAGAGGCCATAACCATGTCACATTTATTATATGCTTTATATGTATGAGATGCATGGATAATGTTTATGGTATGTTAAACAAGTTTAATAAATGGTGAGATCTAATAATAAAATTCCCTCAAAGAAAATATTAAGTCATTATGTGATGCCTTCCAATGCGTGACACTCGTCAACACTAATATCGATCAAGTGTAGGTCTGCCAAAGCAGGGTGCCTTTATCTATATTAGTAAAATGCGATAGGATAATAGTAATATCCAATTGTCAACCATTGGGTTTGACTTAACTAGGCCATTTCAATAGGATTGAAGGCTTAGAGGCATGAAGTTGAGCTTTAGTCCACTAAATGGATTAGAATAAGTGTTATTCACCCAACTATCCAAGAGTTGCATTTGATGTAATTAGAAAGAGTTTCCTACCTAAATAACTAAATTTTGGGCAATCAGCCAAAGCTGACTCAAAACTAGGTGAAATATGGATCTTGGCCCACTAGGAAATCTTCCAATGGGATTTTCCAAGTCAATGTTGAGGGTCATTGATTTGAATAAAATAGTGGGAGACGTATTTAATTAAAAGACCTTGTTAAATATGTTTATAGCATAATACTTATATTTTGCATATTTCTGTTGATAGATTACCATGGCAACAAACACATCAAGTAACTTATCATTGCGATCGGTCCTTGAGAAGGACAAGTTGTCTGGGACAAATTTCCTAGACTGGTACAAGAACTTGAGGATTGTCCTCAAGCAAGAGAAAAAGTTGTATGTTTTAGAACAACCTATTCTGAACCACCGCCTTGCTAATGCCCCTAGAGTGAAAGAGATGCTTATAAGAAGCATCAAGATGATGCCTTGGACATTGGATGTCTAATGCTAGCCACCATGAACTTTGAGCTCCAAAAGTAACACGAGAACATGGAAGCCTACGATATGATCGTACACCTCAAAAAGCTCTATCAAGAGCAGGCTAGACATGAGAGATATGAGGTCTCCAAAGCACTCTTTCAGTGCAAGCTGGTAGAGGGAAGCCCTGTTGGTGCTCATGTACTCAAGATGATTGGGTACATTGAAAACCTTGAGAGACTAGGTTTTCCTATGGGCCAAGAGTTGGCCACTGACTTAGTCCTGCAATCGTTGCCGGAGAGTTTTAGTCAATTTGTCATGAACTATAACATGAATGAAATTGACAAATCACTACCAGAGCTGCTAAGCATGTTGAGAACTGTTGAGCAGAACATAAACAAAGGCAAAGGAAATGCCATAATGATGGTCCATAAGAATAAGGGCAAGAAACAGCAGAAAAAGCCCCAGGACAAGTGGAAGGGTAAGGGCAAGGAAAAGTCCAAGCCTAGCACTTCTAGCTTGAAACCAGTAGGTGGAGTGGCTAAGGAAGGTACATGCTTCCACTGCAGTCAGACCGGACATTGGAAGAGGAACTGTGCCAAGTACCTAGAGGAGCTCAAGAAGAAGAAGGGAAGTGAGACTTCCACTTCAGGTATTTTTGTTATAAAAGTCAATTTATCTACTTCGCATCATGGGTATTAGATATTGGATGTGGATCTCACATTTGTGTAAATGTGCAGGATCTAAAGAGTAGTAGACCATTGACTAAGGGCGAAGTCGACCTACGAGTGGGAAATGGAGCAAAGGTTGCTTGCACTAGCCGTAGGGACTTATTTATTAGCTTTGCCAACCGGGCTTGTAATTGAATTGGATAATTGTTATTTTGTGCCTCGCTATTAGCGGGAATATCATTCTGTTTCTTGTTTGGACAAGAAGGGTTTTACTTTTATAATTAAGAACAAAAGTTGTTCTCTTTATTTGAATGATATTTTCTATGGTAGTGCACATTTGAGTAATGGACTTTATGTCCTTGATCTCGAAACACCCATTTATAACGTAAATACAAAGAGGTTCAAGTCAAATGATATGAACCTGACTTATCTCTGACATTGTCGTTTGGGCCATATAAATGAGAAATGCATTTCCAAACTCCATAAAGATGGATTCTTGGACTTGTTTGATTACGAATCATATGAGACATGTGAATCTTGTTTATTGGGAAAGATGACTAAGGCCCCATTCACTGGACAAGGTGAAAGGGCTAGTGATCTTTTGGGCCTCATACATAGTGATGTATGTGGGCCACTAAACACACTAGCTAGAGGCGGTTTTTAGTACTTCATTACATTTACTGATGATTTCAGTAGATATGGATTGGTATATCTTATGAAGCACAAATCAGAATCCTTTGAAAAGTTCAAAGAGTTCAAGAATGAAGTACAAAACCAACTTGGCAAGAGTATTAAAATCCTTCGATCAGATCAAGAAGGTGAATACTTAAGCCAACAGTTTGATGATCATCTGAAAGAGTGTGGGATAATATCTCAACTCACTCCTCCTGGAACACCACAATGGAATGGTGTTTCTGAAAGGAGGAACCGGACCTTGTTGGACATGGTCCGATCCATGATGAGTCATGCAGACCTTCCAGGCTCCTTCTGGGGACATGCTCTATTAACAACAGCTTTCACACTTAACCGTGTTCCATCTAAGACAGTTCAACAGACACCGTATGAGATGTGGACTGGGAGAAGACCCAATATGTCTTTTATGAAGATTTGGGGTTGCGAAGCTTATGTGAAACGTCAAGTTTCTGATAAGCTTGGCCCAAAATCAGATAAATGCTTCTTTGTGGGGTATCCTAAGGAAACCAAGGGATACTATTTCTATAATCCTACCGAGGGCAAAGTGTTTGTCGCACGGACTGCTATATTCCTAGAAAAGGAGTTTATCTCCAAAGGAATCAGTGGGAGGAAAGTAGAACTTGAAGAAATTCAAAGTTCACAAAGTAGCAGCGAACCAATGGTGGAAATAGAGCAGCCTCCACAAGTCATTGTGGAACCACAATCTGCTCTAGTAGCACAAGACCCGCGTAGGTCTAACAGGATACATCGTCAACCAGAGAGATATGGATTTCTCATGACTCAACAAGGTGACGTATTACTCATGGATCAAGATGAGTCTGTGACTTACCGGGAAGCCATTATTGGCCCGAGAACCGACAAATGGCTTGAGGCCATGAGATCTGAAATGGAATCCATGTATACCAACCAGGTATGGACCTTGGTTGACCCACCTGAAGGGATAAAACCCATTGGGTGCAAGTGGGTTTTTAAGAAGAAAACCAACATGGATGGTAATGTGCATACCTTTAAGGCGTGATTGGTGGCTAAAGGTTTCAAGCAAATTCATGGTGTAGACTATGATGAGACTTTTTTCCCAGTTGCGATGCTTAAATCTATTCAGATCTTGCTTGCTATTGCAGCATACCATGATTATGAAATCTGGCAAATGGATGTCAAAACTGCTTTCCTTAATGGAAATCTTCTCGAGGATGTGTACATGACACAACCTGAGGGTTTTGCCACTCCACATTATGCTACAAAGGTATGCAAGTTGCAACGATCTATTTATGGATTGAAGCAAGCTTCCAGAAGCTGGAATCTTCGTTTTGATGATACAATCAAACAGTTTGGTTTTATCAAAAATGAAGAAGAATCTTGTGTCTACAAGAAGGTTAGTGGGAGCACAGTTGTCTTTCTAGTATTGTATGTAGATGACATACTACTAATTGGAAATGACATCCCTACCCTACAGTCCGTAAAGACTTGGTTAGGGAAGTGCTTTTCTATGAAGGACTTAGGCGAAGCCACCTATGTATTAGGTATCAGGATCTATAGAGATAGGTCGCAGAGATTGCTTGGCCTAAGTCAGAGTACATACATAGACAAAGTGTTAAGACGATTTAACATGCATGAATCCAAGAAAGGACTCTTGCCTATGTCGCATGGTATAAGCCTATCTAAGGCTCAATCCCCTTCCACTCAGGATGAGAGGGATCGCATGAGTAAGATTCCATATGCATCGCAATTGGATCTATCATGTATGCCATGTTATGTACTCGACCGGATATCTCATATGCTTTGAGCATGACGAGCGTGTACCGGTCGATCCCGGTGAGAGTCACCTGAGAGTCTTTGTCAAAAACATCCTTAAGTACTTGAGAAGAACTAAGGATTCGTTTTTGGTATATGGAGCCGAAGAGGAACTAGTAGTAAAAGGTTACACGATGCTAGCTTCCAAACCGATAAGGACGACTCCGGATCGCAATCAAGTTTTGTTTATTGCCCGAATGGTGGGAAATTTGTGAGTGGAAGAGTTCAAAGCGGGAGACGATCGGCGATTCTACCACAGAGGTGAGTATATTCTTTGCCTCGAATGCAGCAAAGGAGGCCGTTTGGATTAGAAAGTTCATTATTGAGCTTGGTGTAGTTCCTAGCATTGTGGACCCAGTGGACCTCTATTGTGATAATAATGGAGCCATTGCACAAGCTAAGGAGCCCAGATCTCACCAGCGATCCAAACATATACTTAGGCGCTTCCATCTCATTCGAGAAATCATCGATAGAGGAGATGTGAAAATATGCAGAGTACCAACAGATGATAACATTGCCGATCCACTGACGAAGCATCTTGCACAACAGAAGCATGAGGGTCACACTAGGTCTTTAGGCATTAGAAATATGCTTGATTGGCTCTAGTGCAAGTGGGAGATTGTTGGTGTATGCCCTAGTGGCCAATACATTTTGTTTGTATTTACATACATTATATTATGTTATTTTATATGAGGCATTTCATTTATTGTGTTCTTTTTAGTAGACATAATAAAGTCCTTAGAATAGTAAGTTTGATACCATAGGACATCAAGTGGATGACTTGATCGTGAGATCCTATTGGATAAAACACTATTCTTAAATGTCTCTAGTCAAGTATTATTGTTAATTAGGACAACAATAATACATTGAGGCTAGTATGTGCGTAGACTGATGACCACATCTCATGGGTCATGGATATGAGATATCAAGTCTACACATGGATACATATTAGAGTAATGATGTATTGGACAAACCCGCCATGAGAACGCTACGTGGATCGTTACGTGAGTGTCATAAGCGATTCTCATAGTGATAATGGTGTATGTGGTCCTTTGACCTGAAATCACTACGATTCCTACATGAGGAGTTGTGTGTTTTAATGCCATCAAACATCATCTGTAACAAGATGATTATAACATTGGTTATTAGACATGCTGCAATACATGTGGAGGGATATGAGTGACCTAGATGGGATTTATCCCTCCTACATAACAGGAGCGATATCTTCGAGCCCCCTGATTGAGTGAGACTACGAAATGCATGGCCATGCTCAAATGAGTCAATATGAGATATTGATCTTATTTGTTATTACTATGTCTACTCGGGAATCAGGAAACTGAAGATTGAACTAAACAAGGGTGACACGTTCTATGCCTTGTGTTCAATCTGGATATCTGGACAAAGGGACTAAACTACACAGAAACATTGGTCACAGATAGGTTATGTCAAATCACTGACATTCTCATTACTTGGGTAGCAGTGATGTGTTGCTAGATACCGCTCACTGTTTGTAATATTAAAATGAGATTTTAATATTACTACCAACGTCATGAGAACCTGCAGGGTCACACACTTAGAACAGACTAAATTGGAGTAATCAGAATCCAAGTTGGACTCGGATTCAACTGTGGGCCTAACTCATGACAGATGGGTTTAGGGTTGCACCACTTACCTTGCTACTGCTCACACTCACTTAAGGCAACCACTGTTATAAATAGTACTACTAAGGGGGCTGCTACTAGGTTACATCACAACCCTAGCCGCACCTATAGAAAGTGAGTGAGAGATAGTGAGGTCTTCTTCTCCTCTCTTCGCAGCTAGCACTATTAAAACAGAGGCGTGACTCCTTTTGCAAGTCTGTTCGTGTGGATACCGCAGAAACATCGTCACTATTACGGTGTTGGTGATTCACCTCGCTTGTGTCTATCACGCTTCAAGAGGTAAAAATTTAAAAACTCGGATTATGGATTTTTCGCATAGATCCTGTGAGGGAATTCTGTTATTCCGCTGAGATACTTTTGATCCGCAAATTCCCAACACGTCGGGGTGCGAGTGTCTCACAATAGACAGTGGTAGCTCCACTGGGGCCGTGGGATAGACCGAAGCAAACACATCGACGATCCTGACGGAAACGTTGTCCTATATCGCGATTAACTGTAGAGGTGCCATGTATAAGCCATATTGCGCAAATATTTTTATGAGATGAGCACATTGTTTGTAAAGGCTAACGATTTACCAGCTTAACTCCTTGATCATTCACTCTGAAAATGTTTAAGTCTAGCTCCATGGAGTAGGAATTTTGGTACCATTGGCATTGTGAACTGTCAGTCTCATGATTCATCGAGCATGAGCATTTATAATTGAGGAAAGTATCTGTTATTATTACTGCAATAATTATTTGATTGCTTAGACTGTTGAATGTTGGAACGTTAATGTTGTCTGCCTGTTATTAATGTTATTGATTTTGGTTTTGCTCTTACTGTTAATTTTAATCATTACTGTAATTGATGTATGAACTGTGTTATATGTGGGCGTCCAGCGCTATTTCATTTTCTCGCTGCCATCATGGTAATGAAAGCTGGGTGTCTCACCTCTTTTTGTATTTTCTATGTTTTCTGTATTTTCTTTATCTTTGTCAGACTGTGTTTCTGAGAAGACGCTAGTGAGGAAGAGAAGGAAACAACTGAGTTTTCGGGTTTCTGGCTGCACTACGACTAGAGCTGTTGAGGATGTCATCACGCCCACGCCACTTTTGGGGCATGAGAAGTTGACCTTCCATGAAGGACCAGATTGCTGGCACCTACATGTGCAGACTGATCGATGTGTCTACCGCAGGGACCTGACGGTGTCCTTATCTTGGGTTCGTTATGATGCCCCTGTCTTTGATTTTTTAGCTTTTGTTATTTTAGAATTTTACCTACCCATGAGGGACATGTGGACTGATATGTTCTACACCCCTCAAGAGGATTCTTTCCTCTCCACTGCTCGGGCCTCTGCCCGAAACTCGATCGCTCCGATGGCAATTTCATCAGATGATGAGGACCCTGAGGAGGACCCGACTACGGTCCCTTCTCGTCAGTCTTAGGGGTTGATACTGTTGGTGGCTACTGATGCTAACCGTTTATCTTTTTGGGAAGCCTGATGTTTTGCTGTATATGTTGGGGGTATATTTGTATCCTTGTGCATCTTTTGCTTTTTGTATAAATATCATGATGTAATTAAATAGGCTGATGCATATAATATATATATATATTTGAAATGTATGATTTCAAATTCTGTTTCGATTCTATTGTATCTGTAATCATTTTTATTTCCTTCACACAAAAAAATAATATACATATATATACATACATTTCAATTACTCGATTATTTTATCATCCAAGAACGCAAATTATTTAATGTTGTGTTAATAATGAACCAGGTCTTAAATAATCACTGTAATTATTATTTTCCGCAAATTTTATATTACGTTTTGTCTCTCTATAATATGGTGTGACGTTCCTTCTTCGCGGTATTAAGAAAAAGAGGCGTTACATGAAGTACTATATAATTCTTTACATTTTAAAGAAGTACTAAGGGATACAACATTTGTAACATAAATTAAGCTACTCTAGCTTTTAGTTTCCTTTTTATTTTTACTCTTGGAAGAAGCTTCACCTGGAATTACATGATACATAGTGAGGTGAGAAATAACATTTCTCAGTATAAGTAATCAAGACCAGTCATAATTAGCATAATAAACATAATTTAACACATGCTAAAAGGTAAAACATGTTTAGAACACCAACAAGGATATACTTTAACAATTGTAGATACCAAGTTGAAGATACATATATTCATTCTTACATACTTAGTTTACCTAAAACCTAGGTATATTTTACTAGAAATCTTTGACTTCTCATGTTTGCCTCTTGTAGATAGGAAAACTTAATTTTCACTCTACTTAGGAACTTCTTTGACTCCCTTCCTTCTGGCTAAATAGCATTAACTGCCATACACGGTTACATTCACAAATAAACAATGCCAACATATTCTAGTTTACTTGTATCTAACACCACTCATCATCACATCTCTAATGAAGCTAAGTAACAATAAATTAAAGGTAAAAGACACTTTTCTATAGCAAACCCTTACTCTTGTTTGCTTTAAAGTTCATTAATAACATATGCATACCAAAGAATCATTCTCTTATTAGATTAAATCTAGTAGCATACTAGATATACACTAAGTCCATCTATGGCTCTTGGATGTTCAAAGCTTGGACTTCGTTTTATCAACTATAGGTGATAATTTCCCTATTGAAAAATACCCTTATTTATGCCTGAACACACTTTAAAAGGTATAAAAGAGTGATCTCATCACTTAAGAAGTCACAAAACCACAAGAACACAAATCCTGTAAGATTCTAGTAACCACATCTAGGTGCCACCCTCCCACGCCTAGGCTTGAAAGTGGTAGGGAAACAACCCTATAGCTCCCAGGAAACCATGCATAGGCGTAGTTCTATCACGCCTAAGTGTAATACTCTCTGTCTCATCCACGTGTAAGTGTGGTTCAGTCTCGCCCAGGCGTGACCCTGCGACAGAAATTTCTACAAAATTCTATAGAAGAGGGTACTGTTCCATTGGTCCAATTCATGGTTTTTGACCATTCCAAACCAGTTTCTAGGTGATTCTAAGTCCTTAAGTAGTTCATTAACACATATGAATCATTAATCAACAACAAAATCACTTAATTTGGATTATGAACCAAAATCACACAACCTTGACCTAAAACCCCAAAAATGAGCATCAATTGTCTAATTGAGGTGTTCTAAGCTTCTAACTTCAACTTATGCCATGAACAAGTCACAAATACCCAAAGAAACACATTCATGCAAGCCAAACACATCAAACACCTCTAGAATTCAATTTGGCCTATTAAGCACAAGGGTGCATCAATGGTGAAAAGAGTGGAAGAAGATGAATATGGACATAAAACCCCTACCTTAGCAGTTGTGAAGAAGATTCAAGCTTGGTTGGATCTCAAACATTGGCTTTACCTTTGACTTTCCTCTTCCTCTATTCTTTTTCTTTGATCTTTGCTTCCTCTTCCTCTTTTCTTTCTGTCATAGTTTTTGTTTTTGTTTTGTTTTTTTTTTGTAGAAAAGAACCGTGAATGAGGTTATAAAGAGAAGGTAAAAGACTCTTAAGGCCTCCAGGCCATACACAGCTAAATCTTGATCTGCTAAGAACACTTAGATTAAGCTAAATTAAGTTTTCCAACTTCCACCAACTATGAAATAAATACTAAGATTCAACAAAATTATTATTTCACCAATATCTTAATTTTTCATATATGCTGCTAGTCAAACTGGCATAAAAAGCACAACCAGTATGACTAAAAATACCAAAGTAGCTCCAATTGTTCTCAAATTTTAACCATAGCTTATAACATACATTTGTGACTTAAGAATAAAGTATCCATACATAAATTCCTTATCTAAGCAATTTATGTTATTATTTGAGTCATTTTAAGCTACTTTTCATCTTCGGAGTTGCAACAAAGTGCCTAAATGAACTCAGTTTGCCACAAAATTCAACAGGCATGTTAAGCAAGCCATATGTTACCTTTGTATACATATAAAAGTCTAACATGTTATTAAGGGTATTACACTGGCTATGTTCTTCTATAATCCTATATGTAACATCTTGAAATTTCTTTCTCTTGATTTTTATGATTTTTGTGATTTTTATGAATTATTTAATTTATTTTGATTATTTTATTATTATTTTTGGACTTTTGTGTGTTTGAGGCAGTGCCAGAAAAATAAAAATTTTTCAAGGCCAAAAAAATTTTGACTGTTAACACGGGGCTGGGGGAGCTTTCTAAACTTGAAACTAAAAATAGATTTCGAAAGTTTTCTTTTTCTGAGATTTTATCTGACAAATAAAATCTAGGTACATTTTATTATCCATTGGACAATAACCTCTGGTTTTGCTAGCAGTAACCTTTGTCCATTGGATAATAGCTTTCGATAAAGATCTAGGTGGATGATTTTAACCACAAGCCTAGTCATTTCCTCTAGATGCTTCTCTTTGTGACTCACCTTGGTTTTGAACCAATGAGAAGAAAGCTTACAAGTTAAGTTTGATGGAAGTCCAATTTGGTGGCTATGACTCAAAGTGATAAACCAATGGGAAGTTAGCTTCCAAGGCCAGTTTGTAGAAGGCAAAATGGCTACTCAAGCTTAGAAGACGAAGATAAATTAGCTACTTCATCTCTTAAGCTTATCTTGTCACTCTTTTTCAAGAAGCTTGTAGAATAAGCTTAGATGACCAAAATTATATTTGCAATCTCTTTGTGTTCATCTTATCATCTTTTCAAGAAGCAAAGTACAAAAATCTCATCACACTTTGTTGCTTAAAATTCTAGGTACCCTACCAAGGTAATCTACTACTCTAGGATATCTCAAGGCTTATACCTTTACCAAATAAATAGAGTGAATGCTACTAATTCTTTCTAGTATATTTGTATCTATTACACAATCTCACCACATCTTGTGTGATATCTAATGCAACACTAAGTGCCTAGGGTGTTAGATACCTACCTATGACAATCTTTAACTATTGGATGCACAAAGGGTTTAAACTTTTTCATCTATACTAAAGGGTTGTTTCCTCTTTGAAATATCCCTAGTAGCATCCTAACACAATCCAAAAAAGGATGCATAAAGAATTCCAACAAGTAGGGAGCTTCATTTCAACAAGATTCATATCTTGACATTTCCTGGTTTATCACTTAAAAAGGCTGATTTTCATGAATGCACCAAATGTACATCCTAACTCCTATAATTCTGAAATTTTACAGTCAAATAGCCTTCAAAATGCCACTAGAATCAGGTCATTCTGATATCTACAGCTCAAGTTATGCAAGAAATATTAAAGGTTATTAGGATGCTCGGTTCTACTGGTCGTACTGCTGCATGCATAATCTTTTTGTACTGTGAGCGCTTGAGCGCCAAAAACTCACTGCTTGAGCACTGGCCACCCAAAACAAGTTTGTATAATTCTGCAAAACTTGGTCACTCTTCCATTAGGAACAAACCAGCCTTCAATCATCCAAAAAAAGTTTCTAGGTGATTTCTAACACCACTAACAACATCCAAAAATGTTGTAACTCTTTTGCAACTTATTGGTTCCCTTAAACTTGTGTTAATGATCAAAATCACTTACACTTCCTAGTAACCTAAACCCTATTTAATCACCTTTCTAACATTGTCTAATGAATAAAATCACTAATCTTGATACCAAATAGCTTAAATATCTAATTCCAACCAGAGAAACTGATATTCTAGCAAAGAAAACATATTTTGATCCTTAAAACCTATTTTTCCCACTTAAAGGCTTAACCCTAACCATGAAAATGTTTAAGGAAAAGGGTGAGATGGAAGATCAATAGCCCCTACCTCTTGCCTTGGATGGAGATCTTCAAGATTGGCCTTTGTCCTTGAGCTTCTGCTCTTCCTCTTTCTCTCTTTTGGCTGCTACCTCTTCTTTCTCTCTTTTCCTTTTTTCTATTTTGGCTCTCTGTCGTGGGAAGAAAAACAATATAAGAAACAAAGTTTAACTTTGCATCTTATAAGATAACCACTAATATGGTACTGGAATTTTCGATCTACTATGAACTCTTAGATTCCTCCAAATCTAGTATTCTAACTTCCTACAAGTTTGAAATAAATCCTAAGATTCATTAAAAATCTTTTTTCATCATTTCTCTACTTTTCCATATCTGCTGGGGTTCAATCTGGTATTAAATTTTAAACTAACTCTAATTGTTCTCAAATTTTAACTACACCTCAATCACCCTATTTGTGACTTAAAAACAAACTCTCTAGGTTTATTTTCGTCAACTTAGCAATTTATGCTACTATCTGAGTCATTTTAAGCTATTTTTTAACTTATGGGTTGCAACTAAGTGCCTAAACGAACTCAGTTTGTCACAAAGACATGTTATACAAGTATAATAGTACCTCTAAGACCATATACAAGCCTAACATGTTTTTGGGATGTTACATTTTACATATGATTTACTAAATCCAAGATTGAAATCAACATTTCTTTAAAATATAAACTTTAAATTTCAAGTTAATTTAAAAAGATCTTGAAAAGTCATTTGAAGATAATTGAGATACCTTGAGAGCATTTCACATTGATATTCTAAGACCTATATCTAATATACCTCTTTTGATCTTAGTCTTCTTCTTTTGATCTTAGTCTTTTCTTTTAATCTTGGTTTTCATCTTGACTTTGTTATCATCAAAAATTCATTTGATATGCTTCAAGACATAAGCATTCATAAGAACAACAATATTTGAAAAGCTTTGATGTATGGTGAATGATATATGTTATGTGATTATATAAATGATTGCTTTTTATTGAAAGATAAATTGGATTTTATGAAATAATTAAATGGAATTCTGTTTCGGGAAAATGAGTCACTGGATTTTGGCTTTTGTCACCTTCTTACATTATAAAATGAGTTTTAAAATGAGATTTTTCCCCGAAACAGTTGGAAGTATTATGAAGACATGATTTTTTATTAAAATTACTGATAATTCTTGAAATTTTCACCCCGGTTGTATTATTTTCCATAATATTTTCAGGAAAAGCGACAGAAGTTAGATGCTGACACGTGGACACAGAGTTTAGTGAAAGATGTTCAGTGTAGAAATATTTGTATTATGGAATATATATTTTAATATGATGTATGAATCTTGTATTTAGAGTTATTCATTGTATAAAGGCTTGTACCATACATGTATAATATTTCACCCAGAACAGGCTCATATTCTGTATATCTTACATATATTTTCAAATTTATTATGTTTATTTATATGTGTCATGCTTAATTTAAATTACTAATACATACTTCCGGATATGTTATTAGTAATTAGTTTACGTGACGTACTTAATTTTAATTACTAATGCATAATTCTAGATACATATATGGTAATGAAATTAAGGATGTTACAATGGTCATTTATGTCTTGTTCATAGCATAAGTTGAAGTTAGGAACTTAGAACATCTCATTTGAACCCTTGATTCACAAAAATGAAGTTTTAGGTCAAGTATGTAGGATTTTGGTTCATAATCCAAATTAAGAGGTTTAGGTTAGTGATGAATGACTCCTAGGTGTTTAATGATTCTAACATGTTTAGAGACCATGATTAGAGTTAGAAAACATTTAAAATTCATGTTTGCATGATTGAAAATGGATTTAGGGCCAATGGAATAATGACTCGATTTTGCAGAATTTTCTGCAAAATTGACCACGCCTAGGGGCAACTTGGCCATGCCTAAGCGTGGAGTGATTGTAACATCCCGAAAATCATGTTAGGCTTGTAATTAGTTACAAAGGTAATATATTACTTGTTTAGCATGTCAGTCAAGTTTGGTGACAAATCGAGTTAGTTTAGGCACTTTGTTGCAACCCTTAGTGTGAAAAGTTGCCTAAAATGACTCAAAGAATAGCATAAACTACTATTTGAAGGGAAACAGGTTTAAATAATTTGTCTATAGGTCACAAATGAGGTAAGTAAGGTGTGGTTAAAGTTTCAGAGTAATCAAAGTTGATTTGGTATTTTTAGGCATACTGGTTATGCATTTTAATACTGGATTGACCCCAAAAGATATGGAAAAATAGAGAAAAAGTGCAACATGATTTTTAATGAATCTTAGGATTTATTTTGAGTCTATTGGAAGTTGGAATACTGGATTTGGTGGAATTTGAGTGTTCTTAGCAGATCAAGGTTTTAGTGTTTATCCAAGAGAAGTCATATTTGACTTCCCTTGTAAAATATCTCACGGCTGAGATATTGGAGAAGCAGAAACAAAAAAGAGAATAGAAAGGAAAGAAGAGGAAAACATGAAGAGAGAAAGAGAGGAAGAAGGAAGACCAAAGAGGAGAATCAACCACCAAGGAAGAGGAATCAAGTGGAACTTGGCTTCATCTTCATCTTCTAGACCAAGAGGTAGGGGATTCTATTCATCTTTTCTTATTATTCATCATGGATGAACATAGGGTTCATGAATAGAAGTAAGGATTTGGAAAGCCAAATCCATGTTTTTGATGTGGTTCTTGATTTTAAGGACTAGGTTAGTATGTATTCAATTTAGTGAGTACTAGATAGCCATTTATGGCTAAAGATCAATCATTAGAGTTCATAGAAGAGGAACTTTGTGATGGTTGGAGTGTTGGGGGTTTTGGACCTAAATCTATGCCTAAGTGAATTAATAGGTTGTATAAAAGTTACAACAAGTTTAGGGGCCTAGATTGGTGTTAGAAATCACTTAGGAACCAATTTTGGATGATTGGAAGCTAAAAAAATTTGAATGGAACAGTACCCATAATTGCAGAATTCTGCAGAACCTGAGTTCTACATGTCACATGGCGGCGTGGACCGAGGTGTGGCCTGAGGCGTGAGCATGGCGCAACGTGGATCATGACATGCCGCGATGTGGGCCAGTTTTCTACCCAGAAGTTGAACTCGAGAGTTAGGCGCCGCAGCGTGCATAGTTTTGTGCCGCGGCGTGAGATCCTGAAGCTTCAAAAATGTTGTTTTTGAATGCTTTAAGTCCTTTAGTTGATGGAATCCTTTGGCTATACCTAGTAGAATATGTTGAGGCACTAGAAAGGGTATTTTTTATATAGAAAAAACCTAGAGGCATACAGGGAAAGATAAGAGTAAAGTTGTGCATCCATTAGACATAGATTGTCATAGATAAAGAGTTTTAGTTTCTTAAGCAACTTAAAGTTGCACAGATGTCACAAGAGAGGCGATAAGAGATTTAAGAAGCAAGATGACAATAGTAGAGTGTCATAGTACCTAATTGGCAAGAGTTAAGTGTAACATCCCAAAATTTGTTTATTTTATTATAAATAGTCATTTTATAATATTTGTGATTTTTATGAATTTTTTTGGATTTTTATGAGAACACAAAATATTTTAATATTATTCTTCATTTTACGTGCAAACTGAGCGGAACCGGGAAAATGAGATATTTTTCCTGAGAATCTTGATCTGTGGAAACGTCAATAGGGGATCTTACTAAACTCGAGGGTGGACACAGTTTACGAAGTTTCACGTTTTTTAAGAATTTTATCAGATAAAATAATAATCGCTGTGTACTTTATTATCCGCTGGACAACTAATACTGACTTCTGTTAACTGTAACTATTGTCCATTGGATAATAGCATGTGTTAGAAATCCTACCACATTATCCTAATGTAATCCACTTTATGTCTAATCAAATCCACTTTAATTCAAAAAATAATGCATTATAATCAAGCTTCTCATGGAAGCTTGGTCCACTAATGACCAAATTGCTCTAAGCTTGTAGGAGAAGCCACTCACCTCCCTTTCTCTCTCTCATTGCCGCGACTAGCATCCTTGGGGGGAAGCAAATTTTTGCTTCCCACACTTAACACTCCTCACCCAAAAATTTACTCATTTTTCCACTATCACTTTCTTTCTCATCATTTTCTCTTCAACTTTCATTTCCATTTTCTCCAACTTCTCTCTTCTGCTCCTTCACCCTCTCCATGGTTTTTCAGCCCACTTTGGTAACCATTTTTCATTTTCTTACTTCACCATCACCATTTTTGCACACTCCTTCTCATTCTCAACATTTCCTCTTTGAAGATTTTCTCTCAAATCCATCATCTTCACCATTTTCTTCCAAGAACAAAGCTTGAAGCTTTAAGGTAAAGCTTCCATTTTTCTTTCTTCTTCTCTTCATTTTCGTGTTCCTTGGCCACTTTAGTGACCAAGGATTCATATTTTTCAAGACTTGGTTGTTGATTTCACAAGTTTGATTACTAGGGTTTTTGGGAGCCCTAAAATCGAACCACCAAGAGCAAGCAAGGAGGTGATTTTCGTGTTCTTACTTTAGGTAAGAGGGAGATTTACTCACTTCAACCATTATTGGTGGTGGGAAGACTTTTGTGTGGTTGTTGATGGAGAAATCCATATTGGATTGCTTACTTTATTTGATTGCTTTTCATGTTTGTGTGTTCTTGATTAAGATTAATAATGATTGGTTGGTTTGAATGCATTAAGGATGTTGGAATGTTTTGATAATGTTGGATTTGATAAATGAAAAATTTGAGAGGAGGCCACGGTTTTGGCCAAAAATCTTAAGGGTTTGAATTGATTTTTGTGTAGAATGAAATCTATGTAATTAGTTATTAAGGGATGAATGGAAGGAGTGGAAAAATTGGAACCTTGATGTCTTAGGGAGGCTCACGACCTCTAAGGAATTTTTGGAATCCAAGTAGGGCTTTGTGCATCCATGGGAATTAATGAATTTATACATATCTAATTTATAATGTGATGGAAGAATTTGATTGAATAAGGGTTCTTGAGAGGGCCACGGTTTTCAAGGGTTCTTTAGCCTAAAATTTTCATAATTGATCAAGACTTAGGAAACTAAGGATGTTGGATTCATAATATGGAATTATGATATGTGTTGAACCATGTATATGAAATTGTTGATATTGAGAATGGATTGTATGGAATTGTGAGTCCATGTGGGACTAAGTACTTGTTGATGTGTACTTGATTAAATTGCGGCAATGATGTTGTTGAGGATTGACTATATGCCATTGTGGTATGTTCCATAAAAAATATATTGCTGATGAGTATGCTTGATATACATTATGTTATAAGGAACATGCAATTGATACATATACATGATGTAAATTGAGTCGTCATGCATATGTGATGTCCGTTGGACTTTGTTAGAAAGGCGATGTGTGCCTAGGAGATTGAATAACACCTTAGTGTGGGTGCGAGTAGACTAAGCGTGCGTCATAGTGGTTGACCTTGGGGGCATTGGGGTGCGGGTGTCTCACAATAGACAGTGGTAGCTCCACTGGGACCGTGGGATAGACCGATGCAAACACACCGACGATCCGGACTGAGATACTGTCCTATATCGCGATCAACTGTTGAGGTGCCATGTATAAGCCATATTGTGCAAAATGCTATTTTTATGTGAAAGCACTTTATTTTAAGGCTAACGAGATACTGACATGACTCCTTGACCATTCTCTCTGAAATGTTGATGTCTAGCTCCATGGAGTATGATTTTTGGTACCATGTGTATTGTGGATTGTCAGTCTCATATTTCATTGAACATGAGTATTTATGACTATTAAACTATCTGTTTTTGATATTGCAAAAATTGTCTAATGATTGAACTGTTGACTGCTCGAGATATCATTACTGTTAAACTTTCATTGCCTATTTTATTATTGCTTACGGTTATCCTTCTCTTATTGTTGGTTTGATTATTACTGTTGATGAATATATGTGTTGTAATGCTATGTGGGCGCCTAACGCCATTTTGTTTTCTTACTGCCATATTGGTATTAAATGTTGGGTGTCTCACCTCATTTCTGTAAATTACGTACTTTTGTTTTAAATTATGTACTTCTGAGAAGACATTCGCGAAGAAGAGGAAGCACCTGAATTTCTTGGCTTTTGGCCCGATTACAATTAGTGTTGATTAAAGATGTCTTCACGTCCGTGCCGATTTTTGGGATATGCTAGGATGACCTTTCATAGAGGACCCAACTATTGGCACATAAATTTGAGCACGGATCGATGCTTCTATCACGGGGAGCTGACTGTGTCTTTGGCTTGGGGTTGCTATGACCTGCCTGTCTTTGATTTTACTACTTTTGTCCGTTTGGAGTTTTACCTACCCATTAGAGATTTGTGGGATGATCTTTATTACACCTCACGAGATGATTCATTTCTCTCCACTACTCGAGCTTCTGCTCGAAATTCGGTTGCTCCAATGGTGATTTCATCGGATGAGGAGGACCCTGAGGAGGATCCTACTACGGTTCCTTCTCGTCAGTCTTAGGGGCTGATACTGTCAGTGGCTACTGATGGCTATCCGTATATCTTTTTGGGAAGCCTGACATTTTGCTATTTTAATGGGATGTAAATTTATAAATATCTTGGAGGTGGGTAAAGCTTTTTTGCTTTTTGTACACATGTTGATGTAACTAAAACAGGCTTGATGCTATTATATATATATTGTGAATGTATGATTTCTTCTCATATTAATTTCTGATGTATTATATTTGTTATTCAATTTTAACAAAAAAAAAATAGTAAGTAATAATATACGTACATTTTCAATATCCGATTAACATACAATTACGATTAAAGATGTTTATTTATGTACAAAACGAACTGGGTCTTAATTTATCAAGGTATTTATATTTTTCGCATATTTTCATTTCATTCTCTTTTTTTTTTATGGTGTGACGTTTCTTCTTCTACCGAAAAAAGAGGCGTTACATTGTCTTGGTATCAGAGCCCCGATTTAAGTTTTCTTTTGGGTCTTGTGGTTTTGGACTGTCTTGTTTGTTCTGTGTGATTCTCTGTGCTTGGTATTCCATGAGGATACATCTGACTTTTCCCTGTGTTTTGTATAGTTTGACTTGAAAGAAAATTATGGCTCGTAGAGGGGATATGACTGCAGCGATTGAGGTGATTCAGAAGATGGCTGAGGCAATGCTGCAATAGAACTAGCAGACTACTCAACAGCAAGAGAGGACTGCACAACAATTCGAAGCTACTGCAGATGCTCAGAACTTGGCAAAATTTCGTCACACTAATCATCCACAATTCAAGGGAGAATTTGATCCAGAAAAAGCTAGTCTTTGGATCAAGGAGCTGGAGAAGATATTCACAGGTATGAATTGTGCCAATGACAAGAAGTTGACTTATACTGCGTTTATGTTGGTTGGAGACGCAGAAGATTGGTGGACTAGACCCCAGATATTGCTGGAGACTGAGGGTCGAGCAATTACTTGGGAGGTATTCAAGGAGAAATTCTTGGATAAATATTTCCTGGAAAGTGCCAAACATGCTAAGGAGATGGAGTTTCTTGGTTTGCGATAAGGGAATATGACTGTAAGTGAGTATACTGCAAAATTTGAGAGCTTGTCGAGATTCTCAACTTATTTTTAACACCAACTGAATGAAGCATGGAAATGTCGGAAGTTCGAGGAATGTTTGAGGCATGATGTGCAAAGAGCTGTTATAATGTTGAAGATCAACTAATTTTTTAGAATTGCTTGATACATGTCACCGAGTGGAAGACTTGGACCAAGCGTGGGACACGAGGAACCGTAACTTTGGACCTTTTTAGTCCCAAAGAGGAGAAAGTAGCAATGCTAATCGCTACCAGAAAAAGCCTTATTCAAGACCACTTGGAAATCAGCAACAATGACTGCAAGGTGGAAGTCCTAGTGGAAGTCCAAATAGAACTAGTCAAACTATGGCGTTTACGCCAAGATGTATGAAGTGCGGGATGGAGCACTACACGAGGGATTACACAATCAAAGGGATCATTTGCTTCAGATGCAGGAAGGCTGGACATGTTTCTCGTGACTGCAATTTGACTAAGGCGGAGCCTTCTGTTAATGCTGCAAGGACTGCGAAACCGCAGGCAGGAGGTAGAGTTTACACCCTGAGTGGTGCTGAAGCCTCTAAATCTGAAGATCTTATACAAGGAGAAGGTCTCATAGAGGGTAATCTTTTAACTGTACTGTATGACTCTGGGGTAACCCATTCTTTTATTTCTTATGACTATGTGAAAAGACTTGGTTTGCCTATGTCTTCTTTGACTTTTGACTTGACTGTTTCAACTCCTACTACTAAACCTGTTGTTACCACCAAAGTCGATTTGGATTGTCCATTGATTGTTGAAGGTCAAATCTTTTCTGTTGATTTGATATGTTTACCTCTTTCCCAGTTAGACATAATCTTATGAATGGATTGGTTATCTTCTAACCATGTCATGTTAGATTGTTCCAGAAAAATCATAGTTTTCCCTTTGAATGAGAATTCTAGATTTTTGACGACCAACCAAGTGAAAGCTTTCTTGAAAGAAAGAGCTCAAGGATACATGCTACTGTCTTCTTTGAAAGTTGAGAGTGTGGCATATGTGAATGCAATTCCAGTGGTCAAAGAGTTTCTCGAAGTCTTTCCTGAAGATGTACCTGGTCTACCACCGAAGCGGGAGATAGAATTTGCCATTGACCTTGTGTCGGGAGCTAGTCCTATTTCTATAGCGCCCTATAGAATGTCACCAGCGGAGCCAGTTGAAGTCAAGAAGCAAATGGAAGAACTCTAGGAGAAATAATTTGTTAGACCCAGTGTATCCCCATGGGGAGCACCGATACTGCTAGTCAAGAAGAAGGATGGTACTTCGCGATTGTGTGTGGACTACCGTCAGTTGAACAAAGTCACAATCAAGAATAAGTATCCACTACCGTACTCGTTATGGACACTACGAGTACCTGGTAATGTCGTTTGGTGTGACGAATGCACCTGCTGTATTTATGGACTATATGAATAGGATCTTTCATCCTTATTTGGATAGGTTTGTTGTTGTCTTTATTAACCATATCCTGATCTACTCTCAAAATTAGGAGGATCATGATGAACACCTCAGCTTGGTCCTTCAGATTCTAAGGGAGTAAAATTCGTATGCCAAGCTATCCAAATGTGAATTTTGGCTGGATGAGGTCAACCTTTTAGGCCATGTGATCTCAAAGGAAGGAATTGTTGTAGACCCATTAAAGGTAGAAGTTGTTCTGCAATGGGAAAGGCCAAAGACGGTGATGGAAATTAGAAGCTTTGTCGGATTAGCTGGCTATTATCGGAGATTCATTGAAGGATTCTCTAAGATAGCTGGACCTTTCACTCAACTCACAAGGAAGAATCAAGCTTTTGAGTGGATGGATGCTTGCAAAGAAAGTTTTCAAGAGCTGAAAAGCAGACTAACTACTTCACCAGTGTTAGTTCTGCCTAATCCAAGTGAACCATTTGAAGTGTATTGTGGTGCTTCATATCAAGGATTGGGGTGTGCGCTTATGCAAAGTGAAAAAGTGGTGGCTTATGCTTCGAGACAATTACGAGTGCATGAGAAGAACTACCCAACACATGACTTGGAATTATCTACTGTTGTATTTGCATTGAAGATATGGAGACATTTTCTTTATGGAGCAACATTCAACGTCTTTAGTGATCACAAGAGCTTGAAGTATTTGTATGATCAGAAAGAGTTGAACATGAGACAGCGAAGATGGTTAGAATTCCTAAAAGACTATGACTTCCAACTTCAGTATCACCCTGGGAAGGCGAATGTTGTGGCCGATGCTTTAAGTAGGAAAACAATCAGTGTTTCTGCCATGATGATTAGAGAAAAGGATTTGATAGAACAATTCAGAGATATATGGTCCTTTGTGGAGTTGACACCTGGAAAGATTTGTATGAACATAGTCACAATCTCAAATGACTTAATGGAAGATATTCGAGAGAAATAGAAAGTTGACAAGTTATTACAAGAAGAAAGGGAATTGATGAGGCAAGGCGGTGCAACAACCATAGAGGAAGGAAACAGTAGGATTTTAAGATTCAGAGGTAGAGTCTGTGTGCCTAAGGATCAAGAGCTTAGCAAGTACATTCTTGAACATGCTTACACGAGTCAATTGAGTATGCACCCTAGAATAACCAAGATGTACCAAGATTTAAAGAAGCTATTTTGGTGGCACGGGATGAAGAGAGATATTGTTAGATGTGTATCTTCCTGTCTAGTTTGTTAGAAAGTGAAGGTTAAACATCAAAGACCGTCTAAAATATTACAACCCTTAACTATTCTCGAATGGAAATGAGATAGTATTGCGATGGACTTTGTTGTTGCATTACCAAAGACCAGAAAAAGTTACGATTCGATATGGGTAATTGTTGGTCGACTCATGAAGTTAGCACATTTCTTGTCGATCAATATTAGGTATTCATTGGAAAAGTTGACTCAGTTGTATATCGGTGAAATTGTCAGACTACATGGTGTACCTACAAGTATTATTTCTGATAGAGATCTAAGATTCACATCAAAGTTTTTGGCAAAGTCTTCAAAAAGTAATGGAAATGAAACTACGTCTAAGTTCTGTATATCATCCACAAATCGATGGTCAATCAGAGAGAACAATTCAATCATTGGAAGATTTGCTTAGAGCTTATGCTTTAGAGCAAACTAGAAGTTAGGATGAAGTCTTACCATTGGTAGAGTTCACCTACAACAACAGTTATCATTTGAGTATAGGGATGGCTCCCTATGAGGCTCTATATGAGAGAAGGTGCAGAACACCTTTATATTGGTATTAGGATGGAGAGTGACTTACTGTCGAACTTGATCTCATACAACAAACGACTGAGAAAGTTAAGATGATTCAGGAGAAGATGAGGATAGCTCAAAGTTGACAAAAGAGCTATGCGGACAAAAGGAGAAAACCTCTTGAATTTGAGGTTGGAGAGCATGTGTTTTTGAAAGTCACACCTATGACTGGGGTCGGTCAGATTTCAAATGCCCTAAATGTGGGAAAAATCATGGAGGAAGACCTTGTTTGTTCGGTCAGACTATATGTTATGTTTGCGGTCAAGAGAGGCACTTTGCTAAAAGTTGTCCACAAAGACAGAAAGCCACATCAAACTAAAGATCTCAAGCCAGAGCAAGAGTCTACACTCTGAGTGGTAAGGAGGCGACTAGAAATCCTAATCTTATTCAAGGTACGCATATCGTTAAGGATAATCTTTTAATTATATTGTATGATTCAGGAGCTTCTCATTCATTTATTTCATATGAATGTGTGAAGAGATTAGAGTTACCTGTGTCTTAACTCTCCAGTACCTTGTCAATATCCACTCCAACAGGAAAACCTGTAATCACTTTTTCCATATGTTTGAACTGTTGTGTTAAAATAGAAAATAGAATCTTCTTTGTGGATCTTGTTTGCTTACCCCTTGTTGATATTGATATCATTTTGGGAATGGATTGGTTGTCTTCCAACCATGTTATCCTAAATTGTTCTGATAAAACTTTAATGTTCATGTCAGATAAATCTCCTATACCTGTTTCCTCTGAGTCAGTGTTTTTAAATGCTAAACAAATCAACCATTGTTTAGTAGAAGGAGCTCAAGGATATGTTCTCCTATTTTTCATGAATGTTGAGATTGAATAAAGTTTAGAAGAGACACCTATGGTAAGGGAATATCCAGAAGTTTTTCCTAATGAAGTTTTAGAGTTTCCACCTATAAGAAAGATAAAGTTTAATATAGACTTAGTGCCAGGAACTGGGCCTATATCTATAGCACCATATAGGATGCCTCCCTTAGAACTGGTAGAACTCAAAAAACAAATAGAGGAGTTGCTAGATAAACAGTTTATCTGACCTAGTGTCTCACTATGGGGAGCATCAGTACTCTTGGTAAAGAAAAAGGATGGGAGTATGCAGTTGTGTGTAGATTATAGGCAGTTAAATAAGGTTACAATTAAGAACAAGTACCCATTGCCTAGGATAGATGACTTGATGGATCAATTAAGAGGGGCAATAGTGTTTTTAAAGATTGATTTGAGATTAGGATACCATCAAATCAGAGTTAGGGAATCAGATAATCCTAAAACTACCTTTAGGACTCGTTATGGACATTATGAATATCTTGTAATGTCCTTTGGTCTAACTAATGCACCTATTATGTTTATGGACTATATGAATAGGATTTTTAGACCTTACCTTGATAATTTTGTAGTTGTCTTCATAGATGATATTCTCATTTATTCAAAGACAACTGAGGAGCATGAAGAACATCTCAGGATCGTTCTAGAAATCCTAAAGGAAAAGAAATTGTTTGCTAAATTGTCAAAATGTAAATTTTGGTTAGAAAAGGTGCAGTTATTAGGGAATGTAATATCTAAGGAAGGAATATATATTGATCCTAGTAAGGTTGAAGCAGTGTTGTAATGGGAGAGACCCACAACAGTAACAAAAATTAGGAATTTCTTGGGTTTGGCAGGATATTATAGAAGGTTTATAAAAGGATTTTCCTAACTAGCTTTACCTTTAACTAGGTTGACTAGGAAAGGAAGTCCTTTTGTGTGGACACAAGCTTATGAAGATAGTTTTCAAGAATTAAAGTTGAAGCTCACTATGACACTTGTTTTAGTGATTCCAAATCCTTAAGAAGGTTTTGAAGTGTATTGTGATGCTTCATGAATGGGATTAGGATGTGTCCTTACGTAGAAAAGAAAGGTAGTTGCATATGCATCTAGACAATTAAGGCCACATGAAGAGAGTTATCCCACCCATGATTTGGATTTGGCAGCAGTGGTGTTTGCTCTGAAAATTTGGAGGCATTACCTTTATGGTGTTCAATTTGAAGTTTTTAGTGACCACAAGAGCTTTAAGTATTTGTTTGACCAAAAAGAGCTAAATATGAGACAAAGGTGATGGACAAAATTTCTCCAAGATTATGATTTTGAATTGAAATATCATCCAGGTAAAGCCAATGTGGTAGCTGATGCACTTAGTAGAAAATCTCTACATATGTCCTAGATGATGATTCAAGAAGCAGATCTTTTAGAAAAATTTAGAGATTTGAGTTTAAAGGTAACTATGTATCCACATAGTCTCTATATGAGTAGGGTGGATATCATTAGTGACTTAAGGACTCAAATTAAGGATGCTCAAGAAAGAGATGATTACTTGAAAAGAATTAGGGAGCAAATCTTATCAGGTGACCCTAAAGAGTTTAGTATAACAAATGATAGAATTATTATGTTTGGAGATAGTATTTGCATTCCTAAAGAGAATGATCTTAGAGAGAAGATTTTGGAAGAAGCACACAAAAGTAAATATACCATTCATCCAAGGGTAACTAAGATGTACCAAGACCTTAAAAGAATGTTTTGGTGGTCGGGAATGAAAGTAGATATAACAGATTATGTGTCCAGGTGTCTAATTTGTCAGAAAGTCAAAATAGAACACCAGAAACCTTTAGGACCATTACAATCCCTAATAATTCCAGAGTGGAAGTGGGAATGTATCACAATGGATTTTGTTATAGGATTACTAAGAACTCAATAGGGTTTTGATGCCATATGGATAATTGTGGATAGATTAACCAAGTCTGCCCACTTTTTGCCCATAAGAGCAAATTTTTCTTTAAATAAACTAGCTCAGTTATATCTGCAAGAAATAGTGAGATTGCATGGAATTCCCACCAGTATAGTGTCAGACAGAGATCCTAAGTTTACCTCTAGATTTTGGGGAGCTTTACAATAAGCCTTTGGAACTAAGTTACATTTCAGCATAGCTTACCATCCACAAACTGATGGACAGTCTGAGAGAACTATCCAAACCATGGAAGATATGCTGAGAGCTTGTGTATTAGAACAAAAAGAAAGTTGGGATAAGTTCTCACCCATGGTAGAATTTGCCTACAAGAATAGCTATCATTCCAGCATAGGTATGGCATCTTATGAGGTGCTGTATGGTAGGAATTATAGGTCACCTCCATGTTGGTATGAAGTTGGCGAGCAAACCATTCTAGGACCTGAATTAGTGCAACAAACAATAGAACAAATTAAGATGATCAGGGATAGATTGGTTACAGCTCAAAGTAGACAAAAGAGTTATGTTGATAAAAGGAGGAGACCTTTAGAGTTCATGGAAGGAGAACATGTTTTCCTAAGAGTCACTCCTACTACAAGGGTTGGAAGAGCTTTGAAAACTCATAAGTTAAACCCACGATTTCTTGGTCCTTATCAAATTTTAAAGAGAGTCGGGCTAGTAGCATACCAAATAGCCCTCTCGTCAAACCTTCATGATGTTTTTCATGTGTCACAGCTTCGAAAGTATAATCCTGATCCTTCACACATTATGGAACCTGAATCAATACAATCGAGGTAAACGAATTCCTTTGGTAAAGGTTATTTGGAATGGTGTTGGATCAGAGGAGGCTACTTGGGAGTTAGAGTCCCACATGAGGCAAGATTATCCAGAGCTTTTTGACTAAGGTAAGCAATTTTGTGGACAAAATTTTTTTAAAAAAAGGAGAGAAATGTAACATCTTCCTTAACATGTTAGTAATGTTTATGGACAGAAATAAGTTATAATATGTGTTTAACTTATCCAAGTAATTTTGTGACCTTCTGAGTTAATTTGGATACTTTGCCACAACACAGAACGTGCAAAATGACTATTTTAACTCAGGAAAATAGCATAAATTACTTAAATAATGAAAATAAATGTGAAAAATTTATTTCTAAATTACAAATACATGAAATAAGGTGTAGTTAAAGTTTTAAGATAAACTGAGTTAATTTAGTATTTTTAAGTACACTGGTTGTGTATTTTAATACTGAAATGACTTATAGTAGATATAGAAAATTATGAAAATTATGAAACCAAAATTTAGCTGAATCCTATAATTTATTTTAATATCATTAGAAGTTAGAAACTTGATTTAATAAAATTAAAGTGTTCCTAAGAGATATAAAGTTTCAATAACCCATATAAAAGTCATAAACGTTTATCTATTAATTGACTTTTATAACTCTTTCTCTTATACTTTTTACGATACCTCCAACAAACAGAGGAGAAAGAAAAAAAACAGAGGCAACCACGCAAGTAACTAGAGAAGGAAAAGAAGGAGGAAGGAAGAAGAAATAGAGGAAGACCAAGCTTGAGCTTCCATAGTTTAGAGATTAGAGGTAGGAGAAAACAAGAAAACATCTTTTAATTCTTGTCTTTCTTCTCTTGGTATTTTTGTTGGTTGAAAACAGGAATATAGAGAAGTCTTTGATTGTGATTTTTACTCATAATGAATTTTGTTTGTGATTCTTGATTTCCATGTGGGTTTTTATCTTTGAAGTTGATAATGGATAATTTTGATTTGTGATGCATGTTTGATGTCTTGCATAGACAATGAAACCCTAGATGTTTGACGTGAAAGTGTGATAATAGGAGAAAAGTTATTTGAGTTAAGCTTGTTTGTGATTCTTGAGTTCTATGATGATTTTCATCTTTTGAAAGTGATGATGAATAGATTTTGGTTGATGAAACATGATTGGTAACTTGTATGGATAATGAATCCATAGATGGTTATATGAGAAAGTTGATAGTCTAATGTTATTATGAATTGGAAGAAGAATTCACTTGGGTTGGAATTAGATGAGAATAGAAAAGAAGGCTTACTGTGAGTGTTCTACAATGTTCTGGACTAACCAGAAAATATGTTAAGTGCCGCGGCACTCAAGGATGCCAAACCGCGACACTTGGTTCTCGTATATATATATGTGGTGATAGCTTTTCACAATTATTCAATGCCTTCATATATATGTGTCTTTGGCTTGGGGTCGCTATGACCCAGCTGTCTTTGTTTTTATTGCTTTTGTCCATTTAGAGTTTTACCTACCCGCTAGAGATTTGTGTGATGACCTTTATTACACCCCACGAGATGATTCATTTCTCTCCACTGCTCGAGCTTTTGCTCGAAATTCGGTCACTCCGATGATGATTTCTTTGGATGAGGAGGACCCTGAGGAGGATCCTGCTACGGTTCCTTTTCGTCAGATTTAGGGGCTGATACTGTCGGTGGCTACTGATGGCTATTCGTATATCTTTTTGGGAAGCTTGACATTTTGCTATTTTGATGGGATGTAAATTTGTAAACATCTTGGGGGTGGGTAAAGCTTTTTTACTTTTTGTACACATGTTGATGTAACTAAAACAGGCTTGATGCTATTATATATATATATATATATATATTGTGAATGTATGATTTCTTCTCATATTAATTTCTGTTGTATTATATTTGTTATTCATTGTTAACAAAAAAAAAATAACAAGTAATAATATACGTACATTTTCAATACCCGATTAACATACAATTATGATTAAAGATGTTTATTTACGTACAAAACAAACTGGGTCTTACTTTATCAATGTACTTATATTTTCTGCACATTTTCGTTTCATTCTCTTTTTTTATGGTGTGACATTCCTTCTTTGACCAGAAAAATGGGCGTTACATTAAGGGCCAAGGTGCCAAGATGGCAATAGAAGAGTGCCATAGTGCCTAATTGACAAGAGTTAAGGGCCAAGGTGCCGAGTTGGCAAAAGTTAAGTACCATATGTAACGTCCCTTTTTCTAGAAGAAGAAGGAACGTCGCACCATAATATAAAACGCTTGCGGAAAAGTAATAGCTATTTTAAACCTTATATACCTGGTTCATTTCATAGATGTATAGGTTCTTTTTCTAAATGACATTACATTTTTTTGCTTTTATTAAATTGTATTATTAACGAGTAGTGTCAAAAGAATTAATTTAAAAGTTCTTTTCGTAATGAGATAATAGTTAGAACGGTCACAGTAAAAAATGACCTGAAATAAACCATACATCCATACACAATATATATATATATATACATCAGCCTGTTTAATTACATCATAAATTATATAAAAAGCAAAACATGCACCCACCCAAGATGATACAAATGTACACCCATCAAATACAGCAAAACGTCAAGCTTCCCAAAATATAAACGGTTAGCCATCAGTAGCCACCGACAGTATCAGCCCCTAAGACTGACGAGAAAGGACCGTAGAAGGGTCCTCCTCATCCGATGATATTACCATCGGAGCGACCAAATTTTAGATAGAAGCCCGAGCAGTGGAGAGGAAAGAGTCCTCTTGTGGGGTATAGTAAAGGTCATCCCATAAATCTCTAATAGGTAGGTAAAATTCTAAATGAACAAAAGCTGTGAAATTAAAAACTGGAGGGTCGTAGCGGCCCCACGCCAAAGACATAGTTAGCTCTCCGTAATAGATGCAATGGTTCGTGCTCAAATTAATGTGCCAATAGTCGGATCCTCCATGAAAGGTCATCCTAGCATACCCCAAGAATCGACATGGATGCGAAGACATCTCCAATCAGCACCGATCGTAGTCAGGCCAGAAGCCGGGAAACTCAGGCACTTCCTTTTCTTCCTCGCGAACGTCTTCTCATAGGCACATAATTTAAAACAAGAATATAGATATATAGAAAATAGGTGAGACACCCAACTTTCATTACCAAAATGGCAGCAAGAAAATAGAACAACGCTAGACGCCCATATAGCATTATAATACATATATTTATCAACAGAATGAATAAGAACAATAGTAATAATCAAGTAGCAATAAAGAGAAATAATAACAAAATCTCAGGCAGTGAACAATTCATCAAACCAGATAATTATATTGACAGTAAGAGTAGATATTTCAACAATCATAGGTACTCATGCTCAATGCAATATAAGACTGACAATTGACAGTGCACAATGCGTTATGGTACCAAAAATCCTACTCTATGGAACTAGACATCAATATTTCGGAGAGAATGATCAAGGAGTCATGCCAGTATCTCGTTAGCCTTTTAAAAATAATGTGCTTCATCTCATAAAAATATTTACGCAATATGGCTTATACATGGCACCTCAATAGTTGATCACGATATAGGACAGCGTCTCGGTCTAGATCGTCGGTGTGTTTGCATCGGTCTATCCCACGGTCCTAGTGGAGCTGCCACTGTCTATTGTGAGACACCCACACTTTGACGCCTCCAAGGTCAACCACTATGACCCTATGCTTAGTCTACTTGCGCCCGCACTTAGGTGTTATTCAATTTCCTAGGCATACATCGCCTTTCTCAACAAAGTCCAACGGACATCACATATGCATAACGACTCAATTTTCAATCATGTATGTGTATCAATGATATGTTCCTCATGAACAATGCATTACAAGCATATTCCTCAACAAGGCATTTCTCATGGAACATAGCGTAATGGCATATAGACAATTCTCAAAATTAACATCAGCATATATGTACATATAGTTCAACATTTCCCACAATTCCATATTATGGATCCAACATTTCCAATGTCTTATGTCTTGATCAATTATGATAATTTTAGGTTAAGGAACCCTTAAAAGTAATGGCTCTCTTAAGAATTATTACTCAATCAATTTCCTCCATCTCATTATGGATTTATACTCCTCTAAGTCCTTAATTCCCAAAGATGCATCAAAGCATCACTTGAATTCCAAAATTTTCCTTAGAGGCCGTGGCCTCCCTAGTCATCAAGGTTCCAAATTTTTGTTCCATTTCATGCATCAATCTTTCGTTCCTTAATTACATAAGTCTTATCTTACACAAAATCAAATCCAATCCTTAAAATCCATGGCCAAACTGTGGCCTCTCAATAGGGTTGTGAACCCTCAAATTTTTCATCTATTAAATCCAACATTATTAAGCATTCTAACATTCCTAATGCATTCAAAATCACAAATCAATCATTAACCACAATCAAGAGCACATAGACATGAAAAATCTTCAACCAAAGTAAGTATTCAAGTATGGATTTCTCCATCAACAATCACACAAGGTCTCCTCACCACCAATAATAGTTGAAGTGAGTAAATCTCCCTCTTACCTAAAGGAAGAACATGAAAATGGCTTCCTAGTTGGCTTCTTGATGGTTTGGTTTTGGCTCCTCCAAGAACCCTAGAATTTCAAACACAAAAAATCAACACCAAGCTTTGAAAAAGATGAATCTTTGATCTCCAATAAGACCATGGAACACGAAAATGAAGAGAAGAAAGAAGAAAAATGGAAGCTTTACCTTAAAGCTTTAAGCTTGGTCTTGAAAGAAAATGGTGAAAATGATAGATTTTGAAGAAGCTTTTCAAATAGGAAGTGTAGAGGATGTTGAGAGGAATGTAAAAATAGTGTTGGTGCAGTTGAAAGATGAAAAGAAAATGGTCACAATGGGGCTACAAAACCGTGGGGTGAAAGAGAAGAAGAAGAGAGAAGTTGGAGAGAAAATGAAGATGAAAGTTAGAGAGAGAAAGTGATAGATGAAATGTCATATTTTTGAGTAAAATGTGTTAAGTGTGGGAAGCAAAATTTGTTTTCCCCTTGGGCACATTGTAGCGGCAAATGCAACGCCCCTTTTTCCAGGAGAAAGAAGGAACATCACACCATAGTGAAGTAAAAATGAAATAAATCACGAAAAATAAGAATTATTTTAAACCTCATAGACCCAGTTTATTTTATAGATGTATAGGTTCCTTTCTAAATGGCATTACATTTTTTTTGTTATTAAATTATATTATTAACAACTAGTGTTAAAAGAATAAATTTAGAGGTTCTTTTAGTAGTGAGATAATAGTTAGAACGGTCGTAGTAAAAACCAACATAAAATAAACCATACATCCATACATAACATATTTATGTATATATTTATATGCATCAACCTATTTAGTTATATCACAAAATATACAAAAAAATATAAGGCTTTACTCACCCGAGATGATTACAAATTTACACCCCATCAAATTAGCAAAACGTCAGGCTTCCCAAAAAGATAAACAAATAGCCATCAGTAGCTATCGACAGTATCAGCCCCTAAGACTGACGAGAAAGAACCGGAGTCGGGTCCTCCTCAGGGTTCTCCTCATCCGATGAGATTGCCATCAGAGCGACCGAGTTTCGGGCAGAAGCCCGAGCAGTGGAGAGGAAAGAGTCCTCTTGTGGGGTATAATAAAGATCCTCCCACAAATTTCTGACAGGCAGGTAAAATTCCAGCAGAACAAAAGCAGTGAAATCGAAAACAGGCGGGTCATAGCGACCCTAAGCTAGAGACACCGTCAGCTTCCCACGATAAACGCATCAATCCGTCTGCACATTTATGTGCCAGCAGTCGGGACCTCCATGAAAAGTCACTCAAGTATAACCCAAAAATCGACGTGGGCGTGAGGACATCCTCAACAAGCTCTAGTCGTAGTGTGGCCAGAAACCCGGAAACTCAGGCGTTTCCTTTTTTTCCTCACGAACGTCTTCTCAGAAGTACATAAATAAATAGGAATATCAAAATATAGAAAGAGGTGAGACACCCAGCTTTCATTACTAAAATGACAGCAAGAAAACAGAACAGTATTTGGACGCCCATATAACATTACAACACATATATTCATTAATAGAAATAAATAAAAATAACAATAATTAAATAAGCAATAAAAAGGAACATCAACAGAATCTCAGGCAGTAGACAATTTATTAAATCAGATAGTCATATCAATAGTAAAAGCAGGTAATTTAACAGTCGTAAGGGCTCATGCTCAATGAAATATGAGACTGACAAAGGACAATGCACAATGCATTATAGTACCAAAAATCCTACTCCGTGGAGCTAGACATCAATATTTCAAAGAGAATGATCAAGGAGTCATGCCAGTATCTCGTTAGCCTTAAAAAATAGTATGCTTCAACTAATAAAAATATTTACGCAAATGGCTTATACATGGCACCTCAACAGTTGATCGCGATATAGGATAGCGTCTCGGTTCGGATCGTCGGTGTGTTTGCATTGGTCTATCCCACGACCCCAGTGGAGCTACCACTGTCTATTGTGAGACACCCGCACCCCGACGCCCCCAAGGTCAACCATTATGACCCTACGCTTAGTCTACTCGCACCCGCACAAAGGTGTTATTCAATCTCCTAGGCATACATCGCCTTTCACAATAATATCCAACGGATATCACATATGTATGATGATTCAATTTCAATCATGTATGTATATTAATGATATGTTCCTCATAAATAGAGCTTCACATGCATACTCATCATCAAGGCATTTTTCACGAAACATAGCACAATGCCATATAAACAATTCTTAATAATATCATGCTGCAATTTTATCAAGTACACGTTAACAAATACTTAGTCCCTCATATAGACTCACAATAACATAGAACCAATTCTCAATATCAATGTATATATGTATGGTTCAACAATTATCGTGGTTTCATATTATGGAATCCAACATTTCCAATGTCTTAAATCTTGACCGATTGTGAAAATTTTAGGTTAAGGGACAAAAGTCGATCCCCAAAACTAAACTAAGCGAATTCAACTCGCACTCTTCACAGTCTTTATCCAACACAACATAAGATAGAGTAATACAATAAAGAGGTGAGACATCCTACTTACATTACCAATTATGGCAGTAAAGAAACAGAACGACGCAGAGCGCCCACATAGCAGAGCAATAACATTTAAGCAGCAGTAATCATATACAATAAGAGAAAACATCAACAGAATCTCAGATAATGAACAATTAAAACATTTCAGATAATCATGACATCAATAACACAATAGTATAATCATCATATAAATGAGTGCCAAATGATATGCCGACTCATAATGTCGACTCATAATGCTGACTCACAATGCATGTGTACTTGGTACCAAGATTTTCCATTTTCATTTCAAAGATGAACGTTCCGGAAGATCTGTCCTCCTTAATGACAATCTACGTCGGACCATGAAGAGAATAATGCTTTATCGGGCCTGTAATGCATTGCAATCGGTTTATCATGGTCAGGGGTATATCAAGTGATAAATCATCACAGAATGAACCACTGCGCCTTACGCTCCCCATAGATCCTTCCACTGGATCGCACTATAACAATTCTCGTTCATTGACCACAAAAAGAATAGTGATTTGTCGGGTCCGTAATGTGTGCAATTGGCTTTCACTAAGCCTTATGCCCCCCATAGATCCATCACAAATCATACTACTCAATTCTCATTCATTCTCTGAGTAAAGAATAGTGATTTGTCGGGCCTATAATGCATGCAATCGGTATACACCGCGCCTTATGCCCCCCATAGGTCTATCCACTGGATCTCACTTATTCAATTCTCTTCCATAGGCTCATACAGCCTTTTAACAGTCATTGACTGAGCAATTTGTTCAATGCATACTGATTCAATACATAATCATAGGCTCATCCAGCCTTTTAACAGTCATCGACTGAGCAAATTGTTCAATGCGAATATGCATAACTCAAGCCATCATGGTACTGTCCCCAATGATATTAAACAATCCATCATACAATTGTTTAATACCATTAGTATCAATGATATTACATAACTGCCCATGCAATTACATAATAACACTTATCCACCCGGTTTCAGCACATCGACACAATAACCAACAGTGTATAATGCTCAATGCATGTTGACTCCATGCACAACCATGTATATCCAATAATAATGATATATTTTTCATAACACGCCACAATTTGGCTAATTTAAACATCAACTGAATTTTAGTCTAATAAACACGGACCCACAATAGTATAGTATTAATTTTCCCAAGAGTGATAACACACTTTTATAGGTCTATTTCAAGGTTTCACTTTAACTTAACAATTCTTATGAAACCTTCACAAAGTTTTGCTTTTATTAGCATCCCTTATGAATTTATTTATCTTGAGGGATTCTCTTGAAGTCCTTATTAACTCTTCATTTCTTTAGATTGATCAAGTTCCTTAATCTAATCAATTATGCTCACTTAAAATTACTCTAAGAGTATACAAATTCTCTTGTTCTTCCCTTATGTTCAAAATCACTCTAATCCATATGATAAAATCTTTTCCTTTACATTTTGAGACATTTTTCCTCAAAAAGCCTTGAGCCTCATTATAATAAAAGTCTAACCCTTTTTCTTTCACCACAATGTTGATCACTTAAATCCCAATGTTGCACCAAGAATCACAACTTGGACCATTAATCCCCCTAGAGGCCATGAGCCTCCCTAGGATAAAAGTCTCAAATCTTTTCCATTACAATTATCAATTTCTTAACACCTAATCACCTAAGTTCCAATGTCTCCAAAATCACACTTGAATTCCTAAAAATTGGCCCTAAGGTCGTGACCCCCAATATGGTAGGAAACCCTACATTTTCCATATATTAATCCAAACAAGATATACACACAATCCATAACCATCAAGACATGCAAAAACAACCAATAACTCATTTAAGTCCAAATAAATGCACAATCATGAAAAACAACACCACAAAGAGAGCAATCCACACATGGATTCCTCATCAACAACACCAAAAATGTTTCCTCACTACCAAGAAAGAGGATTATCTCCTACTTACCTATGAAAGACAACACAAGAAAGCAAGCCTCTTGGTCCCTTGTAGAGATTTTCGTACTACACCTTCAAAAAAACCCTAAGAACATCAAAACTTACCAAAATCATCATCAAAGCTTACAAAAGGAACCCTTGATCACCCAAGAGATCAAGGATCACAAAAATGAGGAGAAAAGGTAGAAAAACTATGAACTTTACCTTAAAGTCTCCAACTTTGAAGCTTGATGGAGCAAAAATGAAAATGGTGGATTTTGGTGGTGGTCACAAAAGAGAAAGTGTTCTAGGTGATGAGAAATGGTAGGAAATGAGGTTGTTTGAGCAAGAGAAGTGGATGCCCAAAAATGGGTCTTCTTGGCCATGAAAGAGGAAGAGAATGGAGAGAAAAAGTGAGCTTTTTAGAGTGTGATTCCAACAAGGAAGGAAGATCTTCAATGGAAGTGTAGATTTAAGCAAGATTGAAGCTTGAAATCAAGCATCCATGGAGTGTGGAAGGGTGTGGGGCTGCCATGGAGTTAGAGAGAAGGAGGAGAAAATGGTTGAGAGAAAAGATGAAGATGGAAAGTAGAGAGAGAAAGTGATAGCAAAGTGAAATGAAATGAAATGTGTAATTAGGTGTATTTTGTGTAAGTATATAGAATAAAATATGTGGCCACAAAGAGCCCTAAAAAATGTGTGGTGGAGAGGAGGAGAGAGGAATTGGCTTTTCCAACAAGCCAATAGGAAGGTGCATGGAAGCTTCTCCAACAAGCCAAGTTCACCCTTTTGAAAAGTCAAAGTGATGTCATGGTGATGATGTCATCATTGTGATGTCACTAAAGTGTTCTCTAAAATATGACTAACACTGTATCAGATTTATTATCAGTGGATAGAAATTACAGTTAACAAGAACTGATATTTATTGTCCAACGGATAATAAAATTATTCTGCAATTTTTATTTATCAAATAAAAATCTCAAAAAATGTGAACCTTGTAAATCGTGTCTGGCCTCGGGTTTAGTAAGATCCCCCGCCGACGTTTCCACAATTCAAGGTTCTCAGAAAAAATATCTCATTTTCCTAGCTCTGCTCAGTGCGCACACAAAACAAGGAATAATATTAAAATATTTCACATTCATAGAAAAATACAAAAAAATTTACAAAAATTATAAATATTATAAAATAACTATTTATCATAAAATTATTAATTTTTGGGATATTACAGTTATTGCTCAATTTAATTCTTTCATCTCATTATGAATTATGTATGTCTCTAAGTCCTTAATTCCCAAGGATGCACCAAAGCATCACTTGGACCCAAATGTTCCTCTAAAAACCGTGGCTTCCCTAGGTCATCAAGGTTCCAAATTTCTTTTCATATTATGCATTTGGCACTTAATACCTAATCACTTAAATCTTATTTCACACAAAATCAATCTAATCCTTTAAAATCTATAACCAAAATCGTGGCTCTCCTTAGGGTGGCAAACCCCCAAACTTTTCCATTTATTAAATCTAACATTATCATTCAACACTTAATTACATTAGCTTCATTTTATTTGTATACAAAAATCAAATTTACATCCCTCATCTTTTGTCAAAAACCGTGACCTCCATAAGTGATAGGGAACCCTAGATTTTTCATTCATTAATTCCATTATTATCAAGACATTTATACAATCAAACTTTAATCTTAAGCAAGATCACACCAACATGAAAATCAATTAAGCAAAGTAAGCATCCAAGATGGATTTGTCCATCTACAACCACACAAAGGTCTCCTCACCACTAATAATGGTTGAAGTGAGTAGATCTCCCTCTTACCTAAGGGAAGAACACGAAAATGGCCTCCTTGTTGGCTTCTTGATGGTTCGGTTTTAGGGCCTCCAAGAACCCTAGAATTTCAAACACAAAGAATCAACACCAAACTTTGAAAAAGATGAATCTTTGGTCTCTAATGAGACTATGGAACACGAAAATGAAGAGAAAAAAGAAGAAAAATGGAAGCTTTACCTTAAAGCTTCAAACTTGGTCTTGGAAGACAATGGAGGAGATGTGTTATTTTTGGAGAGAGAGAATGAAGAGAGAGAAAGTGATAGTTGAATAAGTGATATTTTTGGAGTGAATGTGTTAAGTGTGGGAGCAAATTTTTGCTTCCCTTGGGCAAGCATTGCCACGGCAATAGATAGAGAAAGGGAGGGAATGGCTTTCCTAACAAGCCAAGGGCACCTTGGTCTTTTGGTGGTCAAAGCTTCTCAAAGAAGCTTTGATTAAAATACAATATATTTGAATTAAAGTGGATTTGATTAGACATAAAGTGGATTACATTAGGATAATATGATAGGATTTTTAATATATGTTATTATCTAATGGACAATTGTTACAGTTGACAGTAGTCAGTATTAATTATCCGGCGGATAAAATTACATAATGATTTATTATTTTATCTGATAAAATTCTCGAAAAATATGAAACCTCGTAAATTATGCCCAACCTCAGATTTTGTAAGATCCTCCGTCGACGTTTCCACAGATCAATGTTCTCGAGAAAAATATATTATTTTCCCGACTCTGCTCAATTTTCACGCAAAATGAGGAATAATATTAAAATATTCCGCATTCTCAGAAAAATCCAAAAAAAATTCTAAAAATCATAAATATTATAAATTGAATATTTATACCAAAATAAATAAATTTTAGGGTGTTACAACTCTCCCCATCAAATAGGAATTTCGTCTTCGAAATTTTTATACCTTAGAATAATTGTGGGTAATGCTCCATCATCTTGTCCTCCAATTCCCACGTCGCATCTCTGGTTGTTTCGTTCCCGATCACTTTTACGAATGGAATGTTCTTCCCTCTGAGTTGCTTCATCCTTCTATCCTCAATCCTTACAAGCGACGTTTCATAAGTCAAGTTTTCTTTTAATTGTACTGAGTCGGGTGCTTGACATGATCAGGGCTAGGAATGTATTTTTGAAGTTGTGACACATGAAAGACATTGTGGAGATTTGAAAGAAAAGGTGGTAAAGCTATTTGATATGCAACTAGACCTACCCGACGAAGAATTTGGTAAGGTCTAAGGAATTTAGGAGTGAGCTTTCTAGATTTGAGAACTCGACTGACCCCAGTCGTAGATGTGACTTTCAAAAACACATGCTCTCCTTCCTCAAATTCAAGAGGTTTCCTCTTTTTGTCCGCATAGCTCTTTTGTCTACTTTGAGCCGTTCGCATCTTCTCCTGAATCATCTTGACTTTCTCAGTTGTTTGTTTTATGAGATCAGGTCCAACAGTAAGTCGCTCTCTGTCTTGATACCAACATAAAGGTGTTCTACACCTTCATCTATACAAAGCCTCATAGGGAGCCATCCCTATGCTCGAATGATAACTGTTGTTGTAGGTGAACTCTACCAATGGTAAAACTTCATCCCAACTTCCAGTTTGCTCCAAAGTACAAGCTCTAAGTAGATCTTCTAATGATTGAATTGTTCTTTCTGATTGACCATCCGTCTGAGGATGATAGGCAGAACACAAATGCAACTTTGTTCCCATTGCTTCTTGTAGGCTTTGCCAAAACTTTGATATAAACCTCAGATCTCTATCAGAAACAATACTTGTAAGTACACCATGTAGTCTGACAATTTCACCGATGTACAATTGAGTCAACTTCTCCAATGAATATCTTATGTTGATGGCAAGAAATGTGCTAACTTCGTAAGTCGATTAACAATTACCCATATCAAATCATATCCCTTCTTGGTCTTTGGTAATGCAACAACGAAGTCCATCGCGATACTATCCCATTTTCATTCGGGAATAGATCAGGGTTGTAACATTCTTGACGGTCTTTGATGTTCAATCTTTGTTTTCTGACAAACCAGACAGGAAGATACATGTAACGCCCCTTTTTCTTAATGCTGCGAAAAAGAAACGTCACACCTTAATACTAAAAACATGAAATAAATTTTTGTGGAAAATAATAGTTATACTGATTAATTAAGATCCAGTTCATTATTAACATAAGATTAAATATTTGTATTCTTTGATGATAAAATAATCGAGTATTGAAATGTCTATATGCATTTTTTTTTATATAATATAACAGTAAGGAGATAATAATAATTACTAATGTGATGGAATCGAAATAGAATTTATAACCATACATTCACGATAGATAGATATATATATATATATATATATATATATATATATATATATATATATATTATGCATCAACCTATTTAGTTACATCACAAAATATACAAAATAAACAATGGCTTTACCCACCTAAGATAGTTACAAATTTACACCCATGAACTTAGCAAAACATCAGGCTTCCCCAAAAAGATAACGGTTAGCCATCAGTAGCCACCTATAGTATCAGCCCCTAAGACTGACGAGAAGGGACCGTAGCCGGGTCCTCCTCAGGGTCCTCATCCTCCGATGAAATAGCCATCGGGGTGACTGAATTTCGAGCAGAAGCCTGAGCAGTGAAGAGGAAGGAATCCTCTTGAGGGGTGTAGAACATATCAGTCCACATGTTCCTCACGGGTAGGTAAAATTCTAAAATAACAAAAGTTGAAAAATCAAAGACAAGGGCGTCATAATGACCCCAAGACAAGGACACCATTAACTCCTCGCGGTAGACACATCGATCTGTCTCTACATGCAAGTGCCAGCAATCGGGTCCTCCATGAAAGGTCAACTTCACGTACCCCAAAAAGCGGCGTGGGCATGATGACATCCCCAACAGCTCTAGTCGTAGTGCGGCTAGAAACCCAGAAACTCAATTGTTTCCTTCTCTTCCTCACGAACGTCTTCTCAGAAGTACACAGTCCGATAGAAATACAAAAAATACAAAATTACAGAAAATACAGAAAGAGGTGAGACACCCAGCTTTCAGTAGCAAATGGCAGTAAGAAAACAGAATGGCGTTGGACGCCCACATATCAACACAGCATACAATAATTAGAATTGACAGTAAAGCAGATCAACAATAAACAGTAGCAACAACCATCAATAATAAGCAGATAATAGCAATATTCCCAACAGTCTACAGTTCAACAATTAAATAAGCATTACGGTAATTATAACAAATAACTCCCAGGGTCATAAATACTCATGCTCAATGCATTATGAGACTAACAGTTCACAATGCAAAAAGGTACCAAAATTCCTACTCCATGGAGCTAGACATAAACATTTTCGGAGTGAATGATCAAGGAGTTATGCCAGTATCTCGTTAGCCAAAATAATTAGTGTGCTCATCTCATAAAAACATTTGCGCAATATGACTTATACATGACACCTCAACAGTTGATCACAATATAAAACAGTGTCTCAGTCCGGATCATTGGTGTGTTTGCATCGGTCTATCCCACGACCCCAGTGGAGCTACCACTGCCCGTTGTGAGACACCCGCACCCCGACGCCCCCAGGGCCAACCACCATGACCCTACGCTTAGTCTACTCGCACCCACACATAGGTGTTATTCAAACTCCTAGGTATACATAGCCTTTCCAACAATGTCTAACGGACAACACATATGCATGACGACATAATGTACATCATGTATATTTATCAATGATGCAATAATCATACAATATACCACACTGGCATATCTAAATATACATGGTTCAATATCAACATGTCATAGCATCAATATGTCACAAATTCCTCAAGTACGAAATCAACAACCACTAAGCCCACATAGGGATCCACAATGACGTAGAATCAATTTTCAATGTCAATATATACTTAGGGTTCATCAATATGACAATTTTTGATTAAATAGGCCTTCAAAACCGTGTCCTTCTTTAGTGTTGTTATTCAATCCAATCCTTCCACTTTATTATGAATTATGAATGTCTCTAAATTCCTAATTTCTAAAGATGTATCAAGGCATCACTCAACCCCTAATTTTCCCTAAAGACCGTGGCTTCTCTAGGTCATCAAGATTCTAATTTCCTTCCATTTTATGCATCAATTACTTAGTATCTAATCATTTAAATTTTATTTTACGCAAAACCAATCCAATCTCCTAACTTTCAAGATCAAAACTATGGCTTCACCCTAGGGTATTAAACCCTTAAAATTCTCCATTCATTAATTTTTAATATCATCATTTAACAATTAATCACATATGCTTCATTTCATTGTATACAAAAATCAATTTATACCCCTAAAATCTAGTCAAAACCGTGGCATCATATTAGGGTAGGAAACTCCAAATTTTCTATTTAACAACTCTAACATGATCAAGCATTTCCAACACATCAAATACGTTCAAGTTCACTATTCAAACATTAATCCAATTCAAGAATACATAAACATATAAAATCACTAAAACAAAGTAAGCATGCAAAGGTTCCCTCACCACCAAAATGGTTGAAGTGAGTAGTCTCCCTCTTACCTAAAGGAGAATCATGAAAATGGCTTCCTAGATGCTCCTTCGTAGGTTCGGTTTTGAGCTTCCAAAAACCCTAGGAATTTCAAGACAATGAATCAACACCAAGGGTTGAAAGAGAAGAGATCCATGGTCATCAAAGAGACCATGGAGCACGAAAATGAAGAGAAAGAAGAAGAAAAATAGAAACTTTACCTTAATGCTTGAAGCTTTGTCTTGGATGCCAATGGAGGAAAGGTTAGATTTTGAAGAAAATTTCTAAAGAGAAAGTGTAGAGGGGATTAAGGTGAGTAGAGAAATGGTCTTGGTGAAGAGAAAAGTGAAGAAAAATATTTGGTAATAGGGCTGCAATTTTCGTATGAAGAGAGGAGAAGAAGAGAGAAGGAAGAGGAAATGTGAAGAAGATGAAGTTAGAGAGAGAAAGTGTTGTAGGAAAAATCTAATTTTGGGTGATTATTGGTTAAGTTAGAAGGCAAAATTTTACCTCCCTTGGAGGGCATTGCCGCGGCAACAAGGAGGAGAGAGGGGGAGATTTTTGGCTTCCCCAACAAGCCAAGGGTATCATGGTCTTTTGGTGGTCAAAGCTTCTCAAAGAAGCTTTAATTAAAATATATTAAATTTGAATTAAAGTAGGTTTAATTAGACTTAAAGTAGATTATAGTAGGATAATGTGATAGAGTTTTTAATACATGTTATTATCTAATGGACAATTACTACAGTCAACAGAAGTCAGTGTTAATTTATCTGACAGATAAAATTTATACAGTGATTTATTATTTTATCTGTTAAAATTTTTTGAAAAATGTAAAATCTCGTAAATCATGTCCTGCCTCGGGTTTAGTAAGATCTCCCATCGACGTTTCTACAGATCAAGGTTCTCAGGAAAAATATCTCATTTTCTCGGGCCCGCTCAGTTTGCACGTAAAACAAAGAATAATATTAAAATATTCTGCGTTCTCAGAAAAATTTAAAAAAATTCTCAAAAATCACAAATATTAGAAAATGAATATTTATCATAAAATGAATAAAAATTTGGGGTGTTACAATACACATCTAGCAATATCTCTTTTCATTCCATGCCACCAAAATAACTTCTTCAAATCTTGGTACATTTTGGTCATTCCAGAGTGCATATTCAACTTACTTATGTGAGCATGTTCAAGAATGTACTTCCTAAGTTCTTGATCCTTAAGCACACAGACTCTATCTTGGAATATTAAAATTCCATCGTTTCCTTCCTCTAATGTTGATACACTGCACTGCTTCATCAGCTCATTTTCCTCTTGCAAGAATTTGTCAACTTTCTGCTTTTCTCGGATGTCATCCATTAACTCGTTTGAGATTGTGACCACGTTCATGCAGATTTTGCCCAACATTAATTCCACAAAAGACCATACGTCTCGAAATTGTTCTATTAAATCTTTTTCTCTGATCATCATGGTAGAAACACTGATCGTTTTCCTACTTAAGGCATCATCCACAACATTTACCTTCCCAGGGTGATACTGATGTTGGAAATCATAGTCCTTTAGGAATTCTAACCATCTTCGTTGTCTCATATTCAACTTTTTTTTATCATACAGATACTTCAAGCTCTTGTGATCACTAAAAATGTTGAATGTTGCTCTATAAAAAAAATGTCTCCATATCTTCAAAGCAAAACGACAACAGCTAACTCCAGGTCGTGTGTTATATAGTTCTTCTCATGCACTCGCAATTGTCTTAAAACATAAGCTACCACTCTTCCACTTTGCATAAGGACACACCCTAGTCCTTGGTATGAAGCATCACAGTATACTTCAAATAGTTCACTTGCGTCAAGTAAAACTAACACTGGTGAAGTAGTTAGTCTCTTTTTCAACTCTTGAAAACTTTCCTTGCAAGCATCCGTCCACTCAAAAGCTTGATTCTTCCTTGTGAGTTAGGTGAGAGGTTTGACAATCTTAGAAAATCCTTTGATGAATCTCCAGTAATATCCAGCCAATTCGACAAAGCTTCGAAATTCTATCACCACCTTCGACCTTTCCCATTGTAGAACAACTTTTACCTTTGACGGGTCTACAACAATTCCTTCCTTCGAGATCACATGGCCTAAAAACTTGACCTCATCCAACCAAAATTCACATTTGGACAACTTGGCATACAACTCTTTCTCTCTCAGAATCTGAAGGACTAAGCTGGGGTGTTCAGCATGATCTTCCTGATTTTGAGAGTAGATCAAGATATCGTCAAAGACAACAACGAATCTGTCCAAATAAGGACAAAAGATTCTATTCATATAGTCCATGAATATGGTAACTGCATTCGTTACACCAAATGGCATCACCATATACTCGTAATGTCCATAACGAGTACGAAAAGCTATTTTGGGAATGTCTTCCACTCTTACTCTGATTTGATGGTAACTCGATCGTAAATCAATCTTAGAAAACACTGCTGCTCCCTTCAATTAATCCATCAAGTCGTCTATCCTTGGCAATGGATACTTGTTCTTGATTGTAACTTTGTTCAACTGATGGTAGTCCATGCACAATCGCGAAGTACCATCCTTCTTCTTGACTAGTAATACCGGCGCTCCCCATGGCGATACACTGGGTCTAACAAATTGTTTCTCCAAAAGCTCCTCCAATTTCTTCTTGAGTTCAACTAGCTCTGCTGGTGACATTCTGTAGGGCGCTATGGAAATAGAACCAACTCCAGGCACTAAGTCAATGGCAAACTCAATCTCCCACTCCGGTGGTAAACTAGGTACATCTTCGTGAAAAACTTTGGGAAATTGTCGAACCACAGGAAGTGTGTTCACATCTACCTCCTTCTCGATTTTGAAAGAAGACAATAACATGTATCCTTGAGCTCCTTCTTTCAAGAAAGCTTTCACTTAGTTGGCCATCAAAAATCTAGAGTTCTCATCCAAAGGGAAAACAATAGTTTTTCTAGAACAATCTAATAGGACATGGTTAGTAGATAATCAATCCATTCCTAAGATCACATCTAATTGAGATAGTGACAAACAGATCAAATCAACAAAAAAGATTCGACCTTCAACAATCAAGGGACAATCTAGACAGATTTTGGTAATAACAACAGGTTTATTAGTAGGACTTGAAACAGTCAAATCAAAAGGCAAAGAAGACACAGGTAAACCAAGTCTTTTCACACAGTCATAGGAAATAAAAGAATGGGTTGCACTAGAGTCATACAGTACAGTTAAAAGATTACCCACTATGAGACCTTCCCCTTGTATAAGATCTTCAGATTGAGAGGCTTCAGCACCACTCAAAGTGTAAACTCTTCCTCCAGCCTGCGATTTCACAGTTCTCACAGCATTAACCGAAGGTTCAACCTTCGTTTGATTGCAGTCACGGGAAACATATCTGGCATTCCCGCATCTAAAGCAAATGATCCCTTTGATTGTGCAATCCCTCGTGTAGTGCTCCTTCCCGTACTTCATGCATCTCGATGTAGACGTCGTTGTTTGACCAGTTCTACCTAGACTTCCTCCAGGACTTCAACTTTGTGGTCTTTGTTGCTGATTTCTAGGTCTGGAATACGGCTTCTTTTGGTAACGGTTGGCATTGCTGCTTCCTCCTTTGTGTCCCGCGCTTGGTCTAAGTCTTCCACCCGGCGACACGTGTCAAGCAATTCTGAAAACTGATTGATCTTCAAGGTTATAACAACTCTTATCACATCATGCCTTAGACCTTCCTCAAACTTCCGACATTTCCATGCTTCGTTTGGTTAGTCTTGAAAATAAGTTGAGAACCTCAACAAGCTCTCAAATTTCACAGCATACTCACTTACAGTCATATTTTCCTGCCGCAAACTAAGAAACTCCATCTCCTTAGCATGTCTTGCACTTTCTGGGGAATATTTATTCAAGAATCTCTCCTTGAATACCACCCAAGTAATTTCTTGACCTTTTGCCTCTAGCAATCTCTGTTCTCCGGTCCACCAATCCTCTACATCTCCAATAAGCATAAAAGCAACATAAGTCACCTTCTTGTTGTTAGCACAATTAATACCCATGAATATCTTTTCCAGCTCCTTGATCCACAGAGTAACCTTCTCATGATCAAATTCTCCTTTAAATTGTGAAGGGTTAGTGCGATGAAATTCAGCCAAGTTTTGAGCATCGATAGTAACTTCAAGTTGTTGTGCGGCTCTCAGTTGCTGTTGGGCAGTCTGTTGGTTTTGTTGCAGCATTGCCTTAGCCATCTCCTGAATTGCCTCAATTGCTGCAGTCATGTCTCCTCTACGAGCCATAATCCTCTTTCAAGTCAAGCTATACAAAATACAACGAAAAGTCAAATGCATCCTTTCGGAATACTAATCACAGAGAATCACACAACACAAACAAGACAGTCCAAAACCACAAGACCTAAAAGAAAACTTGAAATGGGGCTCTGATACCAAGATAGTGCAACGCCCTTTTTTTTGGGAGAAAGAAGGAACATCACACCATAGTGAAGTAAAAACGAAATAAATTACGAAAAATAATAATTATTTTAAACCTCATAGACTCGGTTCATTTTATAGATTTTTAGGTTCCTTTCCAAATGGCATTACATTTTTTTTTTATTAAATTGTATTATTAATAAGTAGTGTCAAAAGAATAAATTTAGAGGTTCTTTTCATAGCGAGATAATAGTAAGAAAAGTCATAGTAAAAACCAACATAAAATAAACCATACATCCATACATAACATATTTATGTATATATTTATATGCATCAGCCTGTTTAGTTACATCACAAAATATACAAAAAAATATAAGGTTTTACCCACCCGAGATGATTACAAATTTACACCCCATCAAATTAGTAAAACGTCAGGCTTCCCAAAAAGATAAACGGATAGCCATCAGTAGCCATCGATAGTATTAGCCCCTAAGACTGACGAGAAGGAACCGTAGTCGGGTCCTCCTCAAGGTCCTCCTCATCCAATGAGATTACCATCAGAGCAACCGAGTTTCAGGCAGAACCCCGAGCAGTGGAGTGGAAAGAGTCCTCTTATGGGGTATAATAAAGATCCTCCCACAAATCTCTGACAGGCAGGTAAAATTTCAGAAGAACAAAAGCAGTGAAATCGAAAACAGGTGGGTCATAGCGACCCCAAGCTAGAGACACCGTCAGATCCCCACGATAAACACATCGATTGGTATGCACATTTATATGCCAGCAGTCGGGACCTCCATGAAAAGTCACCCGAGTATAACCCAAAAATCGGCGTGGGCATGACGATATCCTCAGCAAGCTCTAGTCGTAGTGTGGCCTGAAACCCGAAAACTCAGGTGTTTCCTTTTCTTCCTCACGAACGTCTTCTCAGAAGTACATAAATAAATGGGAATATCAAAATATAGAAAGAGGTGAGACACTCAGCTTTCATTACCAAAATGACAACAAGAAAACAGAATAGCGTTGGACGCCCACATAGCATTACAACACATATATTCATCAACAAAAATAAATAAAAATAACAACAATAATTAAATAAGCAATAAAAAAGAATATCAACAGAATCTCAGGCAGTAGATAGTTTATTAAATCAGATAGTCATATCAATAGTAAAAGCAGGTAATTTAACAGTCGTAAGGGCTTATGCTCAATGAAATATAAGACTAACAAGGGACAGTGCACAATGCATTATGGTACCAAAAATCCTACTACATGGAGCTAGACATCAATATTTCGAAGAGAATGATCAAAAAGTCATGCCAGTATCTCGTTAGCCTTAAAAAATAGTGTGCTTCATCTCATAAAAATATTTGCGCAAATGGCTTATACATGGCACCTCAATAGTTGATCGTGATATAGGACAGTATCTCGGTCCGAATCATCGGTGTGTTTGCATCGGTCTATCCCACGGCCCTAGTGGAGCTACCACTGTCTATTGTGAGACACCTGCACCCCGATGGCCCCATGGTCAACCACTATGACCCTACGCTTAGTCTACTCGCAATCGCACAAAGGTGTTATTCAATCTCCTAGGCATACATCGCCTTTCAAAATAAAGTCCAACAGACATCACATATGCATGACGACTCAATTTCAATCATGAATGTGTATCAATGATATGTTCCTCATAAATAGAGCATCACATGCATACTCATCATCAAGGCATTTCTCACGGAACATAGCACAATGGCATATAAACAATTCTCAATAATATCATGCCGTAATTTTATCAAGTACACATTAACAAATACTTAGTCCCTCATATGGACTCACAATAACATAGAACCAATTCTCAATATCAACGTATATATGTATGGTTCAACAATTATCATTGTTTCATATTATGGAATCTAACATTTCCAATGTCTTAAATCTTGATCGATTGTGAAAATTTTAGGTTAAGGGACCCTTAGAAACCGTGGCTTCCTTAAGAGTTATTGCTTAATTAAATTCTTTTATCTCATTGTGGATTATATATGTCTCTAAGTCCTTAATTCCTAAGGATGCACCAAAGCGTCACTTGGACCCAAAATTTCCTCTAAAAATCATGGCCTCCCTAGGTCATCAAGGTTCCAAATTTATTTTCATATTATGTATTTGTCATTTAATACCTAATCACTAGAATCTTATTTCATACAAAATCAATCCAATCCCTTAAAATCCATAACCAAAACCATGGCTCTCCTTAGGGTGGCAAACCCCCAAACTTTTCCATTTATTAAATCTAACATTATCATTCAACACTTAATTACATAAGCTTCGTTTTATTTGTATACAAAAATCAAATTTACATCCCTAATGTTTTGTCAAAAATCGTGACCTCCATAGGTGATAGGGAACCCTAGATTTTTCATTCATCAATTCCATTATTATCAAGACATTTATATAATCAAACTTTAATCTTAAGCAAGATCACACCAACATAATAATCAATCAAACAAAGTAAGCATCCAAGATGGATTTCTCCATCTACAACCACACAAAGGTCTCCTCACCACCAATAATGGTTGAAGTGAGTAGATCTCCCTCTTACCTAAGGGAAGAACACAAAAATGGCCTCCTTGTTAGCTTCTTGATGGTTCGGTTTTTAGGCCTCCAAGAACCCTAGAATTTCAAACACAAAGAATCAACACCAAGCTTTGAAAAAGATGAATCTTTGGTCTCCAATCAGACCATGGAATACAAAAATGAAGAGAAAAAAAAAAGAAAAATGGAAGCTTTACCTTAAAGCTTCAAGCTTGGTCTTGGAAGACAATGGAGGAGATGATGGATTTTGAAGAAACTCTTCAAATAGGAAGTGTAAAGGATGATGAGGGGAATGTAGAAGTGGTGTTGTTGTGGTTGAAAAATGAAGAGAAGTGGTCTCCTTTGGGCTGCAAAATCGTGGAGTGAAGAAGGAAGAAGAAGAAGAAGAAGAAGAAGAAGAAGAAGAGAGAAAATGGTGAAGGGTGAAAATGAAGAGAGAGAAAGTGATAGTTGAATAAGTGATATTTTTGGAGTGAATGTGTTAAGTGTGGGAGCAAATTTTTGCTTCCCTTGGGCAAGCATTGCCCTGGTAATAGAGAGAGAGAAAGGGAGGGAATGGCTTCCCCAACAAGCCAAGGGCACCTTGGTGTTTGGGTGGTCAAAGCTTCTCAAAGAAGCTTTGATTAAAATACAATATATTTGAATTAAAGTGGATTTGATTAGACATAAAGTAGATTACATTAAGGTAATGTGATAAGATTTTTAATACATGTTATTATCTAATGGACAATTGTTATAGCTAACGGAAGTCAATATCAATTGTCCGACAGATAAAATTTACACAACGATTATAATTTTATATGATAAAATTTCTTAAAAACGTAAAATCTCGTAAATCGTGTCCAGTCTCGGGTTTAGTAAGATCCCCCATCGAAGTTTCTACATATCTAGGTTCTCGAGAAAAATATATTGTTTTCCCAACTTTGCTCAATATACACGCTAAACGAGGAATAATATTAAAATATTTCGCATTCTCAGAAAAATTCAGAAAAATTCTCAAAAATCACAAATATTATAAAATGAATATTTATAACAAAAGAAATAAATTTTAGGGTGTTACAGCAAAGATAGAGGAGAGAGGGGAGGGAATGGCTTCTCCAACAAGCCAAGGGCACATTAGTCATTTGGTGGTCAAAGCTTCTCAAAGAAGTTTTGATTAAAATACAATATATTTGAATTAAAATTGATTTAATTAGACATAAAGTACATTACATTAGGATAATGTGGTAGGATTTTTAATACATACTATTATCCAATGGACAATTGTTACAGTTGATGGAAGTTAGTATTAATTGTCTGATGGATAAAATTTACACAGCGATTATAGTTTTATCTGATAAAATTTCTTAAAAAATGTGAAACCTCATAAATCGTGTCCAGCCTTCTAGTTTAGTAAGATCCCCCATCGACGTTTTCACAGATCAAGGTTCTCGGGAAAAATATCTCATTTTCCCGGCTCCGCTCAATTTGTACATAAAACGAAGAATAATATTAAAATATTCTACATTCTCAGAAAAATCCAGAAAAATTCACAAAAATCACAAATATTGAAAAATGATTATTTATCACAAAATTATAATTTTTTAGGGTGTTACAACTCTCCCTTACAAATAGAAATTTTGTCCTCGAAAATTCCGTACCCTAAAATAACTGTAGGTATTGTTCCTTCATCTTGTCTTCCAGTTCCTATGTTGCATCTCCGGTTATTTTGTTCTAGATCACTTTTACCAATGGGATGTCTTTCCCTCTGAGTTGCTTCATTCTCGTATCCTCAATCCTTACAGGTGACGTTTCATAAGTTATGTTTTCCTTTAATTGTACTGAGTTAGGTGTTATGACATGATCAGGGCTAGGAATATATTTTTGAAGTTGTGACATATGAAAGACATTATGAAGATTTGAAAGAAAATGTGGTAAAGCTATCTGATAAGCAACTGGACCTATCTGATGAAGAATTTGATAAGGTCCAAGGAATTTAAGAGTAAGCTTTCTAGATTTGAGAACTCGACCAATCCCAGTCGCAGGCATGACTTTCAAAAACATATGTTCTCCTTCCTCAAATTCAAGAGATTTTCTCCTTTTGTCTGCATAGCTCTTTTGTCGACTTTGAGCTGTTCTCATCTTCTCCTGAATCATCTTGACTTTCTCAGTCATTTGTTATATGAGATTAGGTCCAACGGTAAGTCGTTCTCCATCTTGATACCAACATAAAGGTGTTCTACACCTTTGTTCATACAGAGCCTCATAGGGAGCCATCCCTATGCTTGAATGATAACTGTTATTGTAGGTGAACTCTAACAATGGTAAAACTTCATCCCAACTTCCAATTTGCTCTAAAGCACAAGCTCTAAGCAAATCTTCCAATGATTGAATTGTTCTTTCTGATTGACCATCGGTCTGAGGATGATATGCAGAACTTAAGCATAACTTTGTTCCCATTGCTTCTTGAAGACTTTGCCAAAACTTTGATGTAAATCTCAGATCTCTATTAGAAACAATACTTGTAGGTACATCATGTAGTCTGACAATTTTACCAATGTATAACTGAGTCAATTTCTCCAACGAATACCTTATATTGATAGGCAAGAAATGTGTCGACTTTGTGAGTCGATCCACAATTACCCAAATCGAATCATGACCCCTTTTTGTCCTTGGTAATCTAACAACAAAGTCTATTGCAATACTATCCCACTTTCATTCAAGAATAGTTAAGGGTTGTAACATTCCAGATTGTCTTTGATGTTCAATCTTTGTTTTCTGACAAACCAGACAAGAAGATACACATCTAGCAATATCTTTCTTCATTCCATGCCACCAAAATAACTTCTTTAAATCTTTGTATATCTTGGTCATTTCAGGATGTATACTCAACTTACTTGTGTGAGCATGTTCAAGAATATACTTTCTGAGCTCTTGATCCTTAGGCACCCAAACTCTACCTTCAAATCTCAAGATTCCATTGCTTTCTTCCTCTAATGTTGATACACCGCCCTACTTCATCAGCTCCCTTTCCTCTTGTAAGAACTTGTCAACTTTCTGCTTCTCTTTGATGTCATCCATTAATTCACTTGAGATTGCAACCATGTTCATGCAGATTTTGCCTGGCATCAACTCCATAAAAGACCATACGTCTCTGAATTGTTCTATCATATCTTTTTCTCTGATCATCACTGCAGAAACGTTGATCGTCTTCCTACTTAAGGCATCAGCCACAACATTCGCCTTCCCAGGGTGATACTGAAGTTGGAAATCGTAATCCTTCAGGAATTCTAACCGTCTCCGTTGTCTCATGTTCATCTCTTGTTGATCATATAAATATTTCAAGCTCTTATTATCACTAAAGACATTGAATGTTGCTCCATAAAGAAAATGTCTCCATATCTTCAAAGCAAATACAACAGCAACTAATTCCAAGTCATGAGTTAAGTAGTTCTTCTCATGCACTCGCAATTGTCTCGAGGCATAAGCCACCACTTTTCCACCTTGCATAAGGACACACCCTAATCCTTGATATGAAGCATCATAGTATACTTCGAATGGTTCACTTGGATCAGGTAGAACTAACACTGGTGAAGTAGTTAGTTTCCTTTTTAGCTCTTGAAAACTTTCTTCGCAAGCATCCGTCCACTCAAAAGCTTAGTTCTTCCTGGTGAGTTGAGTGAGAGGTCCAACAATCTTAAAGAATCCCTCAATAAATCTCCGGTAATATCCAGCTAATCCGACAAAACTTCGAATTTCTATCACCGTCTTCAGCTTTTTCCATTTCAGAACAACTTCCACCTTTGACGGGTCTACAACAATTCCTTCCTTTGAGATCACATGGCCTAAAAATTTGACCTCATCCAACCAGAATTCACATTTGGATAGTTTGGCATACGACTTTTTCTCTTTCAGAATCTAAAGGACTAAGCTGAGGTGTTCAGCATGATCTTTCTAATTTCGAGAGTAAATCAAGATATCGTCAATGAAGACAACAATAAACCTGTCCAAATAAGGGCGAAAGATTCTGTTCATATAGTCTATAAATATGGCAGGTGCATTCGTTACGCCAAACGGCATCACCAAGTACTCGTAGTGTCCATAACGAGTACGAAAAGCTGTTTTGGGAATGTCTTCCACTTTTACTCTGATCTGATGGTAACCTGATTGTAGATTGATCTTAGAAAACACTGTTGCTCCCTTCAATTGATCCATTAGGTCATCTATCCTTGGTAGTGGATACTTGTTCTTGATTGTGACTTTATTCAGCTGACAGTAGTCCACACACAATCGTGAAGTACCATCATTCTTCTTAACTAACAATACCGACGCTCCCCAAGGTGATACGCTAGGTCTAACAAACTGCTTTTCCAAAAGCTCCTCCTATTGCTCCTTGAGTTCAATTAGTTCTGCTGGCGACATTTTGTAGGGTGCTATGGAAATAGGATCAGCTCCAGGCACAAGGTCAATAGTAAACTCGATCTCCCGCTCCGGTGGTAAACTAGGTACATCTTCAGGAAATTCTCGAACCACTGGAAGTGTGTTCACATCCACTTCATTCTCGACTTTTAAAGAAGACGATAGCATATATCCTTGAGCTCCTCCTTTTAAGAAAGCTTGAACTTGGTTGGCCGTCAAAAATCTAGAATTCTCATCTAAAAGAAAAACTATGATTTTTCTAGAACAATCTAACAAGACATGGTTGGAAGATAACTAATCCATTCCTAAAATTATGTCTAATTGGGAAAGTGGTAAACAGATCAAATCAATAGAAAAGATTTGACCTTCAACAACCAATGGACAGTCCAAACAGACTTTGGTGGTAGTAATAGGTTTAGTAGTAGGAGTTGAAATAGTTAAGTCAAAAGGCAAAGAAGACACAGACAAGCCAAGTCTTTTCACACAGTCATAGGAAATAAAAGAATGGGTTGCACCAGAGTCATACAGTACAATTAAAAGATTACCCTCTATGAGACCTTCCCCTTGTATAAGATCTTCAGATTGAGAGGCTTCAGCACCACTCAAAGTGTAAACTCTTCCTCCAGCCTACGGTTTCGCATTCCTTGCAGCATTAACCAAAGGTTCAGCTTCTGCCTGATTACAGTCGCGAGAAACATGTCTGGCCTTCTCGCATATGAAACAAATGATCCCTTTGATTGTACAATCTCTCATGTAGTACTCCTTCCCGCACTTCATGCATCTCGACGTAGACATCGTTGTTTGACCAGTTCTACCTGGACTTCCTCCAAGACTTCTACCTTGTGGCCTTTGTTGCTAATTTCCAGGTGGTCTGGAATAAGGCTTTCTCTGGTAGAGATTGGCATTACTGCTTCCTCCACTTTGGGACTGAAAAGGTCCAAAGTTGCGGTTTCTTGTGTCTCATGCTTGATCTAAGTCTTCCACCCAGCGACACGTGTCAAGTAATTCCAAAAACTGATTAATCTTCAAGGTTATAACAGCTCTTTTCACATCATGCCTTAAACCTTCCTCAAACTTCTGACATTTCCATGCATCATTTGGTCGGTGTTGAAAGTAAGTTGAGAACCTCAACAAGCTCTCAAACTTTGCAGCATACTCACTTACAGTCATATTTCCTTGCTGCAAACTAAGAAACTCCATCTCCTTAGCATGTATGGCATTTTTCGAGAAATATTTATTCAAGAACTTCTCCTTGAATACTGCCCAAGTAATTTCTCGACCTTCTATCTTCAGCAACCTCTGTTCTCCGGTCCACTAATCCTATGCATCTCCAACAAGCATAAGTCACCTTCTTGTCGTTAGCACAGTTCATACCTGTAAATATCTTTTCTAACTGCTTGATCCACATAGTAGCCTTCTCAAGATCAAATTCTCCTTTAAATTGTGGAGGGTTAGTGTGATGAAATTTTGCCAAGTTTTGTGCATCTGCCGTAGCTTCAAGCTATTGTGTAGTCCTCTCTTGTTGTTGAACCGTCTAATGGTTTTGGTGCAGCATGGCCTCAGCTATCCTCTAAATTGCCTTAATCACCACAGTCATGTCTCCTTTCCGAGCCATAATCCTCTTTCAAGTCAAACTATGCAAAACACAAGAAAAAGTCAAATGTATCCTTTCGGAATACCAAACACAGAGAATCACACAGCACAAATAAGACATTCCAAACCACAAGATCCAAAAGATAACTTAAACCGGGGCTCTAATACCAAGACAGAGTAATGCCCCATTTTCTAGAAGAAGAAGGAACGTCGCACTATAATATAAAACACTTGTGGAAAAGTAATAGTTATTTTAAACCTTATATACTCAGTTCATTTCATAGATGTATAGGTTCCTTTTCTAAATGACATTACATTTTTTTTCTTTTATTAAATTATATTATTAACGAGTAGTGTCAAAAGAATTAATTTAAAGGTTCTTTTCGTAATAAGATAATAGTTAGAATGGTCACAGTAAAAACTGACCTGAAATAAACCATACGTCCATACACAATATATATATATATGCATCAGCCTGTTTAATTACATCACAAATTATACAAAAAGCAAAAGATGTACTCACCCAAGATGATACAAATGTACACCCGTCAAATACAGCAAAACGTCAGGCTTCCCAAAAAATAAACGGTTAGCCATCAGTAGCCACCGACAGTATCAGCCCTTAAGACTGAGGAGAAGGGACCGTAACAGGGTCCTCCTCATCCGATGATATCGCTATCGGAGCGACCAAATTTCGGGCAGAAACCCGAGCAGTGGAGAGGAAAGAGTCCTCTTGTAGGGTATAGTAAAGGTCATCCCACAAATCTCTAATAGGCAGGTAAAATTCTAAATGAACAAAAGCTGTGAAATCAAAAACTGGCGGGTCGTAGCGGCCCCACGCCAAAGACATAGTCAGCTCCCCATGATAGATGCAACGGTCTGTGCTAAAATTAATGTGCCAACAGTTAGGTCCTCCATGAAAGGTCATCCTAGTATACCCCAAGAATCGGCACGGATGCGAAGACATCTCCAATTAGCACTGATCGTAGTCGGGCCAGAAGTCGGGAAACTCAAGCACTTCCTTTTCTTCCTTGCGAACGTCTTCTCAGAGGCACATAATTTAAAACAAGAATATAAATATACAGAAAAGATGTGAGACACCCAGCTTTCATTTCCAAAATGGCAGCAAGAAAACAGAATGGCGCTAGACGCCCATATAGCATTACAATACATATATTTATCAACAGAATGAATAAGAACAATAGTAATGATCAAGTAGCAATAAAGAGAAATAACAACAAAATCTCGAGCAGTGAACAGTTCATCAAACCAGATAATTATTTTGACAATAAGAGCAGATATTTCAACAATCATAGGTACCCATGCTCAATGCAATATAAGACTGACAATTGACAGTGCACAATGCGTTATGGTACCAAAAATCCTACTCCATGGAGCTAGACATCAATATTTCGGAGAGAATGATCAAGGAGTCATGCCAGTATCTCATTAGCCTTTTAAAAATAATGTGCTTCATCTCATAAAAATATTTGCGCAATATGGCTTATACATGGCACCTCAACGGTTGATCGTGATATAGGGTAGCGTCTCGGTCCAGATCGTCAGTATGTTTGCATCGGTCTATCCCACGGCCCCAGTGGAGCTACCACTGTCTATTGTGAGACACCTGCACCCCGACGCTCCCAAGGTCAACCACTATGACCCTACACTTAATCTACTCACACCCACACTTAGGTGTTATTCAATCTCCTAGGCATACATCGCCTTTCTCAATAAAGTTCAACGAACTTCACATATGCATGACGACTCAATTTTCAATCATGTATGTGTATCAATGATATGTTCTTCATGAATAATGCATCACAAGCATATTCCTCAATAAGGCATTTCTCATGGAACATAGCATAATGGCATATAGACAATTCTCAATATCAACATCAACATATATGTACATATAGTTCAACATTTCCCACAATTCCATATTATGAATCCAACATTTCCAATGTCTTATATCTTGATCAATTATGATAATTTTAGGTTAAGGAACCCTTAAAAACAATGGCTCTCTTAAGAATTATTACTCAATCAATTTCTTCCATCTCATTATGGATTGTATACTCCTTTAAGTCCTTAATTCCCAAAGATGCATCAAAGCATCACTTGAATTCCAAAATTTTCCTTAGAGGCCATAGCCTCCCTAGTCATCAAGGTTCCAAATTTTTGTTCCATTTCATGCATCAATCTTTCATTCCTTAATTACATAAGTCTTATCTTACACAAAATTAAATCCAATCCTTAAAATCCATGGCCAAACCATGGCCTCTCAATAGGGTTGTGAACCCTCAAATTTTCCATCTATTAAATCCAACATCATTAAGCATGCTAACATTCCTAATGCATTCAAAATCACAAATCAATCATTAACCACAATCAAGAGCACATAGACATGAAAAATCTTCAAACAAAGTAAGCATTCAAGTATGGATTTCTCCATCAACAATCACACAAGGTCTGCTCACCACCAATAATGGTCGAAGTGAGTAAATCTCCCTCTTACCTAAAGGAAGAACACGAAAATGACCTCCTAGTTGGCTTCTTGATGGTTCGATTTTGGCTCCTCCAAGAACCCTAGAATTTCAAACACAAAAAATCAACACCAAACTTTGAAAAATATGAATCTTTGATCTCCAATGAGACCATGGAACACGAAAATGAAGAGAAGAAAGAAGAAAAATGGAAGCTTTACCTTAAAGCTTCAAGCTTGGTCTTGAAAGAAAATGGTGAAGATGATGGATTTTGAAGAAGCTTTTCAAAAAGGAAATGTAGAGGATGTTGAGAGGAATGTAAAAATGGTGTTGGTGAAGTTGAAAGATGAAAATAAAATGGTCACAATGGGGCTTCAAAACTGTGGGGTGAAGGAGAAAAAGAAGAGAGAAGTTGGAGAGAAAATGAAGATGAAAGTTAGAAAGAGAAAGTGATAGATAAAATGTGATATTTTTGAGTGAAATGTGTTAAGTGTGGGAAGCAAAATTTGCTTCCCCCTTGGGCATATTGTCGCGGCAAAGAGAGAGGAGAGAGGAGAGGGAATGACTTCTCCAACAAGCCAAGGGCACAATTAGTCATTTGGTGGTCAAAGCTTCTCAAAGAAATTTTGATTAAAATACAATATATTTGAATTAAAGTGGATTTGATTAGACATAAAGTGGATTACTTTAGGATAATGTAGTAGGATTTTTAATACATACTATTATCCAATGGACAATTGTTACAGTTGACGGAAGTTAGTATTAATTGTCCGGCAGATAAAATTTACACAACGATTATAATTTTATCTGATAAAATTTCTTGAAAAACGTGAAACCTTGTAAACCATGTCCGACCTCGGGTTTAGTAAGATCCCCCGTCGACGTTTCCACGGATCAAGGTTCTCGGAAAAAATATCTCATTTTCCAAGCTCCGCTCAGTTTGTACGTAAAACGAAGAATAATATTAAAATCCAGAAAAATTCACAAAAACCACAAATATTGGAAAATGATTATCTATCACAAAATTATAATTTTTCAGGGTGTTACACCATAGACCCTAGCTGGCAAGGGTGAATGCCATAGTGCGTGAAGTTCTCTCAAAGAGTGAAAGAGAGTTAGTAATGCAAATATAGTAGTGTACTAAGTCTAGCTGACATTGGTTCAATGTCGTAGTGCATGAACTGCTCCCATAGAAAAGAGGTGGAGTTAGTAATGCAATATGGACTTAGTATGAGATTATGTGGTGGTTATGTTAGAGTTAGGACATAACTCCACATTTACACACACATCACACTTCACATATGCTTGCTAATCCCTAGAGAATGGGTAGTGGATGCATCCACTCAGTTTTGGTGGCGATATCCATCTAGTTAAGGTAGATTACTTAGTGATCTATGGGTGTAGGAGGTCAGGTGTTGTGGTAACAGACTTCATTCCTAAAAGTAGGCTATAAGGGGTCACACATTATCATGGCAGAGTTCCTCTGCGCCTAGGGGGAATAGTTAAGTATTCATGATATTGCACCTACACTAACATACACTTTTCTTTGAACATAAACATACATCATTCCATCATTGCCTTATTTAATATTTTGTTTGGTTTGAATATATTTGTGTGATTGTTGTTTATGTGTTGTTTCGTGCTTTCGGTGATAGCTGTATGGGCGGTTGTCTGGTCGATGATTTCAAATGATTGTATGGGCAGTTGTTTGATATTATCATGGTTTACGGTTATCAGAACAGAATTATAGTTTGCTTAAGAATGTTACATAAAGAGAGAGTTATAATTGTTTCTTATGCAGAAGGTAGGTATCTATCACCTAAAAAGTATGAGGAAGCTTAGGCCTTTGAGCATCCAAGAGTAATAGTTTGCCCTAGGTAGGTATCTATCACCTTAGGCAACTTATTGTTGCATTAGATATCATTTAAGTTGTGATGATGTGGTGCTTTAGATACAAGTATACTAGGATGGATTAGTAGTATTCACTTAAGTAAGTATGACAAAGGTATGAACCTTAGGATATCTAAGAGTAGTAGATTACATTGGGATGGTACCTAGACTCTTAAGCAACAAAGCATTGCATTTGCTAACCACTCTTGAGTTAGATTCTTTTGAGTGGAGATTGAATTGTGTGTTTAGCTCCTAAGTGAGGGGATGGTTGATGCATTGAGTTCCCTAGTTGATAACTCCATAAAATGTAGTTATTTGTGCCCTATATCTATGCTATATTTATAGCTTAGTCCTTGTTATTATGTATATATGAAAGGTTTTATGCTTATATTTGTCAAATTCAATTTGGATATCTTCCTATATGATCTTGAGCAAATTGTGCATATTCTTTAATTGATTAAGTGGATTTGTAACTTTTATTAACTTAGTGATTTCTCTATTGCAGGAAAACCAACAAACAAGCAGATTAGTGGAAGTTTTTGACCAATATTGGATAAGTAAGCCCAAGAGAATTCCAAGTGAGAAGTTCAGCAACTCACGTTGTGGCATAAACATGTAAACATCGTGGCATGGTGCATTCAGACAGTAGCATAC